>OX375757.1:30000000-35000000 GCA_947359355.1 Acrocera orbiculus | reverse complement strand
TCAATAGTTTATATATAATGTGAAATTCACAGCAGCTCATAACGTATGGACCCAACTGCAGACACCTAATCAATGGTTATATACATTGACTGAAGAACAAATTATTGACTTCATCTGCAATAAAAGCCATAACAAAAGGACTTTGCATGGTAGCGGTATTTTAATTTTAGTTGGGGGATGTCAAATGAACAGCAAGGAAGCTATACTTAAACTAACATCAATGTTCTATCACAAATTTATACAAAATCTTTCCAAACAGGAGTTGATCTCATCATAGCAACAAATCAGAACCTTATGTCACCTCAATCCGAACTCACTCAAGGTGAGTGCTCACGACTGCTCCGACTGCTGCATCGGCTCTGACTGCCTTTTGATCTATTTCATTTATAACCAAATAAAGTTTGACTGTTCTGACTGCAATGACTGCTCCGACTACGGCGTCGGCTCTGACTTTTGTATACATATATAGTCTTCCACCCTAACCTCCTATAGCCAACTTTCCCGAAGCTTGATAGATAGATATTGGATTAGCATCTAGGTCTAGGTCCTAAGTCTGCTTTTATAGCTATAAATGAACTCCTAAACAGAAAAAATGGTATTAAACTCAATAGTTGATATCGTTTTTTGATAAATTGTGCAGCTTTTCTAAAAACAAGTAAATATAGAACACAATTGAACAAATTCTAGTAACTGTAGTGGTATAGAAGCAAAATAATGAAAAACTAATAACACATTGTGGTAGAGATACAGAACTATAGGAAACTTGTACTTTATGTTAGAGTATGAGTTCGAAAATCCTAAATCTGCTTTAAGAGCTAGAACTCAACACCTAATTAGAAAGAATGGTATTATACTCAATAGTTTATATATAATGTGAAATTCACAGCAGCTCATAACGTATGGACCCAACTGCAGACACCTAATCAATGGTTATATAGATTGACTGAAGAACAAATTATTGACTTCATCTGCAATAAAAGCCATAACAAAAGGACATTGCATGGTAGCGTTATTTTAACTTTAGTTGGGGGATGTCAAATGAACAGCAAGGAAGCTATGCTTAAACTAACATCAATGTTCCATCACAAATCTATACAAAATATTTCCAAACAGGAGTTGATCTCAACATCAGCAACAAATCAGTACCTTATGTCACCTCAATCCTAACTCACTCAAGGTGAGTGCTCACGACTGCTCCGACTGCTGCATCTGCTCTGCCTGCGTTTTGATCTATTTCATTTTTAACCAAATAAAGTTTGACTGCTCTGACTGCAGTGACTGCTCCGACTGCTGCGTCTGCTGCGACTTTTGTATATATAGTCCCCCACCCTAACCTCCTATACCCAACTTTCCCAAAGCTTGATAGATAGATATTGGATTAGCATCTAGGTCTAGGTCCTAAGTCTGCTTTTATAGCTATAAATGAACTCCTAAACAGAAAAAATGGTATTAAACTCAATAGTTGATATCGTTTTTTGATAAATTGTGCAGCTTTTCTAAAAACAAGTAAATATAGAACACAATTGAACAAATTCTAGTAACTGTAGTGGTATAGAAGCAAAATAATGAAAAACTAATAACAAATTGTGGTATATTCTATACAGAGCTATAGAAAACTTGTAGTTTGTGTTAGAGTATAAGTTTGAAAATCCTAAGTCTGCTTTAAGAGCTAGAACTCAACACCTAATTAGAAAGAATGGTATTATACTCAATAGTTTATATATAATGTGAAATTCACAGCAGCTCATAACGTATGGACCCAACTGCAGACACCTAATCAATGGTTATATACATTGACTGAAGAACAAATTATTGACTTCATCTGCAATAAAAGCCATAACAAAAGGACTTTGCATGGTAGCGGTATTTTAATTTTAGTTGGGGGATGTCAAATGAACAGCAAGGAAGCTATACTTAAACTAACATCAATGTTCTATCACAAATTTATACAAAATCTTTCCAAACAGGAGTTGATCTCAACATAGCAACAAATCAGAACCTTATGTCACCTCAATCCGAACTCACTCAAGGTGAGTGCTCACGACTGCTCCGACTGCTGCATCGGCTCTGACTGCCTTTTGATCTATTTCATTTTTAACCAAATAAAGTTTGACTGCTCTGACTGCAGTGACTGCTCCGACTGCTGCGTCTGCTCCGACATTTGTATATATACTCCCCCACCCTAACCTCCTATACCCAACCTTCCCGAAGCTTGATAGATAGATATTGGATTAGCATCTAGGTCTAGGTCCTAAGTCTGCTTTTATAGCTATAAATGAAGTCCTAAACAGAAAAAATGGTATTAAACTCAATAGTTGATATCGTTTTTTGATAAATTGTGCAGCTTTTCTAAAAGCAAGTAAATATAGAACACAATTGAACAAATTCTAGTAACTGTAGTGGTATAGAAGCAAAATAATGAAAAACTAATAACACATTGTGGTAGAGATACAGAACTATAGGAAACTTGTACTTTATGTTAGAGTATGAGTTCGAAAATCCTAAATCTGCTTTAAGAGCTAGAACTGAACAACAAATTAGAAAGAATGGTATTATACTCAATAGTTTATATATAATGTGAAATTCACAGCAGCTCATAACGTATGGACCCAACTGCAGACACCTAATCAATGGTTATATACATTGACTGAAGAACAAATTATTGACTTCATCTGCAATAAAAGCAATAACAAAAGGACTTTGCATGGTAGCGGTATTTTAACTTTAGTTAGGGGATGTCAAATGAACAGCAAGGAAGCTATACTTAACCTAACATCAATGTTCCATCACAAATCTATACAAAATCTTTCCAAACAGGAGTTGATCTCAACATCAGCAACAAATCAGTTCCTTATGTCCCCTCAATCCGAACTCACTCAAGGTGAGTGCTCACGACTGCTCCGACTGCTGCATCTGCTCTGCCTGCGTTTTGATCTATTTCATTTTTAACCAAATAAAGTTTGACTGCTCTGACTGCAGTGACTGCTCCGACTGCTGCATCTGCTCCGACATTTGTATATATAGTCCCCCACCCTAACCTCCTATACCCAACTTTCCCAAAGCTTGATAGATAGATATTGGATTAGCATCTAGGTCTAGGTCCTAAGTCTGCTTTTATAGCTATAAATGAACTCCTAAACAGAAAAAATGGTATTAAACTCAATAGTTGATATCGTTTTTTGATAAATTGTGCAGCTTTTCTAAAAACAAGTAAATATAGAACACAATTGAACAAATTCTAGTAACTGTAGTGGTATAGAAGCAAAATAATGAAAAACTAATAACAAATTGTGGTATATTCTATACAGAGCTATAGAAAACTTGTAGTTTGTGTTAGAGTATAAGTTTGAAAATTCTAACTCTGCTTTAAGAGCTAGAACTGAACACCTAATCAGAAAGAATGGTATTATACTCAATAGTTTATATATAATGTGAAATTCACAGCAGCTCATAACGTATGGACCCAACTGCAGACACCTAATCAATGGTTATATACATTGACTGAAGAACAAATTATTGACTTCATCTGCAATAAAAGCCATAACAAAAGGACATTGCATGGTAGCGTTATTTTAACTTTAGTTGGGGGATGTCAAATGAACAGCAAGGAAGCTATGCTTAAACTAACATCAATGTTCCATCACAAATCTATACAAAATCTTTCCAAACAGGAGTTGATCTCAACATCAGCAACAAATCAGTACCTTATGTCACCTCAATCCTAACTCACTCAAGGTGAGTGCTCACGACTGCTCCGACTGCTGCATCTGCTCTGCCTGCGTTTTGATCTATTTCATTTTTAACCAAATAAAGTTTGACTGCTCTGACTGCAGTGACTGCTCCGACTGCTGCGTCTGCTCTGACTTTGTATACATATATAGTCTTCCACCCTAACCTCCTATAGCCAACTTTCCCGAAGCTTGATAGATAGATATTGGATTAGCATCTAGGTCTAGGTCCTAAGTCTGCTTTTATAGCTATAAATGAACTCCTAAACAGAAAAAATGGTATTAAACTCAATAGTTGATATCGTTTTTTGATAAATTGTGCAGCTTTTCTAAAAGCAAGTAAATATAGAACACAATTGAACAAATTCTAGTAACTGTAGTGGTATAGAAGCAAAATAATGAAAAACTAATAACACATTGTGGTAGAGATACAGAACTATAGGAAACTTGTACTTTATGTTAGAGTATGAGTTCGAAAATCCTAAATCTGCTTTAAGAGCTAGAACTCAACACCTAATTAGAAAGAATGGTATTATACTCAATAGTTTATATATAATGTGAAATTCACAGCAGCTCATAACGTATGGACCCAACTGCAGACACCTAATCAATGGTTATATAGATTGACTGAAGAACAAATTATTGACTTCATCTGCAATAAAAGCCATAACAAAAGGACATTGCATGGTAGCGTTATTTTAACTTTAGTTGGGGGATGTCAAATGAACAGCAAGGAAGCTATGCTTAAACTAACATCAATGTTCCATCACAAATCTATACAAAATATTTCCAAACAGGAGTTGATCTCAACATCAGCAACAAATCAGTACCTTATGTCACCTCAATCCTAACTCACTCAAGGTGAGTGCTCACGACTGCTCCGACTGCTGCATCTGCTCTGCCTGCGTTTTGATCTATTTCATTTTTAACCAAATAAAGTTTGACTGCTCTGACTGCAGTGACTGCTCCGACTGCTGCGTCTGCTGCGACTTTTGTATATATAGTCCCCCACCCTAACCTCCTATACCCAACTTTCCCAAAGCTTGATAGATAGATATTGGATTAGCATCTAGGTCTAGGTCCTAAGTCTGCTTTTATAGCTATAAATGAACTCCTAAACAGAAAAAATGGTATTAAACTCAATAGTTGATATCGTTTTTTGATAAATTGTGCAGCTTTTCTAAAAACAAGTAAATATAGAACACAATTGAACAAATTCTAGTAACTGTAGTGGTATAGAAGCAAAATAATGAAAAACTAATAACAAATCTGCTTTAAGAGCTAGAACTCAACACCTAATTAGAAAGAATGGTATTATACTCAATAGTTTATATATAATGTGAAATTCACAGCAGCTCATAACGTATGGACCCAACTGCAGACACCTAATCAATGGTTATATACATTGACTGAAGAACAAATTATTGACTTCATCTGCAATAAAAGCCATAACAAAAGGACATTGCATGGTAGCGTTATTTTAACTTTAGTTGGGGGATGTCAAATGAACAGCAAGGAAGCTATGCTTAAACTAACATCAATGTTCCATCACAAATCTATACAAAATATTTCCAAACAGGAGTTGATCTCAACATCAGCAACAAATCAGTACCTTATGTCACCTCAATCCTAACTCACTCAAGGTGAGTGCTCACGACTGCTCCGACTGCTGCATCTGCTCTGCCTGCGTTTTGATCTATTTCATTTTTAACCAAATAAAGTTTGACTGCTCTGACTGCAGTAACTGCTCCGACTGCTGCGTCTGCTGCGACTTTTGTATATATAGTCCCCCACCCTAACCTCCTATACCCAACTTTCCCAAAGCTTGATAGATAGATATTGGATTAGCATCTAGGTCTAGGTCCTAAGTCTGCTTTTATAGCTATAAATGAACTCCTAAACAGAAAAAATGGTATTAAACTCAATAGTTGATATCGTTTTTTGATAAATTGTGCAGCTTTTCTAAAAGCAAGTAAATATAGAACACAATTGAACAAATTCTAGTAACTGTAGTGGTATAGAAGCAAAATAATGAAAAACTAATAACACATTGTGGTAGAGATACAGAACTATAGGAAACTTGTACTTTATGTTAGAGTATGAGTTCGAAAATCCTAAATCTGCTTTAAGAGCTAGAACTCAACACCTAATTAGAAAGAATGGTATTATACTCAATAGTTTATATATAATGTGAAATTCACAGCAGCTCATAACGTATGGACCCAACTGCAGACACCTAATCAATGGTTATATACATTGACTGAAGAACAAATTATTGACTTCATCTGCAATAAAAGCCATAACAAAAGGACATTGCATGGTAGCGTTATTTTAACTTTAGTTGGGGGATGTCAAATGAACAGCAAGGAAGCTATGCTTAAACTAACATCAATGTTCCATCACAAATCTATACAAAATATTTCCAAACAGGAGTTGATCTCAACATCAGCAACAAATCAGTACCTTATGTCACCTCAATCCTAACTCACTCAAGGTGAGTGCTCACGACTGCTCCGACTGCTGCATCTGCTCTGCCTGCGTTTTGATCTATTTCATTTTTAACCAAATAAAGTTTGACTGCTCTGACTGCAGTGACTGCTCCGACTGCTGCGTCTGCTCTGACTTTGTATACATATATAGTCTTCCACCCTAACCTCCTATACCCAACCTTCCCGAAGCTTGATAGATAGATATTGGAATAGCATCTAGGTCTAGGTCCTAAGTCTGCTTTTATAGCTATAAATGAACTCCTAAACAGAAAAAATGGTATTAAACTCAATAGTTGATATCGTTTTTTGATAAATTGTGCAGCTTTTCTAAAAACAAGTAAATATAGAACACAATTGAACAAATTCTAGTAACTGTAGTGGTATAGAAGCAAAATAATGAAAAACTAATAACAAATTGTGGTATATTCTATACAGAGCTATAGAAAACTTGTAGTTTGTGTTAGAGTATAAGTTTGAAAATTCTAACTCTGCTTTAAGAGCTAGAACTGAACACCTAATCAGAAAAAATGGTATTATACTCAATAGTTGTGAAATTCACAGCAGTTCATAACGTATGGGCCCAACTGCAGACACCTAATCAATGGTTATATACATTGACTGAAGACCAAATTATTGACTTCATCTGCAATAAAAGCCATAACAAAAGGACATTGCATGGTAGCGTTATTTTAACTTTAGTTGGGGGATGTCAAATGAACAGCAAGGAAGCTATGCTTAAACTAACATCAATGTTCCATCACAAATCTATACAAAATATTTCCAAACAGGAGTTGATCTCAACATCAGCAACAAATCAGTACCTTATGTCACCTCAATCCTAACTCACTCAAGGTGAGTGCTCACGACTGCTCCGACTGCTGCATCTGCTCTGCCTGCGTTTTGATCTATTTCATTTTTAACCAAATAAAGTTTGACTGCTCTGACTGCAGTGACTGCTCCGACTGCTGCGTCTGCTGCGACTTTTGTATATATAGTCCCCGACCCTAACCTCCTATACCCAACTTTCCCAAAGCTTGATAGATAGATATTGGATTAGCATCTAGGTCTAGGTCCTAAGTCTGCTTTTATAGCTATAAATGAACTCCTAAACAGAAAAAATGGTATTAAACTCAATAGTTGATATCGTTTTTTGATAAATTGTGCAGCTTTTCTAAAAACAAGTAAATATAGAACACAATTGAACAAATTCTAGTAACTGTAGTGGTATAGAAGCAAAATAATGAAAAACTAATAACAAATTGTGGTATATTCTATACAGAGCTATAGAAAACTTGTAGTTTGTGTTAGAGTATAAGTTTGAAAATCCTAAATCTGCTTTAAGAGCTAGAACTCAACACCTAATTAGAAAGAATGGTATTATACTCAATAGTTTATATATAATGTGAAATTCACAGCAGCTCATAACGTATGGACCCAACTGCAGACACCTAATCAATGGTTATATACATTGACTGAAGAACAAATTATTGACTTCATCTGCAATAAAAGCCATAACAAAAGGACATTGCATGGTAGCGTTATTTTAACTTTAGTTGGGGGATGTCAAATGAACAGCAAGGAAGCTATGCTTAAACTAACATCAATGTTCCATCACAAATCTATACAAAATATTTCCAAACAGGAGTTGATCTCAACATCAGCAACAAATCAGTACCTTATGTCACCTCAATCCTAACTCACTCAAGGTGAGTGCTCACGACTGCTCCGACTGCTGCATCTGCTCTGCCTGCGTTTTGATCTATTTCATTTTTAACCAAATAAAGTTTGACTGCTCTGACTGCAGTGACTGCTCCGACTGCTGCGTCTGCTGCGACTTTTGTATATATAGTCCCCCACCCTAACCTCCTATACCCAACTTTCCCAAAGCTTGATAGATAGATATTGGATTAGCATCTAGGTCTAGGTCCTAAGTCTGCTTTTATAGCTATAAATGAACTCCTAAACAGAAAAAATGGTATTAAACTCAATAGTTGATATCGTTTTTTGATAAATTGTGCAGCTTTTCTAAAAGCAAGTAAATATAGAACACAATTGAACAAATTCTAGTAACTGTAGTGGTATAGAAGCAAAATAATGAAAAACTAATAACACATTGTGGTAGAGATACAGAACTATAGGAAACTTGTACTTTATGTTAGAGTATGAGTTCGAAAATCCTAAATCTGCTTTAAGAGCTAGAACTCAACACCTAATTAGAAAGAATGGTATTATACTCAATAGTTTATATATAATGTGAAATTCACAGCAGCTCATAACGTATGGACCCAACTGCAGACACCTAATCAATGGTTATATACATTGACTGAAGAACAAATTATTGACTTCATCTGCAATAAAAGCCATAACAAAAGGACATTGCATGGTAGCGTTATTTTAACTTTAGTTGGGGGATGTCAAATGAACAGCAAGGAAGCTATGCTTAAACTAACATCAATGTTCCATCACAAATCTATACAAAATATTTCCAAACAGGAGTTGATCTCAACATCAGCAACAAATCAGTACCTTATGTCACCTCAATCCTAACTCACTCAAGGTGAGTGCTCACGACTGCTCCGACTGCTGCATCTGCTCTGCCTGCGTTTTGATCTATTTCATTTTTAACCAAATAAAGTTTGACTGCTCTGACTGCAGTGACTGCTCTGACTGCAGTGACTGCTCCGACTGCTGCGTCTGCTCTGACTTTGTATACATATATAGTCTTCCACCCTAACCTCCTATACCCAACTTTCCCGAAGCTTGATAGATAGATATTGGATTAGCATCTAGGTCTAGGTCCTAAGTCTGCTTTTATAGCTATAAATGAACTCCTAAACAGAAAAAATGGTATTAAACTCAATAGTTGATATCGTTTTTTGATAAATTGTGCAGCTTTTCTAAAAGCAAGTAAATATAGAACACAATTGAACAAATTCTAGTAACTGTAGTGGTATAGAAGCAAAATAATGAAAAACTAATAACACATTGTGGTAGAGATACAGAACTATAGGAAACTTGTACTTTATGTTAGAGTATGAGTTCGAAAATCCTAAATCTGCTTTAAGAGCTAGAACTCAACACCTAATTAGAAAGAATGGTATTATACTCAATAGTTTATATATAATGTGAAATTCACAGCAGCTCATAACGTATGGACCCAACTGCAGACACCTAATCAATGGTTATATAGATTGACTGAAGAACAAATTATTGACTTCATCTGCAATAAAAGCCATAACAAAAGGACATTGCATGGTAGCGTTATTTTAACTTTAGTTGGGGGATGTCAAATGAACAGCAAGGAAGCTATGCTTAAACTAACATCAATGTTCCATCACAAATCTATACAAAATATTTCCAAACAGGAGTTGATCTCAACATCAGCAACAAATCAGTACCTTATGTCACCTCAATCCTAACTCACTCAAGGTGAGTGCTCACGACTGCTCCGACTGCTGCATCTGCTCTGCCTGCGTTTTGATCTATTTCATTTTTAACCAAATAAAGTTTGACTGCTCTGACTGCAGTGACTGCTCCGACTGCTGCGTCTGCTGCGACTTTTGTATATATAGTCCCCCACCCTAACCTCCTATACCCAACTTTCCCAAAGCTTGATAGATAGATATTGGATTAGCATCTAGGTCTAGGTCCTAAGTCTGCTTTTATAGCTATAAATGAACTCCTAAACAGAAAAAATGGTATTAAACTCAATAGTTGATATCGTTTTTTGATAAATTGTGCAGCTTTTCTAAAAACAAGTAAATATAGAACACAATTGAACAAATTCTAGTAACTGTAGTGGTATAGAAGCAAAATAATGAAAAACTAATAACAAATTGTGGTATATTCTATACAGAGCTATAGAAAACTTGTAGTTTGTGTTAGAGTATAAGTTTGAAAATCCTAAGTCTGCTTTAAGAGCTAGAACTCAACACCTAATTAGAAAGAATGGTATTATACTCAATAGTTTATATATAATGTGAAATTCACAGCAGCTCATAACGTATGGACCCAACTGCAGACACCTAATCAATGGTTATATACATTGACTGAAGAACAAATTATTGACTTCATCTGCAATAAAAGCCATAACAAAAGGACTTTGCATGGTAGCGGTATTTTAATTTTAGTTGGGGGATGTCAAATGAACAGCAAGGAAGCTATACTTAAACTAACATCAATGTTCTATCACAAATTTATACAAAATCTTTCCAAACAGGAGTTGATCTCAACATAGCAACAAATCAGAACCTTATGTCACCTCAATCCGAACTCACTCAAGGTGAGTGCTCACGACTGCTCCGACTGCTGCATCGGCTCTGACTGCCTTTTGATCTATTTCATTTATAACCAAATAAAGTTTGACTGTTCTGACTGCAATGACTGCTCCGACTACGGCGTCGGCTCTGACTTTTGTATACATATATAGTCTTCCACCCTAACCTCCTATACCCAACCTTCCCGAAGCTTGATAGATAGATATTGGATTAGCATCTAGGTCTAGGTCCTAAGTCTGCTTTTATAGCTATAAATGAAGTCCTAAACAGAAAAAATGGTATTAAACTCAATAGTTGATATCGTTTTTTGATAAATTGTGCAGCTTTTCTAAAAGCAAGTAAATATAGAACACAATTGAACAAATTCTAGTAACTGTAGTGGTATAGAACCAAAATAATGAAAAACTAATAACACATTGTGGTAGAGATACAGAACTATAGGAAACTTGTACTTTATGTTAGAGTATGAGTTCGAAAATCCTAAATCTGCTTTAAGAGCTAGAACTGAACAACAAATTAGAAAGAATGGTATTATACTCAATAGTTTATATATAATGTGAAATTCACAGCAGCTCATAACGTATGGACCCAACTGCAGACACCTAATCAATGGTTATATACATTGACTGAAGAACAAATTATTGACTTCATCTGCAATAAAAGCAATAACAAAAGGACTTTGCATGGTAGCGGTATTTTAACTTTAGTTAGGGGATGTCAAATGAACAGCAAGGAAGCTATACTTAACCTAACATCAATGTTCCATCACAAATCTATACAAAATCTTTCCAAACAGGAGTTGATCTCAACATCAGCAACAAATCAGTTCCTTATGTCCCCTCAATCCGAACTCACTCAAGGTGAGTGCTCACGACTGCTCCGACTGCTGCATCTGCTCTGCCTGCGTTTTGATCTATTTCATTTTTAACCAAATAAAGTTTGACTGCTCTGACTGCAGTGACTGCTCCGACTGCTGCATCTGCTCCGACATTTGTATATATAGTCCCCCACCCTAACCTCCTATACCCAACTTTCCCAAAGCTTGATAGATAGATATTGGATTAGCATCTAGGTCTAGGTCCTAAGTCTGCTTTTATAGCTATAAATGAACTCCTAAACAGAAAAAATGGTATTAAACTCAATAGTTGATATCGTTTTTTGATAAATTGTGCAGCTTTTCTAAAAACAAGTAAATATAGAACACAATTGAACAAATTCTAGTAACTGTAGTGGTATAGAAGCAAAATAATGAAAAACTAATAACAAATTGTGGTATATTCTATACAGAGCTATAGAAAACTTGTAGTTTGTGTTAGAGTATAAGTTTGAAAATTCTAACTCTGCTTTAAGAGCTAGAACTGAACACCTAATCAGAAAGAATGGTATTATACTCAATAGTTTATATATAATGTGAAATTCACAGCAGCTCATAACGTATGGACCCAACTGCAGACACCTAATCAATGGTTATATACATTGACTGAAGAACAAATTATTGACTTCATCTGCAATAAAAGCCATAACAAAAGGACATTGCATGGTAGCGTTATTTTAACTTTAGTTGGGGGATGTCAAATGAACAGCAAGGAAGCTATGCTTAAACTAACATCAATGTTCCATCACAAATCTATACAAAATATTTCCAAACAGGAGTTGATCTCAACATCAGCAACAAATCAGTACCTTATGTCACCTCAATCCTAACTCACTCAAGGTGAGTGCTCACGACTGCTCCGACTGCTGCATCTGCTCTGCCTGCGTTTTGATCTATTTCATTTTTAACCAAATAAAGTTTGACTGCTCTGACTGCAGTGACTGCTCCGACTGCTGCGTCTGCTCTGACTTTGTATACATATATAGTCTTCCACCCTAACCTCCTATAGCCAACTTTCCCGAAGCTTGATAGATAGATATTGGATTAGCATCTAGGTCTAGGTCCTAAGTCTGCTTTTATAGCTATAAATGAACTCCTAAACAGAAAAAATGGTATTAAACTCAATAGTTGATATCGTTTTTTGATAAATTGTGCAGCTTTTCTAAAAGCAAGTAAATATAGAACACAATTGAACAAATTCTAGTAACTGTAGTGGTATAGAAGCAAAATAATGAAAAACTAATAACACATTGTGGTAGAGATACAGAACTATAGGAAACTTGTACTTTATGTTAGAGTATGAGTTCGAAAATCCTAAATCTGCTTTAAGAGCTAGAACTCAACACCTAATTAGAAAGAATGGTATTATACTCAATAGTTTATATATAATGTGAAATTCACAGCAGCTCATAACGTATGGACCCAACTGCAGACACCTAATCAATGGTTATATAGATTGACTGAAGAACAAATTATTGACTTCATCTGCAATAAAAGCCATAACAAAAGGACATTGCATGGTAGCGTTATTTTAACTTTAGTTGGGGGATGTCAAATGAACAGCAAGGAAGCTATGCTTAAACTAACATCAATGTTCCATCACAAATCTATACAAAATATTTCCAAACAGGAGTTGATCTCAACATCAGCAACAAATCAGTACCTTATGTCACCTCAATCCGAACTCACTCAAGGTGAGTGCTCACGACTGCTCCGACTGCTGCATCTGCTCTGCCTGCGTTTTGATCTATTTCATTTTTAACCAAATAAAGTTTGACTGCTCTGACTGCAGTGACTGCTCCGACTGCTGCGTCTGCTGCGACTTTTGTATATATAGTCCCCCACCCTAACCTCCTATACCCAACTTTCCCAAAGCTTGATAGATAGATATTGGATTAGCATCTAGGTCTAGGTCCTAAGTCTGCTTTTATAGCTATAAATGAACTCCTAAACAGAAAAAATGGTATTAAACTCAATAGTTGATATCGTTTTTTGATAAATTGTGCAGCTTTTCTAAAAACAAGTAAATATAGAACACAATTGAACAAATTCTAGTAACTGTAGTGGTATAGAAGCAAAATAATGAAAAACTAATAACAAATTGTGGTATATTCTATACAGAGCTATAGAAAACTTGTAGTTTGTGTTAGAGTATAAGTTTGAAAATCCTAAATCTGCTTTAAGAGCTAGAACTCAACACCTAATTAGAAAGAATGGTATTATACTCAATAGTTTATATATAATGTGAAATTCACAGCAGCTCATAACGTATGGACCCAACTGCAGACACCTAATCAATGGTTATATACATTGACTGAAGAACAAATTATTGACTTCATCTGCAATAAAAGCCATAACAAAAGGACTTTGCATGGTAGCGGTATTTTAATTTTAGTTGGGGGATGTCAAATGAACAGCAAGGAAGCTATACTTAAACTAACATCAATGTTCTATCACAAATTTATACAAAATCTTTCCAAACAGGAGTTGATCTCAACATAGCAACAAATCAGAACCTTATGTCACCTCAATCCGAACTCACTCAAGGTGAGTGCTCACGACTGCTCCGACTGCTGCATCGGCTCTGACTGCCTTTTGATCTATTTCATTTATAACCAAATAAAGTTTGACTGTTCTGACTGCAATGACTGCTCCGACTACGGCGTCGGCTCTGACTTTTGTATACATATATAGTCTTCCACCCTAACCTCCTATACCCAACCTTCCCGAAGCTTGATAGATAGATATTGGATTAGCATCTAGGTCTAGGTCCTAAGTCTGCTTTTATAGCTATAAATGAAGTCCTAAACAGAAAAAATGGTATTAAACTCAATAGTTGATATCGTTTTTTGATAAATTGTGCAGCTTTTCTAAAAGCAAGTAAATATAGAACACAATTGAACAAATTCTAGTAACTGTAGTGGTATAGAAGCAAAATAATGAAAAACTAATAACACATTGTGGTAGAGATACAGAACTATAGGAAACTTGTACTTTATGTTAGAGTATGAGTTCGAAAATCCTAAATCTGCTTTAAGAGCTAGAACTGAACAACAAATTAGAAAGAATGGTATTATACTCAATAGTTTATATATAATGTGAAATTCACAGCAGCTCATAACGTATGGACCCAACTGCAGACACCTAATCAATGGTTATATACATTGACTGAAGAACAAATTATTGACTTCATCTGCAATAAAAGCCATAACAAAAGGACTTTGCATGGTAGCGGTATTTTAATTTTAGTTGGGGGATGTCAAATGAACAGCAAGGAAGCTATACTTAAACTAACATCAATGTTCTATCACAAATTTATACAAAATCTTTCCAAACAGGAGTTGATCTCATCATAGCAACAAATCAGAACCTTATGTCACCTCAATCCGAACTCACTCAAGGTGAGTGCTCACGACTGCTCCGACTGCTGCATCGGCTCTGACTGCCTTTTGATCTATTTCATTTATAACCAAATAAAGTTTGACTGTTCTGACTGCAATGACTGCTCCGACTACGGCGTCGGCTCTGACTTTTGTATACATATATAGTCTTCCACCCTAACCTCCTATAGCCAACTTTCCCGAAGCTTGATAGATAGATATTGGATTAGCATCTAGGTCTAGGTCCTAAGTCTGCTTTTATAGCTATAAATGAACTCCTAAACAGAAAAAATGGTATTAAACTCAATAGTTGATATCGTTTTTTGATAAATTGTGCAGCTTTTCTAAAAACAAGTAAATATAGAACACAATTGAACAAATTCTAGTAACTGTAGTGGTATAGAAGCAAAATAATGAAAAACTAATAACACATTGTGGTAGAGATACAGAACTATAGGAAACTTGTACTTTATGTTAGAGTATGAGTTCGAAAATCCTAAATCTGCTTTAAGAGCTAGAACTGAACAACAAATTAGAAAGAATGGTATTATACTCAATAGTTTATATATAATGTGAAATTCACAGCAGCTCATAACGTATGGACCCAACTGCAGACACCTAATCAATGGTTATATAGATTGACTGAAGAACAAATTATTGACTTCATCTGCAATAAAAGCAATAACAAAAGGACTTTGCATGGTAGCGGTATTTTAACTTTAGTTAGGGGATGTCAAATGAACAGCAAGGAAGCTATACTTAAACTAACATCAATGTTCTATCACAAATTTATACAAAATCTTTCCAAACAGGAGTTGATCTCAACATAGCAACAAATCAGAACCTTATGTCACCTCAATCCGAACTCACTCAAGGTGAGTGCTCACGACTGCTCCGACTGCTGCATCTGCTCTGCCTGCGTTTTGATCTATTTCATTTTTAACCAAATAAAGTTTGACTGCTCTGACTGCAGTGACTGCTCCGACTGCTGCGTCTGCTCCGACATTTGTATATATACTCCCCCACCCTAACCTCCTATACCCAACCTTCCCGAAGCTTGATAGATAGATATTGGATTAGCATCTAGGTCTAGGTCCTAAGTCTGCTTTTATAGCTATAAATGAACTCCTAAACAGAAAAAATGGTATTAAACTCAATAGTTGATATCGTTTTTTGATAAATTGTGCAGCTTTTCTAAAAACAAGTAAATATAGAACACAATTGAACAAATTCTAGTAACTGTAGTGGTATAGAAGCAAAATAATGAAAAACTAATAACACATTGTGGTAGAGATACAGAACTATAGGAAACTTGTACTTTATGTTAGAGTATGAGTTCGAAAATCCTAAATCTGCTTTAAGAGCTAGAACTGAACAACAAATTAGAAAGAATGGTATTATACTCAATAGTTTATATATAATGTGAAATTCACAGCAGCTCATAACGTATGGACCCAACTGCAGACACCTAATCAATGGTTATATACATTGACTGAAGAACAAATTATTGACTTCATCTGCAATAAAAGCAATAACAAAAGGACTTTGCATGGTAGCGGTATTTTAACTTTAGTTAGGGGATGTCAAATGAACAGCAAGGAAGCTATACTTAACCTAACATCAATGTTCCATCACAAATCTATACAAAATCTTTCCAAACAGGAGTTGATCTCAACATCAGCAACAAATCAGTTCCTTATGTCCCCTCAATCCGAACTCACTCAAGGTGAGTGCTCACGACTGCTCCGACTGCTGCATCTGCTCTGCCTGCGTTTTGATCTATTTCATTTTTAACCAAATAAAGTTTGACTGCTCTGACTGCAGTGACTGCTCCGACTGCTGCGTCTGCTCCGACATTTGTATATATACTCCCCCACCCTAACCTCCTATACCCAACTTTCCCGAAGCTTGATAGATAGATATTGGATTAGCATCTAGGTCTAGGTCCTAAGTCTGCTTTTATAGCTATAAATGAAGTCCTAAACAGAAAAAATGGTATTAAACTCAATAGTTGATATCGTTTTTTGATAAATTGTGCAGCTTTTCTAAAAGCAAGTAAATATAGAACACAATTGAACAAATTCTAGTAACTGTAGTGGTATAGAAGCAAAATAATGAAAAACTAATAACACATTGTGGTAGAGATACAGAACTATAGGAAACTTGTACTTTATGTTAGAGTATGAGTTCGAAAATCCTAAATCTGCTTTTAGAGCTAGAATTGAACACCTAATTAGAAAGAATGGTATTATACTCAATAGTTTATATATAATGTGAAATTCACAGCAGCTCATAACGTATGGACCCAACTGCAGACACCTAATCAATGGTTATATACATTGACTGAAGAACAAATTATTGACTTCATCTGCAATAAAAGCCATAACAAAAGGACATTGCATGGTAGCGGTATTTTAACTTTAGTTGGGGGATGTCAAATGAACAGCAAGGAAGCTATGCTTAAACTAACATCAATGTTCCATCACAAATCTATACAAAATATTTCCAAACAGGAGTTGATCTCAACATCAGCAACAAATCAGTACCTTATGTCACCTCAATCCTAACTCACTCAAGGTGAGTGCTCACGACTGCTCCGACTGCTGCATCTGCTCTGCCTGCGTTTTGATCTATTTCATTTTTAACCAAATAAAGTTTGACTGCTCTGACTGCAGTGACTGCTCCGACTGCTGCGTCTGCTCCGACTTTTGTATATATAGTCCCCCACCCTAACCTCCTATACCCAACTTTCCCAAAGCTTGATAGATAGATATTGGATTAGCATCTAGGTCTAGGTCCTAAGTCTGCTTTTATAGCTATAAATAAACTCCTAAACAGAAAAAATGGTATTAAAATCAATAGCTGATATCGTTTTTTGATAAATTGTGCAGCTTTTCTAAAACCAAGTAAATATAGAACACAATTGAACAAATTCTAGTAACTGTAGTGGTATAGAAGCAAAATAATGAAACACTAATAACAAATTGTGGCATATTCTATACAGAGCTATAGAAAACTTATAGTTTCTGTTAGAGTATAAGTTTGAAAATTCTAACTCTGCTTTAAGTGCTAGAACTGAACACCTAATCAGAAAAAATGGTATTATACTCAATAGTTGTGAAATTCACAGCAGTTCATAACGTATGGGCCCAACTGCAGACACCTACTCAATGGTTATATACATTGACTGAAGGACAAATTATTGACTTCATTTGCAATTAAAGCCATAACAAAAGGACATTGAATGGTAGCGGTATTTTAACTTTAGTTGGGGGATGTCAAATGAACAGCAAGGAAGCTATACTTAAACCAACATCAATGTTCTATCACAAATCTATACAAAATCTTTCCAAACAGGAGTTGATCTCAACATCAGCAACAAATCAGTTCCTTATGTCTCCTCAATCCGAACTCACTCAAGGTGAGTGCTCACGACTGCTCCGACTGCTGCATCTGCTCTGCCTGCGTTTTGATCTATTTCATTTTTAACCAAATAAAGTTTGACTGCTCTGACTGCAGTGACTGCTCCGACTGCTGCGTCTGCTCTGACTTTGTATACATATATAGTCTTCCACCCTAACCTCCTATACCCAACTTTCTCGAAGCTTGATAGATAGATATTGGATTAGCATCTAGGTCTAGGTCCTAAGTCTGCTTTTATAGCTATAAATGAACTCCTAAACAGAAAAAATGGTATTAAACTCAATAGTTGATATCGTTTTTTGATAAATTGTGCAGCTTTTCTAAAAGCAAGTAAATATAGAACACAATTGAACAAATTCTAGTAACTGTAGTGGTATAGAAGCAAAATAATGAAAAACTAATAACACATTGTGGTAGAGATACAGAACTATAGGAAACTTGTACTTTATGTTAGAGTATGAGTTCGAAAATCCTAAATCTGCTTTAAGAGCTAGAACTGAACACCTAATCAGAAAAAATGGTATTATACTCAATAGTTGTGAAATTCACAGCAGTTCATAACGTATGGGCCCAACTGCAGACACCTAATCAATGGTTATATACTTTGACTGAAGACCAAATTATTGACTTCATCTGCAATAAAAGCCATAACAAAAGGACTTTGCATGGTAGCGGTATTTTAACTTTAGTTGGGGGATGTCAAATGAACAGCAAGGAAGCTATTCTTAAACTAACATCAATGTTCTATCACAAATTTATACAAAATCTTTCCAAACAGGAGTTGATCTCAACATCAGCAACAAATCAGTACCTTATGTCACCTCAATCCGAACTCACTCAAGGTGAGTGCTCACGACTGCTCCGACTGCTGCATCGGCTCTGACTGCCTTTTGATCTATTTCATTTATAACCAAATAAAGTTTGACTGTTCTGACTGCAATGACTGCTCCGACTACGGCGTCGGCTCTGACTTTTGTATACATATATAGTCTTCCACCCTAACCTCCTATACCCAACCTTCCCGAAGCTTGATAGATAGATATTGGAATAGCATCTAGGTCTAGGTCCTAAGTCTGCTTTTATAGCTATAAATGAACTCCTAAACAGAAAAAATGGTATTATACTCAATAGTTGATATCATTTTTGATAAATTGTGCAGCTTTTCTAAAAACAAATAAATATATAACACAATTGAACAAATTCTAGTAACTGTAGTGGTAAAGAAGCAATATAATGAAAAAATAATAACACATTGTGGTACAGATACAGAACTATAGGAAACTTGTAGTTTGTGTTAGAGTATAAGTTTGAAAATTCTAACTCTGCTTTAAGATCTAGAACTGAACACCTAATCAGAAAAAATGGTATTATACTCAATAGTTGTGAAATTCACAGCAGTTCATAACGTATGGGCCCAACTGCAGACACCTAATCAATGGTTATATACATTGACTGAAGAACAAATTATTGACTTCATTTGCAATAAAAGCAATAACAAAAGGACTTTGCATGGTAGCGGTATTTTAACTTTAGTTAGGGGATGTCAAATGAACAGCAAGGAAGCTATACTTAATCTAACATCAATGTTCCATCACAAATCTATACAAAATCTTTCCAAACAGGAGTTGATCTCAACATCAGCAACAAATCAGTTCCTTATGTCCCCTCAATCCGAACTCACTCAAGGTGAGTGCTCACGACTGCTCCGACTGCTGCATCTGCTCTGCCTGCGTTTTGATCTATTTCATTTTTAACCAAATAAAGTTTGACTGCTCTGACTGCAGTGACTGCTCCGACTGCTGCGTCTGCTCTGACTTTGTATACATATATAGTCTTCCACCCTAACCTCCTATACCCAACTTTCCCGAAGCTTGATAAATAGATATTGGATTAGCATCTAGGTCTAGGTCCTAAGTCTGCTTTTATAGCTATAAATGAAGTCCTAAACAGAAAAAATGGTATTAAACTCAATAGTTGATATCGTTTTTTGATAAATTGTGCAGCTTTTCTAAAAGCAAGTAAATATAGAACACAATTGAACAAATTCTAGTAACTGTAGTGGTATAGAAGCAAAATAATGAAAAACTAATAACACATTGTGGTAGAGATACAGAACTATAGGAAACTTGTACTTTATGTTAGAGTATGAGTTCGAAAATCCTAAATCTGCTTTAAGAGCTAGAACTCAACACCTAATTAGAAAGAATGGTATTATACTCAATAGTTTATATATAATGTGAAATTCACAGCAGCTCATAACGTATGGACCCAACTGCAGACACCTAATCAATGGTTATATACATTGACTGAAGAACAAATTATTGACTTCATCTGCAATAAAAGCCATAACAAAAGGACATTGCATGGTAGCGTTATTTTAACTTTAGTTGGGGGATGTCAAATAAACAGCAAGGAAGCTATGCTTAAACTAACATCAATGTTCCATCACAAATCTATACAAAATATTTCCAAACAGGAGTTGATCTCAACATCAGCAACAAATCAGTACCTTATGTCACCTCAATCATAACTCACTCAAGGTGAGTGCTCACGACTGCTCCGACTGCTGCATCTGCTCTGCCTGCGTTTTGATCTATTTCATTTTTAACCAAATAAAGTTTAACTGCTCTGACTGCAGTGACTGCTCCGACTGCTGCGTCTGCTCCGACTTTTGTATATATAGTCCCCCACCCTAACCTCCTATACCCAACTTTCCCAAAGCTTGATAGATAGATATTGGATTAGCATCTAGGCTAGGTCCTAAGTCTGCTTTTATAGCTATAAATGAACTCCTAAACAGAAAAAATGGTATTAAAATCAATAGCTGATATCGTTTTTTGATAAATTGTGCAGCTTTTCTAAAACCAAGTAAATATAGAACACAATTGAACAAATTCTAGTAACTGTAGTGGTATAGAAGCAAAATAATGAAACACTAATAACAAATTGTGGCATATTCTATACAGAGCTATAGAAAACTTATAGTCTGTGTTAGAGTATAAGTTTGAAAATTCTAACTCTGCTTTAAGTGCTAGAACTGAACACCTAATCAGAAAAAATGGTATTATACTCAATAGTTGTGAAATTCACAGCAGTTCATAACGTATGGGCCCAACTGCAGACACCTACTCAATGGTTATATACATTGACTGAAGGACAAATTATTGACTTCATTTGCAATAAAAGCCATAACAAAAGGACATTGAATGGTAGCGGTATTTTAACTTTAGTTGGGGGATGTCAAATGAACAGCAAGGAAGCTATACTTAAACCAACATCAATGTTCTATCACAAATCTATACAAAATCTTTCCAAACAGGAGTTGATCTCAACATCAGCAACAAATCAGTACTTTATGTCACCTCAATCCGAACTCACTCAAGGTGAGTGCTCACGACTGCTCCGACTGCTGCATCTGCTCTGCCTGCGTTTTGATCTATTTCATTTTTAACCAAATAAAGTTTGACTGCTCTGACTGCAGTGACTGCTCCGACTGCTGCGTCTGCTCCGACTTTTGTATATATAGTCCCCCACCCTAACCTCCTATACCCAACCTTCCCGAAGCTTGATATATCTATCGATATTGGATTAGCATCTAGGTCTAGGTCCTAAGTCTGCTTTTATAGCTATAAATGAACTCCTAAACAGAAAAAATGGTATTATACTCAATAGTTGATATCGTTTTTTGATAAATTGTGCAGCTTTTCTAAAAACAAATAAATATAGAACACAATTGAACAAATTCTAGTAACTGTAGTGGTAAAGAAGCAAAATAATGAAAAACTAATAACACATTGTGGTACAGATACAGAACTACAGGAAACTTGCAGTTTGTGTTAGAGTATAAGTTTGAAAATTCTAACTCTGCTTTTAGAGCTAGAACTGAACACCTAATCAGAAAAAATGGTATTATAACCAATAGTTGTGAAATTCACAGCAGTTCATAACGTATGGGCCCAACTGCAGACACCTAATCAATGGTTATATACATTGACTGAAGAACAAACTATTGACTTCATTTGCAATAAAAGCCATAACAAAAGGACATTGCATGGTAGCGGTATTTTAACTTTAGTTGGGGGATGTCAAATGAACAACAAGGAAGCTATACTTAAACTAACATCAATGTTCTATCACAAATTTATACAAAATCTTTCCAAACAGGAGTTGATCTCAACATAGCAACAAATCAGTACCTTATGTCACCTCAATCCGAACTCACTCAAGGTGAGTGCTCACGACTGCTCCGACTGCTGCATCGGCTCTGACTGCCTTTTGATCTATTTCATTTATAACCAAATAAAGTTTGACTGTTCTGACTGCAATGACTGCTCCGACCACGGCGTCGGCTCTGACTTTTGTATACATATATAGTCTTCCACCCTAACCTCCTATAGCCAACTTTCCCGAAGCTTGATAGATAGATATTGGATTAGCATCTAGGTCTAGGTCCTAAGTCTGCTTTTATAGCTATAAATGAACTCCTAAACAGAAAAAATGGTATTAAACTCAATAGTTGATATCGTTTTTTGATAAATTGTGCAGCTTTTCTAAAAGCAAGTAAATATAGAACACAATTGAACAAATTCTAGTAACTGTAGTGGTATAGAAGCAAAATAATGAAAAACTAATAACACATTGTGGTAGAGATACAGAACTATAGGAAACTTGTACTTTATGTTAGAGTATGAGTTCAAAAATCCTAAATCTGCTTTAAGAGCTAGAACTCAACACCTAATTAGAAAGAATGGTATTATACTCAATAGTTTATATATAATGTGAAATTCACAGCAGCTCATAACGTATGGACCCAACTGCAGACACCTAATCAATGGTTATATACATTGACTGAAGAACAAATTATTGACTTCATCTGCAATAAAAGCCATAACAAAAGGACATTGCATGGTAGCGTTATTTTAACTTTAGTTGGGGGATGTCAAATGAACAGCAAGGAAGCTATGCTTAAACTAACATCAATGTTCCATCACAAATCTATACAAAATATTTCCAAACAGGAGTTGATCTCAACATCAGCAACAAATCAGTACCTTATGTCACCTCAATCCTAACTCACTCAAGGTGAGTGCTCACGACTGCTCCGACTGCTGCATCTGCTCTGCCTGCGTTTTGATCTATTTCATTTTTAACCAAATAAAGTTTGACTGCTCTGACTGCAGTGTCTGCTCCGACTGCTGCGTCTGCTGCGACTTTTGTATATATAGTCCCCCACCCTAACCTCCTATACCCAACTTTCCCAAAGCTTGATAGATAGATATTGGATTAGCATCTAGGTCTAGGTCCTAAGTCTGCTTTTATAGCTATAAATGAAGTCCTAAACAGAAAAAATGGTATTAAACTCAATAGTTGATATCGTTTTTTGATAAATTGTGCAGCTTTTCTAAAAGCAAGTAAATATAGAACACAATTGAACAAATTCTAGTAACTGTAGTGGTATAGAAGCAAAATAATGAAAAACTAATAACACATTGTGGTATATTCTATACAGAACTATAGGAAACTTGTACTTTATGTTAGAGTATGAGTTCGAAAATCCTAAATCTGCTTTAAGAGCTAGAACTGAACACCTAATTAGAAAGAATGGTATTATACTCAATAGTTTATATATAATGTGAAATTCACAGCAGCTCATAACGTATGGACCCAACTGCAGACACCTAATCAATGGTTATATACATTGACTGAAGAACAAATTATTGACTTCATCTGCAATAAAAGCCATAACAAAAGGACATTGCATGGTAGCGTTATTTTAACTTTAGTTGGGGGATGTCAAATGAACAGCAAGGAAGCTATGCTTAAACTAACATCAATGTTCCATCACAAATCTATACAAAATATTTCCAAACAGGAGTTGATCTCAACATCAGCAACAAATCAGTACCTTATGTCACCTCAATCATAACTCACTCAAGGTGAGTGCTCACGACTGCTCCGACTGCTGCATCTGCTCTGCCTGCGTTTTGATCTATTTCATTTTTAACCAAATAAAGTTTGACTTCTCTGACTGCAGTGACTGCTCCGACTGCTGCGTCTGCTGCGACTTTTGTATATATAGTCCCCCACCCTAACCTCCTATACCCAACTTTCCCAAAGCTTGATAGATAGATATTGGATTAGCATCTAGGTCTAGGTCCTAAGTCTGCTTTTATAGCTATAAATGAACTCCTAAACAGAAAAAATGGTATTAAAATCAATAGCTGATATCGTTTTTTGATAAATTGTGCAGCTTTTCTAAAACCAAGTAAATATAGAACACAATTGAACAAATTCTAGTAACTGTAGTGGTATAGAAGCAAAATAATGAAACACTAATAACAAATTGTGGCATATTCTATACAGAGCTATAGAAAACTTATAGTTTGTGTTAGAGTATAAGTTTGAAAATTCTAACTCTGCTTTAAGTGCTAGAACTGAACACCTAATCAGAAAAAATGGTATTATACTCAATAGTTGTGAAATTCACAGCAGTTCATAACGTATGGGCCCAACTGCAGACACCTACTCAATGGTTATATACATTGACTGAAGGACAAATTATTGACTTCATTTGCAATTAAAGCCATAACAAAAGGACATTGAATGGTAGCGGTATTTTAACTTTAGTTGGGGGATGTCAAATGAACAGCAAGGAAGCTATACTTAAACCAACATCAATGTTCTATCACAAATCTATACAAAATCTTTCCAAACAGGAGTTGATCTCAACATCAGCAACAAATCAGTTCCTTATGTCCCCTCAATCCGAACTCACTCAAGGTGAGTGCTCACGACTGCTCCGACTGCTGCATCTGCTCTGCCTGCGTTTTGATCTATTTCATTTTTAACCAAATAAAGTTTGACTGCTCTGACTGCAGTGACTGCTCCGACTGCTGCGTCTGCTCTGACTTTGTATACATATATAGTCTTCCACCCTAACCTCCTATACCCAACTTTCCCGAAGCTTGATAGATAGATATTGGATTAGCATCTAGGTCTAGGTCCTAAGTCTGCTTTTATAGCTATAAATGAACTCCTAAACAGAAAAAATGGTATTAAACTCAATAGTTGATATCGTTTTTTGATAAATTGTGCAGCTTTTCTAAAAGCAAGTAAATATAGAACACAATTGAACAAATTCTAGTAACTGTAGTGGTATAGAAGCAAAATAATGAAAAACTAATAACACATTGTGGTAGAGATACAGAACTATAGGAAACTTGTACTTTATGTTAGAGTATGAGTTCGAAAATCCTAAATCTGCTTTAAGAGCTAGAACTGAACACCTAATTAGAAAGAATGGTATTATACTCAATAGTTTATATATAATGTGAAATTCACAGCAGCTCATAACGTATGGACCCAACTGCAGACACCTAATCAATGGTTATATACATTGACTGAAGAACAAATTATTGACTTCATCTGCAATAAAAGCCATAACAAAAGGACATTGCATGGTAGCGTTATTTTAACTTTAGTTGGGGGATGTCAAATGAACAGCAAGGAAGCTATGCTTAAACTAACATCAATGCTCCATCACAAATCTATACAAAATATTTCCAAACAGGAGTTGATCTCAACATCAGCAACAAATCAGTACCTTATGTCACCTCAATCCGAACTCACTCAAGGTGAGTGCTCACGACTGCTCCGACTGCTGCATCTGCTCTGCCTGCGTTTTGATCTATTTCATTTTTAACCAAATAAAGGTTGACTGCTCTGACTGCAGTGACTGCTCCGACTGCTGCGTCTGCTCCGACTTTTGTATATATAGTCCCCCACCCTAACCTCCTATACCCAACTTTCCCAAAGCTTGATAGATAGATATTGGATTAGCATCTAGGTCTAGGTCCTAAGTCTGCTTTTATAGCTATAAATGAACTCCTAAACAGAAAAAATGGTATTAAAATCAATAGCTGATATCGTTTTTTGATAAATTGTGCAGCTTTTCTAAAACCAAGTAAATATAGAACACAATTGAACAAATTCTAGTAACTGTAGTGGTATAGAAGCAAAATAATGAAAAACTAATAACACATTGTGGTAGAGATACAGAACTATAGGAAACTTGTACTTTATGTTAGAGTATGAGTTCGAAAATCCTAAATCTGCTTTAAGAGCTAGAACTGAACACCTAATTAGAAAGAATGGTATTAAACTCAATAGTTTATATATAATGTGAAATTCACAGCAGCTCATAACGTATGGACCCAACTGCAGACACCTAATCAATGGTTATATACATTGACTGAAGAACAAATTATTGACTTCATCTGCAATAAAAGCCATAACAAAAGGACATTGAATGGTAGCGGTATTTTAACTTTAGTTGGGGGATGTCAAATGAACAGCAAGGAAGCTATACTTAAACCAACATCAATGTTCCATCACAAATCTATACAAAATATTTCCAAACAGGAGTTGATCTCAACATCAGCAACAAATCAGTTCCTTATGTCCCCTCAATCCGAACTCACTCAAGGTGAGTGCTCACGACTGCTCCGACTGCTGCATCTGCTCTGCCTGCGTTTTGATCTATTTCATTTTTAACCAAATAAAGTTTGACTGCTCTGACTGCAGTGACTGCTCCGACTGCTGCGTCTGCTCCGACTTTTGTATATATAGTCCCCCACCCTAACCTCCTATACCCAACTTTCCCAAAGCTTGATAGATAGATATTGGATTAGCATCTAGGTCTAGGTCCTAAGTCTGCTTTTATAGCTATAAATGAACTCCTAAACAGAAAAAATGGTATTAAAATCAATAGCTGATATCGTTTTTTGATAAATTGTGCAGCTTTTCTAAAACCAAGTAAATATAGAACACAATTGAACAAATTCTAGTAACTGTAGTGGTATAGAAGCAAAATAATGAAAAACTAATAACACATTGTGGTAGAGATACAGAACTATAGGAAACTTGTACTTTATGTTAGAGTATGAGTTCGAAAATCCTAAATCTGCTTTAAGAGCTAGAACTGAACACCTAATTAGAAAGAATGGTATTATACTCAATAGTTTATATATAATGTGAAATTCACAGCAGCTCATAACGTATGGACCCAACTGCAGACACCTAATCAATGGTTATATACATTGACTGAAGAACAAATTATTGACTTCATCTGCAATAAAAGCCATAACAAAAGGACATTGCATGGTAGCGTTATTTTAACTTTAGTTGGGGGATGTCAAATGAACAGCAAGGAAGCTATGCTTAAACTAACATCAATGTTCCATCACAAATCTATACAAAATATTTCCAAACAGGAGTTGATCTCAACATCAGCAACAAATCAGTACCTTATGTCACCTCAATCCTAACTCACTCAAGGTGAGTGCTCACGACTGCTCCGACTGCTGCATCTGCTCTGCCTGCGTTTTGATCTATTTCATTTTTAACCAAATAATTTTGACTGCTCTGACTGCAGTGACTGCTCCGACTGCTGCGTCTGCTCTGACTTTGTATACATATATAGTCTTCCACCCTAACCTCCTATAGCCAACTTTCCCGAAGCTTGATAGATAGATATTGGATTAGCATCTAGGTCTAGGTCCTAAGTCTGCTTTTATAGCTATAAATGAACTCCTAAACAGAAAAAATGGTATTAAACTCAATAGTTGATATCGTTTTTTGATAAATTGTGCAGCTTTTCTAAAAGCAAGTAAATATAGAACACAATTGAACAAATTCTAGTAACTGTAGTGGTATAGAAGCAAAATAATGAAAAACTAATAACACATTGTGGTAGAGATACAGAACTATAGGAAACTTGTACTTTATGTTAGAGTATGAGTTCGAAAATCCTAAATCTGCTTTAAGAGCTAGAACTCAACACCTAATTAGAAAGAATGGTATTATACTCAATAGTTTATATATAATGTGAAATTCACAGCAGCTCATAACGTATGGACCCAACTGCAGACACCTAATCAATGGTTATATAGATTGACTGAAGAACAAATTATTGACTTCATCTGCAATAAAAGCCATAACAAAAGGACATTGCATGGTAGCGTTATTTTAACTTTAGTTGGGGGATGTCAAATGAACAGCAAGGAAGCTATGCTTAAACTAACATCAATGTTCCATCACAAATCTATACAAAATATTTCCAAACAGGAGTTGATCTCAACATCAGCAACAAATCAGTACCTTATGTCACCTCAATCCTAACTCACTCAAGGTGAGTGCTCACGACTGCTCCGACTGCTGCATCTGCTCTGCCTGCGTTTTGATCTATTTCATTTTTAACCAAATAAAGTTTGACTGCTCTGACTGCAGTGACTGCTCCGACTGCTGCGTCTGCTCTGACTTTGTATACATATATAGTCTTCCACCCTAACCTCCTATAGCCAACTTTCCCGAAGCTTGATAGATAGATATTGGATTAGCATCTAGGTCTAGGTCCTAAGTCTGCTTTTATAGCTATAAATGAACTCCTAAACAGAAAAAATGGTATTAAACTCAATAGTTGATATCGTTTTTTGATAAATTGTGCAGCTTTTCTAAAAGCAAGTAAATATAGAACACAATTGAACAAATTCTAGTAACTGTAGTGGTATAGAAGCAAAATAATGAAAAACTAATAACACATTGTGGTAGAGATACAGAACTATAGGAAACTTGTACTTTATGTTAGAGTATGAGTTCGAAAATCCTAAATCTGCTTTAAGAGCTAGAACTCAACACCTAATTAGAAAGAATGGTATTATACTCAATAGTTTATATATAATGTGAAATTCACAGCAGCTCATAACGTATGGACCCAACTGCAGACACCTAATCAATGGTTATATAGATTGACTGAAGAACAAATTATTGACTTCATCTGCAATAAAAGCCATAACAAAAGGACATTGCATGGTAGCGTTATTTTAACTTTAGTTGGGGGATGTCAAATGAACAGCAAGGAAGCTATGCTTAAACTAACATCAATGTTCCATCACAAATCTATACAAAATATTTCCAAACAGGAGTTGATCTCAACATCAGCAACAAATCAGTACCTTATGTCACCTCAATCCTAACTCACTCAAGGTGAGTGCTCACGACTGCTCCGACTGCTGCATCTGCTCTGCCTGCGTTTTGATCTATTTCATTTTTAACCAAATAAAGTTTGACTGCTCTGACTGCAGTGACTGCTCCGACTGCTGCGTCTGCTGTGACTTTTGTATATATAGTCCCCCACCCTAACCTCCTATACCCAACTTTCCCAAAGCTTGATAGATAGATATTGGATTAGCATCTAGGTCTAGGTCCTAAGTCTGCTTTTATAGCTATAAATGAACTCCTAAACAGAAAAAATGGTATTAAACTCAATAGTTGATATCGTTTTTTGATAAATTGTGCAGCTTTTCTAAAAACAAGTAAATATAGAACACAATTGAACAAATTCTAGTAACTGTAGTGGTATAGAAGCAAAATAATGAAAAACTAATAACAAATTGTGGTATATTCTATACAGAGCTATAGAAAACTTGTAGTTTGTGTTAGAGTATAAGTTTGAAAATCCTAAATCTGCTTTAAGAGCTAGAACTCAACACCTAATTAGAAAGAATGGTATTATACTCAATAGTTTATATATAATGTGAAATTCACAGCGGCTCATAACGTATGGACCCAACTGCAGACACCTAATCAATGGTTATATACATTGACTGAAGAACAAATTATTGACTTCATCTGCAATAAAAGCCATAACAAAAGGACTTTGCATGGTAGCGGTATTTTAATTTTAGTTGGGGGATGTCAAATGAACAGCAAGGAAGCTATACTTAAACTAACATCAATGTTCTATCACAAATTTATACAAAATCTTTCCAAACAGGAGTTGATCTCAACATAGCAACAAATCAGTACCTTATGTCACCTCAATCCGAACTCACTCAAGGTGAGTGCTCACGACTGCTCCGACTGCTGCATCGGCTCTGACTGCCTTTTGATCTATTTCATTTATAACCAAATAAAGTTTGACTGTTCTGACTGCAATGACTGCTCCGACTACGGCGTCGGCTCTGACTTTTTTATACATATATAGTCTTCCACCCTAACCTCCTATACCCAACCTTCCCGAAGGTTGATAGATAGATATTGGATTAGCATCTAGGTCTAGGTCCTAAGTCTGCTTTTATAGCTATAAATGAAGTCCTAAACAGAAAAAATGGTATTAAACTCAATAGTTGATATCGTTTTTTGATAAATTGTGCAGCTTTTCTAAAAGCAAGTAAATATAGAACACAATTGAACAAATTCTAGTAACTGTAGTGGTATAGAAGCAAAATAATGAAAAACTAATAACACATTGTGGTAGAGATACAGAACTATAGGAAACTTGTACTTTATGTTAGAGTATGAGTTCGAAAATCCTAAATCTGCTTTAAGAGCTAGAACTGAACAACAAATTAGAAAGAATGGTATTATACTCAATAGTTTATATATAATGTGAAATTCACAGCAGCTCATAACGTATGGACCCAACTGCAGACACCTAATCAATGGTTATATACATTGACTGAAGAACAAATTATTGACTTCATCTGCAAGAAAAGCAATAACAAAAGGACTTTGCATGGTAGCGGTATTTTAACTTTAGTTAGGGGATGTCAAATGAACAGCAAGGAAGCTATACTTAACCTAACATCAATGTTCCATCACAAATCTATACAAAATCTTTCCAAACAGGAGTTGATCTCAACATCAGCAACAAATAAGTTCCTTATGTCCCCTCAATCCGAACTCACTCAAGGTGAGTGCTCACGACTGCTCCGACTGCTGCATCTGCTCTGCCTGCGTTTTGATCTATTTCATTTTTAACCAAATAAAGTTTGACTGCTCTGACTGCAGTGACTGCTCCGACTGCTGCGTCTGCTCCGACATTTGTATATATACTCCCCCACCCTAACCTCCTATACCCAACCTTCCCGAAGCTTGATAGATAGATATTGGATTAGCATCTAGGTCTAGGTCCTAAGTCTGCTTTTATAGCTATAAATGAAGTCCTAAACAGAAAAAATGGTATTAAACTCAATAGTTGATATCGTTTTTTGATAAATTGTGCAGCTTTTCTAAAAGCAAGTAAATATAGAACACAATTGAACAAATTCTAGTAACTGTAGTGGTATAGAAGCAAAATAATGAAAAACTAATAACACATTGTGGTAGAGATACAGAACTATAGGAAACTTGTACTTTATGTTAGAGTATGAGTTCGAAAATCCTAAATCTGCTTTAAGAGCTAGAACTGAACACCTAATTAGAAAGAATGGTATTATACTCAATAGTTTATATATAATGTGAAATTCACAGCAGCTCATAACGTATGGACCCAACTGCAGACACCTAATCAATGGTTATATACATTGACTGAAGAACAAATTATTGACTTCATCTGCAATAAAAGCCATAACAAAAGGACATTGCATGGTAGCGTTATTTTAACTTTAGTTGGGGGATGTCAAATGAACAGCAAGGAAGCTATGCTTAAACTAACATCAATGTTCCATCACAAATCTATACAAAATATTTCCAAACAGGAGTTGATCTCAACATCAGCAACAAATCAGTACCTTATGTCACCTCAATCCTAACTCACTCAAGGTGAGTGCTCACGACTGCTCCGACTGCTGCATCTGCTCTGCCTGCGTTTTGATCTATTTCATTTTTAACCAAATAAAGTTTGACTTCTCTGACTGCAGTGACTGCTCCGACTGCTGCGTCTGCTCCGACTTTTGTATATATAGTCCCCCACCCTAACCTCCTATACCCAACTTTCCCAAAGCTTGATAGATAGATATTGGATTAGCATCTAGGTCTAGGTCCTAAGTCTGCTTTTATAGCTATAAATGAACTCCTAAACAGAAAAAATGGTATTAAAATCAATAGCTGATATCGTTTTTTGATAAATTGTGCAGCTTTTCTAAAACCAAGTAAATATAGAACACAATTGAACAAATTCTAGTAACTGTAGTGGTATAGAAGCAAAATAATGAAACACTAATAACAAATTGTGGCATATTCTATACAGAGCTATAGAAAACTTATAGTTTGTGTTAGAGTATAAGTTTGAAAATTCTAACTCTGCTTTAAGTGCTAGAACTGAACACCTAATCAGAAAAAATGGTATTATACTCAATAGTTGTGAAATTCACAGCAGTTCATAACGTATGGGCCCAACTGCAGACACCTACTCAATGGTTATATACATTGACTGAAGGACAAATTATTGACTTCATTTGCAATTAAAGCCATAACAAAAGGACATTGAATGGTAGCGGTATTTTAACTTTAGTTGGGGGATGTCAAATGAACAGCAAGGAAGCTATACTTAAACCAACATCAATGTTCTATCACAAATCTATACAAAATCTTTCCAAACAGGAGTTGATCTCAACATCAGCAACAAATCAGTTCCTTATGTCCCCTCAATCCGAACTCACTCAAGGTGAGTGCTCACGACTGCTCCGACTGCTGCATCTGCTCTGCCTGCGTTTTGATCTATTTCATTTTTAACCAAATAAAGTTTGACTGCTCTGACTGCAGTGACTGCTCCGACTGCTGCGTCTGCTCTGACTTTGTATACATATATAGTCTTCCACCCTAACCTCCTATACCCAACTTTCCCGAAGCTTGATAGATAGATATTGGATTAGCATCTAGGTCTAGGTCCTAAGTCTGCTTTTATAGCTATAAATGAACTCCTAAACAGAAAAAATGGTATTAAACTCAATAGTTGATATCGTTTTTTGATAAATTGTGCAGCTTTTCTAAAAGCAAGTAAATATAGAACACAATTGAACAAATTCTAGTAACTGTAGTGGTATAGAAGCAAAATAATGAAAAACTAATAACACATTGTGGTAGAGATACAGAACTATAGGAAACTTGTACTTTATGTTAGAGTATGAGTTCGAAAATCCTAAATCTGCTTTAAGAGCTAGAACTGAACACCTAATTAGAAAGAATGGTATTATACTCAATAGTTTATATATAATGTGAAATTCACAGCAGCTCATAACGTATGGACCCAACTGCAGACACCTAATCAATGGTTATATACATTGACTGAAGAACAAATTATTGACTTCATCTGCAATAAAAGCCATAACAAAAGGACATTGCATGGTAGCGTTATTTTAACTTTAGTTGGGGGATGTCAAATGAACAGCAAGGAAGCTATGCTTAAACTAACATCAATGTTCCATCACAAATCTATACAAAATATTTCCAAACAGGAGTTGATCTCAACATCAGCAACAAATCAGTACCTTATGTCACCTCAATCCTAACTCACTCAAGGTGAGTGCTCACGACTGCTCCGACTGCTGCATCTGCTCTGCCTGCGTTTTGATCTATTTCATTTTTAACCAAATAAAGTTTGACTTCTCTGACTGCAGTGACTGCTCCGACTGCTGCGTCTGCTCCGACTTTTGTATATATAGTCCCCCACCCTAACCTCCTATACCCAACTTTCCCAAAGCTTGATAGATAGATATTGGATTAGCATCTAGGTCTAGGTCCTAAGTCTGCTTTTATAGCTATAAATGAACTCCTAAACAGAAAAAATGGTATTAAAATCAATAGCTGATATCGTTTTTTGATAAATTGTGCAGCTTTTCTAAAACCAAGTAAATATAGAACACAATTGAACAAATTCTAGTAACTGTAGTGGTATAGAAGCAAAATAATGAAACACTAATAACAAATTGTGGCATATTCTATACAGAGCTATAGAAAACTTATAGTTTGTGTTAGAGTATAAGTTTGAAAATTCTAACTCTGCTTTAAGTGCTAGAACTGAACACCTAATCAGAAAAAATGGTATTATACTCAATAGTTGTGAAATTCACAGCAGTTCATAACGTATGGGCCCAACTGCAGACACCTACTCAATGGTTATATACATTGACTGAAGGACAAATTATTGACTTCATTTGCAATTAAAGCCATAACAAAAGGACATTGAATGGTAGCGGTATTTTAACTTTAGTTGGGGGATGTCAAATGAACAGCAAGGAAGCTATACTTAAACCAACATCAATGTTCTATCACAAATCTATACAAAATCTTTCCAAACAGGAGTTGATCTCAACATCAGCAACAAATCAGTTCCTTATGTCCCCTCAATCCGAACTCACTCAAGGTGAGTGCTCACGACTGCTCCGACTGCTGCATCTGCTCTGCCTGCGTTTTGATCTATTTCATTTTTAACCAAATAAAGTTTGACTGCTCTGACTGCAGTGACTGCTCCGACTGCTGCGTCTGCTCTGACTTTGTATACATATATAGTCTTCCACCCTAACCTCCTATACCCAACTTTCCCGAAGCTTGATAGATAGATATTGGATTAGCATCTAGGTCTAGGTCCTAAGTCTGCTTTTATAGCTATAAATGAACTCCTAAACAGAAAAAATGGTATTAAACTCAATAGTTGATATCGTTTTTTGATAAATTGTGCAGCTTTTCTAAAAGCAAGTAAATATAGAACACAATTGAACAAATTCTAGTAACTGTAGTGGTATAGAAGCAAAATAATGAAAAACTAATAACACATTGTGGTAGAGATACAGAACTATAGGAAACTTGTACTTTATGTTAGAGTATGAGTTCGAAAATCCTAAATCTGCTTTAAGAGCTAGAACTGAACACCTAATTAGAAAGAATGGTATTATACTCAATAGTTTATATATAATGTGAAATTCACAGCAGCTCATAACGTATGGACCCAACTGCAGACACCTAATCAATGGTTATATACATTGACTGAAGAACAAATTATTGACTTCATCTGCAATAAAAGCCATAACAAAAGGACATTGCATGGTAGCGTTATTTTAACTTTAGTTGGGGGATGTCAAATGAACAGCAAGGAAGCTATGCTTAAACTAACATCAATGTTCCATCACAAATCTATACAAAATATTTCCAAACAGGAGTTGATCTCAACATCAGCAACAAATCAGTACCTTATGTCACCTCAATCCGAACTCACTCAAGGTGAGTGCTCACGACTGCTCCGACTGCTGCATCTGCTCTGCCTGCGTTTTGATCTATTTCATTTTTAACCAAATAAAGTTTGACTGCTCTGACTGCAGTGACTGCTCCGACTGCTGCGTCTGCTCCGACTTTTGTATATATAGTCCCCCACCCTAACCTCCTATACCCAACTTTCCCAAAGCTTGATAGATAGATATTGGATTAGCATCTAGGTCTAGGTCCTAAGTCTGCTTTTATAGCTATAAATGAACTCCTAAACAGAAAAAATGGTATTAAAATCAATAGCTGATATCGTTTTTTGATAAATTGTGCAGCTTTTCTAAAACCAAGTAAATATAGAACACAATTGAACAAATTCTAGTAACTGTAGTGGTATAGAAGCAAAATAATGAAAAACTAATAACACATTGTGGTAGAGATACAGAACTATAGGAAACTTGTACTTTATGTTAGAGTATGAGTTCGAAAATCCTAAATCTGCTTTAAGAGCTAGAACTGAACACCTAATTAGAAAAAATGGTATTATACTCAATAGTTGTGAAATTCACAGCAGTTCATAACGTATGGGCCCAACTGCAGACACCTACTCAATGGTTATATACATTGACTGAAGGACAAATTATTGACTTCATTTGCAATTAAAGCCATAACAAAAGGACATTGAATGGTAGCGGTATTTTAACTTTAGTTGGGGGATGTCAAATGAACAGCAAGGAAGCTATACTTAAACCAACATCAATGTTCTATCACAAATCTATACAAAATATTTCCAAACAGGAGTTGATCTCAACATCAGCAACAAATCAGTTCCTTATGTCCCCTCAATCCGAACTCACTCAAGGTGAGTGCTCACGACTGCTCCGACTGCTGCATCTGCTCTGCCTGCGTTTTGATCTATTTCATTTTTAACCAAATAAAGTTTGACTGCTCTGACTGCAGTGACTGCTTCGACTGCTGCATCTGCTCCGACTTTTGTATATATAGTCCCCCACCCTAACCTCCTATACCCAACTTTCCCAAAGCTTGATAGATAGATATTGGATTAGCATCTAGGTCTAGGTCCTAAGTCTGCTTTTATAGCTATAAATGAACTCCTAAACAGAAAAAATGGTATTAAAATCAATAGCTGATATCGTTTTTTGATAAATTGTGCAGCTTTTCTAAAACCAAGTAAATATAGAACACAATTGAACAAATTCTAGTAACTGTAGTGGTATAGAAGCAAAATAATGAAAAACTAATAACACATTGTGGTAGAGATACAGAACTATAGGAAACTTGTACTTTATGTTAGAGTATGAGTTCGAAAATCCTAAATCTGCTTTAAGAGCTAGAACTGAACACCTAATTAGAAAGAATGGTATTATACTCAATAGTTTATATATAATGTGAAATTCACAGCAGCTCATAACGTATGGACCCAACTGCAGACACGTAATCAATGGTTATATACATTGACTGAAGAACAAATTATTGACTTCATCTGCAATAAAAGCCATAACAAAAGGACATTGCATGGTAGCGTTATTTTAACTTTAGTTGGGGGATGTCAAATGAACAGCAAGGAAGCTATGCTTAAACTAACATCAATGTTCCATCACAAATCTATACAAAATATTTCCAAACAGGAGTTGATCTCAACATCAGCAACAAATCAGTACCTTATGTCACCTCAATCCTAACTCACTCAAGGTGAGTGCTCACGACTGCTCCGACTGCTACATCTGCTCTGCCTGCGTTTTGATCTATTTCATTTTTAACCAAATAATTTTGACTGCTCTGACTGCAGTGACTGCTCCGACTGCTGCGTCTGCTCTGACTTTGTATACATATATAGTCTTCCACCCTAACCTCCTATAGCCAACTTTCCCGAAGCTTGATAGATAGATATTGGATTAGCATCTAGGTCTAGGTCCTAAGTCTGCTTTTATAGCTATAAATGAACTCCTAAACAGAAAAAATGGTATTAAACTCAATAGTTGATATCGTTTTTTGATAAATTGTGCAGCTTTTCTAAAAGCAAGTAAATATAGAACACAATTGAACAAATTCTAGTAACTGTAGTGGTATAGAAGCAAAATAATGAAAAACTAATAACACATTGTGGTAGAGATACAGAACTATAGGAAACTTGTACTTTATGTTAGAGTATGAGTTCGAAAATCCTAAATCTGCTTTAAGAGCTAGAACTCAACACCTAATTAGAAAGAATGGTATTATACTCAATAGTTTATATATAATGTGAAATTCACAGCAGCTCATAACGTATGGACCCAACTGCAGACACCTAATCAATGGTTATATAGATTGACTGAAGAACAAATTATTGACTTCATCTGCAATAAAAGCCATAACAAAAGGACATTGCATGGTAGCGTTATTTTAACTTTAGTTGGGGGATGTCAAATGAACAGCAAGGAAGCTATGCTTAAACTAACATCAATGTTCCATCACAAATCTATACAAAATATTTCCAAACAGGAGTTGATCTCAACATCAGCAACAAATCAGTACCTTATGTCACCTCAATCCTAACTCACTCAAGGTGAGTGCTCACGACTGCTCCGACTGCTGCATCTGCTCTGCCTGCGTTTTGATCTATTTCATTTTTAACCAAATAAAGTTTGACTGCTCTGACTGCAGTGACTGCTCCGACTGCTGCGTCTGCTCTGACTTTGTATACATATATAGTCTTCCACCCTAACCTCCTATAGCCAACTTTCCCGAAGCTTGATAGATAGATATGGGATTAGCATCTAGGTCTAGGTCCTAAGTCTGCTTTTATAGCTATAAATGAACTCCTAAACAGAAAAAATGGTATTAAACTCAATAGTTGATATCGTTTTTTGATAAATTGTGCAGCTTTTCTAAAAGCAAGTAAATATAGAACACAATTGAACAAATTCTAGTAACTGTAGTGGTATAGAAGCAAAATAATGAAAAACTAATAACACATTGTGGTAGAGATACAGAACTATAGGAAACTTGTACTTTATGTTAGAGTATGAGTTCGAAAATCCTAAATCTGCTTTAAGAGCTAGAACTCAACACCTAATTAGAAAGAATGGTATTATACTCAATAGTTTATATATAATGTGAAATTCACAGCAGCTCATAACGTATGGACCCAACTGCAGACACCTAATCAATGGTTATATAGATTGACTGAAGAACAAATTATTGACTTCATCTGCAATAAAAGCCATAACAAAAGGACATTGCATGGTAGCGTTATTTTAACTTTAGTTGGGGGATGTCAAATGAACAGCAAGGAAGCTATGCTTAAACTAACATCAATGTTCCATCACAAATCTATACAAAATATTTCCAAACAGGAGTTGATCTCAACATCAGCAACAAATAAGTTCCTTATGTCCCCTCAATCCGAACTCACTCAAGGTGAGTGCTCACGACTGCTCCGACTGCTGCATCTGCTCTGCCTGCGTTTTGATCTATTTCATTTTTAACCAAATAAAGTTTGACTGCTCTGACTGCAGTGACTGCTCCGACTGCTGCGTCTGCTCCGACATTTGTATATATACTCCCCCACCCTAACCTCCTATACCCAACCTTCCCGAAGCTTGATAGATAGATATTGGATTAGCATCTAGGTCTAGGTCCTAAGTCTGCTTTTATAGCTATAAATGAAGTCCTAAACAGAAAAAATGGTATTAAACTCAATAGTTGATATCGTTTTTTGATAAATTGTGCAGCTTTTCTAAAAGCAAGTAAATATAGAACACAATTGAACAAATTCTAGTAACTGTAGTGGTATAGAAGCAAAATAATGAAACACTAATAACAAATTGTGGCATATTCTATACAGAGCTATAGAAAACTTATAGTTTGTGTTAGAGTATAAGTTTGAAAATTCTAACTCTGCTTTAAGTGCTAGAACTGAACACCTAATCAGAAAAAATGGTATTATACTCAATAGTTGTGAAATTCACAGCAGTTCATAACGTATGGGCCCAACTGCAGACACCTACTCAATGGTTATATACATTGACTGAAGGACAAATTATTGACTTCATTTGCAATTAAAGCCATAACAAAAGGACATTGAATGGTAGCGGTATTTTAACTTTAGTTGGGGGATGTCAAATGAACAGCAAGGAAGCTATACTTAAACCAACATCAATGTTCTATCACAAATCTATACAAAATCTTTCCAAACAGGAGTTGATCTCAACATCAGCAACAAATCAGTTCCTTATGTCCCCTCAATCCGAACTCACTCAAGGTGAGTGCTCACGACTGCTCCGACTGCTGCATCTGCTCTGCCTGCGTTTTGATCTATTTCATTTTTAACCAAATAAAGTTTGACTGCTCTGACTGCAGTGACTGCTCCGACTGCTGCGTCTGCTCTGACTTTGTATACATATATAGTCTTCCACCCTAACCTCCTATACCCAACTTTCCCGAAGCTTGATAGATAGATATTGGATTAGCATCTAGGTCTAGGTCCTAAGTCTGCTTTTATAGCTATAAATGAACTCCTAAACAGAAAAAATGGTATTAAACTCAATAGTTGATATCGTTTTTTGATAAATTGTGCAGCTTTTCTAAAAGCAAGTAAATATAGAACACAATTGAACAAATTCTAGTAACTGTAGTGGTATAGAAGCAAAATAATGAAAAACTAATAACACATTGTGGTAGAGATACAGAACTATAGGAAACTTGTACTTTATGTTAGAGTATGAGTTCGAAAATCCTAAATCTGCTTTAAGAGCTAGAACTGAACAACAAATTAGAAAGAATGGTATTATACTCAATAGTTTATATATAATGTGAAATTCACAGCAGCTCATAACGTATGGACCCAACTGCAGACACCTAATCAATGGTTATATACATTGACTGAAGAACAAATTATTGACTTCATCTGCAAGAAAAGCAATAACAAAAGGACTTTGCATGGTAGCGGTATTTTAACTTTAGTTAGGGGATGTCAAATGAACAGCAAGGAAGCTATACTTAACCTAACATCAATGTTCCATCACAAATCTATACAAAATCTTTCCAAACAGGAGTTGATCTCAACATCAGCAACAAATAAGTTCCTTATGTCCCCTCAATCCGAACTCACTCAAGGTGAGTGCTCACGACTGCTCCGACTGCTGCATCTGCTCTGCCTGCGTTTTGATCTATTTCATTTTTAACCAAATAAAGTTTGACTGCTCTGACTGCAGTGACTGCTCCGACTGCTGCGTCTGCTCCGACATTTGTATATATACTCCCCCACCCTAACCTCCTATACCCAACCTTCCCGAAGCTTGATAGATAGATATTGGATTAGCATCTAGGTCTAGGTCCTAAGTCTGCTTTTATAGCTATAAATGAAGTCCTAAACAGAAAAAATGGTATTAAACTCAATAGTTGATATCGTTTTTTGATAAATTGTGCAGCTTTTCTAAAAGCAAGTAAATATAGAACACAATTGAACAAATTCTAGTAACTGTAGTGGTATAGAAGCAAAATAATGAAAAACTAATAACACATTGTGGTAGAGATACAGAACTATAGGAAACTTGTACTTTATGTTAGAGTATGAGTTCGAAAATCCTAAATCTGCTTTAAGAGCTAGAACTGAACACCTAATTAGAAAGAATGGTATTATACTCAATAGTTTATATATAATGTGAAATTCACAGCAGCTCATAACGTATGGACCCAACTGCAGACACCTAATCAATGGTTATATACATTGACTGAAGAACAAATTATTGACTTCATCTGCAATAAAAGCCATAACAAAAGGACATTGCATGGTAGCGTTATTTTAACTTTAGTTGGGGGATGTCAAATGAACAGCAAGGAAGCTATGCTTAAACTAACATCAATGTTCCATCACAAATCTATACAAAATATTTCCAAACAGGAGTTGATCTCAACATCAGCAACAAATCAGTACCTTATGTCACCTCAATCCTAACTCACTCAAGGTGAGTGCTCACGACTGCTCCGACTGCTGCATCTGCTCTGCCTGCGTTTTGATCTATTTCATTTTTAACCAAATAAAGTTTGACTTCTCTGACTGCAGTGACTGCTCCGACTGCTGCGTCTGCTCCGACTTTTGTATATATAGTCCCCCACCCTAACCTCCTATACCCAACTTTCCCAAAGCTTGATAGATAGATATTGGATTAGCATCTAGGTCTAGGTCCTAAGTCTGCTTTTATAGCTATAAATGAACTCCTAAACAGAAAAAATGGTATTAAAATCAATAGCTGATATCGTTTTTTGATAAATTGTGCAGCTTTTCTAAAACCAAGTAAATATAGAACACAATTGAACAAATTCTAGTAACTGTAGTGGTATAGAAGCAAAATAATGAAACACTAATAACAAATTGTGGCATATTCTATACAGAGCTATAGAAAACTTATAGTTTGTGTTAGAGTATAAGTTTGAAAATTCTAACTCTGCTTTAAGTGCTAGAACTGAACACCTAATCAGAAAAAATGGTATTATACTCAATAGTTGTGAAATCCACAGCAGTTCATAACGTATGGGCCCAACTGCAGACACCTACTCAATGGTTATATACATTGACTGAAGGACAAATTATTGACTTCATTTGCAATTAAAGCCATAACAAAAGGACATTGAATGGTAGCGGTATTTTAACTTTAGTTGGGGGATGTCAAATGAACAGCAAGGAAGCTATACTTAAACCAACATCAATGTTCTATCACAAATCTATACAAAATCTTTCCAAACAGGAGTTGATCTCAACATCAGCAACAAATCAGTTCCTTATGTCCCCTCAATCCGAACTCACTCAAGGTGAGTGCTCACGACTGCTCCGACTGCTGCATCTGCTCTGCCTGCGTTTTGATCTATTTCATTTTTAACCAAATAAAGTTTGACTGCTCTGACTGCAGTGACTGCTCCGACTGCTGCGTCTGCTCTGACTTTGTATACATATATAGTCTTCCACCCTAACCTCCTATACCCAACTTTCCCGAAGCTTGATAGATAGATATTGGATTAGCATCTAGGTCTAGGTCCTAAGTCTGCTTTTATAGCTATAAATGAACTCCTAAACAGAAAAAATGGTATTAAACTCAATAGTTGATATCGTTTTTTGATAAATTGTGCAGCTTTTCTAAAAGCAAGTAAATATAGAACACAATTGAACAAATTCTAGTAACTGTAGTGGTATAGAAGCAAAATAATGAAAAACTAATAACACATTGTGGTAGAGATACAGAACTATAGGAAACTTGTACTTTATGTTAGAGTATGAGTTCGAAAATCCTAAATCTGCTTTAAGAGCTAGAACTGAACACCTAATTAGAAAGAATGGTATTATACTCAATAGTTTATATATAATGTGAAATTCACAGCAGCTCATAACGTATGGACCCAACTGCAGACACCTAATCAATGGTTATATACATTGACTGAAGAACAAATTATTGACTTCATCTGCAATAAAAGCCATAACAAAAGGACATTGCATGGTAGCGTTATTTTAACTTTAGTTGGGGGATGTCAAATGAACAGCAAGGAAGCTATGCTTAAACTAACATCAATGTTCCATCACAAATCTATACAAAATATTTCCAAACAGGAGTTGATCTCAACATCAGCAACAAATCAGTACCTTATGTCACCTCAATCCGAACTCACTCAAGGTGAGTGCTCACGACTGCTCCGACTGCTGCATCTGCTCTGCCTGCGTTTTGATCTATTTCATTTTTAACCAAATAAAGTTTGACTGCTCTGACTGCAGTGACTGCTCCGACTGCTGCGTCTGCTCCGACTTTTGTATATATAGTCCCCCACCCTAACCTCCTATACCCAACTTTCCCAAAGCTTGATAGATAGATATTGGATTAGCATCTAGGTCTAGGTCCTAAGTCTGCTTTTATAGCTATAAATGAACTCCTAAACAGAAAAAATGGTATTAAAATCAATAGCTGATATCGTTTTTTGATAAATTGTGCAGCTTTTCTAAAACCAAGTAAATATAGAACACAATTGAACAAATTCTAGTAACTGTAGTGGTATAGAAGCAAAATAATGAAAAACTAATAACACATTGTGGTAGAGATACAGAACTATAGGAAACTTGTACTTTATGTTAGAGTATGAGTTCGAAAATCCTAAATCTGCTTTAAGAGCTAGAACTGAACACCTAATTAGAAAGAATGGTATTATACTCAATAGTTTATATATAATGTGAAATTCACAGCAGCTCATAACGTATGGACCCAACTGCAGACACCTAATCAATGGTTATATACATTGACTGAAGAACAAATTATTGACTTCATCTGCAATAAAAGCCATAACAAAAGGACATTGAATGGTAGCGGTATTTTAACTTTAGTTGGGGGATGTCAAATGAACAGCAAGGAAGCTATACTTAAACCAACATCAATGTTCCATCACAAATCTATACAAAATATTTCCAAACAGGAGTTGATCTCAACATCAGCAACAAATCAGTTCCTTATGTCCCCTCAATCCGAACTCACTCAAGGTGAGTGCTCACGACTGCTCCGACTGCTGCATCTGCTCTGCCTGCGTTTTGATCTATTTCATTTTTAACCAAATAAAGTTTGACTGCTCTGACTGCAGTGACTGCTTCGACTGCTGCGTCTGCTCCGACTTTTGTATATATAGTCCCCCACCCTAACCTCCTATACCCAACTTTCCCAAAGCTTGATAGATAGATATTGGATTAGCATCTAGGTCTAGGTCCTAAGTCTGCTTTTATAGCTATAAATGAACTCCTAAACAGAAAAAATGGTATTAAAATCAATAGCTGATATCGTTTTTTGATAAATTGTGCAGCTTTTCTAAAACCAAGTAAATATAGAACACAATTGAACAAATTCTAGTAACTGTAGTGGTATAGAAGCAAAATAATGAAAAACTAATAACACATTGTGGTAGAGATACAGAACTATAGGAAACTTGTACTTTATGTTAGAGTATGAGTTCGAAAATCCTAAATCTGCTTTAAGAGCTAGAACTGAACACCTAATTAGAAAGAATGGTATTATACTCAATAGTTTATATATAATGTGAAATTCACAGCAGCTCATAACGTATGGACCCAACTGCAGACACCTAATCAATGGTTATATACATTGACTGAAGAACAAATTATTGACTTCATCTGCAATAAAAGCCATAACAAAAGGACATTGCATGGTAGCGTTATTTTAACTTTAGTTGGGGGATATCAAATGAACAGCAAGGAAGCTATGCTTAAACTAACATCAATGTTCCATCACAAATCTATACAAAATATTTCCAAACAGGAGTTGATCTCAACATCAGCAACAAATCAGTACCTTATGTCACCTCAATCCTAACTCACTCAAGGTGAGTGCTCACGACTGCTCCGACTGCTACATCTGCTCTGCCTGCGTTTTGATCTATTTCATTTTTAACCAAATAATTTTGACTGCTCTGACTGCAGTGACTGCTCCGACTGCTGCGTCTGCTCTGACTTTGTATACATATATAGTCTTCCACCCTAACCTCCTATAGCCAACTTTCCCGAAGCTTGATAGATAGATATTGGATTAGCATCTAGGTCTAGGTCCTAAGTCTGCTTTTATAGCTATAAATGAACTCCTAAACAGAAAAAATGGTATTAAACTCAATAGTTGATATCGTTTTTTGATAAATTGTGCAGCTTTTCTAAAAGCAAGTAAATATAGAACACAATTGAACAAATTCTAGTAACTGTAGTGGTATAGAAGCAAAATAATGAAAAACTAATAACACATTGTGGTAGAGATACAGAACTATAGGAAACTTGTACTTTATGTTAGAGTATGAGTTCGAAAATCCTAAATCTGCTTTAAGAGCTAGAACTCAACACCTAATTAGAAAGAATGGTATTATACTCAATAGTTTATATATAATGTGAAATTCACAGCAGCTCATAACGTATGGACCCAACTGCAGACACCTAATCAATGGTTATATAGATTGACTGAAGAACAAATTATTGACTTCATCTGCAATAAAAGCCATAACAAAAGGACATTGCATGGTAGCGTTATTTTAACTTTAGTTGGGGGATGTCAAATGAACAGCAAGGAAGCTATGCTTAAACTAACATCAATGTTCCATCACAAATCTATACAAAATATTTCCAAACAGGAGTTGATCTCAACATCAGCAACAAATCAGTACCTTATGTCACCTCAATCCTAACTCACTCAAGGTGAGTGCTCACGACTGCTCCGACTGCTGCATCTGCTCTGCCTGCGTTTTGATCTATTTCATTTTTAACCAAATAAAGTTTGACTGCTCTGACTGCAGTGACTGCTCCGACTGCTGCGTCTGCTCTGACTTTGTATACATATATAGTCTTCCACCCTAACCTCCTATAGCCAACTTTCCCGAAGCTTGATAGATAGATATTGGATTAGCATCTAGGTCTAGGTCCTAAGTCTGCTTTTATAGCTATAAATGAACTCCTAAACAGAAAAAATGGTATTAAACTCAATAGTTGATATCGTTTTTTGATAAATTGTGCAGCTTTTCTAAAAGCAAGTAAATATAGAACACAATTGAACAAATTCTAGTAACTGTAGTGGTATAGAAGCAAAATAATGAAAAACTAATAACACATTGTGGTAGAGATACAGAACTATAGGAAACTTGTACTTTATGTTAGAGTATGAGTTCGAAAATCCTAAATCTGCTTTAAGAGCTAGAACTCAACACCTAATTAGAAAGAATGGTATTATACTCAATAGTTTATATATAATGTGAAATTCACAGCAGCTCATAACGTATGGACCCAACTGCAGACACCTAATCAATGGTTATATAGATTGACTGAAGAACAAATTATTGACTTCATCTGCAATAAAAGCCATAACAAAAGGACATTGCATGGTAGCGTTATTTTAACTTTAGTTGGGGGATGTCAAATGAACAGCAAGGAAGCTATGCTTAAACTAACATCAATGTTCCATCACAAATCTATACAAAATATTTCCAAACAGGAGTTGATCTCAACATCAGCAACAAATCAGTACCTTATGTCACCTCAATCCTAACTCACTCAAGGTGAGTGCTCACGACTGCTCCGACTGCTGCATCTGCTCTGCCTGCGTTTTGATCTATTTCATTTTTAACCAAATAAAGTTTGACTGCTCTGACTGCAGTGACTGCTCCGACTGCTGCGTCTGCTGTGACTTTTGTATATATAGTCCCCCACCCTAACCTCCTATACCCAACTTTCCCAAAGCTTGATAGATAGATATTGGATTAGCATCTAGGTCTAGGTCCTAAGTCTGCTTTTATAGCTATAAATGAACTCCTAAACAGAAAAAATGGTATTAAAATCAATAGCTGATATCGTTTTTTGATAAATTGTGCAGCTTTTCTAAAACCAAGTAAATATAGAACACAATTGAACAAATTCTAGTAACTGTAGTGGTATAGAAGCAAAATAATGAAAAACTAATAACACATTGTGGTAGAGATACAGAACTATAGGAAACTTGTACTTTATGTTAGAGTATGAGTTCGAAAATCCTAAATCTGCTTTAAGAGCTAGAACTGAACACCTAATTAGAAAGAATGGTATTATACTCAATAGTTTATATATAATGTGAAATTCACAGCAGCTCATAACGTATGGACCCAACTGCAGACACCTAATCAATGGTTATATACATTGACTGAAGAACAAATTATTGACTTCATCTGCAAGAAAAGCAATAACAAAAGGACTTTGCATGGTAGCGGTATTTTAACTTTAGTTAGGGGATGTCAAATGAACAGCAAGGAAGCTATACTTAACCTAACATCAATGTTCCATCACAAATCTATACAAAATCTTTCCAAACAGGAGTTGATCTCAACATCAGCAACAAATAAGTTCCTTATGTCCCCTCAATCCGAACTCACTCAAGGTGAGTGCTCACGACTGCTCCGACTGCTGCATCTGCTCTGCCTGCGTTTTGATCTATTTCATTTTTAACCAAATAAAGTTTGACTGCTCTGACTGCAGTGACTGCTCCGACTGCTGCGTCTGCTCCGACATTTGTATATATACTCCCCCACCCTAACCTCCTATACCCAACCTTCCCGAAGCTTGATAGATAGATATTGGATTAGCATCTAGGTCTAGGTCCTAAGTCTGCTTTTATAGCTATAAATGAAGTCCTAAACAGAAAAAATGGTATTAAACTCAATAGTTGATATCGTTTTTTGATAAATTGTGCAGCTTTTCTAAAAGCAAGTAAATATAGAACACAATTGAACAAATTCTAGTAACTGTAGTGGTATAGAAGCAAAATAATGAAAAACTAATAACACATTGTGGTAGAGATACAGAACTATAGGAAACTTGTACTTTATGTTAGAGTATGAGTTCGAAAATCCTAAATCTGCTTTAAGAGCTAGAACTGAACACCTAATTAGAAAGAATGGTATTATACTCAATAGTTTATATATAATGTGAAATTCACAGCAGCTCATAACGTATGGACCCAACTGCAGACACCTAATCAATGGTTATATACATTGACTGAAGAACAAATTATTGACTTCATCTGCAATAAAAGCCATAACAAAAGGACATTGCATGGTAGCGTTATTTTAACTTTAGTTGGGGGATGTCAAATGAACAGCAAGGAAGCTATGCTTAAACTAACATCAATGTTCCATCACAAATCTATACAAAATATTTCCAAACAGGAGTTGATCTCAACATCAGCAACAAATCAGTACCTTATGTCACCTCAATCCTAACTCACTCAAGGTGAGTGCTCACGACTGCTCCGACTGCTGCATCTGCTCTGCCTGCGTTTTGATCTATTTCATTTTTAACCAAATAAAGTTTGACTTCTCTGACTGCAGTGACTGCTCCGACTGCTGCGTCTGCTCCGACTTTTGTATATATAGTCCCCCACCCTAACCTCCTATACCCAACTTTCCCAAAGCTTGATAGATAGATATTGGATTAGCATCTAGGTCTAGGTCCTAAGTCTGCTTTTATAGCTATAAATGAACTCCTAAACAGAAAAAATGGTATTAAAATCAATAGCTGATATCGTTTTTTGATAAATTGTGCAGCTTTTCTAAAACCAAGTAAATATAGAACACAATTGAACAAATTCTAGTAACTGTAGTGGTATAGAAGCAAAATAATGAAACACTAATAACAAATTGTGGCATATTCTATACAGAGCTATAGAAAACTTATAGTTTGTGTTAGAGTATAAGTTTGAAAATTCTAACTCTGCTTTAAGTGCTAGAACTGAACACCTAATCAGAAAAAATGGTATTATACTCAATAGTTGTGAAATCCACAGCAGTTCATAACGTATGGGCCCAACTGCAGACACCTACTCAATGGTTATATACATTGACTGAAGGACAAATTATTGACTTCATTTGCAATTAAAGCCATAACAAAAGGACATTGAATGGTAGCGGTATTTTAACTTTAGTTGGGGGATGTCAAATGAACAGCAAGGAAGCTATACTTAAACCAACATCAATGTTCTATCACAAATCTATACAAAATCTTTCCAAACAGGAGTTGATCTCAACATCAGCAACAAATCAGTTCCTTATGTCCCCTCAATCCGAACTCACTCAAGGTGAGTGCTCACGACTGCTCCGACTGCTGCATCTGCTCTGCCTGCGTTTTGATCTATTTCATTTTTAACCAAATAAAGTTTGACTGCTCTGACTGCAGTGACTGCTCCGACTGCTGCGTCTGCTCTGACTTTGTATACATATATAGTCTTCCACCCTAACCTCCTATACCCAACTTTCCCGAAGCTTGATAGATAGATATTGGATTAGCATCTAGGTCTAGGTCCTAAGTCTGCTTTTATAGCTATAAATGAACTCCTAAACAGAAAAAATGGTATTAAACTCAATAGTTGATATCGTTTTTTGATAAATTGTGCAGCTTTTCTAAAAGCAAGTAAATATAGAACACAATTGAACAAATTCTAGTAACTGTAGTGGTATAGAAGCAAAATAATGAAAAACTAATAACACATTGTGGTAGAGATACAGAACTATAGGAAACTTGTACTTTATGTTAGAGTATGAGTTCGAAAATCCTAAATCTGCTTTAAGAGCTAGAACTGAACACCTAATTAGAAAGAATGGTATTATACTCAATAGTTTATATATAATGTGAAATTCACAGCAGCTCATAACGTATGGACCCAACTGCAGACACCTAATCAATGGTTATATACATTGACTGAAGAACAAATTATTGACTTCATCTGCAATAAAAGCCATAACAAAAGGACATTGCATGGTAGCGTTATTTTAACTTTAGTTGGGGGATGTCAAATGAACAGCAAGGAAGCTATGCTTAAACTAACATCAATGTTCCATCACAAATCTATACAAAATATTTCCAAACAGGAGTTGATCTCAACATCAGCAACAAATCAGTACCTTATGTCACCTCAATCCGAACTCACTCAAGGTGAGTGCTCACGACTGCTCCGACTGCTGCATCTGCTCTGCCTGCGTTTTGATCTATTTCATTTTTAACCAAATAAAGTTTGACTGCTCTGACTGCAGTGACTGCTCCGACTGCTGCGTCTGCTCCGACTTTTGTATATATAGTCCCCCACCCTAACCTCCTATACCCAACTTTCCCAAAGCTTGATAGATAGATATTGGATTAGCATCTAGGTCTAGGTCCTAAGTCTGCTTTTATAGCTATAAATGAACTCCTAAACAGAAAAAATGGTATTAAAATCAATAGCTGATATCGTTTTTTGATAAATTGTGCAGCTTTTCTAAAACCAAGTAAATATAGAACACAATTGAACAAATTCTAGTAACTGTAGTGGTATAGAAGCAAAATAATGAAAAACTAATAACACATTGTGGTAGAGATACAGAACTATAGGAAACTTGTACTTTATGTTAGAGTATGAGTTCGAAAATCCTAAATCTGCTTTAAGAGCTAGAACTGAACACCTAATTAGAAAGAATGGTATTATACTCAATAGTTTATATATAATGTGAAATTCACAGCAGCTCATAACGTATGGACCCAACTGCAGACACCTAATCAATGGTTATATACATTGACTGAAGAACAAATTATTGACTTCATCTGCAATAAAAGCCATAACAAAAGGACATTGAATGGTAGCGGTATTTTAACTTTAGTTGGGGGATGTCAAATGAACAGCAAGGAAGCTATACTTAAACCAACATCAATGTTCCATCACAAATCTATACAAAATATTTCCAAACAGGAGTTGATCTCAACATCAGCAACAAATCAGTTCCTTATGTCCCCTCAATCCGAACTCACTCAAGGTGAGTGCTCACGACTGCTCCGACTGCTGCATCTGCTCTGCCTGCGTTTTGATCTATTTCATTTTTAACCAAATAAAGTTTGACTGCTCTGACTGCAGTGACTGCTTCGACTGCTGCGTCTGCTCCGACTTTTGTATATATAGTCCCCCACCCTAACCTCCTATACCCAACTTTCCCAAAGCTTGATAGATAGATATTGGATTAGCATCTAGGTCTAGGTCCTAAGTCTGCTTTTATAGCTATAAATGAACTCCTAAACAGAAAAAATGGTATTAAAATCAATAGCTGATATCGTTTTTTGATAAATTGTGCAGCTTTTCTAAAACCAAGTAAATATAGAACACAATTGAACAAATTCTAGTAACTGTAGTGGTATAGAAGCAAAATAATGAAAAACTAATAACACATTGTGGTAGAGATACAGAACTATAGGAAACTTGTACTTTATGTTAGAGTATGAGTTCGAAAATCCTAAATCTGCTTTAAGAGCTAGAACTGAACAACAAATTAGAAAGAATGGTATTATACTCAATAGTTTATATATAATGTGAAATTCACAGCAGCTCATAACGTATGGACCCAACTGCAGACACCTAATCAATGGTTATATACATTGACTGAAGAACAAATTATTGACTTCATTTGCAAGAAAAGCAATAACAAAAGGACTTTGCATGGTAGCGGTATTTTAACTTTAGTTAGGGGATGTCAAATGAACAGCAAGGAAGCTATACTTAACCTAACATCAATGTTCCATCACAAATCTATACAAAATCTTTCCAAACAGGAGTTGATCTCAACATCAGCAACAAATCAGTTCCTTATGTCCCCTCAATCCGAACTCACTCAAGGTGAGTGCTCACGACTGCTCCGACTGCTGCATCTGCTCTGCCTGCGTTTTGATCTATTTCATTTTTAACCAAATAAAGTTTGACTGCTCTGACTGCAGTGACTGCTCCGACTGCTGCGTCTGCTCCGACATTTGTATATATACTCCCCCACCCTAACCTCCTATACCCAACCTTCCCGAAGCTTGATAGATAGATATTGGATTAGCATCTAGGTCTAGGTCCTAAGTCTGCTTTTATAGCTATAAATGAAGTCCTAAACAGAAAAAATGGTATTAAACTCAATAGTTGATATCGTTTTTTGATAAATTGTGCAGCTTTTCTACAAGCAAGTAAATATAGAACACAATTGAACAAATTCTAGTAACTGTAGTGGTATAGAAGCAAAATAATGAAAAACTAATAACACATTGTGGTAGAGATACAGAACTATAGGAAACTTGTACTTTATGTTAGAGTATGAGTTCGAAAATCCTAAATCTGCTTTAAGAGCTAGAACTGAACAACAAATTAGAAAGAATGGTATTATACTCAATAGTTTATATATAATGTGAAATTCACAGCAGCTCATAACGTATGGACCCAACTGCAGACACCTAATCAATGGTTATATACATTGACTGAAGAACAAATTATTGACTTCATTTGCAAGAAAAGCAATAACAAAAGGACTTTGCATGGTAGCGGTATTTTAACTTTAGTTAGGGGATGTCAAATGAACAGCAAGGAAGCTATACTTAACCTAACATCAATGTTCTATCACAAATTTATACAAAATCTTTCCAAACAGGAGTTGATCTCAACATCAGCAACAAATCAGTACCTTATGTCACCTCAATCCGAACTCACTCAAGGTGAGTGCTCACGACTGCTCCGACTGCTGCATCGGCTCTGACTGCCTTTTGATCTATTTCATTTATAACCAAATAAAGTTTGACTGTTCTGACTGCAATGACTGCTCCGACTACGGCGTCGGCTCTGACTTTTGTATACATATATAGTCTTCCACCCTAACCTCCTATACCCAACCTTCCCGAAGCTTGATAGATAGATATTGGATTAGCATCTAGGTCTAGGTCCTAAGTCTGCTTTTATAGCTATAAATGAACTCCTAAACAGAAAAAATGGTATTAAACTCAATAGTTGATATCGTTTTTTGATAAATTGTGCAGCTTTTCTAAAAGCAAGTAAATATAGAACACAATTGAACAAATTCTAGTAACTGTAGTGGTATAGAAGCAAAATAATGAAAAACTAATAACACATTGTGGTAGAGATACAGAACTATAGGAAACTTGTACTTTATGTTAGAGTATGAGTTCGAAAATCCTAAATCTGCTTTAAGAGCTAGAACTCAACACCTAATTAGAAAGAATGGTATTATACTCAATAGTTTATATATAATGTGAAATTCACAGCAGCTCATAACGTATGGGCCCAGCTGCAGACACCTAATCAATGGTTATATACATTGACTGAAGAACAAATTATTGACTGCATTTGCAATAAAAGCCATAACAAAAGGACATTGCATGGTAGCGGTATTTTAACTTTAGTTGGGGGATGCCAAATGAACAGCAAGGAAGCTATACTTAAACTAACATCAATGTTCTATCACAAATCTATACAAAATCTTTCCAAACAGGAGTTGATCTCAACACCAGCAACAAATCAGTACCTTATGTCACCTCAATCCGAACTCACTCAAGGTGAGTGCTCACGACTGCTCCAACTGCTGCATCTGCTCTGACTACGTCTTGATCTATTTCATTTTTAACCAAATAAAGTTTGACTGCTCTGACTGCAGTGACTGCTCCGACTGCTGCGTCTGCTCCGACTTTTGTATATATAGTCCCCCACCCTAACCTCTTATACCCAACTTTCCCAAAGCTTGATAGATAGATATTGGATTAGCATCTAGATCTAGGCCCTAAGTCTGCTTTTATAGCTATAAATGAACTCCTAAACAGAAAAAATGGTATTATACTCAATAGTTGTGAAATTCACAGCAGTTCATAACGTATGGGCCCAACTGCAGACACCTAATCAATGGTTATATACATTGACTGAAGAACAAATTATTGACTTCAATTGCAATAAAAGACATAACAAAAGGACATTGAATGGTAGCGGTATTTTAACTTTAGTTGGGGGATGTCAAATGAACAGCAAGGAAGCTATACTTAAACTAACATCAATGTTCTATCACAAATCTATACAAAATCTTTCCAAACAGGAGTTGATCTGAACATCAGCAACAAATCAGTACCTTATGTCACCTCAATCCGAACTCACTCAAGGTGAGTGCTCACGACTGCTCCGACTGCTGCATCTGCTCTGACTGCGTTTTGATCTATTTCATTTTTAACCAAATAAAGTTTGACTGCTCTGACTGCAATGACTGCTCCGACTGCTGCGTCTGCTCTGACTTTTGTATATATAGTCCCCCACCCTAACCCCCTATACCCAACTTTCCCGAAGCTTGATAGATAGATATTGGAATAGCATCTAGGTCTAGGTCCTAAGTCTGCTTTTATAGCTATAAATGAACTCTTAAACAGAAAAAATGGTATTAAACTCAATAGTTGATATCGTTTTTTGATAAATTGGGCAGCTTGTCCAAAAGCAAGTAAGTATAGAACACAATTGAACAAATTCTAGTAACTGTAGTGGTAAAGAAGCAATATAATGAAAAAATAATAACACATTGTGGTACAGATACAGAACTATAGGAAACTTGTAGTTTGTGTTAGAGTATAAGTTTGAAAATTCTAACTCTGCTTTAAGATCTAGAACTGAACACCTAATCAGAAAAAATGGTATTATACTCAATAGTTGTGAAATTCACAGCAGTTCATAACGTATGGGCCCAACTGCAGACACCTAATCAATGGTTATATACATTGACTGAAGAACAAATTATTGACTTCAATTGCAATAAAAGACATAACAAAAGGACATTGAATGGTAGCGGTATTTTAACTTTAGTTGGGGGATGTCAAATGAACAGCAAGGAAGCTATACTTAAACTAACATCAATGTTCTATCACAAATCTATACAAAATCTTTCCAAACAGGAGTTGATCTGAACATCAGCAACAAATCAGTACCTTATGTCACCTCAATCCGAACTCACTCAAGGTGAGTGCTCACGACTGCTCCGACTGCTGCATCTGCTCTGACTGCGTTTTGATCTATTTCATTTTTAACCAAATAAAGTTTGACTGCTCTGACTGCAATGACTGCTCCGACTGCTGCGTCTGCTCTGACTTTTGTATATATAGTCCCCCACCCTAACCCCCTATACCCAACTTTCCCGAAGCTTGATAGATAGATATTGGAATAGCATCTAGGTCTAGGTCCTAAGTCTGCTTTTATAGCTATAAATGAACTCTTAAACAGAAAAAATGGTATTAAACTCAATAGTTGATATCGTTTTTTGATAAATTGGGCAGCTTGTCCAAAAGCAAGTAAGTATAGAACACAATTGAACAAATTCTAGTAACTGTAGTGGTATAGAAGCAATATAATGAAAAACTAATAAATCATTGTGGTACAGATACAGAACTATAGGAAACTTGTACTTTATGTTAGAGTATGAGTTCGAAAATCCTAGATCTGCTTTAAGAGCTAGAACTCAACACCTAATTAGAAAGAATGGTATTATACTCAATAGTTTCTATATAATGTGAACTTCACAGCAGCTCATAACGTATGGGCCCAACTGCAGACACCTAATCAATGGTTATATACATTGACTGAAGAACAAATTATTGACTTCATTTTCAATAAAAGCCATAACAAAAGGACTTTGCATGGTAGCGGTATTTTAACTTTAGTTGGGGGATGTCAAATGAACAGTAAGGAAGCTATACTTAAACTAACATTAATGTTCTATCACAAATCTATACAAAATCTTTCCAAACAGGAGTTGATCTCAACATCAGCAACAAATCAGTACCTTATGTCACCTCAATCCGAACTCACTCAAGGTGAGTGCTCACGACTGCTCCGACTGCTGCATCTGCTCTGACTGCGTTTTGATCTATTTCATTTTTAACCAAATAAAGTTTGACTGCTCTGACTGCAATGACTGCTCCGACTGCTGCGTCTGCTCTGACTTTTGTATATATAGTCCCCCGCCCTAACCCCCTATACCCAACTTTCCCGAAGCTTGATAGATAGATATTGGATTAGCATCTAGGTCTAGGTCCTAAGTCTGCTTTTATAGCTATAAATGAAGTCCTAAACAGAAAAAATGGTATTTAACTCAATAGTTGATATCGTTTTTTGATAAATTGTGCAGCTTTTCTAAAAGCAAGTAAATATAGAACACAATTGAACAAATTCTAGTAACTGTAGTGGTATAGAAGATAAATAATGAAAAACTAATAACAAATTGTGGTACAGATACAGAACTATAGGAAACTTGTACTTTATGAGTATGAGTTCGAAAATCGTAAATCTGCTTTAAGAGCTAGAAATGAACACCTAATCAGAAAGAATGGTATTATACTTAATAGTTAATATATAATGTGAAATTCACAGCAGTTCATAACGTATGGGCCCAACTGCAGACACCTAATCAATGGTTATATACATTGACTGAAGAACAAATTATTGATTTCATTTGCAATAAAAGCCATAACAAAAGGACATTGCATGGTAGCGGTATTTTAACTTTAGTTGGGGGATGTCAAATGAACAACAAGGAAGCTATACTTAAACTGACATCAATGTTCTATCACAAATCTATACAAAATCTTTCCAAACAGGAGTTGATCTCAACATCAGCAACAAATCAGTACCTTATGTCACCTCAATCCGAACTCACTCAAGGTGAGTGCTCACGACTGCTCCGACTGCTGCATCTGCTCTGACTGCGTTTTGATCTATTTCATTTTTAACCAAATAAAGTTTGACTGCTCTGACTGCAATGACTGCTCCGACTGCTGCGTCTGCTCTGACTTTTGTATATATAGTCCCCCGCCCTAACCCCCTATACCCAACTTTCCCGAAGCTTGATAGATAGATATTGGAATAGCATCTAGGTCTAGGTCCTAAGTCTGCTTTTATAGCTATAAATGAACTCCTAAACAGAAAAAATGGTATTAAAAGTTATAGATAATGTTGTAGAGAACATTATCTAACTTTGTATAAATAAAAAACGTTTCAAATTTTTGTTTACGCTTCAAGTCTAGATCAAAACCGAACTTGAAGCGTAAACGAAAATTCAATTAAATTAACGCGAAACCGTTTCCGCTGATAAAATTTGTGCTGATAAAATTTGTTGAATGCAAAATTCCATCGTTTATGGCTCAAGGTTCTTCAATTACACTTACCCGAGACATACGCGAGGGAATTAAAAAAAAGGGGATCTAACAGCCAGTCGACTGGAGGACACCGACTCGATAACTACTTTGTGGAAAATTTTAAACTTTAAATAAAAATCTAATAATAAATTTTACAAATAAAAATAAATAATAAAAATAAAAAACTTAGTTATAACTCCTTAAAGTAATTTTGTAATTTTATAATAAGTTTATAAATAAAAATAAATAATAAAAATAAAAAACTTAGTTATAACTCCTTAAATTAATTTTGTAATTTTATAATAAGTTTTATAAATAAAAATAAGTAATAAAAATAAAGAACTTAATTATAACTTTTCTTTAAATAATTTTGTTTTGTTGAGTGACGATCATAATATATTAAATAAACCTGGGAAGTTAATTATTAAACTCAATAGTTGATATCGCTTTTTGATAAATTGGGCAGCTTTTCCGAAAGCAAGTAAGTATAGAACACAATTGAACAAATTCTAGTAACTGTAGTGGTAAAGAAGCAATATAATGAAAAACTAATAACACATTGTGGTACAGATACAGAACTATAGGAAACTTGTACTTTATGTTAGAGTATGAGTTCGAAAATCCTAAATCTGCTTTAAGAGCAAGAACTGAACATCTAATTAGAAAGAATGGTATTATACTCAATAGTTTATATATAATGTGAAATTCACAGCAGCTCATAACGTATGGGCCCAACTGCAGACACCTAATCAATGGTTATATACATTGACTGAAGAACAAATTATTGACTTCATTTGCAATAAAAGCCATAACAAAAGGACATTGCATGGTAGCGGTATTTTAACTTTAGTTGGGGGATGTCAAATGAACAGCAAGGAAGCTATACTTAAACTAACATCAATGTTCTATCACAAATCTATACAAAATCTTTCCAAACAGGAGTTGATCTCAACATCAGCAACAAATCAGTACCTTATGTCACCTCAATCCGAACTCACTCAAGGTGAGTGCTCACGACTGCTCCGACTGCTCTGACTGCAATGACTGCTCCGACTGCTGCGTCTGCTCTGACTTTTGTATACATAGTCCCCCACCCTAACCCCCTATACCCAACTTTCCCGAAGCTTGATAGATAGATATTGGAATAGCATCTAGGTCTAGGTCCTAAGTCTGCTTTTATAGCTATAAATGAACTCCTAAACAGAAAAAATGGTATTAAACTCAATAGTTGATATCGTTTTTTGATAAATTGTGCAGCTTTTCTAAAAGCAAGTAAATATAGAACACAATTGAACAAATTCTAGTAACTGTAGTGGTATAGAAGCAAAATAATGAAAAACTAATAACACATTGTGGTAGAGATACAGAACTATAGGAAACTTGTACTTTATGTTAGAGTATGAGTTCGAAAATCCTAAATCTGCTTTAAGGGCTAGAACTCAACACCTAATTAGAAAGAATGGTATTATACTCAATAGTTTATATATAATGTGAAATTCACAGCAGCTCATAACGTATGGACCCAACTGCAGACACCTAATCAATGGTTATATACATTGACTGAAGAACAAATTATTGACTTCATCTGCAATAAAAGCCATAACAAAAGGACATTGCATGGTAGCGTTATTTTAACTTTAGTTGGGGGATGTCAAATGAACAGCAAGGAAGCTATGCTTAAACTAACATCAATGTTCCATCACAAATCTATACAAAATATTTCCAAACAGGAGTTGATCTCAACATCAGCAACAAATCAGTACCTTATGTCACCTCAATCCTAACTCACTCAAGGTGAGTGCTCACGACTGCTCCGACTGCTGCATCTGCTCTGCCTGCGTTTTGATCTATTTCATTTTTAACCAAATAAAGTTTGACTGCTCTGACTGCAGTGACTGCTCCGACTGCTGCGTCTGCTCTGACTTTGTATACATATATAGTCTTCCACCCTAACCTCCTATACCCAACCTTCCCGAAGCTTGATAGATAGATATTGGAATAGCATCTAGGTCTAGGTCCTAAGTCTGCTTTTATAGCTATAAATGAACTCCTAAACAGAAAAAATGGTATTAAACTCAATAGTTGATATCGTTTTTTGATAAATTGTGCAGCTTTTCTAAAAGCAAGTAAATATAGAACACAATTGAACAAATTCTAGTAACTGTAGTGGTATAGAAGCAAAATAATGAAAAACTAATAACACATTGTGGTAGAGATACAGAACTATAGGAAACTTGTACTTTATGTTAGAGTATGAGTTCGAAAATCCTAAATCTGCTTTAAGAGCTAGAACTCAACACCTAATTAGAAAGAATGGTATTATACTCAATAGTTTATATATAATGTGAAATTCACAGCAGCTCATAACGTATGGACCCAACTGCAGACACCTAATCAATGGTTATATACATTGACTGAAGAACAAATTATTGACTTCATCTGCAATAAAAGCCATAACAAAAGGACATTGCATGGTAGCGTTATTTTAACTTTAGTTGGGGGATGTCAAATGAACAGCAAGGAAGCTATGCTTAAACTAACATCAATGTTCCATCACAAATCTATACAAAATATTTCCAAACAGGAGTTGATCTCAACATCAGCAACAAATCAGTACCTTATGTCACCTCAATCCTAACTCACTCAAGGTGAGTGCTCACGACTGCTCCGACTGCTGCATCTGCTCTGCCTGCGTTTTGATCTATTTCATTTTTAACCAAATAAAGTTTGACTGCTCTGACTGCAGTAACTGCTCCGACTGCTGCGTCTGCTGCGACTTTTGTATATATAGTCCCCCACCCTAACCTCCTATACCCAACTTTCCCAAAGCTTGATAGATAGATATTGGATTAGCATCTAGGTCTAGGTCCTAAGTCTGCTTTTATAGCTATAAATGAACTCCTAAACAGAAAAAATGGTATTAAACTCAATAGTTGATATCGTTTTTTGATAAATTGTGCAGCTTTTCTAAAAGCAAGTAAATATAGAACACAATTGAACAAATTCTAGTAACTGTAGTGGTATAGAAGCAAAATAATGAAAAACTAATAACACATTGTGGTAGAGATACAGAACTATAGGAAACTTGTACTTTATGTTAGAGTATGAGTTCGAAAATCCTAAATCTGCTTTAAGAGCTAGAACTCAACACCTAATTAGAAAGAATGGTATTATACTCAATAGTTTATATATAATGTGAAATTCACAGCAGCTCATAACGTATGGACCCAACTGCAGACACCTAATCAATGGTTATATACATTGACTGAAGAACAAATTATTGACTTCATCTGCAATAAAAGCCATAACAAAAGGACATTGCATGGTAGCGTTATTTTAACTTTAGTTGGGGGATGTCAAATGAACAGCAAGGAAGCTATGCTTAAACTAACATCAATGTTCCATCACAAATCTATACAAAATATTTCCAAACAGGAGTTGATCTCAACATCAGCAACAAATCAGTACCTTATGTCACCTCAATCCTAACTCACTCAAGGTGAGTGCTCACGACTGCTCCGACTGCTGCATCTGCTCTGCCTGCGTTTTGATCTATTTCATTTTTAACCAAATAAAGTTTGACTGCTCTGACTGCAGTGACTGCTCCGACTGCTGCGTCTGCTCTGACTTTGTATACATATATAGTCTTCCACCCTAACCTCCTATACCCAACCTTCCCGAAGCTTGATAGATAGATATTGGAATAGCATCTAGGTCTAGGTCCTAAGTCTGCTTTTATAGCTATAAATGAACTCCTAAACAGAAAAAATGGTATTAAACTCAATAGTTGATATCGTTTTTTGATAAATTGTGCAGCTTTTCTAAAAACAAGTAAATATAGAACACAATTGAACAAATTCTAGTAACTGTAGTGGTATAGAAGCAAAATAATGAAAAACTAATAACAAATTGTGGTATATTCTATACAGAGCTATAGAAAACTTGTAGTTTGTGTTAGAGTATAAGTTTGAAAATTCTAACTCTGCTTTAAGAGCTAGAACTGAACACCTAATCAGAAAAAATGGTATTATACTCAATAGTTGTGAAATTCACAGCAGTTCATAACGTATGGGCCCAACTGCAGACACCTAATCAATGGTTATATACATTGACTGAAGACCAAATTATTGACTTCATCTGCAATAAAAGCCATAACAAAAGGACATTGCATGGTAGCGTTATTTTAACTTTAGTTGGGGGATGTCAAATGAACAGCAAGGAAGCTATGCTTAAACTAACATCAATGTTCCATCACAAATCTATACAAAATATTTCCAAACAGGAGTTGATCTCAACATCAGCAACAAATCAGTACCTTATGTCACCTCAATCCTAACTCACTCAAGGTGAGTGCTCACGACTGCTCCGACTGCTGCATCTGCTCTGCCTGCGTTTTGATCTATTTCATTTTTAACCAAATAAAGTTTGACTGCTCTGACTGCAGTGACTGCTCCGACTGCTGCGTCTGCTGCGACTTTTGTATATATAGTCCCCGACCCTAACCTCCTATACCCAACTTTCCCAAAGCTTGATAGATAGATATTGGATTAGCATCTAGGTCTAGGTCCTAAGTCTGCTTTTATAGCTATAAATGAACTCCTAAACAGAAAAAATGGTATTAAACTCAATAGTTGATATCGTTTTTTGATAAATTGTGCAGCTTTTCTAAAAACAAGTAAATATAGAACACAATTGAACAAATTCTAGTAACTGTAGTGGTATAGAAGCAAAATAATGAAAAACTAATAACAAATTGTGGTATATTCTATACAGAGCTATAGAAAACTTGTAGTTTGTGTTAGAGTATAAGTTTGAAAATTCTAACTCTGCTTTAAGAGCTAGAACTGAACACCTAATCAGAAAAAATGGTATTATACTCAATAGTTGTGAAATTCACAGCAGTTCATAACGTATGGGCCCAACTGCAGACACCTAATCAATGGTTATATACATTGACTGAAGACCAAATTATTGACTTCATCTGCAATAAAAGCCATAACAAAAGGACATTGCATGGTAGCGTTATTTTAACTTTAGTTGGGGGATGTCAAATGAACAGCAAGGAAGCTATGCTTAAACTAACATCAATGTTCCATCACAAATCTATACAAAATATTTCCAAACAGGAGTTGATCTCAACATCAGCAACAAATCAGTACCTTATGTCACCTCAATCCTAACTCACTCAAGGTGAGTGCTCACGACTGCTCCGACTGCTGCATCTGCTCTGCCTGCGTTTTGATCTATTTCATTTTTAACCAAATAAAGTTTGACTGCTCTGACTGCAGTGACTGCTCCGACTGCTGCGTCTGCTGCGACTTTTGTATATATAGTCCCCCACCCTAACCTCCTATACCCAACTTTCCCAAAGCTTGATAGATAGATATTGGATTAGCATCTAGGTCTAGGTCCTAAGTCTGCTTTTATAGCTATAAATGAACTCCTAAACAGAAAAAATGGTATTAAACTCAATAGTTGATATCGTTTTTTGATAAATTGTGCAGCTTTTCTAAAAGCAAGTAAATATAGAACACAATTGAACAAATTCTAGTAACTGTAGTGGTATAGAAGCAAAATAATGAAAAACTAATAACACATTGTGGTAGAGATACAGAACTATAGGAAACTTGTACTTTATGTTAGAGTATGAGTTCGAAAATCCTAAATCTGCTTTAAGAGCTAGAACTCAACACCTAATTAGAAAGAATGGTATTATACTCAATAGTTTATATATAATGTGAAATTCACAGCAGCTCATAACGTATGGACCCAACTGCAGACACCTAATCAATGGTTATATACATTGACTGAAGAACAAATTATTGACTTCATCTGCAATAAAAGCCATAACAAAAGGACATTGCATGGTAGCGTTATTTTAACTTTAGTTGGGGGATGTCAAATGAACAGCAAGGAAGCTATGCTTAAACTAACATCAATGTTCCATCACAAATCTATACAAAATATTTCCAAACAGGAGTTGATCTCAACATCAGCAACAAATCAGTACCTTATGTCACCTCAATCCTAACTCACTCAAGGTGAGTGCTCACGACTGCTCCGACTGCTGCATCTGCTCTGCCTGCGTTTTGATCTATTTCATTTTTAACCAAATAAAGTTTGACTGCTCTGACTGCAGTGACTGCTCTGACTGCAGTGACTGCTCCGACTGCTGCGTCTGCTCTGACTTTGTATACATATATAGTCTTCCACCCTAACCTCCTATACCCAACTTTCCCGAAGCTTGATAGATAGATATTGGATTAGCATCTAGGTCTAGGTCCTAAGTCTGCTTTTATAGCTATAAATGAACTCCTAAACAGAAAAAATGGTATTAAACTCAATAGTTGATATCGTTTTTTGATAAATTGTGCAGCTTTTCTAAAAGCAAGTAAATATAGAACACAATTGAACAAATTCTAGTAACTGTAGTGGTATAGAAGCAAAATAATGAAAAACTAATAACACATTGTGGTAGAGATACAGAACTATAGGAAACTTGTACTTTATGTTAGAGTATGAGTTCGAAAATCCTAAATCTGCTTTAAGAGCTAGAACTCAACACCTAATTAGAAAGAATGGTATTATACTCAATAGTTTATATATAATGTGAAATTCACAGCAGCTCATAACGTATGGACCCAACTGCAGACACCTAATCAATGGTTATATAGATTGACTGAAGAACAAATTATTGACTTCATCTGCAATAAAAGCCATAACAAAAGGACATTGCATGGTAGCGTTATTTTAACTTTAGTTGGGGGATGTCAAATGAACAGCAAGGAAGCTATGCTTAAACTAACATCAATGTTCCATCACAAATCTATACAAAATATTTCCAAACAGGAGTTGATCTCAACATCAGCAACAAATCAGTACCTTATGTCACCTCAATCCTAACTCACTCAAGGTGAGTGCTCACGACTGCTCCGACTGCTGCATCTGCTCTGCCTGCGTTTTGATCTATTTCATTTTTAACCAAATAAAGTTTGACTGCTCTGACTGCAGTGACTGCTCCGACTGCTGCGTCTGCTGCGACTTTTGTATATATAGTCCCCCACCCTAACCTCCTATACCCAACTTTCCCAAAGCTTGATAGATAGATATTGGATTAGCATCTAGGTCTAGGTCCTAAGTCTGCTTTTATAGCTATAAATGAACTCCTAAACAGAAAAAATGGTATTAAACTCAATAGTTGATATCGTTTTTTGATAAATTGTGCAGCTTTTCTAAAAACAAGTAAATATAGAACACAATTGAACAAATTCTAGTAACTGTAGTGGTATAGAAGCAAAATAATGAAAAACTAATAACAAATTGTGGTATATTCTATACAGAGCTATAGAAAACTTGTAGTTTGTGTTAGAGTATAAGTTTGAAAATCCTAAGTCTGCTTTAAGAGCTAGAACTCAACACCTAATTAGAAAGAATGGTATTATACTCAATAGTTTATATATAATGTGAAATTCACAGCAGCTCATAACGTATGGACCCAACTGCAGACACCTAATCAATGGTTATATACATTGACTGAAGAACAAATTATTGACTTCATCTGCAATAAAAGCCATAACAAAAGGACTTTGCATGGTAGCGGTATTTTAATTTTAGTTGGGGGATGTCAAATGAACAGCAAGGAAGCTATACTTAAACTAACATCAATGTTCTATCACAAATTTATACAAAATCTTTCCAAACAGGAGTTGATCTCAACATAGCAACAAATCAGAACCTTATGTCACCTCAATCCGAACTCACTCAAGGTGAGTGCTCACGACTGCTCCGACTGCTGCATCGGCTCTGACTGCCTTTTGATCTATTTCATTTATAACCAAATAAAGTTTGACTGTTCTGACTGCAATGACTGCTCCGACTACGGCGTCGGCTCTGACTTTTGTATACATATATAGTCTTCCACCCTAACCTCCTATACCCAACCTTCCCGAAGCTTGATAGATAGATATTGGATTAGCATCTAGGTCTAGGTCCTAAGTCTGCTTTTATAGCTATAAATGAAGTCCTAAACAGAAAAAATGGTATTAAACTCAATAGTTGATATCGTTTTTTGATAAATTGTGCAGCTTTTCTAAAAGCAAGTAAATATAGAACACAATTGAACAAATTCTAGTAACTGTAGTGGTATAGAACCAAAATAATGAAAAACTAATAACACATTGTGGTAGAGATACAGAACTATAGGAAACTTGTACTTTATGTTAGAGTATGAGTTCGAAAATCCTAAATCTGCTTTAAGAGCTAGAACTGAACAACAAATTAGAAAGAATGGTATTATACTCAATAGTTTATATATAATGTGAAATTCACAGCAGCTCATAACGTATGGACCCAACTGCAGACACCTAATCAATGGTTATATACATTGACTGAAGAACAAATTATTGACTTCATCTGCAATAAAAGCAATAACAAAAGGACTTTGCATGGTAGCGGTATTTTAACTTTAGTTAGGGGATGTCAAATGAACAGCAAGGAAGCTATACTTAACCTAACATCAATGTTCCATCACAAATCTATACAAAATCTTTCCAAACAGGAGTTGATCTCAACATCAGCAACAAATCAGTTCCTTATGTCCCCTCAATCCGAACTCACTCAAGGTGAGTGCTCACGACTGCTCCGACTGCTGCATCTGCTCTGCCTGCGTTTTGATCTATTTCATTTTTAACCAAATAAAGTTTGACTGCTCTGACTGCAGTGACTGCTCCGACTGCTGCATCTGCTCCGACATTTGTATATATAGTCCCCCACCCTAACCTCCTATACCCAACTTTCCCAAAGCTTGATAGATAGATATTGGATTAGCATCTAGGTCTAGGTCCTAAGTCTGCTTTTATAGCTATAAATGAACTCCTAAACAGAAAAAATGGTATTAAACTCAATAGTTGATATCGTTTTTTGATAAATTGTGCAGCTTTTCTAAAAACAAGTAAATATAGAACACAATTGAACAAATTCTAGTAACTGTAGTGGTATAGAAGCAAAATAATGAAAAACTAATAACAAATTGTGGTATATTCTATACAGAGCTATAGAAAACTTGTAGTTTGTGTTAGAGTATAAGTTTGAAAATTCTAACTCTGCTTTAAGAGCTAGAACTGAACACCTAATCAGAAAGAATGGTATTATACTCAATAGTTTATATATAATGTGAAATTCACAGCAGCTCATAACGTATGGACCCAACTGCAGACACCTAATCAATGGTTATATACATTGACTGAAGAACAAATTATTGACTTCATCTGCAATAAAAGCCATAACAAAAGGACATTGCATGGTAGCGTTATTTTAACTTTAGTTGGGGGATGTCAAATGAACAGCAAGGAAGCTATGCTTAAACTAACATCAATGTTCCATCACAAATCTATACAAAATATTTCCAAACAGGAGTTGATCTCAACATCAGCAACAAATCAGTACCTTATGTCACCTCAATCCTAACTCACTCAAGGTGAGTGCTCACGACTGCTCCGACTGCTGCATCTGCTCTGCCTGCGTTTTGATCTATTTCATTTTTAACCAAATAAAGTTTGACTGCTCTGACTGCAGTGACTGCTCCGACTGCTGCGTCTGCTCTGACTTTGTATACATATAACCTCCTATAGCCAACTTTCCCGAAGCTTGATAGATAGATATTGGATTAGCATCTAGGTCTAGGTCCTAAGTCTGCTTTTATAGCTATAAATGAACTCCTAAACAGAAAAAATGGTATTAAACTCAATAGTTGATATCGTTTTTTGATAAATTGTGCAGCTTTTCTAAAAGCAAGTAAATATAGAACACAATTGAACAAATTCTAGTAACTGTAGTGGTATAGAAGCAAAATAATGAAAAACTAATAACACATTGTGGTAGAGATACAGAACTATAGGAAACTTGTACTTTATGTTAGAGTATGAGTTCGAAAATCCTAAATCTGCTTTAAGAGCTAGAACTCAACACCTAATTAGAAAGAATGGTATTATACTCAATAGTTTATATATAATGTGAAATTCACAGCAGCTCATAACGTATGGACCCAACTGCAGACACCTAATCAATGGTTATATAGATTGACTGAAGAACAAATTATTGACTTCATCTGCAATAAAAGCCATAACAAAAGGACATTGCATGGTAGCGTTATTTTAACTTTAGTTGGGGGATGTCAAATGAACAGCAAGGAAGCTATGCTTAAACTAACATCAATGTTCCATCACAAATCTATACAAAATATTTCCAAACAGGAGTTGATCTCAACATCAGCAACAAATCAGTACCTTATGTCACCTCAATCCGAACTCACTCAAGGTGAGTGCTCACGACTGCTCCGACTGCTGCATCTGCTCTGCCTGCGTTTTGATCTATTTCATTTTTAACCAAATAAAGTTTGACTGCTCTGACTGCAGTGACTGCTCCGACTGCTGCGTCTGCTGCGACTTTTGTATATATAGTCCCCCACCCTAACCTCCTATACCCAACTTTCCCAAAGCTTGATAGATAGATATTGGATTAGCATCTAGGTCTAGGTCCTAAGTCTGCTTTTATAGCTATAAATGAACTCCTAAACAGAAAAAATGGTATTAAACTCAATAGTTGATATCGTTTTTTGATAAATTGTGCAGCTTTTCTAAAAACAAGTAAATATAGAACACAATTGAACAAATTCTAGTAACTGTAGTGGTATAGAAGCAAAATAATGAAAAACTAATAACAAATTGTGGTATATTCTATACAGAGCTATAGAAAACTTGTAGTTTGTGTTAGAGTATAAGTTTGAAAATCCTAAATCTGCTTTAAGAGCTAGAACTCAACACCTAATTAGAAAGAATGGTATTATACTCAATAGTTTATATATAATGTGAAATTCACAGCAGCTCATAACGTATGGACCCAACTGCAGACACCTAATCAATGGTTATATACATTGACTGAAGAACAAATTATTGACTTCATCTGCAATAAAAGCCATAACAAAAGGACTTTGCATGGTAGCGGTATTTTAATTTTAGTTGGGGGATGTCAAATGAACAGCAAGGAAGCTATACTTAAACTAACATCAATGTTCTATCACAAATTTATACAAAATCTTTCCAAACAGGAGTTGATCTCAACATAGCAACAAATCAGAACCTTATGTCACCTCAATCCGAACTCACTCAAGGTGAGTGCTCACGACTGCTCCGACTGCTGCATCGGCTCTGACTGCCTTTTGATCTATTTCATTTATAACCAAATAAAGTTTGACTGTTCTGACTGCAATGACTGCTCCGACTACGGCGTCGGCTCTGACTTTTGTATACATATATAGTCTTCCACCCTAACCTCCTATACCCAACCTTCCCGAAGCTTGATAGATAGATATTGGATTAGCATCTAGGTCTAGGTCCTAAGTCTGCTTTTATAGCTATAAATGAAGTCCTAAACAGAAAAAATGGTATTAAACTCAATAGTTGATATCGTTTTTTGATAAATTGTGCAGCTTTTCTAAAAGCAAGTAAATATAGAACACAATTGAACAAATTCTAGTAACTGTAGTGGTATAGAAGCAAAATAATGAAAAACTAATAACACATTGTGGTAGAGATACAGAACTATAGGAAACTTGTACTTTATGTTAGAGTATGAGTTCGAAAATCCTAAATCTGCTTTAAGAGCTAGAACTGAACAACAAATTAGAAAGAATGGTATTATACTCAATAGTTTATATATAATGTGAAATTCACAGCAGCTCATAACGTATGGACCCAACTGCAGACACCTAATCAATGGTTATATACATTGACTGAAGAACAAATTATTGACTTCATCTGCAATAAAAGCCATAACAAAAGGACTTTGCATGGTAGCGGTATTTTAATTTTAGTTGGGGGATGTCAAATGAACAGCAAGGAAGCTATACTTAAACTAACATCAATGTTCTATCACAAATTTATACAAAATCTTTCCAAACAGGAGTTGATCTCATCATAGCAACAAATCAGAACCTTATGTCACCTCAATCCGAACTCACTCAAGGTGAGTGCTCACGACTGCTCCGACTGCTGCATCGGCTCTGACTGCCTTTTGATCTATTTCATTTATAACCAAATAAAGTTTGACTGTTCTGACTGCAATGACTGCTCCGACTACGGCGTCGGCTCTGACTTTTGTATACATATATAGTCTTCCACCCTAACCTCCTATAGCCAACTTTCCCGAAGCTTGATAGATAGATATTGGATTAGCATCTAGGTCTAGGTCCTAAGTCTGCTTTTATAGCTATAAATGAACTCCTAAACAGAAAAAATGGTATTAAACTCAATAGTTGATATCGTTTTTTGATAAATTGTGCAGCTTTTCTAAAAACAAGTAAATATAGAACACAATTGAACAAATTCTAGTAACTGTAGTGGTATAGAAGCAAAATAATGAAAAACTAATAACACATTGTGGTAGAGATACAGAACTATAGGAAACTTGTACTTTATGTTAGAGTATGAGTTCGAAAATCCTAAATCTGCTTTAAGAGCTAGAACTGAACAACAAATTAGAAAGAATGGTATTATACTCAATAGTTTATATATAATGTGAAATTCACAGCAGCTCATAACGTATGGACCCAACTGCAGACACCTAATCAATGGTTATATAGATTGACTGAAGAACAAATTATTGACTTCATCTGCAATAAAAGCAATAACAAAAGGACTTTGCATGGTAGCGGTATTTTAACTTTAGTTAGGGGATGTCAAATGAACAGCAAGGAAGCTATACTTAAACTAACATCAATGTTCTATCACAAATTTATACAAAATCTTTCCAAACAGGAGTTGATCTCAACATAGCAACAAATCAGAACCTTATGTCACCTCAATCCGAACTCACTCAAGGTGAGTGCTCACGACTGCTCCGACTGCTGCATCTGCTCTGCCTGCGTTTTGATCTATTTCATTTTTAACCAAATAAAGTTTGACTGCTCTGACTGCAGTGACTGCTCCGACTGCTGCGTCTGCTCCGACTTTTGTATATATAGTCCCCCACCCTAACCTCCTATACCCAACTTTCCCAAAGCTTGATAGATAGATATTGGATTAGCATCTAGGTCTAGGTCCTAAGTCTGCTTTTATAGCTATAAATGAACTCCTAAACAGAAAAAATGGTATTAAACTCAATAGTTGATATCGTTTTTTGATAAATTGTGCAGCTTTTCTAAAAACAAGTAAATATAGAACACAATTGAACAAATTCTAGTAACTGTAGTGGTATAGAAGCAAAATAATGAAAAACTAATAACACATTGTGGTAGAGATACAGAACTATAGGAAACTTGTACTTTATGTTAGAGTATGAGTTCGAAAATCCTAAATCTGCTTTTAGAGCTAGAATTGAACACCTAATTAGAAAGAATGGTATTATACTCAATAGTTTATATATAATGTGAAATTCACAGCAGCTCATAACGTATGGACCCAACTGCAGACACCTAATCAATGGTTATATACATTGACTGAAGAACAAATTATTGACTTCATCTGCAATAAAAGCAATAACAAAAGGACTTTGCATGGTAGCGGTATTTTAACTTTAGTTAGGGGATGTCAAATGAACAGCAAGGAAGCTATACTTAAACTAACATCAATGTTCTATCACAAATTTATACAAAATCTTTCCAAACAGGAGTTGATCTCAACATAGCAACAAATCAGAACCTTATGTCACCTCAATCCGAACTCACTCAAGGTGAGTGCTCACGACTGCTCCGACTGCTGCATCTGCTCTGCCTGCGTTTTGATCTATTTCATTTTTAACCAAATAAAGTTTGACTGCTCTGACTGCAGTGACTGCTCCGACTGCTGCGTCTGCTCCGACATTTGTATATATACTCCCCCACCCTAACCTCCTATACCCAACCTTCCCGAAGCTTGATAGATAGATATTGGATTAGCATCTAGGTCTAGGTCCTAAGTCTGCTTTTATAGCTATAAATGAACTCCTAAACAGAAAAAATGGTATTAAACTCAATAGTTGATATCGTTTTTTGATAAATTGTGCAGCTTTTCTAAAAACAAGTAAATATAGAACACAATTGAACAAATTCTAGTAACTGTAGTGGTATAGAAGCAAAATAATGAAAAACTAATAACACATTGTGGTAGAGATACAGAACTATAGGAAACTTGTACTTTATGTTAGAGTATGAGTTCGAAAATCCTAAATCTGCTTTAAGAGCTAGAACTGAACAACAAATTAGAAAGAATGGTATTATACTCAATAGTTTATATATAATGTGAAATTCACAGCAGCTCATAACGTATGGACCCAACTGCAGACACCTAATCAATGGTTATATACATTGACTGAAGAACAAATTATTGACTTCATCTGCAATAAAAGCAATAACAAAAGGACTTTGCATGGTAGCGGTATTTTAACTTTAGTTAGGGGATGTCAAATGAACAGCAAGGAAGCTATACTTAACCTAACATCAATGTTCCATCACAAATCTATACAAAATCTTTCCAAACAGGAGTTGATCTCAACCTCAGCAACAAATCAGTTCCTTATGTCCCCTCAATCCGAACTCACTCAAGGTGAGTGCTCACGACTGCTCCGACTGCTGCATCTGCTCTGCCTGCGTTTTGATCTATTTCATTTTTAACCAAATAAAGTTTGACTGCTCTGACTGCAGTGACTGCTCCGACTGCTGCGTCTGCTCCGACATTTGTATATATACTCCCCCACCCTAACCTCCTATACCCAACTTTCCCGAAGCTTGATAGATAGATATTGGATTAGCATCTAGGTCTAGGTCCTAAGTCTGCTTTTATAGCTATAAATGAAGTCCTAAACAGAAAAAATGGTATTAAACTCAATAGTTGATATCGTTTTTTGATAAATTGTGCAGCTTTTCTAAAAGCAAGTAAATATAGAACACAATTGAACAAATTCTAGTAACTGTAGTGGTATAGAAGCAAAATAATGAAAAACTAATAACACATTGTGGTAGAGATACAGAACTATAGGAAACTTGTACTTTATGTTAGAGTATGAGTTCGAAAATCCTAAATCTGCTTTTAGAGCTAGAATTGAACACCTAATTAGAAAGAATGGTATTATACTCAATAGTTTATATATAATGTGAAATTCACAGCAGCTCATAACGTATGGACCCAACTGCAGACACCTAATCAATGGTTATATACATTGACTGAAGAACAAATTATTGACTTCATCTGCAATAAAAGCCATAACAAAAGGACATTGCATGGTAGCGGTATTTTAACTTTAGTTGGGGGATGTCAAATGAACAGCAAGGAAGCTATGCTTAAACTAACATCAATGTTCCATCACAAATCTATACAAAATATTTCCAAACAGGAGTTGATCTCAACATCAGCAACAAATCAGTACCTTATGTCACCTCAATCCTAACTCACTCAAGGTGAGTGCTCACGACTGCTCCGACTGCTGCATCTGCTCTGCCTGCGTTTTGATCTATTTCATTTTTAACCAAATAAAGTTTGACTGCTCTGACTGCAGTGACTGCTCCGACTGCTGCGTCTGCTCCGACTTTTGTATATATAGTCCCCCACCCTAACCTCCTATACCCAACTTTCCCAAAGCTTGATAGATAGATATTGGATTAGCATCTAGGTCTAGGTCCTAAGTCTGCTTTTATAGCTATAAATAAACTCCTAAACAGAAAAAATGGTATTAAAATCAATAGCTGATATCGTTTTTTGATAAATTGTGCAGCTTTTCTAAAACCAAGTAAATATAGAACACAATTGAACAAATTCTAGTAACTGTAGTGGTATAGAAGCAAAATAATGAAACACTAATAACAAATTGTGGCATATTCTATACAGAGCTATAGAAAACTTATAGTTTCTGTTAGAGTATAAGTTTGAAAATTCTAACTCTGCTTTAAGTGCTAGAACTGAACACCTAATCAGAAAAAATGGTATTATACTCAATAGTTGTGAAATTCACAGCAGTTCATAACGTATGGGCCCAACTGCAGACACCTACTCAATGGTTATATACATTGACTGAAGGACAAATTATTGACTTCATTTGCAATTAAAGCCATAACAAAAGGACATTGAATGGTAGCGGTATTTTAACTTTAGTTGGGGGATGTCAAATGAACAGCAAGGAAGCTATACTTAAACCAACATCAATGTTCTATCACAAATCTATACAAAATCTTTCCAAACAGGAGTTGATCTCAACATCAGCAACAAATCAGTTCCTTATGTCTCCTCAATCCGAACTCACTCAAGGTGAGTGCTCACGACTGCTCCGACTGCTGCATCTGCTCTGCCTGCGTTTTGATCTATTTCATTTTTAACCAAATAAAGTTTGACTGCTCTGACTGCAGTGACTGCTCCGACTGCTGCGTCTGCTCTGACTTTGTATACATATATAGTCTTCCACCCTAACCTCCTATACCCAACTTTCTCGAAGCTTGATAGATAGATATTGGATTAGCATCTAGGTCTAGGTCCTAAGTCTGCTTTTATAGCTATAAATGAACTCCTAAACAGAAAAAATGGTATTAAACTCAATAGTTGATATCGTTTTTTGATAAATTGTGCAGCTTTTCTAAAAGCAAGTAAATATAGAACACAATTGAACAAATTCTAGTAACTGTAGTGGTATAGAAGCAAAATAATGAAAAACTAATAACACATTGTGGTAGAGATACAGAACTATAGGAAACTTGTACTTTATGTTAGAGTATGAGTTCGAAAATCCTAAATCTGCTTTAAGAGCTAGAACTGAACACCTAATCAGAAAAAATGGTATTATACTCAATAGTTGTGAAATTCACAGCAGTTCATAACGTATGGGCCCAACTGCAGACACCTAATCAATGGTTATATACTTTGACTGAAGACCAAATTATTGACTTCATCTGCAATAAAAGCCATAACAAAAGGACTTTGCATGGTAGCGGTATTTTAACTTTAGTTGGGGGATGTCAAATGAACAGCAAGGAAGCTATTCTTAAACTAACATCAATGTTCTATCACAAATTTATACAAAATCTTTCCAAACAGGAGTTGATCTCAACATCAGCAACAAATCAGTACCTTATGTCACCTCAATCCGAACTCACTCAAGGTGAGTGCTCACGACTGCTCCGACTGCTGCATCGGCTCTGACTGCCTTTTGATCTATTTCATTTATAACCAAATAAAGTTTGACTGTTCTGACTGCAATGACTGCTCCGACTACGGCGTCGGCTCTGACTTTTGTATACATATATAGTCTTCCACCCTAACCTCCTATACCCAACCTTCCCGAAGCTTGATAGATAGATATTGGAATAGCATCTAGGTCTAGGTCCTAAGTCTGCTTTTATAGCTATAAATGAACTCCTAAACAGAAAAAATGGTATTATACTCAATAGTTGATATCATTTTTGATAAATTGTGCAGCTTTTCTAAAAACAAATAAATATATAACACAATTGAACAAATTCTAGTAACTGTAGTGGTAAAGAAGCAATATAATGAAAAAATAATAACACATTGTGGTACAGATACAGAACTATAGGAAACTTGTAGTTTGTGTTAGAGTATAAGTTTGAAAATTCTAACTCTGCTTTAAGATCTAGAACTGAACACCTAATCAGAAAAAATGGTATTATACTCAATAGTTGTGAAATTCACAGCAGTTCATAACGTATGGGCCCAACTGCAGACACCTAATCAATGGTTATATACATTGACTGAAGAACAAATTATTGACTTCATTTGCAATAAAAGCAATAACAAAAGGACTTTGCATGGTAGCGGTATTTTAACTTTAGTTAGGGGATGTCAAATGAACAGCAAGGAAGCTATACTTAATCTAACATCAATGTTCCATCACAAATCTATACAAAATCTTTCCAAACAGGAGTTGATCTCAACATCAGCAACAAATCAGTTCCTTATGTCCCCTCAATCCGAACTCACTCAAGGTGAGTGCTCACGACTGCTCCGACTGCTGCATCTGCTCTGCCTGCGTTTTGATCTATTTCATTTTTAACCAAATAAAGTTTGACTGCTCTGACTGCAGTGACTGCTCCGACTGCTGCGTCTGCTCTGACTTTGTATACATATATAGTCTTCCACCCTAACCTCCTATACCCAACTTTCCCGAAGCTTGATAAATAGATATTGGATTAGCATCTAGGTCTAGGTCCTAAGTCTGCTTTTATAGCTATAAATGAAGTCCTAAACAGAAAAAATGGTATTAAACTCAATAGTTGATATCGTTTTTTGATAAATTGTGCAGCTTTTCTAAAAGCAAGTAAATATAGAACACAATTGAACAAATTCTAGTAACTGTAGTGGTATAGAAGCAAAATAATGAAAAACTAATAACACATTGTGGTAGAGATACAGAACTATAGGAAACTTGTACTTTATGTTAGAGTATGAGTTCGAAAATCCTAAATCTGCTTTAAGAGCTAGAACTCAACACCTAATTAGAAAGAATGGTATTATACTCAATAGTTTATATATAATGTGAAATTCACAGCAGCTCATAACGTATGGACCCAACTGCAGACACCTAATCAATGGTTATATACATTGACTGAAGAACAAATTATTGACTTCATCTGCAATAAAAGCCATAACAAAAGGACATTGCATGGTAGCGTTATTTTAACTTTAGTTGGGGGATGTCAAATGAACAGCAAGGAAGCTATACTTAACCTAACATCAATGTTCCATCACAAATCTATACAAAATCTTTCCAAACAGGAGTTGATCTCAACATCAGCAACAAATAAGTTCCTTATGTCCCCTCAATCCGAACTCACTCAAGGTGAGTGCTCACGACTGCTCCGACTGCTGCATCTGCTCTGCCTGCGTTTTGATCTATTTCATTTTTAACCAAATAAAGTTTGACTGCTCTGACTGCAGTGACTGCTCCGACTGCTGCGTCTGCTCCGACATTTGTATATATACTCCCCCACCCTAACCTCCTATACCCAACTTTCCCAAAGCTTGATAGATAGATATTGGATTAGCATCTAGGTCTAGGTCCTAAGTCTGCTTTTATAGCTATAAATGAACTCCTAAACAGAAAAAATGGTATTAAAATCAATAGCTGATATCGTTTTTTGATAAATTGTGCAGCTTTTCTAAAACCAAGTAAATATAGAACACAATTGAACAAATTCTAGTAACTGTAGTGGTATAGAAGCAAAATAATGAAAAACTAATAACACATTGTGGTAGAGATACAGAACTATAGGAAACTTGTACTTTATGTTAGAGTATGAGTTCAAAAATCCTAAATCTGCTTTAAGAGCTAGAACTGAACACCTAATTAGAAAGAATGGTATTATACTCAATAGTTTATATATAATGTGAAATTCACAGCAGCTCATAACGTATGGACCCAACTGCAGACACCTAATCAATGGTTATATACATTGACTGAAGAACAAATTATTGACTTCATCTGCAATAAAAGCCATAACAAAAGGACATTGCATGGTAGCGTTATTTTAACTTTAGTTGGGGGATGTCAAATGAACAGCAAGGAAGCTATGCTTAAACTAACATCAATGTTCCATCACAAATCTATACAAAATATTTCCAAACAGGAGTTGATCTCAACATCAGCAACAAATCAGTACCTTATGTCACCTCAATCCTAACTCACTCAAGGTGAGTGCTCACGACTGCTCCGACTGCTGCATCTGCTCTGCCTGCGTTTTGATCTATTTCATTTTTAACCAAATAAAGTTTGACTGCTCTGACTGCAGTGACTGCTCCGACTGCTGCGTCTGCTCTGACTTTGTATACATATATAGTCTTCCACCCTAACCTCCTATACCCAACTTTCTCGAAGCTTGATAGATAGATATTGGATTAGCATCTAGGTCTAGGTCCTAAGTCTGCTTTTATAGCTATAAATGAACTCCTAAACAGAAAAAATGGTATTAAACTCAATAGTTGATATCGTTTTTTGATAAATTGTGCAGCTTTTCTAAAAGCAAGTAAATATAGAACACAATTGAACAAATTCTAGTAACTGTAGTGGTATAGAAGCAAAATAATGAAAAACTAATAACACATTGTGGTAGAGATACAGAACTATAGGAAACTTGTACTTTATGTTAGAGTATGAGTTCGAAAATCCTAAATCTGCTTTAAGAGCTAGAACTGAACACCTAATCAGAAAAAATGGTATTATACTCAATAGTTGTGAAATTCACAGCAGTTCATAACGTATGGGCCCAACTGCAGACACCTAATCAATGGTTATATACTTTGACTGAAGACCAAATTATTGACTTCATCTGCAATAAAAGCCATAACAAAAGGACATTGCATGGTAGCGTTATTTTAACTTTAGTTGGGGGATGTCAAATGAACAGCAAGGAAGCTATGCTTAAACTAACATCAATGTTCCATCACAAATCTATACAAAATCTTTCCAAACAGGAGTTGATCTCAACATCAGCAACAAATAAGTTCCTTATGTCCCCTCAATCCGAACTCACTCAAGGTGAGTGCTCACGACTGCTCCGACTGCTGCATCTGCTCTGCCTGCGTTTTGATCTATTTCATTTTTAACCAAATAAAGTTTGACTGCTCTGACTGCAGTGACTGCTCCGACTGCTGCGTCTGCTCCGACATTTGTATATATACTCCCCCACCCTAACCTCCTATACCCAACTTTCCCAAAGCTTGATAGATAGATATTGGATTAGCATCTAGGTCTAGGTCCTAAGTCTGCTTTTATAGCTATAAATGAACTCCTAAACAGAAAAAATGGTATTAAAATCAATAGCTGATATCGTTTTTTGATAAATTGTGCAGCTTTTCTAAAACCAAGTAAATATAGAACACAATTGAACAAATTCTAGTAACTGTAGTGGTATAGAAGCAAAATAATGAAAAACTAATAACACATTGTGGTAGAGATACAGAACTATAGGAAACTTGTACTTTATGTTAGAGTATGAGTTCAAAAATCCTAAATCTGCTTTAAGAGCTAGAACTGAACACCTAATTAGAAAGAATGGTATTATACTCAATAGTTTATATATAATGTGAAATTCACAGCAGCTCATAACGTATGGACCCAACTGCAGACACCTAATCAATGGTTATATACATTGACTGAAGAACAAATTATTGACTTCATCTGCAATAAAAGCCATAACAAAAGGACATTGCATGGTAGCGTTATTTTAACTTTAGTTGGGGGATGTCAAATGAACAGCAAGGAAGCTATGCTTAAACTAACATCAATGTTCCATCACAAATCTATACAAAATCTTTCCAAACAGGAGTTGATCTCAACATCAGCAACAAATAAGTTCCTTATGTCCCCTCAATCCGAACTCACTCAAGGTGAGTGCTCACGACTGCTCCGACTGCTGCATCTGCTCTGCCTGCGTTTTGATCTATTTCATTTTTAACCAAATAAAGTTTGACTGCTCTGACTGCAGTGACTGCTCCGACTGCTGCGTCTGCTCCGACATTTGTATATATACTCCCCCACCCTAACCTCCTATACCCAACTTTCCCAAAGCTTGATAGATAGATATTGGATTAGCATCTAGGTCTAGGTCCTAAGTCTGCTTTTATAGCTATAAATGAACTCCTAAACAGAAAAAATGGTATTAAAATCAATAGCTGATATCGTTTTTTGATAAATTGTGCAGCTTTTCTAAAACCAAGTAAATATAGAACACAATTGAACAAATTCTAGTAACTGTAGTGGTATAGAAGCAAAATAATGAAAAACTAATAACACATTGTGGTAGAGATACAGAACTATAGGAAACTTGTACTTTATGTTAGAGTATGAGTTCAAAAATCCTAAATCTGCTTTAAGAGCTAGAACTGAACACCTAATTAGAAAGAATGGTATTATACTCAATAGTTTATATATAATGTGAAATTCACAGCAGCTCATAACGTATGGACCCAACTGCAGACACCTAATCAATGGTTATATACATTGACTGAAGAACAAATTATTGACTTCATCTGCAATAAAAGCCATAACAAAAGGACATTGCATGGTAGCGTTATTTTAACTTTAGTTGGGGGATGTCAAATGAACAGCAAGGAAGCTATACTTAACCTAACATCAATGTTCCATCACAAATCTATACAAAATCTTTCCAAACAGGAGTTGATCTCAACATCAGCAACAAATCAGTTCCTTATGTCTCCTCAATCCGAACTCACTCAAGGTGAGTGCTCACGACTGCTCCGACTGCTGCATCTGCTCTGCCTGCGTTTTGATCTATTTCATTTTTAACCAAATAAAGTTTGACTGCTCTGACTGCAGTGACTGCTCCGACTGCTGCGTCTGCTCTGACTTTGTATACATATATAGTCTTCCACCCTAACCTCCTATACCCAACTTTCTCGAAGCTTGATAGATAGATATTGGATTAGCATCTAGGTCTAGGTCCTAAGTCTGCTTTTATAGCTATAAATGAACTCCTAAACAGAAAAAATGGTATTAAACTCAATAGTTGATATCGTTTTTTGATAAATTGTGCAGCTTTTCTAAAAGCAAGTAAATATAGAACACAATTGAACAAATTCTAGTAACTGTAGTGGTATAGAAGCAAAATAATGAAAAACTAATAACACATTGTGGTAGAGATACAGAACTATAGGAAACTTGTACTTTATGTTAGAGTATGAGTTCGAAAATCCTAAATCTGCTTTAAGAGCTAGAACTGAACACCTAATCAGAAAAAATGGTATTATACTCAATAGTTGTGAAATTCACAGCAGTTCATAACGTATGGGCCCAACTGCAGACACCTAATCAATGGTTATATACTTTGACTGAAGACCAAATTATTGACTTCATCTGCAATAAAAGCCATAACAAAAGGACTTTGCATGGTAGCGGTATTTTAACTTTAGTTGGGGGATGTCAAATGAACAGCAAGGAAGCTATTCTTAAACTAACATCAATGTTCTATCACAAATTTATACAAAATCTTTCCAAACAGGAGTTGATCTCAACATCAGCAACAAATCAGTACCTTATGTCACCTCAATCCGAACTCACTCAAGGTGAGTGCTCACGACTGCTCCGACTGCTGCATCGGCTCTGACTGCCTTTTGATCTATTTCATTTATAACCAAATAAAGTTTGACTGTTCTGACTGCAATGACTGCTCCGACTACGGCGTCGGCTCTGACTTTTGTATACATATATAGTCTTCCACCCTAACCTCCTATACCCAACCTTCCCGAAGCTTGATAGATAGATATTGGAATAGCATCTAGGTCTAGGTCCTAAGTCTGCTTTTATAGCTATAAATGAACTCCTAAACAGAAAAAATGGTATTATACTCAATAGTTGATATCATTTTTGATAAATTGTGCAGCTTTTCTAAAAACAAATAAATATATAACACAATTGAACAAATTCTAGTAACTGTAGTGGTAAAGAAGCAATATAATGAAAAAATAATAACACATTGTGGTACAGATACAGAACTATAGGAAACTTGTAGTTTGTGTTAGAGTATAAGTTTGAAAATTCTAACTCTGCTTTAAGATCTAGAACTGAACACCTAATCAGAAAAAATGGTATTATACTCAATAGTTGTGAAATTCACAGCAGTTCATAACGTATGGGCCCAACTGCAGACACCTAATCAATGGTTATATACATTGACTGAAGAACAAATTATTGACTTCATTTGCAATAAAAGCAATAACAAAAGGACTTTGCATGGTAGCGGTATTTTAACTTTAGTTAGGGGATGTCAAATGAACAGCAAGGAAGCTATACTTAATCTAACATCAATGTTCCATCACAAATCTATACAAAATCTTTCCAAACAGGAGTTGATCTCAACATCAGCAACAAATCAGTTCCTTATGTCCCCTCAATCCGAACTCACTCAAGGTGAGTGCTCACGACTGCTCCGACTGCTGCATCTGCTCTGCCTGCGTTTTGATCTATTTCATTTTTAACCAAATAAAGTTTGACTGCTCTGACTGCAGTGACTGCTCCGACTGCTGCGTCTGCTCTGACTTTGTATACATATATAGTCTTCCACCCTAACCTCCTATACCCAACTTTCCCGAAGCTTGATAAATAGATATTGGATTAGCATCTAGGTCTAGGTCCTAAGTCTGCTTTTATAGCTATAAATGAAGTCCTAAACAGAAAAAATGGTATTAAACTCAATAGTTGATATCGTTTTTTGATAAATTGTGCAGCTTTTCTAAAAGCAAGTAAATATAGAACACAATTGAACAAATTCTAGTAACTGTAGTGGTATAGAAGCAAAATAATGAAAAACTAATAACACATTGTGGTAGAGATACAGAACTATAGGAAACTTGTACTTTATGTTAGAGTATGAGTTCGAAAATCCTAAATCTGCTTTAAGAGCTAGAACTCAACACCTAATTAGAAAGAATGGTATTATACTCAATAGTTTATATATAATGTGAAATTCACAGCAGCTCATAACGTATGGACCCAACTGCAGACACCTAATCAATGGTTATATACATTGACTGAAGAACAAATTATTGACTTCATCTGCAATAAAAGCCATAACAAAAGGACATTGCATGGTAGCGTTATTTTAACTTTAGTTGGGGGATGTCAAATGAACAGCAAGGAAGCTATACTTAACCTAACATCAATGTTCCATCACAAATCTATACAAAATCTTTCCAAACAGGAGTTGATCTCAACATCAGCAACAAATAAGTTCCTTATGTCCCCTCAATCCGAACTCACTCAAGGTGAGTGCTCACGACTGCTCCGACTGCTGCATCTGCTCTGCCTGCGTTTTGATCTATTTCATTTTTAACCAAATAAAGTTTGACTGCTCTGACTGCAGTGACTGCTCCGACTGCTGCGTCTGCTCCGACATTTGTATATATACTCCCCCACCCTAACCTCCTATACCCAACTTTCCCAAAGCTTGATAGATAGATATTGGATTAGCATCTAGGTCTAGGTCCTAAGTCTGCTTTTATAGCTATAAATGAACTCCTAAACAGAAAAAATGGTATTAAAATCAATAGCTGATATCGTTTTTTGATAAATTGTGCAGCTTTTCTAAAACCAAGTAAATATAGAACACAATTGAACAAATTCTAGTAACTGTAGTGGTATAGAAGCAAAATAATGAAAAACTAATAACACATTGTGGTAGAGATACAGAACTATAGGAAACTTGTACTTTATGTTAGAGTATGAGTTCAAAAATCCTAAATCTGCTTTAAGAGCTAGAACTGAACACCTAATTAGAAAGAATGGTATTATACTCAATAGTTTATATATAATGTGAAATTCACAGCAGCTCATAACGTATGGACCCAACTGCAGACACCTAATCAATGGTTATATACATTGACTGAAGAACAAATTATTGACTTCATTTGCAATAAAAGCAATAACAAAAGGACTTTGCATGGTAGCGGTATTTTAACTTTAGTTAGGGGATGTCAAATGAACAGCAAGGAAGCTATACTTAATCTAACATCAATGTTCCATCACAAATCTATACAAAATCTTTCCAAACAGGAGTTGATCTCAACATCAGCAACAAATCAGTTCCTTATGTCCCCTCAATCCGAACTCACTCAAGGTGAGTGCTCACGACTGCTCCGACTGCTGCATCTGCTCTGCCTGCGTTTTGATCTATTTCATTTTTAACCAAATAAAGTTTGACTGCTCTGACTGCAGTGACTGCTTCGACTGCTGCGTCTGCTCCGACTTTTGTATATATAGTCCCCCACCCTAACCTCCTATACCCAACTTTCCCAAAGCTTGATAGATAGATATTGGATTAGCATCTAGGTCTAGGTCCTAAGTCTGCTTTTATAGCTATAAATGAACTCCTAAACAGAAAAAATGGTATTAAAATCAATAGCTGATATCGTTTTTTGATAAATTGTGCAGCTTTTCTAAAACCAAGTAAATATAGAACACAATTGAACAAATTCTAGTAACTGTAGTGGTATAGAAGCAAAATAATGAAAAACTAATAACACATTGTGGTAGAGATACAGAACTATAGGAAACTTGTACTTTATGTTAGAGTATGAGTTCAAAAATCCTAAATCTGCTTTAAGAGCTAGAACTGAACACCTAATTAGAAAGAATGGTATTATACTCAATAGTTTATATATAATGTGAAATTCACAGCAGCTCATAACGTATGGACCCAACTGCAGACACCTAATCAATGGTTATATACATTGACTGAAGAACAAATTATTGACTTCATCTGCAATAAAAGCCATAACAAAAGGACATTGCATGGTAGCGTTATTTTAACTTTAGTTGGGGGATGTCAAATGAACAGCAAGGAAGCTATGCTTAAACTAACATCAATGTTCCATCACAAATCTATACAAAATATTTCCAAACAGGAGTTGATCTCAACATCAGCAACAAATCAGTACCTTATGTCACCTCAATCCTAACTCACTCAAGGTGAGTGCTCACGACTGCTCCGACTGCTGCATCTGCTCTGCCTGCGTTTTGATCTATTTCATTTTTAACCAAATAAAGTTTGACTGCTCTGACTGCAGTGTCTGCTCCGACTGCTGCGTCTGCTGCGACTTTTGTATATATAGTCCCCCACCCTAACCTCCTATACCCAACTTTCCCAAAGCTTGATAGATAGATATTGGATTAGCATCTAGGTCTAGGTCCTAAGTCTGCTTTTATAGCTATAAATGAAGTCCTAAACAGAAAAAATGGTATTAAACTCAATAGTTGATATCGTTTTTTGATAAATTGTGCAGCTTTTCTAAAAGCAAGTAAATATAGAACACAATTGAACAAATTCTAGTAACTGTAGTGGTATAGAAGCAAAATAATGAAAAACTAATAACACATTGTGGTATATTCTATACAGAACTATAGGAAACTTGTACTTTATGTTAGAGTATGAGTTCGAAAATCCTAAATCTGCTTTAAGAGCTAGAACTGAACACCTAATTAGAAAGAATGGTATTATACTCAATAGTTTATATATAATGTGAAATTCACAGCAGCTCATAACGTATGGACCCAACTGCAGACACCTAATCAATGGTTATATACATTGACTGAAGAACAAATTATTGACTTCATCTGCAATAAAAGCCATAACAAAAGGACATTGCATGGTAGCGTTATTTTAACTTTAGTTGGGGGATGTCAAATGAACAGCAAGGAAGCTATGCTTAAACTAACATCAATGTTCCATCACAAATCTATACAAAATATTTCCAAACAGGAGTTGATCTCAACATCAGCAACAAATCAGTACTTTATGTCACCTCAATCCGAACTCACTCAAGGTGAGTGCTCACGACTGCTCCGACTGCTGCATCTGCTCTGCCTGCGTTTTGATCTATTTCATTTTTAACCAAATAAAGTTTGACTGCTCTGACTGCAGTGACTGCTCCGACTGCTGCGTCTGCTCCGACTTTTGTATATATAGTCCCCCACCCTAACCTCCTATACCCAACCTTCCCGAAGCTTGATATATCTATCGATATTGGATTAGCATCTAGGTCTAGGTCCTAAGTCTGCTTTTATAGCTATAAATGAACTCCTAAACAGAAAAAATGGTATTATACTCAATAGTTGATATCGTTTTTTGATAAATTGTGCAGCTTTTCTAAAAACAAATAAATATAGAACACAATTGAACAAATTCTAGTAACTGTAGTGGTAAAGAAGCAAAATAATGAAAAACTAATAACACATTGTGGTACAGATACAGAACTACAGGAAACTTGCAGTTTGTGTTAGAGTATAAGTTTGAAAATTCTAACTCTGCTTTTAGAGCTAGAACTGAACACCTAATCAGAAAAAATGGTATTATAACCAATAGTTGTGAAATTCACAGCAGTTCATAACGTATGGGCCCAACTGCAGACACCTAATCAATGGTTATATACATTGACTGAAGAACAAACTATTGACTTCATTTGCAATAAAAGCCATAACAAAAGGACATTGCATGGTAGCGGTATTTTAACTTTAGTTGGGGGATGTCAAATGAACAACAAGGAAGCTATACTTAAACTAACATCAATGTTCTATCACAAATTTATACAAAATCTTTCCAAACAGGAGTTGATCTCAACATAGCAACAAATCAGTACCTTATGTCACCTCAATCCGAACTCACTCAAGGTGAGTGCTCACGACTGCTCCGACTGCTGCATCGGCTCTGACTGCCTTTTGATCTATTTCATTTATAACCAAATAAAGTTTGACTGTTCTGACTGCAATGACTGCTCCGACCACGGCGTCGGCTCTGACTTTTGTATACATATATAGTCTTCCACCCTAACCTCCTATAGCCAACTTTCCCGAAGCTTGATAGATAGATATTGGATTAGCATCTAGGTCTAGGTCCTAAGTCTGCTTTTATAGCTATAAATGAACTCCTAAACAGAAAAAATGGTATTAAACTCAATAGTTGATATCGTTTTTTGATAAATTGTGCAGCTTTTCTAAAAGCAAGTAAATATAGAACACAATTGAACAAATTCTAGTAACTGTAGTGGTATAGAAGCAAAATAATGAAAAACTAATAACACATTGTGGTAGAGATACAGAACTATAGGAAACTTGTACTTTATGTTAGAGTATGAGTTCAAAAATCCTAAATCTGCTTTAAGAGCTAGAACTGAACACCTAATTAGAAAGAATGGTATTATACTCAATAGTTTATATATAATGTGAAATTCACAGCAGCTCATAACGTATGGACCCAACTGCAGACACCTAATCAATGGTTATATACATTGACTGAAGAACAAATTATTGACTTCATCTGCAATAAAAGCCATAACAAAAGGACATTGCATGGTAGCGTTATTTTAACTTTAGTTGGGGGATGTCAAATGAACAGCAAGGAAGCTATGCTTAAACTAACATCAATGTTCCATCACAAATCTATACAAAATATTTCCAAACAGGAGTTGATCTCAACATCAGCAACAAATCAGTACCTTATGTCACCTCAATCCTAACTCACTCAAGGTGAGTGCTCACGACTGCTCCGACTGCTGCATCTGCTCTGCCTGCGTTTTGATCTATTTCATTTTTAACCAAATAAAGTTTGACTGCTCTGACTGCAGTGTCTGCTCCGACTGCTGCGTCTGCTGCGACTTTTGTATATATAGTCCCCCACCCTAACCTCCTATACCCAACTTTCCCAAAGCTTGATAGATAGATATTGGATTAGCATCTAGGTCTAGGTCCTAAGTCTGCTTTTATAGCTATAAATGAAGTCCTAAACAGAAAAAATGGTATTAAACTCAATAGTTGATATCGTTTTTTGATAAATTGTGCAGCTTTTCTAAAAGCAAGTAAATATAGAACACAATTGAACAAATTCTAGTAACTGTAGTGGTATAGAAGCAAAATAATGAAAAACTAATAACACATTGTGGTATATTCTATACAGAACTATAGGAAACTTGTACTTTATGTTAGAGTATGAGTTCGAAAATCCTAAATCTGCTTTAAGAGCTAGAACTGAACACCTAATTAGAAAGAATGGTATTATACTCAATAGTTTATATATAATGTGAAATTCACAGCAGCTCATAACGTATGGACCCAACTGCAGACACCTAATCAATGGTTATATACATTGACTGAAGAACAAATTATTGACTTCATCTGCAATAAAAGCCATAACAAAAGGACATTGCATGGTAGCGTTATTTTAACTTTAGTTGGGGGATGTCAAATGAACAGCAAGGAAGCTATGCTTAAACTAACATCAATGTTCCATCACAAATCTATACAAAATATTTCCAAACAGGAGTTGATCTCAACATCAGCAACAAATCAGTACCTTATGTCACCTCAATCCTAACTCACTCAAGGTGAGTGCTCACGACTGCTCCGACTGCTGCATCTGCTCTGCCTGCGTTTTGATCTATTTCATTTTTAACCAAATAAAGTTTGACTTCTCTGACTGCAGTGACTGCTCCGACTGCTGCGTCTGCTGCGACTTTTGTATATATAGTCCCCCACCCTAACCTCCTATACCCAACTTTCCCAAAGCTTGATAGATAGATATTGGATTAGCATCTAGGTCTAGGTCCTAAGTCTGCTTTTATAGCTATAAATGAACTCCTAAACAGAAAAAATGGTATTAAAATCAATAGCTGATATCGTTTTTTGATAAATTGTGCAGCTTTTCTAAAACCAAGTAAATATAGAACACAATTGAACAAATTCTAGTAACTGTAGTGGTATAGAAGCAAAATAATGAAACACTAATAACAAATTGTGGCATATTCTATACAGAGCTATAGAAAACTTATAGTTTGTGTTAGAGTATAAGTTTGAAAATTCTAACTCTGCTTTAAGTGCTAGAACTGAACACCTAATCAGAAAAAATGGTATTATACTCAATAGTTGTGAAATTCACAGCAGTTCATAACGTATGGGCCCAACTGCAGACACCTACTCAATGGTTATATACATTGACTGAAGGACAAATTATTGACTTCATTTGCAATTAAAGCCATAACAAAAGGACATTGAATGGTAGCGGTATTTTAACTTTAGTTGGGGGATGTCAAATGAACAGCAAGGAAACTATACTTAAACCAACATCAATGTTCTATCACAAATCTATACAAAATCTTTCCAAACAGGAGTTGATCTCAACATCAGCAACAAATCAGTTCCTTATGTCCCCTCAATCCGAACTCACTCAAGGTGAGTGCTCACGACTGCTCCGACTGCTGCATCTGCTCTGCCTGCGTTTTGATCTATTTCATTTTTAACCAAATAAAGTTTGACTGCTCTGACTGCAGTGACTGCTCCGACTGCTGCGTCTGCTCTGACTTTGTATACATATATAGTCTTCCACCCTAACCTCCTATACCCAACTTTCCCGAAGCTTGATAGATAGATATTGGATTAGCATCTAGGTCTAGGTCCTAAGTCTGCTTTTATAGCTATAAATGAACTCCTAAACAGAAAAAATGGTATTAAACTCAATAGTTGATATCGTTTTTTGATAAATTGTGCAGCTTTTCTAAAAGCAAGTAAATATAGAACACAATTGAACAAATTCTAGTAACTGTAGTGGTATAGAAGCAAAATAATGAAAAACTAATAACACATTGTGGTAGAGATACAGAACTATAGGAAACTTGTACTTTATGTTAGAGTATGAGTTCGAAAATCCTAAATCTGCTTTAAGAGCTAGAACTGAACACCTAATTAGAAAGAATGGTATTATACTCAATAGTTTATATATAATGTGAAATTCACAGCAGCTCATAACGTATGGACCCAACTGCAGACACCTAATCAATGGTTATATACATTGACTGAAGAACAAATTATTGACTTCATCTGCAATAAAAGCCATAACAAAAGGACATTGCATGGTAGCGTTATTTTAACTTTAGTTGGGGGATGTCAAATGAACAGCAAGGAAGCTATGCTTAAACTAACATCAATGCTCCATCACAAATCTATACAAAATATTTCCAAACAGGAGTTGATCTCAACATCAGCAACAAATCAGTACCTTATGTCACCTCAATCCGAACTCACTCAAGGTGAGTGCTCACGACTGCTCCGACTGCTGCATCTGCTCTGCCTGCGTTTTGATCTATTTCATTTTTAACCAAATAAAGGTTGACTGCTCTGACTGCAGTGACTGCTCCGACTGCTGCGTCTGCTCCGACTTTTGTATATATAGTCCCCCACCCTAACCTCCTATACCCAACTTTCCCAAAGCTTGATAGATAGATATTGGATTAGCATCTAGGTCTAGGTCCTAAGTCTGCTTTTATAGCTATAAATGAACTCCTAAACAGAAAAAATGGTATTAAAATCAATAGCTGATATCGTTTTTTGATAAATTGTGCAGCTTTTCTAAAACCAAGTAAATATAGAACACAATTGAACAAATTCTAGTAACTGTAGTGGTATAGAAGCAAAATAATGAAAAACTAATAACACATTGTGGTAGAGATACAGAACTATAGGAAACTTGTACTTTATGTTAGAGTATGAGTTCGAAAATCCTAAATCTGCTTTAAGAGCTAGAACTGAACACCTAATTAGAAAGAATGGTATTAAACTCAATAGTTTATATATAATGTGAAATTCACAGCAGCTCATAACGTATGGACCCAACTGCAGACACCTAATCAATGGTTATATACATTGACTGAAGAACAAATTATTGACTTCATCTGCAATAAAAGCCATAACAAAAGGACATTGAATGGTAGCGGTATTTTAACTTTAGTTGGGGGATGTCAAATGAACAGCAAGGAAGCTATACTTAAACCAACATCAATGTTCCATCACAAATCTATACAAAATATTTCCAAACAGGAGTTGATCTCAACATCAGCAACAAATCAGTTCCTTATGTCCCCTCAATCCGAACTCACTCAAGGTGAGTGCTCACGACTGCTCCGACTGCTGCATCTGCTCTGCCTGCGTTTTGATCTATTTCATTTTTAACCAAATAAAGTTTGACTGCTCTGACTGCAGTGACTGCTCCGACTGCTGCGTCTGCTCCGACTTTTGTATATATAGTCCCCCACCCTAACCTCCTATACCCAACTTTCCCAAAGCTTGATAGATAGATATTGGATTAGCATCTAGGTCTAGGTCCTAAGTCTGCTTTTATAGCTATAAATGAACTCCTAAACAGAAAAAATGGTATTAAAATCAATAGCTGATATCGTTTTTTGATAAATTGTGCAGCTTTTCTAAAACCAAGTAAATATAGAACACAATTGAACAAATTCTAGTAACTGTAGTGGTATAGAAGCAAAATAATGAAAAACTAATAACACATTGTGGTAGAGATACAGAACTATAGGAAACTTGTACTTTATGTTAGAGTATGAGTTCGAAAATCCTAAATCTGCTTTAAGAGCTAGAACTGAACACCTAATTAGAAAGAATGGTATTATACTCAATAGTTTATATATAATGTGAAATTCACAGCAGCTCATAACGTATGGACCCAACTGCAGACACCTAATCAATGGTTATATACATTGACTGAAGAACAAATTATTGACTTCATCTGCAATAAAAGCCATAACAAAAGGACATTGCATGGTAGCGTTATTTTAACTTTAGTTGGGGGATGTCAAATGAACAGCAAGGAAGCTATGCTTAAACTAACATCAATGTTCCATCACAAATCTATACAAAATATTTCCAAACAGGAGTTGATCTCAACATCAGCAACAAATCAGTACCTTATGTCACCTCAATCCTAACTCACTCAAGGTGAGTGCTCACGACTGCTCCGACTGCTGCATCTGCTCTGCCTGCGTTTTGATCTATTTCATTTTTAACCAAATAATTTTGACTGCTCTGACTGCAGTGACTGCTCCGACTGCTGCGTCTGCTCTGACTTTGTATACATATATAGTCTTCCACCCTAACCTCCTATAGCCAACTTTCCCGAAGCTTGATAGATAGATATTGGATTAGCATCTAGGTCTAGGTCCTAAGTCTGCTTTTATAGCTATAAATGAACTCCTAAACAGAAAAAATGGTATTAAACTCAATAGTTGATATCGTTTTTTGATAAATTGTGCAGCTTTTCTAAAAGCAAGTAAATATAGAACACAATTGAACAAATTCTAGTAACTGTAGTGGTATAGAAGCAAAATAATGAAAAACTAATAACACATTGTGGTAGAGATACAGAACTATAGGAAACTTGTACTTTATGTTAGAGTATGAGTTCGAAAATCCTAAATCTGCTTTAAGAGCTAGAACTCAACACCTAATTAGAAAGAATGGTATTATACTCAATAGTTTATATATAATGTGAAATTCACAGCAGCTCATAACGTATGGACCCAACTGCAGACACCTAATCAATGGTTATATAGATTGACTGAAGAACAAATTATTGACTTCATCTGCAATAAAAGCCATAACAAAAGGACATTGCATGGTAGCGTTATTTTAACTTTAGTTGGGGGATGTCAAATGAACAGCAAGGAAGCTATGCTTAAACTAACATCAATGTTCCATCACAAATCTATACAAAATATTTCCAAACAGGAGTTGATCTCAACATCAGCAACAAATCAGTACCTTATGTCACCTCAATCCTAACTCACTCAAGGTGAGTGCTCACGACTGCTCCGACTGCTGCATCTGCTCTGCCTGCGTTTTGATCTATTTCATTTTTAACCAAATAAAGTTTGACTGCTCTGACTGCAGTGACTGCTCCGACTGCTGCGTCTGCTCTGACTTTGTATACATATATAGTCTTCCACCCTAACCTCCTATAGCCAACTTTCCCGAAGCTTGATAGATAGATATTGGATTAGCATCTAGGTCTAGGTCCTAAGTCTGCTTTTATAGCTATAAATGAACTCCTAAACAGAAAAAATGGTATTAAACTCAATAGTTGATATCGTTTTTTGATAAATTGTGCAGCTTTTCTAAAAGCAAGTAAATATAGAACACAATTGAACAAATTCTAGTAACTGTAGTGGTATAGAAGCAAAATAATGAAAAACTAATAACACATTGTGGTAGAGATACAGAACTATAGGAAACTTGTACTTTATGTTAGAGTATGAGTTCGAAAATCCTAAATCTGCTTTAAGAGCTAGAACTCAACACCTAATTAGAAAGAATGGTATTATACTCAATAGTTTATATATAATGTGAAATTCACAGCAGCTCATAACGTATGGACCCAACTGCAGACACCTAATCAATGGTTATATAGATTGACTGAAGAACAAATTATTGACTTCATCTGCAATAAAAGCCATAACAAAAGGACATTGCATGGTAGCGTTATTTTAACTTTAGTTGGGGGATGTCAAATGAACAGCAAGGAAGCTATGCTTAAACTAACATCAATGTTCCATCACAAATCTATACAAAATATTTCCAAACAGGAGTTGATCTCAACATCAGCAACAAATCAGTACCTTATGTCACCTCAATCCTAACTCACTCAAGGTGAGTGCTCACGACTGCTCCGACTGCTGCATCTGCTCTGCCTGCGTTTTGATCTATTTCATTTTTAACCAAATAAAGTTTGACTGCTCTGACTGCAGTGACTGCTCCGACTGCTGCGTCTGCTGTGACTTTTGTATATATAGTCCCCCACCCTAACCTCCTATACCCAACTTTCCCAAAGCTTGATAGATAGATATTGGATTAGCATCTAGGTCTAGGTCCTAAGTCTGCTTTTATAGCTATAAATGAACTCCTAAACAGAAAAAATGGTATTAAACTCAATAGTTGATATCGTTTTTTGATAAATTGTGCAGCTTTTCTAAAAACAAGTAAATATAGAACACAATTGAACAAATTCTAGTAACTGTAGTGGTATAGAAGCAAAATAATGAAAAACTAATAACAAATTGTGGTATATTCTATACAGAGCTATAGAAAACTTGTAGTTTGTGTTAGAGTATAAGTTTGAAAATCCTAAATCTGCTTTAAGAGCTAGAACTCAACACCTAATTAGAAAGAATGGTATTATACTCAATAGTTTATATATAATGTGAAATTCACAGCGGCTCATAACGTATGGACCCAACTGCAGACACCTAATCAATGGTTATATACATTGACTGAAGAACAAATTATTGACTTCATCTGCAATAAAAGCCATAACAAAAGGACTTTGCATGGTAGCGGTATTTTAATTTTAGTTGGGGGATGTCAAATGAACAGCAAGGAAGCTATACTTAAACTAACATCAATGTTCTATCACAAATTTATACAAAATCTTTCCAAACAGGAGTTGATCTCAACATAGCAACAAATCAGTACCTTATGTCACCTCAATCCGAACTCACTCAAGGTGAGTGCTCACGACTGCTCCGACTGCTGCATCGGCTCTGACTGCCTTTTGATCTATTTCATTTATAACCAAATAAAGTTTGACTGTTCTGACTGCAATGACTGCTCCGACTACGGCGTCGGCTCTGACTTTTGTATACATATATAGTCTTCCACCCTAACCTCCTATACCCAACCTTCCCGAAGGTTGATAGATAGATATTGGATTAGCATCTAGGTCTAGGTCCTAAGTCTGCTTTTATAGCTATAAATGAAGTCCTAAACAGAAAAAATGGTATTAAACTCAATAGTTGATATCGTTTTTTGATAAATTGTGCAGCTTTTCTAAAAGCAAGTAAATATAGAACACAATTGAACAAATTCTAGTAACTGTAGTGGTATAGAAGCAAAATAATGAAAAACTAATAACACATTGTGGTAGAGATACAGAACTATAGGAAACTTGTACTTTATGTTAGAGTATGAGTTCGAAAATCCTAAATCTGCTTTAAGAGCTAGAACTGAACAACAAATTAGAAAGAATGGTATTATACTCAATAGTTTATATATAATGTGAAATTCACAGCAGCTCATAACGTATGGACCCAACTGCAGACACCTAATCAATGGTTATATACATTGACTGAAGAACAAATTATTGACTTCATCTGCAAGAAAAGCAATAACAAAAGGACTTTGCATGGTAGCGGTATTTTAACTTTAGTTAGGGGATGTCAAATGAACAGCAAGGAAGCTATACTTAACCTAACATCAATGTTCCATCACAAATCTATACAAAATCTTTCCAAACAGGAGTTGATCTCAACATCAGCAACAAATAAGTTCCTTATGTCCCCTCAATCCGAACTCACTCAAGGTGAGTGCTCACGACTGCTCCGACTGCTGCATCTGCTCTGCCTGCGTTTTGATCTATTTCATTTTTAACCAAATAAAGTTTGACTGCTCTGACTGCAGTGACTGCTCCGACTGCTGCGTCTGCTCCGACATTTGTATATATACTCCCCCACCCTAACCTCCTATACCCAACCTTCCCGAAGCTTGATAGATAGATATTGGATTAGCATCTAGGTCTAGGTCCTAAGTCTGCTTTTATAGCTATAAATGAAGTCCTAAACAGAAAAAATGGTATTAAACTCAATAGTTGATATCGTTTTTTGATAAATTGTGCAGCTTTTCTAAAAGCAAGTAAATATAGAACACAATTGAACAAATTCTAGTAACTGTAGTGGTATAGAAGCAAAATAATGAAAAACTAATAACACATTGTGGTAGAGATACAGAACTATAGGAAACTTGTACTTTATGTTAGAGTATGAGTTCGAAAATCCTAAATCTGCTTTAAGAGCTAGAACTGAACACCTAATTAGAAAGAATGGTATTATACTCAATAGTTTATATATAATGTGAAATTCACAGCAGCTCATAACGTATGGACCCAACTGCAGACACCTAATCAATGGTTATATACATTGACTGAAGAACAAATTATTGACTTCATCTGCAATAAAAGCCATAACAAAAGGACATTGCATGGTAGCGTTATTTTAACTTTAGTTGGGGGATGTCAAATGAACAGCAAGGAAGCTATGCTTAAACTAACATCAATGTTCCATCACAAATCTATACAAAATATTTCCAAACAGGAGTTGATCTCAACATCAGCAACAAATCAGTACCTTATGTCACCTCAATCCTAACTCACTCAAGGTGAGTGCTCACGACTGCTCCGACTGCTGCATCTGCTCTGCCTGCGTTTTGATCTATTTCATTTTTAACCAAATAAAGTTTGACTTCTCTGACTGCAGTGACTGCTCCGACTGCTGCGTCTGCTCCGACTTTTGTATATATAGTCCCCCACCCTAACCTCCTATACCCAACTTTCCCAAAGCTTGATAGATAGATATTGGATTAGCATCTAGGTCTAGGTCCTAAGTCTGCTTTTATAGCTATAAATGAACTCCTAAACAGAAAAAATGGTATTAAAATCAATAGCTGATATCGTTTTTTGATAAATTGTGCAGCTTTTCTAAAACCAAGTAAATATAGAACACAATTGAACAAATTCTAGTAACTGTAGTGGTATAGAAGCAAAATAATGAAACACTAATAACAAATTGTGGCATATTCTATACAGAGCTATAGAAAACTTATAGTTTGTGTTAGAGTATAAGTTTGAAAATTCTAACTCTGCTTTAAGTGCTAGAACTGAACACCTAATCAGAAAAAATGGTATTATACTCAATAGTTGTGAAATTCACAGCAGTTCATAACGTATGGGCCCAACTGCAGACACCTACTCAATGGTTATATACATTGACTGAAGGACAAATTATTGACTTCATTTGCAATTAAAGCCATAACAAAAGGACATTGAATGGTAGCGGTATTTTAACTTTAGTTGGGGGATGTCAAATGAACAGCAAGGAAGCTATACTTAAACCAACATCAATGTTCTATCACAAATCTATACAAAATCTTTCCAAACAGGAGTTGATCTCAACATCAGCAACAAATCAGTTCCTTATGTCCCCTCAATCCGAACTCACTCAAGGTGAGTGCTCACGACTGCTCCGACTGCTGCATCTGCTCTGCCTGCGTTTTGATCTATTTCATTTTTAACCAAATAAAGTTTGACTGCTCTGACTGCAGTGACTGCTCCGACTGCTGCGTCTGCTCTGACTTTGTATACATATATAGTCTTCCACCCTAACCTCCTATACCCAACTTTCCCGAAGCTTGATAGATAGATATTGGATTAGCATCTAGGTCTAGGTCCTAAGTCTGCTTTTATAGCTATAAATGAACTCCTAAACAGAAAAAATGGTATTAAACTCAATAGTTGATATCGTTTTTTGATAAATTGTGCAGCTTTTCTAAAAGCAAGTAAATATAGAACACAATTGAACAAATTCTAGTAACTGTAGTGGTATAGAAGCAAAATAATGAAAAACTAATAACACATTGTGGTAGAGATACAGAACTATAGGAAACTTGTACTTTATGTTAGAGTATGAGTTCGAAAATCCTAAATCTGCTTTAAGAGCTAGAACTGAACACCTAATTAGAAAGAATGGTATTATACTCAATAGTTTATATATAATGTGAAATTCACAGCAGCTCATAACGTATGGACCCAACTGCAGACACCTAATCAATGGTTATATACATTGACTGAAGAACAAATTATTGACTTCATCTGCAATAAAAGCCATAACAAAAGGACATTGCATGGTAGCGTTATTTTAACTTTAGTTGGGGGATGTCAAATGAACAGCAAGGAAGCTATGCTTAAACTAACATCAATGTTCCATCACAAATCTATACAAAATATTTCCAAACAGGAGTTGATCTCAACATCAGCAACAAATCAGTACCTTATGTCACCTCAATCCTAACTCACTCAAGGTGAGTGCTCACGACTGCTCCGACTGCTGCATCTGCTCTGCCTGCGTTTTGATCTATTTCATTTTTAACCAAATAAAGTTTGACTTCTCTGACTGCAGTGACTGCTCCGACTGCTGCGTCTGCTCCGACTTTTGTATATATAGTCCCCCACCCTAACCTCCTATACCCAACTTTCCCAAAGCTTGATAGATAGATATTGGATTAGCATCTAGGTCTAGGTCCTAAGTCTGCTTTTATAGCTATAAATGAACTCCTAAACAGAAAAAATGGTATTAAAATCAATAGCTGATATCGTTTTTTGATAAATTGTGCAGCTTTTCTAAAACCAAGTAAATATAGAACACAATTGAACAAATTCTAGTAACTGTAGTGGTATAGAAGCAAAATAATGAAACACTAATAACAAATTGTGGCATATTCTATACAGAGCTATAGAAAACTTATAGTTTGTGTTAGAGTATAAGTTTGAAAATTCTAACTCTGCTTTAAGTGCTAGAACTGAACACCTAATCAGAAAAAATGGTATTATACTCAATAGTTGTGAAATTCACAGCAGTTCATAACGTATGGGCCCAACTGCAGACACCTACTCAATGGTTATATACATTGACTGAAGGACAAATTATTGACTTCATTTGCAATTAAAGCCATAACAAAAGGACATTGAATGGTAGCGGTATTTTAACTTTAGTTGGGGGATGTCAAATGAACAGCAAGGAAGCTATACTTAAACCAACATCAATGTTCTATCACAAATCTATACAAAATCTTTCCAAACAGGAGTTGATCTCAACATCAGCAACAAATCAGTTCCTTATGTCCCCTCAATCCGAACTCACTCAAGGTGAGTGCTCACGACTGCTCCGACTGCTGCATCTGCTCTGCCTGCGTTTTGATCTATTTCATTTTTAACCAAATAAAGTTTGACTGCTCTGACTGCAGTGACTGCTCCGACTGCTGCGTCTGCTCTGACTTTGTATACATATATAGTCTTCCACCCTAACCTCCTATACCCAACTTTCCCGAAGCTTGATAGATAGATATTGGATTAGCATCTAGGTCTAGGTCCTAAGTCTGCTTTTATAGCTATAAATGAACTCCTAAACAGAAAAAATGGTATTAAACTCAATAGTTGATATCGTTTTTTGATAAATTGTGCAGCTTTTCTAAAAGCAAGTAAATATAGAACACAATTGAACAAATTCTAGTAACTGTAGTGGTATAGAAGCAAAATAATGAAAAACTAATAACACATTGTGGTAGAGATACAGAACTATAGGAAACTTGTACTTTATGTTAGAGTATGAGTTCGAAAATCCTAAATCTGCTTTAAGAGCTAGAACTGAACACCTAATTAGAAAGAATGGTATTATACTCAATAGTTTATATATAATGTGAAATTCACAGCAGCTCATAACGTATGGACCCAACTGCAGACACCTAATCAATGGTTATATACATTGACTGAAGAACAAATTATTGACTTCATCTGCAATAAAAGCCATAACAAAAGGACATTGCATGGTAGCGTTATTTTAACTTTAGTTGGGGGATGTCAAATGAACAGCAAGGAAGCTATGCTTAAACTAACATCAATGTTCCATCACAAATCTATACAAAATATTTCCAAACAGGAGTTGATCTCAACATCAGCAACAAATCAGTACCTTATGTCACCTCAATCCGAACTCACTCAAGGTGAGTGCTCACGACTGCTCCGACTGCTGCATCTGCTCTGCCTGCGTTTTGATCTATTTCATTTTTAACCAAATAAAGTTTGACTGCTCTGACTGCAGTGACTGCTCCGACTGCTGCGTCTGCTCCGACTTTTGTATATATAGTCCCCCACCCTAACCTCCTATACCCAACTTTCCCAAAGCTTGATAGATAGATATTGGATTAGCATCTAGGTCTAGGTCCTAAGTCTGCTTTTATAGCTATAAATGAACTCCTAAACAGAAAAAATGGTATTAAAATCAATAGCTGATATCGTTTTTTGATAAATTGTGCAGCTTTTCTAAAACCAAGTAAATATAGAACACAATTGAACAAATTCTAGTAACTGTAGTGGTATAGAAGCAAAATAATGAAAAACTAATAACACATTGTGGTAGAGATACAGAACTATAGGAAACTTGTACTTTATGTTAGAGTATGAGTTCGAAAATCCTAAATCTGCTTTAAGAGCTAGAACTGAACACCTAATTAGAAAAAATGGTATTATACTCAATAGTTGTGAAATTCACAGCAGTTCATAACGTATGGGCCCAACTGCAGACACCTACTCAATGGTTATATACATTGACTGAAGGACAAATTATTGACTTCATTTGCAATTAAAGCCATAACAAAAGGACATTGAATGGTAGCGGTATTTTAACTTTAGTTGGGGGATGTCAAATGAACAGCAAGGAAGCTATACTTAAACCAACATCAATGTTCTATCACAAATCTATACAAAATATTTCCAAACAGGAGTTGATCTCAACATCAGCAACAAATCAGTTCCTTATGTCCCCTCAATCCGAACTCACTCAAGGTGAGTGCTCACGACTGCTCCGACTGCTGCATCTGCTCTGCCTGCGTTTTGATCTATTTCATTTTTAACCAAATAAAGTTTGACTGCTCTGACTGCAGTGACTGCTTCGACTGCTGCATCTGCTCCGACTTTTGTATATATAGTCCCCCACCCTAACCTCCTATACCCAACTTTCCCAAAGCTTGATAGATAGATATTGGATTAGCATCTAGGTCTAGGTCCTAAGTCTGCTTTTATAGCTATAAATGAACTCCTAAACAGAAAAAATGGTATTAAAATCAATAGCTGATATCGTTTTTTGATAAATTGTGCAGCTTTTCTAAAACCAAGTAAATATAGAACACAATTGAACAAATTCTAGTAACTGTAGTGGTATAGAAGCAAAATAATGAAAAACTAATAACACATTGTGGTAGAGATACAGAACTATAGGAAACTTGTACTTTATGTTAGAGTATGAGTTCGAAAATCCTAAATCTGCTTTAAGAGCTAGAACTGAACACCTAATTAGAAAGAATGGTATTATACTCAATAGTTTATATATAATGTGAAATTCACAGCAGCTCATAACGTATGGACCCAACTGCAGACACGTAATCAATGGTTATATACATTGACTGAAGAACAAATTATTGACTTCATCTGCAATAAAAGCCATAACAAAAGGACATTGCATGGTAGCGTTATTTTAACTTTAGTTGGGGGATGTCAAATGAACAGCAAGGAAGCTATGCTTAAACTAACATCAATGTTCCATCACAAATCTATACAAAATATTTCCAAACAGGAGTTGATCTCAACATCAGCAACAAATCAGTACCTTATGTCACCTCAATCCTAACTCACTCAAGGTGAGTGCTCACGACTGCTCCGACTGCTACATCTGCTCTGCCTGCGTTTTGATCTATTTCATTTTTAACCAAATAATTTTGACTGCTCTGACTGCAGTGACTGCTCCGACTGCTGCGTCTGCTCTGACTTTGTATACATATATAGTCTTCCACCCTAACCTCCTATAGCCAACTTTCCCGAAGCTTGATAGATAGATATTGGATTAGCATCTAGGTCTAGGTCCTAAGTCTGCTTTTATAGCTATAAATGAACTCCTAAACAGAAAAAATGGTATTAAACTCAATAGTTGATATCGTTTTTTGATAAATTGTGCAGCTTTTCTAAAAGCAAGTAAATATAGAACACAATTGAACAAATTCTAGTAACTGTAGTGGTATAGAAGCAAAATAATGAAAAACTAATAACACATTGTGGTAGAGATACAGAACTATAGGAAACTTGTACTTTATGTTAGAGTATGAGTTCGAAAATCCTAAATCTGCTTTAAGAGCTAGAACTCAACACCTAATTAGAAAGAATGGTATTATACTCAATAGTTTATATATAATGTGAAATTCACAGCAGCTCATAACGTATGGACCCAACTGCAGACACCTAATCAATGGTTATATAGATTGACTGAAGAACAAATTATTGACTTCATCTGCAATAAAAGCCATAACAAAAGGACATTGCATGGTAGCGTTATTTTAACTTTAGTTGGGGGATGTCAAATGAACAGCAAGGAAGCTATGCTTAAACTAACATCAATGTTCCATCACAAATCTATACAAAATATTTCCAAACAGGAGTTGATCTCAACATCAGCAACAAATAAGTTCCTTATGTCCCCTCAATCCTAACTCACTCAAGGTGAGTGCTCACGACTGCTCCGACTGCTGCATCTGCTCTGCCTGCGTTTTGATCTATTTCATTTTTAACCAAATAAAGTTTGACTGCTCTGACTGCAGTGACTGCTCCGACTGCTGCGTCTGCTCCGACATTTGTATATATACTCCCCCACCCTAACCTCCTATACCCAACCTTCCCGAAGCTTGATAGATAGATATTGGATTAGCATCTAGGTCTAGGTCCTAAGTCTGCTTTTATAGCTATAAATGAAGTCCTAAACAGAAAAAATGGTATTAAACTCAATAGTTGATATCGTTTTTTGATAAATTGTGCAGCTTTTCTAAAAGCAAGTAAATATAGAACACAATTGAACAAATTCTAGTAACTGTAGTGGTATAGAAGCAAAATAATGAAACACTTATAACAAATTGTGGCATATTCTATACAGAGCTATAGAAAACTTATAGTTTGTGTTAGAGTATAAGTTTGAAAATTCTAACTCTGCTTTAAGTGCTAGAACTGAACACCTAATCAGAAAAAATGGTATTATACTCAATAGTTGTGAAATTCACAGCAGTTCATAACGTATGGGCCCAACTGCAGACACCTACTCAATGGTTATATACATTGACTGAAGGACAAATTATTGACTTCATTTGCAATTAAAGCCATAACAAAAGGACATTGAATGGTAGCGGTATTTTAACTTTAGTTGGGGGATGTCAAATGAACAGCAAGGAAGCTATACTTAAACCAACATCAATGTTCTATCACAAATCTATACAAAATCTTTCCAAACAGGAGTTGATCTCAACATCAGCAACAAATCAGTTCCTTATGTCCCCTCAATCCGAACTCACTCAAGGTGAGTGCTCACGACTGCTCCGACTGCTGCATCTGCTCTGCCTGCGTTTTGATCTATTTCATTTTTAACCAAATAAAGTTTGACTGCTCTGACTGCAGTGACTGCTCCGACTGCTGCGTCTGCTCTGACTTTGTATACATATATAGTCTTCCACCCTAACCTCCTATACCCAACTTTCCCGAAGCTTGATAGATAGATATTGGATTAGCATCTAGGTCTAGGTCCTAAGTCTGCTTTTATAGCTATAAATGAACTCCTAAACAGAAAAAATGGTATTAAACTCAATAGTTGATATCGTTTTTTGATAAATTGTGCAGCTTTTCTAAAAGCAAGTAAATATAGAACACAATTGAACAAATTCTAGTAACTGTAGTGGTATAGAAGCAAAATAATGAAAAACTAATAACACATTGTGGTAGAGATACAGAACTATAGGAAACTTGTACTTTATGTTAGAGTATGAGTTCGAAAATCCTAAATCTGCTTTAAGAGCTAGAACTGAACAACAAATTAGAAAGAATGGTATTATACTCAATAGTTTATATATAATGTGAAATTCACAGCAGCTCATAACGTATGGACCCAACTGCAGACACCTAATCAATGGTTATATACATTGACTGAAGAACAAATTATTGACTTCATCTGCAAGAAAAGCAATAACAAAAGGACTTTGCATGGTAGCGGTATTTTAACTTTAGTTAGGGGATGTCAAATGAACAGCAAGGAAGCTATACTTAACCTAACATCAATGTTCCATCACAAATCTATACAAAATCTTTCCAAACAGGAGTTGATCTCAACATCAGCAACAAATAAGTTCCTTATGTCCCCTCAATCCGAACTCACTCAAGGTGAGTGCTCACGACTGCTCCGACTGCTGCATCTGCTCTGCCTGCGTTTTGATCTATTTCATTTTTAACCAAATAAAGTTTGACTGCTCTGACTGCAGTGACTGCTCCGACTGCTGCGTCTGCTCCGACATTTGTATATATACTCCCCCACCCTAACCTCCTATACCCAACCTTCCCGAAGCTTGATAGATAGATATTGGATTAGCATCTAGGTCTAGGTCCTAAGTCTGCTTTTATAGCTATAAATGAAGTCCTAAACAGAAAAAATGGTATTAAACTCAATAGTTGATATCGTTTTTTGATAAATTGTGCAGCTTTTCTAAAAGCAAGTAAATATAGAACACAATTGAACAAATTCTAGTAACTGTAGTGGTATAGAAGCAAAATAATGAAAAACTAATAACACATTGTGGTAGAGATACAGAACTATAGGAAACTTGTACTTTATGTTAGAGTATGAGTTCGAAAATCCTAAATCTGCTTTAAGAGCTAGAACTGAACACCTAATTAGAAAGAATGGTATTATACTCAATAGTTTATATATAATGTGAAATTCACAGCAGCTCATAACGTATGGACCCAACTGCAGACACCTAATCAATGGTTATATACATTGACTGAAGAACAAATTATTGACTTCATCTGCAATAAAAGCCATAACAAAAGGACATTGCATGGTAGCGTTATTTTAACTTTAGTTGGGGGATGTCAAATGAACAGCAAGGAAGCTATGCTTAAACTAACATCAATGTTCCATCACAAATCTATACAAAATATTTCCAAACAGGAGTTGATCTCAACATCAGCAACAAATCAGTACCTTATGTCACCTCAATCCTAACTCACTCAAGGTGAGTGCTCACGACTGCTCCGACTGCTGCATCTGCTCTGCCTGCGTTTTGATCTATTTCATTTTTAACCAAATAAAGTTTGACTTCTCTGACTGCAGTGACTGCTCCGACTGCTGCGTCTGCTCCGACTTTTGTATATATAGTCCCCCACCCTAACCTCCTATACCCAACTTTCCCAAAGCTTGATAGATAGATATTGGATTAGCATCTAGGTCTAGGTCCTAAGTCTGCTTTTATAGCTATAAATGAACTCCTAAACAGAAAAAATGGTATTAAAATCAATAGCTGATATCGTTTTTTGATAAATTGTGCAGCTTTTCTAAAACCAAGTAAATATAGAACACAATTGAACAAATTCTAGTAACTGTAGTGGTATAGAAGCAAAATAATGAAACACTAATAACAAATTGTGGCATATTCTATACAGAGCTATAGAAAACTTATAGTTTGTGTTAGAGTATAAGTTTGAAAATTCTAACTCTGCTTTAAGTGCTAGAACTGAACACCTAATCAGAAAAAATGGTATTATACTCAATAGTTGTGAAATCCACAGCAGTTCATAACGTATGGGCCCAACTGCAGACACCTACTCAATGGTTATATACATTGACTGAAGGACAAATTATTGACTTCATTTGCAATTAAAGCCATAACAAAAGGACATTGAATGGTAGCGGTATTTTAACTTTAGTTGGGGGATGTCAAATGAACAGCAAGGAAGCTATACTTAAACCAACATCAATGTTCTATCACAAATCTATACAAAATCTTTCCAAACAGGAGTTGATCTCAACATCAGCAACAAATCAGTTCCTTATGTCCCCTCAATCCGAACTCACTCAAGGTGAGTGCTCACGACTGCTCCGACTGCTGCATCTGCTCTGCCTGCGTTTTGATCTATTTCATTTTTAACCAAATAAAGTTTGACTGCTCTGACTGCAGTGACTGCTCCGACTGCTGCGTCTGCTCTGACTTTGTATACATATATAGTCTTCCACCCTAACCTCCTATACCCAACTTTCCCGAAGCTTGATAGATAGATATTGGATTAGCATCTAGGTCTAGGTCCTAAGTCTGCTTTTATAGCTATAAATGAACTCCTAAACAGAAAAAATGGTATTAAACTCAATAGTTGATATCGTTTTTTGATAAATTGTGCAGCTTTTCTAAAAGCAAGTAAATATAGAACACAATTGAACAAATTCTAGTAACTGTAGTGGTATAGAAGCAAAATAATGAAAAACTAATAACACATTGTGGTAGAGATACAGAACTATAGGAAACTTGTACTTTATGTTAGAGTATGAGTTCGAAAATCCTAAATCTGCTTTAAGAGCTAGAACTGAACACCTAATTAGAAAGAATGGTATTATACTCAATAGTTTATATATAATGTGAAATTCACAGCAGCTCATAACGTATGGACCCAACTGCAGACACCTAATCAATGGTTATATACATTGACTGAAGAACAAATTATTGACTTCATCTGCAATAAAAGCCATAACAAAAGGACATTGCATGGTAGCGTTATTTTAACTTTAGTTGGGGGATGTCAAATGAACAGCAAGGAAGCTATGCTTAAACTAACATCAATGTTCCATCACAAATCTATACAAAATATTTCCAAACAGGAGTTGATCTCAACATCAGCAACAAATCAGTACCTTATGTCACCTCAATCCGAACTCACTCAAGGTGAGTGCTCACGACTGCTCCGACTGCTGCATCTGCTCTGCCTGCGTTTTGATCTATTTCATTTTTAACCAAATAAAGTTTGACTGCTCTGACTGCAGTGACTGCTCCGACTGCTGCGTCTGCTCCGACTTTTGTATATATAGTCCCCCACCCTAACCTCCTATACCCAACTTTCCCAAAGCTTGATAGATAGATATTGGATTAGCATCTAGGTCTAGGTCCTAAGTCTGCTTTTATAGCTATAAATGAACTCCTAAACAGAAAAAATGGTATTAAAATCAATAGCTGATATCGTTTTTTGATAAATTGTGCAGCTTTTCTAAAACCAAGTAAATATAGAACACAATTGAACAAATTCTAGTAACTGTAGTGGTATAGAAGCAAAATAATGAAAAACTAATAACACATTGTGGTAGAGATACAGAACTATAGGAAACTTGTACTTTATGTTAGAGTATGAGTTCGAAAATCCTAAATCTGCTTTAAGAGCTAGAACTGAACACCTAATTAGAAAGAATGGTATTATACTCAATAGTTTATATATAATGTGAAATTCACAGCAGCTCATAACGTATGGACCCAACTGCAGACACCTAATCAATGGTTATATACATTGACTGAAGAACAAATTATTGACTTCATCTGCAATAAAAGCCATAACAAAAGGACATTGAATGGTAGCGGTATTTTAACTTTAGTTGGGGGATGTCAAATGAACAGCAAGGAAGCTATACTTAAACCAACATCAATGTTCCATCACAAATCTATACAAAATATTTCCAAACAGGAGTTGATCTCAACATCAGCAACAAATCAGTTCCTTATGTCCCCTCAATCCGAACTCACTCAAGGTGAGTGCTCACGACTGCTCCGACTGCTGCATCTGCTCTGCCTGCGTTTTGATCTATTTCATTTTTAACCAAATAAAGTTTGACTGCTCTGACTGCAGTGACTGCTTCGACTGCTGCGTCTGCTCCGACTTTTGTATATATAGTCCCCCACCCTAACCTCCTATACCCAACTTTCCCAAAGCTTGATAGATAGATATTGGATTAGCATCTAGGTCTAGGTCCTAAGTCTGCTTTTATAGCTATAAATGAACTCCTAAACAGAAAAAATGGTATTAAAATCAATAGCTGATATCGTTTTTTGATAAATTGTGCAGCTTTTCTAAAACCAAGTAAATATAGAACACAATTGAACAAATTCTAGTAACTGTAGTGGTATAGAAGCAAAATAATGAAAAACTAATAACACATTGTGGTAGAGATACAGAACTATAGGAAACTTGTACTTTATGTTAGAGTATGAGTTCGAAAATCCTAAATCTGCTTTAAGAGCTAGAACTGAACACCTAATTAGAAAGAATGGTATTATACTCAATAGTTTATATATAATGTGAAATTCACAGCAGCTCATAACGTATGGACCCAACTGCAGACACCTAATCAATGGTTATATACATTGACTGAAGAACAAATTATTGACTTCATCTGCAATAAAAGCCATAACAAAAGGACATTGCATGGTAGCGTTATTTTAACTTTAGTTGGGGGATATCAAATGAACAGCAAGGAAGCTATGCTTAAACTAACATCAATGTTCCATCACAAATCTATACAAAATATTTCCAAACAGGAGTTGATCTCAACATCAGCAACAAATCAGTACCTTATGTCACCTCAATCCTAACTCACTCAAGGTGAGTGCTCACGACTGCTCCGACTGCTACATCTGCTCTGCCTGCGTTTTGATCTATTTCATTTTTAACCAAATAATTTTGACTGCTCTGACTGCAGTGACTGCTCCGACTGCTGCGTCTGCTCTGACTTTGTATACATATATAGTCTTCCACCCTAACCTCCTATAGCCAACTTTCCCGAAGCTTGATAGATAGATATTGGATTAGCATCTAGGTCTAGGTCCTAAGTCTGCTTTTATAGCTATAAATGAACTCCTAAACAGAAAAAATGGTATTAAACTCAATAGTTGATATCGTTTTTTGATAAATTGTGCAGCTTTTCTAAAAGCAAGTAAATATAGAACACAATTGAACAAATTCTAGTAACTGTAGTGGTATAGAAGCAAAATAATGAAAAACTAATAACACATTGTGGTAGAGATACAGAACTATAGGAAACTTGTACTTTATGTTAGAGTATGAGTTCGAAAATCCTAAATCTGCTTTAAGAGCTAGAACTCAACACCTAATTAGAAAGAATGGTATTATACTCAATAGTTTATATATAATGTGAAATTCACAGCAGCTCATAACGTATGGACCCAACTGCAGACACCTAATCAATGGTTATATAGATTGACTGAAGAACAAATTATTGACTTCATCTGCAATAAAAGCCATAACAAAAGGACATTGCATGGTAGCGTTATTTTAACTTTAGTTGGGGGATGTCAAATGAACAGCAAGGAAGCTATGCTTAAACTAACATCAATGTTCCATCACAAATCTATACAAAATATTTCCAAACAGGAGTTGATCTCAACATCAGCAACAAATCAGTACCTTATGTCACCTCAATCCTAACTCACTCAAGGTGAGTGCTCACGACTGCTCCGACTGCTGCATCTGCTCTGCCTGCGTTTTGATCTATTTCATTTTTAACCAAATAAAGTTTGACTGCTCTGACTGCAGTGACTGCTCCGACTGCTGCGTCTGCTCTGACTTTGTATACATATATAGTCTTCCACCCTAACCTCCTATAGCCAACTTTCCCGAAGCTTGATAGATAGATATTGGATTAGCATCTAGGTCTAGGTCCTAAGTCTGCTTTTATAGCTATAAATGAACTCCTAAACAGAAAAAATGGTATTAAACTCAATAGTTGATATCGTTTTTTGATAAATTGTGCAGCTTTTCTAAAAGCAAGTAAATATAGAACACAATTGAACAAATTCTAGTAACTGTAGTGGTATAGAAGCAAAATAATGAAAAACTAATAACACATTGTGGTAGAGATACAGAACTATAGGAAACTTGTACTTTATGTTAGAGTATGAGTTCGAAAATCCTAAATCTGCTTTAAGAGCTAGAACTCAACACCTAATTAGAAAGAATGGTATTATACTCAATAGTTTATATATAATGTGAAATTCACAGCAGCTCATAACGTATGGACCCAACTGCAGACACCTAATCAATGGTTATATAGATTGACTGAAGAACAAATTATTGACTTCATCTGCAATAAAAGCCATAACAAAAGGACATTGCATGGTAGCGTTATTTTAACTTTAGTTGGGGGATGTCAAATGAACAGCAAGGAAGCTATGCTTAAACTAACATCAATGTTCCATCACAAATCTATACAAAATATTTCCAAACAGGAGTTGATCTCAACATCAGCAACAAATCAGTACCTTATGTCACCTCAATCCTAACTCACTCAAGGTGAGTGCTCACGACTGCTCCGACTGCTGCATCTGCTCTGCCTGCGTTTTGATCTATTTCATTTTTAACCAAATAAAGTTTGACTGCTCTGACTGCAGTGACTGCTCCGACTGCTGCGTCTGCTGTGACTTTTGTATATATAGTCCCCCACCCTAACCTCCTATACCCAACTTTCCCAAAGCTTGATAGATAGATATTGGATTAGCATCTAGGTCTAGGTCCTAAGTCTGCTTTTATAGCTATAAATGAACTCCTAAACAGAAAAAATGGTATTAAACTCAATAGTTGATATCGTTTTTTGATAAATTGTGCAGCTTTTCTAAAAACAAGTAAATATAGAACACAATTGAACAAATTCTAGTAACTGTAGTGGTATAGAAGCAAAATAATGAAAAACTAATAACAAATTGTGGTATATTCTATACAGAGCTATAGAAAACTTGTAGTTTGTGTTAGAGTATAAGTTTGAAAATCCTAAATCTGCTTTAAGAGCTAGAACTCAACACCTAATTAGAAAGAATGGTATTATACTCAATAGTTTATATATAATGTGAAATTCACAGCGGCTCATAACGTATGGACCCAACTGCAGACACCTAATCAATGGTTATATACATTGACTGAAGAACAAATTATTGACTTCATCTGCAATAAAAGCCATAACAAAAGGACTTTGCATGGTAGCGGTATTTTAATTTTAGTTGGGGGATGTCAAATGAACAGCAAGGAAGCTATACTTAAACTAACATCAATGTTCTATCACAAATTTATACAAAATCTTTCCAAACAGGAGTTGATCTCAACATAGCAACAAATCAGTACCTTATGTCACCTCAATCCGAACTCACTCAAGGTGAGTGCTCACGACTGCTCCGACTGCTGCATCGGCTCTGACTGCCTTTTGATCTATTTCATTTATAACCAAATAAAGTTTGACTGTTCTGACTGCAATGACTGCTCCGACTACGGCGTCGGCTCTGACTTTTGTATACATATATAGTCTTCCACCCTAACCTCCTATACCCAACCTTCCCGAAGCTTGATAGATAGATATTGGATTAGCATCTAGGTCTAGGTCCTAAGTCTGCTTTTATAGCTATAAATGAAGTCCTAAACAGAAAAAATGGTATTAAACTCAATAGTTGATATCGTTTTTTGATAAATTGTGCAGCTTTTCTACAAGCAAGTAAATATAGAACACAATTGAACAAATTCTAGTAACTGTAGTGGTATAGAAGCAAAATAATGAAAAACTAATAACACATTGTGGTAGAGATACAGAACTATAGGAAACTTGTACTTTATGTTAGAGTATGAGTTCGAAAATCCTAAATCTGCTTTAAGAGCTAGAACTGAACAACAAATTAGAAAGAATGGTATTATACTCAATAGTTTATATATAATGTGAAATTCACAGCAGCTCATAACGTATGGACCCAACTGCAGACACCTAATCAATGGTTATATACATTGACTGAAGAACAAATTATTGACTTCATTTGCAAGAAAAGCAATAACAAAAGGACTTTGCATGGTAGCGGTATTTTAACTTTAGTTAGGGGATGTCAAATGAACAGCAAGGAAGCTATACTTAACCTAACATCAATGTTCCATCACAAATCTATACAAAATCTTTCCAAACAGGAGTTGATCTCAACATCAGCAACAAATCAGTTCCTTATGTCCCCTCAATCCGAACTCACTCAAGGTGAGTGCTCACGACTGCTCCGACTGCTGCATCTGCTCTGCCTGCGTTTTGATCTATTTCATTTTTAACCAAATAAAGTTTGACTGCTCTGACTGCAGTGACTGCTCCGACTGCTGCGTCTGCTCCGACATTTGTATATATACTCCCCCACCCTAACCTCCTATACCCAACCTTCCCGAAGCTTGATAGATAGATATTGGATTAGCATCTAGGTCTAGGTCCTAAGTCTGCTTTTATAGCTATAAATGAAGTCCTAAACAGAAAAAATGGTATTAAACTCAATAGTTGATATCGTTTTTTGATAAATTGTGCAGCTTTTCTACAAGCAAGTAAATATAGAACACAATTGAACAAATTCTAGTAACTGTAGTGGTATAGAAGCAAAATAATGAAAAACTAATAACACATTGTGGTAGAGATACAGAACTATAGGAAACTTGTACTTTATGTTAGAGTATGAGTTCGAAAATCCTAAATCTGCTTTAAGAGCTAGAACTGAACAACAAATTAGAAAGAATGGTATTATACTCAATAGTTTATATATAATGTGAAATTCACAGCAGCTCATAACGTATGGACCCAACTGCAGACACCTAATCAATGGTTATATACATTGACTGAAGAACAAATTATTGACTTCATTTGCAAGAAAAGCAATAACAAAAGGACTTTGCATGGTAGCGGTATTTTAACTTTAGTTAGGGGATGTCAAATGAACAGCAAGGAAGCTATACTTAACCTAACATCAATGTTCTATCACAAATTTATACAAAATCTTTCCAAACAGGAGTTGATCTCAACATCAGCAACAAATCAGTACCTTATGTCACCTCAATCCGAACTCACTCAAGGTGAGTGCTCACGACTGCTCCGACTGCTGCATCGGCTCTGACTGCCTTTTGATCTATTTCATTTATAACCAAATAAAGTTTGACTGTTCTGACTGCAATGACTGCTCCGACTACGGCGTCGGCTCTGACTTTTGTATACATATATAGTCTTCCACCCTAACCTCCTATACCCAACCTTCCCGAAGCTTGATAGATAGATATTGGATTAGCATCTAGGTCTAGGTCCTAAGTCTGCTTTTATAGCTATAAATGAACTCCTAAACAGAAAAAATGGTATTAAACTCAATAGTTGATATCGTTTTTTGATAAATTGTGCAGCTTTTCTAAAAGCAAGTAAATATAGAACACAATTGAACAAATTCTAGTAACTGTAGTGGTATAGAAGCAAAATAATGAAAAACTAATAACACATTGTGGTAGAGATACAGAACTATAGGAAACTTGTACTTTATGTTAGAGTATGAGTTCGAAAATCCTAAATCTGCTTTAAGAGCTAGAACTCAACACCTAATTAGAAAGAATGGTATTATACTCAATAGTTTATATATAATGTGAAATTCACAGCAGCTCATAACGTATGGGCCCAGCTGCAGACACCTAATCAATGGTTATATACATTGACTGAAGAACAAATTATTGACTGCATTTGCAATAAAAGCCATAACAAAAGGACATTGCATGGTAGCGGTATTTTAACTTTAGTTGGGGGATGCCAAATGAACAGCAAGGAAGCTATACTTAAACTAACATCAATGTTCTATCACAAATCTATACAAAATCTTTCCAAACAGGAGTTGATCTCAACACCAGCAACAAATCAGTACCTTATGTCACCTCAATCCGAACTCACTCAAGGTGAGTGCTCACGACTGCTCCAACTGCTGCATCTGCTCTGACTACGTCTTGATCTATTTCATTTTTAACCAAATAAAGTTTGACTGCTCTGACTGCAGTGACTGCTCCGACTGCTGCGTCTGCTCCGACTTTTGTATATATAGTCCCCCACCCTAACCTCTTATACCCAACTTTCCCAAAGCTTGATAGATAGATATTGGATTAGCATCTAGATCTAGGCCCTAAGTCTGCTTTTATAGCTATAAATGAACTCCTAAACAGAAAAAATGGTATTATACTCAATAGTTGTGAAATTCACAGCAGTTCATAACGTATGGGCCCAACTGCAGACACCTAATCAATGGTTATATACATTGACTGAAGAACAAATTATTGACTTCAATTGCAATAAAAGACATAACAAAAGGACATTGAATGGTAGCGGTATTTTAACTTTAGTTGGGGGATGTCAAATGAACAGCAAGGAAGCTATACTTAAACTAACATCAATGTTCTATCACAAATCTATACAAAATCTTTCCAAACAGGAGTTGATCTGAACATCAGCAACAAATCAGTACCTTATGTCACCTCAATCCGAACTCACTCAAGGTGAGTGCTCACGACTGCTCCGACTGCTGCATCTGCTCTGACTGCGTTTTGATCTATTTCATTTTTAACCAAATAAAGTTTGACTGCTCTGACTGCAATGACTGCTCCGACTGCTGCGTCTGCTCTGACTTTTGTATATATAGTCCCCCACCCTAACCCCCTATACCCAACTTTCCCGAAGCTTGATAGATAGATATTGGAATAGCATCTAGGTCTAGGTCCTAAGTCTGCTTTTATAGCTATAAATGAACTCTTAAACAGAAAAAATGGTATTAAACTCAATAGTTGATATCGTTTTTTGATAAATTGGGCAGCTTGTCCAAAAGCAAGTAAGTATAGAACACAATTGAACAAATTCTAGTAACTGTAGTGGTAAAGAAGCAATATAATGAAAAAATAATAACACATTGTGGTACAGATACAGAACTATAGGAAACTTGTAGTTTGTGTTAGAGTATAAGTTTGAAAATTCTAACTCTGCTTTAAGATCTAGAACTGAACACCTAATCAGAAAAAATGGTATTATACTCAATAGTTGTGAAATTCACAGCAGTTCATAACGTATGGGCCCAACTGCAGACACCTAATCAATGGTTATATACATTGACTGAAGAACAAATTATTGACTTCAATTGCAATAAAAGACATAACAAAAGGACATTGAATGGTAGCGGTATTTTAACTTTAGTTGGGGGATGTCAAATGAACAGCAAGGAAGCTATACTTAAACTAACATCAATGTTCTATCACAAATCTATACAAAATCTTTCCAAACAGGAGTTGATCTGAACATCAGCAACAAATCAGTACCTTATGTCACCTCAATCCGAACTCACTCAAGGTGAGTGCTCACGACTGCTCCGACTGCTGCATCTGCTCTGACTGCGTTTTGATCTATTTCATTTTTAACCAAATAAAGTTTGACTGCTCTGACTGCAATGACTGCTCCGACTGCTGCGTCTGCTCTGACTTTTGTATATATAGTCCCCCACCCTAACCCCCTATACCCAACTTTCCCGAAGCTTGATAGATAGATATTGGAATAGCATCTAGGTCTAGGTCCTAAGTCTGCTTTTATAGCTATAAATGAACTCTTAAACAGAAAAAATGGTATTAAACTCAATAGTTGATATCGTTTTTTGATAAATTGGGCAGCTTGTCCAAAAGCAAGTAAGTATAGAACACAATTGAACAAATTCTAGTAACTGTAGTGGTATAGAAGCAATATAATGAAAAACTAATAAATCATTGTGGTACAGATACAGAACTATAGGAAACTTGTACTTTATGTTAGAGTATGAGTTCGAAAATCCTAGATCTGCTTTAAGAGCTAGAACTCAACACCTAATTAGAAAGAATGGTATTATACTCAATAGTTTCTATATAATGTGAACTTCACAGCAGCTCATAACGTATGGGCCCAACTGCAGACACCTAATCAATGGTTATATACATTGACTGAAGAACAAATTATTGACTTCATTTTCAATAAAAGCCATAACAAAAGGACTTTGCATGGTAGCGGTATTTTAACTTTAGTTGGGGGATGTCAAATGAACAGTAAGGAAGCTATACTTAAACTAACATTAATGTTCTATCACAAATCTATACAAAATCTTTCCAAACAGGAGTTGATCTCAACATCAGCAACAAATCAGTACCTTATGTCACCTCAATCCGAACTCACTCAAGGTGAGTGCTCACGACTGCTCCGACTGCTGCATCTGCTCTGACTGCGTTTTGATCTATTTCATTTTTAACCAAATAAAGTTTGACTGCTCTGACTGCAATGACTGCTCCGACTGCTGCGTCTGCTCTGACTTTTGTATATATAGTCCCCCACCCTAACCCCCTATACCCAACTTTCCCGAAGCTTGATAGATAGATATTGGAATAGCATCTAGGTCTAGGTCCTAAGTCTGCTTTTATAGCTATAAATGAACTCCTAAACAGAAAAAATGGTATTAAACTCAATAGTTGATATCGCTTTTTGATAAATTGGGCAGCTTTTCCAAAAGCAAGTAAGTATAGAACACAATTGAACAAATTCTAGTAACTGTAGTGGTGAAGAAGCAATATAATGAAAAACTAATAACACATTGTGGTACAGATACAGAACTATAGGAAACTTGTACTTTATGTTAGAGTATGAGTTCGAAAATCGTAAATCTGCTTTAAGAGCAAGAACTGAACATCTAATTAGAAAGAATGGTAGTTTATATATAATGTGAAATTCACAGCAGCTCATAACGTATGGACCCAACTGCAGACACCTAATCAATGGTTATATACATTGACTGAAGAACAAATTATTGACTTCATTTGCAATAAAAGCCATAACAAAAGGACATTGCATGGTAGCGGTATTTTAACTTTAGTTGGGGGATGTCAAATGAACAGCAAGGAAGCTATACTTAAACTAACATCAATGTTCTATCACAAATCTATACAAAATCTTTCCAAACAGGAGTTGATCTCAACATCAGCAACAAATCAGTACCTTATGTCACCTCAATCCGAACTCACTCAAGGTGAGTGCTCACGACTGCTCCGACTGCTGCATCTGCTCTGACTGCGTTTTGATCTATTTCATTTTTAACCAAATAAAGTTTGACTGCTCTGACTGCAATGACTGCTCCGACTGCTGCGTCTGCTCTGACTTTTGTATATATAGTCCCCCGCCCTAACCCCCTATACCCAACTTTCCCGAAGCTTGATAGATAGATATTGGATTAGCATCTAGGTCTAGGTCCTAAGTCTGCTTTTATAGCTATAAATGAAGTCCTAAACAGAAAAAATGGTATTAAACTCAATAGTTGATATCGTTTTTTGATAAATTGTGCAGCTTTTCTAAAAGCAAGTAAATATAGAACACAATTGAACAAATTCTAGTAACTGTAGTGGTATAGAAGATAAATAATGAAAAACTAATAACAAATTGTGGTACAGATACAGAACTATAGGAAACTTGTACTTTATGAGTATGAGTTCGAAAATCGTAAATCTGCTTTAAGAGCTAGAAATGAACACCTAATCAGAAAGAATGGTATTATACTTAATAGTTAATATATAATGTGAAATTCACAGCAGTTCATAACGTATGGGCCCAACTGCAGACACCTAATCAATGGTTATATACATTGACTGAAGAACAAATTATTGATTTCATTTGCAATAAAAGCCATAACAAAAGGACATTGCATGGTAGCGGTATTTTAACTTTAGTTGGGGGATGTCAAATGAACAACAAGGAAGCTATACTTAAACTGACATCAATGTTCTATCACAAATCTATACAAAATCTTTCCAAACAGGAGTTGATCTCAACATCAGCAACAAATCAGTACCTTATGTCACCTCAATCCGAACTCACTCAAGGTGAGTGCTCACGACTGCTCCGACTGCTGCATCTGCTCTGACTGCGTTTTGATCTATTTCATTTTTAACCAAATAAAGTTTGACTGCTCTGACTGCAATGACTGCTCCGACTGCTGCGTCTGCTCTGACTTTTGTATATATAGTCCCCCGCCCTAACCCCCTATACCCAACTTTCCCGAAGCTTGATAGATAGATATTGGAATAGCATCTAGGTCTAGGTCCTAAGTCTGCTTTTATAGCTATAAATGAACTCCTAAACAGAAAAAATGGTATTAAAAGTTATAGATAATGTTGTAGAGAACATTATCTAACTTTGTATAAATAAAAAACGTTTCAAATTTTTGTTTACGCTTCAAGTCTAGATCAAAACCGAACTTGAAGCGTAAACGAAAATTCAATTAAATTAACGCGAAACCGTTTCCGCTGATAAAATTTGTGCTGATAAAATTTGTTGAATGCAAAATTCCATCGTTTATGGCTCAAGGTTCTTCAATTACACTTACCCGAGACATACGCGAGGGAATTAAAAAAAAGGGGATCTAACAGCCAGTCGACTGGAGGACACCGACTCGATAACTACTTTGTGGAAAATTTTAAACTTTAAATAAAAATCTAATAATAAATTTTACAAATAAAAATAAATAATAAAAATAAAAAACTTAGTTATAACTCCTTAAAGTAATTTTGTAATTTTATAATAAGTTTATAAATAAAAATAAATAATAAAAATAAAAAACTTAGTTATAACTCCTTAAATTAATTTTGTAATTTTATAATAAGTTTTATAAATAAAAATAAGTAATAAAAATAAAGAACTTAATTATAACTTTTCTTTAAATAATTTTGTTTTGTTGAGTGACGATCATAATATATTAAATAAACCTGGGAAGTTAATTATTAAACTCAATAGTTGATATCGCTTTTTGATAAATTGGGCAGCTTTTCCGAAAGCAAGTAAGTATAGAACACAATTGAACAAATTCTAGTAACTGTAGTGGTAAAGAAGCAATATAATGAAAAACTAATAACACATTGTGGTACAGATACAGAACTATAGGAAACTTGTACTTTATGTTAGAGTATGAGTTCGAAAAGTCTAAATCTGCTTTAAGAGCAAGAACTGAACATCTAATTAGAAAGAATGGTATTATACTCAATAGTTTATATATAATGTGAAATTCACAGCAGCTCATAACGTATGGGCCCAACTGCAGACACCTAATCAATGGTTATATACATTGACTGAAGAACAAATTATTGACTTCATTTGCAATAAAAGCCATAACAAAAGGACATTGCATGGTAGCGGTATTTTAACTTTAGTTGGGGGATGTCAAATGAACAGCAAGGAAGCTATACTTAAACTAACATCAATGTTCTATCACAAATCTATACAAAATCTTTCCAAACAGGAGTTGATCTCAACATCAGCAACAAATCAGTACCTTATGTCACCTCAATCCGAACTCACTCAAGGTGAGTGCTCACGACTGCTCCGACTGCTCTGACTGCAATGACTGCTCCGACTGCTGCGTCTGCTCTGACTTTTGTATACATAGTCCCCCACCCTAACCCCCTATACCCAACTTTCCCGAAGCTTGATAGATAGATATTGGAATAGCATCTAGGTCTAGGTCCTAAGTCTGCTTTTATAGCTATAAATGAACTCCTAAACAGAAAAAATGGTATTAAACTCAATAGTTGATATCGCTTTTTGATAAATTGGGCAGCTTTTCCAAAAGCAAGTAAGTATAGAACACAATTGAACAAATTCTAGTAACTGTAGTGGTAAAGAAGCAATATAATGAAAAACTAATAACACATTGTGGTACAGATACAGAACTATAGGAAACTTGTACTTTATGTTAGAGTATGAGTTCGAAAATCCTAAATCTGCTTTAAGAGCAAGAACTGAACATCTTATTAGAAAGAATGGTATTATACTCAATAGTTTATATATAATGTGAAATTCACAGCAGCTCATAACGTATGGGCCCAACTGCAGACACCTAATCAATGGTTATATACATTGACTGAAGAACAAATTATTGACTTCATTTGCAATAAAAGCCATAACAAAAGGACATTGCATGGTAGCGGTATTTTAACTTTAGTTGGGGGATGTCAAATGAACAGCAAGGAAGCTATACTTAAACTAACATCAATGTTCTATCACAAATCTATACAAAATCTTTCCAAACAGGAGTTGATCTCAACATCAGCAACAAATCAGTACCTTATGTCACCTCAATCCGAACTCACTCAAGGTGAGTGCTCACGACTGCTCCGACTGCTCCGACTGCTGCATCTGCTCTGACTGCGTTTTGATCTATTTCATTTTTAACCAAATAAAGTTTGACTGCTCTGACTGCAATGACTGCTCCGACTGCTGCGTCTGCTCTGACTTTTGTATATATAGTCCCCCACCCTAACCCCCTATACCCAACTTTCCCGAAGCTTGATAGATAGATATTGGAATAGCATCTAGGTCTAGGTCCTAAGTCTGCTTTTAGAGCTATAAATGAACTCCTAAACAGAAAAAATGGTATTAAACTCAATAGTTGATATCGTTTTTTGATAAATTGGGCAGCTTTTCCAAAAGCAAGTAAGTATAGAACACAATGGAACAAATTCTAGTAACTGTAGTGGTATAGAAGCAAAATAATGAAAAACTAATAACAAATTGTGGTATATTCTATACAGAGCAATAGAAAACTTGTAGTTTGTGTTAGAGTATAAGTTTGAAAATTCTAACTCTGCTTTAAGAGCTAGAACTGAACACCTAATCAGAAAAAATGGTATTATACTCAATAGTTGTGAAATTCACAGCAGTTCATAACGTATGGGCCCAACTGCAGACACCTAATCAATGGTTATATACATTGACTGAAGACCAAATTATTGACTTCATTTGCAATAAAAGCCATAACAAAAGGACTTTGCATGGTAGCGGTATTTTAACTTTAGTTAGGGGATGTCAAATGAACAGCAAGGAAGCTATACTTAAACTAACATCAATGTTCCATCACAAATCTATACAAAATCTTTCCAAACAGGAGTTGATCTACACATCAGCAACAAATCAGTTCCTTATGTCCCCTCAATCCGAACTCACTCAAGGTGAGTGCTCACGACTGCTCCGACTGCTGCATCTGCTCTGCCTGCGTTTTGATCTATTTCATTTTTAACCAAATAAAGTTTGACTGCTCTGACTGCAGTGACTGCTCCGACTGCTGCGTCTGCTCTGACTTTGTATACATATGAGTCTTCCACCCTAACCTCCTATACCCAACCTTCCCGAAGCTTGATAGATAGATATTGGAATAGCATCTAGGTCTAGGTCCTAAGTCTGCTTTTATAGCTATAAATGAACTCCTAAACAGAAAAAATGGTATTATACTCAATAGTTGATATCGCTTTTTGATAAATTGTGCAGCTTTTCTAAAAACAAATAAATATATAACACAATTGAACAAATTCTAGTAACTGTAGTGGTAAAGAAGCAATATAATGAAAAAATAATAACACATTGTGGTACAGATACAGAACTATAGAAAACTTGTAGTTTGTGTTAGAGTATAAGTTTGAAAATTCTAACTCTGCTTTAAGAGCTAGAACTGAACACCTAATCAGAAAAAATGGTATTATACTCAATAGTTGTGAAATTCACAGCAGTTCATAACGTATGGGCCCAACTGCAGACACCTAATCAATGGTTATATACATTGACTGAAGACCAAATTATTGACTTCATTCGCAATAAAAGCCATAACAAAAGGACATTGCATGGTAGCGTTATTTTAACTTTAGTTGGGGGATGTCAAATGAACAGCAAGGAAGCTATGCTTAAACTAACATCAATGTTCCATCACAAATCTATACAAAATATTTCCAAACAGGAGTTGATCTCAACATCAGCAACAAATCAGTACCTTATGTGACCTCAATCCTAACTCACTCAAGGTGAGTGCTCACGACTGCTCCGACTGCTGCATCTGCTCTGCCTGCGTTTTGATCTATTTCATTTTTAACCAAATAAAGTTTGACTGCTCTGACTGCAGTGACTGCTCCGACTGCTGCGTCTGCTCCGACTTTTGTATATATAGTCCCCCACCCAAACCTCCTATACCCAACTTTCCCAAAGCTTGATAGATAGATATTGGATTAGCATCTAGGTCTAGGTCCTAAGTCTGCTTTTATAGCTATAAATGAACTCCTAAACAGAAAAAATGGTATTAAAATCAATAGCTGATATCGTTTTTTGATAAATTGTGCAGCTTTTCTAAAAACAAGTAAATATAGAACACAATTGAACAAATTCTAGTAACTGTAGTGGTATAGAAGCAAAATAATGAAAAACTAATAACAAATTGTGGTATATTCTATACAGAGCTATAGAAAACTTGTAGTTTATATATACAAAAGTCGGAGCAGACGCAGCAGTCGGAGCAGTCACTGCAGTCAGAGCAGTCAAACTTTATTTGGTTAAAAATGAAATAGATCAAAACGCAGGCAGAGCAGATGCAGCAGTCGGAGCAGTCGTGAGCACTCACCTTGAGTGAGTTAGGATTGAGGTGACATAAGGTACTGATTTGTTGCTGATGTTGAGATCAACTCCTGTTTGGAAATATTTTGTATAGATTTGTGATGGAACATTGATGTTAGTTTAAGCATAGCTTCCTTGCTGTTCATTTGACATCCCCCAACTAAAGTTAAAATAACGCTACCATGCAATGTCCTTTTGTTATGGCTTTTATTGCAGATGAAGTCAATAATTTGTTCTTCAGTCAATGTATATAACCATTGATTAGGTGTCTGCAGTTGGGCCCATACGTTATGAACTGCTGTGAATTTCACAACTATTGAGTATAATACCATTTTTTCTGATTAGGTGTTCAGTTCTAGCTCTTAAAGCAGAGTTAGAATTTTCAAACTTATACTCTAACACAAACTACAAGTTTTCTATAGCTCTGTATAGAATATACCACAATTTGTTATTAGTTTTTCATTATTTTGCTTCTATACCACTACAGTTACTAGAATTTGTTCAATTGTGTTCTATATTTACTTGTTTTTAGAAAAGCTGCACAATTTATCAAAAAACGATATCAGCTATTGATTTTAATACCATTTTTTCTGTTTAGGAGTTCATTTATAGCTATAAAAGCAGACTTAGGACCTAGACCTAGATGCTAATCCAATATCTATCTATCAAGCTTTGGGAAAGTTGGGTATAGGAGGTTTGGGTGGGGGACTATATATACAAAAGTCGGAGCAGACGCAGCAGTCGGAGCAGTCACTGCAGTCAGAGCAGTCAAACTTTATTTGGTTAAAAATGAAATAGATCAAAACGCAGGCAGAGCAGATGCAGCAGTCGGAGCAGTCGTGAGCACTCACCTTGAGTGAGTTAGGATTGAGGTGACATAAGGTACTGATTTGTTGCTGATGTTGAGATCAACTCCTGTTTGGAAATATTTTGTATAGATTTGTGATGGAACATTGATGTTAGTTTAAGCATAGCTTCCTTGCTGTTCATTTGACATCCCCCAACTAAAGTTAAAATAACGCTACCATGCAATGTCCTTTTGTTATGGCTTTTATTGCAAATGAAGTCAATAATTTGGTCTTCAGTCAATGTATATAACCATTGATTAGGTGTCTGCAGTTGGGCCCATACGTTATGAGCTGCTGTGAATTTCACATTATATATAAACTATTGAGTATAATACCATTCTTTCTAATTAGATGTTCAGTTCTTGCTCTTAAAGCAGATTTACGATTTTCGAACTCATACTCATAAAGTACAAGTTTCCTATAGTTCTGTATCTGTACCACAATGATTTATTAGTTTTTCATTATATTGCTCCTTTACCACTACAGTTACTAGAATTTGTTCAATTGTGTTCTATATTTATTTGTTTTTAGAAAAGCTGCACAATTTATCAAAAAACGATATCAACTATTGAGTATAATACCATTTTTTCTGTTTAGGAGTTCATTTATAGCTATAAAAGCAGACTTAGGACCTAGACCTAGATGCTATTCCAATATCTATCTATCAAGCTTCGGGAAGGTTGGGTATAGTAGGTTAGGGTGGAAGACTATATATGTATACAAAAGTCAGAGCCGACGCCGTAGTCGGAGCAGTCATTGCAGTCAGAACAGTCAAACTTTATTTGGTTATAAATGAAATAGATCAAAAGGCAGTCAGAGCCGATGCAGCAGTCGGAGCAGTCGTGAGCACTCACCTTGAGTGAGTTCGGATTGAGGTGACATAAGGTACTGATTTGTTGCTGATGTTGAGATCAACTCCTGTTTGGAAAGATTTTGTATAATTTTGTGATAGAACATTGATGTTAGTTTAAGTATAGCTTCCTTGCTGTTCATTTGACATCCCCCAACTAAAGTTAAAATACCGCTACCATGCAAAGTCCTTTTGTTATGGCTTTTATTGCAAATGAAGTCAATAATTTGGTCTTCAGTCAATGTATATAACCATTGATTAGGTGTCTGCAGTTGGGCCCATACGTTATGAACTGCTGTGAATTTCACAACTATTGAGTATAATACCATTTTTTCTGATTAGGTGTTCAGTTCTAGCTCTTAAAGCAGAGTTAGAATTTTCAAACTTATACTCTAACACAAACTACAAGTTTTCTATAGCTCTGTATAGAATATACCACAATTTGTTATTAGTTTTTCATTATTTTGCTTCTATACCACTACAGTTACTAGAATTTGTTCAATTGTGTTCTATATTTACTTGTTTTTAGAAAAGCTGCACAATTTATCAAAAAACGATATCAGCTATTGATTTTAATACCATTTTTTCTGTTTAGGTGTTCATTTATAGCTATAAAAGCAGACTTAGGACCTAGGCCTAGATGCTAATCCAATATCTATCTATCAAGCTTTGGGAAAGTTGGGTATAGGAGGTTTGGGTGGGGGACTATATATACAAAAGTCGGAGCAGACGCAGCAGTTGGAGCAGTCACTGCAGTCAGAGCAGTCAAACTTTATTTGGTTAAAAATGAAATAGATCAAAACGCAGGCAGAGCAGATGCAGCAGTCGGAGCAGTCGTGAGCACTCACCTTGAGTGAGTTAGGATTGAGGTGACATAAGGTACTGATTTGTTGCTGATGTTGAGATCAACTCCTGTTTGGAAATATTTTGTATAGATTTGTGATGGAACATTGATGTTAGTTTAAGCATAGCTTCCTTGCTGTTCATTTGACATCCCCCAACTAAAGTTAAAATAACGCTACCATGCAATGTCCTTTTGTTATGGCTTTTATTGCAGATGAAGTCAATAATTTGTTCTTCAGTCAAAGTATATAACCATTGATTAGGTGTCTGCAGTTGGGTCCATACGTTATGAGCTGCTGTGAATTTCACATTATATATAAACTATTGAGTATAATACCATTCTTTCTAATTAGATGTTCAGTTCTAGCTCTTAAAGCAGATTTAGGATTTTCGAACTCATACTCTAACATAAAGTACAAGTTTCCTATAGTTCTGTATCTCTACCACAATGTGTTATTAGTTTTTCATTATTTTGCTTCTATACCACTACAGTTACTAGAATTTGTTCAATTGTGTTCTATGTTTACTTGCTTTTAGAAAAGCTGCACAATTTATCAAAAAACGATATCAACTATTGAGTTTAATACCATTTTTTCTGTTTAGGACTTCATTTATAGCTATAAAAGCAGACTTAGGACCTAGACCTAGATGCTAATCCAATATCTATCTATCAAGCTTCGGGAAGGTTGGGTATAGGAGGTTAGGGTGGAAGACTGTATATGTATACAAAAGTCAGAGCCGACGCCGTAGTCGGAGCAGTCATTGCAGTCGGAACAGTCAAACTTTATTTGGTTATAAATGAAATAGATCAAAAGGCAGTCAGAGCCGATGCAGCAGTCGGAGCAGTCGTGAGCACTCACCTTGAGTGAGTTCGGATTGAGGTGACATAAGGTACTGATTTGTTGCTGATGTTGAGATCAACTCCTGTTTGGAAAGATTTTGTATAAATTTGTGATAGAACATTGATGTTAGTTTAAGTATAGCTTCCTTGCTGTTCATTTGACATCCCCCAACTAAAGTTAAAATACCGCTACCATGCAAAGTCCTTTTGTTATGGCTTTTATTGCAAATGAAGTCAATAATTTGGTCTTCAGTCAATGTATATAACCATTGATTAGGTGTCTGCAGTTGGGCCCATACGTTATGAACTGCTGTGAATTTCACAACTATTGAGTATAATACCATTTTTTCTGATTAGGTGTTCAGTTCTAGCTCTTAAAGCAGAGTTAGAATTTTCAAACTTATACTCTAACACAAACTACAAGTTTTCTATAGCTCTGTATAGAATATACCACAATTTGTTATTAGTTTTTCATTATTTTGCTTCTATACCACTACAGTTACTAGAATTTGTTCAATTGTGTTCTATATTTACTTGTTTTTAGAAAAGCTGCACAATTTATCAAAAAACGATATCAGCTATTGATTTTAATACCATTTTTTCTGTTTAGGAGTTCATTTATAGCTATAAAAGCAGACTTAGGACCTAGACCTAGATGCTAATCCAATATCTATCTATCAAGCTTTGGGAAAGTTGGGTATAGGAGGTTTGGGTGGGGGACTATATATACAAAAGTCGGAGCAGACGCAGCAGTCGGAGCAGTCACTGCAGTCAGAGCAGTCAAACTTTATTTGGTTAAAAATGAAATAGATCAGTTCCTTATGTCCCCTCAATCCGAACTCACTCAAGGTGAGTGCTCACGACTGCTCCGACTGCTGCATTTGCTCTGCCTGCGTTTTGATCTATTTCAGTTTTAACCAAATAAAGTTTGACTGCTCTGACTGCAGTGACTGCTCCGACTGCTGCGTCTGCTCTGACTTTGTATACATATATAGTCTTCCACCCTAACCTCCTATACCCAACTTTCCCGAAGCTTGATAGATAGATATTGGATTAGCATCTAGGTCTAGGTCCTAAGTCTGCTTTTATAGCTATAAATGAAGTCCTAAACAGAAAAAATGGTATTAAACTCAATAGTTGATATCGTTTTTTGATAAATTGTGCAGCTTTTCTAAAAGCAAGTAAATATAGAACACAATTGAACAAATTCTAGTAACTGTAGTGGTATAGAAGCAAAATAATGAAAAACTAATAACACATTGTGGTAGAGATACAGAACTATAGGAAACTTGTACTTTATGTTAGAGTATAAGTTCGAAAATCCTAAATCTGCTTTAAGAGCTAGAACTGAACACCTAATTAGAAAGAATGGTATTATACTCAATAGTTTATATATAATGTGAAATTCACAGCAGCTCATAACGTATGGACCCAACTGCAGACACCTAATCAATGGTTATATACATTGACTGAAGAACAAATTATTGACTTCATCTGCAATAAAAGCCATAACAAAAGGACATTGCATGGTAGCGTTATTTTAACTTTAGTTGGGGGATGTCAAATGAACAGCAAGGAAGCTATGCTTAAACTAACATCAATGTTCCATCACAAATCTATACAAAATATTTCCAAACAGGAGTTGATCTCAACATCAGCAACAAATCAGTACCTTATGTCACCTCAATCCTAACTCACTCAAGGTGAGTGCTCACGACTGCTCCGACTGCTGCATCTGCTCTGCCTGCGTTTTGATCTATTTCATTTTTAACCAAATAAAGTTTGACTGCTCTGACTGCAGTGACTGCTCCGACTGCTGCGTCTGCTCCGACTTTTGTATATATAGTCCCCCACCCAAACCTCCTATACCCAACTTTCCCAAAGCTTGATAGATAGATATTGGATTAGCATCTAGGTCTAGGTCCTAAGTCTGCTTTTATAGCTATAAATGAACTCCTAAACAGAAAAAATGGTATTAAAATCAATAGCTGATATCGTTTTTTGATAAATTGTGCAGCTTTTCTAAAAACAAGTAAATATAGAACACAATTGAACAAATTCTAGTAACTGTAGTGGTATAGAAGCAAAATAATGAAAAACTAATAACAAATTGTGGTATATTCTATACAGAGCTATAGAAAACTTGTAGTTTGTGTTAGAGTATAAGTTTGAAAATTCTAACTCTGCTTTAAGAGCTAGAACTGAACACCTAATCAGAAAAAATGGTATTATACTCAATAGTTGTGAAATTCACAGCAGTTCATAACGTATGGGCCCAACTGCAGACACCTAATCAATGGTTATATACATTGACTGAAGACCAAATTATTGACTTCATTTGCAATAAAAGCCATAACAAAAGGACTTTGCATGGTAGCGGTATTTTAACTTTAGTTGGGGGATGTCAAATGAACAGCAAGGAAGCTATACTTAAACTAACATCAATGTTCTATCACAAATTTATACAAAATCTTTCCAAACAGGAGTTGATCTCAACATCAGCAACAAATCAGTACCTTATGTCACCTCAATCCGAACTCACTCAAGGTGAGTGCTCACGACTGCTCCGACTGCTGCATCGGCTCTGACTGCCTTTTGATCTATTTCATTTATAACCAAATAAAGTTTGACTGTTCCGACTGCAATGACTGCTCCGACTACGGCGTCGGCTCTGACTTTTGTATACATATACAGTCTTCCACCCTAACCTCCTATACCCAACCTTCCCGAAGCTTGATAGATAGATATTGGATTAGCATCTAGGTCTAGGTCCTAAGTCTGCTTTTATAGCTATAAATGAAGTCCTAAACAGAAAAAATGGTATTAAACTCAATAGTTGATATCGTTTTTTGATAAATTGTGCAGCTTTTCTAAAAGCAAGTAAACATAGAACACAATTGAACAAATTCTAGTAACTGTAGTGGTATAGAAGCAAAATAATGAAAAACTAATAACACATTGTGGTAGAGATACAGAACTATAGGAAACTTGTACTTTATGTTAGAGTATGAGTTCGAAAATCCTAAATCTGCTTTAAGAGCTAGAACTGAACATCTAATTAGAAAGAATGGTATTATACTCAATAGTTTATATATAATGTGAAATTCACAGCAGCTCATAACGTATGGACCCAACTGCAGACACCTAATCAATGGTTATATACTTTGACTGAAGAACAAATTATTGACTTCATCTGCAATAAAAGCCATAACAAAAGGACATTGCATGGTAGCGTTATTTTAACTTTAGTTGGGGGATGTCAAATGAACAGCAAGGAAGCTATGCTTAAACTAACATCAATGTTCCATCACAAATCTATACAAAATATTTCCAAACAGGAGTTGATCTCAACATCAGCAACAAATCAGTACCTTATGTCACCTCAATCCTAACTCACTCAAGGTGAGTGCTCACGACTGCTCCGACTGCTGCATCTGCTCTGCCTGCGTTTTGATCTATTTCATTTTTAACCAAATAAAGTTTGACTGCTCTGACTGCAGTGACTGCTCCAACTGCTGCGTCTGCTCCGACTTTTGTATATATAGTCCCCCACCCAAACCTCCTATACCCAACTTTCCCAAAGCTTGATAGATAGATATTGGATTAGCATCTAGGCCTAGGTCCTAAGTCTGCTTTTATAGCTATAAATGAACACCTAAACAGAAAAAATGGTATTAAAATCAATAGCTGATATCGTTTTTTGATAAATTGTGCAGCTTTTCTAAAAACAAGTAAATATAGAACACAATTGAACAAATTCTAGTAACTGTAGTGGTATAGAAGCAAAATAATGAAAAACTAATAACAAATTGTGGTATATTCTATACAGAGCTATAGAAAACTTGTAGTTTGTGTTAGAGTATAAGTTTGAAAATTCTAACTCTGCTTTAAGAGCTAGAACTGAACACCTAATCAGAAAAAATGGTATTATACTCAATAGTTGTGAAATTCACAGCAGTTCATAACGTATGGGCCCAACTGCAGACACCTAATCAATGGTTATATACATTGACTGAAGACCAAATTATTGACTTCATTTGCAATAAAAGCCATAACAAAAGGACTTTGCATGGTAGCGGTATTTTAACTTTAGTTGGGGGATGTCAAATGAACAGCAAGGAAGCTATACTTAAACTAACATCAATGTTCTATCACAAAATTATACAAAATCTTTCCAAACAGGAGTTGATCTCAACATCAGCAACAAATCAGTACCTTATGTCACCTCAATCCGAACTCACTCAAGGTGAGTGCTCACGACTGCTCCGACTGCTGCATCGGCTCTGACTGCCTTTTGATCTATTTCATTTATAACCAAATAAAGTTTGACTGTTCTGACTGCAATGACTGCTCCGACTACGGCGTCGGCTCTGACTTTTGTATACATATATAGTCTTCCACCCTAACCTACTATACCCAACCTTCCCGAAGCTTGATAGATAGATATTGGAATAGCATCTAGGTCTAGGTCCTAAGTCTGCTTTTATAGCTATAAATGAACTCCTAAACAGAAAAAATGGTATTATACTCAATAGTTGATATCGTTTTTTGATAAATTGTGCAGCTTTTCTAAAAACAAATAAATATAGAACACAATTGAACAAATTCTAGTAACTGTAGTGGTAAAGGAGCAATATAATGAAAAACTAATAAATCATTGTGGTACAGATACAGAACTATAGGAAACTTGTACTTTATGAGTATGAGTTCGAAAATCGTAAATCTGCTTTAAGAGCAAGAACTGAACATCTAATTAGAAAGAATGGTATTATACTCAATAGTTTATATATAATGTGAAATTCACAGCAGCTCATAACGTATGGGCCCAACTGCAGACACCTAATCAATGGTTATATACATTGACTGAAGACCAAATTATTGACTTCATTTGCAATAAAAGCCATAACAAAAGGACATTGCATGGTAGCGTTATTTTAACTTTAGTTGGGGGATGTCAAATGAACAGCAAGGAAGCTATGCTTAAACTAACATCAATGTTCCATCACAAATCTATACAAAATATTTCCAAACAGGAGTTGATCTCAACATCAGCAACAAATCAGTACCTTATGTCACCTCAATCCTAACTCACTCAAGGTGAGTGCTCACGACTGCTCCGACTGCTGCATCTGCTCTGCCTGCGTTTTGATCTATTTCATTTTTAACCAAATAAAGTTTGACTGCTCTGACTGCAGTGACTGCTCCGACTGCTGCGTCTGCTCCGACTTTTGTATATATAGTCCCCCACCCAAACCTCCTATACCCAACTTTCCCAAAGCTTGATAGATAGATATTGGATTAGCATCTAGGTCTAGGTCCTAAGTCTGCTTTTATAGCTATAAATGAACTCCTAAACAGAAAAAATGGTATTAAAATCAATAGCTGATATCGTTTTTTGATAAATTGTGCAGCTTTTCTAAAAACAAGTAAATATAGAACACAATTGAACAAATTCTAGTAACTGTAGTGGTATAGAAGCAAAATAATGAAAAACTAATAACAAATTGTGGTATATTCTATACAGAGCTATAGAAAACTTGTAGTTTGTGTTAGAGTATAAGTTTGAAAATTCTAACTCTGCTTTAAGAGCTAGAACTGAACACCTAATCAGAAAAAATGGTATTATACTCAATAGTTGTGAAATTCACAGCAGTTCATAACGTATGGGCCCAACTGCAGACACCTAATCAATGGTTATATACATTGACTGAAGAACAAATTATTGACTTCATCTGCAATAAAAGCCATAACAAAAGGACATTGCATGGTAGCGTTATTTTAACTTTAGTTGGGGGATGTCAAATGAACAGCAAGGAAGCTATGCTTAAACTAACATCAATGTTCCATCACAAATCTATACAAAATATTTCCAAACAGGAGTTGATCTCAACATCAGCAACAAATCAGTACCTTATGTCACCTCAATCCTAACTCACTCAAGGTGAGTGCTCACGACTGCTCCGACTGCTGCATCTGCTCTGCCTGCGTTTTGATCTATTTCATTTTTAACCAAATAAAGTTTGACTGCTCTGACTGCAGTGACTGCTCCGACTGCTGCGTCTGCTCCGACTTTTGTATATATAAACTACAAGTTTTCTATAGCTCTGTATAGAATATACCACAATTTGTTATTAGTTTTTCATTATTTTGCTTCTATACCACTACAGTTACTAGAATTTGTTCAATTGTGTTCTATATTTACTTGTTTTTAGAAAAGCTGCACAATTTATCAAAAAACGATATCAGCTATTGATTTTAATACCATTTTTTCTGTTTAGGAGTTCATTTATAGCTATAAAAGCAGACTTAGGACCTAGACCTAGATGCTAATCCAATATCTATCTATCAAGCTTTGGGAAAGTTGGGTATAGGAGGTTTGGGTGGGGGACTATATATACAAAAGTCGGAGCAGACGCAGCAGTCGGAGCAGTCACTGCAGTCAGAGCAGTCAAACTTTATTTGGTTAAAAATGAAATAGATCAAAACGCAGGCAGAGCAGATGCAGCAGTCGGAGCAGTCGTGAGCACTCACCTTGAGTGAGTTAGGATTGAGGTCACATAAGGTACTGATTTGTTGCTGATGTTGAGATCAACTCCTGTTTGGAAATATTTTGTATAGATTTGTGATGGAACATTGATGTTAGTTTAAGCATAGCTTCCTTGCTGTTCATTTGACATCCCCCAACTAAAGTTAAAATAACGCTACCATGCAATGTCCTTTTGTTATGGCTTTTATTGCGAATGAAGTCAATAATTTGGTCTTCAGTCAATGTATATAACCATTGATTAGGTGTCTGCAGTTGGGCCCATACGTTATGAACTGCTGTGAATTTCACAACTATTGAGTATAATACCATTTTTTCTGATTAGGTGTTCAGTTCTAGCTCTTAAAGCAGAGTTAGAATTTTCAAACTTATACTCTAACACAAACTACAAGTTTTCTATAGTTCTGTATCTGTACCACAATGTGTTATTATTTTTTCATTATATTGCTTCTTTACCACTACAGTTACTAGAATTTGTTCAATTGTGTTATATATTTATTTGTTTTTAGAAAAGCTGCACAATTTATCAAAAAGCGATATCAACTATTGAGTATAATACCATTTTTTCTGTTTAGGAGTTCATTTATAGCTATAAAAGCAGACTTAGGACCTAGACCTAGATGCTATTCCAATATCTATCTATCAAGCTTCGGGAAGGTTGGGTATAGGAGGTTAGGGTGGAAGACTCATATGTATACAAAGTCAGAGCAGACGCAGCAGTCGGAGCAGTCACTGCAGTCAGAGCAGTCAAACTTTATTTGGTTAAAAATGAAATAGATCAAAACGCAGGCAGAGCAGATGCAGCAGTCGGAGCAGTCGTGAGCACTCACCTTGAGTGAGTTCGGATTGAGGGGACATAAGGAACTGATTTGTTGCTGATGTTGAGATCAACTCCTGTTTGGAAATATTTTGTATAGATTTGTGATGGAACATTGATGTTAGTTTAAGCATAGCTTCCTTGCTGTTCATTTGACATCCCCCAACTAAAGTTAAAATAACGCTACCATGCAATGTCCTTTTGTTATGGCTTTTATTGCAAATGAAGTCAATAATTTGGTCTTCAGTCAATGTATATAACCATTGATTAGGTGTCTGCAGTTGGGCCCATACGTTATGAGCTGCTGTGAATTTCACATTATATATAAACTATTGAGTATAATACCATTCTTTCTAATTAGATGTTCAGTTCTTGCTCTTAAAGCAGATTTACGATTTTCGAACTCATACTCATAAAGTACAAGTTTCCTATAGTTCTGTATCTGTACCACAATGATTTATTAGTTTTTCATTATATTGCTCCTTTACCACTACAGTTACTAGAATTTGTTCAATTGTGTTCTATATTTATTTGTTTTTAGAAAAGCTGCACAATTTATCAAAAAACGATATCAACTATTGAGTATAATACCATTTTTTCTGTTTAGGAGTTCATTTATAGCTATAAAAGCAGACTTAGGACCTAGACCTAGATGCTATTCCAATATCTATCTATCAAGCTTCGGGAAGGTTGGGTATAGTAGGTTAGGGTGGAAGACTATATATGTATACAAAAGTCAGAGCCGACGCCGTAGTCGGAGCAGTCATTGCAGTCAGAACAGTCAAACTTTATTTGGTTATAAATGAAATAGATCAAAAGGCAGTCAGAGCCGATGCAGCAGTCGGAGCAGTCGTGAGCACTCACCTTGAGTGAGTTCGGATTGAGGTGACATAAGGTACTGATTTGTTGCTGATGTTGAGATCAACTCCTGTTTGGAAAGATTTTGTATAATTTTGTGATAGAACATTGATGTTAGTTTAAGTATAGCTTCCTTGCTGTTCATTTGACATCCCCCAACTAAAGTTAAAATACCGCTACCATGCAAAGTCCTTTTGTTATGGCTTTTATTGCAAATGAAGTCAATAATTTGGTCTTCAGTCAATGTATATAACCATTGATTAGGTGTCTGCAGTTGGGCCCATACGTTATGAACTGCTGTGAATTTCACAACTATTGAGTATAATACCATTTTTTCTGATTAGGTGTTCAGTTCTAGCTCTTAAAGCAGAGTTAGAATTTTCAAACTTATACTCTAACACAAACTACAAGTTTTCTATAGCTCTGTATAGAATATACCACAATTTGTTATTAGTTTTTCATTATTTTGCTTCTATACCACTACAGTTACTAGAATTTGTTCAATTGTGTTCTATATTTACTTGTTTTTAGAAAAGCTGCACAATTTATCAAAAAACGATATCAGCTATTGATTTTAATACCATTTTTTCTGTTTAGGAGTTCATTTATAGCTATAAAAGCAGACTTAGGACCTAGACCTAGATGCTAATCCAATATCTATCTATCAAGCTTTGGGAAAGTTGGGTATAGGAGGTTTGGGTGGGGGACTATATATACAAAAGTCGGAGCAGACGCAGCAGTCGGAGCAGTCACTGCAGTCAGAGCAGTCAAACTTTATTTGGTTAAAAATGAAATAGATCAGTTCCTTATGTCCCCTCAATCCGAACTCACTCAAGGTGAGTGCTCACGACTGCTCCGACTGCTGCATTTGCTCTGCCTGCGTTTTGATCTATTTCAGTTTTAACCAAATAAAGTTTGACTGCTCTGACTGCAGTGACTGCTCCGACTGCTGCGTCTGCTCTGACTTTGTATACATATATAGTCTTCCACCCTAACCTCCTATACCCAACTTTCCCGAAGCTTGATAGATAGATATTGGATTAGCATCTAGGTCTAGGTCCTAAGTCTGCTTTTATAGCTATAAATGAAGTCCTAAACAGAAAAAATGGTATTAAACTCAATAGTTGATATCGTTTTTTGATAAATTGTGCAGCTTTTCTAAAAGCAAGTAAATATAGAACACAATTGAACAAATTCTAGTAACTGTAGTGGTATAGAAGCAAAATAATGAAAAACTAATAACACATTGTGGTAGAGATACAGAACTATAGGAAACTTGTACTTTATGTTAGAGTATAAGTTCGAAAATCCTAAATCTGCTTTAAGAGCTAGAACTGAACACCTAATTAGAAAGAATGGTATTATACTCAATAGTTTATATATAATGTGAAATTCACAGCAGCTCATAACGTATGGACCCAACTGCAGACACCTAATCAATGGTTATATACATTGACTGAAGAACAAATTATTGACTTCATCTGCAATAAAAGCCATAACAAAAGGACATTGCATGGTAGCGTTATTTTAACTTTAGTTGGGGGATGTCAAATGAACAGCAAGGAAGCTATGCTTAAACTAACATCAATGTTCCATCACAAATCTATACAAAATATTTCCAAACAGGAGTTGATCTCAACATCAGCAACAAATCAGTACCTTATGTCACCTCAATCCTAACTCACTCAAGGTGAGTGCTCACGACTGCTCCGACTGCTGCATCTGCTCTGCCTGCGTTTTGATCTATTTCATTTTTAACCAAATAAAGTTTGACTGCTCTGACTGCAGTGACTGCTCCGACTGCTGCGTCTGCTCCGACTTTTGTATATATAGTCCCCCACCCAAACCTCCTATACCCAACTTTCCCAAAGCTTGATAGATAGATATTGGATTAGCATCTAGGTCTAGGTCCTAAGTCTGCTTTTATAGCTATAAATGAACTCCTAAACAGAAAAAATGGTATTAAAATCAATAGCTGATATCGTTTTTTGATAAATTGTGCAGCTTTTCTAAAAACAAGTAAATATAGAACACAATTGAACAAATTCTAGTAACTGTAGTGGTATAGAAGCAAAATAATGAAAAACTAATAACAAATTGTGGTATATTCTATACAGAGCTATAGAAAACTTGTAGTTTGTGTTAGAGTATAAGTTTGAAAATTCTAACTCTGCTTTAAGAGCTAGAACTGAACACCTAATCAGAAAAAATGGTATTATACTCAATAGTTGTGAAATTCACAGTAGTTCATAACGTATGGGCCCAACTGCAGACACCTAATCAATGGTTATATACATTGACTGAAGACCAAATTATTGACTTCATTTGCAATAAAAGCCATAACAAAAGGACTTTGCATGGTAGCGGTATTTTAACTTTAGTTGGGGGATGTCAAATGAACAGCAAGGAAGCTATACTTAAACTAACATCAATGTTCTATCACAAATTTATACAAAATCTTTCCAAACAGGAGTTGATCTCAACATCAGCAACAAATCAGTACCTTATGTCACCTCAATCCGAACTCACTCAAGGTGAGTGCTCACGACTGCTCCGACTGCTGCATCGGCTCTGACTGCCTTTTGATCTATTTCATTTATAACCAAATAAAGTTTGACTGTTCCGACTGCAATGACTGCTCCGACTACGGCGTCGGCTCTGACTTTTGTATACATATATAGTCTTCCACCCTAACCTCCTATACCCAACCTTCCCGAAGCTTGATAGATAGATATTGGATTAGCATCTAGGTCTAGGTCCTAAGTCTGCTTTTATAGCTATAAATGAAGTCCTAAACAGAAAAAATGGTATTAAACTCAATAGTTGATATCGTTTTTTGATAAATTGTGCAGCTTTTCTAAAAGCAAGTAAACATAGAACACAATTGAACAAATTCTAGTAACTGTAGTGGTATAGAAGCAAAATAATGAAAAACTAATAACACATTGTGGTAGAGATACAGAACTATAGGAAACTTGTACTTTATGTTAGAGTATGAGTTCGAAAATCCTAAATCTGCTTTAAGAGCTAGAACTGAACATCTAATTAGAAAGAATGGTATTATACTCAATAGTTTATATATAATGTGAAATTCACAGCAGCTCATAACGTATGGACCCAACTGCAGACACCTAATCAATGGTTATATACTTTGACTGAAGAACAAATTATTGACTTCATCTGCAATAAAAGCCATAACAAAAGGACATTGCATGGTAGCGTTATTTTAACTTTAGTTGGGGGATGTCAAATGAACAGCAAGGAAGCTATGCTTAAACTAACATCAATGTTCCATCACAAATCTATACAAAATATTTCCAAACAGGAGTTGATCTCAACATCAGCAACAAATCAGTACCTTATGTCACCTCAATCCTAACTCACTCAAGGTGAGTGCTCACGACTGCTCCGACTGCTGCATCTGCTCTGCCTGCGTTTTGATCTATTTCATTTTTAACCAAATAAAGTTTGACTGCTCTGACTGCAGTGACTGCTCCAACTGCTGCGTCTGCTCCGACTTTTGTATATATAGTCCCCCACCCAAACCTCCTATACCCAACTTTCCCAAAGCTTGATAGATAGATATTGGATTAGCATCTAGGTCTAGGTCCTAAGTCTGCTTTTATAGCTATAAATGAACACCTAAACAGAAAAAATGGTATTAAAATCAATAGCTGATATCGTTTTTTGATAAATTGTGCAGCTTTTCTAAAAACAAGTAAATATAGAACACAATTGAACAAATTCTAGTAACTGTAGTGGTATAGAAGCAAAATAATGAAAAACTAATAACAAATTGTGGTATATTCTATACAGAGCTATAGAAAACTTGTAGTTTGTGTTAGAGTATAAGTTTGAAAATTCTAACTCTGCTTTAAGAGCTAGAACTGAACACCTAATCAGAAAAAATGGTATTATACTCAATAGTTGTGAAATTCACAGCAGTTCATAACGTATGGGCCCAACTGCAGACACCTAATCAATGGTTATATACATTGACTGAAGACCAAATTATTGACTTCATTTGCAATAAAAGCCATAACAAAAGGACTTTGCATGGTAGCGGTATTTTAACTTTAGTTGGGGGATGTCAAATGAACAGCAAGGAAGCTATACTTAAACTAACATCAATGTTCTATCACAAAATTATACAAAATCTTTCCAAACAGGAGTTGATCTCAACATCAGCAACAAATCAGTACCTTATGTCACCTCAATCCGAACTCACTCAAGGTGAGTGCTCACGACTGCTCCGACTGCTGCATCGGCTCTGACTGCCTTTTGATCTATTTCATTTATAACCAAATAAAGTTTGACTGTTCTGACTGCAATGACTGCTCCGACTACGGCGTCGGCTCTGACTTTTGTATACATATATAGTCTTCCACCCTAACCTACTATACCCAACCTTCCCGAAGCTTGATAGATAGATATTGGAATAGCATCTAGGTCTAGGTCCTAAGTCTGCTTTTATAGCTATAAATGAACTCCTAAACAGAAAAAATGGTATTATACTCAATAGTTGATATCGTTTTTTGATAAATTGTGCAGCTTTTCTAAAAACAAATAAATATAGAACACAATTGAACAAATTCTAGTAACTGTAGTGGTAAAGGAGCAATATAATGAAAAACTAATAAATCATTGTGGTACAGATACAGAACTATAGGAAACTTGTACTTTATGAGTATGAGTTCGAAAATCGTAAATCTGCTTTAAGAGCAAGAACTGAACATCTAATTAGAAAGAATGGTATTATACTCAATAGTTTATATATAATGTGAAATTCACAGCAGCTCATAACGTATGGGCCCAACTGCAGACACCTAATCAATGGTTATATACATTGACTGAAGACCAAATTATTGACTTCATTTGCAATAAAAGCCATAACAAAAGGACATTGCATGGTAGCGTTATTTTAACTTTAGTTGGGGGATGTCAAATGAACAGCAAGGAAGCTATGCTTAAACTAACATCAATGTTCCATCACAAATCTATACAAAATATTTCCAAACAGGAGTTGATCTCAACATCAGCAACAAATCAGTACCTTATGTCACCTCAATCCTAACTCACTCAAGGTGAGTGCTCACGACTGCTCCGACTGCTGCATCTGCTCTGCCTGCGTTTTGATCTATTTCATTTTTAACCAAATAAAGTTTGACTGCTCTGACTGCAGTGACTGCTCCGACTGCTGCGTCTGCTCCGACTTTTGTATATATAGTCCCCCACCCAAACCTCCTATACCCAACTTTCCCAAAGCTTGATAGATAGATATTGGATTAGCATCTAGGTCTAGGTCCTAAGTCTGCTTTTATAGCTATAAATGAACTCCTAAACAGAAAAAATGGTATTAAAATCAATAGCTGATATCGTTTTTTGATAAATTGTGCAGCTTTTCTAAAAACAAGTAAATATAGAACACAATTGAACAAATTCTAGTAACTGTAGTGGTATAGAAGCAAAATAATGAAAAACTAATAACAAATTGTGGTATATTCTATACAGAGCTATAGAAAACTTGTAGTTTGTGTTAGAGTATAAGTTTGAAAATTCTAACTCTGCTTTAAGAGCTAGAACTGAACACCTAATCAGAAAAAATGGTATTATACTCAATAGTTGTGAAATTCACAGCAGTTCATAACGTATGGGCCCAACTGCAGACACCTAATCAATGGTTATATACATTGACTGAAGACCAAATTATTGACTTCATTCGCAATAAAAGCCATAACAAAAGGACATTGCATGGTAGCGTTATTTTAACTTTAGTTGGGGGATGTCAAATGAACAGCAAGGAAGCTATGCTTAAACTAACATCAATGTTCCATCACAAATCTATACAAAATATTTCCAAACAGGAGTTGATCTCAACATCAGCAACAAATCAGTACCTTATGTGACCTCAATCCTAACTCACTCAAGGTGAGTGCTCACGACTGCTCCGACTGCTGCATCTGCTCTGCCTGCGTTTTGATCTATTTCATTTTTAACCAAAAGTAATAACACATTGTGGTACAGATACAGAACTATAGGAAACTTGTACTTTATGTTAGAGTATGAGTTCGAAAATCCTAAATCTGCTTTAAGAGCTAGAACTGAACACCTATTCAGAAAAAATGGTATTATACTCAATAGTTGTGAAATTCACAGCAGTTCATAACGTATGGGCCCAACTGCAGTCACCTAATCAATGGTTATATACATTGACTGAAGAACAAATTATTGACTTCATTTGCAATAAAAGCCATAACAAAAGGACATTGCATGGTAGCGGTATTTTAACTTTAGTTGGGGGATGTCAAATGAACAGCAAGGAAGCTATACTTAAACTAACATCAATGTTCCATCACAAATCTATACAAAATCTTTCCAAACAGGAGTTGATCTCAACATCAGAAACAAATCAGTACCTTATGTCACCTCAATCCGAACTCACTCAAGGTGAGTGCTCACGACTGCTCCGACTGCTGCATCTGCTCTGCCTGCGTTTTGATCTATTTCATTTTTAACCAAATAAAGTTTGACTGCTCTGACTGCAGTGACTGCTCCAACTGCTGCGTCTGCTCCGACTTTTGTATATATAGTCCCCCACCCAAACCTCCTATACCCAACTTTCCCAAAGCTTGATAGATAGATATTGGATTAGCATCTAGGTCTAGGTCCTAAGTCTGCTTTTATAGCTATAAATGAACTCCTAAACAGAAAAAATGGTATTAAACTCAATAGTTGATATCGTTTTTTGATAAATTGTGCAGCTTTTCTAAAAGCAAGTAAATATAGAACACGATTGAACAAATTCTAGTAACTGCAGTGGTATAGAAGCAAAATAATGAAAAACTAATAACAAATTGTGGTATAATCTATACAGAGCTATAGAAAACTTGTAGTTTGTGTTAGAGTATAAGTTTGAAAATTCTAACTCTGCTTTAAGAGCTAGAACTGAACACCTAATCAGAAAAAATGGTATTATACTCAATAGTTGTGAAATTCACAGCAGTTCATAACGTATGGGCCCAACTGCAGTCACCTAATCAATGGTTATATACATTGACTGAAGAACAAATTATTGACTTCATTTGCAATAAAAGCCATAACAAAAGGACATTGCATGGTAGCGGTATTTTAACTTTAGTTGGGGGATGTCAAATGAACAGCAAGGAAGCTATACTTAAACTAACATCAATGTTCCATCACAAATCTATACAAAATCTTTCCAAACAGGAGTTGATCTCAACATCAGAAACAAATCAGTACCTTATGTCACCTCAATCCGAACTCACTCAAGGTGAGTGCTCACGACTGCTCCGACTGCTGCATCTGCTCTGCCTGCGTTTTGATCTATTTCATTTTTAACCAAATAAAGTTTGACTGCTCTGACTGCAGTGACTGCTCCGACTGCTGCGTCTGCTCCGACTTTTGCATATATAGTTTCCCACCCTAACCTCCTATACCCAACTTTCCAGAAGCTTGATAGATAGATATTGGATTAGCATCTAGGTCTAGGTCCTAAGTCTGCTTTTATAGCTATAAATGAACTCCTAAACAGAAAAAATGGTATTAAACTCAATAGTTGATATCGTTTTTTGATAAATTGTGCAGCTTTTCTAAAAGCAAGTAAATATAGAACACAATTGAACAAATTCTAGTAACTGCAGTGGTATAGAAGCAAAATAATGAAAAACTAATAACAAATTGTGGTATAATCTATACAGAGCTATAGAAAACTTGTAGTTTGTGTTAGAGTATAAGTTTGAAAATTCTAGCTCTGCTTTAAGAGCTAGAACTGAACACCTAATCAGAAAAAATGGTATTATACTCAATAGTTGTGAAATTCACAGCAGTTCATAACGTATGGGCCCAACTGCAGTCACCTAATCAATGGTTATATACATTGACTGAAGAACAAATTATTGACTTCATTTGCAATAAAAGCCATAACAAAAGGACATTGCATGGTAGCGGTATTTTAACTTTAGTTGGGGGATGTCAAATGAACAGCAAGGAAGCTATACTTAAACTAACATCAATGTTCAATCACAAATCTATACAAAATCTTTCCAAACAGGAGTTGATCTCAACATCAGCAACAAATCAGTACCTTATGTTACCTCAATCCGAACTCACTCAAGGTGAGTGCTCACGACTGCTCCGACTGCTGCATCTGCTCTGCCTGCGTTTTGATCTATTTCATTTTTAACCAAATAAAGTTTGACTGCTCTGACTGCAGTGACTGCTCCGACTGCTGCGTCTGCTCCGACTTTTGTATATATAGTCCCCCACCCTAACCTCCTATACCCAACCTTCCCGAAGCTTGATAGATAGATATTGGATTAGCATCTAGGTCTAGGTCCTAAGTCTGCTTATAAAAGCAGACTTAACTATAAAGCTATAAAGCTATAAATGAACTCCTAAAGAGAAAAAATGGTATTAAACTCAATAGTTGATATCGTTTTTTGATAAATTGTGCAGCTTTTTTAAAAACAAATAAATATAGAACACAATTGAAAAAATTCTAGTAACTGTAGTGGTAAAGAAGCAATATAATGGAAAAGTAATAACACATTGTGGTACAGATACAGAACTATAGGAAACTTGTACTTTATGTTAGAGTATGAGTTCGAAAATCCTAAATCTGCTTTAAGAGCTAGAACTGAACACCTAATCAGAAAAAATGGTATTATACTCAATAGTTGTGAAATTCACAGCAGTTCATAACGTATGGGCCCAACTGCAGTCACCTAATCAATGGTTATATACATTGACTGAAGAACAAATTATTGACTTCATTTGCAATAAAAGCCATAACAAAAGGACATTGCATGGTAGCGGTATTTTAACTTTAGTTGGGGGATGTCAAGTGAACAGCAAGGAAGCTATACTTAAACTAACATCAATGTTCCATCACAAATCTATACAAAATTTTTCCAAACAGGAGTTGATCTCAACATCAGCAACAAAACAGTACCTTATGTCACCTCAATCCGAACTCACTCAAGGTGAGTGCTCACGACTGCTCCGACTGCTGCATCTGCTCTGCCTGCGTTTTGATCTATTTCATTTTTAACCAAATAAAGTTTGACTGCTCTGACTGCAGTGACTGCTCCGACTGCGGCGTCTGCTCCGACTTTTGTATATATAGTTTCCCACCCTAACCTCCTATACCCAACTTTCCAGAAGCTTGATAGATAGATATTGGATTAGCATCTAGGTCTAGGTCCTAAGTCTGCTTTTATAGCTATAAATGAACTCCTAAACAGAAAAAATGGTATTAAACTCAATAGTTGATATCGTTTTTTGATAAATTGTGCAGCTTTTCTAAAAGCAAGTAAATATAGAACACAATTGAACAAATTCTAGTAACTGCAGTGGTATAGAAGCAAAATAATGAAAAACTAATAACAAATTGTGGTATAATCTATACAGAGCTATAGAAAACTTGTAGTTTGTGTTAGAGTATAAGTTTGAAAATTCTAACTCTGCTTTAAGAGCTAGAACTGAACACCTAATCAGAAAAAATGGTATTATACTCAATAGTTGTGAAATTCACAGCAGTTCATAACGTATGGGCCCAACTGCAGTCACCTAATCAATGGTTATATACATTGACTGAAGAACAAATTATTGACTTCATTTGCAATAAAAGCCATAACAAAAGGACATTGCATGGTAGCGGTATTTTAACTTTAGTTGGGGGATGTCAAATGAACAGCAAGGAAGCTATACTTAAACTAACATCAATGTTCAATCACAAATCTATACAAAATCTTTCCAAACAGGAGTTGATCTCAACATCAGCAACAAATCAGTACCTTATGTTACCTCAATCCGAACTCACTCAAGGTGAGTGCTCACGACTGCTCCGACTGCTGCATCTGCTCTGCCTGCGTTTTGATCTATTTCATTTTTAACCAAATAAAGTTTGACTGCTCTGACTGCAGTGACTGCTCTGACTGCAGTGACTGCTCCGACTGCTGCGTCTGCTCCGACTTTTGTATATATAGTCCCCCACCCTAACCTCCTATACCCAACCTTCCCGAAGCTTGATAGATAGATATTGGATTAGCATCTAGGTCTAGGTCCTAAGTCTGCTTATAAAAGCAGACTTAACTATAAAGCTATAAAGCTATAAATGAACTCCTAAAGAGAAAAAATGGTATTAAACTCAATAGTTGATATCGTTTTTTGATAAATTGTGCAGCTTTTTTAAAAACAAATAAATATAGAACACAATTGAAAAAATTCTAGTAACTGTAGTGGTAAAGAAGCAATATAATGGAAAAGTAATAACACATTGTGGTACAGATACAGAATTATAGGAAACTTGTACTTTATGTTAGAGTATGAGTTCGAAAATCCTAAATCTGCTTTAAGAGCTAGAACTGAACACCTAATCAGAAAAAATGGTATTATACTCAATAGTTGTGAAATTCACAGCAGTTCATAACGTATGGGCCCAACTGCAGTCACCTAATCAATGGTTATATACATTGACTGAAGAACAAATTATTGACTTCATTTGCAATAAAAGCCATAACAAAAGGACATTGCATGGTAGCGGTATTTTAACTTTAGTTGGGGGATGTCAAGTGAACAGCAAGGAAGCTATACTTAAACTAACATCAATGTTCCATCACAAATCTATACAAAATCTTTCCAAACATGAGTTGATCTCAACATCAGCAACAAATCAGTACCTTATGTCACCTCAATCCGAACTCACTCAAGGTGAGTGCTCACGACTGCTCCGACTGCTGCATCGGCTCTGACTGCCTTTTGATCTATTTCATTTATAACCAAATAAAGTTTGACTCTTCCGACTGCTCTTCAGTCAATGTATATAACCATTGATTAGGTGACTGCAGTTGGGCCCATACGTTATGAACTGCTGTGAGTTTCAAATTATTGACTTCATTTGCAATAAAAGCCATAACAAAAGGACATTGCATGGTAGCGGTATTTTAACTTTAGTTGGGGGATGTCAAGTGAACAGCAAGGAAGCTATACTTAAACTAACATCAATGTTCCATCACAAATCTATACAAAATTTTTCCAAACAGGAGTTGATCTCAACATCAGCAACAAAACAGTACCTTATGTCACCTCAATCCGAACTCACTCAAGGTGAGTGCTCACGACTGCTCCGACTGCTGCATCTGCTCTGCCTGCGTTTTGATCTATTTCATTTTTAACCAAATAAAGTTTGACTGCTCTGACTGCAGTGACTGCTCCGACTGCTGCGTCTGCTCCGACTTTTGTATATATAGTTTCCCACCCTAACCTCCTATACCCAACTTTCCAGAAGCTTGATAGATAGATATTGGATTAGCATCTAGGTCTAGGTCCTAAGTCTGCTTTTATAGCTATAAATGAACTCTTAAACAGAAAAAATGGTATTAAACTCAATAGTTGATATCGTTTTTTGATAAATTGTGCAGCTTTTCTAAAAGCAAGTAAATATAGAACACAATTGAACAAATTCTAGTAACTGCAGTGGTATAGAAGCAAAATAATGAAAAACTAATAACAAATTGTGGTATATTCTATACAGAGCTATAGAAAACTTGTAGTTTGTGTTAGAGTATAAGTTTGAAAATTCTAACTCTGCTTTAAGAGCTAGAACTGAACACCTAATCAGAAAAAATGGTATTATACTCAATAGTTGTGAAATTCACAGCAGTTCATAACGTATGGGCCCAACTGCAGTCACCTAATCAATGGTTATATACATTGACTGAAGAACAAATTATTGACTTCATTTGCAATAAAAGCCATAACAAAAGGACTTTGCATGGTAGCGGTATTTTAACTTTAGTTGGGCGATGTCAAATGAACAGCAAGGAAGCTATACTTAAACTAACATCAATGTTCAATCACAAATCTATACAAAATCTTTCCAAACAGGAGTTGATCTCAACATCAGCAACAAATCAGTACCTTATGTCACCTCAATCCGAACTCACTCAAGGTGAGTGCTCACGACTGCTCCGACTGCTGCATCGGCTCTGACTGCCTTTTGATCTATTTCATTTATAACCAAATAAAGTTTGACTCTTCCGACTGCTCTTCAGTCAATGTATATAACCATTGATTAGGTGACTGCAGTTGGGCCCATACGTTATGAACTGCTGTGAGTTTCAAATTATTGACTTCATTTGCAATAAAAGCCATAACAAAAGGACATTGCATGGTAGCGGTATTTTAACTTTAGTTGGGGGATGTCAAGTGAACAGCAAGGAAGCTATACTTAAACTAACATCAATGTTCCATCACAAATCTATACAAAATTTTTCCAAACAGGAGTTGATCTCAACATCAGCAACAAATCAGTACCTTATGTCACCTCAATCCGAACTCACTCAAGGTGAGTGCTCACGACTGCTCCGACTGCTGCATCTGCTCTGCCTGCGTTTTGATCTATTTCATTTTTAACCAAATAAAGTTTGACTGCTCTGACTGCAGTGACTGCTCCGACTGCTGCGTCTGCTCCGACTTTTGTATATATAGTTTCCCACCCTAACCTCCTATACCCAACTTTCCAGAAGCTTGATAGATAGATATTGGATTAGCATCTAGGTCTAGGTCCTAAGTCTGCTTTTATAGCTATAAATGAACTCTTAAACAGAAAAAATGGTATTAAACTCAATAGTTGATATCGTTTTTTGATAAATTGTGCAGCTTTTCTAAAAGCAAGTAAATATAGAACACAATTGAACAAATTCTAGTAACTGCAGTGGTATAGAAGCAAAATAATGAAAAACTAATAACAAATTGTGGTATATTCTATACAGAGCTATAGAAAACTTGTAGTTTGTGTTAGAGTATAAGTTTGAAAATTCTAACTCTGCTTTAAGAGCTAGAACTGAACACCTAATCAGAAAAATGGTATTATACTCAATAGTTGTTAAATTCACAGCAGTTCATAACGTATGGGCCCAACTGCAGTCACCTAATCAATGGTTATATACATTGACTGAAGAACAAATTATTGACTTCATTTGCAATAAAAGCCATAACAAAAGGACTTTGCATGGTAGCGGTATTTTAACTTTAGTTGGGGGATGTCAAATGAACAGCAAGGAAGCTATACTTAAACTAACATCAATGTTCAATCACAAATCTATACAAAATCTTTCCAAACAGGAGTTGATCTCAACATCAGCAACAAATCAGTACCTTATGTCACCTCAATCCGAACTCACTCATGGTGAGTGCTCACGACTGCTCCGACTGCTGCATCTGCTCTGCCTGCGTTTTGATCTATTTCATTTTTAACCAAATAAAGTTTGACTGCTCTGACTGCAGTGACTGCTCCGACTGCTGCGTCTGCTCCGACTTTTGTATATATAGTCCCCCACCCTAACCTCCTATACCCAACCTTCCCGAAGCTTGATAGATAGATATTGGATTAGCATCTAGGTCTAGGTCCTAAGTCTGCTTATAAAAGCAGACTTAACTATAAAGCTATAAAGCTATAAATGAACTCCTAAAGAGAAAAAATGGTATTAAACTCAATAGTTGATATCGTTTTTTGATAAATTGTGCAGCTTTTTTAAAAACAAATAAATATAGAACACAATTGAAAAAATTCTAGTAACTGTAGTGGTAAAGAAGCAATATAATGGAAAAGTAATAACACATTGTGGTACAGATACAGAACTATAGGAAACTTGTACTTTATGTTAGAGTATGAGTTCGAAAATCCTAAATCTGCTTTAAGAGCTAGAACTGAACACCTAATCAGAAAGAATGGTATTATACTCAATAGTTTATATATAATGTGAAATTCACAGCAGCTCAAAACGTATGGACCCAACTGCAGACACCTAATCAATGGTTATATACATTGACTGAAGAACAAATTATTGACTTCATCTGCAATAAAAGCCATAACAAAAGGACATTGCATGGTAGCGTTATTTTAACTTTAGTTGAGGGATGTCAAATGAACAGCAAGGAAGCTATACTTAAACTAACATCAATGTTCCATCACAAATCTATACAAAATCTTTCCAAACAGGAGTTGATCTCAACGTCAGCAACAAATCAGTACCTTATGTCACCTCAATCCGAACTCACTCAAGGTGAGTGCTCACGACTGCTCCGACTGCTGCATCTGCTCTGCCTGCGTTTTGATCTATTTCATTTTTAACCAAATAAAGTTTGACTGCTCTGACTGCAGTGACTGCTCCGACTGCTGCGTCTGCTCCGACTTTTGTATATATAGTTTCTCACCCTAACCTCCTATACCCAACTTTCCAGAAGCTTGATAGATAGATATTGGATTAGCATCTAGGTCTAGGTCCTAAGTCTGCTTTTATAGCTATAAATGAACTCCTAAACAGAAAAAATGGTATTAAACTCAATAGTTGATATCGTTTTTTGATAAATTGTGCAGCTTTTCTAAAAGCAAGTAAATATAGAACACAATTGAACAAATTCTAGTAACTGTAGTGGTATAGAAGCAAAATAATGAAAAACTAATAACAAATTGTGGTATATTCTATACAGAGCTATAGAAAACTTGTAGTTTGTGTTAGAGTATAAGTTTGAAAATTCTAACTCTGCTTTAAGAGCTAGAACTGAACACCTAATCAGAAAAAATGGTATTATACTCAATAGTTGTGAAACTCACAGCAGTTCATAACGTATGGGCCCAACTGCAGTCACCTAATCAATGGTTATATACATTGACTGAAGAACAAATTATTGACTTCATTTGCAATAAAAGCCATAACAAAAGGACATTGCATGGTAGCGTTATTTTAACTTTAGTTGGGGGATGTCAAATGAACAGCAAGGAAGCTATACTTAAACTAACATCAATGTTCTATCACAAATCTATACAAAATCTTTCCAAACAGGAGCTGATCTCAACATCAGCAACAAATCAGTACCTTATGTCACCTCAATCCGAACTCACTCAAGGTGAGTGCTCACGACTGCTCCGACTGCTGCATCGGCTCTGACTGCCTTTTGATCTATTTCATTTTTAACCAAATAAAGTTTGACTGTTCTGACTGCAATGACTGCTCCGACTGCTGCGTCTGCTCTGACTTTTGTATACATATATAGTCTTTCACCCTAACCTCCTATACCCAACCTTACCGAAGCTTGATAGATAGATATTGGAATAGCATCTAGGTCTAGGTCCTAAGTCTGCTTTTATAGCTATAAATGAACTCCTAAACAGAAAAAATGGTATTATACTCAATAGTTGATATCGTTTTTTGATAAATTGTGCAGCTTTTCTAAAAACAAATAAATATAGAACACAATTGAACAAATTCTAGTAACTGTAGTGGTAAAGAAGCAATATAATGAAAAACTAATAACACATTGTGGTACAGATACAGAACTATAGGAAACTTGTAGTTTGTGTTAGAGTATAAGTTTGAAAATTGTAACTCTGCTTTTAGAGCTAGAACTGAACACCTAATCAGAAAAAATGGTATTATACTCAATAGTTGTGAAATTCACAGCAGTTCATAACGTATGGGCCCAACTGCAGACACCTAATCAATGGTTATATACATTGACTGAAGAACAAATTATTGACTTCATTTGCAATAAAAGCCATAACAAAAGGACTTTGCATGGTAGCGGTATTTTAACTTTAGTTGGGGGATGTCAAATGAACAGCAAGGAAGCTATACTTAAACTAACATCAATGTTCCATCACAAATCTATACAAAATCTTTCCAAACAGGAGTTGATCTCAACATCAGCAACAAATCAGTACCTTATGTCACCTCAATCCGAACTCACTCAAGGTGAGTGCTCACGACTGCTCCGACTGCTGCATCGGCTCTGACTGCCTTTTGATCTATTTCATTTATAACCAAATAAAGTTTGACTGCTCTGACTGCAGTGACTGCTCCGACTGCTGCGTCTGCTCCGACTTTTGTATATATAGTTTCTCACCCTAACCTCCTATACCCAACTTTCCAGAAGCTTGATAGATAGATATTGGATTAGCATCTAGGTCTAGGTCCTAAGTCTGCTTTTATAGCTATAAATGAACTCCTAAACAGAAAAAATGGTATTAAACTCAATAGTTGATATCGTTTTTTGATAAATTGTGCAGCTTTTCTAAAAGCAAGTAAATATAGAACACAATTGAACAAATTCTAGTAACTGTAGTGGTATAGAAGCAAAATAATGAAAAACTAATAACAAATTGTGGTATATTCTATACAGAGCTATAGAAAACTTGTAGTTTGTGTTAGAGTATAAGTTTGAAAATTCTAACTCTGCTTTAAGAGCTAGAACTGAACACCTAATCAGAAAAAATGGTATTATACTCAATAGTTGTGAAACTCACAGCAGTTCATAACGTATGGGCCCAACTGCAGTCACCTAATCAATGGTTATATACATTGACTGAAGAACAAATTATTGACTTCATTTGCAATAAAAGCCATAACAAAAGGACATTGCATGGTAGCGTTATTTTAACTTTAGTTGGGGGATGTCAAATGAACAGCAAGGAAGCTATACTTAAACTAACATCAATGTTCTATCACAAATCTATACAAAATCTTTCCAAACAGGAGCTGATCTCAACATCAGCAACAAATCAGTACCTTATGTCACCTCAATCCGAACTCACTCAAGGTGAGTGCTCACGACTGCTCCGACTGCTGCATCGGCTCTGACTGCCTTTTGATCTATTTCATTTTTAACCAAATAAAGTTTGACTGTTCTGACTGCAATGACTGCTCCGACTGCTGCGTCTGCTCTGACTTTTGTATACATATATAGTCTTTCACCCTAACCTCCTATACCCAACCTTCCCGAAGCTTGATAGATAGATATTGGAATAGCATCTAGGTCTAGGTCCTAAGTCTGCTTTTATAGCTATAAATGAACTCCTAAACAGAAAAAATGGTATTATACTCAATAGTTGATATCGTTTTTTGATAAATTGTGCAGCTTTTCTAAAAACAAATAAATATAGAACACAATTGAACAAATTCTAGTAACTGTAGTGGTAAAGAAGCAATATAATGAAAAACTAATAACACATTGTGGTACAGATACAGAACTATAGGAAACTTGTAGTTTGTGTTAGAGTATAAGTTTGAAAATTCTAACTCTGCTTTTAGAGCTAGAACTGAACACCTAATCAGAAAAAATGGTATTATACTCAATAGTTGTGAAATTCACAGCAGTTCATAACGTATGGGCCCAACTGCAGACACCTAATCAATGGTTATATACATTGACTGAAGAACAAATTATTGACTTCATTTGCAATAAAAGCCATAACAAAAGGACTTTGCATGGTAGCGGTATTTTAACTTTAGTTGGGGGATGTCAAATGAACAGCAAGGAAGCTATACTTAAACTAACATCAATGTTCCATCACAAATCTATACAAAATCTTTCCAAACAGGAGTTGATCTCAACATCAGCAACAAAACAGTACCTTATGTCACCTCAATCCGAACTCACTCAAGGTGAGTGCTCACGACTGCTCCGACTGCTGCATCGGCTCTGACTGCCTTTTGATCTATTTCATTTATAACCAAATAAAGTATGACTGTTCCGACTGCAATGACTGCTCCGACTGCTGCGTCTGCTCTGACTTTTGTATACATATATAGTCTTCCACCCTAACCTCCTTTACCCAACCTTCCCGAAGCTTGATAGATAGATATTGGAATAGCATCTAGGTCTAGGTCCTAAGTCTGCTTTTATAGCTATAAATGAACTCCTAAACAGAAAAAATGGTATTAAAAATTAACTTCCCAGGTTTATTTAATATATTATGATCGTCACTCAACAAAACAAAATTATTTAAAGAAAAGTTATAATTAAGTTCTTTATTTTTATTACTTATTTTTATTTATAAAACTTATTATAAAATTACAAAATTAATTTAAGGAGTTATAACTAAGTTTTTTATTTTTATTATTTATTTTTATTTATAAACTTATTATAAAATTACAAAATTACTTTAAGGAGTTATAACTAAGTTTTTTATTTTTATTATTTATTTTTATTTGTAAAATTTATTATTAGATTTTTATTTAAAGTTTAAAATTTTCCACAAAGTAGTTATCGAGTCGGTGTCCTCCAGTCGACTGACTGTTAGATCCCCTTTTTTTTAATTCCCTCGCTTATGTCTCGGGTAAGTGTAATTGAAGAACCTTGAGATATAAACGATGGAATTTTGCATTCAACAAATTTTATCAGCACAAATTTTATCAGCGGAAACGGTTTCGCGTTAATTTAATTGAATTTTTGTTTACGCTTCAAGTTCGGTTTTGATCTAGACTTGAAGCGTAAACAAAAATTTGAAACGTTTTTTATTTATACAAAGTTAGATAATGTTCTCTACAACATTATCTATAACTCCCCCAGCGTTATTCTGAGGCTCCGACGAAGTATTTTTAATAGCATTTTTTTGTCTAATTTTTACAATTTTTCTTATGGCATATATTAAAATTGTTAAGACTATTACAATAATAAGGTTTGTAGTTACATTTATTACATAATTTATATTTTTCTTTGCTTCTATTTCAATTATTATTTTTCTGTTGTTATGTATATCCTTAATATGTATTTCTTCTAATTTTAGTGTTTTTACAGTATTGTTTTCAATAATTTTATTTAAAAAATGTGGCAGGACCACGATATCTCTAATCTTAGAATAATGATTTTCAAAAGAGCTATTATTTATTATTATTTTGCAATTTTCATATTTAATTAAATTGTTACCGTAAATAGTTATAGGAAAATTGTTACAAGTTTGCAAAATGTTAGTTCTATCAATATTTTTTGTTACTAATATTCCTGGCAATATTTCTTTAATTTCTTTCGAATGGAATTCTTGCATGGTGCAATGTGCTTCTCTAAATTTTATAATATTGAGTATACATTGATCATTAATATTTTTTAGGTTTTTTTTTTAAATTATCTTTTACTTCGTTACTGTAAATGTTGTTTTGGCTATCTAATATTACGGAATACTCATTTAAATATATAGATTTATTTTTACTATTTGGGACCGGTTCTATTAGAATTCTTGACATGGGTTTTTCAACGTATGCAGGGATTAGTAATATGATTACAATTTGCTCTATGTGGAATGCTACGACAATTTTTATATCTCCGAAGCTTTCCAAATCGGGTACCAAAGCTAATTCTTTCTCCGTCAGTATGTTCCTTGAAAGTATTCGTAATTTGCTGGATAAAATAACGTCTTCGATGTCATCTATATGATTTTTCAATAGGTTGATGTCATAATTCACTTGATATACCTGTTGCATGTAGAGGATTTCATCTTCCAGTTTTGTTAATTTATTCTCGTTTTGAGTTTTGAAGCTATTTAAAAAGTTTGATATAGTATGCTGCTGGGTTTTTATTTGTTTTGTTATATTTTTGATTTGATCCGAAATTTCACTGTTTATTAGTATCTGTTTATTACTTTCCAATATGAGATTTTTGTTGTTTGTTGAAAGGGCTTCGAGTTTGTTCTTGATCTCTATTTCGTCATTATGATCCATGGTACCGGTAATATATTTGAGTCCCGTTCCTACAATATCTATGAGACCTCTCGATTTTCTATAATGTGGTTTAAGCATTTTTATTTTCCTATCTAATTGGTTAAAATTATGGGTAATTGTGGAATACATGGGTTTCATAAGGTTTACATTTTCACCTATTGTCTTCATATTTTCGTAGATTACGTTTCTAATATTTTCGTATTCCGTTATGTTAATTATGTGAAGGACCTTTATGTAATTTTTTATTATGCGTATGTCTTCTAGTTTGACTGTTACATACCCGTTATTATTATTAATATCCTGGACCTCAATCAGTTGTGCTGATAACAAGGGGATGGCTATTAGGACGACCAGGGTTATTGTTGTCGTTGCCATTCCGATCTGAAACGATAGTATTTTTCGTTTTATTTTTTTTTCTTTTTGTGCTTTTTGCTTTAATTGAAGGATTGTCTGCGTTTTGAAACTTCTTCTTCCTTTTTATATGTGATTTATAGTATTTTATTTTTGTATTTGTGTCTACTATGTGTTTGTTATCTAATTTTTCAGCGTTAATTTTTCTAAACTTTGCGTGATTTTTCCCTCCGCGTGGGTCTTTGATAAAGTTGGTTCCGGTCTCAAATTCTATGCTTTGTCTGCCATTATTTAGTTTCTCTATCGCTTTTTCCTTAATTTTTATAATTCTTTCCTTAATATGGCTATATTCTTCATTTTTTACGGTTCCGTTATGAAAGTCGATAGGTTTTTTATTCGTGGTGGAATGGATAGAGTTATTATAGAAATAGATTATTTTTAATATTTTTTCTTCGACCGTATCGTTGTCTCTATCTATATCGTGCCTTAAAATTCTAATGTGCTCATTCATTGTGCTGTGCAGTCTTTCTACGTCTGAGTTGGATGTGTGATTGTTACTCGAGGTAAAGTGTATTAAAATATCTTCATTTTTTAAGAATTCTTGTAAAGGACGGGCTTTGAGGCCTAATTCATTGTCGGCGACTATTTTTTTCATTTTCCCTACGGAGGAAATGTATTGCAGAATTGCCCTTTTGAATTCAACCCAGGTTCTTGAGTTTATTTTGATTGCCTGAGCAAATTTACTAAATTTATCGATGAGTGTTAGGAAAAGAGTTTTTTCTAAAGAGTAAAACACATCGATATGAATTATTTCTCCTGGGCTCGACGGGGTTTCCGTAATTTGAAATTCATGTTTTATTGGCTTCCTATCGTACTTCTCAATGTTGCAGATTTCGCAGTTATTTATAAACTTGGTAACCTTTGAGCTCAATTTTGGGTGAAAATATTTTAGTTGTAATTCTTTGGAGACTTCTGTTATACCGCGATGATTGTTTTTAAGGTGTTCATTCTCAATTATTCGCGTTAGATCGTTTTCATCTATTACGTCTTCTAATAAGCGGTTGCATCTGATGATTTTTATCCTATTGTTTTTTGAGAAGTTTTTAGAATGTACTTCTTCTATTATCTTAAAGAATTTGTCATCTTCCACGAGGATTGCGTTTAAGGCTCTAGGGTAGAAATGTTCTTTGATAAGATTGGTAGCTAACTCTTGGTTTAACGAATTGAGTTCAATTATCTTTCTGGTTTTATCGAAGATTTTCATATTTTTCACTCCTAGTTGGCCAGAGTTTATTTTTAAAATTACTACCTGACATTTAAATATATTTAGCGGGGACTTACTTTCAGGAATTGAGCATTTAGTTTCCAATTCACTAAGATTGACTTCAATACGTGAGAGAGCATCTGCGTTGCCATTCTTAACACCTTTTTTATACTTGATTGTGTAGTCGAACTCAGATAGTTTAAGCCTCCAACGCACTAGCTTAGAGTTCGGTTCCTTAATGGAGAAAAGCCATTCCAGTGGTTTGTGGTCAGTTTCAATTACGAATTTCCTTCCGAATAAATAAGGTCGGAAGTATTTAGTTGCCCAAATTACTGCGAGAAGCTCCTTTTCTATTGTACTGTAATGCTGTTCGTGGTCGTTTAAGGTACGGCTTGCGTAACATATTGGGTGACCTTCTTGAGAAAGTATTGCACCTAATGCGAACTGACTTGCATCGGTTGACAGGACAAAAGTTTTATTGAAATCGGGGTATTTTAGTATGGGTTCGTTAATTAAAAGTTTTTTCAGTATTTCTATGCTATCTATATATTCAGGGTCATTTAGATTCATTTTTTTTCCTTTTTTTAGATACTTTGTGATAGGTTTGGCAATTTTTGAATAATCTCTGATGAATTTCCTATAATACCCAGTAAGGCCTAAGAATTGCTTTATTTGTTTTGGTGTTTTGGGCAACGGAAAATTTTTTACACAGTCCACCTTTTTGGGGTTGGGCCGTATTCCTTCTAATGTGACAATGTGTCCTAGAAACTCAGTTTCCCTTTTTAAAAATTCGGATTTGTCTAGCTGTACCATGAGTTGGGCTTCCTTCAATCTTTTGAAGATTTTTGTTAGAGAATCCAAATGTTCATCGAGTGATGTAGAATATATAATGATGTCATCTAGGTAGACCAAACAAATTTTGTTGATATATTCTTTCAAAACGTTGTTCATTAGACGTTGGAATGTCGCAGGTGCTGTTTTCAGCCCGAAAGGCATACGGAGGAATTCATAGTGACCGTTTTCGACGTTAAAAGCTGTCTTGTGAGTATCTCTTTCGTCAATTTCAATTTGGTGGAATCCTTTTGCCAAATCCAAAGTAGTGAAGTATTGACAGGTTCCCAATTTACCTAATATCTCATCGATGTTGGGTATAGGATATTTGTCATCGATCGTTATGTTATTCAATTTACGATAGTCAATGACGATTCTCCATTTTTCTTGTCCACTTGAGTCTGCCTTTTTAGGGACGATCCAGACCGGAGCGGAAAAAGGAGAGTTGCTGGGACGTATAATTTTCTTTTCCAACATTTCGGAAATTTGCTTCTGAACCTCTTCCTTGTGTACGTATGGGTATCTATATGACCTTACGTAGATTGGTGTATCGTCCGTTGTTCGAATTCTATGCTTAATGGCATTAGTGAAAGTTAAACAAGAGTTATTTTTATAGAATATACTCGAAAACTGCTTTATTATTCTAAGGAGTTTCCACCTTTCCTCATGGTTAAGGTGGTCTATCCTGATTTTTTGGTGAGGAGACCTCTGCTCTTCCTCTCCACTTATTATATTGAAGTTGCTATCGTTTACAACTGTGGTTTCGAGTGGCCTTATTGTGACTGTTGTAGGACGGTCTTGTTTTGATTTTACGAGAACTTGGGCTTCATAATCTTCTACCTTATATACTCCTTCGCACACTGTTATTTTTCCATCTGAGGACTTCTTTTCCTGCAGATAGGCTAGGCCTTGTCTTTGTAGTACTGGTATTTTAAGGTCAAAAGTTCCATTTGTATTAAGGGTATAATTTATTTTGTTTTCTTTATTATCAAAGTAAATTTTTGTAGTATTGTATTTGGTAGACAGGGTTTGGTTATAATAGTCAATTTTGCTTTCCAATGGAATTAAAATGTTATTTCCAATTAAGCCGTCGTATTGGTTATGGAAAGAGTATATATAGAATTGTACTTTGTTACTCTGATCACCCAGTTCGCTAAAGAGAGGAACTGTTGCCTGTTGAGTAATCGTAACTTCATCGTTTAATGTTTTAAGGGTTACGTTTTTATTGAGTGGGTGTACTAGATTGGGGTTACATAAAGCAGAATTTATGATAGAATGAGTGGCTCCTGTGTCTATTATAAACTTAAGTGGTCGAACTTGGCTTTTAACTACTATATAGGGTAGTTGGGTACAGAGGCTGGTAAAGGAAAATTTTGTTGTGTGATATTTGGTTTTATTTCGGTCTTATTTATTTCCATTGGTTCTGGGGGTTGTGATTCATTGTTTTGTTGTATAGAATTTGACCTGTCATAAAAGGAATTTCTATAGTTATTGTTGGGCGTTTGTTCGTAATTTTGTGAGTAATTGCCCCTATTTGCATTCCTATTAAATTGCGGGACTCTGTAAGCCTGATTTTGCCAGTTTGGGCGTTGCACGTATTGGTTATTGGTTTTATGATAGGAAGTTTGTGTTCTGGTTTGGTTCCCATTACTAAAATTTTTATTGAACCCTTTATTACTGTTGAAAGAGGGGTTTTTATTAAAATTGTGATTGTTTTGTTTATTGAAACCATTTCTTTTAAAAGAGGGTGTTGAATTTGTGTTAGCTGGGCTATAATATGCATACCCGGCTTCATGAAGGATGTCCATTGCTATTTCGATTGTCTCAGGTTTGCGACAATAAAGAATTGATCTCATTGGTTCCGGAAGCTTATTTTTAAAAATCGTTAGCGCCGAATTTTTGTTATTTTCCATAGTCTGTTCTGTAATAGCTAAATCATCTCCCAATGATAATTTTGTCTTTACATTGAGCCTTCTAAGTGCAGTTTTTATTTCATTGTAAAAGTTTACGGCGTTTGTTTTAAAAGAAACGCTTCGCATTTTATCGAATAACTCTTCAGTGTTAGAGCTATCGCCAAAATTATTTATCAGAATTTCTTTTATCTCTAGCCAAGAAGTAACATGGTTATTAATATCTATGATTTCCCGTGCTCTGCCTCTAAGTCTGGACTTAATAGTGTCCGAAAGAATGCTTTGGGATAAGTTATCATAACGTTGTAATAGTGGGTGTATTTTATCTATAAGGCTTATAAAGTTTGGGAGATCCCTGTAATCTCCGGAAAATTCTGGTAGCTTATAAAGATATTTAAGTGGATCGATAGTAAGTGATATCGGGGCCACGGCCATTGCTGCTTTTAAATTTTCGGTTTGAATAGAGATGTCGTTTTCTTTATTTAACTGAGTATTCTCGTTTGCTTGCGTTTTTAAATTAATTTTATTTAATAACTCTGTCAAATTGTCTAATTCTTTGCTCATAGCAAATCTTACCTTGTTTAGCGATTCTTTTGGTGTAAAAAAAAAATTTTTTTTTTAGTATACTCGATATTACTATAATCTTAGTTTAAATTTTATAATTTTTCGTAAATCTAAAAATACATCTAGAATTTCCATAAAAATATTTACTTAAAACCTAATAAGAATAAATTTAATTGATATATTTATTTATTTATTTATTTTTTTTTTTTGTTAAAAGATAAAAAAAAGTTTATTTTCTCGAGTAGAAATAAAGAAAGTTATTGGGTAAAAAAAATTTTCTACTTTCGTTTTAAATGCAAGGGTTTGACATAATTAAATTAATATATATATAAAAAAATTTAATTGTTAATATATATATATATATATTTAAATTCAATGTCCCTTTAAGCAAACAGTTAAAATATTTATTTGAAAAAAAAAAAAGAGACTATTTAGTTAATTCATTTTACATTAATTTAATATATAATATCTATATAATATACATAAAATAATGTTGAAAATTTCTTTTTCCTGTATACTTACGCAAAATAACGAAATTCCTCCTTTTAATTATTTGGATGAGTACTGTTGTGACAGTTCCTGAAAACACCAAGGTTGTTGATTTCCTGGGAGTTGTAGTTCCGTTGGGCCTAGTTGGGCCTAGTTGATTCCTTAATCAGACTCTTTTTGGATGCACTATTATACGTTAGAACGCAAGTGAAAGATTCACCAACAATCACTTATAATTTTTATTAGTATAAAACTGTTTTTTTTTTTTGTGAAATATTAATGAATTCACTTAGCGCATCCTACCGGCTGCGCCAATTAACTTCCCAGGTTTATTTATTTGTAAAATTTATTATTAGATTTTTATTTAAAGTTTAAAATTTTCCACAAAGTAGTTATCGAGTCGGTGTCCTCCAGTCGACTGACTGTTAGATCCCCTTTTTTTTAATTCCCTCGCTTATGTCTCGGGTAAGTGTAATTGAAGAACCTTGAGACATAAACGATGGAATTTTGCATTCAACAAATTTTATCAGCACAAATTTTATCAGCGGAAACGGTTTCGCGTTAATTTAATTGAATTTTTGTTTACGCTTCAAGTTCGGTTTTGATCTAGACTTGAAGCGTAAACAAAAATTTGAAACGTTTTTTATTTATACAAAGTTAGATAATGTTCTCTACAACATTATCTATAACTATTAAACTCAATAGTTGATATCGTTTTTTAATAAATTGTGCAGCTTTTCTAAAAGCAAGTAAATATAGAACACAATTGAACCAATTCTAGTAACTGTAGTGGTAAAGAAGCAATATAATGAAGAACTAATAACACATTGTGGTACAGATACAGAACTATAGGAAACTTGTAGTTTGTGTTAGAGTATAAGTTTGAAAATTCTAACTCTGCTTTAAGATGTAGAACTGAACACCTAATCAGAAAAAATGGTATTATACTCAATAGTTGTGAAATTCACATCAGTTCATAACGTATGGGCCCAACTGCAGACACCTAATCAATGGTTATATACATTGACTGAAGAACAAATTATTGACTTCATTTGCAATAAAAGCCATAACAAAAGGACTTTGCATGGTAGCGGTATTTTAACTTTAGTTGGGGGATGTCAAATGAACAGCAAGGAAGCTATACTTAAACTAACATCAATGTTCCATCACAAATCTATACAAAATCTTTCCAAACAGGAGTTGATCTCAACATCAGCAACAAATCAGTACCTTATGTCACCTCAATCCGAACTCACTCAAGGTGAGTCCTCACGACTGCTCCGACTGCTGCATCGGCTCTGACTGCCTTTTGATCTATTTCATTTATAACCAAATAAAGTTTGACTGTTCCGACTGCAATGACTGCTCCGACTGCTGCGTCTGCTCTGACTTTTGTATACATATATAGTCTTCCACCCTAACCTCCTTTACCCAACCTTCCCGAACACATTGTGGTACAGATACAGAACTATAGGAAACTTGTAGTTTGTGTTAGAGTATAAGTTTGAAAATTCTAACTCTGCTTTTAAAATGGTATTATACTCAATAGTTGTGAAATTCACAGCAGTTCATAACGTATGGGCCCAACTGCAGACACCTAATCAATGGTTATATACATTGACTGAAGAACAAATTATTGACTTCATCTGCAATTATTAAACTCAACAGTTGATATTGTTTTTTGATAAATTGTGCAGCTTTTCTCAAAACAAATAAATATAGAACACAATTGAACCAATTCTAGTAACTGTAGTGGTAAAGAAGCAATATAATGAAAAACTAATAACACATTGTGGTACAGATACAGAACTATAGGAAACTTGTACTTTATGTTAGAGTATGAGTTCGAAAATCGTAAATCTGCTTTAAGAGCTAGAAATGAACACCTAATCAGAAAGAATGGTATTATACTCAATACTGGTATTATACTCAGCGGGAAATGCTGGTCTTTGATAATTGGCAATCTGTTTAGACTACCATAAGTTTTAGCGGGAAACGCTGGTCTTTGGTAGCTAAAAGATTTAAAAACGTCCTCCTTTATTAAGAATTCCAAAATAATATTACCTTAGGTGGACTTTGTGAATTGTTTGCCTTGTCGATGCTTTTTGCTTAAGTTACCAAAAGTCTTAGCGGCAAACGCTGGTCTTTGGTAACTTTGCAAACTAAAATATCTGGACAAGATGAATTTCGTAGGTTACCAAAAGTTTTAGCGGGAAACGCTGGTCTTTGGTAACCAAATACAATGAAGAAAACTTTGAGTTTTAAACACCAACTTGTTTATTTTAAAAAAAAAAGAAAACTCGCCTGCCGAAAGGCCCGTGGTTTGTCTTTACACAATTTTTACAAGAACTCCCTTGACTATAAAAATTATTCTACTTTTATACACAATTTTTGATCCCTCCTTCTGTATAATTTTTTACTTTTGCTATAATATAATTTTTCTTTTTGCGAAATCTGCAAATCAATTAAATATATTTGAATTTGTATTTGCATTTACAAAGTTCATTTTGGTTCATTTAACTAAGTTAAACGAATCAAAGTTTTATAATATGCATACATGCATATTTTGTTAGACTTAATTGTTTTCCCTGTTTTTTTTTTTTCGTTTTTTATTCTAAAAAATTGAGAAAGTATGAAGATTGGAGATCTTCATATCTAACATTCCTTCCCCCTTATTGAGAACATTTTTCCGGGTGAGAAATGTTCACAAGTTTTATTTGTGTCAAACTATAACTCTTAATAGTATAGTATATATATATTTTTTTGTGTTTAAAAATGTTTAACTATTTCAAAATTGGAATATCCCCCCCCCCTTTTTTTTTTTATTTGTATATATTTGATTTTCCCTTTTTTAATTTAACAATTAGATGAAAGAAAATTTTAACCATTAATATAGGTATTTAGTTTTAATAATTTTAATCGTTAATTTAGTTTCAATAATTATGAATATAAGAAATTTTCAACCATTATATTATTTTTAACAAGTTAGAGTATGTATATGTAATTTAGAGTATGTATACACCTATCCCCCGATTTACACGGTACTTTTTTTTACACGATTTCGCTTTAACCCGTTTTTTTTGATAGTCTTATCCTCCGATTTGCACGGTAATTTTTACTTTTACACGACTTGTAAAGTGTAAAGGAAAAATTAAAAAGGGTAAAAAAAAATTTATATGGTTACTGGCGACAATCAAAAATTCCGCGAAAAAAAGGAGCCGACAATCCTCCTTTGTATGATGTATATTTCATCAGGAAGGTCAGGAAGAAAAGATTAATTGCTTATAATAGTGACGATAGCGATTGAACTATTATATTAATTTTCATTAACTTCGTATTTAATGTTTTTTGTTTTTCAATTTTATTTTATTCTTATTTCACGTTAAAATAAATGAATTAAATTTTTAAAAACCTGACTAAACTATGTTTAATATAGGTTTCTTTTCGATTTACACGGTTTTTAGTACAAACAATATGATTTCGATTTACACGATATTTTAGGGAACGGATCTATCGTGTAAATCGGGGGACAGGTGTAATATACAAAAATATTTACGAAAACTCTAGTTTATAACACAATTTTGCACTTTAAGTACTGGTAAAATAGAACCAACCTTATTTGGTTAAAAATGAAAAAGATCTAAACTCAGTCGACAACATTGCTTTTTGATATTCAATTCTCTACAATGCTTTTTGATATTAAATTCTCTTGAGAAAAATAAATCAACTTCTTAGGAATAAAATAATATAAAATATAAAAAATGAAATAGATCAAAACGCAGTCGAAATCACTGCTTTTTGATATTAAATTGTCCAGCGAGAAAAACGGCTGAAGAAGCGAGTTGAAATGCCGATGGAAACGCAGCCGTATACTGTAATAATAGAATGCCATTGAGCTTTGCCATGCTCTTTGAAGATATTTGTCGATGAAAAAGGTAACAAATAAACAAACAAATAGAGAAAAAATAAATCAACTTCCTAGACATAAAATAATATACAAAAATATTTACGAAAACTCTAGTTTATAACACAATTTTGTACTTTAAGTACTGGTAAAAAGAACCAACTTTATTTGGTTAGAAATGAAAAAGATCTAAACGCAGTCGACAACATTGCTTTTTGATATTAAATTCTCTTGAGAAAAATAAATCAACTTCTTAGGCATAAAATAATATAAAATATAAAAAATGATATTTCATTTTTTTGATCTATTGATCAAAACGCAGTCCATAACACTGCTTTTTGATATTAAATTCTCCAGCGAGAAAAACGGCCGAAGAAGCGGGTTGCAATGCAAGTGGAAACGCAGCCACATACTGTAATAATAGAATGCCATTGAGCTTTGCCATGCTCTTTGAAGATATTTGTCGATGAAAAAGGTAACAAATAAACAAACAAATAGAGCAAAAATAAATCAACTTCTTAGACATAAAATAATATACAAAAATATTTACGAAAACTCTAGTTTATAACACAATTTTGCACTGGTAAAAAAGAACCAACTTTATTTGGTTAAAAATGAAAAGATCTAAACGCAGTCGACAACATTATTTTTGATATTAAATTCTCTACACTGCTTTTTGATATTAAATTCTCTTGAGAAAAATAAATCAACTTCTTAGGCATAAAATAATATAAAATATAAAAAATGATATTTCATTTTTTTGATCTATTGATCAAAACGCAGTCCATAACACTGCTTTTTGATATTAAATTCTCCAGCGAGAAAAACGGCCGAAGAAGCGGGTTGCAATGCAAGTGGAAACGCAGCCACATACTGTAATAATAGAATGCCATTGAGCTTTGCCATGCTCTTTGAAGATATTTGTCGATGAAAAAGGTAACAAATAAACAAACAAATAGAGCAAAAATAAATCAACTTCTTAGACATAAAATAATATACAAAAATATTTACGAAAACTCTAGTTTATAACACAATTTTGCACTGGTAAAAAAGAACCAACTTTATTTGGTTAAAAATGAAAAGATCTAAACGCAGTCGACAACATTGCTTTTTGATATTAAATTCTTTACACTGCTTTTTGAAATTAAATTTTCTTGAGAAAACTAAATCAACTTCTTAGGCATAAAATAATATAAAATATAAAAAATGAAATAGATCAAAACGCAGTCGAAAACACTGCTTTTTGATATTAAATTCTCCAGTGAGAAAAACGGCCGAAGAAGCGGGTTGAAATGCCGATGGAAACGCAGCCGTATACTGTAATAATAGAATGCCATTGAGCTTTGCCATGCTCTTTGAAGATATTTGTCGATGAAAAAGGTAACAAATAAACAAACAAATAGAGAAAAAATAAATCAACTTCCTAGACATAAAATAATATACAAAAATATTTACGAAAACTCTAGTTTATAACACAATTTTGTACTTTAAGTACTGGTAAAAAGAACCAACTTTATTTGGTTAGAAATGAAAAAGATCTAAACGCAGTCGACAACATTGCTTTTTGATATTAAATTCTCTTGAGAAAAATAAATCAACTTCTTAGGCATAAAATAATATAAAATATAAAAAATGATATTTCATTTTTTTGATCTATTGATCAAAACGCAGTCGAAAACACTGCTTTTTGATATTAAATTCTCCAGTGAGAAAAACGGCCGAAGAAGCGGGTTGAAATACCGATGGAAACGCAGCCGTATACTGTAATAATAGAATGCCATTGAGCTTTGCCATGCTCTTTGAAGATATTTGTCGATGAAAAAGGTAACAAATAAACAAACAAATAGAGCAAAAATAAATCAACTTCCTAGGCATAAAATAATATACAAAAATATTTACGAAAACTCTAGTTTATAACACAATTTTGCACTTTAAGTACTGGTAAAAAAGAACCAACTTTATTTGGTTAGAAATGAAAAAGATCTAAACGCAGTCGACAACATTGCTTTTTGATATTAAATTCTCTACACTGCTTTTTGATATTAAATTCTCTTGAGAAAAATAAATCAACTTCTTAGGCATAAAATAATATAAAATATAAAAAATGATATTTCAATTTTTTGATCTATTTATCAAAACGCAGTCGAAAACACTGCTTTTTGATATTAAATTCTCCAGTGAGAAAAACGGCCGAAGAAGCGGGTTGAAATGCCGACGGAAACACAGCCACATCCTGTAATAATAGAATGCCATTGAGCTTTGCCATGCTCTTTGAAGATATTTGTCGATGAAAAAGGTAACAAATAAACAAACAAATAGAGCAAAAATAAATCAACTCCTTAGGCATAAAATAATATACAAAAATATTTACGAAAACTCTAGTTTAGAAAACAATTTTGCACTTTAAGTACTGGTAAAAAAGAACCAACTCTATTTGGTTAGAAGTGAAAAAGATCTAAACGCAGTCGACAATATTGCTTTTTGATATTCAATTCTCTACACTGCTTTTTGATATTAAATTCTTTTGAGAAAAATAAATCAACTTCTTAGGAATAAAACAATATAAAGTATAAAAAATGAAATAGATTAAAACGCAGTCGAAAACACTGCTTTTTGATATCAAATTCTCCAGTGAGAAAAATGGCCGAAGAAGCGGGTTGAAATGCCGATGGAAACGCAGCCGTATACTGTAATAATAGAATGCCATTGAGCTTTGCCATGCTCTTTGAAGATATTTGTCGATGAAAAAGGTAACAAATAAACAAACAAATAGAGAAAAAATAAATCAACTTCTTAGACATAAAATAATGTACAAAAATATTTACGAAAACTCTAGTTTATAACACAATTTTGCACTTTAAGTACTGGTAAAAAAGAACCAACTTTATTTGGTTAGAAGTGAAAAAGATCTAAACGCAGTCGACAATATTGCTTTTTGATATTCAATTCTCTACACTGCTTTTTGATATTAAATTCTTTTGAGAAAAATAAATCAACTTCTTAGGAATAAAACAATATAAAATATAAAAAATGAAATAGATCAAAACGCAGTCGAAAACACTGCTTTTTGATATCAAATTCTCCAGTGAGAAAAATGGCCGAAGAAGCGGGTTGAAATGCCGATGGAAACGCAGCCGTATACTGTAATAATAGAATGCCATTGAGCTTTGCCATGCTCTTTGAAGATATTTGTCGATGAAAAAGGTAACAAATAAACAAACAAATAGAGCAAAAATAAATCAACTTCTTAGGCATAAAATAATATACAAAAATATTTACGAAAACTCTAGTTTAGAAAACAATTTTGCACTTTAAGTACTGGTAAAAAAGAACCAACTTTATTTGGTTAGAAGTGAATAAGATCTAAACGCAGTCCACAATATTGCTTTTTGATATTCAATTCTCTACACTGCTTTTTGATATTAAATTCTTTTGAGAAAAATAAATCAACTTCTTAGGCATAAAATAATATAAAATATAAAAAATGATATTTCAATTTTTTGATCTATTGATCAAAACGCAGTCGAAAACACTGCTTTTTGATATTAAATTCTCCAGTGAGAAAAACGGCCGAAGAAGCGGGTTGAAATGCCGACGGAAACACAGCCACATCCTGTAATAATAGAATGCCATTGAGCTTTGCCATGCTCTTTGAAGATATTTGTCGATGAAAAAGGTAACAAATAAACAAACAAATAGAGCAAAAATAAATCAACTTCTTAGGCATAAAATAATATACAAAAATATTTACGAAAACTCTAGTTTAGAAAACAATTTTGCACTTTAAGTACTGGTAAAAAAGAACCAACTTTATTTGGTTAGAAGTGAAAAAGATCTAAACGCAGTCGACAATATTGCTTTTTGATATTCAATTCTCTACACTGCTTTTTGATATTAAATTCTTTTGAGAAAAATAAATCAACTTCTTAGGAATAAAACAATATAAAATATAAAAAATGAAATAGATCAAAACGCAGTCGAAAACACTGCTTTTTGATATCAAATTCTCCAGTGAGAAAAATGGCCGAAGAAGCGGGTTGAAATGCCGATGGAAACGCAGCCGTATACTGTAATAATAGAATGCCATTGAGCTTTGCCATGCTCTTTGAAGATATTTGTCGATGAAAAAGGTAACAAATAAACAAACAAATAGAGCAAAAATAAATCAACTTCTTAGGCATGAAATAATATACAAAAATATTTACGAAAACTCTAGTTTAGAAAACAATTTTGCACTTTAAGTACTGGTAAAAAAGAACCAACTTTATTTGGTTAGAAGTGAAAAAGATCTAAACGCAGTCGACAATATTGCTTTTTGATATTCAATTCTCTACACTGCTTTTTGATATTAAATTCTCTTGAGATAAATAAATCAACTTCTTAGGCATAAAATAATATAAAATATAAAAAATGATATTTCAATTTTTTGATCTATTGATCAAAACACAGTCGAAAACATTGCTTTTTGATATTAAATTCTCCAGTGAGAAAAACGGCCGAAGAAGCGGGTTGAAATGCCGACGGAAACACAGCCACATCCTGTAATAATAGAATGCCATTGAGCTTTGCCATGCTCTTTGAAGATATTTGTCGATGAAAAAGGTAACAAATAAACAAACAAATAGAGCAAAAATAAATCAACTTCTTAGGCATAAAATAATATACAAAAATATTTACGAAAACTCTAGTTTAGAAAACAATTTTGCACTTTAAGTACTGGTAAAAAAGAACCAACTTTATTTGGTTAGAAGTGAAAAAGATCTAAACGCAGTCGACAATATTGCTTTTTGATATTCAATTCTCTACACTGCTTTTTGATATTAAATTCTTTTGAGAAAAATAAATCAACTTCTTAGGCATAAAATAATATAAAATATAAAAAATGATATTTCAATTTTTTGATCTATTGATCAAAACGCAGTCGAAAACACTGCTTTTTGATATTAAATTCTCCAGTGAGAAAAACGGCCGAAGAAGCGGGTTGAAATGCCGACGGAAACACAGCCACATCCTGTAATAATAGAATGCCATTGAGCTTTGCCATGCTCTTTGAAGATATTTGTCGATGAAAAAGGTAACAAATAAACAAACAAATAGAGCAAAAATAAATCAACTTCTTAGGCATAAAATAATATACAAAAATATTTACGAAAACTCTAGTTTAGAAAACAATTTTGCACTTTAAGTACTGGTAAAAAAGAACCAACTTTATTTGGTTAGAAGTGAAAAAGATCTAAACGCAGTCGACAATATTGCTTTTTGATATTCAATTCTCTACACTGCTTTTTGATATTAAATTCTTTTGAGAAAAATAAATCAACTTCTTAGGCATAAAATAATATAAAATATAAAAAATGATATTTCAATTTTTTGATCTATTGATCAAAACGCAGTCGAAAACACTGCTTTTTGATATTAAATTCTCCAGTGAGAAAAACGGCCGAAGAAGCGGGTTGAAATGCCGACGGAAACACAGCCACATCCTGTAATAATAGAATGCCATTGAGCTTTGCCATGCTCTTTGAAGATATTTGTCGATGAAAAAGGTAACAAATAAACAAACAAATAGAGCAAAAATAAATCAACTTCTTAGGCATAAAATAATATACAAAAATATTTACGAAAACTCTAGTTTAGAAAACAATTTTGCACTTTAAGTACTGGTAAAAAAGAACCAACTTTATTTGGTTAGAAGTGAAAAAGATCTAAACGCAGTCGACAATATTGCTTTTTGATATTCAATTCTCTACACTGCTTTTTGATATTAAATTCTTTTGAGAAAAATAAATCAACTTCTTAGGAATAAAACAATATAAAATATAAAAAATGGCCGAAGAAGCGGGTTGAAGTGCCGATGGAAACGCAGCCGTATACTGTAATAATAGAATGCCATTGAGCTTTGCCATGCTCTTTGAAGATATTTGTCGATGAAAAAGGTAACAAATAAACAAACAAATAGAGAAAAAATAAATCAACTTCTTAGACATAAAATAATGTACAAAAATATTTACGAAAACTCTAGTTTATAACACAATTTTGCACTTTAAGTACTGGTAAAAAAGAACCAACTTTATTTGGTTAGAAATGAAAAAGATCTAAACGCAGTCGACAACATTGCTTTTTGATATTAAATTCTCTACACTGCTTTTTGATATTAAATTCTCTTGAGATAAATAAATCAACTTCTTAGGCATAAAATAATATAAAATATAAAAAATGATATTTCAATTTTTTGATCTATTGATCAAAACACAGTCGAAAACACTGCTTTTTGATATTAAATTGTCCAGCGAGAAAAACGGCTGAAGAAGCGGGTTGAAATGCCGATGGAAACGCAGCCGTATACTGTAATAATAGAATGCCATTGAGCTTTGCCATGCTCTTTGAAGATATTTGTCGATGAAAAAGGTAACAAATAAACAAACAAATAGAGAAAAAATAAATCAACTTCCTAGACATAAAATAATATACAAAAATATTTACGAAAACTCTAGTTTATAACACAATTTTGTACTTTAAGTACTGGTAAAAAGAACCAACTTTATTTGGTTAGAAATGAAAAAGATCTAAACGCAGTCGACAACATTGCTTTTTGATATTAAATTCTCTTGAGAAAAATAAATCAACTTCTTAGGCATAAAATAATATAAAATATAAAAAATGATATTTCATTTTTTTGATCTATTGATCAAAACGCAGTCCATAACACTGCTTTTTGATATTAAATTCTCCAGCGAGAAAAACGGCCGAAGAAGCGGGTTGCAATGCAAGTGGAAACGCAGCCACATACTGTAATAATAGAATGCCATTGAGCTTTGCCATGCTCTTTGAAGATATTTGTCGATGAAAAAGGTAAAAAATAAACAAACAAATAGAGCAAAAATAAATCAACTTCTTAGACATAAAATAATATACAAAAATATTTACGAAAACTCTAGTTTATAACACAATTTTGCACTGGTAAAAAAGAACCAACTTTATTTGGTTAAAAATGAAAAGATCTAAACGCAGTCGACAACATTATTTTTGATATTAAATTCTCTACACTGCTTTTTGATATTAAATTCTCTTGAGAAAAATAAATCAACTTCTTAGGCATAAAATAATATAAAATATAAAAAATGATATTTCAATTTTTTGATCTATTTATCAAAACGCAGTCGAAAACACTGCTTTTTGATATTAAATTCTCCAGTGAGAAAAACGGCCGAAGAAGCGGGTTAAAATGCCGACGGAAACACAGCCACATCCTGTAATAATAGAATGCCATTGAGCTTTGCCATGCTCTTTGAAGATATTTGTCGATGAAAAAGGTAACAAATAAACAAACAAATAGAGAAAAAATAAATCAACTTCTTAGACATAAAATAATGTACAAAAATATTTACGAAAACTCTAGTTTATAACACAATTTTGCACTTTAAGTACTGGTAAAAAAGAACCAACTTTATTTGGTTAGAAATGAAAAAGATCTAAACGCAGTCGACAACATTGCTTTTTGATATTAAATTCTCTACACTGCTTTTTGATATTAAATTCTCTTGAGATAAATAAATCAACTTCTTAGGCATAAAATAATATAAAATATAAAAAATGATATTTCAATTTTTTGATCTATTGATCAAAACGCAGTCGAGAACACTGCTTTTTGATATTAAATTCTCCAGTGAGAAAAACGGCCGAAGAAGCGGGTTGAAATGCCGACGGAAACACAGCCACATCATGTAATAATAGAATGCCATTGAGCTTTGCCATGCTCTTTGAAGATATTTGTCGATGAAAAAGGTAACAAATAAACAAACAAATAGAGCAAAAATAAATCAACTTCTTAGGCATAAAATAATATACAAAAATATTTACGAAAACTCTAGTTTAGAAAACAATTTTGCACTTTAAGTACTGGTAAAAAAGAACCAACTTTATTTGGTTAGAAGTGAAAAAGATCTAAACGCAGTCGACAATATTGCTTTTTGATATTCAATTCTCTACACTGCTTTTTGATATTAAATTCTTTTGAGAAAAATAAATCAACTTCTTAGGAATAAAACAATATAAAATATAAAAAATGAAATAGATCAAAACGCAGTCGAAAACACTGCTTTTTGATATCAAATTCTCCAGTGAAAAAAATGGCCGAAGAAGCGGGTTGAAATGCCGATGGAAACGCAGCCGTATACTGTAATAATAGAATGCCATTGAGCTTTGCCATGCTCTTTGAAGATATTTGTCGATGAAAAAGGTAACAAATAAACAAACAAATAGAGAAAAAATAAATCAACTTCTTAGACATAAAATAATGTACAAAAATATTTACGAAAACTCTAGTTTATAACACAATTTTGCACTTTAAGTACTGGTAAAAAAGAACCAACTTTATTTGGTTAGAAATGAAAAAGATCTAAACGCAGTCGACAACATTGCTTTTTGATATTAAATTCTCTACACTGCTTTTTGATATTAAATTCTCTTGAGATAAATAAATCAACTTCTTAGGCATAAAATAATATAAAATATAAAAAATGATATTTCAATTTTTTGATCTATTGATCAAAACGCAGTCGAGAACACTGCTTTTTGATATTAAATTCTCCAGTGAGAAAAACGGCCGAAGAAGCGGGTTGAAATGCCGACGGAAACACAGCCACATCATGTAATAATAGAATGCCATTGAGCTTTGCCATGCTCTTTGAAGATATTTGTCGATGAAAAAGGTAACAAATAAACAAACAAATAGAGCAAAAATAAATCAACTTCTTAGGCATAAAATAATATACAAAAATATTTACGAAAACTCTAGTTTAGAAAACAATTTTGCACTTTAAGTACTGGTAAAAAAGAACCAACTTTATTTGGTTAGAAGTGAAAAAGATCTAAACGCAGTCGACAATATTGCTTTTTGATATTCAATTCTCTACACTGCTTTTTGATATTAAATTCTTTTGAGAAAAATAAATCAACTTCTTAGGAATAAAACAATATAAAATATAAAAAATGAAATAGATCAAAACGCAGTCGAAAACACTGCGTTTTGATATCAAATTCTCCAGTGAAAAAAATGGCCGAAGAAGCGGGTTGAAATGCCGATGGAAACGCAGCCGTATACTGTAATAATAGAATGCCATTGAGCTTTGCTACGCTCTTTGAAGATATTTGTCGATGAAAAAGGTAACAAATAGAGCAAAAATAAATCAACTTCTTAGGCATAAAATAATATACAAAAATATTTACGAAAACTCTAGTTTATAACACAATTTTGCACTTTAAGTACTGGTAAAAAAGAACCAACTTTATTTGGTTAGAAATGAAAAAGATCTAAACGCAGTCGACAACATTGCTTTTTGATATTAAATTCTCTACACTGCTTCTTGATATTAAATTCTCTTGAGATAAATAAATCAACTTCTTAGGCATAAAATAATATAAAATATAAAAAATGATATTTCAATTTTTTGATCTATTGATCAAAACACAGTCGAAAACACTGCTTTTTGATATTAAATTCTCCAGTGAGAAAAACGGCCGAAGAAGCGGGTTGAAATGCCGACGGAAACACAGCCACATCCTGTAATAATAGAATGCCATTGAGCTTTGCCATGCTCTTTGAAGATATTTGTCGATGAAAAAGGTAACAAATAAACAAACAAATAGAGCAAAAATAAATCAACTTCTTAGGCATTAAATAATATACAAAAATATTTACGAAAACTCTAGTTTAGAAAACAATTTTGCACTTTAAGTACTGGTAAAAAAGAACCAACTTTATTTGGTTAGAAGTGAAAAAGATCTAAACGCAGTCGACAATATTGCTTTTTGATATTCAATTCTCTACACTGCTTTTTGATATTAAATTCTTTTGAGAAAAATAAATCAACTTCTTAGGAATAAAACAATATAAAATATAAAAAATGAAATAGATCAAAACGCAGTCGAAAACACTGCTTTTTGATATTAAATTCTCCAGTGAGAAAAACGGCAGAAGAAGAAGGTTGAAATGCCGATGGAAACGCAGCCGCATACTGTAATAATAGAATGCCATTGAGCTTTGCCATGCTCTTTGAAGATATTTGTCGACGAAAAAGGTAACAAATAAACAAACAAATAGAGCAAAAATAAATCAACTTCCTAGGCATAAAATAATATACAAAAATATTTACGAAAGCTCTAGTATATAACACAATTTTGCACTTTAAGTACTGGTAAAAAAGAACCAACATTATTTGGTTAAAAATGAAAAAGATCTAAACGCAGTCGACAACATTGCTTTTTGATATTAAATTCTTAACACTGCTTTTTGATATTAAATTCTCTTGAGAAAAATAAATCAACTTCTTAGGAATAAAATAATATAAAATATAAAAAATGAAATAGATCAAAACGCAGTCGAAAACACTGCTTTTTGATATTAAATTCTCCAGTGAGAAAAACGGCAGAAGAAGAGGGTTGAAATGCCGATGGAAACGAAGCCGCATACTGTAATAATAGAATGCCATTGAGCTTTGCCATGCTCTTTGAAGATATTTGTCGATGAAAAAGGTAGCAAATAGAGCAAAACTAAATCAACTTCTTAGACATAAAATAATATAAAATATAAAAATTTAAATAGATAAAATGGCAGTCGAAAACACTGCTTTTTGATATTAAATTCTCCAGTGAGAAAAACGGCCGAAGAAGGGGGTTGAAATGACGATGGAAACGCAGCCGCATACTGTAATAATAGAATGCCATTGAGCTTTGCCATGCTCTTTGAAGATATTTGTTGACCGAAAAGGTAACAAATAAACAAACAAATAGAGCAAAAATAAATCAACTTCCTAGGCATAAAATAATATAAAATATAAAAAATTAAATAGATTAAAACGCAGTCGAAAACACTGCTTTTTGATATTAAATTCTCCAGTGAAAAAAACGGCAGAAGAAGAGGGTTGAAATGCCGATGGAAACGCAGCCGCATACGGTAATAATAGAATGCCATTGAGCTTTGCCATGCTCTTTGAAGATATTTGTCGACGAAAAACGTAACAAATAAACAAACAAATAGAGCAAAAATAAATAAACTTCCTTGGCATAAAATAATATAAAATATAAAAAATTAAACAGATAAAAACGCAGTCGAAAACACTGCTTTTTGATATTAAATTCTCCAGCTAAAAAACGGCCGAAGAAGCGGGTTGCAATGCAAGTGGAAACGCAGCCACATACTGTAATAATAGAATGCCATTGAGCTTTGCCATGCTCTTTGAAGATATTTGTCGATGAAAAAGGTAACAAATAAACAAAAAAATAGAGCAAAAATAAATCAACTTCTTAGACATAAAATAATATACAAAAATATTTACGAAAACTCTAGTTTATAACACAATTTTGCACTTTAAGTACTGGTAAAAAAGAACCAACTTTATTTGGTTAGAAATGAAAAAGATCTAAGCGCAGTCGACAACATTGCTTTTTGATATTAAATTCTCTACACTGCTTTTGATATTAAATTCTCTTGTGAAAAATAAATCAACTTCTTAGGCATAAAATAATATAAAATATAAAAAATGATATTTCAATTTTTTGATCTATTGATCAAAACGCAGTCGAAAACACTGCTTTTTGATATTAAATTCTCCAGTGAGAAAAACGGCCGAAGAAGCGGGTTGAAATGCCGACGGAAACACAGCCACATCCTGTAATAATAGAATGCCATTGAGCTTTGCCATGCTCTTTGAAGATATTTGTCGACGAAAAAGGTAACAAATAAACAAACAAATAGAGCAAAAATAAATCAACTTCCTAGACATAAAATAATATACAAAAATATTTACGAAAGCTCTAGTTTATAACAGAATTTTGCACTTTAAGTACTGGTAAAAAAGAACCAACTTTATTTGGTTAAAAATGAAAAAGATCTAAACGCAGTCGACAACATTGCTTTTTGATATTAAATTCTTAACACTGCTTTTTTATATTAAATTCTCTTGAGAAAAATAAATCAACTTCTTAGGAATAAAATAATATAAAATATAAAAAATGAAATAGATCAAAACGCAGTCAAAAACACTGCTTTTTGATATTAAATTCTCCAGTGAGAAAAACGGCAGAAGAAGAGGGTTGAAATGCCGATGGAAACGAAGCCGCATACCGTAATAATAGAATGCCATTGAGCTTTGCCATGCTCTTTGAAGATATTTGTCGATGAAAAAGGTAGCAAATAGAGCAAAACTAAATCAACTTCTTAGGCATAAAATAATATAAAATATAAAAATTTAAATAGATAAAATGGCAGTCGAAAACACTGCTTTTTGATATTAAATTCTCCAGTGAGAAAAACGGCCGAAGAAGGGGGTTGAAATGACGATGGAAACGCAGCGGCATACTGTAATAATAGAATGCCATTGAGCTTTGCCATGCTCTTTGAAGATATTTGTTGACCGAAAAGGTAACAAATAAACAAACAAATAGAGCAAAAATAAATCAACTTCCTAGGCATAAAATAATATAAAATATAAAAAATTAAATAGATGAAAACGCAGTCGAAAACACTGCTTTTTGATATTAAATTCTCCAGTGAGAAAAACGGCCGAAGAAGGGGGTTGAAATGCCGATGGAAACGCAGCCGCATACTGTAATAATAGAATGCCATTGAGCTTTGCCATGCTCTTTGAAGATATTTATCGATGAAAAAGGTAACAAATAGAGCAAAAATAAATCAACTTCTTAGGCATAAAATAATATAAAATATAAAAAATGAAATAGATCAAAACGCAGTCGAAAACACTGCTTTCTGATATTAAATTCTCCATTGAGAAAAACGGCAGAAGAAGAGGGTTGAAATGCCGATGGAAACGCAGCCGCATACCGTAATAATAGAATGCCATTGAGCTTTGCCATGCTCTTTGAAGATATTTGTCAACGAAAAACGTAACAAATAAACAAACAAATAGAGCAAAAATAAATAAACTTCCTAGGCATAAAATAATATAAAATATAAAAAATTAAACAGATAAAAACCCAGTCGAAAACACTGCTTTTTGATATTAAATTCTCCAGTGAGAAAAATGGCCGAAGAAGCGGCTTGAAATGCCGATGGAAACGCAGACGTATACTGTAATAATAGAATGCCATTGAGCTTTACCATGCTCTTTGAAGATATTTGTCGATGAAAAAGGTAACAAATAAACAAACAAATAGAGCAAAAATAAATCAACTTCTTAGACATAAAATAATATACAAAAATATTTACGAAAACTCTAGTTTATAACACAATTTTGCACTTTAAGTACTGGTAAAAAAGAACCAACTTTATTTGGTTAGAAATGAAAAAGATCTAAACGCAGTCGACAACATTGCTTTTGTATATTAAATTCTCTACACTGCTTTTTGATATTAAATTCTCTTGAGAAAAATAAATCAACTTCTTAGGCATAAAATAATATAAAATATAAAAAATGATATTTCAATTTTTTGATCTATTGATCAAAACGCAGTCGAAAACACTGCTTTTTGATATTAAATTCTCCAGTGAGAAAAACGGCCGAAGAAGCGGGTTGAAATGCCGACGGAAACACAGCCACATCCTGTAATAATAGAATGCCATTGAGCTTTGCCATGCTCTTTGAAGATATTTGTCGATGAAAAAGGTAACAAATAAACAAACAAATAGAGCAAAAATAAATCAACTTCTTAGGCATAAAATAATATACAAAAATATTTACGAAAACTCTAGTTTAGAAAACAATTTTGCACTTTAAGTACTGGTAAAAAAGAATCAACTTTATTTGGTTAGAAGTGAAAAAGATCTAAACGCAGTCGACAATATTGCTTTTTGATATTCAATTCTCTACACTGCTTTTTGATATTAAATTCTTTTGAGAAAAATAAATCAACTTCTTAGGAATAAAACAATATAAAATATAAACAATGAAATAGATCAAAACGCAGTCGAAAACACTGCTTTTTGATATTAAATTCTCCAGTGAGAAAAACGGCAGAAGAAGAGGGTTGAAATGCCGATGGAAACGCAGCCGCATACTGTAATAATAGAATGCCATTGAGCTTTGCCATGCTCTTTGAAGATATTTGTCGACGAAAAAGGTAACAAATAAACAAACAAATAGAGCAAAAATAAATCAACTTCCTAGGCATAAAATAATATACAAAAATATTTACGAAAGCTCTAGTTTATAACACAATTTTGCACTTTAAGTACTGGTAAAAAAGAACAAACTTAATTTGGTTAAAAATGAAAAAGATCAAAACGCAGTCGAAAACACTGCTTTTTGATATTAAATTCTCCAGTGAGAAAAACGGCAGAGGAAGAGGGTTGAAATGCCGATGGAAACGAAGCCGCATACTGTAATAATAGAATGCCATTGAGCTTTGCCATGCTCTTTGAAGATATTTGTCGATGAAAAAAGTAGCAAATAGAGCAAAACTAAATCAACTTCTTAGACATAAAATAATATAAAATATAAAAATTTAAATAGATAAAATGGCAGTCGAAAACACTGCTTTTTGATATTAAAGTCTCCAGTGAGAAAAACGGCCGAAGAAGGGGGTTGAAATGACGATGGAAACGCAGCCGCATACTGTAATAATAGAATGCCATTGAGCTTTGCCATGCTCTTTGAAGATATTTGTCGACCGAAAAGGTAACAAATAAACAAACAAATAGAGCAAAAATAAATCAACTTCCTAGGCATAAAATAATATAAAATATAAAAAATTAAATAGATGAAAACGCAGTCGAAAACACTGCTTTTTGATATTAAATTCTCCAGTGAGAAAAACGGCCGAAGAAGGGGGTTGAAATGCCGATGGAAACGCAGCCGCATACTGTAATAATAGAATGCCATTGAACTTTGCCATGCTCTTTGAAGATATTTGTCGATGAAAAAGGTAACAAATAGAGCAAAAATAAATCAACTTCCTAGGCATAAAATAATATAAAATATAAAAAATTAAATAGATGAAAACGCAGTCGAAAACACTGCTTTTTGATATTAAATTCTCCAGTGAGAAAAACGGCAGAAGAAGAGGGTTGAAATGCCGATGGAAACGCAGCCGCATACTGTAATAATAGAATGCCATTGAGCTTTGCCATGCTCTTTGAGGATATTTGTCGACGAAAAACGTAACAAATAAACAAACAAATAGAGCAAAAATAAATAAACTTCCTAGGCATAAAATAATATAAAATATAAAAAATTAAACAGATAAAAACGCAGTCGAAAACACTGCTTTTTGATATTAAATTCTCCAGTGAGAAAAATGGCCGAAGAAGCGGCTTGAAATGCCGATGGAAACGCAGACGTATACTGTAATAATAGAATGCCATTGAGCTTTACCATGCTCTTTGAAGATATTTGTCGATGAAAAAGGTAACAAATAAACAAACAAATAGAGCAAAAATAAATCAACTTCTTAGACATAAAATAATATACAAAAATATTTACGAAAACTCTAGTTTATAACACAATTTTGCACTTTAAGTACTGTTAAAAAAGAACCAACTTTATTTGGTTAGAAATGAAAAAGATCTAAACGCAGTCGACAATATTGCTTTTTGATATTCAATTCTCTACACTGCTTTTTGATATTAAATTCTTTTGAGAAAAATAAATCAACTTCTTAGGAATAAAACAATATAAAATATAAACAATGAAATAGATCAAAACGCAGTCGAAAACACTGCTTTTTGATATTAAATTCTCCAGTGAGAAAAACGGCAGAAGAAGAGGGTTGAAATGCCGATGGAAACGCAGCCGCATACTGTAATAATAGAATGCCATTGAGCTTTGCCATGCTCTTTGAAGATATTTGTCGACGAAAAAGGTAACAAATAAACAAACAAATAGAGCAAAAATAAATCAACTTCCTAGGCATAAAATAATATACAAAAATATTTACGAAAGCTCTAGTTTATAACACAATTTTGCACTTTAAGTACTGGTAAAAAAGAACAAACTTAATTTGGTTAAAAATGAAAAAGATCAAAACGCAGTCGAAAACACTGCTTTTTGATATTAAATTCTCCAGTGAGAAAAACGGCAGAGGAAGAGGGTTGAAATGCCGATGGAAACGAAGCCGCATACTGTAATAATAGAATGCCATTGAGCTTTGCCATGCTCTTTGAAGATATTTGTCGATGAAAAAAGTAGCAAATAGAGCAAAACTAAATCAACTTCTTAGACATAAAATAATATAAAATATAAAAATTTAAATAGATAAAATGGCAGTCGAAAACACTGCTTTTTGATATTAAAGTCTCCAGTGAGAAAAACGACCGAAGAAGGGGGTTGAAATGACGATGGAAACGCAGCCGCATACTGTAATAATAGAATGCCATTGAGCTTTGCCATGCTCTTTGAAGATATTTGTCGACCGAAAAGGTAACAAATAAACAAACAAATAGAGCAAAAATAAATCAACTTCCTAGGCATAAAATAATATAAAATATAAAAAATTAAATAGATGAAAACGCAGTCGAAAACACTGCTTTTTGATATTAAATTCTCCAGTGAGAAAAACGGCCGAAGAAGGGGGTTGAAATGCCGATGGAAACGCAGCCGCATACTGTAATAATAGAATGCCATTGAACTTTGCCATGCTCTTTGAAGATATTTGTCGATGAAAAAGGTAACAAATAGAGCAAAAATAAATCAACTTCCTAGGCATAAAATAATATAAAATATAAAAAATTAAATAGATGAAAACGCAGTCGAAAACACTGCTTTTTGATATTAAATTCTCCAGTGAGAAAAACGGCAGAAGAAGAGGGTTGAAATGCCGATGGAAACGCAGCCGCATACTGTAATAATAGAATGCCATTGAGCTTTGCCATGCTCTTTGAGGATATTTGTCGACGAAAAACGTAACAAATAAACAAACAAATAGAGCAAAAATAAATAAACTTCCTAGGCATAAAATAATATAAAATATAAAAAATTAAACAGATAAAAACGCAGTCGAAAACACTGCTTTTTGATATTAAATTCTCCAGTGAGAAAAATGGCCGAAGAAGCGGCTTGAAATGCCGATGGAAACGCAGACGTATACTGTAATAATAGAATGCCATTGAGCTTTACCATGCTCTTTGAAGATATTTGTCGATGAAAAAGGTAACAAATAAACAAACAAATAGAGCAAAAATAAATCAACTTCTTAGACATAAAATAATATACAAAAATATTTACGAAAACTCTAGTTTATAACACAATTTTGCACTTTAAGTACTGTTAAAAAAGAACCAACTTTATTTGGTTAGAAATGAAAAAGATCTAAACGCAGTCGACAATATTGCTTTTTGATATTAAATTCTCTACACTGCTTTTTGATATTAAATTCTCTTGAGAAAAATAAATCAACTTCTTAGGAATAAAATAATATAAAATATAAAAAATGAAATAGATAAAAACGCAGTCGAAAACACTGCTTTTTGATATTAAATTCTCCAGTGAGAAAATCGGCCGAAGAAGGGGGTTGAAATGCCGATGGAAACGCAGCCGCATACTGTAATAATAGAATGCCTTTGAGTTTTGCCATGCTCTTTGAAGATATTTGTAGATAAAAGGGTAACAAATAAACAAACAAATAGAGCAAAAATAAATCAACTTCTTAGGCATAAAATAATATACAAAAATATTTACGAAAACTCTAGTTTATAACACAATTTTGCACTTTAAGTACTGGTTAAAAAGAACCAACTTTATTTGGTTAGAAATGAAAAAGATCTAAACGCAGTCGACAATATTGCTTTTTGATATTTAATTCTCTACACTGCTTTTTGATATTAAATTCTTTTGAGAAAAATAAATCAACTTCTTAGGAATAAAACAATATAAAATATAAACAATGAAATAGATCAAAACGCAGTCGAAAACACTGCTTTTTGATATTAAATTCTCCAGTGAGAAAAACGGCAGAAGAAGAGGGTTGAAATGCCGATGGAAACGCAGCCGCATACTGTAATAATAGAATGCCATTGAGCTTTGCCATGCTCTTTGAAGATATTTGTCGACGAAAAAGGTAACAAATAAACAAACAAATAGAGCAAAAATAAATCAACTTCCTAGGCATAAAATAATATACAAAAATATTTACGAAAGCTCTAGTTTATAACACAATTTTGCACTTTAAGTACTGGTAAAAAAGAACAAACTTAATTTGGTTAAAAATGAAAAAGATCAAAACGCAGTCGAAAACACTGCTTTTTGATATTAAATTCTCCAGTGAGAAAAACGGCAGAGGAAGAGGGTTGAAATGCCGATGGAAACGAAGCCGCATACTGTAATAATAGAATGCCATTGAGCTTTGCCATGCTCTTTGAAGATATTTGTCGATGAAAAAAGTAGCAAATAGAGCAAAACTAAATCAACTTCTTAGACATAAAATAATATAAAATATAAAAATTTAAATAGATAAAATGGCAGTCGAAAACACTGCTTTTTGATATTAAAGTCTCCAGTGAGAAAAACGGCCGAAGAAGGGGGTTGAAATGACGATGGAAACGCAGCCGCATACTGTAATAATAGAATGCCATTGAGCTTTGCCATGCTCTTTGAAGATATTTGTCGACCGAAAAGGTAACAAATAAACAAACAAATAGAGCAAAAATAAATCAACTTCCTAGGCATAAAATAATATAAAATATAAAAAATTAAATAGATGAAAACGCAGTCGAAAACACTGCTTTTTGATATTAAATTCTCCAGTGAGAAAAACGGCCGAAGAAGGGGGTTGAAATGCCGATGGAAACGCAGCCGCATACTGTAATAATAGAATGCCATTGAACTTTGCCATGCTCTTTGAAGATATTTGTCGATGAAAAAGGTAACAAATAGAGCAAAAATAAATCAACTTCCTAGGCATAAAATAATATAAAATATAAAAAATTAAATAGATGAAAACGCAGTCGAAAACACTGCTTTTTGATATTAAATTCTCCAGTGAGAAAAACGGCAGAAGAAGAGGGTTGAAATGCCGATGGAAACGCAGCCGCATACTGTAATAATAGAATGCCATTGAGCTTTGCCATGCTCTTTGAGGATATTTGTCGACGAAAAACGTAACAAATAAACAAACAAATAGAGCAAAAATAAATAAACTTCCTAGGCATAAAATAATATAAAATATAAAAAATTAAACAGATAAAAACGCAGTCGAAAACACTGCTTTTTGATATTAAATTCTCCAGTGAGAAAAATGGCCGAAGAAGCGGCTTGAAATGCCGATGGAAACGCAGACGTATACTGTAATAATAGAATGCCATTGAGCTTTACCATGCTCTTTGAAGATATTTGTCGATGAAAAAGGTAACAAATAAACAAACAAATAGAGCAAAAATAAATCAACTTCTTAGACATAAAATAATATACAAAAATATTTACGAAAACTCTAGTTTATAACACAATTTTGCACTTTAAGTACTGTTAAAAAAGAACCAACTTTATTTGGTTAGAAATGAAAAAGATCTAAACGCAGTCGACAATATTGCTTTTTGATATTCAATTCTCTACACTGCTTTTTGATATTAAATTCTCTTGAGAAAAATAAATCAACTTCTTAGGAATAAAATAATATAAAATATAAAAAATGAAATAGATAAAAACGCAGTCGAAAACACTGCTTTTTGATATTAAATTCTCCAGTGAGAAAATCGGCCGAAGAAGGGGGTTGAAATGCCGATGGAAACGCAGCCGCATACTGTAATAATAGAATGCCTTTGAGTTTTGCCATGCTCTTTGAAGATATTTGTAGATAAAAGGGTAACAAATAAACAAACAAATAGAGCAAAAATAAATCAACTTCTTAGGCATAAAATAATATACAAAAATATTTACGAAAACTCTAGTTTATAACACAATTTTGCACTTTAAGTACTGGTTAAAAAGAACCAACTTTATTTGGTTAGAAATGAAAAAGATCTAAACGCAGTCGACAATATTGCTTTTTGATATTCAATTCTCTACACTGCTTTTTGATATTAAATTCTCTTGAGAAAAATAAATCAACTTCTTAGGAATAAAATAATATAAAATATAAAAAATGAAATAGATAAAAACGCAGTCGAAAACACTGCTTTTTGATATTAAATTCTCCAGTGAGAAAATCGGCCGAAGAAGGGGGTTGAAATGCCGATGGAAACGCAGCCGCATACTGTAATAATAGAATGCCTTTGAGTTTTGCCATGCTCTTTGAAGATATTTGTAGATAAAAGGGTAACAAATAAACAAACAAATAGAGCAAAAATAAATCAACTTCTTAGGCATAAAATAATATACAAAAATATTTACGAAAACTCTAGTTTATAACACAATTTTGCACTTTAAGTACTGGTAAAAAAGAACCAACTTTATTTGGTTAGAAATGAAAAAGATCTAAACGCAGTCGACAATATGGATTTTTGATATTAAATTCTCTACACTGCTTTTTGATATTAAATTCTCTTGAGAAAAATAAATCAACTTCTTAGGAATAAAATAATATAAAATGTAAAAAATGAAATAGATAAAAACGCAGTCCGAAACCCTGCCTTTTGATATTAAATTCTCCAGTGAGAAAATCTGCCGAAGAAGGGGGTTGAAATGCCGATGGAAACGCAGCCGCATACTGTAATAATAGAATGCCTTTGAGTTTCGCCATGCTCTTTGAAGATATTTGTCGATGAAAAAGGTAACAAATAAACAAACAAATAGAGCAAAAATAAATCAACTTCTTAGACATAAAATAATATACAAAAATATTTACGAAAACTCTAGTTTATAACACAATTTTGCACTTTAAGTACTGGTTAAAAAGAACCAACTTTATTTGGTTAGAAATGAAAAAGATCTAAACGCAGTCGACAATATTGCTTTTTGATATTTAATTCTCTACACTGCTTTTTGATATTAAATTCTTTTGAGAAAAATAAATCAACTTCTTAGGAATAAAACAATATAAAATATAAACAATGAAATAGATCAAAACGCAGTCGAAAACACTGCTTTTTGATATTAAATTCTCCAGTGAGAAAAACGGCCGAAGAAGCGGGTTGAAATGCCGACGGAAACACAGCCACATCCTGTAATAATAGAATGCCATTGAGCTTTGCCATGCTCTTTGAAGATATTTGTCGATGAAAAAGGTAACAAATAAACAAACAAATAGAGCAAAAATAAATCAACTTCTTAGGCATTAAATAATATACAAAAATATTTACGAAAACTCTAGTTTAGAAAACAATTTTGCACTTTAAGTACTGGTAAAAAAGAACCAACTTTATTTGGTTAGAAGTGAAAAAGATCTAAACGCAGTCGACAATATTGCTTTTTGATATTCAATTCTCTACACTGCTTTTTGATATTAAATTCTTTTGAGAAAAATAAATCAACTTCTTAGGAATAAAACAATATAAAATATAAAAAATGAAATAGATCAAAACGCAGTCGAAAACACTGCTTTTTGATATTAAATTCTCCAGTGAGAAAAACGGCAGAAGAAGAAGGTTGAAATGCCGATGGAAACGCAGCCGCATACTGTAATAATAGAATGCCATTGAGCTTTGCCATGCTCTTTGAAGATATTTGTCGACGAAAAAGGTAACAAATAAACAAACAAATAGAGCAAAAATAAATCAACTTCCTAGGCATAAAATAATATACAAAAATATTTACGAAAGCTCTAGTATATAACACAATTTTGCACTTTAAGTACTGGTAAAAAAGAACCAACATTATTTGGTTAAAAATGAAAAAGATCTAAACGCAGTCGACAACATTGCTTTTTGATATTAAATTCTTAACACTGCTTTTTGATATTAAATTCTCTTGAGAAAAATAAATCAACTTCTTAGGAATAAAATAATATAAAATATAAAAAATGAAATAGATCAAAACGCAGTCGAAAACACTGCTTTTTGATATTAAATTCTCCAGTGAGAAAAACGGCAGAAGAAGAGGGTTGAAATGCCGATGGAAACGAAGCCGCATACTGTAATAATAGAATGCCATTGAGCTTTGCCATGCTCTTTGAAGATATTTGTCGATGAAAAAGGTAGCAAATAGAGCAAAACTAAATCAACTTCTTAGACATAAAATAATATAAAATATAAAAATTTAAATAGATAAAATGGCAGTCGAAAACACTGCTTTTTGATATTAAATTCTCCAGTGAGAAAAACGGCCGAAGAAGGGGGTTGAAATGACGATGGAAACGCAGCCGCATACTGTAATAATAGAATGCCATTGAGCTTTGCCATGCTCTTTGAAGATATTTGTTGACCGAAAAGGTAACAAATAAACAAACAAATAGAGCAAAAATAAATCAACTTCCTAGGCATAAAATAATATAAAATATAAAAAATTAAATAGATTAAAACGCAGTCGAAAACACTGCTTTTTGATATTAAATTCTCCAGTGAAAAAAACGGCAGAAGAAGAGGGTTGAAATGCCGATGGAAACGCAGCCGCATACGGTAATAATAGAATGCCATTGAGCTTTGCCATGCTCTTTGAAGATATTTGTCGACGAAAAACGTAACAAATAAACAAACAAATAGAGCAAAAATAAATAAACTTCCTTGGCATAAAATAATATAAAATATAAAAAATTAAACAGATAAAAACGCAGTCGAAAACACTGCTTTTTGATATTAAATTCTCCAGCTAAAAAACGGCCGAAGAAGCGGGTTGCAATGCAAGTGGAAACGCAGCCACATACTGTAATAATAGAATGCCATTGAGCTTTGCCATGCTCTTTGAAGATATTTGTCGATGAAAAAGGTAACAAATAAACAAAAAAATAGAGCAAAAATAAATCAACTTCTTAGACATAAAATAATATACAAAAATATTTACGAAAACTCTAGTTTATAACACAATTTTGCACTTTAAGTACTGGTAAAAAAGAACCAACTTTATTTGGTTAGAAATGAAAAAGATCTAAGCGCAGTCGACAACATTGCTTTTTGATATTAAATTCTCTACACTGCTTTTGATATTAAATTCTCTTGTGAAAAATAAATCAACTTCTTAGGCATAAAATAATATAAAATATAAAAAATGATATTTCAATTTTTTGATCTATTGATCAAAACGCAGTCGAAAACACTGCTTTTTGATATTAAATTCTCCAGTGAGAAAAACGGCCGAAGAAGCGGGTTGAAATGCCGACGGAAACACAGCCACATCCTGTAATAATAGAATGCCATTGAGCTTTGCCATGCTCTTTGAAGATATTTGTCGATGAAAAAGGTAACAAATAAACAAACAAATAGAGCAAAAATAAATCAACTTCTTAGGCATAAAATAATATACAAAAATATTTACGAAAACTCTAGTTTAGAAAACAATTTTGCACTTTAAGTACTGGTAAAAAAGAACCAACTTTATTTGGTTAGAAGTGAAAAAGATCTAAACGCAGTCGACAATATTGCTTTTTGATATTCAATTCTCTACACTGCTTTTTGATATTAAATTCTTTTAAGAAAAATAAATCAACTTCTTAGGGATAAAACAATATAAAATATAAAAAATGAAATAGATCAAAACGCAGTCGAAAACACTGCTTTTTGATATTAAATTCTCCAGTGAGAAAAACGGCAGAAGAAGAGGGTTGAAATGCCGATGGAAACGCAGCCGCATACTGTAATAACAGAATGCCATTGAGCTTTGCCATGCTCTTTGAAGATATTTGTCGACGAAAAAGGTAACAAATAAACAAACAAATAGAGCAAAAATAAATCAACTTCCTAGACATAAAATAATATACAAAAATATTTACGAAAGCTCTAGTTTATAACAGAATTTTGCACTTTAAGTACTGGTAAAAAAGAACCAACTTTATTTGGTTAAAAATGAAAAAGATCTAAACGCAGTCGACAACATTGCTTTTTGATATTAAATTCTTAACACTGCTTTTTTATATTAAATTCTCTTGAGAAAAATAAATCAACTTCTTAGGAATAAAATAATATAAAATATAAAAAATGAAATAGATCAAAACGCAGTCAAAAACACTGCTTTTTGATATTAAATTCTCCAGTGAGAAAAACGGCAGAAGAAGAGGGTTGAAATGCCGATGGAAACGAAGCCGCATACCGTAATAATAGAATGCCATTGAGCTTTGCCATGCTCTTTGAAGATATTTGTCGATGAAAAAGGTAGCAAATAGAGCAAAACTAAATCAACTTCTTAGGCATAAAATAATATAAAATATAAAAATTTAAATAGATAAAATGGCAGTCGAAAACACTGCTTTTTGATATTAAATTCTCCAGTGAGAAAAACGGCCGAAGAAGGGGGTTGAAATGACGATGGAAACGCAGCGGCATACTGTAATAATAGAATGCCATTGAGCTTTGCCATGCTCTTTGAAGATATTTGTTGACCGAAAAGGTAACAAATAAACAAACAAATAGAGCAAAAATAAATCAACTTCCTAGGCATAAAATAATATAAAATATAAAAAATTAAATAGATGAAAACGCAGTCGAAAACACTGCTTTTTGATATTAAATTCTCCAGTGAGAAAAACGGCCGAAGAAGGGGGTTGAAATGCCGATGGAAACGCAGCCGCATACTGTAATAATAGAATGCCATTGAGCTTTGCCATGCTCTTTGAAGATATTTATCGATGAAAAAGGTAACAAATAGAGCAAAAATAAATCAACTTCTTAGGCATAAAATAATATAAAATATAAAAAATGAAATAGATCAAAACGCAGTCGAAAACACTGCTTTCTGATATTAAATTCTCCATTGAGAAAAACGGCAGAAGAAGAGGGTTGAAATGCCGATGGAAACGCAGCCGCATACCGTAATAATAGAATGCCATTGAGCTTTGCCATGCTCTTTGAAGATATTTGTCAACGAAAAACGTAACAAATAAACAAACAAATAGAGCAAAAATAAATAAACTTCCTAGGCATAAAATAATATAAAATATAAAAAATTAAACAGATAAAAACCCAGTCGAAAACACTGCTTTTTGATATTAAATTCTCCAGTGAGAAAAATGGCCGAAGAAGCGGCTTGAAATGCCGATGGAAACGCAGACGTATACTGTAATAATAGAATGCCATTGAGCTTTACCATGCTCTTTGAAGATATTTGTCGATGAAAAAGGTAACAAATAAACAAACAAATAGAGCAAAAATAAATCAACTTCTTAGACATAAAATAATATACAAAAATATTTACGAAAACTCTAGTTTATAACACAATTTTGCACTTTAAGTACTGGTAAAAAAGAACCAACTTTATTTGGTTAGAAATGAAAAAGATCTAAACGCAGTCGACAACATTGCTTTTGTATATTAAATTCTCTACACTGCTTTTTGATATTAAATTCTCGTGAGAAAAATAAATCAACTTCTTAGGCATAAAATAATATAAAATATAAAAAATGATATTTCAATTTTTTGATCTATTGATCAAAACGCAGTCGAAAACACTGCTTTTTGATATTAAATTCTCCAGTGAGAAAAACGGCCGAAGAAGCGGGTTGAAATGCCGACGGAAACACAGCCACATCCTGTAATAATAGAATGCCATTGAGCTTTGCCATGCTCTTTGAAGATATTTGTCGATGAAAAAGGTAACAAATAAACAAACAAATAGAGCAAAAATAAATCAACTTCTTAGGCATAAAATAATATACAAAAATATTTACGAAAACTCTAGTTTAGAAAACAATTTTGCACTTTAAGTACTGGTAAAAAAGAATCAACTTTATTTGGTTAGAAGTGAAAAAGATCTAAACGCAGTCGACAATATTGCTTTTTGATATTCAATTCTCTACACTGCTTTTTGATATTAAATTCTTTTGAGAAAAATAAATCAACTTCTTAGGAATAAAACAATATAAAATATAAACAATGAAATAGATCAAAACGCAGTCGAAAACACTGCTTTTTGATATTAAATTCTCCAGTGAGAAAAACGGCAGAAGAAGAGGGTTGAAATGCCGATGGAAACGCAGCCGCATACTGTAATAATAGAATGCCATTGAGCTTTGCCATGCTCTTTGAAGATATTTGTCGACGAAAAAGGTAACAAATAAACAAACAAATAGAGCAAAAATAAATCAACTTCCTAGGCATAAAATAATATACAAAAATATTTACGAAAGCTCTAGTTTATAACACAATTTTGCACTTTAAGTACTGGTAAAAAAGAACAAACTTAATTTGGTTAAAAATGAAAAAGATCAAAACGCAGTCGAAAACACTGCTTTTTGATATTAAATTCTCCAGTGAGAAAAACGGCAGAGGAAGAGGGTTGAAATGCCGATGGAAACGAAGCCGCATACTGTAATAATAGAATGCCATTGAGCTTTGCCATGCTCTTTGAAGATATTTGTCGATGAAAAAAGTAGCAAATAGAGCAAAACTAAATCAACTTCTTAGACATAAAATAATATAAAATATAAAAATTTAAATAGATAAAATGGCAGTCGAAAACACTGCTTTTTGATATTAAAGTCTCCAGTGAGAAAAACGGCCGAAGAAGGGGGTTGAAATGACGATGGAAACGCAGCCGCATACTGTAATAATAGAATGCCATTGAGCTTTGCCATGCTCTTTGAAGATATTTGTCGACCGAAAAGGTAACAAATAAACAAACAAATAGAGCAAAAATAAATCAACTTCCTAGGCATAAAATAATATAAAATATAAAAAATTAAATAGATGAAAACGCAGTCGAAAACACTGCTTTTTGATATTAAATTCTCCAGTGAGAAAAACGGCCGAAGAAGGGGGTTGAAATGCCGATGGAAACGCAGCCGCATACTGTAATAATAGAATGCCATTGAACTTTGCCATGCTCTTTGAAGATATTTGTCGATGAAAAAGGTAACAAATAGAGCAAAAATAAATCAACTTCCTAGGCATAAAATAATATAAAATATAAAAAATTAAATAGATGAAAACGCAGTCGAAAACACTGCTTTTTGATATTAAATTCTCCAGTGAGAAAAACGGCAGAAGAAGAGGGTTGAAATGCCGATGGAAACGCAGCCGCATACTGTAATAATAGAATGCCATTGAGCTTTGCCATGCTCTTTGAGGATATTTGTCGACGAAAAACGTAACAAATAAACAAACAAATAGAGCAAAAATAAATAAACTTCCTAGGCATAAAATAATATAAAATATAAAAAATTAAACAGATAAAAACGCAGTCGAAAACACTGCTTTTTGATATTAAATTCTCCAGTGAGAAAAATGGCCGAAGAAGCGGCTTGAAATGCCGATGGAAACGCAGACGTATACTGTAATAATAGAATGCCATTGAGCTTTACCATGCTCTTTGAAGATATTTGTCGATGAAAAAGGTAACAAATAAACAAACAAATAGAGCAAAAATAAATCAACTTCTTAGACATAAAATAATATACAAAAATATTTACGAAAACTCTAGTTTATAACACAATTTTGCACTTTAAGTACTGTTAAAAAAGAACCAACTTTATTTGGTTAGAAATGAAAAAGATCTAAACGCAGTCGACAATATTGCTTTTTGATATTCAATTCTCTACACTGCTTTTTGATATTAAATTCTTTTGAGAAAAATAAATCAACTTCTTAGGAATAAAACAATATAAAATATAAACAATGAAATAGATCAAAACGCAGTCGAAAACACTGCTTTTTGATATTAAATTCTCCAGTGAGAAAAACGGCAGAAGAAGAGGGTTGAAATGCCGATGGAAACGCAGCCGCATACTGTAATAATAGAATGCCATTGAGCTTTGCCATGCTCTTTGAAGATATTTGTCGACGAAAAAGGTAACAAATAAACAAACAAATAGAGCAAAAATAAATCAACTTCCTAGGCATAAAATAATATACAAAAATATTTACGAAAGCTCTAGTTTATAACACAATTTTGCACTTTAAGTACTGGTAAAAAAGAACAAACTTAATTTGGTTAAAAATGAAAAAGATCAAAACGCAGTCGAAAACACTGCTTTTTGATATTAAATTCTCCAGTGAGAAAAACGGCAGAGGAAGAGGGTTGAAATGCCGATGGAAACGAAGCCGCATACTGTAATAATAGAATGCCATTGAGCTTTGCCATGCTCTTTGAAGATATTTGTCGATGAAAAAAGTAGCAAATAGAGCAAAACTAAATCAACTTCTTAGACATAAAATAATATAAAATATAAAAATTTAAATAGATAAAATGGCAGTCGAAAACACTGCTTTTTGATATTAAAGTCTCCAGTGAGAAAAACGGCCGAAGAAGGGGGTTGAAATGACGATGGAAACGCAGCCGCATACTGTAATAATAGAATGCCATTGAGCTTTGCCATGCTCTTTGAAGATATTTGTCGACCGAAAAGGTAACAAATAAACAAACAAATAGAGCAAAAATAAATCAACTTCCTAGGCATAAAATAATATAAAATATAAAAAATTAAATAGATGAAAACGCAGTCGAAAACACTGCTTTTTGATATTAAATTCTCCAGTGAGAAAAACGGCCGAAGAAGGGGGTTGAAATGCCGATGGAAACGCAGCCGCATACTGTAATAATAGAATGCCATTGAACTTTGCCATGCTCTTTGAAGATATTTGTCGATGAAAAAGGTAACAAATAGAGCAAAAATAAATCAACTTCCTAGGCATAAAATAATATAAAATATAAAAAATTAAATAGATGAAAACGCAGTCGAAAACACTGCTTTTTGATATTAAATTCTCCAGTGAGAAAAACGGCAGAAGAAGAGGGTTGAAATGCCGATGGAAACGCAGCCGCATACTGTAATAATAGAATGCCATTGAGCTTTGCCATGCTCTTTGAGGATATTTGTCGACGAAAAACGTAACAAATAAACAAACAAATAGAGCAAAAATAAATAAACTTCCTAGGCATAAAATAATATAAAATATAAAAAATTAAACAGATAAAAACGCAGTCGAAAACACTGCTTTTTGATATTAAATTCTCCAGTGAGAAAAATGGCCGAAGAAGCGGCTTGAAATGCCGATGGAAACGCAGACGTATACTGTAATAATAGAATGCCATTGAGCTTTACCATGCTCTTTGAAGATATTTGTCGATGAAAAAGGTAACAAATAAACAAACAAATAGAGCAAAAATAAATCAACTTCTTAGACATAAAATAATATACAAAAATATTTACGAAAACTCTAGTTTATAACACAATTTTGCACTTTAAGTACTGTTAAAAAAGAACCAACTTTATTTGGTTAGAAATGAAAAAGATCTAAACGCAGTCGACAATATTGCTTTTTGATATTAAATTCTCTACACTGCTTTTTGATATTAAATTCTCTTGAGAAAAATAAATCAACTTCTTAGGAATAAAATAATATAAAATATAAAAAATGAAATAGATAAAAACGCAGTCGAAAACACTGCTTTTTGATATTAAATTCTCCAGTGAGAAAATCGGCCGAAGAAGGGGGTTGAAATGCCGATGGAAACGCAGCCGCATACTGTAATAATAGAATGCCTTTGAGTTTTGCCATGCTCTTTGAAGATATTTGTAGATAAAAGGGTAACAAATAAACAAACAAATAGAGCAAAAATAAATCAACTTCTTAGGCATAAAATAATATACAAAAATATTTACGAAAACTCTAGTTTATAACACAATTTTGCACTTTAAGTACTGGTTAAAAAGAACCAACTTTATTTGGTTAGAAATGAAAAAGATCTAAACGCAGTCGACAATATTGCTTTTTGATATTTAATTCTCTACACTGCTTTTTGATATTAAATTCTTTTGAGAAAAATAAATCAACTTCTTAGGAATAAAACAATATAAAATATAAACAATGAAATAGATCAAAACGCAGTCGAAAACACTGCTTTTTGATATTAAATTCTCCAGTGAGAAAAACGGCAGAAGAAGAGGGTTGAAATGCCGATGGAAACGCAGCCGCATACTGTAATAATAGAATGCCATTGAGCTTTACCATGCTCTTTGAAGATATTTGTCGATGAAAAAGGTAACAAATAAACAAACAAATAGAGCAAAAATAAATCAACTTCTTAGACATAAAATAATATACAAAAATATTTACGAAAACTCTAGTTTATAACACAATTTTGCACTTTAAGTACTGTTAAAAAAGAACCAACTTTATTTGGTTAGAAATGAAAAAGATCTAAACGCAGTCGACAATATTGCTTTTTGATATTTAATTCTCTACACTGCTTTTTGATATTAAATTCTTTTGAGAAAAATAAATCAACTTCTTAGGAATAAAACAATATAAAATATAAACAATGAAATAGATCAAAACGCAGTCGAAAACACTGCTTTTTGATATTAAATTCTCCAGTGAGAAAAACGGCAGAAGAAGAGGGTTGAAATGCCGATGGAAACGCAGCCGCATACTGTAATAATAGAATGCCATTGAGCTTTGCCATGCTCTTTGAAGATATTTGTCGATGAAAAAGGTAACAAATAGAGCAAAAATAAATCAACTTCCTAGGCATAAAATAATATAAAATATAAAAAATTAAATAGATGAAAACGCAGTCGAAAACACTGCTTTTTGATATTAAATTCTCCAGTGAGAAAAACGGCCGAAGAAGGGGGTTGAAATGCCGATGGAAACGCAGCCGCATACTGTAATAATAGAATGCCATTGAACTTTGCCATGCTCTTTGAAGATATTTGTCGATGAAAAAGGTAACAAATAGAGCAAAAATAAATCAACTTCCTAGGCATAAAATAATATAAAATATAAAAAATTAAATAGATGAAAACGCAGTCGAAAACACTGCTTTTTGATATTAAATTCTCCAGTGAGAAAAACGGCAGAAGAAGAGGGTTGAAATGCCGATGGAAACGCAGCCGCATACTGTAATAATAGAATGCCATTGAGCTTTGCCATGCTCTTTGAGGATATTTGTCGACGAAAAACGTAACAAATAAACAAACAAATAGAGCAAAAATAAATAAACTTCCTAGGCATAAAATAATATAAAATATAAAAAATTAAACAGATAAAAACGCAGTCGAAAACACTGCTTTTTGATATTAAATTCTCCAGTGAGAAAAATGGCCGAAGAAGCGGCTTGAAATGCCGATGGAAACGCAGACGTATACTGTAATAATAGAATGCCATTGAGCTTTACCATGCTCTTTGAAGATATTTGTCGACGAAAAAGGTAACAAATAAACAAACAAATAGAGCAAAAATAAATCAACTTCCTAGGCATAAAATAATATACAAAAATATTTACGAAAGCTCTAGTTTATAACACAATTTTGCACTTTAAGTACTGGTAAAAAAGAACAAACTTAATTTGGTTAAAAATGAAAAAGATCAAAACGCAGTCGAAAACACTGCTTTTTGATATTAAATTCTCCAGTGAGAAAAACGGCAGAGGAAGAGGGTTGAAATGCCGATGGAAACGAAGCCGCATACTGTAATAATAGAATGCCATTGAGCTTTGCCATGCTCTTTGAAGATATTTGTCGATGAAAAAAGTAGCAAATAGAGCAAAACTAAATCAACTTCTTAGACATAAAATAATATAAAATATAAAAATTTAAATAGATAAAATGGCAGTCGAAAACACTGCTTTTTGATATTAAAGTCTCCAGTGAGAAAAACGGCCGAAGAAGGGGGTTGAAATGACGATGGAAACGCAGCCGCATACTGTAATAATAGAATGCCATTGAGCTTTGCCATGCTCTTTGAAGATATTTGTCGACCGAAAAGGTAACAAATAAACAAACAAATAGAGCAAAAATAAATCAACTTCCTAGGCATAAAATAATATAAAATATAAAAAATTAAATAGATGAAAACGCAGTCGAAAACACTGCTTTTTGATATTAAATTCTCCAGTGAGAAAAACGGCCGAAGAAGGGGGTTGAAATGCCGATGGAAACGCAGCCGCATACTGTAATAATAGAATGCCATTGAACTTTGCCATGCTCTTTGAAGATATTTGTCGATGAAAAAGGTAACAAATAGAGCAAAAATAAATCAACTTCCTAGGCATAAAATAATATAAAATATAAAAAATTAAATAGATGAAAACGCAGTCGAAAACACTGCTTTTTGATATTAAATTCTCCAGTGAGAAAAACGGCAGAAGAAGAGGGTTGAAATGCCGATGGAAACGCAGCCGCATACTGTAATAATAGAATGCCATTGAGCTTTGCCATGCTCTTTGAGGATATTTGTCGACGAAAAACGTAACAAATAAACAAACAAATAGAGCAAAAATAAATAAACTTCCTAGGCATAAAATAATATAAAATATAAAAAATTAAACAGATAAAAACGCAGTCGAAAACACTGCTTTTTGATATTAAATTCTCCAGTGAGAAAAATGGCCGAAGAAGCGGCTTGAAATGCCGATGGAAACGCAGACGTATACTGTAATAATAGAATGCCATTGAGCTTTACCATGCTCTTTGAAGATATTTGTCGATGAAAAAGGTAACAAATAAACAAACAAATAGAGCAAAAATAAATCAACTTCTTAGACATAAAATAATATACAAAAATATTTACGAAAACTCTAGTTTATAACACAATTTTGCACTTTAAGTACTGTTAAAAAAGAACCAACTTTATTTGGTTAGAAATGAAAAAGATCTAAACGCAGTCGACAATATTGCTTTTTGATATTCAATTCTCTACACTGCTTTTTGATATTAAATTCTCTTGAGAAAAATAAATCAACTTCTTAGGAATAAAATAATATAAAATATAAAAAATGAAATAGATAAAAACGCAGTCGAAAACACTGCTTTTTGATATTAAATTCTCCAGTGAGAAAATCGGCCGAAGAAGGGGGTTGAAATGCCGATGGAAACGCAGCCGCATACTGTAATAATAGAATGCCTTTGAGTTTTGCCATGCTCTTTGAAGATATTTGTAGATAAAAGGGTAACAAATAAACAAACAAATAGAGCAAAAATAAATCAACTTCTTAGGCATAAAATAATATACAAAAATATTTACGAAAACTCTAGTTTATAACACAATTTTGCACTTTAAGTACTGGTTAAAAAGAACCAACTTTATTTGGTTAGAAATGAAAAAGATCTAAACGCAGTCGACAATATTGCTTTTTGATATTTAATTCTCTACACTGCTTTTTGATATTAAATTCTCTTGAGAAAAATAAATCAACTTCTTAGGAATAAAATAATATAAAATATAAAAAAGGAAATAGATAAAAACGCAGTCGAAAACACTGCTTTTTGATATTAAATTCTCCAGTGAGAAAATCGGCCGAAGAAGGGGGTTGAAATGCCGATGGAAACGCAGCCGCATACTGTAATAATAGAATGCCTTTGAGTTTTGCCATGCTCTTTGAAGATATTTGTAGATAAAAGGGTAACAAATAAACAAACAAATAGAGCAAAAATAAATCAACTTCTTAGGCATAAAATAATATACAAAAATATTTACGAAAACTCTAGTTTATAACACAATTTTGCACTTTAAGTACTGGTAAAAAAGAAACAACTTTATTTGGTTAGAAATGAAAAAGATCTAAACGCAGTCGACAATATTGCTTTTTGATATTCAATTCTCTACACTGCTTTTTGATATTAAATTCTCTTGAGAAAAATAAATCAACTTCTTAGGAATAAAATAATATAAAATATAAAAAATGAAATAGATAAAAACGCAGTCGAAAACACTGCTTTTTGATATTAAATTCTCCAGTGAGAAAATCGGCCGAAGAAGGGGGTTGAAATGCCGATGGAAACGCAGCCGCATACTGTAATAATAGAATGCCTTTGAGTTTTGCCATGCTCTTTGAAGATATTTGTAGATAAAAGGGTAACAAATAAACAAACAAATAGAGCAAAAATAAATCAACTTCTTAGGCATAAAATAATATACAAAAATATTTACGAAAACTCTAGTTTATAACACAATTTTGCACTTTAAGTACTGTTAAAAAAGAACCAACTTTATTTGGTTAGAAATGAAAAAGATCTAAACGCAGTCGACAATATTGCTTTTTGATATTCAATTCTCTACACTGCTTTTTGATATTAAATTCTCTTGAGAAAAATAAATCAACTTCTTAGGAATAAAATAATATAAAATATAAAAAATGAAATAGATAAAAACGCAGTCGAAAACACTGCTTTTTGATATTAAATTCTCCAGTGAGAAAATCGGCCGAAGAAGGGGGTTGAAATGCCGATGGAAACGCAGCCGCATACTGTAATAATAGAATGCCTTTGAGTTTTGCCATGCTCTTTGAAGATATTTGTAGATAAAAGGGTAACAAATAAACAAACAAATAGAGCAAAAATAAATCAACTTCTTAGGCATAAAATAATATACAAAAATATTTACGAAAACTCTAGTTTATAACACAATTTTGCACTTTAAGTACTGGTTAAAAAGAACCAACTTTATTTGGTTAGAAATGAAAAAGATCTAAACGCAGTCGACAATATTGCTTTTTGATATTTAATTCTCTACACTGCTTTTTGATATTAAATTCTCTTGAGAAAAATAAATCAACTTCTTAGGAATAAAATAATATAAAATATAAAAAAGGAAATAGATAAAAACGCAGTCGAAAACACTGCTTTTTGATATTAAATTCTCCAGTGAGAAAATCGGCCGAAGAAGGGGGTTGAAATGCCGATGGAAACGCAGCCGCATACTGTAATAATAGAATGCCTTTGAGTTTTGCCATGCTCTTTGAAGATATTTGTAGATAAAAGGGTAACAAATAAACAAACAAATAGAGCAAAAATAAATCAACTTCTTAGGCATAAAATAATATACAAAAATATTTACGAAAACTCTAGTTTATAACACAATTTTGCACTTTAAGTACTGGTAAAAAAGAACCAACTTTATTTGGTTAGAAATGAAAAAGATCTAAACGCAGTCGACAATATGGATTTTTGATATTAAATTCTCTACACTGCTTTTTGATATTAAATTCTCTTGAGAAAAATAAATCAACTTCTTAGGAATAAAATAATATAAAATGTAAAAAATGAAATAGATAAAAACGCAGTCCGAAACCCTGCCTTTTGATATTAAATTCTCCAGTGAGAAAATCTGCCGAAGAAGGGGGTTGAAATGCCGATGGAAACGCAGCCGCATACTGTAATAATAGAATGCCTTTGAGTTTCGCCATGCTCTTTGAAGATATTTGTCGATGAAAAAGGTAACAAATAAACAAACAAATAGAGCAAAAATAAATCAACTTCTTAGACATAAAATAATATACAAAAATATTTACGAAAACTCTAGTTTATAACACAATTGTGCACTTTAAGTACTGGTAAAAAAGAACCAACTTTATTTGGTTAGAAATGAAAAAGATCTAAACGCAGTCGATAATATTACTTTGTGATATTCAATTCTCTACACTGCTTTTTGATATTAAATTCTCTTGAGAAAAATAAATCAACTTCTTAGGCATAAAATAATATAAAATATAAAAAATGATATTTCAATTTTTTGATCTATTGATCAAAACGCAGTCGAAAACACTGCTTTTTGATATTAAATTCTCCAGTGAGAAAAACTGCCGAAGAAGCGGGTTGAAATGCCGACGGAAACGCAGCCACATACTGTAATAATAGAATGCCATTGAGCTTTGCCATGCTCTTTGAAAATATTTGTCGATGAGAAAGGTAACAAATAAACAAACAAATAGAGCAAAAATAAATCAACTTCTTAGACATAAAATAATATACAAAAATATTTACGAAAACTCTAGTTTATAACAAAATTGTGCACTTTAAGTACTGGTAAAAAAGAGCCAACTTTATTTGGTTAGAAATGAAAAAGATCTAAACGCAGTCGACAATATTGCTTTTTGATATTCAATTCTCTACACTGGTTTTTGATATTAAATTCTCTTGAGAAAAATAAATCAACTTCTTAGGCATAAAATAATATAAAATATAAAAAATGATATTTCAATTTTTTGATCTATTGATCAAAACGCAGTCGAAAACACTGCTTTTTGATATTAAATTCTCCAGTGAGAAAAACTGCCGAAGAAGCGGGTTGAAATGCCGACGGAAACGCAGCCACATACTGTAATAATAGAATGCCATTGAGCTTTGCCATGCTCTTTGAAAATATTTGTCGATGAAAAAGGTAACAAATAAACAAACAAATAGAGCAAAAATAAATCAACTTCTTAGACATAAAATAATATACAAAAATATTTACGAAAACTCTAGTTTATAACAAAATTGTGCACTTTAAGTACTGGTAAAAAAGAACCAACTTTATTTGGTTAGAAATGAAAAAGATCTAAACGCAGTCGACAATATTGCTTTTTGATATTCAATTCTCTACACTGCTTTTTGATATTAAATTCTTTTGAGAAAAATAAATCAACTTCTTAGGAATAAAACAATATAAAATATAAAAAATGAAATAGATCAAAACGCAGTCGAAAACACTGCTTTTTGATATTAAATTCTCCAGTGAGAAAAACGGCAGAAGAAGAGGGTTGAAATGCCGATGGAAACGAAGCCGGATACTGTAATAATAGAATGCCATTGAGCTTTGCCATGCTCTTTGAAGATATTTGTCGATGAAAAAGGTAACAAATAAACAAACAAATAGAGCAAAAATAAATCAACTTCTTAGGCATAAAATAATATACAAAAATATTTACGAAAACTCTAGTTTATAACAAAATTGTGCACTTTAAGTACTGGTAAAAAAGAGCCAACTTTATTTGGTTAGAAATGAAAAAGATCTAAACGCAGTCGACAATATTGCTTTTTGATATTAAATTCTCTACACTGCTTTTTGATATTAAATTCTCTTGAGAAAAATAAATCAACTTCTTAGGCATAAAATAATATAAAATATAAAAAATGATATTTCAATTTTTTGATCTATTGATCAAAACGCAGTCGAAAACACTGCTTTTTGATATTAAATTCTCCAGTGAGAAAAACTGCCGAAGAAGCGGGTTGTAATGCCGACGGAAACGCAGCCACATACTGTAATAATAGAATGCCATTGAGCTTTGCCATGCTCTTTGAAAATATTTGTCGATGAAAAAGGTAACAAATAAACAAACAAATAGAGCAAAAATAAATCAACTTCTTAGACATAAAATAATATACAAAAATATTTACGAAAACTCTAGTTTATAACAAAATTGTGCACTTTAAGTACTGGTAAAAAAGAACCAACTTTATTTGGTTAGAAATGAAAAAGATCTAAACGCAGTCGACAATATTGCTTTTTGATATTCAATTCTCTACACTGCTTTTTGATATTAGATTCTCTTGAGAAAAATAAATCAACTTCCTAGGCATAAAATAATATAAAATATCAAAAATTAAATAGATGAAAACGCAGTCGAAAACACTGCTTTTTGATATTAAATTCTCCAGTGAGAAAAACGGCCGAAGAAGGGGGTTGAAATGCCGATGGAAACGCAGCCGCATACTGTAATAATAGAATGCCATTGAGCTTTGCCATGCTCTTTGAAGATATTTGTCGATGAAAAAGGTAACAAATAGAGCAAAAATAAATCAGCTTCTTAGGCATAAAATAATATAAAATATAAAAATTTAAATAGATAAAATGGCAGTCGAAAACACTGCTTTTTGATATTAAATTCTCCAGTGAGAAAAACGGCCGAAGAAGGGGGTTGAAATGACGATGGAAACGCAGCCGCTTACTGTAATAATAGAATGCCATTGAGCTTTGCCATGCTCTTTGAAGATATTTGTCGAACGAAAAGGTAACAAATAAACAAACAAATAGAGCAAAAATAAATCAACTTCCTAGGCATAAAATAATATAAAATATAAAAAATTAAATAGATGAAAACGCAGTCGAAAACACTGCTTTTTGATATTAAATTCTCCAGTGAGAAACACGGCCGAAAAAGCGGGTTGAAATGCCGATGGAAACGCAGCCGCATACTGTAATAATAGAATGCCATTGAGCTTTGCCATGCTCTTTGAAGATATTTGTCGATGAAAAAGGTAACAAATAGAGCAAAAATAAATCAACTTCTTAGGCATAAAATAATATACAAAAATATTTACGAAAACTCTAGTTTATAACACAATTTTGCAATTTAAGTACTGGTAAAAAAGAACCAACTTTATTTGGTTAAAAATGAACAAGATCTAAACGCAGTCGACAACATTGCTTTTTGATATTAAATTCTCCACACTGCTTTTTGATATTAAATTCTCTTGAGAAAAATAAATCAACTTCTTAGGCATAAAATAATATAAAATATAAAAAATGAAATAGATCAAAACGCAGTCGAAAACACTGCTTTTTGATATTAAAGTCTCCAGTGAGAAAAACGGCCGAAGAAGCGGGTTGAAATGCCGATGGAAACGCAGGCGCATACTGTAATAATAGAATACCATTGAGCTTTGCCATGCTCTTTGAAGATATTTGTCGATGAAAAAGGTAACAAATAGAGCAAAACTAAATCAACTTCTTAGGCATAAAATAATATACAAAAATATTTACGAAAACTCTAGTTTATAACACAATTTTGCAATTTAAGTACTGGTAAAAAAGAACCAACTTTATTTAGTTAAAAACGAAAAAGGTCTAAACGCAGTCGACAACATTGCTTTTTGATATTAAATTCTCTTGAGAAAAATAAATCAACTTCTTAGGCATAAAATAATATAAAATATAAAAAATGAAATAGATAAAAACGCAGTCGAAAACACTGCTTTTTGATATTAAATTCTCCAGTGAGAAACACGGCCGAAAAAGCGGGTTGAAATGCCGATGGAAACGCAGCCGCATACTGTAATAATAGAATGCCATTGAGCTTTGCCATGCTCTTTGAAGATATTTGTCAATGAAAAAGGTAACAAATAGAGTAAAAAAAAATCAACTTCTTAGGCATAAAATAATATACAAAAATATTTACGAAAACTCTAGTTTATAACACAATTTTGCACTTTAAGTACTGGTAAAAAAGAACCAACTTTATTTGGTTAAAAATGAAAAAGATCTAAACGCAGTCGACAACATTGCTTTTTGATATTAAATTCTCTACACGGCTTTTTGATATTAAATTCTCTTGAGAAAAATAAATCAACTTCTTAGGCATAAAATAATATAAAATATAAAAAATGAAATAGATCAAAACGCAGTTGAAAACACTGCTTTTTGATATTAAATTCTCCAGTGAGAAACACGGCCGAAAAAGCGGGTTGAAATGCCGATGGAAACGCAGCCGCATACTGTAATAATAGAATGCCATTGAGCTTCGCCATGCTCTTTGAAGATATTTGTCAATGAAAAAGGTAACAAATAGAGTAAAAAAAAATCAACTTCTTAGGCATAAAATAATATACAAAAATATTTACGAAAACTCTAGTTTATAACACAATTTTGCACTTTAAGTACTGGTAAAAAAGAACCAACTTTATTTGGTTAAAAATGAAAAAGATCTAAACGCAGTCGACAACATTGCTTTTTGATATTAAATTCTCCACACTGCTTTTTGATATTAAATTCTCTTGAGAAAAATAAATCAACTTCTTAGGCATAAAATAATATAAAATATAAAAAATGAAATAGATCAAAACGCAGTCGAAAACACTGCTTTTTGATATTAAAGTCTCCAGTGAGAAAAACGGCCGAAGAAGCGGGTTGAAATGCCGATGGAACGCAGGCGCATACTGTAATAATAGAATACCATTGAGCTTTGCCATGCTCTTTGAAGATATTTGTCGATGAAAAAGGTAACAAATAGAGCAAAACTAAATCAACTTCTTAGGCATAAAATAATATACAAAAATATTTACGAAAACTCTAGTTTATAACACAATTTTGCAATTTAAGTACTGGTAAAAAAGAACCAACTTTATTTAGTTAAAAACGAAAAATGTCTAAACGCAGTCGACAACGTTGCTTTTTGATATTAAATTCTCTTGAGAAAAATATATCAACTTCTTAGGCATAAAATAATATAAAATATAAAAAATTAAATAGATAAAAACGCAGTCGAAAACACTGCTTTTTGATATTAAATTCTCCAGTGAGAAACACGGCCGAAAAAGCGGGTTGAAATGCCGATGGAAACGCAGCCGCATACTGTAATAATAGAATGCCATTGAGCTTTGCCATGCTCTTTGAAGATATTTGTCAATGAAAAAGGTAACAAATAGAGCAAAAAAAATCAACTTCTTAGGCATAAAATAATATACAAAAATATTTACGAAAACTCTAGTTTATAACACAATTTTGCACTTTACGTACTGGTAAAAAGAACCAACTTTATTTGGTTAGAAACGAAAAAGATATTAACGCAGTCGACAACATTGCTTTTTGATATTAAATTCTCTACACTGCTTTTTGATATTAAATTGTCTTGAGAAAAATAAATCAACTTCTTAGGCATAAAATAATATAAAATATAAAAAATGAAATAGATCAAAACGCAGTCGAAAACACTGCGTTTCGATATTAAATTCTCCAGTGAGAAAAACGGCCGAAGAAGCGGGTTGAAATGCCGATGGAAACGCAGTCGCATACTGTAATAATAGAATGCCACTGAGCTTTGCCATGCTCTTTGAAGATATTTGTCGATGAAAAAGGTAACAAAAATACAAACAAATAGAGCAAAAATAAATCAACTTCTTAGGCATAAAATAATATACAAAAATATTTACGAAAACTCTAGTTTATAACACAATTTTGCACTTTAAGTACTGGTAAAAAAGAACCAACTTTATTTGGTTAAAAATGAAAAAGATCTAAACGCAGTCGACAATATTGCTTTTTGATATTAAATTCTCTACACTGCTTTTACATATTAAATTCTCTTGAGAAAAATAAATCCACTTCTTAGGCATAAAATAATATAAATTATAAAAAATGAAATAGATCAAAACGCAGTCGAAAACACTGCTTTTCGATATTAAATTCTCCAGTGAGAAAAACGGCCGAAGAAGCGGGTTGAAATGCCGATGGAAGCGCAGCCGCATACTGTAATAATAGAATGCCACTGAGCTTTGCCATGCTCTTTGAAGATATTTGTCGATGAAAAAGGTAACAAAAATACAAACAAATAGAGCAAAAATAAATCAACTTCTTAGGCATAAAATAATATACAAAAATATTTACGAAAACTCTAGTTTATAACACAATTTTGCACTTTAAGTACTGGTAAAAAAGAACCAACTTTATTTGGTTAAAAATGAAAAAGATCTAAACGCAGTCGACAACATTGCTTTTTGATATTAAATTCTCTACACGGCTTTTTGATATTAAATTCTCTTGAGAAAAATAAATCAACTTCTTAGGCATAAAATAATATAAAATATAAAAAATGAAATAGATCAAAACGCAGTCGAAAACACTGTTTTTTGATATTAAATTCTCCAGTGAGAAAAACGGCCGAAGAAGCGGGTTGAAATGCCGATGGAAACGCAGCCGCATACTGTAATAATAGAATGCCACTGAGCTTTGCCATGCTCTTTGAAGATATTTGTCGATGAAAAAGGTAACAAATAGAGCAAAAATAAATCAACTTCTTAGGCATAAAATAATATACAAAAATATTTACGAAAACCCTAGTTTATAACACAATTTTGCACTTTAAGTACTGGTAAAAAAGAACCAACTTTATTTGGTTAAAAATGAAAAAGATCTAAACGCAGTCGACAACATTGCTTTTTGATATTAAATTCTCTACACTGCTTTTTGATATTAAATTGTCTTGAGAAAAATAAATCAACTTCTTAGGCATAAAATAATATAAAATATAAAAAATGAAATAGATCAAAACGCAGTCGAAAACACTGCTTTTTGATATTAAATTCTCCAGTGAGAAAAACGGCCGAAGAAGCGGGTTGAAATGCCGATGGAAACGCAGCCGCATACTGTAATAATAGAATGCCATTGAGCTTTGCCATGCTCTTTGAAGATATTTGTCAATGAAAATGTTAACAAATAGAGTAAAAAAAAATCAACTTCTTAGGCATAAAATAATATACAAAAATATTTACGAAAACTCTAGTTTATAACACAATTTTGCAATTTAAGTACTGGTAAAAAAGAACCAACTTTATTTAGTTAAAAACGAAAAAGGTCTAAACGCAGTCGACAACATTGCTTTTTGATATTAAATTCTCTTGAGAAAAATAAATCAACTTCTTAGGCATAAAATAATATAAAATATAAAAAATGAAATAGATAAAAACGCAGTCGAAAACACTGCTTTTTGATATTAAATTCTCCAGTGAGAAACACGGCCGAAAAAGCGGGTTGAAATGCCGATGGAAACGCAGCCGCATACTGTAATAATAGAATGCCATTGAGCTTTGCCATGCTCTTTGAAGATATTTGTCAATGAAAAAGGTAACAAATAGAGCAAAAAAAATCAACTTCTTAGGCATAAAATAATATACAAAAATATTTACGAAAACTCTAGTTTATAACACAATTTTGCACTTTACGTACTGGTAAAAAGAACCAACTTTATTTGGTTAGAAACGAAAAAGATCTAAACGCAGTCGACAACATTGCTTTTTGATATTAAATTCTCTACACTGCTTTTTGATAATAAATTCTCTTGAGAAAAATAAATCAACTTCTTACGCATAAAATAATAAAAAATATAAAAAATGAAATAGATCAAAACGCAGTCGAAAACACTGTTTTTTGATATTAAATTCTCCAGTGAGAAAAACGGCCGAAGAAGCGGGTTGAAATGCCGATGGAAACGCAGCCGCATACTGTAATAATAGAATGCCACTGAGCTTTGCCATGCTCTTTGAAGATATTTGTCGATGAAAAAGGTAACAAATAGAGCAAAAATAAATCAACTTCTTAGGCATAAAATAATATACAAAAATATTTACGAAAACTCTAGTTTATAACACAATTTTGCACTTTAAGTACTGGTTAAAAAGAACCAACTTTATTTGGTTAAAAATGAAAAAGATCTAAACGCAGTCGACAACATTGCTTTTTGATATTAAATTCTCTACACTGCTTTTTGATATTAAATTGTCTTGAGAAAAATAAATCAACTTCTTAGGCATAAAATAATATAAAATATAAAAAATGAAATAGATCAAAACGCAGTCGAAAACACTGCGTTTCGATATTAAATTCTCCAGTGAGAAAAACGGCCGAAGAAGCGGGTTGAAATGCCGATGGAAACGCAGTCGCATACTGTAATAATAGAATGCCACTGAGCTTTGCCATGCTCTTTGAAGATATTTGTCGATGAAAAAGGTAACAAAAATACAAACAAATAGAGCAAAAATAAATCAACTTCTTAGGCATAAAATAATATACAAAAATATTTACGAAAACTCTAGTTTATAACACAATTTTGCACTTTAAGTACTGGTAAAAAAGAACCAACTTTATTTGGTTAAAAATGAAAAAGATCTAAACGCAGTCGACAATATTGCTTTTTGATATTAAATTCTCTACACTGCTTTTTGATATTAAATTCTCTTGAGAAAAATGAATCAACTTCTTAGGCATAAAATAATATAAATTATAAAATATGAAATAGATCAAAACGCAGTCGGAAACACTGCTTTTTGATATTAAATTCTCCAGTGAGAAAAACGGCCGAAGAAGCGGGTTGAAATGCCGATGGAAACGCAGTCGCATACTGTAATAATAGAATGCCACTGAGCTTTGCCATGCTCTTTGAAGATATTTGTCGATGAAAAAGGTAACAAAAATACAAACAAATAGAGCAAAAATAAATCAACTTCTTAGGCATAAAATAATATACAAAAATATTTACGAAAACTCTAGTTTATAACACAATTTTGCACTTTAAGTACTGGTAAAAAAGAACCAACTTTATTTGGTTAAAAATGAAAAAGATCTAAACGCAGTCGACAACATTGCTTTTTGATATTAAATTCTTTACACTGCTTTTTGAAATTAAATTTTCTTGAGAAAACTAAATCAACTTCTTAGGCATAAAATAATATAAAATATAAAAAATGAAATAGATCAAAACGCAGTCGAAAACACTGTTTTTTGATATTAAATTCTCCAGTGAGAAAAACGGCCGAAGAAGCGGGTTGAAATGCCGATGGAAACGCAGCCGCATACTGTAATAATAGAATGCCATTGAGCTTTGCCATGCTCTTTGAAGATATTTGTCAATGAAAAAGTTGACAAATAGAGTAAAAAAAAATCAACTTCTTAGGCATAAAATAATATACAAAAATATTTACGAAAACTCTAGTTTATAACACAATTTTGCACTTTACGTACTGGTAAAAAGAACCAACTTTATTTGGTTAGAAACGAAAAAGATCTAAACGCAGTCGACAACATTGCTTTTTGATATTAAATTCTCTACACTGCTTTTTGATAATAAATTCTCTTGAGAAAAATAAATCAACTTCTTACGCATAAAATAATATAAATTATAAAAAATGAAATAGATCAAAACGCAGTCGAAAACACTGCTTTTTGATATTAAAGTCTCCAGTGAGAAAAACAGCCGAAGAAGCGGGTTGAAATGCCGATGGAAACGCAGCCGCATACTGTAATAATAGAATGCCATTGAGCTTTGCTATGCTCTTTGAAGATATTTGTCGATGAAAAAGGTAACAAATAGAGCAAAAATAAAGCAACTTCTTAGGCATAAAATAATATACAAAAATATTTACGAAAACTCTAGTTTATAACACAATTTTGCACTTTAAGTACTGGTAAAAAAGAACCAACTTTATTTGGTTAAAAATGAAAAAGATCTAAACGCAGTCGACAACATTGCTTGTTGATATTAAATTCTCTACACTGCTTTTTGATAATAAATTCTCTTGAGAAAAATAAATCAACTTCTTACGCATAAAATAATATAAATTATAAAAAATGAAATAGATCAAAACGCAGTCGAAAACACTGCTTTTTGATATTAAAGTCTCCAGTGAGAAAAACAGCCGAAGAAGCGGGTTGAAATGCCGATGGAAACGCAGCCGCATACTGTAATAATAGAATGCCATTGAGCTTTGCTATGCTCTTTGAAGATATTTGTCGATGAAAAAGGTAACAAATAGAGCAAAAATAAAGCAACTTCTTAGGCATAAAATAATATACAAAAATATTTACGAAAACTCTAGTTTATAACACAATTTTGCACTTTAAGTACTGGTAAAAAAGAACCAACTTTATTTGGTTAAAAATGAAAAAGATCTAAACGCAGTCGACAATATTGCTTTTTGATATTAAATTCTCTACACTGCTTTTTGATATTAAATTCTCTTGAGAAAAATAAATCAACTTCTTAGGCATAAAATAATATAAATTATAAAAAATGAAATAGATCAAAACGCAGTCGAAAACACTGCTTTTCGATATTAAATTCTCCAGTGAGAAAAACGGCCGAAGAAGCGGGTTGAAATGCCGATGGAAGCGCAGCCGCATACTGTAATAATAGAATGCCACTGAGCTTTGCCATGCTCTTTGAAGATATTTGTCGATGAAAAAGGTAACAAAAATACAAACAAATAGAGCAAAAATAAATCAACTTCTTAGGCATAAAATAATATACAAAAATATTTACGAAAACTCTAGTTTATAACACAATTTTGCACTTTAAGTACTGGTAAAAAAGAACCAACTTTATTTGGTTAAAAATGAAAAAGATCTAAACGCAGTCGACAACATTGCTTTTTGATATTAAATTCTCTACACGGCTTTTTGATATTAAATTCTCTTGAGAAAAATAAATCAACTTCTTAGGCATAAAATAATATAAAATATAAAAAATGAAATAGATCAAAACGCAGTCGAAAACACTGTTTTTTGATATTAAATTCTCCAGTGAGAAAAACGGCCGAAGAAGCGGGTTGAAATGCCGATGGAAACGCAGCCGCATACTGTAATAATAGAATGCCACTGAGCTTTGCCATGCTCTTTGAAGATATTTGTCGATGAAAAAGGTAACAAATAGAGCAAAAATAAATCAACTTCTTAGGCATAAAATAATATACAAAAATATTTACGAAAACCCTAGTTTATAACACAATTTTGCACTTTAAGTACTGGTAAAAAAGAACCAACTTTATTTGGTTAAAAATGAAAAAGATCTAAACGCAGTCGACAACATTGCTTTTTGATATTAAATTCTCTACACTGCTTTTTGATATTAAATTGTCTTGAGAAAAATAAATCAACTTCTTAGGCATAAAATAATATAAAATATAAAAAATGAAATAGATCAAAACGCAGTCGAAAACACTGCTTTTTGATATTAAATTCTCCAGTGAGAAAAACGGCCGAAGAAGCGGGTTGAAATGCCGATGGAAACGCAGCCGCATACTGTAATAATAGAATGCCATTGAGCTTTGCCATGCTCTTTGAAGATATTTGTCAATGAAAAAGTTAACAAATAGAGTAAAAAAAAATCAACTTCTTAGGCATAAAATAATATACAAAAATATTTACGAAAACTCTAGTTTATAACACAATTTTGCACTTTACGTACTGGTAAAAAGAACCAACTTTATTTGGTTAGAAACGAAAAAGATCTAAACGCAGTCGACAACATTGCTTTTTGATATTAAATTCTCTACACTGCTTTTTGATAATAAATTCTCTTGAGAAAAATAAATCAACTTCTTACGCATAAAATAATATAAATTATAAAAAATGAAATAGATCAAAACGCAGTCGAAAACACTGTTTTTTGATATTAAATTCTCCAGTGAGAAAAACGGCCGAAGAAGCGGGTTGAAATGCCGATGGAAACGCAGCCGCATACTGTAATAATAGAATGCCATTGAGCTTTGCCATGCTCTTTGAAGATATTTGTCAATGAAAAAGTTAACAAATAGAGTAAAAAAAAATCAACTTCTTAGGCATAAAATAATATACAAAAATATTTACGAAAACCCTAGTTTATAACACAATTTTGCACTTTAAGTACTGGTAAAAAAGAACCAACTTTATTTGGTTAAAAATGAAAAAGATCTAAACGCAGTCGACAACATTGCTTTTTGATATTAAATTCTTTACACTGCTTTTTGAAATTAAATTTTCTTGAGAAAACTAAATCAACTTCTTAGGCATAAAATAATATAAAATATAAAAAATGAAATAGATCAAAACGCAGTCGAAAACACTGTTTTTTGATATTAAATTCTCCAGTGAGAAAAACGGCCGAAGAAGCGGGTTGAAATGCCGATGGAAACGCAGCCGCATACTGTAATAATAGAATGCCACTGAGCTTTGCCATGCTCTTTGAAGATATTTGTCGATGAAAAAGGTAACAAATAGAGCAAAAATAAATCAACTTCTTAGGCATAAAATAATATACAAAAATATTTACGAAAACCCTAGTTTATAACACAATTTTGCACTTTAAGTACTGGTAAAAAAGAACCAACTTTATTTGGTTAAAAATGAAAAAGATCTAAACGCAGTCGACAACATTGCTTTTTGATATTAAATTCTCTACACTGCTTTTTGATATTAAATTGCCTTGAGAAAAATAAATCAACTTCTTAGGCATAAAATAATATAAAATATACAAAATGAAATAGATCAAAACGCAGTCGAAAACACTGCTTTTTGATATTAAATTCTCCAGTGAGAAAAACGGCCGAAGAAGCGGGTTGAAATGCCGATGGAAACGCAGCCGCATACTGTAATAATAGAATGCCATTGAGCTTTGCCATGCTCTTTGAAGATATTTGTCAATGAAAAAGCTGACAAATAGAGTAAAAAAAAATCAACTTCTTAGGCATAAAAGAATATACAAAAATATTTACAAAAACTCTAGTTTATAACACAATTTTGCACTTTACGTAGTGGTAAAAAGAACCAACTTTATTTGGTTAGAAACGAAAAAGATCTAAACGCAGTCGACAACATTGCTTTTTGATATTAAATTCTCTACACTGCTTTTTGATAATAAATTCTCTTGAGAAAAATAAATCAACTTCTTAGGCATAAAATAATATAAAATATAAAAAATGAAATAGATCAAAACGCAGTCGAAAACACTGCTTTTTGATATTAAAGTCTCCAGTGAGAAAAACAGCCGAAGAAGCGGGTTGAAATGCCGATGGAAACGCAGCCGCATACTGTAATAATAGAATGCCATTGAGCTTTGCTATGCTCTTTGAAGATATTTGTCGATGAAAAAGGTAACAAATAGAGCAAAAATAAAGCAACTTCTTAGGCATAAAATAATATACAAAAATATTTACGAAAACTCTACTTTATAACACAATTTTGCACTTTAAGTACTGGTAAAAAAGATTCAACTTTATTTGGTTAAAAATGAAAAAGATCTAAACGCAGTCGACAATATTGCTTTTTGATATTAAATTCTCTACACTGCTTTTTGATATTAAATTCTCTTGAGAAAAATAAATCAACTTCTTAGGCATAAAATAATATAAATTATAAAAAATGAAATAGATCAAAACGCAGTCGAAAACACTGCTTTTCGATATTAAATTCTCCAGTGAGAAAAACGGCCGAAGAAGCGGGTTGAAATGCCGATGGAAACGCAGCCGCATACTGTAATAATAGAATGCCACTGAGCTTTGCCATGCTCTTTGAAGATATTTGTCGATGAAAAAGGTAACAAAAATACAAACAAATAGAGCAAAAATAAATCAACTTCTTAGGCATAAAATAATATACAAAAATATTTACGAAAACTCTAGTTTATAACACAATTTTGCACTTTAAGTACTGGTAAAAAAGAACCAACTTTATTTGGTTAAAAATGAAAAAGATCTAAACGCAGTCGACAACATTGCTTTTTGATATTAAATTCTCTACACGGCTTTTTGATATTAAATTCTCTTGAGAAAAATAAATCAACTTCTTAGGCATAAAATAATATAAAATATAAAAAATGAAATAGATCAAAACGCAGTCGAAAACACTGTTTTTTGATATTAAATTCTCCAGTGAGAAAAACGGCCGAAGAAGCGGGTTGAAATGCCGATGGAAACGCAGCCGCATACTGTAATAATAGAATGCCACTGAGCTTTGCCATGCTCTTTGAAGATATTTGTCGATGAAAAAGGTAACAAATAGAGCAAAAATAAATCAACTTCTTAGGCATAAAATAATATACAAAAATATTTACGAAAACCCTAGTTTATAACACAATTTTGCACTTTAAGTACTGGTAAAAAAGAACCAACTTTATTTGGTTAAAAATGAAAAAGATCTAAACGCAGTCGACAACATTGCTTTTTGATATTAAATTCTCTACACTGCTTTTTGATATTAAATTGTCTTGAGAAAAATAAATCAACTTCTTAGGCATAAAATAATATAAAATATAAAAAATGAAATAGATCAAAACGCAGTCGAAAACACTGCTTTTTGATATTAAATTCTCCAGTGATAAAAACGGCCGAAGAAGCGGGTTGAAATGCCGATGGAAACGCAGCCGCATACTGTAATAATAGAATGCCATTGAGCTTTGCCATGCTCTTTGAAGATATTTGTCAATGAAAAAGTTAACAAATAGAGTAAAAAAAAATCAACTTCTTAGGCATAAAATAATATACAAAAATATTTACGAAAACTCTAGTTTATAACACAATTTTGCAATTTAAGTACTGGTAAAAAAGAACCAACTTTATTTAGTTAAAAACGAAAAAGGTCTAAACGCAGTCGACAACATTGCTTTTTGATATTAAATTCTCTTGAGAAAAATAAATCAACTTCTTAGGCATAAAATAATATAAAATATAAAAAATGAAATAGATAAAAACGCAGTCGAAAACACTGCTTTTTGATATTAAATTCTCCAGTGAGAAACACGGCCGAAAAAGCGGGTTGAAATGCCGACGGAAACACAGCCACATCCTGTAATAATAGAATGCCATTGAGCTTTGCCATGCTCTTTGAAGATATTTGTCGATGAAAAAGGTAACAAATAAACAAACAAATAGAGAAAAAATAAATCAACTTCTTAGGCATAAAATAATATACAAAAATATTTACGAAAACCCTAGTTTATAACACAATTTTGCACTTTAAGTACTGGTAAAAAAGAACCAACTTTATTTGGTTAAAAATGAAAAAGATCTAAACGCAGTCGACAACATTGCTTTTTGATATTAAATTCTTTACACTGCTTTTTGAAATTAAATTTTCTTGAGAAAACTAAATCAACTTCTTAGGCATAAAATAATATAAAATATAAAAAATGAAATAGATCAAAACGCAGTCGAAAACACTGTTTTTTGATATTAAATTCTCCAGTGAGAAAAACGGCCGAAGAAGCGGGTTGAAATGCCGATGGAAACGCAGCCGCATACTGTAATAATAGAATGCCACTGAGCTTTGCCATGCTCTTTGAAGATATTTGTCGATGAAAAAGGTAACAAATAGAGCAAAAATAAATCAACTTCTTAGGCATAAAATAATATACAAAAATATTTACGAAAACCCTAGTTTATAACACAATTTTGCACTTTAAGTACTGGTAAAAAAGAACCAACTTTATTTGGTTAAAAATGAAAAAGATCTAAACGCAGTCGACAACTTTGCTTTTTGATATTAAATTCTCTACACTGCTTTTTGATATTAAATTGTCTTGAGAAAAATAAATCAACTTCTTAGGCATAAAATAATATAAAATATACAAAATGAAATAGATCAAAACGCAGTCGAAAACACTGTTTTTTGATATTAAATTCTCCAGTGAGAAAAACGGCCGAAGAAGCGGGTTGAAATGCCGATGGAAACGCAGCCGCATACTGTAATAATAGAATGCCATTGAGCTTTGCCATGCTCTTTGAAGATATTTGTTGATGAAAAAGGTAACAAAAATACAAACAAATAGAGCAAAAATAAATCAACTTCTTAGGCATAAAATAATATACAAAAATATTTACGAAAACTCTAGTTTATAACACAATTTTGCACTTTAAGTACTGGTAAAAAAGAACCAACTTTATTTGGTTAAAAATGAAAAAGATCTAAACGCAGTCGACAACATTGCTTTTTGATATTAAATTCTCTACACGGCTTTTTGATATTAAATTCTCTTGAGAAAAATAAATCAACTTCTTAGGCATAAAATAATATAAAATATAAAAAATGAAATAGATCAAAACGCAGTCGAAAACACTGTTTTTTGATATTAAATTCTCCAGTGAGAAAAACGGCCGAAGAAGCGGGTTGAAATGCCGATGGAAACGCAGCCGCATACTGTAATAATAGAATGCCACTGAGCTTTGCCATGCTCTTTGAAGATATTTGTCGATGAAAAAGGTAACAAATAGAGCAAAAATAAATCAACTTCTTAGGCATAAAATAATATACAAAAATATTTACGAAAACCCTAGTTTATAACACAATTTTGCACTTTAAGTACTGATAAAAAAGAACCAACTTTATTTGGTTAAAAATGAAAAAGATCTAAACGCAGTCGACAACATTGCTTTTTGATATTAAATTCTCTACACTGCTTTTTGATATTAAATTGTCTTGAGAAAAATAAATCAACTTCTTAGGCATAAAATAATATAAAATATAAAAAATGAAATAGATCAAAACGCAGTCGAAAACACTGCTTTTTGATATTAAAGTCTCCAGTGAGAAAAACAGCCGAAGAAGCGGGTTGAAATGCCGATGGAAACGCAGCCGCATACTGTAATAATAGAATGCCATTGAGCTTTGCCATGCTCTTTGAAGATATTTGTCAATGAAAAAGTTAACAAATAGAGTAAAAAAAAATCAACTTCTTAGGCATAAAATAATATACAAAAATATTTACGAAAACTCTAGTTTATAACACAATTTTGCACTTTACGTACTGGTAAAAAGAACCAACTTTATTTGGTTAGAAACGAAAAAGATCTAAACGCAGTCGACAACATTGCTTTTTGATATTAAATTCTCTACACTGCTTTTTGATAATAAATTCTCTTGAGAAAAATAAATCAACTTCTTACGCATAAAATAATATAAATTATAAAAAATGAAATAGATCAAAACGCAGTCGAAAACACTGCTTTTTTATATTTAAGTCTCCAGTGAGAAAAACGGCCGAAGAAGCGGGTTGAAATGCCGATGGAAACGCAGCCGCATACTGTAATAATAGAATGCCATTGAGCTTTGCTATGCTCTTTGAAGATATTTGTCGATGAAAAAGGTAACAAATAGAGCAAAAATAAATCAACTTCTTAGGCATAAAATAATATAAAATATAAAAAATGAAATAGATCAAAACGCAGTCGAAAACACTGTTTTTTGATATTAAATTCTCCAGTGAGAAAAACGGCCGAAGAAGCGGGTTGAAATGCCGATGGAAACGCAGCCGCATACTGTAATAATAGAATGCCACTGAGCTTTGCCATGCTCTTTGAAGATATTTGTCGATGAAAAAGGTAACAAATAGAGCAAAAATAAATCAACTTCTTAGGCATAAAATAATATACAAAAATATTTACGAAAACCCTAGTTTATAACACAATTTTGCACTTTAAGTACTGGTAAAAAAGAACCAACTTTATTTGGTTAAAAATGAAAAAGATCTAAACGCAGTCGACAACATTGCTTTTTGATATTAAATTCTCTACACTGCTTTTTGATATTAAATTGTCTTGAGAAAAATAAATCAACTTCTTAGGCATAAAATAATATAAAATATAAAAAATGAAATAGATCAAAACGCAGTCGAAAACACTGCTTTTTGATATTAAATTCTCCTGTGAGAAAAACGGCCGAAGAAGCGGGTTGAAATGCCAATGGAAACGCAGCCGCATACTGTAATAATAGAATGCCATTGATTTTTGCCATGCTCTTTGAAGATATTTGTCAATGAAAAAGTTAACAAATAGAGTAAAAAAAAATCAACTTCTTAGGCATAAAATAATATACAAAAATATTTACGAAAACTCTAGTTTATAACACAATTTTGCAATTTAAGTACTGGTAAAAAAGAACCAACTTTATTTAGTTAAAAACGAAAAAGGTCTAAACGCAGTCGACAACATTGCTTTTTGATATTAAATTCTCTTGAGAAAAATAAATCAACTTCTTAGGCATAAAATAATATAAAATATAAAAAATGAAATAGATAAAAACGCAGTCGAAAACACTGCTTTTTGATATTAAATTCTCCAGTGAGAAACACGGCCGAAAAAGCGGGTTGAAATGCCGACGGAAACACAGCCACATCCTGTAATAATAGAATGCCATTGAGCTTTGCCATGCTCTTTGAAGATATTTGTCGATGAAAAAGGTAACAAATAAACAAACAAATAGAGAAAAAATAAATCAACTTCTTAGGCATAAAATAATATACAAAAATATTTACGAAAACCCTAGTTTATAACACAATTTTGCACTTTAAGTACTGGTAAAAAAGAACCAACTTTATTTGGTTAAAAATGAAAAAGATCTAAACGCAGTCGACAACATTGCTTTTTGATATTAAATTCTTTACACTGCTTTTTGAAATTAAATTTTCTTGAGAAAACTAAATCAACTTCTTAGGCATAAAATAATATAAAATATAAAAAATGAAATAGATCAAAACGCAGTCGAAAACACTGTTTTTTGATATTAAATTCTCCAGTGAGAAAAACGGCCGAAGAAGCGGGTTGAAATGCCGATGGAAACGCAGCCGCATACTGTAATAATAGAATGCCACTGAGCTTTGCCATGCTCTTTGAAGATATTTGTCGATGAAAAAGGTAACAAATAGAGCAAAAATAAATCAACTTCTTAGGCATAAAATAATATACAAAAATATTTACGAAAACCCTAGTTTATAACACAATTTTGCACTTTAAGTACTGGTAAAAAAGAACCAACTTTATTTGGTTAAAAATGAAAAAGATCTAAACGCAGTCGACAACTTTGCTTTTTGATATTAAATTCTCTACACTGCTTTTTGATATTAAATTGTCTTGAGAAAAATAAATCAACTTCTTAGGCATAAAATAATATAAAATATACAAAATGAAATAGATCAAAACGCAGTCGAAAACACTGTTTTTTGATATTAAATTCTCCAGTGAGAAAAACGGCCGAAGAAGCGGGTTGAAATGCCGATGGAAACGCAGCCGCATACTGTAATAATAGAATGCCATTGAGCTTTGCCATGCTCTTTGAAGATATTTGTTGATGAAAAAGGTAACAAAAATACAAACAAATAGAGCAAAAATAAATCAACTTCTTAGGCATAAAATAATATACAAAAATATTTACGAAAACTCTAGTTTATAACACAATTTTGCACTTTAAGTACTGGTAAAAAAGAACCAACTTTATTTGGTTAAAAATGAAAAAGATCTAAACGCAGTCGACAACATTGCTTTTTGATATTAAATTCTCTACACGGCTTTTTGATATTAAATTCTCTTGAGAAAAATAAATCAACTTCTTAGGCATAAAATAATATAAAATATAAAAAATGAAATAGATCAAAACGCAGTCGAAAACACTGTTTTTTGATATTAAATTCTCCAGTGAGAAAAACGGCCGAAGAAGCGGGTTGAAATGCCGATGGAAACGCAGCCGCATACTGTAATAATAGAATGCCACTGAGCTTTGCCATGCTCTTTGAAGATATTTGTCGATGAAAAAGGTAACAAATAGAGCAAAAATAAATCAACTTCTTAGGCATAAAATAATATACAAAAATATTTACGAAAACCCTAGTTTATAACACAATTTTGCACTTTAAGTACTGATAAAAAAGAACCAACTTTATTTGGTTAAAAATGAAAAAGATCTAAACGCAGTCGACAACATTGCTTTTTGATATTAAATTCTCTACACTGCTTTTTGATATTAAATTGTCTTGAGAAAAATAAATCAACTTCTTAGGCATAAAATAATATAAAATATAAAAAATGAAATAGATCAAAACGCAGTCGAAAACACTGCTTTTTGATATTAAAGTCTCCAGTGAGAAAAACAGCCGAAGAAGCGGGTTGAAATGCCGATGGAAACGCAGCCGCATACTGTAATAATAGAATGCCATTGAGCTTTGCCATGCTCTTTGAAGATATTTGTCAATGAAAAAGTTAACAAATAGAGTAAAAAAAAATCAACTTCTTAGGCATAAAATAATATACAAAAATATTTACGAAAACTCTAGTTTATAACACAATTTTGCACTTTACGTACTGGTAAAAAGAACCAACTTTATTTGGTTAGAAACGAAAAAGATCTAAACGCAGTCGACAACATTGCTTTTTGATATTAAATTCTCTACACTGCTTTTTGATAATAAATTCTCTTGAGAAAAATAAATCAACTTCTTACGCATAAAATAATATAAATTATAAAAAATGAAATAGATCAAAACGCAGTCGAAAACACTGCTTTTTTATATTTAAGTCTCCAGTGAGAAAAACGGCCGAAGAAGCGGGTTGAAATGCCGATGGAAACGCAGCCGCATACTGTAATAATAGAATGCCATTGAGCTTTGCTATGCTCTTTGAAGATATTTGTCGATGAAAAAGGTAACAAATAGAGCAAAAATAAATCAACTTCTTAGGCATAAAATAATATAAAATATAAAAAATGAAATAGATCAAAACGCAGTCGAAAACACTGTTTTTTGATATTAAATTCTCCAGTGAGAAAAACGGCCGAAGAAGCGGGTTGAAATGCCGATGGAAACGCAGCCGCATACTGTAATAATAGAATGCCACTGAGCTTTGCCATGCTCTTTGAAGATATTTGTCGATGAAAAAGGTAACAAATAGAGCAAAAATAAATCAACTTCTTAGGCATAAAATAATATACAAAAATATTTACGAAAACCCTAGTTTATAACACAATTTTGCACTTTAAGTACTGGTAAAAAAGAACCAACTTTATTTGGTTAAAAATGAAAAAGATCTAAACGCAGTCGACAACATTGCTTTTTGATATTAAATTCTCTACACTGCTTTTTGATATTAAATTGTCTTGAGAAAAATAAATCAACTTCTTAGGCATAAAATAATATAAAATATAAAAAATGAAATAGATCAAAACGCAGTCGAAAACACTGCTTTTTGATATTAAATTCTCCTGTGAGAAAAACGGCCGAAGAAGCGGGTTGAAATGCCAATGGAAACGCAGCCGCATACTGTAATAATAGAATGCCATTGATTTTTGCCATGCTCTTTGAAGATATTTGTCAATGAAAAAGTTAACAAATAGAGTAAAAAAAAATCAACTTCTTAGGCATAAAATAATATACAAAAATATTTACGAAAACTCTAGTTTATAACACAATTTTGCACTTTACGTACTGGTAAAAAGAACCAACTTTATTTGGTTAGAAACGAAAAAGATCTAAACGCAGTCGACAACATTGCTTTTTGATATTAAATTCTCTACACTGCTTTTTGATAATAAATTCTCTTGAGAAAAATAAATCAACTTCTTACGCATAAAATAATATAAATTATAAAAAATGAAATAGATCAAAACGCAGTCGAAAACACTGTTTTTTGATATTAAATTCTCCAGTGAGAAAAACGGCCGAAGAAGCGGGTTGAAATGCCGATGGAAACGCAGCCGCATACTGTAATAATAGAATGCCACTGAGCTTTGCCATGCTCTTTGAAGATATTTGTCGATGAAAAAGGTAACAAATAGAGCAAAAATAAATCAACTTCTTAGGCATAAAATAATATACAAAAATATTTACGAAAACCCTAGTTTATAACACAATTTTGCACTTTAAGTACTGATAAAAAAGAACCAACTTTATTTGGTTAAAAATGAAAAAGATCTAAACGCAGTCGACAACATTGCTTTTTGATATTAAATTCTCTACACTGCTTTTTGATATTAAATTGTCTTGAGAAAAATAAATCAACTTCTTAGGCATAAAATAATATACAAAAATATTTACGAAAACCCTAGTTTATAACACAATTTTGCACTTTAAGTACTGATAAAAAAGAACCAACTTTATTTGGTTAAAAATGAAAAAGATCTAAACGCAGTCGACAACATTGCTTTTTGATATTAAATTGTCTTGAGAAAAATAAATCAACTTCTTAGGCATAAAATAATATAAAATATAAAAAATGAAATAGATCAAAACGCAGTCGAAAACACTGCTTTTTGATATTAAATTCTCCAGTGAGAAAAACGGCCGAAGAAGCGGGTTGAAATGCCGATGGAAACGCAGCCGCATACTGTAATAATAGAATGCCATTGAGCTTTGCCATGCTCTTTGAAGATATTTGTCAATGAAAAAGTTAACAAATAGAGTAAAAAAAAATCAACTTCTTAGGCATAAAATAATATACAAAAATATTTACGAAAACTCTAGTTTATAACACAATTTTGCACTTTACGTACTGGTCAAAAGAACCAACTTTATTTGGTTAGAAACGAAAAAGATCTAAACGCAGTCGACAACATTGCTTTTTGATATTAAATTCTCTACACTGCTTTTTGATAATAAATTCTCTTGAGAAAAATAAATCAACTTCTTACGCATAAAATAATATAAATTATAAAAAATGAAATAGATCAAAACGCAGTCGAAAACACTGCTTTTTTATATTTAAGTCTCCAGTGAGAAAAACGGCCGAAGAAGCGGGTTGAAATGCCGATGGAAACGCAGCCGCATACTGTAATAATAGAATGCCATTGAGCTTTGCTATGCTCTTTGAAGATATTTGTCGATGAAAAAGGTAACAAATAGAGCAAAAATAAAGCAACTTCTTAGGCATAAAATAATATACAAAAATATTTACGAAAACTCTAGTTTATAACACAATTTTGCACTTTAAGTACTGGTAAAAAAGAACCAACTTTATTTGGTTAAAAATGAAAAAGATCTAAACGCAGTCGACAATATTGCTTTTTGATATTAAATTCTCTACACTGCTTTTCGATATTAGATTCTCCAGTGAGAAAAACGGCCGAAGAAGCGGGTTGAAATGCCGATGGAAACGCAGCCGCATACTGTAATAATAGAATGCCACTGAGCTTTGCCATGCTCTTTGAAGATATTTGTCGATGAAAAAGGTAACAAATAGAGCAAAAATAAATCAACTTCTTAGGCATAAAATAATATACAAAAATATTTACGAAAACCCTAGTTTATAACACAATTTTGCACTTTAAGTACTGATAAAAAAGAACCAACTTTATTTGGTTAAAAATGAAAAAGATCTAAACGCAGTCGACAACATTGCTTTTTGATATTAAATTCTCTACACTGCTTTTTGATATTAAATTGTCTTGAGAAAAATAAATCAACTTCTTAGGCATAAAATAATATACAAAAATATTTACGAAAACCCTAGTTTATAACACAATTTTGCACTTTAAGTACTGATAAAAAAGAACCAACTTTATTTGGTTAAAAATGAAAAAGATCTAAACGCAGTCGACAACATTGCTTTTTGATATTAAATTCTCTACATTGCTTTTTGATATTAAATTGTCTTGAGAAAAATAAATCAACTTCTTAGGCATAAAATAATATAAAATATAAAAAATGAAATAGATCAAAACGCAGTCGAAAACACTGCTTTTTGATATTAAATTCTCCAGTGAGAAAAACGGCCGAAGAAGCGGGTTGAAATGCCGATAGAAACGCAGCCGCATACTGTAATAATAGAATGCCATTGAGCTTTGCCATGCTCTTTGAAGATATTTGTCAATGAAAAAGTTAACAAATAGAGTAAAAAAAAATCAACTTCTTAGGCATAAAATAATATACAAAAATATTTACGAAAACTCTAGTTTATAACACAATTTTGCACTTTACGTACTGGTCAAAAGAACCAACTTTATTTGGTTAGAAACGAAAAAGATCTAAACGCAGTCGACAACATTGCTTTTTGATATTAAATTCTCTACACTGCTTTTTGATAATAAATTCTCTTGAGAAAAATAAATCAACTTCTTACGCATAAAATAATATAAATTATAAAAAATGAAATAGATCAAAACGCAGTCGAAAACACTGCTTTTTTATATTTAAGTCTCCAGTGAGAAAAACGGCCGAAGAAGCGGGTTGAAATGCCGATGGAAACGCAGCCGCATACTGTAATAATAGAATGCCATTGAGCTTTGCTATGCTCTTTGAAGATATTTGTCGATGAAAAAGGTAACAAATAGAGCAAAAATAAAGCAACTTCTTAGGCATAAAATAATATACAAAAATATTTACGAAAACTCTAGTTTATAACACAATTTTGCACTTTAAGTACTGGTAAAAAAGAACCAACTTTATTTGGTTAAAAATGAAAAAGATCTAAACGCAGTCGACAATATTGCTTTTTGATATTAAATTCTCTACACTGCTTTTCGATATTAGATTCTCCAGTGAGAAAAACGGCCGAAGAAGCGGGTTGAAATGCCGATGGAAACGCAGCCGCATACTGTAATAATAGAATGCCACTGAGCTTTGCCATGCTCTTTGAAGATATTTGTCGATGAAAAAGGTAACAAATAGAGCAAAAATAAATCAACTTCTTAGGCATAAAATAATATACAAAAATATTTACGAAAACCCTAGTTTATAACACAATTTTGCACTTTAAGTACTGATAAAAAAGAACCAACTTTATTTGGTTAAAAATGAAAAAGATCTAAACGCAGTCGACAACATTGCTTTTTGATATTAAATTCTCTACACTGCTTTTTGATATTAAATTGTCTTGAGAAAAATAAATCAACTTCTTAGGCATAAAATAATATACAAAAATATTTACGAAAACCCTAGTTTATAACACAATTTTGCACTTTAAGTACTGATAAAAAAGAACCAACTTTATTTGGTTAAAAATGAAAAAGATCTAAACGCAGTCGACAACATTGCTTTTTGATATTAAATTCTCTACATTGCTTTTTGATATTAAATTGTCTTGAGAAAAATAAATCAACTTCTTAGGCATAAAATAATATAAAATATAAAAAATGAAATAGATCAAAACGCAGTCGAAAACACTGCTTTTTGATATTAAATTCTCCAGTGAGAAAAACGGCCGAAGAAGCGGGTTGAAATGCCGATGGAAACGCAGCCGCATACTGTAATAATAGAATGCCATTGAGCTTTGCCATGCTCTTTGAAGATATTTGTCAATGAAAAAGTTAACAAATAGAGTAAAAAAAAATCAACTTCTTAGGCATAAAATAATATACAAAAATATTTACGAAAACTCTAGTTTATAACACAATTTTGCACTTTACGTACTGGTCAAAAGAACCAACTTTATTTGGTTAGAAACGAAAAAGATCTAAACGCAGTCGACAACATTGCTTTTTGATATTAAATTCTCTACACTGCTTTTTGATAATAAATTCTCTTGAGAAAAATAAATCAACTTCTTACGCATAAAATAATATAAATTATAAAAAATGAAATAGATCAAAACGCAGTCGAAAACACTGCTTTTTTATATTTAAGTCTCCAGTGAGAAAAACGGCCGAAGAAGCGGGTTGAAATGCCGATGGAAACGCAGCCGCATACTGTAATAATAGAATGCCATTGAGCTTTGCTATGCTCTTTGAAGATATTTGTCGATGAAAAAGGTAACAAATAGAGCAAAAATAAAGCAACTTCTTAGGCATAAAATAATATACAAAAATATTTACGAAAACTCTAGTTTATAACACAATTTTGCACTTTAAGTACTGGTAAAAAAGAACCAACTTTATTTGGTTAAAAATGAAAAAGATCTAAACGCAGTCGACAATATTGCTTTTTGATATTAAATTCTCTACACTGCTTTTCGATATTAGATTCTCCAGTGAGAAAAACGGCCGAAGAAGCGGGTTGAAATGCCGATGGAAACGCAGCCGCATACTGTAATAATAGAATGCCACTGAGCTTTGCCGTGCTCTTTGAAGATATTTGTCGATGAAAAAGGTAACAAAAATACAAACAAATAGAGCAAAAATAAATCAACTTCTTAGGCATAAAATAATATACAAAAATATTTACGAAAACCCTAGTTTATAACACAATTTTGCACTTTAAGTACTGATAAAAAAGAACCAACTTTATTTGGTTAAAAATGAAAAAGATCTAAACGCAGTCGACAACATTGCTTTTTGATATTAAATTCTCTACACTGCTTTTTGATATTAAATTGTCTTGAGAAAAATAAATCAACTTCTTAGGCATAAAATAATATACAAAAATATTTACGAAAACTCTAGTTTATAACACAATTTTGCACTTTAAGTACTGGTAAAAAAGAACCAACTTTATTTGGTTAAAAATGAAAAAGATCTAAACGCAGTCGACAACATTGCTTTTTGATATTAAATTCTCTACACGGCTTTTTGATATTAAATTCTCTTGAGAAAAATAAATCAACTTCTTAGGCATAAAATAATATAAAATATAAAAAATGAAATAGATCAAAACGCAGTCGAAAACACTGTTTTTTGATATTAAATTCTCCAGTGAGAAAAACGGCCGAAGAAGCGGGTTGAAATGCCGATGGAAACGCAGCCGCATACTGTAATAATAGAATGCCACTGAGCTTTGCCATGCTCTTTGAAGATATTTGTCGATGAAAAAGGTAACAAATAGAGCAAAAATAAATCAACTTCTTAGGCATAAAATAATATACAAAAATATTTACGAAAACCCTAGTTTATAACACAATTTTGCACTTTAAGTACTGGTAAAAAAGAACCAACTTTATTTGGTTAAAAATGAAAAAGATCTAAACGCAGTCGACAACATTGCTTTTTGATATTAAATTCTCTACACTGCTTTTTGATATTAAATTGTCTTGAGAAAAATAAATCAACTTCTTAGGCATAAAATAATATAAAATATACAAAATGAAATAGATCAAAACGCAGTCGAAAACACTGTTTTTTGATATTAAATTCTCCAGTGAGAAAAACGGCCGAAGAAGCGGGTTGAAATGCCGATGGAAACGCAGCCGCATACTGTAATAATAGAATGCCATTGAGCTTTGCCATGCTCTTTGAAGATATTTGTCAATGAAAAAGTTGACAAATAGAGTAAAAAAAAATCAACTTCTTAGGCATAAAATAATATACAAAAATATTTACGAAAACTCTAGTTTATAACACAATTTTGCACTTTACGTACTGGTAAAAAGAACCAACTTTATTTGGTTAGAAACGAAAAAGATCTAAACGCAGTCGACAACATTGCTTTTTGATATTAAATTCTCTACACTGCTTTTTGATAATAAATTCTCTTGAGAAAAATAAATCAACTTCTTACGCATAAAATAATATAAATTATAAAAAATGAAATAGATCAAAACGCAGTCGAAAACACTGCTTTTTGATATTAAAGTCTCCAGTGAGAAAAACAGCCGAAGAAGCGGGTTGAAATGCCGATGGAAACGCAGCCGCATACTGTAATAATAGAATGCCATTGAGCTTTGCTATGCTCTTTGAAGATATTTGTCGATGAAAAAGGTAACAAATAGAGCAAAAATAAAGCAACTTCTTAGGCATAAAATAATATACAAAAATATTTACGAAAACTCTACTTTATAACACAATTTTGCACTTTAAGTACTGGTAAAAAAGAACCAACTTTATTTGGTTAAAAATGAAAAAGATCTAAACGCAGTCGACAATATTGCTTTTTGATATTAAATTCTCTACACTGCTTTTTGATATTAAATTCTCTTGAGAAAAATAAATCAACTTCTTAGGCATAAAATAATATAAATTATAAAAAATGAAATAGATCAAAACGCAGTCGAAAACACTGCTTTTCGATATTAAATTCTCCAGTGAGAAAAACGGCCGAAGAAGCGGGTTGAAATGCCGATGGAAGCGCAGCCGCATACTGTAATAATAGAATGCCACTGAGCTTTGCCATGCTCTTTGAAGATATTTGTTGATGAAAAAGGTAACAAAAATACAAACAAATAGAGCAAAAATAAATCAACTTCTTAGGCATAAAATAATATACAAAAATATTTACGAAAACTCTAGTTTATAACACAATTTTGCACTTTAAGTACTGGTAAAAAAGAACCAACTTTATTTGGTTAAAAATGAAAAAGATCTAAACGCAGTCGACAACATTGCTTTTTGATATTAAATTCTCTACACGGCTTTTTGATATTAAATTCTCTTGAGAAAAATAAATCAACTTCTTAGGCATAAAATAATATAAAATATAAAAAATGAAATAGATCAAAACGCAGTCGAAAACACTGTTTTTTGATATTAAATTCTCCAGTGAGAAAAACGGCCGAAGAAGCGGGTTGAAATGCCGATGGAAACGCAGCCGCATACTGTAATAATAGAATGCCACTGAGCTTTGCCATGCTCTTTGAAGATATTTGTCGATGAAAAAGGTAACAAATAGAGCAAAAATAAATCAACTTCTTAGGCATAAAATAATATACAAAAATATTTACGAAAACCCTAGTTTATAACACAATTTTGCACTTTAAGTACTGATAAAAAAGAACCAACTTTATTTGGTTAAAAATGAAAAAGATCTAAACGCAGTCGACAACATTGCTTTTTGATATTAAATTCTCTACACTGCTTTTTGATATTAAATTGTCTTGAGAAAAATAAATCAACTTCTTAGGCATAAAATAATATAAAATATAAAAAATGAAATAGATCAAAACGCAGTCGAAAACACTGCTTTTTGATATTAAATTCTCCAGTGAGAAAAACGGCCGAAGAAGCGGGTTGAAATGCCGATGGAAACGCAGCCGCATACTGTAATAATAGAATGCCATTGAGCTTTGCCATGCTCTTTGAAGATATTTGTCAATGAAAAAGTTAACAAATAGAGTAAAAAAAAATCAACTTCTTAGGCATAAAATAATATACAAAAATATTTACGAAAACTCTAGTTTATAACACAATTTTGCACTTTACGTAGTGGTAAAAAGAACCAACTTTATTTGGTTAGAAACGAAAAAGATCTAAACGCAGTCGACAACATTGCTTTTTGATATTAAATTCTCTACACTGCTTTTTGATAATAAATTCTCTTGAGAAAAATAAATCAACTTCTTACGCATAAAATAATATAAATTATAAAAAATGAAATAGATCAAAACGCAGTCGAAAACACTGCTTTTTTATATTAAAGTCTCCAGTGAGAAAAACGGCCGAAGAAGCGGGTTGAAATGCCGATGGAAACGCAGCCGCATACTGTAATAATAGAATGCCATTGAGCTTTGCTATGCTCTTTGAAGATATTTGTCGATGAAAAAGGTAACAAATAGAGCAAAAATAAATCAACTTCTTAGGCATAAAATAATATATAATATAAAAAATGAAATAGATCAAAACGCAGTCGAAAACACTGTTTTTTGATATTAAATTCTCCAGTGAGAAAAACGGCCGAAGAAGCGGGTTGAAATGCCGATGGAAACGCAGCCGCATACTGTAATAATAGAATGCCACTGAGCTTTGCCATGCTCTTTGAAGATATTTGTCGATGAAAAAGGTAACAAATAGAGCAAAAATAAATCAACTTCTTAGGCATAAAATAATATACAAAAATATTTACGAAAACCCTAGTTTATAACACAATTTTGCACTTTAAGTACTGGTAAAAAAGAACCAACTTTATTTGGTTAAAAATGAAAAAGATCTAAACGCAGTCGACAACATTGCTTTTTGATATTAAATTCTCTACACTGCTTTTTGATATTAAATTGTCTTGAGAAAAATAAATCAACTTCTTAGGCATAAAATAATATAAAATATAAAAAATGAAATAGATCAAAACGCAGTCGAAAACACTGCTTTTTGATATTAAATTCTCCTGTGAGAAAAACGGCCGAAGAAGCGGGTTGAAATGCCAATGGAAACGCAGCCGCATACTGTAATAATAGAATGCCATTGATTTTTGCCATGCTCTTTGAAGATATTTGTCAATGAAAAAGTTAACAAATAGAGTAAAAAAAAATCAAATTCTTAGGCATAAAATAATATACAAAAATATTTACGAAAACTCTAGTTTATAACACAATTTTGCACTTTACGTACTGGTAAAAAGAACCAACTTTATTTGGTTAGAAACGAAAAAGATCTAAACGCAGTCGACAACATTGCTTTTTGATATTAAATTCTCTACACTGCTTTTTGATAATAAATTCTCTTGAGAAAAATAAATCAACTTCTTACGCATAAAATAATATAAATTATAAAAAATGAAATAGATCAAAACGCAGTCGAAAACACTGTTTTTTGATATTAAATTCTCCAGTGAGAAAAACGGCCGAAGAAGCGGGTTGAAATGCCGATGGAAACGCAGCCGCATACTGTAATAATAGAATGCCACTGAGCTTTGCCATGCTCTTTGAAGATATTTGTCGATGAAAAAGGTAACAAATAGAGCAAAAATAAATCAACTTCTTAGGCATAAAATAATATACAAAAATATTTACGAAAACCCTAGTTTATAACACAATTTTGCACTTTAAGTACTGATAAAAAAGAACCAACTTTATTTGGTTAAAAATGAAAAAGATCTAAACGCAGTCGACAACATTGCTTTTTGATATTAAATTCTCTACACTGCTTTTTGATATTAAATTGTCTTGAGAAAAATAAATCAACTTCTTAGGCATAAAATAATATACAAAAATATTTACGAAAACCCTAGTTTATAACACAATTTTGCACTTTAAGTACTGATAAAAAAGAACCAACTTTATTTGGTTAAAAATGAAAAAGATCTAAACGCAGTCGACAACATTGCTTTTTGATATTAAATTCTCTACACTGCTTTTTGATATTAAATTGTCTTGAGAAAAATAAATCAACTTCTTAGGCATAAAATAATATAAAATATAAAAAATGAAATAGATCAAAACGCAGTCGAAAACACTGCTTTTTGATATTAAATTCTCCAGTGAGAAAAACGGCCGAAGAAGCGGGTTGAAATGCCGATGGAAACGCAGCCGCATACTGTAATAATAGAATGCCATTGAGCTTTGCCATGCTCTTTGAAGATATTTGTCAATGAAAAAGTTAACAAATAGAGTAAAAAAAAATCAACTTCTTAGGCATAAAATAATATACAAAAATATTTACGAAAACTCTAGTTTATAACACAATTTTGCACTTTACGTACTGGTCAAAAGAACCAACTTTATTTGGTTAGAAACGAAAAAGATCTAAACGCAGTCGACAACATTGCTTTTTGATATTAAATTCTCTACACTGCTTTTTGATAATAAATTCTCTTGAGAAAAATAAATCAACTTCTTACGCATAAAATAATATAAATTATAAAAAATGAAATAGATCAAAACGCAGTCGAAAACACTGCTTTTTTATATTTAAGTCTCCAGTGAGAAAAACGGCCGAAGAAGCGGGTTGAAATGCCGATGGAAACGCAGCCGCATACTGTAATAATAGAATGCCATTGAGCTTTGCTATGCTCTTTGAAGATATTTGTCGATGAAAAAGGTAACAAATAGAGCAAAAATAAAGCAACTTCTTAGGCATAAAATAATATACAAAAATATTTACGAAAACTCTAGTTTATAACACAATTTTGCACTTTAAGTACTGGTAAAAAAGAACCAACTTTATTTGGTTAAAAATGAAAAAGATCTAAACGCAGTCGACAACATTGCTTTTTGATATTAAATTCTCTACACGGCTTTTTGATATTAAATTCTCTTGAGAAAAATAAATCAACTTCTTAGGCATAAAATAATATAAAATATAAAAAATGAAATAGATCAAAACGCAGTCGAAAACACTGTTTTTTGATATTAAATTCTCCAGTGAGAAAAGCGGCCGAAGAAGCGGGTTGAAATGCCGATGGAAACGCAGCCGCATACTGTAATAATAGAATGCCACTGAGCTTTGCCATGCTCTTTGAAGATATTTGTCGATGAAAAAGGTAACAAATAGAGCAAAAATAAATCAACTTCTTAGGCATAAAATAATATACAAAAATATTTACGAAAACCCTAGTTTATAACACAATTTTGCACTTTAAGTACTGGTAAAAAAGAACCAACTTTATTTGGTTAAAAATGAAAAAGATCTAAACGCAGTCGACAACATTGCTTTTTGATATTAAATTCTCTACACTGCTTTTTGATATTAAATTGTCTTGAGAAAAATAAATCAACTTCTTAGGCATAAAATAATATAAAATATAAAAAATGAAATAGATCAAAACGCAGTCGAAAACACTGTTTTTTGATATTAAATTCTCCTGTGAGAAAAACGGCCGAAGAAGCGGGTTGAAATGCCGATGGAAACGCAGCCGCATACTGTAATAATAGAATGCCATTGATTTTTGCCATGCTCTTTGAAGATATTTGTCAATGAAAAAGTTAAAAAATAGAGTAAAAAAAAATCAAATTCTTAGGCATAAAATAATATACAAAAATATTTACGAAAACTCTAGTTTATAACACAATTTTGCACTTTACGTACTGGTAAAAAGAACCAACTTTATTTGGTTAGAAACGAAAAAGATCTAAACGCAGTCGACAACATTGCTTTTTGATATTAAATTCTCTACACTGCTTTTTGATAATAAATTCTCTTGAGAAAAATAAATCAACTTCTTACGCATAAAATAATATAAATTATAAAAAATGAAATAGATCAAAACGCAGTCGAAAACACTGCTTTTTTATATTAAAGTCTCCAGTGAGAAAAACGGCCGAAGAAGCGGGTTGAAATGCCGATAGAAACGCAGCCGCATACTGTAATAATAGAATGCCATTGAGCTTTGCTATGCTCTTTGAAGATATTTGTCGATGAAAAAGGTAACAAATAGAGCAAAAATAAATCAACTTCTTAGGCATAAAATAATATACAAAAATATTTACGAAAACTCTAGTTTATAACACAATTTTGCACTTTAAGTACTGGTAAAAAAGAACCAACTTTATTTGGTTAAAAATGAAAAAGATCTAAACGCAGTCGACAACATTGCTTTTTGATATTAAATTCTCTACACTGCTTTTTGATAATAAATTCTCTTGAGAAAAATAAATCAACTTCTTACGCATAAAATAATATAAATTATAAAAAATGAAATAGATCAAAACGCAGTCGAAAACACTGCTTTTTTATATTAAAGTCTCCAGTGAGAAAAACGGCCGAAGAAGCGGGTTTAAATGCCGATGGAAACGCAGCCGCATACTGTAATAATAGAATGCCATTGAGCTTTGCTATGTTCTTTGAAGATATTTGTCGATGAAAAAGGTAACAAATAGAGCAAAAATAAATCAACTTCTTAGGCATAAAATAATATACAAAAATATTTACGAAAACTCTAGTTTATAACACAATTTTGCACTTTAAGTACTGGTAAAAAAGAACCAACTTTATTTGGTTAAAAATGAAAAAGATCTAAACGCAGTCGACAACATTGCTTTTTGATATTAAATTCTCTACACGGCTTTTTGATATTAAATTCTCTTGAGAAAAATAAATCAACTTCTTAGGCATAAAATAATATAAAATATAAAAAATGAAATAGATCAAAACGCAGTCGAAAACACTGTTTTTTGATATTAAATTCTCCAGTGAGAAAAACGGCCGAAGTAGCGGGTTGAAATGCCGATGGAAACGCAGCCGCATACTGTAATAATAGAATGCCACTGAGCTTTGCCATGCTCTTTGAAGATATTTGTCGATGAAAAATGTAACAAATAGAGCAAAAATAAATCAACTTCTTAGGCATAAAATAATATACAAAAATATTTACGAAAACCCTAGTTTATAACACAATTTTGCACTTTAAGTACTGGTAAAAAAGAACCAACTTTATTTGGTTAAAAATGAAAAAGATCTAAACGCAGTCGACAACATTGCTTTTTGATATTAAATTCTCTACACTGCTTTTTGATATTAAATTCTCTTGAGAAAAATAAATCAACTTCTTAGGCATAAAATAATATAAAATATAAAAAATGAAATAGATCAAAACGCAGTCGAAAACACTGCTTTTCGATATTAAATTCTCCAGTGAGAAAAACGGCCGAAGAAGCGGGTTTAAATGCCGATGGAAACGCAGCCGCATACTGTAATAATAGAATGTCACTGACCTTTGCCATGCTCTTTGAAGATATTTGTCGATGAAAAAGGTAACAAAAATACAAACAAATAGAGCAAAAATAAAGCATTTTCTTAGACATAAAATAATATACAAAAATATTTACGAAAACTCTAGTTTATAACACAATTTTGCACTTTAAGTACTGGTAAAAAAGAACCAACTTTATTTGGTTTAAAATGAAAAAGATCTAAACGCAGTCGACAATATTGCTTTTTGATATTAAATTCTCTACACTGCTTTTTGATATTAAATTCTCTTGAGAAAAATAAATCAACTTCTTAGGCATAAAATAATATAAATTATAAAAAATGAAATAGATCAAAACGCAGTCGAAAACACTGCTTTTTGATATTAAATTCACCAGTGAGAAAAACGGCCGAAGAAGTGGGTTGAAATGCCGATGAAAACGCAGCCGCATACTGTAATAATAGAATGCCACTGAGCTTTGCCATACTCTTTGAAGATATTTGTCGATGAAAAAGGTAACAAAAATACAAACAAATAGAGCAAAAATAAATCAACTTCTTAAGCATAAAATAATATACAAAAATATTTACGAAAACTCTAGTTTATAACACAATTTTACACTTTAAGTACTGGTAAAAAAGAACCAACTTTATTTGGTTAAAAATGAAAAAGATCTAAACGCAGTCGACAACATTGCTTTTTGATATTAAATTCTCTACACTGCTTTTTGATATTAAATCGTCTTGAGAAAAATAAATCAACTTCTTAGGCATAAAATAATATAAAATATAAAAAATGAAATAGATCAAAACGCAGTCGAAAACACTGCTTTTTGATATTAAATTCTCCAGTGAGAAAAACGGCCGAAGAAGCGGGTTGAAATGCCGATGGAAACGCAGCCGCATACTGTAATAATAGAATGCCATTGAGCTTTGCCATGCTCTTTGAAGATATTTGTCAATGAAAAAGTTAACAAATAGAGTAAAAAAAAATCAACTTCTTAGGCATAAAATAATATACAAAAATATTTACGAAAACTCTAGTTTATAACACAATTTTGCACTTTACGTACTGGTAAAAAGAACCAACTTTATTTGGTTAGAAACGAAAAAGATCTAAACGCAGTCGACAACATTGCTTTTTGATATTAAATTCTCTACACTGCTTTTTGATAATAAATTCTCTTGAGAAAAATAAATCAACTTCTTACGCATAAAATAATATAAATTATAAAAAATGAAATAGATCAAAACGCAGTCGAAAACACTGCTTTTTTATATTAAAGTCTCCAGTGAGAAAAACGGCCGAAGAAGCGGGTTGAAATGCCGATGGAAACGCAGCCGCATACTGTAATAATAGAATGCCATTGAGCTTTGCTATGCTCTTTGAAGATATTTGTCGATGAAAAAGGTAACAAATAGAGCAAAAATAAATCAACTTCTTAGGCATAAAATAATATACAAAAATATTTACGAAAACTCTAGTTTATAACACAATTTTGCACTTTAAGTACTGGTAAAAAAGAACCAACTTTATTTGGTTAAAAATGAAAAAGATCTAAACGCAGTCGACAATATTGCTTTTTGATATTAAATTCTCTACACTGCTTTTTGATATTAAATTCTCTTGAGAAAAATAAATCAACTTCTTAGGCATAAAATAATATAAATTATAAAAAATGAAATAGATCAAAACGCAGTCGAAAACACTGCTTTTTGATATTAAATTCTCCAGTGAGAAAAACGGCCGAAGAAGCGGGTTGAAATGCCGATGGAAACGCAGCCGCATACTGTAATAATAGAATGCCATTGAGCTTTGCCATGCTCTTTGAAGATATTTGTCGATGAAAAAGGTAACAAATAGAGCAAAAAAAATCAACTTCTTAGGCATAAAATAATATAGAAAAATATTTACGAAAACTCTAGTTTATAACACAATTTTGCACTTTACGTACTGGTAAAAAGAACCAACTTTATTTGGTTAGAAACGAAAAAGATCTAAACGCAGTCGACAACATTGCTTTTTGATATTAAATTCTCTACACTGCTTTTTGATAATAAATTCTCTTGAGAAAAATAAATCAACTTCTTAGGCATAAAATAATATAAAATATAAAAAATGAAATAGATCAAAACGCAGTCGAAAACACTGCTTTTTGATATTAAATTCTCCAGTGAGAAAAACGGCCGAAGAAGCGGGTTGAAATGCCGATGGAAACGCAGCCGCATACTGTAATAATAGAATGCCATTGAGCTTTGCCATGCTCTTTGAAGATATTTGTCAATGAAAAAGTTAACAAATAGAGTAAAAAAAAATCAACTTCTTAGGCATAAAATAATATACAAAAATATTTACGAAAACTCTAGTTTATAACACAATTTTGCACTTTACGTACTGGTAAAAAGAACCAACTTTATTTGGTTAGAAACGAAAAAGATCTAATCGCAGTCGACAACATTGCTTTTTGATATTAAATTCTCTACACTGCTTTTTGATAATAAATTCTCTTGAGAAAAATAAATCAACTTCTTACGCATAAAATAATATAAATTATAAAAAATGAAATAGATCAAAACGCAGTCGAAAACACTGCTTTTTTATATTAAAGTCTCCAGTGAGAAAAACGGCCGAAGAAGCGGGTTGAAATGCCGATGGAAACGCAGCCGCATACTGTAATAATAGAATGCCATTGAGATTTGCTATGCTCTTTGAAGATATTTGTCGATGAAAAAGGTAACAAATAGAGCAAAAATAAATCAACTTCTTAGGCATAAAATAATATACAAAAATATTTACGAAAACCCTAGTTTATAACACAATTTTGCACTTTAAGTACTGGTAAAAAAGAACCAACTTTATTTGGTTAAAAATGAAAAAGATCTAAACGCAGTCGACAACATTGCTTTTTGATATTAAATTCTCTACACTGCTTTTTGATATTAAATTGTCTTGAGAAAAATAAATCAACTTCTTAGGCATAAAATAATATAAAATATAAAAAATGAAATAGATCAAAACGCAGTCGAAAACACTGCTTTTTGATATTAAATTCTCCAGTGAGAAAAACGGCCGAAGAAGCGGGTTGAAATGCCGATGGAAACGCAGCCGCATACTGTAATAATAGAATGCCATTGAGCTTTGCCATGCTCTTTGAAGATATTTGTCAATGAAAAAGTTAACAAATAGAGTAAAAAAAAATCAACTTCTTAGGCATAAAATAATATACAAAAATATTTACGAAAACTCTAGTTTATAACACAATTTTGCACTTTACGTACTGGTAAAAAGAACCAACTTTATTTGGTTAGAAACGAAAAAGATCTAAACGCAGTCGACAACAATGCTTTTTGATATTAAATTCTCTACACTGCTTTTTGATAATAAATTCTCTTGAGAAAAATAAATCAACTTCTTACGCATAAAATAATATAAATTATAAAAAATGAAATAGATCAAAACGCAGTCGAAAACACTGCTTTTTTATATTAAAGTCTCCAGTGAGAAAAACGGCCGAAGAAGCGGGTTGAAATGCCGATGGAAACGCAGCCGCATACTGTAATAATAGAATGCCATTGACCTTTGCTATGCTCTTTGAAGATATTTGTCGATGAAAAAGGTAACAAATAGAGCAAAAATAAATCAACTTCTTAGGCATAAAATAATATACAAAAATATTTACGAAAACTCTAGTTTATAACACAATTTTGCACTTTAAGTACTGGTAAAAAAGAACCAACTTTATTTGGTTAAAAATGAAAAAGATCTAAACGCAGTCGACAACATTGCTTTTTGATATTAAATTCTCTACACTGCTTTTTGATAATAAATTCTCTTGAGAAAAATAAATCAACTTCTTACGCATAAAATAATATAAATTATAAAAAATGAAATAGATCAAAACGCAGTCGAAAACACTGCTTTTTTATATTAAAGTCTCCAGTGAGAAAAACGGCCGAAGAAGCGGGTTGAAATGCCGATAGAAACGCAGCCGCATACTGTAATAATAGAATGCCATTGAGCTTTGCTATGCTCTTTGAAGATATTTGTCGATGAAAAAGGTAACAAATAGAGCAAAAATAAATCAACTTCTTAGGCATAAAATAATATACAAAAATATTTACGAAAACTCTAGTTTATAACACAATTTTGCACTTTAAGTACTGGTAAAAAAGAACCAACTTTATTTGGTTAAAAATGAAAAAGATCTAAACGCAGTCGATAACATTGCTTTTTGATATTAAATTCTCTACACTGCTTTTTGATAATAAATTCTCTTGAGAAAAATAAATCAACTTCTTACGCATAAAATAATATAAATTATAAAAAATGAAATAGATCAAAACGCAGTCGAAAACACTGCTTTTTTATATTAAAGTCTCCAGTGAGAAAAACGGCCGAAGAAGCGGGTTGAAATGCCGATGGAAACGCAGCCGCATACTGTAATAATAGAATGCCATTGAGCTTTGCTATGCTCTTTGAAGATATTTGTCGATGAAAAAGGTAACAAATAGAGCAAAAATAAATCAACTTCTTAGGCATAAAATAATATACAAAAATATTTACGAAAACTCTAGTTTATAACACAATTTTGCACTTTACGTACTGGTAAAAAGAACCAACTTTATTTGGTTAGAAACGAAAAAGATCTAAACGCAGTCGACAACATTGCTTTTTGATATTAAATTCTCTACACTGCTTTTTGATAATAAATTCTCTTGAGAAAAATAAATCAACTTCTTACGCATAAAATAATATAAATTATAAAAAATGAAATAGATCAAAACGCAGTCGAAAACACTGCTTTTTTATATTAAAGTCTCCAGTGAGAAAAACGGCCGAAGAAGCGGGTTGAAATGCCGATAGAAACGCAGCCGCATACTGTAATAATAGAATGCCATTGAGCTTTGCTATGCTCTTTGAAGATATTTGTCGATGAAAAAGGTAACAAATAGAGCAAAAATAAATCAACTTCTTAGGCATAAAATAATATACAAAAATATTTACGAAAACTCTAGTTTATAACACAATTTTGCACTTTAAGTACTGGTAAAAAAGAACCAACTTTATTTGGTTAAAAATGAAAAAGATCTAAACGCAGTCGATAACATTGCTTTTTGATATTAAATTCTCTACACTGCTTTTTGATAATAAATTCTCTTGAGAAAAATAAATCAACTTCTTACGCATAAAATAATATAAATTATAAAAAATGAAATAGATCAAAACGCAGTCGAAAACACTGCTTTTTTATATTAAAGTCTCCAGTGAGAAAAACGGCCGAAGAAGCGGGTTGAAATGCCGATGGAAACGCAGCCGCATACTGTAATAATAGAATGCCATTGAGCTTTGCTATGCTCTTTGAAGATATTTGTCGATGAAAAAGGTAACAAATAGAGCAAAAATAAATCAACTTCTTAGGCATAAAATAATATACAAAAATATTTACGAAAACTCTAGTTTATAACACAATTTTGCACTTTAGGTACTGGTAAAAAGAACCAACTTTATTTGGTTAGAAACGAAGAAGATCTAAACGCAGTCGACAACATTGCTTTTTGATATTAAATTCTCTACACTGCTTTTTGATAATAAATTCTCTTGAGAAAAATAAATCAACTTCTTACGCATAAAATAATATAAATTATAAAAAATGAAATAGATCAAAACGCAGTCGAAAACACTGCTTTTTTATATTAAAGTCTCCAGTGAGAAAAACGGCCGAAGAAGCGGGTTGAAATGCCGATGGAAACGCAGCCGCATACTGTAATAATAGAATGCCATTGAGCTTTGCTATGCTCTTTGAAGATATTTGTCGATGAAAAAGGTAACAAATAGAGCAAAAATAAATCAACTTCTTAGGCATAAAATAATATACAAAAATATTTACGAAAACTCTAGTTTATAACACAATTTTGCACTTTAAGTACTGGTAAAAAAGAACCAACTTTATTTGGTTAAAAATGAAAAAGATCTAAACGCAGTCGACAACATTGCTTTTTGATATTAAATTCTCTACACTGCTTTTTGATAATAAATTCTCTTGAGAAAAATAAATAAACTTCTTACGCATAAAATAATATAAATTATAAAAAATGAAATAGATCAAAACGCAGTCGAAAACACTGCTTTTTTATATTAAAGTCTCCAGTGAGAAAAACGGCCGAAGAAGCGGGTTGAAATGCCGATGGAAACGCAGCCGCATACTGTAATAATAGAATGCCATTGAGCTTTGCTATGCTCTTTGAAGATATTTGTCGATGAAAAAGGTAACAAATAGAGCAAAAATAAATCAACTTCTTAGGCATAAAATAATATACAAAAATATTTACGAAAACTCTAGTTTATAACACAATTTTGCACTTTAAGTACTGGTAAAAAAGAACCAACTTTATTTGGTTAAAAATGAAAAAGATCTAAACGCAGTCGACAACATTGCTTTTTGATATTAAATTCTCTACACGGCTTTTTGATATTAAATTCTCTTGAGAAAAATAAATCAACTTCTTAGGCATAAAATAATATAAAATATAAAAAATGAAATAGATCAAAACGCAGTCGAAAACACTGTTTTTTGATATTAAATTCTCCAGTGAGAAAAACGGCCGAAGAAGCGGGTTGAAATGCCGATGGAAACGCAGCCGCATACTGTAATAATAGAATGCCACTGAGCTTTGCCATGCTCTTTGAAGATATTTGTCGATGAAAAATGTAACAAATAGAGCAAAAATAAATCAACTTCTTAGGCATAAAATAATATACAAAAATATTTACGAAAACCCTAGTTTATAACACAATTTTGCACTTTAAGTACTGGTAAAAAAGAACCAACTTTATTTGGTTAAAAATGAAAAAGATCTAAACGCAGTCGACAACATTGCTTTTTGATATTAAATTCTCTACACTGCTTTTTGATATTAAATTGTCTTGAGAAAAATAAATCAACTTCTTAGGCATAAAATAATATAAAATATAAAAAATGAAATAGATCAAAACGCAGTCGAAAACACTGCTTTTCGATATTAAATTCTCCAGTGAGAAAAACGGCCGAAGAAGCGGGTTTAAATGCCGATGGAAACGCAGCCGCATACTGTAATAATAGAATGTCACTGACCTTTGCCATGCTCTTTGAAGATATTTGTCGATGAAAAAGGTAACAAAAATACAAACAAATAGAGCAAAAATAAAGCATTTTCTTAGACATAAAATAATATACAAAAATATTTACGAAAACTCTAGTTTATAACACAATTTTGCACTTTAAGTACTGGTAAAAAAGAACCAACTTTATTTGGTTTAAAATGAAAAAGATCTAAACGCAGTCGACAATATTGCTTTTTGATATTAAATTCTCTACACTGCTTTTTGATATTAAATTCTCTTGAGAAAAATAAATCAACTTCTTAGGCATAAAATAATATAAATTATAAAAAATGAAATAGATCAAAACGCAGTCGAAAACACTGCTTTTTGATATTAAATTCTCCAGTGAGAAAAACGGCCGAAGAAGCGGGTTGAAAGGCCGATGGAAACGCAGCCGCATACTGTAATAATAGAATGTCACTGAGCTTTGCCATGCTCTTTGAAGATATTTGTCGATGAAAAAGGTAACAAAAATACAAACAAATAGAGCAAAAATAAATCAACTTCTTAGGCATAAAATAATATACAAAAATATTTACGAAAACTCTAGTTTATAACACAATTTTGCACTTTAAGTACTGGTAAAAAAGAACCAACTTTATTTGGTTAAAAATGAAAAAGATCTAAACGCAGTCGACAATATTGCTTTTTGATATTAAATTCTCTACACTGCTTTTTGATATTAAATTCTCTTGAGAAAAATAAATCAACTTCTTAGGCATAAAATAATATAAATTATAAAAAATGAAATAGATCAAAACGCAGTCGAAAACACTGCTTTTTGATATTAAATTCTCCAGTGAGAAAAACGGCCGAAGAAGCGGGTTGAAATGCCGATGGAAACGCAGCCGCATACTGTAATAATAGAATGCCATTGAGCTTTGCCATGCTCTTTGAAGATATTTGTCGATGAAAAAGGTAACAAATAGAGCAAAAAAAATCAACTTCTTAGGCATAAAATAATATAGAAAAATATTTACGAAAACTCTAGTTTATAACACAATTTTGCACTTTACGTACTGGTAAAAAGAACCAACTTTATTTGGTTAGAAACGAAAAAGATCTAAACGCAGTCGACAACATTGCTTTTTGATATTAAATTCTCTACACTGCTTTTTGATAATAAATTCTCTTGAGAAAAATAAATCAACTTCTTAGGCATAAAATAATATACAAAAATATTTACGAAAACTCTAGTTTATAACACAATTTTGCACTTTAAGTACTGGTAAAAAAGAACCAACTTTATTTGGTTAAAAATGAAAAAGATCTAAACGCAGTCGACAATATTGCTTTTTGATATTAAATTCTCTACACTGCTTTTTGATATTAAATTCTCTTGAGAAAAATAAATCAACTTCTTAGGCATAAAATAATATAAATTATAAAAAATGAAATAGATCAAAACGCAGTCGAAAACACTGCTTTTTGATATTAAATTCTCCAGTGAGAAAAACGGCCGAAGAAGCGGGTTGAAATGCCGATGGAAACGCAGCCGCATACTGTAATAATAGAATGCCATTGAGCTTTGCCATGCTCTTTGAAGATATTTGTCGATGAAAAAGGTAACAAATAGAGCAAAAAAAATCAACTTCTTAGGCATAAAATAATATAGAAAAATATTTACGAAAACTCTAGTTTATAACACAATTTTGCACTTTACGTACTGGTAAAAAGAACCAACTTTATTTGGTTAGAAACGAAAAAGATCTAAACGCAGTCGACAACATTGCTTTTTGATATTAAATTCTCTACACTGCTTTTTGATAATAAATTCTCTTGAGAAAAATAAATCAACTTCTTAGGCATAAAATAATATAAAATATAAAAAATGAAATAGATCAAAACGCAGTCGAAAACACTGCTTTTTGATATTAAATTCTCCAGTGAGAAAAACGGCGGAAGAAGCGGGTTGAAATGCCGATGGAAACGCAGCCGCATACTGTAATAATAGAATGCCATTGAGCTTTGCCATGCTCTTTGAAGATATTTGTCAATGAAAAAGTTAACAAATAGAGTAAAAAAAAATCAACTTCTTAGGCATAAAATAATATACAAAAATATTTACGAAAACTCTAGTTTATAACACAATTTTGCACTTTACGTACTGGTAAAAAGAACCAACTTTATTTGGTTAGAAACAAAAAAGATCTAAACGCAGTCGACAACATTGCTTTTTGATATTAAATTCTCTACACTGCTTTTTGATAATAAATTCTCTTGAGAAAAATAAATCAACTTCTTACGCATAAAATAATATAAATTATAAAAAATGAAATAGATCAAAACGCAGTCGAAAACACTGCTTTTTTATATTAAAGTCTCCAGTGAGAAAAACGGCCGAAGAAGCGGGTTGAAATGCCGATGGAAACGCAGCCGCATACTGTAATAATAGAATGCCATTGAGCTTTGCTACGCTCTTTGAAGATATTTGTCGATGAAAAAGGTAACAAATAGAGCAAAAATAAATCAACTTCTTAGGCATAAAATAATATACAAAAATATTTACGAAAACTCTAGTTTATAACACAATTTTGCACTTTAAGTACTGGTAAAAAAGAACCAACTTTATTTGGTTAAAAATGAAAAAGATCTAAACGCAGTCGACAACATTGCTTTTTGATATTAAATTCTCTACACTGCTTTTTGATAATAAATTCTCTTGAGAAAAATAAAACAACTTCTTACGCATAAAATAATATAAATTATAAAAAATGAAATAGATCAAAACGCAGTCGAAAACACTGCTTTTTTATATTAAAGTCTCCAGTGAGAAAAACGGCCGAAGAAGCGGGTTGAAATGCCGATGGAAACGCAGCCGCATACTGTAATAATAGAATGCCATTGAGATTTGCTATGCTCTTTGAAGATATTTGTCGATGAAAAAGGTAACAAATAGAGCAAAAATAAATCAACTTCTTAGGCATAAAATAATATACAAAAATATTTACGAAAACCCTAGTTTATAACACAATTTTGCACTTTAAGTACTGGTAAAAAAGAACCAACTTTATTTGGTTAGAAACGAAAAAGATCCAAACGCAGTCGACAACATTGCTTTTTGATATTAAATTCTCTACACTGCTTTTTGATATTAAATTGTCTTGAGAAAAATAAATCAACTTCTTAGGCATAAAATAATATAAAATATAAAAAATGAAATAGATCAAAACGCAGTCGAAAACACTGCTTTTTGATATTAAATTCTCCAGTGAGAAAAACGGCCGAAGAAGCGGGTTGAAATGCCGATGGAAACGCAGCCGCATACTGTAATAATAGAATGCCATTGAGCTTTGCCATGCTCTTTGAAGATATTTGTCAATGAAAAAGTTAACAAATAGAGTAAAAAAAAATCAACTTCTTAGGCAAAAAATAATATACAAAAATATTTACGAAAACTCTAGTTTATAACACAATTTTGCACTTTACGTACTGGTAAAAAGAACCAACTTTATTTGGTTAGAAACGAAAAAGATCTAAACGCAGTCGACAACAATGCTTTTTGATATTAAATTCTCTACACTGCTTTTTGATAATAAATTCTCTTGAGAAAAATAAATCAACTTCTTACGCATAAAATAATATAAATTATAAAAAATGAAATAGATCAAAACGCAGTCGAAAACACTGCTTTTTTATATTAAAGTCTCCAGTGAGAAAAACGGCCGAAGAAGCGGGTTGAAATGCCGATGGAAACGCAGCCGCATACTGTAATAATAGAATGCCATTGAGCTTTGCTATGCTCTTTGAAGATATTTGTCGATGAAAAAGGTAACAAATAGAGCAAAAATAAATCAACTTCTTAGGCATAAAATAATATACAAAAATATTTACGAAAACTCTAGTTTATAACACAATTTTGCACTTTAAGTACTGGTAAAAAAGAACCAACTTTATTTGGTTAAAAATGAAAAAGATCTAAACGCAGTCGACAATATTGCTTTTTGATATTAAATTCTCTACACTGCTTTTTGATATTAAATTCTCTTGAGAAAAATAAATCAACTTCTTAGGCATAAAATAATATATATTATAAAAAATGAAATAGATCAAAACGCAGTCGAAAACACTGCTTTTTGATATTAAATTGTCTTGAGAAAAATAAATCAACTTCTTAGGCATAAAATAATATAAAATATAAAAAATGAAATAGATCAAAACGCAGTCGAAAACACTGCTTTTCGATATTAAATTCTCCAGTGAGAAAAACGGCCGAAGAAGCGGGTTGAAATGCCGATGGAAACGCAGCCGCATACTGTAATAATAGAATGCCATTGAGCTTTGCCATGCTCTTTGAAGATATTTGTCGATGAAAAAGGTAACAAATAGAGCAAAAAAAATCAACTTCTTAGGCATAAAATAATATAGAAAAATATTTACGAAAACTCTAGTTTATAACACAATTTTGCACTTTACGTACTGGTAAAAAGAACCAACTCTATTTGGTTAGAAACGAAAAAGATCTAAACGCAGTCGACAACATTGCTTTTTGATATTAAATTCTCTACACTGCTTTTTGATAATAAATTCTCTTGAGAAAAATAAATCAACTTCTTAGGCATAAAATAATATAAAATATAAAAAATGAAATAGATCAAAACGCAGTCGAAAACACTGCTTTTTGATATTAAATTCTCCAGTGAGAAAAACGGCCGAAGAAGCGGGTTGAAATGCCGATGGAAACGCAGCCGCATACTGTAATAATAGAATGCCATTGAGCTTTGCCATGCTCTTTGAAGATATTTGTCAATGAAAAAGTTAACAAATAGAGTAAAAAAAAATCAACTTCTTAGGCATAAAATAATATACAAAAATATTTACGAAAACTCTAGTTTATAACACAATTTTGCACTTTACGTACTGGTAAAAAGAACCAACTTTATTTGGTTAGAAACGAAAAAGTTCTAAACGCAGTCGACAACATTGCTTTTTGATATTAAATTCTCTACACTGCTTTTTGATAATAAATTCTCTTGAGAAAAATAAATCAACTTCTTACGCATAAAATAATATAAATTATAAAAAATGAAATAGATCAAAACGCAGTCGAAAACACTGCTTTTTTATATTAAAGTCTCCAGTGAGAAAAACGGCCGAAGAAGCGGGTTGAAATGCCGATGGAAACGCAGCCGCATACTGTAATAATAGAATGCCATTGAGCTTTGCTACGCTCTTTGAAGATATTTGTCGATGAAAAAGGTAACAAATAGAGCAAAAATAAATCAACTTCTTAGGCATAAAATAATATACAAAAATATTTACGAAAACTCTAGTTTATAACACAATTTTGCACTTTAAGTACTGGTAAAAAAGAACCAACTTTATTTGGTTAAAAATGAAAAAGATCTAAACGCAGTCGACAACATTGCTTTTTGATATTAAATTCTCTACACTGCTTTTTGATAATAAATTCTCTTGAGAAAAATAAATCAACTTCTTACGCATAAAATAATATAAATTATAAAAAATGAAATAGATCAAAACGCAGTCGAAAACACTGCTTTTTTATATTAAAGTCTCCAGTGAGAAAAACGGCCGAAGAAGCGGGTTGAAATGCCGATGGAAACGCAGCCGCATACTGTAATAATAGAATGCCATTGAGATTTGCTATGCTCTTTGAAGATATTTGTCGATGAAAAAGGTAACAAATAGAGCAAAAATAAATCAACTTCTTAGGCATAAAATAATATACAAAAATATTTACGAAAACCCTAGTTTATAACACAATTTTGCACTTTAAGTACTGGTAAAAAAGAACCAACTTTATTTGGTTAAAAATGAAAAAGATCTAAACGCAGTCGACAACATTGCTTTTTGATATTAAATTCTCTACACTGCTTTTTGATATTAAATTGTCTTGAGAAAAATAAATCAACTTCTTAGGCATAAAATAATATAAAATATAAAAAATGAAATAGATCAAAACGCAGTCGAAAACACTGCTTTTTGATATTAAATTCTCCAGTGAGAAAAACGGCCGAAGAAGCGGGTTGAAATGCCGATGGAAACGCAGCCGCATACTGTAATAATAGAATGCCATTGAGCTTTGCCATGCTCTTTGAAGATATTTGTCAATGAAAAAGTTAACAAATAGAGTAAAAAAAAATCAACTTCTTAGGCAAAAAATAATATACAAAAATATTTACGAAAACTCTAGTTTATAACACAATTTTGCACTTTACGTACTGGTAAAAAGAACCAACTTTATTTGGTTAGAAACGAAAAAGATCTAAACGCAGTCGACAACAATGCTTTTTGATATTAAATTCTCTACACTGCTTTTTGATAATAAATTCTCTTGAGAAAAATAAATCAACTTCTTACGCATAAAATAATATAAATTATAAAAAATGAAATAGATCAAAACGCAGTCGAAAACACTGCTTTTTTATATTAAAGTCTCCAGTGAGAAAAACGGCCGAAGAAGCGGGTTGAAATGCCGATGGAAACGCAGCCGCATACTGTAATAATAGAATGCCATTGAGCTTTGCTATGCTCTTTGAAGATATTTGTCGATGAAAAAGGTAACAAATAGAGCAAAAATAAAGCAACTTCTTAGGCATAAAATAATATACAAAAATATTTACGAAAACTCTACTTTATAACACAATTTTGCACTTTAAGTACTGGTAAAAAAGAACCAACTTTATTTGGTTAAAAATGAAAAAGATCTAAACGCAGTCGACAATATTGCTTTTTGATATTAAATTCTCTACACTGCTTTTTGATATTAAATTCTCTTGAGAAAAATAAATCAACTTCTTAGGCATAAAATAATATAAATTATAAAAAATGAAATAGATCAAAACGCAGTCGAAAACACTGCTTTTTTATATTAAAGTCTCCAGTGAGAAAAACGGCCGAAGAAGCGGGTTGAAATGCCGATGGAAACGCAGCCGCATACTGTAATAATAGAATGCCATTGAGCTTTGCTATGCTCTTTGAAGATATTTGTCGATGAAAAAGGTAACAAATAGAGCAAAAATAAAGCAACTTCTTAGGCATAAAATAATATACAAAAATATTTACGAAAACTCTAGTTTATAACACAATTTTGCACTTTAAGTACTGGTAAAAAAGAACCAACTTTATTTGGTTAAAAATGAAAAAGATCTAAACGCAGTCGACAACATTGCTTTTTGATATTAAATTCTCTACACTGCTTTTTGATAATAAATTCTCTTGAGAAAAATAAATCAACTTCTTACGCATAAAATAATATAAATTATAAAAAATGAAATAGATCAAAACGCAGTCGAAAACACTGCTTTTTTATATTAAAGTCTCCAGTGAGAAAAACGGCCGAAGAAGCGGGTTGAAATGCCGATGGAAACGCAGCCGCATACTGTAATAATAGAATGCCATTGAGATTTGCTATGCTCTTTGAAGATATTTGTCGATGAAAAAGGTAACAAATAGAGCAAAAATAAATCAACTTCTTAGGCATAAAATAATATACAAAAATATTTACGAAAACCCTAGTTTATAACACAATTTTGCACTTTAAGTACTGGTAAAAAAGAACCAACTTTATTTGGTTAAAAATGAAAAAGATCTAAACGCAGTCGACAACATTGCTTTTTGATATTAAATTCTCTACACTGCTTTTTGATATTAAATTGTCTTGAGAAAAATAAATCAACTTCTTAGGCATAAAATAATATAAAATATAAAAAATGAAATAGATCAAAACGCAGTCGAAAACACTGCTTTTTGATATTAAATTCTCCAGTGAGAAAAACGGCCGAAGAAGCGGGTTGAAATGCCGATGGAAACGCAGCCGCATACTGTAATAATAGAATGCCATTGAGCTTTGCCATGCTCTTTGAAGATATTTGTCAATGAAAAAGTTAACAAATAGAGTAAAAAAAAATCAACTTCTTAGGCAAAAAATAATATACAAAAATATTTACGAAAACTCTAGTTTATAACACAATTTTGCACTTTACGTACTGGTAAAAAGAACCAACTTTATTTGGTTAGAAACGAAAAAGATCTAAACGCAGTCGACAACAATGCTTTTTGATATTAAATTCTCTACACTGCTTTTTGATAATAAATTCTCTTGAGAAAAATAAATCAACTTCTTACGCATAAAATAATATAAATTATAAAAAATGAAATAGATCAAAACGCAGTCGAAAACACTGCTTTTTTATATTAAAGTCTCCAGTGAGAAAAACGGCCGAAGAAGCGGGTTGAAATGCCGATGGAAACGCAGCCGCATACTGTAATAATAGAATGCCATTGAGCTTTGCTATGCTCTTTGAAGATATTTGTCGATGAAAAAGGTAACAAATAGAGCAAAAATAAAGCAACTTCTTAGGCATAAAATAATATACAAAAATATTTACGAAAACTCTACTTTATAACACAATTTTGCACTTTAAGTACTGGTAAAAAAGAACCAACTTTATTTGGTTAAAAATGAAAAAGATCTAAACGCAGTCGACAATATTGCTTTTTGATATTAAATTCTCTACACTGCTTTTTGATATTAAATTCTCTTGAGAAAAATAAATCAACTTCTTAGGCATAAAATAATATAAATTATAAAAAATGAAATAGATCAAAACGCAGTCGAAAACACTGCTTTTCGATATTAAATTCTCCAGTGAGAAAAACGGCCGAAGAAGCGGGTTGAAATGCCGATGGAAGCGCAGCCGCATACTGTAATAATAGAATGCCACTGAGCTTTGCCATGCTCTTTGAAGATATTTGTCGATGAAAAAGGTAACAAAAATACAAACAAATAGAGCAAAAATAAATCAACTTCTTAGGCATAAAATAATATACAAAAATATTTACGAAAACTCTAGTTTATAACACAATTTTGCACTTTAAGTACTGGTAAAAAAGAACCAACTTTATTTGGTTAAAAATGAAAAAGATCTAAACGCAGTCGACAACATTGCTTTTTGATATTAAATTCTCTACACGGCTTTTTGATATTAAATTCTCTTGAGAAAAATAAATCAACTTCTTACGCATAAAATAATATAAATTATAAAAAATGAAATAGATCAAAACGCAGTCGAAAACACTGCTTTTTTATATTAAAGTCTCCAGTGAGAAAAACGGAAACGCAGCCGCATACTGTAATAATAGAATGCCATTGAGCTTTGCTATGCTCTTTGAAGATATTTGTCGATGAAAAAGGTAACAAATAGAGCAAAAATAAAGCAACTTCTTAGGCATAAAATAATATACAAAAATATTTACGAAAACTCTAGTTTATAACACAATTTTGCACTTTAAGTACTGGTAAAAAAGAACCAACTTTATTTGGTTAAAAATGAAAAAGATCTAAACGCAGTCGACAACATTGCTTTTTGATATTAAATTCTCTACACTGCTTTTTGATAATAAATTCTCTTGAGAAAAATAAATCAACTTCTTACGCATAAAATAATATAAATTATAAAAAATGAAATAGATCAAAACGCAGTCGAAAACACTGCTTTTTTATATTAAAGTCTCCAGTGAGAAAAACGGCCGAAGAAGCGGGTTGAAATGCCGATGGAAACGCAGCCGCATACTGTAATAATAGAATGCCATTGAGATTTGCTATGCTCTTTGAAGATATTTGTCGATGAAAAAGGTAACAAATAGAGCAAAAATAAATCAACTTCTTAGGCATAAAATAATATACAAAAATATTTACGAAAACCCTAGTTTATAACACAATTTTGCACTTTAAGTACTGGTAAAAAAGAACCAACTTTATTTGGTTAAAAATGAAAAAGATCTAAACGCAGTCGACAACATTGCTTTTTGATATTAAATTCTCTACACTGCTTTTTGATATTAAATTGTCTTGAGAAAAATAAATCAACTTCTTAGGCATAAAATAATATAAAATATAAAAAATGAAATAGATCAAAACGCAGTCGAAAACACTGCTTTTTGATATTAAATTCTCCAGTGAGAAAAACGGCCGAAGAAGCGGGTTGAAATGCCGATGGAAACGCAGCCGCATACTGTAATAATAGAATGCCATTGAGCTTTGCCATGCTCTTTGAAGATATTTGTCAATGAAAAAGTTAACAAATAGAGTAAAAAAAAATCAACTTCTTAGGCAAAAAATAATATACAAAAATATTTACGAAAACTCTAGTTTATAACACAATTTTGCACTTTACGTACTGGTAAAAAGAACCAACTTTATTTGGTTAGAAACGAAAAAGATCTAAACGCAGTCGACAACAATGCTTTTTGATATTAAATTCTCTACACTGCTTTTTGATAATAAATTCTCTTGAGAAAAATAAATCAACTTCTTACGCATAAAATAATATAAATTATAAAAAATGAAATAGATCAAAACGCAGTCGAAAACACTGCTTTTTTATATTAAAGTCTCCAGTGAGAAAAACGGCCGAAGAAGCGGGTTGAAATGCCGATGGAAACGCAGCCGCATACTGTAATAATAGAATGCCATTGAGCTTTGCTATGCTCTTTGAAGATATTTGTCGATGAAAAAGGTAACAAATAGAGCAAAAATAAAGCAACTTCTTAGGCATAAAATAATATACAAAAATATTTACGAAAACTCTACTTTATAACACAATTTTGCACTTTAAGTACTGGTAAAAAAGAACCAACTTTATTTGGTTAAAAATGAAAAAGATCTAAACGCAGTCGACAATATTGCTTTTTGATATTAAATTCTCTACACTGCTTTTTGATATTAAATTCTCTTGAGAAAAATAAATCAACTTCTTAGGCATAAAATAATATAAATTATAAAAAATGAAATAGATCAAAACGCAGTCGAAAACACTGCTTTTCGATATTAAATTCTCCAGTGAGAAAAACGGCCGAAGAAGCGGGTTGAAATGCCGATGGAAGCGCAGCCGCATACTGTAATAATAGAATGCCACTGAGCTTTGCCATGCTCTTTGAAGATATTTGTCGATGAAAAAGGTAACAAAAATACAAACAAATAGAGCAAAAATAAATCAACTTCTTAGGCATAAAATAATATACAAAAATATTTACGAAAACTCTAGTTTATAACACAATTTTGCACTTTAAGTACTGGTAAAAAAGAACCAACTTTATTTGGTTAAAAATGAAAAAGATCTAAACGCAGTCGACAACATTGCTTTTTGATATTAAATTCTCTACACGGCTTTTTGATATTAAATTCTCTTGAGAAAAATAAATCAACTTCTTACGCATAAAATAATATAAATTATAAAAAATGAAATAGATCAAAACGCAGTCGAAAACACTGCTTTTTTATATTAAAGTCTCCAGTGAGAAAAACGGCCGAAGAAGCGGGTTGAAATGCCGATGGAAACGCAGCCGCATACTGTAATAATAGAATGCCATTGAGCTTTGCTATGCTCTTTGAAGATATTTGTCGATGAAAAAGGTAACAAATAGAGCAAAAATAAAGCAACTTCTTAGGCATAAAATAATATACAAAAATATTTACGAAAACTTTACTTTATAACACAATTTTGCACTTTAAGTACTGGTAAAAAAGAACCAACTTTATTTGGTTAAAAATGAAAAAGATCTAAACGCAGTCGACAACAATGCTTTTTGATATTAAATTCTCTACACTGCTTTTTGATAATAAATTCTCTTGAGAAAAATAAATCAACTTCTTACGCATAAAATAATATAAATTATAAAAAATGAAATAGATCAAAACGCAGTCGAAAACACTGCTTTTTTATATTAAAGTCTCCAGTGAGAAAAACGGCCGAAGAAGCGGGTTGAAATGCCGATGGAAACGCAGCCGCATACTGTAATAATAGAATGCCATTGAGCTTTGCTATGCTCTTTGAAGATATTTGTCGATGAAAAAGGTAACAAATAGAGCAAAAATAAAGCAACTTCTTAGGCATAAAATAATATACAAAAATATTTACGAAAACTCTACTTTATAACACAATTTTGCACTTTAAGTACTGGTAAAAAAGAACCAACTTTATTTGGTTAAAAATGAAAAAGATCTAAACGCAGTCGACAATATTGCTTTTTGATATTAAATTCTCTACACTGCTTTTTGATATTAAATTCTCTTGAGAAAAATAAATCAACTTCTTAGGCATAAAATAATATAAATTATAAAAAATGAAATAGATCAAAACGCAGTCGAAAACACTGCTTTTTTATATTAAAGTCTCCAGTGAGAAAAACGGCCGAAGAAGCGGGTTGAAATGCCGATGGAAACGCAGCCGCATACTGTAATAATAGAATGCCATTGAGCTTTGCTATGCTCTTTGAAGATATTTGTCGATGAAAAAGGTAACAAATAGAGCAAAAATAAAGCAACTTCTTAGGCATAAAATAATATACAAAAATATTTACGAAAACTCTAGTTTATAACACAATTTTGCACTTTAAGTACTGGTAAAAAAGAACCAACTTTATTTGGTTAAAAATGAAAAAGATCTAAACGCAGTCGACAACATTGCTTTTTGATATTAAATTCTCTACACTGCTTTTTGATAATAAATTCTCTTGAGAAAAATAAATCAACTTCTTACGCATAAAATAATATAAATTATAAAAAATGAAATAGATCAAAACGCAGTCGAAAACACTGCTTTTTTATATTAAAGTCTCCAGTGAGAAAAACGGCCGAAGAAGCGGGTTGAAATGCCGATGGAAACGCAGCCGCATACTGTAATAATAGAATGCCATTGAGATTTGCTATGCTCTTTGAAGATATTTGTCGATGAAAAAGGTAACAAATAGAGCAAAAATAAATCAACTTCTTAGGCATAAAATAATATACAAAAATATTTACGAAAACCCTAGTTTATAACACAATTTTGCACTTTAAGTACTGGTAAAAAAGAACCAACTTTATTTGGTTAAAAATGAAAAAGATCTAAACGCAGTCGACAACATTGCTTTTTGATATTAAATTCTCTACACTGCTTTTTGATATTAAATTGTCTTGAGAAAAATAAATCAACTTCTTAGGCATAAAATAATATAAAATATAAAAAATGAAATAGATCAAAACGCAGTCGAAAACACTGCTTTTTGATATTAAATTCTCCAGTGAGAAAAACGGCCGAAGAAGCGGGTTGAAATGCCGATGGAAACGCAGCCGCATACTGTAATAATAGAATGCCATTGAGCTTTGCCATGCTCTTTGAAGATATTTGTCAATGAAAAAGTTAACAAATAGAGTAAAAAAAAATCAACTTCTTAGGCAAAAAATAATATACAAAAATATTTACGAAAACTCTAGTTTATAACACAATTTTGCACTTTACGTACTGGTAAAAAGAACCAACTTTATTTGGTTAGAAACGAAAAAGATCTAAACGCAGTCGACAACAATGCTTTTTGATATTAAATTCTCTACACTGCTTTTTGATAATAAATTCTCTTGAGAAAAATAAATCAACTTCTTACGCATAAAATAATATAAATTATAAAAAATGAAATAGATCAAAACGCAGTCGAAAACACTGCTTTTTTATATTAAAGTCTCCAGTGAGAAAAACGGCCGAAGAAGCGGGTTGAAATGCCGATGGAAACGCAGCCGCATACTGTAATAATAGAATGCCATTGAGCTTTGCTATGCTCTTTGAAGATATTTGTCGATGAAAAAGGTAACAAATAGAGCAAAAATAAAGCAACTTCTTAGGCATAAAATAATATACAAAAATATTTACGAAAACTCTACTTTATAACACAATTTTGCACTTTAAGTACTGGTAAAAAAGAACCAACTTTATTTGGTTAAAAATGAAAAAGATCTAAACGCAGTCGACAATATTGCTTTTTGATATTAAATTCTCTACACTGCTTTTTGATATTAAATTCTCTTGAGAAAAATAAATCAACTTCTTAGGCATAAAATAATATAAATTATAAAAAATGAAATAGATCAAAACGCAGTCGAAAACACTGCTTTTCGATATTAAATTCTCCAGTGAGAAAAACGGCCGAAGAAGCGGGTTGAAATGCCGATGGAAGCGCAGCCGCATACTGTAATAATAGAATGCCACTGAGCTTTGCCATGCTCTTTGAAGATATTTGTCGATGAAAAAGGTAACAAAAATACAAACAAATAGAGCAAAAATAAATCAACTTCTTAGGCATAAAATAATATACAAAAATATTTACGAAAACTCTAGTTTATAACACAATTTTGCACTTTAAGTACTGGTAAAAAAGAACCAACTTTATTTGGTTAAAAATGAAAAAGATCTAAACGCAGTCGACAACATTGCTTTTTGATATTAAATTCTCTACACGGCTTTTTGATATTAAATTCTCTTGAGAAAAATAAATCAACTTCTTAGGCATAAAATAATATAAAATATAAAAAATGAAATAGATCAAAACGCAGTCGAAAACACTGTTTTTTGATATTAAATTCTCCAGTGAGAAAAACGGCCGAAGAAGCGGGTTGAAATGCCGATGGAAACGCAGCCGCATACTGTAATAATAGAATGCCACTGAGCTTTGCCATGCTCTTTGAAGATATTTGTCGATGAAAAAGGTAACAAATAGAGCAAAAATAAATCAACTTCTTAGGCATAAAATAATATACAAAAATATTTACGAAAACCCTAGTTTATAACACAATTTTGCACTTTAAGTACTGGTAAAAAAGAACCAACTTTATTTGGTTAAAAATGAAAAAGATCTAAACGCAGTCGACAACATTGCTTTTTGATATTAAATTCTCTACACTGCTTTTTGATATTAAATTGTCTTGAGAAAAATAAATCAACTTCTTAGGCATAAAATAATATAAAATATAAAAAATGAAATAGATCAAAACGCAGTCGAAAACACTGCTTTTTGATATTAAATTCTCCAGTGAGAAAAACGGCCGAAGAAGCGGGTTGAAATGCCGATGGAAACGCAGCCGCATACTGTAATAATAGAATGCCATTGAGCTTTGCCATGCTCTTTGAAGATATTTGTCAATGAAAAAGTTAACAAATAGAGTAAAAAAAAATCAACTTCTTAGGCATAAAATAATATACAAAAATATTTACGAAAACTCTAGTTTATAACACAATTTTGCAATTTAAGTACTGGTAAAAAAGAACCAACTTTATTTAGTTAAAAACGAAAAAGGTCTAAACGCAGTCGACAACATTGCTTTTTGATATTAAATTCTCTTGAGAAAAATAAATCAACTTCTTAGGCATAAAATAATATAAAATATAAAAAATGAAATAGATAAAAACGCAGTCGAAAACACTGCTTTTTGATATTAAATTCTCCAGTGAGAAACACGGCCGAAAAAGCGGGTTGAAATGCCGACGGAAACACAGCCACATCCTGTAATAATAGAATGCCATTGAGCTTTGCCATGCTCTTTGAAGATATTTGTCGATGAAAAAGGTAACAAATAAACAAACAAATAGAGAAAAAATAAATCAACTTCTTAGGCATAAAATAATATACAAAAATATTTACGAAAACCCTAGTTTATAACACAATTTTGCACTTTAAGTACTGGTAAAAAAGAACCAACTTTATTTGGTTAAAAATGAAAAAGATCTAAACGCAGTCGACAACATTGCTTTTTGATATTAAATTCTTTACACTGCTTTTTGAAATTAAATTTTCTTGAGAAAACTAAATCAACTTCTTAGGCATAAAATAATATAAAATATAAAAAATGAAATAGATCAAAACGCAGTCGAAAACACTGTTTTTTGATATTAAATTCTCCAGTGAGAAAAACGGCCGAAGAAGCGGGTTGAAATGCCGATGGAAACGCAGCCGCATACTGTAATAATAGAATGCCACTGAGCTTTGCCATGCTCTTTGAAGATATTTGTCGATGAAAAAGGTAACAAATAGAGCAAAAATAAATCAACTTCTTAGGCATAAAATAATATACAAAAATATTTACGAAAACCCTAGTTTATAACACAATTTTGCACTTTAAGTACTGGTAAAAAAGAACCAACTTTATTTGGTTAAAAATGAAAAAGATCTAAACGCAGTCGACAACATTGCTTTTTGATATTAAATTCTCTACACTGCTTTTTGATATTAAATTGTCTTGAGAAAAATAAATCAACTTCTTAGGCATAAAATAATATAAAATATACAAAATGAAATAGATCAAAACGCAGTCGAAAACACTGTTTTTTGATATTAAATTCTCCAGTGAGAAAAACGGCCGAAGAAGCGGGTTGAAATGCCGATGGAAACGCAGCCGCATACTGTAATAATAGAATGCCATTGAGCTTTGCCATGCTCTTTGAAGATATTTGTCAATGAAAAAGTTGACAAATAGAGTAAAAAAAAATCAACTTCTTAGGCATAAAATAATATACAAAAATATTTACGAAAACTCTAGTTTATAACACAATTTTGCACTTTACGTACTGGTAAAAAGAACCAACTTTATTTGGTTAGAAACGAAAAAGATCTAAACGCAGTCGACAACATTGCTTTTTGATATTAAATTCTCTACACTGCTTTTTGATAATAAATTCTCTTGAGAAAAATAAATCAACTTCTTACGCATAAAATAATATAAATTATAAAAAATGAAATAGATCAAAACGCAGTCGAAAACACTGCTTTTTGATATTAAATTCTCCAGTGAGAAACACGGCCGAAAAAGCGGGTTGAAATGCCGACGGAAACACAGCCACATCCTGTAATAATAGAATGCCATTGAGCTTTGCCATGCTCTTTGAAGATATTTGTCGATGAAAAAGGTAACAAATAAACAAACAAATAGAGAAAAAATAAATCAACTTCTTAGGCATAAAATAATATACAAAAATATTTACGAAAACCCTAGTTTATAACACAATTTTGCACTTTAAGTACTGGTAAAAAAGAACCAACTTTATTTGGTTAAAAATGAAAAAGATCTAAACGCAGTCGACAACATTGCTTTTTGATATTAAATTCTTTACACTGCTTTTTGAAATTAAATTTTCTTGAGAAAACTAAATCAACTTCTTAGGCATAAAATAATATAAAATATAAAAAATGAAATAGATCAAAACGCAGTCGAAAACACTGTTTTTTGATATTAAATTCTCCAGTGAGAAAAACGGCCGAAGAAGCGGGTTTAAATGCCGATGGAAACGCAGCCGCATACTGTAATAATAGAATGCCACTGAGCTTTGCCATGCTCTTTGAAGATATTTGTCGATGAAAAAGGTAACAAATAGAGCAAAAATAAATCAACTTCTTAGGCATAAAATAATATACAAAAATATTTACGAAAACCCTAGTTTATAACACAATTTTGCACTTTAAGTACTGGTAAAAAAGAACCAACTTTATTTGGTAAAAAATGAAAAAGATCTAAACGCAGTCGACAACATTGCTTTTTGATATTAAATTCTCTACACTGCTTTTTGATATTAAATTGTCTTGAGAAAAATAAATCAACTTCTTAGGCATAAAATAATATAAAATATACAAAATGAAATAGATCAAAACGCAGTCGAAAACACTGTTTTTTGATATTAAATTCTCCAGTGAGAAAAACGGCCGAAGAAGCGGGTTGAAATGCCGATGGAAACGCAGCCGCATACTGTAATAATAGAATGCCATTGAGCTTTGCCATGCTCTTTGAAGATATTTGTCAATGAAAAAGTTGACAAATAGAGTAAAAAAAAATCAACTTCTTACGCATAAAATAATATACAAAAATATTTACGAAAACTCTAGTTTATAACACAATTTTGCACTTTACGTACTGGTAAAAAGAACCAACTTTATTTGGTTAGAAACGAAAAAGATCTAAACGCAGTCGACAACATTGCTTTTTGATATTAAATTCTCTACACTGCTTTTTGATAATAAATTCTCTTGAGAAAAATAAATCAACTTCTTACGCATAAAATAATATAAATTATAAAAAATGAAATAGATCAAAACGCAGTCGAAAACACTGCTTTTTGATATTAAAGTCTCCAGTGAGAAAAACAGCCGAAGAAGCGGGTTGAAATGCCGATGGAAACGCAGCCGCATACTGTAATAATAGAATGCCATTGAGCTTTGCTATGCTCTTTGAAGATATTTGTCGATGAAAAAGGTAACAAATAGAGCAAAAATAAATCAACTTCTTAGGCATAAAATAATATACAAAAATATTTACGAAAACCCTAGTTTATAACACAATTTTGCACTTTAAGTACTGGTAAAAAAGAACCAACTTTATTTGGTTAAAAATGAAAAAGATCTAAACGCAGTCGACAACATTGCTTTTTGATATTAAATTCTCTACACTGCTTTTTGATATTAAATTGTCTTGAGAAAAATAAATCAACTTCTTAGGCATAAAATAATATAAAATATACAAAATGAAATAGATCAAAACGCAGTCGAAAACACTGTTTTTTGATATTAAATTCTCCAGTGAGAAAAACGGCCGAAGAAGCGGGTTGAAATGCCGATGGAAACGCAGCCGCATACTGTAATAATAGAATGCCATTGAGCTTTGCCATGCTCTTTGAAGATATTTGTCAATGAAAAAGTTGACAAATAGAGTAAAAAAAAATCAACTTCTTAGGCATAAAATAATATACAAAAATATTTACGAAAACTCTAGTTTATAACACAATTTTGCACTTTACGTACTGGTAAAAAGAACCAACTTTATTTGGTTAGAAACGAAAAAGATCTAAACGCAGTCGACAACATTGCTTTTTGATATTAAATTCTCTACACTGCTTTTTGATAATAAATTCTCTTGAGAAAAATAAATCAACTTCTTACGCATAAAATAATATAAATTATAAAAAATGAAATAGATCAAAACGCAGTCGAAAACACTGCTTTTTGATATTAAATTCTCCAGTGAGAAACACGGCCGAAAAAGCGGGTTGAAATGCCGACGGAAACACAGCCACATCCTGTAATAATAGAATGCCATTGAGCTTTGCCATGCTCTTTGAAGATATTTGTCGATGAAAAAGGTAACAAATAAACAAACAAATAGAGAAAAAATAAATCAACTTCTTAGGCATAAAATAATATACAAAAATATTTACGAAAACCCTAGTTTATAACACAATTTTGCACTTTAAGTACTGGTAAAAAAGAACCAACTTTATTTGGTTAAAAATGAAAAAGATCTAAACGCAGTCGACAACATTGCTTTTTGATATTAAATTCTTTACACTGCTTTTTGAAATTAAATTTTCTTGAGAAAACTAAATCAACTTCTTAGGCATAAAATAATATAAAATATAAAAAATGAAATAGATCAAAACGCAGTCGAAAACACTGTTTTTTGATATTAAATTCTCCAGTGAGAAAAACGGCCGAAGAAGCGGGTTTAAATGCCGATGGAAACGCAGCCGCATACTGTAATAATAGAATGCCACTGAGCTTTGCCATGCTCTTTGAAGATATTTGTCGATGAAAAAGGTAACAAATAGAGCAAAAATAAATCAACTTCTTAGGCATAAAATAATATACAAAAATATTTACGAAAACCCTAGTTTATAACACAATTTTGCACTTTAAGTACTGGTAAAAAAGAACCAACTTTATTTGGTAAAAAATGAAAAAGATCTAAACGCAGTCGACAACATTGCTTTTTGATATTAAATTCTCTACACTGCTTTTTGATATTAAATTGTCTTGAGAAAAATAAATCAACTTCTTAGGCATAAAATAATATAAAATATACAAAATGAAATAGATCAAAACGCAGTCGAAAACACTGTTTTTTGATATTAAATTCTCCAGTGAGAAAAACGGCCGAAGAAGCGGGTTGAAATGCCGATGGAAACGCAGCCGCATACTGTAATAATAGAATGCCATTGAGCTTTGCCATGCTCTTTGAAGATATTTGTCAATGAAAAAGTTGACAAATAGAGTAAAAAAAAATCAACTTCTTACGCATAAAATAATATACAAAAATATTTACGAAAACTCTAGTTTATAACACAATTTTGCACTTTACGTACTGGTAAAAAGAACCAACTTTATTTGGTTAGAAACGAAAAAGATCTAAACGCAGTCGACAACATTGCTTTTTGATATTAAATTCTCTACACTGCTTTTTGATAATAAATTCTCTTGAGAAAAATAAATCAACTTCTTACGCATAAAATAATATAAATTATAAAAAATGAAATAGATCAAAACGCAGTCGAAAACACTGCTTTTTGATATTAAAGTCTCCAGTGAGAAAAACAGCCGAAGAAGCGGGTTGAAATGCCGATGGAAACGCAGCCGCATACTGTAATAATAGAATGCCATTGAGCTTTGCTATGCTCTTTGAAGATATTTGTCGATGAAAAAGGTAACAAATAGAGCAAAAATAAAGCAACTTCTTAGGCATAAAATAATATACAAAAATATTTACGAAAACTCTACTTTATAACACAATTTTGCACTTTAAGTACTGGTAAAAAAGAACCAACTTTATTTGGTTAAAAATGAAAAAGATCTAAACGCAGTCGACAATATTGCTTTTTGATATTAAATTCTCTACACTGCTTTTTGATATTAAATTCTCTTGAGAAAAATAAATCAACTTCTTAGGCATAAAATAATATAAATTATAAAAAATGAAATAGATCAAAACGCAGTCGAAAACACTGCTTTTCGATATTAAATTCTCCAGTGAGAAAAACGGCCGAAGAAGCGGGTTGAAATGCCGATGGAAGCGCAGCCGCATACTGTAATAATAGAATGCCACTGAGCTTTGCCATGCTCTTTGAAGATATTTGTTGATGAAAAAGGTAACAAAAATACAAACAAATAGAGCAAAAATAAATCAACTTCTTAGGCATAAAATAATATACAAAAATATTTACGAAAACTCTAGTTTATAACACAATTTTGCACTTTAAGTACTGGTAAAAAAGAACCAACTTTATTTGGTTAAAAATGAAAAAGATCTAAACGCAGTCGACAACATTGCTTTTTGATATTAAATTCTCTACACGGCTTTTTGATATTAAATTCTCTTGAGAAAAATAAATCAACTTCTTAGGCATAAAATAATATAAAATATAAAAAATGAAATAGATCAAAACGCAGTCGAAAACACTGTTTTTTGATATTAAATTCTCCAGTGAGAAAAACGGCCGAAGAAGCGGGTTGAAATGCCGATGGAAACGCAGCCGCATACTGTAATAATAGAATGCCACTGAGCTTTGCCATGCTCTTTGAAGATATTTGTCGATGAAAAAGGTAACAAATAGAGCAAAAATAAATCAACTTCTTAGGCATAAAATAATATACAAAAATATTTACGAAAACCCTAGTTTATAACACAATTTTGCACTTTAAGTACTGGTAAAAAAGAACCAACTTTATTTGGTTAAAAATGAAAAAGATCTAAACGCAGTCGACAACATTGCTTTTTGATATTAAATTCTCTACACTGCTTTTTGATATTAAATTGTCTTGAGAAAAATAAATCAACTTCTTAGGCATAAAATAATATAAAATATAAAAAATGAAATAGATCAAAACGCAGTCGAAAACACTGTTTTTTGATATTAAATTCTCCTGTGAGAAAAACGGCCGAAGAAGCGGGTTGAAATGCCGATGGAAACGCAGCCGCATACTGTAATAATAGAATGCCATTGATTTTTGCCATGCTCTTTGAAGATATTTGTCAATGAAAAAGTTAACAAATAGAGTAAAAAAAAATCAAATTCTTAGGCATAAAATAATATACAAAAATATTTACGAAAACTCTAGTTTATAACACAATTTTGCACTTTACGTACTGGTAAAAAGAACCAACTTTATTTGGTTAGAAACGAAAAAGATCTAAACGCAGTCGACAACATTGCTTTTTGATATTAAATTCTCTACACTGCTTTTTGATAATAAATTCTCTTGAGAAAAATAAATCAACTTCTTACGCATAAAATAATATAAATTATAAAAAATGAAATAGATCAAAACGCAGTCGAAAACACTGCTTTTTTATATTAAAGTCTCCAGTGAGAAAAACGGCCGAAGAAGCGGGTTGAAATGCCGATAGAAACGCAGCCGCATACTGTAATAATAGAATGCCATTGAGCTTTGCTATGCTCTTTGAAGATATTTGTCGATGAAAAAGGTAACAAATAGAGCAAAAATAAATCAACTTCTTAGGCATAAAATAATATACAAAAATATTTACGAAAACTCTAGTTTATAACACAATTTTGCACTTTAAGTACTGGTAAAAAAGAACCAACTTTATTTGGTTAAAAATGAAAAAGATCTAAACGCAGTCGACAACATTGCTTTTTGATATTAAATTCTCTACACTGCTTTTTGATAATAAATTCTCTTGAGAAAAATAAATCAACTTCTTACGCATAAAATAATATAAATTATAAAAAATGAAATAGATCAAAACGCAGTCGAAAACACTGCTTTTTTATATTAAAGTCTCCAGTGAGAAAAACGGCCGAAGAAGCGGGTTTAAATGCCGATGGAAACGCAGCCGCATACTGTAATAATAGAATGCCATTGAGCTTTGCTATGCTCTTTGAAGATATTTGTCGATGAAAAAGGTAACAAATAGAGCAAAAATAAATCAACTTCTTAGGCATAAAATAATATACAAAAATATTTACGAAAACCCTAGTTTATAACACAATTTTGCACTTTAAGTACTGGTAAAAAAGAACCAACTTTATTTGGTTAAAAATGAAAAAGATCTAAACGCAGTCGACAACATTGCTTTTTGATATTAAATTCTCTACACTGCTTTTTGATATTAAATTGTCTTGAGAAAAATAAATCAACTTCTTAGGCATAAAATAATATAAAATATAAAAAATGAAATAGATCAAAACGCAGTCGAAAACACTGCTTTTCGATATTAAATTCTCCAGTGAGAAAAACGGCCGAAGAAGCGGGTTTAAATGCCGATGGAAACGCAGCCGCATACTGTAATAATAGAATGCCATTGAGCTTTGCTATGCTCTTTGAAGATATTTGTCGATGAAAAAGGTAACAAATAGAGCAAAAATAAATCAACTTCTTAGGCATAAAATAATATACAAAAATATTTACGAAAACTCTAGTTTATAACACAATTTTGCACTTTAAGTACTGGTAAAAAAGAACCAACTTTATTTGGTTAAAAATGAAAAAGATCTAAACGCAGTCGACAACATTGCTTTTTGATATTAAATTCTCTACACTGCTTTTTGATAATAAATTCTCTTGAGAAAAATAAATCAACTTCTTACGCATAAAATAATATAAATTATAAAAAATGAAATAGATCAAAACGCAGTCGAAAACACTGCTTTTTTATATTAAAGTCTCCAGTGAGAAAAACGGCCGAAGAAGCGGGTTTAAATGCCGATGGAAACGCAGCCGCATACTGTAATAATAGAATGCCATTGAGCTTTGCTATGCTCTTTGAAGATATTTGTCGATGAAAAAGGTAACAAATAGAGCAAAAATAAATCAACTTCTTAGGCATAAAATAATATACAAAAATATTTACGAAAACTCTAGTTTATAACACAATTTTGCACTTTAAGTACTGGTAAAAAAGAACCAACTTTATTTGGTTAAAAATGAAAAAGATCTAAACGCAGTCGACAACATTGCTTTTTGATATTAAATTCTCTACACGGCTTTTTGATATTAAATTCTCTTGAGAAAAATAAATCAACTTCTTAGGCATAAAATAATATAAAATATAAAAAATGAAATAGATCAAAACGCAGTCGAAAACACTGTTTTTTGATATTAAATTCTCCAGTGAGAAAAACGGCCGAAGAAGCGGGTTCAAATGCCGATGGAAACGCAGCCGCATACTGTAATAATAGAATGCCACTGAGCTTTGCCATGCTCTTTGAAGATATTTGTCGATGAAAAATGTAACAAATAGAGCAAAAATAAATCAACTTCTTAGGCATAAAATAATATACAAAAATATTTACGAAAACCCTAGTTTATAACACAATTTTGCACTTTAAGTACTGGTAAAAAAGAAACAACTTTATTTGGTTAAAAATGAAAAAGATCTAAACGCAGTCGACAACATTGCTTTTTGATATTAAATTCTCTACACTGCTTTTTGATATTAAATTGTCTTGAGAAAAATAAATCAACTTCTTAGGCATAAAATAATATAAAATATAAAAAATGAAATAGATCAAAACGCAGTCGAAAACACTGCTTTTCGATATTAAATTCTCCAGTGAGAAAAACGGCCGAAGAAGCGGGTTTAAATGCCGATGGAAACGCAGCCGCATACTGTAATAATAGAATGTCACTGACCTTTGCCATGCTCTTTGAAGATATTTGTCGATGAAAAAGGTAACAAAAATACAAACAAATAGAGCAAAAATAAAGCATTTTCTTAGACATAAAATAATATACAAAAATATTTACGAAAACTCTAGTTTATAACACAATTTTGCACTTTAAGTACTGGTAAAAAAGAACCAACTTTATTTGGTTTAAAATGAAAAAGATCTAAACGCAGTCGACAATATTGCTTTTTGATATTAAATTCTCTACACTGCTTTTTGATATTAAATTCTCTTGAGAAAAATAAATCAACTTCTTAGGCATAAAATAATATAAATTATAAAAAATGAAATAGATCAAAACGCAGTCGAAAACACTGCTTTTTGATATTAAATTCTCCAGTGAGAAAAACGGCCGAAGAAGTGGGTTGAAATGCCGATGAAAACGCAGCCGCATACTGTAATAATAGAATGCCACTGAGCTTTGCCATACTCTTTGAAGATATTTGTCGATGAAAAAGGTAACAAAAATACAAACAAATAGAGCAAAAATAAATCAACTTCTTAAGCATAAAATAATATACAAAAATATTTACGAAAACTCTAGTTTATAACACAATTTTACACTTTAAGTACTGGTAAAAAAGAACCAACTTTATTTGGTTAAAAATGAAAAAGATCTAAACGCAGTCGACAACATTGCTTTTTGATATTAAATTCTCTACACTGCTTTTTGATATTAAATTGTCTTGAGAAAAATAAATCAACTTCTTAGGCATAAAATAATATAAAATATAAAAAATGAAATAGATCAAAACGCAGTCGAAAACACTGCTTTTTGATATTAAATTCTCCAGTGAGAAAAACGGCCGAAGAAGCGGGTTGAAATGCCGATGGAAACGCAGCCGCATACTGTAATAATAGAATGCCATTGAGCTTTGCCATGCTCTTTGAAGATATTTGTCGATGAAAAAGGTAACAAATAGAGCAAAAAAAATCAACTTCTTAGGCATAAAATAATATAGAAAAATATTTACGAAAACTCTAGTTTATAACACAATTTTGCACTTTACGTACTGGTAAAAAGAACCAACTTTATTTGGTTAGAAACGAAAAAGATCTAAACGCAGTCGACAACATTGCTTTTTGATATTAAATTCTCTACACTGCTTTTTGATAATAAATTCTCTTGAGAAAAATAAATCAACTTCTTAGGCATAAAATAATATAAAATATAAAAAATGAAATAGATCAAAACGCAGTCGAAAACACTGCTTTTTGATATTAAATTCTCCAGTGAGAAAAACGGCCGAAGAAGCGGGTTGAAATGCCGATGGAAACGCAGCCGCATACTGTAATAATAGAATGCCATTGAGCTTTGCCATGCTCTTTGAAGATATTTGTCAATGAAAAAGTTAACAAATAGAGTAAAAAAAAATCAACTTCTTAGGCATAAAATAATATACAAAAATATTTACGAAAACTCTAGTTTATAACACAATTTTGCACTTTACGTACTGGTAAAAAGAACCAACTTTATTTGGTTAGAAACGAAAAAGATCTAAACGCAGTCGACAACATTGCTTTTTGATATTAAATTCTCTACACTGCTTTTTGATAATAAATTCTCTTGAGAAAAATAAATCAACTTCTTACGCATAAAATAATATAAATTATAAAAAATGAAATAGATCAAAACGCAGTCGAAAACACTGCTTTTTTATATTAAAGTCTCCAGTGAGAAAAACGGCCGAAGAAGCGGGTTGAAATGCCGATGGAAACGCAGCCGCATACTGTAATAATAGAATGCCATTGAGCTTTGCTATGCTCTTTGAAGATATTTGTCGATGAAAAAGGTAACAAATAGAGCAAAAATAAATCAACTTCTTAGGCATAAAATAATATACAAAAATATTTACGAAAACTCTAGTTTATAACACAATTTTGCACTTTAAGTACTGGTAAAAAAGAACCAACTTTATTTGGTTAAAAATGAAAAAGATCTAAACGCAGTCGACAATATTGCTTTTTGATATTAAATTCTCTACACTGCTTTTTGATATTAAATTCTCTTGAGAAAAATAAATCAACTTCTTAGGCATAAAATAATATAAATTATAAAAAATGAAATAGATCAAAACGCAGTCGAAAACACTGCTTTTTGATATTAAATTCTCCAGTGAGAAAAACGGCCGAAGAAGCGGGTTGAAATGCCGATGGAAACGCAGCCGCATACTGTAATAATAGAATGCCATTGAGCTTTGCCATGCTCTTTGAAGATATTTGTCGATGAAAAAGGTAACAAATAGAGCAAAAAAAATCAACTTCTTAGGCATAAAATAATATAGAAAAATATTTACGAAAACTCTAGTTTATAACACAATTTTGCACTTTACGTACTGGTAAAAAGAACCAACTTTATTTGGTTAGAAACGAAAAAGATCTAAACGCAGTCGACAACATTGCTTTTTGATATTAAATTCTCTACACTGCTTTTTGATAATAAATTCTCTTGAGAAAAATAAATCAACTTCTTAGGCATAAAATAATATAAAATATAAAAAATGAAATAGATCAAAACGCAGTCGAAAACACTGCTTTTTGATATTAAATTCTCCAGTGAGAAAAACGGCCGAAGAAGCGGGTTGAAATGCCGATGGAAACGCAGCCGCATACTGTAATAATAGAATGCCATTGAGCTTTGCCATGCTCTTTGAAGATATTTGTCAATGAAAAAGTTAACAAATAGAGTAAAAAAAAATCAACTTCTTAGGCATAAAATAATATACAAAAATATTTACGAAAACTCTAGTTTATAACACAATTTTGCACTTTACGTACTGGTAAAAAGAACCAACTTTATTTGGTTAGAAACGAAAAAGATCTAAACGCAGTCGACAACATTGCTTTTTGATATTAAATTCTCTACACTGCTTTTTGATAATAAATTCTCTTGAGAAAAATAAATCAACTTCTTACGCATAAAATAATATAAATTATAAAAAATGAAATAGATCAAAACGCAGTCGAAAACACTGCTTTTTTATATTAAAGTCTCCAGTGAGAAAAACGGCCGAAGAAGCGGGTTGAAATGCCGATGGAAACGCAGCCGCATACTGTAATAATAGAATGCCATTGAGCTTTGCTATGCTCTTTGAAGATATTTGTCGATGAAAAAGGTAACAAATAGAGCAAAAATAAATCAACTTCTTAGGCATAAAATAATATACAAAAATATTTACGAAAACTCTAGTTTATAACACAATTTTGCACTTTAAGTACTGGTAAAAAAGAACCAACTTTATTTGGTTAAAAATGAAAAAGATCTAAACGCAGTCGACAACATTGCTTTTTGATATTAAATTCTCTACACTGCTTTTTGATAATAAATTCTCTTGAGAAAAATAAATCAACTTCTTACGCATAAAATAATATAAATTATAAAAAATGAAATAGATCAAAACGCAGTCGAAAACACTGCTTTTTTATATTAAAGTCTCCAGTGAGAAAAACGGCCGAAGAAGCGGGTTGAAATGCCGATGGAAACGCAGCCGCATACTGTAATAATAGAATGCCATTGAGATTTGCTATGCTCTTTGAAGATATTTGTCGATGAAAAAGGTAACAAATAGAGCAAAAATAAATCAACTTCTTAGGCATAAAATAATATACAAAAATATTTACGAAAACCCTAGTTTATAACACAATTTTGCACTTTAAGTACTGGTAAAAAAGAACCAACTTTATTTGGTTAAAAATGAAAAAGATCTAAACGCAGTCGACAACATTGCTTTTTGATATTAAATTCTCTACACTGCTTTTTGATATTAAATTGTCTTGAGAAAAATAAATCAACTTCTTAGGCATAAAATAATATAAAATATAAAAAATGAAATAGATCAAAACGCAGTCGAAAACACTGCTTTTTGATATTAAATTCTCCAGTGAGAAAAACGGCCGAAGAAGCGGGTTGAAATGCCGATGGAAACGCAGCCGCATACTGTAATAATAGAATGCCATTGAGCTTTGCCATGCTCTTTGAAGATATTTGTCAATGAAAAAGTTAACAAATAGAGTAAAAAAAAATCAACTTCTTAGGCATAAAATAATATACAAAAATATTTACGAAAACTCTAGTTTATAACACAATTTTGCACTTTACGTACTGGTAAAAAGAACCAACTTTATTTGGTTAGAAACGAAAAAGATCTAAACGCAGTCGACAACAATGCTTTTTGATATTAAATTCTCTACACTGCTTTTTGATAATAAATTCTCTTGAGAAAAATAAATCAACTTCTTACGCATAAAATAATATAAATTATAAAAAATGAAATAGATCAAAACGCAGTCGAAAACACTGCTTTTTTATATTAAAGTCTCCAGTGAGAAAAACGGCCGAAGAAGCGGGTTGAAATGGCGATGGAAACGCAGCCGCATACTGTAATAATAGAATGCCATTGAGCTTTGCTATGCTCTTTGAAGATATTTGTCGATGAAAAAGGTAACAAATAGAGCAAAAATAAATCAACTTCTTAGGCATAAAATAATATACAAAAATATTTACGAAAACTCTAGTTTATAACACAATTTTGCACTTTAAGTACTGGTAAAAAAGAACCAACTTTATTTGGTTAAAAATGAAAAAGATCTAAACGCAGTCGACAACATTGCTTTTTGATATTAAATTCTCTACACTGCTTTTTGATAATAAATTCTCTTGAGAAAAATAAATCAACTTCTTACGCATAAAATAATATAAATTATAAAAAATGAAATAGATCAAAACGCAGTCGAAAACACTGCTTTTTTATATTAAAGTCTCCAGTGAGAAAAACGGCCGAAGAAGCGGGTTGAAATGCCGATAGAAACGCAGCCGCATACTGTAATAATAGAATGCCATTGAGCTTTGCTATGCTCTTTGAAGATATTTGTCGATGAAAAAGGTAACAAATAGAGCAAAAATAAATCAACTTCTTAGGCATAAAATAATATACAAAAATATTTACGAAAACTCTAGTTTATAACACAATTTTGCACTTTAAGTACTGGTAAAAAAGAACCAACTTTATTTGGTTAAAAATGAAAAAGATCTAAACGCAGTCGATAACATTGCTTTTTGATATTAAATTCTCTACACTGCTTTTTGATAATAAATTCTCTTGGGAAAATTAAATCAACTTCTTACGCATAAAATAATATAAATTATAAAAAATGAAATAGATCAAAACGCAGTCGAAAACACTGCTTTTTTATATTAAAGTCTCCAGTGAGAAAAACGGCCGAAGAAGCGGGTTGAAATGCCGATGGAAACGCAGCCGCATACTGTAATAATAGAATGCCATTGAGCTTTGCTATGCTCTTTGAAGATATTTGTCGATGAAAAAGGTAACAAATAGAGCAAAAATAAATCAACTTCTTAGGCATAAAATAATATACAAAAATATTTACGAAAACTCTAGTTTATAACACAATTTTGCACTTTACGTACTGGTAAAAAGAACCAACTTTATTTGGTTAGAAACGAAAAAGATCTAAACGCAGTCGACAACATTGCTTTTTGATATTAAATTCTCTACACTGCTTTTTGATATTAAATTGTCTTGAGAAAAATAAATCAACTTCTTAGGCATAAAATAATATAAAATATAAAAAATGAAATAGATCAAAACGCAGTCGAAAACACTGCTTTTTTACATTAAATCTCCAGTGAGAAAAACGGCCGAAGAAGTGGGTTGAAATGCCGATGGAAACGCAGCCGCATACTGTAATAATAGAATGCCATTGAGCTTTGCTATGCTCTTTGAAGATATTTGTCGATGAAAAAGGTAACAAATAGAGCAAAAATAAATCAACTTCTTAGGCATAAAATAATATACAAAAATATTTACGAAAACTCTAGTTTATAACACAATTTTGCACTTTAAGTACTGGTAAAAAAGAACCAACTTTATTTGGTTAAAAATGAAAAAGATCTAAACGCAGTCGACAACATTGCTTTTTGATATTAAATTCTCTACACTGCTTTTTGATAATAAATTCTCTTGAGAAAAATAAATCAACTTCTTACGCATAAAATAATATAAATTATAAAAAATGAAATAGATCAAAACGCAGTCGAAAACACTGCTTTTTTATATTAAAGTCTCCAGTGAGAAAAACGGCCGAAGAAGCGGGTTGAAATGCCGATGGAAACGCAGCCGCATACTGTAATAATAGAATGCCATTGAGCTTTGCTATGCTCTTTGAAGATATTTGTCGATGAAAAAGGTAACAAATAGAGCAAAAATAAATCAACTTCTTAGGCATAAAATAATATACAAAAATATTTACGAAAACTCTAGTTTATAACACAATTTTGCACTTTAAGTACTGGTAAAAAAGAACCAACTTTATTTGGTTAAAAATGAAAAAGATCTAAACGCAGTCGACAACATTGCTTTTTGATATTAAATTCTCTACACGGCTTTTTGATATTAAATTCTCTTGAGAAAAATAAATCAACTTCTTAGGCATAAAATAATATAAAATATAAAAAATGAAATAGATCAAAACGCAGTCGAAAACACTGTTTTTTGATATTAAATTCTCCAGTGAGAAAAACGGCCGAAGAAGCGGGTTGAAATGCCGATGGAAACGCAGCCGCATACTGTAATAATAGAATGCCACTGAGCTTTGCCATGCTCTTTGAAGATATTTGTCGATGAAAAATGTAACAAATAGAGCAAAAATAAATCAACTTCTTAGGCATAAAATAATATACAAAAATATTTACGAAAACCCTAGTTTATAACACAATTTTGCACTTTAAGTACTGGTAAAAAAGAACCAACTTTATTTGGTTAAAAATGAAAAAGATCTAAACGCAGTCGACAACATTGCTTTTTGATATTAAATTCTCTACACTGCTTTTTGATATTAAATTGTCTTGAGAAAAATAAATCAACTTCTTAGGCATAAAATAATATAAAATATAAAAAATGAAATAGATCAAAACGCAGTCGAAAACACTGCTTTTCGATATTAAATTCTCCAGTGAGAAAAACGGCCGAAGAAGCGGGTTTAAATGCCGATGGAAACGCAGCCGCATACTGTAATAATAGAATGTCACTGACCTTTGCCATGCTCTTTGAAGATATTTGTCGATGAAAAAGGTAACAAAAATACAAACAAATAGAGCAAAAATAAAGCATTTTCTTAGACATAAAATAATATACAAAAATATTTACGAAAACTCTAGTTTATAACACAATTTTGCACTTTAAGTACTGTTAAAAAAGAACCAACTTTATTTGGTTTAAAATGAAAAAGATCTAAACGCAGTCGACAATATTGCTTTTTGATATTAAATTCTCTACACTGCTTTTTGATATTAAATTCTCTTGAGAAAAATAAATCAACTTCTTAGGCATAAAATAATATAAATTATAAAAAATGAAATAGATCAAAACGCAGTCGAAAACACTGCTTTTTGATATTAAATTCTCCAGTGAGAAAAACGGCCGAAGAAGCGGGTTGAAAGGCCGATGGAAACGCAGCCGCATACTGTAATAATAGAATGTCACTGAGCTTTGCCATGCCCTTTGAAGATATTTGTCGATGAAAAAGGTAACAAAAATACAAACAAATAGAGCAAAAATAAATCAACTTCTTAGGCATAAAATAATATACAAAAATATTTACGAAAACTCTAGTTTATAACACAATTTTGCACTTTAAGTACTGGTAAAAAAGAACCAACTTTATTTGGTTAAAAATGAAAAAGATCTAAACGCAGTCGACAATATTGCTTTTTGATATTAAATTCTCTACACTGCTTTTTGATATTAAATTCTCTTGAGAAAAATAAATCAACTTCTTAGGCATAAAATAATATTAATTATAAAAAATGAAATAGATCAAAACGCAGTCGAAAACACTGCTTTTTGATATTAAATTCTCCAGTGAGAAAAACGGCCGAAGAAGCGGGTTGAAATGCCGATGGAAACGCAGCCGCATACTGTAATAATAGAATGCCATTGAGCTTTGCCATGCTCTTTGAAGATATTTGTCGATGAAAAAGGTAACAAATAGAGCAAAAAAAATCAACTTCTTAGGCATAAAATAATATAGAAAAATATTTACGAAAACTCTAGTTTATAACACAATTTTGCACTTTACGTACTGGTAAAAAGAACCAACTTTATTTGGTTAGAAACGAAAAAGATCTAAACGCAGTCGACAACATTGCTTTTTGATATTAAATTCTCTACACTGCTTTTTGATAATAAATTCTCTTGAGAAAAATAAATCAACTTCTTAGGCATAAAATAATATAAAATATAAAAAATGAAATAGATCAAAACGCAGTCGAAAACACTGCTTTTTGATATTAAATTCTCCAGTGAGAAAAACGGCCGAAGAAGCGGGTTGAAATGCCGATGGAAACGCAGCCGCATACTGTAATAATAGAATGCCATTGAGCTTTGCCATGCTCTTTGAAGATATTTGTCAATGAAAAAGTTAACAAATAGAGTAAAAAAAAATCAACTTCTTAGGCATAAAATAATATACAAAAATATTTACGAAAACTCTAGTTTATAACACAATTTTGCACTTTACGTACTGGTAAAAAGAACCAACTTTATTTGGTTAGAAACGAAAAAGATCTAAACGCAGTCGACAACATTGCTTTTTGATATTAAATTCTCTACACTGCTTTTTGATAATAAATTCTCTTGAGAAAAATAAATCAACTTCTTACGCATAAAATAATATAAATTATAAAAAATGAAATAGATCAAAACGCAGTCGAAAACACTGCTTTTTTATATTAAAGTCTCCAGTGAGAAAAACGGCCGAAGAAGCGGGTTGAAATGCCGATGGAAACGCAGCCGCATACTGTAATAATAGAATGCCATTGAGCTTTGCTACGCTCTTTGAAGATATTTGTCGATGAAAAAGGTAGCAAATAGAGCAAAAATAAATCAACTTCTTAGGCATAAAATAATATACAAAAATATTTACGAAAACTCTAGTTTATAACACAATTTTGCACTTTAAGTACTGGTAAAAAAGAACCAACTTTATTTGGTTAAAAATGAAAAAGATCTAAACGCAGTCGACAACATTGCTTTTTGATATTAAATTCTCTACACTGCTTTTTGATAATAAATTCTCTTGAGAAAAATAAAACAACTTCTTACGCATAAAATAATATAAATTATAAAAAATGAAATAGATCAAAACGCAGTCGAAAACACTGCTTTTTTATATTAAAGTCTCCAGTGAGAAAAACGGCCGAAGAAGCGGGTTGAAATGCCGATGGAAACGCAGCCGCATACTGTAATAATAGAATGCCATTGAGATTTGCTATGCTCTTTGAAGATATTTGTCGATGAAAAAGGTAACAAATAGAGCAAAAATAAATCAACTTCTTAGGCATAAAATAATATACAAAAATATTTACGAAAACCCTAGTTTATAACACAATTTTGCACTTTAAGTACTGGTAAAAAAGAACCAACTTTATTTGGTTAGAAACGAAAAAGATCTAAACGCAGTCGACAACATTGCTTTTTGATATTAAATTCTCTACACTGCTTTTTGATATTAAATTGTCTTGAGAAAAATAAATCAACTTCTTAGGCATAAAATAATATAAAATATAAAAAATGAAATAGATCAAAACGCAGTCGAAAACACTGCTTTTTGATATTAAATTCTCCAGTGAGAAAAACGGCCGAAGAAGCGGGTTGAAATGCCGATGGAAACGCAGCCGCATACTGTAATAATAGAATGCCATTGAGCTTTGCCATGCTCTTTGAAGATATTTGTCAATGAAAAAGTTAACAAATAGAGTAAAAAAAAATCAACTTCTTAGGCAAAAAATAATATACAAAAATATTTACGAAAACTCTAGTTTATAACACAATTTTGCACTTTACGTACTGGTAAAAAGAACCAACTTTATTTGGTTAGAAACGAAAAAGATCTAAACGCAGTCGACAACAATGCTTTTTGATATTAAATTCTCTACACTGCTTTTTGATAATAAATTCTCTTGAGAAAAATAAATCAACTTCTTACGCATAAAATAATATAAATTATAAAAAATGAAATAGATCAAAACGCAGTCGAAAACACTGCTTTTTTATATTAAAGTCTCCAGTGAGAAAAACGGCCGAAGAAGCGGGTTGAAATGCCGATGGAAACGCAGCCGCATACTGTAATAATAGAATGCCATTGAGCTTTGCTATGCTCTTTGAAGATATTTGTCGATGAAAAAGGTAACAAATAGAGCAAAAATAAATCAACTTCTTAGGCATAAAATAATATACAAAAATATTTACGAAAACTCTAGTTTATAACACAATTTTGCACTTTAAGTACTGGTAAAAAAGAACCAACTTTATTTGGTTAAAAATGAAAAAGATCTAAACGCAGTCGACAATATTGCTTTTTGATATTAAATTCTCTACACTGCTTTTTGATATTAAATTCTCTTGAGAAAAATAAATCAACTTCTTAGGCATAAAATAATATAAATTATAAAAAATGAAATAGATCAAAACGCAGTCGAAAACACTGCTTTTTGATATTAAATTGTCTTGAGAAAAATAAATCAACTTCTTAGGCATAAAATAATATAAAATATAAAAAATGAAATAGATCAAAACGCAGTCGAAAACACTGCTTTTCGATATTAAATTCTCCAGTGAGAAAAACGGCCGAAGAAGCGGGTTGAAATGCCGATGGAAACGCAGCCGCATACTGTAATAATAGAATGCCATTGAGCTTTGCCATGCTCTTTGAAGATATTTGTCGATGAAAAAGGTAACAAATAGAGCAAAAAAAATCAACTTCTTAGGCATAAAATAATATAGAAAAATATTTACGAAAACTCTAGTTTATAACACAATTTTGCACTTTACGTACTGGTAAAAAGAACCAACTTTATTTGGTTAGAAACGAAAAAGATCTAAACGCAGTCGACAACATTGCTTTTTGATATTAAATTCTCTACACTGCTTTTTGATAATAAATTCTCTTGAGAAAAATAAATCAACTTCTTAGGCATAAAATAATATAAAATATAAAAAATGAAATAGATCAAAACGCAGTCGAAAACACTGCTTTTTGATATTAAATTCTCCAGTGAGAAAAACGGCCGAAGAAGCGGGTTGAAATGCCGATGGAAACGCAGCCGCATACTGTAATAATAGAATGCCATTGAGCTTTGCCATGCTCTTTGAAGATATTTGTCAATGAAAAAGTTAACAAATAGAGTAAAAAAAAATCAACTTCTTAGGCATAAAATAATATACAAAAATATTTACGAAAACTCTAGTTTATAACACAATTTTGCACTTTACGTACTGGTAAAAAGAACCAACTTTATTTGGTTAGAAACGAAAAAGTTCTAAACGCAGTCGACAACATTGCTTTTTGATATTAAATTCTCTACACTGCTTTTTGATAATAAATTCTCTTGAGAAAAATAAATCAACTTCTTACGCATAAAATAATATAAATTATAAAAAATGAAATAGATCAAAACGCAGTCGAAAACACTGCTTTTTTATATTAAAGTCTCCAGTGAGAAAAACGGCCGAAGAAGCGGGTTGAAATGCCGATGGAAACGCAGCCGCATACTGTAATAATAGAATGCCATTGAGCTTTGCTACGCTCTTTGAAGATATTTGTCGATGAAAAAGGTAACAAATAGAGCAAAAATAAATCAACTTCTTAGGCATAAAATAATATACAAAAATATTTACGAAAACTCTAGTTTATAACACAATTTTGCACTTTAAGTACTGGTAAAAAAGAACCAACTTTATTTGGTTAAAAATGAAAAAGATCTAAACGCAGTCGACAACATTGCTTTTTGATATTAAATTCTCTACACTGCTTTTTGATAATAAATTCTCTTGAGAAAAATAAATCAACTTCTTACGCATAAAATAATATAAATTATAAAAAATGAAATAGATCAAAACGCAGTCGAAAACACTGCTTTTTTATATTAAAGTCTCCAGTGAGAAAAACGGCCGAAGAAGCGGGTTGAAATGCCGATGGAAACGCAGCCGCATACTGTAATAATAGAATGCCATTGAGATTTGCTATGCTCTTTGAAGATATTTGTCGATGAAAAAGGTAACAAATAGAGCAAAAATAAATCAACTTCTTAGGCATAAAATAATATACAAAAATATTTACGAAAACCCTAGTTTATAACACAATTTTGCACTTTAAGTACTGGTAAAAAAGAACCAACTTTATTTGGTTAAAAATGAAAAAGATCTAAACGCAGTCGACAACATTGCTTTTTGATATTAAATTCTCTACACTGCTTTTTGATATTAAATTGTCTTGAGAAAAATAAATCAACTTCTTAGGCATAAAATAATATAAAATATAAAAAATGAAATAGATCAAAACGCAGTCGAAAACACTGCTTTTTGATATTAAATTCTCCAGTGAGAAAAACGGCCGAAGAAGCGGGTTGAAATGCCGATGGAAACGCAGCCGCATACTGTAATAATAGAATGCCATTGAGCTTTGCCATGCTCTTTGAAGATATTTGTCAATGAAAAAGTTAACAAATAGAGTAAAAAAAAATCAACTTCTTAGGCAAAAAATAATATACAAAAATATTTACGAAAACTCTAGTTTATAACACAATTTTGCACTTTACGTACTGGTAAAAAGAACCAACTTTATTTGGTTAGAAACGAAAAAGATCTAAACGCAGTCGACAACAATGCTTTTTGATATTAAATTCTCTACACTGCTTTTTGATAATAAATTCTCTTGAGAAAAATAAATCAACTTCTTACGCATAAAATAATATAAATTATAAAAAATGAAATAGATCAAAACGCAGTCGAAAACACTGCTTTTTTATATTAAAGTCTCCAGTGAGAAAAACGGCCGAAGAAGCGGGTTGAAATGCCGATGGAAACGCAGCCGCATACTGTAATAATAGAATGCCATTGAGCTTTGCTATGCTCTTTGAAGATATTTGTCGATGAAAAAGGTAACAAATAGAGCAAAAATAAATCAACTTCTTAGGCATAAAATAATATACAAAAATATTTACGAAAACTCTAGTTTATAACACAATTTTGCACTTTAAGTACTGGTAAAAAAGAACCAACTTTATTTGGTTAAAAATGAAAAAGATCTAAACGCAGTCGACAACATTGCTTTTTGATATTAAATTCTCTACACTGCTTTTTGATAATGAATTCTCTTGAGAAAAATAAATCAACTTCTTACGCATAAAATAATATAAATTATAAAAAATGAAATAGATCAAAACGCAGTCGAAAACACTGCTTTTTTATATTAAAGTCTCCAGTGAGAAAAACGGCCGAAGAAGCGGGTTGAAATGCCGATGGAAACGCAGCCGCATACTGTAATAATAGAATGCCATTGAGCTTTGCTATGCTCTTTGAAGATATTTGTCGATGAAAAAGGTAACAAATAGAGCAAAAATAAATCAACTTCTTAGGCATAAAATAATATACAAAAATATTTACGAAAACTCTAGTTTATAACACAATTTTGCACTTTAAGTACTGGTAAAAAAGAATCAACTTTATTTGGTTAAAAATGAAAAAGATCTAAACGCAGTCGACAACATTGCTTTTTGATATTAAATTCTCTACACTGCTTTTTGATATTAAATTCTCTTGAGAAAAATAAATCAACTTCTTAGGCATAAAATAATATAAATTATAAAAAATGAAATAGATCAAAACGCAGTCGAAAACACTGCTTTTTGATATTAAATTCTCCAGTGAGAAAAACGGCCGGAGAAGCGGGTTGAAATGCCGATGGAAACGCAGCCGCATACTGTAATAATAGAATGCCATTGAGCTTTGCCATGCTCTTTGAAGATATTTGTCGATGAAAAAGGTAACAAATAGAGCAAAAAAAATCAACTTCTTAGGCATAAAATAATATAGAAAAATATTTACGAAAACTCTAGTTTATAACACAATTTTGCACTTTACGTACTGGTAAAAAGAACCAACTTTATTTGGTTAGAAACGAAAAAGATCTAAACGCAGTCGACAACATTGCTTTTTGATATTAAATTCTCTACACTGCTTTTTGATAATAAATTCTCTTGAGAAAAATAAATCAACTTCTTACGCATAAAATAATATAAATTATAAAAAATGAAATAGATCAAAACGCAGTCGAAAACACTGCTTTTTTATATTAAAGTCTCCAGTGAGAAAAACGGCCGAAGAAGCGGGTTGAAATGCCGATGGAAACGCAGCCGCATACTGTAATAATAGAATGCCATTGAGCTTTGCTACGCTCTTTGAAGATATTTGTCGATGAAAAAGGTAACAAATAGAGCAAAAATAAATCAACTTCTTAGGCATAAAATAATATACAAAAATATTTACGAAAACTCTAGTTTATAACACAATTTTGCACTTTACGTACTGGTAAAAAGAACCAACTTTATTTGGTTAGAAACGAAAAAGATCTAAACGCAGTCGACAACATTGCTTTTTGATATTAAATTCTCTACACTGCTTTTTGATAATAAATTCTCTTGAGAAAATTAAATCAACTTCTTACGCATAAAATAATATAAATATAAAAAAAATGAAATGGATCAAAACGCAGTCGAAAACACTGCTTTTTTATATTAAAGTCTCCAGTGAGAAAAACGGCCGAAGAAGCGGGTTGAAATGCCGATGGAAACGCAGCCGCATACTGTAATAATAGAATGCCATTGAGCTTTGCTACGCTCTTTGAAGATATTTGTCGATGAAAAAGGTAACAAATAGAGCAAAAATAAATCAACTTCTTAGGCATAAAATAATATACAAAAATATTTACGAAAACTCTAGTTTATAACACAATTTTGCACTTTAAGTACTGGTAAAAAAGAACCAACTTTATTTGGTTAAAAATGAAAAAGATCTAAACGCAGTCGACAACATTGCTTTTTGATATTAAATTCTCTACACTGCTTTTTGATAATAAATTCTCTTGAGAAAAATAAATCAACTTCTTACGCATAAAATAATATAAATTATAAAAAATGAAATAGATCAAAACGCAGTCGAAAACACTGCTTTTTTATATTAAAGTCTCCAGTGAGAAAAACGGCCGAAGAAGCGGGTTGAAATGCCGATGGAAACGCAGCCGCATACTGTAATAATAGAATGCCATTGAGATTTGCTATGCTCTTTGAAGATATTTGTCGATGAAAAAGGTAACAAATAGAGCAAAAATAAATCAACTTCTTAGGCATAAAATAATATACAAAAATATTTACGAAAACCCTAGTTTATAACACAATTTTGCACTTTAAGTACTGGTAAAAAAGAACCAACTTTATTTGGTTAAAAATGAAAAAGATCTAAACGCAGTCGACAACATTGCTTTTTGATATTAAATTCTCTACACTGCTTTTTGATATTAAATTGTCTTGAGAAAAATAAATCAACTTCTTAGGCATAAAATAATATAAAATATAAAAAATGAAATAGATCAAAACGCAGTCGAAAACACTGCTTTTTGATATTAAATTCTCCAGTGAGAAAAACGGCCGAAGAAGCGGGTTGAAATGCCGATGGAAACGCAGCCGCATACTGTAATAATAGAATGCCATTGAGCTTTGCCATGCTCTTTGAAGATATTTGTCAATGAAAAAGTTAACAAATAGAGTAAAAAAAAATCAACTTCTTAGGCAAAAAATAATATACAAAAATATTTACGAAAACTCTAGTTTATAACACAATTTTGCACTTTACGTACTGGTAAAAAGAACCAACTTTATTTGGTTAGAAACGAAAAAGATCTAAACGCAGTCGACAACAATGCTTTTTGATATTAAATTCTCTACACTGCTTTTTGATAATAAATTCTCTTGAGAAAAATAAATCAACTTCTTACGCATAAAATAATATAAATTATAAAAAATGAAATAGATCAAAACGCAGTCGAAAACACTGCTTTTTTATATTAAAGTCTCCAGTGAGAAAAACGGCCGAAGAAGCGGGTTGAAATGCCGATGGAAACGCAGCCGCATACTGTAATAATAGAATGCCATTGAGCTTTGCTATGCTCTTTGAAGATATTTGTCGATGAAAAAGGTAACAAATAGAGCAAAAATAAATCAACTTCTTAGGCATAAAATAATATACAAAAATATTTACGAAAACTCTAGTTTATAACACAATTTTGCACTTTAAGTACTGGTAAAAAAGAACCAACTTTATTTGGTTAAAAATGAAAAAGATCTAAACGCAGTCGACAACATTGCTTTTTGATATTAAATTCTCTACACTGCTTTTTGATAATGAATTCTCTTGAGAAAAATAAATCAACTTCTTACGCATAAAATAATATAAATTATAAAAAATGAAATAGATCAAAACGCAGTCGAAAACACTGCTTTTTTATATTAAAGTCTCCAGTGAGAAAAACGGCCGAAGAAGCGGGTTGAAATGCCGATGGAAACGCAGCCGCATACTGTAATAATAGAATGCCATTGAGCTTTGCTATGCTCTTTGAAGATATTTGTCGATGAAAAAGGTAACAAATAGAGCAAAAATAAATCAACTTCTTAGGCATAAAATAATATACAAAAATATTTACGAAAACTCTAGTTTATAACACAATTTTGCGCTTTAAGTACTGGTAAAAAAGAACCAACTTTATTTGGTTAAAAATGAAAAAGATCTAAACGCAGTCGACAACATTGCTTTTTGATATTAAATTCTCTACACTGCTTTTTGATATTAAATTCTCTTGAGAAAAATAAATCAACTTCTTAGGCATAAAATAATATAAATTATAAAAAATGAAATAGATCAAAACGCAGTCGAAAACACTGCTTTTTGATATTAAATTCTCCAGTGAGAAAAACGGCCGAAGAAGCGGGTTGAAATGCCGATGGAAACGCAGCCGCATACTGTAATAATAGAATGCCATTGAGCTTTGCCATGCTCTTTGAAGATATTTGTCGATGAAAAAGGTAACAAATAGAGCAAAAAAAATCAACTTCTTAGGCATAAAATAATATAGAAAAATATTTACGAAAACTCTAGTTTATAACACAATTTTGCACTTTACGTACTGGTAAAAAGAACCAACTTTATTTGGTTAGAAACGAAAAAGATCTAAACGCAGTCGACAACATTGCTTTTTGATATTAAATTCTCTACACTGCTTTTTGATAATAAATTCTCTTGAGAAAAATAAATCAACTTCTTAGGCATAAAATAATATAAAATATAAAAAATGAAATAGATCAAAACGCAGTCGAAAACACTGCTTTTTGATATTAAATTCTCCAGTGAGAAAAACGGCCGAAGAAGCGGGTTGAAATGCCGATGGAAACGCAGCCGCATACTGTAATAATAGAATGCCATTGAGCTTTGCCATGCTCTTTGAAGATATTTGTCAATGAAAAAGTTAACAAATAGAGTAAAAAAAAATCAACTTCTTAGGCATAAAATAATATACAAAAATATTTACGAAAACTCTAGTTTATAACACAATTTTGCACTTTACGTACTGGTAAAAAGAACCAACTTTATTTGGTTAGAAACGAAAAAGATCTAAACGCAGTCGACAACATTGCTTTTTGATATTAAATTCTCTACACTGCTTTTTGATAATAAATTCTCTTGAGAAAAATAAATCAACTTCTTACGCATAAAATAATATAAATTATAAAAAATGAAATAGATCAAAACGCAGTCGAAAACACTGCTTTTTTATATTAAAGTCTCCAGTGAGAAAAACGGCCGAAGAAGCGGGTTGAAATGCCGATGGAAACGCAGCCGCATACTGTAATAATAGAATGCCATTGAGCTTTGCTACGCTCTTTGAAGATATTTGTCGATGAAAAAGGTAACAAATAGAGCAAAAATAAATCAACTTCTTAGGCATAAAATAATATACAAAAATATTTACGAAAACTCTAGTTTATAACACAATTTTGCACTTTAAGTACTGGTAAAAAAGAACCAACTTTATTTGGTTAAAAATGAAAAAGATCTAAACGCAGTCGACAACATTGCTTTTTGATATTAAATTCTCTACACTGCTTTTTGATAATAAATTCTCTTCAGAAAAATAAATCAACTTCTTACGCATAAAATAATATAAATTATAAAAAATGAAATAGATCAAAACGCAGTCGAAAACACTGCTTTTTTATATTAAAGTCTCCAGTGAGAAAAACGGCCGAAGAAGCGGGTTGAAATGCCGATGGAAACGCAGCCGCATACTGTAATAATAGAATGCCATTGAGATTTGCTATGCTCTTTGAAGATATTTGTCGATGAAAAAGGTAACAAATAGAGCAAAAATAAATCAACTTCTTAGGCATAAAATAATATACAAAAATATTTACGAAAACCCTAGTTTATAACACAATTTTGCACTTTAAGTACTGGTAAAAAAGAACCAACTTTATTTGGTTAAAAATGAAAAAGATCTAAACGCAGTCGACAACATTGCTTTTTGATATTAAATTCTCTACACTGCTTTTTGATATTAAATTGTCTTGAGAAAAATAAATCAACTTCTTAGGCATAAAATAATATAAAATATAAAAAATGAAATAGATCAAAACGCAGTCGAAAACACTGCTTTTTGATATTAAATTCTCCAGTGAGAAAAACGGCCGAAGAAGCGGGTTGAAATGCCGATGGAAACGCAGCCGCATACTGTAATAATAGAATGCCATTGAGCTTTGCCATGCTCTTTGAAGATATTTGTCAATGAAAAAGTTAACAAATAGAGTAAAAAAAAATCAACTTCTTAGGCAAAAATAATATACAAAAATATTTACGAAAACTCTAGTTTATAACACAATTTTGCACTTTACGTACTGGTAAAAAGAACCAACTTTATTTGGTTAGAAACGAAAAAGATCTAAACGCAGTCGACAACAATGCTTTTTGATATTAAATTCTCTACACTGCTTTTTGATAATAAATTCTCTTGAGAAAAATAAATCAACTTCTTACGCATAAAATAATATAAATTATAAAAAATGAAATAGATCAAAACGCAGTCGAAAACACTGCTTTTTTATATTAAAGTCTCCAGTGAGAAAAACGGCCGAAGAAGCGGGTTGAAATGCCGATGGAAACGCAGCCGCATACTGTAATAATAGAATGCCATTGAGCTTTGCTATGCTCTTTGAAGATATTTGTCGATGAAAAAGGTAACAAATAGAGCAAAAATAAATCAACTTCTTAGGCATAAAATAATATACAAAAATATTTACGAAAACTCTAGTTTATAACACAATTTTGCACTTTAAGTACTGGTAAAAAAGAACCAACTTTATTTGGTTAAAAATGAAAAAGATCTAAACGCAGTCGACAACATTGCTTTTTGATATTAAATTCTCTACACTGCTTTTTGATAATGAATTCTCTTGAGAAAAATAAATCAACTTCTTACGCATAAAATAATATAAATTATAAAAAATGAAATAGATCAAAACGCAGTCGAAAACACTGCTTTTTTATATTAAAGTCTCCAGTGAGAAAAACGGCCGAAGAAGCGGGTTGAAATGCCGATGGAAACGCAGCCGCATACTGTAATAATAGAATGCCATTGAGCTTTGCTATGCTCTTTGAAGATATTTGTCGATGAAAAAGGTAACAAATAGAGCAAAAATAAATCAACTTCTTAGGCATAAAATAATATACAAAAATATTTACGAAAACTCTAGTTTAGAACACAATTTTGCACTTTAAGTACTGGTAAAAAAGAACCAACTTTATTTGGTTAAAAATGAAAAAGATCTAAACGCAGTCGACAACATTGCTTTTTGATATTAAATTCTCTACACGGCTTTTTGATATTAAATTCTCTTGAGAAAAATAAATCAACTTCTTAGGCATAAAATAATATAAAATATAAAAAATGAAATAGATCAAAACGCAGTCGAAAACACTGTTTTTTGATATTAAATTCTCCAGTGAGAAAAACGGCCGAAGAAGCGGGTTGAAATGCCGATGGAAACGCAGCCGCATACTGTAATAATAGAATGCCACTGAGCTTTGCCATGCTCTTTGAAGATATTTGTCGATGAAAAAGGTAACAAATAGAGCAAAAATAAATCAACTTCTTAGGCATAAAATAATATACAAAAATATTTACGAAAACCCTAGTTTATAACACAATTTTGCACTTTAAGTACTGGTAAAAAAGAACCAACTTTATTTGGTTAAAAATGAAAAAGATCTAAACGCAGTCGACAACATTGCTTTTTGATATTAAATTCTCTACACTGCTTTTTGATATTAAATTGTCTTGAGAAAAATAAATCAACTTCTTAGGCATAAAATAATATAAAATATAAAAAATGAAATAGATCAAAACGCAGTCGAAAACACTGCTTTTTGATATTAAATTCTCCTGTGAGAAAAACGGCCGAAGAAGCGGGTTGAAATGCCGATGGAAACGCAGCCGCATACTGTAATAATAGAATGCCATTGAGCTTTGCTATGCTCTTTGAAGATATTTGTCGATGAAAAAGGTAACAAATAGAGCAAAAATAAATCAACTTCTTAGGCATAAAATAATATACAAAAATATTTACGAAAACTCTAGTTTATAACACAATTTTGCACTTTAAGTACTGGTAAAAAAGAACCAACTTTATTTGGTTAAAAATGAAAAAGATCTAAACGCAGTCGACAACATTGCTTTTTGATATTAAATTCTCTACACGGCTTTTTGATATTAAATTCTCTTGAGAAAAATAAATCAACTTCTTAGGCATAAAATAATATAAAATATAAAAAATGAAATAGATCAAAACGCAGTCGAAAACACTGTTTTTTGATATTAAATTCTCCAGTGAGAAAAACGGCCGAAGAAGCGGGTTGAAATGCCGATGGAAACGCAGCCGCATACTGTAATAATAGAATGCCACTGAGCTTTGCCATGCTCTTTGAAGATATTTGTCGATGAAAAATGTAACAAATAGAGCAAAAATTAATCAACTTCTTAGGCATAAAATAATATACAAAAATATTTACGAAAACCCTAGTTTATAACACAATTTTGCACTTTAAGTACTGGTAAAAAAGAACCAACTTTATTTGGTTAAAAATGAAAAAGATCTAAACGCAGTCGACAACATTGCTTTTTGATATTAAATTCTCTACACTGCTTTTTGATATTAAATTGTCTTGAGAAAAATAAATCAACTTCTTAGGCATAAAATAATATAAAATATAAAAAATGAAATAGATCAAAACGCAGTCGAAAACACTGCTTTTCGATATTAAATTCTCCAGTGAGAAAAACGGCCGAAGAAGCGGGTTTAAATGCCGATGGAAACGCAGCCGCATACTGTAATAATAGAATGTCACTGACCTTTGCCATGCTCTTTGAAGATATTTGTCGATGAAAAAGGTAACAAAAATACAAACAAATAGAGCAAAAATAAAGCATTTTCTTAGACATAAAATAATATACAAAAATATTTACGAAAACTCTAGTTTATAACACAATTTTGCACTTTAAGTACTGGTAAAAAAGAACCAACTTTATTTGGTTAAAAATGAAAAAGATCTAAACGCAGTCGACAACATTGCTTTTTGATATTAAATTCTCTACACTGCTTTTTGATATTAAATTGTCTTGAGAAAAATAAATCAACTTCTTAGGCATAAAATAATATAAAATATAAAAAATGAAATAGATCAAAACGCAGTCGAAAACACTGCTTTTTGATATTAAATTCTCCAGTGAGAAAAACGGCCGAAGAAGCGGGTTGAAATGCCGATGGAAACGCAGCCGCATACTGTAATAATAGAATGCCATTGAGCTTTGCCATGCTCTTTGAAGATATTTGTCGATGAAAAAGGTAACAAATAGAGCAAAAAAAATCAACTTCTTAGGCATAAAATAATATAGAAAAATATTTACGAAAACTCTAGTTTATAACACAATTTTGCACTTTACGTACTGGTAAAAAGAACCAACTTTATTTGGTTAGAAACGAAAAAGATCTAAACGCAGTCGACAACATTGCTTTTTGATATTAAATTCTCTACACTGCTTTTTGATAATAAATTCTCTTGAGAAAAATAAATCAACTTCTTAGGCATAAAATAATATAAAATATAAAAAATGAAATAGATCAAAACGCAGTCGAAAACACTGCTTTTTGATATTAAATTCTCCAGTGAGAAAAACGGCCGAAGAAGCGGGTTGAAATGCCGATGGAAACGCAGCCGCATACTGTAATAATAGAATGCCATTGAGCTTTGCCATGCTCTTTGAAGATATTTGTCAATGAAAAAGTTAACAAATAGAGTAAAAAAAAATCAACTTCTTAGGCATAAAATAATATACAAAAATATTTACGAAAACTCTAGTTTATAACACAATTTTGCACTTTACGTACTGGTAAAAAGAACCAACTTTATTTGGTTAGAAACGAAAAAGATCTAAACGCAGTCGACAACATTGCTTTTTGATATTAAATTCTCTACACTGCTTTTTGATAATAAATTCTCTTGAGAAAAATAAATCAACTTCTTACGCATAAAATAATATAAATTATAAAAAATGAAATAGATCAAAACGCAGTCGAAAACACTGCTTTTTTATATTAAAGTCTCCAGTGAGAAAAACGGCCGAAGAAGCGGGTTGAAATGCCGATGGAAACGCAGCCGCATACTGTAATAATAGAATGCCATTGAGCTTTGCTATGCTCTTTGAAGATATTTGTCGATGAAAAAGGTAACAAATAGAGCAAAAATAAATCAACTTCTTAGGCATAAAATAATATACAAAAATATTTACGAAAACTCTAGTTTATAACACAATTTTGCACTTTAAGTACTGGTAAAAAAGAACCAACTTTATTTGGTTAAAAATGAAAAAGATCTAAACGCAGTCGACAATATTGCTTTTTGATATTAAATTCTCTACACTGCTTTTTGATATTAAATTCTCTTGAGAAAAATAAATCAACTTCTTAGGCATAAAATAATATAAATTATAAAAAATGAAATAGATCAAAACGCAGTCGAAAACACTGCTTTTTGATATTAAATTCTCCAGTGAGAAAAACGGCCGAAGAAGCGGGTTGAAATGCCGATGGAAACGCAGCCGCATACTGTAATAATAGAATGCCATTGAGCTTTGCCATGCTCTTTGAAGATATTTGTCGATGAAAAAGGTAACAAATAGAGCAAAAAAAATCAACTTCTTAGGCATAAAATAATATAGAAAAATATTTACGAAAACTCTAGTTTATAACACAATTTTGCACTTTACGTACTGGTAAAAAGAACCAACTTTATTTGGTTAGAAACGAAAAAGATCTAAACGCAGTCGACAACATTGCTTTTTGATATTAAGTTCTCTACACTGCTTTTTGATAATAAATTCTCTTGAGAAAAATAAATCAACTTCTTAGGCATAAAATAATATAAAATATAAAAAATGAAATAGATCAAAACGCAGTCGAAAACACTGCTTTTTGATATTAAATTCTCCAGTGAGAAAAACGGCCGAAGAAGCGGGTTGAAATGCCGATGGAAACGCAGCCGCATACTGTAATAATAGAATGCCATTGAGCTTTGCCATGCTCTTTGAAGATATTTGTCAATGAAAAAGTTAACAAATAGAGTAAAAAAAAATCAACTTCTTAGGCATAAAATAATATACAAAAATATTTACTAAAACTCTAGTTTATAACACAATTTTGCACTTTACGTACTGGTAAAAAGAACCAACTTTATTTGGTTAGAAACGAAAAAGATCTAAACGCAGTCGACAACATTGCTTTTTGATATTAAATTCTCTACACTGCTTTTTGATAATAAATTCTCTTGAGAAAAATAAATCAACTTCTTACGCATAAAATAATATAAATTATAAAAAATGAAATAGATCAAAACGCAGTCGAAAACACTGCTTTTTTATATTAAAGTCTCCAGTGAGAAAAACGGCCGAAGAAGCGGGTTGAAATGCCGATGGAAACGCAGCCGCATACTGTAATAATAGAATGCCATTGAGCTTTGCTATGCTATTTGAAGATATTTGTCGATGAAAAAGGTAACAAATAGAGCAAAAATAAATCAACTTCTTAGGCATAAAATAATATACAAAAATATTTACGAAAACTCTAGTTTATAACACAATTTTGCACTTTAAGTACTGGTAAAAAAGAACCAACTTTATTTGGTTAAAAATGAAAAAGATCTAAACGCAGTCGACAACATTGCTTTTTGATATTAAATTCTCTACACTGCTTTTTGATAATAAATTCTCTTGAGAAAAATAAATCAACTTCTTACGCATAAAATAATATAAATTATAAAAAATGAAATAGATCAAAACGCAGTCGAAAACACTGCTTTTTTATATTAAAGTCTCCAGTGAGAAAAACGGCCGAAGAAGCGGGTTGAAATGCCGATGGAAACGCAGCCGCATACTGTAATAATAGAATGCCATTGAGATTTGCTATGCTCTTTGAAGATATTTGTCGATGAAAAAGGTAACAAATAGAGCAAAAATAAATCAACTTCTTAGGCATAAAATAATATACAAAAATATTTACGAAAACCCTAGTTTATAACACAATTTTGCACTTTAAGTACTGGTAAAAAAGACCCAACTTTATTTGGTTAAAAATGAAAAAGATCTAAACGCAGTCGACAACATTGCTTTTTGATATTAAATTCTCTACACTGCTTTTTGATATTAAATTGTCTTGAGAAAAATAAATCAACTTCTTAGGCATAAAATAATATAAAATATAAAAAATGAAATAGATCAAAACGCAGTCGAAAACACTGCTTTTTGATATTAAATTCTCCAGTGAGAAAAACGGCCGAAGAAGCGGGTTGAAATGCCGATGGAAACGCAGCCACATACTGTAATAATAGAATGCCATTGAGCTTTGCCATGCTCTTTGAAGATATTTGTCAATGAAAAAGTTAACAAATAGAGTAAAAAAAAATCAACTTCTTAGGCATAAAATAATATACAAAAATATTTACGAAAACTCTAGTTTATAACACAATTTTGCACTTTACGTACTGGTAAAAAGAACCAACTTTATTTGGTTAGAAACGAAAAAGATCTAAACGCAGTCGACAACAATGCTTTTTGATATTAAATTCTCTACACTGCTTTTTGATAATAAATTCTCTTGAGAAAAATAAATCAACTTCTTACGCATAAAATAATATAAATTATAAAAAATGAAATAAATCAAAACGCAGTCGAAAACACTGCTTTTTTATATTAAAGTCTCCAGTGAGAAAAACGGCCGAAGAAGCGGGTTGAAATGCCGATGGAAACGCAGCCGCATACTGTAATAATAGAATGCCATTGAGCTTTGCTATGCTCTTTGAAGATATTTGTCGATGAAAAAGGTAACAAATAGAGCAAAAATAAATCAACTTCTTAGGCATAAAATAATATACAAAAATATTTACGAAAACTCTAGTTTATAACACAATTTTGCACTTTAAGTACTGGTAAAAAAGAACCAACTTTATTTGGTTAAAAATGAAAAAGATCTAAACGCAGTCGACAACATTGCTTTTTGATATTAAATTCTCTACACTGCTTTTTGATAATAAATTCTCTTGAGAAAAATAAATCAACTTCTTACGCATAAAATAATATAAATTATAAAAAATGAAATAGATCAAAACGCAGTCGAAAACACTGCTTTTTTATATTAAAGTCTCCAGTGAGAAAAACGGCCGAAGAAGCGGGTTGAAATGCCGATAGAAACGCAGCCGCATACTGTAATAATAGAATGCCATTGAGCTTTGCTATGCTCTTTGAAGATATTTGTCGATGAAAAAGGTAACAAATAGAGCAAAAATAAATCAACTTCTTAGGCATAAAATAATATACAAAAATATTTACGAAAACTCTAGTTTATAACACAATTTTGCACTTTAAGTACTGGTAAAAAAGAACCAACTTTATTTGGTTAAAAATGAAAAAGATCTAAACGCAGTCGATAACATTGCTTTTTGATATTAAATTCTCTACACTGCTTTTTGATAATAAATTCTCTTGAGAAAAATAAATCAACTTCTTACGCATAAAATAATATAAATTATAAAAAATGAAATAGATCAAAACGCAGTCGAAAACACTGCTTTTTTATATTAAAGTCTCCAGTGAGAAAAACGGCCGAAGAAGCGGGTTGAAATGCCGATGGAAACGCAGCCACATACTGTAATAATAGAATGCCATTGAGCTTTGCTATGCTCTTTGAAGATATTTGTCGATGAAAAAGGTAACAAATAGAGCAAAAATAAATCAACTTCTTAGGCATAAAATAATATACAAAAATATTTACGAAAACTCTAGTTTATAACACAATTTTGCACTTTACGTACTGGTAAAAAGAACCAACTTTATTTGGTTAGAAACGAAAAAGATCTAAACGCAGTCGACAACATTGCTTTTTGATATTAAATTCTCTACACTGCTTTTTGATAATAAATTCTCTTGAGAAAAATAAATCAACTTCTTACGCATAAAATAATATAAATTATAAAAAATGAAATAGATCAAAACGCAGTCGAAAACACTGCTTTTTTATATTAAAGTCTCCAGTGAGAAAAACGGCCGAAGAAGCGGGTTGAAATGCCGATAGAAACGCAGCCGCATACTGTAATAATAGAATGCCATTGAGCTTTGCTATGCTCTTTGAAGATATTTGTCGATGAAAAAGGTAACAAATAGAGCAAAAATAAATCAACTTCTTAGGCATAAAATAATATACAAAAATATTTACGAAAACTCTAGTTTATAACACAATTTTGCACTTTAAGTACTGGTAAAAAAGAACCAACTTTATTTGGTTAAAAATGAAAAAGATCTAAACGCAGTCGATAACATTGCTTTTTGATATTAAATTCTCTACACTGCTTTTTGATAATAAATTCTCTTGAGAAAAATAAATCAACTTCTTACGCATAAAATAATATAAATTATAAAAAATGAAATAGATCAAAACGCAGTCGAAAACACTGCTTTTTTATATTAAAGTCTCCAGTGAGAAAAACGGCCGAAGAAGCGGGTTGAAATGCCGATGGAAACGCAGCCGCATACTGTAATAATAGAATGCCATTGAGCTTTGCTATGCTCTTTGAAGATATTTGTCGATGAAAAAGGTAACAAATAGAGCAAAAATAAATCAACTTCTTAGGCATAAAATAATATACAAAAATATTTACGAAAACTCTAGTTTATAACACAATTTTGCACTTTAAGTACTGGTAAAAAGAACCAACTTTATTTGGTTAGAAACGAAAAAGATCTAAACGCAGTCGACAACATTGCTTTTTGATATTAAATTCTCTACACTGCTTTTTGATAATAAATTCTCTTGAGAAAAATAAATCAACTTCTTACGCATAAAATAATATAAATTATAAAAAATGAAATAGATCAAAACGCAGTCGAAAACACTGCTTTTTTATATTAAAGTCTCCAGTGAGAAAAACGGCCGAAGAAGCGGGTTGAAATGCCGATGGAAACGCAGCCGCATACTGTAATAATAGAATGCCATTGAGCTTTGCTATGCTCTTTGAAGATATTTGTCGATGAAAAAGGTAACAAATAGAGCAAAAATAAATCAACTTCTTAGGCATAAAATAATATACAAAAATATTTACGAAAACTCTAGTTTATAACACAATTTTGCACTTTAAGTACTGGTAAAAAAGAACCAACTTTATTTGGTTAAAAATGAAAAAGATCTAAACGCAGTCGATAACATTGCTTTTTGATATTAAATTCTCTACACTGCTTTTTGATAATAAATTCTCTTGAGAAAAATAAATCAACTTCTTACGCATAAAATAATATAAATTATAAAAAATGAAATAGATCAAAACGCAGTCGAAAACACTGCTTTTTTATATTAAAGTCTCCAGTGAGAAAAACGGCCGAAGAAGCGGGTTGAAATGCCGATGGAAACGCAGCCGCATACTGTAATAATAGAATGCCATTGAGCTTTGCTATGCTCTTTGAAGATATTTGTCGATGAAAAAGGTAACAAATAGAGCAAAAATAAATCAACTTCTTAGGCATAAAATAATATACAAAAATATTTACGAAAACTCTAGTTTATAACACAATTTTGCACTTTAAGTACTGGTAAAAAAGAACCAACTTTATTTGGTTAAAAATGAAAAAGATCTAAACGCAGTCGACAACATTGCTTTTTGATATTAAATTCTCTACACTGCTTTTTGATAATAAATTCTCTTGAGAAAAATAAATCAACTTCTTACGCATAAAATAATATAAATTATAAAAAATGAAATAGATCAAAACGCAGTCGAAAACACTGCTTTTTTATATTAAAGTCTCCAGTGAGAAAAACGGCCGAAGAAGCGGGTTGAAATGCCGATGGAAACGCAGCCGCATACTGTAATAATAGAATGCCATTGAGCTTTGCTATGCTCTTTGAAGATATTTGTCGATGAAAAAGGTAACAAATAGAGCAAAAATAAATCAACTTCTTAGGCATAAAATAATATACAAAAATATTTACGAAAACTCTAGTTTATAACACAATTTTGCACTTTAAGTACTGGTAAAAAAGAACCAACTTTATTTGGTTAAAAATGAAAAAGATCTAAACGCAGTCGACAACATTGCTTTTTGATATTAAATTCTCTACACGGCTTTTTGATATTAAATTCTCTTGAGAAAAATAAATCAACTTCTTAGGCATAAAATAATATAAAATATAAAAAATGAAATAGATCAAAACGCAGTCGAAAACACTGTTTTTTGATATTAAATTCTCCAGTGAGAAAAACGGCCGAAGAAGCGGGTTGAAATGCCGATGGAAACGCAGCCGCATACTGTAATAATAGAATGCCACTGAGCTTTGCCATGCTCTTTGAAGATATTTGTCGATGAAAAATGTAACAAATAGAGCAAAAATAAATCAACTTCTTAGGCATAAAATAATATACAAAAATATTTACGAAAACCCTAGTTTATAACACAATTTTGCACTTTAAGTACTGGTAAAAAAGAACCAACTTTATTTGGTTAAAAATGAAAAAGATCTAAACGCAGTCGACAACATTGCTTTTTGATATTAAATTCTCTACACTGCTTTTTGATATTAAATTGTCTTGAGAAAAATAAATCAACTTCTTAGGCATAAAATAATATAAAATATAAAAAATGAAATAGATCAAAACGCAGTCGAAAACACTGCTTTTTGATATTAAATTCTCCAGTGAGAAAAACGGCCGAAGAAGCGGGTTGAAATGCCGATGGAAACGCAGCCGCATACTGTAATAATAGAATGCCATTGAGCTTTGCCATGCTCTTTGAAGATATTTGTCAATGAAAAAGTTAACAAATAGAGTAAAAAAAAATCAACTTCTTAGGCATAAAATAATATACAAAAATATTTACGAAAACTCTAGTTTATAACACAATTTTGCACTTTACGTACTGGTAAAAAGAACCAACTTTATTTGGTTAGAAACGAAAAAGATCTAAACGCAGTCGACAACAATGCTTTTTGATATTAAATTCTCTACACTGCTTTTTGATAATAAATTCTCTTGAGAAAAATAAATCAACTTCTTACGCATAAAATAATATAAATTATAAAAAATGAAATAGATCAAAACGCAGTCGAAAACACTGCTTTTTTATATTAAAGTCTCCAGTGAGAAAAACGGCCGAAGAAGCGGGTTGAAATGCCGATGGAAACGCAGCCGCATACTGTAATAATAGAATGCCATTGAGCTTTGCTATGCTCTTTGAAGATATTTGTCGATGAAAAAGGTAACAAATAGAGCAAAAATAAATCAACTTCTTAGGCATAAAATAATATACAAAAATATTTACGAAAACTCTAGTTTATAACACAATTTTGCACTTTAAGTACTGGTAAAAAAGAACCAACTTTATTTGGTTAAAAATGAAAAAGATCTAAACGCAGTCGACAACATTGCTTTTTGATATTAAATTTTCTACACTGCTTTTTGATAATGAATTCTCTTGAGAAAAATAAATCAACTTCTTACGCATAAAATAATATAAATTATAAAAAATGAAATAGATCAAAACGCAGTCGAAAACACTGCTTTTTTATATTAAAGTCTCCAGTGAGAAAAACGGCCGAAGAAGCGGGTTGAAATGCCGATGGAAACGCAGCCGCATACTGTAATAATAGAATGCCATTGAGCTTTGCTATGCTCTTTGAAGATATTTGTCGATGAAAAAGGTAACAAATAGAGCAAAAATAAATCAACTTCTTAGGCATAAAATAATATACAAAAATATTTACGAAAACTCTAGTTTAGAACACAATTTTGCACTTTAAGTACTGGTAAAAAAGAACCAACTTTATTTGGTTAAAAATGAAAAAGATCTAAACGCAGTCGACAACATTGCTTTTTGATATTAAATTCTCTACACGGCTTTTTGATATTAAATTCTCTTGAGAAAAATAAATCAACTTCTTAGGCATAAAATAATATAAAATATAAAAAATGAAATAGATCAAAACGCAGTCGAAAACACTGTTTTTTGATATTAAATTCTCCAGTGAGAAAAACGGCCGAAGAAGCGGGTTGAAATGCCGATGGAAACGCAGCCGCATACTGTAATAATAGAATGCCACTGAGCTTTGCCATGCTCTTTGAAGATATTTGTCGATGAAAAAGGTAACAAATAGAGCAAAAATAAATCAACTTCTTAGGCATAAAATAATATACAAAAATATTTACGAAAACCCTAGTTTATAACACAATTTTGCACTTTAAGTACTGGTAAAAAAGAACCAACTTTATTTGGTTAAAAATGAAAAAGATCTAAACGCAGTCGACAACATTGCTTTTTGATATTAAATTCTCTACACTGCTTTTTGATATTAAATTGTCTTGAGAAAAATAAATCAACTTCTTAGGCATAAAATAATATAAAATATAAAAAATGAAATAGATCAAAACGCAGTCGAAAACACTGCTTTTTGATATTAAATTCTCCTGTGAGAAAAACGGCCGAAGAAGCGGGTTGAAATGCCAAAGGAAACGCAGCCGCATACTGTAATAATAGAATGCCATTGAGCTTTGCTATGCTCTTTGAAGATATTTGTCGATGAAAAAGGTAACAAATAGAGCAAAAATAAATCAACTTCTTAGGCATAAAATAATATACAAAAATATTTACGAAAACTCTAGTTTATAACACAATTTTGCACTTTAAGTACTGGTAAAAAGAACCAACTTTATTTGGTTAGAAACGAAAAAGATCTAAACGCAGTCGACAACATTGCTTTTTGATATTAAATTCTCTACACTGCTTTTTGATAATAAATTCTCTTGAGAAAAATAAATCAACTTCTTACGCATAAAATAATATAAATTATAAAAAATGAAATAGATCAAAACGCAGTCGAAAACACTGCTTTTTTATATTAAAGTCTCCAGTGAGAAAAACGGCCGAAGAAGCGGGTTGAAATGCCGATGGAAACGCAGCCGCATACTGTAATAATAGAATGCCATTGAGCTTTGCTATGCTCTTTGAAGATATTTGTCGATGAAAAAGGTAACAAATAGAGCAAAAATAAATCAACTTCTTAGGCATAAAATAATATACAAAAATATTTACGAAAACTCTAGTTTATAACACAATTTTGCACTTTAAGTACTGGTAAAAAGAACCAACTTTATTTGGTTAGAAACGAAAAAGATCTAAACGCAGTCGACAACATTGCTTTTTGATATTAAATTCTCTACACTGCTTTTTGATAATAAATTCTCTTGAGAAAAATAAATCAACTTCTTACGCATAAAATAATATAAATTATAAAAAATGAAATAGATCAAAACGCAGTCGAAAACACTGCTTTTTTATATTAAAGTCTCCAGTGAGAAAAACGGCCGAAGAAGCGGGTTGAAATGCCGATGGAAACGCAGCCGCATACTGTAATAATAGAATGCCATTGAGCTTTGCTATGCTCTTTGAAGATATTTGTCGATGAAAAAGGTAACAAATAGAGCAAAAATAAATCAACTTCTTAGGCATAAAATAATATACAAAAATATTTACGAAAACTCTAGTTTATAACACAATTTTGCACTTTAAGTACTGGTAAAAAAGAACCAACTTTATTTGGTTAAAAATGAAAAAGATCTAAACGCAGTCGATAACATTGCTTTTTGATATTAAATTCTCTACACTGCTTTTTGATAATAAATTCTCTTGAGAAAAATAAATCAACTTCTTACGCATAAAATAATATAAATTATAAAAAATGAAATAGATCAAAACGCAGTCGAAAACACTGCTTTTTTATATTAAAGTCTCCAGTGAGAAAAACGGCCGAAGAAGCGGGTTGAAATGCCGATGGAAACGCAGCCGCATACTGTAATAATAGAATGCCATTGAGCTTTGCTATGCTCTTTGAAGATATTTGTCGATGAAAAAGGTAACAAATAGAGCAAAAATAAATCAACTTCTTAGGCATAAAATAATATACAAAAATATTTACGAAAACTCTAGTTTATAACACAATTTTGCACTTTAAGTACTGGTAAAAAAGAACCAACTTTATTTGGTTAAAAATGAAAAAGATCTAAACGCAGTCGACAACATTGCTTTTTGATATTAAATTCTCTACACTGCTTTTTGATAATAAATTCTCTTGAGAAAAATAAATCAACTTCTTACGCATAAAATAATATAAATTATAAAAAATGAAATAGATCAAAACGCAGTCGAAAACACTGCTTTTTTATATTAAAGTCTCCAGTGAGAAAAACGGCCGAAGAAGCGGGTTGAAATGCCGATGGAAACGCAGCCGCATACTGTAATAATAGAATGCCATTGAGCTTTGCTATGCTCTTTGAAGATATTTGTCGATGAAAAAGGTAACAAATAGAGCAAAAATAAATCAACTTCTTAGGCATAAAATAATATACAAAAATATTTACGAAAACTCTAGTTTATAACACAATTTTGCACTTTAAGTACTGGTAAAAAAGAACCAACTTTATTTGGTTAAAAATGAAAAAGATCTAAACGCAGTCGACAACATTGCTTTTTGATATTAAATTCTCTACACGGCTTTTTGATATTAAATTCTCTTGAGAAAAATAAATCAACTTCTTAGGCATAAAATAATATAAAATATAAAAAATGAAATAGATCAAAACGCAGTCGAAAACACTGTTTTTTGATATTAAATTCTCCAGTGAGAAAAACGGCCGAAGAAGCGGGTTGAAATGCCGATGGAAACGCAGCCGCATACTGTAATAATAGAATGCCACTGAGCTTTGCCATGCTCTTTGAAGATATTTGTCGATGAAAAATGTAACAAATAGAGCAAAAATAAATCAACTTCTTAGGCATAAAATAATATACAAAAATATTTACGAAAACCCTAGTTTATAACACAATTTTGCACTTTAAGTACTGGTAAAAAAGAACCAACTTTATTTGGTTAAAAATGAAAAAGATCTAAACGCAGTCGACAACATTGCTTTTTGATATTAAATTCTCTACACTGCTTTTTGATATTAAATTGTCTTGAGAAAAATAAATCAACTTCTTAGGCATAAAATAATATAAAATATAAAAAATGAAATAGATCAAAACGCAGTCGAAAACACTGCTTTTTGATATTAAATTCTCCAGTGAGAAAAACGGCCGAAGAAGCGGGTTGAAATGCCGATGGAAACGCAGCCGCATACTGTAATAATAGAATGCCATTGAGCTTTGCCATGCTCTTTGAAGATATTTGTCAATGAAAAAGTTAACAAATAGAGTAAAAAAAAATCAACTTCTTAGGCATAAAATAATATACAAAAATATTTACGAAAACTCTAGTTTATAACACAATTTTGCACTTTACGTACTGGTAAAAAGAACCAACTTTATTTGGTTAGAAACGAAAAAGATCTAAACGCAGTCGACAACAATGCTTTTTGATATTAAATTCTCTACACTGCTTTTTGATAATAAATTCTCTTGAGAAAAATAAATCAACTTCTTACGCATAAAATAATATAAATTATAAAAAATGAAATAGATCAAAACGCAGTCGAAAACACTGCTTTTTTATATTAAAGTCTCCAGTGAGAAAAACGGCCGAAGAAGCGGGTTGAAATGCCGATGGAAACGCAGCCGCATACTGTAATAATAGAATGCCATTGAGCTTTGCTATGCTCTTTGAAGATATTTGTCGATGAAAAAGGTAACAAATAGAGCAAAAATAAATCAACTTCTTAGGCATAAAATAATATACAAAAATATTTACGAAAACTCTAGTTTATAACACAATTTTGCACTTTAAGTACTGGTAAAAAAGAACCAACTTTATTTGGTTAAAAATGAAAAAGATCTAAACGCAGTCGACAACATTGCTTTTTGATATTAAATTTTCTACACTGCTTTTTGATAATGAATTCTCTTGAGAAAAATAAATCAACTTCTTACGCATAAAATAATATAAATTATAAAAAATGAAATAGATCAAAACGCAGTCGAAAACACTGCTTTTTTATATTAAAGTCTCCAGTGAGAAAAACGGCCGAAGAAGCGGGTTGAAATGCCGATGGAAACGCAGCCGCATACTGTAATAATAGAATGCCATTGAGCTTTGCTATGCTCTTTGAAGATATTTGTCGATGAAAAAGGTAACAAATAGAGCAAAAATAAATCAACTTCTTAGGCATAAAATAATATACAAAAATATTTACGAAAACTCTAGTTTAGAACACAATTTTGCACTTTAAGTACTGGTAAAAAAGAACCAACTTTATTTGGTTAAAAATGAAAAAGATCTAAACGCAGTCGACAACATTGCTTTTTGATATTAAATTCTCTACACGGCTTTTTGATATTAAATTCTCTTGAGAAAAATAAATCAACTTCTTAGGCATAAAATAATATAAAATATAAAAAATGAAATAGATCAAAACGCAGTCGAAAACACTGTTTTTTGATATTAAATTCTCCAGTGAGAAAAACGGCCGAAGAAGCGGGTTGAAATGCCGATGGAAACGCAGCCGCATACTGTAATAATAGAATGCCACTGAGCTTTGCCATGCTCTTTGAAGATATTTGTCGATGAAAAAGGTAACAAATAGAGCAAAAATAAATCAACTTCTTAGGCATAAAATAATATACAAAAATATTTACGAAAACCCTAGTTTATAACACAATTTTGCACTTTAAGTACTGGTAAAAAAGAACCAACTTTATTTGGTTAAAAATGAAAAAGATCTAAACGCAGTCGACAACATTGCTTTTTGATATTAAATTCTCTACACTGCTTTTTGATATTAAATTGTCTTGAGAAAAATAAATCAACTTCTTAGGCATAAAATAATATAAAATATAAAAAATGAAATAGATCAAAACGCAGTCGAAAACACTGCTTTTTGATATTAAATTCTCCTGTGAGAAAAACGGCCGAAGAAGCGGGTTGAAATGCCAAAGGAAACGCAGCCGCATACTGTAATAATAGAATGCCATTGAGCTTTGCTATGCTCTTTGAAGATATTTGTCGATGAAAAAGGTAACAAATAGAGCAAAAATAAATCAACTTCTTAGGCATAAAATAATATACAAAAATATTTACGAAAACTCTAGTTTATAACACAATTTTGCACTTTAAGTACTGGTAAAAAAGAACCAACTTTATTTGGTTAAAAATGAAAAAGATCTAAACGCAGTCGACAACATTGCTTTTTGATATTAAATTCTCTACACGGCTTTTTGATATTAAATTCTCTTGAGAAAAATAAATCAACTTCTTAGGCATAAAATAATATAAAATATAAAAAATGAAATAGATCAAAACGCAGTCGAAAACACTGTTTTTTGATATTAAATTCTCCAGTGAGAAAAACGGCCGAAGAAGCGGGTTGAAATGCCGATGGAAACGCAGCCGCATACTGTAATAATAGAATGCCACTGAGCTTTGCCATGCTCTTTGAAGATATTTGTCGATGAAAAATGTAACAAATAGAGCAAAAATAAATCAACTTCTTAGGCATAAAATAATATACAAAAATATTTACGAAAACCCTAGTTTATAACACAATTTTGCACTTTAAGTACTGGTAAAAAAGAACCAACTTTATTTGGTTAAAAATGAAAAAGATCTAAACGCAGTCGACAACATTGCTTTTTGATATTAAATTCTCTACACTGCTTTTTGATATTAAATTGTCTTGAGAAAAATAAATCAACTTCTTAGGCATAAAATAATATAAAATATAAAAAATGAAATAGATCAAAACGCAGTCGAAAACACTGCTTTTCGATATTAAATTCTCCAGTGAGAAAAACGGCCGAAGAAGCGGGTTTAAATGCCGATGGAAACGCAGCCGCATACTGTAATAATAGAATGTCACTGACCTTTGCCATGCTCTTTGAAGATATTTGTCGATGAAAAAGGTAACAAAAATACAAACAAATAGAGCAAAAATAAAGCATTTTCTTAGACATAAAATAATATACAAAAATATTTACGAAAACTCTAGTTTATAACACAATTTTGCACTTTAAGTACTGGTAAAAAAGAACCAACTTTATTTGGTTTAAAATGAAAAAGATCTAAACGCAGTCGACAATATTGCTTTTTGATATTAAATTCTCTACACTGCTTTTTGATATTAAATTCTCTTGAGAAAAATAAATCAACTTCTTAGGCATAAAATAATATAAATTATAAAAAATGAAATAGATCAAAACGCAGTCGAAAACACTGCTTTTTGATATTAAATTCTCCAGTGAGAAAAACGGCCGAAGAAGTGGGTTGAAATGCCGATGAAAACGCAGCCGCATACTGTAATAATAGAATGCCACTGAGCTTTGCCATACTCTTTGAAGATATTTGTCGATGAAAAAGGTAACAAAAATACAAACAAATAGAGCAAAAATAAATCAACTTCTTAAGCATAAAATAATATACAAAAATATTTACGAAAACTCTAGTTTATAACACAATTTTGCACTTTAAGTACTGGTAAAAAAGAACCAACTTTATTTGGTTAAAAATGAAAAAGATCTAAACGCAGTCGACAACATTGCTTTTTGATATTAAATTCTCTACACTGCTTTTTGATATTAAATTGTCTTGAGAAAAATAAATCAACTTCTTAGGCATAAAATAATATAAAATATAAAAAATGAAATAGATCAAAACGCAGTCGAAAACACTGCCTTTCGATATTAAATTCTCCAGTGAGAAAAACGGCCGAAGAAGCGGGTTGAAAGGCCGATGGAAACGCAGCCGCATACTGTAATAATAGAATGTCACTGAGCTTTGCCATGCTCTTTGAAGATATTTGTCGATGAAAAAGGTAACAAAAATACAAACAAATAGAGCAAAAATAAATCAACTTCTTAGGCATAAAATAATATACAAAAATATTTACGAAAACTCTAGTTTATAACACAATTTTGCACTTTAAGTACTGGTAAAAAAGAACCAACTTTATTTGGTTAAAAATGAAAAAGATCTAAACGCAGTCGACAATATTGCTTTTTGATATTAAATTCTCTACACTGCTTTTTGATATTAAATTCTCTTGAGAAAAATAAATCAACTTCTTAGGCATAAAATAATATAAATTATAAAAAATGAAATAGATCAAAACGCAGTCGAAAACACTGCTTTTTGATATTAAATTTTCCAGTGAGAAAAACGGCCGAAGAAGCGGGTTGAAATGCCGATGGAAACGCAGCCGCATACTGTAATAATAGAATGCCATTGAGCTTTGCCATGCTCTTTGAAGATATTTGTCGATGAAAAAGGTAACAAATAGAGCAAAAAAAATCAACTTCTTAGGCATAAAATAATATAGAAAAATATTTACGAAAACTCTAGTTTATAACACAATTTTGCACTTTACGTACTGGTAAAAAGAACCAACTTTATTTGGTTAGAAACGAAAAAGATCTAAACGCAGTCGACAACATCGCTTTTTGATATTAAATTCTCTACACTGCTTTTTGATAATAAATTCTCTTGAGAAAAATAAATCAACTTCTTAGGCATAAAATAATATAAAATATAAAAAATGAAATAGATCAAAACGCAGTCGAAAACACTGCTTTTTGATATTAAATTCTCCAGTGAGAAAAACGGCCGAAGAAGCGGGTTGAAATGCCGATGGAAACGCAGCCGCATACTGTAATAATAGAATGCCATTGAGCTTTGCCATGCTCTTTAAAGATATTTGTCAATGAAAAAGTTAACAAATAGAGTAAAAAAAAATCAACTTCATAGGCATAAAATAATATACAAAAATATTTACGAAAACTCTAGTTTATAACACAATTTTGCACTTTACGTACTGGTAAAAAGAACCAACTTTATTTGGTTAGAAACGAAAAAGATCTAAACGCAGTCGACAACATTGCTTTTTGATATTAAATTCTCTACACTGCTTTTTGATAATAAATTCTCTTGAGAAAAATAAATCAACTTCTTACGCATAAAATAATATAAATTATAAAAAATGAAATAGATCAAAACGCAGTCGAAAACACTGCTTTTTTATATTAAAGTCTCCAGTGAGAAAAACGGCCGAAGAAGCGGGTTGAAATGCCGATGGAAACGCAGCCGCATACTGTAATAATAGAATGCCATTGAGATTTGCTATGCTCTTTGAAGATATTTGTCGATGAAAAAGGTAACAAAAATACAAACAAATAGAGCAAAAATAAATCAACTTCTTAGGCATAAAATAATATACAAAAATATTTACGAAAACCCTAGTTTATAACACAATTTTGCACTTTAAGTACTGGTAAAAAAGAACCAACTTTATTTGGTTAAAAATGAAAAAGATCTAAACGCAGTCGACAACATTGCTTTTTGATATTAAATTCTCTACACTGCTTTTTGATATTAAATTGTCTTGAGAAAAATAAATCAACTTCTTAGGCATAAAATAATATAAAATATAAAAAATGAAATAGATCAAAACGCAGTCGAAAACACTGCTTTTTGATATTAAATTCTCCAGTGAGAAAAACGGCCGAAGAAGCGGGTTGAAATGCCGATGGAAACGCAGCCGCATTCTGTAATAATAGAATGCCATTGAGCTTTGCCATGCTCTTTGAAGATATTTGTCAATGAAAAAGTTAACAAATAGAGTAAAAAAAAATCAACTTCTTAGGCATAAAATAATATACAAAAATATTTACGAAAACTCTAGTTTATAACACAATTTTGCACTTTAAGTACTGGTAAAAAAGAACCAACTTTATTTGGTTAAAAATGAAAAAGATCTAAACGCAGTCGACAACATTGCTTTTTGATATTAAATTCTCTACACTGCTTTTTGATAATAAATTCTCTTGAGAAAAATAAATCAACTTCTTACGCATAAAATAATATAAATTATAAAAAATGAAATAGATCAAAACGCAGTCGAAAACACTGCTTTTTTATATTAAAGTCTCCAGTGAGAAAAACGGCCGAAGAAGCGGGTTGAAATGACGATGGAAACGCAGCCGCATACTGTAATAATAGAATGCCATTGAGCTTTGCTATGCTCTTTGAAGATATTTGTCGATGAAAAAGGTAACAAATAGAGCAAAAATAAATCAACTTCTTAGGCATAAAATAATATACAAAAATATTTACGAAAACTCTAGTTTATAACACAATTTTGCACTTTACGTACTGGTAAAAAGAACCAACTTTATTTGGTTAGAAACGAAAAAGATCTAAACGCAGTCGACAACATTGCTTTTTGATATTAAATTCTCTACACTGCTTTTTGATAATAAATTCTCTTGAGAAAAATAAATCAACTTCTTACGCATAAAATAATATAAATTATAAAAAATGAAATAGATCAAAACGCAGTCGAAAACACTGCTTTTTTATATTAAAGTCTCCAGTGAGAAAAACGGCCGAAGAAGCGGGTTGAAATGCCGATAGAAACGCAGCCGCATACTGTAATAATAGAATGCCATTGAGCTTTGCTATGCTCTTTGAAGATATTTGTCGATGAAAAAGGTAACAAATAGAGCAAAAATAAATCAACTTCTTAGGCATAAAATAATATACAAAAATATTTACGAAAACTCTAGTTTATAACACAATTTTGCACTTTAAGTACTGGTAAAAAAGAACCAACTTTATTTGGTTAAAAATGAAAAAGATCTAAACGCAGTCGATAACATTGCTTTTTGATATTAAATTCTCTACACTGCTTTTTGATAATAAATTCTCTTGAGAAAAATAAATCAACTTCTTACGCATAAAATAATATAAATTATAAAAAATGAAATAGATCAAAACGCAGTCGAAAACACTGCTTTTTTATATTAAAGTCTCCAGTGAGAAAAACGGCCGAAGAAGCGGGTTGAAATGCCGATGGAAACGCAGCCGCATACTGTAATAATAGAATGCCATTGAGATTTGCTATGCTCTTTGAAGATATTTGTCGATGAAAAAGGTAACAAATAGAGCAAAAATAAATCAACTTCTTAGGCATAAAATAATATACAAAAATATTTACGAAAACTCTAGTTTATAACACAATTTTGCACTTTAAGTACTGGTAAAAAGAACCAACTTTATTTGGTTAGAAACGAAAAAGATCTAAACGCAGTCGACAACATTGCTTTTTGATATTAAATTCTCTACACTGCTTTTTGATAATAAATTCTCTTGAGAAAAATAAATCAACTTCTTACGCATAAAATAATATAAATTATAAAAAATGAAATAGATCAAAACGCAGTCGAAAACACTGCTTTTTGATATTAAATTCTCCAGTGAGAAAAACGGCCGAAGAAGCGGGTTGAAATGCCGATAGAAACGCAGCCGCATACTGTAATAATAGAATGCCATTGAGCTTTGCTATGCTCTTTGAAGATATTTGTCGATGAAAAAGGTAACAAATAGAGCAAAAATAAATCAACTTCTTAGGCATAAAATAATATACAAAAATATTTACGAAAACTCTAGTTTATAACACAATTTTGCACTTTAAGTACTGGTAAAAAAGAACCAACTTTATTTGGTTAAAAATGAAAAAGATCTAAACGCAGTCGATAACATTGCTTTTTGATATTAAATTCTCTACACTGCTTTTTGATAATAAATTCTCTTAAGAAAAATAAATCAACTTCTTACGCATAAAATAATATAAATTATAAAAAATGAAATTGATCAAAACGCAGTCGAAAACACTGCTTTTTGATATTAAATTCTCCAGTGAGAAAAACGGCCGAAGAAGCGGGTTGAAATGCCGATGGAAACGCAGCCGCATACTGTAATAATAGAATGCCATTGAGCTTTGCCATGCTCTTTGAAGATATTTGTCAATGAAAAAGTTAACAAATAGAGTAAAAAAAAATCAACTTCTTAGGCATAAAATAATATACAAAAATATTTACGAAAACTCTAGTTTATAACACAATTTTGCACTTTACGTACTGGTAAAAAGAACCAACTTTATTTGGTTAGAAACGAAAAAGATCTAAACGCAGTCGACAACATTGCTTTTTGATATTAAATTCTCTACACTGCTTTTTGATAATAAATTCTCTTGAGAAAAATAAATCAACTTCTTACGCATAAAATAATATAAATTATAAAAAATGAAATAGATCAAAACGCAGTCGAAAACACTGCTTTTTTATATTAAAGTCTCCAGTGAGAAAAACGGCCGAAGAAGCGGGTTGAAATGCCGATGGAAACGCAGCCGCATACTGTAATAATAGAATGCCATTGAGCTTTGCTACGCTCTTTGAAGATATTTGTCGATGAAAAAGGTAACAAATAGAGCAAAAATAAATCAACTTCTTAGGCATAAAATAATATACAAAAATATTTACGAAAACTCTAGTTTATAACACAATTTTGCACTTTAAGTACTGGTAAAAAAGAACCAACTTTATTTGGTTAAAAATGAAAAAGATCTAAACGCAGTCGACAACATTGCTTTTTGATATTAAATTCTCTACACTGCTTTTTGATATTAAATTGTCTTGAGAAAAATAAATCAACTTCTTAGGCATAAAATAATATAAAATATAAAAAATGAAATAGATCAAAACGCAGTCGAAAACACTGCTTTTTGATATTAAATTCTCCAGTGAGAAAAACGGCCGAAGAAGCGGGTTGAAATGCCGATGGAAACGCAGCCGCATACTGTAATAATAGAATGCCATTGAGCTTTGCCATGCTCTTTGAAGATATTTGTCAATGAAAAAGTTAACAAATAGAGTAAAAAAAATCAACTTCTTAGGCATAAAATAATATACAAAAATATTTACGAAAACTCTAGTTTATAACACAATTTTGCACTTTACGTACTGGTAAAAAGAACCAACTTTATTTGGTTAGAAACGAAAAAGATCTAAACGCAGTCGACAACAATGCTTTTTGATATTAAATTCTCTACACTGCTTTTTGATAATAAATTCTCTTGAGAAAAATAAATCAACTTCTTACGCATAAAATAATATAAAATATAAAAAATGAAATAGATCAAAACGCAGTCGAAAACACTGCTTTTTTATATTAAAGTCTCCAGTGAGAAAAACGGCCGAAGAAGCGGGTTGAAATGCCGATGGAAACGCAGCCGCATACTGTAATAATAGAATGCCATTGAGCTTTGCTATGCTCTTTGAAGATATTTGTCGATGAAAAAGGTAACAAATAGAGCAAAAATAAATCAACTTCTTAGGCATAAAATAATATACAAAAATATTTACGAAAACTCTAGTTTATAACACAATTTTGCACTTTAAGTACTGGTAAAAAAGAACCAACTTTATTTGGTTAAAAATGAAAAAGATCTAAACGCAGTCGACAACATTGCTTTTTGATATTAAATTCTCTACACTGCTTTTTGATAATGAATTCTCTTGAGAAAAATAAATCAACTTCTTACGCATAAAATAATATAAATTATAAAAAATGAAATAGATCAAAACGCAGTCGAAAACACTGCTTTTTTATATTAAAGTCTCCAGTGAGAAAAACGGCCGAAGAAGCGGGTTGAAATGCCGATGGAAACGCAGCCGCATACTGTAATAATAGAATGCCATTGAGCTTTGCTATGCTCTTTGAAAATATTTGTCGATGAAAAAGGTAACAAATAGAGCAAAAATAAATCAACTTCTTAGGCATAAAATAATATACAAAAATATTTACGAAAACTCTAGTTTAGAACACAATTTTGCACTTTAAGTACTGGTAAAAAAGAACCAACTTTATTTGGTTAAAAATGAAAAAGATCTAAACGCAGTCGACAACATTGCTTTTTGATATTAAATTCTCTACACGGCTTTTTGATATTAAATTCTCTTGAGAAAAATAAATCAACTTCTTAGGCATAAAATAATATAAAATATAAAAAATGAAATAGATCAAAACGCAGTCGAAAACACTGTTTTTTGATATTAAATTCTCCAGTGAGGAAAACGGCCGAAGAAGCGGGTTGAAATGCCGATGGAAACGCAGCCGCATACTGTAATAATAGAATGCCACTGAGCTTTGCCATGCTCTTTGAAGATATTTGTCGATGAAAAAGGTAACAAATAGAGCAAAAATAAATCAACTTCTTAGGCATAAAATAATATACAAAAATATTTACGAAAACCCTAGTTTATAACACAATTTTGCACTTTAAGTACTGGTAAAAAAGAACCAACTTTATTTGGTTAAAAATGAAAAAGATCTAAACGCAGTCGACAACATTGCTTTTTGATATTAAATTCTCTACACTGCTTTTTGATATTAAATTGTCTTGAGAAAAATAAATCAACTTCTTAGGCATAAAATAATATAAAATATAAAAAATGAAATAGATCAAAACGCAGTCGAAAACACTGCTTTTTGATATTAAATTCTCCTGTGAGAAAAACGGCCGAAGAAGCGGGTTGAAATGCCGATGGAAACGCAGCCGCATACTGTAATAATAGAATGCCATTGAGCTTTGCTCTGCTCTTTGAAGATATTTGTCGATGAAAAAGGTAACAAATAGAGCAAAAATAAATCAACTTCTTAGGCATAAAATAATATACAAAAATATTTACGAAAACTCTAGTTTATAACACAATTTTGCACTTTAAGTACTGGTAAAAAAGAACCAACTTTATTTGGTTAAAAATGAAAAAGATCTAAACGCAGTCGACAACATTGCTTTTTGATATTAAATTCTCTACACGGCTTTTTGATATTAAATTCTCTTGAGAAAAATAAATCAACTTCTTAGGCATGAAATAATATAAAATATAAAAAATGAAATAGATCAAAACGCAGTCGAAAACACTGTTTTTTGATATAAAATTCTCCAGTGAGAAAAACGGCCGAAGAAGCGGGTTGAAATGCCGATGGAAACGCAGCCGCATACTGTAATAATAGAATGCCACTGAGCTTTGCCATGCTCTTTGAAGATATTTGTCGATGAAAAATGTAACAAATAGAGCAAAAATAAATCAACTTCTTAGGCATAAAATAATATACAAAAATATTTACGAAAACCCTAGTTTATAACACAATTTTGCACTTTAAGTACTGGTAAAAAAGAACCAACTTTATTTGGTTAAAAATGAAAAAGATCTAAACGCAGTCGACAACATTGCTTTTTGATATTAAATTCTCTACACTGCTTTTTGATATTAAATTGTCTTGAGAAAAATAAATCAACTTCTTAGGCATAAAATAATATAAAATATAAAAAATGAAATAGATCAAAACGCAGTCGAAAACACTGCTTTTCGATATTAAATTCTCCAGTGAGAAAAACGGCCGAAGAAGCGGGTTTAAATGCCGATGGAAACGCAGCCGCATACTGTAATAATAGAATGTCACTGACCTTTGCCATGCTCTTTGAAGATATTTGTCGATGAAAAAGGTAACAAAAATACAAACAAATAGAGCAAATATAAAGCATTTTCTTAGACATAAAATAATATACAAAAATATTTACGAAAACTCTAGTTTATAACACAATTTTGCACTTTAAGTACTGGTAAAAAAGAACCAACTTTATTTGGTTAAAAATGAAAAAGATCTAAACGCAGTCGACAACATTGCTTTTTGATATTAAATTCTCTACACGGCTTTTTGATATTAAATTCTCTTGAGAAAAATAAATCAACTTCTTAGGCATAAAATAATATAAAATATAAAAAATGAAATAGATCAAAACGCAGTCGAAAACACTGTTTTTTGATATTAAATTCTCCAGTGAGAAAAACGGCCGAAGAAGCGGGTTGAAATGCCGATGGAAACGCAGCCGCATACTGTAATAATAGAATGCCACTGAGCTTTGCCATGCTCTTTGAAGATATTTGTCGATGAAAAATGTAACAAATAGAGCAAAAATAAATCAACTTCTTAGGCATAAAATAATATACAAAAATATTTACGAAAACCCTAGTTTATAACACAATTTTGCACTTTAAGTACTGGTAAAAAAGAACCAACTTTATTTGGTTAAAAATGAAAAAGATCTAAACGCAGTCGACAACATTGCTTTTTGATATTAAATTCTCTACACTGCTTTTTGATAATGAATTCTCTTGAGAAAAATAAATCAACTTCTTACGCATAAAATAATATAAATTATAAAAAATGAAATAGATCAAAACGCAGTCGAAAACACTGCTTTTTTATATTAAAGTCTCCAGTGAGAAAAACGGCCGAAGAAGCGGGTTGAAATGCCGATGGAAACGCAGCCGCATACTGTAATAATAGAATGCCATTGAGCTTTGCTATGCTCTTTGAAAATATTTGTCGATGAAAAAGGTAACAAATAGAGCAAAAATAAATCAACTTCTTAGGCATAAAATAATATACAAAAATATTTACGAAAACTCTAGTTTAGAACACAATTTTGCACTTTAAGTACTGGTAAAAAAGAACCAACTTTATTTGGTTAAAAATGAAAAAGATCTAAACGCAGTCGACAACATTGCTTTTTGATATTAAATTCTCTACACGGCTTTTTGATATTAAATTCTCTTGAGAAAAATAAATCAACTTCTTAGGCATAAAATAATATAAAATATAAAAAATGAAATAGATCAAAACGCAGTCGAAAACACTGTTTTTTGATATTAAATTCTCCAGTGAGGAAAACGGCCGAAGAAGCGGGTTGAAATGCCGATGGAAACGCAGCCGCATACTGTAATAATAGAATGCCACTGAGCTTTGCCATGCTCTTTGAAGATATTTGTCGATGAAAAAGGTAACAAATAGAGCAAAAATAAATCAACTTCTTAGGCATAAAATAATATACAAAAATATTTACGAAAACTCTAGTTTAGAACACAATTTTGCACTTTAAGTACTGGTAAAAAAGAACCAACTTTATTTGGTTAAAAATGAAAAAGATCTAAACGCAGTCGACAACATTGCTTTTTGATATTAAATTCTCTACACGGCTTTTTGATATTAAATTCTCTTGAGAAAAATAAATCAACTTCTTAGGCATAAAATAATATAAAATATAAAAAATGAAATAGATCAAAACGCAGTCGAAAACACTGTTTTTTGATATTAAATTCTCCAGTGAGGAAAACGGCCGAAGAAGCGGGTTGAAATGCCGATGGAAACGCAGCCGCATACTGTAATAATAGAATGCCACTGAGCTTTGCCATGCTCTTTGAAGATATTTGTCGATGAAAAAGGTAACAAATAGAGCAAAAATAAATCAACTTCTTAGGCATAAAATAATATACAAAAATATTTACGAAAACCCTAGTTTATAACACAATTTTGCACTTTAAGTACTGGTAAAAAAGAACCAACTTTATTTGGTTAAAAATGAAAAAGATCTAAACGCAGTCGACAACATTGCTTTTTGATATTAAATTCTCTACACTGCTTTTTGATATTAAATTGTCTTGAGAAAAATAAATCAACTTCTTAGGCATAAAATAATATAAAATATAAAAAATGAAATAGATCAAAACGCAGTCGAAAACACTGCTTTTTGATATTAAATTCTCCTGTGAGAAAAACGGCCGAAGAAGCGGGTTGAAATGCCGATGGAAACGCAGCCGCATACTGTAATAATAGAATGCCATTGAGCTTTGCTATGCTCTTTGAAGATATTTGTCGATGAAAAAGGTAACAAATAGAGCAAAAATAAATCAACTTCTTAGGCATAAAATAATATACAAAAATATTTACGAAAACTCTAGTTTATAACACAATTTTGCACTTTAAGTACTGGTAAAAAAGAACCAACTTTATTTGGTTAAAAATGAAAAAGATCTAAACGCAGTCGACAACATTGCTTTTTGATATTAAATTCTCTACACGGCTTTTTGATATTAAATTCTCTTGAGAAAAATAAATCAACTTCTTAGGCATGAAATAATATAAAATATAAAAAATGAAATAGATCAAAACGCAGTCGAAAACACTGTTTTTTGATATAAAATTCTCCAGTGAGAAAAACGGCCGAAGAAGCGGGTTGAAATGCCGATGGAAACGCAGCCGCATACTGTAATAATAGAATGCCACTGAGCTTTGCCATGCTCTTTGAAGATATTTGTCGATGAAAAATGTAACAAATAGAGCAAAAATAAATCAACTTCTTAGGCATAAAATAATATACAAAAATATTTACGAAAACCCTAGTTTATAACACAATTTTGCACTTTAAGTACTGGTAAAAAAGAACCAACTTTATTTGGTTAAAAATGAAAAAGATCTAAACGCAGTCGACAACATTGCTTTTTGATATTAAATTCTCTACACTGCTTTTTGATATTAAATTGTCTTGAGAAAAATAAATCAACTTCTTAGGCATAAAATAATATAAAATATAAAAAATGAAATAGATCAAAACGCAGTCGAAAACACTGCTTTTCGATATTAAATTCTCCAGTGAGAAAAACGGCCGAAGAAGCGGGTTTAAATGCCGATGGAAACGCAGCCGCATACTGTAATAATAGAATGTCACTGACCTTTGCCATGCTCTTTGAAGATATTTGTCGATGAAAAAGGTAACAAAAATACAAACAAATAGAGCAAATATAAAGCATTTTCTTAGACATAAAATAATATACAAAAATATTTACGAAAACTCTAGTTTATAACACAATTTTGCACTTTAAGTACTGGTAAAAAAGAACCAACTTTATTTGGTTAAAAATGAAAAAGATCTAAACGCAGTCGACAACATTGCTTTTTGATATTAAATTCTCTACACGGCTTTTTGATATTAAATTCTCTTGAGAAAAATAAATCAACTTCTTAGGCATAAAATAATATAAAATATAAAAAATGAAATAGATCAAAACGCAGTCGAAAACACTGTTTTTTGATATTAAATTCTCCAGTGAGAAAAACGGCCGAAGAAGCGGGTTGAAATGCCGATGGAAACGCAGCCGCATACTGTAATAATAGAATGCCACTGAGCTTTGCCATGCTCTTTGAAGATATTTGTCGATGAAAAATGTAACAAATAGAGCAAAAATAAATCAACTTCTTAGGCATAAAATAATATACAAAAATATTTACGAAAACCCTAGTTTATAACACAATTTTGCACTTTAAGTACTGGTAAAAAAGAACCAACTTTATTTGGTTAAAAATGAAAAAGATCTAAACGCAGTCGACAACATTGCTTTTTGATATTAAATTCTCTACACTGCTTTTTGATAATGAATTCTCTTGAGAAAAATAAATCAACTTCTTACGCATAAAATAATATAAATTATAAAAAATGAAATAGATCAAAACGCAGTCGAAAACACTGCTTTTTTATATTAAAGTCTCCAGTGAGAAAAACGGCCGAAGAAGCGGGTTGAAATGCCGATGGAAACGCAGCCGCATACTGTAATAATAGAATGCCATTGAGCTTTGCTATGCTCTTTGAAAATATTTGTCGATGAAAAAGGTAACAAATAGAGCAAAAATAAATCAACTTCTTAGGCATAAAATAATATACAAAAATATTTACGAAAACTCTAGTTTAGAACACAATTTTGCACTTTAAGTACTGGTAAAAAAGAACCAACTTTATTTGGTTAAAAATGAAAAAGATCTAAACGCAGTCGACAACATTGCTTTTTGATATTAAATTCTCTACACGGCTTTTTGATATTAAATTCTCTTGAGAAAAATAAATCAACTTCTTAGGCATAAAATAATATAAAATATAAAAAATGAAATAGATCAAAACGCAGTCGAAAACACTGTTTTTTGATATTAAATTCTCCAGTGAGGAAAACGGCCGAAGAAGCGGGTTGAAATGCCGATGGAAACGCAGCCGCATACTGTAATAATAGAATGCCACTGAGCTTTGCCATGCTCTTTGAAGATATTTGTCGATGAAAAAGGTAACAAATAGAGCAAAAATAAATCAACTTCTTAGGCATAAAATAATATACAAAAATATTTACGAAAACTCTAGTTTATAACACAATTTTGCACTTTACGTACTGGTAAAAAGAACCAACTTTATTTGGTTAGAAACGAAAAAGATCTAAACGCAGTCGACAACAATGCTTTTTGATATTAAATTCTCTACACTGCTTTTTGATAATAAATTCTCTTGAGAAAAATAAATCAACTTCTTACGCATAAAATAATATAAAATATAAAAAATGAAATAGATCAAAACGCAGTCGAAAACACTGCTTTTTTATATTAAAGTCTCCAGTGAGAAAAACGGCCGAAGAAGCGGGTTGAAATGCCGATGGAAACGCAGCCGCATACTGTAATAATAGAATGCCATTGAGCTTTGCTATGCTCTTTGAAGATATTTGTCGATGAAAAAGGTAACAAATAGAGCAAAAATAAATCAACTTCTTAGGCATAAAATAATATACAAAAATATTTACGAAAACTCTAGTTTATAACACAATTTTGCACTTTAAGTACTGGTAAAAAAGAACCAACTTTATTTGGTTAAAAATGAAAAAGATCTAAACGCAGTCGACAACATTGCTTTTTGATATTAAATTCTCTACACTGCTTTTTGATAATGAATTCTCTTGAGAAAAATAAATCAACTTCTTACGCATAAAATAATATAAATTATAAAAAATGAAATAGATCAAAACGCAGTCGAAAACACTGCTTTTTTATATTAAAGTCTCCAGTGAGAAAAACGGCCGAAGAAGCGGGTTGAAATGCCGATGGAAACGCAGCCGCATACTGTAATAATAGAATGCCATTGAGCTTTGCTATGCTCTTTGAAAATATTTGTCGATGAAAAAGGTAACAAATAGAGCAAAAATAAATCAACTTCTTAGGCATAAAATAATATACAAAAATATTTACGAAAACTCTAGTTTAGAACACAATTTTGCACTTTAAGTACTGGTAAAAAAGAACCAACTTTATTTGGTTAAAAATGAAAAAGATCTAAACGCAGTCGACAACATTGCTTTTTGATATTAAATTCTCTACACGGCTTTTTGATATTAAATTCTCTTGAGAAAAATAAATCAACTTCTTAGGCATAAAATAATATAAAATATAAAAAATGAAATAGATCAAAACGCAGTCGAAAACACTGTTTTTTGATATTAAATTCTCCAGTGAGGAAAACGGCCGAAGAAGCGGGTTGAAATGCCGATGGAAACGCAGCCGCATACTGTAATAATAGAATGCCACTGAGCTTTGCCATGCTCTTTGAAGATATTTGTCGATGAAAAAGGTAACAAATAGAGCAAAAATAAATCAACTTCTTAGGCATAAAATAATATACAAAAATATTTACGAAAACCCTAGTTTATAACACAATTTTGCACTTTAAGTACTGGTAAAAAAGAACCAACTTTATTTGGTTAAAAATGAAAAAGATCTAAACGCAGTCGACAACATTGCTTTTTGATATTAAATTCTCTACACTGCTTTTTGATATTAAATTGTCTTGAGAAAAATAAATCAACTTCTTAGGCATAAAATAATATAAAATATAAAAAATGAAATAGATCAAAACGCAGTCGAAAACACTGCTTTTTGATATTAAATTCTCCTGTGAGAAAAACGGCCGAAGAAGCGGGTTGAAATGCCGATGGAAACGCAGCCGCATACTGTAATAATAGAATGCCATTGAGCTTTGCTATGCTCTTTGAAGATATTTGTCGATGAAAAAGGTAACAAATAGAGCAAAAATAAATCAACTTCTTAGGCATAAAATAATATACAAAAATATTTACGAAAACTCTAGTTTATAACACAATTTTGCACTTTAAGTACTGGTAAAAAAGAACCAACTTTATTTGGTTAAAAATGAAAAAGATCTAAACGCAGTCGACAACATTGCTTTTTGATATTAAATTCTCTACACGGCTTTTTGATATTAAATTCTCTTGAGAAAAATAAATCAACTTCTTAGGCATGAAATAATATAAAATATAAAAAATGAAATAGATCAAAACGCAGTCGAAAACACTGTTTTTTGATATTAAATTCTCCAGTGAGAAAAACGGCCGAAGAAGCGGGTTGAAATGCCGATGGAAACGCAGCCGCATACTGTAATAATAGAATGTCACTGACCTTTGCCATGCTCTTTGAAGATATTTGTCGATGAAAAAGGTAACAAAAATACAAACAAATAGAGCAAATATAAAGCATTTTCTTAGACATAAAATAATATACAAAAATATTTACGAAAACTCTAGTTTATAACACAATTTTGCACTTTAAGTACTGGTAAAAAAGAACCAACTTTATTTGGTTAAAAATGAAAAAGATCTAAACGCAGTCGACAACATTGCTTTTTGATATTAAATTCTCTACACGGCTTTTTGATATTAAATTCTCTTGAGAAAAATAAATCAACTTCTTAGGCATAAAATAATATAAAATATAAAAAATGAAATAGATCAAAACGCAGTCGAAAACACTGTTTTTTGATATTAAATTCTCCAGTGAGAAAAACGGCCGAAGAAGCGGGTTGAAATGCCGATGGAAACGCAGCCGCATACTGTAATAATAGAATGCCACTGAGCTTTGCCATGCTCTTTGAAGATATTTGTCGATGAAAAATGTAACAAATAGAGCAAAAATAAATCAACTTCTTAGGCATAAAATAATATACAAAAATATTTACGAAAACCCTAGTTTATAACACAATTTTGCACTTTAAGTACTGGTAAAAAAGAACCAACTTTATTTGGTTAAAAATGAAAAAGATCTAAACGCAGTCGACAACATTGCTTTTTGATATTAAATTCTCTACACTGCTTTTTGATATTAAATTGTCTTGAGAAAAATAAATCAACTTCTTAGGCATAAAATAATATAAAATATAAAAAATGAAATAGATCAAAACGCAGTCGAAAACACTGTTTTTTGATATTAAATTCTCCAGTGAGAAAAACGGCCGAAGAAGCGGGTTGAAATGCCGATGGAAACGCAGCCGCATACTGTAATAATAGAATGCCACTGAGCTTTGCCATGCTCTTTGAAGATATTTGTCGATGAAAAATGTAACAAATAGAGCAAAAATAAATCAACTTCTTAGGCATAAAATAATATACAAAAATATTTACGAAAACCCTAGTTTATAACACAATTTTGCACTTTAAGTACTGGTAAAAAAGAACCAACTTTATTTGGTTAAAAATGAAAAAGATCTAAACGCAGTCGACAACATTGCTTTTTGATATTAAATTCTCTACACTGCTTTTTGATATTAAATTGTCTTGAGAAAAATAAATCAACTTCTTAAGCATAAAATAATATAAAATATAAAAAATGAAATAGATCAAAACGCAGTCGAAAACACTGCTTTTCGATATTAAATTCTCCAGTGAGAAAAACGGCCGAAGAAGCGGGTTTAAATGCCGATGGAAACGCAGCCGCATACTGTAATAATAGAATGTCACTGACCTTTGCCATGCTCTTTGAAGATATTTGTCGATGAAAAAGGTAACAAAAATACAAACAAATAGAGCAAAAATAAAGCATTTTCTTAGACATAAAATAATATACAAAAATATTTACGAAAACTCTAGTTTATAACACAATTTTGCACTTTAAGTACTGGTAAAAAAGAACCAACTTTATTTGGTTAAAAATGAAAAAGATCTAAACGCAGTCGACAACATTGCTTTTTGATATTAAATTCTCTACACGGCTTTTTGATATTAAATTCTCTTGAGAAAAATAAATCAACTTCTTAGGCATAAAATAATATAAAAAATAAAAAATGAAATAGATCAAAACGCAGTCGAAAACACTGTTTTTTGATATTAAATTCTCCAGTGAGAAAAACGGCCGAAGAAGCGGGTTGAAATGCCGATGGAAACGCAGCCGCATACTGTAATAATAGAATGCCACTGAGCTTTGCCATGCTCTTTGAAGATATTTGTCGATGAAAAATGTAACAAATAGAGCAAAAATAAATCAACTTCTTAGGCATAAAATAATATACAAAAATATTTACGAAAACCCTAGTTTATAACACAATTTTGCACTTTAAGTACTGGTAAAAAAGAACCAACTTTATTTGGTTAAAAATGAAAAAGATCTAAACGCAGTCGACAACATTGCTTTTTGATATTAAATTCTCTACACTGCTTTTTGATATTAAATTGTCTTGAGAAAAATAAATCAACTTCTTAGGCATAAAATAATATAAAATATAAAAAATGAAATAGATCAAAACGCAGTCGAAAACACTGCTTTTCGATATTAAATTCTCCAGTGAGAAAAACGGCCGAAGAAGCGGGTTTAAATGCCGATGGAAACGCAGCCGCATACTGTAATAATAGAATGTCACTGACCTTTGCCATGCTCTTTGAAGATATTTGTCGATGAAAAAGGTAACAAAAATACAAACAAATAGAGCAAAAATAAAGCATTTTCTTAGACATAAAATAATATACAAAAATATTTACGAAAACTCTAGTTTATAACACAATTTTGCACTTTAAGTACTGGTAAAAAAGAACCAACTTTATTTGGTTAAAAATGAAAAAGATCTAAACGCAGTCGACAATATTGCTTTTTGATATTAAATTCTCTACACTGCTTTTTGATATTAAATTCTCTTGAGAAAAATAAATCAACTTCTTAGGCATAAAATAATATAAATTATAAAAAATGAAATAGATCAAAACGCAGTCGAAAACACTGCTTTTTGATATTAAATTCTCCAGTGAGAAAAACGGCCGAAGAAGCGGGTTGAAATGCCGATGGAAACGCAGCCGCATACTGTAATAATAGAATGCCATTGAGCTTTGCCATGCTCTTTGAAGATATTTGTCGATGAAAAAGGTAACAAATAGAGCAAAAAAAATCAACTTCTTAGGCATAAAATAATATAGAAAAATATTTACGAAAACTCTAGTTTATAACACAATTTTGCACTTTACGTACTGGTAAAAAGAACCAACTTTATTTGGTTAGAAACGAAAAAGATCTAAACGCAGTCGACAACATTGCTTTTTGATATTAAATTCTCTACACTGCTTTTTGATAATAAATTCTCTTGAGAAAAATAAATCAACTTCTTAGGCATAAAATAATATAAAATATAAAAAATGAAATAGATCAAAACGCAGTCGAAAACACTGCTTTTTGATATTAAATTCTCCAGTGAGAAAAACGGCCGAAGAAGCGGGTTGAAATGCCGATGGAAACGCAGCCGCATACTGTAATAATAGAATGCCATTGAGCTTTGCCATGCTCTTTGAAGATATTTGTCAATGAAAAAGTTAACAAATAGAGTAAAAAAAATCAACTTCTTAGGCATAAAATAATATACAAAAATATTTACGAAAACTCTAGTTTATAACACAATTTTGCACTTTACGTACTGGTAAAAAGAACCAACTTTATTTGGTTAGAAACGAAAAAGATCTAAACGCAGTCGACAACATTGCTTTTTGATATTAAATTCTCTACACTGCTTTTTGATAATAAATTCTCTTGAGAAAAATAAATCAACTTCTTACGCATAAAATAATATAAATTATAAAAAATGAAATAGATCAAAACGCAGTCGAAAACACTGCTTTTTTATATTAAAGTCTCCAGTGAGAAAAACGGCCGAAGAAGCGGGTTGAAATGCCGATGGAAACGCAGCCGCATACTGTAATAATAGAATGCCATTGAGCTTTGCTATGCTCTTTGAAGATATTTGTCGATGAAAAAGGTAACAAATAGAGCAAAAATAAATCAACTTCTTAGGCATAAAATAATATACAAAAATATTTACGAAAACTCTAGTTTATAACACAATTTTGCACTTTAAGTACTGGTAAAAAAGAACCAACTTTATTTGGTTAAAAATGAAAAAGATCTAAACGCAGTCGACAACATTGCTTTTTGATATTAAATTCTCTACACTGCTTTTTGATAATAAATTCTCTTGAGAAAAATAAATCAACTTCTTACGCATAAAATAATATAAATTATAAAAAATGAAATAGATCAAAACGCAGTCGAAAACACTGCTTTTTTATATTAAAGTCTCCAGTGAGAAAAACGGCCGAAGAAGCGGGTTGAAATGCCGATGGAAACGCAGCCGCATACTGTAATAATAGAATGCCATTGAGATTTGCTATGCTCTTTGAAGATATTTGTCGATGAAAAAGGTAACAAATAGAGCAAAAATAAATCAACTTCTTAGGCATAAAATAATATACAAAAATATTTACGAAAACCCTAGTTTATAACACAATTTTGCACTTTAAGTACTGGTAAAAAAGAACCAACTTTATTTGGTTTAAAATGAAAAAGATCTAAACGCAGTCGACAATATTGCTTTTTGATATTAAATTCTCTACACTGCTTTTTGATATTAAATTCTCTTGAGAAAAATAAATCAACTTCTTAGGCATAAAATAATATAAATTATAAAAAATGAAATAGATCAAAACGCAGTCGAAAACACTGCTTTTTGATATTAAATTCTCCAGTGAGAAAAACGGCCGAAGAAGTGGGTTGAAATGCCGATGAAAACGCAGCCGCATACTGTAATAATAGAATGCCACTGAGCTTTGCCATACTCTTTGAAGATATTTGTCGATGAAAAAGGTAACAAAAATACAAACAAATAGAGCAAAAATAAATCAACTTCTTAAGCATAAAATAATATACAAAAATATTTACGAAAACTCTAGTTTATAACACAATTTTGCACTTTAAGTACTGGTAAAAAAGAACCAACTTTATTTGGTTAAAAATGAAAAAGATCTAAACGCAGTCGACAACATTGCTTTTTGATATTAAATTCTCTACACTGCTTTTTGATATTAAATTGTCTTGAGAAAAATAAATCAACTTCTTAGGCATAAAATAATATAAAATATAAAAAATGAAATAGATCAAAACGCAGTCGAAAACACTGCCTTTCGATATTAAATTCTCCAGTGAGAAAAACGGCCGAAGAAGCGGGTTGAAAGGCCGATGGAAACGCAGCCGCATACTGTAATAATAGAATGTCACTGAGCTTTGCCATGCTCTTTGAAGATATTTGTCGATGAAAAAGGTAACAAAAATACAAACAAATAGAGCAAAAATAAATCAACTTCTTAGGCATAAAATAATATACAAAAATATTTACGAAAACTCTAGTTTATAACACAATTTTGCACTTTAAGTACTGGTAAAAAAGAACCAACTTTATTTGGTTAAAAATGAAAAAGATCTAAACGCAGTCGACAATATTGCTTTTTGATATTAAATTCTCTACACTGCTTTTTGATATTAAATTCTCTTGAGAAAAATAAATCAACTTCTTAGGCATAAAATAATATAAATTATAAAAAATGAAATAGATCAAAACGCAGTCGAAAACACTGCTTTTTGATATTAAATTCTCCAGTGAGAAAAACGGCCGAAGAAGCGGGTTGAAATGCCGATGGAAACGCAGCCGCATACTGTAATAATAGAATGCCATTGAGCTTTGCCATGCTCTTTGAAGATATTTGTCGATGAAAAAGGTAACAAATAGAGCAAAAAAAATCAACTTCTTAGGCATAAAATAATATAGAAAAATATTTACGAAAACTCTAGTTTATAACACAATTTTGCACTTTACGTACTGGTAAAAAGAACCAACTTTATTTGGTTAGAAACGAAAAAGATCTAAACGCAGTCGACAACATTGCTTTTTGATATTAAATTCTCTACACTGCTTTTTGATAATAAATTCTCTTGAGAAAAATAAATCAACTTCTTAGGCATAAAATAATATAAAATATAAAAAATGAAATAGATCAAAACGCAGTCGAAAACACTGCTTTTTGATATTAAATTCTCCAGTGAGAAAAACGGCCGAAGAAGCGGGTTGAAATGCCGATGGAAACGCAGCCGCATACTGTAATAATAGAATGCCATTGAGCTTTGCCATGCTCTTTGAAGATATTTGTCAATGAAAAAGTTAACAAATAGAGTAAAAAAAATCAACTTCTTAGGCATAAAATAATATACAAAATTATTTACGAAAACTCTAGTTTATAACACAATTTTGCACTTTACGTACTGGTAAAAAGAACCAACTTTATTTGGTTAGAAACGAAAAAGATCTAAACGCAGTCGACAACATTGCTTTTTGATATTAAATTCTCTACACTGCTTTTTGATAATAAATTCTCTTGAGAAAAATAAATCAACTTCTTACGCATAAAATAATATAAATTATAAAAAATGAAATAGATCAAAACGCAGTCGAAAACACTGCTTTTTTATATTAAAGTCTCCAGTGAGAAAAACGGCCGAAGAAGCGGGTTGAAATGCCGATGGAAACGCAGCCGCATACTGTAATAATAGAATGCCATTGAGCTTTGCTATGCTCTTTGAAGATATTTGTCGATGAAAAAGGTAACAAATAGAGCAAAAATAAATCAACTTCTTAGGCATAAAATAATATACAAAAATATTTACGAAAACTCTAGTTTATAACACAATTTTGCACTTTAAGTACTGGTAAAAAAGAACCAACTTTATTTGGTTAAAAATGAAAAAGATCTAAACGCAGTCGACAACATTGCTTTTTGATATTAAATTCTCTACACTGCTTTTTGATAATAAATTCTCTTGAGAAAAATAAATCAACTTCTTACGCATAAAATAATATAAATTATAAAAAATGAAATAGATCAAAACGCAGTCGAAAACACTGCTTTTTTATATTAAAGTCTCCAGTGAGAAAAACGGCCGAAGAAGCGGGTTGAAATGCCGATGGAAACGCAGCCGCATACTGTAATAATAGAATGCCATTGAGATTTGCTATGCTCTTTGAAGATATTTGTCGATGAAAAAGGTAACAAATAGAGCAAAAATAAATCAACTTCTTAGGCATAAAATAATATACAAAAATATTTACGAAAACCCTAGTTTATAACACAATTTTGCACTTTAAGTACTGGTAAAAAAGAACCAACTTTATTTGGTTAAAAATGAAAAAGATCTAAACGCAGTCGACAACATTGCTTTTTGATATTAAATTCTCTACACTGCTTTTTGATATTAAATTGTCTTGAGAAAAATAAATCAACTTCTTAGGCATAAAATAATATAAAATATAAAAAATGAAATAGATCAAAACGCAGTCGAAAACACTGCTTTTTGATATTAAATTCTCCAGTGAGAAAAACGGCCGAAGAAGCGGGTTGAAATGCCGATGGAAACGCAGCCGCATACTGTAATAATAGAATGCCATTGAGCTTTGCCATGCTCTTTGAAGATATTTGTCAATGAAAAAGTTAACAAATAGAGTAAAAAAAAATCAACTTCTTAGGCATAAAATAATATACAAAAATATTTACGAAAACTCTAGTTTATAACACAATTTTGCACTTTACGTACTGGTAAAAAGAACCAACTTTATTTGGTTAGAAACGAAAAAGATCTAAACGCAGTCGACAACAATGCTTTTTGATATTAAATTCTCTACACTGCTTTTTGATAATAAATTCTCTTGAGAAAAATAAATCAACTTCTTACGCATAAAATAATATAAATTATAAAAAATGAAATAGATCAAAACGCAGTCGAAAACACTGCTTTTTTATATTAAAGTCTCCAGTGAGAAAAACGGCCGAAGAAGCGGGTTGAAATGCCGATGGAAACGCAGCCGCATACTGTAATAATAGAATGCCATTGAGCTTTGCTATGCTCTTTGAAGATATTTGTCGATGAAAAAGGTAACAAATAGAGCAAAAATAAATCAACTTCTTAGGCATAAAATAATATACAAAAATATTTACGAAAACTCTAGTTTATAACACAATTTTGCACTTTACGTACTGGTAAAAAGAACCAACTTTATTTGGTTAGAAACGAAAAAGATCTAAACGCAGTCGACAACATTGCTTTTTGATATTAAATTCTCTACACTGCTTTTTGATAATAAATTCTCTTGAGAAAAATAAATCAACTTCTTACGCATAAAATAATATAAATTATAAAAAATGAAATAGATCAAAACGCAGTCGAAAACACTGCTTTTTTATATTAAAGTCTCCAGTGAGAAAAACGGCCGAAGAAGCGGGTTGAAATGCCGATGGAAACGCAGCCGCATACTGTAATAATAGAATGCCATTGAGATTTGCTATGCTCTTTGAAGATATTTGTCGATGAAAAAGGTAACAAATAGAGCAAAAATAAATCAACTTCTTAGGCATAAAATAATATACAAAAATATTTACGAAAACCCTAGTTTATAACACAATTTTGCACTTTAAGTACTGGTAAAAAAGAACCAACTTTATTTGGTTAAAAATGAAAAAGATCTAATCGCAGTCGACAACATTGCTTTTTGATATTAAATTCTCTACACTGCTTTTTGATATTAAATTGTCTTGAGAAAAATAAATCAACTTCTTAGGCATAAAATAATATAAAATATAAAAAATGAAATAGATCAAAACGCAGTCGAAAACACTGCTTTTTGATATTAAATTCTCCAGTGAGAAAAACGGCCGAAGAAGCGGGTTGAAATGCCGATGGAAACGCAGCCGCATACTGTAATAATAGAATGCCATTGAGCTTTGCCATGCTCTTTGAAGATATTTGTCAATGAAAAAGTTAACAAATAGAGTAAAAAAAAATCAACTTCTTAGGCATAAAATAATATACAAAAATATTTACGAAAACTCTAGTTTATAACACAATTTTGCACTTTACGTACTGGTAAAAAGAACCAACTTTATTTGGTTAGAAACGAAAAAGATCTAAACGCAGTCGACAACAATGCTTTTTGATATTAAATTCTCTACACTGCTTTTTGATAATAAATTCTCTTGAGAAAAATAAATCAACTTCTTACGCATAAAATAATATAAATTATAAAAAATGAAATAGATCAAAACGCAGTCGAAAACACTGCTTTTTTATATTAAAGTCTCCAGTGAGAAAAACGGCCGAAGAAGCGGGTTGAAATGCCGATGGAAACGCAGCCGCATACTGTAATAATAGAATGCCATTGAGCTTTGCTATGCTCTTTGAAGATATTTGTCGATGAAAAAGGTAACAAATAGAGCAAAAATAAATCAACTTCTTAGGCATAAAATAATATACAAAAATATTTACGAAAACTCTAGTTTATAACACAATTTTGCACTTTACGTACTGGTAAAAAGAACCAACTTTATTTGGTTAGAAACGAAAAAGATCTAAACGCAGTCGACAACATTGCTTTTTGATATTAAATTCTCTACACTGCTTTTTTATATTAAAGTCTCCAGTGAGAAAAACGGCCGAAGAAGCGGGTTGAAATGCCGATGGAAACGCAGCCGCATACTGTAATAATAGAATGCCATTGAGCTTTGCTATGCTCTTTGAAGATATTTGTCGATGAAAAAGGTAACAAATAGAGCAAAAATAAATCAACTTCTTAGGCATAAAATAATATACAAAAATATTTACGAAAACTCTAGTTTATAACACAATTTTGCACTTTACGTACTGGTAAAAAGAACCAACTTTATTTGGTTAGAAACGAAAAAGATCTAAACGCAGTCGACAACATTGCTTTTTGATATTAAATTCTCTACACTGCTTTTTGATAATAAATTCTCTTGAGAAAAATAAATCAACTTCTTACGCATAAAATAATATAAATTATAAAAAATGAAATAGATCAAAACGCAGTCGAAAACACTGCTTTTTTATATTAAAGTCTCCAGTGAGAAAAACGGCCGAAGAAGCGGGTTGAAATGCCGATAGAAACGCAGCCGCATACTGTAATAATAGAATGCCATTGAGCTTTGCTATGCTCTTTGAAGATATTTGTCGATGAAAAAGGTAACAAATAGAGCAAAAATAAATCAACTTCTTAGGCATAAAATAATATACAAAAATATTTACGAAAACTCTAGTTTATAACACAATTTTGCACTTTAAGTACTGGTAAAAAAGAACCAACTTTATTTGGTTAAAAATGAAAAAGATCTAAACGCAGTCGATAACATTGCTTTTTGATATTAAATTCTCTACACTGCTTTTTGATAATAAATTCTCTTGAGAAAAATAAATCAACTTCTTACGCATAAAATAATATAAATTATAAAAAATGAAATAGATCAAAACGCAGTCGAAAACACTGCTTTTTTATATTAAAGTCTCCAGTGAGAAAAACGGCCGAAGAAGCGGGTTGAAATGCCGATGGAAACGCAGCCGCATACTGTAATAATAGAATGCCATTGAGCTTTGCTATGCTCTTTGAAGATATTTGTCGATGAAAAAGGTAACAAATAGAGCAAAAATAAATCAACTTCTTAGGCATAAAATAATATACAAAAATATTTACGAAAACTCTAGTTTATAACACAATTTTGCACTTTAAGTACTGGTAAAAAGAACCAACTTTATTTGGTTAGAAACGAAAAAGATCTAAACGCAGTCGACAACATTGCTTTTTGATATTAAATTCTCTACACTGCTTTTTGATAATAAATTCTCTTGAGAAAAATAAATCAACTTCTTACGCATAAAATAATATAAATTATAAAAAATGAAATAGATCAAAACGCAGTCGAAAACACTGCTTTTTTATATTAAAGTCTCCAGTGAGAAAAACGGCCGAAGAAGCGGGTTGAAATGCCGATAGAAACGCAGCCGCATACTGTAATAATAGAATGCCATTGAGCTTTGCTATGCTCTTTGAAGATATTTGTCGATGAAAAAGGTAACAAATAGAGCAAAAATAAATCAACTTCTTAGGCATAAAATAATATACAAAAATATTTACGAAAACTCTAGTTTATAACACAATTTTGCACTTTAAGTACTGGTAAAAAAGAACCAACTTTATTTGGTTAAAAATGAAAAAGATCTAAACGCAGTCGATAACATTGCTTTTTGATATTAAATTCTCTACACTGCTTTTTGATAATAAATTCTCTTGAGAAAAATAAATCAACTTCTTACGCATAAAATAATATAAATTATAAAAAATGAAATAGATCAAAACGCAGTCGAAAACACTGCTTTTTTATATTAAAGTCTCCAGTGAGAAAAACGGCCGAAGAAGCGGGTTGAAATGCCGATGGAAACGCAGCCGCATACTGTAATAATAGAATGCCATTGAGCTTTGCTATGCTCTTTGAAGATATTTGTCGATGAAAAAGGTAACAAATAGAGCAAAAATAAATCAACTTCTTAGGCATAAAATAATATACAAAAATATTTACGAAAACTCTAGTTTATAACACAATTTTGCACTTTAAGTACTGGTAAAAAAGAACCAACTTTATTTGGTTAAAAATGAAAAAGATCTAAACGCAGTCGACAACATTGCTTTTTGATATTAAATTCTCTACACTGCTTTTTGATAATAAATTCTCTTGAGAAAAATAAATCAACTTCTTACGCATAAAATAATATAAATTATAAAAAATGAAATAGATCAAAACGCAGTCGAAAACACTGCTTTTTTATATTAAAGTCTCCAGTGAGAAAAACGGCCGAAGAAGCGGGTTGAAATGCCGATGGAAACGCAGCCGCATACTGTAATAATAGAATGCCATTGAGCTTTGCTATGCTCTTTGAAGATATTTGTCGATGAAAAAGGTAACAAATAGAGCAAAAATAAATCAACTTCTTAGGCATAAAATAATATACAAAAATATTTACGAAAACTCTAGTTTATAACACAATTTTGCACTTTAAGTACTGGTAAAAAAGAACCAACTTTATTTGGTTAAAAATGAAAAAGATCTAAACGCAGTCGACAACATTGCTTTTTGATATTAAATTCTCTACACGGCTTTTTGATATTAAATTCTCTTGAGAAAAATAAATCAACTTCTTAGGCATAAAATAATATAAAATATAAAAAATGAAATAGATCAAAACGCAGTCGAAAACACTGTTTTTTGATATTAAATTCTCCAGTGAGAAAAACGGCCGAAGAAGCGGGTTGAAATGCCGATGGAAACGCAGCCGCATACTGTAATAATAGAATGCCACTGAGCTTTGCCATGCTCTTTGAAGATATTTGTCGATGAAAAATGTAACAAATAGAGCAAAAATAAATCAACTTCTTAGGCATAAAATAATATACAAAAATATTTACGAAAACCCTAGTTTATAACACAATTTTGCACTTTAAGTACTGGTAAAAAAGAACCAACTTTATTTGGTTAAAAATGAAAAAGATCTAAACGCAGTCGACAACATTGCTTTTTGATATTAAATTCTCTACACTGCTTTTTGATATTAAATTGTCTTGAGAAAAATAAATCAACTTCTTAGGCATAAAATAATATAAAATATAAAAAATGAAATAGATCAAAACGCAGTCGAAAACACTGCTTTTCGATATTAAATTCTCCAGTGAGAAAAACGGCCGAAGAAGCGGGTTTAAATGCCGATGGAAACGCAGCCGCATACTGTAATAATAGAATGTCACTGACCTTTGCCATGCTCTTTGAAGATATTTGTCGATGAAAAAGGTAACAAAAATACAAACAAATAGAGCAAAAATAAAGCATTTTCTTAGACATAAAATAATATACAAAAATATTTACGAAAACTCTAGTTTATAACACAATTTTGCACTTTAAGTACTGGTAAAAAAGAACCAACTTTATTTGGTTTAAAATGAAAAAGATCTAAACGCAGTCGACAATATTGCTTTTTGATATTAAATTCTCTACACTGCTTTTTGATATTAAATTCTCTTGAGAAAAATAAATCAACTTCTTAGGCATAAAATAATATAAATTATAAAAAATGAAATAGATCAAAACGCAGTCGAAAACACTGCTTTTTGATATTAAATTCTCCAGTGAGAAAAACGGCCGAAGAAGTGGGTTGAAATGCCGATGAAAACGCAGCCGCATACTGTAATAATAGAATGCCACTGAGCTTTGCCATACTCTTTGAAGATATTTGTCGATGAAAAAGGTAACAAAAATACAAACAAATAGAGCAAAAATAAATCAACTTCTTAAGCATAAAATAATATACAAAAATATTTACGAAAACTCTAGTTTATAACACAATTTTGCACTTTAAGTACTGGTAAAAAAGAACCAACTTTATTTGGTTAAAAATGAAAAAGATCTAAACGCAGTCGACAACATTGCTTTTTGATATTAAATTCTCTACACTGCTTTTTGATATTAAATTGTCTTGAGAAAAATAAATCAACTTCTTAGGCATAAACTAATATAAAATATAAAAAATGAAATAGATCAAAACGCAGTCGAAAACACTGCTTTTCGATATTAAATTCTCCAGTGAGAAAAACGGCCGAAGAAGCGGGTTGAAAGGCCGATGGAAACGCAGCCGCATACTGTAATAATAGAATGTCACTGAGCTTTGCCATGCTCTTTGAAGATATTTGTCAATGAAAAAGTTAACAAATAGAGTAAAAAAAAATCAACTTCTTAGGCATAAAATAATATACAAAAATATTTACGAAAACTCTAGTTTATAACACAATTTTGCACTTTACGTACTGGTAAAAAGAACCAACTTTATTTGGTTAGAAACGAAAAAGATCTAAACGCAGTCGACAACATTGCTTTTTGATATTAAATTCTCTACACTGCTTTTTGATAATAAATTCTCTTGAGAAAAATAAATCAACTTCTTACGCATAAAATAATATAAATTATAAAAAATGAAATAGATCAAAACGCAGTCGAAAACACTGCTTTTTTATATTAAAGTCTCCAGTGAGAAAAACGGCCGAAGAAGCGGGTTGAAATGCCGATGGAAACGCAGCCGCATACTGTAATAATAGAATGCCATTGAGCTTTGCTACGTTCTTTGAAGATATTTGTCGATGAAAAAGGTAACAAATAGAGCAAAAATAAATCAACTTCTTAGGCATAAAATAATATACAAAAATATTTACGAAAACTCTAGTTTATAACACAATTTTGCACTTTAAGTACTGGTAAAAAAGAACCAACTTTATTTGGTTAAAAATGAAAAAGATCTAAACGCAGTCGACAACATTGCTTTTTGATATTAAATTCTCTACACTGCTTTTTGATAATAAATTCTCTTGAGAAAAATAAATCAACTTCTTACGCATAAAATAATATAAATTATAAAAAATGAAATAGATCAAAACGCAGTCGAAAACACTGCTTTTTTATATTAAAGTCTCCAGTGAGAAAAACGGCCGAAGAAGCGGGTTGAAATGCCGATGGAAACGCAGCCGCATACTGTAATAATAGAATGCCATTGAGCTTTGCTATGCTCTTTGAAGATATTTGTCGATGAAAAAGGTAACAAATAGAGCAAAAATAAATCAATTTCTTAGGCATAAAATAATATACAAAAATATTTACGAAAACCCTAGTTTATAACACAATTTTGCACTTTAAGTACTGGTAAAAAAGAACCAACTTTATTTGGTTAAAAATGAAAAAGATCTAAACGCAGTCGACAACATTGCTTTTTGATATTAAATTCTCTACACTGCTTTTTGATAATAAATTCTCTTGAGAAAAATAAATCAACTTCTTACGCATAAAATAATATAAATTATAAAAAATGAAATAGATCAAAACGCAGTCGAAAACACTGCTTTTTTATATTAAAGTCTCCAGTGAGAAAAACGGCCGAAGAAGCGGGTTGAAATGCCGATGGAAACGCAGCCGCATACTGTAATAATAGAATGCCATTGAGCTTTGCTATGCTCTTTGAAGATATTTGTCGATGAAAAAGGTAACAAATAGAGCAAAAATAAATCAACTTCTTAGGCATAAAATAATATACAAAAATATTTACGAAAACTCTAGTTTATAACACAATTTTGCACTTTAAGTACTGGTAAAAAAGAACCAACTTTATTTGGTTAAAAATGAAAAAGATCTTAACGCAGTCGACAACATTGCTTTTTGATATTAAATTCTCTACACTGCTTTTTGATAATAAATTCTCTTGAGAAAAATAAATCAACTTCTTACGCATAAAATAATATAAATTATAAAAAATGAAATAGATCAAAACGCAGTCGAAAACACTGCTTTTTTATATTAAAGTCTCCAGTGAGAAAAACGGCCGAAGAAGCGGGTTGAAATGCCGATGGAAACGCAGCCGCATACTGTAATAATAGAATGCCATTGAGCTTTGCTATGCTCTTTGAAGATATTTGTCGATGAAAAAGGTAACAAATAGAGCAAAAATAAATCAATTTCTTAGGCATAAAATAATATACAAAAATATTTACGAAAACCCTAGTTTATAACACAATTTTGCACTTTAAGTACTGGTAAAAAAGAACCAACTTTATTTGGTTAAAAATGAAAAAGATCTAAACGCAGTCGACAACATTGCTTTTTGATATTAAATTCTCTACACTGCTTTTTGATATTAAATTGTCTTGAGAAAAATAAATCAACTTCTTAGGCATAAAATAATATAAAATATAAAAAATGAAATAGATCAAAACGCAGTCGAAAACACTGCTTTTTGATATTAAATTCTCCAGTGAGAAAAACGGCCGAAGAAGCGGGTTGAAATGCCGATGGAAACGCAGCCGCATACTGTAATAATAGAATGCCATTGAGCTTTGCTATGCTCTTTGAAGATATTTGTCGATGAAAAAGGTAACAAATAGAGCAAAAATAAATCAATTTCTTAGGCATAAAATAATATACAAAAATATTTACGAAAACCCTAGTTTATAACACAATTTTGCACTTTAAGTACTGGTAAAAAAGAACCAACTTTATTTGGTTAAAAATGAAAAAGATCTAAACGCAGTCGACAACATTGCTTTTTGATATTAAATTCTCTACACTGCTTTTTGATATTAAATTGTCTTGAGAAAAATAAATCAACTTCTTAGGCATAAAATAATATAAAATATAAAAAATGAAATAGATCAAAACGCAGTCGAAAACACTGCTTTTTGATATTAAATTCTCCAGTGAGAAAAACGGCCGAAGAAGCGGGTTGAAATGCCGATGGAAACGCAGCCGCATACTGTAATAATAGAATGCCATTAAGCTTTGCCATGCTCTTTGAAGATATTTGTCAATGAAAAAGTTAACAAATAGAGTAAAAAAAAATCAACTTCTTAGGCATAAAATAATATACAAAAATATTTACGAAAACTCTAGTTTATAACACAATTTTGCACTTTACGTACTGGTAAAAAGAACCAACTTTATTTGGTTAGAAACGAAAAAGATCTAAACGCAGTCGACAACAATGCTTTTTGATATTAAATTCTCTACACTGCTTTTTGATAATAAATTCTCTTGAGAAAAATAAATCAACTTCTTACGCATAAAATAATATAAATTATAAAAAATGAAATAGATCAAAACGCAGTCGAAAACACTGCTTTTTTATATTAAAGTCTCCAGTGAGAAAAACGGCCGAAGAAGCGGGTTGAAATGCCGATGGAAACGCAGCCGCATACTGTAATAATAGAATGCCATTGAGCTTTGCTATGCTCTTTGAAGATATTTGTCGATGAAAAAGGTAACAAATAGAGCAAAAATAAATCAACTTCTTAGGCATAAAATAATATACAAAAATATTTACGAAAACTCTAGTTTATAACACAATTTTGCACTTTAAGTACTGGTAAAAAAGAACCAACTTTATTTGGTTAAAAATGAAAAAGATCTAAACGCAGTCGACAACATTGCTTTTTGATATTAAATTCTCTACACTGCTTTTTGATAATAAATTCTCTTGAGAAAAATAAATCAACTTCTTACGCATAAAATAATATAAATTATAAAAAATGAAATAGATCAAAACGCAGTCGAAAACACTGCTTTTTTATATTAAAGTCTCCATTGAGAAAAACGGCCGAAGAAGCGGGTTGAAATGCCGATGGAAACGCAGCCGCATACTGTAATAATAGAATGCCATTGAGCTTTGCTATGCTCTTTGAAGATATTTGTCGATGAAAAAGGTAACAAATAGAGCAAAAATAAATCAACTTCTTAGGCATAAAATAATATACAAAAATATTTACGAAAACTCTAGTTTAGAACACAATTTTGCACTTTAAGTACTGGTAAAAAAGAACCAACTTTATTTGGTTAAAAATGAAAAAGATCTAAACGCAGTCGACAACATTGCTTTTTGATATTAAATTCTCTACACGGCTTTTTGATATTAAATTCTCTTGAGAAAAATAAATCAACTTCTTAGGCATAAAATAATATAAAATATAAAAAATGAAATAGATCAAAACGCAGTCGAAAACACTGTTTTTTGATATTAAATTCTCCAGTGAGAAAAACGGCCGAAGAAGCGGGTTGAAATGCCGATGGAAACGCAGCCGCATACTGTAATAATAGAATGCCACTGAGCTTTGCCATGCTCTTTGAAGATATTTGTCGATGAAAAAGGTAACAAATAGAGCAAAAATAAATCAACTTCTTAGGCATAAAATAATATACAAAAATATTTACGAAAACCCTAGTTTATAACACAATTTTGCACTTTAAGTACTGGTAAAAAAGAACCAACTTTATTTGGTTAAAAATGAAAAAGATCTAAACGCAGTCGACAACATTGCTTTTTGATATTAAATTCTCTACACTGCTTTTTGATATTAAATTGTCTTGAGAAAAATAAATCAACTTCTTAGGCATAAAATAATATAAAATATAAAAAATGAAATAGATCAAAACGCAGTCGAAAACACTGCTTTTTGATATTAAATTCTCCTGTGAGAAAAACGGCCGAAGAAGCGGGTTGAAATGCCGATGGAAACGCAGCCGCATACTGTAATAATAGAATGCCATTGATTTTTGCCATGCTCTTTGAAGATATTTGTCAATGAAAAAGTTAACAAATAGAGTAAAAAAAAATCAACTTCTTAGGCATAAAATAATATACAAAAATATTTACGAAAACTCTAGTTTATAACACAATTTTGCACTTTACGTACTGGTAAAAAGAACCAACTTTATTTGGTTAGAAACGAAAAAGATCTAAACGCAGTCGACAACATTGCTTTTTGATATTAAATTCTCTACACTGCTTTTTGATAATAAATTCTCTTGAGAAAAATAAATCAACTTCTTACGCATAAAATAATATAAAATATAAAAAATGAAATAGATCAAAACGCAGTCGAAAACACTGCTTTTCGATATTAAATTCTCCTGTGAGAAAAACGGCCGAAGAAGCGGGTTGAAATGCCGATGGAAACGCAGCCGCATACTGTAATAATAGAATGCCATTGATTTTTGCCATGCTCTTTGAAGATATTTGTCAATGAAAAAGTTAACAAATAGAGTAAAAAAAAATCAACTTCTTAGGCATAAAATAATATACAAAAATATTTACGAAAACTCTAGTTTATAACACAATTTTGCACTTTACGTACTGGTAAAAAGAACCAACTTTATTTGGTTAGAAACGAAAAAGATCTAAACGCAGTCGACAACATTGCTTTTTGATATTAAATTCTCTACACTGCTTTTTGATAATAAATTCTCTTGAGAAAAATAAATCAACTTCTTACGCATAAAATAATATAAATTATAAAAAATGAAATAGATCAAAACGCAGTCGAAAACACTGCTTTTTTATATTAAAGTCTCCAGTGAGAAAAACGGCCGAAGAAGCGGGTTGAAATGCCGATAGAAACGCAGCCGCATACTGTAATAATAGAATGCCATTGAGCTTTGCTATGCTCTTTGAAGATATTTGTCGATGAAAAAGGTAACAAATAGAGCAAAAATAAATCAACTTCTTAGGCATAAAATAATATACAAAAATATTTACGAAAACTCTAGTTTATAACACAATTTTGCACTTTAAGTACTGGTAAAAAAGAACCAACTTTATTTGGTTAAAAATGAAAAAGATCTAAACGCAGTCGACAACATTGCTTTTTGATATTAAATTCTCTACACTGCTTTTTGATAATAAATTCTCTTGAGAAAAATAAATCAACTTCTTACGCATAAAATAATATAAATTATAAAAAATGAAATAGATCAAAACGCAGTCGAAAACACTGCTTTTTTATATTAAAGTCTCCAGTGAGAAAAACGGCCGAAGAAGCGGGTTGAAATGCCGATGGAAACGCAGCCGCATACTGTAATAATAGAATGCCATTGAGCTTTGCTATGCTCTTTGAAGATATTTGTCGATGAAAAAGGTAACAAATAGAGCAAAAATAAATCAACTTCTTAGGCATAAAATAATATACAAAAATATTTACGAAAACTCTAGTTTATAAAACAATTTTGCACTTTAAGTACTGGTAAAAAAGAACCAACTTTATTTGGTTAAAAATGAAAAAGATCTAAACGCAGTCGACAACATTGCTTTTTGATATTAAATTCTCTACACTGCTTTTTGATATTAAATTGTCTTGAGAAAAATAAATCAACTTCTTAGGCATAAAATAATATAAAATATAAAAAATGAAATAGATCAAAACGCAGTCGAAAACACTGCTTTTTGATATTAAATTCTCCTGTGAGAAAAACGGCCGAAGAAGCGGGTTGAAATGCCGATGGAAACGCAGCCGCATACTGTAATAATAGAATGCCATTGATTTTTGCCATGCTCTTTGAAGATATTTGTCAATGAAAAAGTTAACAAATAGAGTAAAAAAAAATCAACTTCTTAGGCATAAAATAATATACAAAAATATTTACGAAAACTCTAGTTTATAACACAATTTTGCACTTTACGTACTGGTAAAAAGAACCAACTTTATTTGGTTAGAAACGAAAAAGATCTAAACGCAGTCGACAACATTGCTTTTTGATATTAAATTCTCTACACTGCTTTTTGATAATAAATTCTCTTGAGAAAAATAAATCAACTTCTTACGCATAAAATAATATAAAATATAAAAAATGAAATAGATCAAAACGCAGTCGAAAACACTGCTTTTCGATATTAAATTCTCCTGTGAGAAAAACGGCCGAAGAAGCGGGTTGAAATGCCGATGGAAACGCAGCCGCATACTGTAATAATAGAATGCCATTGATTTTTGCCATGCTCTTTGAAGATATTTGTCAATGAAAAAGTTAACAAATAGAGTAAAAAAAAATCAACTTCTTAGGCATAAAATAATATACAAAAATATTTACGAAAACTCTAGTTTATAACACAATTTTGCACTTTACGTACTGGTAAAAAGAACCAACTTTATTTGGTTAGAAACGAAAAAGATCTAAACGCAGTCGACAACATTGCTTTTTGATATTAAATTCTCTACACTGCTTTTTGATAATAAATTCTCTTGAGAAAAATAAATCAACTTCTTACGCATAAAATAATATAAATTATAAAAAATGAAATAGATCAAAACGCAGTCGAAAACACTGCTTTTTTATATTAAAGTCTCCAGTGAGAAAAACGGCCGAAGAAGCGGGTTGAAATGCCGATAGAAACGCAGCCGCATACTGTAATAATAGAATGCCATTGAGCTTTGCTATGCTCTTTGAAGATATTTGTCGATGAAAAAGGTAACAAATAGAGCAAAAATAAATCAACTTCTTAGGCATAAAATAATATACAAAAATATTTACGAAAACTCTAGTTTATAACACAATTTTGCACTTTAAGTACTGGTAAAAAAGAACCAACTTTATTTGGTTAAAAATGAAAAAGATCTAAACGCAGTCGACAACATTGCTTTTTGATATTAAATTCTCTACACTGCTTTTTGATAATAAATTCTCTTGAGAAAAATAAATCAACTTCTTACGCATAAAATAATATAAATTATAAAAAATGAAATAGATCAAAACGCAGTCGAAAACACTGCTTTTTTATATTAAAGTCTCCAGTGAGAAAAACGGCCGAAGAAGCGGGTTGAAATGCCGATGGAAACGCAGCCGCATACTGTAATAATAGAATGCCATTGAGCTTTGCTATGCTCTTTGAAGATATTTGTCGATGAAAAAGGTAACAAATAGAGCAAAAATAAATCAACTTCTTAGGCATAAAATAATATACAAAAATATTTACGAAAACTCTAGTTTATAAAACAATTTTGCACTTTAAGTACTGGTAAAAAAGAACCAACTTTATTTGGTTAAAAATGAAAAAGATCTAAACGCAGTCGACAACATTGCTTTTTGATATTAAATTCTCTACACGGCTTTTTGATATTAAATTCTCTTGAGAAAAATAAATCAACTTCTTAGGCATAAAATAATATAAAATATAAAAAATGAAATAGATCAAAACGCAGTCGAAAACACTGTTTTTTGATATTAAATTCTCCAGTGAGAAAAACGGCCGAAGAAGCGGGTTGAAATGCCGATGGAAACGCAGCCGCATACTGTAATAATAGAATGCCACTGAGCTTTGCCATGCTCTTTGAAGATATTTGTCGATGAAAAATGTAACAAATAGAGCAAAAATAAATCAACTTCTTAGGCATAAAATAATATACAAAAATATTTACGAAAACCCTAGTTTATAACACAATTTTGCACTTTAAGTACTGGTAAAAAAGAACCAACTTTATTTGGTTAAAAATGAAAAAGATCTAAACGCAGTCGACAACATTGCTTTTTGATATTAAATTCTCTACACTGCTTTTTGATATTAAATTGTCTTGAGAAAAATAAATCAACTTCTTAGGCATAAAATAATATAAAATATAAAAAATGAAATAGATCAAAACGCAGTCGAAAACACTGCTTTTCGATATTAAATTCTCCAGTGAGAAAAACGGCCGAAGAAGCGGGTTTAAATGCCGATGGAAACGCAGCCGCATACTGTAATAATAGAATGTCACTGACCTTTGCCATGCTCTTTGAAGATATTTGTCGATGAAAAAGGTAACAAAAATACAAACAAATAGAGCAAAAATAAAGCATTTTCTTAGACATAAAATAATATACAAAAATATTTACGAAAACTCTAGTTTATAACACAATTTTGCACTTTAAGTACTGGTAAAAAAGAACCAACTTTATTTGGTTTAAAATGAAAAAGATCTAAACGCAGTCGACAATATTGCTTTTTGATATTAAATTCTCTACACTGCTTTTTGATATTAAATTCTCTTGAGAAAAATAAATCAACTTCTTAGGCATAAAATAATATAAATTATAAAAAATGAAATAGATCAAAACGCAGTCGAAAACACTGCTTTTTGATATTAAATTCTCCAGTGAGAAAAACGGCCGAAGAAGTGGGTTGAAATGCCGATGAAAACGCAGCCGCATACTGTAATAATAGAATGCCACTGAGCTTTGCCATGCTCTTTGAAGATATTTGTCGATGAAAAAGGTAACAAAAATACAAACAAATAGAGCAAAAATAAATCAACTTCTTAAGCATAAAATAATATACAAAAATATTTACGAAAACTCTAGTTTATAACACAATTTTGCACTTTAAGTACTGGTAAAAAAGAACCAACTTTATTTGGTTAAAAATGAAAAAGATCTAAACGCAGTCGACAACATTGCTTTTTGATATTAAATTCTCTACACTGCTTTTTGATATTAAATTGTCTTGAGAAAAATAAATCAACTTCTTAGGCATAAAATAATATAAAATATAAAAAATGAAATAGATCAAAACGCAGTCGAAAACACTGCCTTTCGATATTAAATTCTCCAGTGAGAAAAACGGCCGAAGAAGCGGGTTGAAAGGCCGATGGAAACGCAGCCGCATACTGTAATAATAGAATGTCACTGAGCTTTGCCATGCTCTTTGAAGATATTTGTCGATGAAAAAGGTAACAAAAATACAAACAAATAGAGCAAAAATAAATCAACTTCTTAGGCATAAAATAATATACAAAAATATTTACGAAAACTCTAGTTTATAACACAATTTTGCACTTTAAGTACTGGTAAAAAAGAACCAACTTTATTTGGTTAAAAATGAAAAAGATCTAAACGCAGTCGACAATATTGCTTTTTGATATTAAATTCTCTACACTGCTTTTTGATATTAAATTCTCTTGAGAAAAATAAATCAACTTCTTAGGCATAAAATAATATAAATTATAAAAAATGAAATAGATCAAAACGCAGTCGAAAACACTGCTTTTTGATATTAAATTCTCCAGTGAGAAAAACGGCCGAAGAAGCGGGTTGAAATGCCGATGGAAACGCAGCCGCATACTGTAATAATAGAATGCCATTGAGCTTTGCCATGCTCTTTGAAGATATTTGTCGATGAAAAAGGTAACAAATAGAGCAAAAAAAATCAACTTCTTAGGCATAAAATAATATAGAAAAATATTTACGAAAACTCTAGTTTATAACACAATTTTGCACTTTACGTACTGGTAAAAAGAACCAACTTTATTTGGTTAGAAACGAAAAAGATCTAAACGCAGTCGACAACATTGCTTTTTGATATTAAATTCTCTACACTGCTTTTTGATAATAAATTCTCTTGAGAAAAATAAATCAACTTCTTAGGCATAAAATAATATAAAATATAAAAAATGAAATAGATCAAAACGCAGTCGAAAACACTGCTTTTTGATATTAAATTCTCCAGTGAGAAAAACGGCCGAAGAAGCGGGTTGAAATGCCGATGGAAACGCAGCCGCATACTGTAATAATAGAATGCCATTGAGCTTTGCCATGCTCTTTGAAGATATTTGTCAATGAAAAAGTTAACAAATAGAGTAAAAAAAAATCAACTTCTTAGGCATAAAATAATATACAAAAATATTTACGAAAACTCTAGTTTATAACACAATTTTGCACTTTACGTACTGGTAAAAAGAACCAACTTTATTTGGTTAGAAACGAAAAAGATCTAAACGCAGTCGACAACATTGCTTTTTGATATTAAATTCTCTACACTGCTTTTTGATAATAAATTCTCTTGAGAAAAATAAATCAACTTCTTACGCATAAAATAATATAAATTATAAAAAATGAAATAGATCAAAACGCAGTCGAAAACACTGCTTTTTTATATTAAAGTCTCCAGTGAGAAAAACGGCCGAAGAAGCGGGTTGAAATGCCGATGGAAACGCAGCCGCATACTGTAATAATAGAATGCCATTGAGCTTTGCTATGCTCTTTGAAGATATTTGTCGATGAAAAAGGTAACAAATAGAGCAAAAATAAATCAACTTCTTAGGCATAAAATAATATACAAAAATATTTACGAAAACTCTAGTTTATAACACAATTTTGCACTTTAAGTACTGGTAAAAAAGAACCAACTTTATTTGGTTAAAAATGAAAAAGATCTAAACGCAGTCGACAACATTACTTTTTGATATTAAATTCTCTACACTGCTTTTTGATAATAAATTCTCTTGAGAAAAATAAATCAACTTCTTACGCATAAAATAATATAAATTATAAAAAATGAAATAGATCAAAACGCAGTCGAAAACACTGCTTTTTTATATTAAAGTCTCCAGTGAGAAAAACGGCCGAAGAAGCGGGTTGAAATGCCGATGGAAACGCAGCCGCATACTGTAATAATAGAATGCCATTGAGCTTTGCTATGCTCTTTGAAGATATTTGTCGATGAAAAAGGTAACAAATAGAGCAAAAATAAATCAACTTCTTAGGCATAAAATAATATACAAAAATATTTACGAAAACCCTAGTTTATAACACAATTTTGCACTTTAAGTACTGGTAAAAAAGAACCAACTTTATTTGGTTAAAAATGAAAAAGATCTAAACGCAGTCGACAACATTGCTTTTTGATATTAAATTCTCTACACTGCTTTTTGATATTAAATTGTCTTGAGAAAAATAAATCAACTTCTTAGGCATAAAATAATATAAAATATAAAAAATGAAATAGATCAAAACGCAGTCGAAAACACTGCTTTTTGATATTAAATTCTCCAGTGAGAAAAACGGCCGAAGAAGCGGGTTGAAATGCCGATGGAAACGCAGCCGCATACTGTAATAATAGAATGCCATTGAGCTTTGCCATGCTCTTTGAAGATATTTGTCAATGAAAAAGTTAACAAATAGAGTAAAAAAAAATCAACTTCTTAGGCATAAAATAATATACAAAAATATTTACGAAAACTCTAGTTTATAACACAATTTTGCACTTTACGTACTGGTAAAAAGAACCAACTTTATTTGGTTAGAAACGAAAAAGATCTAAACGCAGTCGACAACAATGCTTTTTGATATTAAATTCTCTACACTGCTTTTTGATAATAAATTCTCTTGAGAAAAATAAATCAACTTCTTACGCATAAAATAATATAAATTATAAAAAATGAAATAGATCAAAACGCAGTCGAAAACACTGCTTTTTTATATTAAAGTCTCCAGTGAGAAAAACGGCCGAAGAAGCGGGTTGAAATGCCGATGGAAGCGCAGCCGCATACTGTAATAATAGAATGCCATTGAGCTTTGCTATGCTCTTTGAAGATATTTGTCGATGAAAAAGGTAACAAATAGAGCAAAAATAAATCAACTTCTTAGGCATAAAATAATATACAAAAATATTTACGAAAACTCTAGTTTATAACACAATTTTGCACTTTAAGTACTGGTAAAAAAGAACCAACTTTATTTGGTTAAAAATGAAAAAGATCTAAACGCAGTCGACAACATTGCTTTTTGATATTAAATTCTCTACACTGCTTTTTGATAATAAATTCTCTTGAGAAAAATAAATCAACTTCTTACGCATAAAATAATATAAATTATAAAAAATGAAATAGATCAAAACGCAGTCGAAAACACTGCTTTTTTATATTAAAGTCTCCAGTGAGAAAAACGGCCGAAGAAGCGGGTTGAAATGCCGATGGAAACGCAGCCGCATACTGTAATAATAGAATGCCATTGAGCTTTGCTATGCTCTTTGAAGATATTTGTCGATGAAAAAGGTAACAAATAGAGCAAAAATAAATCAACTTCTTAGGCATAAAATAATATACAAAAATATTTACGAAAACTCTAGTTTATAACACAATTTTGCACTTTAAGTACTGGTAAAAAAGAACCAACTTTATTTGGTTAAAAATGAAAAAGATCTAAACGCAGTCGACAACATTGCTTTTTGATATTAAATTCTCTACACGGCTTTTTGATATTAAATTCTCTTGAGAAAAATAAATCAACTTCTTAGGCATAAAATAATATAAAATATAAAAAATGAAATAGATCAAAACGCAGTCGAAAACACTGTTTTTTGATATTAAATTCTCCAGTGAGAAAAACGGCCGAAGAAGCGGGTTGAAATGCCGATGGAAACGCAGCCGCATACTGTAATAATAGAATGCCAATGAGCTTTGCCATGCTCTTTGAAGATATTTGTCGATGAAAAATGTAACAAATAGAGCAAAAATAAATCAACTTCTTAGGCATAAAATAATATACAAAAATATTTACGAAAACCCTAGTTTATAGCACAATTTTGCACTTTAAGTACTGGTAAAAAAGAACCAACTTTATTTGGTTAAAAATGAAAAAGATCTAAACGCAGTCGACAACATTGCTTTTTGATATTAAATTCTCTACACTGCTTTTTGATATTAAATTGTCTTGAGAAAAATAAATCAACTTCTTAGGCATAAAATAATATAAAATATAAAAAATGAAATAGATCAAAACGCAGTCGAAAACACTGCTTTTCGATATTAAATTCTCCAGTGAGAAAAACGGCCGAAGAAGCGGGTTTAAATGCCGATGGAAACGCAGCCGCATACTGTAATAATAGAATGTCACTGAGCTTTGCCATGCTCTTTGAAGATATTTGTCGATGAAAAAGGTAACAAAAATACAAACAAATAGAGCAAAAATAAATCAACTTCTTAGACATAAAATAATATACAAAAATATTTACGAAAACTCTAGTTTATAACACAATTTTGCACTTTAAGTACTGGTAAAAAAGAACCAACTTTATTTGGTTTAAAATGAAAAAGATCTAAACGCAGTCGACAATATTGCTTTTTGATATTAAATTCTCTACACTGCTTTTTGATATTAAATTCTCTTGAGAAAAATAAATCAACTTCTTAGGCATAAAATAATATAAATTATAAAAAATGAAATAGATCAAAACGCAGTCGAAAACACTGCTTTTTGATATTAAATTCTCCAGTGAGAAAAACGGCCGAAGAAGTGGGTTGAAATGCCGATGGAAACGCAGCCGCATACTGTAATAATAGAATGCCACTGAGCTTTGCCATGCTCTTTGAAGATATTTGTCGATGAAAAAGGTAACAAAAATACAAACAAATAGAGCAAAAATAAATCAACTTCTTAAGCATAAAATAATATACAAAAATATTTACGAAAACTCTAGTTTATAACACAATTTTGTACTTTAAGTACTGGTAAAAAAGAACCAACTTTATTTGGTTAAAAATGAAAAAGATCTAAACGCAGTCGACAACATTGCTTTTTGATATTAAATTCTCTACACTGCTTTTTGATATTAAATTCTCTTGAGAAAAATAAATCAACTTCTTAGGCATAAAATAATATAAATTATAAAAAATGAAATAGATCAAAACGCAGTCGAAAACACTGCTTTTTGATATTAAATTCTCCAGTGAGAAAAACGGCCGAAGAAGCGGGTTGAAATGCCGATGGAAACGCAGCCGCATACTGTAATAATAGAATGCCATTGAGCTTTGCCATGCTCTTTGATTATTTGTCGATGAAAAAGGTAACAAAAATACAAACAAAGAGAGCAAAAATAAATCAACTTCTTAGGCATAAAATAATATACAAAAATATTTACGAAAACTCTAGTTTATAACACAATTTTGCACTTTAAGTACTGGTAAAAAAGAACCAACTTTATTTGGTTAAAAATGAAAAAGATCTAAACGCAGTCGACAATATTGCTTTTTGATATTAAATTCTCTACACTGCTTTTTGATATTAAATTCTCTTGAGAAAAATAAATCAACTTCTTAGGCATAAAATAATATAAATTATAAAAAATGAAATAGATCAAAACGCAGTCGAAAACACTGCTTTTTGATATTAAATTCTCCAGTGAGAAAAACGGCCGAAGAAGCGGGTTGAAATGCCGATGGAAACGCAGCCGCATACTGTAATAATAGAATGCCATTGAGCTTTGCCATGCTCTTTGAAGATATTTGTCGATGAAAAAGGTAACAAATAGAGCAAAAAAAATCAACTTCTTAGGCATAAAATAATATAGAAAAATATTTACGAAAACTCTAGTTTATAACACAATTTTGCACTTTACGTACTGGTAAAAAGAACCAACTTTATTTGGTTAGAAACGAAAAAGATCTAAACGCAGTCGACAACATTGCTTTTTGATATTAAATTCTCTACACTGCTTTTTGATAATAAATTCTCTTGAGAAAAATAAATCAACTTCTTAGGCATAAAATAATATAAAATATAAAAAATGAAATAGATCAAAACGCAGTCGAAAACACTGCTTTTTGATATTAAATTCTCCAGTGAGAAAAACGGCCGAAGAAGCGGGTTGAAATGCCGATGGAAACGCAGCCGCATACTGTAATAATAGAATGCCATTGAGCTTTGCCATGCTCTTTGAAGATATTTGTCAATGAAAAAGTTAACAAATAGAGTAAAAAAAAAATCAACTTCTTAGGCATAAAATAATATACAAAAATATTTACGAAAACTCTAGTTTATAACACAATTTTGCACTTTACGTACTGGTAAAAAGAACCAACTTTATTTGGTTAGAAACGAAAAAGATCTAAACGCAGTCGACAACATTGCTTTTTGATATTAAATTCTCTACACTGCTTTTTGATAATAAATTCTCTTGAGAAAAATAAATCAACTTCTTAGGCATAAAATAATATAAAATATAAAAAATGAAATAGATCAAAACGCAGTCGAAAACACTGCTTTTTGATATTAAATTCTCCAGTGAGAAAAACGGCCGAAGAAGCGGGTTGAAATGCCGATGGAAACGCAGCCGCATACTGTAATAATAGAATGCCATTGAGCTTTGCCATGCTCTTTGAAGATATTTGTCAATGAAAAAGTTAACAAATAGAGTAAAAAAAAATCAACTTCTTAGGCATAAAATAATATACAAAAATATTTACGAAAACTCTAGTTTATAACACAATTTTGCACTTTACGTACTGGTAAAAAGAACCAACTTTATTTGGTTAGAAACGAAAAAGATCTAAACGCAGTCGACAACATTGCTTTTTGATATTAAATTCTCTACACTGCTTTTTGATAATAAATTCTCTTGAGAAAAATAAATCAACTTCTTACGCATAAAATAATATAAATTATAAAAAATGAAATAGATCAAAACGCAGTCGAAAACACTGCTTTTTTATATTAAAGTCTCCAGTGAGAAAAACGGCCGAAGAAGCGGGTTGAAATGCCGATGGAAACGCAGCCGCATACTGTAATAATAGAATGCCATTGAGCTTTGCTATGCTCTTTGAAGATATTTGTCGATGAAAAAGGTAACAAATAGAGCAAAAATAAATCAACTTCTTAGGCATAAAATAATATACAAAAATATTTACGAAAACTCTAGTTTATAACACAATTTTGCACTTTAAGTACTGGTAAAAAAGAACCAACTTTATTTGGTTAAAAATGAAAAAGATCTTACGCATAAAATAATATAAATTATAAAAAATGAAATAGATCAAAACGCAGTCGAAAACACTGCTTTTTTATATTAAAGTCTCCAGTGAGAAAAACGGCCGAAGAAGCGGGTTGAAATGCCGATGGAAACGCAGCCGCATACTGTAATAATAGAATGCCACTGAGCTTTGCCATGCTCTTTGAAGATATTTGTCGATGAAAAAGGTAACAAATAGAGCAAAATAAATCAACTTCTTAGGCATAAAATAATATAGAAAAATATTTACGAAAACTCTAGTTTATAACACAATTTTGCACTTTACGTACTGGTAAAAAGAACCAACTTTATTTGGTTAAAAATGAAAAAGATCTAAACGCAGTCGACAACATTGCTTTTTGATATTAAATTCTCTACACTGCTTTTTGATAATAAATTCTCTTGAGAAAAATAAATCAACTTCTTAGGCATAAAATAATATAAAATATAAAAAATGAAATAGATCAAAACGCAGTCGAAAACACTGCTTTTTGATATTAAATTCTCCAGTGAGAAAAACGGCCGAAGAAGCGGGTTGAAATGCCGATGGAAACGCAGCCGCATACTGTAATAATAGAATGCCATTGAGCTTTGCCATGCTCTTTGAAGATATTTGTCGATGAAAAAGGTAACAAATAGAGCAAAAAAAATCAACTTCTTAGGCATAAAATAATATACAAAAATATTTACGAAAACCCTAGTTTATAACACAATTTTGCACTTTAAGTACTGGTAAAAAAGAACCAACTTTATTTGGTTAGAAACGAAAAAGATCTAAACGCAGTCGACAACATTGCTTTTTGATATTAAATTCTCTACACTGCTTTTTGATAATAAATTCTCTTGAGAAAAATAAATCAACTTCTTACGCATAAAATAATATAAATTATAAAAAATGAAATAGATCAAAACGCAGTCGAAAACACTGCTTTTTTATATTAAAGTCTCCAGTGAGAAAAACGGCCGAAGAAGCGGGTTGAAATGCCGATGGAAACGCAGCCGCATACTGTAATAATAGAATGCCACTGAGCTTTGCCATGCTCTTTGAAGATATTTGTCGATGAAAAAGGTAACAAATAGAGCAAAATAAATCAACTTCTTAGGCATAAAATAATATAGAAAAATATTTACGAAAACTCTAGTTTATAACACAATTTTGCACTTTACGTACTGGTAAAAAGAACCAACTTTATTTGGTTAGAAACGAAAAAGATCTAAACGCAGTCGACAACATTGCTTTTTGATATTAAATTCTCTACACTGCTTTTTGATAATAAATTCTCTTGAGAAAAATAAATCAACTTCTTAGGCATAAAATAATATAAAATATAAAAAATGAAATAGATCAAAACGCAGTCGAAAACACTGCTTTTTTATATTAAAGTCTCCAGTGAGAAAAACGGCCGAAGAAGCGGGTTGAAATGCCGATGGAAACGCAGCCGCATACTGTAATAATAGAATGCCATTGAGCTTTGCTATGCTCTTTGAAGATATTTGTCGATGAAAAAGGTAACAAATAGAGCAAAAATAAATCAACTTCTTAGGCATAAAATAATATACAAAAATATTTACGAAAACTCTAGTTTATAACACAATTTTGCACTTTAAGTACTGGTAAAAAAGAACCAACTTTATTTGGTTAAAAATGAAAAAGATCTAAACGCAGTCGACAACATTTGTTCGGAACCAAATCAAATTAGAGCAGTTTCTTGAAAATTTTATTTTTATATATTTTTTTTTTTTTTTTTTTAATATAACTTTAGCAGTGTAGTAGCATTTAATAAAGTGTTACCATATTGAATCCATAACATGAAATCAACTTGATATGACGTCATAATCCAAACAAGTAGACATATAGTTGACTTTATTTGGTATTGGTAAACAAGTAAGTATATAGTTGACTTTATTTGGTATTGGTAATTCTATTATTTTGTATTAGTGTACAAATAACTCCGCCTACTGTGTTAATCAGTTGCTATGGGGTTATTACGGTACAAAGAAAAATTGATAAGCTCGATCGTGGGAATTGAAATTTACAGTTCACACCGATCCAGTTATGTTAGTATAAATACCATGCGCTTGCTGCAAGTTTAGTTTAGTTTGCCTTTTGCTTTCATTAAAGAGTGTGTTAAATCTTTTAGAATTTTTTAAAGTTTCCTTTAAATTTTCCTAATTATAATATCAGGGTTCTGACTTGATATTAGTATTTCAAATTTCTTTCTTTTTTCGCTTCTAAATTCAGGGTTTTGACCTGAATTTTCTTTAGTTCTCAGGGTTTTGACTTGAGATCTTCTTTTACTATAATATCAGGGTTTTGACCTGATATCTTTCTAAACTATTAATCTTCTTTTACTATAATATCAGGGTTTTGACCTGATATCTTTCTTTAAACTATAATCTCGGGGTTTTGACTTGAGATTATCCTAAAACTTAATCTCAGGGTTTTGACTTGAGATTATCCTAAAGCTTAATCTCAGGGTTTTGACTTGAGATTATCCTAAAACTTAATCTCAGGGTTTTGACTTGAGATTATCCTAAAACTTAATCTCAGGGTTTTGACTTGAGACTTCTCCAATTCTCAGGGTTACGACTTGAGATTTAGCCCTATCATAGTGCAGTACAGCGCAATTTATCAGACAAAGAAAGAAAAAATTAAATAAATTAATTTCATTTTGTTTTAGTGTTTTACTCAACGCTGGAACGTGTTGAGCAGGTAAGTACAAATCCTTACTCAAGTTAATATATAAAATAAACTCATCCAATCAGCATTTTATTTTCTTATTTCAATAAAATTAATTTTCAAAGTGTTAATGTGGTATTATTTGATAATCAAAACTTATCCTTAATAAACCAAGCTCATACAATATAAAAACGAATCCTTAAATTTATAAGTGTGTGGTATTTCTAAAATACACCCAACATTTTGGTCCTTCGAGCCGGATTGTGTGATTGGTTTATAAGCTAAGTTTACAATATATTTTAACAAAATGCCTATTAACGCGCTTATCGACAAACAAACAGTTTTTTCCAACCTTATTAATAAATCTATCGTCAATTTCAAAAAAACAGCCATTCAGAAACGAACAAGATCTTTAGCAGAAGCTCGATTATCCGCTGTAGAAAAACTATGGGAATCGTATTCTGCGAATCATTGTGAAATTGAAATTTCTGCTTCACAAATATCTACCGAAGAATTAAATAAATATGAGTACTTTGCTAAAGATCAATATTCCGAGCAAGAAGAAAAATATTTCGACTATGTGGCCACGTTGAAAGATTTAATTAATTATGATCAGAACCCTAAGCCCTCTTTTAATCCTAACTTAAGTTCAGGACTACCTACAAGTAATTTACAGTTACCAAAGATAGCCATTCCTAAATTTACAGGTTCATATGATTCTTGGACTTCTTTTCATGATCTCTTTGTTGCTCTAATTCATGAAAACTATTCACTTTCACCCGCACAAAAACTACAATATTTAAAATCAAGTCTTTCTGGAGAAGCCGAAACCTTAGTCAAATATTACAAACTTTCTGATGCAAACTATGAAATTGCGTGGAAGGTACTTCGCGATAGATATCATAATCCACGAGCACTAGTTAAAGCACAGTTAAGATTAATGTGTAATCAATCTTCCTTGTCTGTTGAAACTGCCAAAAGCCTAAAAAGTTTATTAGACGTCACGATAGGATGTGTATCAGAATTAGAAAATATGGGGGTATCTACGAACGGTATGGATCCTATATTGATTTTCATAATTTCACAAAAATTATCCCGTGAAACACAATCCTTATGGGAGGCTGAGCTTAAAGGCAAAAGTGAACTACCAACATTCGAGCAGTTTAAGTCATTCTTAGAATATCGTTTTAGAACACTTGAATCTATTTTAACAACCAGGTCTTCTGATTCAAAACCCCATGAAAATCTTTTCTCACCACGAAAAGTGCAATTACATACTCACAATAGTTACTCTGCTCCTTTGTGTACAGTGTGTAAGCAAGATCACAATATATATCAATGTTCTAAGTTCAAAAACTATGACATTGAATCACGAATCCAATTCGTCAAATCCAAACGTCTATGCTTCAATTGCTTATCTAATCGACACTTTACACCACAGTGCATCAGTAAAAGACGTTGTCTTCACTGCGGGAAGCTTCATCATTCACTCTTGCATCAAAAATATAATTTTAACAAGAATGTTGTAATGCATCCTGTTAAATCAAACGGCCCTGAAGGCCTTAATGAACCACAACCTAGCAAGCAACCCTCAACTGTAAAGCCAACTGGAAAAACTTTACAATCTCTCTACAACTCTTTCAATCGACAAGCCTTGTTAGGTACGGCACTAGTTAACGTGCATTCCAAATCAGGGGAAACATTTACCTTGAGAGCACTCATTGACTCTGGCTCTCAAGTTTCCTTTATTACCGCAGCCGCTGCAGCTAAGCTCAAGCTCAAAAAACATAAGTTATCAATGCAGATAACAGGTGTCAATAATTCCAAAGCAACACATGTTAAACATAAAGTATCATTATTGCTACAATCCCGCTATGTCACAATTAACAAAATCCATCTTCAAGCGATGGTGATTCCAACTATAACAGATCTTGCGCCACCGCATATTATCAACCGTCAAAAATTGACGTATTTACATAACCTTCAGTTAGCAGATCCCAATTTCCATCAACCAGGCAAGGTTGACCTACTATTAGGAGCAGATGCATATAGCAGCATCATCCTAGATGGTATCCGCAAGGGTCCAGCTGGTACACCTGTAGCTCAAAACAGTATGCTAGGCTGGATTCTATTTGGTAGCACTGAAAATTCTTCATCAACAAAGGTAATATCATTATCAACGAATCTAATACCTCAAAACGAAGGTAGTCTAGACACACTTTTACGCCGATTTTGGGAAATAGAGAATATACCTAGCTCACCAAAATTAACAAAATCGGAGCAAGAATGTGAAGAATTTTATAAAAGTACCTACAGGCGTCAAGATGACGGACGTTTTGAAGTACGCCTTCCTTTTCTAAATAACGAGCAACCAGACCTTGGAAACTCATACTTCATGGCCCTAAGAAGGTTTCTTAGTTTAGAAAAGCGCTTACAACATGATCCTGCACTTAATAATGAATATAAGGCTTGCATCGACGAATATTTAAAATTGGGACACATGGAAGAGGTAACTGAAATGGTACCAGCAAATAAGTGCTATTACATACCGCATCATGCTGTTTTTAAGGACAGTACTACTACTAAGCTCCGCATCGTTTTCGATGCTTCCGCTATTTCGTCTAATGGCAAAAATCTAAACGACCAGCTTCATAATGGTCAAAAACTACAATCTAATTTGTTTTCAACCATCTTAAAATGGAGAAAACACCGGTATGCTATGTCCGCAGATATTGAAAAGATGTACAGAATGATTAATTTAAATAAAAATGATCACCCGAGATCACCCTTCAAAACCAATAAAGGTCTATGTTTTGAATACTGTCACATTTGGCATCAAGCCATCTCCTTTTTTGTCGATCCGATCTTTGCATCAATTAGCCAAAGATGGAGCAGAATCACATCCCTTAGCATCATCAGTTATACTAAAAGATTTTTATATTGATGATGCAATAACCGGGGCATCTTCTTTAGAACAAGCATTAGAAATTCAATCCCAGCTAATCAATCTGTTGAAATCGGCTGGATTCAATTTAAGAAAATGGGTCGCAAATAACCAAGCTCTTCTGAAAAATATTCCACCTGAAGATAGAGAAAAGAAAATTCCATTAAGGTTTGCAGATGATGAGTCAATCAAAGCATTAGGTATTCAATGGTATCCATCAACTGATATTCTTACTATTCAATCTCCGAAAATTGATAATGGTCCGGTTACAAAACGATTTATATTATCCTGCATAGCAAAACTATTTGATCCATTAGGTTGGATATCACCAATAGTCATAACTGGAAAGATCTTAATGCAAAAGTTATGGTTATCGGGATGCTCATGGGATGATCCTATTCCCGAAAATTTAGCCACTGAGTGGAACAAATTGAACTCTGAGTTAGGTTACATTAATCACATTCAAATTCCGAGATGGATACATTTAACTTCATCTTATTCCAATTGTCAAATACATGGATTTTCTGATGCTTCTATACAAGCATACTCTGCGGCTGTTTATATACGTGTTATAGATAAATGTGGGGAAATTCATGTAAACCTTGTTACCGCTAAAAGCAAGGTCGCCCCGACCAAGCCAGTCACGTTACCCCGTCTAGAGCTCAATGGAGCTGCTCTGCTGTCTATGTTAATTATTCAAACCCAGAATGATTTGGAGCTAAAAAACGTTCCAGTTTATGCATGGACAGATTCCACTATTACCTTAACCTGGGTTAAAAGTGACCCCCGAAAATATAAAACATTCGTTGCCAACCGTATAGCAAGTATACAAGAATCCATACCTATAGAAGCCTGGAATCACGTTCGATCTAAAGATAATCCTGCTGATTATAACTCACGAGGAATCGAGCCCTCCACATTAGTCAATCTACCCCTATGGTGGCATGGACCATCATGGCTAAGCAAGCCTGAATCTCAATGGATTAAGAGCAATCAAATCCACGCTACTTCTGTTGATGAAGAACAAAAAAGACTCACTTTGAATTTTCTTACTACTGAAGTTATTGATAACATTTTTCTTAAATTTTCAACATTTTCCCGTTTAATAAGAATTTTAGCTTACTCTTTAAGATTTTATTACAATCTTAAACTAAAGCGTTCCGAACGCACAACTGGTTTTTTAACTTCAGAGGAGATTCAACAAACAAAATTTCGAATACTGAAACTAGCTCAAATGTCTGAATATTCATCTGAAATGCGAGATCTTCAAAATAATAAGTTTGTAAGTTCAAAAAGCACTTTAATCACGTTAAATCCGTTTCGCGATCATACAGGGCTATTACGAGTTGGTGGAAGAATTTCTAATTCCAATCTCTTCTATGCTAAAAAACATCCCATAATTTTGCCTAAATCTTCCAACCATGTAACGTCATTAATTATACGCCATTTCCATCACCAAACTCTTCATGGAGGTGTAGAATTAACTCTATCTGCTATACGAAATGAATATTGGCTATTGCATGGAAGAAGAAATGTAAGACATTTAATACACCAGTGTGTTATATGTTTTAAACAAAGGCCAACACCTAATACTCAACTAATGGGAAATCTACCTGCATGTCGCATAACTCCTTCACGCCCCTTTTCCCATACAGGTATAGACTTTGCAGGACCACTCAATATCAAAATGTCAAAACATCGGGGGAATCGTCTGTATAAAGGATATATATGTTTATTTATATGCATGGCTACAAAGGCAATTCATTTGGAACCAGTATCAGATTTAGGTTCCAATGCGTTTCTTGCTGCATTTCAAAGATTTATAAGCAGACGAGGTCTTTGTACAGATATTTATTCCGACAACGGTACCAATTTTGTTGGCGCAAGAACCATTTTAGATAAGGATTTAAAAACTGCCATAAAAACACAAAATTTTATGCCGCTGAACAGATTGCTAACAAAGGCATCACTTGGCATTTCAATCCTCCGTCAGCCCCTCATTTCGGTGGACTCTGGGAAGCGGGAGTGAAATCCGTAAAATACCATCTAAAAAGAATACTCGGGAATACTTCATTGACTTTTGAAGAATTATCTACAGTACTAGCTCAAATAGAAGGCTGCCTTAATTCACGACCATTGTGTAGACTATCTGAAGACCCTAATGATGATCAAATACTTACTCCAGGGCATTTTTTGATAGGCACTTCTATAAATACATATCCTGAAGGACCAGTCAATATAAATTCACATCCAATCTCTCGGTGGAACTTTCTGAATCAGCTAAAACATCATTTTTGGCAAAGATGGTCAAAGGAATATCTTGTTCAACTTCAAAATCGGCCTAAATGGAAAACTCAAGAACGAAATCTCAAAATTGGAGATATCGTCATTCTTAAAGAAAACAATATTCCCCCAGGTAAGTGGCCCTTAGGAAAAATTTTAAACACCCATACAGGCCCAGACAATTTAATTCGCGTAGTCTCTATACAAACTCCAACTACCACAATCATTAGACCGATTCACAAAACCTGTTTATTACCTAGTAATAACAGTTGTTCTGATAAATAATTTCAATTTTGTTTATCACATTTGTCTTAAAAATTAGAAACTTGCTCAAATGTACCGTTTACCCTTTTTTCTATAAATAGATGGTTTCAAAAAAAACATTAATCAGTCAATCTTTAAAAGCGTCTAAGGTGACTGAAGTAAATTTCAAATATATAACAATTTTCTTTCTTTTTTTTTTTTTCTCTCTCTTGTGTGTTTATCAACATTTCAATCAGGTATTCAAACCATTTTCTAAACCTAAGCTTAGTTTGATTTATTATTATTATTATTGTTCAGAAATGTCTGAAACTTTTGATCGGCCACCAACGCCGGGTCGGAATATCGAACGGTTATTTTTAACATCATCCAGCACTACAACTCCAATGGCCACAGTGACCAGAGGTGTGAATATAATGACACTGAATAATTCCAACGCCATTGTTGAAATTTCCGATAGTGAGGAAACATCATCCAACATCAATCATACGAGGACAAGGGTCAAGGGGAGAATCAACACCACCAGATTTAAAGGAACTCCTAAGGAGATCAACGTCTTAAAGAACATCGTCATCAGGCATGCTGATTCAGACCCGGAAAAAAGCCTGATGGTGATTGTAGAGGACCATGGCATACAGTATCCTGTTTTTATTCCAAAAGACAAACTGTTGCAATCAAAAAAAAAGAAGTACCGTACCACCATTCCAACCGGTCGTAGGGTAAATATAAAATTATCAAAGGAAGGAAAAATAAAGGTCTTATTGCCATAATTTTTTTGTTTTTATCCTGTATCGAAGCCCAACTTCATAAAGGTAAATCTGATAGAAATCTCGTACAAAATAAAATCTTTCAACGGGGCCCAGTATGTTCGGAACCAAATCAAATTATAGCAGTTTCTTGAAAATTTTATTTTTATATATTTTTTTTTTTTTTTTTTAATATAACTTTAGCAGTGTAGTAGCATTTAATAAAGTGTTACCATATTGAATCCATAACATGAAATCAACTTGATATGACGTCATAATCCAAACAAGTAGACATATAGTTGACTTTATTTGGTATTGGTAAACAAGTAAGTATATAGTTGACTTTATTTGGTATTGGTAATTCTATTATTTTGTATTAGTGTACAAATAACTCCGCCTACTGTGTTAATCAGTTGCTATGGGGTTATTACGGTACAAAGAAAAATTGATAAGCTCGATCGTGGGAATTGAAATTTACAGTTCACACCGATCCAGTTATGTTAGTATAAATACCATGCGCTTGCTGCAAGTTTAGTTTAGTTTGCCTTTTGCTTTCATTAAAGAGTGTGTTAAATCTTTTAGAATTTTTTAAATATTCCGTTTTCCGCCTATAAACTCAGGGTTTTGACCTGAGTTTTCCTTTAAATTTTCCTAATTATAATATCAGGGTTCTGACTTGATATTAGTATTTCAAATTTCTTTCTTTTTTCGCTTCTAAATTCAGGGTTTTGACCTGAATTTTCTTTAGTTCTCAGGGTTTTGACTTGAGATCTTCTTTTACTATAATATCAGGGTTTTGACCTGATATCTTTCTAAACTATTAATCTTCTTTTACTATAATATCAGGGTTTTGACCTGATATCTTTCTTTAAACTATAATCTCGGGGTTTTGACTTGAGATTATCCTAAAACTTAATCTCAGGGTTTTGACTTGAGATTATCCTAAAACTTAATCTCAGGGTTTTGACTTGAGATTATCCTAAAACTTAATCTCAGGGTTTTGACTTGAGATTATCCTAAAACTTAATCTCAGGGTTTTGACTTGAGACTTCTCCAATTCTCAGGGTTACGACTTGAGATTTAGCCCTATCATAGTGCAGTACAGCGCAATTTATCAGACAAAGAAAGAAAAAATTAAATAAATTAATTTCATTTTGTTTTAGTGTTTTACTCAACGCTGGAACGTGTTGAGCAGGTAAGTACAAATCCTTACTCAAGTTAATATATAAAATAAACTCATCCAATCAGCATTTTATTTTCTTATTTCAATAAAATTAATTTTCAAAGTGTTAATGTGGTATTATTTGATAATCAAAACTTATCCTTAATAAACCAAGCTCATACAATATAAAAACGAATCCTTAAATTTATAAGTGTGTGGTATTTCTAAAATACACCCAACAACATTGCTTTTTGATATTAAATTCTCTACACTGCTTTTTGATATTAAATTGTCTCTAGAAAAATAAATCAACTTCTTAGGCATAAAATAATATAAAATATAAAAAATGAAATAGATCAAAACGCAGTCGAAAACACTGCTTTTCGATATTAAATTCTCCAGTGAGAAAAACGGCCGAAGAAGCGGGTTTAAATGCCGATGGAAACGCAGCCGCATACTGTAATAATAGAATGTCACTGAGCTTTGCCATGCTCTTTGAAGATATTTGTCGATGAAAAAGGTAACAAAAATACAAACAAATAGAGCAAAAATAAATCAACTTTTTAGACATAAAATAATATACAAAAATATTTACGAAAACTCTAGTTTATAACACAATTTTGCACTTTAAGTACTGGTAAAAAAGAACCAACTTTATTTGGTTTAAAATGAAAAAGATCTAAACGCAGTCGACAATATTGCTTTTTGATATTAAATTCTCTACACTGCTTTTTGATATTAAATTCTCTTGAGAAAAATAAATCAACTTCTTAGGCATAAAATAATATAAATTATAAAAAATGAAATAGATCAAAACGCAGTCGAAAACACTGCTTTTTGATATTAAATTCTCCAGTGAGAAAAACGGCCGAAGAAGTGGGTTGAAATGCCGATGGAAACGCAGCCGCATACTGTAATAATAGAATGCCACTGAGCTTTGCCATGCTCTTTGAAGATATTTGTCGATGAAAAAGGTAACAAAAATACAAACAAATAGAGCAAAAATAAATCAACTTCTTAAGCATAAAATAATATACAAAAATATTTACGAAAACTCTAGTTTATAACACAATTTTGCACTTTAAGTACTGATAAAAAAGAACCAACTTTATTTGGTTAAAAATGAAAAAGATCTAAACGCAGTCGACAACATTGCTTTTTGATATTAAATTCTCTACACTGCGTTTTGATATTAAATTGTCTTGAGAAAAATAAATCAACTTCTTAGGCATAAAATAATATAAATTATAAAAAATGAAATAGATCAAAACGCAGTCGAAAACACTGCTTTTTGATATTAAATTCTCCAGTGAGAAAAACGGCCGAAGAAGCGGGTTGAAATGCCGATGGAAACGCAGCCGCATACTGTAATAATAGAATGCCATTGAGCTTTGCCATGTCTTTGAAGATATTTGTCGATGAAAAAGGTAACAAATAGAGCAAAAAAAATCAACTTCTTAGGCATAAAATATTTACGAAAACTCTAGTTTATAACACAATTTTGCACTTTACGTACTGGTAAAAAGAACCAACTTTATTTGGTTAGAAACGAAAAAGATCTACACGCAGTCGACAACATTGCTTTTTGATATTAAATTCTCTACACTGCTTTTTGATAATAAATTCTCTTGAGAAAAATAAATCAACTTCTTACGCATAAAATAATATAAATTATAAAAAATGAAATAGATCAAAACGCAGTCGAAAACACTGCTTTTCGATATTAAATTCTCCAGTGAGAAAAACGGCCGAAGAAGCGGGTTGAAAGGCCGATGGAAACGCAGCCGCATACTGTAATAATAGAATGCCACTGAGCTTTGCCATGCTCTTTGAAGATATTTGTCGATGAAAAAGGTAACAAAAATACAAACAAATAGAGCAAAAATAAATCAACTTCTTAGGCATAAAATAATATACAAAAATATTTACGAAAACTCTAGTTTATAACACAATTTTGCACTTTAAGTACTGGTAAGAAAGAACCAACTTTATTTGGTTAAAAATGAAAAAGATCTAAACGCAGTCGACAATATTGCTTTTTAATATTAAATTCTCTACACTGCTTTTTGATATTAAATTCTCTTGAGAAAAATAAATCAACTTCTTAGGCATAAAATAATATAAATTATAAAAAATGAAATAGATCAAAACGCAGTCGAAAACACTGCTTTTTGATATTAAATTCTCCAGTGAGAAAAACGGCCGAAGAAGCGGGTTGAAATGCCGATGGAAACGCAGCCGCATACTGTAATAATAGAATGCCATTGAGCTTTGCCATGCTCTTTGAAGATATTTGTCGATGAAAAAGGTAACAAATAGAGCAAAAAAAATCAACTTCTTAGGCATAAAATAATATACAAAAATATTTACGAAAACCCTAGTTTATAACACAATTTTGCACTTTAAGTACTGGTAAAAAAGAACCAACTTTATTTGGTTAGAAACGAAAAAGATCTAAACGCAGTCGACAACATTGCTTTTTGATATTAAATTCTCTACACTGCTTTTTGATAATAAATTCTCTTGAGAAAAATAAATCAACTTCTTAGGCATAAAATAATATAAATTATAAAAAATGAAATAGATCAAAACGCAGTCGAAAACACTGCTTTTTGATATTAAATTCTCCAGTGAGAAAAACGGCCGAAGAAGCGGGTTGAAATGCCGATGGAAACGCAGCCGCATACTGTAATAATAGAATGCCATTGAGCTTTGCCATGTCTTTGAAGATATTTGTCGATGAAAAAGGTAACAAATAGAGCAAAAAAAATCAACTTCTTAGGCATAAAATATTTACGAAAACTCTAGTTTATAACACAATTTTGCACTTTACGTACTGGTAAAAAGAACCAACTTTATTTGGTTAGAAACGAAAAAGATCTACACGCAGTCGACAACATTGCTTTTTGATATTAAATTCTCTACACTGCTTTTTGATAATAAATTCTCTTGAGAAAAATAAATCAACTTCTTACGCATAAAATAATATACAAAAATATTTACGAAAACCCTAGTTTATAACACAATTTTGCACTTTAAGTACTGGTAAAAAAGAACCAACTTTATTTGGTTAGAAACGAAAAAGATCTAAACGCAGTCGACAACATTGCTTTTTGATATTAAATTCTCTACACTGCTTTTTGATAATAAATTCTCTTGAGAAAAATAAATCAACTTCTTACGCATAAAATAATATAAATTATAAAAAATGAAATAGATCAAAACGCAGTCGAAAACACTGCTTTTCGATATTAAATTCTCCAGTGAGAAAAACGGCCGAAGAAGCGGGTTGAAATGCCGATGGAAACGCAGCCGCATACTGTAATAATAGAATGCCATTGAGCTTTGCCATGCTCTTTGAAGATATTTGTCGATGAAAAAGGTAACAAATAGAGCAAAAAAAATCAACTTCTTAGGCATAAAATAATATACAAAAATATTTACGAAAACCCTAGTTTATAACACAATTTTGCACTTTAAGTACTGGTAAAAAAGAACCAACTTTATTTGGTTAGAAACGAAAAAGATCTAAACGCAGTCGACAACATTGCTTTTTGATATTAAATTCTCTACACTGCTTTTTGATAATAAATTCTCTTGAGAAAAATAAATCAACTTCTTACGCATAAAATAATATAAATTATAAAAAATGAAATAGATCAAAACGCAGTCGAAAACACTGCTTTTCGATATTAAATTCTCCAGTGAGAAAAACGGCCGAAGAAGCGGGTTGAAAGGCCGATGGAAACGCAGCCGCATACTGTAATAATAGAATGCCATTGAGCTTTGCCATGTCTTTGAAGATATTTGTCGATGAAAAAGGTAACAAATAGAGCAAAAAAAATCAACTTCTTAGGCATAAAATATTTACGAAAACTCTAGTTTATAACACAATTTTGCACTTTACGTACTGGTAAAAAGAACCAACTTTATTTGGTTAGAAACGAAAAAGATCTAAACGCAGTCGACAATATTGCTTTTTGATATTAAATTCTCTACACTGCTTTTTGATAATAAATTCTCTTGAGAAAAATAAATCAACTTCTTACGCATAAAATAATATAAATTATAAAAAATGAAATAGATCAAAACGCAGTCGAAAACACTGCTTTTCGATATTAAATTCTCCAGTGAGAAAAACGGCCGAAGAAGCGGGTTGAAAGGCCGATGGAAACGCAGCCGCATACTGTAATAATAGAATGCCACTGAGCTTTGCCATGCTCTTTGAAGATATTTGTCGATGAAAAAGGTAACAAAAATACAAACAAATAGAGCAAAAATAAATCAACTTCTTAGGCATAAAATAATATACAAAAATATTTACGAAAACTCTAGTTTATAACACAATTTTGCACTTTAAGTACTGGTAAGAAAGAACCAACTTTATTTGGTTAAAAATGAAAAAGATCTAAACGCAGTCGACAATATTGCTTTTTAATATTAAATTCTCTACACTGCTTTTTGATATTAAATTCTCTTGAGAAAAATAAATCAACTTCTTAGGCATAAAATAATATAAATTATAAAAAATGAAATAGATCAAAACGCAGTCGAAAACACTGCTTTTTGATATTAAATTCTCCAGTGAGAAAAACGGCCGAAGAAGCGGGTTGAAATGCCGATGGAAACGCAGCCGCATACTGTAATAATAGAATGCCATTGAGCTTTGCCATGTCTTTGAAGATATTTGTCGATGAAAAAGGTAACAAATAGAGCAAAAAAAATCAACTTCTTAGGCATAAAATATTTACGAAAACTCTAGTTTATAACACAATTTTGCACTTTACGTACTGGTAAAAAGAACCAACTTTATTTGGTTAGAAACGAAAAAGATCTACACGCAGTCGACAACATTGCTTTTTGATATTAAATTCTCTACACTGCTTTTTGATAATAAATTCTCTTGAGAAAAATAAATCAACTTCTTACGCATAAAATAATATAAAATATAAAAAATGAAATAGATCAAAACGCAGTTGAAAACACTGCTTTTTGATATTAAAGTCTCCAGTGAGAAAAACGGCCGAAGAAGCGGGTTGAAATGCCGATGGAAACGCAGCCGCATACTGTAATAATAGAATGCCATTGAGCTTTGCTATGCTCTTTGAAGATATTTGTCGATGAAAAAGGTAACAAGTAGAGCAAAAATAAAGCAACTTCTTAGGCATAAAATAATATACAAAAATATTTACGAAAACTCTAGTTTATAACACAATTTTGCACTTTAAGTACTGGTAAAAAAGAACCAACTTTATTTGGTTAAAAATGAAAAAGATCTAAACGCAGTCGACAATATTGCTTTTTGATATTAAATTCTCTACACTGCTTTTGGATATTAAATTCTCTTGAGAAAAATAAATCAACTTCTTAGGCATAAAATAATATAAATTATAAAAAATGAAATAGATCAAAACGCAGTCGAAAACACTGCTTTTTGATATTAAATTGTCTTGAGAAAAATAAATCAACTTCTTAGGCATAAAATAATATAAAATATAAAAAATGAAATAGATCAAAACGCAGTCGAAAACACTGCTTTTCGATATTAAATTCTCCAGTGAGAAAAACGGCCGAAGAAGCGGGTTGAAATGCCGATGGAAACGCAGCCGCATACTGTAATAATAGAATGCCACTGAGCTTTGCCATGCTCTTTGAAGATATTTGTCGATGAAAAAGGTAACAAAAATACAAACAAATAGAGCAAAAATAAATCAACTTCTTAGGCATAAAATAATATACAAAAATATTTACGAAAACTCTAGTTTATAGCACAATTTTGCACTTTAAGTACTGGTAAAAAAGAACCAACTTTATTTGGTTAAAAACGAAAAACATCTAAACGCAGTCGACAACATTGCTTTTTGATATTAAATTCTATACACTGCTTTTTGATATTAAATCCTCTTGAGAAAATTAAATCAACTTCTTAGGCATAAAATAATATAAAATATAAAAAATGAAATAGATCCAAACGCAGTCGAAAACACTGCTTTTTGATATTAAATTCCCCAGTGAGAAACACGGCCGAAGAAGCGGGTTGAAATGCCGATGGAAACGCAGCCGCATACTGTTATAATAGAATGCCATTGAGCTTTGCCATGCTCTTTGAAGATATTTGTCGATGAAAAAGGTAGCAAATAGAGCAAAACTAAATCAACTTCTTAGGCATAAAATAATATACAAAAATATTTACGAAAACTCTAGTTTATAACACAATTTTGCACTTTAAGTACTGGTAAAAAAGAACCATATTTATTTGGTTAAAAGTGAAAAAGATTTAAACGCAGTCGACAACATTGCTTTTTGATATTAAATTCTATACACTGCTTTTTGATATTAAATTGTCTTGAGAAAAGTAAATCAACTTCTTAGGCATAAAATAATATAAAATATAAAAAATGAAATAGATCAAAACGCAGTCGAAAACACTGCTTTTCGATATTAAATTCTCCAGTGAGAAAAACGGCCGAAGAAGCGGGTTGAAATGCCGATGGAAACGCAGCCGCATACTGTAATAATAGAATGCCACTGAGCTTTGCCATGCTCTTTGAAGATATTTGTCGATGAAAAAGGTAACAAAAATACAAACAAATAGAGCAAAAATAAATCAACTTCTTAGGCATAAAATAATATACAAAAATATTTACGAAAACCCTAGTTTATAACACAATTTTGCACTTTAAGTACTGGTAAAAAAGAACCAACTTTGTTTGGTTAAAAACGAAAAACATCTAAACGCAGTCGACAACATTGCTTTTTGATATTAAATTCTCTACACTGCTTTTTGATATTAAATTCTCTTGAGAAAAATAAATCAACTTCTTAGGCATAAAATAATATAAAATATAAAAAATGAAATAGATCAAAACGCAGTCGAAAACACTGCTTTTTGATATTAAATTCTCTAGTGAGAAATACGGCCGAAGAAGCGGGTTGAAATGCCGATGGAAACGCAGCCGCATACTGTTATAATAGAATGCCATTGAGCTTTGCCATGCTCTTTGAAGATATTTGTCGATGAAAAAGGTAGCAAATAGAGCAAAACTAAATCAACTTCTTAGGCATAAAATAATATACAAAAATATTTACGAAAACCCTAGTTTATAACACAATTTTGCACTTTAAGTACTGGTAAAAAAGAACCAACTTTGTTTGGTTAAAAACGAAAAACATCTAAACGCAGTCGACAACATTGCTTTTTGATATTAAATTCTCTACACTGCTTTTTGATATTAAATTCTCTTGAGAAAAATAAATCAACTTCTTAGGCATAAAATAATATAAAATATAAAAAATGAAATAGATCAAAACGCAGTCGAAAACACTGCTTTTCGATATTAAATTCTCCAGTGAGAAAAACGGCCGAAGAAGCGGGTTGAAATGCCGATGGAAACGCAGCCGCATACTGTAATAATAGAATGCCACTGAGCTTTGCCATGCTCTTTAAAGATATTTGTCGATGAAAAAGGTAACAAAAATACAAACAAATAGAGCAAAAATAAATCAACTTCTTAGGCATAAAATAATATACAAAAATATTTACGAAAACCCTAGTTTATAACACAATTTTGCACTTTAAGTACTGGTAAAAAAGAACCATATTTATTTGGTTAAAAGTGAAAAAGATTTAAACGCAGTCGACAACATTGCTTTTGATATTAAATTCTATACACTGCTTTTTGATATTAAATTGTCTTGAGAAAAGTAAATCAACTTCTTAGGCATAAAATAATATAAAATATAAAAAATGAAATAGTTCAAAACGCAGTCGAAAACACTGCTTTTCGATATTAAATTCTCCAGTGAGAAAAACGGCCGAAGAAGCGGGTTGAAATGCCGATGGAAACGCAGCCGCATACTGTAATAATAGAATGCCACTGAGCTTTGCCATGCTCTTTGAAGATATTTGTCGATGAAAAAGGTAACAAAAATACAAACAAATAGAGCAAAAATAAATCAACTTCTTAGGCATAAAATAATATACAAAAATATTTACGAAAACTCTAGTTTATAGCACAATTTTGCACTTTAAGTACTGGTAAAAAAGAACCAACTTTATTTGGTTAAAAACGAAAAACATCTAAACGCAGTCGACAACATTGCTTTTTGATATTAAATTCTCTACACTGCTTTTTGATATTAAATTCTCTTGAGAAAAGTAAATCAACTTCTTAGGCATAAAATAATATAAAATATAAAAAATGAAATAGATCAAAACGCAGTCGAAAACACTGCTTTTCGATATTAAATTCTCCAGTGAGAAAAACGCCCGAAGAAGCGGGTTGAAATGCCGATGGAAACGCAGCCGCATACTGTAATAATAGAATGCCACTGAGGTTTGCCATGCTCTTTGAAGATATTTGTCGATGAAAAAGGTAGCAAATAGAGCAAAACTAAATCAACTTCTTAGGCATAAAATAATATACAAAAATATTTACGAAAACTCTAGTTTATAACACAATTTTGCACTTTAAGTACTGGTAAAAAAGAACCATATTTATTTGGTTAAAAGTGAAAAAGATTTAAACGCAGTCGACAACATTGCTTTTTGATATTAAATTCTATACACTGCTTTTTGATATTAAATTGTCTTGAGAAAAGTAAATCAACTTCTTAGGCATAAAATAATATAAAATATAAAAAATGAAATAGATCAAAACGCAGTCGAAAACACTGCTTTTCGATATTAAATTCTCCAGTGAGAAAAACGCCCGAAGAAGCGGGTTGAAATGCCGATGGAAACGCAGCCGCATACTGTAATAATAGAATGCCACTGAGGTTTGCCATGCTCTTTGAAGATATTTGTCGATGAAAAAGGTAACAAAAATACAAACAAATAGAGCAAAAATAAATCAACTTCTTACGCATAAAATAATATACAAAAATATTTACGAAAACTCTAGTTTATAACACAATTTTGCACTTTAAGTACTGGTAAAAAAGAACCATATTTATTTGGTTAAAAGTGAAAAAGATTTAAACGCAGTCGACAACATTGCTTTTTGATATTAAATTCTATACACTGCTTTTTGATATTAAATTGTCTTGAGAAAAGTAAATCAACTTCTTAGGCATAAAATAATATAAAATATAAAAAATGAAATAGATCAAAACGCAGTCGAAAACACTGCTTTTCGATATTAAATTCTCCAGTGAGAAAAACGGCCGAAGAAGCGGGTTGAAATGCCGATGGAAACGCAGCCGCATACTGTAATAATAGAATGCCACTGAGCTTTGCCATGCTCTTTGAAGATATTTGTCGATGAAAAAGGTAACAAAAATACAAACAAATAGAGCAAAAATAAATCAACTTCTTAGGCATAAAATAATATACAAAAATATTTACGAAAACCCTAGTTTATAACACAATTTTGCACTTTAAGTACTGGTAAAAAAGAACCAACTTTGTTTGGTTAAAAACGAAAAACATCTAAACGCAGTCGACAACATTGCTTTTTGATATTAAATTCTCTACACTGCTTTTTGATATTAAATTCTCTTGAGAAAAATAAATCAACTTCTTAGGCATAAAATAATATAAAATATAAAAAATGAAATAGATCAAAACGCAGTCGAAAACACTGCTTTTCGATATTAAATTCTCCAGTGAGAAAAACGGCCGAAGAAGCGGGTTGAAATGCCGATGGAAACGCAGCCGCATACTGTAATAATAGAATGCCACTGAGCTTTGCCATGCTCTTTGAAGATATTTGTCGATGAAAAAGGTAACAAAAATACAAACAAATAGAGCAAAAATAAATCAACTTCTTAGGCATAAAATAATATACAAAAATATTTACGAAAACTCTAGTTTATAGCACAATTTTGCACTTTAAGTACTGGTAAAAAAGAACCAACTTTATTTGGTTAAAAACGAAAAACATCTAAACGCAGTCGACAACATTGCTTTTTGATATTAAATTCTATACACTGCTTTTTGATATTAAATCCTCTTGAGAAAATTAAATCAACTTCTTAGGCATAAAATAATATAAAATATAAAAAATGAAATAGATCCAAACGCAGTCGAAAACACTGCTTTTTGATATTAAATTCCCCAGTGAGAAACACGGCCGAAGAAGCGGGTTGAAATGCCGATGGAAACGCAGCTGCATACTGTAATAATAGAATGCCACTGAGGTTTGCCATGCTCTTTGAAGATATTTGTCGATGAAAAAGGTAACAAAAATACAAACAAATAGAGCAAAAATAAATCAACTTCTTACGCATAAAATAATATACAAAAATATTTACGAAAACTCTAGTTTATAACACAATTTTGCACTTTAAGTACTGGTAAAAAAGAACCATATTTATTTGGTTAAAAGTGAAAAAGATTTAAACGCAGTCGACAACATTGCTTTTTGATATTAAATTCTATACACTGCTTTTTGATATTAAATTGTCTTGAGAAAAGTAAATCAACTTCTTAGGCATAAAATAATATAAAATATAAAAAATGAAATAGATCAAAACGCAGTCGAAAACACTGCTTTTCGATATTAAATTCTCCAGTGAGAAAAACGCCCGAAGAAGCGGGTTGAAATGCCGATGGAAACGCAGCCGCATACTGTAATAATAGAATGCCACTGAGGTTTGCCATGCTCTTTGAAGATATTTGTCGATGAAAAAGGTAACAAAAATACAAACAAATAGAGCAAAAATAAATCAACTTCTTACGCATAAAATAATATACAAAAATATTTACGAAAACTCTAGTTTATAACACAATTTTGCACTTTAAGTACTGGTAAAAAAGAACCATATTTATTTGGTTAAAAGTGAAAAAGATTTAAACGCAGTCGACAACATTGCTTTTTGATATTAAATTCTATACACTGCTTTTTGATATTAAATTGTCTTGAGAAAAGTAAATCAACTTCTTAGGCATAAAATAATATAAAATATAAAAAATGAAATAGATCAAAACGCAGTCGAAAACACTGCTTTTCGATATTAAATTCTCCAGTGAGAAAAACGGCCGAAGAAGCGGGTTGAAATGCCGATGGAAACGCAGCCGCATACTGTAATAATAGAATGCCACTGAGCTTTGCCATGCTCTTTGAAGATATTTGTCGATGAAAAAGGTAGCAAATAGAGCAAAACTAAATCAACTTCTTAGGCATAAAATAATATACAAAAATATTTACGAAAACTCTAGTTTATAACACAATTTTGCACTTTAAGTACTGGTAAAAAAGAACCATATTTATTTGGTTAAAAGTGAAAAAGATTTAAACGCAGTCGACAACATTGCTTTTTGATATTAAATTCTATACACTGCTTTTTGATATTAAATTGTCTTGAGAAAAGTAAATCAACTTCTTAGGCATAAAATAATATAAAATATAAAAAATGAAATAGATCAAAACGCAGTCGAAAACACTGCTTTTCGATATTAAATTCTCCAGTGAGAAAAACGCCCGAAGAAGCGGGTTGAAATGCCGATGGAAACGCAGCCGCATACTGTAATAATAGAATGCCACTGAGGTTTGCCATGCTCTTTGAAGATATTTGTCGATGAAAAAGGTAACAAAAATACAAACAAATAGAGCAAAAATAAATCAACTTCTTACGCATAAAATAATATACAAAAATATTTACGAAAACTCTAGTTTATAACACAATTTTGCACTTTAAGTACTGGTAAAAAAGAACCATATTTATTTGGTTAAAAGTGAAAAAGATTTAAACGCAGTCGACAACATTGCTTTTTGATATTAAATTCTATACACTGCTTTTTGATATTAAATTGTCTTGAGAAAAGTAAATCAACTTCTTAGGCATAAAATAATATAAAATATAAAAAATGAAATAGATCAAAACGCAGTCGAAAACACTGCTTTTCGATATTAAATTCTCCAGTGAGAAAAACGGCCGAAGAAGCGGGTTGAAATGCCGATGGAAACGCAGCCGCATACTGTAATAATAGAATGCCACTGAGCTTTGCCATGCTCTTTGAAGATATTTGTCGATGAAAAAGGTAACAAAAATACAAACAAATAGAGCAAAAATAAATCAACTTCTTAGGCATAAAATAATATACAAAAATATTTACGAAAACCCTAGTTTATAACACAATTTTGCACTTTAAGTACTGGTAAAAAAGAACCAACTTTGTTTGGTTAAAAACGAAAAACATCTAAACGCAGTCGACAACATTGCTTTTTGATATTAAATTCTCTACACTGCTTTTTGATATTAAATTCTCTTGAGAAAAATAAATCAACTTCTTAGGCATAAAATAATATAAAATATAAAAAATGAAATAGATCAAAACGCAGTCGAAAACACTGCTTTTTGATATTAAATTCTCTAGTGAGAAATACGGCCGAAGAAGCGGGTTGAAATGCCGATGGAAACGCAGCCGCATACTGTTATAATAGAATGCCATTGAGCTTTGCCATGCTCTTTGAAGATATTTGTCGATGAAAAAGGTAGCAAATAGAGCAAAACTAAATCAACTTCTTAGGCATAAAATAATATACAAAAATATTTACGAAAACCCTAGTTTATAACACAATTTTGCACTTTAAGTACTGGTAAAAAAGAACCAACTTTGTTTGGTTAAAAACGAAAAACATCTAAACGCAGTCGACAACATTGCTTTTTGATATTAAATTCTCTACACTGCTTTTTGATATTAAATTCTCTTGAGAAAAATAAATCAACTTCTTAGGCATAAAATAATATAAAATATAAAAAATGAAATAGATCAAAACGCAGTCGAAAACACTGCTTTTCGATATTAAATTCTCCAGTGAGAAAAACGGCCGAAGAAGCGGGTTGAAATGCCGATGGAAACGCAGCCGCATACTGTAATAATAGAATGCCACTGAGCTTTGCCATGCTCTTTGAAGATATTTGTCGATGAAAAAGGTAACAAAAATACAAACAAATAGAGCAAAAATAAATCAACTTCTTAGGCATAAAATAATATACAAAAATATTTACGAAAACCCTAGTTTATAACACAATTTTGCACTTTAAGTACTGGTAAAAAAGAACCATATTTATTTGGTTAAAAGTGAAAAAGATTTAAACGCAGTCGACAACATTGCTTTTGATATTAAATTCTATACACTGCTTTTTGATATTAAATTGTCTTGAGAAAAGTAAATCAACTTCTTAGGCATAAAATAATATAAAATATAAAAAATGAAATAGATCAAAACGCAGTCGAAAACACTGCTTTTCGATATTAAATTCTCCAGTGAGAAAAACGGCCGAAGAAGCGGGTTGAAATGCCGATGGAAACGCAGCCGCATACTGTAATAATAGAATGCCACTGAGCTTTGCCATGCTCTTTGAAGATATTTGTCGATGAAAAAGGTAACAAAAATACAAACAAATAGAGCAAAAATAAATCAACTTCTTAGGCATAAAATAATATACAAAAATATTTACGAAAACTCTAGTTTATAACACAATTTTGCACTTTAAGTACTGGTAAAAAAGAACCATATTTATTTGGTTAAAAGTGAAAAAGATTTAAACGCAGTCGACAACATTGCTTTTGATATTAAATTCTATACACTGCTTTTTGATATTAAATTGTCTTGAGAAAAGTAAATCAACTTCTTAGGCATAAAATAATATAAAATATAAAAAATGAAATAGATCAAAACGCAGTCGAAAACACTGCTTTTCGATATTAAATTCTCCAGTGAGAAAAACGGCCGAAGAAGCGGGTTGAAATGCCGATGGAAACGCAGCCGCATACTGTAATAATAGAATGCCACTGAGCTTTGCCATGCTCTTTGAAGATATTTGTCGATGAAAAAGGTAACAAAAATACAAACAAATAGAGCAAAAATAAATCAACTTCTTAGGCATAAAATAATATACAAAAATATTTACGAAAACCCTAGTTTATAACACAATTTTGCACTTTAAGTACTGGTAAAAAAGAACCAACTTTGTTTGGTTAAAAACGAAAAACATCTAAACGCAGTCGACAACATTGCTTTTTGATATTAAATTCTCTACACTGCTTTTTGATATTAAATTCTCTTGAGAAAAATAAATCAACTTCTTAGGCATAAAATAATATAAAATATAAAAAATGAAATAGATCAAAACGCAGTCGAAAACACTGCTTTTTGATATTAAATTCTCTAGTGAGAAATACGGCCGAAGAAGCGGGTTGAAATGCCGATGGAAACGCAGCCGCATACTGTTATAATAGAATGCCATTGAGCTTTGCCATGCTCTTTGAAGATATTTGTCGATGAAAAAGGTAGCAAATAGAGCAAAACTAAATCAACTTCTTAGGCATAAAATAATATACAAAAATATTTACGAAAACCCTAGTTTATAACACAATTTTGCACTTTAAGTACTGGTAAAAAAGAACCAACTTTGTTTGGTTAAAAACGAAAAACATCTAAACGCAGTCGACAACATTGCTTTTTGATATTAAATTCTCTACACTGCTTTTTGATATTAAATTCTCTTGAGAAAAATAAATCAACTTCTTAGGCATAAAATAATATAAAATATAAAAAATGAAATAGATCAAAACGCAGTCGAAAACACTGCTTTTCGATATTAAATTCTCCAGTGAGAAAAACGGCCGAAGAAGCGGGTTGAAATGCCGATGGAAACGCAGCCGCATACTGTAATAATAGAATGCCACTGAGCTTTGCCATGCTCTTTGAAGATATTTGTCGATGAAAAAGGTAACAAAAATACAAACAAATAGAGCAAAAATAAATCAACTTCTTAGGCATAAAATAATATACAAAAATATTTACGAAAACCCTAGTTTATAACACAATTTTGCACTTTAAGTACTGGTAAAAAAGAACCATATTTATTTGGTTAAAAGTGAAAAAGATTTAAACGCAGTCGACAACATTGCTTTTGATATTAAATTCTATACACTGCTTTTTGATATTAAATTGTCTTGAGAAAAGTAAATCAACTTCTTAGGCATAAAATAATATAAAATATAAAAAATGAAATAGATCAAAACGCAGTCGAAAACACTGCTTTTCGATATTAAATTCTCCAGTGAGAAAAACGGCCGAAGAAGCGGGTTGAAATGCCGATGGAAACGCAGCCGCATACTGTAATAATAGAATGCCACTGAGCTTTGCCATGCTCTTTGAAGATATTTGTCGATGAAAAAGGTAACAAAAATACAAACAAATAGAGCAAAAATAAATCAACTTCTTAGGCATAAAATAATATACAAAAATATTTACGAAAACCCTAGTTTATAACACAATTTTGCACTTTAAGTACTGGTAAAAAAGAACCAACTTTGTTTGGTTAAAAACGAAAAACATCTAAACGCAGTCGACAACATTGCTTTTTGATATTAAATTCTCTACACTGCTTTTTGATATTAAATTCTCTTGAGAAAAATAAATCAACTTCTTAGGCATAAAATAATATAAAATATAAAAAATGAAATAGATCAAAACGCAGTCGAAAACACTGCTTTTTGATATTAAATTCTCTAGTGAGAAATACGGCCGAAGAAGCGGGTTGAAATGCCGATGGAAACGCAGCCGCATACTGTGATAATAGAATGCCATTGAGCTTTCCATGTCTTTGAAGATATTTGTCGATGAAAAAGGTAACAAATAGAGTAAAAATAAATCAACTTCTTAGGCATAAAATAATATACAAAAATATTTACGAAAACTCTAGTTTATAACACAATTTTGCACTTTAAGTACTGGTAAAAAAGAACCATATTTATTTGGTTAAAAGTGAAAAAGATTTAAACGCAGTCGACAACATTGCTTTTTGATATTAAATTCTCTACACTGCTTTTTGATATTAAATTGTCTTGAGAAAAAAAAAACAACTTCTTAGGCATAAAATAATATAAAATATAAAAAATGAAATAGATCAAAACGCAGTCGAAAACACTGCTTTTTGATATTAAATTCTCCAGTGAGAAAAACGGCCGAAGAAGCGGGTTGAAATGCCGATGGAAACGCAGCCGCATACTGTAATAATAGAATGCCATTGAGCTTTGCCATGCTCTTTGAAGATATTTGTCAATGAAAAAGGAAACAAATAAACAAACAAATAGAGAAAAAATAAATCAACTTCTCAGGCATAAAATAATATACAGAAATATTTACGAAAACCCTAGTTTATAACACAATTTTGCACTTTAAGTACTGGTAAAAAGGAACCAACTTTATTTGGTTAAAAATGAAAAAGATCTAAACGCAGTCGACAACATTGCTTTTTGATGTTAAATTCTCTACATTGCTTTTTGATATTAAATCTCTTGGGAAAAATAAATCAACTTCTTAGACATAAAATAATATAAAATATAAAAAATGAAATAGATCAAAACGCAGTCGAGAACACTGCTTTTTGATATTAAATTCTCTAGTGAGAAATACGGCCGAAGAAGCGGGTTGAAATGCCGATGGAAACGCAGCCGCATACTGTAATAATAGAATGCCATTGAGCTTTGCCATGTCTTTGAAGATATTTGTCGATGAAAAAGGTAACAAATAGAGTAAAACAAAATCAACTTCTTAGGCATAAAATAATATACAAAAATATTTACGAAAACTCTAGTTTATAACACAATTTTGCACTTTAAGTACTGGTAAAAAAGAAAAAACTTTATTTGGTTAAAAATGAAAAAGATCTAAACGCAGTCGACAACATTGCTTTTTGATATTAAATTCTCTACACTGCTTTTTGATATTAAATTCTCTTGAGAAAAATAAATCAACTTCTTAGGCATAAAATAATATAAAATATAAAATATGAAATAGATCAAAACGCAGTCGAAAACACTGCTTTTTGATATTAAATTCTCTAGTGAGAAATACGGCCGAAGAAGCGGGTTGAAATGCCGATGGAAAAGCAGCCGCATACTGTAATAATAGAATGCCATTGAGCTTTGCCATGCTCTTTGAAGATATTTGTCAATGAAAAAGGAAACAAATAAACAAACAAATAGAGAAAAAATAAATCAACTTCTCAGGCATAAAATAATATACAGAAATATTTACGAAAACCCTAGTTTATAACACAATTTTGCACTTTAAGTACTGGTAAAAAGGAACCAACTTTATTTGGTTAAAAATGAAAAAGATCTAAACGCAGTCGACAACATTGCTTTTTGATGTTAAATTCTCTACATTGCTTTTTGATATTAAATCCTCTTGGGAAAAATAAATCAACTTCTTAGGCATAAAATAATATAAAATATAAAAAATGAAATAGATCAAAACGCAGTCGAAAACACTGCTTTTTGATATTAAATTCTCTAGTGAGAAATACGGCCGAAGAAGCGGGTTGAAATGCCGATGGAAACGCAGCCGCATACTGTAATAATAGAATGCCATTGAGCTTTGCCATGTCTTTGAAGATATTTGTCGATGAAAAAGGTAACAAATAGAGTAAAACAAAATCAACTTCTTAGGCATAAAATAATATACAAAAATATTTACGAAAACTCTAGTTTATAACACAATTTTGCACTTTAAGTACTGGTAAAAAAGAAACAACTTTATTTGGTTAAAAATGAAAAAGATCTAAACGCAGTCGACAACATTGCTTTTTGATATTAAATTCTCTACACTGCTTTTTGATATTAAATTCTCTTGAGAAAAATAAATCAACTTCTTAGGCATAAAATAATATAAAATATAAAAAATGAAATAGATCAAAACGCAGTCGAAAACACTGCTTTTTGATATTAAATTCCCCAGTGAGAAAAACGGCAGAAGAAGAGGGTTGAAATGCCGGTGGAAACGAAGCCGCATACTGTAATAATAGAATGCCATTGAGCTTTGCCATGCTCTTTGAAGATATTTGTCGATGAAAAAGGTAGCAAATAGAGCAAAACTAAATCAACTTCTTAGGCATAAAATAAAATAAAATATAAAAAATGAAATAGATCAAAACGCAGTCGAAAACACTGCTTTTTGATATTAAATTCTCCAGTGAGAAATACGGCCGAAGAAGCGGGTTGAAATGCCGATGGAAACGCAGCCGCATACTGTAATAATAGAATGCCATTGAGCTTTGCCATGCTCTTTGAAGATATTTGTCGATGAAAAAGGTAACAAATAGAGCCAAAAAAAATCAACTTCTTAGGCATAAAATAATATACAAAAATATTTACGAAAACTCTAGTTTATAACACAATTTTGCACTTTAAGTACTGGTAAAAAAGAAACAACTTTATTTGGTTAAAAATGAAAAAGATCTAAACGCAGTCGACAACATTGCTTTTTGATATTAAATTCTCTACACTGCTTTTTGATATTAAATTCTCTTGAGAAAAATAAATCAACTTCCTAGGCATAAAATAATATAAAATATAAAAAATGAAATAGATCAAAACGCAGTCGAAAACACTGCTTTTTGATATTAAATTCCCCAGTGAGAAAAACGGCAGAAGAAGAGGGTTGAAATGCCGATGGAAACGAAGCCGCATACTGTAATAATAGAATGCCATTGAGCTTTGCCATGCTCTTTGAAGATATTTGTCGATGAAAAAGGTAGCAAATAGAGCAAAACTAAATCAACTTCTTAGGCATAAAATAAAATAAAATATAAAAAATGAAATAGATCAAAACGCAGTCGAAAACACTGCTTTTTGATATTAAATTCTCTAGTGAGAAATACGGCCGAAGAAGCGGGTTGAAATGCCGATGGAAACGCAGCCGCATACTGTAATAATAGAATGCCATTGAGCTTTGCCATGTCTTTGAAGATATTTGTCGATGAAAAAGGTAACAAATAGAGTAAAACAAAATCAACTTCTTAGGCATAAAATAATATACAAAAATATTTACGAAAACTCTAGTTTATAACACAATTTTGCACTTTAAGTACTGGTAAAAAAGAAAAAACTTTATTTGGTTAAAAATGAAAAAGATCTAAACGCAGTCGACAACATTGCTTTTTGATATTAAATTCTCTACACTGCTTTTTGATATTAAATTCTCTTGAGAAAAATAAATCAACTTCTTAGGCATAAAATAATATAAAATATAAAAAATGAAATAGATCAAAACGCAGTCGAAAACACTGCTTTTTGATATTAAATTCTCTAGTGAGAAATACGGCCGAAGAAGCGGGTTGAAATGCCGATGGAAACGCAGCCGCATACTGTAATAATAGAATGCCATTGAGCTTTGCCATGCTCTTTGAAGATATTTGTCAATGAAAAAGGAAACAAATAAACAAACAAATAGAGAAAAAATAAATCAACTTCTCAGGCATAAAATAATATACAGAAATATTTACGAAAACCCTAGTTTATAACACAATTTTGCACTTTAAGTACTGGTAAAAAGGAACCAACTTTATTTGGTTAAAAATGAAAAAGATCTAAACGCAGTCGACAACATTGCTTTTTGATGTTAAATTCTCTACATTGCTTTTTGATATTAAATCCTCTTGGGAAAAATAAATCAACTTCTTAGGCATAAAATAATATAAAATATAAAAAATGAAATAGATCAAAACGCAGTCGAAAACACTGCTTTTTGATATTAAATTCTCTAGTGAGAAATACGGCCGAAGAAGCGGGTTGAAATGCCGATGGAAACGCAGCCGCATACTGTAATAATAGAATGCCATTGAGCTTTGCCATGTCTTTGAAGATATTTGTCGATGAAAAAGGTAACAAATAGAGTAAAACAAAATCAACTTCTTAGGCATAAAATAATATACAAAAATATTTACGAAAACTCTAGTTTATAACACAATTTTGCACTTTAAGTACTGGTAAAAAAGAAACAACTTTATTTGGGTAAAAATGAAAAAGATCTAAACGCAGTCGACAACATTGCTTTTTGATATTAAATTCTCTACACTGCTTTTTGATAATAAATTCTCTTGAGAAAAATAAATCAACTTCTTAGGCATAAAATAATATAAAATATAAAAAATGAAATAGATCAAAACGCAGTCGAAAACACTGCTTTTTGATATTAAATTCCCCAGTGAGAAAAACGGCAGAAGAAGAGGGTTGAAATGCCGATGGAAACGAAGCCGCATACTGTAATAATAGAATGCCATTGAGCTTTGCCATGCTCTTTGAAGATATTTGTCGATGAAAAAGGTAGCAAATAGAGCAAAACTAAATCAACTTCTTAGGCATAAAATAAAATAAAATATAAAAAATGAAATAGATCAAAACGCAGTCGAAAACACTGCTTTTTGATATTAAATTCTCCAGTGAGAAACACGGCCGAAGAAGCGGGTTGAAATGCCGATGGAAACGCAGCCGCATACTGTAATAATAGAATGCCATTGAGCTTTGCCATGCTCTTTGAAGATATTTGTCGATGAAAAAGGTAACAAATAGAGCAAAAAAAAATCAACTTCTTAGGCATAAAATAATATACAAAAATATTTACGAAAACTCTAGTTTATAACACAATTTTGCACTTTAAGTACTGGTAAAAAAGAACCAACTTTATTTGGTTAAAAACGAAAAAGATCTAAACGCAGTCGACAACATTGCTTTTTGATATTAAATTCTCTTGAGAAAAATAAATCAACTTCTTAGGCATAAAATAATATAAAATATAAAAAATGAAATAGATCAAAACGCAGTCGAAAACACTGCTTTTTGGTAAAGAACAAAATAATGAAAAACTAATACCAAATTATGGTACAGATACAGAGCTCTAGAAAGCTTGAAGTTCATGTTATAGTACAAGATAGAAGATTCCAAGATATCTTCTATAGCTATAATTAAAAACTTAAACAGAAAAAATGGAATTAAAGTCATTAGTCAAAATAGCTTATCTGCAAAATTGTGAAACTTGTCATTTAACAAATAACCAAAGAATACATTCGAACAACTTCTAGTATGTGATAGTATCAAAGATACAAAAGAATGAAAAACTATTATATGATGGTACAGCTACAGAGCTATAGAAAACTTGTAGTTCATGTTAGAGTATAAGATCGAAAATCATATGTCTTCTCTTATAGCTATAAATAAACACTTAAACAGAAGAAATGTTATTAAACTCAATATTTAATATAGGTTTTGGAGAAATTGTGAAAATCTTCTTAAAACAAATAAATACAGAATATAATTGAGCAATTTCTAGTAACTGGTAGTGGTAAAGAACAAAATAATGAAAAACTAAAAACAAATTATGGTACAGATACAGAGCTCTAGAAAACTTCAAGTTCATGTTATAGTATAAGATAGAGGACCCCAAGATATATTCTATAGCTATAATTAAAAACTTAAACAGAAAAAATGGAATTAAAGTCATTAGTCAAAATAGCTTTTCTGAAAAATTGTGAAACGTGTCATTTAACATATAACCAAAGAATACAATTGAACCGCTTCTAGTATCTGATAGTGGCAAAGATACAAAAAAAATGAAAAACTATTATATGATGGTACAGATACAGAGCTATAGAAAACTTGTAGTTCATGTTAGAAAATAAGATCAAAACTCATATGTCTCCTCTTATAGCTATAAATAAACACTTAAACAGAAGAAATGTTATTAAACTCAATATTTAATATAGGTTTTTGAGAAATTGTGAAAATTTTCTAAAGACAAATAAATACAGAACATAATTGAGCAACTTCTTGTAACTGGTAGTAGTAGTAGTAGTAGTAGTAGTAGTAGTGAAAGGGAAACAAGATGCACCGCGACCAATTTGATCTATTGTGCTCCCCGCCAGACATGCTACTGTGGGAACCTGATATCCAGGTCCCTTGCCAGACCTAGGATTTTTCTAAGACCTATTTCCAACCCCTCTGTGCAGGTTACTTGTCGAGTGAGAAGATGCTTTGACTTTGACATCTTTGACATCACCCTACCACATTCAAAGAGTAGGTGAGTAGGCGTCTCCTCTACCTCGTGGCAGAATCTACACATAGGGGTTGTTGATCTTCCCAATTTGTAGAGGAACTTAAGAAAAGGGCCGTGTCCCGTTATGAACCATGTCAATACCCTAAGGGACAGTTTGTCCAACTTCCTTGCCTCGTCCAGGTTTTTTATTTTAAAGCTATAGAAAGCTTTGGACTGCACCAAGCCAGATGATTCGGTCCATGTCTTTACACTGTAGTCATTTGACCATTTGTTTAGGTACTGCTTGAGTACACTAATGGAATAAGTGATGCTGGGTTGTGGGCCTATATAGCAACTGCTCGAGCCCATCCTTGCCAGTCTATCCGCCTCTTCGTTGCCTTTAATTCCCTCGTGGCCAGGAGTCCACATTAGGGTAACTGCGTTTCTTTCGCCAAGCTCTGAAGACTCTTGTAACAGCTCCAAACCACCTTTGATGTGAAGTTCGGTGCTGCTAAGGCTTTTAATGCTGCTTGGCTATCCGAAACAATATATATATGAGCCTTTCTAAAGCCTCTTTTTGTACACTGGATCGCAGCGGCCTCAATAGCAACAGTTTCAGCTTGAAAGACGGTAGGGCTATTACCTAGAGCCATGAAGCTCTTGTAGCCCGGACCGTTAATCCCTGCTCCTGTGCCAGAGTCCGTTTTGGATCCATCAGTGTACCAAACTGAAGCATGCCTCGGAATATCCTTCAGCATGTCCTCGACAATATCTCTGGATCCCACTTGGACCTCAAACTTTCGTTTACAGTCCGTTGTCCGGTCCATGTGGTCTAGCATTTGAATTACTTGACTGGGCATACCTATCTTTACCGGTATGCTGGCAAATTTCCTAATGTTGGGACCAGTACGTCCCGAAGCTGTCATAATTGCTGCCGTTTTCCTTGCCACCTGCTTCAAATAAATGTGCAGTGGGTGAAGGCATAGGATCTTTTCAAGTGTAGCCGTGGGTGCGGATTTCATAGCACCCATTGCACACAAGCAAGCAGTTCTTTGTAATTTTGACAGCGTTCGTTGCGTTTATTTATCCTCCGTCTTGTACCACCAAGCCACTACCCCATAAGAGAGTATGGGTCTTATAACTGCTTGGTATATCCAGAGAGCCATATGAGGTTTTAGACCCCAATTTCTACTAACCATAGATTGGCAAGCAAATAGGGATCTAATGGCCTTGTTTGTACCATATTTTATGTGAGGGGTCCAGGACAGGCTTTTTTCCATGATTACTCCCAGAAATTTAACCTCATCACTCAAGCCAATGCTGACTCCATCTAGCTGTAATGGGTTAAATTGCAGTTTCCTTCTCTGAGTGAAGGGAACACATTTTATCTTATGCGGGTTAAAAGATAACCCCACGGTTTTGCACCAATTCTTAACTATGTTTAGGGCATGCTGCATGCACTCTATAAGAGTGTTTTCAAATTTTCCTCTTACTATGATTGCTATGTCGTCAGCATAGCTCACACAGCAAAAGCCAGCTTGTCCTAGCCTGCTAAGTAGCTCGTCCACAACTATCAACCAAAGAAGAGGAGAAAAGGCCCCCCCTTGGGGGCATCCTCTTGTCGTACGTACTGATATCTTGTCATGAACTAGCTCTGCAAATATATTTCTGCTATTCAGCATATTGACTACCCACCCTACGGTGGTGAGGTCAAGGTGTTTATCTTTAGCACACCTCTTTATAACCTCATGTGCTGTGTTATCAAAGGCTCCTTGTATGTCAAGAAAAGCCACTAGGGCTACCTCCTTAACTCTTAAGGATTCTTCAATAACATTGACTATTTCGACTAGGGCCGTGTCCGTGGACTTCCCCGTCTGATATGCATGTTGTGATCCATGCAAAGGGTTGTTATGGAGGATTTTAGTCTTCATATGAAGTCCTAGTACTGTCTCCATAGTTTTAAGAAGAAAAGATGTTAAGCTGATAGGCCTATAGGCCTCTGCATCTTTATTATCTATTCTCCCAGCCTTGGGAATGAAGATCACTTTAATTTTTCTCCAACTCCTAGGCGTATATTCCAAGCAAAAGCTTGCTCTAAATACTTTAATCAGATGGGAGCAGAGTATATCCAACCCCTTTTGTATTAACACGGGGTAGATACCATCTACTCCTGGGGCTATGTAAGGCTGAAAAGAATCAACAGCCCATTTGATAGTACCTTGTGAAAAAATTTCCTTTGCAAGACGGTATGATCTAAGCCCTACCGTCATAGGGTGATGACAGTTCGACTCTGCACTGTCATTTTTCCCCTTGTTATAGCAACCTGGGAAGTGACTCTTCAGCATTAGCTCTAGAGTTTCCTTTCCAGACGTTGTTTCTTGTCTATTAGGCTTTTTAATTGAGCCTAGAGGATTTTTGTGATCTCTAGATAGAATTTTGGCTACTTTATTAGTAGCCGAAATATCTTCCAGCTGCTCACAGAACTTGCGCCATGATTTCCTTTTATTGGCTCTAAGTTCTATATTATATTTAGTGAGAGCGCTGCGGTATGACTGCCAGTCTCCCGTTCTTTTGGCTCCATTAAAGAGTTTTCTTACTATTTTCCTCTGTTTTTCGAGTTCATTATTCCACCAGCTGATTCCTCTACGTCCTTTTATAAGCACTTGGGGTGAGCTCATATGGTAGGCGGTTATTATCGCCTCGTTTAGCTCACCAACGTAAAGATCCAAATCAGCTGTATTGCATATAGGTTCCTGCAAACCATCTAATCTATAGTTCAGTTCCCCTACATACATGTTCCATTGAGTGCGTCTTGGTATTCTTACCATCCGCTCCTCTATAGGCGGCTTAATGATATTGAACCTAATGTAGCAGTGATCCGAAAAAGAGATTTCTTTTGATACATGCCAATTTCCAATGATGCCGCAATCATTGATATTTGACAAGGTCAAGTCTAGAATTTCTCTCCTGTTAACGTTTATAAACGTGGGATCATTGCTTCTATTACAGATTTTGATATCATTACTAATTAAATAATTAAGAAGGGACTCACCTCTTATGCTGTTGTTGGAGCTGCCCCACACTTCATGATGAGCGTTGGCATCGCATCCGATTATAAATTTCTGGTGACAGTCTTGACTAAACTGTACGAATTCCTGGACCACCATTGTTGGCACCTCATCTTCATCACCAGGGAAGTATGCCGATACAAGATTAATTGTGTAGGTGCTTTGCTGGTACTGCACCTTGATGGACACTGCTACTATGTCCCTGCAAATAAATTTATTAATACAAAATTGCCACTCTTGGTCTCTCAGAGTTTGTATCGATAATTAATTTACCTGCTCCACCAAGTCCCTTTACTTTGCCCTGGCCAGCCCAAGGCTCTTGAATCAGGGCAAAATCCCAGCGTCTGTCAATGAAGTTTTTTATCAAATTAGCAGACGCCGCTTGGGACCTGTGGAGATTAATCTGCACGCATTTCAGCATGCGTCGTGCTCTTGGGCTTCACCTCCAGAGGGATCCCATGCTTCTTACTTTTACGCCAGTTTGGCCTCTTTTTAGTTTTACCCTCTTTAGAGCCTTCTGTGCTGAAGGTACTTTTCATTGCCTTCTCCTTGGTATCTACGGCTATCACTGAGCCGCTAGCACCTGGAGTGAGACTAGTCCCTGATTCAGCACAAGATTCAGAAGGTTTTTCCGAGGGTTTTAAAACTGATGCTGTCGTAGGAGGATACTGAGCTAAGACCTTAACCTGGCTAAGAGAAGAAGTCCCTTTGGCTTGACTAAGGTCTTTGGCTGGAAATAGGTTCCCCTTCCCCTCAGCTAGCTTTTTTCCATCCGATACTTGAGCACCATCTTTTTTGCTTACAAGCTGATTTACTTCAGTTTGAGCTTTAGTTCTCTTTGGCCTGAAGTGAGCTGTCCCATACAGCCATGTTATCCTGTCGTTTAAGGTCTTTAAGGCCTCTGCAGTTTCTTTGCCTATTGATAAAGTAAGCATGACGTACCCATCATCCCTGTCCTTTCTGGATAGGATACGCCAATCCTTACCTCTTAGGCAAGTATTTTGGAGGCATAGTCGACGCATTATTTTGTCGTTGTCCTCTTTTTGGCACTGAGGCAAGTATACAAAGAAGATCTGCGGCTGTGGCAGCTCATCCTCCTTGCATACTTTGAGGGCAATATTTGACTCCAGCTTAAGTGAGGGGGCTATTTCTCGCACCCAATTCTCTGTGTCGACATCCACACAGTTGATCTTTACCCAGCCTCTTCGCTTAGTACACCCAGCGAAGGTAGGAGGGAAGCCATCTACTGGAAGTTCATCCATGGCATCCTTGATTTTGTCTTGAATGCTCTGTAGATCTTCATTACTAAGCAGCACCTCTGGATATTCTGTGTTGCATATAGCTAGGGAGGTGGCCTTCACTACATCACTGTAGTTTATGGTCCCAGCAGTCTTTTCAGACCTGGTTGGCCCTTCAGCCTTCCCTCCCCTTTTCTGAATTATCTTACCCTTTTTGGAGAGTTCGATGCTTTGGGGCTTTCCTCTTCCGATCTACCCCGCTTATTCAGAATAGGTCTCGTGCTAATCGGGACCTTAGCAAGTTCTAGGGCTTCTTCATGTGACAGCCCCGTACCCCTAAGATGTGCGTAACTTTTCCGGCCCACTCCACTAAGGGGTCTAGATTTTTTACGGGTAGAGTTGTTCAGGTCATCTTTAGGGTCAATAGTTGACACCTTTAAGGGACCTGTCAGCTCACTCCCAGAGGCAATAATTTGACCTTGTTCGGCAGAGTCATGCTCCATAGGCATAACACCTTGTGGAGGCAGCTCTTCGATTGTTGCTGATAATGCCATCAAGGCTGATGCGTTTAGAGGAGCATCTCCCTCAGGGTTTTTATGTATATCCATAAAAATTTTTTGTTGGAGGTAGTAACGGTCAACCATAGGCAGAAACTCCTTTACCTATGGTAAGGCTATTTGAAACCGGAAGTCGTCCGGTATCCGGAGTTCCACGCTAGCGACCAAGATTCGAGTAAAAACTCACCCTCTTGGCCATGTGTCCCACCTTGGCTTAGGGTTTGGTTTCCTTAGCTTCTCCAGTTAGCTGGGTGCTAACCAGGTACTAGGCCCTTCCACCACGTCGAGGTTAGAAACCAAGAAGGGCACAGCTATAAATAAACACCTAAGCAGAAAAAATGTTATTAAACTCAATATTTAATATAGGTTTTTGAGAAATTGTGAAAATCTTCTAAAAACAAATAAATACAGAATATAATTGAGCAAATTCTAGTAACTGGTAGTGTTAAAGGACAAAATAATGAAAAACTAATAACAAATTGTGATACAGATACAGAGCTCTGAAAAACTTGAAGTTCGTGTTATAGTATAAGATAGAAGATCCCAAGATATCTTCTATAGCTATAACTAAAAACTTAAACAGAAAAAATTAAAATTTTGGAGCATTATGCTATTTGGTCGCGCTAAAAAAGATTTTTTTTTCGACTAGTGAACCCATTAATTAGTCATTGCAAATTAAATGCACTTTTTCATAACTTCCATCTGCCATCTGCCGTCTCACCCGTAACTTCGAAAAGTTATGCATGTCATGACAACACGTGTGTCACCCCCCAATAAAATGAAATTAGTTAGAAAGTATAAAGTTTTAGAACTAAGTTCCTTATAGTAAGTTCAGACAGGGCACTCACAACCAAAACTCACAGCGATTCTCTGAGTTTTGTATGGAAGAATGACAAATGCATTACTGTGAGAATCTTCGTTCCCGAACGTTGATTTTGTGAGTTATAGCAGTTTACTCATGGCAGCACTAATAGGAATTGTGAATATTGAAACATCGATAATTGAGGATGACCATTTTGACAATTAAATAAATTGTTTTGTAAGGTTAAATCCGACAGGTTGAATATTGAAAAGGTAAGCATTTATTTATTTATTGTATTATTTTGCTAATATGGTGATTTTTTTAGGGTGATTTATGAAAAAAAGGATTAGGAAAGTTATTCCACCAAAAAGGTAAGCATTTATTTAAGTGATTATATTATTTTGATAATATTGTGCTTGTTTTCAGATTTTAAAAATGAAATATAATGAGTGGAAATGTAGAAAAAGAAAAAACAAATAATTTTAATAAAGTAAAAGTATTAATATCATTATTATTTTCAGCTGGACATTATTTAGTCAAAAATGGTTATGATAATTTTAAAATATTAGAAGCAAGAAATCGTATTCGAGGAAGAATTATTATACTTGATTAAGGAGATAATAAAAAGTGTTAATTTCTTTTAATGGTTTTTAAAGTAAATTTTATAAATTAAAACCGGCAAATTTTTGGAATTATTATGTTGTATAAGCTTAAGATATAAATAGTATTAGGTTTTTTTTTTATAAATGAGCTAGTAAATTTCATATGATGCTAAATTTATTAATATCATTTAATTAATTTTTGTTAATTATCTATTTAGCAATATTTTGTTTATGAATCTTTTATTTAGTTTTAGTAGTAATTGTATGCTTGAATATATAAACTGTAATTATATATACTTCATTAAAATTCTTTCTGCTTTTCCCTTTTTAACAATGATTTGAACGATCGAACTTTTTAAAAAGGTCTTGTAAAGTGTGTAGAAAAAAGGCTAGTTAGCTACAATCGGAATTCAATGAATCTTAAGGAGAAGAATTACAATGAATATTTTACTAATGAGAATTAAGCAAGAAACATTCATAATTACACTTAATATACCTGTAACATATTGAATCAGATTGATTTTTTTTATATACGATTTTATAATTCTTAGCCATAATTATGTGTAATCATAATTCTTTTTAATTCATTTTAATTCATATATGTTATCATTTATTGAAAAGGAAAGTTTTCACATTATATCTAGCTTTCCGAAAAAGTCGATTGTTTAAAAGTCTTTTAATTTAACTAGTTTCGGTAGTAAAAATGTTAAAGGAGCATATATAAATTTGCTTATATTTTTTGAGACAACAAAAAAACTTCTAGTGTTTAATTTCATTTTTAAAAATGCTGTTATTTGACAGAAGCAAGTTTTGATAGTTTCATATTAATTATTATGTAAAGAGTTTTAAAATGTTTGGGCATTACGATAAATTCCAAGAGCAAATTCCTCTTCCTCAAACAACTGTTTTGCTTTTGGTCCAGCTGGACACTGTCGTAGCTTATATTTCGATCTTTTAAAACACGGCATACAGTCCTCTTCTCTATACCAAATAAGCTTACAGTCCTCTTGTATTCTCCAGATGTTGCGAGGACATGCAAACCTATTGCAACTCTTTTGTCGAGTGGTATGACCTTACGCCAATCAGTGTCCTTTTTTACAACGTGGAAAAATTTACACTATACTCTAAAATGTACTTCTATTGCATCGAAAGCAATTTTTAAACTTTTTGAGTAAAAAGGGGCTCTTCAACTTCCCAAAATTTTGAGTTTTCAACCTTAAACGAATTCATTATTCATTAATTGTTATTTTTTAACTAAGAAAATTTAACATGACCATGATCTCCGATTTTTTAAATATAAGAAGGTTGAGCTATGCGAATTATTTAATAATTCCACAGCTTTAACTGCATTCTCTATTATAACCTTTAACAACTTAGCCTGTTGTTCAAGGACTAAAAGAATGCCACGTAATATTTCCTTATTTTCGTCAGATAATTCTTTTGCTATATTTATATTTAAATCGTTTTAATTAATTTTAATGAAATCATTCAGAAAAATCTTCATTTATTGTGACATTTAAAGACAGTGGAACTTTGGAGATTAGAAACGTTAACTAACTGTGCGCTGTGAAAACACCATTTTTTTATATGAACTCAATCGCTGTGAGTTTCTGCTGTGAGTTGGCCTGTCTGAACCCACTATTATCGCGCGTTTAAGTACTACTGCATGTAAATGTGCCTTTAAGACGCCTATAAAGACGCTGCGGAAAACATACTACATTTGGATGATTAGTTTTTTTATTATAATTTACTAATATTTTATATTCATTGTGCTGTGAGACATAATAATCATATTTTGTTACACCTATTAAACAAAAATGGGAACCATCAAATTTATTTATATTGGCAAAAGACAGATTGACTAAAAATATTGTCCACCGATTTGCGCTTAATTAAATATAAATTAATAGATTTAACTTAAATCAGCCGTAGCAACGCGCGGTCGGGTCTGCTACTAGTATGTTATAAAAATGCATTTGATATTTTATTGGAAAAATAGTTTCTGAAAATATTGTTAATGGTAAATTTTTTAAATAAATTACTTTTATGAATTCTTACTTGGTTCTATAATTAATAATGGTTTTCTACTATTAATTGCAGTCAATAAATGTAAAATTATCAACTATTACTACCCTTAATGCAAATATATCCTAACAAAATATTTTATTATGTATTAAATTCAACAAATATAGGTTCACATTATTGTACTTAATTTCAAAATAACTTTCAAGGATATTTCTTAATTTTTCTCTGAAATTTTGTTTTTTTTTTTTTTGGATTTAAACTTTTATTTTTTATTTTAGCATTATTTAGTAGACAACATATAATTTTATCGTATAATATAAATCAAATACACGTCAAATATTTAGAACCAGATACAAAACGTCTTAATTTATCGGATACCATTTTTATAATATCACAATTTGTTGCAATTAAATGAAATTATATTTTTATATATATATATTATTTATATTATATTTCATTAAATTTAATAAATTTATTTATTACAGAATTAAATTAGAATCAATATCCTATTGTTGGACTGAAAATGATCCAATTTTTGTAGAATTTATACATAATAGGGATGAAAGTTTACTTACTATTGAACAAATAATATCTAGAAAAGGTGAAGTAAAGGCAGAAATTTGCCTATATAATATAAATCAGTTAAAAGTTCAAAGGATATCAGTAACTACAATATCTATTGGTACCCAAATTTGTTCATATAGTTTTAGTCCAGATCAAGAAAAGATAGCAATTGGTACTATATGTAGATGTCCATTTGTATTCATGATTTAGTTAAAAAAGTTACAAAATTTGCTCCACAAACAGATATAGTAATAATAATAATATATTTTTTAAATCAAATTATTAATTTTTCCTTTTTTTATTTTTATATATTTTATATTTAGATACAAACACAATGTACATGGCATCCAGATTGGTAATGAAAGATCACAATTTCAATGTTTTGATATATCATTAACACCAGTAGCAACACAATCAATAAGTCTTCACATCTTCATGTAACACCATCAAATTTACTTGATTTAGTATAAATATGTAAAAACAATTTCTTGCAGAAATATTTATTAAGAATAATTAATTATATAAATTTTTAAATCGTACATCTTATTGCAAATTTAATCACTAACGAATTCTGAAACCCTTTTCACCCTTGTTAAATGATTTTTTAGTTATAGTTTACTCTAAGAATCATTAAAATATGTGGTAAATAAGGAAAACAAATAAAATTTACAATAAAAAAGAAAGTTTTTAAAATATTTTAGACCTATAAAATTTACATCGATAATGCTCTCGCTTAATTTTAAAGCAATTAGCACTTGTATAATTTAACACAGATATTTAAGCTGTTTTAATTTTTGGCTAAGAAAAAATAAAATCGTTAATTATATCAATCTGTTAAATTCATAAGCGTAATACGTCTATTTCTTAGTAAAAATAAAAATATTCATCCGATCTTATATTGAATATAAAAAAAAATCATAATCTCCTAAATAATTTCATTGAAATTTATTTAAATAATTTTAACAAAACATTTTGTGGTTGATTTTTGTTGTTGTTGTTTTTAATGCCGAACAAATACTAGTGGATCCTCTTCATCATAGTTTCGTCATGAAACTTAAATATATCCAAGTGTTTATTCTTCTTCGATCTATACCTCTAGTTTAATCTCTTTTATCAAACCGTTTGTTGACAGTTGATTCCTATATTTCATTTCTTCTTGTATTTGTCATAAAATAACGATATTTGATCAAATCGTACAGGGATAGCATTTAAAATTCCAGTATAGCTGAAATTTTTTAATTTTTTTTCCGTTAAAATATCACCAGTAAGAAAAGTTATAATATCCAACTCATATTCTTTTTCATCTGAATGATTTGTAACAATAAAATTGCAAAACTGTGCTATTTGTAGGAATACGGTAGCTTCATGACCTGTGTTTTATAAGCAAATTTTATTTATTATCAAATTTCGATGAAAATTATTACATTGACTTATATAAAGTAACTTACTTAGTTTCTTCGGTAGTTTGAAAAGTGTTAAATTTAATTTTTCATTATCACGTTGTGATCTTAGATGTCTGTTTCCTCTTTTGAATTCTTTTTCTAGCCAACGTATTGTGTTTCTAGCACGTTCGCTATACTTTTTGAGTTCATCCAGTTCCCCTAGTACTGAAGTATTGATAATAAAGCGGAATAAGAAGATAAATATCTTTGATGAAAGTTTAAGTGGAATTTCAGTATTAGTATAAATTAAATCTTCAAAGATTATGGTATTAAGCCTAGCGCGTACCAACACTTCTGAAGCGGCTTCAGAAGCCGATTCAGAAGCAGCTTCAGAATCCAATTCAGAAGCGGCTTCAGTCGCCGCTTTAACTTTATTTAATGGGTGTATCAAAATCTGGTTTACAAGTTCTTTTTAATGTAGGATGCTGTTTTTTAGTGGAACATTGTTGATTTTTTTTTTTTTGTTTATTATTGTTGGTTATACTTAAATATTGCCAATTTTTAATGTTAATTTATGCCTCTTGCCATTAATTTTATTTTATTTTTGCTAATAATTGCTATGATTGGTAACAGTTGCTGAATTTGTATTTTTTAATAGATCTTTTCTTTTTTTAAATAACACTTATATTCTAAATATTTTTTTATTAATTAATTTTCTTCAATATTGTGAAGGTGTTTTAACAATGCTATTAACAGAATCTTTGAGTTATTTTGATGAAGAAATGAAAAATGGACATCAAAGAATTAATTATCTAACACTTTCTGAAATGTATAATGAAAATATCGAAAATATAGATGAATTCAGTTATGATAAAGAAAGATAAATTTCTTTTTCTTTTTATCATATTTGTAGCTAAATAATTTCTCATTTATTTAGCCGCTTGAAATACTATTATTTTATTCAAAGCAAAACTAGTAAATGTGTTTTTAAGTATTTTATGGCTTAGAAAAACCCAAATCCAAAAACTTTTTTCCTTTGCACTTTCTTGTAATCTATGAGTAACAAAGTTATTAAGGAATATTTATTGCGGAAGTTGCTTTGAATCTTTTAACTATCCTTAAAATATAGGAAATTCTTTCTAGTAATGTTTTTAGTTTTGATTTGTGCACATGCAAAATATTTGAGAATATTGTAAGGTGATAGTTTATTTGTGTAATTTATAGCAGTGCTCCGCAACCGGTGTGCCGCGGCACACTGGTGTGCCATGAACCAGATACAGGTGTGCCGTGGTCATTGTACATTTTATAATTTGTGATAATGTATTTAATACACAAAATTGTTTATTTTTTAATTTTTTAGCTCTTAATTTTTTAAAGGAAACAAATAATTTTTTCCAAAAATTTTAACGTCCATTATTATCAAAAAAATGGTATTAAAAAAATTACACAAAATTTAAAAACGTTATATAAAAACTTGTTTTTATCATGTAATTATTTCTAAATATACTATAGAATAAATATTATAACTAAATATTTATTCAATGGTCCCCTGGTGAAGACAGTTGAAAACTGCATACTTTGTTGTGTAAACACCAAGGCCCACCAAATTAATCATTGATAAAGCAAAATGGCCGCTATGCGCGTCGTTGAAGACTCATGCGCATGTGCTATTTGCATTTGCGCGTAGTACATCACATTCACTCGTATGTCATTGTTGTCACTATTTTACAACACAAAGTTAAATACACACGTTCCTACCACTAACTATAATTATTATTAATTTTCTCGCTGAATTATGTATGGTTAACGTTTTTCGTATAAAAATTTTTAAATTTTATACCCCCTTTAAATACGGATAAATTTTTACGTCGGAAAGATTCGTCTTCACGTACGGATGACGAAGAACCCAGCACAAGTGTTACAAAAAACCTGAAGCTGGTAATGAAAAGAAAGTAAGACGAAGACTACATCAAATATGGATTCTCGTGGTGTGGTGACGAAACGGCGCCAAGACCACAGTGTATCATTTGCGGCGATAAGCTATCAAACGAGTCAATGGTACCCAGTATATTAAAGCGGCATCTATATTCAAGCCATCCTAGCTGTGCCAACAAAGACAAACAATATTTTAAGAGGTGCTTAGAACAAAATAAAAAACAGAAGAAATTTATGAAATCGGCCGTAACAGTTTCTGAAAAGGCATTAGAAGCTAGCTATCATGTTGCAAAATTAATTTCACGTCAGAAGAAGGTACATACTGGTCAGAAGAAGCCACTGTCGGCGAAACACTTATTAAACCAGCATGCATAGAAATTGTTAGACTTATGTTTGGGCCCGATGAAATTAATGAAGTGAATAAAGTTTCGTTGTCTGCTGATACTGTTAAAAGACGTATTCACGATATGTCAAGCGATATTTTAGGAACACTGATTAAAAAACTGTTATCGGCTGAAAAATTTGCGCTTCAAATCGATGAAACAACTGATATTAAAAATAAAGCACAGTTGTTAGCTTTTGTACGTTTCGTTGACGAGGACCTTATTAAAGAACATTATTTATTTTGTAAGGAGGTTCCAGAGCGAACTACTGGTGAAGAAATTTTTCGAGTAACCGATGGTTTCTTCAAAATATGTAATATTCAATGGAGCAACTGCATTGCTGTTTGCACAGATGGTGCAGCAGCAATGACGGGTAGTAAGAAAGGTTTTGTCTCTTGTGTAAAACAAAAAAATCCGAAAGCACAATTTACACACTGCTGCATACATCGAGAAACATTGATGGTCAAAAATTTGCCGGAAGAACTTTTGAACACGATGAATGAATGCATTAAAATCATAAACTTAATTAAATCAAGAGCCATAAATTTGCGAATTTTTGGATTACTTTGTGCAGAAATGGGAGCCGAATATGAATCCTTATTATTTTATACAGAAATTCGTTGGCTATCCCGTGGCAAAGTTTTGGCTAGATTATTTGAGCTTCGTCACGAGGTGCATGAATTTCTTTTAACACAGAATATGCTCGAAATATGCCAGCACCTCGATGATGATTACTGGATAGCCAAACTTGCATACATGGCTGATATATTCGAGCATTTGAATGAACTTAATAAAAAAATGCAAGGTCGAAATGAGAATATTTTGACGTGCTCCGACAAATTACAAGGATTTATTAAAAAACTCGAACTTTGGCAGAAAGAATTGCAAAAAGGAGGTTTGGAAATGTACCAAAGGACTAATCATATTACAATTGTAAACAAACAATTAATTGTGGATCTGGCCCAACAACATTTAAGTATGCTTCGGCAGAAATTTGATCAATATTTTTATTCCATTAATACGGAAGAATACAATTGGATTCGAAATCCTTTTGCAACCAATGCAATAAATTCTACGGAAGCACTTCCTCTACAAATTCGAGAGGAATTTACAGATTTAAATAATGACATGACTTTAAAATTATACTTCTCCGAAGTCCCATTAGGTGTTTTCTGGATTTACGCTAAAAAAGAATATCCTCACATTTCCTACAAAGCAATCTTAACATTACTTCCATTTTCGACGACATATTTATGTGAGCAAAGTTTTTCAATTCTTGTATTAATTAAAAATGATAAGCGGTCATGCTTAAAAGATCTTGACCAAGAACTTCGGGTTGCGTTGTCAAATATTGAGCCGGATATAAAATTTTTGTGTTCATTGAAACAAGCGCAAGTATCACATTAATAATTATTATGATTGCGTAGAAATAAATATGTTTTGGTTTTATATATGTATACATACTTTTCAAATAAAAAACAAACATTTATTGTAAAATTTGTATATCAATTAATACCTATATACCTTAGCTTTTGGTGTGCCGTGGAATTTTAGATAGAATTTTGGTGCGTCGTAGGTTAGAAAAGGTTGCGGAGCACTGATTTATAGTGAAAAAAAATTCAATAATTGCTACCAATCATAGCAATTATTAGCAAAAATAAAAAAAAATTAATAGCAAGAGGCATAAATTAACACTAAAAATTAACTGTAAACTATAATAACAAAAAATTAACAATATTTAAGTATAACCAACAATAATAAAAAAAAAAAAAAATAATCAACAATATTCCAATAAAAAAAAGCATCCTACATTAAAAACAACTTGTCAACCAGACTTTGATACACCCATTAAATAAAGTTAAAGCGGCAACTGAATCCGCTTCAGAAGCGTTGGTGTGCGCTAGGCTTAAAGCTAGCAGGCACTTAGATGAATAGCAATATTGAATTTGCATTTTTATACTTAATAAAATAAAAGCCATAATCTTACTCTAGTAACTCTGGCTTTTGCCAGAGCATCTGAGCTTTTATATGACCAAAGACCAGTTCAATCTAGCTAAAACTTTTGTTCATCATAGAACTTAGAGAATTACGACGATTGGCAAGAAATATAATATATTTTATGTGATTAAAGACACCTAATCTGTCTAAAACTTTGGTGTTCACAAATACTTGGAATATCCCGATAATAAGATAAACTTTTAACCTGTCTTATAAAAAGACTGGCTCGTATCAGCCAAAGTCTTTTAAGTCGGTAACTATCTCGATAACATTCTAAGGCCATCTTTCGAGAATTTTAGAGTGATTAATGATTGTGAAAGGGCAGCAAGATTCCATAACAAGTTTTATGTCGTCCTCCGCTCCACATTTACTTGAAACAGGTAGCATGAAAAAAGGCAGCATTCTCATAGCATCAAAGCTCATTGCTCCACAAAACCCGAAGATTGCAAACATAACCCAAAAATTTGTATGACTATTAAAATGATTAAAATGACGAAACAAATTGAGCAAGTAACGGACTGTAACATAAAGTATTTTGTTCAAAAATAGTTAAAAGACACCATCAGGGAGAAACTCAAAGTAACAACCCACCAGATGCCTCTATTTAGTACACAGATATATCGAAAATGGACTCCAGCACCCCTTACTCAATAAGTGTACTTAAGCAGTATTTGAATGCTTATTCGATTTACAATAATGCAAAGTTATAAGCCTAGTCTTCTGGCTTGATGAAGTCTAAGGCATTTTTCATATAGAAGATAGAGTATCTGGGCCGGGAAGAAGAGCTGGACCGAATCACAGGAAAAAAAACAAAAAGAAGTATTAACAGATTAACAGTTATTAGGTTATTTGTATTGCAATATTTAATAGTTCTTGAATTGCAACTATGAAATATTTGTAGCCCAGGTATTTAGGTATGTTGAATGGTTCAAATTGCAATTCAACATTTATTACCAGGCCAATATATATTCGGTAAAAGCAAACATAGTTTATCAATTACCAAATATTAAATCTATTAAAACTAGGTTAAAAACAAAAAAAGCCAAATAAAATGTATATATGTGTATTAAGAAAAAAAAATTGAATACAACCAGTGGAAAAATTACCCATTATTCAATAGATGAAAGGTTATTGTTCATTACGCACAAACATGCATGAACAAAGCCCAAGGAGTTACATAGCATACAACAACAATCATTCCAAATACAGACGAAGATCTACATTGTGCATTCTGTCAAACGGACATGGGAAAATAACGCATCTACCCTTCAACTTATCAGCTCCCAGTGATCGGGAAACTAGAAGTGGGCTGTCACCTTAAGCTATTTTCAAGTAATAGGTGTCAGCCCTTAGCGTCTAATCTTTGTGCTGCATTAATCCCGCAGAATACAGTTAAAGGGGAAAAGGCAAAGCTACTCAGTGAAACAGGAGCCGAAATAAGTCCTCTAAAAACCAAAACCCAAAAAATTTCCACTTCTATATAGGATATTCCAAGCAGTAAAAACATTTTCTACAGCCTTTGGAATGGAAGCCACTCAAGGAAAGTTTACTGAAAAAATACTAACAGACCCTCCATTAACTTGCGATTCCCATATAATCAATTAACAAAAAAAAATATCTGCCGATTATATTTTTGGCTACAATTTTCTCTCTACGAACTGCAATAACGGCAAAATCAAAAATTATTATTCCCTTAAAGGACAGACAAACATTCTTATTCTATACTTATTGCCACTTTTAAAAAACCAAGAGCTTACAATCGCAGGCTCACCTTTTTAGTTAAAATGGTTAATGAATGGACCAACAGTATGATATAAAAAAAATATGGTCATAAAAATTCAATAACTGGAAAACAACTTCACAACACTTTAATTTTAAAAAAAACAGTAGTTTTTATTTGAAGATTACAAAGTTTAATGAAAAATGGAAAGTAGAGAATTTGTAGAATTTAGTAATTAATATAAACCTTTTAAAAAGTTGTAGAAAGACGCGTAAAAATGGACAGTTATGAGAAAAGTCTCAAAACCTACAACGAAGTGCTAAAATTAACAAAATTAGGATATTATTAGGCCTAGGAAACTAAAGCCTAACGCAGGCCAAGGCGTCTGTAGCCGCTACAATAGCGGCGTCTGTAGCTGCTACAGTAGCAGCTTCAGCTGCCGATTCAATCATATTGAATGGGTGTATCAAAATCTGGTTGACAAGTTTTTCTTAATGTGGTTGCATTTTTTAGTGGAATATTGTCTATTATTATTGATTATTAGTTTTATTAGTTTTAGTTTTAGTTTTATTTCTTTATCAAAATAACTCAAAGAAGATTCTGGATTTGAATCCGTTAATAGCATTGTCAAAGCATCTTCACAATATTGAAGAAAATTAATTAATAAAATAATATTTAGAATTTAAGTCTAATTAAAAAAAAGAAAAGATCTATAAAAAAAAATAAATTCAACAATTGCTACAAATCATAGCAATTATTAGCAAAAAGAAAAATAAAGTGAATAGCAAGAGGCATAAATAAACACTAAAAAATCAACTTTAAACAGTAATAACAAAAATTAGCAATATTTAAGTTTAACTCACAATAATAATCAAACAAAACTAATAATCAATAATAATAGACAATATTCCACTAAAAAATGCAACCTACATTAAGAAAAACTTGTCAAACAGATTTTGATACACCCATTCAATATGATTGAATCGGCAGCTGAAGCTGCTACTATAGCAGCTACAGACGCCTTGGTCTGCGCTAGGCTTAAAATATAACCAAAAATATGATGAAATTCAAAAATTTCTTGTCGGGCCAAAATGGTAAAAGAAATGAACACCCATCAGTGTAGCGAATTTCTGTTTGATGAAGTTGTCTGTTAAAAGCAGTGAATCGATAATAATCAACACTAGCAACCAAGAGAGAAATCTCAAATTCATAAAGCTCACATTCAAGATGCTTCTTAAGATTGGATTTAGCAAGCCGATATCAGTTTTACATGGATAAATATGATCAATTTAAACCGCTTTTATAAAAGCACAGGGGAATTTGGAAAATAGTAGAATGCCATTTGGACTAAAAGGGTCTAACAACCAACGGATGTTTTATATATCTCTACGAGATTTCAATATTTACGAAAAAAGCCTGGATGATCATAATATTAAAATACATTGTTTTCTAAAGATTAAGAAAATACAACTTGAAAATTAATCTGGAAAAATGCAACTTCTTGAAATATGAAGTTGTATACTTGGCCACACGTTAGGGCGCCCTACCAGATCCAGCCAAAAAAAAGTGCTTCTATATTTCCCACACTCCAAAACTATTATGATCATGATAATAAAAAAAATTTTAAACAATCCGAAACCTAATCTGACCTCTTGGTTAGTTTTAAAAACTAAATTAAATACTGTAAAAAAAACTAATTAAAAGAGTGACGCAAAATTTAAATTATAACCAGAAAAAACTATCCATTTTTGAAGACACTTTACACGTTGGTACTCGCAAAGAAAAATTTGCGAAAGTTTTAAAATCCAAAAGACAAAATCCCTTAATTTAATTTCTTTTTAGAACTCATTGAATAATTTGGTATAATGGGAGGGGTGTAGAATTCAAAAGGTCGTATAAAAGGGAAATTTCACGTGTAGTAGATCTGAATAAACCCGATAATGACATATATATTAAATATAAACTTGTAGTTTAAGAATATCCCAAAATATGATAACAGCAATTATATTCTGAAAAAAATACAAGTATACAAAATTTATTCCAATAAAACTAAAATCATGAATAAATTTCAAAAAGTTTATGTTACATTATATATAAAAAATATTGAAATATTTACCTGCATTCGGAATTAGGACAACAAATTTTTTTGATTTCACTAAAATTTTTACAATTCCTGTATATTCCGTGAGTGATTTGGCATCAACGACAATATACGGAGTTAAGACAACGTCAAGGTATTTCTTTTTTATCTAAAAATTAATTAATATTATAATTTGCTTTGATTATTTTCTGTTACACCATACTTTTAATTCAAGAGACTCTACCTCACTTTTTAACCACAATTGACCCATTATTTCACATTTTTTTCCTTTTAAAGGGAAACCTGTTTTATCTCCTATTTCATTCCCAATCTGGGTTTCATCAGAAGAAGCTTTAGATCGGTTTCTCAAATAACCTTTCCTTTGTATAGGTATTGGGATTTCTTGTTTCTTATCAGTTGGTTCTTTTTCTTCGTTATTAGTGTAATATTTATCTGTAAAACTTTGAGGTCTTCCAATTAATTTCGTACAACCATTTGTGGACCTTTTTTCCTTTTGAAGACGCCTATTACGTTTCTTTTTTATTTTTTCAATAAAATTTCGTGATTTTGAACAAAATATATAATCAAATTTTTTCATCTTACAAATAAAAAAACCAAAATCAACAATTTTAAAAATGCGAAGTACTTTTTCTTCAGTTTCAGTTATTTTATCACGTAATGTAGCTTCCCAGTCAAGTTTGGCTTGTGTACTTTGTAAAATATCAAAATTTTTCAATGTTAAATCTTCAGATAAAGGTATAGAGCCTCGTTTTTCAAAAAGTTTATGAAGATCTTCACGTAGGTTCGGTATATTAATAAGACTTCTTTCAAAATAAACTTTTCGAGTAAATATATCAATATTACAGTAGTTTAACAATTTCATTATTTTATGAACGAATTCCGGATTGGTATGATAACATCCAAGCAACACTTCATGATTAATTCGAAGCCAATCAAATAAAATTTTCAAACATTTTATAACTGACTCATCTTGTAAAGCATCAATTATTATATTAGGATTAATTTTTAAATATTTACTTTTATACTTCAGCTTAGTTTGAAAATTAGAAGAATCAGAGCTATCATATAAGTTTGAAATTGGATATTCTTGAATTTCATTTTTATATTCGCTTTTTTGAGAAGAGCATAAATTTTTTTTGTTATCTTGTTTGAAAAATAGGGGATCTTTTATATCGAAACTTGCAAATTCTTCAATTAGTTGTGGATGATTTGTGGTTTTGTTGAAAATCTCATTTTGTCTCATATTAAGTAAAATATTGTTTTGAGTTTTCGATAACACATTTTCTTCGTGATCTGAAACAATTTCTTCAGTATCTGAATTCGATTTTTCATCGAATTGACTGTTTTCATCATCTTTAAAATCACTTTCAAAATTTGAGCTCAAATCAGAATAATCAGTATTAGAAATTCTAGAATCACTATCAGATTCTGAATCGTAGGAACTACTCTCATTTGAATGTTGAACTATTTTTCGCCTACGCCTAATTTTAGTATTACGACGTTTAGTTTTAAATGAGCAAGGAGTTTTTAACTCTGATTCTTTCGCTTCGTCACTGCTTTTAGAAATAATACTTTCCCCTTTTAAAACAATATTCAATTGAATATTTTCAATTTGATTCAAATTAATAATCTTATCACTGCCAATAGATGATTGCTGTCCGTTGCTGGCATTTAAAGGTAATGGCTTTTTACAGACTTGAATTTTTTCGTTATGTTTATAACTCCCTCGATTTTTTCGAACAACGTTTTCAAATTCATCAAACATTTTCTCATAAATACGCTGAAATTCTATATTTTTCATCGATTCTTCCAATATCCTATGTTCTAAATTAACAATACAAGCGTCTAATAAATCTGAGCATACAGCTACTAAAAAGGCATTCATTGAATATATCTTCTGCGAATTTATCATTTTTAATTTTGATACACAAAACATCAAAATACAAATAATCTTGAATAAGCAATCCTTGGGCAATTTAATAGTTTGCGAGCATAAAATCTTCTTTAAATCAACAAGTACGCAATGACACAAGCTATTGAAACCTGGAACATCTTTATCGAAAAAAAATATATCAACAACCAAGAAAAATCTTGCGAAAAAATCTTTCAAACTAAATTCGATAGTCTCGGAACCAATTTTTTCAAGATAATCGGCATGGGAAAGAATTAATTTTCCGATGTTAGTTTCGCTTAAATCAAATGGAACTGTACATATTAGTGAATAAAAATAATGATAAAGAGAGTCAATATCATAGTTTTGGTTGTAATACAAGGTTCCCAGCTGATTTTGTGCCATTCCAATAGTAGGATTCAACTTAAATGCTTCAAAATAAAATTTTGCAGTTATATCTTTTGTTATATTGCATTTATCCAAATTAAAGTCAATAAAATAGCGGTGTAAATCGCCTAATGACAAAAGTGAAGAATGAATAGTTTCTAGTGCATAGCTAATTGCCGGAATTGTCTTCTCAGCAACTGTATGGTTCAAACGCATATCATCAATTTCAAAATTGTTTAATATGGAAAAATCAACCAAATATCTCAAGTCAAGATCATAAAAAGTTTCAATGTTGTCAACAATATTCTTGTAAAGATTTATTCCATCTAAAAGGAAATTTTGAAGTTTGCTCCTGTATAAATCGTTTTCTTTCTCATCTTTGCTCCACATTTTTTTGACAAACGAAATGAAATCGTAATATCCTCTCCTCCATAGAATTTCACGAGATTTTTTCCCAATCGAGCTATAATCCTTAAATAGTAAAACATAACATAATTTTACCAAATTATTACGATTTTTTTCAACATCTGGTTCAAATAAATGCGATATCGTCACGGCTGATTTTTTTTGTTCATCCAACTGTTTAACCAAACTAGAAGAAATAAAATTAAGTGTTAATATAATTTCAAATAAGCTTTTAATATTTTAAAAATTTAGAAATATAAATAAATATAAAGTCATGCATTAGAAAAGTTATTTAAAAATTGTTGAGATAAATGAAATTGAATTTTGAATGCATATAGGTTTTGAAATAATTTCTACACTGTATAGTAATAGTACTTATAAATTCTATATTAATAAATGAATTAAATAAAAACAAAGAATTTAATACCATAAAATTTATTACCTAAATAAATTTTTCAATTTTTCACGAGGTGTTTCCATTTTATTTTCTTGCATATTATTCATGTATTTAAAATTTTCGTAGAAATTATCTTTCTGTTGGAAAAAATTATGTTTATTATAAAAATTTATGATCTATTTTTCGTTGCAGTATTGCGTGTTTTTTTAAATTACTGATGTAAATTTCATTCATTGAACATTTCGCTTCAATATGCGGAACTTTTCTATTGACAAATATGAAAGTAAAGCAAAAGAATTAAAACTACAAACTTCACATTTTAACCACTTTTGACACTTAAAATTCGGCCCTTCAACATATAAAATTTACTAAAACAAACCAAAATAATTTTTCGCAAATTTCCAAAAAATACCAACTTCTTTCTCGTTGTTTTTGTCAACAATTTTTAGGAATTAAAATGTCGAGACGAACATAGTGCGTTCAAACGACAAAGTCTTAAACGAAAACAAAAAAACTCAACACAGTCTTTTCTCTATGTATTGACAAAAACAAACACTAACAAAAGCGACGTTTGCCTAATCCAATTTGATGCAAAGGCTTTTCAATTACTTTTTGGCTACAAAACTTACAGATCTGTCATTCAAGTAATTTTAAGGCAGTTTTAAGCGTACTATGTGTTTAATAGGGACTATTCACTATTTTTTCTATTTGACGTCAAATCTGTTTACTCTTTAAAAATTCTCCACACGAATACACATATAGTGTAAATATGCTTGAAAATATTGTAGATCAATTCTATACATGTATTTCAGAGAACTACGTTTTGACATTTCATTTTATAAAATTTTATAGGTTATGTTACCATAGGAAATTAGAATACATTTTTTTAAATTTTATAAAATAAAATATTTAGGTGAAAGAAACTAAAATATTTTTAGGTGAAAAAACTTAAATAGTTCTGAAGAATAGAACAACTTCAATTTGCTTTAATTTTAAGTGTTTTTTTTGTGAAAAATAATGTTTTAATCACAAAAATGTCGTAAGGATTTTCCAATAATATTAGCTATATGTTGCAGGTAAATATGGTAAGATTGAAACAAAAATTCCTAAAGTTTCAAAAAATAGTACAATTGAAAGAATAATAAATATTTTTCTCATATTTTTGCTTTTAAATATAATTTTAACTTTGGCGTATAAACGCATATATGAAAACACTGCTGTAGAAACCCCAGCTTGTTTTGACAAATTCATGTTTTCTAATGCCTAGGACTCACTAGCGCTTGGCGTATTATACCCATTCTCTTCCAAAGCTTATACTTATTATTAGCCTCTCGTACAAAAAAATCGATTCTCCACTGAAAATTGTTTGTATTATTTGATGGGAATTTCAAAAAAGTGTCATAAAAATAAACATTGAACTGTGAAAATACACAAAATAATTTCGATGTGCTTACTCGCAAAACTAATATTAAACTAACTTCTAAATATTATATAATGTATTATTTATAATGAACGTTTATTCTATTTAATTAATGCAAAGTTAGGTTGAGTTTATTTAAATGTAATCTTAATGATTCCAAAATATATATCTCTCTTATAGTGGGTTCAGACAGGGCACTCACAACCAAAACTCACAGCGATTCTCTGAGTTTTGTATGGAAAAATGACAAATGCATTACTGTGATGCCTCCTCTACACAATCGGCAAACTATGCAATTCTAGCAAATACGCGAATATGTGGATGGGTGTATTTGCTTAGTTGCTATACTTTGTGAAGTTTGTGCAAAGTTCGCTTTGGAGGCGAACTTTATACAAATTCACACAACACAAACGTCAAAAATAACAAATTCAAATGCGAAAATGATCTTTTCTTTAAAAAAATTAAATAAATCGAGCTTATTAATAGTTTAAGGCATTTTTGTAAAACTTTTCTATAATATAATTATAAATAATATTGTGATTCTGATTAAATGCACGAATGTGTGGATGGATGCACTAGCGAAGACGGCAAATAGAACGAACTTGACATTTGGTCAAGTAAGATTCATCATCAGAGGACTACCATGTAGTATCCATTTCGATGAAATCAAAGCAGATCTAGAGAGTTTAGGACACGAAGTTCGGCACATAAGTAACATATACAAAATACTAAAGAAAACAAAGATAATCAGCAAACAAAAAAAAACACATTTCTTTTAACTGGTTTGGTTTAATTTTTTTTTATTTAATTTACGAGATAATTAATATTCTTATACCACATAAATAAAGTAAATATGAAAAAAAAAACAGAATTTGCCATTTTGGTGACAACATAAAGTAAATTTTTGTTCAATTAATTTAATAAAAACAAATATGAAAAAAAAAAATTTATATTATAATAACATAAGAGTAAAAATGCGATTATTGACTAGAAGCTGCGGTCAAGCACCTCAGTTTTGAAGAATTCACAGGTTTTAGAAACGGAATACTGAAAAATTCCGTTACCAAAACTTGTGGAGAAGATTTTTTTTTTCATAGCACCTCAGTTTTGAAGAATTCACAGGTTTTAGAAACGGAATACTGAAAAATTCCGTTACCAAAACTTGTGGAGAAGAGGGCAGTAGAGTTATGGAGTTGATGTAAAGACATCATGATTATATTAATCAGGTGGAAAATGTTAATTTCTTTTTAAAAGAGTGTGCGGATATTTAATTTAAAATTTGGTTACAAGCATTTTTTTTCATTATTTTATTTTATCTTTTTATTTTATTTTTTTTTGAAAAGAAAAGTTTGAGTAAGAGTTGAGTGGCATCTTGGAAACGGAAAAGTGTTGCGATGTTAATTATTAGTCCAGTCAAAATAGACATTCAACTTCGGAATAATTCGCATAGAGCTGAAAATTGGCACAGACCTTATTTATGTTAATACAAATAAAGGGTCAAAAGTCCCCATCGATCTCGCTTGTGCAAAAAATTTTATTCAAGGTAAAAGGTCAAAAATTTCGGTTTTTTACAATTTTCTCAGAAACAGTAAATTTTATTGTAAAATAGTTATTACAAAAGTTGTAGATCATAAAATTCTCTACAAAAAATACACCAACACCTTTTTCGTACGAATTACCATTCATGAGATATCGCAGTTTTAAAAGTTAAAAAATTTATATTATACATAATATGTACACATTTCTGCACGACCTACGAGGTACTAGGCGCATTTTTTTTAACGTGGTTTCCCCAGTAGGCATAATCAACGGATTATTGCGATGAATAAAGAGAATTAGTAAAAAAAAATGGCACGGGTTAATTTTTTTTAATGTTTTTATTGTAAATAATTTTTTAAGTCGACTTCAACAACTATTTCTTCATCTTCACTTTCATTTTCTTCTCCTTGCAGAATTTCCATACACGGTTCTAAGAAAAGTGATGTATCAATTTTATCTTCATTTATGTCATAAGTATTGTCATCTGATGTAGTTGAGTCAATATTGGTACAAGTCTGACCCTGACAATTGATACACACTGGCGAACAAAATAATCCCACCTCCTGACAACCACAATTCTTATTACAATCCGTCTTGCAGTAACAAAAAATAGTATTGAGTAGTTTTTCTGGAGCAGGCGGGAGTAGGGTTTGAATTGGCTCCAATAAATAATCTTTTAATTTCCAACCCCATGCTTCTGTGTCCAGTTCATTGCCTAGCCATACTTGAACTTGACCGCGTTATTCTGCAGCTTTAATATTTTTCTTATGATCAGTATAACCATCAAATACAATCGTACTATTGGATATATTTTTCAAAAATATTATGAAAGCTTCATCTCGATCCCATATAACACGGTGTAATAAATATCCTGCATCGATGATGTAGATAGCATTTGTGCTATCAATTTGAATGTTTACACATTCAAAGCAGTTATAAAGAGCTGACTTCATAGTTTTACGCATTCCTATTGCGTCGAAAAGTGGTAATGGGTAAGGAGCTAATTCATACTCGAAGAATTTTTCAAGTTCATCTTTAAATGTCTTAGTAATAGTACAGAGTCTATAGTCACCTTTTAATTATGTACTTATATGACGCTACTTGTACTCCAAATAGGGAGTACTTTATCAGCCCGTTTCAATTTAATATTATTAAATGTTTGACCAGTTATCGAAGCAAGTCCAACTGAACGAGCATTATGACATTTGATTTTTGCCAATGTCCTTTAATTCTTCCAGTGTAAATTGACAATCATCATTACTTTCAATGTATGTAAATATTTGCTCCATCGGCAAGGTAACGGAATCATTTTCAGGACGACCGACTTTATGCCCCGTAGCGGGCCTCAAAAATGTATTATAGCAGTTGCTGTGGTACTTAGCTCCAGCAGCAACTAAATCAAACACATACCCAATGCGGGACAAAACAGCTCTTGTTGCGTCATCAAAGCGAGTCCGAGCTACCTTAAGGATAGAATCTTTGAACTCAATTGAGGAAAAATTATATATTTTACGACAAATATTATGCACTTTCTTTTTTTCAGCTGCTTCATCTGTGTCATCGCCACAAAATAAGCAATATTTCTTAAAATTGAAATCGGTTTTACTTTCTCGTACGCGGTGGACTTGTCGTGGATGTACTAGCTTCTTCTGTCTCACGCGTTCTTTTAGCTGCAGTGATACTACGAGTGTAAATTTTACGACACTGAACGTGGACTGCTACAGAATTAATATCTTTCAAATATTCAAAATGATTTTCATTTCTTTCAACACCTGCATCAATTAAAGTCTTCATTTCACGATCAAAACAACAACTTGATTTTTACAAAGGTTTATTACAAATAAAGCAGTTGTCAGATATTTTGTTAAAATTATCAAACACCACAAATTGAAATTGAAAATATTATTGAACAAAAAAATGCGCCTAGTACATTACCTCGTAGGTTGTGCAGAAATGTGTGCATATTATGTATAATATAAATTTTTTAACTTTTAAAACTGCGATATCTCATGAATGGTAATTCGTACGAAAAAGGTGTTGGTGCATTTTTGTAGAGAATTTTATGATCTACAACTTTTGTAATAAATATTTTACGATAAAATTTACTGTTTCTGAGAAAATTGTAAGAAACCGAAATTTTTGACCTTTGACCTTGAATAAAATTTTTTGCACAAGCGGGATCGATGGGGACTTTTGACCCTTTATTTGTAATAACATAAATAAGGTATGTGCCAATTTTCAGCTCTATGCGAGTTATTCCGAAGTTTCGCCTTTTTTACGTCTATTTTGACTGGACTATATATAAGTTTATGCTTGATGCCATTTAATTTCAATCAAGTTAAACATACACCTATATTATAGACAAATACTTACTTGCGGTTGTTTTGAAGAAAAAAAAAGATTCAAAGAGAATAGAAAATATTATAATTTTATATTAAGCAGGTTATGAAAAGAAAAAAAAGTTTAAAATGTTCTGCGGGAAAGAGAAAAAAAACAAGATGAAACTGAAAAAAGGAAAAGAAATTATATACATGAAAAGTTTCCGTAATTAAATCCAAAAGTGTTAAAAAAGAACATAAACCGTCGACATCTCTATTCATTAAACTGTAAAGTTATATTTTTTTTGGTAAATAAATATATATATATATATATTATATAATTGCATCAGTGGTAGTAAATTTTGACCAGCAAAATATATATATAAAACTTACTATCAAAGTGAATTTGTGATTTAGAAACAAACAAAAAATTAGAAATAAAATAAATATTCATCATATAAACAAATTCATAAAATGCAGGATTTTAAAATATTAACCTCACAATCATATATTCGTTATACCATATTCTCTTTCACTATCCGAAATTTTCTTTTGATTTACAAAAGCAAGGTAAAGAATTCTTGTGTTGGATTGTTTTGAACACTTATAGAGATTATTTTACTATTGTTACTAGAAAAATTGTTAATTTTTTTTTAGAAAAATAGTGAAATTACTAATTTAAAACTTTACGACTACATTGAAAGAAGCTTGTTTTCCAACCAAGCCATATAATTGTGTGCATTCTAGAAAACATCTCTAACAATAAGTAAATTTCAATTAATTTGTAAAATTGAAAACATTACTTTAGCTGACTATATTAAAATTGACCTTGTGTGGTGTAATGTGCTCAATGTCAGTTGTTATTAACAAAAGAAAACTTCAAAAGGAAAAAAAAACAAAAAGTGCATTTAAAAGGAGACTTTCTATACATCCAACCAAAGAAAAAAAAACGCAGCCAGGCTTAAAAAATTGTGTGAAATGGTCCGCCTTAACCGATTATACAGTACCAAGACAGGGGTGTTCTAATAATTTCTTTTTTCAAGGAGGGTGCTGTAGCAGAAAAAAAAGGAAGCAAATAGTTAAGATATTTCCTTATATTTTTTTTATGGTTCTGATAATAATATAAGTAATATAAATGTAGAATAGATTCGCAGAGAAAAAAAAATAATCAAGGAAAAGGAAAATTTTATTATATATATGGATTTAGTTTTATGAAAGTTTCTTTCAGGATAAAGTTTGCTGGGCCCATCAGACCCCAAGCCACAAGAAAAGTCATGTTACTTTTGTTTTTTTCTGATTCAAGTATGATATTTAAATTTATTTTTTTTTGATTTGTTTTTTTCTTGAGAATAGTTTTGGTTTTTTTTTAATAATTCTTTTACAATTAAGTCTTTAATTTTTATTAGATAAGTTTATTATGTAATTTGTTTAAAAATAGTTCCTTAAATTTTGTTGTTGGTTTTTTTATTGAATTTTGAGGAAATTTTTTTTGGGATTTTTACTAAAAATTTTTTTATTATTACCGGTTTATAATTATTTGTTTTGATTACCATATATATGTATATTGATTTTTCCATATTAGGTTAATATATACTATTTGAATAAATTATTTTAATTTTTTTTGAGATGTCCTAATCCTCTTTCCCACCCCCTCTAATGTTTTCAGGTCAGCTGGCCCAGCCATAAGATGGATGAAAAAAGGGACTTAACTCCTTTGTCTCGAGTTCTTTTTGTCTCCTCCGTTTTAGCTTTTCTCTTTCTGCGGTATGCAGTCCCCTTTTATTTCGAGCCTAGCGCTCCTGTCTTTGGAATTTTCCCTTTCAAGTAGCGAGAGTAAGTATCAGATTGTCGTCGTCAAGAGCCACCCCTCCAATTCTACCGCTATAGCTGGCTAGTGTGCTTGCTATGACTGCCGATGAAACGACAACTGATAAATCGTGCCTATGTTTGGTCCTCAGGGGTATGAACTGCTGCATAAAAACATATGGTCACGTAACAAATGTACAAATTGCCAGCAGCTAGGTCACACCAAAAGCTTCTTCAAGAGGGAGCCGAAATGTGTTAAATGTGCCCAAAAATATCATTCCAAAGACTGTAATAAGAATATAGAAACTCAGCCAACATGCGTGCTATGCCTAGAAACAGGACACACCACTAGTTACAAAGTTTGTCCAGTATATCTATCGAAAATCAAAAATTACAAAATAAGCAAATCAATAGTGACGCAAAGACTACAGGCATCTAAGTTATCAAAGATACCCACAGTCACACGATCATTTTCAGGCATGTCCTACGCACAAGCAACAAAAAATCATACCGATGAATTGCATGATACCTCTAACGACAAGGTTAACTTTCCAAGTAAAGAGGCTATAAGTATGATATATTAACGTTACTCTAACAAATACAGAGCACACTGAAAGGATTAGCCGGCAGGGTGGATAAACTTGAATATAAAACCCTACCTCTACACAATTCAAAAATAAGTAAGAAAAACACTCTAAGTAATAAAAAACTCGATTAAAATAATGACTTGGAATGCAAATGGGTTGAATGCAGGAGTCCTAGAACTGGAGCAATACCTCCACTCAAACAGTACAGACGTAGCACTCATATCGGAAGTTCATTTCACAAATAAAAATATCATTCAATTAAAAGGATTACAAGCCTACTGGACCACCCATCCCAGCTAGGGGAGGTACAGCTGTATTCATAAAAGAAAATATAAAACACCATCAACTAACAGACATACGTGAAAATTTCATTCAAGTCATTACAATCATGATTCAACAAAATAATGCAGCATAACCAAAGGAATTGCATCGAACTACATTGAAATCCAGGACCAGGATCCATGACCTATCATCATATCACACCCCCGTGATACTTTAATTAGGACAGCAGATAAAACTAAAAGAACGTAAAAAATATCTAACTAATAAATACACTGATTGGAATTAGTTCAGGGACCTCCTCGATAAGTCCATAAACTTAAAGATAGTGTTAAAAGGTAGAAAAGATTTAGAAATCATACTATAAAATACATAGAAAAAATAAAAATGGCAGCAACAGCTGCGACTCCAGAATTAAAAAGGAAGGTAAAGACAATAGAAATAACATACTCTCTAGAAATAAAAGAACTCCCAAAAGAAAGAAAAAGAGCGAGGCATATTTTCAGAAACCCCGCTTACAAAAATACATTCAATAGTATCAGTAATAAAGTCAATAGACATAAAATCCTACAAATTAGATATTCTCAATAAGTATTTGAAAGACCTGGGTCCAAACAAAGATAAGGACTACTCACTTTGGAAAGCTACAAGGAAACTAAAACGTCCGATTACCAGAGTTCCCTTTCTACGGAATCAACAAGGTAAATAGACTTACAAAAGTGACGAAATAGCAGAAACGTTTGCTAAATACTTAGAAACTGTATTCAAACCACACGATATACAATTAAGTATAAATACGCGTTCAATATATCAGCCATACAAGGAAATAAAAAAGTTTACAACTTTTGAAATAGCCAATGAAATCACTACTACCAATCTTAGCAAAATAGTTCGAAAAGCTGCTACTAAAGCGACTTAATCCACTAGTGAAAATACCTGACTTCCAATTTGGCTTCAGAAGCAACCATTCATAGCTGGATCAAATACATCGGGTCACAAATATAATTGAACAAGCATTTGAAGAAAGGAAATATTGCTCAGCAGTATTCTTAGATGTCTCGCAAGCTTTCAATCGTGTCTGGCTTGACAGGCTCAAGTACACAGTGAGCCTACAGCTACCAGGCAACTTTTGCAAAGTACTCAGATCATACATAACCAATCGTACTTATAGTGTAAAATACGACGAAGCTAAATCCAATATCTTTACAGCGAAAGCAGGCATACCACGGGGTAGCACACTGGGCCTGCGTTTATAACTACTTTACACGGAAGATATCCCAACATCGGAAGGAACATTCATCGGAACTTTTGCAGATGACACGGTGATACTATCCACTAATAAAACCCAAGCTAAAGCAAATAAATTTCTTCAACAATCATTAGATATAAAATAATAAAAAATTATCTTGAATTATAATATTACTTCTTTTTATAGAGCTTTTTTGTTGATCATTATCAAGTATTGCGGAAATTGAATTATCTTTTTGTATATTATCCTTTCTACAAAAATTGTGAAATATTTATATTTGCATTAATTGAATTTAAATCATTTGAAAATATTTTCTTTTGAAGCTCCTTTCATCAAGTGATGCATTTCAAATCCTTTAATTTTTCCAAATATTATTATTATTAATATTAGGTGTACTTGTTTCACTTATTGGTAATGAATTAAACTGTCCAAATTTTTATTTTCTTTGGATATATTTTCATGTGTATCTTCTCCAATATTATCATTAATTAATTATTTATTTAAATAATTAAATATTTATTTGCATGTGGACGTTTACTAACTAACTTAATCAATTAGAAAAAATAAAAAATAAATTTGCTTGTTATTTAATCTGAGAACGTCCTGCACGTCCACACGTCCTGCAATCCACACGTCCTGCAATCCCATCTCTTTAAATATCACATGGTAGAGCCCGATGTCCACTATTCGAAGAAAAATTTAAAAATGAATTTTTCTGTGAGTGTATTAGTGCAGAGCATGTAAAAATCAGCAAAATATCAAACATGTTTAATATCAGCTGGAAAAGTTCTAGAAAACAGGTTTTGTACAGGTTTTTCAGATTTATTTCATCCTTTTACAAATGAAGTTCATCTTTTTACAAATGAAATTCACCTTTTTACAAATGAACTTCATCTTTTTATATATGAAATTTCATTTGTGAAAAGGTAGATTTCATTTTTAGAAAGATGAACTTCATTTGTAAAAAGATGGACTTCATTTATAAAAAGATTAACTTCATTTGTAAAAGGATGAAATAAATCTACAAAACCTGTATAGGAAAGAGAGCAAAAATCATTGATTTTTTTTAAGTGTATAGACAGCTTTAGACTCTCTAAATAAAAACGCAACAGCCTTAGAACCTGAGTAACTGAACTTGCCTGTTGACATAATTCTTGGTGTCTCCATTATAGGGGCTATATATCTATATTTATAGAGCCATTTGACGAGTTGGAAAAAATAGTGAATAGGCCCTATTAGCAGCTTGGATAGCAATATCATATGGATATACCAACACATACGCAGTGAAATTGAATGGAATACAGGCGTATATTTACGCGTATGTATGCGTCACACCTCTTTTAGGGGGACTGCTCTTGTAAAAAAGAGACACGATGTATAGGAAACATATAGTACTTGAGCCCTCATTTTCGATGACCAAAAGATGAATATTTATAAACTCGAATTTCCTACTGGGTAGGCAACATTATAGGCGTTATGAGGCGCGGTTATACTCAGAAGTATATTGACTACAATCATTAAATTACAAGTCTTTCGAAAAGTATAATTTGTACTTTTAAACCAATTTGGTTTCATTTGTAATGCATTATTATTTACGGTAAGTCATTTTAATACAATACAACTAGTTAGAAAACATAAGATATATATTTTAAATCAAAATGTCAAACTCATTAAAACTACTGAGTATAACCGCGCCTCTGAACTACTATAATTTCGCCTATAATTCGCTGTCCAAATCGCTAATCTAGACACAGCCATAGAACGCAATCGCTTAAAATGACATCAGCCCTTTACTTGGAACATTATTTAGATGGTTTGGTTTTATTTTGAGTTCAATTGGTATTCATTTTATATTTTTAGGACTAGAATCATTGCCTAATGAACTACAAAGAAATTTTAAATTGATGCGTGACCTAGATGCTAGAGCACAATGTATAATGAAAACAATAGATGAGAAATCCAAAGATTTCATGAAAACAATAATTAACGGTAAAGATTTATTATCAGATGAAATGAGAAAGGAAAAATCGAAAAAAATTCAAGAGCTTTTTAACAAAGCAAAAGAATATGGAGATGATAAGGTTCAACTGGCTATTCAGACTTACGAGTTAGTAGATAAACATATTCGTCGTTTAGATTCAGACCTAGCAAGGTTTGAAGGCGAAATACAAGATAAGTCCTTGTCAACCCGCAGTAAATCTGAAGAAATTATATCGAAAAGTGAGTTAAAAATTCTAAGGTTTCCAAATATATTTTAAATTTTCCATCAATTAGAAGGTCGAAGAAAAGGCAAAGATGGTAAACTCTTGGGAAAGAAAAAGCGTTCCCCATCTGAAGATAAGGAAATTCAAGCTCCAATCTTGTGTAGTACGCAAGGTACTAAAAATAAAAAGCTGAAGGTAAATCTTGAGAAAGAGTCTCGCAAAGGTCAAAAGGTAAATCATATCCATTTAACTTTACGCCAAGTTTGCTACTTTACTAAAAAAATTCTCAAATTATTTTTAGTCCAATTTGAGTACTCAGGTAGATATAAAGCTAAAATTTTCTTCGTAAAGCAACTTTATACATTTTATATTTCATGAAAGCTAGTTATTATTTAGTTTTTTCACCATTAGCATGTAGCGTTATTTGAATTTTTCATTCAATTAACACAAACATCACCGTTCATTCATGTCCATACACGATACCCTTTAATTATGTCATCATCAATTTGGCTTAGTAGTGGTTAATCAAACCGAGACTCTATAGTTTTTCATATAAAAGAATTTTATACTTGTTTCTAGAAGTTCAGTCATTTCAAGGTGATAATCCTTGCCAAAACTGCATTTGAATAAAAATTTCTGGAAACTGGATTTAATTTATCACTAGACGTTCATCTTATAAATTAAATAGAAAAATTTTCAAAATAATTAAACACATATTTAAAGCGAAGTTTCTTTCTCTAATAAATCTTTTGATATCTACAAAAACCGTGTGCTGCATCCTCAGCTGACGATCTTTTTATTTCAAATTGATAAAATTATTTTTCTATCTTACCTACAAAAAATTCAGAAACTTCGATGAATTGTTTTTTTATCCAATGTGAAAAAATGCGGCACATACTTCGAAAGCAACTTACAAATGCGAAAATCTCCTTGTAAAATTGGAGAGAAACTACTTTCTGGCATCATGGATATGAATTTCGAAAATATTTTGTGGAGCAGAAATCACTAGAGCAATCAACAAAATCATTACTTGCGCTTAAATGCAGCATAAAATTCAATTTTACTGGTTCCGTGTTTCCATAGTTCCATTTTTCTATTGTTTGGCCATCAATGAACTACCATTAAAAAAATATTGGATCATGAAATTCTTTTTTAACAATTTTTTTGAAATTGCAATTAGTATTGCATTAGAATTATGAAATTTTGTAAGCTAGTGCCATCCAAGAATATTAGTAGATTCTGCCAACAGTACTGCCTCTGTTTCATGCCGTCACATGGTTCAAACCTATCAAAAAAAGCTTTTCTCTTTGGGTCTAGTGTTCGCTGCTGTTTTGGGCTTTTGGGTTCTTTCTCAAGCTTTTATGATAGCCTCCGGCTATTGTTTGTATATAATGTTAAAGCAATGAAATTAAGAATGCGAAAACTTCAACTCTTCAATTCTAGGGCTAGTTGCCTTTAACTTTCGTTTCAATTTTTTTCTCATTAAGATAAGCATTTTTCGTGAGTGGAAATTTTATTCCGAAAAATTGATATTACCTCTTATTTCTCACTCATTTTTCCTAAATATAAAAGTCATATAAGTATCTTGTAAGTCTACACATTTCATAATAATTTGACTGTATAATTTTAAAGCTTCTCTTCTCTATGTGAAACTCCGAATTTTAGTCATGATCATTTGAATTCATTAATTAACGTTTTTAATTTATATAACAATGAATTCTAAAAGATATAAATTATATTATTAAGCAGTCTTTAATTACACGTAGAAAAATACTGAACTTGAAGAAGGATCTAGGGATGATGGTCATATAACGCCACACCCAAGTGATGTACTTGATATGCCGGTGGATCCTAATGAGCCTACCTATTGTCTGTGTCATCAAGTATCATATGGAGAAATGATTGGTTGTGATAATCCTGATGTAAACTGAAAAATCTTCATTCATTTTGCTTGGAAAAGATTTTTACCCATATTTTTTACAGTGTCCAATTGAATGGTTTCATTTTGCATGCGTTGGACTGACCATAAAACCAAAAGGAAAATGGTTCTGTCCGAAATGCTCACAAGATCGAAAGAAAAAATAGTATTGCAGGAATTCACCTAATGTCAAATGCTGTTTACGTGTGACGAAAGTTTTTTAATACAAAAATCTAATTGTTTAATATATCTAGTTTTAAATGTTTGAATTAAAGTTACCAAAAGACTTATTTTTTGATTAAATTTTTTTATTTATATTTGACATCCATGTGGAGCTAGGAGTATTTGTCTAGTGGGCCAACACATCAGTCAATAAGTTTGAAGGCTAACAGCAATTCTAAGTTTATTACCGATTCGATGTCAACGCATAATGTTCGAACCAGTGGGCTTAATGTCCAATGCCTAATGCTCAATCAATGCCTTAGAGTCAAGAGCATTTAGAGAGAAATTGCCTTCTAAAGCCAATTATTGTCGACTTTAACCTTGGGGGTATTTACATTAGGCCGGCAACTGTCAATTTCAATGGTAAGTGGAGGTGAAAGGTAAGACGGAGTTTCGAAATTTTCGAAAAAATGTTTACCCCTTCCTGAGGCAGAAATATTTGTGCCTCTTGCTTTGCATCTTATAGGCGTTTCACACCGAGCATAACCGGGTTAATGGAACTCGGTTAATCCTCATATAAAAAATTTGGCTTCTCACGGACTAACCCGGTTAATGTCAAATGTCATTATTGCGAACGTGAACTTTTTAGTGTTTTCAGGGATTTTTAAATGAAAGGTGGTGTTTTATATAAATTTATAAATTATATTATTATAATGGAAATGAGCGATAGAGAAAAAGACATTTTAATAGCTATAATTAATGCTTATAAAAACATAATGAGCTATTATGGATCAACATCGTTGCTTCCGATATTGTTGGCGTTGGAACAAGATGGAAAAATAAAAAATAGTAAGCTATGAGGGCAAATAGTAAATTTTTTTTTTGGAGTTTATGCATTTTTTTTAATTTTTGAAAACAATTTTAAATATTTAAAAAATTTTTCGCGATTTCCAAAGCACGGTCCCCCAAATAATTTTCACTTTTTCTTGGGGAGACCGACTGCCTAAATTGGTAAAAGATGTTTAATGCCTCCTCTACACATTCGTGACATTCGCCAAATGTCAAATTCGTTCTATTTGTCTCTATTTACCGCCTTGTGCATTTTTATTTTGACAGTTCAGACAGCTGATTTTTTTAATTTTAACTTTTCTTTAATTCAGGTTGATTTGTTTTTTATTTAAATATATAATTTTAATTACCATTAGTTTTTTTCAAAGATGAGTCAAAATTAGCTTTCGACTTTTTCTTTTTTGGCCCGATAATTTGTTCACTTAATAAACTATTATTATCTTCGTTATTTATATCATCTAAAAAATCATTTAGACTTTCCATATCATCTTCACTGCCATAATTTTACTTATAATCGTATCCATTTTATTATTTTGACGTTTGTCGTTGATAATAAGTTTGTATAAATAAGTTCGCCTACAAAGCGAACTTTGCACAAACTTCACAAATTCACCAGGCAAATGCATCCTCTACACATTTGTGTATTTGCTAGAATTGTAAAGTTTGCCGAATGTGTAGAGGAGGCAAGATGTTTTGACAATTTAATATGGCGATTTTAAAGAGGTTTTAGTGTAAACTTTAAAGATCGAAAAACCATATTAAGGCAACTTCTTTAATTTTGTTACTATTTTTCCCGATATTTGGGTGTCGGGCTTTATCGGAAAAAGTACATATTAAAGAGGCGTCAGTAATGGGAACCGTGCCACTAAAAGAAAAAGAGTGTGCCGATATTTAATTAAAAATTTAGTTATATACAAACATTCTTTTTTTATACTTTTTTTATTAAATACAACCATAAACAAAGTAAAAGGGTGATTTAACAAGCTGTGAGGGGAGAGGTGCTTTGGAAAACGGAAATGAAGTCTTCAATTGTTTTGTTGAATTCTAATTATGAGTTCGTTAAAATAATACAATTAATATATAAATATATTTGTTCTTTTGGATTTCATAAGAAATTGGGTGTGATAATATTTAAGAAAATTCAAAACATTATATTTAGCTTATTGCTCAAAGTTATAAAAGATCAAAATGATTCATGTGGGCGATAACACATGGAATTTAAAGATTTTTTTTGACAGACGAAAAAAAACAAAAATTTTGAGAAGATACTACGAGTAAAAGGAGATTTTCATATTGGCGGAGTTATGCTTAAATTGATAGATCTAGAATACAGTTAGATAGTGTTTCGAGGTTGGACTAGTTTTTTTTATTATTTAACACTAACAGTTAAGCGGGATTTAGTTAAAATATCTTTAAAATGTACTTTTAAATAAAAATGGAAATTTATTCATTCTCATGTAGTAGAAAAATTTAAATTTAAGTTTGATTTACAAAGACGTAAAAATAAAATTTAATATGTTAAAAATTTAAGAAAAAAGAATAAATTAAAAATAACACTGTAATAATAACACTGGGGAAAAGAAAATTTTTTTCAAGTTGTATTGTAAGGAACAAAATTTGAGGTATTTAATTTTAAACTGATAATTCAACACTAGTGGAATGTGGAACTTGGAACCGGGAATTGGATAGGTTAATCATTCAGGGATCCTCATCTATATACAAAGAAAACTTGTTTTCTGAAAAAAAAGAGAAAGAAAAATTGTAGTTAAGTAAAAAGATTTCTTTTGTGCATTTTGTTCTATTTTAGGTTTCTTGCTTTGAGGGGTTGCTGGGCCCCTGGGCTGAGGTCAGGTTTCTTATTATCGTTATTGTTTTATATAAATTTTTTCTAATCTTTTGAATTTTTTATTATAATTTTTTTTATAAATGTACATTATTTATTTCTTTTTTTTTTTTTGTATATTGAAAAATAAAAATTCGTTTCTTTTTGCTTTTTTTTATAAGCAAAGTCTTATTTTAGATATTATAGATCGTAAGGGTTAATTTTTGGAATTTTTTTAGTCTTTTTTGTTATATTTATTGGTTAATATAAATTCAAGATATAGAAAGATATATTTTTCGGATTTTATATATATATATATGTGTATATATATTAAATTTTAAGGTGAATAGAAACATTATAATGTTTGAATAAATTTTTTTAAAATTAAGATGTCCTAATCCCTTTCCCTTAAAATTTGTTTTTACAGGTCAGCCGGTCCAGTCATAGAATGGACGAGCAAATGGGCCTAACTCCTTTGTATCGAATTCTTTTTTTTCTCCTGTTTAACTTTTTTTCTGTTTCTGCGGCATGCAGTCCCCTTTTATTCGAGAGTAAGTATCATATTGTCATAGTATCGTATTTTAGCGAGAGTAAGTATCATATTGTCGTCGGCAAAAACCACCCCTTCAATTCTACCGCTATAGCCGGCTAGCGAGCGCGCTATGACTGTTGATAAAGGACAATTGGTAAATCGTGCCTATATTTGGTCCTTAGGGGTATGGACTTCTGCATAAAAACATATAGTCATGTAACAAGATTATTTTATTTACAAAAGCACCTACTCATCAATTCTCTTTGCTGCGGTTGATTACCGATATCGCTTCATGTACACAAATGTAGGAAGTCCAGGAAAATACAGCGATTCAGCCAGTTGGGAAGCGTCTTCATTGAAATCACATCACAAAGAAAATGCATTATTTGCTAAAAATTCACGAAGCTTTTGAGGAGTAAATGTACCAGTTCTACTAATTGGTGATTATGCTTTCAGGCTATCATCATGTGCTATGAAGCCGTTCACATTTTCAATAGATCAGCCTGAGGATGAGATTATATTTAACAAAAGATTTTCATCTTGTAGAAGAGTCGTCGAAAATGCTTTCGGTCATTTGAAGGCTAGATTTTGACGTGTTGGCAAGGGCATAGAAAACAATATGAAAAACAGCAACAAAATCATCAAAGCCTGCTGCATCCTACATAATGCTTTTAATGACCATTTTTTTTTTTTTTTTTTTAATATTCCATTGTTTACTACAATCTTAATCTAATTACAATTAATTTAATGATTAATGACCATGTTAATAAAAAAAGGCTTCGGCTTATTCCACACATGCCATGTAGAAGAAAAACTCGAAGAATACTTCTAAATCAATTAAAGTTTCTATCTTTTCGTTAGCCTCTTTTAGCATATTGTTGCGGCTCTCTTCTATTTCCAACGATGGTTTGATGCTTTTACAAAACCTTTTTTTTTTAGATCTTGTTCCAGATGAGGATGAAAATTCATCTGAACGCAGACACAGTGGTGAAGAAGTACCAGATCTTGGTTTTGGCGAACCGGAGTATGTTGATTTGACAATAGCTATGGTATAATATAACTTAAATAAATTGTATTTAAAATCAATAAAAACTGCATTTTTACATGAAGGGAGCTCTTCAGTAAACTCCTCTGAAAAACTGCTGAAGAATCCCGCGATGTACTGGTGTACTGCATCGTAGTGCTCCCACTCGGACGGAGCACCTCCACTCGGTCTAATTTTTCGTCTTTCTTCCCTAAAAATAATTTGGTGTGTCTTTAAAATACGGCGTTCTTTAGTAAATTTCGCCGTATCGGCAGCATTCAATTTTTTGTTATCCACCTGCAAAAAGATAAACTTTAATTATGATGAACTCTTTCAATACTATCAGTTATAACTACATAAATAGAATTAGAGTGATTGCAAATGAATGTTTTTAGTGTATACTTATTCCACTTTATTACTTTACTTTTATGTGAACTCCAATTTCCTTTTATTTAAAAAAATTTAATAAATAGTTGTGAAAAATTGGTTTCGCTCAGATTAGATAAATTTTATATATCATGTTTATTGATCTATTTCAAAAATTAATCAACTTGTTGTTGAAATATATCCGTTGTTTAAACTATAAAATTTTGGAATTTTATATTAAAACAAATTAATGAAGAAATTTCAAACGCTATATTAAAAAAGGAAGAGTTAATGTTTACATAAAAGCGAAACAATGCATAGAGAATCGATAAATTTATTACTTATTACATATTTCCATGGATATAGATAATGGCCCTTCTGATGAAACTATTGAAATGATTAAAAAAAATAGTATCCCAAGCAGTGGCGGATTTTTGAGTGTAGCGCCTTTAGGCCCAACAGTTGAAGCGCCCCAACCCAAAATAATTTCTAATTATCTAAGTAAGGATTTAAAATAAAAATTATTTGTGCTTATTCATAACATTCACAGTGATTATATTGATTTATTAATTACTAATTCAATACAAATAATTATTTTTGAAATTAAAGTTTTAGTTAAAAAAAAAATTACTATTTTATTCACTTTTTTCTTGCTTTTGTATTCGCCAATTTAATAATGATTTCCTCGCTATCCATTTTTGCTAGTAGATCTGCTTCAATTTTTAATAATGCTAGAGCATTTAACCTGTCCTGGCCTGTATTTGATCGTAAATAACTTTTCACGCGTTTTATGTGGACATTTAGATACATTTCTTGTATTTCACTTTCTCGTAAGATAGTAGACAATTCCAAGAATGAAAAAGGGTTTTGTTTTTTCATTATCGACGATAAATACGATAAATGAATACATTCTTCTTGTAGAGCATCTTCTAAATCATTTAGATATTTTTTTACTAAATTATTTGCAGATTGAGCAATTTCGTTTGATTTTAATTTTGTCAATCGACTTAAAAAAGCAAAACTATCATTTAATTTAGTATATGCCTTGGTACGACGATTTAATTCTTAAGTTAAATGATCCAAAATAGGATTGAAAATTCTAATTCTGAAATAATGCGATCCATTTTCTGGTTGAAATTCTCCACTTTGACTTTCATCAAAATGAACCTTGCGTTTTGTTTTACGTTTAGAATCGTAAGAGTAGTTCTCGTTCTCCATCTTACTTAAATTTCTTGCCTGCTTCTCATAATTCTTAAAATGGGATTCATTTCACAACTCTCCTAAAAATTCAACTAAAGAGTTGTATAATTGCAGGATATTAGTTATATCAATTTTCACATTTTGAAGTTTCAAGTTAACTGCATTGAAACGATTTAATATTGTATTCCATGTAATAGCTAAAAATGCAGTTTCTAATTTCCTAATTTTATTTAATACGCCTTCGGCTTCAGAACGAGTACTTTGATTTTCGGTTTTTTCATTAGCAATAAATTTGAGCGATTTAATGACACCATCCCACTCTTCGACCACTGTACGACAAGCATCATGTCTCGCTGACCAGGAGTTACGCATAAGCTTTTGAGATTTCGATTAAGATTTGAAATTAAAATTCCCCAACGATGAGTAGAGACAGAAAAAGAGTTGTGAAGTGCCTGCAAATAATCAAAAACATCTGTGACTTCCGGAATAGAATCTTCTGTACATTTTCCAACAAGATTTAATGAGTGAACTCCGCAAGGAATATAAGCAGCTAGTGGATTCAAAAACGCTAGAAAGACTATAATTCAATACAATTATACAATAAATCATATTTTATTAAAAATTCCAAAAGTTTTTTAAGAAAATAGTCCCCTACATTATTTACAAAATAAATTTTCGTATAGAATACTTGAATTTTTTGTCGCCCCCCACATTTTGCCGCTCTAGGCCCGGGCCTACAGGGCTTATGCCTTAATCCGCCACTGATCCCAAGGCCAAGTGAAGAAGTGCCAATAAAATTATCATTTTCATCAACTAAAAGACAAGTTTCTTTAAGAGCTTGTTCTTGCAGTTCATTATACTTGGCTAATGATGACAGAATAAAATCGGCATTCAACTATATTCGATAAATAATTCAAAAACTACATTTGTAGACATCATAATTTTAAACATTCAAAAATCTGAAATATGTTTTATACAAAATAAAATTGTTTACAAGGTTTATTTATTTGCAAGTATATGAATTGACTTCTATTAACTTCTCTTGGGAAGTTACTATATTAGGTCCGAAAATCGAAATCAATAATTTTGTGTTTTCTTTACGTTTCAAGATCTGGAGAATCATTTGCAATTATTTCTATCCGTGTGTGTTTGTGTATGTATGTATATATGTATGTATGTATGGATGTGAGCTTTTTTATGAGATTCGTTTTCTCAAAAACTACTGGACCAAATTTAATATATCAATCGATAGGCCACATCATGAAAGGAGTTTGAGCGAAGTCGGTCCAGCCGTTCGTTTTTTATGAGTAAAAAACTAACATTCTCAAGCATGGAACAAAAATCTTTATGTAACCAACATATTCTACTATCGAGGGGTACACGGGGGTTTTCGAAGGTGCTGATTTCGAATCTTTTATGAGTTTTTAAAAATTCAAAATGGCGGATGAAATATGACGTCATTTATTTTTTTTTTGTAAAAATTCTTCAAATTGGATGAAATTTAGTTTTGAGCGGGGTTTCAGGTAGATGATTATAAATTATTGTGTAATGTTGAAAAATTGTTGTTTTTTTTCAATTTTAACCTTGGTTTCAAAGTTATTATAATTGGTCCGTAAATCAAAATAGTTAATTTTTTGTAATTTCTTTACGTTTCAAGGCCTAGAACATTATTTGCAGCCAATTTTAAGGTAAGGTTTGTCAGTGTGTGTGTATGCGTGTGAGCTTAATTTTATGTATTGAGGGGCAGGTGGGGGCTTTCGAGGGTTTTGATTTCGATTCAACTGCAGAAAAGGAAATAGACGAGTCATAGAATGCATATATTACACATGATACGCATTTAACCGTAATTATCCAGTAAGTGTTTTACGATCCCGTCCTCTAGGACGGAAGTTTCAATAAAAATTCAGGAATATGCCAAATTTCAAATGAATTTTGAAATTTCGTTAAATATTCGAGGTATCGGAACATTAAAAAAAATTTTTTTTCTCAAGAGAAGTTGCTTGTGCGGTACCTGCTGCCGGACGTATTTTTTTAAATTACATTGTAAATGTCATCCTTAGAAAATTATAAAAGTCAAGTAATAAGGTTTTTCTGTAGAATATTCAATTCAATTTTTTACTATCCATCTGCAAAAAAAAAATTTATTAATATATAATTATAAAAAGAAAAAAGTAGACTTACCTCAAATCCAATTGATTTTGACAATTGACAACTATAAATTTGTTATTATTACATTAAACACACTGTTTAAATGAATAAAATTTGTACTTCACTTCAATTTTTAACCCTCTGATAATTTATAATTTCACATTTAATTTTTATGAATTTATTTAATTGAAGTTTTTAACAAAGTTAAATTTTTACCGCTCCCAGAAAAACAAAAGTTTTTTTGACCAACTTAATTCTTATTATAAGCAATTTCTTACCAGTTTGATTATGATTGCAGTTTTGGAAATACATAAATGCTATTAATTTAAATACTGTAAAAACTAAAAAATTATTAAGAGATAATTTCAATTTTGTTCAGAATCCCTTTTAACATTGACAACATTTTTATGGGTAACATTCCTGTTTTAAAGTTATAAATAACTTCTGTAATAATCACAAAAAAATTGAAAACATAAATCAATGTGTACTTTATGTAGTTGAAGACACAACATGTTTTTTTAAATGTTCCATGAAGACTTGTAGTGAGATATCATCTGTTTTTCCATTCTGCAAAAAAGAATCTAATAATTAAATCATCAAAAGTGTTAAATACTTACCTACATAACCCTTAAATAAATTTTATTTGACTATGATACTATGATACTGTAAAACGAATTTCAGCTGGAAAAAATGAGAGCCGAATCATTGATTCGGAAATATAATAAACACCCCGCTTAATACATCTTGCCTTTCTTATCTCATTACGAAAAAACAGTCTTTACAACGTCTCCTTAAGCTTCGTTTAATTTTAAAACCAGCAAATGGAATAAGTAATGGATGAGATTGTTGAAGAAAATTCATATGAGGTTTAATAATATTTTGATGAATATTTATTGCAATAGGCGATAACAAACTATATCCTGTTAGCGCTATATTAGGGATTAACGAGGAATGCTTTGATAATTTGCTGAATAAAAGATTGCAAAGAAGTTTACTTGCTGGAAAAATTAAATTCATTTTTATAATGACAAATCGTAAAAAATTTGCAAAAATTAAAATTAAAGAAAAACTTAGACTTACCTCAAATCCAATTAATTTTGACAATTGAGAACTATACATTTGTCATTATTAGATTGGACACACTGATTAAATGAATAAAACTTGGACTTCACTTCTATGTTTATCCCGGTTAACGCTGTTTGGGAACAGTGTTGATTAACTTTGTTAATACAAACATTTTTCATACAAAAGTGTTATAAGACTGTTATAATCGAGTTCCATTAACCCGGTTATGCTCGGTGTGAAATGCCTATTAACACTGTTTGGGACAGTGTATATATAAATGAATGCGTATAAATGTATGCATAAAAAATACAAATGTTGACAGCGCTGTCCAATTCGCTTATTTAGACACAGCCATAAAAACGAATGAAAGCTACAATCGGCGCATGATGCCCCAGCATCAGTTTAGTTTTTAGGCTAGAGAGACACCAAGTAAGGGGAAAATTCGGAATATTTGGACTAAATTTGATGCTCGAAATATAGTTGCATCACCAGGTCTACTTACCAATACACAGAAGTAAGTTTTGTTTTTGACATTTTGACATTTATCGAAAGCCGGTAAATAATTTATATTTTTTGATGAATTATGTTATCTAAAACTAATGGAACATTGATTATTAAAATAGGTGATTTTGGAAATCATAATTAAGTATATGTATTTATTTTAAATTTAAGAATATACAATTTTAGGTAAACAAAAAGTAAAAGTAAAAATTTTTATAATAATTTTATAACTTTCAAGAAATAAAAATCTAAAATTTTTATAAAATGTCTTTTATTTATTAAGCAATAAAATAAAATTTCAACATTTATCAACAATATCATCATTTATCATTTTTAATTTAATTTTACAAAAACACTTTTAACAAGATTAAAATTTCAAAATGTCACAAGTAACTAATACATTTATATTACCTTCATGTAGACAAAGTGAGTCAAAAGCACTATGATGCGCCGTCAGGCCTTGATTCAGAGTTGTGATGCTGGGGCACCATGCGCCGTCAGGCATAGCTGAATGATATGTCGCACATCGGGTGACAGCAGCTGAAATTTCCCGGTGGGTTCGTTTACAGGACGTAGGTAAACTAAAACCACTTGAAACATGGTGTATAATTAAAGGCTAATTTAAGGCTCCCAAAATATCAACAACAAAAATTTACGGCTCCTCCCGTTGTCGCGCAAGAGGGGGATTATATCTTCGAACTGCGCCAAAAAATGAATATCATCATTTCTTAAAAACTAGTGAGCAGAAGCCTCCAATACTCAATATTTAACATATAAATTGCAAATTCTAATTAAATGTGACAAAAAAATTCACAGCTTGCATCTTTTTTCCAAAATCCCGGAATAAGCTTTAGTAAGAAGGCCAATCTCATGCTTTCGACTCCTGTCAAAAGTACGTAATAAAAACAACTAAAAGGCTCATTTAAGGCTTTTCAAATATATATAAGCTTCCAATTCTCAATATTTAACATATAAATTGCAAATTTTAATTAAATGTGACAAAAAAATTCACAGCTTGCATCTTTTTTCCAAAATCCGGGAATAAGCTTTAGTAAGAAGGCCAATCTCATGCTTTCGACTCCTGTCAAAAATACGTAATAAAAACAACTAAAAGGCTCATTTAAGGCTTTTCAAATATATCAAGAGATTATTATTAGTTTATTATTATTATTTCTTCTCTTCTTCTTTTTTTTTTTGTTATTATTTTAATGGGATGGTTCGAAAAACCGGCTGCGCCAAAATGTTAGACCACTTTTTTCTCTTAATATAACAAAAACACCAAACCTTGTAATTTAATTTTGTTTTTATTTCTTTTTTATTATTTTTTATAATCATTAAACAAAGATGCTTAGTTACACATTATAACATTAAAACTACACATTAATTAACTGATTAAGAACTAACTGCTGACTACTAAAAACTGACTTTTTTCACAGTGATCATTGACTAACCATTAACTATTAACTGACTTTATTTATTCTAAATTTATTACTAAAATACTAATTATTACTCCGGTAGAATTTTTACCGGAATTAAAATAAGAAAGTAATTCTGTTATGAAATCTGGAAATTGCAATAAGTTCAATATTTAAATACGGAAATTGCATTAAGTGCAATTTCCATGTTTCTAATTAACTAGGTTACTGACAAAATATTTGTAACCTAGTTATTTTATTAAAATTACTATTTCTTGCGTTTAATTATAGAAGTAAAATTTGTTAATATAAAAATTGTTACATTTGTTTGATTTTGTTCTTTATTTTTATTTGTTTACTCTCTTACTAGACTCCTATACAAAAATCCCTAATATTTGGAGGACATTTGAGGCTGCTAGGGTTGTTGTTTTATTATTTTTTTTTAACTTTTTGTTAAAATATTGGAAGAAGGGTTACAGTAGCTTTCAATTTTGTGGTGGGCATGTCTATTGGTAATCTATTGGCTTTTATTCTCTTTTTTTTTTCTTTGGACTATTTGGGTATATTTTCTTGTTCTTGTCTTTCTCTTCTTCTGTTTTATTTTATATGTACTACAGTTTTATCCAGTGATGGTTAACTTGTTTTATTTTTTTACTTTTATTTGATGACATGTATGATCAATCTCGTTTTAGTCTAAAAATTTTTATTTAGATTAAAAGAAATTTTTCCTTTTTTTTATTTTTACTAACCACCAGGTCCCATGATTTAGGGACTACTAAAACTTAGATTTGGTACCATGGAGTGATCGCAATTGTTATTGTTTTAGTTTTGTTTATACTCATTTCCGTTTAACGGTTATTGTTTTTGTTTTATCTTTCATGATTTCATTGATCGTACTATATCCCTGTTTTTCTATATGTATTCATAGTATTCTTCCAGTGGGTCATTACTTTGCTATCCCTCCTATTGCAAAAATCTATTTGCTTTTATAAGATACCTGGAATTGGATTAGTTTTGCTCCCTTGCGAGGAGAACAGAAAATTTTTTGATCGATCTTTACTTGTGTTTCCTCGTGTAAGAGAGCATGCTTGCCGGGCTATTTACACTTAGAAAAATGTTAATTGCTTTTCGTGGATCTAGATCCTCAGTAAACAATTCGTTGCTGTTTTCGTCATAGAAATCAGAAATTGTTTCTGAGGGTTTGGAAGTTATTCATTGGAGTAGGTGATTTTCATGCAAGAAAAGTACACTACTGGTTCACTCAATGATTTCCCTTAGAGAGTATTTGTTATTTTACCTTATTTATATTTTATTTATTGGTGGTATGTCAAATTATTTTGAAAAAATAAAGTTATTTTTTTTTTGTTTACATTTGTTTTGTGGAATATATTCCCTTATTTTTTTTGTTATCTTAATTATTGAGTTTTTAATTGCTTTTCTCTCTTTATTTTGTTGGTGTGTTTTTGTTTTTATACTTATAACCCCCCCTTTTGAAATAACGTCAAAATAGGTAATGATTTTTTAGAATATCAGAACCCAAATGCTTATGTCCTCTTTCTTATTGAATAGGATTTGTATTTGTCAGTAAGAGCAAGTTATATATAAACGTATACTTAAATATCTCGTAGCTCAAAAATTTATGTATTTTTTTTTTGTTTTTTTTTTTTTTTTTTTTTTATATATTACAAGAAATTATTTACTAATTACTTAAATAACAACATTTCTTTCAGTTGCTGGATCTCCTTGCGGCATTTTTTCATCAATGGAGCAGGCGTTTTGTTCTTTTTTATTTTTACCTGGACTTTGTTGTGTTGAAGCAACCTTTTTATTTTTGGAGGCCGTACACTAGTTTTGTGGTCTTGTGAATTTGTTCTGTATTTTTTTTTTTTAAATTACTTATAATTTTCTTAATCTTTAACTTATTTTTTCTTTTTCTTCGTTCGTTTATTAATTGTAAATCGATTTGTTTTAACGCTTTTTCGAAACTATGACACTTCATTTTAAACTGTATACTTAGAAAGTTTTGTTATTCACTGTATATATATTTTTTTTGACTATTATTAGTTTATTATTATTATTTCTTCTCTTCTTCTTTTTTTTTTGTTATATTTTTTTTCGAACTGGGATGGTTCGAAAAACCAGCTGCGCCAAAATGTTAGACCACTTTTTTCTCTTAATATAACAAAAACACCAAACCTTGTAATTTAATTTTGTTTTTATTTCTTTTTTATTATTTTTTATAATCATTAAACAAAGATGCTTAGTTACACATTATAACATTAAAACTACACATTAATTAACTGATTAAGAACTAACTGCTGACTACTAAAAACTGACTTTTTTCACACTGATCATTGACTAACCATTAACTATTAACTGACTCTATTTATTCTAAATTTATTACTTAAATACTAATTATTACTCCGGTAGAATTTTTACCGGTATTAAAATAAGAAAGTAATTCTGTTATGGAATCTGGAAATTGCAATAAGTGCAATTTCCATATTTAATTTTTACGTATTAACATACAAATAATTTAAACTAAAGTAGGCCACAAATATTTTGTCAACAAAATATTTGTAACCTTCAATATTTAAATACGGAAATTGCATTAAGTGCAATTTCCATGTTTCTAATTAACTAGGTTACTGACAAAATATTTGCAACCTAGTTATTTTGTTAAAATATGTTATATTGTATAGATCTTAAGATCTGAGTATAGATCTTAAGATATATGTATGTACCATAACATCATCGTACTCCATCCCTACATTTCCTCTTCTAGGACACAAAGCGACATAATACTCTATAGCTGGTTTATTCTCTTCCAAATTATTGGAGTTTTTTTTAATGATGATAATATCTATATAATTAAACGGCAAGCACTTAAATTTGTCCACCTTTTTTCTCGGTTGATATACACGAAAGTATGAAAAAAATTATATATTTACGTAGACCTTGGCACAGAGATGTGGAGAATATTAGTTATTGAGGCGCTACAGAAAAATCAATTCTCATAGCAAGAAAATGGGGTATTTAATTGTAGTTTACCTATCGATAATCAATTAAATGAAATAAATATTTTTGGCTTGAAATGTTTATATAAATGTGCATTAAATTCTGTTCCGCGATATTTTGAATCCTCAAACTTTAGAGAAATGAAGAAACTTTTTTCATTATGTAGAGCAAAACATTTTAAATCTGAAATTACTATTCGCGATAGAAATATATTCACTCTTTGTTGTCATAAGGGGAAAGTACCTTTGCCTCCCTTATCACAAAATTTGTACTTTCAAAACCTATGTGAAGGTATTATTTCAACTGACCCTGTAGTGAAGATAAGATCTAAAAATTTTTTGAATAATATTCGTTCGTACAATGGCCCATTCGCAATGGTAAGCTCTGAAGCTCAAATAGCAAGAACCACATTGAATGGTGTCTATCATTTCAAAATTCATGATGTGTTTTACCATCGTACTTGTGCTTTGACGCCAACTTATGGATGTGAGCCATACTATGCTCAGTTATATTTTTATGATATTGAAACTGCTGTGCAGTATAGAATGCACGAAAGAGCCATAGGGTGTTACCTAATTTAAGCTTATAAGTTTCTTAAAAACCCCATTTGAATGGGCATCACTACCTGTCACGATATCCAAGGCAAAGAATAACTTTTCAAAAACCATTTTAAAACAATCTTCTGTTCTAAAGCTAAGAGTTCATTTCCCAGAGTAAATCTAGCTGCGGAGGATCTTATTTCTAATCTCAATATGCTTTCTCTGAATATCTACATTGACTTCTCCTCGTCACCCACTTCTGATGGGTCTGGTCTACAGCACCCCTTTTGTACCTTTCTTGAAATCACTGCACATTTTATTTTTACGAACAAATAACAATTATGTAAATAATATTGTAACGATTAATTAGCTTAAATGATTTTTATTTGATTTTTATATCAAAATTGTTGTTTAAAATTATTTAATAAAAGCAAAAAAAAAAGAAAGTATGTATATATATGTCTATACATTGTCTATTTTTCTTTTGTTTAAAAAAAACATTTTTCCCCGAAAAATGTTCTTATTAAGGGGGGAGGAATGTTAGGAATTATTCTATTAATTCCTATTTAATTAATAATTTATTAATTCTTTAGGAATTAATTTAAATTAAAAAAAAATCGGCCATGTTTGTTCGGCCATTGGAATTTAATTAGTTTTAATATCATATCAAACATACGAACATATATGAAAATGCAAAGTTCACTCCCATAAAGCTTTAATCACTATATGTAAATATAACACTAATACGTGTTAATTAATAATTAAGAAGTTTAGAAAGTTTAATGGGCGTAAATTTAAATAATTACAGAGAAAAGAGCTTTTTAAAAAGAATATAGAGTAAAGAAAGTGAACTTGAAAAGAATTTGCGGAATTTGCAGATCCAAGCATTTTTAGTATGGACTTACAAAAGTAAAGCGAGAGTTAAAACGAAAATTTAGACAGACGCCATGAAACTCAAAATAAAAGAAGAGCTATCATAGGTGCTTCGAAGAACAGTAAATTAATAAAACGAGTATTCCTTTTATTTTAGTTTTTTAATTTCCTATTTGCTTTACATTTCTGCCGCCTGATTTACCAAAATAAGTCCAATTCTAGCGGCATGAAATTCATAAAAACAATATATTTAGCATTATATGATTTGGTGGTGTCGCCGCCGTCAGCTATGATAAGACAATAAGTTATACTCTTGCTGGGGTAATTAATTACATATCATCTGCATTAAACAAAACTCTACTGATTTGAAAGAGAAAAAAAAAGCAATAGGGCATTATGTCGCTTTGTGTCCTAGAATAGGAAATGTATGGCTGGAGTATGATGACATCCAAGTTAAAGAAAAAAGCAGAAAAAGTACTCATACTTATATGCCCTGTGGTACTTGTTTATATGTGTAAATAGGGTATCGATTTTTATAATAAAAACTGTAAACAGAGGATGTATATTTTAAGTTTTATTATAAAATCGTTATTTTACAAACTTTCGCGTAGTTGGAAAAAATTTAATCATCTGTTGCGTGAAAACCATTAGTTTTTTATAATTTTTTCTAACGTTATTTAAGAGTACTTAGCTCTTTTAAATTAATTCAGTCATTTTATTTTTATTTTTTTTGTTATGATTTTGTAGGATATAACAGTTGTTTCCTTGTCATATTACGAAGGAGGATTCTGGGAGAATGGTAGGAGCCGTTAATTATTTGCTATAGCATTAAATTAGCAAATGTCAAGTTAAACATGTATACTAAATTTGAATTGATTCTGCTCCCTAGTTTTCTAGATATTTCAATTTTAAATATTCGCTTGGAAAAAATTTATCCACCTGCTGCGTGAAAACCGTTAGTTTTTAATAATTTTTTCTAACGTAATTTAAGAGTACTTAGCTGTTTTAAAGTAATTTAGTCATTTTATTTTTTTTTGTTATGATTTTGTAGGATATAACAAAGGTTTACATGTCATATTACGAACAAGGATTCTGGGAGAATGGTAGGAGCCGTTAATTATTTGTTTGCATATTTAGATATTAATAGATAGTTAGTTTCAAGCCTCACACAAAATTTAAAATGATTCTGCTCATTAATTTTATGGATTTCCGAAGCTCCTCCTTTCGAGTAGCTTGGAAGTGGTTATGCACTTGCAATTCCGAAATTGCAACGTTTAATTTGATTTTTCTTGATATATTTGAAAAGCCTTAATTGAGCTTTTAATAATTTAGTAGTTTTTATTACGTATTTTTGACGGGATTCGAAGGCATGGGATTGTTCTTCTTACTAAAGCTTATACGTGGATTTTAGATAAAAGGGTGAAGCCGTGTTGTTTTTTTTGCGCATTTAATTAGAATTAGCTATTTATATGTTAAATATTGAGTATTGGTGGATTCTGATCACTAGTTTGTAAGAAATGACGATTTTTTGAAGTTTGACCGTTTGAAGACCTAAATCCCTTCTAGCGCGAAAACGGAAGGAGCAAAAAATTTTTGTTGTTGATATTTTGTGAGCCTTAAATTAGCCTTTAATTATACATCATGTTTCAAGCGGTTATGCTACAAAGCCACTGCCAGCTTTACCTACGTAAAATTTATAGTGTCTTACTAGCTAAAATATACAGATAGTGTTTGGCCCGTAAAGGGGTGTAAGCCTATACAAAAGAATTATAATTATAAAAGAAATATATTAATATATAAAATTCCCCTTGACTCACCAAGTGAGCAGGGTGACATTAGAATGAGTGTGTTCAGTGTTATAATAGAATGTAGCTTTCTCCCGGCTGCCATGAAGATATTGAGTTTATTTTATGTATTATTATTAACTTTTTATATATATTTTTTTTTTGTTTTTTTTTTTTTTTTTTAAATATTGTATATGGAATTTATAATACATAAACTTTTGATAATAATTTGAATTTTGTTTTACTTTTATGTGTTATATACTTAAAGTATACTATCTTACAAGCTTACAAACTAGTGGACTAGACTCAAACAATATATTTTTTTTTTTGTTTTTGTTATATTGCAATTACTTACAATTAGTACCATATTTTATAATGAAATAATGAAAAAAAAAAAACAAAGAACAGTTAAAAGGATTGAGTTGCTGTATCAACAATCAGCAAGGTGATTCCAGTAAATTCAAGGATCCTCCTTCGGCAGGGACAGTTAGGCTATTATTGGCTGCTATAGCGAAGCGTCATTGATTGGTTCTATGGCTAAGCTCTATAATTGTGTTTGTTGGCTTTGATATAGAAGGGGTGAGTGTTGAGTGGTTCGATTTTGAGAGTTTGAGGTCAGATTTAGAGCTTTCATGTAGAATGTTAAACGGCGAGATATAGTAGACATTGTGTATTGAGTACGATAAATTGCTATTGCATATCTCCGCTAAAACTTCATTCGGGTGCAAGACGACTTTATTAAGAGTGAAGGCACTTAGCTTGAGTAAGTAGGTTAGTATTTGGGTTATGTTGGCTGTCGAGTAAAGCTTATCATTCGGGGATTGGTTTTCCTGTGTAGTCCGGTGATTTTCCTAAGAATTTATCTTTGGAAAATTTCTATTTTACGCTCAGTGCATGGAGACATAGTAAACCGAATTGGGAAGGCGTAGCCCAGAATTGGCCTGATAATGGCCTTATATATAAGGAGTTTGGTCCTCATGGACCAGAGCTTAAAGGAAAAAGCACAGAGAACAGTGTTGGCAGCGCTTTTGGCTTTTTGCAGAGCATTAATTGCATGGCTGGCAAACTTGTCTGTGAATAGAACTTCAAGCACGGTTTTAGTTTTATGTACTTTAATTTTAGTTCCGAATAGTCTAAGATCCATATGCTTAGCTTCTCTTATGCAATTTCTGTGTCACTTACCACTTGCATTCCTAAAAACAAGCAGTTTGCATTTATTAAGGTTAAGTTTAAGGCCTCAATTAAGTAGGATTTTTTCCAGTGATTCAGAGTTAGATTTGATGACCTGAAGGGCCATGGAAGGACGGAGTGTGCTTGAGGAGATCATGATGTCTTCTGCATAGAGGAAGGTATCTGTCGAGTTAAATGGGAAGTCATGAATAGCGAAGGTGAACAGAATGGGACTAAGGACTGAACCTTGGGGTACCCCAGTTTTGATCGGGATAGACTCCAAAAAGGATCCGTTCAAGCAGACTCGAAAATGTCTGTGCGATAGGAAGCTATTGAGAATTTTCAGCAAATATGATGGACAGTTGGCGTTTCTGAGTTTTGATAATGACCCCTTGATACCAGATTCGGTCAAAGGCCTTCTCCAGATCTAGCTCAAGTGCTACAGTGCAGTTGTTTGTCCTGAGGTTATGAGTAATCGTGTTACTCATAGCGAGTAGAGAATGTGTGGTGGAATGTGCCTCTCTGAATTGCCGAATTGGTTCCAAGGTAGGATGTTGTGGAGCGTCATGAAGTCAGATAATCTCGATTTAATGATTTTCTCAAGTACCTTTCCTAAGTTAGATAGGAGAGAGATAGGTCGGTAATTTTCGACCTCATTGGGGGCCCTTTTTTATGTTTGGGGATAAATTTGGCCATCTTCCATGCATCTGGGAACTAGCCCACGTTTATGCAATTATCGCCGATAAGAGGCCTATAAAGTGACGATGCACATTTCTTGAAAAGTATATAAAGTGATGTTCTTGTTCACTCTTTTCCAGTTGAGTAGTGCAGGGCAGTGGAAGCTAGGCGTGTGCATAGGCAGAGCAAGGTAATCAATGTTAATACTTAACTTAATTCAAAGGTGATCAAAGAGTCCATGAAATGTATGACAAGGCCTCTTTTTACGCGGTCTTACTTTTACGAGGGCTTGCTTTTACGCGGTCTTTTTTTAAACGGTATCTTACTTTTGCGCGGTTTCCTACTTTTACGCGATTTTCTACTTTTATGCATTTCCTCTACTTTAAGCAATTTTTTCAAACATACAGGTTTTTTTACACATTTTAAATATTACTTGGTTTGTTAACAGCTTTTAATCACTTTATCTGGGTCTTTTCAAGCATATTATTAACTATTGTTTAGTCTTAATTAAATTTCACCAGAACTGGTCTGTAAGAATGTGGACTAGATATTTCATAAGAAAGTTTCATAAGGAATTTTCGAAAATTTTAAACATGTAAGCTTTGAAACTTAGTTGCCTTTGAAAGGCAGCTATATAATGCAAGAAAATTTAGAAAAGCATATATTAAAGTGTACTTTTAAGTGAAATTTGTAACACATATTCCAAAATGAATACAGGTAGAACATTCCTCGTATTTGTCTTCTCAAAATACTTAAATAGATTTTTTCTATAGGGTATTATACGAAGCATAATAACATGAAGAAAAAAAAAACTAGAGCAAGCAATAAAAATTTTAGATGGGTTAGCAAGTGGAGAAGGTTCTTCATCTATTGGAAAGATCTATAATTTAAATGAACAACTGACTATTAAGAAAAATGAAGCTGCAACTAGGAGATCAATAATATCTGGAACAAGCCCAAGCACAAAATCCACTTCTTATTGTCATTGAAAAGACTGAAAAGACCTTAGCTTTATGGGTGGCTGAAAATGCAAAAAGAAGAATCCCTCTGGATGGAAGCTCAATAAGACAAAAGGCCATGCACATATATAGCAAAATTAGGGAACATCAGTCATCAACATCATTGCTAAATTCTAAAAATAAGTTTTCTGCCAGTAAAGGTTGGTTTAATGCCTTTCTAAAAAGACAGGGCCTGCGTAACTTAAAAATAAAAGGTGAAATAGGCTCTGGTAATACGAAAGCTGCAGAAGAATTCAAAAGGAAACTTGCCAAAATAATTATTGACGAAGGATACACACCAGATCAAGTTTTTATTGTAATAAAATAATCGATAATATTACGTCCAAGCAGTGAGTTACGACTGAAAGGACTTCATTACAAACGTTAATATCTACTGTAGAAGAGTGTTTGCAGATTTTAAGTAACGGCTTGAATAAATTATTACTATATTCATTTTTAGTAAAAAAACAAGCAGAGTTTTTAAGAGATAAAAAAGAAAAATTAATGAAAAATGAATGTATTGTCATTTGTGATTTTGCTGAAAATTATGCTTTTGTCATACAAAATTCAGTTCAAGGTATACACTGGAATAATGACCAAGTGACAATACACCCATTTTCTATTTACTGTAAAAATGACAAAAATGAATTGATATGCACAAGTCTTGTATCAATTTCTAAATGTTTACATCATGATACTATCGCTGTTCATCTATTCCAAAGGCATCTTGTGAAATTCTTAAAAACAAATTTGAAAGATGTGAATAAAATAATATATTTTTCTGATGGTGCAAGCGCGCAATACAAAAAAAAAAATTCATAAATATTAGCCATCATTTTAAAGATTTTCAAATAGCAGCTGAGTGGCATTTTTTTCCAACTGCGCATGGTAAAGGACCATGCGACAGAATAGATGGAACAATTAAACGCCTTGCTGCTAGAGTTAGTCTCCGCACTCCCAAGGAATTATTTTCTTGGGCAAATGAAGCTCTACCAAATATAATATGTTTTTGTTCGTCGAATAGTGAGTACAAAGAAGAAGCAAACAAATTGTCAGCACGCTTTCAAAAAGCACTAAGAATAAAAGGCACTTTGAAATATCATTGTATGATGCCGATCTCTGAAAAAAACTGCAAGCTAAGATATTTTTGTTGCATGATAATGCAGATATTGTGAAAATTTTCAAATAAAAAAAATTTATATTTTTATATATTAAGAACTATATAAAATTTTATGACAAAATTAAGAACAAGTGTTTTAATAAAGTAGAATAAAGTGTATATAAATTTGTTTTTGCTAAAAGAAAGTTTTTACTTGTTTTTTTCATTTTCCACTACACTTTATTTGCTAAAAATCAATACTGTTCAATTTATAATTTTATTAAATTCCTATATCCAATACAAAAACCGAAAAATGTAGAATAAACAAAGGAAAAGAATGTTTTATAAGAAAACGCGCACAGTGGAGTGCAAAATGAGTGCAGTATGGGGTGGGGCGCTACAAGGTGGGTATGACAGTTGAAAATCGATATAAACAATTCATTTGTTTATAACAATAAAAATTTTTTAATAATTTTTTTTTAAATATTTTTTTTTTTAAATTCAACCCTTTAACTGTAAAAGAAAAAAAACAAAAAGCTCCTAGCCCCAATTAAACCGAAGTTATGAATTTTTTAAAACTACTCTTCAAGCAAAAATCACGAAATTCTCAAAACTTTAACCCCCTCAATTTTCCAGAGTAAATTTTTAAAAAAGAAATCCTCAAACACGTATATCTTTTTTTTCATTGCTAAAACCGTAAAAAAAAATTCAGCCAAATCAATTTTTGTACGATTTGTAAAAGAATATAAAAGCATTTAGCATTTAGCACAGAAACCAGAAATATGATTCTAATATTTTTCTTTTTAAAAAGCATTCGGTTAAGTTGAATGGATATTTACTATGTTTGATAAATACATTTTTAACAAAAAACTTTTAAGAAATACTTCAAATTTACATATAGGTACTATAAAATAAAGCATTTAATATTACACTTGATATTAGAGGCTGTAATAATTTTTTACATTTGGAGCTTCTCTTTGAGATCTTTGATAGTATCAGCCCTAATAATGCATATCATCCTGGCTTCGTCATATTTTTTTTGAAGTTTTTCATATTCTTGTTTGAGTGCGTGAAGCTCTTTCTAAAAGAAAAAGTTATTTTTTAGCCAAATGATTTGACATTAAAGTTTTACAAATGAAAATAATAAATAAAAATCTGATTTATAGTTCAAGTTGAATATGCTTTAGCTTTTCGTACTCACAATGATGTGAGTTATGAAAGTACAAAGGCTTTTTATTAATTGGACTACGCAGAAAGGCCAACAGCAACTTAAGGGTTAATAGATAATAGTATGAAAAAAGAGCAAAGTTAAAACAGTTAGGAATTGCTATTCAAAAAATCATAAAAATGGGCGGAGTTTAAAAATATTTCAAGAGTTTCTAAAAGTAAAAAGGCTTTAAAAATTCAAAAAATCTGAAATGAAATAAACTTTGGTAAACAAAGCAACATGCAATTTTTCAACCTGTGCAAAGATACAAAAGAAAACTTGTAAGTGTAGCAAATTAAAAAAAACCTTCCGCACTTCAAAAAATTAGGTGTTATAAATTCAAATTCCTTTTAAATGAAAGGAAAAATTAATTTCAAATTTTTATGTTGAAATTGTTTAGTTCATTCACAAAAATTGTGTTGTCCTTTAAAAAAATTTTTTAAAGAGAAAATTATCTTTGGAAATAGATTAATTTTCATTATTTTATATAAACTACTTTTAGCTTGTTTAATTAAATTATAATTTTTGTTAACCTATAAGAACGGAAATTCACACAACAAAAATATGGCAATTGTAAATTATTAAATCAAAAATTATTTAACAATTTCGTTTCAGTTTCAATTTTCGCTTTCATTATCAAAAAAGTTAATATACAATGTAAAGTAATGAAATATTGCCATATAGCTAATAAAACTGCAGTTAATGCTAACTTGAAATTTGACATTTTTTTGAGTTTCTGAACTCTTATCACTCTCACCAAATGAACACTTCCTTGAGTTAAAATAACTCAAATTGAGTTGATTAATAAAACACAGTCTTTATTTGATATCGCATATGTGAAGTAACCTCAACAATGATTTGTTTAGACCCATTCTACACAGGCGTACTCACAGCAGAAAACTCACAACCGGTTATTTTCATACAAAACTCACAGAATTGCTGTGAGTTTCTGCTGTGAGTTGGCCTGTGTAGAATGGGTCTAAGCAGGGTAATCACAGTGTGCGGAATAAAATGATTCAGCTCTCACTTCCCATATAAAATATATGGCTGAGGCATTTTATTCCGCACATAATGTAAAAATTTTAAATTATCAATAAATCATTGATTTTTAAAGTTTTTGTTGAAAACAAATATTTACGTGACATTGATTTTCAACAACTAACAAAGCATAACTAATTAAAAGTATTTGAAGCAAAAATATACTCGGCCACTAGGTTGGTTTATAATAAGATGTTTAAATGGAATTTTCTATCAGAAACAGGTTGGAGTTTTAATATCCTTTTTTCAGTATTGATGTATAATAGAAAAGGATGAAAACTAGTATATCCTTTAAAAGAGGCGGTTAGTGAGAATTTTTACCTAAATCCTAAAGATCTTGGTATAAAAGCTTTCATTTTGTTTATTTTCAGGACGTTTCAAAGAAAAACGCTTGTATTTAATTAATATTAGTTTTGTGGCTCGATTTATTAGTTTTATGAGAAAATTAAAGTTAATAAAACAGAAAACAGGGACATAAACCTAATTTCTTTAATAAGCAAACAATTTTTAGAAGTTCTCTATTTTTAAATAATATCGTGAATAAAACAGTTATCTTACCTTACTAGGGGGTAGTTTGTTTTCAAGATCCTGAATGGTAGCATTCCTATAGCGACAAATTTTTTTTAAGTCATCGTATTTTCCCTGTAACCTTTTATATTCTTCCTAAAAGTCTGATATTCAATCAAAATACAACTACTATTTTTTTTATCTTACATTTACTGTCAAATTCAAAGCTGGGTGTATTTCTTTCTCTGTTTGGGTAAATTGGTTGTTTAACTTTTGTTTTTCATTGCATTTCATTGAAATAGTTGCTTTTAACTTGTTTATTTCTGCATCCAGTTTTTTCTTTTCCATTTCTTCCTCCATTAACATTTTTCTTAGAACTTCGCAATCATTTTTTATGGAATCATTTTTAGATTCAAGAAGAAATGTATTGATTTGACAGTCCTTAATGCGCAAGTTTCGCTTTAGCTCATTTATTTTTTCGTTAAGAATAAGACAATTACAAAAACTATCTGAAAAAACTTATGAAGATTAATAAAATCAGTTAAGGATAAATATGGCAGCAAAGAGAATATATTATCACATATATTCCATTTCTTTATGCTTTGATATTATAATTATTCAAAAAGTTATTTGCTTGTCTAAAATTATATTAGTAGCTCTTATTTTGAAAATAAAAACTCAACACCGATTCACTTTGGAGTATGAATTTGTATGAGAAACTTGCTTTGAAATGAACTATGAAAGTTAACTACAAGAAATACGTATTTACATTTTGTTTAATTCTATTACAATTGTTGAAATATCTAGCAGCTTAAAAAAAATCCTTCTGCATCGTAAAAAATGTTAGGGAAGCAATAGTTCAAATCTATCGAATAAATAGATTGCTGCTATTTTTTTCCTTTGCATAGCTAATACCAAAATTTTTCTAAAAGTTTTTATTTTTGATTTTCGGAAGTTATATCAGATGCAGTAGGAATTTTAATTATCAAACCTATAACAAAATCGATAGCCAAACAAAAATTCTAACAGATAAATCATTATGAAAGAGAAAAGAACTGTATTCAAAGATGTGATTTCATAATTGATAAGGTTTGAGTTCGACAAGTAAATATACAAAACTTGCTTAAGAGCTATAAAATAAAATAAATTTTTTTAATCACCTGTAGGATCAGTCATTATGCCAATATCTTGTGTAATACTCCAGTTAAGCTCTCTAACTTCATCATGCATGTCTTGTCTGCTTGTTCTCCGTAACTTTTGCGAGTATTTTCTTTTTTCATTTAAATCCGAAGATAGATTATGATTTTTTTCCTAAAATGTTCAAAAAATTTCACCAAAAAGTTCGCAAACTAATCCATATTGATTTTTCATTTAATTTCTACAATAAAATTTTTTAGTACGAAATTCATTTGAACTGTGATAAATGAGGAAAGAACAGCGTTAAGATGAAGCATGTGTCTTTGTATTTAACATTAATTTTAGGTAAAGGATCATAATTTGAAGAAATTCAATAGCTGCCCACATAATTTTACTGCCGACCGTATTTCAATTATAATCAAAAAAAAAATAGAAGTCTAAAATGATAATGAGATAAAAAATATCAACGAAGCACCCAAGATAAAGTTGATTCCCATAAAAATTCTTTTGCTTTCAAAACTAACTTAGAAGCATATGGAACTTACTAATTCTTGCAAATACATATTACAGCTTTTTGTTTTGTATTATTATTTTTTCATAGATAAATCCCCAAGTTTGGTTTTTCAAATTTTTTTACATAAAACTATTTAAAATTTCAAGAAAAATTTTTCTATTACATATAATCATTTTGCAGAAGCTATTTTGCGAGAAAATCCAAAGAATTAAAATTGACATACGAGTAAGTCAATTCCTACTATTTTTCACTTCCCTTCCCTCCAAAATTTAATACTGTATCATTCTTTTATTTTTAACGATATCGAATTAAAAATACAGTTTGAAAGTCAAAATGATGTGTTTTTAAAAAATTAAAAATTAGAAAGAAATAATAATAAGAACAGATTATTTATTATTCAAATACAAGCACGTGAAAAGCTTTAAATTAATGAAATATTAACTCACTCAGTATATTGCAATACCAATTAAAAACGATATGTGTCAGGGAAATAAAAGCGGTATTTATAGGAAAAGTTATAGTTAACAAGCTCGTGAGCTCACTTGGTAAAGATCTTCGTGTAAAGCTAGAAATTTTTTATAGTGATACCTCATTAATAAAAATTTTACCCAAAGGGTTCACGAGCTGTCATTGTATAAAAAACAGGAAATGTTTATTAAACAAACTTACATAACTAACTAGAAGAATAGAATTTTTTTCATTAACTTTGACTACATAATCCTTTCCAGCATTTATTTCCTTAGTATACCTGAATTCACTAGATTTGGTATTTAAATTGTGGTTTTCTAAATCATAATTTTGTTCCTCTCTTTCTCCATTACTTACAACAAATTTTTCACTAAAATTCAAAAGAATTAGAATATGAAAAATTTTAAAGTAAATTATTTACCTTTTAGCGAAGTTTTCTAAATTACTTTTCTTGGGCAGCTTTACTAATTTTTTTTCTAAAATAGACCCTTTGTCCAAATTTCTGTTGTGTTTTTGAATCAGGTTCCCCACTTCATCTTGCTTAGCTTTATACCTTTGTTCAATTTTTTCGTTCAAATTTTTCAGACTTTCGCCAGAAGCCTTTAAACCGTTTAAATCCAAGTGAATTTGTCTTTGGCCTTCTTTTTCATCTTTATTTATATGCTCATCTAAATCACATTTAGATTTTGCAAGATCTTGATTTTGAATTTCTAGTATTTCCATTTGTTGCATTCGTTTATTTAACTCTATATTTATTTTTTCTAACTCCTTTTCTGTCACTAGTTTAGTATTTTCTAACTGACAAACTTCATATTCAAGTGTAGCTACTTTTTCAAAGTTTGCTATATATTCTTTTTCTAAGATGTTATAATTTAGTATAATTACTTCTTTTTCAGCCTGGAAATTATTTGAAGAGTCATTCAAGGACTTATTTAAGGCTTTTAGACTTGCGATTGTTTGAGATTGTTCGAATACTTTAATTTTTGTTTCAGTCAAAACTTTAGCCAATTCACTCTTCTGTTCCTCAAATATCCGTTTATCTTGCATAACTTTTTCTGATTGGCCCTGAAGATCGGATAGATTAGTTTGCATTGTTAAAATCTTTTGTGAGCTTTCCTGTATCTGCTTTTGTAAATTTTGAATATCATTTAGAGCATTAGTGTGTTTTTCCTTAATACTTTCTGATACAGAGCATATGTTTTGCAAGCGAGTTTCAATATTTTCCTAAAACATCAACAAAAAATATGTATATTCGAATTTAAATTAAAATGGCAAAATTATTAAACTAAGTACAAGACTTTAAAGCAACATTTAAAATCTATTTTGAGACAGCTCAGCCTATTTACGCTATATTATAAGCTACTGATAAAATACTTTCGCTGTTATATCCTAGATTAAAGTGAAACTATTGTGTATATTCAGATTTATAAATTTATTTGTAGTTTCAATATTTTTCAAACTTAAAAAAGTTATTTTAAATAAAACACAGGAAAGTAAGGTAGTAATAATAATTTTTAATGAAAAAATATGTTTTTGAAATTTTACTACCAAAATTCTAGCACTCATAATAACATGTCAGTCAATAATTCTCAAGCTTTAAAGTTGTTACAAGTTACAAATTGTTTCTAAAACTCTTTGTATAATTAGAGCATATGGTCTTACTTAGATATGCTAGAAGTTTGATCCTTGATTTATATCGAAAATGCTTAATCGCTTTAAAAGTTGCTAAAACCTCATGATCATAAGTATTCTAGTTTTAGTGGGCTAGTGGGGAAAGATGAATTTCCTACAAAAATTTTAAGCCCATATTCACTTGAATCAGGTTATGTGGCACTAAATTAAAAAAAACATCGAAATTTTTCAACCATAGTGAAATTCTTCAAGCGATTTTGTTTAAAACTACCAATTTTTTTCAAGACGACAATTTATTGTTTGAAATATAGCTTATACTTACGAAATATCATATTTACAATTTAAAAGTGTTTGTATATTTTATGGTTTTACTGATTATAAAATTCTATTTATGTAGAATCCTATTCACGTGGCAAATAAGACTTCAAAAAGACTACAAAAGTTTCAGAAACTCATCCATAATATATTCAGAAAACATCCAGATATCGATTTAGCTTTTTAACTGCATCTTATAACAATGTTTTTAAATAACGATTGGAGCATTGATTTTCCACGAAATCATTATTTATTAATCCGTCACCAGCATAGAAACCCCATTTTGGGACACAAAGCAAAATATGAAATAGCTGACGGTTGCTAATTGCTCAATTACATTTCAGGACGAATTACGGGACGGGGTAGAATTGTTTTTTCAACCTTCCAAAGTTATTCTAATTAAACTAAGGTGAGAAAGAGTTAATGGTGAAGCAATATGTATGTAACAAAAGTTAAAGCAGTTTTTTTTGTTATATTCAAAATTTAAGGTTTTCCTACAGAAAAGAACATTTAAGCTTTCAAAATTACAACTATGGGCCACTAAGTTTGCTGTCGAGCTAAACCATGAAATTAAAAACAAACCCAAAAAGTGAAAGAATACCGCTTTTATGCCAGGGGGGACTCAGAAATAGTTTTCTCATGGAATAATATAGCTCATAACAGATATTTCAGTTAAGCAAGAAATCAATTAAGTCATATATGGCGATAAATACACTGAAAAAAAATGCGGGTGGCAAGTAAATATTGATTGTTGAGAATATAATTTACTTAAATTTACTAGAATTGAGTATTTAAATTATTGACTCAAAAACTATTTTCTTGATTCAAGTACATAGAAAATAAATTAAATACGTTTACTTGAAAACCAAACTTTCTTTTCAATGTACAATTCAGTTGTAGCACATTTTATTATTATTATTATAATAAAGAGAATATAAAGAACTAAACATCACTCCCGTAATCCTCCTGGATATTAATGGATAAACAGCGCAGCAAAATAAAATACCAGAAAACCCCATTAACACCTGTGCACTTAAGCAAGAAATATTCATTAAAGAGCACCTAAAAAACTACATTACAATTTCTAACAGAGTCAAACTTAGCTCAATTTTACCAACTTAAGATCATTAGAGAAAGGAATTCAACCGATCAAAGTATAATTTAAATTCAAATATCTTTATTCGTTTCAAAAATGATAAAAACTATTCCTCTACCAATAAAAATGAACGACACTCGCATCATTTGAATATTTCGAGCAGATTCAACGTAATATCCATCATTTAATACACCAACTGCTTCGAAATAGGTCTTATGATTACAATTTGTTTATCATATAAGATGAGTATGAAGCTGCGCACAAGCATTTACAATTAACAAACTTGATACACGTCATTTAAGGCTAGGGCATGTTGAATTTTAAAATATTTTTTCGTAGTAAAATTTTAGAAGCTTGTCAAAAATTTTCAGAATCGGGAAAGGTTTCTGTATATTGTGGAAAAGGCATATCCGAGAGCATTATATAAATCAACAATGAAAGTATAATCTAGGTATGTGGTCTAGGGTTAAGTTGATTTATATTAAATTTTTTTTTTTTCAAAATTAAAAGATGTTATGAGTAACAAACAGCGATTAAGATAACAAAACAATTTTACTTTATAAAATTAGAATATTAATAATAAAAAATGTGGGATTTGTTTAAAAAAATATTGAATCTAATAATTAGTAAAAAAGTTGTATTATTTTTTTTTTGTTCAAATATTACTATAATTGGCATTAAAAATTAATGCAAATTTAAAATAATATCAAAAACAACTATCGTAAGCTACATAGAGAGTGACCCATCTAGTGTTTTGAATTTGAACTACCAATTATTTGACTTAAAAAACGTCAAATTTCATTCGGGAAGTGACAGATATTTAATAAAAGCTCATTTACAACAAAAACATAGCGGAGGTGAAAGGTAAGACAAAATTTCGAAAAAATTTTTACCCCTTCCTGAGGCAGAAATATTTCTTCTTCTTGCTTTGCATCTTACTAATACACATTTTTATATACACATTATCTGTAAAATTTTACCAACACATATCCACATATTTTAGTGGAGGGAGATTTATAGGGGAAAATTTCCTAATCAGATTTGACAGATGCTGGCCTAATGTAAATACCCCCTATCACTCCAAGAATTTTTTCACATTTTTTTAAACTTATATTTAACGAGAAGCCTAACCCTAATTCCACACAAAATCACTCTGAAACTATTTCCGAAAGAGAAAATCAAAAATATCCCCTCCGGGTTGCCATGAGCATAGTACTTTTAGCAATGAACTAAAAAAGCAAACTAGATTTAGATTACTACATTTAATATTACATTGAGAAATATACTAGAGAATTCGCATAAAAAATTCTTAAATGGTAGTACATTCTCTAGTACTTTTGGCCACTGTAAACGCACTATAAGGCAAAGAATATTTTATACCGAGACACAAAAATTGAATATCGTAAGATATGCTACCAACACTAAGTTCTAAACAAAAAATTGCTTCACAAACATACCTTTTCCATTGTTAACTGCATCCGTTCAGTAATATTTTTAGAAAATTCATATTTTAACTCATTTATTTCGGCTTGAAGTTTAGCAGCAGTTTCCTCCACTGAAACAATTCTTTCCATTTTTTCTTGAACTATTAACGCGAAGTTTTCACATGCATTTCTTTTGGCCACTAACTCATTCTCGAGCTCATTATTTTTTTTTTTTATTCTTTTAATGCTAATTTTTAACAAATGGTTTTCAGAATAAATACTTAACAAAGCTTTCTTTAATTTTACATTTAGTCCTTTATTAAGTTCATTAACTAACTCTCTTCCAAACTCATCATATTCTTGACTTAATTGCAAAACAATTTGTGTAACCACATTTATACAGTTTCGTAGATATTGAATATCTTCCTCTGTTTGTTGTATGATTTCATAAAGTTTATCCAAAGTTATTTGTAACGAAAAACTTCTTTCATTAGCTCCACTTAGTTTTTTTTCTAATTCTGAGTTCTGTTTCTTAAGGAATTCAAAATTTGTATCTTGCACCATATAGATTTCCGTGGGAAATTTCAAATTTTCGTCTTTAACTAATATTTTTTTAGGTCCAATATTTTCTGTAATACTTTCTCCATATTTGTAACTTGATGTGCTATTTTCTAACAAAAACGTTTTTGTTTCTAACTCCTTACTTTGATTATCCATTTTTATATTTAAATTCAATTGACTGTTATCCTTAGTTTGATTTTTGCACCGAGAGCAACCAGTAGTTTGAGTTTGTGTATTGTTTACAAACTCTTCACAATTCTCTAGACTTAAATTTTTAAAATTTTCTTCGTTATTTCCATTCTGAATCATATTAGAAACAGTGTCTTGCACTACTTTACGTGCTTTACAGTTACAAACTTTAGATATCACTCTTGAAGAAAAGTTGTCTGCTTGTAAGGAGTCCAGACAAGTATTTGACTTATATAAAGCAGGATTTAACTGCTTTTTTGGAGAAAAAAATTCCTCATTTTGGAATGAAATTATTGAAATATTATGGGTTAAGATTTTCTCGTTTTCTTGATTTTCAAAATATGATTGCTTATGATTATGATCCATTTCACTTTTTACTAGTTCATTTCCGTTATAGTTTATTTCTTTTAAGAAACAGTTTCGTTTTTGCAAATCTTCAATAACGGCATCTTTCTTACAAATACAAGCCTTAAGTTCTTCACTATCTTGAATACAATCTAATAATTGAGAAGAAAGTTCTTCATATTCACTTTGAATTTGAAAATATAGTTTTCGATATTTTTCATGATCTTGCTGTACATATTCAATCAGAGAAACACTTTCCAGATTTTTGTCATTTGGTTCAACCGCTTCATAATTATCATTTTGAATTTTATTATCTTCAATTACTTCATTTCTGCTTTGACTTTGGGTGAAATTTTCGAAATTGCATATTGTGGCTACATCACGGGTCAAGGTTTTATATAATGTACGTCTCAATCCACTGGTTTCTCTAGTTGAAATATGAACTTTTTGTAATTGAGCCTCTAAAGAATCAATTTTTTTGTTTTTTTCTTCTAACATATTAATCAAATCATCATGCCGAGCTTTAGAAATCTGTTTATATTTTTCAAATTCATATTGTAGGCTTTTGTAGTCCGCTAAAATTAATTCTGCATCTGCACGTTTCTGACCAAACTCATTTAATTTTAATGTAAAATTTTTCTCGTTTTCTCGCAATTTAACCAAAGTCTTACTTAAATTTGTCAGTTGAGACTCCAAGTTTCCGGCCCTAAATAAACATAAACTTTGTTTTAATACAAATAGAATTATTTATCGTTCTTAACAAAAATTAATCAATATGTTTAGCGAGCTTCACACTATAAATAACACAGTCGTCCTTTCAGAAGGAAAGGTCTTTCACTGCCAGGTCAGATTGTTCACCAATACGATCAGATGTCGCCGCAACTTTCGCCTCAAAAAGAACAGCACACTTTTTCTCAATTATTGGTATCAGCAATACACCACTCCTGCTTACCGAAAAAATGGAATTTACAATAGAGTTTGAAGAAATAACAGCAGAAGTAACTTTTCACGTCATAGGTATCGAATACCTCAAAAATGAAATGATTATAGGGAGAGATATTTTAAACGACCCAACGTTAGAAATAGTATCTAATAAACGTGATTCCACTGTAACACCCAACCCTTCAGTTACTCAAACAATACATAAAATAGGAACCTTACAAAGGTTTGGAAGTGGAAATGTTTCACAAAATAAAATAGATTTAATTTTAGAGAAATTCTCGAACAAAATCCTGAATGGACTGCCTCACACAACCATGATGTCCGGATCACTAAACATCCGGTTATTAAATAAAAGTACTTTTAACTACCGCCCTTACAGGATGTCTATAGAGGAAAGAAACATCACTTCAGAAATAGTTTACGATCAAAAAACATTATCCGAGATAGTGACTATATGCCAGTCCAGTTGTATTAGTAAGAAAAAAAAAGGACAAAACAGGCTTTGCATCGACTTTTGTGCTCTAAACCGAATAACGATAAAGGATCGTTACCCTCTCCCCAGAATCGATGATCAACCTGGCAGACCAAAAATTCTTCACTTCATTGGATATGGCACCGGGCTTCCATCAAATTTCTATCGCAGAAGATTCGATCGAAAAGAACTGCTTTTTTCACTCCATATGGACATTTCGAATATCTCCGTATGCCATTTAAACAAAGCTCTGGGAACGTTAAAAAATACAGTTGCTCTGGTTTACTTGGATGATGTCCTAATTACGTTAAGAACAATAGAAGAGGGTTCCTACAAAAGAACCTTTAGCTGACATTAGCAAATGTCAGTTCCTACAAAAGAAAATAGAAGATCTAGGACGGGAAATATCTCAGTTTGAATGGAACCAAGAGTGCGAGAAAGCTCGACAGTATATTATTAGACAATTAACAACCGAACCAATCCTAACAATATATAACCTAGAACTACAAACCAAAATACACACCTACATTAGTTCCATTGGCTATGGCTCTATACTATTTCAACGGAAAGAAGATCGACTACATGTGGTTGCATACTTATAGTCAGGACACCAAAGCATACGGAGCAAACTATCACAGCTATGAATTGGAAACCCTGGCAGTAGTCAACGCTGTACTACGCCCTAAAGGCAACAAAAGAGAAAAAGGACCTATTACCTCGTATTACTAGATGGTATATTAATATCATCAAGATTTTGACTTCAACATTCTGTACCGTAAAAGGAAATCAATGGAACACGCAGACTATCTCAGCCGTAACACCCCTACAATAAAATGTTACCCTTTGAACAGTCTCATAGAAAATTGGCTAAAACTTGAACAACAATCAAATCCAGACATAAAATAAATGATAATTAGACTAAAGGAAGGTGATCCGGATTTGCAGCTGCAATATCTACTACGCGGGGGATTACTATACAGAAAAGTGGATACGTCATTCAAACTATTTATACCCCAACGGTGTCGCCAACGATAATGAGATATCATGAGGATAACTGTCACATCAGAGGGAAAAAACCTTAAGAAAAATGCGAGAGCATTTCTGGATGCCGTCCATGATGAGGAACGTCAGAAAATTCGTAGAGTGGCTAAGAGATCATCTGGCCGAAAACAATGCGAACCCAATCAAGCAGGAACCGATCCCGTACACGCTTATTATATGGCCCCCTTCCAAGGGAAGAACAAATAAATAACAAATACTTATTAGTTATCATTGATGTATTTACCAAGTTTATCCAAATACACAACCGAAACTTTGTCACACTTTAACAATTTCGTGATGTTGTTTGGAGTACCACGTAGAATAATCACCGATAAGGGTTCTAACTTTACAAGTAGGGACTTCTAAAAGTTTGGTTCATCACTTAGTATAGACCATCACACAATTTCTCCTGGTGTTAATCGAGAAAATAGGCAAGTGGAGTCATCGCCATCGTGCTGTCTGCACTGAAGGCTCTTGTCGGAACTAAACGATAAGATCATGCAGTCTCATGACAAGGAATGTTGAACAAGAAGAAGAACAAAGTGTCATGGTAGATACGAGATGATGTGCCGCAGACAAGAACATTTTTTTTTTTTTTTTTTTTTTATTAACTTATTCCAATTACTACAATCTTATATCTAGTATAATTTATTAGTATTTCTGACTATTTATTTGACATGTGTGGGAGATTGACCCAATGATCATTTCCCTAATATTATGCAATTATTATTCAATTTTCTAATTCTAAGTTAATTCGTGAGGTTTAATACGCTGGAGCCTTCTTACTTGCCCAGTTAAGTCTAGTAATAGGATGGCCTCTAAATTGGAGTGATGTAGAAGTCGCTTCTCGTGTCTGCCCGCATACTCGTGGATGACTTCCTCAACCCATTGTATCTTAAGATCTTGGTGGAGTTCTTTATTAGTCACATATCTGTAGGCATTTGAAATAATCCTCAGGAATTTGTTTTGGCTTCTTTGAATTATTTCCTTATTGGTCCTATGTGCACACCCCCAAAGTTGTATGCCATATGTCCATATAGGTTTTATCAGGGCAAGGTATATTAATCTTTTACTTTTTAGGTCTAATTGGGAGTGTTTCCCAATTAGCCAGTATAATTTTCTGGTTTGTTGTTTAATTTGGAAGGCTTTCTGTCTAACGTGGTGCTTCCAATTAAGCCTTGAGTCAAGATGTAGGCCCAAGTACCTTGCAGATTCTTTTTGAGGGACACAATCATCGCCAAGATATACGTGAAGGTTGTCATTTTTTCTTTTTAGAGTAAATGTCACATGTATTGATTTAGCTTGGTTAAGCTTAATTTTCCAACAGTTGGTCCATTCTTTGACTTTATTTAATATGCTTTGTAATTTTACTACCGCTTTATTCTGGTTTTCATCACTTGCTAATATCACCGTATCGTCCGCGAATGTACCAATACATGTGTCTTTTGAGGTGGGAATGTCAGCGGTGTATAGCAGATATAACAGGGGTCCTAAAACACTTCCTTGTGGAATACCTGCATTCATTATGTTGGGAACAGACAAAGCTTCTCCACTTTGTACCCTGAATTTCCGGTTCGTTATGTATGAGGTTAATATGTTGCACAAGTTTTTTGGTAAGTACAAGCTCATTTTGTAAATTAGTCCCTTATGCCAGACACGGTCAAACGCTTGTGAGACATCTAAGAAGACTGCAGAGCAGAATTTCTTTTCTTCAAATGCTTGTTCTATTATATTTGTTACCCTGTGGACTTGGTCTATTGTTGAATGGTTGCTCCTAAATCCGAATTGGAAGTCTGGAATGCTTATGTATGGTTTTATTCGTTTTATTAACAATTTCTCAAATAGTTTAGCGATAGTTGGTAAGAGTGATATAGGCCTGTAAGAACTGATTTCCTCGGCTGGCTTGTCGGGTTTTTGAATCATGATGACTTTGGCTGATTTAAAACTGTCCGGAATATATTCAAGTCTTATACATGCATTATATATATATTTGAGTAGGATAATAGCTTTTGCTGGTAATTCCTTAAGTAGTCTGGGAGTAATATTATCCATTCCAGGCGCTTTTTTATTATTGAGATTATTGTCTATCTCAAGTGCTAATTCTGTTGTTTTTATTTTTTTAATTTGTATGGAGGGTTTGTATCTTGGAGTAGTATCTATGTTTGAAGTAATGTCATGAGGAGTGAAGACAGTTGATAAGTAATTAGCGAATAGCTCTGCTTTTTCTTGGTCCTTGCAGACCCAATCTCCTTTCTGATTTTTCAATGGTGGTATTCTTCTAAGAGGACGTTTTAACTTTCTTGTTGCCTTCCATAGAGTGCGAGAAAGCTCGACAGTATATTATTAGACAATTAACAACCGAACCAATCCTAACAATATATAACCTAGAACTACAAACCAAAATACACACCTACATTAGTTCCATTGGCTATGGCTCTATACTATTTCAACGGAAAGAAGATCGACTACATGTGGTTGCATACTTATAGTCAGGACACCAAAGCATACGGAGCAAACTATCACAGCTATGAATTGGAAACCCTGGCAGTAGTCAACGCTGTACTACGCCCTAAAGGCAACAAAAGAGAAAAAGGACCTATTACCTCGTATTACTAGATGGTATATTAATATCATCAAGATTTTGACTTCAACATTCTGTACCGTAAAAGGAAATCAATGGAACACGCAGACTATCTCAGCCGTAACACCCCTACAATAAAATGTTACCCTTTGAACAGTCTCATAGAAAATTGGCTAAAACTTGAACAACAATCAAATCCAGACATAAAATAAATGATAATTAGACTAAAGGAAGGTGATCCGGATTTGCAGCTGCAATATCTACTACGCGGGGGATTACTATACAGAAAAGTGGATACGTCATTCAAACTATTTATACCCCAACGGTGTCGCCAACGATAATGAGATATCATGAGGATAACTGTCACATCAGAGGGAAAAAACCTTAAGAAAAATGCGAGAGCATTTCTGGATGCCGTCCATGATGAGGAACGTCAGAAAATTCGTAGAGTGGCTAAGAGATCATCTGGCCGAAAACAATGCGAACCCAATCAAGCAGGAACCGATCCCGTACACGCTTATTATATGGCCCCCTTCCAAGGGAAGAACAAATAAATAACAAATACTTATTAGTTATCATTGATGTATTTACCAAGTTTATCCAAATACACAACCGAAACTTTGTCACACTTTAACAATTTCGTGATGTTGTTTGGAGTACCACGTAGAATAATCACCGATAAGGGTTCTAACTTTACAAGTAGGGACTTCTAAAAGTTTGGTTCATCACTTAGTATAGACCATCACACAATTTCTCCTGGTGTTAATCGAGAAAATAGGCAAGTGGAGTCATCGCCATCGTGCTGTCTGCACTGAAGGCTCTTGTCGGAACTAAACGATAAGATCATGCAGTCTCATGACAAGGAATGTTGAACAAGAAGAAGAACAAAGTGTCATGGTAGATACGAGATGATGTGCCGCAGACAAGAACATGATTAACAAATCTAATAATATCTCTAACATCTCTTTTCGGTATCACTGATTTTTATTCTATTCCACATCTCTAAATTGACATACATTTTTGCAAAATTCAACGTTTCAAACTACAAAAGGCTTTTTGAGAGCTACTTTATCTTTAAATCCATGACTTCTAACAACTTCTCGGAGGAGGTCCAAATAATTTTTTTAATATAAATTTATTTTTCAGACTTCGTTTTTACCCGCAAGCATTCTATCACTCATAACTTTTGAGTCTATATAAAAATGAGTAAAAAAATATCTTTTTTTAGCTTACAATATTGTTGTATTATTAAAACAGCAAAAATTGAAAAATAATAAAAAATAACGGAGAAAAAATTTTTAAGTAGAACTGTTGGTAAAAAACTCGAACATTTTTTGATGTTTTTTGCTTTCCCGAAGCAAAAAAAATCAAGTGTGTGCTTAAGACCACACGGTAGTGAATAACTATGCATTTTCATTACTCATCCATCTACTACGCATTATATAATTTCGGTTTTCACGTTTCATCGCTTATGATGTAATAAAATTATTTAACTACGCATTTTCATTACTTATCCATTCCCTACGCATTATATAATTTGGGCTTTCACGCGTCATCGCTTATGACGTAATTAAATTATTACTATTACCATGTATATGGGGCATTCTTTTACAAACCGAACACCTTTTTGACCGACACATCTCCGATTTGGCTGAATTTTTTTTTACGGGCTTACCAATGAAAAAAAAGATATGGGTGTTCGAGGATTTTTTAAAAAAAAATTTTTTTTAGAAAATGGAGGGGGTCAAAGTTTTGAGAATTTCGTGATTTTGGCTTGAAGAGTAGTTTTTAAAAATTCATAACTTCGGTTTTATTGAGGCTAGGAGCTTTTTGTTTTTTTTTTGTTTTACAGTTAAAAGGTTGAATTTAAAAAAAAAAATATTTCAAAAAAAATTATTAACAAATTTTAATTGTTATTAACAAATGAATTGTTTATATCGATTTTTAACTGTGATAACCACCTTGTAGCGAGTTCTTTTTTTTACCATTGTGTTCACCGTCTAATTTTAAATAAAAAACAATTTTTTAATTGATGGAGAAACTATTCCTTATATTAAAAAAATATAATTTTCGAAGCGCCCCACCTCATTTTGCACTCCACTGTATGCGCATTTTCTTATTAAATATTGTTTTTCTTCGTAATGCATGTGTTTATCTTAATTTTTTATTTTTTATTCATATAAAGAAATGGAAAACAATTATTAATAACATTAGTTATTAACAAAAAAACCCTAATAGAAAATGAAAGGAAATAAAAAAGAGCTTTATTTACGGGAGTCTACTGGTTTAGGCGTTCGAATTTTGGGTGTTTTTTCGGACGCCATAAAAAAGAACCAATAAATATTTTTAGCTAAATGTTTTTGGTTTATTAATGCCTTGAAAATATAGAAAATTAAGAATATTGAACAAAAATTTACAATTGAAAATACTACAAGCTTGCAAAGTGGTGGCTCTTAAAAGGAAAGTTGTATCCTGGTGTGCACGATTCCAGCCCTCCTAGCAATCTGAAGAACAAAATCTCTCTTAATTATTCAACAAAAGGAATGTAACTGTGGCATTACGAAGAGTTTTTATTAAAAAAAAGTCTTTTTGCACGGAATGGCGGCAGTTTGAGAAAAAAGTTACGTTTTTTCCGGTTTTTTTTACCTTTCGGAATAAAAAAAAGAAAAACAAAACTGGAAAAAAATTAGGCTATAGCCTAATTAATGAAAAATCTTTGTGCCAAATTTCAAGTAAATCGGTTAAGTAAAACTTGAGATATCGGGCCCATCGTTTCTATAAAAGTAGTTCAGTCCAGTCTTTGAAACTTCAAACGCGTTTTTCTCGAAACCTCATTTTTTAGAAACGGTGTGCACGATATCTCAAGTTTTACTTAACTGATTCACTTGAAATTTGGCACAGAGATTTCTTATTAATTAAGCTATGGTGAAATGGAGAGTTTTTCCCAATTTTGTTTTTGTTTTTTTATTTTAGCTTCTGAAAGGAAAAAAAACAGGAAAAAAACATACCTTTTTTTCAAACTGCCGACATTTTGTGCAAAAACACTTTTTTTCTGGAAAAATCTCTTCGTAATATCATAGTTACATTCCTTTTGTTGAAGAATTAAGAAAGATTTTGTTCTTCAGATTACTGGGAGGGCTGAAATCGTGCACAAAAGGACACAACCTTTTGTTTAAGAGCCCCCACTTTGCAAGCTTGTAGTATTTTCAATTGTGATTTTTTGTTCAATATTATTAATTTTCTATATTTTCAAGGCATTAATAAACCAAAAATAAAAATATTTAGCTAAAAGTATTTATTGGTTCTTTTTTATGGCGTCCGAAAGAACACCCAAAATTCGAACGCCTAAGCCAGTAGACTCCCGTAAATAAAGCTCTTTTTTATTTCCTTTCATTTTGTATTAGGGTTTTTTTGTTAATAACTAATGTTATTAATAATCGTTTTCAATTTCTTTATATGAATAAAAAATAAAAAATTAAGATAAACATATGCATTACGAAGAAAAACAATATTTAATAAGAAAATGCGCATACAGTGGAGTGCAAAATGAGGTGGGGCGCTTCGAAAATTATTTTTTTTTTAATATAAGGAATAGTTTCTCCATCAATTAAAAAATTGTTTTTTATTTAAAATTAGACGGTGAACACAATGGTAAAAAAAAGAACTCGCTACAAGGTGGTTATCACAGTTAAAAATCGATGTAAACAATTCATTTGTTAATAACAATTAAAATTTGTTAATAATTTTTTTTGAAATATTTTTTTTTTAAATTCAACCTTTTAACTGTAAAACAAAAAAAAAACAAAAAGCTCCTAGCCTCAATAAAACCGAAGTTATGAATTTTTAAAAACTACTCTTCAAGCCAAAATCACGAAATTCTCAAAACTTTGACCCTCTCCATTTTCTAAAAAAAATTTTTTTAAAAAAAATCCTCGAACACCCATGTCTTTTTTTCATTTTTTTCAATCACATGATATATTAAACCAAAGGTTGATCATAGTCAAATCAATGTTATCTAATGATAAAAAAATTTTTTGCTAATCTAAAAACAGACAGGTTTAATAATCAAATGATGAAGATTTAAAAATGATTGGTTAAGGATATAGGGAATTTTAAATAAAGTACTAAGAAACGCAAAACTTTCAATTCAAAATTTTTTTTTATTCCTAGGAGTTAGAAAAATTTAATAAATTTATTTTTTATTTCAGTTTAATTTTTTTTTTAAATTGAGGTAAATTAATAGATTCATAATTAAAATCGAACTATTAAATTAAAGAGTTTTTTTTTCTTTTGAAGCAACTACAACTTTATATACAGTATTAAATTAAATTAAATATATATGTATATCTTTTTTTTCAAGTTAAAACTAACTTGTGGACAATATTTTTCGTTAGCCTATCTTTTGCTAAAATGAATAGATCCGATGGTTTTCCGACACGGGAACATGCAACATATAATTGGCCGTGGGAAAAACATGGATTTTCTAAGTCTAAGCCACAGGTGGACATTCTTTGGCCTTGTGATTTGTTGATGGTCATTGCAAAGCCAAGCGAATCGGGAATTGAAACCTTTTAAATGGTATTGGCGAGTCTGATGGTATCATTGCAATGCGTGGTAACGTGACGATTTCCCCTTTGAATTTTCCGATCAATTGCCGATAATTGCCTCCAAAACATTCCTAGTGATTCTTTTAATAACCATACGTGTGCCATTGCATAATTTAGGTGGCTTTAAATTTCTTAAAAGTATAATTGGTGAACCAATTTTATGTGGTGGCAAGCCTGGTATATCTAAAAAATTCTGTTGGAAATATCTGTACTCGCATATTTATCGTTAATCGATATGTTTCGACGTTTCGCCACAAAGATGATTGTTTTAAACATGCGTTGATTTCATCGGCAAAAGTAAATCGCGGAATAACTGGCAATGTCTGTCGGAAATCTCCAGATAGTAGTAGGACAGCACCACCAAAAAGTTTATCGTTGTTTTTTAAATCTTTCATTGTTCTATGAAATGCTTCGAGTGAATGTTTATGAGCCATAGTGCACTCATCCCAGATTATAATAGAACTTTTTTGAAGTAATGTAGCCATTCCACTTCTTTTTTTTATGTTACACATTGCATTTGGATTGTTATGGATGTTTAATGGTAGCTTGAGTGCTAAATGTGCCGTTCGTCCACCATCTAACAAAGTGGCTGCAATGCCTGACGATGCAATTGCCAAAGCGATTTTCTGTTGCGATCGTATCTTTGCAAGGGTCAACGATATTACAAATGTCTTACCGGTTCCACCTGGTGCATCTAAGGAGAAAAGGCCACCCTGTTGAGCATCAACAGTCAGTAAAATTTTATCATAAACTATTCTTTGTTCAGCTGTTAGTAATGGCTCGTTATTTGCAACAATTGCAGCTAAGTCGAGATCATTGTATTGTTTTGCTCGTTGCAAATCTTAATTAATTAAATCAGTGGCAGGGCGATTAGGTAATGGCAAACCAAAATGATTTAGTGATAGATTTGCAATTGATATGCATAAATCCTCGATCAATATTAACGCTTCGTTATATATTTCTGGTGTAAAATCTAAATCTGGACGCTGTTCTGCTTGTTGTACTCGATACAATATATCTTCTGCCATATAGTTTTTATATTTATCCTACCAAGTTGATGATCGTGTTGGATAACATGTTGTCAAAATGATGGCAAACAATTGACGAATACTATTCGGAGTAGATGTTAACGTTGCATCAGCAAGTGTGAGATCCCAATGATTATCGTCTTCCAATAATTGTAATTTATGACATGCATCTTGATATGTATCGACCACTCGGCCATTAACTGTTCGTAAAAATTCGTAAGACGTTGGTTCAGGAACATTCACTAATAAACACCGCAAGTAGAAACATTCCCGTTGTTTTGGGTGTACTGTATATAGCCGTCCCAATGTTTTGGCTTTAAATATACCTGCGATTGTGGAATGTGGTTCTCTCTGTTTTCCTGGCTGCCATTTTTTACCAGAAGTATGCCATGTAAAGTAACATGGAATATCGGTATATAATACCGTTTTTGCGAACTTACCGAAAATGTCAGGTTGTTGACATAATGTAAAAAATTCAGTTAATGTTGTTTTTGGTGGCGTAAGTGCTCTTTGACGAACATTTTCTTCATCGAAATACACACGTTGACCATTTTCAAGATGCACTGCAAGAGGCTGAACAGCAGGATCTCTTTCATGTATTGGAAAACTAAGTATACGCCACACAGCTTCATTGCTGCTGATGTATCTTCCCATCTGATATATTGTTATTTCATCATTTTTATTTACATGTTGGACTTCAAAAACGGCCAAATCACTGCCTTTGTTCACGTAACTGCAAATATACTTTATTGTTTTAACAGAACTGCAAAGTTCAACATTAGTATGTGCTTTATAAATTTTGGAAAGCAATGGTGAGTATGGTACCACCCACTTATTGGCAATCGCTACTTGACTTTAATCATTAGACATTCGCAATATGAATGTGTGGCCACCATTCTCAACGTTTCTGCGGCGATATAATGGATAACCATCAAAATCAGTAATGGTATCATTTGTAAGGTGTTTTGGAAAACGCTTGACTTGTTACAACATTAAATAATTCTGGGTCAATTGATGGGCTTGGAATTTCGGCTGAAATTATTTGATCTATCTCTTCTGGACGAATTTTTTCTTCAAGCCAAACCAAAATGTGTACATGTGGCAAGCCTCGCTTTTGCCACTCTATTAAATATAAATAACAACGCGTTTTACCAAAAACAGAATATTTTACAATCACATCAAGCAAAGATTTTAGCTTTTGTTTTAACACTCGTGCAATAATATCATGGCGATGGATTGATTGTTGGCCGATTAACAATAATGCTTGTACTTCTTCCCAATTCGGATTACACGTAAATGTTATAAATAAATCTGGACGACCATAGTGCCGTACGTAAGTCATCGCATCTTGGATATATTGCTGCATGTTTCGTGGACTACCAATGTAAGATGACGGTAAAATTAAAGCACTACCAATGTCATTGGCATTTAAATTTTCATCGTTGTTTCCGATAATGGCGTCTCGTAAATGAATATATTCTTCCGTTCGTAATCTTGCTTGATTATATCGAATAAATCGCAATCGTTCACTTTCAATTTTAGCGTACATATCGACAACGTATTGATGGAACAGCTGACGATATTTAAGGATATAATTGTCCGGGTTATTCCTTATCAATTGATACGCATAATAGTTCATTGAACTAACTGTTTTATTTGTTTCATTGCCAGTGACTGGATCACGCTGTTTGATGTTTTTGTGATATCCATCTTGTCCTTGTCAAAATATCAAGCCCAAGTAGAATTTTGCGACCGATTTGTGACCAATGACACATTTTCGACGCTTCGACGTCGCCACAACGTCATTGTTACCAAATTACCAAAATGTGTGACTGTTACACACATTATTGACACAGTGTGGTCGCAGCGACGTAACCGTGTCTAAATTGTGTCAAAATGATAAAGCCTTAAAATTTCACAAGATGGCTATTATTTTTGATGGAATTTATTTTAGCATTGGGGATGAAAAAATTTTTAACCAAAAAGTACAAAATTTTATTAAACATTAGGATAATTTGTATTTTCTTTTAATAAGAAAGATATTATTTGACAAAATATGCTAATTCACTTACATTTATTAATGTTTCAAATATATTTACTGGTTTTAAAATTTTTATTATTTTAACAAGATCGATAATTATCGCGAAATCCAAGGGCGCATTAATTTTACGTAAGCACAATCTTCACTTTCACAATAAATTTAATTTGGCATATAACTTTAGTGTTTTTCGGTAAATTTATGCTTCATAAAATATCAAATAATAAAATATCAATAAGAAATTATTTCTATCTTCATTACTTTAAAAAATATTTCTCATCTATATATGTACTAGATTGATAAATGCATACATTTATAAGAAAAATTATATACTTGTAAGTAAAAAATTGTAATAGGTTTCATTTTGTATTCTCTTGACACATTTTAGTCGCAGTTTACTACTTTGCTACCAATTTGTGTGCTCTTGACACATTTTAGTCGCAGTTACCACTTTGTGACTACTTTGTGTGCTCTTGACACATTTGGCACTTTGTGTTGCACCAATGTCGAAACATGGAGGTAACTACGACATCATGGCGACGTAACTCTGTGTCATCATTGAAACATTTTTAGACACGGCGACGTCGCTGCGACCAAAATGTGTCAACCATTTCTACTTGGGAGGGATATTGGAGTGCATCGTATGATCGGTGTAGGTCAGAAATTACACTCACACTGCTGTCTGGACGTGTAACTTTAATGGCTCTGTTGTCAACTGGATCACCAGCTATAATTATTGCAACTTCATCTATGGTTGGCGCGTTGAATCTGCCAGCATGCTCACCCAATGGTACTTTGTCGGCTTTGATAACAATTTGGTAGTTGTCACTTTGTAATAGTGGTGACACTCTTTTAAATAGTTGAATTAGTTGATTATGGTTCTCTAAAAAATCTTTCAACAATAATACAACTTTTCTTTCTTGTTCTTTTTCCATAAAGTTGCACTGGCACCGAGTTGCTACTCGCTCTTCACAACTGCCCATAAAATAAATATGGGATGATAATTGTGGGACATGCCCGGTTGTGGGACAGGACAATATTTAAGAATGTACAGAAAAAATGCTAAATTTTTTAAATATCATAGATTTCTATTGATTAAAGGTAGTTTTAAAATGCACAGAAAAGTTAACAAATACGCGTTTTATTGTCGTTACAGAGCTGATCTTAAATATTTATAAAATATACAATTACTTTTTCTTTCATTGATTATAAAATTGATAAAATATTATTTAAAAAGGTAAGTACAAAGTTTAATTAGATAGTATTTTATGTCTAATGTTTCAAAATGTTTCTCGGCTGTAAACACATTTTTGTGTGCCTTGAAAGACTGGCGTCAAAATCTAATTGCAGGACAGAGAAGTAGCTAGTTATGGGACACTGTTATTTAAAATGTTAACAATTATTTTGCACCTAAATTGATTTTTTTTTTTTAATCTTAGCCATGTAGACCCTTAAAAAATCAGATCAAGCAGCGAATAAAACGATTCTAAATGCAATCAAGAAAAACCAAACAAAACTGCTGCTAAACAAACGCATTTTCACTTTCAAAATTACGACAGACTATTAAATTAACTAAATTTTTTTCCGATAATACTTTATACATTCTAACTAATTTCATTTTATTAATTTCATTAAATGGATATAATAAAATTACTAAAAAAGTACTTATTACATTTTCTAAAAGTTTGCAATTAATTAATTAGCAATATACTTTAAGTGTAAGCAAACAAAGTGCGAGTGCCATCTATTGGAATGTAGACAACAAACATGTTATTTTAAATGACAGTTTGCTGACATCTATTGATTCTAAATGGAAGTTTTGAAAAAGTGCAATAATTGCAAATAACTATTTAATTAGTACACCAATTAAAATAAAAACTATCCTATAACCTATTCGCGATTAAGCTTAACACAAAATATAAACTTTTATCTCTGTTAGTCTAGTAGTTTTTTAGTCTATTGCGGCAATTTCACGGGAAATCAGTGAAACCGGAGTGTCTTCTTCGAAAATTGTGCAACGCTTCAACCTGGGATGCAGTTGACATCTGGTTAAAAAATGGGCAAGTGACACGAAATATTTAAAATATACAAAAATTTGTTGAGTTTGAAACTTAAAAAATCATCTTATCCCGACTCGCCTGCAATTCGGAGAAAAATGCATTCAACAAAATTTACTGTGTAGAGGAGTTATTTTTAGCGACTAAAAGAAGTTTAACCTCAATGGTTTAAAACATTATTGGCATGATTAGAGAAAAGAAGAAGAAGATTTTTAGGGGGAGGCTCTGTAATGATTCGGGCCAGCTTTCAATCGCAGTGGCAAATTTAAAATGGATTTCGTAAAAGGCCCCATAAAAGAGGTAATTACTGTGCAAAAATAGTATATTCCTGCATTACCATGCTCCTGTACATAATACTCGACAAATAAAAGTATGGTTTTAGAAAAAGGAATTCCTGTTCTTGATTGGCAAACATTAAGCCTGCATTTAGAACCCATTGCAAACTTATGGGACATTATTTTCCATGAAATTTGTGCACCTGAACTCCCGGAAATCCACACTGTCAGCTAGATGAAAAACAGGATTACTAATGAATGGGCGAATTTAGCTACAGATATTTTGATGATTTTAATTAAGAGTATACTGAACATGCTTTTCCACATGCCCATATACATACATACATAGAATTAATTACATGCAAAATGCTCAAGAAAGGCATTATAACCTGATAAACTATTTTTACTTAGGAATCAAATATATGAAAAAGCCCAGAAAATATACATTGAGTTTATAGCCATTTCCGACCCTGTATATCTTTAAATTCCATAGATATTATTGAACCTTAGCACGAAGATTAGATTCTCAATATTTCAATACACAGTGATTTTGTTTTTCATTCATTATTTAAATTAATAAGTGTAGCAATATCATTGTTAATTTAACCTAAAATGTGTAAATTTGAAAAATACTTACCTTTCATTTGATAATTTAAGATGTGCTTGGGTTTCAAGTATTTCATTCTGCATTAGGACATTCTGAGCTTTTAAATTGTTTATCTGCACATAATATTCCTCTTCGGTCTTGATATTTGTATAAAAATGACTATGATCAACTTGAAGTTTTCTTTCTAAGCTTGTGAAAGTTTTGAGTTCTTCCAACTCAATTTCCAATGCTCTATATCTTATTAAAATTAATATTTAGGCTAGTTGAACTCAAAAAAAAAAAAAAAATATATATATATATATATATGTATATGTATATATATATATGTACATACCTTTCTTGATAATTCGAAAAAGAAATCTTATTCCTTTTATCTGGCATTTCCCACGCGTCTAGTATAAGATTATTAGTTTGAGGAATAATAAAGCCATTTGAGGATATTGTATTATCAATGCATGACTGCATATTTGCTGAAGGATTATTTTGGAATGTAATAAGCGGTGTAACGTCTAAATAATGCTGAGGTATTTCATCTCGATCATCCTCTATACACTCTTCAATCATATTTCTTTCGTTTTTGTTGAGACTGAATTTAGTTGTAGAACACCATGTTCTTCTTCTCCTTTTTCCTTTTTGCGAAAGAAGTGTATGTGAATATATAATTTTTAATTGCTCTTCCCGAATTTTTTCTTGTATTTCCAAAACCTTAAGCTTAAAAAAGATACAAGTAAGTTAAATAAATTTAGTATTTTATTTCATTACTTCACTATTTTTATTTTTTTCTACACTAAGCTCATCTTCTAACATTGCAATCTTTTTTTGCAATCTTTTCATCATTGCAGTGTCCGACAGCACTTCGTTCTTTAGAGGTTTATTTTTAATTGACTTGGCTCTTGTAGCAAAACTAAAAAACAATGTTTTTTTCAAAAAGCCAATATTATAATAATCGTTTAAATAATAGTCATTATGATTCAAAGCCTAAGTTAGTATTCCTTAAATTACTTAATTTTAAGAACTTGAAAATTCTAACCATCAAAATTTAAATAAAATCAAACTTTTAAAATTAAAAGAAATAAAGTTTTATAAAGAATATAATATTCTTTGTTTTTTCGTTGAAGAAAAATATAAATAATAAAATATAGTTACAGCAGATATAACAAAATAAAATTACAAAATTATAAATTTAATGAATTTGTAATAATGTAATGCCATGTTCCTTTATGTACTGCAAGCAACTAGAAGCCGAGCTTCTATATGCTGTTAGGAAATAAAACTGCGCTGTAACAGCCCTAAAACTGATCATAACCGACTACAGCTTTACACTTTTCAAGCCATTTAAGTTTTTTTAGCAGACCTTAAAAATGTAATTATAGATAATATAGCAGCCGATATTTTCGTGAATCCCGCACATTCTATGGAAAGAAGCTTTCAAACAGCAAATTTTTCGACAGTTAATATCGCTTAATAAAATAGAAACGATTAAGAGTTCCAAGTATGCCGAAACAGTTAAAAATCACAAACGTTTTGTGGGTATATTAAATTTTTATCGGCGTTTTCTACCAAATTCAGCAGAACATCAGTTGTTAATTAATGCATATTCACAAGGAAGCAAAAAATAAGGAGATAGGAGAAATAGTTCATTTGAATCTTTCAGCAGTCAAAAGTCAACTTTGCGAAGCTATGATTTTAGCTTTTTTGGACTTTACCGCTAATGTAGCTCTTTTTATCGATGCATCGAATTCTGTGATTAGCATTTTTCCCAACACAACTCAACGAAATTATAGTGTATTGTGAATATAGATATAAAAATACAGAAATTATAGATCGGTAGTTGTTAGTATTCTATCAGAATATTGAATATTTACGTGACATTTGATTCAGATGTGGAAATGTCATGTGAAAATTTTCTAAACCGTATTCATCCTTACATCCTAAAGGGCTTTAGATATTAGATTTTAAAATCTATCCACGATGCAGCACACCTTAGGACGACGAAGAAATTATTACACCGAAATTCTTTTGACCTTCTACGAATAAAGATAGTAATGAGTGGTCTCGATATTGTTAAGCATGCCAAAAGAGTAAAATTTCTAAAAATGTTAAAATACCATCATTTTGATGTTCCGAGAGTTATAATTACTGACCAGACCACTGAGCTAGGATTCTGTCTCGGTGAGAAGTAAAAATGAGAATGAGAATGTCAAATTTTGACATTTTTGCCATACATTATATATGTCAAAATCCGACTTTCTCATTCTCACCGAGACAGAATCCCAGCCCTGGAGTCTTATTTCTTTAGAGAGCTTGACAAAATTATGGCCTACCACCCTCAATCTAATGGTTTCATTGAACGATGTCATAAAACATTTAAAACGACCTAAATGAGTTATAATTGACAGTCTTGATCCAAAGTACTTCCTTTTGTACTTTTACGTTCTATTAGAGAGAACTTTTCAGCTACTCCCGTGGAACTTGTATATGGAGAACACATTTTTCAAAAGCCTCAAGAAGATTTCTCCCTGCCAGAGTTTATTAATAAATTAAGATATAATTTCAGAAATAAGAAAATACCTGAAACGTACAAAATAAGTTCATGTAAATAAATAATGTACATAATAAAGATCTAAAGTATTATGAAATATAAAATATAATTACTAAAAAAATAACTTAAATAAAACATAAATAATACTAATATAAATAAATTAAATAATAATTCTTGAAATTAAAATTGGGTAAAGATAAATGGAAATAAAAATCATTCGTTAGCACACAATAAAATACTAAATTACTAATACTTTATTCTATAGTAAGATTTTTGTTGTGCCTTGAGACTAAATATGATTATACTTTTTTAAGCATTTTTAAGCAAAATTCTGGTTACCTTAGTGTATAATTGGTTTCCTCAATTGTTGCCGGGTTAACTGTACATATAATTGCTGTTAGTGCATTACCACCTAACGAAGCTTGTAGTATTCGTGTTAGTTTTGAGTCACGATAATTTATAAATTTTTCAGTATCGTTATCGCTTAATTTGTTGATGACAAGACTTAAAGAAAGTAAGCTTCTATTAATGTGAGCTCCTTCCTTTGCTCTACAACCTGAAGCGCCTGTTGAATCTGCTCTTTCTGATCCTGCTAAATCAACTAAGTTAAGTAAGCTAATTTGAACGGAGCTCTCATCATCAGTTTTATCAATTTCTCTTGATTCTATTATCTGATAAAAATGTACAAAATATATTGATTCTAAGAACTAATTATTAATTGTAATATTTACAATTCTAAAAATGGCATGCGATCTACTTGATCTCTCATTCATAGCGGTTTCACCAACCTTACGAGATTTACTCCCCATATTTAAATAATGCAGTGCTTCCATTTCAGAAGTTACAATGAATTCTGTGTTATTTACTCCAACTTCTCCATTAGATATTTCATGAATTTTTATATCTACATTCTTTTTATTAAATAAATCGTAAACTTTTTCATTATAAATTTCTATGTAGCCCACACTATAAAAAATAATATTACTTTTTTAAATATATTATTAAATTCATTGTTTTATATGATAAGCAAATGAAAGTTTTGAACCTAAATTCAAAAAATTTCCCTTTTTTGTAATATTTGAGCTTTGAAATTTATTATACTTCAAGCGACTTAAAATTGCCATACAGCAACTATTTTCAAAAAATCTCTAGGCTTAAGCTTTTGATTTTTGATAAGATTATATTCTTCAGGTTTTTTACTTTATGTAAACCTTCCCGTTTGAATTCTTTAAAAAAAAATGGAGGCATTATATTCAAACAATTTTGATTTGGTTTGAAGAAGCTCCTAAAAATTCCATTAAATTAATAAATTATTTTTTATGTTAAATAAGGATTTTTTTAGAACAAAAGACAAATATTAAAATTTTACGCGGCAATAATTGAGGCTGTTAAATATTCTATGCTTATATTAATACTAATTCGTGGAAATAGAATGATAAAAAAGACTAATTTTTCCGCCTTAAAGCGTACTTTTAATGAAAACATTAATGAATTTTTCTTCAAGAATGGCCACTAAAGTAGCCCTCCTCGTGTGAAGAATGCTTTCCATGCTTTTGCTTTGTCTAATTTTTTTCTAGAAACTCACTGAAAAAACTTAATATAATAGAATATTTTAATATAACAAATTTTTGCACCACACTTTTTATGCGATTTGTTTTTAGCTCTTCCAACTATTTCTAAGCTTGGAAAAATTATAGCAACCACTCACTGGGTGGACTTTTTTGAACTAACGCTATAAAAAAGGAATGATATATTAACTATTAAAAGTTGAACAAAGATTACACAATTACCAATTTTCCCTATAAAATAATTATATTATTAGTTACGAGTCTACAAAGAAAAAAAAAAAACAAACTAAAATCTGTTATACCTATTTCTTGGTTCTTTTGTTTTCCTTTAATTTTGATTGAATCTAGAATTCGTAGTCAACAGGTCCATTACTAGGTTCACTTATTGGATTGAGTATAGCTCAAAACAAGTAAAATAAGACGGAGCTAACGGAAAATTTTAAACATTGGCTACCAGAATAAAGAAGCTTATTGTGAAAATAACCAAGAGAGGTTAGCTTTAAGCAAAGAATTAGGAAAAATAAAATTTAATGAAACTTACTGATTAGTACTTTATCGATTACTGTTGTGAAAAAATTGTGTACTAAGAATTGGAGAAATACGTACCGAAGTAAAAATATTCTATCAGCTACTGCTTCAATCTCTTTAAAAATCTCTTTAATTGCAAGTGTCATGACCCCAGGACTCTTTTCATCGCCCAACATTGTATAAGTTTTTCCTGAAAAATAAATACATATTAGTTTTCCTAATTTATATATATGTATATATACTCTACCAGAAGCTGTTTGTCCATATGCAAAAATAGTTCCGTTAAAGCCTTTTAATGTAGAATCCACTATTGGCTTTGCAACTGTATGAAAAACATCTAAATTGGTTTTGCTTTGATCAAATATATGATCTTGAAGAAAAAAAAATTAAATAAAGCTTTATAATCTTTGTTATAAAACATACCGAAACAAAATCTTTCGGACGAATTCAAGCTGTCGGTTTGCTGAATAACATTATCTGTGATTTTCCATTGTAGTGACAAAGTAGTATCTTTCTCTTTTTTTAATAAAGGGCGAACTTTTATTGCAACTATTATGTTGTTTCCCGCCATAATTTTTGAGGTCTTTTGCGCAAAAAAAACTAATTAATATTCTAATAACATTAAAATAATATGACGTTTTAGTTTATAACTTTTTAAAAAATTAATTGAACATGCTCATGAATTTTACAAGATAAAAAAATCAAAATAACTGTTTGTTTTAAAATTAACTAAAAATGCGTCTTTGAATTTGACATTATTAAACTAAGACAAACTCTCAGCTATTCAAAACACTAGGAAGCTGGGTTTTTTAATATATTCATAGAAATAAAATTACTTGCAAATTTTAATGACAAATAATCTAAGGGCACGGTTTCCATTAGTGGGGGCACTTTAATATGTACTATTTCCGATTAAGTCCGACACCCAGATATCGGAAAAAATAGTAAAAAAATTTAAAAAGTTGTCTTAATATGATTTTTCGATCTTTAAAGTTTACACTAAAACCTCTTTAAAATCGCCATATTGGAACTGCCACAATATAAAAATCTCCTTCTTCTTCCCATCAAAGATGTCATCACTAATTCATTTATCAATGAAGGCTAGTAGCTTAGACCTAAACTAAGGGCTACGTTAATTAATGAATTAAATTTTTTCTTGGTTGGTCTAAATAATGTTATTATACTATTTATTTATAAATATATGTATTATTTAATTAGAAAAACTATTATCTATTCGTCAGTGTACTAAACTTGAATATAGAAGACGAGAACTTTTACCTGATCTGACAATTTGATGTTTATATATTTTAAGGTGTCATAATCAATCATAATTTAAGAAGAAAACATATTTATTGGTATCAATTATTATGGAAACTAAAAATTTCTTTTGTTTTTATTTACAGAATTATTGCTCACCAATTGTATGCTGTGGTTTTTTGCATAAATTCCTTGTAATTTTATTGGAACCCAAAAACGCGCAAAAATATTTCAAAAGCATAATGTTAAGATTCTTTTATCTTAATAAAAATCAACTTTATTTTATGCCAAAAGAAAATATTACTATATATTTAGCACAATTATTTAACACAATTATTTTATTATTATATTTATTTCTAATTAATGTAAATATATTCTAAGATAATTATTATATGATTTTACAACTTTTATATTTTATTTGAACATATTAATCTTTATATGATTTTACAACTTTTATATTTATTTGAACCTTTATATTATTTTGAGGATCAAGGTACTACACCTTGACCTATTGACGATGGTAATTCTGGTACATAAACCACAATACCAACAGCGATGTTTTCTCTCTCAATGATTTTTGCAGACTGGTTCCAGTGCTCTAGATTATCCCCCTATATAATTCTTTTTCTTTCAGGAAGCAAAAACAAAGTAAATCATATTACACATGAGAATGTTTTTAATATCCCACGATATTACGCGCGATCAGCATTCTTTTGTTTATTCCTAATGCTTATCAGCCGGCCACCTGCGCGAAAGAATTTATCATATCAACATTCTCGTGTGTGATATGATTTTTATTGTTTTTGCTTACAAAGTGTTATTATTCATAAGTTTTATATGCTAAGTAAACAAAATTAATTTAAGTCGATATATATTTATATTTAATTTAAACAGGTAAAATAGAGCTTACATTCCAACCCGATTGGTACATCAACGTATTTGAAAATTAAATAATAAGTAAAATAAAAAGAAACTGATAGTTAATATTTTTTATATAAAATGAATATGTACCACTGGGTAATAATTGGTGATAATAATAAAGGAATATTATACTCTAACTAAAAAAATCATTGAAATTGGTTTCAAATTTTTGCAATGTTAACACAATAGTGCATAAAATTCAATAAGTGTATCTTTTTCATTATTTTTGATAATTTCTTGTTATGAAATAAAGATGTATAAATGGTGTTGATTTAGATGGGAACGATCTAAGCATATATGATTCACCATCTTTAACCATTTATAATGAATTAATCCATTTAACCATTTATATGAATTATATAATGAATTATAAAAATTATAAAAAGGATAAAAAGGTTATTATAGAAATGGTAAAAAAAAGAAAAAAAGAATAAGCGTAAAATATATTATTGTGTTTATTTAGTTTAGTGTGATATTAAAATCACTTTATTTCATAAGTCATGTGAATTACTTGTATTTGAATTTTAAGCATAATAATTTTAAAACTAGCCATAAAAATAATAAAAAAAATAAAAAATAAAATACATTTTTTTTAGTGACTTCAAAATCATATCTTAAAACTTTACTTTCAGTCTCTTTAAGAAAATATATGAGAATCAATTTTAGTATCAATTGGAAACCTACACATAAAACCGTATAACTTAACTGTTTGTTTTTAAAATACGACCCTCTGTTCTTCGTAATATGTATTGACCTCTTTCTAGGTGATATTTAAAAAACCATCGAATGTTCTATTTGATACACAAACCCAAATAAATTTGGTGTAAGGAATAAATTGAAATGATTTTTTTAGTTAGAGTATAATATTCCTTTATTATGATCACCAATTATTACCCAGTGCTACATATTCATTTTATATAAAAAATATTAACTATCAGTTTCTTTTTATTTTACTTATTATTTAATTTTCAAATACGTTGATGTACCAATCGGGTTGGAATGTAAGCTCTATTTTACCCCTTATTCTGGTAGCCAATGTTTAAAATTTTCCGCGCGTAATATCGTGGGATATTAAAAACATTCTCATGTGTAATATGATTTACTTTGTTTTTGCTTCCTGAAAGAAAAAGAATTATATAGGGGGATAATCTAGAGCACTGGAACCAGTCTGCAAAAATCATTGAGAGAGAAAACATCGCTGTTGGTATTGTGGTTTATGTACCAGAATTACCATCGTCAATAGGTCAAGGTGTAGTACCTTGATCCTCAAAATAATATAAAGGTTCAAATAAATATAAAAGTTGTAAAATCATATAAAGATTAATATGTTCAAATAAAATATAAAAGTTGTAAAATCATATAATAATTATCTTAGAATATATTTACATTAATTAGAAATAAATATAATAATAAAATAATTGTGTTAAATAATTGTGCTAAATATATAGTAATATTTTCTTTTGGCATAAAATAAAGTTGATTTTTATTAAGATAAAAGAATCTTAACATTATGCTTTTGAAATATTTTTGCGCGTTTTTGGGTTCCAATAAAATTACAAGGAATTTATGCAAAAAACCACAGCATACAATTGGTGAGCAATAATTCTGTAAATAAAAACAAAAGAAATTTTTAGTTTCCATAATAATTGATACCAATAAATATGTTTTCTTCTTAAATTATGATTGATTATGACACCTTAAAATATATAAACATCAAATTGTCAGATCAGGTAAAAGTTCTCGTCTTCTATATTCAAGTTTAGTACACTGACGAATAGATAATAGTTTTTCTAATTAAATAATACACATATTTATAAATAAATAGTATAATAACATTATTTAGACCAACCAAGAAAAAATTTAATTCATTAATTAACGTAGCCCTTAGTTTAGGTCTAAGCTACTAGCCTTCATTGACAAATGAATTAGTGATGACAACTTTGATAAGAAGAAGAAGATTTTTATATTGTGGCAGTTCCAATATGGCGATTTTAAAGAGGTTTTAGTGTAAGCTTTAAAGATCGAAGAATCATATTAAGACAACTTTTTAAATTTTTTTACTATTTTTTCCGATATCTGGGTGTCGGACTTAATCGGAAAAAGTACATATTAAAGTGCCCCCACTAATGGAAACCGTGCCGAAAGCAATTTTAAAAGTTTTAATTTATATAAATAAGTAAAGAGTTTGTACTTTGTTTTCCAATTAAATCTTTGATAAAAGCCAGGAATGATTTCTTCCGCTCGAGATTTGAGCTGTCTGCAAAATTTGTAAAAGGATTTAAGGTATTTTCACAAACTCAAGTCAGAGGATCCCAGTGGTAAATTGACTAAAGCCCCTCTCTTAATAATTGCAGTCAATATACTTCTGAGTATAACCGTCCCTCAGATCGCCTATAAAAAATCCCTGTCCAAATCACTAATGTAGACACCAAGTAAAGAGCAGCTACAATTGTTTAGATTTTGCTTTTGACTAAGGCATTTCAAAAGCAGCTCATGGATGTATTGATTGTGTAGACTTCATTTTATATAAAGATCCAGCTATATTTTACGGGCATCATGAAGCTGACTCACTTTGGTTTTTAGTCTAAATATTTCGAATTTTCCCCTTTATAGGCAATTTACACCGGTAGCGAAACCATAGTGGTTTGCACCAAACTAGATAGTTTCGGATGAGGGTTTACACCGGTGCGGCATAGTAGGGAAACTATGGTAGTGAAATGAAACTGAAATGTCAATATATTGTGGAATTTGAGGTTAAGTGTGCAGGTTTACATAAAGTAAATAATTTTTCATGTTGTATATTATCTTTTTTTATTATATATTAATATATTATAAATTTAATGTTTATAGATGGATAGAGAACAGATACAATTGTTGGTGCAATATTTGGCACTCGATATGCTTATACCGAAGATATATGGGTTATTTAACACGGAGAACACCAAAGCTTTTTGTTACGAAATGTTACACAAACAATGTAAATTCGACATCATCAATATATTCTTCAACAATGGTTCCATCACCAATGATGGATATTGATATTGAACTAAGAAATAATGATTCAAGTCCTGCAAATACAATATCATCAACAAATAGTGAACCAATGCATATTGGAATATCTGAAGATGATAGGGATAGTGGAAATCATGAGGTTGAAAAAGCTTTCATAGTAAATTATTAAAATTAAAGCATACTAAAGGACAAACTGAAATGGTGCAAACACAAGAATCAGATAATAAAACAAATAAGCTTTCAAATTTCAGTCATATATAATATACATATATTCTATAATTGTTTATTTACTAAGCGTTAAGTATATATTTATAATAGCAGAATTTATATAATTAAATTTAACATATCAAAAATGTAGTTAATAAAATTCAAGGTAAGTAAAGGCAGTAATGTTTGAACTTTATACGATATGGAATTATCACCATATATATTTCCAAATTTTTTTACAAATTCTTCCAACATAACACGTGCAAAACGAAGATTTTTTCTGCAATTTTTGAGCGCGATATGATTTTGTAAGCTTCATGAAGCAATGTTCACACATTTCTTTATTGATGCTGTCTGTGAATAGTACTATACCTCTGTACAATTTGTCTAGACTCTGAAGCCTTATACCTTGGGATTTCTTTTAAAGACCTCGCTTTTCTGCTAAACTCCTTAGGTGTATAATATCCCATTGAAAGATTTAAAGTTTCCAAGGTTAATTTTTCCTCCTCCGATAGTTTTATCCAAATTTTATTAAACATTTTTTTATGAACGCCAAAATCAATTAAATGCATGACATCTATAGGAAACTGTGTCACCATTCCTATATTGATCTCTTCGAGTGCACTTAAATTATTGCGAAATGGTTCAATAGGGGATCCATTGATAATTTTTAAGCCATTCTCAATCTTTTATTATGTTTCCTGTAAAAAAAGAATAATAATAATAATAACTAACAAAATCTTTTACATTTACATCAATACTTTTTGCTCTTATTGTTATATAGTTTTTATTAAAATAATCCTGACACAAAGCATATCATAGTTAATAAGATCTTGGTCCTTTAATAAATATACTGCATGTGTTTCACCTGAAAGATAGCTTGATTGCGTATAGCAAGATCCTTGCATTAATGGAGCGTCAAGAAATCTATTAATATATAATTTTAGTAAGAAATCAGCTTTTTAAAATATTAAAACACAAACCGCATATAGTTTTGAGATTTCTTTGTGTAATTCGAATTTACTTTCCAAAAAATATATTTAAGCAGATTTTTGACATATGTCACATTTTGACAACTAACCCAATAGGAAATTAGCAGAGCTATCTTGGACTGGAGTCTACTCGCTATGCGAACAAAATGCCTCCAAAGGAAGGCAAAGAGGAGTAAGATAGAGCTTTTACTCATTTACAGGGGCTCTTTTAATGGTGTGTATCATAATGTATATCTGTGAATATACTACGTTTGGTAGTGTTTGTTTGAAAGTTATAATTTTTGACATTTCGGAAAGTACGCGTGTTATGTGATGTGTTGAAAAATTAAAATTATATAGGTATATATTTAGGGAACTATTTTTTTAAAATTTATTTTAATATAATTATTGTCAACATATGGTTTATTTAATTTTCAATAAAAGAATAGCAAAGTTGCGACTTTGTTTAGGTTAAGTCATTGTAGTAAATTTAAGTTTTTATTTTATAATTCTTCAATTGTGAATTCATATTAATGACGTTGAATAAATGAAATATTTGTAATTGTAAACTATGTTTAATTTAACCCATTTTTAATTATTTTATAAATTATCAGACTTACACTTTGGTTTAAGAAGGATGGGCATATAGCACATGATCATATGGCATATGCTATTTCATCACTATATGTGTTATATATCTATCCCAGTTTTACTTATTTTTGCTATATAATATTATTTCAAAGAGCTTTTAAAAGCTTTAATGATTCTCCTATCCAAAAATGTGTGTGTAGACATATGCATCATGAAGTTGCATGTGTATTACTACTCCAAAAAGTAGACATGTGTTCTAGAAATGTATATGAAGTGTCATAGGAAAAGGCAAGTAATTCCCAATTCAATGCATACATAGCAAAACTACTCCTGCTATACTCGCATTTCCTACTGAGTAGCAATTGCAAAAGCAGACTTCGAAAATATTTTGGGCTGCGTTCATTATACAAAACTACGGAAACTACCTTTAAAAGGCAGTTTGGAAACCACATTGCAGAAGTAGTTTCGTTTGAAATTTTCATACAAAACATGCAATGGTGGTTTCCACACCATGGTGTTGTTGCTGGTGTAAACCACTTATGAGTAGTATAACTAATACTGCTTTTGGTGCAAACACTCATTTGATACTACCAAGTTGATACTACCAAGTTGATACTACGGTCTTGGGCCAGTGTAAACACCCTATAAGAGCCAACAATGAAAAAGGGAACTCCATTCATAAAACCATTCTTAAAATTATGTTTATTTTAATTCTTTTGCTAAATTAAATTTTAATGGATTTTATAAACAAAATCCAAGAAAGAGAAAAAAAAATATATTGGGTATCTTTTCAGATTATGCATCGGGATGCTGGGTCCAGTTTTTTCTCTCTCTTTACTTTTGGTCCTAGAATTTGGTGTTTCATTCATGTTTAGTATTTAGGAAAGCATAAAATTGAGTATTGAATATTTAAACAGACTAAAACGTAATATAAATATGGATTTTAAATAATAAATAAATTCTATTTTGAAAAAAAAAAACAAAAGTGAATTGTAAATGAATACAGAATTATGTTTTATTATATAAAATAATTTTAAAATATATTTCATAGTGCTAAATGATTTATTTTTGTTTTAGTATATGTATCATTAACTAGAGAATAACACAAAATATGTGTGAGTAAATACAAAATATCCTTTGCCTAAATTTTTATTTCTTTTGAATATATTTTCGTGCGTATCTTCCTCAATATTATCTTTGATTAATTGTTTAGTTAATTTATTAAATAATCAAATATTTATTTGCATATGGAGGGTTACTAACTAACTTAATCAATTAGAAAAAATAAAAAATAAAGCTTCTTATTTAACCGGAAAAAAAAGCTTTGCTACTGCAAACCCACACGAAATGCAATCCCATCTCTTTAAATATCTCATGGCAGAGCCCGATATGCACTAATCGAAGAAAAATTGAGAAATGAATTTTTTTGTGAGTGTATCAATGCAGAGCATGTAAAAATCAAAAAAATATCAAGCATGTTTAATATCAGCCAGAAAAGTTCTAGAAAACAGGTTTTGTATGGAAAAGTGAGTAGAAATAAGTGTGTAGCGACCTTAATATCAGCCAGAAAAGTTCTAGAAAACAGGTTTTGTATCGAAAAGAGAGCAGAAATCATTGATTTTTTTGAAGTGTATAGCGACCTTTACATTTAATTACATTCCCCTCAAAATTGAATTATGTATGCCCCGCCTCTGAAGAACGGGTTCTCAAGTAGTCTGGCCACTGGTGTTGTTTGATAGTGTATTTTCTAAATATCGATAATGGCATTTATAAATGTCGATATTGTAGTTCTCTATAGAAATAAAATAATAATAAAATTTTGTTGTTCGATGCCGAACACACTGGGCCCCGTTGAAAATATGCAATATTTCAAGACAAAAATTCATAAAAACTCCAAAAATACTCTTAAGGCCATTGTTAACATGCTTTTATTCAAAATAGACAAAGAATAGAATTTTTTTTAGAAGCTGATAAAATGTCAAAATAATTTGACAATTGTCCAATAATTCCTGCAGACTATTTCGCGGCTCTTTCGTCTCTTAAGTGTGGCTCTTCTACAAAATATGATTTGCTATGCGGATACTTAAAGTGCGGTCAACTCTTTTTTGGACAACTTGCTAAATATAGTGTTTGGTAGCAAAAATTAGCTTCTTCTGCTTATTTTTTTTCTATAAGTGTTTTACATTTTTCATCTATATTTCTTCCTGTCTTTTTATTCATATAAAAATTTTTCGTAATAAAATTCAATACTTTCAATTACCCAACAACAAACATTACGTTAACTGCAGGAAATTTATTTTTCGTAACACATGAATTGTTGTTGTTTTCATCCTATGAAAGCACTGGATTTTTATACATAAAATGTCAAAAGAAATATACACGGTACAACACTGAAAAACAAAAGGTTTGCTATATATGAGCGTTATGAAAAAATTGCTTGTTCAATAAAAAATAAAAAAAATTGGAATGAACGAATGGGAAAAGGCACAATAAGTATAAACAATGAAAGTGGACGACAGAGTTGAAAGATGTCATCCTCAGCGAACGTACTTCAATTAGCTTCTCTTGATTAAATTAATAAAAGTCTATCTTCTAATATAATATAGTTTAAGTTAAAAAAATTTGGCTCTCAAAACAAACTACAGTGTTTGCTTTTTGGACATTTAGCTCTCTTGGCTAATGAGTTTGACGACCCCTGGCATAGGGTATAGAGCGGTTTTTTTATATTTCTAAAATTTGAACTCTCCTTGAATGAATACCTATCATAATCAAAATATATACAAAAAAGAAGTGAGTGTGTCAAGATGACGCATGATAGAAGTGAAACTTATTCGTATGTTATTGCAAGATTTTCATTTTCATACACATATATATATATATTTTGCCATATGGATATATATGTATATATATATATGTATATATATATAAAAAGTTAATTAGATAATGCAGTTCTGCGCGAAATATTTAATTAGTAAAAGTAAAAATAAAATAAAATAGATAAAATATAATAATAGCAGAATTTTTTAAAAAATGGAACCATTTACTAATTTAATTAGATATAGATTCTTTCTAATCACCTTTCCACAAAATATTTAAGTGATTGATGTCATTCTTGAAAATTTAAGCGACATATAATTCATATTGCCATGTATACATTTAAATCGTTTAAATAAAATATAATTAAATTTAATATATCAAAAATGTAGTTAATAAAATTCAAGGTACTCGATATTTATATATATCTATATATATCAAAGAATTTTTGTCGTGCCCTGACAAAATATAAAATAAAAATAAAGCAGTTATAATTTATTTATTAAATAATAATCTAAAAAACAAACTTAAAACTAAAATGATATTTATTTTTCTAAGTTTACAACACACGGGTTTTCAACTTTCTCAAGCAAAGATATATCAAAATAATTCACAACGAATTGGCATTTCTAGCGCATAGAAGGGATTTTTAACTACACAATCAGAATAAATTTCGTAGATTTTGCATAATAAAATATACGGAAACAGTACGTAAACGTATTAGAGTATAAAGTATTTGACAGATTTCACTAGCAAATAGCAATTGAGAAAGCTGACTTCGAAAATATTTTGGGCTGCATTCATTATACAAAACTACGGAAGCTACCCTTCAAAGGCAGCCTCGAAACCCCATTGCAAAAGTAGTTTCGTCTGAAATGTTTATACAAAACATGCAATGGTGGTTTCCACACCATGGTTTCGCTTTCGAAAAAAACGGCGCTCAGAAGACTGAACGTAAAAGCAAACTTAAACCTAAGTACAGAGAAACAAGTAATAGAACAAACTGTAACAGTAAATAAGAAATAACCCTTAACTATTTTCAAAAGTAAAAAGCCGGAACCTATGAAATCCATATTGTTCTTCAGAAATCCAGAATCTTTAGAACAAGCAATGGACATTCTACATGAATCAGGATACGCATTTTACACCCCCAAAAATTTTGATAATTCTACTAACTACAGAAATTTAAACAAAAATTATAATAAAAATCATATAATGGCAAACACCGGCACTAATCAAGATAAAAACAAAAAGAATCCACAAAATACAAATAGTTTTAGAAATTACAATACTCATAATACTCAACGAAAATACGAGAAATATATACCTCACAATCAGACTAATTACGAATATAGCCACTTTAAGAATCAATCTAATTTTAATAACCCATTAGACCGAATCCAAACAATTGGAAACCCTTTCTCAATTCATAATACCGAACAACAACCAAGCAATCCAGAACCAATGGATATCAATCTTCGAGAAAAATTAAATCCTGAAAAGGTGCAACCGATAAATTTTCATTCACCAGCCTCAAAGTCCAATTACCACATATAATAGTAGAAGGAAATATTCGACCTTTAAAATTCATAATCGATAGTGGAGCAACACACTCCATAATAAATCCAGACCTATGTAACCCCAAATTCCTATATCCATTAAAAGAAAAAATTTATATAAAAACCATTAGTCAACAAATAGAAATAACACAAAAAGTAATAATCCCAATCTTTAAAGAATTTAACATACCCAACAAACAGATTGAAATGTACGTTATACAATTTCATAAACAATATGACGGTTTAATTGGCAACGATATACTTATACCATTAAAAGCTAATATAGACTTCGGAAACAACGAGCTAAAATTAAAAAGTACAAAATTAAAATTACATTTTTCGGATAATATAAAAAACATTACCAATCACTGTATAAAAAAAAACCCAAGTCAATTATTAATTACAGTCCCTCAAAAGGACGGATTGGTTTATATATTGGAACAACCTTGCGCATCATATACCTTAAAAGAAGGCATTTACAATGTCGAAAACTACGAAACAGTAGTAGATACATACAAACGAAATAATAATTATAATCAAACAAACTTAAACATAAGCCCCATAAAAACAGAGATCGTTAACTTAGAAAACTTTTGTATAGTGGAAGAAAACTTAATAAAACCACTGCCAGAACAAATACGAACCGATCACCTTAATCATTTTGAAAAACAAAAACTTTTACAATTAATAAAAAAATTTAAAAACATATTCTGTAACGAGAACTCAAATCTATCATTTACAAACGCTATCAAGCATATTATTAGAACCACAGACGATGTACCCATACAAGCAAATACCTATAGATATCCTTATATCCATAAGAAGGAAATTCAAACCCAAGTTAAAGAAATGCTACAGAAGGGCATAATTCGACACAGTAACTCTCCCTATTCTGCTCCTATATGGATCGTACCAAAGAAAGTTGATGCCAGTGGAAAACAGAAATGGCGAATTGTTATCGACTACCGAAAATTAAATGAGGTAACCGTCGATGATAAGTTTCCAATCCCAAATATAGACGAAATTTTAGGGAAACTAGAAACATGCCAATATTTCACAACTCTGGACTTAGCCAAGGGATTTCATCAAATAGAAATTGATGAAAGAGATATCCACAAAACAGCATTCAGTGTTTAAGATGGACATTATGAATTCCTTAGAATGCCGTTTGGGTTAAAAACAGCCCCAGTCACTTTTCAACGTCTAATGAATTACGTTCTCAAAGAATACATAAAGAAGATATGCTTAGTTTACCTAGATGATATTATTGTTTACTACACATCACTAGAAGAGCATTTAGACTCCTTGAACAAAATTTTTAAAAGGTTACAAGAAGTAAACCTTATGGTTCAATTGGATAAGTCAGAATTTCTTAAGAAAGAAACTGAATTCCTGGGTCATATTATAACTCTAAATGGAATAAAGCCAAACCCAAAGAAAATCCAGTGTGTAAAAGAATACCCACTACCCAAAACTCAAAAACAAATAAAAAAGTTTCTTGGACTAACAGGGTATTATAGCAAATTTATAAAAGATTACTCAAAGATCGCCAAAGCAATATTTGTAAAAGGATCAAAAAGTAAACATTAACGATCCTAAGTCTACGAGAGTTTTGAAACACTAAAAAAACTGTTAATTACAGAACCAATATTGGCTTATCCAGACTTCGAAAAACAATTTACGGTAATAACAGATGCAAGTCAATATGCACTTGGTGCCGTACTATCGCAAGAAGTTCACCCAATTTGTTACGCCAGCCGCACTCAGAATGATCATGAAATAAATTACAGCACAATAGAAAAAGAGCTACTAGGAATAGTATACTAAGTATTTTCGACCATACTTATTTGGAAAAAGGTTCTTAATTGAAACAGACCATATACCAGTACAATGGCTATTTTCAATTAAAGAACCAAATTCAAAATTAGTCAGATGGAGATTAAAACTATCCGAATTCGATTATGAGATTAAATATAAAGCAGGCATTAAAAATGGAAATGCAGATGCACTCTCACGAATAGAGTTAAACATGATTGAAAACGCAAACAATGGTACACAAATCCCTGATAGAAAAGCTGCAATCAACCTATTCAAAAATCAAATAATCATCATAAAAAACAACTCCGGATCTCTACGGGTGAAAAACATCAAACTTTTTAATAAATTTAGAAAGGTGATTCAAGTCAAAGAATTAGACGATACCACAGCAATTAATTTAATAAAGTTACACTTTAACCCTAAAAACCTAAACGCTATATATGTATATAGAAGATAAGGACTTCTTTCAAACTATAGTGAAAACTCATCAAACCCATTTTTCCAAATATAAATTAATCAAATGCAATAAAATCCTTGAAGACGTATCGTATGAAGAAGAACTCGCAAAACTTATCGAAGAAGAACATTTAAGAAATAACCATAGAGGCATAATAGAAGTAAACAAAGCTCCAACTTAAATACTAGCATCCTAAACTACATTCGAGAGTCACGCAATTCGTCAACAATTGCGAAGTATGTAATTTAGAAAAGTACGACAGGAAACCCATTAAACAAAAATATAAAATTACTGAAACACCCGAAGCACAAAATGAAATCGTACATATAGACGTATTTTACAGCTTGAACAAAACACTTTTTCTAATATTTATAGATAAATTTAGCAAATTTGCTCAATCCATTAAAATTAACAATAGATCATGGGTAGAATTTAAAAGAGCCCTTCTACAATATATATCCTTCGTAGGAAAAGTAAAACAAATTGTTGTAGACAATGAATTAGGATTCAAAGCGCTTCCGATTAGGGAATTCCTTAACCAACAAGAGATTAAAATTCACTATACATTTAACAACAATCATACATCCAACGCTGATATCGAACGTCTACACAACACCATAAACGAGCACCTTCGACTCTTACGACACGATGAAAATAAAGAACTTGACACGGTAGAAGAAAAAATATTAAAAATCATATGCTTTTATAACAATACAATCCACTCGACAACGAATAGAAAACCAGTTGAATTCATTAAGGGAAATGTAAAAAACGAGGAATATAAAGAAATACACGAAAGAATAAAAGCAATTAAAGAAAAAGTTATTAATAAAATAAACAACAATCGGGAAGAAACAGAAATTAACTCTGGAACAAATTATTTGAAGCATAGCAGAGGAGGTAAGAACCACGCTAAGTTCAAAAAAGTAGACTTGCAGGTAATAGATAACGATCACGTAATCGACAGCAACACTAAACTACGGTATTATAAGTCTCATCTAAAATGCAAGAGAAGATATCAAAACAATAACCACCCCACAATTCAAGTAAAACTTCCTAATAAAACTAATGATAATATTCTAATTACAGATCAGAATGAAGATCTTGATAATAATCACCCTAATAACACTTCCCCTGACAATATCGCAAGATCTCGACATTCAAAACCTTAACGATAACAACGGATTCATGAAAATCAAACTAGAAGATAAGAAAATAATAGAAAGCTTTTTAAAAGTCCTACATATAGTAAACATAACCAGTTACGATACAACTAAAAACATAGTTAAAGGGAACATAGACAAAATAAAAGACAAGATACCTAATCTTAATCCTATGCTAATAACAGTTCTACATAACTTCGATACACTAGAAAATAAAATAAACCATTTAAAACCCCGTAACAGACAAACACGAGGATTCATCAACATACTAGGTACAGGACTCAAACTCATTGCAGGAACTATGGACTACAACGATGAAATAGAAATAAAAAATAAATTAGATGCTATAACTCTTAATAATAAAAATCTCATAGTAGAAAGTAACAAACAAATTAAAATAAATTACGAAATATATAACCAAATAAATAATATTACAAAGCATATTTCAAATCAACAGCATATCATTTCAAATTACTTGGATAACATTAGTAAACAAAACGAAAATAAAGTCGGTACAATAGAAAATAAAATAAATTACCTTGAACAACTATACCAAATAGATTATAATATTAATTTATTAAAAACACATATAGATAACATAGAGCAAGTCATACTCTCAAGCAAGTTGGGTATATTATCTAGGAATATATTAACAAAAGAAGAACATAAACTCATTTCTGATTTTGACACCTTAAAAAATATAAAAGTAATAGTAACAATCCATAACGATCAGATAATTATTATTCTTTTCATACCACAATAAAGCTGTATTTTTAGAGAAAAATATTGTATTTATAGATAATAATAATAACATATATGAGGAAATTGTTAAAGATAATTTGAAAAAGAATTTAATACAAGTAAAAAATGTATGTATTTCAAATATACTAAAGTTTACTACAGCAAATTGTATAATGAAAATTAACGAAAACTTAGAAATAAAAGAAATTAAACAAGGAATGATTATAATAAAAAACTCTTTAAATATGAAACTGATACAAACTTGCAACAAGTATAATTTAACATTAACTGGAAATTATTTAATAAAATTCGAAAATTGCAAAATTAAAACAAAAGAATTAACCTTTGAAAAGAAATTAATTAAGAAAAAGTTTCGTCGGAGCCTCACACAAACGGTGGGGGTGTTATAGATGATAGGAATAATAATTATAGGAAAGGTAACCCTATCATATATAACGCTAATATATAAGATCTAGCTTTAAGTATACAATATGCTTAAATATGTTGAAACTAAAACATAAGAATTCAAACACTAGAATTTATTTAAATAAATAAATATTAAAAGGACAAGATCTAATTTTAAGAATGCAATATGTTAAAATATGTTGAAACTAAAACATAAGAAATCAAACATTAGAATTTATTTAAACAAATAAATATCAAAAGGATAATATCTAATTTTAAGCATGCAATATGTTAAAATACGTTGAAACTAAAACATAAGAATTCAAACACTAGAATTTATAAAAATAAATAACTATTAAAGGATAAGACCTAGCCTTATATAAGTACACATGTTGAAACTAAAATATAAGAAATCAAACACTAGAATTTATTTAAATAAATAAATGTCAAAAGGATAAGATCTAATTCTAAGTACAATATGTTAAAATATGTCGAAATTAAACATAAGAATTCAAAACACAAGATTTATAGAAATAAATAAATATTCAAAGAACTTAATGATAAATGAACAGAATTTGAATATAAAAAGGGACATACCAAGTTAAGAGGGCAGTTCCGTTGTACAGTTCGTAAGATCGATGTAAAATCTTTTAATAAATCTTTTTTAATAAAAAGTGTGTTTCTTTTAATTTTTTTTTGATTAAAGATATTGAGGAAAATATAATTTTTGGCCTCAAAAGCGCGAATGAGATCGGTCATGACGATTATTGTTTTACTTATGCCTTGAAGCTTCATGTTCAACTTATTTAAATATGGGCCCATATCTGTAAAAAACATCAGTTTTGAGAGACACATAACATCCAACAGCTGTGGGTATTCTTCAACTTTTTCCTCATTTTGCAGAAACAGTCTGACTTCTTCTAAGCAATCAACAAATCTTTGAAGTACGATTCCGCGATTTAACTAGCGAGCATTATTGTACATCAGTAAGCCATTGTACACCGAGTTGACTTCATCTAACAAAGCATCGAACTTTCGCTTGTTTAAAGCCAGCGACGAAATGAGGTTGACTATTTTTGTGACTACCACCATTACATTATCAAGGGATCACTTTTAGCATACAAGGCTTGTTGGTGAATGACGCAGTGGAATTGAAGAATCGAATGCCCTACGTTTGTTTGAAATAAACTTATGAAACCATTTGTTTTACCTGCCATACTTGGATCACCATCAGTGGTTACGGAAACAATCTTTTTCAAATCAATTTCTTTTTCAGCAAGCGAAGTTTAAACACTCGTACAAATATCAGTGCCTTTTGTAGTTATTAGAAACGATTTTATCGCAATTAATTCTTCCTTAATGACGTTTCCAACACATTATCGAGCAAAAACAGCTAAACGTGCAGATTTAGTGACGTCAGTGCTTTCGTCAAAACAAAGCGATATAAAAGAAGCAGAGCTGATATCAATTTTTTGTTGATCTATTACATTTTCAGCCAGTTTTAAGATTCTTTCTTTTATTTAGTTTCTGAATAGAGGAATATCTTTGATGCGCTGAATTATCTTATCTTTAATATCGAAATCATCGAAAAGAGAGGGCGCGCATGCTAACCAGACTTCCTTAAAAACTCTTCCTCTTGAAAACGTTTACTATGCTGAACAATGACATTTGCAGCCGCGTAACTTGCCGTGCTCGTATGATAATTTTTGTGAAAATATTTAATCATAGATGTTGACTGTTTATTTCTATCTTTCAAAGCACTTGCAACTAATTCTTTTTGCTCTGGTTCGCTTTTTTGACTAACGGATTCGTGATTTGTTTCAAAATGCCGTTTCACAGACGATGTTCTACATACCACTGTTCCAGAACATAAAATCCACACCGCCTTGTCACCTTTACTAACTATGCCATATTTCTCTGTCCACCAAGTTTGAAATTTTCTGATACTATTTCTATCTTGCACTTTTTGTTTTTTTGCTGAACTAGCCATATTAAATAACAGTTAAAATCACAGAAAAAACTCAAATAAACTTTAAAATACAATTATATCAACAAAATTCACTCTTGTGTAATGCATAAACAAACTCTGCGTCATTATGTAACGAGCCCGCAAGCACGAATTTCATTTAGTCTTCCACACATTAAATGTCCAAATATTTACCATTCTATTAATTAATTAATTTAATTCATTTATTTCTCTTAAATTAATAAGGATATAATTTTTTTGTTTTGGTTCTTTTTTCAGTTCTTTGCGCTCAAGCTGATTAATCAAAACTGTAGAAAACCTTTCTAGAATTCTAGAATAGAATTTCTAGCTTAATTAAAGTACTTATTGGATAGATATTAAAATGACACATAAAGGGAAAAAACCTATTGTTGCATATGAGAGCGCGAGTTTCTATAAAGTTGTTATAAAACTGATAATAAAACCGGGGGTGTTTAGGGGCACATTGACACTCTCAAGGTTTTTTTTGGCCATTTTTAGTTTTACCGTTTTTTTCGCTTTGCATGGATGAGAAAAAGAAAATTGAATTAAGTCAGTTGGTGACAGATCACTTGAGGAGTCGTGTCATGTAATTATGAAGTAATTATGAAGTAATTATGAAAGCAACAATAAAATATATATGCGACGTAACTACAAATAATAGCAGTGAAGAAAGCAACGAAAGGCTTATCGGGAAAATTAATAGACAACAAAGGAGGTAAAATCCTGTGAAGAAAAGAAGGAAAACCTGTAAGTAGAAAAAAAACAAAACCATATCATGGAACTAGGTGAGTTAACCCTTTGAGTGATAGTGGAGTGTGAATGCTGGTGTGATTAATGTTTGTGGGTGCCGGATTGTGCTGGGTATGACCGGAAATTTGGGCCTGTGGTTGGCGTAACCACCTCAGGCTAGCCGGATGAACGTAGGTGTGTGTGTTTCCACCTTCGTTATCCTGGATGCATTTCCCTATCTGCTGTGCGCGTGAGTTGCGGTGATATCACCACGCTGGACGCAGGCAAGGTCAAGAGGGGATGGTGATCCTCCCCGTCGCCAGTATGGGAGGGCGCTCACACTCACCTTCCAGTATGGCGTGATGTCCACCCTAATAATCTTCTTATCTCCTTCTCAACAGGTGGCTGATTGAGTAATCTCGGGGTTCCCGGTGCACTACCAGGAAGTGGACCATCCAGCAGTTATCCAATGTGATTTCATGTGAAAAAAAAGAAAACAATACCAGAATAAATGAACACACGAAAACTAAAATATAATTAAGAGTTTGATTTTATATATTCCTTACACTACTAAGACGTCTAAACTTAAACTGAGCTCTATTTTTAAAATTTCATCATTTGTAGTTAAAACTTGTGAGACAGGTAATAGTCTTCAAATTTAATTTCTCATAACATAAATAATTTGGAGTACAAAAACATGCAAAGTCATTTTATTACTCTATGACAACATATTTTTAGCTAGAAATTTAAGAAAATTTATTTAAATACATGGTGAATATGTTTAATCTATATTTTGTAAAAAAAATTTATATAAAAATATAACAAATAGATTGTTAGAAATTTAAGAAGAAGTTGAATTGTCGTGAAACAAAGCAAGAGTACATTTTTTGGAAATTGTTTGATGGACTAATAAAATATTTGTTAAAGATATACATGCGGCATGGGGTTAAAGATATATATTGGGCATTCTTTTACATACTGAACACCTTTTTGACCGACACATTTTTGATTTGGCTGAATTTTTTTTTACGGTTTTAGCAATGAAAAGAAAGATACGTGTTTGAGGATTTTTTTTTTTTAAATTTATTTTAGAAAATGGAGGGGGTCAAAGTTTTAAGCATTTCGTGATTTTGGCTTGAAGAGTAGTTTTGAAAAAATTCATAACTTCGGTTTTATTGGGGCTAGGAGCTTTTTGTTTTACAGATAAAAGGTTGAATTTAAAAAAAATATATTTCAAGAAAATTATTAAAAATTTTTTATTGTTATAAACAAATGAATTGTTTATATCGATTTTTAACTATCATACCCACCTTGTAGCGAGTTCTTGTATTACCATTGTGCTCACAATCTAATCTTAAATAAAAGCCACATTTTTAATTGATGGAGAAACTATTCCTAATATTAAAAAAAAAAAAATTTCCAAGCGCCCCACATCATATTTCACTCCACTGTCTGCGCATTTTCTTATTAAATATTGTTTTTCTTCGTAATACGTAATAAAAAAATTGAATACAATTATTAATAACAGTAGTTATTAACAAAAAAACCTTAATGGAAAATGAAAGGAAGTAGAAAAAGGCTTTATTTGAGGGGTTCTTCTGGCTTAGGCGTTTTAATTTCGGGTGTTTTTTCGGACGCCATAAAAAAGAACCAATAAATATTTTTAGCTAAATGTTTTTTTGTTTTGGTTTACTAATGCGTTGAAAATATAAAAAATTAATAATAATGAACAAAAAATCACAATTGAAAATACTACAGGCTTGCAAAGTGGGGGCTCTTAAACAAAAGGTTGTGTCTTTTTGTGCACGATTCCAATCCTCCCAGTAATCTGAAGAACAAAATCTTGTTCAATTCTTTTCAATTCTTAGAGTGCATCCCGAAATTCAACCCAAGCAAACAGGGAATAAATGTCAACAAGTGGATATTAAAAATAGAACAAATAGGTTACATAAACAACTGGGAGGAAAGGACCATTATTTATCAAATGCAAAACCGGCTGACCGGGTTAGCAAAAGAGTGGTACAAAGGTTTTGAGTCTACTCATGGGGAGAGTGGAAGGAATTGCTAAAAAAATCATTCCAAAACCACTGCGACTTTACGACAACACTGGGGCAAATAGTGAACCGGGAAAAGATGAGTGATGAGTCAATGATGGAGTACTACTTCGTCAAGATGAACCTGGTTCAAATATGTGATATAAAACGCAGGGAGGCCGTTTCCTGCGTCATAGACGGCATAAAAGACCCAGCGATAAGAACAGCAGCACGAACAGGCAGATGTTGTATGGTTTATTTTGGAAAACCAGATGTTATATATTTATATTATAAAATGCCGTCTAACAAATTGAATAAAATGTACTTTATTCAAGAAACAGTTGTTATATATATATATTATAAAATGCCGTCTAACAAATTGAATAAAATATACTTTATTCAAGAAAACTGTTCCTCCTTATTTTATATATATATAAATATATATATATTTTTTTTCTAATAATCTTCCCTTAGATATTTATAATAGATTCCCCACAACATTCCATATATACTTTTTTTTTCAAAAAAAATTCTCTTCATCTTTCCTCATATAATTTTAAAGGCTGTCCCTTAAAACTAACATATACCCTTTTTTTTGGTTTTACTGTTTTTCCTTAAATTAACACATATTATTTTTTTTTTATTGTTGCCAACTTTTAAAATTCTCCCTTAAATACTAACATACTTTTGTGTTTTTTTTTTTTAATAGACTGTTCCTCACTAAATTAACACATATTATATTTTCTTTTGTTTGTCTTTGGTTCTCTTAATCTTTCCTTATATAATTTAAATTGGTGTCCCTTAAAAAACTAATATATACTTCTTTTTTTTTTTAAATAAACTATTTCTTACTAATATTTAATTTTATACTTTTAATAAATTTCCCTTAAAAACTAACATATATATTTTTTTTTATATTTAAATAAACTGATTTTCCCTAATTTAACACATAGTATTATTTATTTTTTTTTTGTTTTGAGTCTAATAATTTTCCCTTAAATATTTATATTAAATTTCCCTCAAAATTCAGTATATATATATTTTTTTTTAAATAAACAACTCTTCCCCTATATGATTTTGATAAATTTCCCCTAAAATCTGACATATATTTTTTTTTTAATTTAATAAACTGTTTCTCACTTAATTAACACAAATTATTTTCTTTTTGTTTAACTTAGTAATTTTCCCTTGAATATTTATAGTAATTTTCCCTCAAAATGCAATATATATATACTTTTTTTTTAATAAACTGTTTTTTCGCAACTCTTCCCCTATATAATTTTAATAAATTTCCATTAAAATCTGACATTTACCTTTTTTTTAATTTAATAAACTGTTTCTCACTTAATTAACACAAATTATTTTGTTAATAATTTTCCCTTGAATAGTTATAATAATTTTCCCTCAAAATTCCATATATATTATTTCTTTTTTTTTTTAATTTGTGACTCCAAACTACTTATATTTAGATAAGAACGACTAACTGACTCCCTAAAACAGACTCCAACCGACTACAAAAACAGACTTTATACGACTGACTGTCATATCAAAAATGACCCCTATTTATTTCATCCCAAATGACGCCAAAATGCCCTTCACGGTGGTCAATGCCCATGGGAAAAAATTTTAAAAATTGTTTTCTGCTTATATGATTTACTCTAATTACAATCATATAAGCAGAAAATATAAAATAATTTATTGCTTACTTTGTTTATATGATCGACACTTGAGCTGGCTCAAGTGTCGATAAGCAAACAAAAACATGTGGCCTAAATATTTTAAAAAGGAATGCTTATCGATCGACTCAAGTGTCAATCGCATAAACATTTCTCAGCATTTCCGCTGGAATAAAATTGTCTGCAACTAAGTTGCAAACAACAACAAAAAAAAGGTAAGTTTGATGAATTTTATTTAGGGTAATTTTTAATTAATTACAGGGTAGTGAAATGGAGCCAATCGGGGTAATTTTTATATATTCGTGTTTTAGGGTTAAAATGGTTCCAGCATTTCCGCTGGAATAAAATTGTCTGCAACTAAGTTGCAAACAACAACAAAAAAAGGTAAGTTTGATGAATTTTATTTAGGGTAATTTTTAATTAATTACAGGATACTGAAATGGAGCCAATCGGGGTAATTTTTATATACTCGTGTTTTAGGGTTAAAAGGGGGTTGAAACAAATTTGAATAGGCCAAATCGGAGCATTTTTAGATTTTTAGAAATGGTTTGCATCAAGTTAGTGTGGTTTTAGGTAAATTTATGAGAATTGGTGTATTTGGCGAGCTAGAGATGGTGATTTAATGCAAAACTGGATAGATTAAGTGAAAACGGATAGATTTAAGATGGTTTGGGTCAAATTGTGAAAGTTACTTAAAAAAAAAATGCCTGACTTAGGTATTTTAGCAGATAGAAAGGTAGGGTTTGGTGCAAAATAACGACAGATTGGTATTGAAGTTGGGTTAAATCCAGTTAGGCCAGATTTTTACATAACATACCTTCCCCCTTGAGGAAGAGAATCCCTGCGGTTAGTGAGGTGTCAGATTAGTTAACGTACTCAAAAAAAAATTTGTCAAAAAACAGAAAGATGGAACAGGTTGTATGCAAACCATATCCAACGAAAAGGCAAAAAGTAATGTTCGCTAAATTGATAGAAAAAGAAGTTTGTAAGGGTTCCTTTTAGTCGCCTTCTACGACAGGCAGGTGTACCGAAGGCCTATTCTATAGTCCCGTACCTTCAGGGAAACGAAAGAATATTCGAGAATGTAAATATAGTGGTAGCTCACACATAAAATTAACAATGCCGAAATTAATTTTTTAATCATATAATAAAGATAATAAAGAATTTTCTATGTGTGCAGAAAAAAAATTTAAATGAGTTGTACACATATCGACTTGGGTATTTTAGAGGTTTCAGCCTGTTGGTTTAATTAAGTAAGTTCAATACTCTGGTTTTCTATTGTGTTTGATTTCTTTGGATCAGCGTTTAGGGGTATTTCCGGTTGAGTGCTATATTTGTGCAGAATTTTCAGTACTATTTTGTATAACCCATAACACAAGGCTGTTAGTAAGAGGATGTTTGTGAGTGATATTGACGTAGTTGTTAGAATTTTGGTCGGGTGGTTTTTGTATTGTGTGAGCTTTGTTTGGATCTCACCTAGCGTTAGCGTACTTTCATGTATTATACGGTTTGTATCCTCTCCTGCTAAAAGGCGTAGTTGTTCCGAGGTATTTTGAGTGGATTTTTCAACCTCGCTTAAAGATAGGTTGATATTTATTTTTGGGAAGTATAATGGTTGCTTAAATGTGAAATTTGTTTGGAAGTTTTCTGATAGTAAATTATTTTGTCCTCAATTTGTAATTGGCATATGTTTAGGATTTGTATTATTCCTTGCTCTGTAATTTTTTGTGTATAATAAGAGTTTTAGCAAGTAATATGTAAAATTGTGGGTTTAATAAGAGAAAATAGCCAAACGTTGGGTTGTTTCATTTTAATGAATGTGTTATAGGGTTCTAATTGTATTTTACAGGAGCAATAGTATTCTTCGTTAAAAGGGTTATAAAATAGCTTGATTATACATTCCTTAGTATCCGGGGCTCGTATTACGGGAGATTGTAATGGGTTTGTGAAGGTGGTGACGTTAAGGTCATAAGTAGCTCGACTAAGATATTTTACTTCTTTTGCATTGAAAAGAAGAAATTATTGGTTCTGAGTATTTGAGGCTAGCAGAGTGTATCTGATATCTGGTACCATTGTATGGTTACCTGGATTATTTATGGGGAAAAAAAGAATTTGATAGAGTTGCATTTTTGGTTTGTTAAACATTGGTACCGATATTCTAACCACTTGTTTGTTCTGTATTATTTGAAACTTAATTTCGGCCCGTTGTTGAATGAATGGAAGGCAGTTAGTACATAAAGGTTCGGTTTTCCTATAAATTTCGTTTAATTTTACCGGAGATATTAATAATGGGTGAATTTTATTGTTTTTAATTGTCAGGATTATTTCAAGTAGTAGCTTTTGCCTTGACTCTATTTCCATAATTTCTAGGAAATTCTAATATTAGATCCTGACGTATTCTGTGTTGTTCCAATTTACCTGTTAAGTTATTAAGTGAGTCTATTTTGAGACTCATATGTTGTTGTCTGTCGATGATGGTAGACAGAGGTTTTTGAATTTTCTTTAGCGTATTGGTTACCACCTTTATTTGTTGTTTTTCCAGATCTGCCAGAGTTTTTTGATCAGCTTCCAACTCTTTTAGTTTGCTATATATTTCCTTTTCATTATTGCTATCCATAGTACCAAACAGGAAGTGTAGAGCGTTTCCTAAACCATCAAAAAGCGACCTAGTTGGTCTTCGGTATGGGTTTAGTTCGGTTATAATATCTGCCCGCTGTTTGATATGCTGCATCATGGAACGTATGATTTTTTGTTGTGTAATGCAGATGTCATCCACATCCAACTTGCAAAGTTGTGATTTTCTGCTTGTTCAACAATTTTGGTTTGATTTTCTAGTTCCTGTAAATCTAATTCAGTAATTATATTCTTGGAATCTTGGAATATAATTACTGAATTAGATTTACAGGAACTAGAAAATCAAACCAAAATTGTTGAACAAGCAGAAAATCACAACTTTGCAAGTTGGATGGGGATGACATCTGCATTACACAACAAAAAATCATACGTTCCATGATGCAGCATATCAAACAGCGGGCAGATATTATAACCGAACTAAACCCATACCGAAGACCAACTAGGTCGCTTTTTGATGGTTTAGGAAACGCTCTACACTGTGGTATAGCCATAATTCTCCAATATGTTCGAACGATATTCCAGTTTTATATAATGGGGTAATTAAATATGGTACTGAATTATCGGAAGTTGAGAGTATAGGCAGTGTTGTTAAGATTATCCAAATCATGATGCTTTGAGTTGGGATTTCTCTAGCTATTGTAGCCTCGTTCTTTGTTATAAACTGGATAAAAAAAGATTAATTCTTTGGAGATGATGGTTATTTCTGGAGTAAAACGTTTATTAAGGTGTTTATGTGTGGATGGTGTGTTCGTGCCATTTTTTTTATGTGTGTGTATGTTTGTATAGTAGTTTTAATAAAGGAAGAGAAAATGTAAAACTTGCTATTCCTGCGCAAGAAGTTTATAAAAAGAAGTTTATTGTAAGATGGTCTCGATCAGAATAATATGAGGGACTGTTAGGTTCCTCTTATTTCCTGTCAGGATGCCCCCCATCTTGTAAAACACCTGATTCAGTCGGAACTAAAATTTACTTAGTGTGTTTACATACACTACTTGGTTCTAAATATCTTTGACAACAATACTTAACATTATTATCAGTCGAAATTAGAACTTCCTTAGTGTGGTTACTGTTTTTGACACAAATACTTAATATTATTTAACATTAAACTTGTGAAAACAAGTGAAGAAGTTTTAGGACTTTTCAGAATTGAAGAAAAGTTTGTAAATGGCGATGGTTAGTTTATGATATTAGTAGTTTTTATCTACTCTAAAGCATTTTATGGAGCTTAAGTAATAATTATATCGAGAATGAAAGAAATAGAGTTGTCCAATTGTGATAAATTCGAAAGCATAAAAAATGAATGGTAAAATGATATTAATGAAGGTGTTTCAGAATGCTGTAGTTAGCTTGGGTGATTAAAAAGAATTATTTAGACCAATAGAACTATTGGAAAGGAGCATGGACCCTTATATCAAAATAGTCGAAAGATTCACCCAGAGGCTATAAGTACTCTAATGCATTGGCTATTAGGGCACCCCTGAAATAGTATGTCCCTTTGTGAATGGGTTGGCTTACCGAAATCTCAACATAGCGTGAACAAATTGAATCATGTTGCCACCAAGGGAATAAATGAAAATTAATTTTATAAATATTAAAGAAAATTAAATAATAAAAAATTATAAACAATAAATAATAATCTTATAAAGAATAAAATAGAAAGAAAGAAAGACTTTTGGAGTCGGTCGGTAAAATTGAGTCTTTCAAATTAGTATTCACGTAATAGTTTTTAAATCGTGATTACAAACTAATAATTAAAAAGTGCTTCAAAATATAAAAAAAATTATTTGCAAGAAATTACGGCTGTGTCTAGGATTAAAAAAAAAATGAAAGGAAATGGACCCGGTAGTATAGTGGTAACAAGAATAAGAATTTTGTTTGAAGGGGTTTTCTCAAGATGGTCTCAATCCGAATACTTTTCGGCCGAGATGCCCGTCGTCCTGGTAAATACCGTCTTTTTTGTAATTTGTGGTTTTCGAGAATGCTTACAGATTTGGAAATATACATTCCCTAACCAAAAGAAAAATATAAGTAAATATATGTATATATATATTTTATTTAGTAACACTAAATGGGTTGTTGGTAGAAGCACTACCCAAACTATAACGGGAAAAAATGAAAATTAATTTTATAAATTAAAATGATAATAAATTATAAATAATAAATAATAATCATATAAGAAATAAAAAAGAGGCTTTTGGAGTCGGTCAATAAAAGTGAGTCTATCGAATTAAGACTCATGTAGTAGTGCTTAAATCTGGAGCATCTGAATTATTCCAGATGGGGGTTAGTTAATAAAATAATAATAATAATATAAAGGAAATATAACGTAAACGAAATAACCTTTAGAACCTTAGACAAGCTTTTCTTAAAAAAAAAAAAAAAAAACAGTTTTGAGACCTTTTTAGAAAGGATGAACCAGAAACGATATTCTAACTGGGTTTAAAAGCAATTCAGGACTGTAAAAAAGTTTTTATCAGAATATCCCAAACTAAAGTTAAGGTAATTTCCAAAGTGGTTTATTAGGTTATAGCTTAAATCCTTAGAGACATTAAGGTGTGGGAAAGGGATACTTGTCCCAAAGTTTGTGAAGAGATAAGAGTAAAATAAAGAAGTCAAAGGAACAGAAAAAGAATCCTCTTAGTCGCCTCATACGACAGGTGAGGTGCACCGAAGGCCTATTCTAGAGTCCCCCGGCCCTTCAGGGGTAAGAGGTTGCTTAGATTTCTTATAGCGATATGTGAAGTTACTTGCTCCTAATATTGTGTAGCCGAGCCAATGTAGGTTGCTCTTGGCTAAAGGAGGTTCAAAAAATAAAAGAATTCCGGACCAAAGTAATAACTCAATAGATATCATATCGCAAAGGAACACTTTGCTAATAATGAACATGAAGGATGTTCCGGTAGAATAGAAAACAAAGAGAATGGAACTCTGTTATTTGCCTCATACGACAGGTGGAGTGTACCCAAGGTCTATTCTAGAATCCCCGATCCTTCTGGGGTATGAAAGAGTTAATGTTACTCGAAGAAAGGTTTGAGTCGGTTGTCATGAACGGTGACTATCCGTTTCCCTATTTTAATGACAGAGTTTACTGCTCCTGGAGTTTTTGCAACAGTGTAAGGCCCCATCCAAATTTGGGAAAGCTTATGTTTTTTGCTTACATTTTAAAGTAAAACTTTATCTCCTGGGTGGAAAGTCACCGGACGGATGTTTTTATCATAATATTCCTTCGATTTACCTTTGCTGGTGAGGATATTTTTTCTGGCAAGCGCATAAGATTTTTGTTATTTATATTTTAACAAGTGGTAATAGCTTTCATGGTTATAAGTGGGGTCCGGTCCTCTTTTTAAATTAGAAGGTATGTCTGTAGTGAATCCTTTCATTGGTTTCTTTAGTTTAGAGAATAGGAAAATGTCGCAGGGAGCCAAATCTGGTGAATACGGTGGTTGAGGCATGACTACGGTGTTGTTTTTGGCCAAAAAATCACGAACAAGCAATGATATGTGAGCAATTTTGGAACAAACTTCGCTGCCACACACACATGCCACGTTTCATGCCTAAAACATCCGAGAAAATTGCATGGCATGAGCCTATTGATATGCCAACATCCTCTGCAACTTCCCTAATAGTGATTCGACGATTTTTCAAAACCATTTTCTCCACTGTTTCGATGTTTTCTTCGCTTGTTGCAACTCCAGGACGCTCATCGTCCTCAACTTCTTCTCGGCCTTCTGTAAACCGCTTGTACCACTTATAAACATTTTTTTGAGACAAAGTAGACTCGCCGAATGCCACAGTGAACATTTTAAGTGCGTAGGAGCCCTTTATTCCATTTTTAACGCAAAATTTAATACAAATTCTTTGATCCATTTTTTTTTTAAGTAGAAAATCGAAGGACACACAAAAACGTAACTCACTTTTTCAGTTGTCGAAAACAAACTACTAATCCAAAATGGCTGATAATGTCAACATATGAGAAACATATGTGTACCAACATAACAAAAAAAAATTTCGATAATCGAATGTACACAGCCCGCGAAAACTCAAAATTCACCTTTTCTTTTGAACAGACCTCGTATATCTTCGATTCTAGGTGAAGGGTAGGCGTCACCGATTGTTTTTTCATTGAGCTTTCTGAAGTCGACAACTACTCGCCATCTTTTTTCTCCTTCGGGCCCCGCGTTTTTTGGGACAACTAACAGAGGAGAGTTCCATGGACTTTTACAAGGTAGGACTATTCCATCATTTTCACCAAATTATTTATTGATAAAAAAAAGAAGGATACTAAGATCAATGCTCTGAGTTGAGGTTAAGGTTTTATATAAATATTTGATTAAAAACAAAAACACTAAGATCATGCTCAAATTTTCAGTTTTTACTTTATTATCACAATAGTGTATAACAAAAGAAAAATACTTACCTGACCATGCGTTCCAAATGAGGTATTTACCTGGCCACGGGTTCCAAGCGATGTTTAGGATGTTTCACTATTCACTATATTATCACACAAAAAAGGCACTAATTGATTTAAAAGGACTCAGATCAATACTCTGAGTTGTGGTTTATTTTATTTTTCTTGTTTTGTCACAATAATGTTTAATATTTATATTTAAGTCGAATCAGATCAATGCTTTGAGTTCTATTTATGACGAAGTCGAAAGGCACAGTAAATCAATAAGCAAGTACCTGCTGTTTATATAGAAAAATAACAGGCCTGCCTAGGAATTATTGTTATTTCTATGTGTTCTGGTTTATATACACTACTACCAATTAAAAATGGTAGTTGTGTTTATCTAGAACACTTACATTTATTATCAAAATACTTACATTTAATCTTCCCCTCAAAATCGCATGATGTATGCCCCGCCTCCGAAGAACGGGTTCTCAAGTAGTCTGGCCGGTCAAGTAGTTTATAAATGTCGATACTGCAGCTTCCCCTAGAAATAAAATAATAATATAATATTGTTGTTTGATGCCGAACAGGTATTTTATTATCGTAGTATTCTAATTGTTTTATTTGTTTAGAAGATGAATTTAAAGGTATAATATCATAATGTTTAAGAGAGGTTAGTTTGAGTATAATTTCAGACAGATTTAGCGGTGTTAAGGTCGTATTAATTATTCCGATTTTCGCTGCTTCTGTTCCTTTGGGTATGAAGCTGTTTTCTAGAAAGATTTCTTCAGCAATCTCTTGGGATAAGCAAAACTTATTTTCGCCTGAATTAAGCTTGAATGTGACAATGCCTTGTGTCCTTGGGAGAATACGGCAAGGTTTGTCCAATTTTATTTTGAGTGAGGTAACGTATTCGGATGTAGCCGATTTGTTAAAATTATTTGAAGTTTGAATAGAGCATTGTTGTGAGGCATCGTATCCCCATTCATTTTTGAGTGAATTGGTTGCCTTTATTTTAGAGTTTGACAATAAATGATCAAAAGAAATATGTAATGAGGAGTTGCAACCCGATTCATTTTCGAGTGAATCGTTATTAGTTACCCTCATTGTAGAGTTTGAAAATAGTGGAACTAAAGTGGTGTGGTTTGAGGATTTGCAACTCGATTCATTTCCCTCATTTAAAACTTGCAGGGAATATTAGTGCCTGGGGTGAATTTTCCCTGGCAGCTACCCAGTGTTTTACCCCTCCCAAATGGAGTTTTAAGTGTACACTGGTTGTCTGTGTCTATTTCTACGTTGTCTTTTAAGCATTGTTTTTTAATAAGATTTACCTCAGCCCCAGTATCAACAACAAGGTGTGATTTTTTGTTTAATACTATATCCAGCGGAAGGCTCACAATGGGTAAGCTGAGCTGGCTCAACTGTCGATAAGCAGAAAAGCAAACAAAAACATGTGGCCTAAATATTTTTAAAAGGAATGTTTATGTGATCGACTCAAGTTTCAATCTCATAAACATTTCTCAGCATTTCCGCTGGAATAAAATTGTCTGCAACAAAGTTGCAAACAACAAGAAAAAAAAGGTAAGTTTGATGAATTTTATTTAGGGTAATTTTTAATTAATTATAGGGTACTGAAATGGAGCCAATCGGGGTAATTTTTATATATTCGTGTTTTAGGGTTAAAAGGGGGTTGAAAAAAATTTGAATAAGCCAAATCGGAGCATTTTTAGATTTTTAGAAATGGTTTGCATCAAGTTAGTGTGGTTTTAGGTAAATTTATGAGAATTGGTGTATTTGGCGAGCTAGAGATGGTGATTTAATGCAAAACTGGATAGATTAAGTGAAAACGGGTAGATTTAAGATGGTTTGGGTGAAATTGTGAAAGTTACTTCAAAAAAAATGCCTGACTTAGGTATTTTAGCAGATAGAAAGGTAGGGTTTGGTGCAAAATAACGACAGATTTGTATTGAAGTTGGGTTAAATCCAGTTAGGCCAGATTTTTACATAACATACCTTCCCCCTTGAGGAAGAGAATCCCTGCGGCTAGTGAGGGATTCTCTACCAAGAGTGGTGAGGTGTCAGATTAGTTAACGTACTCAAAACAAAATTTTGTCAAAAAACAGAAAGATGGAACAGTTTGTATGCAAACTATGTCCAACGAAAAGGCAAAAAGTAATGTTCGCTAAATTGATAGAAAAAGAAATTTGTAAGGGTTCCTTTTAGTCGCCTTCTACGACCCTTCTAGAGAGATAGAACCCCAAAAGACTAAGAACAGGTGGATACGGCAACCGAAACAAGGAACCTATAGCGCGAATTTCAAATAAAAGAGTTCGATCAATACGATGCTTTAATTGCAATGAGAGAGGCCACATAGCAAGTAAATGCAACCGACCAAGAACCGAACGCAGAAACTGCAAAAGGCTGGGCCACACAATTCAAGAATGTAAGTCGAAGCTAAAACTAGTTGCAGTGGCGAAACATAGTTATTACGATACAACAAATAGTAAACAATGCTATTTCGTAGATTGCAGAGTAAATAAAATGATCCTACCCTACGTAGACACCGGATGCAGCGCTGTTTTAAGTAGAAGACAAGAAGTACAGAGTCTAGACATAAAAATAAAACCATGCTCCATAACCATCACTGAATATGGCGGAGCTAAGATCCAAGCAGTTGGAGATGCAAACATATACTTGAAAGTAGATTTAGCAGAGGCAAACGTCAAGTAACTGGTAGTTCCAAACAAAGTATAAACCATCACAATACTAATTGGGCAAACCCTTATAAATAACAATGACATATGATGCATGATGGTCCCAAGAGGAAAGATGAGAATGTACAGTGTGAGCAAGGAAATATTGCCACAGAAGATAGCTTACTGCCAAAAAAGGTAGCTCTATGGGCTAAAGAAGCCAGGATTATCCCTGTAGAAAATGTAGGGTAGGTGAAAATAAACAGCGACAGAGATGAAGATGTATACATCGAGATGCAGCACAGACCAGTCCCAAACGCACAATACTGGGTACCTAGATATATCACTCAAGGAAAGGCAAGGCAAGTGGCAATCGTTAATACTACAGTTGAGGAAATGTCATTTCCTGAAGAAAAAGGTTGATTACCTAGGATATGAATTTGACGCAAAAGGGGTACGACCAAGTAGTACAAAGATCAAAGCAGTAGAAGGGTTTCCGAAGCCAAGCAACATACATCAAATACGCCAATTCTTAGGACTTGCAAGCTACTTCCGAAAATTTGTTCGTAATTTCGCAATAATAACAAAACTACCAAGCATGCTATTAAGAAAGGACACCAAATTTAAATGGGGAAATGATCAAGAAGACGCTTTTAACAAACTAAAAGAAAGGCCAACACAAAAACCAGTATAAGCACTGTACGATAGCAGAAAAAAGACTGAACTACATACAGACGCATTGAAAATAGGAATACTGTTACAGCTCCAAGAAGGAGAAGGGTTAAAACCAATACCTTATTATAGTAAAATGACAACTAAGGAAGAGCAGAATTATCATTCATACGAGCTAGAAAGCCTAGCTGTAGTCCTAGCCTTAAAGCATTTTCGACCAATTATAATCGGAATGCCATTTAAAGTTATGACTGTCTGCAGCGCGATTTGAACAACATGCAACAAACGGGACCTAATACAACGAATAGCTCGTTGGTGGCTTGCGGTACAGGAATACCATTTTGACATCGAACATCGTGCAGGTACAAAAATGGCACATGCAGACGCACTTAGCGAAATCCAGAAAGTCAAGCTGGCGGGGGAATAGAGATCGCAAACTTAGCAATTAACATTTCAAGCGAAGATTGGGTGGTGTTGGTGCAACTAAAAGACAATGAATGCAAAAAGTCAATCCAAATATTATTAGGAGACCCAACAGATGGTCTCGGCAAATAGGTGCATAAAGAATACGTCTTGAGGAATGGTAAACTGTTACGGAAAAGTGAAAACGGCAAAAGATGGGTGGTACCCAAATCAGCAAGTGGTACCACGTCTCAGTTCACTGGCATCATGACCTAGCCGGACATTTTGCAGTGGACAAAACAATCAGTAGCATACAAAGAAAATATTGGTTCAGCTCTAGGAGGAAGTATGTCAAGAATTACATAGGCAGGTGTTTGCAATGCCAGTACAATAAGGTTTGTAAAAAGTAAAAAAGGGAATACTCATCTACTATTGATCATCGATGGGTTTATAAAATTTGTGTTTATGAAACCCGTGCCAAACACGAAAAGCAACCCAGTAATAAAAGGCTTTGACGAAGTCATCGCCTTCGCCAGGGAAAAAAAACATAGATTGGTGGTGGACCATAGGAAACTCAATATGATAACTATTCCAGACAAAAACCCTATTCCAGAAATACAAGACATCCTCGCAAACTTAGGAAATAACAGGTACTTCACCGTAATCGATTTAAAAAATGGCTTTCACCAGATTCCTTTAAAGGAATCGGATATAGAAAAGACCGCATTCTCAATCAATTGTGGAAAATATGAATTCACACGCCTTCCATTTGGCTCAAAAAACGCTTCTTCTATCTTTCAACAAGCACTAGATGATATTCTTCGTGGACATATCGGCAAACGTTGCTGGGTTTACATAGATGACATTATTATATTCGAAAAGAATGAAGACGAGCACTTTAACAATCTCGAAATAATTTTCAAAACCTTACAAGCAGCTAATCTTGATAAAAGTGAGTTCCTGCAAGACCAAGTTGAACTTTTAGGGTTCGTAATTTCAAAGGACGGAATTAGAACTAATGACAAAAAAGTGGAAGCAATAAAAAGATTCCCGATTCCGGAAACAGTCAGAGAACTCGATCGTTCCTCGGTATGGCTGGCTACTATCGGCGTTTCGTGAAAGGATATGCAAAAATTGCAAGTTCCCTAACTTCACTCTTAAGAGGAGAAGATGGCCATGTATCGAAACTTCAATCAAAACAGAAGACAATACAGCTAAACAATAATGCTATCAAAGCTTTCAATAAGCTAAAAAGTTCACTTCCCTCAGAGGATGTTATACTAGCTTTCCCAGACTTCGAAAAGGAGATCGAACTTACCACTGACGCGTCAAATTCAGCAGTATGAGCAGTCTTAAGTCAACAAGAAAAACCAATTACGTTTCTATCCAGGATTCTCAAACAAACAGAAGAAAACTATGCTGCAAACGAGAAGGAAATGTTGGCAATAATATGGGCTCTCACGTCCTTGGGGAACTTTCTTTACGGATCTAGGAAAGTAAAAATATTCACAGACCACCAGCCATTGACATATGCATTGAGTAACCGAAACCATAATTCAAAGATGAAGAGATGGAAGGCAATCCTGGAAGAATACAATTATGAATTAAAATATAAGCCAGGAAATACAAATGTAGTAGCTGATGCCCTTTCCAGAATGAAGTATTCCAATAACGTATTCACAACACATGAGAATACCGTAAATTGTTCGCGAAATCTAATACCCAAAGTTGAGACACCTGTTAATGTTTTCCGCAATCAAATAATAATTAACCTAAGTAAAGAAAGTAAAAACTATTTCACACATTTTCAACCAGATGAATTATATAGGAACCGAACTGCTAAATATCTTGAACAAAACACTCGATACACGAAGCATCAATGGTCTAAACACTAATGAGGAAAATTTTAGAAAAATTCAAGAGATCTTTACATCAGATCTCCAAGGGTTCAAAATCCGCTTCACGCAAAACATGGTACAAGACCTACCAGATGAATGTGACCAGAACAGAGAAATACAAAACACTCATCAGCGGGCCCACCGTAATGCTGAGGAAAATAGGGAGCAACTATTTCGAAATTAGTATTTTCCAAAAATGAGTAAAAAAATTAAAAACTTTGTCAAGAATTGCACCACCTGTAAAAAAAGCAAATACGATCGACACCCCAATAACCAAATTATTGAACCCACGCCCATTCCAAATTATCCAGGGAACATATTGCATATTGATATCTATTCACCCGAAGGAAAATTGGACCTTACAGCCATAGACAAATTTACAAAATTAGCTCATGGTAAACACTGGATGGACACTGTAATATTATTTAAGTAAAACTTATATTATTTAAAAAAAAGATAAATTTATTTTATTATTAGTTTTAAAATATTTTATTTACATTAACACTATATAATAATATTAATTTTATATTAACATAAAATAATCCTAATTCTATGACATTGATTCCTCGACTGCCTCTTCTTTCTCTTTTTAGGTAAGTTTATATAGATATTATTAATTAGTCATATTTGTCGTGACTAAATCTTAGATAGGTTGAAATGTGATCCTAAAGAATGCAAGTGCAAACTTTCAATTCTTATAGTGGGATCCATTGCAATCCGTCAGAGGTTTAGTCATAACAAATTATTTCATGTTTCATTACTGCAATGTACATTGTTTGCACTTGCAATATAAAAGATCATATTACACCTCATACCCTTTTTTTTTTTTGGATAACAAAATATAAAAACTTACAAAAATTTTATTTTGATACATATATCTATTATTTATATATATAGTATATTATAACTTATAATTAAAACAAAAATTAGTATATAGTATATAAAAAGTAAATATATATGTATTTTGTATGATTAAACTAGCTATTATTCCATTACATATATTTTAACCTATTATTGTGTACCCATTGTCTTCTGTCAGTTCCAATCTCTTGCAACTCTGAGTTTACAGTTTCCTTATTTATTCAGATCCTTGAATAAATTGAATCTAATTTTCTATTATTATGTTTATCTAAAAATACCTTATCCCCTATTTCAGCTTTTGATGAATTAGTTAAATTATTGTTATTAATCTTTCTTTTGATTTTCATTTGTATTAGATATTCTTTCGCTCTGTTGAGAGATAGTTGCATTTTATATTGAAGTTCTTTCGCATAGTCTTCAATGTTGTAAATTGGATCTATATTTGGTTTTGGTTTATCAAAAGGAAGTTGAGGTTTCTTACCAAAAATTAGTTCATAGGGTGTAAAATTAAGTTCTATGCAAGGTGTGGTATTATATGCAAATTCATAGTATTTTACCCATTCGTCCCAATCGTTCTTTGAATCATTTACAAATGATCGTAAATATTCATTCATGCATTTGTGATTTCTCTCTATTCCTCCCATTGTTTGATGATGATATGGAGTAGCTTTACTATGTTCTATCTTGAGGAGTTTACAAATTTCTTTGATAGTCGTGTTTATAAACTCTGTGCCCATATCACTTTTTATATTACCGAAAATTAATATAAAATTTTCGACAATTGCTTTAGCTACTGTTTTTGCTTCTTTATTTTTGATTGGAATTAAACGTACAATATATTTCGTGAGATCATCTTGTAAACGGTTTCTGTTATCGGAAAAGGTCCTGCGGTATCGATTGATATGTCATCCAAACTATTAGTTGGTGTCGAAGTGATTGTAAAAGGTTCTTTTATTCTATTGTTGTGGTGTTTATTTTTTTTACATAATATGCAATTTTTAACGTAATTTGTTACGGGCTTTTTCATATTCTTCCAATGATACTTTTCTTTTATTCTCTTATACATACGCGTAATACCTGTGTGAGCACCGATGGGTGTATCATGATAATTTTTCATAAGTTGTTGAATTTCATTTTGGTCCGTTAATGTTATTCGTGGGTAGTAAATTATTATACTCATTATCAGTTTTTTTAGGTACTTATTCCCAATTCTTTTGAAATCTACTTTGCTCAAATAGTTGAACATCGTATCTTTTCCTGACAAATACACTTTAAGTTCATTTGTTTTCTTTTTTGACTGTAGCGCTACTTTTTCCAAATTGCGAATAGCTTGCGCTAGAGCAATTTCTATTCTTTTGTAATTGGTAATATCTTTTAAGTTTATATTTTGTATTATCTTTTTATTTGTGCACATTATTAGGGTATCTTTTTTATTTTCTTTAAAATAAAGTAGATTTCTATTTAAATCTGTTGGTATTGTCGATTTTCCAAAAACAAATAAGGATATGTTATTCATTGTTTCAATATTAGTTTTCTTTTCTGGATTTTTATTTGTCTGATAGTTTTTACTAGCAGATCTTGTTTGCATCGCAAATATATTCATTTCTTTTAAATTTTCTGAATTAATAGATATTCTGGACAAAGCATCGGCACCAAAATTTAATTTGCCTTTTATATATTCTATCTCAAAATCATATTCTTCTAAGTCTAGGCGCATTCTTGTTAGTTTAGAGTTTGGATCTTTCATTCCAAATAAATATACTAGGGGTATTATAACAATTTATTATAATTTCTTTATATTATTTATTCTTGATTATTATAATTATTTACTATACAAAATACTATTCACTAAATTACATTAAGCATATGAAACGTTTGAACTATCGCGTGAGTTGCTTCTTAGGTTAGTTGTCACCAAGTAAGTGTGCTTCCTGTCAGAATCTCTGATCTGAAGAAGGTGGCCGAATTAGTACTGCCACATCACTCCCTCTCCCGATGAAAAAAAAAAATTAATTTAAAAGTAGCGAGACCTTGGGTGTAGGTCGTGTTTTGTTAAGTGCTCTGATGACATCTTGATTGATTAAAAAGGCGGGTTTCAGTCTGTCTATGGAGACGTTTTCCATGGTTGAACCTTTTCGAATGGTGAAAGTCTTCTCCGCTTTTGTTGCTACCTCGTATGGGCCGGTGTAAGGAGAGTTAAGTTTTCCTTTAAGCTTTTCTTCTCTTAAGTAAACGTGTGTACACGTTTGAAAATCTTGCGGTACGAAAATTTTTTGTTGAGCTCGACGAATTGAGTGTTATGGTGCTACCTGTTGGAAAGATGTTAGAAGATCTCTTGCTGTTGTCGAGGTGAGTTGAACATTTTGTGTTGAATCGGATGCAATGATCTCGCCAGGTAATCTCAAAGGTTGTCCGTAGACAATTTGTGATGGTGCGACATTTAATTCTTCTATTAATGCTGATCGTAAGCCTAAAAGTATCCAAGGTAGGTTGTAAAACCATTTTTTTGGTTCTACGCTGGTGAGTATCGCTGCCTTAAGTTGGCGGTGAAAACGTTTGACGCAACCGTTGGCTTGCGGATGGTATGCGGTGGTTCTTATTCTATGGCATCCTAAGATGTTGTTGATTTCTTTGAATAAGAGGGACTCGAACTGGGTGCCTTGATCGGTTGTAATTATTCTGGGTACGCCATACCGAGAAATCCAGTATCTTAGAAAAGACTCTGCTATGGTGTCGGTAGTGATGCTTCGTAGGGGTACTGCTTCGGGCCAATGTGAAAAACGATCTTTCATGGTTAATAAGTAGCTCTATCCATTCGATGGTGGTAGAGGACCAACGATGTCTAAGTGTATGTGTTCAAATTTGGTTGTCTTATGGTCGAAGTTTCCAAAAGGTGACTTAGTGTGTCGGTGTATTTTGTCTTTTTGGCATCTTGCACAGGCCTTGGCCCATAGACTAATATTTTTGTTCATTTTTGGCCAAAAATATTTTGCACATACTAGCTTGCGAGTTGTTCGGATGCTTGGATGAGACAGATTGTGTATTAAATCGAAAATTGGTCGTCGCAGAACTTCAGCTAAGTAAGGCCTGTTAATGTTGGTTGACGTTTCGCACCAAATTTTTACGTCTTCGGGTAACGCGTGTACATGTTTCAATGTACAACTGGTTTTCTTGTTGTTATGTAACATTTTGTGTAACTCTTCGTCCTGTTCTTGGGCTGAAGCGAGTCGTTTTAGGTCGTATTTGGCAGCTGGTTCTAATGAGTTAATGTGAGATCTCGATAATGTGTCTGCTACTGTGTTTTCTGAATCTTTTACGTGTCGTATATCGTTGGTGAATTGTGATATAAATTGTAAATAATTTGTTTGTCTTGGCGATTTTTCCGATGATGTGAAAATTGCTGTCGTTAGCGGTTTGTGATCTGTGTAAATTATAAATTCTCTTCCCTCTACGAAATGTCTTAACTTTTTTACGGCTCGATAAATTCCCAGGAGCTCTCTGTCGAAAGTCGAGTATTTTTGTTCGGGAGGTCTTAAACGTTTTGAGAAAAAACTGATGGGCTTCCATTGATGATTTTCCTCTTGCTGAAGTATTGCGCCAACCGAGTCAGTGGAAGCGTCCACCCATATGCTTAAATTGGCGGTTGGATTTGGATGCGTTAGGAGGGTTTGTTTTTGCAAACCTTCTTTGAGGGTGTTGAAAGCTGATTCATGATCCGTATGCCACTCGAAAGGAGTTTTGTCTTTTTTGCTGGTGCTCTTCTTTATTAGGTCGTATAGAGGTGCTGCTGTATGTGATATGTTGGGAATGAAACGATGATAAAAGTTGATCATTCCTAGGAAACGTTGTAGATTTTTTACTGACTTTGGTGCTGGAAAATCTGCGATGGTTTTGATTCTGTTCAGAGACGGTTGGATTCCCTCTTTTGATACGTGATGTGATAAAAATTCAATGTTCGTTTTACCCAGCATGCATTTGTCGAAGTTCAAACAAATTCCAAATTTTTTCAGTCGTGAAAAAAGAAGGTGTAAATGTCTTTTGTGTTCTTCCGAAGATTTGCTTCCAATTCAGATGTCGTCAACGTAAACGAATAAGAAATCTAAGCCTTGCAGGACTTCGTTAATGAATCGCTGGAATGATTGGGCGCCATTCATTACCCCGAATGGCATTCGAATGAATTCGAATAATCCAAATGGTGTGGTGACAGCGGCTTTGAAAATGTCTTCTGGAGCTACTGGAATCTGGTTATATGCTCTAACAATGTCGATTTTGGAGAAAATTGTGCAACCATGTAATTGTGTATTTAAATCGTTAATGTTTGGCAATGGGTATTTGTCAAATTGTGTTACTGAATTTAATTGACGGTAATCTCCGCATGGTCTCCAGCTTGATGAATTTTTCTTGAGGACCATGTGTAATGGTGAAGCTACAGGAGAAGATGAAGGACAGCAGATACCTAAACGCACCATTGACTCAAACTCTGATTTAGCTGCTTGGAGTTTTGTTGGATTAAGTCGTCGCGGTCGCGCCGCTGGTAATTCACCGTTTGTGATTATGCGATGAACTGTGTTGTGTTTGAGTTTTGCCGTAAAATTAGGAGGAGCTGTAAGATCTGGATACTGTTCGAGTACGGTGGGCCCGCTGATGAGTGTTTTGTATTTCTCTATTCTGGTCACATTCATCAGGTAGGTCTTGTACCATGTTTTGCGTGTAGCGGATTTGAACCCTTAGAGATCTGATGTAAAGATCTCTTGAATTTTTTTAAAGGTTTCCTCATTAGTTTTTAGACCATTGATGCTTCGTGTATCGAGTGTTTTGTTCAAGATATTTAGTAGTTCGGTTTCTGTATAATTCATCTGGTTGAAAATGTGTCTAGTGTAATTTTGAAAAGGGTTGGATACTTCATAGTTGTTAATGTCTTTACTTTGGTTAATTATTATTTGATTGTGGAAAACATTAACAGGAGTCTCAACTTTGGGTATTAGATTTCGCAAACAATTTACAGTGTTCTCATGTGTTGGGAATACGTTATTGGCTACTACATTTGTATTTCCTGGCTTATATTTTAATTCATAATTGTATTCTTCCAGGATTGCCTTCCATCGCTTCATCTTTGAATTATGGTTTCGGTTACTCAATGCATATGTCAATGGCTGGTGGTCTTTGAATATTTTTACTTTCTTAGATCCGTAAAGAAAGTTTCCCAAGGACGTGAGAGCCCATATTATTGCCAACATTTCCTTTTCGTTTGCAGTATAGTTTTCTTCTGTTTAGTTGAGCGTCCTGGAGAGAAACGTAATTGGTTTTCCTTGTTGGAGCAGTCCTAAGGCTCCTACTGCTGAATTTGACATCCTCTGAGAGAAGTGAACTTTTTAGCTTATTGAAAGCTTTGATAGCATTATTGTTTAGCTGTATTGTCTTCTTTTTTGATTAAAGTTTCGATACATGGCCATCTTCTTCTCTTAAGAGTGAAGTTAGGGGCCTTGCAATTTTTGCATATCCTTTCACGAAACGCCCATAGTAGCCAGCGTTTTTTGAGCCAAATGGAAGGCGTGTGAATTCATATTTTCCATGATTGATTGAGAATGCGGTCTTTTCTATATCCAATTCCTTTAAAGGAATATGGTGAAAACCATTTTTTAAACCGATTACGGTGAAGTACCTGTTATTTCCTAAGTTTGCGAGGACGTCTTGTATTTCTGGAATAGGGTATTTGTCTGGAATAGTTATCATATTGAGTTTCCTATGGTCCACCACTAATCTATGTTTTTTTTCCCTGACGCATCAGTTTTTTTGGTACAATCCATATCAGCACGTTATAAGGTGATTTCGATGGTCTTATGATTTCATCTGTTAGTAGTTGATTAATCTGCTGTTCCATCTTCTCTTTAAGGCATAAAGGATAGGGATACGATTTTGAGTACTCTGGTTCGCAATGAATTTCACGAATTTCTCCCTTAATAGTTGTAGAGAAGGTTAGTTTTTCATTTGGTTCCAAAAATAGATCTGTGAAATTGTTATAATTTTATTTAGTTTCATTTGCTGTTCGTCGTTTAAGTGGGATATTAGCAGATTGACGTTGGTAACCGCTTCTGAGATATGTTGTTTTAGGAAAACCTTGGTATTTGGATGAATGATCATCAACCCTTTGTCAGTATAGATAGTTGCTCGAAGTTCTTTGAGACTATCATTGCCTATTATGCCGTTGAATGATGTTAGACTTGGAAGAAGGAAAAACTTTAATTCGCAGTTTAGTTGAGGGAGCTCAGTCTTTTTTCTGCTGTCGTACAGTGCTAATACTGGTTCTTGTGTTAGCCTTTCTTTTAGTTTGTTTAAAGCGTCTTCCTGATCATTTCCCCATTTAAATTTGGTGTCCTTTCTTAATAGCATGCTTGGTGGTTTTGCTATTATTGCGAAATTACGAACAAATTTTCAGAAGTAGCTGACTAATCCTAAGAATTGGCGTATATGATGTATGTTGCTTGGCCTCGCAAACCCTACCACTGCTTTGATCTTTGTACTACTTGGTCGTACCCCTTTTGCGTCAAATTCATATCCTAGATAATCAAACTTTTTCTTTAGGAAATGACATTGCCTCAACTGTAGCGTGAGTTTTGCATTCGACATCTTTTTTAGGACTTGCTTTTAATGTGCTAATGCCTCATCAACAGTTTTTTCTGGTAGTAAGATGTCACCCATGTAGTCCGTACCTACAGTAAATCGTAATTTCCCCAAAATTGAATTAATGGATCTCTGGAACACAGCTGGAGTGTTTACTAACCCGAATGGCATCCTAAGGTACTCATATTGCCCGTCTGGGGTTATAAACGTTGTTTTTTTCTCTCGAGCTCTCGTTCATTGGGATCTGGTAGTAGCCACTTGCCAAATCCAAGCTACCAAATAATGTTGCACCTGTCAATCGGTGGATTTGGTCGTCGATTTGGGGGACTGGGTAGTGTTCTTTTATTGTCTTCTCGTTTAGTTTCCGATAGTCGATGCATAGTCTGTAATCTCCGTTTTTCTTCTTCACTAGTACTACGGGGCTGCTATATGGCGATGTTGACTCTTTGACGATTTTGCTTTCTAGTAATTGGTTTATAATCTTTCTCAGCGCTTCCCCTTCATATACTGACAATCGGTATGCTTTATATATGATCGGCGTGTCGTCGATTGTTTTTATTTTCATTGGCTTTAAATTGGCTTGCCTTGGATTATCAATTCCGTGTGTGAAACAGTTGCGATAATGATTTAATATTTCCAGTAGTCGGGTAATTGTCTTGTTGTCTATGTTTTCACCAATCTGAGTTGTTATGTCTTCTTCTGTTAGTGGGTTCAGCTCTTTTGGCTCTTCTTCTTGGTTATCCTTTGATTGTTCCTGTGACTCTATAACTCTCTAACTACACACTACAGTCAGTGTGAAAGCAGTAATCATGCCTGGTACTAGTAAACAACATGAAGAGCTACTTCAAATAATTGCTAACCAGCAAGAGATAATTCAGAGAATGTCCAAAGAAATCGAAGAGCTGAAGAGCAGCGGTACAAACCCAAATGTAATCCCATCAGCAGAGAAACGGGAGCTAATACTACCTCCGCAACTAACTCTGTCCTCAGCATCATCCATAACATCCATGGATGCCAGTGAATACAAAACGGATGAAGAGGAGTTAGAGCGAGAAATAGGTTCAACTCGAACCCAGAAGCAGATTAAAAAGAGGCGGTGAATAATAACCAAGTCGCCACGTAAAGAAGCAAACTTGCCATCAATAAATATCAATGAACACGTAAGCAAAAGTATAAAAGATAATCAGGTAAAGAGAGATCCTCCCCCGCCTTCAATATATGTAAGCAATATATAATATATTCATTCCGTAAGAGAATTCTAACTACAAAAGCAGAAACTGTGCAATTCAGAGCCCTATCAAACGATAACCTCAAAATTACAGTGACTAATACTGATGAATATAGAAGCATCAAAAAGTTGCTAGATGATATCAAGATAGAACAAAAAAAAATAAACGAGCAAGAGTTACAAAAAATGCCTCAGCAACTATGACAAAAGTGATTGAATACCACACGTATCAATTAAAAGATGAACGAGCATTTAGGTTCATTATAAGAGGTCTACCAAGTAGTATGGACCAAGAAGAGATTAAAAAAGAACTCACACTTCTAGGTCACGAAGTTAAATATATATCGAATATATATAAAACAATAACTAACAAAGAAAATCAAAAAACAAGAATTGAATACCCATTATTCGCTGTAGAAATCGGTCAAAAAGGTAACAATAAGGAGGCTTATACCATAACCAGACTAGTACACTGTAAGGTGTCAGTCGAAGCGCCAAAGAAGGCAAGAACTGTCCCCCAATGCACTAACTGCCAGCAGTTAGGACACACAAAAAGCTTCTGTAGTAGAGAATCTAGATGCGTCAAATGTGCTTCTAATCATCACTCTACAAAGTGTACAAAATCTTCGAAAACCACTTCCACCTGTGTTCTGTGTCAGGAAGCTGGACACACAGCCAATTATAAAGGTTTCCCAGTCTACCAATCAAAGATCAAAAGTTTGAGCACAACCAGAACAACAACAGTTGTACGATTACAAATAGACAAACTCAGAACGCACCGATCAACATCAACACAAGAAGCAGGCATTTCATACGCACAAGCTGTTAAATCTGACAAATGCAACTAATGTGCTAACAACGAATAGCAACAAAGCTGGCGAAAACACTAACGAGACAAACAGTACTGACATAGTGCTAATGCTTAAGCAAATACAAAATACATTAGCACAATTAACTAGCCGACTAGAAAACTTGGAACTCCAGACTAAAACTCAACTAAGTCAAGGAAAGAAAAAGAAAAATACAAAGTCTAACAAAGCTGACAAATGATGAACACACTACTAAAGATAATGACATGGAACGCAAATGGCCTAATTACAAGAGCCCTTGAGTCTCCACATAAACAATATAGATATAGCCCTTATATCTGAAACCCACTTTACCAACAAAAGCTTCGTAAAAATAAAAGGCTTCAAAACCCATTGGACAAATCATCCTAGTGAGATTGATAAAAGATAATATAAAACACCATAATTACGCAGCTATTAGCAAACCTCACTTACAGGCAACAGCAATAACAATAGAGTACAATAAATCCGAATTAAACATGGTAGCAGCGTACTGCCCACCAAGGCACACATCTACTCTACACCAATTTAAAGAAACCTTTGAAAGATTTGGCCCAAGATTTATAATAGGCGGGGACTATAATACTAAGCACACAGCTTGGGGATCAAGACTAATATCGCCTGGTAAAGGAAATGAACTCCTAAGAGCCATTAAAGAAAGTCAATGCGAATATCATTCATCACGAAGACCAACGTACTGGCCAACAGATACGACCAAGAACCCAGATCTACTTGATTTCTTCATCACTAAAGCAATTTCAGCAAGATAAATTGAGGTTAATGATATAGAAGACTTATCATCTGATCATACTCCAGTTCTCCTAACAATAAGAATAAAGGTTAACTTAATCAAACGCAGAATAAACTTGACTAACAAGAATACCGATTGGGACGCCTTCAGAAGAATCCTCGATAAATCTATCAACCTAAAAGTCAATCTCAAAAAAAGAGATGATATTGAGCAACAAACTAATATGATAGTAGACAATATAAGAAAAGCAGCAATTTCATCAACACCAGAAATTAAAGGAAGAGAGCCTACTATCGAAATAACATACACTGCAGAAATAAAACAATCCATTAAAGAAAGAAGGAGAGCCCGAAGGCTTTGGCATTCAACCAGAAACCCAGCCCACAAAATTGACTTCAACCGAGTCAGTAACAAAACAAACCAACTCATAAAAGCATATAAACAAGAATGTTTCAACAAGTACCTAAGTGAGCTAGGACCTGATAAAGACAAGAACTACTCCTTGTGGAAGGCAACTTGACATCTTAAACACCCAGTTGTTAGAATACCCCCATTGAGGAATCATCAGGGTGGGTGGGCACGTAAGGATTATGATATAGCCGAACTGTTCGCACAACATCTATCCTCAGTATTTCAACCACACGACATCCAGTCTGGTACTCAAACACAACCAAGGCACCAGCCATATAAAAAAATCAAAAAGATCACTGCCTTTGAACTTGCCAGTGAAATAGACAACAACTTGAATATAAAAAAATCGCCAGGAATAGACCAATTATGTCCCCGCTTACTCAAGGAATTACCGGCAAAAGCAATTAAAATGATAACATACATATTCAATGCCTGCATCAGACTACAATATGTTCCGGACAGCTTTAAAGTAGCTGAAATCATAATGATAAAAAAAAACCAGATAAACCAGCGGAGGAAGTTACCTCCTATAGGCCAATGTCACTCCTCCCAACACTCTCAAAGTTATTTGAAAAGCTGGTCCTAAAGAGACTAAGACCTCTAGTGACCATCCCTGACTATCAATTCGGATTTAGATCCAAACACTCTACAATTGATCAAATTCATCGAGTCACTGATAAGATAGAACAGGCGTTTGAAGAAAAGAAGTACTGCCGCGTGGTACTCCTAGACGTATCACAAGCGTTCGATCGAGTCTGGCATCAAGGGCTTTGTTATAAGTTAAGCATTCTCCTCCCAGGCAACTTCTCTAAACTACTGGAATTGTACTTAGCTAATCGCAAGTTCCAAGTCAAACATCAAGATGCTAAGTCAAGAATATACCCAGTAAAGGCAGGTATTCCCCAGGGTAGTGTTCTGGGACCACTTCTATACCTGATATACACTGCGGACATTCCTACCACGGAAAATACATTCATCTGTACTTTCACTGATGATACTGTCCTACTCTCAGTGAATGAGTCTCAAAACAAAGCAACTGAGAATCTTAAAAACTCACTTAACTCTATCAACAAATGGACATCTAATTGGAAGATAAAAATTAACAGCTCCAAATCTGTGCACGTAGTATACACATTAAGAAGAATCAATAATAATCTCCACTTATTCCACAATGGTGAGCTAATTCCAAAAGCTGAGTCGGCAAAATATCTAGGCCTACATCTAGACTCTAAGCTAGATTGGAAACATCACATACAACAAAAAGCTAAACAGATAAAGCAACAATTAATCAAACTTTACTGACTACTTGGGAAAAATTCTCCCCTAAATCTCAAAAGCAAAAAGGCAATATACACCTCTATCATTAAACCCATCTGGACTTATGGAGTGCAGTTGTGAGGGTGCGCGCGTAGCTCAAATAGAGCAATCATCCAAGAAAGTCAAAACAAGGTACTAAGATTAATTACCAACGCCTATCGCTTCATCTCAAACAAGGAACTTCACGATGACTTGAATATCAAGTGGGTAGAGGATGTTATCCGCGATTACGCTTCTAAGCATGAACGAAGACTTATATATCATCCAAACATTGAGGCCATCCAGCTGATGGATACATTTGGCAAAACCAGGCGCTTGTGCAGAGTAAAACCGCATGAATTGACAATCTAGTATCAATTCTACAATATCAATGCATTATGGGTGTCATCACTGGACGATGGCCCTCACACATCGAACTTACCTCAACACAACCAACTCACTAATATCATAAGTACTAATAAATTAATAAGAATATTAAGATTGTAGTAAGCTAAATAATTAAAAAAAAAAAAAAAACTCTTATGGTTACCTCAAAAACTTGCAGCTACATTCTTAAAACATTGCCATGCTGATTTTTCCATAACGTTTAATTTTTCTTCAAATTTTGGATCTTTTATAAATTCTCTGATTTCTCTGAGGTACTACGAAAATGCCCTCTTTGATTTTGGTATCACTTATTCTGGAAAATTTCTCTTTTAAGTACAAAAATCCGCTTCCATTTTGATCCATTGCCTTTACAAAATTTTAAAAAAGGCCTAACTTGTTATGAAGTGGTGGTAAAAGGACATCAGAAGGGTTTACAAGTAAGCCTTCACATTTTTCTGCCCAGGGCGTAGAGATTTACGCACAGTCCATATTCTTTCAATGTAATGATTTCTGCTATCCCATTCGCATAAAAAGCTGCAAAATTTAGTAAAACCCCACTGTAGTTCAAATAGTGGGGCAATAACTTTGAAATCACCCCAAATTCTGTATTTGATTTTTTAAAGCAATAGTTTCATATTTTCATAAGTTTATTTCATATCAAAAGCGAGTGCTAGTGGAACAGAAGGAAGTACATTGCCATTATGGAGGAGAACTGCTTTTAAGCTTATTTTAGACGAGTGTATAAAGTCGCAGTAGACTGATGTACAGATATAGTGCAGAAGTAAAAAGTAAGGGGCCCGTGGCATTAGCCTACAAAAGAATTGAAATGAACTTAGAGTTATCACAAAAAAACTGAGGGTGATTGAATCAAATTAAGTTCATTTCCGTAATATGGGTTCTACCAAAATTACTTACCAAGCTTCGTGAGGCAAAACCACTGTTGACCAGTGTAACATTTAATTTCTTGGTAAGCGGAGGTGAAAGGTAAGACGGAATTTCGGAAATTTAGAAAAAGCTTCTACCCCTTCCTGAGGCAGAAATATTTCTGCCTTATGCTTGGTATCTTACTAATACACATTTATGTATACACGTTATCTGTAATATTTTACCAACACATATTCACATATTTTAGTGGAGTCAGAATTGTAGGGGAACATTTCCGATTTGATACCGGCCTCAATGTGAATACCCCCAATATGTTATAAAAGTAAAATTAAAAATTCACCAAAGTTAGATATAAGTTTAAGGTTGGCTCAATAAAATGTGTAATGAGTGTTTCAAGTAAAATAGTATAATTAATAACCAATATACCCTATAATTTGAACTTTATTATATCTAGAACGCGTTGTTTTTATATAATTCTTATTTACTATAGTATTTCGTAAGGATTTCTCATTTTTCTTACCCTGAATTATGGTTAAATTCTTTATAATCAATTATAAAATTATTTTTCTTTTATAATATTTATACACTTTTGACACTTTAAAATGTTACAATATGTATGAAATCCTACAAAATGAGTCGAAAACTCAAGAAGCGCTGTGAAATACCATTTCACGAGTTTTGATGCTTCATAGTATGTTATATTTCATCCGAATATTATGGTCTTGGACTACAATTATATTCGGTATCCGTTTACTTAATAAAACTTTATTAACTACACGTAACAAAATCTAAATTAAGAAAATGAAAATATAGTGCATTTTTCGTTTATTTATTACAAAGCAAGTTTCATGACTATGAATAATATAGGAAGAAATATCATATGTGTATTTTTTAGAAGAGTATATAGAATTTAAGACAAGTTTCTAGAAAATTTGTGTAATAAGTATTTATTAACAAAAATTTAAGTATACAGAAAATAATCAGCTTAAAAAATAGTTTTATAATTTAGGCGACCTCTACTTTCATCACGCGTTCTGCTTCTTTTACAGTTTCAAGTAACTGCTTGGTTTGGTGATTATTTAATGATAAAACTTGTTTACTATTTCCCCTTTTTTGTGCAGTTTTATTTTCGCCACTAAAATATTCCTCTATTTCAGACAATTTTTTGCCATGTGTTTCAGGTATACATAACAAAGCAAAGAAAAAACCGATTATCGATACTCCTGAAAATAGCCATTGCACTGCATATGCTCCTCCAAGTACATCTGATATAAAACGATAGCTCTGAATTGCTATAAACATTAAAATATTTGCCATCGAATATGACACTGAATGCCCAATCCCTCGAATTTCAGTTGGGTATAGCTCAGCCGTCATTATCCATGGTATACTTAAGAGACCAATCATTGAAGCACAAACATAAAGCATGAAGCATAATACGGGTACCCAAAACATTTTTGTTACTCCTTGCTTAAGCCAAAGTGTAAAAGCTCCTGAAATGAACATACAGCCAGCCATACCCAAAGAAGATATCATTAATAGTTGCCGACGCTTGAAACGTTTGAGTAGCCAGGCATTTGTCAATGACATAACAAACCGAGTTACTCCAACAAATATGGATGAGGTGAAGGCATCGATTCCACTTCCTACTTCCTGTAAAAGGTATTAGAAATTGATGAAAAAATTTTCTATTGGCTGTAATCTCAACAAATAAACAAGGTCTTAAAACAATCAATACAAAATTTTAAAATGATTTTTATGAATATTTATGATGATCCGCTTTAAGTTTAAGGAAAAAATATTTAAAGGAAATTTTTTTCTCTTCTATCGATTTTTTGGCGAAAAGAACTTAGTATTAAAACTTGAAAATTTTCAACACAATCTATGATCTCCATATTTTACATGTGTACATTGTACGAACAATTATGAACTCAGGTATCTGTTTTCGCAAATTTTTATGGAATTGATTCACTTCTTACTGTTAAAAACCGTAACCATCCAACAGTAATTTAATTATATATATTTTTCATAAGTATAATATCCAAAAATTTATTGTGAACCATTTTTATCAATGTCTAGTATGTAGGACAATCTTTTTAATATTTCAACGAAGAGATCAAATTCACATTATGCATTAAAAGTTACCTGAAAAAATGTCACAGCATAAAATAAAGTAATGTAGATCCCACTAAACTGCTGAATTAGGAAAAGCCAAAACAAAATCATAAATGGTTTGTACCCCGTAGGCTTTAGGAAACATGCAAACTTTGAGTTTTTCCAGCTCTTTCCATTTAAAAAATCAATCTTAGATGCTTCCTTTGCCTTTTGCATTACCTTTTTTTCATGTTCTGTTTGAAGACTATTTAAATGCATATCAGCCAAGGTTTGAGTCTAAAATCAAATGAAATACGGTCTTTGAATTTAAATAATAAAAAGAGTATATACCGTATGCTCTGGCTGATCATAATTCTTATACAAATATTTTAGACTTTTCGTAGCATCTTCTATACGATCTTTCGATACTAACCAAACGGGTGATTCCGGTACAGAAAAATGTACAGCTACAGCTGGAGCAATAGTATATATTATATTTAGCCAAGACACCAGCCGCCAATTCAGAAAAGATCCTTTGGCATATGCTATAATCATACCTATAAATTTTGTAATAATTAAATATAGTTATGTAGTAGATAAAATTTCATCGACAAAAAACAAAAAAAGTGAATTTTTCAAAATTCATTTTTACCCCCACGTAGGTAATAGTGGTGTAATAACATTTACAAAATATGCACATGTGCAAAATAATGATGCAATATGTGGTATTGAGTTTGTGAAAACAAAAAGAAAATTTTGCATTTGGTTTGTTTAAAATACATAAAATTTAATAAATAATCAATATAAATGATATAAATTTTTATATATTACAAATAAGGGTATAGTTACACTGATTTTTTTTCAATATAAAAAATAGTTAGATGTAAATTTTGTTTTTTTTATAATAAATTAATATGTATAAACAGTTTAAAAAAAACAGATTAAATTGCAGTAAAATAATTATTAATGAATAAATAACTTCAATCGGTTAATTATCAGTGTATTACAAATTATTATTATGGCAAAAGAAGAAGAAAACTAGTTAATATAAAAACAAATTTTTTAAAGTATGTTTCTACTTATATTTATCATTCATTCCCATTAAGTGAGATTGTTTTTTCTTTTTTCTGAATTCAGAATTCGTCTCATTCAGTTTTCTGAAGTTTTTATCTCATATAAAACTAAAAATTAGTTTATTAAATATAATAAATGAATTAATATTTGAACTAACTATATTAACATCAATTGTCATTCACTCCCAGCTCAAAAAAATTTATTTGAACTTGATTGGATGAATAGTAAAGATTTTATTAACGATTGAAAATCCCAAAAAGATATTGAACATTATGAGCTAACAGTAAGAATAATATTCTAACTACCTGTATTAGCATTAATTATCATGCACTGCCAACAGAACAAAATTTATTTGAACTTGATTGGTTGATTGCTGTTATAGTTCTTGTTTATTTTGGTATATTAACTCTTGATTATAAAGCTGATGTAACGTTTTTTATTTTAACAAAAACTTAGTAAAAAATTTTTTGCTTATGTATGTTGGCTTCTGTCTATTGCATTTCTCGCTTTATCCATAGTTTTCATTTTCTTCTGAAACAGGCATAAACATGTCTTTAAGAACTCATTTTACGCTAATTTATTTAGATTTTTTCCCTGAGAAAAGCGATGGACATTTTGAAGAGTCATTACCATTAAGGTAAACAATGCGGAAATAAATATAGCGGCAGCATACTGTCCACCAAAACATGAGTTCAATAGAAAGCAAATGGAAGAAACAATAAGGAAGTTAGGTCCTAAGATTATCATGGGAGGTGACTATAATATAAAGCATACAGCTTGGGGTGCTAGAATCATTACTCCTGTTAAAGGAAACAACCTCCTTAAGGTCATTCAAGACAATAGCTGCGATTATATCTCCACTTACAATCCTACTTACTGGCCAACAGATATGAATAAGCAGCCAGATATGCTGGATTTCTTCATAACCAAGGGTATATGACAATAAAAGCATATGACAATAAAAGATATATATGACATGACGTCAGACCACTCTCCGGTCTACCTTATGCTGGGAGCTGAGGTAAATGCTACTAAGAAAAAAAAAACACTTAACTAATAAGCATACAAACTGGGATGAGTTTAGAAAATATCTTGAAAATCAAGTAAACTTGAAAATAAAGCTTAAGAATAAAAGTAACATCGATGAAGCTGAAATTTACAGAAAAAATAAGAGAGGCAGCAGCAGCAGTCACTCCGGCATTGAAGGCTATAAGATCTCCATTGGGATTAGCATATACAGAAGACATCAAATTAGGCATACGAGAGAGAAGAAAAGCAAGACGAATATGGCAAAAAACGCGTGATCAAAAGACAAAAACCACTTCAACCATGTGAGTAACTCAGTGAGGAAAATGATAGGTTCATACAAGGCAGAATGCTATACTAAGTATGTAGTCCAAATAAAGACACTGATTACTCGATATGGAGAGCGACTAGATATATAAAAAGACCTACATCAATAGTACCACCATTAAAAGATGGAAATGGAGCCTGGATGCGCAAAAATGAAGATAAGGCTGAGCTGTTTGCTAAATACCTATCAACTGTTTTCATACCTCTAAACACTGAAGCGGATAGAAACATGGTACCAAGACATCGTAAAGAAAACAAAATTAGATTATTCACAGTGCTTGAAGTGGCAAAATAAATAGATAAACTGAATAACAAACAAGCACCGGGTATAGATCAAATAACTCCTGCAATACTCAAAGAACTTCCTTCAAAAGCAATATACCTACTAACATTCATACTAAATGCTTGTCTAAAGAAGAAATATATTCCAAAAGACTTCAAGAAAGCACTTATAATTATGATTAAAAAACCTGATAAGGCAGGGAATGATGTGTCTTCGTACAGACCTATATCAATCCTTCCGATTATGGCTAAGATATTCGAGAAACTATACATAAAAAGATTGGAACCATATGTAAACATACCAGACTTCCAGTTTGGCTTCAGAAGAAAGCATTCTACAATAGAGCAAATACATAGATTGACAGATAACATTGAACAAGCATTTGAAAACAGGAAATTTTGCTCAGTGGTATTTCTAGATGTGTTGCAGGCGTTTAATAGAGTCTGGCACGAAGGTCTAAAATACAAACTGAGCTTGATATTACCACGTAATCATTGTGAGCTTCTCGATTCCTACTTAGAAGAAAGAACCTTCATGGTGTCTCTCGAAGAAACTCTGACAAAGTCTTATCCAATACTGGCTGGAGTACCACAAGGAAGTGTGCCCGGGCCGCTGCTATACTTGATGTATACGGCAGATATACCGGTCTCCAAAGGCTCCATAATAGGCATGTACGCTGATAACACAGCCATTATGGTTATAAATGAATCAATAAGCATTGCTAATGAAAAGTTACAAAAAGATTTGGACAAAATTAGCTCTTGGACTGATAAGTGGAAAATCAAACTTAATAATTCAAAATCAACGCATGTTATCTTCTCGTTACGAAAAAATTATAGGGAATCGAATTTATATATAAAAGGTGAATTGATACCTCATAAGGAGTCCATTAAGTATCTGGGGTTACATCTGGACTCGAAGTTGAGCTGGAAAACCCACATACTGAAGAAAACCAAGCAAATAGATATGAAACTGTTATAAATGAACTGGCTTATAGGAAAACACTCTAGAATGAAACTGGCATACAAAAGACTTCTGTATCTAACTATGATAAAGCCTATATGGACTTACGGAATACAATTGTGGGGTTGTTCCTGTAAGTCCAATAGGGACATAATTCAAAGAAAGCAAAATAAGATACTAAGACTTATGACAAAAGCATACAGGTATGTAACAAACAATGAAATTCACAAAGACCTTCAAATAAGTAGGGTTAACGAGGAAATACAGAGAAATGCAACTGAGCATGCGAAAAGGCTTCATCACCACTCAAATCTAGAGGTATTAAAACTCTTAGACACAACAAACAAAACAAGAAGGCTACTAATAGTGCGTTCCCACCGCCCAATTACTGACAAAATTACTGACGAATTTACTGACATTCATAGATTTTATATGAGAAAATTATAAGTCACTTCAGTAAATTTCAGTAAATTTACCACAGAAATTTCATCAGTAAATAGAAATTTACTGAAATATCATATGGCAGCACGGAGGGGAATTCTCATCTATTTGAAAAGAACGAAGCTTCTGGGTCATTCTGACAGTAGTGTAAAATTTTTTGTGAGGTTAATTTTGATATGGCTTATGTATGAAAATAAATTTCGTAAAACGGTAAGAGTTTATTATATTAATTATAGTGACTAAATTGTAATTATTTGCTGTTCAAAAAGTGAAAAAATATCTCGCAAAGATATGTCAATGTATAATTACAAATGAAAATAATAAAATTGGCCTTTTTTCTTGACCTTCATTATATTTGCCTATTAAGAATATTCACAAAAACGGTATATCGTTTAGTTAATAATAAATTAATTTTTCTAACCAAATAATCTTTTCATTTTAGTTAATATTTTTGAATATGATAAAAGATTTTCTGCATATGGTCAGGATTTTATATATTACGATATAAATTCTTGTAATGAAACATTAAAACTCTACAATAATACCTTTGATATAGTAATAGCTGATCCACCATTTCTTTCTGAGGAATTTATACAAAAAATGGCTAAAATTGTACGAATGATAGCTTCAAAAATAATAATGTGATCAGGAAAAATTGTAAATAAATGGGCCCAAAGTATATTTCTTTAAAAATATAAGCCAAAACATAATCGTAATTTAGGTAATGAGTTTGCAACATATGCAGATTTCAATTTAGATGAATTTTAATAAAATAAATTAAAGTCATTTTGTTTCAGCATCTTTTTTTTTGCTGTACTAATTCCCTTAAACTAGTTTCCTGTTCCTTAATATTTCTAACTATATAATCTTTCTTATCATTTAATTGTTCCATTAGTTTTTCACATGTATCTTGTTTTTGTTTAAGTTCATCAAGCATTTTGGGAACATTTGATAAAATAAATAATCTACCACATGAACCATAAACTCTAAAATATTAAACTATTTAATCCATCAAATTCATATTTTGAAATGAAAAAAACCTTGTATTTGGATCGAGTTCCTTCACTCCGTGTTCAGTTAAAATATATTTTACTTTTGAAGTTTTAAAACATGACCATTCTCTAAAGTTATCCAATCTATCCCTACAAGCTGTAATAATTATATTTAATAATTCCATTTCTACCATTAAATTTTGAATTACAGCTTGAAATACAGGTACTACAGCGGATAATATTTCTTTCTGTCTTTCGCTTAGTTCCATAATTTATATTAATGCTTTAATTTAACTTTAATTTAAATAATTATTAATAACACTCCACTCAATAATAACTCTTTAACACTTTTGACGTTTAATAATTTTCTTCAGTAAATTCGTCAGTAAATTCGTGCAGTGGGAACGCTATTTTTTTGTATGGGGCTTTCATTAGTAAATTTGTCAGTAAATTCGTGCGGTGGGAACGCACTATAAGAAGTAAACCTGATGATCTAACCTACTACAGGTACTGATAGTTGGAGGTGATGGGGCATTGGTCCTACACATTGAGCAGAGATAATACTAAGTCAAGTTAGAATAAGTCAAAAGTACTAATGAATTAATATATAATTAAGATTGTAGTAACAAAACTGTCAAACTAAAAATAAAAAATAAAAAAAAAAAAAAAAACCAAGTCCCCTGGCAATAAATGTTGTACTTTGGAATTTAATTCGTCTTTGCGTCTTTTTGGCATTGTTCACACATAAAAGGAACAAATTGAATTATTTTATGATGAAAAAAGTATAGTAATAATGTATTTATTGAAATGAAACTTCTTTATCGACGTATGAGAGAAATTTTATAACAATGTGAAAATAACCCTCACTTTTTTAAGCTACGCGCCATTTTCTTTACCAAAATTCACTAGTGACGTCAAAAATAATATTTTGTTAATAAAGCGACTGAATAAAAAGACTGACTCTAATTCAATTTTCATAAAAAAATTTCACTTCTACCATCTACATTATATTTACTGTTATTCAGTGTATGTCGTGTATATTGTTTTTATTATTTTACCTACCTTTCCCAATATCCCTCTTTTGAAATGATTTCACAAAATTTTACACACACTGACAATCAGAATAATTGATGCATGTAACAAAAATAGTAATCATAAATAAATAAAATTAAATGAAAATTACGAAGGATTAAAAAAGGTTATTTACTACAAAGAACTGAAAAAACTGATTCAAAAATATATTAATAATTGTAGCTCTTGTAATCAAGCCAAATACAATATCACTAACCTAAGAAAACCAATAAAACCTAAATACAATATAACTAACACTCCAGACGACATCAATCAATTGGTTCATATTCACAAAAAACATAACTTTCTAACTTTTATTGATAAATTCTCAAAACATTACATCGCACTTTACCTAGAGGACAAAAATTAGTCTAACTATTATAGAAAAAATAAGAGTGTACATTTCTATAAAAACAAAACCTCAACGAATAATAATGGATAACGAATTTAATAATACAAATATTAAAGAACTTATGAGACAAGAAAATATCGAAACTCATTTTACAAAACCGAATTCTCATACAGGAAATTCTGACATAGAAAGATTTTATAGCACCATCGGAGAAAAATTAAGAATACTAGAAACTGAAAAATCAGAATTATCAACACAAGAAAGAATATTTAAATGTATAGAATGGTACAACAATATACTAACGAATGAAGAAAGTACAAAATATAATATTGATATAGAAAAATTACCTAATATTAAAATGAATACAGCAGTATTCCAACAGAACAAAATAGTTTTCGCAATAAAAATTCCAAAAGAAACATTAAACGTACCATCCTATATGATTGTTCCCATACCAAATGTAGATTTTGAAGAATTAAAACTAAGCAAAAGAAGAATTGTTCACATTAATATTAAAACCTATGAATTATCGGATAACTAAAATTTTAAGAATTTAAAAGAATTTAATTGTATGAATGTCAAAATATGTGAAAAAATTAGAAATATAAGAAAACAAACAATTCAAGTAGAATCAGGACTTATGTTATTAATAAACCATTATAATAATACAATAATATGTAAGTAATTGTGATGAAAGAATTATAAAACTAAAAGGAAATTATTTAATATCCTTTAATAATTGTAAAGTTTTTATTGATAATAGAACATTTAAAAACAAAGCAACAGTATTCCAAGAAAGATTTATAATAGATAAAATAAATATCAGAAATACAATAAATAAAATAGCTTTTGACGAAATAATTTTACAACAAGTTGAAAATATAAAACACATTGAAGAAATTAAATTTAATAAAAAAGATCATTTGTATTATAACCTTGGAATAGCTGCTTTAACATTAATAATAATAATAATCATTGTAATAGTAATAAAAACACAAAAACAAAAGATTCAGGAGAATCTTAAATTTAAGAGAGGAGAGGTTATGTCAATACCTATTGTAATTAAAATATAAAGAAATAATCAATGATCATGAGTCCACTCATGATACTTACTTAAACATTTGAAATCAATGATCATGAGTCCACTCATGATACTTATTTAAATATTTGGTATCAATGACCATAAGTCCATTCTTGATATAAAATATTCATATGATAAGAATTAGTATATAAGAAAGAAACTATAAAGAATAAACTTAGCTGAAGTTAATTGTTTAAAGTTAATTGTTTGAAGTTAATTGTTCGAAGTTAAAAGTTAAATTGTGAAATTAGAATTTAGTTGCAAATAATACAAAAATTATTATTTTGTTTTATTTTTTTATAACATTGAAAGAACTTCTTTAATTCGCGTGTGCTATTCCGAATACCTCTGTTTTACATTGGGCAGCTTCAAAGTTAATTTTTAATGGTAATTTCAAGTACTTTATACCGTAGTTAATATGAAGGTATCTTGAAATTTCTTATTAGAATTCAGATCCCGCATGGCACCCACTAATTTTAAAGTTTCAACTAAAGTCATGAACACGTGCTACTTACACAATTCGAATTTCTTAATTCTACATCTTTTTATATTATATAACACCTTTGCTTTAATTAATTATTCCTTCACACAGACAACGGTATATACTTTTTACACGTGTCCTGTCACGGTCACCAATGTAGAAACGGTGAGCTTTTTTACCGTTTTTTGAATGATTCATAACAAAGAATAAATTTTTTTATTTGTTTTGTGTATTACAACAACGAAATTTCCTTACAACTATTATTAATCCAACAAGTACTAATTTTATTATTATTAAAGATGACCAACTTCACTAGATCCGCTTACTGTTAACAACGAACAACTGCTATCAAAACTTGTTGACAATAAGGCAACTTGTTCAACACAACAACCTATTTTCTATCAACAAGTCCCGTTAGTTGGCTCAACAATACGAATTTCACTCATACAAACCGAGCGAAACAATATTCAAGCGAACAATTTATTCCATTTTGTTTTTTTCGATGTATTGTTATGTCGAGTTTCTGGGCTATCTAGTTTAGTTACAAGTCTAGCCATAACTTCGTTGTAGACTACTGCCTATATTATATAGCTTTACTGATGAATATGGAGGCATATGGCAGCGGTGCGCAAGCTGTGGGTCGCAACCCCCTGAGGGGTCGCAAGAAAAATTTTGAGGGTCACCAAAAGCTCACAAATTTATTTGTTATTCAAAAAATGTAAGACATTTCTTCACCGAGTATCAGGTAATATGAAAATAGTGACCCCCAGGGTCACGATAAATTTTACACGAAAAGGGGGGTCAGCAGTGAAAATAGTTTGCGCACCACTGGCATATAGACTCAATAATTATCTTCTCTATAAAGGCACCCCCCAGCTTTACTTTAAAAGTCGTATATGGCGTAGTACCAGCTACTAGGTTTTGAAAATACGGAACCAACATAAATTCTGCCAAATGTGTTTTGGAATGAAAGGGATAGAAACAATAGCAGAGTTTCATACCCCTTTTTTAGATAAAAGTCTAAGTTCCTAAGTATGATAAATTTTTATCAACGTTTCTACCTGGAATTTCAGGTAAAACAGCAGCTTTTTATGATATTCTGAAAAGTTAAAATTTGATAATTTAAATGAGGTTAATACTAATACGTTCATAAAATCAACGAAAATTATGTCAAATGTAAGGTGCCACAGGTACTTTTTCAGTCCTTGGTCGAAACGAAAAAAATTTAAAAATCCAAAGACAACAAGAAATAAAAAATTATACGATAGACAGGCTAAAACCAACGTTTTTCCCAAGCAGTAACTTGTTCATGCAACCAAGAGAGACAAAACCAGTACTAAGGGTTTTACATAAGGTGTAGTCAACACAACCTTTATTTTTGCCGTAGCGGGGACACACATATTCTCTGGTGGGGTTCATTCTGATTATTAATACCTGGCAGCACATTTAGAATTAACCAAACTGACGGAAGACATGTCATAGCGTGAGGTAAGCGCAATCTTCTGTTGAGAGGCGCTTCAAACCAATCACAATCAAGCACAATCGAGTTAATATAACTCGGTTATAACAGTTTTGTATGGAAAATTTGTGTTACAACAAAGTGTATTAACACTGAAATCTAACCGTGTTAGCAGAATTAAACATAGAAATGAAGTACTAGTTTCATTCATTTTCGATGTAAATTTTCTCATTTCCATTATAATAATTACTTATATATGCCTATAACGCCTATATATAACGCCTATTCCTATAATCGCCTATGAGTTGGCTTGAGTACAGACAGACCAGATCCAAATTTTAGTTGAGAAAAAATAATTTGGTCAAAAAAATTCAAAGTGACTAAATATTAATCCACCAATTATTAAATCATTTTATATATACATAAACAATAAAGGAAGAGTGTTATATTTACCAAACGAAGCAACTGTAGGTGCGGAAGAAATAAGTGAGCCTCGTAGATCAGGACGTGCAACTTCTGTTATATAAACGATAGCTGGACTTGTTCCAATGGCTGTTTAAAAAAAATGATGTCTTTGAGTTATTTGAATCAAAATCAAATTTACCACATCCCAAACCAGTTAATATTCTACCAAGTAACAGAATATAAAAATTTGGCGCTAAAGCAATTACAATCCATCCAATTGTGCAAGGAATAGCTGCTAGTTTAATTGTTGCTAACCGTCCAATCCATTCCATTGAAGCACCAGAAAATAAACAACCGAATGGAACAGCAATTACAATTATTGAAGCTTAAAAAATATATTTTAAATTTAATACAAATAAATTAATTTGAAATAATTTCGACTATTACCTACCCATGATGATTGTGACTTGGACAATTTAAGATCACTTCCCTCTGCTTCTATTTGCGGTATCAATATTGCTGAATATGCTAATGATATACCAATAACTACGTGAAAAGATGCAGCAATGATTGCGGCAAACGCTTGTGGAATTGCACTTTTTAAATTACTTCTTTCATAGTTTGAAAGTGAACGGCAGCTTGTTATAACCTCTCGGAATGCATCTTCATTCTTTGGTTCATTATCTTCCCTGAAAATTAATTAAAAAGTTATTATATATTGCAATTAATATTGCTATAAAAATATTTAGAAAAATTAAAGGCCCCTTTTATTTTAAAAAATTCTAAGTTCGTGACTCATAAATTCTAAGTCTGTTGACAAATATTAGTTTTTTTTAAAGCCTTTTCATCCTACTAGACACATAATTGCGTATATGTGGAAAATTTAGTAGTATAGTTTAAATGATATCTGCATATGTATAGCTAAAGAGAGTATTGGAAGAATTATGTCTGTTCTTTTATATAAGTTTTAGCATTAAATCTGCATTTAATTATAGCACAATAACAATTTCATTCAATTTTAAAACAATGCTTCTCATTGTTCTTCAACAGTTAATACATATTAGTTAATTTTCAATAGAATCTATATGTTCATGTGTCTCTTTCCTATCTTGGATGAAATTTTTTAAGCATACTCTCCCTCTTTTGTCTTTGTTTAACAATGTGCAAAAAGATAAGATCAAAATTAGAAAAAAATGAAAGGTCTAATACTTCCTTTGTTAAAATAACAATATTTTAATACAATTTTAGTTTTTTGCTTTCTTATCAACGAAAGTTTTTTCATGTTACATGGATCCTAGCGTTTTCCTCTTGGCCTTTTTTTGGAAAGCGATTGTTCAGATCCTTATAATGCAAATCCGCTTCCAAGAAAGCCTACTTGCTTGCATCCAAATTCAGGCCCTTAAATAGCGATAGAGTGTTATTGTAAGAATATATAGTATGATTGCCTGAGTGATTTTTGGGTGCACTTGAAAAGCTACTTCTAGAATTTGATTAAAGTAAAAACTCTTTAAACTGATGTATACACTTTTCAAGCAATTCCTCCTTAAAGAAATTTTAGTTATAGAAACAAAACAAATTGACTATAATAGTTGCTTACTAATCAATTTTGCGATATTTTAATAAGTAAGAGTCTTAAACCTGGCAGCATTGTGTGACTGCATACCTAATAGGTGATTTCTTTAATTATTTTAATGTTTTATGTATCTAAGAGCCTAAAATAAGACACATACGCAGGAATTTCCCCTGTAATATGACACTTTCTTAGCCAAGATTATACTCTTTCACGCACATTTTCTTTTTATTTCAATGCAGATAAAATTTTGCACGGCCATGCAAACACTCATCCATTATAAGTAAATTTTTTACTTATTGTTAGTTAAAAAACAACAATTTCTACTGGTAGTTTTCACAATACTAGTCTACAAACGATATTCTTAAGAATAAACTTCAATTTCGCTCCTTGCTGTTTTAGCAGTAAATCATAACAAAGGCGTTAGCTAGTTATAAAAAAACGAAAAAAAAAGTTTGTAAATCACAATATATGAACCCATGAAATTCGTTCCCTTCAAATATCACCTAGAATATTCTGCAGACTACCAAAATCGAAAAAAAAAAAGTTTTCCGAGTACTGAACTAAAAATGCCATATAACCTACGAGTATATTTGTAGATATCATACACTTCTCTTTAGGGAACACTCACAACTGAGTGCTTTTCCCTATTTATATCCAGGCATTTGTTTTATAGTTTTAATTTATTGTTTTTAATTTAGTTTTTGTTTGAAATCCAATATCAACTTTAAATAATTATATTTTGAAGTTTGGCTACTGATCCCTTGATCGGTTAACTAACAAAATTTAAAAGTATTGATTCACTACAAATTGTTAAAACACACGCGAACTCACTTTTAAAGTTTAAGTAAATTTTAAAATTAAACAGTTTTAAAATTTGAATTCATTTATCCTACCGACTGGGCCAATTTTAATTCTGAATATGCCTGTTCGTAAAAAAAAAACAGATTGAAATTTTTGTTCTACAATTTTTTTTTTATAATTTCTATACAAACTTTAATTTAAATATACTTTTACCAATCCAATATCAACTTTAAATAATTAGATTTCAATTACTTGGATCGATTACTCTGTGGTCACGAAATCAATTATTGGGAACAATCAATGATTGCTTAGGGCTCAGAGCAATAAAAATGTAACTTAAGATTTTTGGGTTATGAGTTTATTATTTTTGTGCCCAGGGTAATAAAAAATTGTGTTAATAATTTTAGTATACTTTGTCTAAAAATTTATAATACTATAATATATTTACAATATTCTAGTGTTACTCAGGCGTTCCCCTGTGGGTTTACCTATAACAATTACTCTCGCCAGACTAGCCAAAATGTAAAAAACAGGTGCCAACTACGTTATTTCGCTTCTGGATACCGTGCGCAAACAAAAGTAATAAATGTAATTTGTATGTGCATTAGCTACATAATAAAAGATTACAAAAAGATTAGGCTCTTCCGAATATCACGCACAACCAAAGTATCAAAATAAATTTGTAGCTATATATTCCTGATCTAAATTAATATAGCTTTTTCGGTACTCATATTAGCGTTACTTTGGTATTATAATATTTGTCACCGTGCATATTATGATACCTAATATTGGCTAATATTATAACAATATCTAATAATATCTAAATGAATACTAATATATCAGACTCATCTCTAGTTATAAAGCAAATCTTTTGCTTTGTGAATCAAACATGCATATCCTCTAAATTTCTTTTAATTGCCTTTAATTATTGGAATAAAGAATATTTTTGAGGTGCAATTGATGTGCCGACTTGATGTCAAACTTGAAGTAGGAAGTTTTAATGAGGGTTTATTATACAATCTTATAAAAATTTGAATAGCTGTTATAAATAAAGCACGAATTTTCTTAAATTGTAAATTTATTGTTATTGAAAATTTGGAGGAAGATTATTTAAAATATTTTCTTTTCCATGTTTGGCTTATGCAGTCAGAATAGCTTCCTATGCTCTTGCACACAACGCAAAAAAAATTGTCTTTGATGAGAATCCTGGGTCAATTTTACTGCTCTTATAGCAATATCATTCACATCTCTAAGCGCCAAATAAAGAGAGGCACTAGTGGAGAAAACATTTATCAATTTTGAAAAGAGTCAAGACTGGTTTAGTTTTAAGCGATATGAAGTCATCGATATATTGCTTTAAGCGATATACAAGCGATTGAAGAAAAAATTCGATCTTATTGTTCAAATATTGGGAAATGGCTATACTTATGAAAGCGATGTTATATTAAAAAACTTAAAAATAAGTACATAAAAGTTGCGCATTTCTAGAAAAATGTAATATGAGGTATAACAACGTAACTAAGTATAGTATACAATTATAGTAAAAAATATGAATAAGAATATTATGTATCGAAACTAAGGCAATAGAAGAGAAATCGTACAGGAAATTATTTAATTAACTTTAACAATTATACTTAGGCAATAAGAAACAAAAAATTCTCTAATAGGTAACCATTCTAGTTCTTCCACCCATCGATAGAACACTATAATATAAAAAAAAACAATATATTTGAATAAAATAAATAAGGAAAATATAGAAAATATTAAAGCAATTGAAGAATTAAAATATTATAAAACAGTAATGTATGGGAGTAATTTAAGCCTAGCTGTTGTAGTAGTGTATTTTTTTAAAAATATTATGTTAAAATTTCAAAACGATCGGAGCAGTGTAAAATATTGTTTCCACTACCTGAGGGCACTCGCCTGTTCGGCCTTTTGTCTAATCCGCTCTCTTTTACTCACTTTACTCATTTACTTTAATAGTTGCTTGCTTTCATTACGAAATTTTAACCACGTATTCTACACATTTATGGCTATTGTGTATAAGATTTTTGCTATTTTGTTGGCCAAAACCTGAAAAAGCACCCATTTTCCTTTTTTTTAAATCGCCGCCATTTCTTTAAATAATTAATAAATTTCATTCATCGTGGTTCACACAAGAGCCACAATCATGCTCAATCTAAATATTTCTGGTTTTTTCATTTCAGATCAGACGTCATCAATATATCACAGCCATGGGGGCTGTTCGGAACCAAATCAAATTATAGCAGTTTCTTGAAAATTTTATTTTTATATATATTTTTTTTTTTTTTAATATAACTTTAGCAGTGTAGTAGCATTTAATAAAGTGTTACCATATTGAATCCATAACATGAAATCAACTTGATATGACGTCATAATCCAAACAAGTAGACATATAGTTGACTTTATTTGGTATTGGTAAACAAGTAAGTATATAGTTGACTTTATTTGGTATTGGTAATTCTATTATTTTGTATTAGTGTACAAATAACTCCGCCTACTGTGTTAATCAGTTGCTATGGGGTTATTACGGTACAAAGAAAAATTGATAAGCTCGATCGTGGGAATTGAAATTTACAGTTCACACCGATCCAGTTATGTTAGTATAAATACCATGCGCTTGCTGCAAGTTTAGTTTAGTTTGCCTTTTGCTTTCATTAAAGAGTGTGTTAAATCTTTTAGAATTTTTTAAATATTCCGTTTTTCGCCTATAAACTCAGGGTTTTGACCTGAGTTTTCCTTTAAATTTTCCTAATTATAATATCAGGGTTCTGACTTGATATTAGTATTTCAAATTTCTTTCTTTTTTTCGCTTCTAAATTCAGGGTTTTGACCTGAATTTTCTTTAGTTCTCAGGGTTTTGACTTGAGATCTTCTTTTACTATAATATCAGGGTTTTGACCTGATATCTTTCTAAACTATTAATCTTCTTTTACTATAATATCAGGGTTTTGACCTGATATCTTTCTTTAAACTATAATCTCGGGGTTTTGACTTGAGATTATCCTAAAACTTAATCTCAGGGTTTTGACTTGAGATTATCCTAAAACTTAATCTCAGGGTTTTGACTTGAGATTATCCTAAAACTTAATCTCAGGGTTTTGACTTGAGACTTCTCCAATTCTCAGGGTTACGACTTGAGATTTAGCCCTATCATAGTGCAGTACAGCGCAATTTATCAGACAAAGAAAGAAAAAATTAAATAAATTAATTTCATTTTGTTTTAGTGTTTTACTCAACGCTGGAACGTGTTGAGCAGGTAAGTACAAATCCTTACTCAAGTTAATATATAAAATAAACTCATTCAATCAGCATTTTATTTTCTTATTTCAATAAAATTAATTTTCAAAGTGTTAATGTGGTATTATTTGATAATCAAAACTTATCCTTAATAAACCAAGCTCATACAATATAAAAACGAATCCTTAAATTTATAAGTGTGTGGTATTTCTAAAATACACCCAACAGGGGCAAATCCATTTTTTAAGAGATTGAAATTACTTGTTATATTTGCACATAGAAATCCTAAAAAATCAATGAAAAAAATTTTTAAATGTAACTCAAGCATGTATTTATTAGGCCCAGAAGGTTTTACATTAACATTTTTAATAATAAGCTTAACAAAAAATTATTGAAAATACCCTTTTTTCGAGCATCTAAACTAGAATGATACCTTAATTTTTAAAATTAGAAATTGTGTGTGGGGGGGGGGGGGGGGTTAGTTAATTAATTAATTAATATGAAATTGTCGAAACGAATAAATTGAAAATAATAGTATGAAGAGGTAACTTCTCCCGAGTTTACATTGTATAATTATATATAAAAGTTATTTACAGTGATTTATTAAAATATTTGTGGTTTATTTATATTACAATAAAAATAGATAGTGTAAATATTAATTGGCATAGTTTTTTGTAAAATGAAGTTTTAAAGAAATAAAACATGTAATTGTCAAATTTTGTTTACTTTTTGCCCCAGTCTTTTCTACTGTCAGCGAAATTTACTTTTTCTTTTCAGGGATAGTTATATAATTATAAAATTACTATTACACTATTGTGATTATATAAAAATGCTTGTTTTTTAAATTGTGTTTAATTTTTTCCGCTTTTAAAGTTATTTATTTTCAGTTTTATATTAAATTAGAAAAATGATAGATATATATTAAATGCATATATACATATGTTTAATATACACAGGGCGGATTTATGTATAGGCTAAGTAGGCTGCAGCCTACTATTAGAATTTTCACTTTTTTATCACGGTGAAAATTATAGAATTGATATATTTCATTGATAAAGTCCTTTTGATCGTAACTTTTTTAAACATCAAAACACGATTTTTGAACAGAAAAACACCGGATTTTTTAGATAGCTGCTAAGAATTGTCTTTTTTCCCAGAAAGATTAAAATAATTATCCTATAAATTGGGCTAACTCGATGAACTGAAGATTCTGAAGATTGAAGATTTTTCTGCATCAACGCACCGCTGAGAAATTCTTCAGACTCATCTCTCTCAAAAAAAGGAATCAAACGGTACAGTAAAGAGTCTATCAACGACTTGTTGGTCAGCTCGTGCAGATGCAGGCCAAAGTTTATATGAATCTTGGGAACAAATTCTAACTGCACTGGACGCGATAGGAGATGACAAGCAGCAGAAACCAAGTGTTATATGTGAAGCTAAAGGCATGCAATTAAAACTCTTAAGATTGGAAACGACTTTTATGACTGTTTTTTGGGGGGTTTTGTTACATCGGATAAATTCTGTAAACAAAAAATTACCGGGGTTTAACAACGATATATTTACTGTCATTCAATTATATGACTCACTTATATCACTTATTGTTGAAACTCGAGGAACTTTTTATTATTTCGAAAAAAAGCAATGAATTTTTCCGAAGTAAAAGAATATGAAAAAGATGTGAAGCGAAAAAGAAAGCAAAAACTCTATGCCGATGAGACTGCAGGAGGGGTAAAAATGACTGGTCAAGAAAATTTGAGAGTGAATACTTTTTTAATTACTGTTGACAATCTTTACTGCGAGCTTTGTAAACGACGCTAGGCCTACAAACGATTTCATTAAAATTTTTTTTCCTTGTCAACTTAACCACTATGACCTTATCTGAAATTGAAGAAAAAGCTAAAGCTTTGAGGCTCAATTATCTTCACGATCTCGAAAAATCGTTTGCCGATGAGTGTATTCATTTTCGTTCACACTGCTCTTCAAGTGAAAATAAATGGAAGACGACTTTGGAATTATTAAAATGGATTTAAAAAGATCTTAAAACTATTTATACGAACGTTGAAATCGCACTTCGGATGTGTGCATGTACTCCAATCTCCAGCTGTTCAGGTGAACGTAGTTTTTCATGTTTGCGAAGAGTTGAAAATTATTTCCGTTCAAAATGAAAGAGAGATTAAACGCTCTAGCTTTACTGAATATTGAATCAGATTTGTTGAGATCATGAAAAATCAATGAAAAATCGTTTCTATAATTTCCTAAGTATTCTTGATTCTTACGTCAGTTTTATTTTATGATAAAGGCGGTATGAGCTCTAAAGCTTAGGGCGCCAAAATCCTAAATCCGCCCCTGAATATACATTTAGTGTTATGTGTATATATCTCGTTAAAAACAGAAGTAGAAGAAAACAAAAATCTCTCTTATTTACGCTCTCTATTTGTGTATCCGGCGAGCGCATAAAATTCTCCCTTGGCATGTGTTTTGCAATCTGATCACAATGTTAATTTTTATGGGAGACGTAGATTTAACAGGTTTGCCTCAAATTTTCCCTGAAAAGAGCCTAAAGAGCAAATTTTAACCGCTGGGTTATGTAACATGGTACTCTTTGTATCACTCTTTTTTTGTCTTATGCAACTTTGTCTTTCTTTATGCCGTTTTCAACTAAAAAAACCGTTATGTCTGTCAGCACCTAGCTAAATGCTCATTTACTAATGGGCATTAAGGGCTATGTCTGTCTCCGCTATAAGCGGCTATAAACAAGCGACAATAACACTTACCATAAATAATATTTAACAACTTTGAACAATGATTAATAACTATAAATAATAATTATGAATTATAATCAAATATTTAAACTAACAACTATAACTAACATGACTAAGTGACAATTATAAATAAAAATCACTTACAATCCTTAGTCATAACATTATATTGTTATATTGGCAGCACTAAAAAATAAAATACAGAAAGTTTATTGAAAGAATCGCTGTTTTGTACTTTTTTACATTAAAACTTTAAAATTATGATACATAAGTTGAATATTAAAATCTTCTATTATTAAAAGTTTTCTTGAATGGAAAAATTAATGCTAGTGGACACAGTTTGGAGCTCGTAGTGAGAAGGTTATAGTGAGAAGGTCTGAAAACTGAAATTACTAAAAGATCATCATTTTGCACCATTTTAGGTTAAAAAGATACATAAATGATGACAGAAAAGTTATTTTTTTAAATTTTTTGAATATGAACTAATTGATTTTAGTGAAGGGCATAATTCAATCCTAGCGGAAAGTGGATGTGCCTGCCACAATTGACACAAGACTGTTTTAATAATTGTCGAAGTATGCGGAATCCAAAGCACACATAGCTTTCTAACGGCCAAATGTTCATGCACTATGGTATGTATGATAAGAGCGTGAATGCCTAGAATCGCCTTAATCTCAAAATATGTCACATGGCGATCTTCCCTTATCATCCTCCGTACAGTGTCCATGTTTCCTGGTATACATACCAATTTTGGACGACCCTCCCGATGTTCATCGGCGAGCAAAGAACGACCATTATACCAATTATAAATACTGGCCCTGGATGATGCTTCATCACAAAAAGTCACAGATGCGAATATGTACACATATCTCAATGGCGAAAATATTTCGCAAGCAGACTCAGCTAAATAACTTGGGCTCCATTTGGATAAGAGGTTAAACTGGAAACATCATGTGAGACAAAAGGCTAAGCAGATAAAACAAATAACATTAAACCTTACTGGCTCATCAGGCATTACTCCAAATTGAGCCTAACTAGTAAACGAACAATGTATCTATCAATCATAATACCCATATGGACCTATGGTATCCAGCTTTGGGGATGTACTCGGAAGTTTAACCAAGCAATTATTCAAAGTAGGCAGAATAGAATTCTGCGCCTCATTACCAATGCGTACAGATACGTGTCAAACGAGGAACTTCATATTGATCTGAAAATACAACGGGTCGAAGAAGTTATACACGAATATGCTACCAAGCATGAGAAAAGACTGATCTACCACTCAAACACGAAGGCCATCCAATTGATGGATACCACCGATAAAATTAGGTGACTGCAGCCGGTCAAGCCATACGACTGATTAATGGATCAACAGCCCAGATAAAACCATTGTAGCATTTCATCATAATATAGCATAGGTCAACATTACTAATAAATTAATTGTAATTAAGATTGTAGATAACAAACTGTTATAAAAAAAAATCACAAAAAGTGGAAACAAGTTCATCGATAAACTGTTGCTGTGTTAATCCAGGTCGAAAGTTGTAAAATATCATCTAACAAAATACTTCATTTCGTCAATTTCAAACTTTGAAGTGGCTATAAAAAATCATAGAGCGTACTCATACTGTAAAACGTTCTGAGTACGTATATGCTGAAAAATGTCAAATTTTACGATGCAAACGTCGGATCTATCTAAAGACTTATTTAGTGCTCTACGCAAACACCATTGAAAGGGTATTATTAAAATTATTATTTTTCCTACGAAGAATTAGCTTGGCTCATACTTCGCCTAACTTTAAGGGCGTTTTTCTCGAAACTACTTTTTTCGAGACGGCCGACATGGTTTCTCAAGTTCCACTGAACCGATTCACTTGAAAATTGGTGTGAGTCTTTTTAATATATTTCCGTATCGCGTGAACTAGGATTATAAAATAATTCCAATTTTTACTATTTTAAAAAAACGTACGGAAACGTAAAAAAAGTGGTGAAAAACACGTCTCTTGACTTTAAATAGCCATAACTTCGCAAAAAAATTTTTTGTTTTCAATTTTTCTAAAACACTCAAAAAAAATTTCTTTATGCAATTTATTTATAGAATTAGTTCTATAATTTCTCAAAGCAGCCAACATGCCCACATATCTGTATAATGCCTGCATAAGGCTCCAGTATGTGCCGGAAAGTTTCAAAACTGCACAGATAATAATGACAAAAAAAACCGGGAAAACCCACTGAAGTTACCTCCTCATACAGACAGTTGCACTGCTGTCAACAGTTGCAAAAATATTCGAAAAACTATTACTAAAACGACTCAAGCCACTCATAAAAATCCCTGACTTTCAATATGGATTCAGAGAAAACCACATCACGATTGACAAGGTACACAGAATAACAAGCAAAATTGAACAGGCCTTCGAGGAAAAGAAATACTGCTCTGCGGTCTTCCTAGATGTGCCTCAGGCATTCGATAGAGCTTGGCACGACGGACTCATATATAAAATGAGCATGCAGCTGCCTCAAAATGATTGTAAACTGATGGAATCTTATATAACAAATCGCAAATTCAGATTATTACACAAAGACGCTTAATCTAACTTCTATCCAGTGGAGGCAGGAATTCCACAAGGTAGTGTGCTGAGACCACTGCTATACCTTCTATATACCTCTGATATGCCCAAAACAGAAGACACATGGATCGGCATATTTGCAGATGTGTTATGTAATAAGAAACGCAGTCTACTAAATCGCTGCATTATCGACTGTATTAATGCATTAATTAGTATTATTAATTAATCTCGTCAGTCCAGTCTAGTGTGAACTGTTTCCACGTCAAGTTGAGCAAATCAAGTGAAGTAAATTATTTTAATATAATAATCAATTATTTTTAAATAACATAAAAATAGATGTTAAAACTATAATTAAGATAAATCGAAGTAAATTGAACGTGGAATAATTTTAAATAACGTAAAAATAGATCTTAAAATTATAATTAAAATAAAAAATAAAAAAATTTAATGAAAATAAAATTATAAAAAGAATAATTAATATATTTATCAAAATATTAAATAAACTAGATAAAAATTTAAACAGTGAAGTTTTTATTGACCCTAAAAACATAACATAATTGGTGTCAGAAGTGGGATCCGTTATAAAAAACACGCGGATCCATAAGGAAACAAAGGAAAAGTTATATAGTAATATTTATTTTGTGTACATCAAAACTTAAAGTATATAAAATAAACGGAAAATAAAAAAAAAAGGAAAAAAAATTTTTTTATAGTTATATTAAAATTAAATAAATTGTGATAGAAAACAATAACGGAGGCATTGGCGTCCTAACGGTCCATACAACACAAAGCAGCAACTAGCAACCAAGGCATAGGCGTCATAGCGGTTTTTCAATAGCTGTAGCCAACAAAACCGTAAATACAACAAAAAAAAAAAAAATCAATTTTTTTATTTTTTTTGTGTAGTTATAATGAAATTTTAGTGAAAAAATATTTACGATAGTAATAAAATAAATAAAATAGTAATAAAAAAAAATAAAATAAATTTTAAAATAAATAATATAGTATCAACAGATATGAAAAAGTAGTTGTAAATTTAATTTTTATATAGTACTTATAAAAAAAATAGTAAAACTTGAACGTTTTAATATATATTTTTTCAATTACAAAAAAAAAAAAAAATTTTTTATAAAACTAGAAATTATTTCAGTTAGTATTCTTAATAAACTCGAATATTTTTTTTTTTATATAAATTTTAATTTTATTTAATAACTTGAATACAACGAAATTAATAACATATTTTATAATTTATAATAAATAAAAAAAAAAAAAAGAAGCCATATAGATTATTTAATCAAAATAAATTTTAAGTTCGTTAAACGAAATTAATAGAATTATTATTATATCTTAGAACAATTTTTAAGAGAGCTTCATCAACATTGACAGTTTACTATTTTAAATATTTTATTGTTAATTTTTTTTTTTAAATAAATATAGTTTAACAAGACTGTAAGAATTGTGGATTATAGAGGAAATATACTCAACTATATCCACTTTGTAATATTTTATTTATTGTATTGAAAATTTATGAAATACTTGAAAGAAAACACAGTTTAAATAAGTTTAATTACTAGTTTTGTGAAGAAACGTTCAATTTAACTCGATGATATGATTATTGATGTTTAGAAATATCAAGATTTGGATTTACTTTTCTTATTCAATGTTTTAGAATAGAGTATATTAAATCAAAATTTTAACCAGGAAAATCCGCGAAAACAAAATACGTTCGAAAACAAAATACGTTCGAAAATACGTTCACACTAGACTCGGGTGAATAAATTCAAACAAAAATTCTCTTTTCTTTCTTCTCTTCTTGCTAAATTCGAATAATTTCTCTTAGTCAGGTGATAATTCCACTGAATTAGTTTGCATTCGAAAAAAAGGGTTCACTAATATTATAATTACCAAGATAACTACTACAAATAAAGCTTTATACAAACGTAATGCCAAAAACTCGCTACGGAAGTACCACAGACGGAAAATCTGAAAACCAAATCTCAGGAAATATTACAGATAATACAAGTTCAACTATGGCTTCAGATCAAAATAACGTATTATTATCTACGCAACCTCCTCCCGAAGAACAAAACATACCTAGTGAAAGGGTTTCGCAGTTGGTAGATCTTAATACACTCTTTAAGTTTATAAAGCCTTTTAACGGAGATAGAGACAAACTTATACCGTTTTTAAATACTGCGGATTCAGCATTCAATATCGCTACACGTGATCAAACTACTATCCTTCTAGCTTATACAATATTACAAATGACTGAAAAAGCTGAAGCAGCGTGCGCGAATCATGTTTTTGAAACATGGGACTCATTAAAAAATTTTCTCAAGACCATGTATGCCGATAAAAAACACTATGGGCATTTGTTAATGGAGTTACTAAATTGTAAACAAGAGGAAAATGAAAATATATCACAGTTTATGGTAAGAATTGAAACTATCCTGAAAAGTGTATTAACTTCTATACAGCAAACTAACAAAGACCCAATAGAGCTACCCGGTAGATTAGCCGCAATGACTGACATTGCCCTACATACTTTCGTTTTAAATGTCAAAGCTAATATTAGCCAAATGCTACGAGCACGAAATATCGAAACACTAAATGAAGCATTCAATATAGCGTTGGAGGAAGAGAAAATACAACTTCTAATAAGAGAACAGAAACTATTCAAAGGAAAACAAAATTCCAATTTTAGTCACAAAAATTTCAGTAGGAACTTTCATCCGACAACTAAACCAGTTCAAAATTCGAATTTCAAACCAATTTTTAACGCCACAGTAAACAAGTTTTGTCGTTATTGTAAGTTTCCTGGACACGATATACAAGAATGTAGGAAAAAGAAATATAATGACCAAATTGCTCAAAACAAAATGCGATTATTTCCACAACAACCAATTAATCAAAGAAACTCGGGAAACTTGCAGCATCTCGAGATAGAGGCAGCAACCTCTCGAGAAGAAAACCTTCTACCTGCCAAAACCCTAAATTAATACTTTCGCTAGAAAATACCATATTCATAAACACAGATAGCAATGAATCAAAAACAGGGAAATTGAAGTTATTGATAGATTGTGGAGCGAGCATATCTATTATAAAACGATCATCATTAGATCCAGAACTAATTTGCAATACAAACAAAATCCTTAAACTACGTGGCATCGATTGTAATGATGACCCAATCCAAACAGCCGGTTATACTAACATGAACCTGCAATTTAAAGATCAATTTATCCTCCATGAATTTCATATAATCACAGTACATTCAAACATTCCATTCGATGGAATTTTAGGAAATGATTTCCTGCAAAAAACCAATGCTTCTCTTAATTATTCTAACTGCGAGCTCATCCTAAATCCTCATGAAAAGGCCGCAGTCAAAGTCAGATTTCATCCCTCTAATTCAGAAAGAATTGTTCTACCAGCGAGAAGTGAGACAATTGTCGAACTAAACATAGCTAATCCAGATATTCAGGAAGGAATCTTACCTGAAATTAAAATTCTAGATGGTGTTTTTTTAAGCAAGGCAATTACAAAGGTAACTAAAAACTCAAAAGCACTTGCTACCATACTTAATACACGGGAAAAAGACGTCCTTATATCAAATACTACAGTTACTCTCTTACCAATCCCGGAACAAGGTTACATATTTAATACTCTTGATGGAGATAGTTCCAATATCAATAGAAACGAAATCCTTTTATCCAATCTGAGAATGAATCACTTAAATCCAGAGGAAAAAGAAAGTATTATCAATATCTGCACAAAATTCAATGATATATTCTTTTTAAAGGGTGATCCTCTTACAACGACCCAAGCTTTTAAACATAAAATTAACACTCAGAACTCTTCTCCAATCATTAGTAAAACTTATCGATATCCCGAGGTCCACAAAACCGAAGTCAACAAGCAAATTAATGATATGTTGACACAAAAAATAATTAAACCTTCTAAATCTCCTTGGTCTGCGCCGCTTTGGGTGGTACCAAAGAAATCAGATGCTTCCGGAAATAGAAAATGGCGCATAGTAATCGACTATAGAAAATTGAATGATGTTACTATCGGTGACTCTTACCCATTACCAAACATTACAGAAGTTCTTGACCAATTGGGTCATAGCGTATATTTCTCAACACTAGACTTAGCATCCGGTTTTCATCAAATCGAAATGGAAGAAGCTGACAAGGAAAAGACTGCTTTTTCGACTCCATTAGGTCATTACGAATATAATCGTATGCCTTTCGGACTTAAAAATGCACCAGCTACCTTCCAGCGATTGATGAATACAATTCTCACCGGTTTACAAGGACTTATCTGTTATGTTTACTTGGATGACATCGTAATACATGCCACATCTATTAAGGATCACGAAATAAAATTGACCCAAATTTTTGAAAGACTACGAAAGAATAATTTAAAACTTCAACCCGATAAGTGTGAATTTTTACGAAAGGAAGTAGCTTATCTGGGGCATATAGTTTCACAAGAAGGCTTAAAGCCTAATCCTGAAAAGATATCAATTATTCAAGAATTCCCTATCCCTACAAACCAAAAAGAAATAAAATCTTTTTTGGGCCTAGTTGGCTATTACCGGAAATTTATCGAAAATTTTAGTAAACTAGCGAAACCACTGACTAACCTTCTCAAAAAGGGTGCCAAGTTTGAATGGTCTCATGATCAGAAAGCCGCCTTCGATGATTTAAAAGATAAACTTACACAGGAACCTATATTACAATTTCCTGATTTTACTCAAGAGTTCATAATTACGACAGATGCATCCAATTTTGCTATTGGAGCAATACTTTCCCAGGGAGCGATAGGCAAAGATTTGCCAATCTCTTACGCCTCTAGAAAATTAAATAAAGCTGAAATGAATTATAGCACAACAGAACGCGAACTTTTGTCTATTGTGTGGGCTGTCAACCATTTTCGACCCTACATTTATGGTCGCAAATTTAAGATTGTAACTGATCATCGACCTCTGATCTGGTTATTTAATTGTAAAGATCCTGGATCTAGACTCGTGCGTTGGCGTTTGAAACTCGAAGAATACAATTACGAGATCATTTATAAACAAGGAAAAGCAAATGGTAATGCTGATTGTTTGTCGAGAATAAATACGGAACTACCACGAATTAATATAGTAAGCACCTATAAAGATTCATATGAAGATTATCTTAAATTTCACAATAAATCTACTACACCCAAAATATTTGATTACTCTGAAACACCTACTCACTTAATTAACTCAATCGATCATATTGCATACATAACTAGTACCGATCTAGACGATAATAATAAATATATTTCTGATATTATTTCTCTCTTAAACAACGAACAACAGTTTCGAAATTTCCCGCATGTAATTCAATCAGTATTCAAATCAAGAAATACTAGTACCGACAAAAACATCTACCACTGCTTCATAAAAAATAATTATTGGGAAAAAGCTACTTACAAAGACTTTTTCAACTGCTTAAAGGCTCTTAAGGAAACCTTACTACGTGATGGAATCTATTCAATATCTTTACCAAATTTCGAAGAATCTTATAATCAATTTAATTACGAAAACATTAAGCCCATAATTCAATATATATTCCGAAATACCAAAATTAAGATACTTGTTCATCAAGGAATCATTTCAACTCCAACCTCGGATGAAATTCCAACTATTTTAAAGGAAAACCATGATGATCCTCACTCAGGTCATTCTGGATTCCATAGAACTTACCGTCGAATAAGACAATTATACCATTGGAAGAATATGAACAAAGATATAAGGTCATATATTAAATCATGCGAATCTTGTCAAAGGAATAAAACAATGCGAAAGAAATGTAAAGCACCTATGGAAATTACTACGACCTCTGCTAAACCATTTAACAAATTAAACCTAGATGTTATTGGCCCCTTGCCAATTACAGAAAATGGGAATCGGTTCGCAGTAACTATGCAAGATGACCTCACTAAACTCTCTCAAGCTTATCCGGTCCCAAATCACGAAGCAAGGACAATTGCTAAATGCTTACTTCATTTCATAAGCCATTTTGGGATTCCAACCACTATTTTAACTGACCAAGGGTCAGATTTTTTGTCGGATCTAATGAAAGAATTTGCAAAGCTCTTTCACATTAAGCAACTCAAAACTACTGCTTTTCACCCGCAAAGTAATGGTGCTCTAGAAAGGTCGCATTCTACATTAAAAGATTATCTCAAGCACTATACCAATCATTTACGAAATGATTGGGATGATTGGTTGCCGACAGCAATGTTTTCTTATAATAGTACCATACATACATCTACGCAGTATTCCCCATTTGAATTAATATTCGGCTACAAACCCCTATTACCTAGCGCTCTTAAACAGCCATTAGAAGTATCATACACTTATGATAATTATATTGATCAGCTTAAATACAGATTGAAGAAATCTTGGGAAGTCGCACAGGAACGTATAATTACTTGCAAGGAAAAATCAAAACGTTATTATGATACTAAAATATATAATCCCGAGTACAAAGTTGGAGACCGAGTCTATTTACAAAACAAAAGGACAAGGCTAGCGAAAAAACTCGATGCGCATTTTCTAGGACCCTATGAAATAACAAAATTAGGCGATAAACAAACCATTTATATTAAAGTGAAAAATAAAATCGTGAAAGTCCATAAAAATCTAGTTAAACCAATTTCCTGATTTAATAAACTTTTGCCAATTTCAAATTTCGTTTATTTGCTTCCTTTGTTATACACACGAAAATTTTTTTTTATGAAAAAAAAAATTTTCCTTCCAAGGGGGAACGTGTTATGTAATAACAAACGCAGTCTACTAAATCGCTGCATTATCGACTGTATTAATGCATTAATTAGTATTATTAATTAATCTCGTCAGTCCAGTCTAGTGTGAACTGTTTCCACGTCAAGTTGAGCAAATCAAGTGAAGTAAATTATTTTAATATAATAATCAATTATTTTTAAATAACATAAAAATAGATGTTAAAACTATAATTAAGATAAATCGAAGTAAATTGAACGTGGAATAATTTTAAATAACGTAAAAATAGATCTTAAAATTATAATTAAAATAAAAAAATTTAATGAAAATAAAATTATAAAAAGAATAATTAATATATTTATCAAAATATTAAATAAACTAGATAAAAATTTAAACAGTGAAGTTTTTATTGACCCTAAAAACATAACAGATGACACAGTAATAATATCAAGTGATAAATCACAAAAAAAGCCGTGGAAAAACTCCAAAATATACTAAATCAAGTCATGGACCTCAGATTGGAAGATTAGGCACAACACAACCAAATCAACTCATGTAACATACACGCTGAGGAAAAAAGACAATAATTTACATGTATATATCAACGGAGAACAACTTCCACAAGAACAATCAGCTAAATACTTAGGTCTTCATCTAGACTCCAAATTAAACTGGAATTTTCATGTGCGACAGAAGGCCAAACAAATTAAAGAAATAACAAGGAAGTACTACTGATTAATTAGATATAACTCGTAACTGAATCTAAGGAACAAAAGATTAATATATCTGGCAATAATAAAACCTATCTGGACATATGGAATACAACTATGGGGATGTACGCATAAATCCAACAGAAAAATTATTCAAACTAGTCAAAATAAGTTCCTTCGACTAATTTCAAACGCATATCGATACGTGAAAAATATAGAGTTACACGAAGACCTAAAAATTAAATGGGTAAAAGAAGTTATACACGAACACGCCTCTAACATGAAAAAAGACTCCATCATCACCCCAACATTGAAGCTATACTACTTCTGGACACAACAAACCAATTAAGACGGCATGTGTTTAAGTTAGAAAAGTATACGATAGTTTACAAAAGGTAACAAACTACACTGAACACCATAAAATGTGTTTAGGAATGATGCAAACACAAATTATTATCCCGATTGATATGTATGTAATTCCAACATTTTCAACACATAGTTAGTTGAAGTTCGTTGGCGTTTACATTTTGAATTTGTAAAAGTCGGGATTTTTCTGAAAATGAAATTGCGAAGGGTGAATTACGTGCTCCTCCAGAACTTACAATTGACACAATGATATGAGACTTGCCTGTTACCATTTATTCTTCGGGCCCATTGCAAATATTTCATCCTTCAAAAAAATATTCATTAATACTAAAGAATTTGAATAGGAATTTCTGATAATAGTATATTATTCTTTCCTTTAAGATAAATTTAAATTATTATTCGAAACTAGACAAATATTTAAATTTGTCATTTTAGGAAATAGTTTACCTCTTTTTACATAAAACTATTTTATATACATCTTAACTAAATATATTTATAACAATTATAAAATGTTTAATTTAAATACTTAATCCCATGGGCATTATTTTTTTTCTAATATTCAACAAAAATCAGAGTAAAGGAAGGTTTTTTTATCTATTCTTACATTATAGTCCAAGAGCCAGCAACGTTTTTGATGAAGTGATAGTATAATAAAAAATGTTTGTACCAATACCTGTATAGAGGTAGCGTTAACCAAAATTCACTATACTTGGCGCCCCTACCCCCTGCATTTTAGAGGGGCAATTAATTAAAGGTAGAAAAAAAAGCACGGTTTTGAAGTGAAAGTATAAGAGCGGGGATTTTTATATTAGCAAAATACAGAATGTATTTAATGCAGTTGTAAAAATGACTTTGACCAGTCTGACAATGATTGCGATAGCGATTTCTAGAGTGAAGACGAAGAAAAAAGCGTAGAAAGTGTTGAAATAGAACAAAAAAATTTTATGAATGTATTTTGTAAAAGATCTGTTTATCTTTGATAACTCTTATGAATAAGGAATAAATATATCGAGTTTATCGAGCCTAATTATTTTACATTCAAATAATTCAAAGAAAAGTATTTATAAAGTTTGTATTTATTATTTCCGCTCCGCAAACCACGTCATTATGTTTGCACTTTTAGAATCACTCGCATGAAAAGATGTCAAAATCCGATTTTCTCATTCTCACGCTGAATTCTCACCGAGATAGAATCCCAGCCCTGTAGACGAAAGTACTTTAAAAATGCAAGTAGTAGTACCTATAAGTAGGAAAATAAATCACAATTGATTCATCTCATCTTTTTGAGTGGATGCAAAATTATATTTTTTAAGAGGATTTGCACTTCTGCAAATTCCACTAAATTTTAATTTTTCTCTGCAAAATTCACAAGTCCAGTTTAGTGAACCTTCCCACTAGGCAAATTGAAGAGTTTATTTTTTGTTCACATATACAAAATGTAAATGGATTCAATTTCATTTGCATTATATGCAAAGTATTCAATTTTAAATTAATTGCAATATCTGCAATTATTTCCGCAGTAAAATTTTTTATTTTTTATATCAATGTTCATTTATTGAACATTGTTGTGCTTACACTGCGAATTTAGCTTGTGGTGACAACAAACCCTTAAAATAATTGGCGCTGAAATAAAGCAGGCATTCATAGATATGCCTATAAATAGGGTGAATTTAAATTAGTTAGTTCAGTTGAGTTTTAGTTGAGTTTTAGTAATATTCACATTTATTGTAAATATTAAATAATTATTATATTATTCAAATTTAAATATGAATTAGTGTTTTTGAATATATTGTAATAAAGGAAATAGATGAAATTAAATTATTTATGTAAATCATCTATAGTGGTGACCCCGACTCAGCTGCATCAGACGTGTTATCTAGTTAATTAAAAGTAGCAATGGCTACTGGTGATTGTTCAGCAGGAACGTCATCCATTGGCAGTATGGACCATTTTAAGGTGCGATTACCCGAGTTCGTGGAAGAATACACCGATTTTCGGTTCTTTCAGGTGAAATCAGCTTTTGAAGCAGCTGGAGTGTCAGCTGATAGGAAGAAATATAATACAATTATCGGGCAGCTACCGACACGTATAATGTATAAGCGGGCTGATTTTAAATCTCATCCACCTCCTATCGGTAATATGTATAGCAGTTTGAAGGAGCGCATTATCAGCGAATTGTTGACCGAAATACGTTCAATAGCAACAAATACGCCGGTCACGGAAGACTTGTTGAGGTGTTTATGGATAAAAATTTGCCGAGTTGCCAAGTTGCAACCATTGGTGGCATTTTAAATTTGGTGCGAATGCTAGAAAATGCAAATCTCCCTGCAATTTTAAGCAAAAAAACTAATTCACCGAGCTCCTAGAAAAATTGGTGAGCTCGGTAACCAAAAACATCAGGAGAATAGTCAATGCTCTCGTCTTTTTGTTAAAGAGAGATCTATAAATAAACGTTTCCTAGTGGATACAGGTGCGGATATTTCAATTTTGCCACCAACAGCATTTGAAATACAAAATCCTACAATATTTGGAGAAAGACTTTTCGCAGCCAATGGCTCACCCATTAGATCATTTGGGAAGAAGACACTCAAATTGGATCTTGGCCTTCAACGAGTTTTTGAATGGACATTCACCATTGCTGATTAGGAGCAGATTTCTTGTGCCACTATGGTTTGACGGTCGATTTATCATCATCTGGCACCATCATTCATACTAAAGTTATGTGTATTAAGGTCACAAAAAGCAACCACAAATACATGCAGTTGTTGAATGAATACAAAGAGTTGCTCACACTACCAGAAAATAAAATCGTGTCAGAGACAGTCACATCTTATCATATTATTACGAAGAGACCACCAGTAATCAATAAGGCTCGAAGATTAACACCTGAAAAATTCAAGGCAGCAAAAATGATTTCGAGTATTTGATGAAGAAGGGGATTTGTCGTTCATCAAAAAGTCAATAGGCATCACCTCTTCATATGGTGCAAAAGAAAGATGGTTCATGGCGTTCATGCGGGGATTATAGAATGCTTAATGCAGTGACAGAAAAAGACAGCTATCCAATCCCAAATATTCAAACTTTTCACAACATTTTGTATGGTAAAAAGTTTTTTTCAACGATTGATCTAGAGAAGGCATACTACCAAATACCAGTCAAACCTGGTGACATCCCAAAAACGGCAGTTATTACACCTTTCGGGCTTTTTGAATTTATATATATGACATATATAATGGTATACGGGAAAACTTTACGTTTACCTGCAGAGTTTTTCATTGAACAAAAATCATGCAGTGGAGAAACAGAATTTATTAAAAAATTTCGACGTTTGATCGCAAATGTTTATACAAAAAAAAATTATTCATTGTAAAAATGTTTTCGTCCGCAATGATACGGTTCGAGAACCAATACAACAGCCATATGATGGAACTTTTCAGGTTATTAAACGTTTTCCTAAGTTTTATAGGATCTTGATAAATAATAAACTGAAAAATGTGTCAATCGACAGACTAAAGGCAGCATTTTTGGACAAAGAATAAATAAACAAACTCACTCTACAAAGCTAATCGCCTGTGACAAAGACGACACAGTCTCTGGGGGGCTTCTTTTTTTTTAAATTTATTTTGGAAAATGGAGGGGTTCAACGTTTTGAGAATTTCATGATTTTTGCTTGAAGAGTAGTTTTAAAAAATTCATAACTTCGGTTTAATTGGGGCTAGGAACTTTTTGTTTTTTTTCGTTTCACAGTTAAAGGGTTGAATTTTTAATGAACCCAAGGTAAAGTTCTATAGTAATAATGTATGAAAATATATAATAGTAATTTTACCTTAATATTAGTATTAATGATCACGCATGATTTTGATTTTTATTTTCAAAAACAAATTAAGAAAATATGAAGATTTAAGATCTTCATACCTAACATTTCTTCCCCCTTATTGAGAACATTTTTCGGGGGGAAAATATCTTCTCATGAAAACATTATTAAAAAAAATTTTACTTTTGTTTTATTTATTCAGTATAAAAAGCATTCCCTTAACATTACATTACCAAAATAGTACATTTATGCACTTGAACTTGAACTTTTACCACAAGTGCATATAATTCTAGTTAATAATCAACTAGCTTATTTAATTATATGTAAAAAATTTTACAGATCTTTATACACATATATACACATTTTATTATAATTATTATTTTTAATTAAAATAATAATTACTTTAATACTAAAAATTAATAATAACAAATTCATACATTACTAATAAAAAAAAAAGAAAATAATCGATATTAATCAGTTGTCCACTTTGTACGGTACCGGACTACACGGACTAGTGGTGTAGTGTGTAGAGCTCTAGCATGGAACAATTTCTTACGTTTCAAATTTTTCAATACAAACTATTAATTTAAGTAAACAAAAGTAATTGAGAATCAAAAAATAAAAAATCAAAATGGCTGCAGTCAATATCAACGATTTATAAAATCATAAAATCGCAACAGGAGATGATCAATGCGATGTCCCAAAAAATAAACGATTTAGAAAATAGAATGAAATTAAGCCAGAGAGAACCTAAGACACCTCTCCACTTACTTTCAGCTCCATCATTTGGTTCGGAGAAACCGAAATCCTTTGAATACAAGACAGGCGAAGAAGAACTCGAGAAAGAGATATCACACCATCAAAGTAGGCAATCAACAAAGCATACTGCCCATCAAAGTACGTCCCAATGAAGCAGCAGTTTCAACTCATCTTCAAACAGTTTGGACCAAGGTTTATAATGGGAGGTGACTTCAACATTAAACATACAGCTTGGGGGTCAAGACTCATATCGCCAGGCAAAGGCAATGAACTCTTAAGAGCAATTCAAGAAAATGATTGCAATTATCAAACAACGAATGAACCAACCTACTGGCCCTCAGATCCAGATAAGATACCAGACCTACTAGACTTCTTCATTACAAAAGGAGTCCCTTCGAACTACATGAAAACAAACGACAGTTATGATCTAAGCTCAGACCACACACCAGTGCTGCTAACTATGGAAGTAAAGGTAACGCCAAGAAATAAGAAGGAAAACAGACAAATATACAGACTGGGAGTTATTCAGAGAACAAAATAAAACTTAAGAGCAAGAACGACTTAGAGAATCAATCTAAAGCAATCATTGAATTAATTAGAAAGGCAGCAATCCTAGCCACGCACGAACCAAAAAATGATTCCAACCATACAGGCCTTACCTACACGGCGGAGATAAGAGAGTGCATTAAAGAAAGAAGAAAAGCGCGCAGGATCTGGCATTCCTCCAGAAATCCAGTAGACAAAAACAAATTCAATAGCATTAGCAATAAAGTCAACACCTTAATAAAAATTTACAAAACAAAAAGTTTCAACAAATTCATGAGCGAAATAGGCCCAGATAAAAACAAAGAATATACATTATGGAAGGCAACACGCAAACTTAAACGTCCACAACAAAGAATACCTCTACTACGAAACCAACAAGGTAAATGGGCACACAAAGAGGAAGAAAAAGCCAAACTGTTCGCTCAATACTTAGCAACAGTCTATATTCAATCCGGAATAAAAACCAGTCCAAATTACCAACAGTATAAAGAAATAAAAAAGATCACTGCTGCTGAAGTAGCCCTTGAGATAGACCAAAACTTGAACATTAAAATATCTCCTGGAGTGGACCAAACCACACCAAGAATCCTAAAAGAGCTGCCGGCGAAAGCAGTTAAATTGCTAACATACCTGTATAACGCCTGCATAAGACATCAGTATGTACCAGAAAGCTTTAAAACTGCACAAATAATAATGATTAAAAAACCGAGTAAACGGGCTGAAGAAATCTCCTCATACAGACCGATATCTCTGCTGTCAACAGTCGCAAAGATATTGGAAAAACTTCTACTAAAACGACTAAAGCCACTTATAAAAATTCCTGACTTTCAATACGGATTCAGAAACAACCACTCCACAATAGACCAGGTACACAGAATAACAAGTAAAATAGAACAGGCCTTCGAGAAAAATAAATACTGCTGCGCGGTATTCTTAGATGTAGCTCAGGCATTCGACAGAGTTTGGCATTAAGGGCTCATATATAAAATGAGCATGCAGCTACCTCAAAATCACTGCAAACTGATGGAATCGAAAATTCAGAGTACCATATGAAGACGCTAAGTCTAACTTCTATCCAGTGCAGACAGGAATCCCACAAGGTAGTATGCTGGGACCACTGATATACCTGCTATATACCTTTGATATACCTACAACAGAAGACACATGCATCGGCACATTTGCTGATGACACAGTAATAATATCAAGTGATAAAACACAAAAAAAAGCTGTGGAAAACATACAAACTACACTAAAGCAAGTCAGCAAATGGACCACAGATTGGAAGATCAAACTCAATGGAACCATATCAACTCACGTAACATACACGCTGAGGAAAAAAGTAAGCAACTTGCATACATATATCAATGGAAAACAAATTCCGCAGGAACAATCAGCTAAATACCTAGGTCTACATCTAGATTCCAAATTAAATTGGAAATTTCATGTGCGACAGAAGGCCAATCAAATCAAAGAAATAATAAGGAAGTACTATTGGTTAATTGGATACAAATCGCAACTGAATCTAAGGAACAAAAGATTAATATATATGACAATTATAAAACTAATCTGGACATACGGAATACAACTATGGGGATGTACACATGAATGCAACATAAAAACCATTCAAACTTGTCAAAAGAAGATCCTACAACTAATAACTAACGCATACCGATACGTGACAAACAAAGAGATGCATGAAGATCTAAAAATAAAATGGGTAAAAGAAGTCATCCAAGAATACGCTGCAAAACGTGACAAAAGACTCCATCATCACCCTAACATAGAAGCTGTACTACTGTTGGACACAACAAGCCAGACAAGACGGCTTCACCGCAAGAAACCGCATGACCTAACATAGTAATACTAACACTTAAAGGGAACTGATCACTAGATCTTCACTCCCGCACGCGTCACACACACTTAGTTAAAGGTACTAATAAATTAATTGTAAATAGATTAAGATTGCAGTAAAGAAAAACTGAATTTAAAAAAAAAAAAATTATTTGGGGGTTTTTAGCTAATCAAATTTTGTTAGAGGGGGACTTAATCGAAATACTTTTCTTTTTTTTTTTTGAAAATATTATTTCATTTAAATGGAAGAGCATCAGCATTTCACTAAAATTATATTTTTCTGTTTTAGGCCAGACTAAATTTATTATTATTATTATTTTATTTTTTTTGAATTGAATAAAATTTCATTTTTGTCATTAGAAATTTATTATAAAATGTAACAAAAAAACTATATTATTTTACCCGTATTAATTTTTTAAAGATATCATTATCTTATTCTAAAATGTTAAAATATAAAAAGGGGAAAAAAAACTAAATTTTAAAAGTATTGGATTCGAGTCAGGTTCTTAAAAGTGGGGCCGTTTTATTCGGTAGCGTGCAGGCAAGCTGCAATTCTTTTTATAAACCTGTTCCTTTTTTCCTCGTAAATTTTTTCGGTAATTTCCTGTGGTTTGTTTCTCCCATGATGTTCTTCGATGACTCTGGCTATGTTATCTATTACTAAGGTCCTTTTCTGCTCCCTTGTTCTGACAATCTTTCTCATAGTGCCCCTGAAATGTCTTAATAAATAATTTTCTTTATTGATTCCTGCTGTGATGTGGTGTTCCCTACCCTCAAATGGTGCCGCTATTTGGCAAAGGGTGCACTCATACCTGATGTTTGTGTTGTTTGGTTTGACTAATTTGACCACATATTCAACACCGATTTAGCCCAGATTATCGATCGGATCCTGGTTTAAAAAACTTTGTGGTGATTGTTCCATTCCAAAAAGATAGATAGAATCCCAGCCCTGTAGACGAAAGTACTTTGAAAATGCAAGTAGTAGTACCTTGGCTATAAGTAAGAAAATAAATCACAATTGATTCATCTCATCTTTGTGCGTGGATGCAAAGTTATATTTTTCTTCTATTTCACTTCTGCAAATTCCATTCTCTACAAAATTCACAAGTCCAATTTAGTGAACCTTCCCACTAGGCAAATTGAAAAGAGTTTATTTTTTGTTCACATATACAAAATGTAAATGGATTCAATTTCATTTGCATTATATGCAAAGTATTCAATTTTAAATTAATTGCAATATCTGCAATTATTTCCGCAGTAAAATTGTTTATTTTTTTATTTTAATGTTCATTTATTGAACATTTTTGTGCTTAACACTGCAAGGGGCATTCTTTTACAAATCGTACAAAAATTGACCGACACATTTTTGATTTGGCTGAATTTTTTTTACGGCTTTAGCAATGAAAAAAAAAGATATACGTGTTTGAGGATCTTTTTTTTTTTTAATTTACTTTGGAAAATGGAGGGGGTCAAAGTTTTGAGAATTTCGTGATTTTTGCTTGAAGAGTAGTTTTTAAAAATTCATAACTTCGGTTTTATTGGGGCTAGGAGCTTTTAGGATGTAAAAATGATTGTTATTTTCGGACTCAGCGACCCAAAATTACCCTAAAAAACATCTTTTTGTTGAGGTTAATTTTTTTTGTCGAGTAGTGTATCTACACGTCCGTAGCAGACCTGAAAAATTAAAAAATCACGTCCCCACTTAAGGATCTATAATTTTTTATTTTTCTCTCGATCTTAAAGATTTTACCTTTAAAATTTTTGTAACAAACACTAGTCTACAAATTTTCTACTTTTGTCGTTAAGCTCAACAAAAAGATGTTTTTTAGGGTAATTTTTGGTCGCTGAATGCGAAAATTGCAATCATTTTTTTTATTCAAAGAAAGAGATAGAAAACATGTCTTTTTGGTGTAGTTTTCTTAATTTGTCTATATCTCAAAAAATATTTTTTTGATTGACTAAAATTGGCTAGTTTTTAAAAATTATTATTTTTTGCTTTTGATTGAAACGTGCAAATCAACGAAGTTATAGGAGATCAAACTTTAAAAAAAGTGATTTTTTTTGCCTCTTTTAAAAATGGCGCTTCTTTATGTGCTTTTTTTCTTAGTTAGTTAGTTTCTTTTTTTGCTTAGTTCTTAAGTAAAGTTTTTAAGAAATAAAATAAATTGATAAAAATAAATTTGTTACAAAACTTTTAAAGGTAGAACCTTTGAGATTGAAAGAAAAATAAAAAAGTTATAGATAATTAAGTGGGGACGTGATTTTTTCATTTTGCAGATCTGCTACGGATGCTCACAAAATGCGGCCAACTAGTTCAATGAAGTTGGTTCATGGGAATTGAAAAGTAAATTAAATGCTTAACTAGTATTTAATTTTTATGATTTGTGTAAATAAAGGTGTGAAATTGTGGTTTAAATAACAGGATTATGTAATTAAGCAGGTCATATTTACAAAACTAAATCGACATTTTTTCTTTACTACGACTTTACTATGAATTTTTTTGAGGCGAAAAAAAGCAAATGAATTTTGAAAAAAGGTGAAAAAAACACCTTTTTTCAACTTTGATCACCTGTAACTCCGCCAATTTTTATTTGATTTGCAAAAATAATGTTTTGTTAAAAAGAATCAAAATTTAGCATTTTAGCAAAAAAAATTTGTAAGGACTTAATAATAGGTTTTGAAGATACGAGCCAATAATAAAATGACGAGCTAAAAAGCAGTTTTTCTAGCAAAATATCAAAAACAGTTCTTTAAAAAAAAATTGATTTTTGAATTCAGCGACCCCACATTAGTCTAAAAAGCACTTTTTCTTTGAGGCACATTTTTCGTGTAAACTAGTGTTATTCAAAATAAAGGCAAGTAAAATTAATCAAAAGTATAATTAAAAGAAAATTAATTATATACCTTATTTAAATAGAAGCTTTTAAATAAATTGTAATTGATCGGGCATAAATTTGTAAATTTGAAATTTAAAATAACGAAAAATTTCTATTTAATATGAGTTAAAACTAATTGTAGCAAATTCTTTGTAACATTATTAACTACATCCAATATTCATAACAACAAGCTCGACTAATATTTGGAAACAAGTAATAAGTAATATAAGAAAAAATTTCTTAAAGTATATTCCTACTTATACTTCTCATTCATACCCATTCAGAAAAATTGTTTTGTCTTTTTTCTAAATTTAGAATTCGGAATTCATTTCATTCATTTTTCTGAAATTTTTCTCTCATATAAAACTAAAAAGTAATAATTTATTAAATGATCTCAACCATCAATAGCAATGGAAACCGCTGCTGCAATTCGTTCATTTCACGATACTATGCAGGAATGTCTGCTTGCTCTGCGCAACTCAGTGATCAACACAGATAACTGGGACCCAATATTGATGCATATTCTGGTTAAAAAGATAGATCGTTCAACCCATTCATTATAGGAACAATCTTTGACGAAACCAAGGGAATTGCCATCTGTTGATGAATTCTTAAGATTCTTGGAATATCGGTTTCAATCATTAGAAGCAATCGGCACCAGTCACAAAGTGGAGCAAAAATCATCAACTAGCCGTAAGGCACTAACAGCTACAGTCAGAATCTACTGCCCTATCTGTCACATTGGACATCAATTATTTATGTGTCCAAAGTTTCTGCAGTTGTCGTCAGCACAGCGGATTCAACAAGTTAAAAAACACAATTTGTGCCTAAACTGCCTCAAAAGTGGACACAATTTATTTTCCTGCCCAAGCCGGGGGTGCCTGAAATGCGGAAAAAGGCACAATACCCTGTTACATATAACACACCTTGAACCGCATCAATCTGACTCAGCAAAGAGTGCACCGATTCTTGCATCACAAACAGCTATCAGTACATCAAGACATAAGCAGGCCGCACTTACTGCCAACCTCAAATCAGAGGCAACCGCAAACTATGTTGTGCTTGGTACCGCAATAGTTGAAGTAGAAACACATGACGGAACTGGTATCAGATGCCGAGCTATACTAGATTCTGGGTCACAGATAAATTTCATAACAGAGCGAATTGCAAGAAGGCTTGGACTGAAGACAGCAAAGAGCGATATCAAAATTGAAGGTATAGGGACTTTAAAGCAAACAACTCAGAAAAGGGTCAACATTAGTATAAGATCCTGCATCAATAGTTTCCAAGCGTCATTGGAAACTTTCATCTTGACAAATATCATCTCAGAACAACCTTCAACTAAAATCAATATAGAAAATTGGCACATACCAGCTAACATACCACTCGCTGACCCAACATTTCATCAACCATCACCAATAGACTTGCTCATTGGGGCGGAACTATACTACAGCATTTTATCCATAGGGCAAATCAGATTAAGCAACTCACTACCCATATTGCAAAACACTGTTTTTGGGTGGACTGTAGCAGGGAAGGTGAATAATTCACAGTGTCACTCTATAGCAACGTGTGGAACAAATACTATTGACGAATTTTTAGAAACACAGATCGAAAAAACGTGGCTTTTAGAAAATGTGGATTCGCAAACCAGAAAACTTACAATGGCGGAGGAACAATGTGAAATACATTTCAAAAGAACTATGAGGCGACATGTAGATGGACGATTCATCGTAGAGCTAATGTTCATTAAGGAGCCTACAAGCTTGGGCGAACCAAGGGACGTGGCATTGCAGCGCTTTAAGGCATTAGAACGGAAGCTGTCCAAAGACAAGTATCTTAACATTGAATACAAGAAATTCATAAATGAATATAGAGAACTAAATCACATGAATGAAATTAATCTCTCTGAAATCAAAAAGCCATACTATTTCTTACCACATCATTGCATATTTAAGCCAACTAGCAGCACAACAAAACTTCGAGTGGTATTTGACGCTTCCGCCAAAACGACAACAAACGTCTCCTTAAATGATATAATAGCCACGGGTCCTATTATCCAAGATGACATATTTTCTATTTTATTACGATTCCGCATGCATAGATTTGTCTTCACCGCTGACATTGAGAAAATGTACAGACAAGTTCTCATTCATGAAAATCAACAAAAATATCAATTAATCTGGTGGAGAGACAATCCTGACGATGAGCTTAAATGTTATCAGTTATCCACACTAACATATGGCACGACATCTGCACCATACTTAGCTACAAAATGCTTACAATCGCTGGCTGAAGAACACCCAGAGACATACCCTGAAGCAGCTAAGGTGCTGAAATCAGATTTTTACGTGGACGACGTTCTTACAGGTACTGATACGTTAACTACAACCTTAGCAATACAATCACAACTGCAAACATTTTTTAGTTCTGCAGGATTCTTAGAAAGTGGTGTGCCAATCATCCTCAACTTTTACACAAAATTCCATTACACGATCAAGAAATCGAACTTGACTTTTGCGATAAAGCAGAAGATCATATAAAAACAGTAGGGTTGACTTGGTTACCTAAGGAGGACAAATTTTGCATTAAAACCAGTTGGAAGGATTGCCCTAAGATCACAAAACGAACCGCCTATTCTGACATTGCCAGACTCTTCGATCCTTTAGGCATCATAGCTCCAGTGGTATTCAACGCAAAAATCTTCCTTCAACAATTGTGGACTGAAAAATGTGACTGGGACGCAGCACTTAGGCAAGAACTACATCATTATTGGAGCAATTTCCGTCAAGAGTTAAAGCAACTACACAACATTAAATTCCCCAGGCATGTTTTTACATCAAAAACTCCAAAAACTACCCAATTACACCTTTTTGCTGATGCATCGGCAAAGGCATTTGGTGCAGCAGCATACATACGAGCAATAGACAAGGAACAGGTCACTACAGTGAGATTATTATGTGCAAAGTCTCGTGTAGCACCATTAAAGACATCTACCATACCACGTTTAGAATTTTGCGCAGCCAAATTAGCTGCGGAATTAGCTGAACGCATAAAAAGAGACTTACGGTTAACCAACACACCTATATATCTGTGGACGGACTCAGAAATTGTGTTAAACTGGATAAACTCACCATCGTCATCATACCAAACGTTTGTAGCTAACAGAATATCAACGATACAACAAATAACAGATCCTAAACAATGGCGGCATGTAGAATCTCAAGATAATCCACCTGATGTGCTTTCCAGAGGAATTATGCCAACCAAACTCATGGATTGCCATTCATGGTTTTATGGGCCAAGGTTTTTACACGGTTCAGAGAAGCTATGGCCATTGCCATTTGAAACCGAGAGACGGAAAGCTGCATCTACGTTAGTAGCAAAAGAAACTGAAACTGGGTTAGACGGAGTAATGCCATTTAACTCTTTCAAGAAAGCACAACGAATTATCGCTTACGTGTATAGATTCATTCAGCGTGCACGCAACAATGCACCACAAACAATGAAGACTAAGGACTCAAGCATTTTTCCGTTAACAGTCCTTGAACTAGATCGATCGTTCAAGGCAATAATCAGAATCATGCAAAAACAAAAACTTAAGGAAGATTATCAAAATCTAGCGAGAGCTGGGGAAGTTGCCAGAAGCAGTAGCATCAGCAGTCTTACACCCTTTTTAGATGCAGAAGGCATCATTCAAGTAGGTGGCCGTCTACAGGTATCAACATTGTCATATGAGGCAAAACACCCAGCACTCCTACCATACAATCATCACTTGACGAAGTCTCAATTGAATGACATTCATCGGGAGCACTTACACTTGGGAGTTCAAACTCTTCTCGCCATAGCTAGACAAACTGTTTGGCCTATTAAAGGAAAGATCTTGGCACGCTCAATTGTGCATAACTGTACCCAATGCAATAAGATAAAACCAAAACTGCTGACAATATTAATGGCGGATCTACCAAGCGATCGAGTTCAACCATCCAGGCCTTTTATAATAGCCGGAATTGATTTTTGTGGACCAATATGGATACACTACAAGCTTCGTGGGAAGAGACCACAAAAGGCCTATATTGCAGTTTTCTGTTGCTTCGCCACAAAGGCAACACATCTCGAAGTAGTCAGCGATCTAACTACACAAGCATTCTTAGCCGCATTGCGCAGATTCATTGCGCGGCGAGGACATTGTAAAACAATATATTGCGATAATGCTACCAATTTCGTAGGTGCCAAGAACCTACTAGATCTCCGTGAAGGCTTAACCTCTGACAAGGCCAAGAGCGAAATCATCACTAAATGTAGCACAAAGGGAATAGAGTTCAAGTTCATTCCTCCCCGTTGTAACGGGCCAATTACACAAAAATTTTTTTTTTGTAAACAAGAGGCCAAGCTAAAGTAGCTTGACCACTTGTTTGCGATAAATTTTTGCATTTTGCCAACGGGACTGTTATCTTTTCCCGTTGACAAAATGCAGAAAGAAATAAGTTAGCGTGGCTTGAGTCAGTAGAGTTTGGGGAGCTGAGGAGAACACAAGCTAGAAGTTTTGATTAATTTTTTTTTTTTTATATATTTTTTAATTTTTTATATATAATTGATAAAAATCAATTTTTTGTTGAAAGGTGATATTATTATTACAAAAAAAAAAAAAAAAGAAAAATAGAGAAACATTAAATGATAATAAATAGTTTCATTTAGTTGAATTAGCAAGCATTAAATTAAGCGTGGTTAAATGAACCGTTAATACAGACATAAAGTGAAATAAACGATTGAAAAACTATTTGGTATATTATTTAATAATATTTAAGACGTACAATTTTTTTAATATAAGAAAAAAGAAAAAAAATTATTATGAAATGTGGTGTTTGGTGGACGTATTCAGAAAATTTTTGAGCCTGTAGCTGGTGATCCTATATCACGAAAATAAGTAGAAATTGCTGGAATAAAAAGGGCAGTCGATTTTTGGACTTCGGTAGACAGACAGTTGAAGTGACAATCAAGTATAAAAAGTTTATTATATTTTTATATTAAATTTTAGTTTGTTAATAAATAGTTTGATTTTTTTTCTCAAGAAAATTTAATGGTTTTAAATTTGGACTCAATATATTAAATGATATGTTTGGAAAACCGGATACCACCTTTTTTTTTGTGGCTATATTAAATACTTTAAAATTGTAAACGTGAAGTGCAGCGTATTTTAGATACCTCGTTGTTGTTTAATTAAAATAGCAGTAAAACAACGTGTTAAACTTACTCATTCAATGCAAAATAATAGTGAAAATTAAAACATACATGGAGAAAAAAAAAAAACATTCGTCTAACTGACGTGATACAAAGTGTCCGGAAGCAAAACAAATACGAAAAGTGTGAACCGAACGGGGAAGCCGCCTAGCAGTAAATTTACGGGCTTTGAGCATCATTAGAAAAAACCGATGTTTATGGAATCGTCTTCAGTAAACAAAACATATTTATTACACCCCCTGCTATCATTTACACCATTTTGGCGACAAGAAGTTATAAAGGATTTCCAGGAGGGAAGGTTAGATATGGTTACGGTGTAAAAAGTGTAAGGAAACATTCATTTAAGTAGAGTAATTTTGGATATAGGATAGATTACGTTTTTTTGTAAGTTTAATTTTTTTTAATAAACTGGAACTAGTCCTTAACAAAAAAAAAAAAAATTGATATATGTACATATACATAGGTTTATATATAAACAACAGCGGCCTATAATTTTGAGAAAAGAGAAAAAAAAAAAAAAAAAAAAAAAAAAAGAAAAAAAAAATAAGAAAATTTTTTTTGTTACATGGTAGAACGAATGAAATATTACAATACAAAATTTTTTTTCATTGTGTCAATCGAGAATTGGATTTGTATTCAGGATCTGAAATAATTCGTTAGGGAATAATTATTAAAATGCTTGTTCCATTAAGATTTTGCTAGTGTAAATTTAATTTTTTTGGTATTAAAATACATGTATAAATATATATATATATATGTATAAGAGGGAAAAAGGAAGATCCAAAGGATCCAATTAAATTAGGAATTATTTTTTTTTCTGTCTAGGAATTATTCTTTTTAGAATTTCGGATTGCTGGGCCCATCAAGTCCATTGCGGAAGGAAGAATTCACGTAAGATTGATTTATTTATTTTGTTTTTTTTATTTTTATATTTTTTTTTTTCTCTCCTATAAATATATTAATAGTTTTTCTTTGTAGTGAATAAGTATTAAATTTAATTATTTTATCTTAGATTGAATTTATTTGCCAATAAGGCTACACATTTTTTTTGATAACAATAACAATGGTTATATATTTTTTTTGTTTAAATTCCTATGTATATAGATTCGTTTAATTGGATTAGTAATAAATTTTTTTTTACATAAGCCTTACTTTAGCTAAATGATTTAATTTTTTTCATTTTTTTTGAATAAATAATGTTTAAATAAAAAAATTCTTTAATTGAGATGTCCTAATCCCCCCTCTCCTCACTTTTTTTTTTAATTTTCAGGTCAGCCGGCTCAGTCATAGGATGGGCGAGCAAAGGGGCTTAACTCCTTTGTATCGAATTCTCTTTTTCTCTTGTTTAGCTTTTTTTTTCTCTTCCTGCGGCCTGCAGTCCCCTTTTATTCGAGCTTAGCGCTCCTGTCTCTTTTATTTCAACTTTCAGTAGCGAGATTTGGTCCAGTGTGTCTGTGGCAAGAACCACCCCTCTAATTCTACCGCAATAGCCGCGCATAGCGAGCTCGCTACACCGCCACATACAAGATACCTGGTAAATCGTGCCTATGTTTGGTCCTCAGGGGTATGGACCCTTGCATAAAAACATATGGTCACGTAACATGGCGCCCAACGATCGGCTTACCCGAAGTTGATATAGTAAAATATATCAATGGAGGATTGGTTTAGATCCGAGGTGTAATGTGATAAACATTACCCTCTTCCCCTATAATAGCAACTTGATTGCAATTCTAAATATGCTTTACGCACCCTTGACCCCCTTTAGGCTGTTGAGACCTTCTAATCTGTTTTTTTTATCTCAGTCAGATGGTTCTGCACGAACTTAGAGCTTTTTTTTGCGAAATCTGACTGTCGTGAGTCAGGTCTCTCCTTGAGAGAAAGGCCTTTGGATGGATTCCTTGAGCAGGCACGAGGCTAGGCTTCCTGTCCTGCGGTCTTCATCTAGAGAGCTGGAGGGAGACGAGATGAATGGATTTGAACGGGAATCAGCTAGTGGGTGATTCTTTGATCTTGGCTTAGCCAAGACATTGCGGATTGCTCACAAGTTGTGGAACCTAAGAAGAAGTTTATTTCGTCTTACTCCCAACTTCTCATCGAAGGGACCCGTGGCAAGAACATGGGTTTGAGCTACATTGAGCTGGGAAGCCGAAGGATTTATTCCTTGATTCTTGTTCTTGGCTAGGCCAAGACACTGCGGCTTGTCTGGAAGTGGATCAACTCAATGTGGTTCTGGCCTACACTTCAGCTATAGACTCTTTTCTTTCTTTTTGTACTGCCCACTCAACAACCATGAGCTCCCTGCACTTAGGTGCCCACTTCTCTCTGCCTGAACGGCACTCATTATTTCCGTCGATATTTAACCTTTAAATCGCCAAAGGAGCTCAACCGGCACGATAAATCAATAGTTTTCTTCTCCATCTTATGATTGAACTGGCTGAGAGATAGTAAGCAGGATGCTTACTTTTTCTTTACATAATTTCTTCCCACTTTAAAACCCTTTCATCATCCACTCTCCTTTTTCCATCAATCCAGGATTAGGTCATCTTAAATAACACATGAAACATACAAACACAAATATGCCATTAGATCACAGTCCGAAAGGGGCAAAGAACAGACCCCCACCCCGTACTGTGTCCACCCGTAATACACCAGCAGACGGTGAAGCACCACCAACTTCTGAACTTGCTGCGCAAAATATTCAAACCCATTTAGAACCAGGGATATTAACGAAAGCTATTAGTGACTCGCAGCTTAAGCTGGACTCGGAGTCAAAATGGAAGCAAGAAGATGTAGAAAATCGACTTTACGAAAAACTGAACACCACGCTTCAGCAGCAAATAGAATCTTCTATGGAGCGAATGTTTCTAAATTTTGAAGGGCGGCTCAACAGACAGACTGCGAGTCCACCCATTCCCTCACCGAGGATAGAGGCTGCTCCCCTGAACCCGAGAAATGATTGGATTTATAACCAAAGGTCACAAGATTATCAAGGCCTGCCGAGACAGTTCCCGAGCATGGATAAATGGGGGGTTAAATTTGAAGGCCTTGAACAAGGTCAATCCGTAGAGGACTTTATAAGACATACTGAATCACTTAGTACCATTTACAACATGCCGGGGGACCAATTACAACGGGATTTTCACTTGCTGCTTAAAGGTTCGGCTCTCGAGTGGTATCTAGACTATGCTAATTCCATGCCAAGAGTTACTTGGCCACAGCTAAAAGCAGCGCTTCTAGGCACCTTTGGAACTTTCACGACAGACGCTGACCGTCTGATGGAGATGATGTGCAAGAGACAACGGGAAAATGAATCAGTGAGTGAATATTTTGCTCGAGTAACCAAGCTTCGCCAGGGAATGAAAACACCAATGGAAGAAAGGGAATTCATTTCCTTGATTTATAGATGCCTAAAGAACAATATTGCCCATCAACTGGACACCACGCACATGTCAACAATCAGGGAAGTGAGGGAACGATGCTTGGTGATAGAACACCGTGAAGAAACGCCAACTTACAGACAACCACGGATACATCAAAATAGATCGTTACACGAGATCGAACACCTGCCAGAAAAAGAAATTGCGGTAGAAGCATTTCAATCAACGAAACCCCTTCGGGAGGACGGCAGAAGATTTTGGAAATGCTGGAATTGCTTAAAGCCTGGGCATGGGTTTATGGAGTGCGAAGAACCAATAAAACACCAGTTTTGCTTTTCCTGCGGATTAGATGGAGTAGTGAAGCCCCGATGTCCGAAATGTTCCCCGGGAAACCAACCATGGGAGCGGAATCACCAGGGCCCACCGACTCCCAAGAAACCATAAAGGCCGATAGCTCCAAAAAACTGACTGTTCTCCCCCGAATCCCTCTGTTGGATCTTCCATCGCATAGGCAGTGGGCTCCTCGCCAGCCCTTGCACGTTCGATGGCGGGCTTACCGGGAGGCCCGGGAGAGAATATTTGGTTTGAATGAGCCACCAAAAATTTCTGCTCTAGTTTCACAAAATTTGAGTCAAGCCCGTTTCAAAAGAACACTTCGAAGCCGTTCCTACTGGAGAAGCATCCTCCTTCAACGCCTACACTTTGAAGAGACCGTATTAAACTGTGATGAAGATGAACGACCTTTTCTTCTAGTAGAAATAGCAGGAAAAAAGATCAAAGGTTTATTAGACAGCGGAGCCAGTGTAAGCTGTCTAGGTTTTGGATGTTTGGATTTCCTACGAAGAGTTGGCTTGCAATGGAAATATATGAAAGCTAGTGTTCACACTGCAGACGGCGGAGGACAGAAAATAGTGGGACGAGTGGACGTCAATCTTGATTTTCTAGGTCGGAGTGTACCAATGACATTATTCCTTGTTCCCACCTTACAACAACAGTTATACCTAGGTATAGACTTTTGGAAGAAAATTGGCATTGTTCCAACGATCGTTAGTGAACTGACTGCAAACGCAGTGAATAGTGGGACCGTTGACCCTAACTGTCATTCCTTGTGCCCCGTTAAAAGTGTCTTACTTCAAAAAGTAAAAGAATTATTTCCTTCATTTGCTAAGGAAGGGTTGGGGAAGACATTTCTGGAAAAACCCACCATCGATGTGGGGGAGGCGGTCCCAATCAAGCAGAGGCATTATCCAGTGTCACCAGCAATACAACAGCTCATGTATGAAGAACTTGATAGGATGTTAGCACTAGGAGTGATTGAAGAAAGTCAAAGTGCGTGGAACTCTCCAGTCGTTCTGGTCAGGAAACCAGGGAAGGTACGTCTATGCTTAGATTCAAGGAAAGTAAATGCCATTACTAAAAAGGATGCCTACCCCATTGGTATAATTGAAGGCATTCTTGGTCGATTGCAAGATACCAAGTACATAACCAGCCTGGACCTTAAGGATGCATTTTGGCAGATCGAATTGGACGAAGCCTCCAGAGACAAAACAGCGTTCACCGTGCCCGGAAGACCATTATATCAGTTCAAGGTGATGCCATTTGGCCTATGCAATGCTCCACAACGAATGGCACGACTAATGGACAAAGTAATTCCCGCACATCTGCGGTCGAATGTTTTTATTTACCTAGATGATCTACTAGTGATTAATGCTACTTTTGAAGCGCATATAGAGACGCTGCGTGAGACGGCGGGTTGCCTACGTAAGGCTGGTCTCACCATCAATGTACAGAAAAGCAAATTTTGCATGAAGGAAGTTAAATATCTCGGGTACATTGTTGGGGAGACTGGTCTCAGGACTGACCCTTCGAAAGTCGCGGCGATTGCTGAATTTCCTGCACCGAAAACCACAAAGCAGTTGCGTAGGTTTTTGGGAATGGCAGGGTGGTATAGACGATTTATAACCGACTATGCTACCTTGTCGGCCCCACTAACCGATTTGCTGAAGGGTTCGAAAACTTTTAAGTGGTCGCAGGAGGCTCAGCAGTCGTTCGATCTTTTGAAGTGTCGACTAACGGAGGCACCAACGTTGGTTAACCCGGATTTCACACAGCGTTTCTATATTCAATGTGATGCGAGTAGAACAGGGGTTGGTAGCGCACTATTTCAAAAGGATAAGGAGGGTGCAGAAAGGCCTATTGCTTTTATGTCCCAAAAGCTAAATTCCGCTCAACGCAACTATAGCATTACTGAATTGGAGTGCTATGCAGCTGTGTTGAGTGTGAAGAAATTTCGGGCTTACGTGGAGGGCCATAGTTTCACGATTGTGACCGACCACGCAAGTCTGAAATGGCTGATGGGACAAAAGGACTTAGGTGGCAGATTGGCTCGTTGGAGCTTGAAGCTTCAGGCGTTCGACTTCGATATCGAACATAGGAAGGGAAGTCAGAACGTGGTTCCTGACGCTTTGTCACGCGTTTACGCATCAGAAATGGCAGAACTGGAAAGAGCGGGGTACATGGTCGATCTTGGTTCACCATACTTCACTACGGAGCAGTATGAAGAGTTAAAGACCACGATCATGCAAAACTCGTCAAGACTTCCAGATCTGTGCGTTTCTAATGAGTACGTGTACAAGCGAATGGAGTCACGGTCTGGCGACCCAATCCAAGAGGAGGGCGCTTGGAAGCTTTGGGTTCCTACTGAGCTGACGCAAGAATTAATAAGCAATGCACACAATCCTCCTCTAGCCGCACATGGAGGAATACTCAAAACTTTAGAAAGACTCCGACAATTATATTTTTGGGCAAACATGACAACCCAGGTGAGGGCGTTTATCCGCGCATGCACAGTTTGCAAAGAAACCAAGGCTCCCAATCAAGTCCTACGGAGCGAAATGGGGAAGCCCACCACATCAGATCGCCCTTGGCAGCGTCTGTATATCGATCTTTTAGGACCGTACCCTCGTTCAAAAGATGGAAATATTGGAATTTTGATAGTGCTAGATCACCTCACAAAGTTCCCCTTGTTGCATGCTGTGAAGAAATTCACAGCAGGCAACATTGTAAAGTTCTTGGAGTGCGAAGTTTTTCACACCTTTGGTATCCCAGAGAGTATCTTGTCCGATAATGGGCGTCAATTCTGCTCGGCAGAATTCAAGAAGCTACTAAATAAATATGGCGTTAATCACCTCTATACTGCTTTATACTCTCCCCAAGCGAATGCCTCGGAGAGAGTTAATAGGTCGATCTTAGCCGGCATCCGGGCTTATGTAAAAGAAGACCACCGGGAATGGGACCGTCACTTAAGTCATATCGGCTTTGCGCTGAGAAGCGCAGTACACTCCGCGACCGGTCATTCCCCCTATTATCTTATGAGTGGTCAACATATGGTGAGTCACGGATCGACCTATCAATTCCTTCGACGAATTAATGACCTAAAAGGAGAGAATAAGGTAGAATTGGACACAAAGGACAAGATGATCTTACTCCGAGAAGATGCAACCGAAAATATACGCACAGCTTACGACCAGAGTGCCCAATCCTATAACCTCTGGACCAGGAAAATAAATTTTCGACCTGGACAGGAGGTTTATAGGAGGAACTTTACGCAAAGCGCTTTTAAGGACTGCTACAATGCCAAATTGGCCAGGAAGTTCTTAAAGGCGCGGATTGTGAAAAGCGTAGGCAACTCTCTCTATGAGCTGGAGGATCTCCAGGGGCGTAAGCTGGGCGTATACCACTCCAAAGATCTGAAGCAATAGGAGTGCTTCGATTAGATTTTTATCAATTTTTCGATTCTTTTTTGACTAATTTTACATTTTTTTTTGACGCGACGTTACTTTACATGGAATTTTTTTTCTTATCGATGGGAAAATTTTTTTTCTTATCGATGGTAAAATTTTTTTTTCTCTCTATATGTACATTCCCTTTAAAAATTAAAAAGAAAAAAAAAAAAAAAAAATTTTTTTTGAGCATGAGACTATTCTCAGGGCGTGGGTCGAGCCACACGTTGATCTAACCGGACCAACTTCATGAAGATGCCACCAAGCTGTACCTCATTGACGCGTTGTCCGAAATTTCCACTGATCGGAACCTAAACACTAACGGCAGAATATGATACCTTTAGTAAATCTTTAAAAGAAATGCAGATATACAGGTAAACAGTTACCCTGGTTTGAATTTATCAATATCGGCCGTCACCTTGCAGAGAATATATATACCTAGTCGATTAGCGAATCCTATTTCATGGATATTGAAAATTATATTATTGACTCTGTTGAATTTAGAGCTAGTTTATTTTTTTTCTTCACGGGGTGTTTAAGTTATGATGCTACATATGCTTTCAAGAGAGTACAGGTTGGTACCGCATTGACTGACTTAGAATGTGTTCCAACTGAAGAAGGAGCTACAAAGTTTGACATGGAATCTATGGAACAACAACTACAAAAAAAAAAAAAAAAAAAAATCAGGTCTTCACTTATATCATCAAGGATAACCAGGAATATCAACACCAAAATTAGAGTTGCTGAACTTAAAGGCATGTGGTATAAAAGTGCACTGTGAATGGCCCTCCAGCTATCCTTCTTCCCCATTCTGGCGAGAAATGGGGAGGAAGGCTACCTGCTTTGTAACGGGCCAATTACACAAAAATTTTTTTTTTGTAAACAAGAGGCCAAGCTAAAGTAGCTTGACCACTTGTTTGCGATAAATTTTTGCATTTTGCCAACGGGACTGTTATCTTTTCCCGTTGACAAAATGCAGAAAGAAATAAGTTAGCGTGGCTTGAGTCAGTAGAGTTTGGGGAGCTGAGGAGAACACAAGCTAGAAGTTTTGATTAATTTTTTTTTTTTTATATATTTTTTAATTTTTTATATATAATTGATAAAAATCAATTTTTTGTTGAAAGGTGATATTATTATTACAAAAAAAAAAAAAAGAAAAATAGAGAAACATTAAATGATAATAAATAGTTTCATTTAGTTGAATTAGCAAGCATTAAATTAAGCGTGGTTAAATGAACCGTTAATACAGACATAAAGTGAAATAAACGATTGAAAAACTATTTGGTATATTATTTAATAATATTTAAGACGTACAATTTTTTTAATATAAGAAAAAAGAAAAAAAATTATTATGAAATGTGGTGTTTGGTGGACGTATTCAGAAAATTTTTGAGCCTGTAGCTGGTGATCCTATATCACGAAAATAAGTAGAAATTGCTGGAATAAAAAGGGCAGTCGATTTTTGGACTTCGGTAGACAGACAGTTGAAGTGACAATCAAGTATAAAAAGTTTATTATATTTTTATATTAAATTTTAGTTTGTTAATAAATAGTTTGATTTTTTTTCTCAAGAAAATTTAATGGTTTTAAATTTGGACTCAATATATTAAATGATATGTTTGGAAAACCGGATACCACCTTTTTTTTTTTGGCTATATTAAATACTTTAAAATTGTAAACGTGAAGTGCAGCGTATTTTAGATACCTCGTTGTTGTTTAATTAAAATAGCAGTAAAACAACGTGTTAAACTTACTCATTCAATGCAAAATAATAGTAAAACATACATGGAGAAAAAAAAAAAACATTCGTCTAACTGACGTGATACAAAGTGTCCGGAAGCAAAACAAATACGAAAAGTGTGAACCGAACGGGGAAGCCGCCTAGCAGTAAATTTACGGGCTTTGAGCATCATTAGAAAAAACCGATGTTTATGGAATCGTCTTCAGTAAACAAAACATATTTATTACACCCCCTGCTATCATTTACACCATTTTGGCGACAAGAAGTTATAAAGGATTTCCAGGAGGGAAGGTTAGATATGGTTACGGTGTAAAAAGTGTAAGGAAACATTCATTTAAGTAGAGTAATTTTGGATATAGGATAGATTACGTTTTTTTGTAAGTTTAATTTTTTTTAATAAACTGGAACTAGTCCTTAACAAAAAAAAAAAAAATTGATATATGTACATATACATAGGTTTATATATAAACAACAGCGGCCTATAATTTTGAGAAAAGAGAAAAAAAAAAAAAAAAAAAAAAAAAAGAAAAAAAAAATAAGAAAATTTTTTTTGTTACATGGTAGAACGAATGAAATATTACAATACAAAATTTTTTTTCATTGTGTCAATCGAGAATTGGATTTGTATTCAGGATCTGAAATAATTCGTTAGGGAATAATTATTAAAATGCTTGTTCCATTAAGATTTTGCTAGTGTAAATTTAATTTTTTTGGTATTAAAATACATGTATAAATATATATATATATATGTATAATAGGGAAAAAGGAAGATCCAAAGGATCCAATTAAATTAGAAATTATTTTTTTTTTCTGTCTAGGAATTATTCTTTTTAGAATTTCGGATTGCTGGGCCCATCAAGTCCGTTGCGGAAGGAAGAATTCACGTAAGATTGATTTATTTATTTTGTTTTTTTTATTTTTATATTTTTTTTTTTCTCTCCTATAAATATATTAATAGTTTTTCTTTGTAGTGAATAAGTATTAAATTTAATTATTTTATCTTAGATTGAATTTATTTGCCAATAAGGCTACACATTTTTTTTGATAACAATAACAATGGTTATATATTTTTTTTGTTTAAATTCCTATGTATATAGATTCGTTTAATTGGATTAGTAATAAATTTTTTTTTACATAAGCCTTACTTTAGCTAAATGATTTAATTTTTTTCATTTTTTTTGAATAAATAATGTTTAAATAAAAAAATTCTTTAATTGAGATGTCCTAATCCCCCCTCTCCTCACTTTTTTTTTTAATTTTCAGCTCAGCCGGCTCAGTCATAGGATGGGCGAGCAAAGGGGCTTAACTCCTTTGTATCGAATTCTCTTTTTCTCTTGTTTAGCTTTTTTTTTCTCTTCCTGCGGCCTGCAGTCCCCTTTTATTCGAGCTTAGCGCTCCTGTCTCTTTTATTTCAACTTTCAGTAGCGAGATTTGGTCCAGTGTGTCTGTGGCAAGAACCACCCCTCTAATTCTACCGCAATAGTCGCGCATAGCGAGCTCGCTACACCGCCACATACAAGATACCTGGTAAATCGTGCCTATGTTTGGTCCTCAGGGGTATGGACCCCTGCATAAAAACATATGGTCACGTAACACCGTTCTCCACATTTTGGTGGACTATGGGAGGCCGCCGTCAAATCAGCCAAGCACTTACTTCAACGAATCATATCAGAGGCATCGCTCACATACGAAGAACTCGAAACAGCCGTTACGGAAGTTGAAGCCATATTGAATTCGCGGCCATTGACACCTACATCATCAGATCCAAACGATTTGACCGCACTCACTCCAGGACACTTTCTCATAGGAGAACCCTTAACTAGTTCAGTAGACGTGATTGCATCTCCTGTCAAAACCAGCCTAATCAGTCGATGGAAGCATGTAAACCAACTTAAGAATCAATTTTGGGCTCGCTGGAGCACCGAATATTTGCACCAATTGCAATATAGGTACAAATGGAAACAAAAGTGTCAAAACATCCAAAATAATGACATGGTTCTTATTCATGAAGAAAACACTCCATCATTAAGTTGGCCCATGGGTCGAATCGTAAACGTCATACGTGGTAAAGATGGGCTGGTTCGTGTTGCTGATGTTCGCGCCATGAAGGGTATAGTTAGGCGTCCTATACATAAATTAGCTCCTGCCTATCGAGGGCATGAAGGAAGAGGAACATCCAGAATCAAAACCATGCACGTCTCAAGGTCAAGCTAACCTCTCCAGAAGGCCTAGTACAGCTTCAAGTCTCGACGACCAATGCACCCAACCAAAAAAGAAGAAACCATCGATTGGATCAGCACTTTTGGCAATATTAGTAGCATTTCTACTAATTCCACTTAGCACAGCGCATCTATTAAAGTTAAACCATTTGTAAATAACCCAGGCATCTATTTTGAAAACCTTGGTTTAGCGAGCATCATCTCTAACGAATGGAAGCTCATTGTTTTCTACGACATGAATTCTTACTGGATGGAATATGACTTCTTGAGGAACTGCACACACGAAATCATGAACACCTGCCAGCAGCTCTCGCAAAAAAAGAGCAGCGATAAATATAATCGGTAACATAGCCAGTTCGTTATTTGGCATCCTTGACTCGGAATACGCGGAGAAAATGTCCAAAACAATTGACGAAATAAATGACAACAACAATCACCTCTATCATTTATTGCAAAATCAAACATCTATAATGGATGCGACAGCTAATATAATAAAAAAACAAGAAGACTCGATTCATCAACAATTTATTAGGTTAGACTCACACATCCAGCAAGCCAATCAACGCCTTAGTATGCTTACCACTGAACTTCAACAAGAAGGATACGCCCAGATAGTGAACTCGATAAGCATATTAGCGTCACTTAGTGCTTCCAGTTTATTTAAGGCACAAACTGATATTTTGTCAGTATTGACAGATACCCATAAGGGTCGAATCAATGCTCAATTAATAACTCCGAGTCAAATGAAGGAAGAACTAACCTATATAAAGGCACAGTTGCCCACCACTTTGCAATTACCACTCAAGATAGCAGACGTGTTCAATTATTACAAGCTCATGAGTATTGAAGGGAAAATCTTAGAACACCGCATTCTCTTCAAACTCACGTTACCGTTAGTGTCATCAGAGAACTTTGAACTCTACAAGGTTACACCAGTACCAGTACTAAGTAATGGCTCATTCTTTACCATACAAACATCGACAACATTTTTGTTAGTCAACCTGTATCGAGACAAATACTATCCCCTCAAATCACAAGAACTGCATGACTGCCAGATGGCATCAAACGGCAATCATCTCTGCCGACAAAAACACACCATGCTGCGACGAAGCTCCACATCAAGCAGCTGCGAAATGGAGTTGCTCAACCACATTCAACACCCAGACACCTGTAATACAATCAAAATGAATAATGGACCCCATTGGATTCAACTTTGCAGCCCAAACCAATGGCTCTACGCTATGTCAACACCAACCACGATGGATCTGATTTGTGAAAACAACATAACCCATGTTACACTGACCGAAACAGGAATACTGGAATTAAATAGTAAATGCTTAGTTAAACAATCAACATTTATTATTCAGGGACACCACACGTACCCTTCACACAGTCGAATATCATTTACACCTGCGAGCAACTTGACCTTACCGATGGAATTCAATACAATGCAAGCAGTTGAAAACAAAAATAATGGCAGCGATAACGCAACTTATAATTCAACTAGGGAAGAACTACTAAAGTTAAAAAACCGTATAGATCAGCTTAAGGCGCAATCAAGGAAACAATACACCGTGCATGATACACACCAATTCATAGTCGGATATGGATCATTAGCGCTAATAGCACTAATTATAACCTTTATATTCTGGAAGGCTCGACAACACCTATGTGCAAAATCATCTAATGAAAGGCCCACAATCGCCAGACAGGATCCAACTACCAGTAAAAACGAGTCATCCCGTTTCGAAACAGAATTCCTCGTATAAAAATCAATTGAATATACATTCAGCAGGGGGCGAGAATGTTGAATCCCTTACCTTTCAGTTTATTTTATATATATATATATCTTGAACTACATTGTGGCATATTGTAATTTAATACAATGTATCACAATGTCTTTTATATTTGTCACAGCATAAACACACAACTGTTTTGTTTACGCGATAAAATACGATCTCGTCATATCAGCACAATGTGTTTACGTTTAATTTACTTTTGATTTTAATTACATTAGCCCGGAAACATTATAGCAAGAATTGTCGCGTAAGCAAAGTAGTTGTGTGTTTGGTCAAGATAAGAAATATTTGTTCTCACACAAAGTCTATATAAAGGAAAGGGGTTCGACATTCTGGTCATTCTGGCAGAGACCGCATGATCAACAACATACAAAATCTATATTATAATTCTGTTGGGGTGCAATCGCCTCAAGCAGATCTTCAAGGTGTCTCGGCTAAAAGCCTGGTCACAATCATTCAACTTAAGTTTAATTAGTTTTGTGTAAATTTATTATAAGAATTGTTCTTTTTTTTGTGTTAATAAAAATAACAAAATATATCTTTACGTATTATTGTGCAATTGAACCTTTTTTTGTATTTGAATAACTAGTGCATCTAAAGACAATTAAAGGTAAAAGAACCTTTAACACAAATAAATATCAAAAGGATAATCTCTAATTTTAAGTATGCAATATGTTAAAATACGTTGAAACTAAAACATTAGAATTTATAAAAATAAATAACTTTCAAAGGATAAGACCTAGCCTTAGATAAGTACACATGTTGAAGTTAAAATATAAGAATTCAAACACTAGAATTTATTTAAATAAATAAATATCAAAAGGATAAGATCTAATTCTAATTGTAAGTACAATATGTTAAAATATGTCGAAATTAAACATAAGAATTCAAAACACAAGATTTATAGAAATAAATAAATATTCAAAGAACTTAATGATAAATGAACAGAATTTGAATATAAAAAGGGAAATACCAAGTTAAGAGGGAAGTTCCGTTAGTTCCGTTGTACAGTTCATAAGATCGATGTAAAATATTTTACTAAATCTTTTTTAGTAAAAGTGTGTTTCTTATAATTTTTTTTGATTAAAGATATTGAGGAAAATATAATTGGCGCAGTCGGTAGGATACGCTAAGTGAAATTTTTTTTTAATAAAAGAAGTGTTAAAAAAGGAAAAATTTAAATTCACTTTTGTGTTAACAATTAATAGCGTATCAAATCAAAATAATCAACAACAAAAAATTATGTACTATAAGTGAAAATTTTTTTTTAAATTAAAGAAATGTTTGGAAAATTTAAATTTTCACTTGTGTTTTAACAGTTAGTAGTGCATCGAACTAAAATAATTAATTTAAATCTGAGAAAAAAGTGAACTTTCAAATAAACCAGATTTAAAATTCTGAAATTGGACTTGAGTTACAACCAAGACATCCATCATTCAGAATATTGTTATTTTACGGAATCAAAATTGGATCTGACAACAAAGACATTAGAACCTCCAACTTTAGATTCAACAATAATTCAACGAATTAACTATAGGAACTCAACTAACAATCATCAAGTAGCCTCATCACCACCAGAATAACCAACAGTGGTCAACAAAGAACTTCAACTTCAAGTCCCTCAAAAGGACGGATTGGTTTATATATTGGAACAACTTTGCGCATCATATACCTTAAAAGAAGGCATTTACAATGTAGAAATCTACGAAGCAGTAGTAGATACATACAAACGAAATAATAATTATAATCAAACAAACTTAAACATAAGCCCCATAAAAACAGAGATCGTTAACTTAGAAAACTTTTGTATAGTGGAAGAAAACTTAATAAAACCACTGCCAGAACAAATACGAACCGATCACCTTAATCATTTTGAAAAAGAAAAACTTTTACAATTAATAACAAAATTTAAAAACATATTCTATAACGAGAACTCAAATCTATCATTTACAAACGCTATCAAGCATATTATTAGAACCACAGACGATGTACCCATACAAGCAAAGACCTATAGATATCCTTATATCCATAAGAAGGAAATTCAAACCCAAGTTGAAGAAATGCTACAGAAGGGCATAATTCGACACAGTAACTCCCCCTATTCTGCTCCTATATGGATCGTACCAAAGAAAGTTGATGCCAGTGGAAAACAGAAATGGCGAATTGTTATCGACTCCCGAAAATTAAATGAGGTAACCGTCGATGATAAGTTTCCAATCCCAAATATCGATGATAAGTTTCCAATCCCAAATATAGACGAAATTTTAGGGAAACTAGGAACATGCCAATATTTCACAACTCTGGACTTAGCCAAGGGATTTCATCAAATAGAAATTGATGAAAGAGATATCCACAAAACAGCATTCAGTGTCGAAGATGGACATTATGAATTCCTTAGAATGCCGTTTGGGTTAAAAACAGCCCCAGTCACTTTTCAACGTCTAATGAATTACGTTCTCAAAGAATACATAAATAAGATATGCTTAGTTTACCTAGATGATATTATTGTTTACTCCACATCACTAGAAGAGCATTTAGACTCCTTGAACAAAATTTTTAAAAGGTTACAAGAAGTAAACCTTATGGCTCAATTGGATAAGTCAGAATTTCTTAAGAAAGAAACTGAATTCCATATTATAACTCTAAATGGAATAAAACCAAACCCAAAGAAAATCCACTGTGTAAAAGAATACCCACTACCCAAAACTCAAAAACAAATAAAAAAGTTTCTTGGACTAACAGGGTATTATAGAAAATTTATCAAAGATTACTCAAAGATCGCCAAAGCAATGACCCAGTATTTGAAAAAGGATCAAAAAGTAAACATTAACGATCCTAAGTATATCGAGAGTTTTGAAACACTAAAAAAGCTGTTAATTACAGAACCAATATTGGCTTATCCAAACTTCGAAAAACAATTTACGGTAACAACAGATGCAAGTCAATATGCACTTGGTGCCGTACTAACGCAAGAAGGTCACCCAATTTGTTACACCAGCCGCACTCTGAATGAGCATGAAATAAATTACAGCACAATAGAAAAAGAGCTACTAGGAATAGTATGGGCTACTAAGTATTTTCGACCATACTTATTTGGAAAAAGGTTTTTAATTGAAACAGATCATAGATCATTAAAATGGCTATTTTCAATTAAGGAACAAAATTCAAAATTAGTCAGATGGAGATTAAAACTATCCGAATTTGATTATGAGATTAAATATAAAGCAGGCATTAAAAATGGAAATGCAGATGCACTCTCACGAATAGAGTTAAACATGATTGAAAACGCAAACAATGGTACACAAATCCCTGATAGCAAAGCTGCAGTCAACCTATTCAAAAATCAAATAATCATCATAAAAAACAACTCCGGATCTCTACGGGTGAAAAACACCAAACTTTTTAATAAATTTAGAAAGGTGATTCAAGGCAAAGAATTAGACGATACCACAGCAATTAATTTAATAAAGTTACACTTTAACCCTAAAAACCTAAACGCTATATATGTATATAGAAGATAAGGACTTCTTTCAAACTATAGTGAAAATTCATCAAACCTATTTTTCCAAATATAAATTAATCAAATGCAATAAAATCCTTTAAGACGTATCGGATGAAGAAGAACTTGCAAAACTTATCGAAGAAGAATATTTAAGAAATAACCATAGATGCATAATAGAAGTAAACGAAGAGCTCCAACTTAAATACTACCAACCTAAACTACATTCGAGAGACACGTAATTCGTCAACAATTGCGAAGTATGTAATTTAGAAAAGTACGACAGGAAGCCCATTAAACAAAAATATAAAATTACTGAAACACCCGAAGCATCAAATGAAATCGTACATATAGACGTATTTTACAGCTTGAACAAAACACTTTTTCTAACATTTATAGATAAATTTAGCAAATTTGCCCAAGCCATTAAAATTAACAATAGATCATGGGTAGAATTTAAAAGAGCCCTTCTACAATATATATCCTTCGTAGGAAAAGTAAAATAAATTGTTGTAGACAATGAATTAGGATTCAAAGCGCTTCCGATTAGGGAATTCCTTAACCAACAAGAGATTAAAATTTACTATACATCTAACAACAATCATACATCCAACGCTGATATCGAACGTCTACACAACACCATAAACGAGCACCTTCGACTCTTACGACACGATGAAAATAAAGAACTTGACACGGTAGAAGAAAAAATATTAAAAATAAATCAAAATAAAATATGTGCTTTTATAACAATACAATCCACTCGACAACGAATAGAAAACCGGTTGAATTCATTAATGGAAATGTAAAAAACGAGGAATATAAAGAAATACAAGAAAGAATAAAAGCAATTAAAGAAAAAGTTATTAATAAAATAAACAACAATCGGGAAGAAACAGAAATTAACTCTGGAACAAATTATTTGAAGCATAGCAAAGGAGGTAAGAACCACGCTAAGTTCAAAAAAGTAGACTTGCAGGTAATAGATAACGATCACGTAATCGACAGCAACACTAAACTACGGTATTATAAGTCTCATGTAAAACGGAAGAAAAGATATCAAAACAATAACCACCCCACAATTCAAGTAAAAATTCCTAATAAAACTAATGATAATATTCTAATTACAGATCAGAATGAAGATTTTGATAATAATCACCCTAATAACACTTCCCCTGACAATATCGCAAGATCTCGACATTCAAAACCTAACGATAATAACGGATTCATGACAATCAAACTAGAAGATAAGAAAATAATTGGAAACTTTTTAAAAGTAGTACATATATTAAACATAACCAGTTACGATACAACTAAAAACAAAATTAAAGGGAATATAGACAAAATAAAAGACAAGATACCAAACCTTAATCCTATGCTAATAACAGTTCTACATAACTTCGATACACTAGAAAATAAAATAAACCATTTAAAACCCCGTAACAGACATACAGGAGGACTCATCAACATACTAGGTACAGGACTCAAACTCATTGCAGGAACTATGGACTACAACGACGAATTAGAAATAAAAAGTAAATTAGATGCTATAACTCTTAATAATAAAAATCTCATAGTAGAAAGTAGCAAACAAATTAAAATAAATTACGAAATATATAACCAAATAAATAATATTACAAAGCATATTTCAAATCAACAGCATATCATTTTAATTTACTTGGATAACATTAGTAAACAAAGCGAAAATAAAGTCTGTACAATAGAAAATAAAATAAATTGAACAACTATACCAAATAGATTATAATATTAATTTATTAAAAACACATATAGATAACATAGAGCAAGTCATACTCTCAAGCAAGTTGGGTATATTATCTAGGAATATATTAACAAAAGAAGAACATAAACTCATTTCTGATATTGACACCTTAAAAAATATAAAAGTAATAGTAACAATCCATAACGATCAGATAATTATTATTCTTTTCATACCACAATAAAGCTGTATTTTTAGAGAAAAATATTGTATTTATAGATAATAATAATAACATATATGAGGAAATTGTTAAAGATAATTTGAAAAAGAATTTAATACAAGTAAAAAATGTATGTATTTCAAATATACTAAAGTTTACTACAGCAAATTGTATAATGAAAATTAACGAAAACTTAGAAATAAAAGAAATTAAACAAGGAATGATTATAATAAAAAACTCTTTAAATATGAAACTGATACAAACTTGCAACAAGTATAATTTAATAATAAATTATAATTAATAATAAAAATTTTTATAATATAAAATGTTTGTAACTAAATACATTTAGTTTTACAACAAAATATATCAGAAAAAAACATCAAATTAACGTATCTAAAAATGATCGACATTAATAAAAACAAATTTGACATTAATTAGCTCAAATTTCCTTGATCAAGTAGACTTGATATAGTTAGTGGAAAAATTTCTAGCAACTATTTGAGCAAATTTTGCTCACATTCCATCAAGTCTACTTGATCAAGGATTATTGATAGTCTAGGGGGCCCTTTAGAACCATAAACTGATTGTTATGCCTCAAGTCGGCTCACACTTGTCACTATTACGTACAAAAACAGTAGTATTACTGACAGCGGAGATTCCCAACGCGTTGCATAGTAGTTACTGCACATTTTTTTTCGTTAAAATTGGCAAATGTATGTGATTCAGTTTAATATTAATTTATTTGCTTGCAGTGTCAATTTCAAAATTATGTAAACATATTGGCTTTGCAGTATTGGATTCTCAAACTTGAATAAATCATATTTTCGTGTTTCGACAATATTATTTTTATTTTAACAGAACCTTCTGAAAATGCATAAATGGTTAAAAAGAAGAAAGCTTAACGATGATAATAGTGATAATGATAACGTTAGTGACCAAGTTAATGAGCCCACATCCGGTACAAGTAAAAATACTTCTTGCTCAAAAAAATTCTTTGTGTGCCGCCAAATTTTGAAATCGTTAAAAGTGTGCCACAACAACAAAAAAAAGTTGAGAATCACTGCTCTAGAGTATTAATAAAAATAGTAAAAAAAATTGTTTTTTTGTAATTGATATAATAAGATATTGTTTTCGTAATTAATTTGGCCTAATTGTATCACTTCTTTAATTTGGCTCAATATTTTGTGTATAATTGTAGTATGTATCTAACCATCTAACCTCTAACCATAACCATATATATTATTACACCAGGGTGATTTTTGTTCTATGATTTTATTGTGTGCATGGTTCTACCCTTATTAGATAGGTAAAGTTCTGTAATTGGCAAAATATCTTTTTAATTTCAAGGTAATAATAATTGAATAGGAGCAATAAAAAAAAAGATTTTAGTACCCATTATTTTGCAAGAATGCTTAAAGAATAGTTGCCCACCAGTTAAATTCTAACCTTCAAGCAACGTGAGTGTTAAATTCTTTAAATTAAAATGGACTGAAAATCAAAAATAATATCGGTCTAATAAAAGAAGATTCCGCCGAAATTGATATAATACAGATAAAGAACTAGTTTTACTATTTCTGGGAATGAAACTTGGAAAAAAGGAGGCTTTAATTTTCTATTTGGACTTACCACGCTTGCAGCTAAGCATTGCAAGGTGGTTGTCGATACAGTTAAATCTAGTTTTTGTTAAGGTTTACAGCCTGTGTAGAAATACAAAAAATATTCCGAAATTTCTGAATTTGATATTGGTGAAAGTCGTCAAAAATCTTGTACTATATATTAATAAGGAAGTATAGGAAAAAAGAAGTTGATGCTATTGTTGAAACGTTTGGTAGATCGGTTCAAAGAGCATAAAGAAATGCGTGAAATATATTTTAGATTGTAATACTAAGACTTTCAAGGGTATAAGCAATATAGATCTTTACGTCAGTGAACCAGCTGTCGAAAAAAAATAGTGCATAGCACACGTCCAAAAAAGAATGTGTGCAAGACTACGGGAAGCAAAAAAGGCGTTGGCGGAAAAGGTGAAAGAATATTAACTGATAAAGTCAGAAATAAATTGTCTTTATACTATGGTTTAGCGATCCATCGGCATCCGGATTCTACTGAGGACATGAAAAACATAATTTGGGCTAATTTCTACCACAATAGTTCCACAAATGAAGAACTAAAAAATATGTATTGCCCATCTGGAGCGTAAAATTGGTGTAAATAGCAAAAAGCTGCCCACCAAGACAAATTACATAAATTTAATCACAGATATCCTCTTCTGTATGACGACGTATTCAAAATTGCAAAGCCGATTTACCGGCAGAGGTGTTACTGACTCGATGCTTAGGTTCAGAAACCCAAAAATTAAAATGAATCTTTGAATTCATTGATTTGGACAAAAGTCCAAAAGTGCAAAAGCACCAAAACATATAAAAAGCAACATTTCAGACAAATGATTTTGTTTACCTTAAGACAGGTAACGGAGACAAACGAAAAAGTCCTTATCAAGGGCCTTACAAATCATATCTCAAAGGGGCATGAGCTCAATCATTTTAATAAAAGGAAATTACATGAGTTTGACCATTTTTATATAATACTTAATTTTGGACTACAGCACAACACAAGTTAACTATAGATTAAATTTTACATAAATACGAAAATAAAATTACAAAGAAATATCAAAATAGTTTGAGACGTTTAGTATTGGAAGAACTTGGCATTGACATTTTATATTCATTAAAATTTGCATAGTAAAATAATGAAATTTTGATGCTTGGATCAGTGCAGACCAATATTATTAAAACAAAAATATACTGTCAATACCACATGAATATATTGTGAATAAAATAAAGCTTCTAACAAATAATTTTATGATATAAAAACAAATAAAAAAAACTTTACAGAAATAGTCTTCTTATGTACGTTTTCTATTAAAACTAAGATATAGTTAGTCAACCAATTTCTTATATGTTCTTCATATGTTGTCTTTAATACTCTTTAATTTTTTAAAATACGTTACGTGTTAATGTTTAACCGAAATATACAGTAAAATTTTATCGTTAAAAAGATTTCCTCCCAATCTTACCTTTGATGAAGACTTAATGCACTCGATCCAATACTGAAAAGAAAAAATAGTAATGAACATTTAGAAAATAGTAAAACTTATAATATTTAAGCATTGTTATTATTTAACACTTATTTTCTACATAATTCAAGTAATCTTTTTATAGAAAAGTATGTGATAGAATATAGCGCGAAAATTGGTTTAAATATCTCAACCCATTTTTTAATAGTGTAACAGTAAAATAGTAACTAAAATCAGACAAAGCGCTTTTTATGGACAAAGCATGTTATTTTATTCGAACCATTCATTTTATAATAAATATTTGAATTTTTTGAATATGTTTGCACTTACTACCCGACAAGAAAAATGCACCTCAAAATAAAAATATTTTCTAAGCTAATTTTGGGCCGCTGAATCCGAAAATGATGACCATTTTTTCTTTAATAGAAGCGTTTTTGAGCTATTTTCAAAAAACATGTTTTTTCAGATTATACATTCTATTATATGTGATAATTATCAATAATAAATTACTATTAAAAATTTAAAATACCTGAAGGGATTACGGCTAAATGGAACTAATAAGTTTCGAAGCCTTTGTGAATGTGTTACAAAGCTGGTAAGCGTGAAATGATAATTACAAAATATTTCAAATAAAATTAATCTATAGTGACTGTCTTCTGTAGCTTAATAGGTATTTAATAATTTTGAATATGCATGTATGTGTATGATAATGATTCCTTAATAAATATTGATTTAAATAAACTTAGAAAGAATAAACAAAGTGAATGTTAAAATTCAGGCTTCTACCGTAGATTTGATTACTGCAGCTGATCTTTATGAATCTCTTCGCAAGTTTTTCGTAGATCAACGAGAAAATTTCAAGTACTTCGAAAACAAAGTGATGGAATTGAGCGCGTTGAAGCAGTGCACAAAAGACAGAAAAAAAAATTATGATGAACCGCCCGATGAAGAAATGAGAATGACTGCGAGTAATACTTTCAGGGTTAACACATTTCTCCCCGTCATTGATAGACTCGTATCCAAATTGGTTCAAGATTAATTGAAGAGTTTTCATTTGTGATGAAAATAAGTGAAATGCCATCATCAACCCTTAGAAACAAAGCCATTTCACTGGTAAAAATGTATTCTAATGATTTGGAGACTGACTTAACTAGTTCAAGAATGCCCACATTTTCAAAGCTACATTTTTTCGAAGAAATTTTTCGTAAAACCAAATTCTGAATCATTGGAAAGTCTGTCTTCATTTCTGCAAAAACAGGGTTTAAATAACGTCTATCCTAACTCTTCGTATGGCATTATGTACTCCAGCGACGAATTGTTCGGGTGAAAGAAGCTTTTTATGTCTAAGAAAGGTCAAAAAATATCTGTGATCGACCTTATATCATCGATGACAAAAAATCACGAAAAAAAGGATTGTAACTTAATTGAATTTCCTATTTTTTAACTGTAATTTTTTTTAATTACGTTTACCGAGTGTACATTAATGTGTAAGTATTATATAATACCCCACCTCTATATATAGAAAATAATCTAGAAACTGACAACTGCAAAGGTAAGAGCGGCAAAAATTCAATAGCCTACACTTGGAAAATTAGTAAATCCGCTACTGACTGTGAAGGCTTAATTACTTAAACTTCACTGCTTTTGATTCGAAAATTAAATGATTAATATATTAAACTAAATCGATTGCTTAACATAAATACCATAAGTACTTTTACCTTTATTTAATGTTTTAATTCTATAGAAAACAGCTTACATTAGTATATAAGTATTATTGAGGAAAATTCCCCAACGGCTGGTAGTCTTGCGGCTTCGTACCAATATATTCAAAAACCATTTATTTGAATTGTGCGAAGGGTTACTAAATTTTTTCCCCAGCATTACTGTTATTTGAATTTTATATTTTAAATGATAAGTACAAACCTACCATTTTATTTCAAGGGCATATCGCAGTGCAAGCTCATTTTTTACATGTCACATGGCAGTGAAATTATTGTGAAGCACGAATTAGTTTGGTCGAGCAAACGGAATAACTGTATTAACATTCCCACCCCATTGCTCTCACAAGGTTCAACCGCTTGATAGAAGCATTTTTCTATCGTTCAAAAAATTTTACAATAGTGCCAATGATGCTTGGATGTTGGTCGTGCGATGACTATTTTCGATATACCTACAATTGTGAAAAAAGCATTCGATAACTATTCGATCACTAGAAGCAACATTATTTCTGGTTTCACTGCAACAGAAACTTAACCGTTCAATCGAAATATCTTTTCAGAACAGGAATTTTTGCGAATAAGTGAACACAAGACATCAGTAAATGAGTCATTTAACGGCAGCACATCATCGTTTTTTTCAATTTTACATGAAATACGACCACTTCCAAAGGTAATAAAAGCAAGAAAAAAATCAAAGCACGGTCATAACCCAGGGAAAACTTCTATCTTGACAAATAGTCCCAAGAGAGAATGTTTAATGGAGCGAGATAAACTTCGCGAAATGAAGAAAGCGCCAAGACCGAATAAAGTTTCAAAAGCAAAATCTCTAAAGAAAAAAATATTATTCTTAATAATTTTTAATATTTTTAATTTTTTAATATATAAAATTTTGTAGATTTAAGTAAAAAGTATCTTTTATTTAAAACATAAATGGCCATGTCTTTTAATAGTCAATATGCGGCGTTGGACAACGGGATTTTGAAAATCGACCATTTTAAGTGACTTACTTCAAACATTTATAGAAAAAAAAATAGCCCACAAACTGAAAACCGTTCTTCTATAAACTGTTGCTATTATTAGTAGGACATAATGTGTTATTAAATTTGTTTTTTGTTTTCGATTTTTTGCTGTAGAAGCAAAAATATCAAAAGTGCGGCGTTAGTTCCCGGTCTGTCCTATATACTATTATTAATATATCTTTTCAATTATGGGAAAACCTAGATAATGTCATAATTATCCATATATTAATGTCAAAACTATCTATACGCTTATAAAATATATTTGTCAGCTTTATCATATACACAAATATTTCTTATCACACTATCGCAAATCAGTATATATATAGATAGTTTAACAAAAATTAAAATATGTGTTCGGCAAATGGTATAATAATTTTGTATGTATTTTGAAACATTTTGAACACAGTTACTATTTTGTGTGGATTCTGACACATTTCACACTTTGTATTGCACCACTTTCGAAAATAGAGGTAACAGTAACGTTAAAGAGACGAAACATTGTGTCATATTTGAAACAATTTAAAGCCCTGCGACGTCGCTTTGTCTTAAATGTGTCAACTATTTCTACTTGGGGGATATCATCGGTCCTTTACCAATGTCTCATAACTTTCGATACTGCCTCACTATTATCGATAGATTTAGTGATTTATATATATAAAAATCACGTGTCCCGATGTTTGACTACAATGCATTAAAAAACTACTGGACTAATAGAGATAAAAGTTTATATTTTGTGCTTAGCTTAATCGCGAATAGGATATAGGACAGTTTTAATTTCGATTTATCCTTCAAATACTTGGATTAAAAAACTACTGGACTAATAGAAATAAAAGTTTATATTTTGTGCTTAGCTTAATCGCGAATAGACTATAGGATAGTTTTTATTTCGATTTATCCTTCAAATATTTTTTATTACGATATATATGTATATAAAAATCACGTGTCCTGATGTTTCACTGCAATGCATTAAAAAACTACTGGACTAATAGAGATAAAAGTTTATATTTTGTGCTTAGCTTAGTTGCGAATAGGATATAGGATAGTTTTTATTTCGATTTATCCTTCAAATACTTTTTTATTACGATAAATGGGTAATACGCGATTAATGGTAATACACGTAATAATGGGTAGGTATACGTGATTAATAATATAATTAATAAACCTATAATTGTGCTATGTATTGACATAAAATTGAATTTTTTTTCTTTGAAATTTTTGATAGAAACTGATATTTTCGTTGTAAGAATCTTTTCAAGGTTAGTAAGCGTCTTCCAATACATGAAAGAGATCCTGCTGTCCAGCATCTTGCAGTACATCTAGAAAACGGTCAACGTGTGTATTTCAATGAAGAAAATGTTCGTGAAAGAGCACTTACACCACCAAAAACAACATTAACTAAATTTTTCACATTATGTCAAGAACCTGACATTTTCAGTCAGTTCACAAAAACCTTATTATATGCCGATATCCCATGTTACTTTACATGGGATAATTCTGGTAAAAAATGGCAGCCAGGAAAACAGGGAGAACCACATTCCACAATCGCAGGTATATTTAAAGCCAAAACATTGGGACGGCTATATACAGTACAACCAAAACAACGGGAATGTTTCTACTTGCGGTGTTTATTAGTGAATGTTCCTGGACCAACGTCTTACGAATTTTTACGAACAGTTAATGGCCGAGTGTTCGATACATATCAAGATGCATGTCATGAATTACAATTATTGGAAGACGATAATCATTGGGATCTCACACTTGCTGATGCAACGTTAACATCTACTCCGAATAGTATTCGTCAATTGTTTGCCATCATTTTGACAACATGTTATCCAACACGATCATCAACTTAAATATAAAAACTCTATGGCAGAAGACACATTGCATCAAGTTCAACAAGCAGAACAGCGTCCAGATTTAGATTTTACACCAGCGATATATAGCGAAGCGTTAATATTGATCGAGAACTTATGCATTTTAATTGCAAATTTATCATTAAATCATTTTGGTTTGCCATTACGTAATAGCCCGGCCACTGATTTAATTAATAATAATTTGCAACGAGAAAAACAATACAATGATCTCGACTTAGCTGCATTGTTGCAAATAACGAGCCATTACAACAGCTGAACAAAGAATAGTTTATGATAAAATTCTACTGGCTGTTGATGCTCAACAGGGTGGGTTTTTTTTTTCTTAGATGCACCAGTTGGAACCGGTAAGACATTTTTAATACCGTTGATCCTTGCAAAGATACGATCGCAACAGAAAATCGCTTTGGCAATTGCATCGTCAGGTATTGCTGCTAATTTGTTAGATGGTGGACAAACGGCACATTCAGCATTGAAGCTACCATTAGATATCCATAACAATCCAAATGCAATGTGTAACATCAAAAAAAGAAGTGGAATGGCAACAGTACTTCAAAAAAGTTCTATTATAATCTGGGATGAATGCACTATGACTCATAAACATTCACTGGAAGCATTTCATAGAACAATGAAAGATTTGAAAAACAACGATAAACTTTTTGGTGGTGCTGTCCTACTACTATCTGGTGATTTCCGACAGACATTGCCAGTTATTCCGCGATCTACTTTCGCCGATGAGATCAACGCATGTTTAAAATAATCATCTTTGTGGCGAAACGTCGAAACATATCGATTAACAATAAATATGCGAGTACAGATGCAAAATGATCCATCAGCAGAAGATTTTTCAACTCAATTACTAAATATTGAAAACGGTGAAATTCAACTACATTCTAATACACAATCCATACAATTGCCAGACAATTTCTGCACTATGGTACAAACGAAAGAGGAGCTGATTGAAAGTATCTTTCCAGATATAGTTAATAATTATTTGGATCATAATTGGCTTAGTAATCGTGCTATATTGGCAGTTAGAAATATGAATGTTAACGCATTAAATTTCCAAATACAACAGTTATTGCCAGATGATCTGATGTCTTTCAACTCAATTGACAGTACTGTTGATGAAAACAAAGCCGTGAATTTTCCAACAGAATTTTTAAATTCTTTAGATATATCAGGGTTGCCACCACATAAAAATTTGTTCACCAGTTATACTTTTAAGAAATTTAAACCCAGCTAAATTATGCAATGGCACACGTATTGTTATTAAAAGAATCACTGGGAATGTTTTGGAGGCAATTATTTTAATCGGACAATTCAAAGGTGAAATTGTCATGTTACCACGTATTCCAATGATACCGTCAGACTCACCAATGCCCCTTAAAAGGTTTCAATTCCCGATTTGTTTGGCTTTTTCAATGACCATCAACAAATCACAAGGCCAACCAATGTCCATCTGTGGCTTAGACTTAGAAAATCCATGTTTTCCCCACGGGCAATTATATGTTGCATGTTCCCGTGTCGGAAAACCATCGGATCTATTCATTTTAACAAAAGATAGGCTAACGAAAAATATTGCCCACAAGTTAGTTTTAACTTGAAAAAATTATATCTCTATATAAAAATCACGTGTTCCGATGTTTGAGCGAAGTTTGAGCTGTATTGTGTGTTAAATTTTCGTAGTGAGAATCTTTTCAAGGTTGGTAAGCGTCTTTCATTTCATTTGTTTTATTTTTTTAATTAGTGAGTGTTATTATACTTTACTTGAAATTGTGATTTATTATTTAAATTTTCATTTAATATAATTAATAAACTGAGCAGAGCGAAGCCTGTGTGGTGGCGAGTGAATCGAGCAGGGGGCGAAGCCTATGAAGTGTAATTCAATTGATAAAGTGACATCTCTTGGGGGAGACGAAACCGTTCTAGAGAATATTATTCTACAATATCCGCCGGAATATCTATTGTCATTGACACCGTCTGGTTTGCCACCAGCAGAACTAAAGTTAAAGCCTGGATGTATAGGAAAGTGGTCAAAAATATAGTATAAGAGCAAGCCTTAAAATAATAAGATAGATGATGGTAAGAAACACAAATTTTTTCTTTTTATTCTTATATCTTATTTATTTTTTTCTACTTCAGTTAACCTCTTCAGGGACAATTTTTTGTTATGGAAATAAACAAAATGACTTAATTCATTTTAATTTTCAGATTATCAATATACACTAATAAAAATGTTTACATTTCTTATTGAGGCGCTCTGTGTTTAATAAACTGCTATTTAATTTTTATTCTTTTTTTGGTATTAATTATTGACAGTTACTATAGCTATAAAAACCAAATTTTCACATATGTGGGCAAGGGAATGAAAAGGTTAAATCAAAATAAAATAGAACCGAAATGGCTGAGCGGAGTGAAGCTGGTGAGGTACTGAGCGAAGCAAAGCGGGGGTTGGTGAGCGAAGCGAGAAGGGGGCGGAGCCCAGTAGTATAACTATATAAATCACTTAGACATGAATAATTATGTATCATAAATAGGTATAATAAAATTGGAAAGCCCAAATAATATTTTTCGAAAAGAATCATAGTGTAATTATCGTTCTTAAAAAATTGCTTTCTGTGGATACTATGAATTTTTTCATTAAAATAAGCAGTGAAACACTCTTACGGCTGTCTAGAGAAGTGTCATAAACTCAATTAAAATTTGAATTTTAGTTCTTGTTGTTTTTGTTGTTGTTGTTGTTGTTGTTTTTTTTTATTTCGGATATGGAAATTTCAATATCAAAAAGACAAACTGCTTAAGAGTTGATGCAATGTGTAGCAAGAAATTGATCTTTCTAAATTACTATTTCTAAGTGTTGTCGAGTTTGCTAGCGAATTTTAAAACACTTTTCAATTTTTTATGAGTTTATTGGATTACACGTAGCCTTATGCAGCGAGTTCATTTTAAAGCAAAGATGTCCAAGAGACAACAATTAAAAATTAATAGTTTGGAGAAAAATGTGCGACTGACAAATTTTCTATTTCACAATCTAAGTAGCTTGTTCATTTATGCGTATTCCATGTACGTATAAAAATAATTTAGACAGCAATAGATGGGCACGTTTTGGACCATTGATTTTTTTTTTTTCAAAAGCACAAACATTTTAGGAGGAGACAATACAATGTGGTGCAAACATTTTCAGGAAATTTAATAAAATTCATACGGTTATTTGATAATATTACTTTTATCACTTTGTTTTAACAACCATAAATAAATGTAAATATTTTAATTTTTTTTCATTTTATACTTGCTCTGCAACTTGATTTCTTTTATGATATCTCTACTTTTTCTACAGAAAGGTTATTGAAATAAATAAGAAATTCCACAATTAACAAAAGGTCAGATCCAATATAAATTAAAAATATATAATTTTTCATATAAATGTATATGCATCTATCTATCTAGTACGTATATGAGAAATATTTTTTGACGTAATGAAAATGGAAATAATTTCTTATTGATATTTTATTATTTGATATTTTATGAACATAAATGTACGAATAAAATTAAATTTATATGCCAAAATAAATTTATTATGAAAGTGAAGATTTTGCTTACGAAAATTCATGCGCCCTGGGATTTTGCGATAATATTAGTGATCTTGTTAAAATAATAAAAAATTTAAAACCAATAAATATATTTGAAACCCTAATAAATGTAAGTAAATGAGCATACTTTGTCAAATAATACCTTTCTTTTTGAAAAAAAATACAAATTATCCTAATGTTTAATAAAATTTCATACTTTTTGGTTAAAAATTTTTTCATCCCCAATGTTAAAAGCAATTAACTAATATACTCGTTTAGTTAATAAAAAGTCACAGGTTATACATTTGGTTGACATTACAACTTATTTTAATCCAAATTCTTCCATCAAAAATAGTAGCCACCTTGTGAAACTGTAAAGGCTTTATCATTTTGACATGCAAACATACCTTATTGACATGTGAACACACGTTACTGAAGTGAAGTTAGTAGCATTAGTATCATTGTGTGTAAGAGTTATGCTTTTATTTGTTTATATTTTTAGTCATATTTTAAGCAAACTTTTACAGTTTTCTTTCAAATAATATTTTGAAAAATTTCGTCAAAGTGGTTCAATGAAATCATTTTTTTCCTAATAGCCAAAAAAAATTAAAAACCATGGTTCACACACATAACATAGGAAGTTTATGCCTTTTAAGTTTTCTTCTGCGGCCCGCCTTGCCGTAAATCTTTTAGTTTTGGCCCATATTAGCCTTTCAGTTTGACACCCATGATGTACACGAATTCATTTACGTCACTGCGACCACATTGTGTCAATATTCTCCACTTAAAAACATTCCAAGATTTAGAATACAGTTTGGTAACTATGACGTTGTGGCGACGTCAGGGTGTCAAAAATTTGTCATTGGTCAGAAATCGGTCGCAAAATTCTAGTTGGGGTTTAAGTAGAAAAATGAAAAATAGCAGTTCATTTATGCTCGCCAGTGTATAAGTATAAGACTGCGGTAGTTTCATTACAGTTCTTTTTAAAAATATAATTTGTACTTTCTAACCTATATAACTATATAAATCACTTAGACATGAATAATTATGTATATAAATAGGTATAATAAAATTGGAAACCCAAAATAATATTTTTCGAAAAGAATCATACTAAAATTATCGTTGTTAAAATATTGCTTTCTGTGTGATACTATTCATAGTATAAAAATAGGCAGTGAAACATTTTCCACTCTTATGGCTGTCCGAAGGTATGTCATAAACTGAATTAAAATTTGAATTTCAGTTCTTAGGGTTACCTAGATTGTCATGTTTGTACATAATAATTCGAAATTGATATTATTTTGAAATTGACGTTTCCATTTATATGTGTTTTGAAAAATGAATCCGCTCTAATCGACCCATCCGTTCTCTTAAATAAAGATTTCAGATTTTTGTTAAATTTGTTAAATATTTATTATTTTTTAATGGTTTTTTGTCTCTGTTCCTTATTGAACAAAGACAATCAGGAGTAGAATTTTTATAATTGATTTTAAGCTTGTATTCGCTTGTATTCAACAATCACAAATGTTATTCTAATTCAGTAAAAATCAATTATAAATAACAGATGCACATTCATTTGCATATTACGAAATAAGGTGTGTAGTATGAATATTTTTTAGAAAAAATAACCTTTCCGGTTCTGGACATATTGGAGTTTTGTAAGCAAATTTTGAACCACTCTGCTAACTGATATGGAAATTTCAATATCAAAAAGACAAACTGCTTAAGAGTTGATGCAATGTGTAGCAAGAAATTGATCTTTCTAAATTACTATTTCTAAGTGTTGTCGAACTTACTAGCGAATTTTAAAACACTTTTCAATTTTTTATGAGTTTATTGGATTACACGTAGCCTTATGCAGCGAGTTCATTTTAAAGCAAGATGTCCAAGAGACAAGAATTAAAAATTAATAGGGAGAAAAATGTGCGACTGACCAATTTTCTATTTCACAATCTAAGTACTTATTCATTTATGCGTATTCCATGTACGTATAAAAATAATTTAGACAGCAAGAGATGGGCGCAGTTTGGACCATTGATTTTTTTTTTCAAGAGCACAAAGATTTTAGGAGGAGACAATACCATGTGGTGCAAACATTTTCAGGAAAATTAATAAAATTCATACGGTATCAAATATTACTTTTTTCACTTTGTTTTGGCAATCATAAATAAATGTAAATATTTTAAAAGTTTTTTTTTATTTTATACTTGCTCTGCAACCTGATTTATTTTTTGATACCTCTACTTTTTCTACGGAAAGGTTATTGAAATAAATAAGAAAATTCCACGATTAACACAAGGTCAGATTCAATATAAATTATAAATATAATTCTCTGAATTTAAGTATTAAATGAACTTTCTTTAGGTTAAATCAATTGAATCGTCTTGATGTAGTAACTCATGGCTACATAAAAACATATCTGGCTCAACAAACAAATCTATTATGCACATTACTAAGCTAATGTAAACGAGATTTTAAGTGTTCTTTGCAAAAAAAATTAAACATATTCTTTAGTTAAACAATTAACTTTATTCTCTCACATTCGCGTGGCTGTATGAATTTCATAACACTAAAAAATATTAAATAGCAATGAAAATCATTGCACATTAAGCAAATCATACTCATTCACAAACATTTCTGAAATATAATGTACAGAAACAACATCAGGTGATAAAATAACATTTTTGATAAAATATCAATGTTTAGTCTGCTATAAAGCTTGTCATAAGACAAGCATCAAAAAGAATAATTTGAAAATTTGCTTTATTCACAACTCACCTTATTGGATCCATTTTGAATTATGAAACAATTCAGTAATACAAGAGAATGCAAAATACTCTAGAATTGAAATTATTTTAAAGCAAGTTCGAAACACAATTACAATAAAAGTGAAGTAGAAAACTATTTAATTTAAACTATAAAAAACTATTGAAATGTCACATATAAATGTATGCATTTAAAATTCACTTATTTTTTCAGAGCGTTTAAAATCAATACAACCTATTTAAACTCAATTAGACACAAAACTAAAAGAACTATAGAATTAAACAAAGCACTTTAGTAACTAAAGTACATACAAAATTTCTCCTCAAAAATTTGTCTGTTTCCCCTGGCTTTTCGTTCACAGAATATAAACGTCCTTACAGCATACCTTGCGGAAACAATAAACATTTCTGATTCAATGTTTCTTATTTTGGTATCAATTTTTTATGATAATTCTAAATAGGTAATTAAAATTTATTGAATTAAAATTGAATCAAATTGAAGAAACATTCGAAAGCTTTCCTTGTATATCTTATACATAGAGGCATAAGAAGAAATTCGAATTAAATAGCCCAAAATCCCATTATTTGAAATTAGGAGACGAGATGCTCTAACTAATAGAAGAAATTATTTTTAAAGCTATTTTATTTTGGATTTTTGGTGAAGTTAAAATTGTAATAACTTCTTGATAATGAATTTATCTGATTTTATTTATTTATATATTCTGATCTGATATCTGTTTTATTAAATTTCCATTAATTTCTGATAACATTTTTTCTTAAGAAAATATGCACTATACGCGGAAGACAAGGTGGTCCAGGGAGGTGTTTAAGGATTTTAATTGAAGTTTATATTAACATTTATTGTTATCAACTAAATATTACATTTTATTGAAATATTTTAGGAAAGCCCAAAAACAAGAAAAATTCAAACTAAAAATCTAAAAGCAAATATGACCCCAGCGGTTAATTTATTTTAAAATACCTATGGGTGTTTTCGAGATGTTGAACATGGAAATAGGAAAATATTTACGCCCGGTTTCACAGTATGGGTTTGATCTCGCTCAACTTCTGTCATTTTAAGCCTGTGTAACGACAGCACATTTTATTTTTGTTTAATTTAAAAGACACGCAAAATGTGTAAATTTTAATTTAGTTGCCCGTTATTTAAATGATATGTCAAGCAGGCCATGAGTTGTTTCTTTTAGGCTTGATATAACATTTAAAGTCAGTCTGGAGTTGATGTAATTTTGATCACTCACAAGGAAGGTACCCGAAGTGACCGCCTCCGATTTCGTTCAAACTTAAATATGTTACAGTCCATCGAAAAATAAGAGACACGTATTTTTTTAATCAACGGAAAAAGGGTTGTAGGGGGTGAAAATCACGCTTAAGGTTACCCCCTGAAATCATTTTTTTGATGTTTTCATGTATTTAGAATTTTTTTTGGAATGAAACCTTTATAGGATAGACCCATATGAGAAACAATTAAAAATGGCGAAGACACAATGTTGATCGGAGTTATAGGGCAAAAGTTATAAGTGCTGAAATTCACAAAATTCTTATTAAAAAAAACTACTTGTCCGATTTGAATGAAACTACTTTTAAATTAAAGAGCGCAAAAAAGTAGGACATACTTATTTTTGCGTTTTTCTATTAACTTGATTCTAAGGGGTGAAAATATCACCCAAAAGTTCAACCCCCGTCCTCTGAATGAAATTGGAAACAATTTTTTTCCCTGCTGTTTGCTTCCATTTTCCTATTCTTTATTATATTTTATATTATTTATTAATATATATACATATTTATTCTATATATACACATTTATTGGAGAGAACCATCATAAAAAATATGTAACCTTGTAAATTGTAAAGAAATTGAACTAAATAAAAGTTTTGAATGTTGCTATTAAAGTAGGGCTGCCATACGTCCCGGTACACCGGGACATGTCCCGGTTTTAAGCGTTGTGTCCCCGTGTCCCGGTCAGTACTTCTGTTATCTCGGTTTATAAATTAGTTACGCAGCGACTAATTTTCACTCATATATGGGGAAACTATAAGAACATAACATAATTCCAAAAAATTATATCAAAAAATAATACTTTTTAATTAATGACGAAAATAACTGCACATGTCGAAGACTGAGAATGGCAAATGACTACATGGCTTCACTTATGTCAAGAAGAATTTTTTCAGGATAGAACAAAATTTGATGTACTAAGAACACTTACATTAGTATTTTCTTAAATTTTGTCTTCCTGTAAAATGTGCGTGATAATGATTGCGCAAGTTTCTATAAGCAAAAGTTCATGCATGTTTATAAAAGAAAACTTAACCACTCAATAGACCCAGCAAGAAATTTCCCCTCAATCACGTATGCGTTCTATATATCATATAGAACGCATACGTGAATAAGAAAAATAAATATATTTATATAGGGTGTTTTTTTTTATGTACCCGAAGGTTTTTATTAAAAAAATTAACAAAACACAAAAATTTTTTTATTTATTGTTTATTTTCTGTAAATATAGATTTTTACAATTTTTTTAGTTAGTTTTTGAAAATGATATCTGCCAAGTGGCCCCCGCCTGCATCCACACACAAATCGGCTCTTTTTGCCGGTTAAATCAGGACACCTCGGTGGCCAGTGGTAATCGCCAAATTTCGATATCAATCGATTGGGGAACATTGATTTCAATATATTTATTGTTGTGCGAGCGGTATGAGGCACCACGCTGAAACCAATAGTGCTGCATTTCATTTTCCGCTAATTCATTTACCAAAAAATCGCGTACCACTATTTGATATCGCTCTCCATTCACCATCTGCCGTACACCATCATCATCTTCAAAGAAGTAAGGGCCAATGACTCTTGCCGAGCACACACCGCACCATACAATAACTTTGGGAGAATGTGCTTTGATGTTGCCACAGAACCACTTTCAATAAATTTGGGCACTAAACGTCAAATTGTCTTTGGTGTAGGCGCATTTCGATTGCGATATTTACTTCTATACGCGCGCTGAGTTAGCGTAACAGAGGAACTATTTTCAAAATAAAATTTAACAATTTCAGCGCGTTCTTTTGTTGTGTAGCAGATACAGAGTTAACATTTTATTGGACTAACGTTTTAAAAGCGGACTGTCACCTGTAGATTTGACAGCTTGGTGTGAAGTTATACCCATTTAACATCGGGTACAACAAAAACACCCTATATAAAATAATATGAGTTTCCTTTCCCCTATTTTATTTTCAAGCAAATAACATTCATTTTCAGGTAGTGTGACAGGGAGAAAAAATATATATACCTATAATGCATGAACCGAGAATATATAACACGGATATGCACGCACACTTATGAAAACGGATAGGTTCCGCTTCTGTGCTTATTCGTATCTAATCTTTCACTAGTGCACGGAATCTATCGACCGCCTTCTACGCGGAACCTATCGACCGGATTTTTCCCGCTGGGGAAATATGCGAATAGCATGTGGGCGCCGATTCACATCTCTTGCTGGCGTATAGCGAATTAAGACGTTATTTTTGTTGGACATGTTAGTTTGTAACAAACTTGCGCTGACGTCGGTCACATATTTACTTAATATTTCTCGTAATATAGGGTTGGGCAATACAGACGCAGGAAAGTAAACGTCAATTTAATAGGGAAGCCATTTTGAATTTTTGTCGTTCATATGTCAGTTTGTTAGTTGAGTGTTTGACATTTATCAATATGGAATCGTTTACAATCGAACAACGCGTTAAAGTTATTCAAGAGCACTATAAAAATGGTGCAAAAATAAAAAATACGTTTCTCGCATTACGTGATTTTTTCGGTTATCATAACCGCCCAAATGAGACATCAATCAGTCGTTTAGTGCGTAAATTAGAGTCGACTGACTCAGTTGGTAATTTACCTAAGTCTGACAAACCAAAAAATGTGTGTAAACCAGAAAATATTGCTGCTGTGAAAGAAAGTGTAAGGAGAATCCAAAATTAAGCACAACTCGTCGATCTCAAGAAATGAGCGATGATAACTGATTATTTTTTTTTTAAATTAATCGTTTCGACATAGAGGACGTCTATTTTCAGCTAGATGGTGCAAGATGCCACACCACTCGCCCCAACATCGAATTATTGAAGTCAAAATTCGAAGAATGCTTGATTCCACGCAGGAAAAATGTGCCTTGGCCTGCGCGCTCGTGCGATTTAACACCGCATGACTTTTTTTTGTGGGGATTTTTGAAAAGCAAAGTATACGTCAATAAAGCAGCTACCATTCAAGACCTAAAAAACAACATTACTGCCGAGATAAATACTATTGATACGACCATGTTGGAAAATATCATCGCAAATTTTGACCATCGTATCGACGTCTGTAAAACCAGTCGTGGTGAACATTTGAGTGATATTATTTTTCATACATAAATGTCATAAACCAATGTTCAAAATAAAATAATAAATTTAGTTGAAATCATATTTTTGTATTCTTTTTTGGCGTTTACTTTCTTGCGTCTGTATTGCACAACCCTTTAGTTTATTCGACAATCATGCCAAAAAGTGTTATTTTTTTGAGGATTACACCATAGAATGGTCATATATTAAAAAGAGAAAAAACAATTAAGAAGTTTTGTGTACGATTTGCGGCTTTTATGTATCTGTTAGTCATGGTGGTAAGTCGAGTGTCAGAGACCATATTAAAGTCCAAATTATCAGTTGCATCAACATCTAAAGATATATCGTCATTTATGATCAAAAAAAGGTCCAACGAAGATATGTTGATATGCGCTGCTGAACTAACCACTGCCTATAAGGTTAAAGCACCAACAATCATTCAGCTCTTTAGATTGTAAGACAAAACTGAATGCAGTCATGTATCCGGATTCATCTATCGCGGAAAAACGATCAACTGCAAGAACAAAAGCTACTGCTATAATCAAACACATTTTAGTTCCACTCTCTATCACGCAAATTAAAAGAGAATTAACAGAAGTTCCTTTTAACGGAATTTCAACTGATTCCAGCAATCATAAAGCCTAGAAGATGTGAAGTAAATAATGTTTTCTTTAAAATAAAAGAAATTTTGTCCAAAGATATTGAAGGAATCGGTTGCCCAGCAACAGCGTTGTGCGACGTAATCTACATCATGTAGACTACGCCATTCTTTACACGTCAACAATTCGATATAGACAATAATTTATTGTCTACATTCTCTACACGTAGACAATGAATGTGGATTTTGGCTTTAAATATACTAAGTAAATCCGTACTAATAGACGATTTAACTGGTGAAATACACTTTTCACATGCCTTATCAAGTACAGTGGTCGATAAAGCTTTTCTCCCAGGAATTCCTACATACGTTACACAGGAGACATAAAGCAATATATTTATTACTAACTTTTAGCAACTGAAATCCTCGCTCTTCAAAGCCTTTATTTTTGTCGGCAAGACATGTTTCAAAATTTTTATTGAAATCCAAAGCCAAAATTAAATTAATAAAGTTACATTAATAAATTACAGGCTATCAAAAGAATAATCACAATCATATTTGACATTTCAATTTGTACGACGATGACGATGAAATGTTATCCAAAACTAAAATATTGCATTGTATACGTCATTGTCGACATACTTGATATTTTCTACCCCAAATTTAATTTTCTACGTATTGTTTACGCTGAAGTGTAGACAATTAAAGTCTACGCGTAGAGGAACAACCCTGCTCAGCACACATACTCCACAATACAGCTTCTATTTCGGCGGATGTTATGTCAATTGATATGGAGTCTATTGTTCTAAAAGTTTACAAGTATTTTTCTACATTTACTTTGAGGGTCGAGCGTTTTAAAGAATTATGCATAAATAGCTTATAACAATATACTCTCTCATTCCAGAAGTCGATGGCTTTCAATAATTTCAGCTATCGAACGCTTACTAAAACTCTGGGTGCCATTGAAAGAATTTTTCGCATCTGAAGAGAGAGCCCCGAAAGCTATAGCTGACTTCTTTGCTAATCCTTTATCAGAACTTTACACTCTATTTGCACATAGTCAAACATTTCTAAATGAAAAGCAATTTAAAAAGATTGAAAAATCTGTGATTACTATTATTGAAGTAAAGAGTATTCTAGAGCAGGGATGAGCAACGTGAGGCCTGCGGGCCACATGCGGCCCGCTTTCGTTTTTCTTGCGGCCCGTAAATACTTTACTTTAATAAATATATATTTCCTCGAATTGAATTTAAATATGGATCATCAAGGAAAAAATCAGTTTGTATATAACATGCTTGATAAAATTAAAGCTTTTGAAAGCAAACTCAAAATTTGGTGTAAACATATGTTATCTAACAACATGTCACATTTTCCATATCTGAGAATAGAAAGCCCTGCAGAAACTAAAAAATATGCCCAGAAAATTGAAAAGCTAATTGGCGAATTTGAATCACGATTTCAAGTATTTAGAATGGAGGAAACAGTTCTCAGTTTAAATATTTTTTCCTCGCCATTCAATATAGACGTGGAAATAGTTCCAGATGAACTACAAATGGAACTAATAGACCTACAAAATAATACTGATCTCAAAAATAAATTTCAAAATGTGGATATAGCAAAGTTTTATCAAAATTACATAAGTTCTGAAAAATTTCCAAAATTAGTAACTAATGCAAAGCAAATCATGACACTTTTTGGCAGTACTTATGTTTGCGAGCAATTGTTTTCCGCTATGAAAATAATTAAAAGCGACTACCGATCAAGGTTAAATGATGTCAGATTAGAAAGCTGTGTGAGAGTTGCTATATCGTCTATATCTGCGAATATAGACCAGCTAGTTGCAAAAAAGCAGTGCCAAATTTCTCATTAAAATTTGTTTTGAAATTTTTCGCAGAGAAATTATTATTTGCAGTTTTTTTTCTATTTTTATCGTATAATTTATTTTTGTTATTGTTTTTTTGCTAATTTTTTAATAAAAACGTAATTTGCGCTTATTTATCTAGTTTTCAAATTTTTCAACATTTCTTTTATGCGGCCCGAACAAATTTTTAAAATTTTTATTCGGCCCGAGGCATAAAAAGGTTGCTCACTCCTATTCAAGAGGATACAAATAAACAATTGATAGACAGACTTCAAATTCAATATTTGGGTAGCCAATCAAGACAACTGTACAATAAGCTGAAGAATGAGAGCATAATACAACACAATCACAACCATTTCACCAAGAAATTCCAGATTTCTCCAGCACTGCCATCGGGTATCTCGAACAGTGGACTAAGCCAATGACACATTTGAATGCTTTTGCTTGGATGATTTAAAATGATGTTCCCCAATGGTGACAAATAGAAAAAACTACAGAATATTTAAATCAAAAGAGTATAATATTAGATTGTTCGCTGTATGAAGAATTTATCTACTTAAAATCGTTTATTGAATGTGAAATTTCTGATGAATGGAAAAAAAGGATATGCAGGAAAAGTGGATATACTTTTTCAGAAAAGCTAAAGAAGAAAGTAAAGCAAATCTTCACCAAAATTGTCAATATCTGTTTGTAATCTCAGCCCATAATGCTCATGTCGCAATGATTTCGTCGCAATGGAGGAAAGAATGTAGTTCACTCAAAATAACCACAATGGAAAGCATTATTCAATGCATATATAATTATGAAATAACCTGCATAGAATTTTATAATTATGTCAAAGGTGAAAAAAAGTTGTTAAAAAAAGGCTAAAGCGTCCGGAAAATATGAATGGAACTGACAACGCGGACGAAGCATGAGCCTAAAAAACTTGAATGTCAATATTTTCATAAATTTCATTGATTTTTTAAAATTTAATTTCTATGTAACCATAATTAAAAGGACTTTCTTTCCAAGATATATCATTCTAGCCAATTCTAGATCAGCTGCACTCTGTATCTGATCTAAAGTCAACCGAAGATTACTAAACCTTTATAGTAAAACGGTGAAATCGGCCTTACTACACAGTAATATCGAAAACATATAAAACGAAAATGAATATTTTCCAATGTAACTTTACAATTTTATTATACTTAAATAATTTATTTTTTCAGCTTACGCTTTTTAATCTACTTCTAATATTGTTAGTAATTTTTGACGTGTTTTTTTGTCAGGAACCATGCATACCAACGCTTTTAACTGTTTAGTGAAATAATTCTGCTTACTGTTTTGCTCCAAAACCCAAACTTCAAAAATTTCCGGAGGATAATAAAAGGCTTTTATGTACGCATCCACGATGTTCTTGTATTTCTGAAATTTAAAACCAGAAATCAGCTCCAGAATCGTTACAAAATGAGTAAAATCTAATAGCATCAAAGCTCGACCACCAGGTGAACATTTTTTAACATTTGAAAATCTGTAAGTATTTTTAATTACGCAAAGACTAATATTCTGAATTAGTTTGAGTACCCTTCAATTAACAAACTTGAAAAAAATCTATGACAACTTTTCCAAATTACTTCATAAGATATACAAAACGTTTTCGGTAATTCCTCTAAACGCATCGAGAAATTCTGGATGCTCTGAAAAAAATATTTAAACTGGATTATATTTTTAAATACATTTTTTATAGCAACAAACTCGTGTAATTTTATCCACATAAGAGCTATGTTGTGTGTTTACATGAGAGATATTCCAGTTAACGTTCTCCATTTCTGTTAATATTCTGCTGCAGTCGGTCATTTTTGCTATTGTTGACATCAAAATAAGTTCACAAATTTCGCTTTTATATTCTATATTGCAGCAATGCTCTTCAAAGTATTTTAACTGTGCAGCAGAAAGAAAATGATGTAAGCAAGGTCTAAGTTTTGCTAACTCTTCCATTAAGAAAACTATGCTCTCAGCTGCAATTATCCTTTGGGCTAAGCCAAAGGGAATATGTAGGTCACACAAATCTTGGCATTCCTTCAATAAAAAGTATTCAGTTTAGAATTTTACTATACAAAAAAAAAATAAATAACATATCAGTTAATAAGTCCTTGCGCTGACACATAAAAACGGCGTCAGGATTTTGAAGAAGGCAGAGCTTAGGTCATTTTGGGTTCTGACCGAAAAGTTTTTGGTTTGTTTTAAAGGTTAGAAGTATGTGAACATAACGAAAAAATCAAGAGAATTTTTTATAAATGAATAAAAAAAAGTTTAACAATAAAAATTATGACATTGACCAAACAAAATAAATAAATATATTTTTTTTATTAAATGTTATTTTTGGAATAACTAAGGAATATTGTGACAAATGTTAAGCTTATTTTTTTGTGCCCACGTTTTTTTTTAAATTTTAATTTTAAAGAAAATAATACATAATAAGAATATAATTTTTTCTAAAGATAAAAAAAAAAAACTTTTGTTGTTACAAAACTTGAAGAAATCTTAGAATAATAGTGGGGAAAATTTTCAATTTTTATAGGGTACGATACATACATATACTAAGTGAATAAAAATAGTTTCGGGAGATTACTATTTGGGATTTAGCATTAAGTTAAGAACTAGTGAATTAAAAAAAAAATTAAAAAGAAAAAAAAAGAAAACTTTCTTCTAATTAATTAATACATATAAAGTGTACAAAACGTCCGTATGTAAAACAAATACGAAAAGTGTGAACCGAACGGGAAAGCCGCCATTGTTGTAATTTACGGGCTTTGAGCATCATTAGAAGAAAAACAAAAAAAAACGATGTTTACGGAATCGTCTTCCGTTAACAAAACAGCTTTACTAAATCACTGCTATCAACTTTATTATTTACACCGTTTTGGCTACAAGAATTAATAAATGATTTCAAGGAGGTGAAGGTTTAGATTTGGATGCAGTGTAAAAGTGAAAGGAATTATTCATTTAAGTAGATTAATTTTGGGTATAGGATAGATTATGTTTTTTTTTTATTTTAATTTTTAAATAAACTAAAACTAGTCCTCAACTATATAGATATATGTACGTATATAGATATACGTACATATACATAAAGTTTATAAAACAAACAAAAGTTGCCTAAATTTTGAGAAAAGAGAAATTTTCAATTTTGTATTACATTGTAGAATGGATGAAATATTATAGTAAAATAATTTATTCGTTGTATCAATCGGGATCTAGTTTGTATTTAGGATCTGAAATAATTCGTTAGGGAATATGTAATTATTAAAATACTTATTTCATTAAATTTTGCTAGTATAAATTAATATTTTTGTATTAAAATATATGTATAAGAGGGAAAAAGAAAGATCTAAAGAATCTACTTAAGTTAGAAATTACATTTTTTACTGTCTAGGAATTATTTTTTTAGTCTCGGATTGCTGGGCCCGTCAACTCCGTTGCGGAAAGAGGAATTTACGTAAGATTGATTTATTTATTTTTTTAAATTGAATTTATTTGCCAACTATTGCGGCTATACATTTTTTTTCCTAGCTAATAATTACAATAGTTACACCATATATTTTTGGGTGTTTTCTTTTGTTTAATTTCTTTTATATATAAATTTTTTTTATTGCATTAGTAATAAATTTTCTTGCATAACACTTACTTTAGTTAAACGATTTAAATTGCTTTCTTTCGCATTTTTTGGAATAAATAATGTTTAAATAAAAATTCTTTAATTAAGATGTCCTAACCCTTTTTCCATCATAATAAGTTTAATTTTCAGGTCAGCCAGCCTAATCATAGGATGGACGAGCAAGGGGACTTAACTCCTTTGTATCGAATTTTTTTTCTTCTCCTGTTTAGCTTTTTTTCTGTTTCTGCGGCATGCAGTCCCCTTTTATTTGAGCCTAGCGCTTTTATCTTTGAAAATTCCGGCTTATAGTAGCGAGATTTGGTCCAGTGTGTCAGTGGCAAGAACCACCCCTTTAATTCTACCACTATAGCCGCGCATAGCGAGCTCTCTACGCCGTCACATACAAGACACCTGGAAAATCGTGCCTATGTTTGGTCCTTGGGGGTTTGGACCCCTGCAAAAAAACATATGGTCACGTAACACAGCAAACCAAAAGTTAAAAGACAATCTAGATAGCACTTATTAAACAAAGATTTTAGTTTAACACTGTCAAACAAAAAATTAAAAAATATGAAATATAAGTTTATTTCATTAGAATATGTTTCAGAACTCTAGCGAACACTTCTAGTACACAAATAATATGTCTAATTTAAATTAAGCAGTTACAAAAGAAAAACAAACTTTGGAAGCTGTCTTTTAATAAAATTAAAGTTTTGAAAATGGGCTCCTGCTTTTTTGCTATTAATGTAGATGAGTATATCATCCACTCTGATCCTTAAGGATCGTAGAACGGGAGATCGCAGATAACATACCTTTATTTGTTTACGAAAGTTTTTGCTATACATATTTCTAGAAGGAACCTAAAGTGGGCTATTCACTATATTTTCCAAATCGTCTAATGGCTCTCTTATTCCATGTAAAGTATATGGAAATGACGATTTGTAAGTAAAAATTTCAATATGTTTAAAAACTTGGAATTTCACATTTAATTTGTTTAACTGAATGAAAATTTCTGAGCAATAAGCAACTCTTAAGAACCAATCTTCATCCGTAAAATACATCATAAAATCTTATTTCCCTTGTATTTCCAGCACTTATTTTCATCATTTAACTTATAAACTCATTCGATAATATTTCCTTTGGATAACCTACGGACAGCAATGTAGTATACAAGAGTTTCGTGATCATGTTTTTGTAAGCTTCTTTGAACAAAAGTATGTTTAAGGTTTGAATTCAAGGGTTGAGTACTTCTTGCAGACTCTGGAAGAGCTTTAGTAACAAGGGCAAATAAGTGAATCATGCAGTGTATGCCTTTTACTTGTAGTCTTTAAATTTTTTCTGAAATCCTGACTTTGATTTAAGCATAACGGACGCACCATCAAAAAAAACTTCACACAAATTTTTCTATTTTGAATAAATAGTTGGCATAAATAAACGCATCATGTCTTTCACATATTTATTTTTTGTTATAGTTTTTAGTGATCTACAAACAAAAATTCTTTCTTGATGTGATTCATATAAATATATTTCGCAAAAACAACTAACTGGGACCATGAGCTAACATATATAGACTCATCGAGTTAAATCGAATAGAGAGGATGATCTTATATGAGTTAAAATGTTCTACAGCACCACAGGGAGTTTCACAACATTCAAAAATTACCATTCGCTATTATCGCGGAGGTGCTTATGCGAATATATATATATATATATATGCTAGTGGGCTCTGCCCCCTGCTCGCTTCGCTCTCAGACCCCCGATTCGCTTCGCTCAGCCACTACGGTTCTATTGCGTCTTCTTACCTGCTGCTTATAACTCATTTCCTTTTGTTTTTTTAATTTTCAAGATATATAACAGAGAGAAAGAGAGATACAAAAAATAAAATTTGTGCACGGCGACAGAAAGCTTTTCGATATATAATAGAGAAAGAGATGAATAAAATAAAATTCTCGCACGATTCCAAACTATTTTTATAATAGAAAGATAGAAAGGGAAGAAATATGAAATAATTGGTATATCATAATGCCTGGGACTCACTAGCGCTTAATGGCACAAAATTTAGTGCTAAATGCAATAAATTAGTCCATTGGTCTCCACTTTTTCTCAATTTTTCCATAGGCAAAGCACCTTTGTATGCAGATGAATTTTCCTTGAAAGAAACGACTTATTTTCGCGACACAGGTCTTTTCTCACTAATTTTTTCATCCATTTGATCCAGAAATCGTCAGAAATATTCTTTTGTTACTGTTTTTCTCTTTTCGAGATATTACAAATTCTTTTAACTTCCTAACAAACACGGATTATTTTCGATAAAAATTTAAAGTCAGCTCTCCATTTATTAACAGTTGAAAATGAAGGAGCAAAGTCCTGATACACATTCATTTGCGTACATTTTTTTCTGCGTTGGTTCATGACTCCCTAGGGGTCACCACTCAGCTTTTGGCTCTGAGCTAGAAAGTATTTTAAAAAATTTTTACCTTAGAAAATAAAATTGAAGGCCAAACATCTATGCCAAAGGCTTGGTGTTCTCTGTAATATTTGAATTTTTGTGCTAGTCTCTCTTCAAAGCATTTTTTAACAAATGTTGGCTAAAAAAAAATCAAAATAAATATATATTATAGCTATTGACATATTATATCACAAATCTAGTATAAATGAACATTTTTTCTACATTTCTAACTTTACTAATATAAAGCTGTAATTCTAAAATAATTAAAACAAAATAAAACGGCAATTAGATATATTGTAATAAACAATATCAATTTTATTAGTCATAATTATTATTCATATCAATTATCACTATTATTGTCATCAATTATTAGTCATAAGGTAAGATAGTTTAATATAATTAGTAATAGGGTAATATAATATATATTAGTCATAAGTTCATAATAGTTTATTAATTAGTAATAGGTTAATGGAATACAATTAATCATTTAGTCATAAGGGAATTGAATTACTTTCTCAAAACATATAAATATGTAAAGTTCAAAAGTAAGACTCTCTGTTTTTGAAACAGGGTTCTAGTTGGTTTAAAAATAAAGTTTATTATTAACGTAACCATTGTCATTTCATTACATGGCGACTGTGACAGTTTCGCTGAAAGTGACGTTAAAAAAACCTTCAAGTGAATTAATATAGCTATAATACCATATAAGTATATTTATTATATTAACAATGAAGTGAAAGTGAATGTTTAAATGAATTAATGAATGGTTATAATTAATATAATATAATAATATAATATAAATATATTTATTATTAATGAGACAAACTGAATGAATTGATAAAAAAAAAAAACGAAGTGATTGCAAAAAAAAAATTAGACAACCACAATCTAAGCCCCAGGAAACCATTAACGTAGGAGCAGTATCAGCGAACATGACTTCAAGCAACGAACCATCGACATAATTATATCAGGTTGTACATATTTATTGTTAACTTTAATGAAAGCCGCAATATCTAAAGTAATAGCAAGGTATTTCAAAGAACAAATTAAAGTAAGCATATTTAGGACCGAACTTTCTAAAACAGGGAACGTTTAGAATAACTTGAACGAACAAAAGTAATTATTACATGCAATTTTAAAAATTATAAAAATTAAAAATTTCTTTTTGATGATTCTAAAAATTTATCAATATATTACAATTTATACTTTCTACTTATATTTTTTTTATATAAAATATATAACCTTGTTCAAACGCGTATCTATTGCTAATCTTTACCTGAACATATGGATAAAAATCTAACGGAAGTCACAGAGAAAATAAATAGGATACTAATTAAACTAAAAAAAGACGGTACAAAACCGAAAACAGAAAAAGTAATTCAAGACAAATTAAACGAATTAGATGCCTTACAAAATCATTATATGTAATGAGCTTTTCTCTTGTGCTGTAAATAAATTAGACCCTGTTGAAATTAATACATACATATCAGAAAGAGAGGAGGTTCTGAACATTATTACGGAAGCTAAAAATAAATTACAAAACACGAAAGTGATACAAAAACAAAAGGAAGGAAACATATCTAAAGAAAACCAAATACAAACAATGGAGCACTTTGATTTGAAAACTGCAGCGAACATAATTCCAGACTTTCATGGTGAAGAAGCTGATTTAAAAGATTTCCTAGATGCGATCGAATTATATGATGAAATGTCGGACGACACGGGAAAAGCAAATTAATCAATTTTGTCCTAAAAGTTAAAATAAAAGGAGCAGCCAAAAATAAAATCAGTTTAGGAAGCACCCCCAAAAACTTTATTGAACTAAGCAAACTACCAAGAGATCGCTTCGCCTCAAAACTAACTCTAAATAAGTTAAGCAATGAATTACAAAATTATAAACAACAAAAACTGTCTATTAGTGAATTTGCGTTAGAAATAGAACTACTAACTGGAAAAATAACTAATCTTCAAGTTAAGGAATTAGACGAAAACGGCAAAACTATCGTAGCAAATGTTAACATTCAATATGCCCTAAACGTCTTCAAGATTGGTGTAAATAATAAAATACAAAGTGTCCTACTAGCAGCAAACCCAAAAACAATAAATGAAGCTATTCCCATAGCCCTCCAAGCTGAGGCCAGCTTACCCAAAGAAGAAAAATTTGAATTCATTGGAAACATCAAGGAAACTAAATATTATAATAAAAACCTTTTTAATAATCAAAGAACAAATTATCCTTCCCGACGAAAACAAAATCAATATAACTTTCACAATAGGTATCGAGAGCAAGCCAAATATCAATCTCATACAAATTATAACAATAATTATAACAATGCAAAAAATAATAATTATTATCCCAGGAGACAACAATATAACTTTACTAGAAAGATTTCCAAAACCAAACAACCCCTCAATTCAGTCGAGTGGGAACAGAGTTGAGGGCAGATATAGAGAATATACCCATTAAAATATCGAGAAATTAAGGCCGTTAACACAAGTTCAGGCAATTTCATAAAAATTTTTACAACTATGACCAACAATCTTAACACTCTCATGCTTGACACCGGGTCAGACATTTCAATATTTAAAGAAGAAAAAGTTAAAAACAAGCAAATAATATACAGAGATGAATGTTGTGTTATTCAAGGAGTGACTGCCGGCAAAACTAAAACAATTGGTCCCACTAATACTAAATTAAAACTCAACGAGAACACTGAAATCATTCATGAATTCCAAATAGTGAACTCCGATTTCCCAATTGCATCAGATGGAATCTTAAAGAGACTTCTTTACCAAATACCGATATACGCTCTAGCGTATATCTATTATGATACATTCAAAATCAACTTGTCTCATTGCCGAATTGAAATTCCTTTTACGGACAAGATAGAAGAGAATAAATTCATAATACCATCTAGAAGTGAAGTACTGTCAGATACATATATTCCGATAGAAAAACATGGTGAATTCCTTGTTGAAGCCACTGAATTACAAACAGGCATTTTTTCTTCAAATACTATAGTAACATCTAAGAACCCACTTATAAGACTTATTAATCTAACTACAGAAGACGTTATATTAGACTCATTTATACCAAAACTAAGGCAATTGTCTGAATTTCATACTATAGTACCGCATAGAAACAAAACCCGCACGAAAATAGCAGCCTCAAGAATACGACAATTTAAACAAGAACTGAATCTAGACAACCTAGAAAAACCCTATAAAGAAACCCTACAAATACCCTACCCTACAAATTTGTACCCAATACAATGATATATTTAATCTATCTACAGATAAACTACAGGCCAATAACTTCTACAAACAAATTATCAAAGTCACCGATCCAACACCAACTTATATTAAAAACAATAGAACACCTCATGCGCATAAAGAAGAAATAAAGAAACAAGTTAAAAAATTGCTAAAAGATAACATTATTGAACCTTCGGTATCACCATACAATTCCCCGCTTCTGTTAGTACCAAAAAAATCAAAAGCTAATGATGATAACTGGCACCTAGTCGTCGACTTTCGACAGGTCAATAAAAAAATAATAGGTGACAAATTCCCTCTACCAAGAATTGAGGAAATCCTAGATCAATTAGGAAGAGCTAAATTTTTTACTGTATATGACATGAAGAGTGGATTTTATCAAATTGAAATCGATGAAAACTCAAGAGAATCAACAGCTTTCTCCACGAATGAGGGACATTTCATGTTTAAAAGACTTCCTTTCGACCTGAAAATTAGTTCCAGTAGTTTTCAACGTATGATGAACATTGCAATGCATATGGATGTTCACTTAAGCACCACAACCAGAACCTTGTCAATATCTCCGATAGACTGAGAAAATTCAATATAAAACTAAATCCTGCAAAATGCTATTTTCTGCAGAATTCTATCACATTCCTTGGCCATCAGATTTCAGACAAAGGAATAATACCAGATCCTTCTAAATAGGAGACTATACAAAATTACCCAAAACCAACGAATCCAGAAGAAGTACGGCGGTTTGTCCAATTTTGCAACTACTACAGAAGGCTTATCAAAAATTTCGCATTCTACGCTAATACGTTAAATAAACGCTAAATTTGACTGGAGACAGGAATGTCAGATTAGTTTCGAAACATTAAAAACTCACTGATCTCAGCTCCGATTCTATGCTACCCCTATGCACCTAACGTGGCATGTGGAGCCATCCTATCTCAAATAATCGACAATAATGACATGCCCATATCGTATGCTAGTAAGGCATTTACAAAAGGTGAAAGTAATAAATCCACAATTCTAAAAGAGCAAACGGCCATTCACTGGGCTATCACATATTACAGAGCATACCTATTAGGAAAAAGGTTCACCGTCCGATGTGACCATAAGCCTCTCGTCCACCTTTTTAGTATGAAAGACCCAAATTCAAAACTGACAAGAATACGTTTAGATCTAGAGGAGTATGATTTCGACATCGAATACATCAAAGGCAACCTGAACTTTGGTGCCAACGCCCTTTCAAGAATATCAATTAATTCTGACAATCTTAAGGAAATGAATACATTTGCAGTACAAACAAGGTCTATGAACAAAAATTATAAAGGAAAAAAAAAACAAGAAGATAACTGTAAATCAGATACAATAAGCCAAATGTCAGTTTACGAAACGACTCAAATACATAAAAATTTAAGTGATAATACTTCGAAGAGAATAAATCTAACGCCCTTTTTATGTGCATAAATAATTTTAAAATTTCGAAAATCCAAACAAGGGATTTAACTAACTACAGCAGAATGGACATTGCTCTAGCGCAGGCCATTCGTAGTTTAGAAAATGTAGTACTACAATCAAAAGTGAAATTGAATTCAAACAAAGTATATCTATCGAACAAGGATAAGATTTTTAATTTCATAAAGAAAGAACACTTAAAACAAATTGGAAATAAATCCCTACAAAAACTGAAAATAATTATATACAACCCACATACAATACTAACAGATGCAGATGAAATCAAACAATTAAACAAAACAATGGGAGGAATCGAAAGAAACCATAGATGTATGAACGAGTACTTGCGGTCTTTTGTAAATGATACAAAAAATGATTGGGATGACTAAATAAAGTACTATGAGCTTGCCTAAAATACAACACCCTGTGTAGAGCATGATTATACACCTTATGCGTTAGTCTTCGGAAAAAGACCTCTACTACCTTTTGATACTTCTACTTCAGAAATTGATCCTGTGTACAATGTTGATAATTATGCAAAAGAACTTCAACACAGAATAAAGACTACTATTGTACAAAAAGAGCAAAAGAATATCTACTAAACAATAAAACCAAAAGAAAAAATAATGATAATGATCATTCAAATCCATCAAACGTAAAAATAGGCGAAAAAGTGTTTCTAAATACTAACAATAAAAGAAAGTTAGATCCAATCTAATCAGGACCATATGTAGTGACAAAACTACATTAATTCTGAATTAAAATGCTTAGAAACAGGTAAAACGCAATAGGTACTGGGTACACAACTATGAAAACTATGTAAAACTTTAAATTTATAAGACTTTTAATAATTTAATAATTTCACAAAAAAAAAAAAAAAAAAGGGTGAAGGTGTAATATACAATATCAATTGTTAGTCATAATTATTATTCATATCAATTATCACTATTATTGTCATCAATTATTAGTCATAAGGTAAGATAGTTTAATATAATAGTTTATTAATTAGTAATATTCTAATGGAATACAATTAATCATTTAGTCATAAAAGAATTGAATTACTTTCATAAAACATATAAATATGCAAAGTTCAAAAGTAAGACTCTCTCAGTTTTTGTAACAGGGTTCTAGTTGATTTAAAAATAAAGTTTATTATTAACGTAACCATTGTCATTTCATTATAATGTTATATAGTAACTATTTTTATTATTTGATATAAAAAAAATATTACTTCAAGGAGTGTATTGCAAAAACCAATGCCAGGACAAGAAGAATAATTCGTTAAGCTCAAGCGAAGTTTTTGAAATACTAAAAAGTTATTTAAGAGAGGACAAAATGCGCAACGATACCAAAAGAAAGGCATAAAACTCTATAAATATTCTCTAGATTGAATAATTTATATTCGTGATTTATAAAAGTTGATTGATGAATAGCTAATGAAACTAATGCAAAGATTTTCAACTAGAAACTACTTTTTATCTCCAATTTTTTTGTTAATTGAAGTTGCGAAGCAAAAAAATTTTTTCGTTGTTTTTAGAGTGTAGAACAAGATTTTTCGATAGCAAAACGTTTTAAGACATAGCATTCAAAGCAGCTCAAAAAATTATATTAAAATTAATGATAAAGGATTCTTCAAAACTTACTGTTTCACGCGCAAAAATGTAATGAACACTGCACATATAGAAATCCACTAAGTCCACAATTGATGGTACTAGAATAGATGAAAGGGTGGGAAGTAACACACACACATGCAAATACCTTCCCAAGTACCTAAAAATATTGAGCGTTGTGTTTGTTATGATTAATCTGTAAAATTTATTTTAAAGAAAATTATATGTTAATTAATATTTAACTTCTTTACTTTTTTATCTCTAAAAGTATCATATTGGTTCCCTGTATCATTTCATTATTGATATATTTTTCTTCACATGTTACACATAGCATATCTTCTTCGAGCGTTGATAATTCTAATATCCCTTCAAATGGAGAATTTTTTTCTATAAATTTGTTAAAATAACCATATAGTTCATTAGTTGATGATTTATTTGGGTGTTGGAGATTTTGGATGTCTTTTTTTGGTAAACTTTCTATAATATTAGAATCGAAAGACATCTTATTAAATATTGTACAATATTTCGTGATAAAGGATTTAAGAGTTCGAAATTCCTAAAAAAACATTTATTTTACTATAAGTAAAATTACGCACATTAAATACATACATGAAGCATAAAAATATTATAGAATGAATCGACAGGCACCCAAGACTCATGATGTAAAAACAGACAAATTTCATTAAAACATATTTTTTCAAAATTTTTCAAAAAATTTCGGCTCCTTTCTAATATATAACAAGTCAATTTTTTTGAATTTTCACCGCAAAATTCTGTTCCTATCTTTTTTAAATGCTTCGATATAGATATTAGTTGAACAAACTGTTCAAATTTAATATCCTTAAATACAGAACTAGATAGATATATACATATTTTTGATTCTATATCACACCAGATTCGAATTTTTCCTTTTTGTAGATCTTCAATCAGGTTATTATTATAATGTTGAAAATGTGATTCTGTCCATTGGCTTTCATTTTTATGCCAGTGATATATTTGATATTGTGAAACCAGAATAAACCATATAGAATTGCAAATGAATAAAAAACATGAAACATATTTTTCCGGAATTATCTTTTCACAAAGTTCTTCGAAAGTAAGTTCACATTCTTCCTGAACTTGCCCGAATACTACGATTTGAACTGACGCCACAATAGTAGAATGTAATAAGCAAACATATTTTATTTGCAGCTAAAAAAATAAATGTAATTAATAAAAAAAATAAATCCATGCTGTTCATTGAGTAAAACGTAATAATACCAACTAATATTATCAAAAATATCTAAACATACTTGTATATGTTAAGTGTCATAAAATTCAAAAAAGAGATTTTCTTTTAAGTGTTTTCAGTATTCTTTTTTTGTTGATTTACTTAACTGTCAAACATTTTATTCAGCACAAAATTTTCAACATCCGTAGTTATTATGTATTTTTATAAAATTTAATAATATATTTGCAGTTGATTTTGAATCCCTTTCAGAATGTCCTATCAATGACAGTTTTTATTAAAATTAAAAGAAAATAGTAAATACTTAAAATATAAATTAATATTGAAATAATAAAACTATCTGTAAGAGCGCAAAAACACATTGTAAATTGAAGTGACCTTATAAATAGTTCCAGATTTAGAGTCCATATTTATTTCCAGCACTTTATATACCACTTCCCATGACAATGAAAGTTTTAAGTTTTAGAGCTTCTAAAGAAATAAACTCAAATAAATAAAAGAATGTTATAGATCTAGTACTGTTTTTTCACAAGGATGTGTTAGAAGTAACAAGCAAAATTTATATGCTTTACATTATTAGATTATCTTAATCACCCGAAATATATACTAAAAACATAAACCTATAGTATTTAGACTTTATCTATACCATATTAATGATGGCATGCGCAATTTATAAGTTCAACCATTTGATACTCCCTTTTTATTTCAAAAGTTAAGTTAAACAAATTACTTGGTCAAGAGCATTTGGTAATTTATTTAGTATTTTGTAGGCTGTAAGGAGGTCTTTGTATTTTTCAGCATCAAAATTATGTATTATCTGAAACAAACTACTATTAGTAATTTTAAATTATTATAAAATCATTAAAAAATACCTGGCTTAGAATATTTTCTAATTCAATTTCAGTAATTAAAAGTTTTTCCCCTAATTTACAATGCAAAGACTCAATGCAATTGTACTTCACAAATTTACAAGAAAACTTCTGACGTTCTAATAAAAATAAAATAGCTCCAGAATAATTGTGCACTTCAAGATAGTTCTTCAAATCACTCGTAGTAGATTTCTAGTTAAGTAAATTAAATAATAGAAGAACATTCAGAACTTTTATTTACCATTATTTTAAGGATTTTTATGGACTTTAACAATTCATGTAATATTAATTTTTTTCTTTGCGCTGCTAACATTCCTAGTATCATAGAAGTAAGTTGTTTTTTTGCATTAACAAGACAAAACTTTGCTTTTCTGCATCTCCAAAGCGCATATTGAAGTAATTCTGAAATTTTTATGATATTTTCAGTTTGTTTTAGGAAAAATTCTTTCTTCTCTAAAAGGATCTGGACCATTTTAAAAGATAAATCGTCAAATTCCTTTTCTAAAATTGCAATCTTTGTCTCTAAGCCGGCGCAGGAAAAATCTGATTCAGTTAAATTCTGTAAAAAAAATTTAGTATTTCAAATTGGAAAGATTTGAAGGAAATATACATCACATCAAACAAAAAATTAAATTTGTAATAATATAATTCATTTTGTCCTAGATATAATTTAATAAAAGCTTTTATCAAAATTTTTCATCGGTGTTAGAAATTTGAAACACTAAACTTAAATTCTGTGTTAAAATTTGGTATATTCTAAATTTCATTAACACACTGAGGACGGCGCAGTTTTTTCCATTTCGTTTCATCTGGCGGCAATGAAAGTCGTGCTTTATCTGGCGACGCCTTGAACAAAATGTTGTTTAGCAACAAATTTAAAAGTTGATTTTAATAAAAAAATTATTTTAACCACAATTTTTTTCAACTAACAAAACTATAGCCCATATGATCCATTCAAATAAAACATTCGCGTGTGTACACACCGTCCTCAACGTGTTAAATAAAAAAAACATATTGAAATAATTTTATCTATAAATCAGCAAAAAGAAAAATATTCGGTGACAGGGTTTTTTCAAGCATAATAAAATAATTTAAAAATCTCAAAGAGGTATCCTCTTTTTTATTATACGATATTTGGATATTTAGGCTTAGTAAAGAATATTGCATTTGAAATTGATATTGAAAACAGTAAGAAAATATTGAGTTTTCGCAGGTATTTTTTCAATTCTTAATGTTCAAAAAGATTATGTAAAAAAACAAGTAATTACAATTAATTCAAACGATAAACTATTTTGTTTACCATAATTAGCTGCCTTTGAATTGCTAAATCATCTTCATAGTCCGCTGCAACATTATTTACCAATTTTATTACAATGTTAGAGACTTCCATTTAATATTATTTTGGTTATTGTTGTTTTAAGTTTTTGTGCCTTGAAATAAATAATGAAAACCTAAAACATGAATCAAATGTCACTAATATTTACATATAACTTAATTTCTGCTTATTATCTCCAAAAACTCCACTAAAATTTTCTGCTAATTCACAAATTTTATTTAGTTTTTAATATAAGGAAAGCGAAAAAATAAAGTCATAAACTTGTATGATTTAAAAATGAAAATGTAACTTAATTCATTCATTCGTTATTTATTGGGATTAAAATGATAAGTATAGATTTTTTTACACTATTTTTTTTTTCAATTTATTTTATTTGAGACTATTAAATACATAGAATTACAAATTTTAGATATCTTAAAATCTATAATTGACTGTGAAATAAATTGCCCCGATTTAATTATAAAAGCCTATTCAGGTGAAACATAAACCCTTCTAGCCTGTAGAAGAGATATGTACTTTTAGTAATACAAATAAAGCAAATGACACTGTCAGATAAGAAAATTCTGCAGGCTTAAGTGCTGCCATTTTAATTTATTTCAAATAATAAAATTAAAATATAGTTTCAAATCGTTACAGTAAAAAAATGTGTAAAAGAAAAAAGCAAAACAATTACAGCATAAAAATAGTGTAATTAACAAAGAAAATATAGTTTTAAGAAAATAATTTGTATCATTTATACAATAGGCTATTTGACAGTATCAAAAATAATTTGCTATTTATAATAATTCCTATATATTATCAATTTAAAAAGCATTTTGTAGCAAAATAACTAAATAATATTAATTATTTTATCCAAAATTTCATAAATAAAAATAATTTTTTTTCACCGTTTGTGAAATATCAAAAAACGCTCTGGATTGGCTGTTTCTATGATGACGTCACATGCTTGTAAACACATGATTTCTGTCAAGTGATATTGCTTTTGGTTACATTATTTATATTGATTGAAATTAGTGCCTATTGTGTGTTTAATTTTTAAAGTTTCATAATTATTACTTTTTATTGTGTTATTACTTTTTATGGATACCAACTTTGTGAAGGCAGACTCAAGAAATCTGCCTAAAGTAGATGTTATAATGGTGGGAGCTTTTTTCAGAAATAACTCTGATTTTAATGCTGCTGAGCTGAGAAATGTGAAAACAACAATGTAAATGTTTAACTTTTTTAACTTGCAACTTATAGCTATGTTAATAAAGATATTTTGCTTTGTGCAATTTTTGTGTTTATGATAATTGGGTTGTCTTTGCAGGGCCGCAAGAGAATCGTATGGGGACGATGCTATTGGATATGTGGAATTGCATCGTAAATTAGGCATTTGCACAATTTGCACAATTAAAATATTGTTTTGATGGAGCGCCTCCATAAAAAGACACATCACTGTCAGATTTTTCTTCATTTATAAATCCAATCCTCTTCCTTATACTAAAAAATTTACTTTCAGGCCCTTTTACATGAGGTTGTCTAAATATAATGTTTATTGGAGAAGTGCTACAAGATGTAGTAGGAATTTTGTACGGTGAAACAATGGTATCTGTTGTCAGAGTCCTTGTCTGTACTTGTTTACTTCTAAAGTACGCTTTTTTAACACAATTAAACTGAATTGATTTATCAGCAGTTACAATTGCTTCGGTTGATGTACTTTTGCTACACGTTTGAAATAATTCTGGAAAGATAAAACCATGATTACTTCAATAAAACTTAGTTCAAGCAAGCCTACCCATTGGCATATTCTCCGCTTTTTCATTACAAACTCCATCCATCGTAGCAGTAGGCTGATCATTTTTTGCTACTTGTAGGGTGTTTTCACATTCTTCAATGAGTTTCATTCTTTGCCGCTTAACATATGCCGATCGACAACTATTTGTACCGCCCATTCCTTTATTACGATCCTGTTGGCAGTTAAATTTAGAAGGTAAAACTCCATTCACCATATTTATTCTCTGACTGAAGCCCATTTTGTATTGGTAGTAGTTCACCATATCTTTTTCTATCTGTTAGCAAATCAAGTTAATAAAATTAAATAATATATTTATGCTTTTGTACCTCAAAGTGATCTTCACAGAAGAAAATATTTGTAGTACCCATTATTTCATTGGGATTTCTTCGTGCAAGTTGTAACCAGGTTCGGCGTATTTTGGCGTTTTTCGGTACACATACAAATAGTTTTCCAGGAGTTTTGATACTTGTATGTGTACATTTTGGCACTGCACACCATTTATAACACATTTTTTTTTATTTCAGTTCTGAAAACACGCTTAAAATCTAATAAAAATCACAAATCACTAGACTCACGCGTATATGACTATTATGACACTTTGTTTACAACATTGTGACGTCAGCGAAACCAGTACGACGCCATATTGCTTAAGGTATCGTTTTGACATGTCATTTAAATAATGCATTTTCAATTTCAATTTTTAGAGTAAATACTGATCAGAATTAAAAATGAAAAAATTTTATGAGTTTCATAAATCCTGTTTAATACTTTTAGCAAATTTAAAAAAATTGTCAAATAGCCTATTCAATTAATTTAAATACAGATTCCTAGTTTTTGGGCCTTTTTTCATTTTATATGTATAGGGTGGTTATACACGAGTAGTCATGACATGCATAACTTTTCGAAGTTACGGGCGAGACGCATAAAGAACAGTGAGTTTGCAATGAGCTCTTTATACTAGCATGATGCTAGGCTTCCACCAACCTTTTACATCTGTACTGTAATTTTTTTTGCATTGCCAGCATAGGAAAAGTACATCGCTGGCACAAGTGTAGGTACATTAGTAAAGTACAAATGTAGATGCCATTTTTGACGATTTTTATAAGGCAGCACTGGAAAATAATCTATTACATTCCTTTCGAAATTGTTATTTCGAAAGCCATTTTGACATGCCAAATGTCAAATAGAGCATTGAGCTTGGTGATTATTTAATATATGAGAGCGTAATCCGTCGAGTTTCGATAAAAGCGTCATCAAGAGTAGTTCGCATTTTTGTTTTGCTCAAATTTAATATATTTTGCACATTTTAATTGCATTGTTCGATTAATTAATTTGTTTTGCTTACATAAAGTTATTCATTACATTACTTTTATTAGTGGGTGTATAGAAACATTCTTTATATTTTACTGTGGCTTCTGTAGCTGTAAAATATTTGTGACAAAGAGCGTCACTGATGCCATATTGCTTTCTATCAAAGCTGTACTGCTTGTTATTATTTGGTTTCAAACTAAGAGCATTGAATACATCAAAGAACTGCTAATTAACATACATAACTTTCATTATTGGTTATAACAATTAAATTCTGGATAAAAATATTATATGAGTTGACGGAAGCCATCTTGGTTACTTTGTTAATAAAATTCAGATGAATTGGAATCATCTTGTAAAATTGTCGTCACATTTTGAATTTTCAGCACCATCAGGATTAATAGTTCTATCTTCAAACAAAGCAGTGGTGCTAGTGTGCTTCGAATTTAATTTTTAATTTTAAAATCTTCTCTTTCGTGGCGAAATACTGACATACAACTATACAACAATTCACTCAGTGCCTACAGATATCTAGTTATAAGTTTGTTATTTTGATATCTTTAGTAATTAGATATATGATAGAATTAATTATAAGTATTAATTTTATTAAGTAAATTGCTACATAGTTACTGTTATGGGATATATTAGTACCATATTGATTAGTTTTTGATCTATTGTTTAGCGGCTCTATACTTAACTTCTTCTTAGGATTTAGCATAGCACATAGATTCGATTGTCAGCAAGGGATAAGTTTTCACTGTACACTAACATCTGGTGGACCCAAAATGCCAGAAAAATTAAAAGGTAGTGCTCCATCTAATACTCCTTCATGCTCGCTGTCAACTAGACTGAAAAAGTCAAAAGAAGAACATGGACCCACGGCCATTTTGGACTCACCTGAAAAAACAGGACGTTCCACCCGCAATTCAAAACCGAGAAATCTCGCCAACAGCTTCAGAGTTAACGATTTAACAGCCCCTAGCTCGGAGCACAATCTTGTCCTAAGTTCGGAAATCAACCGCACCATGTCGAATAATAATCATACAATAGACACGGTCTCACCTATCCTCTCGAGTCCGTTCGACACACTGGCTAAGGTTGCCTCAGAAAAGTACGTATCAAGTCCTTCAGTTGGTCGTCAGCTAAGCCCCAACATTTCTCGCGATCATAACTACTCCTCCAAGAGACTAAACTCTTTCATTGGCCTCGACGAGGTCACTCTGGACCACAACATCACACGCATCCAGGACACAAGAATTGAAGGCGTTACAACCCCTGTCCGCCGGTCTAGCAATGAACCTGCTAATAGCAGTTCCTTCGTGAAATGCCCACCCAAACAAGTTGCAGGGATTAATCCAGCAGTAATTAGGCAAAAAATCAACTCCCTTCGAACGGATCCGGATCAAAATTTTTGGCTAAAAATTTTAGGTGGAGATAGAATTGCCATACACCTGAACTGCGCAACTCTACATGAGCTATGCATGTCCTGGCTTAAGGACATTAAAGCTACCGCCTATTCTTTTTGCCCTTCCTACAAGAGAAAAGAATCCTTTCTATGCAAAGGGCTAAATGCGGATGAAGCCACTGATGATATTCTTGCCGATCTACAAAATAGTTTGTAACGGACCCCTGTTCCAACAATTTGGTTGTTGGCCCCGAAGCAGCTTGTTTGCTTCAGAAGTAGATTTTTGTCAACGGGATTTTTATCAGTTTCCCTTTGGCAGAATTCTATTTTTGAGGCAAACAGGTTGTTTTGCTTGTTAATTAGAGTCAGTCGGTGATAGATTTTTGCAAAAGGCAGAGCCCTGGTGATTTGGGGCTCTGACCTTACGGTAGTTTTTTTGAGTTTGGCATTTTTTTTTAAATTGCATAAAAACATATGGTCACGTAACAAGTTGTCCGAATACCAGAATTGCAAAAATAAGCAATTTCACTACAAATAGGTCACGAGAGAGCGGGTATAAAATTAATGCCTTCCTGATTCAGCTGGAGGAAGGACAAAAATCTGATGAACTACTAAAAACAAATGTCATTCTCTACCAAAAAGTCACTTTTGAAAAACTATATAAGAGAAGTGCTACCAGATGTTATAAGTGCCAAAAATTCGGTCACACTGCTAACTACTGTTGCGCTGAGAAAAGATGCATGTTGTGTGCACAGCCTCACCTGGGCACCGAGTGCCCTCTACTGCTACAGAATAACACCAATGACATAGCTGATATTAACCCTAGCTTACTCAAGTGTGCTAACTGCGCAAGTACGGGACACGCAGCTAACTGCTCTCTTTGCACCGAATTTAAAAAATACCAGCAACAAAGACTTATTCTCAAGGACAAAATAAATGCGCGCAGACAAACGCTACTCGAGTCTAACAATAGGGGGCTGGCCACGGCCAATCGGAACCTCTCACACACCAAATCCTACGCTGAAGCCCTTAAGGCACCGGGTAAGAACAGGGTCGTTGAAGAGAACATACAATCACTTGTGTCTTTAACCAATCTGCTCAAGGAGTTGATGTATGAGATCAACAGCCACTTCAGTATGTCCATCAAATCGTTGCTCTCAGAAGTCAAGAGCCTAATGACTGAACTTAAGAAAACCTCCTCAAAAGCCGACAAAATGTCAATGATAATAGAGTTCATAGCCTCCCTTGGAGATACCACTAATGAACCATAATGACTCAGCATCTCAAGGTTCTTTCAATAAATGTCAATTCCATAATTTCACAGGAACGAAGATTAATTTTACAGGACATCATTGAATCTCATCGCCCTCTGGCGACTTTTCTATCTGAAACTTGTCTCATGGACAAGCATGTCATAAAACTCGACAATTACAAAATCTACAGAAACGATAACATCAGAGGCACGGCCTTGGTCATTCCTGACTATATTTATTGCAAAGCAGTCCATTTTAAGCCAATCCACTTCTCTGCAACTGTCATCACCGCATTTATTAAGCTTAAAAGGACGATTCGATCAATTCTACTTGCCTCTATTTACATACCCAACAGATGCAGCCCGGAAGGGTTCAAGGAGCTCGATCAGCTTCTAGATCTATCAAAATCAGCCGACTTCTTCATATGGGGGGGAGACCTAAATGCTAGACACCCACTATGGGGGGATCGTATCACCAACTACAACGGAAAAAACTTGGAAAACTGGCTGCAAACAACTGCTCTTACGGACTGTGCACATTTTGCACCTCAGACACCATCGCTCCCCAGAGCTGGATCCTACCTCGACCTTTTCATCATTTCGTCTAATTGGCTAGACTTGCACACTCACCCTAACATTGACATCACTTGTCACACATTTCAGGGACTCTCTGATCATCTAGGAATATCTAGGATTATTTTGTGCTGCCTACGCACACGCCTCGATTTCGCTGCCCTGCACTGCTTAACTGGAAAAGTGTCAACAAAAACATCTCCCAAAAATCCAGGGATCTGATTAACGCCTCCTACACATTATTCCCCGCAGATATAGATACGGTCATCTCAAAATTAACTGAAACAATACTTAGTGCCGTCTCTGAGCAGATGGCGCCTAGCCTTCCCCAGGCCAGTGGCTACAGGGATTACATACACCCTACAACATATAAACTAATGTCGGTTAGGAAAACTTGGTGCAATAAATTACATAAGCTCTTCAAATCCCAACTAAATACAAAAAGCCCTTTCTATGTGGCCCTAAATAGTCAAATAGCAAGACTCAACCAGATTATTAAGGAAAGAATTAAAAGGGACATCAACATGGCTTTCCAGACAAGGATAAAAAACATACAACCAGGGCCGGGAGTTTGGTCTGAAATTGACAAGCTTACTGGTAGACTCACTTCCAAGAGACACAAGCTCAATAAAGTTCCCCTACGCGATGGAGATATGCAGGCATACTCAACGGAAGATAAGATCTCTGTTTTCAGGCATCACTTTAGTAAAATATTTAATCATAGTAATTGCAGTAACCATCCTGTGTTAAACACTATGCATCAGCCCTATCCATGGAGCTGGAAAATCTACAGGAAGATTATATCACGCTATTCTTCTCGCACATACCAGCTGATAGCCAGCAACTTGAGAGTCCTTTCTGTTGGCCTGAAGAGGTATACTCACAACTAAAAAAACTTACGCCGAAATCCTCCTGTGGGCCTGATGATGTCTCGAACAGACTTCTTAAGAATTGCGCTTCGTCACTCTATAGGCCTCTCACGATGATCTTCAACAACTGCATGAACTGCAACTTCCCAGATGCTTGGAAATTGGCCAATCTTATCCCGATACATAAAAAAGGACCCCCCAATGAGGTTGAGAATTATCGTCCTATTTCTTTACTTTCCAATTTAGGAAAGCTCTTTGAGAAAATCATTAAGTCGAGATTGACTGATTTCATGACGCTTCACAACATCCTACCCTGGAACCAATTCGGTTTCAGGGAGGCACATTCTACCACGCATTCTCTGATAGCCATGAGCAACACAATTATTCAAAATCTCAGGATAAACAACTGCACCGTAGCGCTTGAGCTTGATTTGGAGAAGGCCTTCGACCGAATCTGGTACCAAGGGATCATACTTAAACTCAGAAATGCCAACTGTCCAATATATCTGTTAAAAATCCTCAACAGCTTCTTAACGCACAGACTCTTTCGCGTCTGTATTAACGGATCCCTTTCGGACCCGATCCCGATCAAAACAGGGGTACCCCAAGGCTCAGTCCTTGGACCCATACTATTCACCTTCGCTATACATGACTTCCCTTTTAAATCAACCGATACTAAGGGACTGCAAGCCTTCCTATATGCTGATGACATCATGATCACCGCAAGCGCTCCTCGCCCTTCCTTGGCCCTTCATATCATCAAATCTAACTCAGAATCGCTAGAAAAATACTTGCTTAACTGGGGCCTTAAGCTTAACATCAACAAATGCAAATTACTTGCGTTCAGAAATGCAAGTAGCAAGTGTCATAGAAATTGCATCAAGGAAGCTAGAAATATGGATCTTAGCTTATTTGGAACTAAAATCAAAGTACATAACTCTACTACTGTGCTGGGAGTTTTATTCACCGATAAGTTTGGTTTTAACAGACATGCTAATAATACTTTGCACAAAGCAAGAAGTGCTGCGCACACCGTTCTTTGCGCGTTTTCGTCTAAGTACTGGTCCATGAGGACCAAACTCCTCATTTATAAGGCCATCATTAGGCCGATACTGGGCTACGCTTTCCCAGTATGGCTCTCCATGTCTCCATGCGTGGCGCACAAATTTGAAATTTTTGAAAGGCATATTCTTCGGAAAATCACCGGTCTATACAGAAAACCCAACAAAAAATACTACTCGAACAGCAAGCTATATTCGACGGCCAATATCACTCCTATACTTACCTATTTACTCAAGCTATGTGCAGTCACACTCAACAGAATCGTCTCCCACCCAAACGAGGTTTTAGAGAACATATGCAATAGTAACTTAATGCACTCAATACATGACGTTTACTATATTTCGCCGTTCAACACTTTACACGAAAGATCTAAACCTGATCTCAATCTCTCTGATGATGATGAACTTATCCCACTCACTACTCCTCCTTTCTACATTAAAGCCAATAAACGCAACTATAGAGCCTAGCTCGGTTTTAATAAGTGACTTTTGCTATAATGTACTATCACATTATCTACCATCCCTGCCGTAGGTGGATTTATAAACCTCACCAGAATTAGTCAGTCTAGGATCTAGATGCGTCCCTTGCTGACTGGAGATACAGCTTTTAATATTGATAATTTTCTACTCGTTTTGTAAATATAGTACTAAGTATAGCCTGTATATAATTGTACACATTCACTCTAGTCGTAGTATTACACACTAACATTATATATTGCAATAATTATAAAAATTTAAATTCTGTAGCCTTAGGCTGCGTTCACAGTGAAAGCTGGCGCTGGCGCTGGTGCTGGTTGCGAGAAAAGTGGCTAAAGGCAAATCAAAGCAACCAGCTTAATGTGTTCAGAGTATAAGCTGGCTGACAAGCTGGTTTGAGCTGATGCCATGCTTTGAAGATGGTTCGTATAGCTTGTATACGAAACATTTTCCTGTGACATCATATAGCGGAGCTAGTTCAAAATTTGTATATAGCAACAAGAGGAAAGATGGAAGCCATTTTATTAATTTTTTGTTTTAATTCAATTAATTAATATTTTTTTTAGATTAAGGGTTTATAATAGATAATGATTTTTAATTATATTTAAATTAAAATAATTACTATATAAGCTGATAAAATTGTAGTTATTAGAATAATTATTATATTTAAATTATGATAAATTTCATGTTGATATATCTAAAAAATTCTTATTTCAGGTAATATATTGTGAAGTAGACTGCAGAAATCTGATAAAAACTTTTACTCCTTCCAATGTCTAGACTTATGCCCATATAAACTCAACATAATTTGCTTCCAGGTACTAATATAATACTAAAATCCTGAAACACATGTTTTGAAAACTCCTTCCATAAAACATGAATTTCCATAAAGGTTACAAAATCTTTTATAAATATTTTCTAAGAATATTAGAAATAAAACTATGCATCCTATATGTAAATATAATCCTTTCAAGGTAAAAATTTGAAGGAATTTTTTTCTTGGAAATATAAAACAATTTTGGGATAATTTCAAATAAAATTTAACCAATGCATTTTAATTTCAGCAACAAAATATATGTATACATGACGTTTACCAGCCGAAACAATATGATAATCCTTCCCCTTCTTTCTTTCATTTTAATGTTGTTGTACACAAATTTATCGCTTATAAACAAGCTCAGCTACCAGCTGCTACTATGAATAAGTTTATCTGCAACAATCTCGCAACCAGCACCAGCGCCAGCGCCAGCTTTCACTGTGAACGCAGCCTTACACACTAGGTTGTAAGTTAGGATAGTTTAAGAATTTTGCATATTAACAAAACTAAATAAATATTAAGAGTTACATAAAAGAGGGTTAAAAAACAAAAAAAAAAAAAAATAAATAAATAAAATAAAATATATATATATATATATATATATATATATATATATATATATATCTCATCTAAATCTATGGCAGCCGGGAGCAAGCTGCAGTCTATTATAAGACTGAACACACTCATTATAATGTCACCCCGCTCACTTGGTGAGTCAAGGGAAAATTTAATATATTCTTCTGCATAGGCTTACACACCTTTACGGGCCAATCACTACCGGTGCATTTTTAGCTTGTAAGACGCTAAATTTTGTAAAAATTTTGTAACATTTAAAAGTCTCAATAAATTGAATTGAATTGAAAAAATTGAATTGAATTATTTAATATATCGTATAATAATTATATCATTGATTAATTTTTAGAGAATATTTATTGTAAAATATTTAGTGTAAAAATTGCTTACATATAGTGCTTGCAATTTATTGGACTCGTAAGTTCTTTCTGTCTCGGTATAATGTAGAAAAATTAGATTTTCTTCATATAATTTAACCTCAAAATAAAAACAATTATTTAGAAATAATAAAAAACAATAAAAAATATAATTTTGTAATAATATGCATTAAAAGTTTTAGTTAATGACTTTGAACAACTTTAGCTTGAGCCATCTAGCTAAAGAAATTTACCCATAAAGCTATTCAACATTAATATTTGCTCGTGATAAAGCTATTTTATAAAAATAAAGTTTTTTATTACATTAATTGTGATAATGCCAAAAAGCTAAAGCCACTTATCCAAAGACGATATGGCGAAATTTATTAATGTTTGGCGGTTTTATGCTTCGGAGTTGCGTGGAAAGAGACGCAACTTCGAGGTATACCAAGAGATGCAAAGGCATCTCCTGACTGAGGAAAATTTGCAATTTGGAGTGCACGACATAAAAAATAGAATCGCTAACCTATCGCGTAAATACAGGTATTGATAATTTTTGTGATTTTCAATTTCATTATTAATATTTTCCTTCTCAAGGGAGGAAAGAGCCAAAATGGGCACTACTGGCGCCGCCCCATCCCCTTGGGAGCATTTTAATTTCGCAATTTATTGTAGTTATAGTATTTTGGGCAACCGCGACAAGTGCGAGCATTCTTTTCTCCTCGTCACTTAAACATTTTTGCCCTGTACTGGCCATCACAATCAATTTTCACAACAATAAAATTGTTATATCAAAAGACACAATAATAATTTGTTTATATCAAACACACAACAATAAAAAATTGTTTATATTTATCCCTTTCAGATTTTTGACAGTTCGACAAAAGTACATCTGTAATGTAAACACTTCAGTGGAAACGCTTTTTTTATATGGAGTGAAATGTATACATGTACAGATGTAAAAGGTCGGTGGAAACCTAGCATCACCCGTAATTTCGAAAAGTTATGCATGTCATGACAACTCGTGTATCACCACCCATAGAATATATTTTCGAAAATACCATTGCTGTACAATAAAACTCTTTATGTCACAAACAATCCGGCAACAACAAAACCAGAAGGCCATTTACAACAACAAAACTTCTGACCCATAAATATTTTTAAACACTGATGCATCATTACCTGCCGATAAATATTTTTAAATACACTGAGCTACCTGCCGATAAATATTTTTAAATACACTAAGCTATTTCCTTGCTGTGTTATCGGAGAGAATTATTTTCAAAAGTTATTCTATTACCTATCATTCTATTATTTTATTTTTCCATTTTATAATTGTCTTCATCGCTCTCATTTCATTATATATACTTACTACTAGTTAAAACTAATAGCTAATAGGAACTATTTATATAAACAAATAAACAATTACAAACTAGGAATTATAAATTCAGTTACACTTTAACATTTTTAACTTAGTTAATTTAAATTCTACAGAGTTGATACAAAATTCTGATTAGAGCACTAACTAATAGAAAATATTAATATTAACAATTGCAGACTAATATTTAATCTCCATTTGACATTAAAAAATTAAATTTATAGGTCCCAGATATACACAAACAAAGAAATCTAATCCGAGCCCCAAATTTCTAAAATAACTTCTTAAATGTCCTTCAATAGTTTTGAAAAGGTGCTTTGAGCACCTTTTGTGTGATACTTCTTTTGTTAAAATGAGACACAAAGCAATGAAAATATGAAGTATTTCGTAGATTATTTTGAAGACCCAAAAAATCGATATTTGTTTGCTTTAATTTCCTTCTGGGAATATATTTTTTTAGCACCTGCCTAAAAACACTAATCTGAAAACCAAATAATGTCCCCGAGAGACACAACTTAAGCTACACTATCATGGGTGGAATACTGATATTCTTATTCATTCATAAATTTATCGATTTGGTTTTTAAGCATCAGATCAGAAATTTCTAACTGAGATTTTTTAGAAGAAATTAATACGTTAATTTCCTACTTTAACTTACAGAGCTTAAATACGATTAAAACTATCTTTCTTATAATGTGATTTTACACATTTTCAGCTTTTAAAATATCGACAACCATCAAATACAAAAAGCCATTTACTTCAGACTCCTCCTCACACTGGATTAGTGTGCAGGTTAAAAACTCAAAAAAAAAAAATAATAAAGGATCTAGTAATGAAATACGACGATGATCTAATACCCCTGTAATAATACATTCAGGCTATACTAAAAATAATAACAAAAATAAAACAAAGATCTTTATTTTTTATTTTTGTTTGTTTAACATTTATATAATTAATTGTACACGATTTAAGACGTATATATATATATATATATCTATATATACATATATAGTAAATCACGTGTCCCGATGTTTGACTGCAATGGATTAAAAAACTACTGGACTAATAGAGATAAAAGTTTATAATTTCCTACTGGGAATATATTTTTTTAGCACCTGCCTAAAAACACTAATCTGAAAACCAAATAATGTCCCCGAGAGACACAACTTAAGCTACACTATCATGGGTGGAATACTGATATTCTTATTCATTCATAAATTTATCGATTTGGTTTTTAAGCATCAGATCAGAAATTTCTAACTGAGATTTTTTAGAAGAAATTAATACGTTAATTTCCTACTTTAACTTACAGAGCTTAAATACGATTAAAACTATCTTTCTTATAATGTGATTTTACACATTTTCAGCTTTTAAAATATCGACAACCATCAAATACAAAAAGCCATTTACTTCAGACTCCTCCTCACACTGGATTAGTGTGCAGGTTAAAAACTCAAAAAAAAAAAATAATAAAGGATCTAGTAATGAAATACGACGATGATCTAATACCCCTGTAATAATACATTCAGGCTATACTAAAAATAATAACAAAAATAAAACAAAGATCTTTATTTTTTATTTTTGTTTGTTTAACATTTATATAATTAATTGTACACGATTTAAGACGTATATATATATATATATCTATATATACATATATAGTAAATCACGTGTCCCGATGTTTGACTGCAATGGATTAAAAAACTACTGGACTAATAGAGATAAAAGTTTATATTTTGTGCTTAGCTTAATCGGGAATAGGATATAGGATAGTTTTTATTTCGATTTAACGGTCAAATATTTTTTTATAACGATATATATATAAAAATCACGTGTCCCGATGTTTGACTGCAATGCATTAAAAAACTACTGGAATAATAGAGATAAAAGTTTATATTTTGTGCTTAATATTATACGCGATTAATAATATAATTAATAAACCTATAATTGTGCTGTGTATTGACATCAAATTGAAATTTTTGTTATAAACTGACATTTTCGTAGTAAGAACCTTTTCACGGTTAGTAAGCGTTAGTAAGGTTAGTAAGCGTTATTATTCAGGGACTCTGTGTTTAAAAAACTGTTATTAAATTTTTATTTTTTTTTTGCTATTAATTATTGACAGTTACTATAACTATAAAAACCAAATGTTCACATATGTGGGCAAGGGCATGAAAAGGTTAAATCAAAATAAAATAGAACCGAAGTGGCTGAGCGGAGCGAAGCCTGTGAGGTGCTGAGCAAAGCGAAGCGGGGGTTGGTGAGCGAAGCAAACAGGGAGCGACCACTTATATATATATATATATATATGCTCTACTAAGAAATTATAGTCATTTCACAAAGTTTCACATTTTAATCACAATTTTCGAGGTACGTACATTTCAAGATAAATATAAGCTAAAACCGTATAATTTGTTGTTTACAATTATTTTTTTTACAGAAAAAAATTAATAATTAATAAAGTTTTAAAATTAAAAAAATTTTAAAACTGATTTCTGCTAGACAAATTAAACAATTATTAAATTAATGCATATCATAAATAATAATTAGATTCATTTATAATAATAAGAATTCTTAAATAAAAGTAACAAAAGTAAGCCTGATACAAAAGCTTTTGTACTTTAATTATTCTACATTATTAATTTTTAGAAAAACTTAGCATACATTAAAATTTATTTTTTTGTAATAATTTCTATATTTTTTAAGAAAATAAAATAAATTCAAGTATAGCTTCAATTTTTATGCCTTTAAATTCCAAATAAATTTTACGTTTAATAATTTAGATTACAAGATTTATTGAATATTTTTCCTTTCTTTTTTTTTTTTGGAAAAAAAGGAACTCTATTAATAAAGCTATTATTTGGGTTTTGGGGAGATATTTTCTTATATTGTATAAAAATAAATATATTATTTTTTTATTTATAATTATATAATTATTTTCTTACATGAAAAATATCAAAAATACACTTCGCTGACCTTAAAAGTTTGAACAATCCAACCTCACAAGCCTTTCAATAAATCTTAGTAATTTTTTAATCTGGATAAAAATAAAATACTTCGCAATAGATTTACTTATTATTATTTATAATTTATCTTTGTATTTCAATGATATTTAGCTTATTTCTATGTTTTTAAGAACAGACAATGTTGTATATTGCGGATTCAAACTGTTCAAATAACTTTAAATTAAGTTAACATTTTTTTTGTGCAAAAATAAAGCTTCGCTCTTTTCTAAGATTATAACTTTCGTCAAACAAATCTTTAAACACATTTGAAGTAGGACTGTTGAACGGAATACACTTTGATATTGTTTATATGTTATTTTTTTCAATAAATATAATGATATAAGTAATTTAGAAAAAAATTTTGTCTATGATTGAGGGGTGTTATTTGATCAAGAATGACCAATTAATTGCAAAAAGTCCACAATAACGCACTGCGGTTGATATATATTGCCAATTTAATATTAAAATATAAGAGTTGTCTTTGCTATTTAGCTGGTTTATTTTATCAAAAGCGAACCGATGGCCTTAAGATTGCTTTATCAAAAGTAATGCAGCTACTCATACTCATAAAAAACATTGAAAATATTTGTTTAAATATATAACACAAACTCTGGAATGTAAAAAAAAATATGGCGGCATAAAACTAATTATAGGCTCGAATTACGTACTGGGTATCTTTTAAAGATGATGATTGTAAAATAATCCTATTAGAAAATTTTCAAAGCTACAAAAGCAGAGCCATCTATTCTAATTTTGCTCAAGCAAACTGCGTGTCAAAGTAGAAATGACCCAGGAAATCTTTCATCATGATGACATATCAACATATTATAAACAACTATTCATCGTAATCATGTCATCTAAATCAGTGCTCCGCAACCGGTGTGCCGCGGCACACTGGTGTGCCATGAGCCAGATACAGGTGTGCCGTGGTCATTGTACATTTTATAATTTGTGATAATGTATTTAATACACAAAATTGTTTATTTTTTAATTTTTTAGCTCTTAATTTTTTAAAGGAAACAAATAATTTTTTCCAAAAATTTTAACGTCCATTATTATCAAAAAAATGGTATTAAAAAAATTACACAAAATTTAAAAACGTTATATAAAAACTTGTTTTTATCATGTAATTATTTCTAAATATACTATAGAATAAATATTCTAACTAAATATTTATTCAATGGTCCCCTGGTGAAGACAGTTGAAAACTGCATACTTTGTTGTGTAAACACCAAGGCCCACCAAATTAATCATTGATAAAGCAAAATGGCCGCTATGCGCGTCGTTGAAGACTCATGCGCATGTGCTATTTGCATTTGCGCGTAGTACATCACATTCACTCGTATGTCATTGTTGTCACTATTTTACAACACAAAGTTAAATACACACGTTCTTACCACTAACTATAATTATTATTAATTTTCTCAATGAATTATGTATGGTTAACGTTTTTCGTATAAAAATTTTTAAATTTTATACCCCCTTTAAATACGGATAAATTTTTACGTCGGAAAGATTCGTCCTCACGTACGGATGACGAAGAACCCAGCACAAGTGTTACAAAAAACCTGAAGCTGGTAGTGAAAAGAAAGTACGACGAAGACTACATCAAATATGGATTCTCGTGGTGTGGTGACGAAACGGCGCCAAGACCACAGTGTATCATTTGCGGCGATCAGCTATCAAACGAGTCAATGGTACCCAGTATATTAAAGCGGCATCTATATTCAAGCCATCCTAGCTGTGCCAACAAAGACAAACAATATTTTAAGAGGTGCTTAGAACAAAATAAAAAACAGAAGAAATTTATGAAATCGGCCGTAACAGTTTCTGAAAAGGCATTAGAAGCTAGCTATCATGTTGCAAAATTAATTTCACGTCAGAAGAAGGTACATACTGGTCAGAAGAAGCCACTGTCGGCGAAACACTTATTAAACCAGCATGCATAGAAATTGTTAGACTTATGTTTGGGCCCGATGAAATTAATGAAGTGAATAAAGTTTCGTTGTCTGCTGATACTGTTAAAAGACGTATTCACGATATGTCAAGCGATATTTTAGGAACACTGATTAAAAAACTGTTATCGGCTGAAAAATTTGCGCTTCAAATCGATGAAACAACTGATATTAAAAATAAAGCACAGTTGTTAGCTTTTGTACGTTTCGTTGACGAGGACCTTATTAAAGAACATTATTTATTTTGTAAGGAGGTTCCAGAGCAAACTACTGGTGAAGAAATTTTTCGAGTAACCGATGGTTTCTTCAAAATATGTAATATTCAATGGATCAACTGCATTGCTGTTTGCACAGATGGTGCAGCAGCAATGACGGGTAGTAAGAAAGGTTTTGTCTCTTGTGTAAAACAAAAAAATCCGAAAGCACAATTTACACACTGCTGCATACATCGAGAAACATTGATGGTCAAAAATTTGCCGGAAGAACTTTTGAACACGATGAATGAATGCATTAAAATCATAAACTTAATTAAATCAAGAGCCATAAATTCGCGAATTTTTGGATTACTTTGTGCAGAAATGGGAGCCGAATATGAATCCTTATTATTTTATACAGAAATTCGTTGGCTATCCCGTGGCAAAGTTTTGGCTAGATTATTTGAGCTTCGTCACGAGGTGCATGAATTTCTTTTAACACAGAATATGCTCAAATATGCCAGCACCTCGATGATGATTACTGGATAGCCAAACTTGCATACATGGCTGATATATTCGAGCATTTGAATGAACTTAATAAAAAAATGCAAGGTCGAAATGAGAATATTTTGACGTGCTCCGACAAATTACAAGGATTTATTAAAAAACTCGAACTTTGGCAGAAAGAATTGCAAAAAGGAGGTTTGGAAATGTACCAAAGGACTAATCATATTACAATTGTAAACAAACAATTAATTGTGGATCTGGCCCAACAACATTTAAGTATGCTTCGGCAGAAATTTGATCAATATTTTTGTTCCATTAATACGGAAGAATACAATTGGATTCGAAATCCTTTTGCAACCAATGCAATAAATTCTACGGAAGCACTTCCTCTACAAATTCGAGAGGAATTTACAGATTTAAATAATGACATGACTTTAAAATTATACTTCTCCGAAGTCCCATTAGATGTTTTCTGGATTTACGCTAAAAAAGAATATCCTCACATTTCCTACAAAGCAATCTTAACATTACTTCCATTTTCGACGACATATTTATGCGAGCAAAGTTTTTCAATTCTTGTATTAATTAAAAATGATAAGCGGTCATGCTTAAAAGATCTTGACCAAGAACTTCGGGTTGCGTTGTCAAATATTGAGCCGGATATAAAATTTTTGTGTTCATTGAAACAAGCGCAAGTATCACATTAATAATTATTATGATTGCGTAGAAATAAATATGTTTTGGTTTTATATATGTATACATACTTTTCAAATAAAAAACAAACATTTATTGTAAAATTTGTATATCAATTAATACCTATATACCTTAGCTTTTGGTGTGCCGTGGAATTTTAGATAGAATTTTGGTGCGTCGTAGGTTAGAAAAGGTTGCGGAGCACTGATCTAAATATTAGATTTTATATATAAGTTTACTAATATTGTTAAATTTATCAGGGTAAAATTCGTGCTATTCATGCTTTTTATATATGCCAATAAGTTAAATTTGTGTTAGTGTATGTTAAATCAAAATATATCATTTCATATCTTGAAAGAGAAATGTGTAGTGAAATTTTTGTGATGGGTTTATAAGTCGATTAATAACAAATAAATGAAAACAAAAAAATGTAATTTTAATTGTGCTGAATCAACGAACTTTGCAATGCATCGTTGGATTGAATAAAAAAGAGCTTCACAATGTCATTCAGGTATTTGCGCTAATTAATATCTCTTAAATTTATTTATTGAAAGTAACAAATTTTATTTTATAGTACTGATATGGTTAGAATTTCAATGGATACATTTGTTAAACGATCGGAGCCAGATAAATATCAAGCTAGGCTTGAAGGAATTGATGTAGGCTCACATCCAGAAGAATTCTTTAGCAAAACTTCCAGCTCCCCAACCAAATCATCTTTATGTTTTGTGCAATAGAAAGTTTGTATATTTGACATAATTTATAAAGTTGTTATTATTATTTAATTCAAATTCATTTAAATTTTACATGGAAATTTGAAGGGTCTCAGAGACAGGGGTGCTAGTTTAACCCCTTAAATATTTAAAAAAAAATATGAAGTAAAACAACTTATTTAAAATTTTATTTTTATTTTATTTAAGTTATATAAAAGCCGAAAGGGTTTTTAATTTTTTAGAATGTAATATTAATAAAAATTCTTTAATAAATTAAAAAAAAAAAAATTTGTACTAATTAACAGATCCTTTTCCCCAATCCACAGCTCACTTCTATTTTAATTTGAAAATTAGAAAAAGACAGCTATTTTCTAATTATAAAAGATTTGATAGCAATTAAAATAATTCCATTAATTATATATATGTATATATAATTATAATAAATGAAATTATTTTGATTTTAATTAAATATTTAAGAAATTATACCCTGCACACATTTCAATACGAGAACAGATTCTTTCGCACATCGTTCCGACGAACATATAGTTCGAGAACGGTTTGGTGAACGATTCGAGAAATGATTCGAGAAAGAACAAAACTATACATCGTTTTCGGATGCGAGAAACAATTGAAAACCGCGATCTCTTTGAATATATATAGGTGTTATAGCTTTATTACAGGCAAAAATATCATGCGACTTCATGACTTCTAAAGGGGTTATATGTATTGTATATATTTTGTTTCTCTGTCACACTTACTAAAAATGAATTATGTCAGGGGAAAGAAAACTCATATTTTTTTATATAAACAATATATTTCTTTTTCTTAAACAATATTTTATAATTTTTGTAAATAGGATAACATAGAAAAAGATAATTCTATTTCAGCAATACTTGATAATAATCAACAAAAAATTCTATGAAAAGAAGTAATATTATAATTCAAGATAATAATTATTATAATCATTAATTTCCAAGTTGTAGACACTTTTTGAATATATTTTATTAAATAAATATATATTTCATGTTATAGTTTTGTTTTTAAATATTATTTTTACTCACTTCATTTGAACTTTTCTCAATTTTCAAACCTTTTATAATAAAAAAAATCATATATAATTATGTAATTGATTAAAAAAACTATAGATTCTATAATATTTGTATATTTATACTATTATATTGATATTTTTTGTGTAATTTTTAGTCGTCAGAATTCCTTTTATATTCCTAAATATTATTGGTTAAACTTTCCAGCGAGAAAAAGATTGATTCCACAATGTATTCGCAATCCATCCCTGGGAAGCTACGAATCAATTCTCTTTTCATCTAATCATAGCAAATTTTAACCAAAGCATGATCGCAGTGGGAATCACTATGTAACACATGTAAGAAAACGGAGTTAATATTGAACCCCTTATATCTTATAGTATTATATTGTATCCCTGCAAACATTTCAATACGAGAACGGATTCATTCGCACATCGTTTCGACGAACAAGTAGTTCGAGAACGGGTCGGAGAACGATACGAGAACTGATTCGAGAATGAACAAAACGTTACATCGTTTTCGGATGCGAGAAATGATGAAAACCGCGATTTCTTTGAATGTATAGGTGTTATAGCTTATTATATGCAAAAATATCATGCGACTTCATGACTTCTAGAGGGGTTATATATTTTTGTTCCTCTGTCACACTTACTGGAAATGAATTATGTTAGGGGAAAAGAAACTCATATTTGTTTTATATGTATATACAATATATTTGTTTTTCTTAAACACATTAATTACATATAAATTATTTAAATTGAAAATAAACTATTGCAATTTTCTAAACATTAAAACAAAATACACTAAATTTAAGAAAAGTAATTACGTGTTTAAATCTAAAACAACCACTCGCGACAAGGCAAACAAAACACTACACTAACAATGTCAAGGCAGAGATCTTGTTGCATGAATTTTGAGAGTTGAACAGAAATTTTCTAAGTCTTCAGGACTTAGAATATTTCGTGTTGAAAACTTCATATATTTGAATGCAGGGGAAATTCACCGTTGGGTTCTTCTCACTCTTTGGCATGTTTTCTACTTTTCTAACAGTTCGCGGTTTTGTTCATCTCGTATCGTCTTTCGTAAAAATGTTTGCAGGGATATTTTACGTGTAATAACTTTAAATGTGTTAGTTTTATAGGTTTAAGTATGAATATAAGATGTATAAAATACATGAATTGCGTACCGCTGCATTCTGTAGAATCAAATATGAAGCGATTCATCTATGCTTCTTTTAGCTTCTGATTCCAAATTTCCCGTTGGGTTAATATTAGATGGTAATTGTTTCACTTATCGGTAATGAATTAAGCTGCCCAAATTTTTATTTTCCTTGAATATATTTTCATGTGTTTCTTCTTCAATATTATCATTTAATAATTCTTTATTAATTGAATTAAATAATTGAATAATTACTTGCATACTAACTTAATCCCATAGAAAAAATACAAAATAAATTTGCTTATTATTTAACCTGGAAAAAAAACTTTGCAGTACAAGCCAAAAGATAGTGCAATCCCACCATTTGATATATCATATGGTAGAAACCGATGTGCACAACTCGAAGAAAAATTGAAAAATGAATTTTTTCTTTGAGTGTATTAGTGGAGGGCATGTAAAAATCAGAAAAATATCAAACATGTTTAATATCTAGCCGAAAAGTCCCAGAAAACAGGTTTTTATATGGAGAAGGAAGCAAAAGTTGTCCACTTTTAGTTGTAGTCTATAGCCACCTTAATACTAATATTTACTAAATATCATAAGAATACCATAGCACTAATATCAGTGAATATCATATCATATGTAATATCACCGAGCATTAATACATATTATTTGTTGATATTTACAATAAAATACTTATATAGAACAATACAAGGAATTTTATTCTCGCCATCCTCCTCCCCCTAGCCAAAAAAAAAACAGATAGCTCCAACGTTTACGCACTTTATTGAAATATTCTTTCGCCTTGCTTATATATATACATATACATACTTTTATATAAAGTATGAACCCAGCGGTTAATTTCCCCTCGATGCGTGAAGTATTCAAGCCAAGTGTTCACTTATCACTGTTAATTTATAGATTCAACGCACCAGTGAAATCTTAAAGGCAAGTGCGCGCAGAAAGTTCACGTATCGGTTGGGTGTGTGCGTGCATATCGGTGTTATATATAGGCTGGCATATTTAAAGGGGTATATATATATATATTTTTTTTTTGTCAGACTCCCTGAAAATGAATGTAGTTTAGGAATAAGAATAGGGGAATGAAAACTCTTAATTTTTTTATATAAATATATTTATTAAACACATAAATTACATAAAAATTACAATTTTTAATTAAAAATATATTATTATTTCAATTTTGTACACATTAAAACAAAACACTAAAACTACGTAATTAAACACAATCACTCGCGCCTAAAGCAAACAAAGAACTAACAATATCAAAGCGAGATAGGAGATAGTTTGAGAGTTAACAAAAATTTTCTAAGTCTTTAGGACTTAGAATATTTTCGTGATAAAATTTCATACATTTTACACATGCTTTATGCGTGAAATCTTTTCACTCATCCGCGTTTAAGGGGAAATTAATCGCTGGGAATATATGAAAATATCACGCCGTTGCCAAGGTATCAATATAAGCTGTAAGCTACATGCTACACCTAATGTGATGTAGCTTTTGGATTATTGGTATTAGCTGTTACTTTAGTATTATGATATTTGTCACCGTGAATATTATGATACCTAATATTAGCTAATATCACTAATATCTAAATGAATACTGATATATCAGACTCATCTGTAATTATGATATCAAAAGTTTAAAGTTTTCATAATTAAGTAATCATTTTTTATTAAAAGTTCAACTTCATGTTATTATTAGTATAAATTATATATTTAGTAAAAACTGATACAAGTCCGGGCAAATGAATGTCAGACGGCTACAGTGTATTTATCGGGGCAATATGTTCCGGACAATGTCCGACATCTACAGGGGCCTTAAGGAATCATATGAATTTGTCAAAACAAGCTGGGTTTCTACAGCAGAGTTTTAATGTATGCGTTTATACGTCAAAGTTAAAATCATATATAAAAACAAAAATATGAGAAAAATATTTATAATTCTTTCAATTTTACTATTTTTTGAAATATTAAGAATTTTTATTTCAGTGTTACCCTATTTACCTGCAACATATAGCAAACATTATTGGAAAACCCTTGCGACATTTTTGTGATTAAAAAATTATTTTTCATAAAAACATCACTTAAAATTTAAAAGCAATTGAAGTTATTTTTTTCTCCAAAACTATTTAATATTTTTCACCTAAAAATATTTTAGTTTTTTCACGTAAATATTTTATTTTACAAAATTTAAAAGAAAGTATTCGAATTTCCAATGGTAACATAACCTACAAAATTTTATAAATTGAAATGTCAAAGCGTAGCTCTCTAAAAAAAACACACAATTATAGAATTAATCCACTCTATTTTAAAAATATATATTTACACTATATGTACATATAGGAGTGGAGAATTTTTAAAGGAGAGTAAACAGATTCGACGTCAAATGGTAATAGGGACTATTCATTATTTTTTCCAACTCGTCAAAACAAATGATTCAGCCATATATTTTACTCATAAAAGATTATGCTTACTCACAAATGATTCAGCTATATAAAATATAAGGCTGAATCATTTGTTTTGACGAGTTGGAAGAAATAGTGAATAGTCCCTATAAAAAAAGTGAGTAGTCCCATTACTATATTCCTAGAGGGGACAATTAAATTTCTCCATCTGCCGCGTGTGCGATAGAGTCAAGAAGTATTGTTTTTTTTTAAAAAACTTATTTATTGAGAACTTGTAAATAATTTTACGTTTTATCTGACGAATCTTTTAAATTCAACAGTTTGAGATAAGTGAGTTACGTAAGCTAAATTTCTGAAGTAAACTGTAAATCCAAATTAATTCCTAAGTGTAAGTTTTAAAATGGCGGTGTCGCAACAATATTCCTTACGATGGAATAATTACATTCATCATATTTCCTGCGCTTTGCATAACCTTAGGTCAGAGGATGATTTGGTCGACGTAACTTTATGTTGTGATGGTAAGAAAATTAGAGCCCACAAAGTATTACTTTCAGCTTGCAGTGGATATTTTAAGGGGATTTTTAAGGAGAATCCCTGTCGTCATCCTGTCATTATATTTAAATTTATAAAATATGATGATTTGTCAGCAATTATTGAATTTATGTATAAGGTATATGACATATATATAAAAAAAGCCAATGAACATTTGAGGTTTTTAGGGAGAAGTTAGTGTACAGCAAGATGCCTTGCAATCATTTCTTCAAACAGCTGAATTACTAGCTGTACAGGGCCTTGCAGTTGAAGAAAAATCCAAGGAAAATCAAAAATTTCCAATAGGAGAAAAATATATCGAAGGAAAAGCTATTAAAGCAATACCAATAAGTCTGTCTTCATGTAATGACAGTAAAGTAGAACTAGCAAATGAAAATAATTTAAAGGAAAATAAATTAAGTTTTACCAATGAAGTATTTGAAGCAGTTGATTTTGGGAAAGAAGAAGCACCACCAAAAAGTATTTTTTTTTTATTCCTCTAAAATAACACTGCAATAATGAATTTTAGCTTCTCTACATATTTTACCCTCAAAAATCAAAAATGACATTTCTAGTTATGTTGAATTAGAAGCCACATCAAATCATATGATAAGTGTTGGAGAAGTGAATCCTTCACAGCCCTCACATGACAATACCACCCAAACTACTACCCAATATACATCTGATTACGAAATTTTAGCAGAGCCTTCAAGTTACGAATCAGAAATTGATGAAAAATATCAACAAACCGAAGAAAGTGAAAATATGGAAGTAACAACCATTGAGATTGGTATAGAGAAATAATTAAAAATTATATTTAAAAAAATCTAATATGGTATTTAGGTCGAATTTTTAGCTCTCAGGAGTCCAATATAAATGGAAAAGGAATAAATACTCAAGGTAAATCAAACTAAAAATTGAATTTGTATACTAAATTTAGTTTTATTGAATTGTTGAAATTTAGAATTAGGTTTTATTTCAATAATGTTTTTGTATTACGTTAACAAGTTTGTGGCCTAATAATTTTCCCCAGAAATAGCATGTACATCATACATTTATCGAAACTTACTCGATAAGCATTTCATATTTCCCTACGATAAAAGGAAAATAAAAATAACTGAAATCAAATGAATATCTCTTAACTTTTTGGTTTAAGAAGCACCAAAAAGGATATGGAAATTATTTGTGACGTTTATATAATATATGAGCTTCTTAAAAAAAATAAAAGCAATCATGTGGAGAAACTTGCATCCTCTGAATGTGGTGATATGCATATCAACTATCCTAAAAGCCTTGATAAAAGACCCTGCAAGACCCCAGCTATGCTAGTCATTAGTAATACGGTTTTAATTTAGTATACTAAGTCGGTAGAGCTTTATTGATTATAAAGAAGCAGGGGGATTTTTGAGTACAGCCAGATATAAGACTTCTTAACCTGTGGGCACACTGGAAGTGATTTTTTTTTTTCGTGGAAATTTGGATCGATGCTATAGATTTGTGTAGCAATTTTGTCGATCAATCTCATACAACAACTATATCCAGAATGAAAACAAACAAAACGATTAAATGATTTAAAACACAACAGAACAGAAACTGCTAGTTAATATGGTTGTGCAGCAAATCAAGACTAGAATTGCTTCTGGAAAGACAGGCAGAATTGAAAAGATAGAAAAAGAAAAGAAAGCAAGAGTATATCTGGCCTCAATTCTATGGCACGCAGGCAAGGATTGAAGCTGGACAGCCAACCAGAAATTTACGAACATACAGAAAAGCTTTGCTGTTCATGGATTTTCACACAAAATATGCAAAAAAAATCATACCATTATCCCACCGTTGAATACATATGTTTATTTTGCAACGATTTTTGTTACAGATCATTCAATATAGAAACAGAACGATATCTTCAAAAAATATAGTAAACGCTGATTGAGGAAAGCAAATTTTTAAGAAATTTATATGCATGCTTTTCCGCACTTATTATTATACGTATAAAGGGATATTATAGTATCTCAGGCATTTGAAGCACAACTTTTAAATTTCAACATTATGGCTTAAAAATATTTGTGTTTTAGGATATGTCTCCATTTTTTTTTCAATAGCAATAACTAATTCCAAATGTGTATATTTTTGTTTTAGATTTACCCAGTGGTAAGTGGACTGAGTGTCAATTTTGCAAAATGGTTATTACTACTGTAAATCTTTGGAGACATATTCGTACACAACATACACCACAACCACCAAGAAAATGCGATATTTGTCAAAAGAATTTTAAGAATAAATATAGTTTAAGAGAGCACATTAGGATATCACACGAACAAAAACATCCGAAATCTACATAACTTCAATTAGTTTGTGACTCAGTAATATTAAATATATAAATCTAAACTTTTTTGGACAATATACAATTTAACCTAAATATTTGTAGTAAGTATATTTCGAGTGCGTCACTCGAAAAATAACCAAATTATATGTTTTTGATCTCAGTAAACCAAATTTTATTTTGAATTTTTATTTAAAAATTATTCATTTAATTTAATGGTTCTAATTGTAAGCCAAAAAATGTTTTACATATAGTATAAACAAGAATTTAGTATGACAAATATAATGTGCGGCAGCGTTTTTAATTGTTTGGAGCATATGTATGTATGTATAGATTAGATGCCCTATTTAAGAAAAATGAGATTTTATGATATAAAACGATCTTGGTAATAATTCTTGGTAATTTGATTTGTCAGGAATAACGTGTTGTGGTGTTAAATCAGTATTTTTACTCACAAGGAGTTTATCATAAATTAAGAGACCCATATTTTTTTGTCATTCACCCGTTAATTTTACCACCTAAAACAAACTTATCTCTATATAACTCGAATTGTAATTAATATTTTTCAATGAAAATTAAAACAAATTATTTTTATTAAAAATGAAAAACTTTCCTTGTGTCTGAACCTTATGAGGGTCTCATCGCCCAATTTTTTTTATAGGAGAAGGTCATAACTTTTTTGACTTATTTAAAGTTTTGATATGTTTAGAAAATATATTTTTGCTTTAAAATGTTAGGAAATTTATAATATATTTATTTTTCAACAATATGCACTGAAAATTTTTTCAATATGTATCACTCATATACTAAGGATAATAATTTTAAAGGGCCAAATATTCAAATGTTCAACTCGGTCAATATATATCAAAGGATTAAGTAAATTTCAAACTTATAAAGCTGTAATTCAAAACTTAGTTACAGCTCAAATCAAAATTAATATCTATCTTTGATTTAGTTCCCTAAATAATTTAAGTTTAAAAGTAATTTATTAAGAAAATTTTCGTCTTTGTTCAAAAATACTTTAACCGGTAGAATTTTTCATAAAAGTTATAATTTATAGTATTTGAAGGAATTCAGATTAGATCTGAGAAATTATTTTGCTTTTTTTTTGTTAAAGATTGGGTTTTATAATGTACAAAATTTGGAAGAACAATGAAGTAGAGGTTTCACAAATTCCTTATTTGAATTATGTTAACCGATTATTGGATTTCGAAGATCTTAAACTGTGCGTCTTGTTCTGAAATACTAAATCTCAAGTATTTTTTTTTTTTTTTGAAAATTGCTTAAAATAAAATTGTGTTAAAATTACTTCAAATAATTAACATTTATTTTTTTGCTTAATAAAATGCAATACATTTATACATTTTCTAACGTATGTTGACAGTCATTTTCCGTTTTAACTGAATTCCACTTATTTTTCACCAAAATTATTCTTATAGTATTTTTATGTTTTTAAATGTTTGAAATTCTGTATTGTTTTTTTTTGTTTTTTTTTTTTTGTTTTTGTGAATATCTTGCTACCAAAATTTCTCTACGACGGTAGAATAAATAATAAATTTACAGATCATGCGATAATTTCTATACATGTTTGTTACATGCTTTTCAATTTATAGAATAAAAAAAATTTTAAATCACAGAAGATGGATGTCTCCCTTGTGGCCAATACAAATAGACCGGAGCCAGCAACGTGAAAAATGGCCTGATTCAGTAATGCTTGATTTTTAACCAGTTTATTCCTTTTAGTAGAAAGGTTGAAAGTTTGAAAATCCTGCAGCTAGCTGACGTTGGGTTTATTTGTAATCTCTTATACAGGTTAAAAAAAATGTTAGATTTTGCGATTTCTAAAAAATTTTCATTACTTATAGCTAACTTTTTCACACTAATATCTTTCCAATGTGTCACATTATTTGAAAAAGAACCAAATTTGCGGATTGGTGATAATAGCTCTTATATAGGTGAAAAAGGGTGTGATGCTTAATGAACTATAATGAAAAATTCACTCTGTCATTTTTTTTACTAGTTTTTCTTTTGTGTATCGTAGTAACTTAACGTAACTTTCAAGTGTCAATCGATTACTGACGCCACAGTCACCTGTAAAATAACTGATTGTACAGATGAAAAAAGTGCGCATTTGGTGAGCATTTTTAATTTATTTATAGACAGTTTTTTACAATTCTTGTCTTTCTCACTTTGTCGGTTAAACTTTTTAACAGTTACCCGATTATTGAAGTTCACTTTCCCTTGAAATCAATGATTGTAAAGGGCAAAAGGTGAGTTCATTCGGACTTCTTGCCATTCATATAAACCAATAATTATCAAATCTTGAATAGAACTCGTGAACTTATAACTTTTCGTAATATTCGTCATCATCGCTGCTGGTATTAGGTATATTCGATGTTATAATTGTATTCGTTATTGGTATCGTCATATTCTACGCAGCATCGTTTGTATTTTTGGTTGTTGAAATTTCTGTAGTAAAAAATATACTTTGCGTTTTATGCATTTCCAGTGTGTCAACTGTCAACTTAAAAAATAATATTAGCAACTAGAGGCTGCATTTGATTGCCATCAAACCAGATCATTCAGGTTAGCATTTCTTCAAAATGATGCTATACAATATGCTCTTAATTTCTGCCGTAAGTTTGACTGATTTGATGAATCGAAGTTTTTATATTTTTTTGTAATGTTGGCGCTGGCTGTTTTTTATTTGTAATTTTTGGTAAATAAATAGAACCTATAGCATATCGTCAATGTTATTAATATACTATATATATAATACAAACAAACATATACATAGTACTGTGGATAATACTGGATCTCTGTCATTTTTATAATTTTATTGATTTTTATTTAAAAAAAGGAAAGGGTTCCCTTGAAGAGCATTTCTAAAAGTGGCTAAAAAGCCAACATTGAAATTTGTAATTAAAATATGTGTTATTTCTAAATAATTTTATTTTTAAGCCAATTAGGGCTAACATAATACATTAATTCTTACCTGCCAATTAGGGCTTGGTAAACTAGCAGTATAACAGCTATTACTAAGAACTTATGATAACTAACTGTCTAAATCTTTCTCACGAAGGTGAGTACATTGCCCGTTATTTCTAAATTTCAGTTCAATTACATTACAAATTTTAAGTTTGCAAAACTAACAAATGTCATAATAGAAAATATAAATGTGATTAATTGACAAAATTAATTAAAATAGAATATTTATTCAGAATATTCCACAAAAACACGGTTTGAATTTTTTGGTGCAACATATGTACTCATATTATTTTCATTCTCTATTATAATATTTCTAAAATTTTTTTGCATTAAAGTATGTAATTAAATAAGTATTACATTACTGCATGCTATATATATACATATATGAACAAATATATATATATATACTCATATATATATATATATATATATATATATATACATACATATACGTATATTTTTAAAAAATTAATAAAAAATTCTGGAATAAACTAGAAGGAATTAAATTTTTATTAATGGTACAATTATATACAACAGCCCGAATGATAATTGTCATAGAAACACACAAAACAGTAATTATTACGGCATCTTGTACAACATATAAATGCCGATTTTGTACAATCACAAGGGGTTCTTAAGGCATCCGTTACATACTTGATTTACATTCATAAAGATATTTCGGTTATTCGATAGTTTTAAAGCATACCATGCATATTTTATCATGTTACAGAATATTGGTGTTGATAACTGATGATGAATAATTGAATGTATTTTAATACAATCTTCTCTAGAATTAATTTCACGATTTTCCTCTATTAAATAACTGCAATTTTGTAAGCGCTTTATAAATTCCAGAATTTTTTATTAATTTTTTAAAAATATACATATATGTATGTACGTATATATATATATATATGAGTATATATATATATATGGTCATATATGTATACATATAGCATGCAGTAATGTAATACTTATTTAATTACATACTTTAATGCAAAAAAATTTTAGAAATATTATAATAGAGAATGAAAATAATATAAGTACATATGTTGCACCAAAAAATTCAAACCGTGTTTTTGTGGAATATTTCGAATAGTGCGCCCTAATATTTTAAAATTATGTTATATTAAGTGAGATCTATCACCAAAAAAAATATAGAGCCAAAACGCGGAGTCAACAGCTGTACGGTCTCCTTTAAGAACAAAACTAGACTACTAAGTCCTTTTATTTTATATTGAATTTTGATATATATTTTTTGTTTTTTATTGATCTTTGATTCTTTATATTTTTGTATTTTCTTTACATATGTTACCATATTGTCCTCTTATTCAATATTTGTTTAAATTCTTATGAATTCTTATATTCTAAGTATCCTTAATTGCATTCTTATTCTATTATTAGATGTTTATTTATTTGTTATAAATTCTTATATTCTAAATGTCTTTAATTGAATAGTTGTTAGCATATTGCATTTTTATCTTGTTATTACATGTTTATAAATTCTTATTTTCTAAATATCCTTAATTGAACAGTTGTTAGTATATTGCATTCTTATCCTAATATTTAGATAATAGCATTGTGAGTTATGAAGTTATCCTTTAATACTCTATCATCTATAACAATTAAACTGGCCAAAAATCAGCCATTACTGAATCATAAGCGACAAAAACCTGGCTACTAAACCAATTGGCAAGAATCGTCACTACTATAGTAGTGCCTAAGGTCCGACCGAGAATGATTTTTTATTCTCGTCCGAGACCGAGACCGAGAACGAGACTAAAAACATGGCAGCTAAAATGGGTAAAATAGTTAAAAGTTAAAAATACAAAACTAATAAAAAAATAATAAATTGTTGTATTTTCTGTGTATATGGTATGGTATGTGTATTCTGTGTATAATAACTTATTTGCACAGGACAAATGCCACAAAAAAAAAAATTAAAGAAAAATTAATATCCACACTAACTGGCGCCACGTCTGCTTTATGATAGACTGGCACGTGTGCAGTCTCGGTCACGGCCAAAAATCTCGGCAAATTTAAGCCGAGAATGAGAACCGAGATCTCGGCCTGGATTTCGGCCGAGAATAAGCCGAGACCGAGTTCCCGGTCGGACCTTAATAGTGCCTATATATGCATGCTATATGTGTATTCATGTCAAGTTTGCAATATCAGAAACTGTAAAGGTTAACTGCAAAGTAATGATGCTAATTTGAAGGAATATAATATGTTTATTAAAATGTGTTTCTGGAGATTTAATTTTTTTGCCATTTTCTTTTTCCAATTCCTGGAAAGAGAAACAGCAGGAGCAAAAACCAAACATCTAAAGAAAAGAAGGCGAATTACAACCAAATCGCCTCCAACCATACCTATAGTGAACAGTCTACCACAGACTCAACCAATTATCAAAGATAACATCACTCAAGCAAAATCTCCAATGCCTCCTTCGATATTTGTAAGCAATGTGAATGACTTCAGCGCATTCAGAAACAAAATACTTACTATAAAGTACGAAACAGTACAATTCAAGGCATTATCCAACAACAATATCAAGATAACCACTGCTAACGCAGAAGACTACAGAAAGCTGAAAAAAATGATTGAAAGTATCAAAAGTGATGTAACTACAAGTACAAATGATAAAAACAGCAGGATTGAATATCATATTTACCAGTTAAAAGAGGAAAGTTCCTTCAGATTTGTAATCAGAGGATTACCTAGCAGCATTAACACCGACGAAAATAAAGAAGAGCTCATGAACTTAGGACATAACGTCAGGTACATAACAATTATATATAAAACAATAACAAATAAAGACAACATCAAGGAGAAAATCAAATTCCCCTTATTCGCAGTCGAGATTGATCCTAAAGATAACAATAAAGACGTCTACAACATAAAAAACATAGCGCACTGCAAGATAACCATAGAGCTGCCAAGAAAAGTACGTGACATACCTCAATGCACAAATTGCCAGCAGCTAGGTCACACTAAAAGCTTCTGCAAAAGGGCACCCAGATGCGTTAAATGCACTGAAAATCACCACTACAAAGATTGTAAGAAAAAACCAAACACTGAGCCAACATGCGTACTATGTAAAGAAACAGGGCACACCGCAAATTATAAAGGTTGTTCTGTATACCAAGCTAAGGTCAGAAATAATAAAACAAGTAAAACAACTGTGATGCAACGAATACAAGCATCAAAAACTCCCACAGTCAATCCTATAGCACCAGCTATGTCCTATGCACAAGTGGCTAAAACCAATGCAGAGGGAAATCATGAAACCTCTGATGTAAAAAATAATGACAACTCGTTCAGTGCAAATAATAAAGAAATCATAACATTGCTCCAACAAATTCAAAACATAGGTCCAAACAAAGACAAGGAATACACCTTATGAAAAGCTACACGGAAAGTCAAACGCCCACTACGTAGAATACCTCCATTGAGGAATCAGCAAGGAAAATGGGTCTGCAGTGACAACGAAAAAGTAGAGATATTTGCACAATATCTGACAACAGTATTTACTCCACATGACATACACTACTCCAATATACCAACCGTCAAAAAAAATAAAAAAAATATCAGCCACAGAAATAGCTCTTGAGATAGATAACAATCTCAATATAAAAAAAGCACCATGAGTGGACGATATATCTCCCAGGCTACTGAAAGAATTACCTGCAAAAGCAATTACACTGCTCACATTCATCTACAACGCATGCATAAGACTGCGATACGTGCCGGACAGCTTCAAAAAAGCCAAGATAATTATGATACAAAAACCTGATAAGTCAGCTGAGGACATCTGCTCATATAGACTAATCTCTCTTCTACCAACCATCGCAAAACTGTTCGAAAAACTGCTGTACATAAGCTGTACATAAGCATTCCTGACTTCCAATTCGGATTTAGAAGTAACCACTTAACCATTGATCAAGTTCATAGAGTCACAAGTATAATCGAACAAGCATTTGAGGAAAAAAAATACTGCACCGCAGTATTCTCAGACATATCACAAGCATTTGATCGAGTATGGCATAAAGGTCTGATACATAAGATGAGCTGCAGTTGCCAGGGAATCTGTGCAAACTACTTGAATCCTACATCACAAACCGCAAATATAGGGTAATAAACGAAGAGGCTATGTCAAACATCTATACTATGAAAGCAGGAATTCCTCAGGGTAGTGTACTAGGACCACTATTGTACCTCCTTTACACAGCAGATATCCCTACTACAGAAGATACATTCATTGGTACATTTTTAGATGACACAGTAATAATATCAAGTGATAAAACGCAAAAAAGGCTGTGGAAAAAATACAAACTACACTAAATGAAGTCAGAAATGGACCACAGATTGGAAGATCAAACTCAATAGAACCAAATCAACTCACGTAACATACACGCTGAGGAAAAAAGTAGGCAACTTACATATATATATCAATGAAGAACAAATTCCGCAGGAACAATCAGCTAAATACCTAGGTCTACATCTAGATTCCAAATTAAATTGGAAGTTTCATGTGCGACAGAAGGCCAAACAAATCAAAGAAATAATAAGGAAGTATCACTGGTTAATTCGATACAAATCGCAACTGAATCTAAGGAACAAAAAATTAATATATATGACAGTTATAAAACCAATCTGGACATATGGAATACAGCTATGGAGATGTACGCATAAAAAGCATTCAAACTTGTCAAAATAAGATCCTACGACTAATAACTAACGCATACCGATACGTGACAAACAAAGAGATACATGAAGATCTAAAAATAAAATGGGTAAAAGAAGTCATCCAAGAACACGCTGCAAAACATGAAAAAAGACTCCATCATCACCCTAACATAGAAGCTGTACTACTGCTGGACACAACAAGCCAGACAAGACGGCTTCACCGCAAGAAACCGCATGACCTAACATAGGAATACTAACGCTTATAGGGAGCTAATCACTGGATCTTCACTCCCGCACACGTCACACTCACACACACTTAGATAATAGTACAAAACCTGGAAAATTAAAAAAAAAAAAAAAAAAAATTTTCTTTTTTTCTGCCTATTTGAACTGTTCAAAATAAATAAATGAAAACAAAAAAGCAAAAAACAAGTGTGCTGAAAAGCTTACATTTTCTAAATAATTTTTAAGTGGCCAAACAATATAAAACATTTTATGAAAATAATTCTGAATAAGAGTTATGCTATGGTGATGATTCATAGTTGTTTAAATATACACGATATTTTGGCCACATGCCTGTGGGCTTAAGATGGTTATAAGTAATTACCATATAAATTACCCAGAAAACAAAAATTGGCAAGCGAAATTTAAATTTTTGAATACTGGAACTAATATAAAACTTTCTAGTTTAAATTATCAGAAAGTTACAGCAAATTTTATTTATAATTGCAGGGAATTTGTCATCGGCTGCCAAAATTCAATGTAAAATTTGCGCACAGTTTCTTCAAACGATATCAGCCCTGAAACGACACGTGGCTTCCAAGCATGATCTTAGACTAAGTAAACACGAATGCTCCACTTGTAAAAAGTCTTTTAAAACAAAATGGTCTCTTTCAACTCATAATTCTCGATTTCATCGAGATTATCCGACGAGCAAAGAAACTTTCATAATTGAAGCTAATTTTTAAAACATGAGAACAAGTTATGTACATTCAATATTAAAAGTATAATTTCTAGAGCGATGAAAAAATTTTGTAACTAATAAGTACCTGACTTATATTGGTATATGTAAACGAATAGTATTTTTTTTTTTCACTTATAAAAATTAAATAAGCGTTAATTTTTGCTGATATGAATTTATTATTGTAGTATTGAAATTAATGAACTGTTCTAAGTAAGTGAATTATTATTGTTAATAATTATTTTTGAGGAATTTTTGTTAGATTTTTTTGTTGGCTTAAAATAACTAAAATTAACATTAAAAAATGAAACCAATTGCTAAGAACAATAATAAACGACGATTTTTTTGCGAGGTTTTTTTAACTAACGCTCTGCTGTTTTATAAACTATTCATACAGAACTTTTTTTCCGTCCCTGTATTTTTCACCTAAAAATTTCTTAAGGTAGGGTGCTGTCTTTTCCTTTTAAGAGTATTCGAAGTTGAATACATTTGATCCACCACAAATTTTAATTTTTTTTTTAATAAAAGCGTTATTTAAAAAACGCATCAAGAGCTGATTTTAATGCATACTGTAAACAAGACGTATTATATGTATAACATAAAGGACAAAATTTATTATCCTTGATTACCGAAACATATAAAATTAATTATAAGTAATTGTGAAAATTGTCATAAAATTAAAGATGATCTATTCAATTCAAAATTTAAATTTAATACAAAAAAATCTTTTAATAATTTTATTCAATTAAAAGATTTTAAATAGTTTGTGATAGTTAAAAAAAAATAAAATTTATAAAAAACTAAAAATTATTTTTTCCTTCGTCCAAATCCGAAAATGGTGCAGTCGGTAGGATGTGCTAAGTGAAATCAATGTTTAAAAGTGTTTTAAAATTAATTAAAATTTCAAAATTTTGTTCCTGCTTATATTAACACTTTATAGTGCATCGAAATTTAAAAAAACTAAGAAAAATTAATCTCAGAGGCAGCTTTTCTACTACCTGACACACGAGGATGTATTAGTCCAATTTTAGGATGTGCACATATAGAGTCATTAATGTGTGCGTGAATTTTTTTAATTGTTTTATGGCACTGTACTTTTTTTAAGAGATCTCGTTTTTATTTTCTATAAAATTATTAACACAAATAAATACAATTATAGGCTTTTAAAAGCAATAATTTTTTATTGATACGAAAATGATATTCTAGTTTTGTTATTTTTTTTTTAAATTTCTTTTTTATTCTATCAAATCAAATATTAAAATTTTATTTATTATTGTTTGTTATAGTGTCAAATTATCAATAATTTTACGAGAAGGTATAACCAAAAATTTAACAAGTGTTTTTGTGCCTAATAAAAGTATGAGTTAACCATTTTAAAAGCTATGTCAATTACTTCTTTTCTTCTAACTTAATCCTAAATCCTAAATATATATATGTATATAGATAAAATAATATTTAATATAATAATATTTTTTTTTTTCTTTTCTTTTTATTTGTTAAAAAAAAATTTAAGAAAATTAGTAATAAAAAATTTAAGATAAAAAAATTAATAATTCAAAAAAGTTGAGATAAAAAAATTGTATTTTTTTTCTTACTTTTTTTTCCCCAGCTTGTTGGGACCAGCAAACATATGGAATCTGTTCCTACAAGAAAAAATTTTCTTCCTTTTTTTTCTAAATAAATCTCAAATTATTTTATCAAGATAAAATACATTTCCGTGTTGAAACGTATAAAATGCTAAATGGCTGCCACTATATATTTTTGTTTTCCTTCCTCTTATATATGTATATAATTAAAAAAATATTAAACTTCCTAGGAGTTAGAGACGTAGAGATGCTTTCTTTCACAATGACGCCAGCTCAAAATGATGTCTACCCGTAGATAGAGTTGAATGGCTGTTAGTTGCATCTAGGACTGTGCGATCTTTTCCGAGTATTCTAATTTCTCACACTATATATTTAGTCATCGCTTCTATTTTAAGAACAAAATCTTAAGAGTTATAGATCTAAATGATCACTAATTTCTTCTTTTGAGTTTGAATTTTCTATAGCAGGGGTGGCCAACTTTTTTGTACATAAGAGCTACTTTTTTCTTAAAAATGTGTCGCGATCGACTTATTCTTATAAGCGCAGCCCGAGAGGCTAAAAAAAAGTATTAAATGCTTTTATTATGGGTGTGTTCAGCAAAGCGATTAGAATTTCCCAACTTACAGAATAAAAGTTATATATTCCGAGCTTCAGTGGTGTGCACAGCTTTTTGCGATGGCGGGGGAATATGATGGCGACCATTCTTGATGGATAATAACTTTCGGATTTTTTAGAATATTTTATGTATAATGATAAAACTTAAAAATATTTATCTTTAAAATCTTCCATTTTTATTTGAACTCTAAACAAAACAAGAGTAATAATAATTTTTATTACCTTAATATTAATGGGAAGACTGAGTTTGCATTTTTCTAATTAATGAATCATAATTAGGTGTTTATCCTGACAAGGAGAATATTAATGAGTCTTCAGTATTGGAATCAGTCAAGACAGACCATTGTTTAGTTTTTGTCAACTTTAAGTATGAAAATGCGGATTCACACAGATATGTTGATCCAAAACAAGAATAAATTTATTCGCTGCATTTGATGATGTTCGGATATTTTTCTCGATTCACGTATTTCCAAATATTTTCTTCGAATTTCCTGGCTTGCAAGATTAAATTAGTTTGCAAAATTATGATTTCATTTTCCAATGCCTTTTGCTCCATATGAAATGTGTCAAAAATTTTTTGACTAATGCGTTTCACACTTAATTCGGTTTTAAAGGGAAAAGATATAAATTCCATAATTTCTTTAATTTTTTCAAAGTCTCGGAATCTTACCTCAAAATCTTCTATTACTTTTTCGATTTCCGTGAAAAATTTGTCTATTTCATAAGTACTATTTTTATTTTTAATAAAATTATCCCCCATATTTGGAAAATGATTAAGATTATTTTCTTTTAAATCTTCGATTTGTTTTTTCCTTGCAATTCTAAATTCAAATTACTTAACATTAAAGTAAAATCAGTAAGAAATGCTAAATCACTAAGCCAAGTTTCATTATTTAAAATATCACAACTTTCATCTTGCTCGCGAAGAAAATCTTTTATTTTAGGCAATAAATCACGAAATCGCTGGAGAAATTTACCTCTACTTAGCCTTCTTACACCGATATGAAGCAATAATCTTGGTTGGTCTTCATCCAGCTGCAGCTGGAAAAGACGTCGTTTGAGAGGATTACCTCGAATTGAGTTAACAATTTTAAAAGCTATGTCCATTACTTCTTTTGTGTTTAGTCTTTTGCTGGCTAACACTTGCTGTTGAATTATGTAGTGGTAGCTCAATATGGATGGGAATTAATTTTTATTTTTCCACAGGGATATAAATCCATTTATGTGACCTATCTTTGCAGCTGCGCCATCCGTTATTATTGAAACTAATTTAAAAAGTGGTACTTTCAAGTCATTCAGCAATTTTTCAAATACTTTGAATATATGAAAAAGGAGATGAAGTCGAGCACTCGGATAATGTTCTGAATTAATAGGGTGATAAACACTTGAATTGAGCCCGGTATAGGAGTGCTCCAAAAATTTCCCGCCGGGTAAAATTTTCCTGGTACAATTGAAAAAGAAGATAAAACGAACTTTTACGGCGAAGTATCAAACCATAGTCTATTGGTTATTTTTTTTCATTAATTATTCATTAAAGAGTGTTTTATTATCTTGTATTAGTTAAAAGTGAAATTTTCATTGTCATTTTAATATTACACTTTTAAAATAGCAAAGGTGAAAAAAATAAAAGTGATCGACCAAAGTTGGCTTCGCGATCGACGTGTTGGCCGCCCCTGCTCTATAGGATTGGAGTCTTAATAATCCATTATTAGGAAACCAGACTTTTAATAGATTTTTAATTTATATTTAATTAATATAGTCTTGATATAAATATAAAGTCTTAAATTATTTTTTTTGTCTTTCAAACTTAAACAAAGTTCGACGATTTCATTTCGATTCTTAGTTTTCCCTTTTCACTTTTAGTGTTTTCTGTTTGCTTCTAATTGAACACTGTCCAATGTTTAGAAAAGGAAATAAACCCTCCAAAAAAAACTATTCGGTATGCTTGCACTGAGAGTTTAATATTCACAATTCAACAAGAATTATTCCTAGCTCAACAATATAATATTAAAACTATTTTTTTTTCTTTAAATATTAAAATATCGCCAATATTTCTTGATGGTAAACTTTGACTTATAGGGGCTATTCACTATTTTTTCCGCTTGACGTCAAACCTTGCTTCTCCTACCACTCGTATACGTACATAGTGTAAAATATGTGTTTTAAAATGGTATAGATAATTCTATAATTGTGTGTATTTATTTCAGAGAGCAATGCTTTGACATTTAAATTTATAAAATTTTATAGGCTATGTTACTATAGGAAATTCGAATTCTTTTTCTTAAATTTTGTAAAATAAAATATTTAGGTGAAAAAACTAAAATATTTTTAAGTGAAATCACTTAAATAGTTCTGTAGAAACAAATTACATCAATTTGTTTTAAGTTTAAAGTGTTGTTTTTGTGAAAAATAATGTGTTAATCACAAAAATGTTGCAAGGATTTTCCAGTAATATTTACCATATTTTGCAGGTAAATAGGGTAAGACTAGAAAAAAAATTCTTAAAGTTTCTAAAAAAAGCAAAATTGAAAGAATTATAAGTATTTTTCTTAAATTCTGTTTTTTATATATGATTTCAACTTTGACGTATACGTGACGTGACGCATACATAAAAACTCTGCTGTAGAAACCCAGCTTGTTTTGGCATTTTCATATGTTTTCTTAGATGTGCACTCCTCGAAGGCAAAATTAAAATGATTTTTTGGCATGTATGTATTAGTGAACGACTAATACAAAAGATACCGATAGCGGCTTGAGAGTAGAAAATTAAACATGTTTAATTTTTTAGCTATCTTTTAGGGACTATTCACTATTTTTTCCATTTGACGTCAAAACTTGCTTACCTCCTACCACTCGTGTACGTACATAGTGTAAAATATATACTTTAAAATGGTGTGGACTAATTTTAAAATTGTGTGTGTATATTCAAGAGAACTAAACTTTCAAAGTAAAATTGAAAAAATTACACATATTTTTCTCATATTTTTATTTTAAAATATAATTTCAACTCTGACGTATAAACGCACTGCTGTATAACCCAGCTTGTTTTGACAGATTCATATGTTTTCTTCGATGTGCACTCCTCGAAGGCAAAATGGAAATGATTTTTTGGCATGTATGTATTAGTAAAGGACTAATACAAAAGAAACCGATAGCGATTTGAGAGTAGAAAATTAAACATGTTTAATTTTTTACTCTCAAATGACCCTTTCCATATAATTTATATGGGACGAGAGAGCAATTTGACGAGTTGGAAAAAATAGTGAATAGGCCCTATTTTGTATTTTTTGGCATGTATGTATTAGTGAACGACTAATACAAAAGATACCGATAGCGGCTTGAGAGTAGAAAATTAAACATGTTTAATTTTTTACTCTCAAGCCTGCCATTTCCATTTAATTTACATTCAACGAGAGAGCGGCTTGATGAGTTGGAAAAAATAGTGAATAGCCCCTATTAAGTTAGAAAAACATAACGAGTTCTCTTGGTGGCTTGATATTTCACATAATTAGTTCTTTTACTAGTAACCGGAACTCCACCACTAACACTTCGAATTATTCGAATTAAAAAAAACAACTAACTGTAATGGAATCCATATTAAAATTTCAATTATAAAATTCTTTTCAATATGGCTTCCATTATATTCACTATATTTATTATATTGACTATATACATTATATAAACTCACGCCCATTAATATAAGAAATTAAATTGGCATACATAAAAATATATTAAATTTATAAGAGCTTTTACTTTTATGTTTGATCACCTAATACACACCCCAATTAGTATAAGTGCAATAAGTCACTATACACAAAAATATATTATATCTATAGGAGCTTTTACTTTTAAGGTGGCTATAGACTACAACTAAAAGTGGACAAGTTTTGCTTCCTTTTCCATATAAAAACCTGTTTTCTGGGACTTTTCTGGCTGATATTAAACATGTTTGATATTTTTCTGATTTTTACATGCTCTGCACAGATAAATTTATTTTTCAATTTTTCTTCGAGTAGTGCACATCGGTCTCTGCCATATATGATATATCAAAAAGTGGGATTGCACTATGTGTGGGCTTGTACTGAAAAGTTTTTTTTTCAGGTTAAATGATAAGCAAGTTTAGTTTTATTTTTCTAATAGATTAAGTTAGTATGCAAGTAATTATTCAATTATTTAAATACATAAATAAAAAATCATTACATGATAATATTGAAGAAGAAACACATGAAAATATATTCAAGGAAATTTGGGCAGCTTAATTCATTGCCGATAAGGGAAACAATTACATCTAATATTAAGTTTAACCAGTAATATTTAGGAAAATAAAAGGATTTCAAAAGCATAATTTGAAAAAAGGAACTTATATTCGAACTAAAAGAATTCGAAAATAAAAACAAAGAGGAATAATATAATGCAAAGCAATGGCCTAGATTTAACCTATTGAACCTAAGTATATTTTTATAACTACGCATTAAGCAGTTTCATAATTTCATTAACAGTCCTGAGTATCAGGTTGTGCTTATTGTTGCTCGTGGTTTTTATACAATTAAGTATGGAAAAAACTGTGTTAGAAACATAAAATTCATACGAAGTTTGTGTGTTAACTTTCTACACAATACATTAAAATTTCATGTAATTTGAGTAAAAACTCTAAGAGTTATACTGAAAAAACTATATTTTTTCAATATCCCGTAATACCAACGGTGCGGTTTTGAAATTTTATATAATAGTGTAAATGTGATCAAATAGCAAATATAAAAAATTTAATTAAAATCGCATCGCAGATTACTTCAATATTGTGGATATAACATTTTTAATTTTGAATGTGATCCGCTATATTGAACATCAAGTTGGGTTAAGTTCAATTTAATATAGTTCCGTTGTAGCGGAAAACTTAAGTGCATATGAACTTAATATTTAGTGTTACCAATTATTAAATTAAATTGCTAATATTATCGTAATAAATTATTAAAATCATTTATTTCGTTAGCAATAGAATGCTGGCATAATATATATGGTCATGGCTGCTAGCGAAGAAATAAAAAGTACATGTCAACAGTTACAAAATATTATAAATCAACAAAAGGGCATTATAGATGGTCTCAACAAAGAATTAACTGAGTTAAAAACGAAATTCTCGCTTTTTCAATTTGGATAATCCTTACAATGATTGTCAAAAAGAATGTTATACCGATGAAGATGAGTTATCTAATGTAGAACATAGTGATAAGTTAGCGAAAAAGCTGTCTAATAACAAAAATACAGCCTTTGAATACCACACCGACGAAGAAGAACTTGCCCGGGAGACCGAATGGATCCGAATTAAAAATAAAAGAAAAAGAAAAAGGGAAAATTTCGTTAACACCACCGAAAGAAAACAACACTCGAGGTGTTAGGATATTTTACTGTGTATCCGTTAACTCAGATACGGTAATTAAATCACATGAGCTTAGCCCCTAGTTTTGGAGGAATTATGTAAAATTAATAAAACACAGTTGGTTAAATTTTTATTAACTTTATTTTGCATAAGATAATTAAAAAGAAAAATTCTTACTCACCTGCTTAGCGCGTCTCCAGCGCTAAGATAAATCACAAACCAAATTTTACAATTAAATTTACTGTCACAATTTTGCACTTTAGAATTAGGATAAAATAATTTCAGATCGATACTCTGAATTTAGGATATTAATTTTGGTCGATACCCAAAATTAAAACAAAGGAATTCAGATCGATACTCTGAATTTAGGATATTAATTTTGGTCGATACCCAAAATTAAAACAAAGGAATTCAGATCGATACTCTGAGTTTAGGATCTTAATTTTGGTCGATACCCAAAATTAAGTTGTAGGTAATGAAATTCAAGTCGAAACCCTGAATTAGGAATTAATTTTGGTCGATACCCAAAATTAAATAAATAGAATATTTGGATTATTTTGAATTATTTTGGTCGATACCCAAAATTATGGATGCAGATCGATACTCTGCGAGGAACTCATGTGGAATGAAAGCATTTAGCAAGTGCTAGCTATTTAAACAAGATCAACGGGATTATGAAAACTGTATATTTCAGTTTACACAACCACGCTATTGTTGTTTATTCTTTGTACTTTAGCATTTTACTACTACCAAATAAGATAATAGCAGTAAATTACTTGTACATTAGATGTACTTACTCGGTACAAACCTGTTTGGTAACTCCTCCTTGGATGGGTGTGTACCTAAAAGTGACAGTCCGGATAAGAAGTTAATCCGATAATGCAGTTCTGCGCGAAACATTTGCACTCTATTAGTAAAAATGAAATAAAAATAAATAAAAATAAATTCAGAATTGTTCGGTTCCGAACATACTGGGCCCCGTTGAAATCTATTTTCAAAAAAAATCAAAAAAATAAATAAAATAATAAATTCAAATATAATTGACAACGAGAAAGTTAAAAAGTTGACTGGGCCCCGATGAAATGTGGTATTCAAATTGAAGAGAAAGGGAATACTATCTGTTCACCAATATAATAATAATAAGAACACTAAATAAGATGGATAAATGGTTTTTATTTTTCCTTGCTTATTCATCTTAAAATTAACCCTGAGCCCCATTGGAGATGTGTAGCGTTATTTCCTTTTTTTAGATCGTGCGAAGGCTGCCTTGGACAAAAAAACTGGAACGTCAACTCCGTGGTCTTTAATCCAAACGGTGATACGATCATCCAGGTTTCGGTCAGCGTGCCGTATCTTCATATTCTTTAGTATACGGAATTTTGGTTGTGCTAATGTTTTAGCATCCATCTTCCCTGGAAGCTGCGCGTCCTGGTTTAATCCCAGATTTCGGGAGCTGATAGGTTGGTTTGCTGTGGTTTCTTTCTTGGGCGATAATGAAATGGTCTTTAACTGCTGTGTGACCCCGTTTACCGGTAAAGAATCAGTGGAAGGGGCCTTAACAATTTTGTATTCGAACAAAAATTCGATGTCCCTTCCCGGAGTTGGTGGACATTTAGTTTCTTGAAAATTAAAATTTTATATATATATGTATATAAAGATGGTAATTGGTTTATTACCTTGATAATGGTGAACGTTTTGCATATTAGAATTAGGTTGATTAAATTTTTTAAACACTGTTTTAACTAATTGATTTGAAATCGTAAAACTGACTGATAATTGCTTTAATAATCAGTGCCCTTTATATTTGAATTCTAACGGTAGTTTTGGTTTGGAATAAATTCAACTATTACAGGCACCTAGAAACTGATAAACATTTGGATTGAAAACAACTGGTTTGAAATAAGCTATTGTTTCGGACAAGTTATTAAGAATAGATAACAGTGAATTTCAATAATATTGCGATGTGGTTTAAGTGAAAACAGCAAAAGAAGAAAAAAAAAAAAAAAAAAGTTATTTAAGAGAAGATAGAAGAAAAATATTTCAATATGTGCTTTTATACTTCTGAAATGTTTTCAATAATTGCCCAAGTAGAAATTTGCGACCGATTTGTGACCAAGTGACACATTTTTGACGCCCTGACGTCGCCACGACGTCATAGTTACCACATTGCATTCTGAAAATTGTTAACTACACAACGTGGTCGCAGCGACGTAACTGTGTCTAAATTGTGTCAAGAAAAAAAATTACAAGTTGACACAATTCAACACACAACGACGTCGCTGCGACTAAAATGTTACCAAAATGTTACCAAAATGACACAAACTGTCATAAGTTTACAGACTTTTTTCAGAGTTTTTAATGCATACGAACTATTAATTACTTGTTCATATGCCACTAATTACTCTCGGGAAGGGGTTCAAAATATTATTTAAAGGAAAAATGTTAAAGTTTGCCTGGAATTTGGTTAAAAACATAGACCAATAAGAGCATAATTCTTACACACATTATTGACACAATGTGGTCGCAGCGACGTAACTGTGTCTAAATTGTGTCAAGAAAAAAAATTACAAGTTGACACAATTCAACACACAACGACGTCGCTGCGACTAAAATGTTACCAAAATGACACAAACTGTCATAAGTTTACAGACTTTTTTCAGAGTTTTTAATGCATACGAACTATTAATTACTTGTTCATATGCCACTAATTACTCTCGGGAAGGGGTTCAAAATATTATTTAAAGGAAAAATGTTAAAGTTTGCCTGGAATTTGGTTAAAAACATAGACCAATAAGAGCATAATTCTTACACACATTATTGACACAATGTGGTCGCAGCGACGTAACTGTGTCTAAATTGTGTCAAGAAAAAAAATTACAAGTTGACACAATTCAACACACAACGACGTCGCTGCGACTAAAATGTTACCAAAATGACACAAACTGTCATAAGTTTACAGACTTTTTTCAGAGTTTTTAATGCATACGAACTATTAATTACTTGTTCATATGCCACTAATTACTCTCGGGAAGGGGTTCAAAATATTATTTAAAGGAAAAATGTTAAAGTTTGCCTGGAATTTGGTTAAAAACATAGACCAATAAGAGCATAATTCTTACACACATTATTGACACAATGTGGTCGCAGCGACGTAACTGTGTCTAAATTGTGTCAAGAAAAAAAATTACAAGTTGACACAATTCAACACACAACGACGTCACTGCGACTAAAATGTTACCAAAATGTTACCAAAATGACACAAACTGTCATAAGTTTACAGACTTTTTTCAGAGTTTTTAATGCATACGAACTATTAATTACTTGTTCATATGCCACTAATTACTCTCGGGAAGGGGTTCAAAATATTATTTGAGAAAAAAACAGTAAAAATTTGCCTAAAAATGACTTAAAATAAAGACAAATAAAAGCATAATTCTTACACACATTATTGACACAATGTGGTCGCAGCGACGTAACTGTGCCTAAATTGTGTCAAAATGATAGAGCCTGTACAATTTTACAAGATGGCTACTATTTTTGATGGAAAAATTTCTTTTAGTATTGAGGATGAAAAAATTTTTAACCAAAAAGTGTGAAATTTTGTTAAACATTAGGATAATTTGTATTTTTTTTTAATAAGAAAGGTATTATTTGACAAAATATGCTCATTCACTTACATTTATCAATGTTTCAAATATATTTACTGGTTTTAAAATTTTTATTATTTGAACAAGATCAATAATTATCGCAAAATCCAAGGGCGCATGAATTTTACGTAAGCAAAATCTTCACTTTCACAATAAATTTAATTTGGCATATAGCTTTAGTGTTATTCGGTAAATTTATGCTTCATAAAATATCAAATAATAAAATATCAATAAGAAATTATTTCCATCTTCATTACTTCAAAAAATATTTCTCATCTATATATGTACTAGATTGATAAATGCATACATTTATAAGAAAAATTATATACTTGTAAATTAAAAATTGTACTAGGTTTCATTTTGTGTCCTCTTGACACATTTTAGTCGCAGTTTACTACTTTGTTGCCAATTTGTGTGCTCTTGACACATTTTAGTCGCAATTACCACTTTGTTACCACTTTGTGTGCACTTGACACATTTTAGTCGCAGTTACCACTTTGTTACTACTTTGTTACCAATTTGTGTGCACTTGACACATTTTGGGACTTTGTGTTGCACCAATGTCGAAACATAGAGGTAACTACGACGTCATGGCGACGTAACTCTGTGTCATATTTGAAACATTTTTAGACACGGCGACGTCGCTGCGACTAAAATGTGTCAACTATTTCTACTTGGGTGGTAACGGGCATAATTTGTGTATAGGCCTTGTAATAGTAGTTGTGGATGTTTGAACTGTTACTACACGAACCAGATCATCAGGTCCCTTGTGAATTTGAACTATTTTCCCTAAAGGCCATTTACATAAGGGAGAATTGTCCTCCTTAATTAAGACAATATTCCCAATTTGAAGATTTTGTTGCTGTTTCTGCCATTTGTGTCTAGTTTGGAGTTGATTTAGATATTCTCTAGACCATCGATTCCAAAAATGGTGCATTAATTGTTGAATAAAATTTAATCGGGTTATGGGATGACTATCTACCAGTTGTGATCTTTCAGGCAAGGCCTTTAAAGAGGTACCAATCAGAAAATGAGCGGGTGTTAGAATACAATCATCGTTAGAATCATCGGAAAGTCTACAAAGGGGTCTTGAATTAAGACATCCTTCAATTTGAGTTAATACAGTTGAAAACTCTTCGAAGGTTAAAGATGCATTTCCTATTATTCTCTTCAAATGGTATTTTACTGATTTTACTCCGGCTTCCCATAGCCCACCAAAATGGGGAGCAGATGGTGGATTAAAATGCCAAGTGATGCCTTCATTTGCAACTCTTTCGGCTGTATGGGATTCGGCTAGCTTAATAATCTCCTTCAGTTCCTTGTCTAATGATCGTTTTGCTCCAACAAAGTTGGTTCCATTGTCTGAGTAAACATCACTGCATAATCCTCTTCTACTAGTAAACCGTCTAAAAGCGGCAAGAAAGGAGTTTGTAGTTAAGTCAGAGACAAGCTCTAAATGAATGGCCTTAGTAACCATGCATACAAATAGGCATATATATCCTTTACATGATCGGTTACCTCTATGTTTAGACATTCTGATACTTATGGGTCCGGCATAATCTATGCCAGTATGCAAAAAAAGGGCGAGCAGGCCTTATGCGATGAGGGGGTAGGTTTCCCATTAATTGCTGTGTGATAAGTGGTTTCTGCCTGAAACAAGTGATACATTTACGTATAACATTGCGTACACTCCGTCTGCCTTGTATTATCCAATATTCACTTCGAATAGCGGACAGTGTAAGTTCGACTCCACCATGCAGTGTTTGATCATGAAAATGGCGAATAATTAAAAAAGATAGACTGTTATTCGATCTGGGTAGAATAATAGGATGCTTCATTTCATATGCAAGATTCGAATTCTCAAGTCTGCCTCCGACCCTTAATAGCCCTACAGTATCAATAAAAGGATGCAAGTTAAACAGAACGCTTTTAGAATTTATAGATTTACCAGCGTTTAAAGCCACAATTTCTGCAATGTATTCCTTGTTTTGGGATAATTTTAGAATTTGTAATTTAGTATGGTTGAGTTCTATGGTGGTTAAAAATCCAGTGGAACGATTCATTCTTTTGAGCCTACAGTTTTTGGTAAATCTAAAACAATATGAGATAACTCGTATTAATCGAAGAAAAGTGGAAAAGGTTTGCAACAACTTATCCAGAAAAGAGTTTGGTAATAGAGTACAGGTAACACGTTTTTCTTCTTCCTTTACCGAATTAGAAGTAAGAATAAGTGGAGTTGGCCATTGATCTTTTTGCTTAGTTAACCATGGTGGTCCTTTCCACCAAAGTTGTAAATCTTTGAGTAAAGATGGTTGTATTCCCCTTGAATTACAATCCGCTGGATTATCCTTTGATCGGACGTGATTCCACGAGTGGATTGGAAGTCTTTCTTGTATTGTAGCAATTCTATTGGCTATATAAGTTTTGTATTTACGGGGATCACTTCTAATCCAACTTAATGCTATGGTTGAATCCGTCCAAGCGTAAACTGGTATATTATCTAATTCTAAATCCCTCGTGGTTTTCGTTAACAAGTCGCACAAAAGAACGGCACCACTAAGTTCTAATCTCGGAAGAGTGAGTGGTTTCGTAGGAGCAACTTTACTTTTGGCTGTTAAAAGGCTAACATGAATATTATTTTTCTGGTCCTTAACTCTAAGGTAAATGGTTGCGGCATACGCATAAGTGGAAGCATCACAAAATCCGTGTAGTTGGCAATCATTAGATGATGGACTCAAGTGTATCCATCTAGGGATAGAAATGTCATCAACCATGTGAAGTGTTGACTTATATTCTTTCCATTCATTGGCTAAATGTTGTGGTATGGGACCATCCCATGAGCATCCTGAAAGCCATAGTTTTTGCATCAGAATTTTTGCTGTGATAATCACAGGAGATATCCAACCTAGAGGATCAAATAAACTGGCGATATTGGATAGAATGTTTCTTTTGGTTATTAGGGTATTTTGAAATTTAGGTGACTGAATGTGAAGAACATCAGTTAATGGATACCATTGGATACCTAAGGCCTTAATATAATCATCACTTGCACATGTTAATGGAAAAGTTTTTTCCCTATGACCTTCCGGAATATTCACAAGGAGTTGATTGTCATTTGATACCCATTTTCTCAAATTGAATCCTGCTGTTTTAAGTAAATTAATTAATTGGGATTGAATTTCTAACGCCTTTTCCACAGAGTCTGCTCCAGTAATAGCATCATCAATGTAAAAATCTTTTAATAACTGAAGACGCCAATGGATAGGATTGTTCTCCCTCCTTTGCGAGTTGTTTCAATGTCCTTAAGGCAAGAAATTGTGATGTTTTAATACCAAAAGTGACGGTTGTTAAAACATAGTCTTCGATTGGCTGGGCAGAATTATCCCGCCATAGAATTCGTTGATAATTCTGATCATGTTGATTTAAATTTATCATGCGATACATTTTCTCAATGTCGGCAGACATAGCATATTTATGTCTTCTCCACCTTAAAATAACCGAAAACAAATTAGATTGAAGTTTCGGTCCGTTATACAATTGATCGTTGAGGCTTTTGCCGTTTGAAGTTGGTGCTGAAGCATCAAATACAATACGCATTTTAGTCGTAGTACTCTCCTTGAAAACTGCATGATGGGGTATGTAATACGAATTTTCAGTAAAAAACGTCTGTTTGATCTCTTTCATATGCCCCATTAAAATATACTCGTTTATACAGGAAGTATAATTTAGTTTAAAAATTGGATCACTACTCATGCGCTTTTCCAAATTTATAAACCTGCGTAATGCCATAGATCGGGAGTTCCCGAGGTCAGGTGGTTGAAAATTTAAGAACGGAAGGCGTACCTCGAAACGACCATTAGGCAGGCGTTTGAAGGTGTTATTATAAAAGTTGTCGCAGTCTTCTTCTGCTTTAGAAAGGGGTGGTATGTCTGGAATGTTTTCTATTTCCCAAAATTGCTGCAAGGTTTGTTGTAAACTATTTTCATTTTCAGGGATTACACTTGTAGATAATGTAATAATACCCTTATTGGACGAATTTTCAACATTGCCGAACAAAATCCAACCTAGAGAAGTATTTTGAGCAACAGGGGTTCCCTTTGGACCTTTACGAGCTCCTTCACTTATGATCATGCTATAAGCATCAGCTCCTAGCAACAAATCAACTTTTCCAGGCCGATAGAATGTAGGATCGGCTAGTGGAATATCTTCGATATGCGGCCATTTTCTATAAGGAATAATATGAGGTGGTGTAAGATCAGTTATAATAGGAATCACTAATGTTTGTAGATGTATCTTATCTGTTTTTTGGGTTCGTGAGTAAAACGATAGTGTTGTTTTATATCTAATGTTTGATGCTTTCGAATTATTAACCCCATTTATTTGAAGGGATACATTATATTTCTTCAATTTAAGTTTTGTGGCGGCTGCAGCCGTTATAAATGAGACTTGAGATCCTGAATCAATAAGGGTTCTCATTGTATAAATTTCACCCGTTGGTGACTGAACATCCACCAATGCAGTGGCTAACAAGGCTTGTTGATTAAAAGAATTAGTATTATATAATGCTTGTATTGTTCTTTCATTAGATGAGGTATTAGCAAGTGGGTTGCTAGTACTAGATTTCGGAAGGTTATCTTGATTCATTGACCTTAAGGAAGATACTGATCTATCCTTTTTTATTTGATTATGTATATGTAAGAGAGTGTGATGCGGTTTATCACACACGAAACAGCGACGTTTGCTAGTACATTGTGACATAAGATGTCGATTGGACAAACAATTGATACATAATTTTTTCGATTTAGCGATTTGTATTCGAGTATTGGTATCATTGTTTTTAAACTTTTGGCAATGATATAAATTATGATTTCCTTTGCAAATTACACAGGATAAGTTAGAATAAGTATTATGAGAATACATGGACGAATTTTGAATTGGAACAAGTCCTCTTTTAAATGAAGTTTTAGCGGATGAGATTGATTCCAATATTCTGAATCTTTGTTCAAGAAATGATTTGAATTTATCGAAAGTTGGTAAGCTATTTTCGCCCTTTAAGTCTGATTCCCACAATGATTGAGTTTCACATGACAACTTTTGTGAAATAATATGAATTAAAATAGGATCCCAGCCTACTGTTGATACTCCTAAATTGTTTAGTTCGGATAAGCACCCCATTGATACGTCTAACAAATTTTTCATGTTAGTAGCGTTTTCAACTGAAATCGATGGTTGATTACAGAGAAGTTTTAATTGTGTTTTTACTAGTATCCTTGGATTATGATATCTGTCCAAAAGTGCCTTCCAGGCAAGGTCATAGTTTGCGTCAGATATTTTATAATGCTTTAATAATTGTTCCGCATCTCCTGAGACACTAGATTTCAGATATTGTAGTTTTTGCGCAGGTGATAAATAAGTATTTTCATGAACAAGGGCTACAAACAAATCATGAAACGAAATCCATAGATCATAGGACCCAGCAAACTTAGGAATTGAGATTTTGGGTAATTTAATATTGTTAGAAGTGTTATTAGATTCTACAACTGGTTTGATTGGGGTATTTACAAAATTGCATCCTATAATGTCCTTTAACATAGTAACATATTCAAAATAACGTTCTTCTTGATCAGAAAAATAATCATTTTTAATATATTCATGTTTAGCAGTTTCTTCAGACGGTAATTTTGCTGCAACAATTTCGATTTCACAATGATTAGTGGAAAAGTTTTCCCATAGTTTTTCCACAGCATTTAGCCGGGCTTCTGCTAAAGATTGGGTGCGTTTAGCTGTAGCAGTTTTTTTAAAATTCACTACAGATTTGTTAATTAGGATAGCACATGCTATTTGCTTATCAATTAGATCGTTTAAAGACATTTTATTATAAGTTTATTAGGTTTTGACACAATTTCTAATACAATTTTTAACACGATTTCCCCAAAACAAAGGCCAATCACGTGATCCGGCTCGAAGGACCAAAATGTTAGGATATTTTACTGTGTATCCGTTAACTCAGATACGGTAATTAAATCACATGAGCTTAGCCCCTAGTTTTGGAGGAATTATGTAAAATTAATAAAACACAGTTGGTTAAATTTTTATTAACTTTATTTTGTTTGTCTTTTTTTTTGCATAAGATAATTAAAAAAAAAAATTCTTACTCACCTGCTTAGCGCGTCTCCAGCGCTAAGATAAATCACAAACCAAATTTTACAATTAAATTTACTGTCACAATTTTGCACTTTAGAATTAGGATAAAATAATTTCAGATCGATACTCTGAATTTAGGATATTAATTTTGGTCGATACCCAAAATTAAAACAAAGGAATTCAGATCGATACTCTGAATTTAGGATATTAATTTTGGTCGATACCCAAAATTAAAACAAAGGAATTCAGATCGATACTCTGAGTTTAGGATCTTAATTTTGGTCGATACCCAAAATTAAGTTGTAGGTAATGAAATTCAAGTCGAAACCCTGAATTAGGAATTAATTTTGGTCGATACCCAAAATTAAATAAATAGAATATTTGGATTATTTTGAATTATTTTGGTCGATACCCAAAATTATGGATGCAGATCGATACTCTGCGAGGAACTCATGTGGAATGAAAGCATTTAGCAAGTGCTAGCTATTTAAACAAGATCAACGGGATTATGAAAACTGTATATTTCAGTTTACACAACCACGCTATTGTTGTTTATTCTTTGTACTTTAGCATTTTACTACTACCAAATAAGATAATAGCAGTAAATTACTTGTACATTAGATGTACTTACTCGGTACAAACCTGTTTGGTAACTCCTCCTTGGATGGGTGTGTACCTAAAAGTGACAGTCCGGATAAGAAGTTAATCCGATAATGCAGTTCTGCGCGAAACATTTGCACTCTATTAGTAAAAATGAAATAAAAATAAATTCAGAATTGTTCGGTTCCGAACACGAGGTGTGGAAAAAACGAAAAAGGCGGAGCTGCCTCCACCTATAATTCTAGAAGAAGTCAAAAATTTCAGTGATATGCACGATATAGTACGAGAGTTGTCAAACGCGCGAATAAAAATCATTAATGAAAAAAGTATTAAAATTAATGTGAAAAGTGAGAATAATTTTAAGCTGCTTACAGCAGAATTTAGTAGAAAAGAATATGCCTGGCACTCTTACGAAAATAAGAAGACCAGGCCAATTAAAGTTATGGCTAATAGATTGCATTATTCTATTAAACCTGAAACTATTGTAAATGAAATGAGGTACCGTGGATACAAGCTGCTTGATGCCACTCTCAAATTAAAATACAAAACCAAACAACCCCTCAATATGTTCATGTTGACATTTAGCCACGAAGAGGATGTCGCTAAAATATTTGCGATTTCAGACATATTAGGAATCAAAGTGCAAATCTTACCATTGAGAAAATCTAAGCTAGTGCCACAATGTAAAAGATGTCAAGCGTATGGTCACACACAAAAATATTGCGCTAAGGAACCTCGTTGTGTTAGATGCACAGCGAAACATCTTACAGCAGACTGTGACAAACCAAGGAATAACAAACCCAAATGCGTTCACTGTGGAGGAAATCACCCAGCTAATTACAGAGGTTGCATGGTAGCAAAAGAAATGCAAAATCTGAAGGATAAAAGAAAAAAGAGCAAGGAGCTGCCTAAGCAAATACAAAAGGTTCAAGAACGGAGATCAGCACCTGAAATTAACAAAGAAAAGAAAAGCTACAGTCAAATCGTTGTTGAAGGACCAGAATTTAAAAATATTAAATCTAACCGAAACCAGAGTAATGTTCTGAATATTGAAGGCACTCTCCAAAAAATACTGGAGAAATTAAACAAAATGGATGAGCGTATTACCAAACTGGAATATAGCACCAAAGGCGCTATACCCAAAAAGTTATATGCCTAGTAGCCTGCGTATAGTACAATGGAATGCCAATGGACTCTTGCAACACCAGCTAGAATTGCAGGCAGTTCTAAATATAGAAAAAATTGACATCTGTCTCATCTCAGAGACACACTTTGCTAATGAAACGTTTATTAAGTTTAAAGGCTATAGCATATACCATACAATACACCCTGATAATGCTGCTAAAGGCGGAAGCGCTATCATCGTAAAAGAATCTATTACACATCACCAAGCAATGAGTTATAAAACTGAAATGTTCCAAGCAACATCTATAAACGTTAAAACAAAATCCTTTGAAATAATTGCTTCGGCAGTGTATTGTCCACCAAGACATGCATAAAAAGAAGAGCAATATATAGAGTTTTTAAATACTTTTGGAAAAAGATTTATAGTTGGTGGTGATTTCAACGCGAAATACATTCAATGGGGCTCAAGGCTAAACACAACAAAAGGAAAAGAACTACTGCAAGCAGTAAATCAGTTGAAATGTGAAACGCTTTCGACTGGTAAGCCGACATATTGGCCTACGGATCCAAATAAAATACCAGACCTGATCTGATTTCATAATCAGAAATATCTCTGCTAATTATGTGCATGTTGAAGAGGCATTTGATTTAAATTCTGATCATTCTCCTATTGTCCTTACACTCAGTGACACAGTTATCCAGAAAGAGCAATCTCCAAGGCTCACTAACAGACTAACGAATTGGAAAAAATTTCAGCACCAATTAGAGCAAACAATTTATTTACCAGTCCAACTGAAAACAGAAACCCAATTAGAAGAAGAAGTAGAAAGATTTGTTAGAAACATCCAACAGGCAGCGTGGGATAATACACCTGTGATTATACCTAGAACTAAAGGAAATAACTATCCGAAGGAAATTAGGGAGCTTATCCTTGAAAAAAGGAAACTCAGAAGGATCTGGCAGTGCTCCAGAATTCCGCTTGATAAGACCAAACTAAATAATGCTACTCAAAAGCTCAAAAGAGAAATTAAAAGAATCAAAGAAGAATCGATTGGTAACTACCTTGAGGAGTTGACAAACGATAGCAAAACCGATTATTCACTTTGGAAAACTACCAAAAGGTTGAAAAGACCCATCATACAAAGTCCGTCAATAAGAAATATGGATGGAAGCTGGGCAAAAAGCAATTTTGAAAAAGCTAATAGATTTGCTGAATACCTGTACAAAATATTTCAACCAAATGCTGGTGAGGACACTTTCAATTTGGGAGGCTTTTGCCATAAAGATAATAAAATTAGACCTGTTACTGTAAAAGAAATAAGTAAAGAAATAAAAGAAAACATCAATGCAAATAAAGCGCCTGGGTATGACCTAATAACTGGAAAAGTCTTAAAACAACTCCCTAAAAAAGCCATAGTTAAATTAGCACATATCATTAATGCCTCTTTTAGATTGAAGCATGTCCCAAGGATATGGAAAGTAGCCGAAGTTATAATGATTCCAAAGGTTGGAAAACCTCCGAACAAAGTGTCATCTTAGAGGCCGATTTCATTACTTCCGGTTATATCGAAGCTTTATGAGAAATTATTATTAAAAAGATTGAAACCTCTCATTGAAATGAAACAATTAATCCCATCACATCAATTTGGATTTAGAAAAAGTCATTCTACAATAGACCAAGTCCATAGAATTACTGATGGTATAGAGAGATCACTGGAAGGTAATAAGATCTGCTCTGCCGTCTTTTTGGACGTAGCACAAGCATTTGACAAAGTTTGGCATGAAGGACTCAAAACTAAATTAAGAAAAATTCTGCCCAAACAGTATACACAATTATTGGAATCATATATCTCGGATAGAGCTTTTAGAGTAAAACAGGAAGACATTTATTCAGAGTTAAAAGAAATAAATGCTGGGGTACCACAAGGAAGTGTACTGGGACCAGTCTTATATCTATTGTACACTAGCGATATTCCTATAATTGAAAACAACACAGTAGCCACTTTCGCTGATGATACTGCTGTGCTGGCGGTAGGTAAAGATTACGTAAAAGCAGCACACAAGCTACAAACATCCATTAATCAAATTAATGACTGGACTAAACGTTGGCGAATTAAATTAAATGAAAATAAATCTGTTCACATTAATTTCACGAACAGAAAGAGCCAATATATTCCTGTAAATATATGTAGATAGTTCTTAAATACCATATGCAAATACAGCGAAATATTTGGGTATTACTCTAGACGCCAAGCTACGCTGGAAAGCCCACGTAAAGAAAAAAAGAAAGGAACTTGAGATTAAATATAAAAAAATGTATTGGCTCTTGAGCAGGCAGTCCACCCTGTCAATACACAACAAAATACTCTTGTATAACCAAATACTTAAACCCGTATGGACATATGGCATCCAATTGTGGGGATGTGCCAGCAAGAGCAATTTACTAATCATCCAACGATTCCAAAATAAGGTGCTTAGGAGCATTGTTAATGCTCCTAGGTACTTTAAAAACAGTGATCTACATAGAGATCTTGAAATGGACACTGTTACCCAGACCATAGAAAAATATGCCAAGAGTCATGAGTTGCGGCTTTGCCAACACGTCAACGAAGAAGCTGTTAAGCTTCTTGACAACGCAGATATCATCAGACGGCTAAAGAGGAAAAAACCTCTGGATTTAACAATGAAGACTGCAGTCTTGTAACCATACACGTTAACATTTTGTGTATCATTTTTTTATATTATTAAGTGGAACTAGTGAGTTCACCTTAGTTTAGTTTTTTTTTTTTTAGTAAATTAGGTTAGATTTAATTGCTCATTGATCTTTGAATGATCAGATTCCAATATATATATATATATATATTTAAAAAAAAAAAAAAAAAAAAAAAAAAAATAATTTCATGAAACTTTTTCATCCTGAAAATCGATGTATCAACAAAATTTTACGAAAGTTTTATACTATAAATTAAGGGGCATTAAAATATAAAAAGTTAGTCATTAGTAAAACACAGGTAGCTCCACTTGATTGAGCCTCCATAAATTGAATTAAAAGAAAGTGTTATAAAAGTTGAAAATGTATTAATAAAAAGGTGAACTAAAAGTGAAGCCTCTTTTAGCTCTAACAATTTTCCTTTCAAGGCCTGACTTTGTGGCCATCACGTAATAAGTTGGTCGTATGGCCCTACCAAGATATATTTCCATCCCGTTAGTGTAAACCTTTTTTCCTTTAATTGCATAAAGATGAGTTGCAGCAACACTGCGTATTTCATCCTGATTAAAACACGTCGATCTATTTTGATAGAAATAACCAGCATATTATATAACAAAGGAAAACTATATAAGTTTAATTTTTATTTTACAAAAAAAAATTTTTTTTATATTTTTCTCATGCTCTACCGGCTGAGCTAGCCAGCCAACAGATCAGGTGGGTCTTTATAGTTGTCATAAAATATATCAATCTTTTCAACCAAGTTCTTCATAATATAGATCTGAGTTTTTGAAGGTACTTGTCGCTAGCTTGATCTAATTTCCAGTCGTTGGGTGTTAAGCCATAAAGTGCAGTTTGGTCACATGTTTGTGTAACTGTAATAAATCATTTAGTTTTTCTTTCTGGGCTGGCTTAAATTATTCATTTTCGGAATTTTTCTTTTTGCTTTATTGTCGTATATCCTTGGTGTGATCTTCCAGCTCATAAAGGGAGATACCTACGCTCTTCACAATCCGGGCTTTTAAGAAATTCTTGGCTAATTTGGCATTATAGCTATCTTTAAAAGCACTTTGCGTAAAGTCCCTCCTATAAACCTCCTGTCCCGGTTGGTATGTCAATTTCCTAAACCGTAGGTTATAGGATAGGGTACTTTTTACGCTGCGCATCATGTCACTGTCTTGGAAAGTAATAACTTGTACTTTGTAAAGTATTGCTTTGTAGGCTAGTGACACTTTGCAAGTATCAGGCTTACAAAGTAATACTTTGTACTTTGTAAAATATTGCTTTGTAGGCTAGTGAGACATTGCTAGTATCACCCGAAAATGATTCCGCCGGTGGCTCCGGTTATGTTTACGTTAGCATCGTGCGGTGTCACATTAATTGAAATGTGATAGATGTTTTTTGTGACACACACATTGCTGGGGAATATTTTTTGGAGGCAGTGGCGGATTAGTTCCGGAAGCTGCCGGACTTAACATTGAGTGTTTAGACTAAAAATATTTTTTAAATTTTTTAACTTTGTTGTGGATTCATTTTATATATAAATATTAATGCATTTTCATATATTTTCAAAAGAAATGAATTTAAATCTAAAAAGCTGTTAAGCTACAGTTAAAATTTAAAAAGCAAATGTAATTAAGTTGATCAACTAAATTAAAAATAAGATAATAAAACTAATTAAATTATTAACAGATACTCAGGTCGTATATATTTGGTGGTGTCTTCTCGGAGTAAGAGCATTTTGTCCCGTAAGTCCATTTCTACCTTAGTCTCTACTTTTAGGTCATTGATTCGTCGGAAGAGTTGATAGGTTGATCCATATGCTTTCCACTCATAAGATAATAAGGGGAATGGCCTGTCACGGAATTTACTGCACTTCTCAGCGCAAAGCCGATATGACTTAAATGACGGTCCCATTCCCTGTGGTCCTTCTTTATATAAGCTTGGATGATGGCTGGATCGATTTATTAACTCTCTCCGAGGTATTTGCTCGGCTGTGGTTCACCCCATACTTATTCATTAGAATCCCGAATTCTTTCGCTTTCGGCCAAAATATTCTCTCGGACCCCGAATGTGTGGAAAACTTTGCATTCCAAGATTTTCACAGTGTTGCCTTCTGTGAATTTTTTCATAGCATGCAACAAGGGAGCCATCGTGATCCAAATTTACCAAGATCCCAATATTACCATACATACATAGATTTATAGTATCAATTAATTAATAAGTAAAGACAATGTATGTATGCATACAAAGAAATATGAATTAAATAATTAAAAATTTACGAAAGAGGCGTGGTTAAGACACATAAAGACTATAGAACTCTGCCTTTGATTTGTCTAATCTAGAAAAAATTATCCTTAATGAACTTTTAATATGGAATGTGGATATTGCAGATCAATTTGGAATTTCGCGTTTTTTTTGGGGTTCAGCAGATCAAAAGCATAGAAATAATTAAGTATAAATAGAGTAATTAATTAGTTAAGCGAGATTGTGTAAAAAATTTATATCCAATCAAAACGTACCAAGCCCAAGCTGAAGCAGGTAAGCTTTGATTAAAGAAAATAAATATTATCTTTCCCCAAACGTCAAGACTTTAAACTTTTATTTTAATTTTATCATCTTGGCTTCTTAGCCACTTGTTGAAATCGCCCTACAATGAAAATTAGACTTAGAAAATTCTTAGCCCAATCGGCAAGACTTAGAAAATTCTAGCTTTGTGTAGGTAGAAGGAGTACAATCCCCGAGAATAGACATTTAGCAAGGATACCAAAGACTTCAGGACTACTTGAGTGTCTTAGATTGATTGACTTATTTTCCTTCGATGAAACGAGTCCAGAAAACAAAATTTCCACACAAAGTATCATCCAACCAACAACAACGGTAGCTAAAGGCTTACTTACGTCAACAGAAACAGGTGTTCTCCGATCAGCAAAAATTTTTAAAGGAAGATCTAACTCATTTTCTGGTTTAAAGGAGGCAATAAAAATACTTTAAAAAAATCCCAAGTATGCATTCAGCGGAAAGAAATATAAAATGCCTATAAATATACCAATAAACCAATATACCAATAAACCAACTGGTGTGTAACACCATTCCCCTATGGACAGGAGAAAATGGGCCCAATTTATTAAATGAGGTAAAGGCGTTTTTAAAATGCGGCAACCATACGTTGCATGTTTAAACCCAGACGAGCTTAACATTTTCCTTCAACTGCTTCCAAACCGTTTTTGAGCCTACAGGGCGAATATAAGAACTTCAAGGATTTGGAATCGCTTATAGGAAAAAAATTAATAGAGTCAAAACCCTATTTAACCCTGGTAAACCAATTGCGTCTTCTACGTCAAATACCAGGTGAAACCCTTTCAGCTTTCGGTGCAAGTGTTAACAATCTATTTAAGGAATGCTGCCATCGATACAGGCACGATGCTGCTACAGCCGTACAATTAAATTTGGAAGAAACTGTAATTCATGTTTTTAAAGTTGGTATCTTCAACCCAAACTATAAGTTTTATCTTCTGCAAAATAATAATAAACCTCTAAATTCCATAATTGAAAAAGGAACAAAACTAGAGGAAGCTGAACGATTAATGTTGCTTGGAACAACGAACCAACACCCTCTAATGAACTCATTTAGTTTGCAACAAACACCCTTCAATCAGAATTACCAGCCAGGTGTAAATCAAAATACCCAGCATTCTCTTTTTCGTACACGTACAAACTTGTGTAAATGCAGAATGCGTAAAAATACTCCATTTTGCAATAAATGTAAAGTATACGGACATCATATGCAAGCATGTCCTAAGGCAACTCAAAATCACCCTGAAATAAACACTATCCAAATGCATACTGTCTAGAAAGGGATCAATTAACCAAAAAAATTTGCATTCTGTCAAAGATATGGGCATTTAATAGAACAATGCAAAGCGAAATTAAAATGGCAAGCAAACTCCACCATCCTTTCTTCACGTCTCAGAGTACAACGGCCCAACTTTTGCTGATCAGGTCAGAACATCAGGTCATAGAAGGAAGGTACTCAAATTCTGAGTGCCACAATATATGGGGGAAACAGGTTTTATTTCTTTTTATTATTCATTTTGAATATATATGTAAAGAATAAATAAATATACATAATTTAAAACACAAACGCTGTACAAAAATTTATTTTTATTAAAAACTATCTATGTATCTCTAAAAATTTAATTTAAAATTCATTCAATTCATAGGAAGGATGTGGAAATTTATTTTAATCCTAACAACACTATCCAATCAAAAGAAAATAGTAATATAAGAAAGTTTTAGAAATGAAAAATCAGTACTTTTATTTTGATAAATTGTCTTTTGATCACGCCAGGTAAGATTTTTATTATTAATAATATAAAAATCTTATCTTATTAGCCACCATATAAGGCAATTTTACTTAAGAAATGATTAAAAATTAATTTTTTTAAAAATGTTTTGTGAAAATGAAAAATGAATAAAAATTACTTTTTGTAAAAAAGTTTTGTGAAAATAAAAAATGAATAAAAATTATGTTTTACACTGTAATTAAAAATAGTTGAAATAGTGGTTTCTATAATTGTTCTTCAAAGTATAATATATATATAAAAAGTGGTTAACATATCTTATAGAGAAAATATTGCTCTCACAACCACAACTGTTACCCACACCTGTTTAGTTTTATTTCCCAATATTGATTTTCTCAAGGCTTAGTTGAAGCTTTTCTGTTGCCTTGGCTTGCGTTTTGTCAATTGCAGTGTCATCAGCGAAGATTCCGATGAATGTATCATTCGTTATGGGTGTTGTGTAGAAAACTTTGAGCTAGATAATCACTCCAGAATTGTTTTGAGGAAAGGGTTTCTATAATATAAAACCCCAATTTTAATTTACCAAATAAACTTTTTCTTAATTTTGAGGGTATTAAATATAATTTTGCACTCATCTTTTATTTTTTAATGTAGCTTATTGATGATTCCGCGCCTCCATTGATCCTTCCTCAGTTTGTCTAGTTCCTTCTGCGAAATCGTTTAGTGGGACAAGTCCTATAAACTAAAGAATCATTAGGAAAGTCATCAGGTAATTATTATCAAGCCCTGGAAAGATTAAAGGAGAGATATGACAATAAGCACCTTATGTTCCAGGAACATATCTCTGAGATATTGGAAATGCATAAAGTTTCACAGTGCAATGCGATACAGTTGAGAAAATTGGTAGATGGAGTTAGCTCCCATTTATGTACGTTACGGATTCTTGGCAGTAACGAAGACATAACGAACTCTTTAATAAAAGAAATTATCCTTCTTGATAGACACAGGCGCTGACATCTCAATCTGCAAACAACATTTAGTACCGAATTATAATATTGAAAATACAGATCCTTGTAACATATCTAGTATAACTAACCCCGTAATCGAATCTTATGGAAAAATTAACTTAAAATTACAATATGAAGGAAACAACATACGTCACTCATTTCATCTAACCACCTCAAAACTTCCAATAATAACAGATGGAATAATAGAACCAAATCTACTAATAAAATTCATGTCAAAAATCTATTATGAAACGTTCACACTAACACTCCTAATGAAAACGGAGATATTATAATACCTATGGGAGATTACTTTATGAAAAAACATAAATATTCCACCAAGATGTGAAGTAATACAAGTGATGGGATTGGATATTGAAGAAGATAGTATCATACTGTATGAGGAAATCATGAAAGGCGTGATTGTTGCAAAAACCATAATACCATCACGTGGTATAGCACATATAAAAATTTTAAATTCACATGATCATCCGGTAACGATTAAAAATTTTTCTCCTAAGATGCATCCTTTGAAAGAGTATACAATTTTAAATATACAGCGAAATATAGAAAAATCATCAAGAACACCTCAAATTCTAAAGAAATTAAATTTACATGGTTTGGATAACACCGCAAAACAAAGCATAATAGAAATATTCAAGAACTATCAGGATATATTTCACTTGGAAAACGAGACTTTGTCTACAAAAAACTTTTATACACAATCCATAAGACTAAATGACGAATCACCGTTCTACATTAAAAATTACAGATAACCTCATTCTCAAATTCAAGAAATAAATAATCAGATAGAAAAGCTGAAAAAAGAGAACATAATAGAACCGTCAATAAGTTCTTACAATTCTCCATTATTAATTGTACCAGAAAAAAACAGTAATGACCAAAAAAAGTGGAGATTGGTTGTGGATTTTCGCCAATTAAATGAAAGAATAATGAATTATAAATTTCCACTAACACGTCTTGAGGTAATATTAGACATATTAGGAAGAGCAAAATATTTCTCAACATTGTATATGACGAGTTCTTTCCACCAAATTAAGCTAGAAGAGAATTCTAGACACCTAAAAGTCTTTTCAACAAATAAAGGTCATTTTCAATTCAAAAGAATACTGTTTGGATTAAAAATTTCAACAAACAGCTTTCAGCGTATGTTAACAATTGCGTTAACAGGCTTGGATGCAAGTTCTTTCTTATATGTAGACGATATAAAAGTATATGGATGCAGTTTGAAGCACCATATTAAAAATCTTGAAAAAGTTTTCCAAAGACTACAACAATTTAATTCAAAAATAAACCCAGAAAAATGTAACTTTCTGAGCTAACAAGTGAATTATTTAGGTCATCTTATAACAGCCAATGGAATAAAAACTGACCCCAACAAACACAAGCATATTTTGGAATACCCTATACCTAAGAACAGTGATGAAATTAGACGTTTCGTTGCTTTCTGTAACTATTACAGACGTTTTATTCAAAATTTTGCCGAAATTGTAAAACCGTTGAACAACTTACTAAAGAAAAATACTACGTTCGATTGGACAAATGATTGCAACAAAGCATTCGAAAATTTAAAAAAAAAAAAAATAAACCCACCTATCTTAAAATATCTGAATTTTGATGAAAAATTTATATTAACCACGGATGCATCAAATAATGCTCTAGGAGCCGTACTATCTCAAGGAGAAAACAATAAAGAACATCCAATATGCTACGCTAGTAGGACGTTAAATAAACCTGAATTAAATAAGCCCATTATTGAAAAAGAACTTTTAGGAATTCATTGACCAATCAACTATTTCTGAACATATTTGTGCGGGAGAAAATTTACAGTAGTAACACACCATCGACCACTAGTGAATCTATTCACCTACAAAAATCCTTTCTCTAAATAAACTTGTATATGTCTAGATTTAATGGATTACGATTTTGAAATTGCATTCAAACCAGGAAAAATGAATACTAATGCAGATGCTCTATCAAGAATAAATATGAACATGGATAAACTCAAAACATTAATCCTGACAACCATAAATGTCCTAACAAGAAACATGTAAACATACTGAAGAAAGGATGGAACAGAATAAGGATACTACACTTAAACATAAATCAAAGTCTGATCAACTTTGGGTTTGAAGTAGTACATCTTTATCTGACATCAAGAAAGTAAAGCGGTTAAATTTTCAAAATATTAAAAGTGCACACAAAAATAATAATAATGTATTGAAAAGACATCATGGTATTGGCAATATACCCGAAGTAAAGCCAAGGCGACTATCCGGAGATAATAATAAAATAAATGAAGCAAAAAAGAATACACTAATAAGCAGCAATAATAATAATAAGGATATTATTATAGTAAATAATAATATTATAGTTCAGTCCAGGTTCGTCTAGGCGACTATTTGGATAAACTATTACATGAAATGATAAAAAATAATATACAAGTACATGAGCGAGCACTATCATCTAAGATGAATTATTTAAACATATTGACGTCAAAGAATTTAAAAATATATATATTGTAATAAGCTGCATAATAAAAAAGTCTCAAGACAAGATATAAAGGAAAATAAAGTATTAAAGATTATATTATTTGAGCCGCCTGAAGTAATAAAAAACCCTGAAGAAATGAAAAGGATAATTAAAGAATATCACGCAACATCATTAGGAGGACATTTAGGAATTAAAAGATGTCTAAACAAATTAAAACAAAGTTACGTATGGAAAAATATGAATCGTATGCTAAAAAAATACATAAATAATTGTGAAACGTGTTCTAAAAATAAGATAACAAAATATATAAAAGAGCCTTTAGTAGTAACGGAAACACCGAACCAAAGTTTCGAAATAGTAACAATAGATACAGTACGGCCATTGAGGTTATAAGATGGATATCGATATATTTTAACAGTGCAATGTGAACTCACGAAATATGTCGAAGCATTTCCAATTGAAATGAAAAAAGCAATTGAAACATTGTAGCAAAAACTTTAGAAGAAAAATTCATCTTAAAATACTGATATTTCAAAATTTTCAAGATCAAGAGACGGAATATGTCGACAACATTTTTCAAGACATTTGTAATTTATTAAATATAAAACAAAAACTTCAACACCATTTCATTACTAAACATTAGGTTCAATTGGAAAAAATCCCTGAGTGTTGAATAAATATATTCATTCTTTTGTACAAGAAGACAATTTTGATCAATGGAATCTATACTGTGTCTTCTTTTATAACTCAACACCACATACTGATACAGATTATACATCCTTCGAATTGGTTTATGGGAAATTAGCAAATATAACTAACAAATCAATAGCATTAAATGAACAAGATACTCTTTATAACATCGATGACTACGCAACGGAAGTAAAACTAGAACTTCAAAGAGCATTAAAAAAGGCGCAAGAATCACTACATGAAGCCAAATTAATAAGAAAAAATTTAAACGAAAAGAAAATAAGGCCAAACAATTTCCAAAAAGGAGATTATGTATTTCTAAAAAAGGGAAATATGAAAAAACATGAGGCACCCTATGTCATACAAGATTATTGAAACCCTAAGTCCTAACTCTAAAATAAGAATAAAAAGAAAAACATGTAAAACTGTTCACAATAACTGATTAAAACTAAAACAAAATAATGTTAATCAATTAACACTATACAATGATGAAAGGTAACATAGCTTGTAAATCAAAATCTTAAGAATTACCTAATATTAATTACCTATAAGATTTTTAAAAATTTTAATTATTACTTATAAGAATTTAAAAACTTTAGAATAATTTTATCGCTTGTAAAATAATTTCTTTTAATATAGGTATAATTATATCAAATAAAATTATTTTAAGCTAGGGGTGAGGGTGTAATGCATAAAAAAAATATAACGTATTTTTTTGAAAAAATAGAATTAGTTATAATATATCATAAATAGATTTAAATTGGTATATTGCATAAATAATATTTAATTGGCACATTGAATAAGAAATTTTAATTGGTAGGTATAATTGGTATAAGTTAAATTAGTTGATTAATTTGTATATATGCCCGAAAGTATGCTAAAAGTAATATTTTTGGTTCACATGGAATCTAATGTAATTAATGTAATATTTATTTTCAACCTAGAACTGCAACCGGAAATTGCAATCTTGCATGTATGTATTTTTGTATGTCTACAAATCAGAGATTGGAATTTCTGTGGGAATGAAAATTAAAAGGGCATATTAAGATAAGAAAATTAGTATATAAGGGATAACATTTTGTATGCAAATTCTTGATCAAACATTTGCAATAAATGTATGTTGTCATTTTAGGCAGTTATATTTTTGCAACGAATTTAGGTAAGTTGCCATTGTTGGAACACCTTATAAATTTAAATCATTGTATTTGTTTTCTTGGCCAAAACTTGGCATAAATAAATTAACTCTAAATTTAAACTTAAATTATGTTATTATTTTAACATTTTCGGGGTAAAAGCCATTTCAATAAGCCCTCTAGGGCACAGATGATAGATAATAGATCTATCATTTTTGTAATAAACAATTGATCTTTTTATATAATATGGCATGGTCTGACAGAATCATGGAAAGCAACATTATTGATTGGTAGTCCCCTTACAGTATAATTAAAATTAGATTGAGTTGTGACAGTTTTGCTAAAATAAATATTAAGTATTTAGTTAATGTTTTATTTTTCCTTGTTACAAACACATATTAAAATAAAACTATGCTCATATATCCTTCAAAATGAACCCTTGTTTTTGTACATATTTAGCAAAAATAAAGACGCCCCACAAAGAGGATTTTGCTGAGACATGGAATACAATTGTTTTTGTTTAAAATACGATTTACAATTAAATTCCCACCTATAACCCTACAAATAATACTTTTATAAAATTTTACGTTTGTTGTTTATGTTATATAATTTTTTTTCTTTCTCTTCTCTCTTTAAATAATTTTTTTACAGTAAAATTAAGAGCTTAAGATAAAACAAAATAATTAATTATCACCCAGTTTTGATTAACTCCATTTTAAAAATTATGTTTCTTTTAGAATACATTTTCATCTCAAATTGAAAATCTTTAATTGGTTGTTTTAGGGTTGATTTTCTGGAAATATTATAAAGAAAATAATTATGTTTTAAATAATATATCAACATTTTATAAAATTAATTTATTATTTAGTCTAACTATTTGTCTAACCACTTTTCTGTAATTGTAATGAATGTTAAAATTTATTAAAAATTCAATTTGTCTAAACATGTTAACATAAAAAGATCCTTAAAAATAATACAGACATATGAAAATATGTTAATCATTTGATTTATAATTCACACTTGAGCCAAAAGAAAATTAATTGTACATCAAGAATTTTGTTTTTAGAAAAAATATTAAAGACATCTTTGTAATATGCAACGAAGTAACGGAACTCCTATATAAGTGAAAATATGCTATTGGAATATATTTGGGTTCAAGGACAATGAAAACCTTTCTGCCACTTAAAGTACATAAGATTCTAGATTTTTTCTTAACTTCAGTAATTAAATTCTATAAAAATCACTAGAAATTTATGCTTTAAGCCACTTCTCAACATACTTATTAGTTCCTTCTGTTAAGTCACTGATTCCCAACCTTTTTATAGTTAGGACCCCTTTTAGATTTTTTTAGGATGTGCATGACCCCCTAATTCTTTTTATTGGTAGAATTAAAGAAACAAAGCTTTTAAAAAGTGTATAATGAAAAATACATCCATATTAAGTTATAACGTTTGAGTTTGATTTTTTTCTGTGAGCTGGCCTATGTAAACCCACTGTAATACCTGGAAAGTAAGAAGCACCACATTCGGATAAGAACGACGCATGGCATACCAAAATTGAGCCAGTGGCTTTTCTTGAAATAAATCCTTAGTTCCAGAATCCTTTTGAAGATCTAAAAACTCATCCTGAATTGCATCTGGAACGTCAGTTACAACCAATGAAGATTGAAATGGGTTCCTTACTAGTTTAGTTTCTTGCTCAGACAGCTCTGAGAAATAATGTTTTATTTCTTTTTCAAGAGATTGAAGGTGATTTTCAATTTCTTCTTTAAGATTCCTCGCTATGCATTTTTCTGATTCTTCAACTGAAGTGCAAAGGTGTTCAAACATTACTAAAAAGTTTCATTTTCAGAATTCATGTGTTTGCAGAGTTCTTTGGACAGAAGTATGTTAAGACTTTATATAATCAACGATATTAATTAAAATTTTTAGTAGCAATAGCAAATCGGTGAATCATGCAATGCAAGGTCTTAAACTCTTTTCTGAAACCTTGAATTCGATCCAAGCATAACTGGTGCACCATCAGTATAAACTCCGCACAAAGTTTCCCGTTATAATTCATAAGTTTTCTTGAATGAACGCATTATTTCCATGATATCTTCACCCTTCTTTGTAGTTTTTAATGATTTACAAAACAAAAATTCTTCTTTGATGTAATCCATATAAATATATTTCGTGAAAACAAGTAACTGAGAGCATAAGCTAAAGTCCGTCGACTCATCGAGTTGAATTGTCAGCACACCTGCTGACATATCAGAAATTTGTCTCTGAATTGTATTGTTTGATATTACGCATCTTGATCTCACTTGCGTCTCCAAGAATTAACTTGCCCGACAACTTGAGTGTTTCGGTGACTGCAAAAATTCAGCTAATAAATTCCAATAATATTTTTTTCATAAGGATGACCGCAACATAAACCAAAACACAAATCGCGACTCATGTATCTTATTGCTAGAACTAGCTTACTTAGTTACAAAAGATGCCTTGATGCCAATAAAATTGGCATTTGCTATCATTGCGTACATATGTTGCGTAGGCGAATATATGTATATATCTATATATACAAAAATCACGTGTCCCGATGTTTGATTGCAATGCATTAAAAAACTACTGGACTAATAGAGATAAAAGTTTATATTTTGTGCTTAGCTTAATCGCGAATAGGATATAGGATAGTTTTTATTTCGATTTATCCGTCAAATATTTTTTTATTACGATATATATGTATATATAAAAATCACGTGTCTCGATGTTAGGCTGCAATGCATTAAAAAACTACTGGACTAATAGAGATAAAAGTTTATATTTTGTGCTTAGCTTATTGCGGATAGGATATAGGATAGTTTTTATTTCGATTTATCCGTCAAATATTTTTTTATTACGATTAATAGGTAATACACGATTAATAGTAATACACGTAATAATAATGTACACGTGATTAATAATATAATTAATAAACTGTGTTGGTATAATTGTGCTGTGTATTGGCTATTTCCACACAAGGAAACAAGTTTCCGGTAACATTTTTGTTTTTAGGATAGAGCGACGAGAAGTAAAGTGTAAAATCCGGAAATTTCGAAGTTAAATTTGTTTCCAGAAAAATTTGAGTATCAAGAAAAACATTTTAACACATACAAGAAGTAATTTATTTAAAAGCATCCACAGAATTATATTACTCTATCTGCACATGAAATGTTACCAGGAAACTTGTTTCCCCGTGTGGACGATAAAAATTTGTTCGAGAAAAAACCAGTATATTGGGTATATTTGGACACCATTCACGTTTGTAAGTTTCTTCAATCATAATAAAACGTGGCTTTTCACCAACACCTTTTAACTCGTTTTTTTGGGTGTTTTCATTGTCACTTTTCATTGTGCTATGCTTTTATTATCAAAAACATCTTTGTTATTGTCCTTTTGACTCAGCTCAACTGTGAACAGGGGGAAGTCTACCTTTACTTTTAGTTTCTCATTGCTAGAACTAAGAAATCAACACCTCTTAACTTTCCTTTTTTTTTTGTTTACAAAACTACACAAATTTGATGTTAAATAATATTTAGCATTTTTGTCAAAAATATTTATAGTAATCCCACTAAGGAAGTTTTAATCTTTGTCAAAAACATATCTGGCACTAAACCATATAAATGCCGTACTAAGGAAGTTTTCACACCGACGGAATCAGGTGTTTGACAAGACGGCGGGCATCTCGCCAGAAACGTGTGAGGAACCTCACAGCTCTTCATACTATTCTGACTGAGACCGTCTTGGAAACCTTTCCATGAATCAATAACAACTCCTTTACGTAATACTTTCTTTTATATATTTATATATTTATTTATTGTTTTAATGAATTTGATCCTCCTTTTATGTGATTGCATCACCTATATCATGATAATCACCAGTACTCTCTCCCTTCGGAATAATCCAGAAAATCCAGATTTAAACACAACTACTTGACAGACTCACTTTTACCGATAATCCAGATTTAAAACTACTATGTTAGTATCAATTTGATAGACTCACAGACTAACAACTTCCTCAAGCCCTAATTCCATAATTACAGCTTTCCTGCACAAATGTAACGTTTCCTTTATAATTTTGGGAGTGTGTTGACTGTCAGCCTATTTTGTGCTAGGCACTCTAAGGTATATATTTAATATATCTGACTGCATTAAATATTTAGTAATATTTCTTGTAATTGAGGTATTTACCAAGACGGTGGGCATATTGACAGAAAAGTATGAGGAACCTCACAGTCCCTCATATCATTCTGATTGAGACAGTCTTAGAAACACATCATGAATCCAACTTTTCTTGGGTTCAGCAATAGAACCACTTTGAGTAGTTCCCTCTTTTGTTATTTATTTATTCATTGATTTTGGCCCTTCTTTTCTTTGATTGTGTCAACTATATTATAAGATGGCCAAAAATATTTTAAATATAATTTTTGCATAATACGTATTGCTTAACTCAATCGGGGAAACGACCAAATTTTAACTTGTTTCGGTAGTGTTTTTACCATTAATAACTTATATAACTTATAATTTATACTCTCTTATTCAAAGCTTTTGCAAAGCAGAAACTCTCAGCTTTAGTGGAAATACATCTACTTAAAATCTAGAGGTAAAAACCTTAACAGGTACGTTACCATACAAATCTTTTTTATTATAGTTTGGGAATTTCAAGCATTATTTTTATCTTAACAATTCTATTCTTATTAATCTTATCCTCATTTTTTTACTGTTACTGGAAACTGCACCCTGTATTTTTACAAATACTTATTTAATGGTTGAATTTATACTATAAATAACACCAAAATTCAATTTTTACGCACGCTCCTGTGTACAACATGATATCTCTGCGCATTTTAGCTTTAATGTACGAATACTACAGTGTTATTGTTACGGCGTTCTAAGCTCTCAGTCGACTGAGTCCAGCTTGTGTCGTTTGGCACACATGGAAAATTACCCGGATTGGCACATTTTTAACTACCCTGAAATTCATTAAAATTACCCTATCTAAAATTGCATCAAACTTACCTATTTTTGTTGTTGTTTGCTACTTTGTATAGTTAGTTGTATATAAAGTTGGTTTTAATTTTTAACAGAAAATTTGGAAAATAATTAACTAAATAAAAAAGAATTCTAAATCAAAATTGTTGTATGGAAAATTAGTTTTAATTTTTAATAAGACTTTTAAGTTTTGGCTCTCTCAAAACCCTAAAGTGATGCTGATTTTCTGACACATTTCTCATTAGTTATTCTAGGTAGTTCAAGCTTAGACTTAAGTGATATTTCTCTGAATTTTATTTCCCTTTTAAAAGAACTATATTCAATTTAGTTTAGTCTTACTGACTCCAAACTTTGTACTATTTGTTGAGTCTTTATTAGATACCTCTGGATATCGTTGGATTTCTAAATATTGTAATTTTTACATTCTTTTACTTTTAAAGTTTTAGAATTCTAATCCGTTCTCTAACACGGCTTTACTACTTCTGGTTTTTCTGTTAAAAATGCACTACGACTACCACGATTAGGTATGAGCTTTATTGCAGGATCTGTTTATCAAGACGGAGGGCATCTTGACAGAAGAATATGAGGAACCCTCCAGTCTCTCATAAAATTCTGGTTGAGACCGTCTTGAAAACACGCCTTCAACAAAAAATCTTAACCTTTCTTTCATATACTCTGGTATGAAGTTTCTACAAAGCCGTAGCTCTGCCCTAGCACAAATACTAATAATAATAATAAAAAAAAAATTTCTTTTCATTTAATTACAAGATCAAAATTTTATTTATTTTTTTTTTCACAAAAAGTCAGTTCTGAACAACTACAATTTTATAACTCGACTGCAGAAAGAGGATTTTTTTTTGGGTTGTTTCTTTTCCAAAGTTTTAATTTTGTTCTCTCTCATATCACATATATAACATTCGTTATCTTGTTCTTCTCCCAATGTATATAATGGACATTCTTTCAGCGTCTTTAAATATATTTTCAATGTTCCCAGTCTTTTTTTAGGTTTCTGAATTCGCATTTATTATAATTACTATACGTGTAGTATCTATTATTATTTATATGATTATAATTATTTCTAAAGTTCTTCTTATCTTTAATCTAGTAAATATTATTGTCTAAATTCGTATTCTCGGCTTGGTAAGGACTTCATTGAATACTTTACACTACGCCGCATGAACCGTAATTTTCATTTTTTGATTTATTCCTTGTTCAAAAATGTTGAGAGCCATTTTCATTGAGCTTACAGATATTATCTCTATGTTCATTTCCCATTTCTTTCATTTGCACCTTGTTTAAAAATGCTGTTAAAGATAGTACCTTTTCTCCCTATTATTTTACTGTCATGTTAAATTGCTTTAAATTTGTTAATTGTAATTGAATTTTTCTGATTTATTTCTGAATTCTTCGTAATTTTTAAGAGTTTCCGCTGTATATAGCCTATTGAGTGCTTTTTGTGATAATCGTGCACACCATATAAATTCTGTTAATGAGAATTTTGCTTTACCGATAGTGTATTGTTGTATATTGTACTTTGTATACTGTAATTTTTAAGAAATTTTCAATGTCTTTAAGATTTTCGTTAAATTCGGGAATTATTTTAATAGCTAATGCTAAATCAATAGAGGGCATTTTATGAAAAGCTTTGAAAGCATATGAGTTGTTATAAATTTCCTTTAGAGGTTTGATTGGAAGGATCGCAATGAAGTAGACATAGTTTCTCTATTAAAATTATTTCTATTTAGTTATATTTATTTAATGTATTTAATTGTGGCAATATATTGCCAGACTTATCTTTACAGGTATAATTGGCATGCTACACGAGTATGTAAAAATAATATTAAATCAATGAATGTTTATATTCAGAAATCCACTAAAACTCTTTGCCTGCTCATGACAGGTCTTTAGCTTTTTTAATTTGAAAATAACAGTTGGTTTTATAAAACTTAACTCTATTTATATCTAAAAATTATTTAATTCTAAACCTTGAACTTAACTTCTTATTGTTAATAAAGGCAAGCAAATTTTTTACATTATATGTATTACAGTATTGTATATAATATCTACTCAAACCTATGCAATATTATTATTTTATATTACTTAAAATACATTTGTTATTATTTAATGATGTAATGATTTATTGGTCCATTACAACACAAAATCCTAACTCAAAAATTTAATACACGAAGTACAAAGTTACACTATAAATATTAATGTAGAGATAACCAAACTATCTTAACTTTTAACGAGCTGGAAAACACATTTCAAATTTAAATGGCCTTATAAATACTCACAGATTTAGAGTAAAAATTTTTCAAAAGACCCGTTTAAAGTAAATACCCTTACACATATAAAGAACTTATTACCTGTAAAATTTAACTCAAGTAAAAGGCAATATAACTTGATAAATTATTATTTTAACTTCGAAATAGAATATATGGAAAAACCCAGAAAAAATTCCTTGAGTCTATAGTTATTCCCAGCACTGTATTTAACCGTTTAATCGCTTATAAACGATTCCTTTATAATGTTTCTATCAATCCAAAATGTTTATTATTAAAAAAAAAGATGCAATCATTTTACGTATCATTATTATTAAGCTTATTAAATATTTACCTTTAAATTCACTTATTCTAAACAAAATACAAAAAACTTCAAATATTTCTCATATATTTGGACTTTTTCGCCAGTAAGCAAAATGATGATACTCCTGTAGTAAATTTTCCTAGCTCTGATATATTGATGCACCGGCAGGGAATATTAGTCTTTTCGCTTAGAATCTAGTAATTAAAGAGCAAGACATTATTACAATTTTTAAAGCACATCAATTTATTTATAAATAATAAAGAAAGATGTTAATCCAAAATAAAATTTATACTCAAGCTAGTCCATAAACCGGTCATCCTTCTTATTTACCTTGGATTATTCGAAATACGGGATTTAGCAAGGCCGTCTAGAATTAGTGACGCAGCTGATAACCAAAGGGGCTGGAAGGGTCTAGAATGTATTTTTCAGGTTTGGTGTATTAAAATACCCTAAAGTGAGTGTAATTTAGATATAATATAGCAGTTTAAAAAAAAAAACATGGAATTAAAACTTTTTTTAGCAATTTGTTTAACTCTAGCTTCACGAGTTTAAATTTACCTATTTCTACTTAAAATTTATTTACATAAGAAAGGATCTACCTTACGTTATGTTGCAAGTGCCACGGGTGACTTGTGCTTTTTCTCATTGCAAAGGCATATTCGGTACGTTTTTCTTTTTCTGGAAAAATTAGTTGCATCCATCCAACATCTTATTCAAGTTCCCATTATTCAAATGAGCCTCTGCAATTAGCAGCACATGCTAACTGAAATACAGAATCCTTCCAAGACATATTCTTGTAAGTGATAAAAAAGTATCTGTCAAATCTAATATATTAAAAATTTTTTCTACCCATTGTCTTTCTAAAATAAAAAAGCTAGCCTTAAATTTTTAGGTCATAGATATGATAACTACAAATTCTTGACTTTAGCTCCATTATTTTAATGAAATTATGCATTGGTCTCTGGGTATTATACATCTCTTTGATCTTTCTCAATACTGTTCCGTGACCGCTGACTCCAATTTAGTCGCCATTCTCATCTGAAGCCATTTTGTTCTTTTTCTGACTAAATGAATTTAAAATATTTTAGTTTTTACTATTAGGAACCATCCATAAATTACTTCACACGAATTTCATGATTTTTTGACCCCTCCCCTCGTCCTTGTCACAGCTGATCATATTTGTGAGACCCCCTTACCTAGTGTGACATCACATATTTTGCAATTTTACATAAAGAAAATTAAATTAAAACAGCAATGTTCCGAAATTATTTTTATTTCAGTATAAATTATTTTTTACTAAAATGGATATCACATCAAACTTAGTCACATCGTTCTCATTTAGGCAGTTTATACTCATATGAGGATTCATATGAAAAAGGAGCTCAATTCAAGCGCTCAGATAGTGCTCTGAATTAACTTGGTGACAAAGCGTCGAATTGAGCTCGGTATAAGAGCGCTCAGAAAATTTCCCGCTGGGGATGTCTTCCTAAACATTTGCTTTTGATTCAAACAAAACTATACAGCATTTATCCTTTATCTTCAAAATTTTTCAGACATAAAAATACACGGAAGAACATTTTGTACGAAAAACCGTGCATACCTTGTTGTAACCTTGTATACATTTTGATTTGACTGAATTTTTTTTATGGTTTTGTATTGAAAAAAAAAAACAAAATATATACATGTTTGAAGATTTTTTTAATACATATTTTCAAAAAAGGAGGGGATCAAAATTTTGAGAATTGCATGACCTTTGCTTGAAGAGCAGTTTTAAAAAATTTATAACTTCGGAACTTTTTGTTTTGCTGTTAAAATTTGGGTCTTTTAAAAAAAGAATATTTCAAAAACCATTATTAAAAAATTCTTATTGTTATAAACAAATGCATTGTTTAAATGGAGTTTTAACCATTATACCCACGTCGTAGCAAGTTCTTAGTATTAACATTGTGTTTAACGTCTAATTCTCAACAGAAAATATTCTTTTAATTAATGGAGAAACTATTCCTAATATTTAAAAAAAATAATTTTTCGGGCCTACCACATCATATTGGACTCCATTGTGTGCGAATTTTCTTATTACACATTGTCTTCCTTTATAATATAAATGTTCATTGTATAAAAATAAAAATGTTTATATTGTGTTTAGAAATCAAATAAAATAATAAACTGAATAATATTAGTTATAAGCAAATAAAGATTAATGGAAAATGGAAGAAAAAAAATAAAAACTTTATTTTAGCAAATAAAAAATTTATTTATTCAAACTCTATTCTTAAATATATTTTTTATTATTATTTAATGAAAGACTTATTCTTAATTTTGTCATAATATATGTATTTGTTCTAACCAAATAAAATTTCTGGTTCAAAAGTTTTTACCATGTTTTTTTTATCATTCAATGAAAATTGCTTAGCTTGAAGTTTTTGAAGAGAAATTGAAATCATACAATGATACCTTCAAGTGCCTTTTAATGTTACTGCTTTTTGAATTCATGCTGATAACTGTTTTGCTTTTTCTTCATACTCATCATTTGACGAAAATTTGATACAAGGCTTGTGAATTTTAACTTTTTTATAATAAATTAAAAAAGGGTGTATTACTACTTGATTATTTTATTTTTCCAGTGTATAGCTTGAGCAGAATCAAACACACACAAACTGAATGGGTACCACTAGATCCTGCTTAATACACAGTGTTTAGGTCGTAAGCTATTAAATTGTGATAAAATTCATTTCAATGTTAGATAATAGTTTCTAAGTGATATATACAGCTCTTTTAAATTATTTAAAACTAAGCGTTTTGCATCTGCATTCATTATCCTCAATTTTCTTTTTTTAATAGATAAAGCTCCTATAAAACGTAATCCTTTTAAATAATAACACACTAATCAACACGATGTTTCATTAACTTTGCACTGTCAGGATGTTCCTTCACTGCTAGTTTTAGCATCCGGTTCTTCATTTGATGATTCTTCATTACTTTTCGACTATAAAAAATATCTAATAAGTACAAAATAAGCATACCTGAAAGACTTAATATGATACATACCATTTCAGCTTGATTATTGATGTCCTCGTACTCACAGTATCTTTTTTAATTTTCTGAATGCGCATTCGATAGGTATTACAAACCTTTTGTTTTAATGGTATCACACTTATTGGTAATTTAAGAACACTTAACAGACTTTTATTTACTTTCGCAATTTTAACGTTCTTCTTTTTGAAAGTTCTCTTAAATTGAAAGGATTAAAACATATGTCACTGCAAACATTCGTGCCTTTGTACTATTTTTTAGGCACTGTAAGCAAATAATTTTGCACAACTAATAAACAAAAACTGAACAGAACAACTCTTTTCACAGTTCTTTAACTATGTAACAATATTGTAAGTTATAAAAGAATATTTTTTTTTACTCATTATCATATAGATTCAAAAGTTATAAGTGATCGAGTGCGTGGGGGTAAAAACGAAGTCTAATAAATTCAAAAGGCTGTAGCTCAAAAACGAAAAAAGCTAGATCCCCACTTTTTGTTTTTGTCGAAGAAATTTTATCTACTTTCTACCCTAAGCGTTTGATCGACCAATCTCGGGATTTATAAAATGATGGCAAAAAATATAGATAACAGAGTATAAAATTTGGTAAAGTACATGAACTCATCCTTTATGTTCTTTTATACCGCCGGCGACACAAAATATCTAGACACACTTTACTTCTTGTGACACACACACACTAAGAAAGAAAACATGTCCACACGCTATTACCCTTGCTAATTACATTTCATCTCCAAAAAGATAATATTTAATAGGCTAAGAATGTTTAAGACTTCTTTTATCCTTACCGATTACACAATATTGTATGAAATTTCAAATTATGTGAACTTACGACTCCCGTCTTCAAAGTGTTAAAAGAATATAAATCAATGGTTTAATTAAATTTATTCGATTATTATTCTAAAATGTACTAAAATTATAAATACATATATAATTTTGTTTGCTTAAATATTAAAATAAATATCAAAGCGAATTTCTTTCTCTTAATGACGAGTATACTCGGCAGTAATCTTCAGCGTTAAAGGCCAAATGATTCGAGTTTTCCAGCGTTAAAAATTAAAGAAGCTTGACTGTGCTTAGTAATTAGACCAGGCGCAAGAGGGGTTGAAAAAGTAAATAATTTGTTACAGCAAACTAATGATACAATATGGATAAATTTGTTACAAAAATTTTGGTGTTAAAATCTTCAAGATCCAAACAAGAAGAAAATAGTTATAGATTATTAAGTGAGGAAGTGACTTTTTCATTTTTCAGGTCTGCTACGGACGCAGGTCAATGAAGTTAGCTAGTTGCAATTTTCACTTGTTCTCAGAGCGGATATATAAAATACAGCTCTTTGTTGAGTCTATGGGATACCAAATCTGGTGGGAAGTGATATATTCAACGCGATCGGTCGTGGCGGGAAAGCCATGTTGTAGAAACGAAAAGTGTTATTCAGAAGGCACTTGTGGACACAGAAAATGTTATTTTTCCTCAATTATATATAAAACTTGAAGAAATAAAAAATTTCGCAAAAGCATTGGTAAAAGTTTCGAAAATTCATTTTTCTGAAAAAAACAATTAAAAAACAGAAAAAAGCGTTTTAAGTTTTTTACTCATCAAAGCTTAGGGTAAATAAAAAAATTTATTAAAAAAAAAGTTATTTATTTTTTTATTAAAGAAAAAGTAAATATAAAAAAGGTGGTAAGATCCTTTTCAGTTAGATAAGGCTCTAGTGACACGAATTAAAATTTTTTTATATTTATCTTTTTATTTTGGTAAGAGCTCTATAAAGGATCTTTGGGTTTCTTTTCTGTTAAATAAAATATGGCCGAAAGGAATTACAGTACTTTTGCCCATGAATTGTTAGCAATTTATAAAGGCATCAAGTATTTTCGATGTCATCTAGAAGGCAGAAACTAAATCATTTTCACAGATCATAAGTCCATTAAACAGAATCCAGAGAAAGCATCGCCTTGACAGTTACGACACTTAGACTTCATTGGACAATTTTCAACGGACATTCAACATATATCTGGCTCACAAAAGGTTGTAGCTGATGCTGTGTTAGGAGTAAACGAGATCAAATGTCCTTTATCTCTAAATTTTGAAGCCATTGCCAGAGCTCAACAGTCTGATGAATATTTGTTAAACCTTCCTAAAACAGACACTGTCAAGTTTTCAAAATTTCAAGGGTTTGGTTCAAACATTGAAATCATTTGGGATTTTCATTGAAATGTATTTGCCCATACATACCGAAAGATTTTCGATATCAAGTCTTCAAATTCGTCCATGATTTGGTTCATCCCAGTGTTAGAACGACGAACAAAACGCTCACGTCAAAATTTTTCTGGCCTTTGATGAACAAAGATGGTAATCAATGGTCCAGAACCTGCTTGGCTTGTCAGAGAAGTAAAATTTCTCCTCATGTCAAAAATTTTCCAAACAGTTTCGAACCCTGTTCCTACTGTTTTGACACTATTCATATTAGTATCATAGGACCTTTGCCAGATTCGCAAGATTGTCGATGTTGTTCAACGGTAATAGATAGGTTTACAAAGCGTACAACGGTCTATCACCCTCCATCCAATGGATGTATAGAAAGATGGCACAGGGCCCTTAGAGCTACTCTAATGAGTTACGATGATGTGTATTGGACAAAAGTTCTTCCTTTTGTACTCTTAGGCCTAAGGACAGCCTTACGTCTCAGCTTCTCCGGCAGAATTGGTTTATGGAAGAACAATCAGGCTTCCTGGGGATTTTATCACACACAATGAAATTCTTGTTCAATTGCAAAATTTATTTTCGCGTATTCGTCCAACCATACCGTCGAACCATTCGAAAAATAAAATTTTCAGGTTTAAAAAAGTAAATAATTGCACACACGTTTTTGTAAGGGCGGGCAATAAAAAGCATAACAATACCTTTATGATGGTTTCTACCAGGTGCTTTCTCGCTCTCCAGCCTATTTCTCTGTAAGTATTAATAATAAAAAGGTTAAGGTATCTGTATAGAGGCTGAAACCTTGCTTTTTTGCACAGATGACGTCTCTTCCATTAAAAAACCAAGAAAGACAGTTAGGTTTGCACCTCTGTCTTAATAAACCACTTAACATAATTATCAACGAATTTAATTTTCGTCTGGTGGGGGAGTAATGTGGTGGCAACAACTATTTTAAATTTAAATTTCAAAATTTAGCACAACACAGCATGCGAATAATAATAGGTCAAGCAAGACTTACGAAATTACTTGCATAACATATTGTTCAAATGTAAAATTGCTAACATTAAAAAAATTATTAGGTACCTAATTTAAAAATACAAATTTTTTTTAGCACTTTTGAAAAATCGAATTATTTATTTTCTTATTGTTCAACATTTCAGAAATATAATCCCAAAATTTGAAGTCGATTCAAGCAAAACTGTCAAAGTTATCAGGTAAATAAAACTATGTAACTAAGGCCATAAAGCTTCTAAAATTTCTAAACGCGTTTTTCTAAAACTACTTTTTCAAAGCCGGTGATCACTGTCATTTAAAAAGTTAGTTACCGATTCACTTCAAACTTGGTACACACTTTCTACATAAAAAATACCTCCCGCAACGTTGAGTTTTAGAATTTTTTTTTACATTAAGGGGGTTCTCCACTTACTAAATGGTGGAATTTTTCGTGAAAAATAGCAGTTTTCACTTTAAATGAGCACCAAAACTTTTTAAATAAAGAAAAAGTAATCAGACAACGTTGGGAGAAGGATTTAGTAGTATTTTGACTAAATTTTAAGTTTTTTTGATTTCGGGTAATTTCCGGCTGAGATGAAAATTCATTCATATTAACTGGGTTCCGAGGCTCATATTAACTGGGTTATTAACGGCACTCCACTACATGTAGTAAAAGCTTTTTCTAATTAAGGAAACAACTAGTGTGAAATTTTCAAAATTTCGATTTTTCTTTTTTTGATAATTTGTACCTTTAAAACTAACAAATTAGTGACTCAAATCAAGGGAAAATCTCAAATAGTTTCTGAAATACATTATTCTAAAGAACAGCTGCTCTTCTGCTTTCTAACAGACGTCACTTGTCTTTAAAGAAGTTTTTCTCTACATTATTCAAATTTGCTGCAGCTGTAACTCGATAACAAATCATCCGATCGATTTGATTCTTATTTTAACATATTCTGTAATTGTTTTCCCATACAAATAACTAGCAGTTTTATGATTGAAAAGAAATATAATTTTTCCACGTCAAAACAGTCGGATATTTTAGCAAAATTTCAACTTTTCTTTCTGAAACCTGCCATTTTGTTGCATTATAATTTTTTTCACAATTATAGTTCATTGTAGGGGAAATCTATTCTAATTTAATGGTGTTTGTTTTTTATTTCGATCACTCTGAAGACCGGAATCACTGCAGCAATGATAGAACCTTTTTATTTGTTTTGAAGACTCAGGTGAATAACTTGCTGAAAAGCCAATACTTTTATTTCAAAAAATTACATTGTATTTTTCTATGATGCAAAAATATATCTGCCAAATTTCAAAACATTCGGTGCAATACTTTTTTTAAAAAAATTCACAAAGGTCACCCTTTTTTTAGATGGCCACACTAGTTGTGCCCCTGAAACGTGTTTGGACCATAAGCTATCTTTTCTTCGAGAATTTGATAATTTTAAAAATAACCGTTTTCATAAATTGTATATAACAAATAGAATCTTAGAATAAAAACTCAGTTGTTATAATTACCGTGGAAAACCTACATGGGCGTTAGGTAATATGCACCAATTATAATATCTGGCAAATGGTTTTGTTGCTATGGAAACACCTTTTTTTGATCGAAAGTGATTTTTGTCAACTGAATTCTTATCAGTTTAACGTTGGCAAAAATCTAGAGAAGAACAAGTCGTGAGGCAGTTAGTTGAATTTTGGCGAGGAGTTGTTAAAGTATGGTTTTTTAATCAAGAAAAGTGACTTTAATTTGATCGAGTGATGAAGGAATTGTTAATAAATTTTTTTAGAATTGAATCTAAAAATAAAATTAAGTAATAGTGTATGATCGAAAAAATTTGAAAAAAAAACATTTGGTGATAAGGTACAAGGACCTTGTTAAGATGAAATTGACTATAAAGTTAATAACATTGCTAAATTTGTGGATCCAAATCAAATCCAGCGGCAGATTACAGATTGCTATAAATGAGTTAAAAGTAGATTGAAGTTTTTTATAACAACAAACAAAAAAAACCATTTCAAATCGAAAGCCTTTGAAAACAGAAAAAAACGTCATATGAAGTGGTTCGACTAAACAAAAAGTAATGATTTTTATTATTTATAGTTTTTTTTGAAAATAAATAGGTGTAACGGGCCAATTAAACAAAAATTTTTTTTCTGTAAACAAGAGGCCAAGCTAAAGTAGCTTGACCACTTGTTTGCGATAAATTTTTGCATTTTGCCAACGGGACTGTTATCTTTTCCCGTTGACAAAATGCAGAAAGAAAAAGTTAGCGTGGCTTGGGTCAGTCAGTCGGCGTCAGAGTTGAAGTGGAGGCAGAGCCTATATCATTTTTAGTATCTGACCCTATGGTTTCTTTTAAAATTTTGTTTTTTTATGTGTATTTTTTTTAAATATATAGATGAGATAGTTAAATAACAGGTGAATGCATTGTTTTTTTGAGGTCGCATTGTGAAGAAAAAAAAAAAAAATGATTACATATATTTAATTGGCACGTGTCAGCTTTGCGTGCTTGAATTTGAACAGTTCCGATCGGGGTGTAATGACTGATTGTGCTAGATGTGAAAAAAAAAAAAAAATTAAAACAAACTATTACTTAAAAAAAAAGGGGGAGGATTTTTTTTTTCCTTTTTTTTGTTAAGGATATCCCTTAATAAATTATGTTATTAATTTGGGTTTGTTTTTTTTAACTATTAGTGTTTTTATATTAAAAAAAAAAAAAAAAAAAAAAAGAAATACAATATTAATAACAAAACCAGCTAAAAGGTTTAATGATGCAAACAATGATGGAATCTGTTTTACGGCGGAAGTTGTGCTGTATTAAAACAACAGCAACAGGCACAACACATAGTTAAACAAATATTATTAATTAAGTCAAAAAACAAAAAAAAATAAAGGGAAATCAAATACATGGCTGAAAAAAAACATTTTTTTTTTTAATTTTCGTCGCTAAGGAGAAATTGTGAATGCCACAACTTATTAATATATTTGTTATTGAACAAATACTTTTAGTCCTAAGTCAATTTAGTATTGTTTTTTTTTTTAAGAAATGAACAATTTATTATCAAGGATTTATGTTGCTATTTTTTTGGGAACTTTATAAATTTAAGCATAAAATATGTAAAACACTAGTGAATTTCAAAATTTACACTTCTTCATTAAAGACTTAAATTTGGGGAAGAATTTTGATTTTTTTTATTAATTTAAACTTTATACCATTACATACCGAAAGATTTTCGATATCAAGTCTTCAAATTCGTCCATGATTTGGTTCATCCCAGTGTTAGAACGACGAACAAAACGCTCACGTCAAAATTTTTCTGGCCTTTGATGAACAAAGATGGTAATCAATGGTCCAGAACCTGCTTGGCTTGTCAGAGAAGTAAAATTTCTCCTCATGTCAAAAATTTTCCAAACAGTTTCGAACCCTGTTCCTACTGTTTTGACACTATTCATATTAGTATCATAGGACCTTTGCCAGATTCGCAAGGTTGTCGATGTTGTTCAACGGTAATAGATAGGTTTACAAAGCGTACAACGGTCTATCACCCTCCATCCAATGGATGTATAGAAAGATGGCACAGGGCCCTTAGAGCTACTCTAATGAGTTACGATGATGTGTATTGGACAAAAGTTCTTCCTTTTGTACTCTTAGGCCTAAGGACAGCCTTACGTCTCAGCTTCTCCGGCAGAATTGGTTCATGGAAGAACAATCAGGCTTCCTGGGGATTTTATCTTAGAAAATTCGATGGAAGTCCCACACAATGAAATTCTTGTTCAATTGTAAAATTTATTTTCGCGTATTCGTCCAACCATACCGTCGAACCATTCGAAAAATAAAATTTTCAGGTTTAAAAAAGTAAATAATTGCACACACGTTTTTGTAAGGGCGGGCAATAAAAAGCATAACAATACCTTTATGATGGTTTCTACCAGGTGCTTTCTCGCTCTCCAGCCTATTTCTCTGTAAGTATTAATAATAAAAAGGTTAAGGTATCTGTATAGAGGCTGAAACCTTGCTTTTTTGCACAGATGACGTCTCTTCCATTAAAAAACCAAGAAAGACAGTTAGGTTTGCAACTCTGTCTTAATAAACCACTTAACATAATTATCAACGAATTTAATTTTCGTCTGGTGGGGGAGTAATGTGGTGGCAACAACTATTTTAAATTTAAATTTCAAAATTTAGCACAACACAGCATGCGAATAATAATAGGTCAAGCAAGACTTACGAAATTACTTGCATAACATATTGTTCAAATGTAAAATTGCTAACATTAAAAAAATTATTAGGTACCTAATTTAAAAATACAAATTTTTTTTTAGCACTTTTGAAAAATCGAATTATTTATTTTCTTATTGTTCAACATTTCAGAAATATAATCCCAAAATTTGAAGTCGATTCAAGCAAAACTGTCAAAGTTATCAGGTAAATAAAACTAGGTAACTAAGGCCATAAAGCTTCTAAAATTTCTAAACGCGTTTTTCTAAAACTACTTTTTCAAAGCCGGTGATCACTGTCATTTAAAAAGTTAGTTACCGATTCACTTCAAACTTGGTACACACTTTCTACATAAAAAATACCTCCCGCAACGTTGAGTTTTAGAATTTTTTTTTACATTAAGGGGGTTCTCCACTTACTAAATGGTGGAATTTTTCGTGAAAAATAGCAGTTTTCACTTTAAATGAGCACCAAAACTTTTTAAATAAAGAAAAAGTAATCAGACAACGTTGGGAGAAGGATTTAGTAGTATTTTGACTAAATTTTAAGTTTTTTTGATTTCGGGTAATTTCCGGCTGAGATGAAAATTCATTCATATTAACTGGGTTCCGAGGCTCATATTAACTGGGTTATTAACGGCACTCCTCCACTAAAAGCTTTTTCTAATTAAGGAAACAACTAGTGTGAAATTTTCAAAATTTCGATTTTTCTTTTTTTGATAATTTGTACCTTTAAAACTAACAAATTAGTGACTCAAATCAAGGGAAAATCTCAAATAGTTTCTGAAATACATTATTCTAAAGAACAGCTGCTCTTCTGCTTTCTAACAGATGTCACTTGTCTTTAAAGAAGTTTTTCTCTACATTATTCAAATTTGCTGCAGCTGTAACTCGATAACAAATCATCCGATCGATTTGATTCTTATTTTAACATATTCTGTAATTGTTTTCCCATACAAATAACTAGCAGTTTTATGATTGAAAAGAAATATAATTTTTCCACGTCAAAACAGTCGGATATTTTAGCAAAATTTCAACTTTTCTTTCTGAAACCTGCCATTTTGTTGCATTATAATTTTTTTCACAATTATAGTTCATTGTAGGGGAAATCTATTCTAATTTAATGGTGTTTGTTTTTTATTTCGATCACTCTGAAGACCGGAATCACTGCAGCAATGATAGAACCTTTTTATTTGTTTTGAAGACTCAGGTGAATAACTTGCTGAAAAGCCAATACTTTTATTTCAAAAAATTACATTGTATTTTTCTATGATGCAAAAATATATCTGCCAAATTTCAAAACATTCGGTGCAATACTTTTTTTAAAAAAATTCACAAAGGTCACCCTTTTTTTAGATGGCCACACTAGTTGTGCCCCTGAAACGTGTTTGGACCATAAGCTATCTTTTCTTCGAGAATTTGATAATTTTAAAAATAACCGTTTTCATAAATTGTATATAACAAATAGAATCTTAGAATAAAAACTCAGTTTGTTTGTTTAATTAATTCCATGTGATATGTTTTTATATGTATTTTATTTAATTTTTGATTCACTTTTTCTTAATTAATATATATTATTTAAGTTAATGCTTAATTTATCACTTTTGACTTGACTTTATAATTGAACATGAAAAATGGTTCACTTTAGACTCTGGACTAGACTAGACCGGACTGGACTCTTATATTCCTAGTCAGTAGGAAAAATGTGATTAGGCTGCGTTTGTTAAGTTACATAACACGTTCCCCCTTGGGAAGAAAAAATTTAAATATAATATATATATTTAATTTTAATAATATATATATTTAAATTTTTTCACAGAATATTAATTTAGGGAATTTGTATACCAGGTTTTATCAGATTTTTATGTATTTTGATCCTTTTATTTTTGATCTTTATAATAAGGTTCTGTTTGTCACATATCTCGACTATTTCATAAGGCCCTGAATAATTTGCTGATAATTTCTTAGCTAGTCTTGTCCTTTTATTTTGTAAGTATACCATGTCTCCTACTTTATATTCTGGGTTATATAATTTTGTATCATAGTAGGATTTTGATTTGGCCTTACTTCGAAGAATATTTTCTTTTACTACTTCCCAGGATTTTTTGAGTTTATATTTAAGTTGATCTACGTAGTTATCATAGGTATATATTGGGTCTAGAGGTTGTGTTAAAGCGCTTGGTAATATAGGTTTTTGTCCAAATACAAGTTCATAAGGAGAATATTTTGTCGTTGAATGTATAGCACTATTATATGAAAACATGGCAGTAGGTATCCAATCATCCCAGTTGTTACGACTACCATTAATATAATGCTTTAAATAATCTTTCAAAGTGGAGTGTGAACGTTCAAGTGCTCCGTTGCTTTGTGGATGATATGCAGTAGTTTTTAACTGTTTGATGTGAAATAGTTTTGCAAAGTCTCTTATTAATTCCGAGAGGAAATCTGGACCTTGGTCGGAGAGTATAGTCCTAGGAATACCAAAATGGCTTATAAAATGAAGCAGACCTTTTGCGATTGTTTTTGACTCATGGTTAGGCACTGGATATGCCTGAGAAAATTTCGTTAGATCATCTTGCATTGTTACAATAAATCTATTACCATATTCTGTAATAGGTAATGGGCCAACAACATCTAAGCTTAATCTTTCAAACGGTTGATTTGAAGTTGTCGTTATTTCCATTGGTGGTTTTATTTTTTTTCGCATGGTTTTGTTTTTTATGCAAGACTCGCAAGATTTTATATATGAATTTATGTCCTTCTTCATATTTTTCCAATTATAAAGTTGTCGAATTCTACTATATGTCTTATGATATCCTGCATGACCAGAATGAGGGTCATATGGGTTTAATATGATTGGAATCTCATTTGGGGTTGGAGAACGAATGTTACCTTGACATATGTGTATTTTTAATTTTGTATTTCGAAAGATGTATTGGATAATAGGTTTGACTTTTGCGTACTTGAACTGATTGTAACTATCCTCAAAATTTGGGAAAGATATAGATTCTATTTCGTCGCTTTGTAATTTCTCCTTAAGACAACTAAGCGTTTGGAAAAAGTCCTTGTATGTGGCTTTTTCCCAATGATGTGCTTTGATAAAGCAATGATAAATACTTTTACTAGTTTTAACGTTTTTAGACTTGAAGACGGAATATATTTCGTGTGGAAAATTTCTAATTTGTTCCTTATTGTTAGAAATTGATAGGAGATTGTAGGTGTATTTGGTTTCGTCATCGAGATCGACACTGGTCATATAGGCGATATTGTCCTTTGATTTGTCCAAGTGAATATCTAATTCGCTGTAGTCAATTATTTTAGTTTTAAGAGAGCCGTGATTGAATTTGATGTAATCCTCGTATGAGTCTTTTGTAACGGTTGTTAAGTTAATAATTGCTGTTTCGGGTTTAATTCTTGATAAACAATCGACGTTTCCATTTTTTTTTCCTTGCTTGTAGATAATTTCATAATCGTATTCTTCTAGCTTTAGTCGCCATCTAACTAGTCTAGAACCTGGATCTTTGCAATTAAACAACCATACTAAAGGTCGGTGGTCAGTGACAATTTTAAATCTACGACCATAGATATAAGGTCTGAAATGATTAACTGCCCAGACGATGGCTACTAATTCGCGTTCTGTAGTGCTATAATTCGTTTCTGCACGATTTAAAGTTCTGGAAGCATAAGCGATTGGTAAATCTTTGCCTATAATGCCCTGGGATAGTATTGCCCCGATTGCGTAGCTCGATGCATCTGTGCTAATTATAAACTCCTGGTTGAAATCGGGATATTGCAGAATTGGTAGCTGTGTGAGTTTTGATCTTAAAGAGTCAAATGCTGTTTCTTGATCTAAAGACCATTCAAATTTAACGTCTTTTTTCAAAAGGCTTGTTAAAGGTTTAGATAATTTACTGAAGTTTTCAATGAATCTTCTATAATATCCAACAAGACCTAAGAAGGCTTTAATATCCTTAGTAGTTTTAGGTTTGGGAAAATTTTCGATAACCTTAACCTTTTCTGGATTTGGCTTAAGACCTTTATGCGAAATCACATGTCCTACGTATGCTACTTCCTTACGAAGAAATTCGCATTTATCAGGCTGAAGCTTTAAATGATTTTTCCGCAATCTTTCAAAAATTTGAATCAATTTTTTTGCATGATCGGAAATTGAAGAGGCATAGACTACAATATCGTCAAGATAAACAAAACAAGTAACTCCCTGTAGTCCAGTTAAAACTGTGTTCATTAGTCTCTGGAACGTTGCAGGAGCGTTTTTTAAACCGAATGGCATACGGTTGTACTCGTAATGCCCAGTAGGAGTAGAAAATGCTGTCTTTACTTTATCGTCTTCTTCCATTTCAATTTGGTGGAAGCCCGAAGCTAGGTCTAACGTCGTAAAGTAAGAGCTATGACCTAGTTGGTCTAATACTTCAGTGATATTTGGAAGCGGGTAGGAATCACCTATCGTCACATTGTTTAATTTCCTGTAATCAATTACAACTCGCCATTGGCGATTGCCGGAAATATCTGCCTTTTTGGGGACTACCCATAACGGTGAAGACCAAGGGGATTTTGAAGGTTTAATTATGTTCTGATTTAACATATCCTTGATTTGATTATTTACTTCTGTCTTGTGGATTTCGGGGTAACGATAAGTTTTACTGGCTATCGGGGTTGAATTTTGTGTATTGATTTTGTGCCTTATCGTTTGAGTGGTTGAAAGAGAGTCTCCCTTTAAAAAAAATATATCATTATACTGCATGCAAATAGTTTCTATACTATTCTTTTCTTCCTGATTCAAATGATCTGTTCTCAGGTTGGACTTAAGTAGTTTGTTTCTAGTTATTGTCGATGCTGTTGAGGTATTGAATATAAAGCTTTCCTTTGGAAGAGGCGAAAGCGTAACTGAGGTCTTGGATATAAGGACATCGTTGTTATTACTATTTAAGATTGTAGCATAAGCCCTTGAATTATGATTAACTTTAGTAATGGCTTTACTTAGATAAACGCCGTCTAAAATTTTTATTTCAGGTAATATGCCTTCCTTTATTTCTGGATTTGATACATTGACTTCGATTAAAGTCTCACTACGTGCTGGTAGTATGAATTGGTTTGTATTTGAATGACGAATTCTGACTTTGATTAGATTTTTACAGTGAGGATTTAGAACAAGTTCACTAGTTGAATAATTTAGCAAGGCTTTATGCTTTTCTAGGAAATCATTTCCTAAGATACCGTCATATGGTATATTCGAGGATTCAGCGATGATGTGGAAATCATGAATTATCTTTTGTTGATCAGTAGATTTCAAGTCAATTATTGCATATCCAATAGTTTTTATAGGGTCATTACTATTGCCAATACCGTGGAGATTTAGTATTTTATCCGTATAATATTTAAGTTCTGAATTAAGCGAGTTTTGTTTAATGATTGAGATGGTTGCGCCGCTATCAATCAGTAGGTTGAGGTTCCCAGTTCTTGACGCATTACTAGAGAAACAAGCATGGATCGTATTATCGACAGATAGAATTAATTTAGGTTTGTGGCAGCTAATTGGTCCTCTACCTGAGATTCTGCTGCCGTAGTCTCGAGGAGTAGCAAGTTTCCCGAACGATTTTGAGTTGTATTAAACTGTTGTCGAGGAGATCTCATTTTATTTTGAGAGAGTTGATCATTATACATTTTTTTTCTGCATTCGTTTATCTCGTGTCCGGTGTATTTGCAATATCGACAAAATTTGGGTGTTGAAGTATTGAAGATCGGTTTAAAATTAGCATTCTGAATAGGTTTATTGGTTGTCGAAGGGTAAGCGGGCTTGTAAATTGTTTTCGAGCGAAAATTTGTGTTCTGTTGTAATCTGGATTGTCTTTGTTCTTTTAACAAGAGTTGAACCTTTTCCTCTTCGATTGCAATATTAAAAGCTTCCTTTAAACTCTCGATATTGCGTGCTCGTAGCATTTGGCTTATGTTTGGTTTCACGTTTAGGATAAACGTATGCAACGCTATATCATTCATTGCCGCTAGCCTTCCGGGTAATTCTATTGGATTCTTATTGTTTTGTTGTGTTGAAGTAATTACTCCTTTTAAGACTGTTTCTAATTTCACAATGAATTGTGATATGGTTTCATTTTCTTCCTGTCTACAGTTTAAGAGTTCCATTAGCAAGTGTCCGTAATGTTTTTTGTCAGAATACAGATCCTTAAGATAATCTCTCAGAGAATCCCAAGTGTCGAAGATATGATTTGAACATGCAGACTCGGCCTTCCCAGTTAATTGAGCTTTTGTAAAAGCTAAGAGAATACCAGCTTGTTCTTGTGTAGCGATACTAAAAGCAGAATCCACCGTATTCAGAAATGGTATAAGTTTTTCCTTTCCTCCATCAAAAGGCTTGATGAATTTAAATAAGGTATTCAAATCAACGGACAGCATAATACTAGGTATACAAGGGTTTTGTGTCGGTATACAAGGTTTGTGATTTTCGGCAAGAAGATTAGTATTCAAAGAACCTTGACTTTCTTCGGTATTCGTTGCTCCAATAGGAGGATTTCCTGTAGATTGAGTAGCATCTTTTGCTTCGATGGTACTTCCGTGTCGTGTTTTTGTCATATTTGGGTAATTCACAAGGAGGAATACGAGCCGGTTAATATTATTCTTATAAAAACGAATAGAGATTGACAAAATTGATTTAGAGTCGATCGGAGTCTAGAGTGAATCTTTAACAAGTAAAATTTTGATTCTGAAATTATTATTAGCAAAATTATCCTATAATAAAATTTATCTAAAATTAAATTTATCTATTATTATCTAAAATTTTCTAAAACCAAAGTATATATTTAAGTATAATTTACATTTAAGACTATGTTTTCATTATTCTAAAATAAAATTTTGTTTCTATTATTTACGCTTATGTTAATATGATATTCATTTTTTTAGACTCAAATGCTCGTTTTAGAAGTTTTGCTTCAATTATTTATAATTCGATCTATATTTATAAAAATACAATTCAAATTTCGTTTTAGCCTTAATGATTTATTCTCATTTCTCCTAACCAAAAATTCTTTTTAATAGTATAAAATTCTAAAATAAATTTATTCTTATTTAAATACTATCTTTATTATTTATGGGAATGGTATCGATAAAATTAACACTAAGCTATTTAATTCAAAAGTAATAGTTTTAATAATAATATTATTGATAAGTAAAATTTAATGAGCAAATTTTGTAAGTAGTTCATATTACTAATTTATTGAAATAATTCAAAAATAAGTTCCTTCCCTTTTTCTTGAGTTCCTCATCTAGTTTAAACGTCACTCTTCTTCTTATTTATATGATGCAACAATTCCATGTGATGCTCCTCCATTATATTTTGCACAATTTCAGGATAAATTTAAATTTCACTGCACCTGTTTTTATTAGGTTTTTCATTACACATTGCAGTTTTTATACAATTATATATATTATATATCCCTATTGTTTATTAAAGTTTATAAATTATTTAATTAACTGTTTCTTTTCCTTTGTTTTCTACAACACAACGCTTCTAATTATACTACTGTTTCTTTTGTTGCCTTGACCGCTGTTGAACTCGTTTAGCGGATCTTTAATTAATTTTTTTTTTTTTTCCTGCAATATTGTAATGTTAATCATCCCGTTATGACGCCTCGTGTTTTAAATTATTATAATTTGTATTTATTTTTAAGTTATTATGTTTTATTTAATTTTGATTTAGAAGTAGTTTTAGATTTTGTAGTTATGATGGAATTGTATGAATTATAAATTTTTGTTTTTTTTATTTGTTAATATCCCACTTCTGACACCATTTATGTTAAGGGTTCTTTGTTTAATTAATTCCATGTGGTATGTTTTTATATGTATTTTATTTAATTTTTGATTCACTTTTTCTTAATTAATATATATTATTTAAGTTAATGCTTAATTTATCACTTTTGACTTGACTTTATAATTGAACATGAAAAATGGTTCACTTTAGACTCTGGACTAGACTAGACCGGACTGGACTCTTATATTCCTAGTCAGTAGGAAAAATGTGATTAGGCTGCGTTTGTTAAGTTACATAACAAGTTGTTATAATTACCGTGGAAAACCTACATGGGCGTTAGGTAATATGCACCAATTATAATATCTGGCAAATGGTTTTGTTGCTATGGAAACACCTTTTTTTGATCGAAAGTGATTTTTGTCAACTGAATTCTTATCAGTTTAACGTTGGCAAAAATCTAGAGAAGAACAAGTCGTGAGGCAGTTAGTTGAATTTTGGCGAGGAGTTGTTAAAGTATGGTTTTTTAATCAAGAAAAGTGACTTTAATTTGATCGAGTGATGAAGGAATTGTTAATAAATTTTTTTAGAATTGAATCTAAAAATAAAATTAAGTAATAGTGTATGATCGAAAAAATTTGAAAAAAAAACATTTGGTGATAAGGTACAAGGACCTTGTTAAGATGAAATTGACTATAAAGTTAAGAACATTGCTAAATTTGTGGATCCAAATCAAATCCAGCGGCAGATTACAGATTGCTATAAATGAGTTAAAAGTAGATTGAAGTTTTTTATAACAACAAACAAAAAAAACCATTTCAAATCGAAAGCCTTTGAAAACAGAAAAAAACGTCATATGAAGTGGTTCGACTAAACAAAAAGTAATGATTTTTATTATTTATAGTTTTTTTTGAAAATAAATAGGTGTAACGGGCCAATTAAACAAAAATTTTTTTTCTGTAAACAAGAGGCCAAGCTAAAGTAGCTTGACCACTTGTTTGCGATAAATTTTTGCATTTTGCCAACGGGACTGTTATCTTTTCCCGTTGACAAAATGCAGAAAGAAAAAGTTAGCGTGGCTTGGGTCAGTCAGTCGGCGTCAGAGTTGAAGTGGAGGCAGAGCCTATATCATTTTTAGTATCTGACCCTATGGTTTCTTTTAAAATTTTGTTTTTTTATGTGTATTTTTTTTAAATATATAGATGAGATAGTTAAATAACAGGTGAATGGATTGTTTTTTTGAGGTCGCATTGTGAAGAAAAAAAAAAAAAATGATTACATATATTTAATTGGCACGTGTCAGCTTTGCGTGCTTGAATTTGAACAGTTCCGATCGGGGTGTAATGACTGATTGTGCTAGATGTGAAAAAAAAAAAAAAATTAAAACAAACTATTACTTAAAAAAAAAGGGGGAGGATTTTTTTTTTCCTTTTTTTTGTTAAGGATATCCCTTAATAAATTATGTTATTAATTTGGGTTTGTTTTTTTTAACTATTAGTGTTTTTATATTAAAAAAAAAAAAAAAAAAAAAAAAAGAAATACAATATTAATAACAAAACCAGCTAAAAGGTTTAATGATGCAAACAATGATGGAATCTATTTTACGGCGGAAGTTGTGCTGTATTAAAACAACAGCAACAGGCACAACACATAGTTAAACAAATATTATTAATTAAGTCAAAAAACAAAAAAAAATAAAGGGAAATCAAATACATGGCTGAAAAAAAACATTTTTTTTTTTAATTTTCGTCGCTAAGGAGAAATTGTGAATGCCACAACTTATTAATATATTTGTTATTGAACAAATACTTTTAGTCCTAAGTCAATTTAGTATTGTTTTTTTTTTTAAGAAATGAACAATTTATTATCAAGGATTTATGTTGCTATTTTTTTGGGAACTTTATAAATTTAAGCATAAAATATGTAAAACACTAGTAAAATTTCAAAATTTACACTTCTTCATTAAAGACTTAAATTTGGGGAAGAATTTTGATTTTTTTTATTAATTTAAACTTTATACCATTACACTCTTAGGAAAACACTTTTAAATAAAGACGGCAATATAGCCAGAATTCCATAATTAAAAATAATTTAAATAATATTGGAAATAACTTGCTGAATATTATTTATTTGAATATTTAGAATTTTTTTTTCTCGATTATTTTGTTTTAATAATAATTTGTTTTATTGATAAATAGATTGTAAGTTATAATAATTTTTGGCCTGGAAAAAAAAAACATTTAGTTTTTATGAAAGTTTCTCTTAGGATGGAGTTTGCTGGGCCCATTAGACCCCAAGCCACAAGAAAAACTATGTAAGTTTTTTTTCTTTTGATCTCCAGATCAATATTCATGTATTTTTTTTTATTTTGAAGTTCTTTTTTTATTAATATAAAATTAATAGAATATATATTATAATAGTTTTGGTTTTTTTTTTTTATATATTTTTTTTTGATTTAATTATAGTTAGGTACTATGATTATATTTTTTTTTACTCTAATATTATATAATCAATTTTAAATTTTGGTTTTTAAGTGTTATGTAAAATTAGTTAGATTTCTACCCTTTTGTTCAATTTTGTGGAAATATTTTTTTTATTTTTTTATATTTCTTATTATTTTACTGCTTTATTATATTTTTTTTTATTAATCATTTTTGTTTGAATTCTTATATTTCCTTTTAAAATTTTGGTGCGATACTTAGCTTTAATTTTTCTTTTCCTGAATGAAATAAAATAAATAATGTTCGCTTAAATTTTTTTTTAATTAAGATGTCCTAACCCCTTTTCCTTCAATTTTTTTTGTTTTCAGGTCAGCCGGCTCAGTCGTAAGATGGATGAGCAAAGGGGCTTAACTCCTTGTCTCGAGTTCCTTTTTTTTTTCTTCTCTTTTTCTTTGTTTTTTTTCTGCTTCTGCGGCATGCAGCCCCCTTTATTTTCGAGCCTAGCGCTCTCATCTTTAAAAATTCCCCCTTTTCAGTAGCGAGATTTCATCCAGCGTGTCGTTGGCAAGAACCACCCCTCTATTTCTACCGCTATAGCCGAGGATAGCTAGCTCGCTACGACTGCCACACAAACGACACCAGGTATATCGTGCCTATGTTTGGTCCTCAGGGGTATGGACCCCTGCATAAAAACATATGGTCGCGTAACATAGGCTTAACAAATGAAAAGTGTTAGAAACAAAGAAAAATAGGGAATTAGTGAACAATAAACAATACAATTTGTCATATAAAAAAGAAGACCAAGAAAAAAAAAAATTAGGAGATGGATCGGGTAGATATCTCTTAGAACCTCGTTATAGTACTTCTAGTACCTTATATTTAATTTAATTAATTATATGTAATTAAAAACAGTAAAATACCAACATTCTTTTATTTTTTGTTTAAGTAATTAATTTTTTTTGAAAAAGTAGATTTTAATAATATATTTTTTGAATTAGTAAAATTTTCCTGTAGCGCATACTTTTGATTTTGAAATAATTTTATTTTTTTTCTATAAATACACAGAAAAAAGAAAAGAAAAAAAAAAACAAAAATTTAAATGGGAATTGGAATAGATAAATAAGCTAAGTGGCTACCTAAGTAGGCTAAGTGGTAACTATTTGTTTACTTATAAAATCGAACTTATCTACTCAGAACAATCATTTGCCAAAATCCGTTACACCTTTAATATCAAATAAGTTGCATACACACCAAATAACATTCAAGAATATAGTTTTTCCCCTTAACTCAACCAGGTTAACTGTTGCTATCATTTTAGAAATTTATTATTATTTTTTTCTCTATTATTTTCAATGCAATGCAATCACAATTTATCACCTTCAATTTCTCAAAAAAACTTATTTAGTTCATAATATATGTATATTAATTAGTGTTTAAGTGTATTTAATATAATAATATGTAACATAATATGTTTATTTAAATGTATGGACACTTTTAAAGCTAAAATTAAACTCAAAACAACTTTTATATCAGCAGTACCCGCGGTAGCTCTCCGCAATAAATTCCTTACCGACCAGGTCAAACGCCGACTACTCTCTGCCAAAAAAATTCATTTTTTTCCAGAAACCAATTCAGGAATAGCAGTAAGCCTACCGGCTTTTTTGGTCAGTCAGCTGGATTCTGCTTTTGATAAGTTGACTGACTGAGATAACCGCTATTCCTTGTTCTACTTGCATTCCAATGCAACGCAAATAGACATTTAAAACTAAATTAAATTATTGTAAAATTGTAAAAACAAGACTAAATTAACCGAAAAAAAGGTGTTTTTAGCGTTTTGTTCTCTTTTTTTTTTTTAATTATTCTTATAGTAATTAAGAATAAAATTCTTTTTACCCAAAAAAATATATTTAATAATAATAACAAATATCAATTAAAAATAATTTGAAGCCATATAAAATTACTTAGTAACATGCATGTTACTCTTTTTTTTTGTTGATTTTAATATGATTTCTTTAGTATATTTATATTTACATTTAAATTTTGGAAGTATCAGCAAAAAAAATTTTATATGATTCTCAATTTTAAAATGAACGATTCCATTTTATGTAACAATACCAGATAGAATGCATGACAGGCATTTTATAAACCTGGCATAACATATGCAATGTTGTCAAGGGTATTATGTAAAAAAACCTTGACCTTGAGCAGGTGTCCGATACACTTTACGTTTCAAGACCTGGAGAATCATTTGCAATCATTTTTACAGTGAAGTCTGTGTGTGTATGTTTGTGTGTGTATTTATGTGAACTTTTTTATAAGATCCGTTTTCTCAAAAACTACTGGACCAAATTACGTTTTTAACATATAATCGATACTAGTGATGAGCGAGACCAAGAACAAGACCAAGACCACATTGGTCTTGGTCTTGCATTAACAGTTTTAGTATTGGCTCTTGGTCTTGGTCTTGCATAAATAAGTCTTGGTCTTGGTCTTGCACAAATAAGTCTTGGTCTTGCAGAATTGACTCTTGGTCTTGGTCTTGAAAACTTATTTTATTGTAAAATTTTTTATTTCTTTAATCTTTAAACATTTCTTTACTGTGTTGCATAACTTTTTATTTTTTATTTTATTCAATACAAAAAACTTGTTTTTCTAATTAATGAATGATATTTAGGATTATGTTACTTTTTATATTTTGGAGGCCCAAGAGTTGATACAAAGTAACCATCGAGCTGACTCATTGTTCAATCTGTTCCGATGTTTACGTATGACCAAAAATGCTTTAGAAAAGAGCCTTTCTGAAGGAGCTGATGTCGCCGAGATAGACAAATAATCGCGAGTGATCGTTGCTAAAGCCGGAAACTGCAGTTCATGTAGCTTCCACCAGGTCAATATGTCTTCAGTACCTAGGGCTCTCTCCTGATGTAAATATTTTTCAAGCTCTCCTTTCGAATCTTCAACAGATATTGAATACAATTTATTGAAATCTATCAAACCAACATTATTATTTTGTGCATCTTTATCTTCTTCCACTACTACTTGTGGAGCTGGTTTATTTTTACAATAATTTTCATAAATATCTTGAAGCTTTTGCATACTTTCATATTTTAACTCTTTTCCCCAAGTTGTCTTATCAAATGTTTCAGCTTTATGTCTTGGATCTAGAACCAGTACAGTGCAATAAATCCAATTTGTTTTTCGATAATGTTTAAGCATTTTATCAATACAATAACAACACTACAATCACCATTGGTGACATAAAAAATTCCAGCTGATACATCTGTACATATTATAAATGTCCCAAATGATAAACAACAAAAAAAGCAATATTACCAGAATCAAAAAAAAAAAAAAAATTAAACATAATTTTAATAACCCACAATTTATTGAAAATAGTTCACCAATTGAAATTTTACCGGAAGATAGTGATGGTGAAATACAATTATTTGAAATTAATGTTGAACCAAATTTATATTTTGCACAAGATTATGATCTTTATACAGCTAATAATACAACTGGTACAATTAATTTAAATAATTCTAGAAATAATAAAACTAATAATACTTATTATTATATTAATAGTTAAAAACAAAAAAAAATTTAAAATAAATAAATATATAAATACATATATCAATAAATGTGTATATACATAGTAGTTTAAAATATTTCAATTCGTTATTACGTGTGCAGTCAGAAATTTTTTTAAAAAAAAAAAAAAATAAATACATAAATAAATAAATAATCAAAACAAAATATATACATATTTATACATATATTACTTAAGGTCATGCACCTAAAAAAAAATAGGAAGAAGAACTTATATATATTATATATTCAAAAAACAAAAAAAAAAAGAACAAATAATCAACAAATTGATTATTTTATAAAATTAATTAGAACATAGGAAATAACAAAAAATAATAGTACCAATTAATTAGGGAACAAATAGTTTTTTTTTTAGTTATAAGTTATATAAAAACAAGAATATGTATATTATATATTTTGCTTTTTTTTCTCTGGAATTGTATCACTTCATAAGAAATCACTACATCCTATCAAATTTATTAAAGATACACAATATATAAAATTTATTAATGATACACCAGGAATTAGAGAAAATTTACATGATCAGCATGCGGAGCAACATATTTAATTAGTAGTAATCTTACTTATCAAACCTTATCATTTGTTATATCGAAAATTTCATGAGGTAAAACAGCTGAGGAATTTGTTGAAAAATCATAAAGGACCATTATATGCAACACCTGTTAGTAAAGCAATAGCCCTGCAAACATTGCGATACGAAAACGAATCCGATTTTGTATCGTTTCTAACAACAAATCATCCGAAATCGGATCCAGAAACGTATCGCAGTTGCATTCGCATGCGATAAAAACGCTAGTCCATTTTGTTTTTCTTAAACACATAAATTACATATAAATTATTTAATTACAAATAAATTATTCCAATTGTTTACACATTAAAACAAAATACACTAAATTTAAAACACGTAATTTAAAACAAGCACTCGCGACTTATGCAAACAAAATACTACACCAACAATGTCAAAGAACAGAGATCTTGACTTATTTGTTGCATGAATTTTGAGAGCTGAAAACTGTTTAATATCAGCCAGAAAAGTCCTAGAATACAGGTTTTGTATGGAAAAGAGAGCAGAAATCTTTGATTTTTTTATATATATTTTTTATAGATATATATGTATGTATAATTTAATTAGTAAATTATTTAACAAAAAAAGGCGTGGTCGTTTAAAACAATGAATCATAATAAACTTTGAAAATGCGGAATTTGCATATCAAAATATATTTTATTGATTTGCAGATTTCACAAAAATAATATTCAAGCAAAAAAATTTTATATAGTAATATAGTTCAACCAAATCAATGAACTTTTTAAATGCGAAATTTGCAAATCGAAATATATTTGATTGATTTGCAGATTTCGCAAAAAATATTATGGAACATGAAAAAATTGCATTGAGGAGTGGGATTAAAAACTCCCTATAAAAATAGAGTAATTGTAATAGTTAAGTCAGTTATTGTAAAATTTTTATAGACAAACCACGGCCTTACTCGGCAGGTGAGTCTTCCTTTTTATTCAAATAAACAAATTGCCCCAATTGGCAGTGAATAAACTAAAACAACTTGTGTTTTTATTTACCAAATATCGGCTTTTTAGCCACTATTAGCTGCCCTACAGGGCAAAAACCTTACATCTCGGCTCTTTGGCCACTCTTAACGAAAAAGATTGCTCTGTACGTTTGGTCCCGGACCCGTTTTTTCTATATTTTGAAGCTGAATTCTGTACCTTGTAAAGAGTGCTACGTACCTTTTTGGGAGACTTCATAACATTTTTGGCGCAGCCGGTAGGATTTAGATCTGCTTTTTAGCTGTAAATTCTCAATCTTACAAATCTATGAGACTGTAAAGATCCAGGTACAACACACTACATGCAACCCAGTGAGGATTCGAAAAGAAAAAACAAATATTCAACCTCCACACCAATAGATAGACGTGTGGCAAGAATACCAAAAACTCCAGGACTACTGATTCTTACTGAATTAATCGACTCATTTTCCTTTGAAAACACAAGTCCTGAAAAAAAAGCCAATCAGGAAAGGACAAGTAAAGGACAGAACGTTCAAATTAATAAAAGTCCGACCCCAAACAACCTGGCACCTATAACGAAAACTGGAATTTTACGGTCAGGAAAAAACTTTAAGGAAAAATAAAATTTATTCTCTGATTTAATAAAAGTGGAAAAGAATCCCTCAAAAATTTCAAGAGAGTGATCAGAATAATAGACCCTAAAATGTCTGTAGACATATGCAAAAAAAACCAACTAGTATGCACCAGCATTCGACTATTGACAGGAGAAAACGGGCCAAATTTGTTAAACGAAGTAAACACGTTTTTAACATGCTGTACCCATACAATTGCATGTTTGAATGCAGAAGAGGTCAACATATTCCTTCAGCTACTTCCAATTTGTTTCCGTGACAGAGCAACCACGGTTTTAAAAGGTGAATACAAAAATTTCAAAGAATTGGAATCTCTCATACGCCATAAACTGATAGAATCTAAGCCATATCTAACATTAGTAAACGAATTACAACTTCTACGGCAACTACCCGGTGAAACCCTCTCAGCTTTTGGACAAAGAGTGAACAATCTCTTTAATGAATGCTGTCACCGAAACAATGAACGACACACCGGTGATGCTGCTAGAGCAATGTAAACTGATTTAGAGGAAACGGCAATCTATGTTTTTAAAGTCAGTATTTTAAATCCAAACTATAAATTTTACCTTCTACAAAATGAGGAGAACTGTCTAACCTCCATAATAGAAAAGGCGATTAAATTGGAGGAAGCGGAATGGCTAATGTCCTTTGGAACCACTAACCAATATAATACTCCCTTGATAAATCCTTCACACTATCAAACAACAGACTACGCCCCACACAAATATGCAAGGCAACTATCAAAGGAATAACTTCCGACAAAATAACAGCAACTTCCAAGTTAAGTGCGGATTTTGTAAGAAGCCTAACCATATCTACACTGACTGCCGGATGCGTAAAAACACCCCTTTTTGCAACAAGTGTAAGGTGTATGGACACCACATCCAAACATGTCCAAATATGTTACAAAACGAATCAAAGCCAAATACTATCCAAATGCATAGAGGAACAAAGCTTTCAACCAAAAAGGCAAAATCTAAGATGTGCATTCTGCCAAAGACCTGGGCATACGGTAAAAAAATGCAAGGCGAAATTAAAATGGGAAGCAAAAGCTATACTTAGCGCACCACAGCCATCAACTAGTTCAATCCAGTCGGAAAACTAGAACAGGGCTGTCACCTTAAGTCCTCTTCATCTGATAGGTGCCAGCCCCTCTTATCAAAAATATGCGTAGCTAACATCCCCCTTGATATTGTAAAAGGAAGCAATGCAGAACTTGTAATAGATACCGGTGCAGAAATAAGCCTACTTAAAGAAACGGTCTTAAAACCTTCCACTCCTATAACCAAGGATGTGACGACTTTAACCACAGCCTTTGGAATGGGCAAAATACAAGCAGACATCCTCTTAACCTGTAACTTTCATGTCATAAATGAAAAAGTAGACATACCAAGCGATGGTATCTGGGGTTATGACTTTATTTCTACACATTGTAACATCGAAGGGCCTAAGCAAACTTTAAGTTTCCCTCGTAAGGAAAATAAAGAAAGTTTTCAAATTCCGATCAAAAACTGGATGAAACAGAGATTCAACAATTATGTCAACCGTCAATAATAGCCCCTGTTCGAAGGAAAATACCTTCGAAAAATCTATCCAAAACGCACGTACAAAGATGAAAAAAACATGTCAGGCTGAAATTATTCCGGGACGAACAGAAATGGTCATGGAAATAGATACATATAAAGATGGAGAATTTTTCTGCTCGCATACAGAGCTACGTAAAGAAGTCTACCTGGGGAATTGTCTGATTAAAGCAGTAATAAAAAGGCACTAGTACCAATTATAAATACAAATGAAAAACGAGAAACCCTAGGTAAAGCATCAACTTAAGAAATGTCATTTCGTAAAGAAGGAAGTAGTATACCTGGGACACAAATGTTCTAGTGAAGGGGCACTCCTTGATCCTGTGAAAATGAAATGTTTACAAACATTCCCTAGGCCTAAAACTATTCGACAGGTCCAATCTTTTTTGGGATAAGGAAATTACTATCGAAAATTTATACCGAATTTTTCCAGCAAAGCAGAACCGATTAATAAAATATTAAGGAAAAATGCTAAGTTTAAGTGGACGGAGGATTGTGAAAAAGCATTCATTGAATTAAAAACAGCTCTAATCACACCTCCTCTTTTGATATATCCTGATTTTAATAAACCATTCCACCTTCAGTTGTAAGGAGTCCAGAGTGGAGAGGCAATAGGAGTAGTACTCTCACAGGGAGAGCTAGGAACTGACAAACCGATAGCTTTTGCAAGCCAATCACTAAACAAGGCTGAAAGGAATTATATAAAAAAATGTACAAAATGCAAACAAAACAAAGCTAGCAATCATTTTAAAACGCCCATGCCAATAGCAGACACAGCAGAACAACCCTTCGATAAAGTCTACTTGGACATTGTAGGTCTTCTACCCTTGAGTACCACGGGTAACAAGTACATACTGAACTACCAAGACGATTTAACTAAAATACTTGACTGTTTTCCGTTGAAAAATTGTGAAGCCGAAACTGTATCTGACTGTTTCTACAAAAATATAATTCTGAAATATTTAGTTATCCCCAAAAAATTAATAACGGATCAAGGAACAAATTTCATTAGTAATCTATTTAAAAGGCTTTGTAAGTTGCTGCGAATCAAAAAACTTTAAACAACGACATATCACCCACAGTCAAATGGTAGTCTTGAAAGAGCGCACTCATAGAATATCTTAGAAGCATTGTGGATGATAATCCATTAGAATGAGATGATTGGCTAGGAGAAGCTGCCATGGCTCACAGCTCCTCACGCTAGTAGTAAATATGCACCAATTTTTGTATTAGATGGATTCCAACGACCTTTACCAAGTAACCTTACTAAAAAACCCTAGCCAGTATACAACTCCGATGACTATTGCTCCTACGTAAGGGCAAAAATGCAAAACATCCACAAAAAGGCTCAAGAAAATTTGAACAGAAGCAAAAACAAGTCTAAGTTATATTATGATAAGGACACCACTTCTCAAAGAATACATATCGGTGACAAAGTATTACTGCAAAACGCAGCGAAAAAACACAAGCTTTCACCAATATGGATGGGTCCATTCGAAGTAATAAAGGTTGATAGCAATGTTAATTGTACAATAAAAATAGGGAAAAAACTTCGCCGCGTACACAATAACCGGCTCAAAATATTCAGGTGAAAAAAAAAAAAATTTAAAAGAAAGAATGTGTAAGGATTGTAGCTACACTGTAAACAATCTTATGGAATAAATTGATCACTTGAAAATACATGTAATACAAGCAACAACCACAAAAATAAATAAAATTTTTAAATAGTTTTTCTAATCAACGCATAAATTCAAATAATGCCGTGTCATACCTTGTAACAGATGAAATATCAAATCCTAAAGTAATACCAATCACAAATAATTTATATATATATACTACTAATGATAACATTGATAAAAAAGATGTAAAAAACCCTAATGTATTACTGGAAATAAAACTTTTACAAAAATTCAATTACTAATACTACTACTACAAATGTAGATAATATACAATATCCAATTTATTATTAATAATGAAACACAATCGATCAACTAATTATATAAATACACAACCAAATGATGATGATAATAAAACTGGAGATGAAGAGGATAATGATGTCTCTTATGACGAATTACTTTTAGGTAGTTGTATAAAAGTATAAGGATCTATCAAAATTAATATAAAAAGCATTAAGATGGTCATATAATGCACAAACATTAAAAGCCACAAGTATTGCGTTTAAAAAAAAAATATATACTAAAACTCGTGAAGTTATGTTAGATCAAAACCTTTATTAGATACAGCTTTAATGCAAATATTAAATAACAATTCAAGTCGAATATTATTACGAACAAATACAATAAAAATACTACAATCACCATTGGTGACATAAAAAATTCCAGCTGATACATCTGTACATATTATAAATGTCCCAAATGATAAACAACAAAAAAAGCAATATTACCAGAATCAAAAAAAAAAAAAAAATTAAACATAATTTTAATAACCCACAATTTATTGAAAATAGTTCACCAATTGAAATTTTACCGGAAGATAGTGATGGTGAAATACAATTATTTGAAATTAATGTTGAACCAAATTTATATTTTGCACAAGATTATGATCTTTATACAGCTAATAATACAACTGGTACAATTAATTTAAATAATTCTAGAAATAATAAAACTAATAATACTTATTATTATATTAATAGTTAAAAACAAAAAAAAATTTAAAATAAATAAATATATAAATACATATATCAATAAATGTGTATATACATAGTAGTTTAAAATATTTCAATTCGTTATTACGTGTGCAGTCAGAAATTTTTTTAAAAAAAAAAAAAAATAAATACATAAATAAATAAATAATCAAAACAAAATATATACATATTTATACATATATTACTTAAGGTCATGCACCTAAAAAAAAATAGGAAGAAGAACTTATATATATTATATATTCAAAAAACAAAAAAAAAAAGAACAAATAATCAACAAATTGATTATTTTATAAAATTAATTAGAACATAGGAAATAACAAAAAATAATAGTACCAATTAATTAGGGAACAAATAGTTTTTTTTTTAGTTATAAGTTATATAAAAACAAGAATATGTATATTATATATTTTGCTTTTTTTTCTCTGGAATTGTATCACTTCATAAGAAATCACTACATCCTATCAAATTTATTAAAGATACACATCATATAAAATTTATTAATGATACACCAGGAATTAGAGAAAATTTACATGATCAGCATGCGGAGCAACATACATATTTAATTATTAGTAATCTTACTTATCAAACCTTATCATTTGTTATATCGAAAATTTCATGAGTTAAAACAGCTGAGGAATTTGTTGAAAAAACATAAAGGACCATTATATGCAACGCCTGTTAGTAAAGCAATAGCCCTGCAAACATTGCGATACGAAAACGAATCCGATTTTGTATCGTTTCTAACAACAAATCATCCGAAATTGGATCCTGAAACGTATCGCGGTTGCATTCGCATGCGATAAAAACGCTAGTCCATTTTGTATCGCGGCGAACGATACTCCGACAAAATGTTTGCAGGGAAGTTTCTATAACAAAATCAGGATTCATGGAAAGATTTGCCGAATACCTATACAATAATTTTTGTTCTCCCTCATATGGTTTCTCGTAAGATGGTAGGTTAGATAACTCAAAATGATCAGGACTAACTGTTGACAATTATGATGCATTTCTTGAACCAATTATAATTCTTGTATAATATTTAAAAGAGAAAATGATTTATAAATTATCTAATAAGAAATAAAAAAAAAAAACATTTTTCCCCGAAAAATGCTCTCAATAAGGGGGGAGGAATGTTAGGTATGAAGATCTTAAATCTTCATATCTCCTTAATAAGATATATGTATAAGATATGTATATGTAAGACAAAATATGTATGTATGTACATATAATTTAATTAGTAAATTATTTAACAAAAAAAGGCGTGGTCATTTAAAACAATGAATCATAATAAACTTTGAAAATGCGGAATTTGCATATCAAAATATATTTTATTGATTTGCAGATTTCCCAAAAATAATATTCAAGCAAAAAAATTTTATATAGTAATATAGTTCAACCAAATCAATGAACTTTTTAAATGCGAAATTTGCAAATCGAAATATATTTGATTGATTTGCAAATTTCGCAAAAAATATTATGGAACATGAAAAAATTGCATTGAGGAGTGGGATTAAAAACTCCCTATAAAAATAGAGTAATTGTAAGAGTTAAGTCAGTTATTGTAAAATTTTTATAGACAAACCACGGCCTTACTCGGCAGGTGAGTCTTCCTTTTTATTTAAATAAATAAATTGCCCCAATTGGCAATGAAAAGTAAAACAACTTGTGTTTTTATTTACCAAATATCGGCTTTTTAGCCACTATTAGCTGCCCTACAAGGCAAATATTTTACATATCGGCTTTTTAGCCACTATTAGCTGCCCTACAAAACAAAAACTTTACATCTTGGCTCTTTACCCACTCTTAACGAAAAAGATTACATATATTAACGAAACGCTCTGTACGTTTGGTCCCGGACCCGGTTTTTTCTATATTTTGAAGCTGAATTCTGTACCTTGTAAGTAGTGCTACGTACCTTTTTGGGAGACTTCATAACACGTGCAACAAAAATTTTTATGTAATCATCATATTGTAAGTATCGAGGGGTACGTGGGGGTGGTCGAAGGTTCTGATTTGTAATCTTTTATGAGTTTTTAAAAATTCAAGATGGCAAATCCAATATGACGTCATTTTTTTTGTTTTTGTAAATTTTCTTCAAATTGGAGGAAATTTAATTTTGAGCGGGGTTTTAGGTAGATGATTATAAATTATTGTGTAAAGTTGAAAAGTATTTGTTTTTTTTTCAATTTTGAGCTTTGTTTCAAAGTTATATATATATATATTATTATAATCGAAATAGTTAATTTTTTGTAATTTCTTTACGTTTCAAGACCTGGTGCATCATTTGCAGCCAATTTTAGAGGGATATATATCTCAGTCAGTAGTGTATCTAGGGGGAGAGGTGGGTGGTAGGGGCGGTCCACCCTGGGCCGCAATATTTTTGAGGCAGCATTTTTTAAATACTTTTGCAAATTTATATATTTCATTATACATATAATGAATAACAATAATGAAGTAATGAAAGTAAAACGTGTGTGTCACCTCCTAAACGGGACTGGAGCTTACTCCGTTAAAATAATTTTCATAAAATTTGTGATATGCAAAGCGAGTAAATAAAAGTATTTGGATATTATTGGAAACACTGCATAGATTTATTCAAATTTTAAAATGAATACTAAATTTTTAATTTCATTAATAGTTGATGTGCTCTTCGTAATAAATAGAATCATGATGAAGTAATTTATTGATATATTTTCTTTATTTTAAATATGGCCAAATATATTGCCGGACTTACCTTTATAGGTATAATTGGCATGCTACGCCAGTATGTAAAAATGATGAAAGAAATAAATGAATTGAATGTATTCTTAATAATTACTAAAAGTTTTTGCCTGGTAATGGCAGGTCTTTAGTTCTTTATTAGAATTTTATACACTGATTCTTCTATTAAAATTAATCTTATTTATATCGAAAATTTAACATTAAAACCTTGAATTTACTTCCTCGGCAAAGTGTGTGTTACCTAATTAAATCTACAAATGCTTATTGTTACAATTAATATTATATGTTACTTAATATATTTAATATATACACATTTTATTCTTAACCTACTTTTTATTGTTTTGCATTACTTTTAGCTTACATAGTGTTATTGTTTTGCATATTTTAAACTTACATAATATTATTGTCTTGCATTACTTTTAATTTACATAATATTATTGTTTTTGCATATTTTTAATATATTTGTCGTTGTATTGATTTTGGATGATTGGTCCATTACATCCTTCCACTTTAAAAAAAAAATAAATTTTTAAATATTTTATAGTATTTCAGAATTTATTTGAAATAATTATTTTGTTGTTTTTATTCTATTTATTTTGTTGTAGTTTTTCACTTAATTCTACATGGTATTAGGTTGTTATTGTGTATTTCTGGAAGTTTACCATTAATTGATATTCTAGAATTTACTCCTCGTTGACTGATAATTTCATAAGGTCCTTCAAACGGACTTCATGTTTTCGTCTGTTTCTTTTTCTTAGGGAGACATTGTTTCTTATTTGATATTTATTTTGGTTTACATATTGATCCGCATATTAGACCAGGCACCAGACGTGTGAAAATGAGAAAAAAATAAAATAATTCGTTACAGCAAACTAATGATGCAATATGATAAAGCGTGTTATTGGTAAGAAAAAAGACATAAATCGAACAAGTGGAATCCTGCCGGGGTGGAGAGGGGTGCGTTTTTACGGGGGGGAAACGGTGTTTTGTTATTTCTGACTAAACTACGCGTCCAATCAAAAAAGTTTCAAAGTAAAAGTTGTAGATAATAAAAATATCTACAACTTGTCTATAGAACATTTTTTTATTTACCATATGCTTTGATGAGTAAAAAACTAAAAACGCTTCTTTCTGTTTTTTAACCGTTTTTTTCAGAAAAATGGTAGGATTTGGCTCAAAATTAGTAAAAGCGTATCTTTTGGTATTTTAAGTAATCTCTATTTTTTCCAAAAAAATTAATGCACAATTGTTGCTAAATTTGACTAAAATATAAAAAAAAGGGTTTTTTCAACTGAAACTCCTAATAAAATGAAATATCCGATAGAACTTAATGTAGCTTCATTTTTTTACTTCATACTTTGTCTTTAAAAAAATAAAAGAAAAATAAAACTTTTAATGAAAAAAGTCCCAAAAAAAGTGAAAAAACTGAAAATATACCTTTTCCATTACACATTTTCTGATTATTTTCTAAAAATTTTTATTACTAATTAAAATTATTATAATTTTGTAATATAAATATATACTAAAAACAATTAGTAATTTATTTATTGATTAATTACATCGTTCAACCACGCTGCGCTATAACTAGGCTTTGGTTTTCTATGTCATCACCTGTAGTAGGCCCATTATGGTTTATTTGATAACACTTACAAATTTTTAACTTTTTTCGTTAAGCTCGACGAAAAGATGTTTTTTAGGATAACTTTAAATTGCTGAATCCAAAATCATAATTATTTTTTTATTCAAACAAGCATTTTTGAGATATTCTCAAAAAACCTGTTTTTTGGGTGTATTTTCTTTTATTGGTCTATATCTCCAGAAATTATTTCTTGATTGACTAAAAATGACTTGCTTTAAAAATTTATCATGTTTTTCTTTAATTTTATATGTAAAAAGTGTAAATCAATAAATATTTGACAAAGTTACACGAAATCAAATTTTAAAAAAAGTGATTTTTTTCACTTTTTTTGAAAATGGCCCATTTTCATTTGCATGTTTTTGGTTGAAAAAAGTTTTCAAGTAATTTTTTTAAGACTTTGATTGAAAGATGAATTTTTTACAAAATTTAGGTTTTAAAATCTTTAAGATCCAATAAAAACTAGAGTAGTTATAGATTATTAAGTGGGGACATGATGTTTTCATTTTTCAGGTCTGCTACGGACATGGCAAACTGCTGCAAACTAGGTATTTCAAAAGTTTTTTTGTCGGCCTTGGAGAAAATGTTTTCAATAGTAATGCCCTTTAGACCTTCTGATTGATTTTTTTTAAAGGTTTTTAATTCAATAAAACCATGGCTACCAATCTCCACTGAAGTTGGGATTAAATCCAACCTGGGAATATGTTTTTTTGTGATAATGCTATTTGCTGGAGTTGCTATTGCGATACCTCCCATTGCGTGGAATGTATTTTTCCCATCTATGGTGCGTGTGTTGTGATCTGCATTATCAAACACATATGGAATATAAGTATTATCAGAGCATGCATGATTTTCTGGATCGTTTGTTACGGATGCTTCAAACAGCATTGTACGCAACAGCATTGTATCGCAACAGTACGATGCGCATAAACCTAGATAACTTAATGACTCGATCGCATCTCTTGATCCGTGCTCTTTATGCAACATTGGTGATAGCCCTAGTAAAACAGGAGATAAAAAAGACCGTGGCCTTGCTGCTGAAATCAAACAATGTGCCATCGGCCATCTGCCATGGGCAGATTTGGCTTCATTAACGAACTAAGAATTTTTTCTTAAATAAATATCATCGCAGACAGTAAAAACATGTTGCAAATCGCTAACATTGGTCCTATTTAATGCAAAACTCACGACATGTTAGGCTAACTTTAGAAGAGGAAATACGAAGAGAAATATTTTAATAATTGGATAGAGTTTTCCAGGAAATTAAAGTGGGGTTTGAACATTTGCGTGTTCTAGCAGTGAAATATTCCTGCATAATACCAGCTAATCTAATGTATAATGTCAGTTTTGAATGTCTAGTTCATAATTTTGTTGATATTGATGAAGAACAGTTTTATATGAAAAGGAAAAGGTTTCAAAACTTTATATCTGTACCTGCTCTACAACAGCAATCAAACCGTTTGAAAAACGAGCAATGGCGTCTTAAACTTTTAATATTCATTCAACAATATAGGTTGGAAAACTCTGTTCTAAAAATAGTAATAGTGTTAAGAATTTTTTAACAATACGTATCAGTGTCGTTATATGTGAACGAAGCTTTTCGAAATTAAAGCTAATTAAAAATTATCTTCGCTTGACAATGATTGATTGTCGATTGTGAAACCTAACGATACATTTTATAGAAATAAAGCTGACAGATAATATCAATTTTGATATAGTGATTGAAGACTTCTCGAATAAAAATGCGAGAAAAATGAATATATAAACACGCATAGATTTTATAACTATGTGTATGGATTCTGTCTTAAAAAAAGGAAATAGTATTTTTTATTTATTTACGTTCAGTAATTATTTAGAACCCTATTTTGATTTTTGTTGAATTCGGAGGGCGGCAAAATTGGAGACCGCCCTAGGTGGCCAAAGCTGTGGTTACGCCACTGATCTCAGTGTGTTTATGCGTGTGAGCGTAATTTTAAATACTGAGGGGCAGGTGGGGGTTTTTGAGGGTGTTGTTTTCGATTCAACTGTTGAAAAGTAAATGGACGAGTCATAGAATGCATATAGTATACATGATACACATTTAACCGTAATTATCCAGTAAGAGTTGTATGATCCCGTGCTCTAGGTAGCGAAATGCTGAAGTTTCAATAAAAATTCAGGAATATGCCAAATTCATCGATTGAGATTCGATTTTCAATGAAACTGTGTGAGACAATATATATATATATATATATATTCGATACACTTCAAGAGTTGTCATGATATGCATAACTTTTTGAAGTTACGGGCGCGACGTATAAAGAACAGTGAGTTTGCAGGGAGCTCTTTATACGTCTCGACCGTAGCTTCGAAAAGTTGTGCATATTATGACGACTCGTGTGTCAACCCCCATTAAACTTGAAAAAAAAAACTTTGCAGTACAAATCCACACGTACTGCAATCCCATCTCTTTAAATGTCACATTCATTCATTATGTTTATTTGAGTCTTATACATATAGATTAAAAAAATTAGATTTCTTACAATCTAAAAATTACGGAGATTATTTGGCCCGTTTGAGGTATATAAGCCTATTCAGGTGAACACATATTACCTTACTGACAGTTGATGAGAAGGGAGTTCTTAGAATGAAAACTATCAGTGTGATATAATATCTTGCTCCCGGCTGTCTGAACCGGGCACATGTCACATGGCAGAGCCCGATGTCCACTACTCGAAGAAAAATTGAAAAATTAATTTTTCTGTGAGTGTATTAGTGCAGAGCATGTAAAAAGCAGAAAAATATCAAACGTCCCAGCAAACATTTTCTCTGATATTCACCTAAAGTGAATGCAATTGAAGCCTTTGAGACAGAGAGAAACGCTTTTAGAAGGGTTCAGCGTATGAGTAACTCGATAGTTAAAAATATTATAAGTCCTAAAGTGACAGAAAAGGAGAAAATAGAATTAAACTCTATTTGACGTCTTAAGCTCTATCTAGTTTTTGACGTCTTATAGTTTAATTTAGTTTTCTAGTGCATGATAATTAAATAGTTTCGCGTGTTTTGTAATATTTTTATTAAATTGTATATATGTAATTACAGTAATATTAAATTTTAATTAGTATTTGATTTTTGGAATTAAATTGATTACAAGGTAAATAACATTTAACTCATGCATATGAAGAATGCATATGATTTTCAAGGAGTAATTAAATTTTTATGATTATTCCCAAAAAATATTAATTATATGCATATAAATATAAATATTGTAACACCAGGGCTGGGATTCTGTCTCAGTGAGAAGTAAAAATGGGAATGAGAATGTCAAATTTTGACATATTTGCCATACCTTATATGTCAAAATCCCCTTTAACTGCCACCTTGTTTCCGTCTCCGAACCTACTATTTAAATAATTCCACAGACAGCTAGTTAAAAGAGTTTTTCTTTTCGGGTGATCAGTGACGTCAACGCAGCTGATATTAATCAGTTATTACAGCCTCATCAGTTTGAATCCATAGAAGCCGATAATTCATTGTAAAAATACATATACTAGCTTCACTGTGTAATAATAAATAAGCATATAACTGTACAACTTGATTTACGAAACAATAATCATATAATTATAACGTGCAAATAATTTATTTCTTAAATTTTTAAAATAATGTTATTAAATACATTTATTTTCAGTATTAGAAAATGGATTTAGCAGCGGGCAAGTATAATGATTCTCTAATGAATTCACAAGAGAATCATCTCAGGTGAAGCGCCGTCAGTATCTAACTTCACTAAGCTAACTATCATGAAATTGCATGAGATACCCTGAAAATCTTTGTAAACTACCACATACAAAGGCTTCACCTATTATTCACCTAAAGTGAATTCACCGTGAACGACAATATCCTTCACCCTTGTTAGAGCTGGTGATTCTGTAGTGATTCCGGGATGAATTCATTAGTGAAGGCGCTTCACCTGAGATGATTATCTAGTGAATTCATTAGAGAATCATTTTGTTTGCTGGGGTGTATCAGCTAGAAAAGTTCTAGAAAACAGACTTTGTATGAGAAAGAGAGCAAAAATCATTGATTTTTTTTTAAGTGTATAGGCCGCTTTAGTTTGCCGAATGTGTAGAGGAGGCATAATGCTAGTGCTTCACATATCACATAATTTCTGTTTCTACAACACAAAAAAATAGTGACAAAAAATAAGTATTTGTCAATAGAGTATCATCGTTTAGTTGACTTACATAAAGTCCTATATATATGGTGTTTTATTATTTTTAATGCTGCTTCCGAGACTCCACCTAAATGTAGGAAGTTCAAATCCCAATAGTTTCAATTTGCAATAAATCTATCCAAGCAATAAAATTAGAATAAGAGTGCTGCATAGCTAATACTATATTGCTGAATATCGTTCGTAGAGTGCCCTATTATAGGGACTATTCACTATTTTTTCCAATTCATCATATCCCATATAAGGTATATGGGTGAATCTTTTGTGAGTAAAATATTAAACATGTTTAATATTTTACTCACAAATCGTGATATCCATACATTTTATATGGGAAGTGAGAGAGCCGCGTCATTATTATGTCCTGCTTAAGCTGCTACGAGTCATCAGATAAAATAGACGTATTACAATTACAGTGTGGGAAATGTTGAAAAACGGAAGGAATATTTAGCTAATAACATATATAAATAAATAATATATACAAAAAGTTTAACGTATGATGTTTTAAGTTCAGTGAAATAATAGATAATAACAAAAATGTAAATATATAAACAGAAATACAAAAGTTTAGTCATTAACAATAAAATTAATTTAAAAAAAGCAATGATGGTTTTTTTTATATTGTATTCTCTAATAAACTATTTTAGACTATTTATACAACTCGTAAAAATGAGCTTATTCTTCTATATTCTTGTTCTTACCTGCTATTTTGAATTTCTTTTTTTAACACACAACCAGCTGTATATAAATCCTCCAGAAGGCATAGTTCCTTCTTTTTACAATTAAGTGGTCGACTTAAATCTCCTAAAATCATTTAAATTAAAAATTTTTATTTAATTAAAACTTAAAAATTTAAAAGTTTTTTAAGTTCAAAATTAAACTTAAGCTTCAATAACTTTTTTCTTGAATTTATTCGTTTAAATAGACCAAACTGAAAATAACGATTTTATTACTTAAAAACACTAGTTTTTTTTTGTGTTTTTAGTATACTCTTTTAACGGCATTTGACTTATAAAGTAAAATTAAAATGAAAATAATTTTTTAAATTTCAATTTGTTCATTACGATATTAAATACTTTAGATCATAATAACAGAAAATAAACTTACTGGATAGCTTATGAATCCACTTTTTTTATCTGTTTTCTGTGATGAGATTGCAATTTTGTGTTCCTAAAATAAAAAATACTTGTTATGAATTCTAGTTTCAATAACTTCTAATGGTTACTATTACTTGGTATTCAATTCCTTAATTTATAAACTTTGCCATAGATTTATAAAAATAATAAAATAAATAATAATATATGATAATAATAACTACAAAAGGTTTGATAAGGTCCACACATGAAGTCACATGTCAAAATTCTATAATGTGGATATAAATTACTTCCAGTGTATGAGATCTTTAAGAAATCTAACAATTTTTACTCCTGTATTCGTTATGAATATTGGAAAAATTAAAAATTCAAAAAGTGATGTCGACTGTAACCTTCTTAGTAATCTGAAGTATAAAAAAAGAAAGAATTATTATTCTAGAGTAATACTGTTATCGTACTAACTAAAAAAATGTTGAAAAGTAAATATTTTTCTCAAAATTGCGGCTGTCTGAAAAGACAGTCAAATTTCAAGTGAAACGGTTCAGTAGAGCTTGAGAAATCATAACAAGAATTTAGAAAAAAGTAGTTTCGAGGAAAATACGTTTAAAGTTTTGAGTCAAGCTACGCGCAGGTTTTGTTTTAAGTTTGTTAATAGATTTATTATTTTCACTCCGATCAATAGAACGTCCATTTCTTCGGAAACGATTTTCAAACTTTTTTTGTTTGTTTGTTGTTTTAATTATTTATGTTTACTACAATCTTAATATACATTCTATTAATTTATTAATACTATTGATAGATAGGTGTGTTGGTGGTGTTGAAATATGTTGAGCTTGTGTGGGTTAAAATCCAGTGATTAGTCCATATATGTGTTAATTTGTGTTGGTACTATGTAGTTAACTCTTGCGGTTTGATTCTTTGCAAAAGTCGTGTTTTACCGGTAGTATTCAACAGCTGGATAGCCTCGGTGTTTGAGTGGTATAGCAATCTACGTTCGTATCTAGTAGCATACTCCTGAATAACATCCTCTACCCACTTAATGTTGAGGCCTTCATGTAACTCCTTATTTGTTATATATCGATAAGCGTTGGTGATTAGTCTTAATGTTTTATTTTGGCATCTCTGTATGATTGCTCGATGCGATCTGCAAGCGCACTCCCACAGTTGGATCCCATAGGTCCAAATGGGTTTGATAATGGAAAGGTATATTATCCTCTTGCTTCTTGGGTTCAGGAGTGAGTTTTTTCCAAGCAGCCAATAGAGCTTGAATATTTGTTGTTTTATCTGCTTTGATTTTTGACGCTTTTCAAACTTATCAACAATTATGTACGATCGACTGTTCACTTTTCTCACAATTTTACCATATTGCAATTCTTTTCCATTTTTGTTAAAAATTACATTATCATCCTGCTTTAATTCAGGTAATAATTAAGCATTCCGATCATAGTATTTCTTCTGTGATTCGCGTTTCAATTTTAATTTCTCTTGAATTTCTGTATTTTAATATCAGCTCTATTAAGCAAATTCTCAGATATTGGTAATTTATTTTTAATTTATCTACCAAAAAACAATTGGGATAGCGACATCTTCATGCTTAATACTGGCGTAGTTATGTATTTGTAAGAATTCGATATTGAAACTTATTAACTTCTCCCACCTCATAGCAACGCTTGATAATTAATAATAATTAATATAGTTATATTTAAATAAAACAACAAATGGATAATGGAGCTGCGTTTGCCACAATCATTAAATTGTGCTGATCTGGTCAATGAGTGGCCGAGATGGAAACAGCAATTTTTGCGATTTATCTGAGCTCAGATTACTAGATGGTTGCATGGTCCAATCTAGGTATTGAAAAGACTCTGAGTCGAGCACGCCAATTTTTTTGGCCAGCAATGTCTAACAATATAACGGAATTAATAAAAAATTGTAAAATTTGTGAAAAATTTACACGAAATAATCAAAAGGATCCATTGGTACAAGATGAAATACCAAAATATCCGTTTCATAAGGTGTCAATGATTTCATTGTTCTGATTGATTCTTATTGGATTTGTAATATCAGAAAGGATTAAGGAAAAGACGGCTAGTCATATCATCAAATCAGAAGTGACAATGTTCCCTTTAATTCTCGGGAATTCGAGCAATGTTCAAATGAAGCAAACATTTTGTTAAAGTTTTCAGGTCCTAGTTATTCACAAAGCAATGGCTTGGCACAAAAGGGAGTAGCTATTTTAAAATATATTTTAATATTTTAATTTCACTTGATAAACACTTGATTTTGACACCATTTTTTAAGTTTGTTAATAAATTTTTTAATCATAATGATAATAATGCTCTAATGACATTTAAACTTTTACATATCATATCTCAGGGAATACTACTACAATACAGGTATAAGCTATACAGACAATTATTCCTACAATCTGGTCACTATATTAGGGTGACCTTCAGCTATTGCATTTCAAAATACATATAAGGCTTAGCGACCACGATCACAGGTGGATGGAGAAAGCCTATCTTCTTTTGTTCAATTCATTCCGGCCGAGCCGGTTTTTATATAATTCTTGCAAGAAAAAAGTTTTTTTTACTCTTATTACTGTTTCTTTACTGTGTTAACACTTGCGCTGCTTTTAAATAGAAGTGACAACAGAGGTTATATATGTTTTGGTAAAAGTTCAAGAGAGCATACAGCATTTAACCGTTAGTTTGAAAGAATTTTATATACATATGTACTTCTAGATTTGAAACTGATGATATATTCTTATTTTCCTATTTGCTTGCCTTATTCATCCCATTCTAAAAATGAGTAAATTTGAATAGAAAGCAATATTTTAAGCATTAATTAGCTTTATATATGTATACCAAGTCAAACTTCAGTTTTAAAGACTAAAATTACCTACAAAGTATTTACTTCAAAAACTGTTTATTATATACGCTTATTTTGCGTATATTTAGATTACTTTAGGGGCTGCTTCTCCCTAAATTTTTTGAACTTTTCCAATCAAACTAAATTTCCAATACATATTAATTAATGTACTCTAAATGAAGAAGTTCTAATTATTATGAGTACAATCAAATCATACATAGCTTTTACATAGTTTCATTGGCACACATTAAACAATACCATTATGGGAAGTTATTATTACTTTATATGCAAAAAGCTCAAGCAACGTGGCAATTGATTTTGGACGGATTGAATAGAATTAAGTACATATATTCTGGTATTTAAGTTTTTAGGTATCATACCTCTGATGTGAATAAACACTTTATATAAACTCATATATATATATATATACATATATATACACTTATATCTGCTTCATTGTATTAAAGTGCTTACAATTCGAATGTGCCTCTACCTACAAGAATAAACTTAGTGCTTAATGCAAGGTAATTTACCATTCCAAAACGCCAGTCAGGTATTAGTCATAGTTTCAGTTTTGATATAATAACTTGTTGTGTTTCGAGGGGTACGTGATACTGATTTTTTATTTTTGATGGAATTTAAATTATGTTGTTAAGTAAGAAATTGATTAATTTTCAATATAACAATTCATAAAATGTATATTTCTTAAAATGTAAAAGCAAATTCCTAAATTAATGACGAATTTTACAATTTTAATATTTGTATGCTGACATGCTTAAAAAAAATTTTAATCAAGTAGTTAACCAATGTGACTTATAAAATGTAATTATTATTTCATTGTATTCTTGCGATTTGATTTTCCTCTCTTTTTTTTCTTTATAATGTAATTAGACATATTTAAAATAAATAAAACTGACTTACCTTTTATTCAAAGATTCAGTAATGGGTTTTTCGATTTTACCTAAAACATAGTTTGGTGAATATACTTCAATTGCAACTTATATGTTCTATTTGAGAAATTATATTTAATCAGCAAGTTAAGAAACTTCCATGCACAGACGCAATTTCAAAACAAATACATATATTATCAGCAGATCAAATGTAAAATGCATGTTTCTATTCTATTTCTATTCTATCCTATCAAATTTTTCGGAAGCTTATGCCAGTTATCGGTCTCAGGTTGACCAACATCGAGAACGAATGTTCTTTTCATCCCTACAGCTATGATCTTTTTTTATACTCATGACCAAAACCAGTATTAAATCGTGTATTCCCTAAGCTCAAGCATTAAACATTGAATCGCCGAGTTTTTAGCTGCTAATCCGAAAATTGCCGCTGAAAATGACCTGACAATTATCCCAGTTTTGGGTAATTTATGTACATGAATGTATGTGTTTAATTAACGTATGATTGTGTTATTAATAGAATAAAGAAAAACACCATAAAATAGATAATGGTACTTTATTAAGCAAAATAACAATTAATAGTTCTATTATATTTGTTCCACGCCCAGTTTCCAACTCTACAGCCCTCAACCCCAACAACTTTCGTTTTTCTGTTGCTTCCTCCTTTCAAAAATTTTTCACCCGTTTAACATATGTCTTGATCCAGTTCATGTTTTACCTTTTCTAAAAGTTCTATTTTCAACAATTTTGGTTAAAAAATGAAGAAAGATTACAATATTCTTAATTTTAAAGTAATAATTCTAAACGTAGTATTATTTATTTCTTTTTTTACAGTTTTTGCATTTAGTTAAATTACCATGAATTGTTATAGAAAAATTATTACATGCTTGTAAAATATTTGTTTTTCCAATGTTGTTTCTTGTTATTATTATTCCCGGAATCATTGTGGTGAAATCCTTTTGCCAAATCCAAAGTAGTAAAATATTTACTAACATTTTCCTAATTATCCTAATATCTCATATTAGGTATAAGGTATTTGTCATCAATATTTGATGTTATATTGTACGTTCATTCGTGGTCGAGGCCACACCCCTATGGCGACCGAATGATACGCACAATTCACCAGTTGCTTTGGCTGTGACTGTGTTGCGAGCTTGCTATGCGCGGCTATAGCGGTAGAGCGTAGGGGTGGGTCTTGTCACAACAACTAGGGAACATATCTCGCAAAAGAAAAAGCTATGTTAATCAAACATTATTTTATTATTTCTTATGTCCATATATCTATTTATCCAAAACAAAAAAAAATTAAAAGAGATACAAAAAAACTCAGTTTTAACTTTAAACAGACGGCTATTCTTTTCTTTTCTTAATCAAGAAAAATTCTAATCTTATTTAAATTCCACAAGAAATACCATACTAAAATTCATAAAAGTAAAAAAAAAACTACTCTAACTTTATCAAATTTAATATAAAAGAAAGTGACCAAAATTTTCTCTACTAAATGCTCCGATGAAAAAAAAAACAAAATTGTAACTGATAGAAGGAAAAAAAAAGAAATTGAATTTTAAAGTATACAAACTCACATGAATCTTACTTTTGGTTTTGTAGTTGTTTGATGGGCCCAGCAAACTCCTGGAAAAGATTCACTAAAAAAAAATAATATATTTTTGTTAACCAAAAAAAATTAATTATCCTCTATCTCAATTTCCTTCCTTTTTTCCCCTTTTTCCAAAACTACTATATATTTCCACTTAATTACCACAACAAAATTAATATATACAAAAAAATAACGTATTGCTAATTTTGCTTCAGATAATGCTTCATCTTAGTTCATTTTATATGCCCCAGTATCAATATCACATGCATCGTGAAACTCATCATCCTAAACTGTTGAATTAGAATGTTCAACACTCTCTGAAAATATTTGTTTATTTTAAGTTCTAACACCATGTTTAAAATTGCTGATGATGATAAGAAGATCTTAGATTTATATTTTATCTTTCATTTTACAAATGCCAATCTTATTAATCACTCTTGTTTAGTATTATTTACACAGACCTTCAAGTTTTGGTCGTTTAGAATTTTCAGGAACTTATTAATTAAAAAAAATAAACAGTTATATACGCCATCTTCCTTACACGCTTGACTTTTACGCTTTTTAGTTCCTACAATTTTTAATTTCAACACTCGAAGTTTTTTTACAATCTTCCCATTTAATTTTATTATGATCGCCAAAATATACGTCTTCGCAGACCTCAATTCTTTTTTTTTTTTCATTGATCATAAATTATTAAACGGTTTATTTAATAGAAAACTTTACTATTATTTAAAAAATCCTCAGGTATAACATTAGTTATAGATACCGTTATCGGTTTTGTATTTCTTTAAAAAAACAAAAAAACTTTTCTCCACAATAACTTTATGCCGGTATGACGTTATCACTATCAACTTTTCAGGTTAATTTGTATAAAAAAAACTTCTTTACATAAAAAAATTTATAGCAAAGTCAGAGCCACAACGAACAGGGCTCTGCCTTCTACTAAAATCTGGCCCGACTGCCTTCAGAAAATGTTTTCGTAACCCATCTGATTGCCAATTTTTTTTTTCCAATCCACACTAAAAAACAAAATAATAAAATTCTAACACGCGAGTTACATCTCAACTTTCACCTCACAAATTAAATATTTTATGTTTTCCAGATAAGGAAACACTCTCAAGTACTTGCATCTTGACCACCCAAATGGACCAAGAGTCCCTTAAATAATAGAAAAAAAAATATTTTTTTTTGTCTCAATAACTTTACAATAATATAGATGTAAATGTAACCACTTGACATTTGGTCACAATTTTTGTATTGATACTAGTCTAGTATTACATAAAGAAAGGTAAAAAAAAAAATTTTTTTTCCCAAATCATAATCAGCGTTTGGGTCTAATAATAGACAGGGTTCGTTACATTGAGTCTTCTAGGAGTTTTAGTTAGTTTTTTTTTTGCGTAGAACAGTTGATTTTTGTAGAAAGAGTTTCCGTAACTGTTTGTAGGAGGTTGATAATTGTGTGCAAAATTATCTCTTGGCTTATAACTGTTAAAGTGAGGTACGTTTTGGGGTTTATTACGCCTATTTTGATGTTTCGCATGTTGACTACTCATTTTGTGGTTGGGGTTTTAGTTATAGTGTGCTATAGTAGCCAAGAGTACTAGACAATGTACTACCATTTTAGAGTTTTGTACGGAAACTCTCTCGCACTTTCCACCAAATGTACTTCATAAATCTAGTTTGCTTTTCTTGTCTTTTGCTAATGTACTAGAAAGTTTATGGCAACACGGAGGGGAAAATTTGAGTAATTTTTCTAACTCTCTCTTTCGAGAATTATTTGGTATATACATTAAGACTGATTAAAGATAGAAACATAGTAAGTAGTTATATATATATATATATATTTTATTTATTTATTTGATTTATTTAATTATAAATAGCCTACGGCTAAATGCCAAAATAACAACGCACGAATGTGTGGATGAGTCCACGTAGAATTCGGCGAAAAATGGCAAACTAAGCTCGGCGGTGCTACGGCAATTGTGTAGAAGGCTCATAAGAATTTATCACCAAAATAAATGGCATGCTCACTCTGAGAATGCTGAAAGCTTTTTGGGGATTGTAATTCTCTCGGTGAATCATGCATGTTTTTAATTTAAGCAGTTGAATCATATAGAATTGAGGGTTGTGCCATTAATTTATCTAGTAGGCTATTTGTCAATAATCGCTTGTTATTATACCTAATTTTACAACATTTCCCATGCTGAACAAAAATTTTTATTAGGGGCTGGAATGTGTCTAATTAATTTATTTCTTCTTCTTCAGATAGTTTTGACTTTAAATACGTCTTTTCTGACAGTCTTCAATTTCTTGTAGATGCACCATTTGTACTAAAAGATCGTGGAAATGTTGTCCTTTCAAATAATTTCCATCAAAAAGTGTGATTTTTATTTCCGGCAGTCTCATTGTTGACTATAATCTTGGCTATCTTACTTCCAAATTGCTTTATTCAAGTATTTCGAGTGCATATGGACTAGAATTATTTTATTTTTACTATATTTTATGTCCATTCGATAGGGGAAAAAAAATTTAGTTATTTATTATTTATTTAGTTACAATATATACAAAACTTTCTTAATTAGATCATCAGTAAAAGATAAGATTTACGAAAAATTTATATATTTTTATTCTTAAATATATTATTTCTTACTAGTTTTATATCCTATTAATCATAATATCTTAAAATATATTTATGCTTGTATGGAGTGATATTGTGCCCATATTGTCCCCATATTGTGATATTGTGGCATATATATGGCCACTTTCTACGTGCTAACAATATCAAAGCACAATAAATCAAGAGAAAGAGGTTATTGATGCCCTTGTTAAAGAAAATGCTGAATTTAAAGCACAATTCACCAATCAGCAAACTAGGTTCGATTATTCAACCTCCTAAATTGACACATTCACCAGCATTTTTAAACGTTTCCTCAGAAAAACGTCCTAAGAATTTTCAAAGGGAGTACTCCATTGATGAGTACTCACATAAATTACAATAAAAAAAGACAAAACGTAAGCGCACAACAAAAAAAACTCCACCAAAAGATAATAATCAAACAAAAAAGGAAAATATTAAACATAAGAAAAACTCCACTACTTCCACCATTAAATGTAAGTAATGTAAGCAACTTCGAACTATTACGACAACAAGTGCGGAAAATAGCTAAAGGATCAACTCAGTTTAAGACATTAAAATTACAACACAAAGCGAAAATGATTACAAAAATATAAAAGACTTATTAGATGCACTAAAAAGTGAACCTAATAACAATCTTAAAGACATCCAATATCACACATTTCAATTAAAAATTGAAAAATTATACAGATTCTTCATTAGAGGATTACCATCTAAAATCTGCCAAGATCAACTGAAAGCAGCTATAGAAAACCTGAACATAAAGTAGCCAGAATAACTAATATCTTAAAATTTGTCAATAATGGTGGTATAAAAACGAAAATAAGTTTTCCTTTATTTTTTGTTAATCTAGAACAGAAAGAAAACAGCAAAGATGTTTGATACATCTTTAGAATTCAGCGTATTGCAAGATCAAAATTGAGCCTCCTAAAAAATAAGAATATTCCACAACGCACAAATTGCCAACAACTCGGAAACACAAAGGGATTTTGTAATAGGCAAGCAAAATGTGTTAAGTGTGCAGATAACCACCATACAACACACTGCACAAAACAACCGGGCACACAGCAACAGCGTCCTTTGTCAGCAAAAAAAAAGAGAAAAAGCTAACTACAAACGATGCCCAGAAAACTTAAAAATCAACAACAGAGTAAGACAACCGCGGTTCAGTGCTTTCAAGAGAAACCAATCAAGATAACAACAATTACACGAACTGCTTCAGGATTATCTTACGCTCAAGATAGTAAAGTAAAGTATCTAATGGTAGCCTGAACCAAGCCCATAACCACAATAAAGACAATAACTAGTCAAGTAATATTGAAATTCTTAAGATGCTCGGTCAGATACAGAATACCCCCGAGCAGGTCTCAAGGAGAGATACTGGAAAGTATCTCCAAACCGCTCAATACAAAAATCATCAATTTAAAAAAAAATGATTAACACATTTCTGCGCATTTCTGCGCATTTCTGCGCACCAGATTAAATTAAGGGGCAATATACTGCCAACCACGTCATACAATTACAAAACTGATTTTAATGTGAAACATGGGGATCAAGGCTTATTACCCCAGGTAAAGGAAAGGAACTTCTAAGAGCAATTAATGAAGCAAAATTTGAATTTCAATCATCACGTACTCCAACTTACTGTCCAACTGACAATAATATAATTCCCGATCTAATTGACTTCTTTATTTCAAAAGGAATAACACCAAATTTTACTGAAACGAAAGGAATAATTTATTTACTTTTTATATATGATTTTAACTTTGACGTATAAACGCATACATTAAAACTCTGCTGTAGAAACCCAGCTTGTTTTGACAAATTCATATGATTCCTTAAGGCCCCTGTAGATGTCGGACATTGTCCGGAACATTGCCCCGATAAATACACTGTAGACGTCTGACATTCATTTGCCCGGACTTGTATCAGTTATTAATATATAATTTATACTAATAATAACATGAAGTTGAACTTTTAATAAAAAATGATTACTTAATTATGAAAACTTTAAACTTTTGATATCATAATTAGAGATGAGTCTGATATATCAGTATTCATTTAGATATTAGTGATATTAGCTAATATTAGGTATCATAATATTCACGGTGACAAATATCATAATACCAAAGTAACAGCTAATACCAATAATCCAAAAGCTACATCACATTAGGTGTAGCATGTAGCTTACAGCTTATGTTGATACCTTGGCAACGGCGTGAAATTTTCATATATTCCCAGCGGTTAATTTCCCCTTAAACGCGGGTGAGTGAATAGATTTCACACATAAAGCATGTGTAAAATGTATGAAATTTTATCACGAAAATATTCTAAGTCCTAAAGACTTAGGAAACTACTCCAACCCGAACTCACCGATTTTCTTCAAACTCAGATATGTTATAGAACATTGAAATCTAAGAGCCACATGTTTTTTTTTATCGGCTGACATTTACTTTAAAGGGGTGAAAACTACCCCCAAAGCTTACCCCCAAAAACAAACTTTTCTCTATAACTCGAGTTCTAATTATTATTTTCTAACAAAACAAAAAAATAATTATGTGTCTTAAAAATTAAAAGCTTTTTGTTAACAAAAATTTTATTGGGGTTGCATCCCCTATTTTTTATAGAGGAAATTCAATTTTTTTTTTCATTATTTTTTTTTTTAAATTTGTGGAATTTCAAAAATTTCAATTTATTATTTTTTTCATAAAGGAAATTAAGAAAAAAAATCGACGTGTTTTCGGGTTTTGGCGAAAAAATCATTTTAGGGGGTAAACTACCCCTTATTCCAAAAACCGAATAAATCCAATGTATACGTGCATTTAACAAATTTTCATGCTAATTTTACGTTCTTTCAACTAAATAATGGATATAAAATTTTTTATCTCTGCATATTCATGCATTTTAAGCGTGTAAGCCACCCTTGGAAAACTACCCCCAATACCCATAAAATTCGAACTCACCGATTTTCTTGAAACTCAAATATGTCACAGTAGATCAAAAACTAAAAGACCCGTATTTTTTTTATCGGCTGATATGCGCGCTAACGGGGTTAAATCCACCCTTGAATTTGACCCCCAAAAACACACTCTTTTATAAGTTGAGTTACAATTATTTTTTTCTATTAAACCAAATCAATGTGATTTTAATTAAAAAATGGAGCATATTTGTTAGATTTTAATGTTTTTAAAAAAAAGAATAATAATTTAATTATTTCATATCAAATAAATTTTTTTTAAACTTTCTTTTATTCATCATTTTTATGCGTGATAATTTAGCAGTTAATCTTTTTTTTATGAGATCAGCACAATCCTTGATCTCCAAAATTACAAATCTCCAATCTCCAGCTATCTTCACCAAGATATGAAAATCTTTTTAAATATTCCTGGTATCAAAGTGGTTACATCGATGAAAAACCGGATAAGTTTGATAATCCAGTTGAATTCAGTTTTGGAGATTCCTGTAATACACAGTGCGAAGTAGAAGGATGTAACAATGTAGCTGTAATACGTTGTGGTTGGTGTAAAAAATCTTTATGCTTCAAACATTTTTTCGAAGATTATCATTACTATCGAGCATTCGTGAAATAATGAACAAAGTAATATTAAAATAAATACAAATTTGCAATAGAAAGAATTTAAATTGTAGTTTTGAAAAATTATATACTGATGAATAAAAGAAAGTTTAAAAAAAATTTATCTGATATGAAATAATTAAATTATTATTCTTTTTTTTAAAAACATTAAAATCTAACAAATATGCTCCATTTTTTAATTAAAATCACATTGATTTGGTTTAATAGAAAAAAATAATTGTAACTCAACTTATAAAAGAGTGTGTTTTTGGGGGTCAAATTCAAGGGTGGATTTAACCCCGTTAGCGCGCATATCAGCCGATAAAAAAAAATACGGGTCTTTTAGTTTTTGATCTACTGTGACATATTTGAGTTTCAAGAAAATCGGTGAGTTCGAATTTTATGGGTATTGGGGGTAGTTTTCCAAGGGTGGCTTACACGCCTAAAATGCATGAATATGCAGAGATAAAAAATTTTATATCCATTATTTAGTTAAAAGAACGTAAAATTAGCATGAAAATTTGTTAAATGCACGTATACATTGGATTTATTCGGTTTTTGGAATAAGGGGTAGTTTACCCCTAAAATGATTTTTTCGCCAAAACCCGAAAACACGTCGATTTTTTTTCTTAATTTCCTTTATGAAAAAAATAATAAATTGAAATTTTTGAAATTCCACAAATTTAAAAAAAAAAAATAATGAAAAAAAAAATTGAATTTCCTCTATAAAAAATAGGGGATGCAACCCCAATAAAATTTTTGTTAACAAAAAGCTTTTAATTTTTAAGACACATAATTATTTTTTCGTTTTGTTAGAAAATAATAATTAGAACTCGAGTTATAGAGAAAAGTTTGTTTTTGGGGGTAAGCTTTGGGGGTAGTTTTCACCCCTTTAAAGTAAATGTCAGCCGATAAAAAAAAATACGTTGCTCTTAGATTTCAATGTTCTATAACATATCTGAGTTTGAAGAAAATCGGTGAGTTCGGGTTGGAGTAGTTTCCTTAGACTTTAGGCGCGAGTGATTGTGTTTAATTACGTAGTTTTAGTGTTTTGTTTTAATGTGTACAAAATTGAAATAATAATTTATTTTTAATTAAAAATTGTAATTTTTATGTAATTTATGTGTTTAATAAATATATTTATATAAAAAAATTAAGAGTTTTCATTCCCCTATTCTTATCCCCAAACTACATTCATTTTTAGATAGTCTGACAAAGAAAAAAAATATATATATACCCTTTTAAATATGTCAGCCTATATATAACACCGATATGCACGCACACACCCAAGCGATATGTGAACTTTCTGCACGCACTTGCCTTTAAGATTTCACTGGTGCGTGGAATCTATAAATTAACATTGATAAGTGAACACTTGGCTTCAATACTTCACGCATCGAGGGGAAATTAACCGCTGGGAAGTTACGTCATATAGACCAATAGCATTAATACCTACAATATCAAAACTGTTTGAAAAAATTCTGCTTAAAAGACTCAAAGCCCTCATGCATATACCAGTCTTTCAATTTGGTTTCAGGAGTAAGCACTCCATTACTGATCAGATCCACCGTATCACAAATGTAAGTGGGAAAGCATTTGAAGGAAAAAAGTACTACCCAACGATAGTTCTTGATGTATTCAGCTTTTGATAAAGTATGGCCTTATTCACAAAATGAGCAAACTGCTTCCAAAAAACTACTGTGAACTACTGGAGTATTACTTATTAAATCGAAAGTTTAGAGTAATGCATGAAGATGCGTACTCAAAGTTTTATCCTATTCAAGTAGGCATACCACAGGGAAGTGTGTTAGGCCCTTTCTTATATCTTATGTACACAGCAGATATACCTACAATTGAAGAAACGATCATAGGGACTTTTGCTGATGATACAGTAAGAATGGCAGCAGCTGATACACAAAGTGTAGCAGTTGAAAGACTGCAGCAGTCATTAGATAAGGTAAACCAGTTAACTAAGAATTGGAAAATTAAGTTAAACGATATCGACCTATATTATATTTGCCCTGCGACGAGTAGATAAAAATAGTAAAATATATCTGAACGGAAGGCCGATCTTACAAACAGAAACAGCTAAATACTTAGTCATGTACCTGGACATTAAATAAAATTGGAAACATAATGTCAGACAGAAAGCTGAGAAAATCAAACCTAAGCAACGCCAAATGTACTGGCTAGAAGGATATCACGCCGAACTTAGTCTACTCTGTAAAGAAATGATCTACCTATCAATCATCAAGCCCATTTGGATGTACGGAATTAAACTATAGGTTTGTACAAAAAAATCCAATAAGGATATCATCTAACGAAGCCAAAACAAATTTCTGCACATGCTTACGAACGCATACAGGTACATAACCAACCAAGAAATACATGATGACCTAGGCATCAAGTGGGTAAACGAAGTTATTCAGGAATGTGTGGTTGGACAAGAAAAACGTTTACTCCACCACATGAACGTGGAAGCCATCCAACTTTTGGACTACTACCAATGAAGTAAGAAGGCTTAAGCGTATCAAACCGCATGATCTACCATAAATAACCATATCAACATATTATATAATATAAAAGAGAAGGATGCTGAACATTGGTTCAGTTAAGCCTGCACACGTTTCCACATTTCCAAAAGAGTAATAAACTAACTATGTTAAGATTGTACTAAGCATATCCGATTAGCGATTTTATTTAAAAAAAAAAAATTAACTAAAGCCTGTTTTCACGGGATGCTCTTCAAGCCTCTACAGACATTCTCAATCTCCGTTTCGAATTGATTCTTCAACTCAACCACTAGATTACTTTATTCTTCGCGTCTAAAAGAAGTTGTTCACCAGCAAGGAGGAATTAGGTAACCTAAATTCAACCTTGCTTCGAACTTTACTAAGCGCTACTGTTTTGACAATTGCAGATTTAGGTAACCTTAATTCTGAATTGTTAATTTTGATGATTTAAATAAAACACATTTACTCAAATTCGCAAAACAATAACTAACTTTATTTGTGTTATTTTCTTGCTTTATATGGCTGCCTTTCAAAGGCAACTAAGTTTCAAAGCTTACATGTTTAAAATTTATATTTCAAAACTACTTAAATTAAATAAAACATATTTATAATTTTTTTAAATTATGTTAATTGTATTAACAGAAGTCAAAATTTGAATTTAAAAAATGCAACCCCTGGTAGAAAATTAGCCTGGCTAGCCCTGTCCCCGACAAGCACCTGATCTGGCATGTGCCGGGCAGCCCCGATTTGGTGCCCTATTAGGCTTTCCTACTCTGGCCACAATATATATTCTGGTAAAAAAAAAATGGGCGCCTATTTTGGCTTTGATTTGACACCAAGATAAGAGCCACGTTATATATTTATATAGGAAAGAGCGCAATAATGATTTCAATTTATTTGAACTATGGAATTAAAATTTACGTTTCGCGTGCTTTTTAGTCTGCGAACTATGAATTTCAACTAAAAGTGTATATTTTATTTTATGTATTTTATTTTAATGTAATTGATAGATATTCAAACAAACTGTGCGTCGCAGTTTATTAAAAAATATCATTGAATGAATTTTCAGGATAAAATTCATTATCATATATATATATATATATATATATATATGTATATTATATTCATATAATATAAGATGCTATACATATAATCTTCAAGGAAATAAAAAGTTATTATAGTTTTTTCCTAATAATTGGGTAAGTGTTTTGAGATTTCCAGATATTGCAAGAAATCTGTCGCCTGCATGTCTGTCGGTTGTAATTTTTTTCCAGATAATTTAATAAAAGAATTTATTAGGGGTTGGATAAACCCGAAAATATTTTTAAAATCATATAATAATATAAGAAAAATTTGAAGGAACTTTACAGTTTTACGAAAATTTAAATTCTATGGCATATTTAAGGAAATCAATTTTATTAGTTTACAGGCACTCACATACCTATTAAACTAATACATATATCTCCAAGGGTGAAGAAATAATACCTATAAGTGTTGGTAAGAGTGAGTTTACACAGGACAGCTTACAGTGATTCTGTGAGTTTTGTTTGAAAAATAACCGGTTTCTCTGTGAGTTGTCCTGTGTAAACTCACTTTAATTCTAAGAAAGAAATTTTAGTTGACATATTGCTTCCTAAAAGTGCGTGTTATTTAAAAGTTATATGTATAGTGTTAAGCCTTGTACAGACTAATGCGTTTTTTAAATTTTAGTTCTAATGGAAATTTTTGTTGTATTTATATTAAAAGGGATAGGAAATTATGATTTTATTACTTTTAGAGGTACACCAAAAGTTTTGAAGGCCACAAAATGCTTCTCTAAAAGTAATAAAATCATTTCTTATCCCTTTTAGAATAAGCACAACAAAAATTTAAAGTAAAAGAAAAATTTTGAAGGCCATGAAGTGATCTTTATGGAACAAAAATTTTTGTTCTAGCTATATAGCTAGAGCAAATGCATCACCCGTTTTACAACCTTGTCCGTCGTGCGAATGAAAAACGCATTGGTCTGTACAAGGCTTTATTTAGGTTAATATAAAATTAAATATATTTAAGAAGCTATTTTTATATTATTTATTTTAAGATAATTATTGTTAACAATAACTTAATTCATTTTTAATAAAATAAAACAAAGTTGTGTTTTTGTTTTAGATATTAAGTCTTTTTTTGTAAATTTAAGTTATTTATAAATAAAATATTCAATTGTGAATTAATATTAATGGTGTTCAATAAATGAAATGTTTTATCATAAATCTTTTTAGTTTATTCCCTTTTCAAATATTTTAAAAATCCATTATTTATTTTCAGGCTTACACTTAAGTAAAAGAAAGATGGACATGTAACATATGATCACTATATGTCATATATCCAACCCTTTTTTTCTTATAAGGTATAAGGTATGTAAATATATATACTCTAGCATGATTACTAGTGCATATGTATTGTACCTTAGAAACAGGGTATTGCTATACATGCCAAGTCAGGTGTCAAATTAGGTGCCAATTCGGGGCCAAATCAGGTGTCAAGTTAGGGCGCCTGTACTGACAAAGCGTCACACACCCAGTATGACACCAGGTCGGGCATGCCACTCTGGCGCCTACTTTGTATACGGGCAAATTAACTGGCACCCGGTCTGGAGCCCGGCTAGATTTTCTACCAGGGACTTTATGAATTTTATGTATTGAAATTATTGTTTCAGTTTACTGAAATTATGTATATAGCATATTGCTGACTATAATCCATATAATCAGTGATTTTTTTTGTTAAATATTATTAATTACCGTTGCTAAACATTGTTTTAATTGCTATTGATGTTAGTTATTGCTTATAAACAGTGATAATTATTCAAAATTGTTGAAAACTGCTTATTTTTGCTTACAATTATAATTGCTATGTCGTTTGCATTATACATATGTATAGAATATTTCCTTTTATCACTCATATAATGTAGGTCTATAGAAAATCGAAGGGAAAGAGAATGATTTTTTAGATTCTATATATGGGACTATAAATTTGTTTTCTATTTGACGACACGATTTGTATACGCGTTTATGTAGTATTAATACACGCTTCATTATTGTGAGGATTAGTTTCTTAGTTTCATGTCTCTGTATGAAAAATTCACTTTTTATCTTTGAAATATACTCCATGAAGGAAAAATCAATCATTTTAAATATATTATAAATCTTATTCCATTTGAGAGCCCAGCTAAAACAGTTTTTATACTTGATATTAAGAAAAAATATTCAACTGTTTTAGGATAATCAAACCAAAGCACTGTGGGAGATAGTTAATCAGTGTCCAGTGTCCATATCAATTGAGCAAATTTGTTTAATTATTTCATATTAAGCTATCACAAGTAAGCTTTTTTCACTTGTAGAATTTTAATTACAATCATATTTGTAATTACTTCTAATTGCTTTAAAAAATATAAAAATCAGAATAATATATGTATTTACTTGTCGATATACATATATACTCGTATTTACTTACTAACTATCAGGCAAGTAATCTCAACTCGTAGCCTGTTTAGCCTAAAACCCACTGCAATCATACCGTTTTTTATATTTAATTTTAAAGTAAACAATTAAAAGTATTTTTCGTGAAGACGTCATCCACAAAATTTTATTATTAATCAACCAATATATTATAGTAGTTTCCTCTAGTTTTATAAACTGGAATATGTGAAGAATAGGTATGGTTCATTTTTCGAAAATAAAGTTTTAATTTTTATTGCGCTTTAACAATACTAACTTATCGTGTGCACAATTTTATATATAATAAATAATAATTTAAGTTTTGTTACTAAATGAAATACTAATGCCAAACAATAATTTTATTATTGCAGAAAATATTGCTCTCATTGAAAGACTATGTCAGAATATTTTGAGTTTGAATTTTCAAATAGATATCGAAATACACAGATTCCATTTTTTGACAAGCTATCGGAATATAATAGGAAAGGTGAAGTTGATAAAAAGAAGTCATTAATTCTTCTTAAGGAGCAAATAGGAGCCAGTATTGATTTGGCTTTAAAAGATAAATCATGCTGTAATGATAATGAATTTTTAATGCGATTTTTATATGCACGAAAGTTTCGTTCTGACGAGGCTTTTAATCTTTTAATAAAGTATCATTTATACAAGCAAAAAAATTATATCCTTCTACAAGGACTGTCTGTTCTAAACGAAAAATTACAAAATGCTCTCAGAGATGGATTTCCTACAATACTAACGGAGCGTGATAGGAGAGGTAGAAAGGCTGTTGTTTTTTTTGCATCTAATTGGGATCCATGCCTTTATACATTAGAAATAGTTTACAAAGCATTTCTCTTGTCCTTAGATAAATTACTTGATGATGAACAGAACCAGTCTCAAGGATTTATTATTATAGTTGACTGGACAAATTTCACACTGAGGCAGACATCGTATTTACATCCGAAAACTCTGAAATTAATGATTGAAGGTCTTCAGGTAAAAAATTTAGTCAAATTCATTTAAATTTAATTAAATTTATATGGAATTTTGCTAATAAATAATTTTTAAGAATATACTTCTTAAATTTATTACTTTTCAATTTAATATACAAATTTTTTGTTTTGCAATTAAATTCAAGCTTGTCATTTCTTACCTGATTTCACCAATATATGTAATTGACTTCTATATTAAATTTACTAAGGTAATTTATAGCAAAAAAATTTTAGTATTTAATATTAAATACAATAAAACCACAGAATTTGTTTTAGTTACGTATGTACAATATTGTGATATGTATCCAAAACTGTTACTTTTGATTTCAGTTTAAAGTTATGTAATACTTTTAAGTTCAACTTAATTCAAAAACACTTACATATTTCCATTTTTGTTTGGTTGAAATGGAACAGAAAATCAGTGCACTCATTGGAAAACTTGAAATTCAAACATCTCACTTACACTTACAGGGAAAGTAGCTGCAATTTTTTATTTCATTTTGGATTTATTTTATTTATTTATACATACAAATTTCATTACTATTATTATAATTATATCCTTATCAATATTACATTATTATAATATTTTTTGATTTAAGAATACTATATTTTATATGAAGATCTAATTAACTTCATTTATTTTTCGCTAAAAAATATCTGACCAGCAGAAAACTATAATACTTTCAATTTGTTAGCATGGTACCATATTTGCTTTGGTAATTTATTCAAATTGATGCTACCTTATTAGAAGTAAAATGGCGCTTTTTTATATGTTTTCTTTAGGCTGAAAAAGTTTTTAAGTCTTTAAATGAAAGATAAATTTGTTCAAAAGTTTTAAAGGTAAAATCACTGAGATTGAAACAAAAATAAAAAAGTTATAGATATTAAGTGGGGACGTGATTTTTTCATTTGTCAGGTCTGCTACGGACGCTCACAAAATGCTGTCTATGAAGTTAACTCATGGAAATGGGAAAATAAATCAAATGTTTAACTACTATGCAACTTTCATAATTTTTCTTAATAAAAGTTCGAAATTGTGGTTGAAATAAATTATGCCTTTATTAAGTTAAGTAGGTCATATTTACAAAACTAAATAAACATTTTTTCCCACGAAATTCCACACTATTGTGAAATATTTCTCTGTCTTTTTTAGTCTTCATTGGATATCAAACCCCTGAGAATTATGCAATATTTGATGTTGTATGAACTTTATTGGGTCGAAAATACGTTTTATCACTCAATCTTCTTCGTTTTTGATGTGATACGTTTCCCCGAATCTGCATCCAGCAGTAATCACCCATCATTTCTATATCGCATTTCCATGGCTGATATATCCTGGTGAAATCTTTTGCCTTGTTCATAGCTCTCAGCTCCTAAGTTTGCAAGAAAATTGTCAAAATGGCTGAATATGAATGAAGTGCATTTTTAGTGACATGCGCGCACCAATTATTTGAAATTTTTCCATAATTTCTTAAATCAATTGATGGCTATCACTCCTCCTCTTGTTTCCTAAAAATCTATGCACAACATTTTGAAAAGCATTCCAAGCTTCTGCTTCATTATGGCTTAATGATTTTTTAAACTCTACGTCTTTAAATAAAGCTCTTATCTGTGAGCCAATAAAAATACCAGCTTTCATTTTTACTGTTGACAATTTCGGAAATTTCGTACGTAAGTATTTCACTCTTTTGTTTTCCGGATCTTTTGCCAATGCTTTTACGAAATTTTTCATCACTCCAAGTTTTATATGTAATGGAGAAAAAATTACATTTTAGGTGTCCACAAGTGACACGAATAACATTTTATTTGGATTTCTCCACTCAACTAGCTTTCCAAACAACAAGAACCTATTTTTCCGAGCTCAATAAGTTTTGAAAAGCATCTACTGCAAGTCCATTTCTCATTTACAAATTTGGCTTGAAATCCAAAATAATGCTTATAAGCAGAAAGAAAATTTGCAGTTAAATTTTCAATGCAACTTTTGTTGAATATATACTATTATATTATAAAAAAAATCTAAATAAACACAAAATACTTGTAGCACTATTTATTTCTAAAAAAAGCTTAAGCCTTTTGACTGATATTGCTAAATAAAAAATACTTAACACAATTATTATAAATTATAATATTTTTGAAATTTCAAATTATTTTAGCGAAATATAAACTCGCAGTTAGCAACCTGAAAGCATATTTCCAAATGCAGTTAAGAAGATCAAAGGAGTACATGTCCAACAAAGTTCTCCTGTGACCTCTAATAAAATAAAACTATATTTAACCTGATATGCTGATATGATTGTAAAAAGGACGAAATAGAATTCTGTTAAAAATATTTTTGGTATTCAACATAGGGTTATGGCCAGAAAGGCAATTTATATAAATGATCTGGTTATATATATAAATAAATTTGTTAGTTTTGCTAATTTACACGTAGTATTTAAAAATATTATATTAGCTATACTACCTTAACAAAATACAATAGGTATAGTTTTTAATAAAACTATACATTTATTAAATTGTATTGCTTAAACAAAAAAAAATAGTAAAGCACTCTGTAGCGTCTGCAGCGTCACGTTGCCACTTAATTTTCTTAATTTTCTTTCAATCTTAAGGATTTTACCTTTAAAGCTTTTGTAACTTTATCTTTCATTTAAAGTCTTAAAAACTTTACTTAAGAACTCTTTTCAACCGAAAAAAAGCATATAAAAAAGCGCCACTTTTAAAAGCGGAGAAAAAAATCACATTTTTTTAAGTTTAATCTATAACTTTGTTAAATATTTATTGATTTGAACTTTGTATATATCAATCAAAAGCGAAAAATAATAGCTTTCTAAAACTAACCAATTTTATTCAATCAAAAAAATATTTTTTGAGATATAGACCAATAAAGGACAATACACCCAAAAAACACGTTTTTTAGAAATATCTCAAAAATGCTTCTTCGAATAAAAAAATGATTGGGATTTTCGGATTCAGTGACCCAAAGCTACCCCTAAAAACATCTTTTTGCTGAGCTTAATTTTTTTGTAGACTAGTGTAATCAACACAAAAACGATTACTTCCATTTTTTTGCCTCACCATCACCTCGGACTGTTTGTACAATAATGTCTTCTTCCCGCATTAACTCAATCATCTTTATAGCCTGCTTTTGCTTTGCCAATGGTTGTCTTCTATACACTTGCTGAATCGGTTTATTAACGTTTGTATCTATTTTATGCTTCACCAAACTTGTGCGTCCATAATCCAGATCATTTTTATCGAACACTCCAGAAAACGATCAACCAGATTTATTCCCTGTTCATGATTTTTACCTCAGCAGATTCATTCAATCCAAAACTTATTGGAATGTAATAGCTACCACAACGCATGGCTCTCACCGTAATATTTAAATGTACTTCATGTCGAGACCAAGTATACAATATTCTACTATATTTGCTACCAGAAATCTTTGTAAAAATTTCCAAAAATTGGTGGCTCCTAGTTTTCCTGCTGCACTTATCGCTCTTTTCGACCATCGACCTCATCACTTACCTTAATTGCCTGCGACTTGTCCTCTTTACAGTATCTCAGCATATAACTTTTTGCTTACAGTTCCAATACATAATTTTTTCTTTATGCCTCTACATTACACTCTACATTTGTTTGCTCCTGTAAACTTTGTCCAGACTTTTGAACTAAAGCACGAAGCTGCATCTGATATACCTGCTGCAAATGGTGGTCACTATATCTAAATTCCAAGGCATTGACAAGCAAGTCATAGTTTTCTTCGTCATTCCTTGGTAAGGTTTGTAACAGCTCTGCTGCTAATCCTTTTAAAGGCATAATTAATGCTGTTGTCTTGTCGTTGTCATTCAACCAGATACTATGACTGCTGATTCGAACTGAATTTGATATACCACCCATGGTATCTCCCTAACAAAAATCACCGGCTTAAAACTTATTATCGCTACAGTATCACATAACTTTTGTCGTTAAACAATTGTCTCTAGTTAGTCCATTCCTACTTTGATTTTCATCAATCCTTCCACATCATTTTCTGAATGAGTTATTTCTCTCTCCAATAAAATCCTATGTTCCTCCAAACTTTCATTTACCTCACTCTGCAGCAATCCTAGTTCGATTTACTTTTAACGTTTTCGAATATTTGCCTTTGATTTTTTCCTGTATTTCTATGTATTCTTTCTTACATAGCTTGTAACGGAGTCGTTAAATGATTTAACGTTATCAAACTATTACCATTCTCGTTATTTGCATCGATTTCTACATCACACTATTCCCTTTAGTTGTTGTAGTAAAACAATCATCGTAACATCGTAGGTAATTAGTTTTACGCCGACATATTTTTTTGAACCATAATTGTGTTATATGTATAAAAAAAATATTATTGCACTAATATGAGTAGCTGCATTATTTTTGAAGAAGTGATTTTAAAGCAATCTGTTTCTTTTGATAGATCGGTCCCGCTAAATAACTGAGCCATCTCTTATATTTTATTATAAAAGCTAGCAATACATATCATTTACCACCTCCGCTACGCTGTAATGTATTAAGATTCCGCACTCTGGTTTTGTGGACAACTTCACAAAATTCCGTGTTACCCGGTCTGCTTCCGCAACCACGTGCATTGTGTTTGAGCCTTTACTCGTTGATTTACTATTATCGACTTTCTGATGCAAATCTATCGCCATCAACTATAAATACGCGTTTTAGCTGGGACGTAATGCCACTACTACTTGATAATCGAAATCTGAGAATGTCCTTAAAAATTCTGAGAATTTATCCTGGTTCCTTGAATAACCTAAAATCTTACGTTACTGGAGAACTATATTACTGTAACTTAAGTCGTTGTATCACGACTAGAAAAAAGCGATAGCTATCGCTTTTGTCGCTTTTTTAGCTTTGCGGTCGTAGGTTAAAATTACGTTAGTAATGAGTTAGCGATTTACAAGTAACTGAAATCGAATGTGACCGCTTTCATATATTAAATTGTTATATGTTATATATTCAGTTTTAAAGCCGTTGATAACAATGACATTTCAAATGCGGTGGGATGCAAGGAAATAAAAGTCTCAACTTTAAGCCAAAAAAACAGTTTCATTGTCATTTAAATGAAGTCACCAAGTTTGCTACGCACGATCAACACCACTAAAATAATCACGAACGAACGTTCTTTAGTTGATACAATTACATCATTTTGGCACCTACTATATTTGAATATCAACAATATCGGAAATATTTTTTTCACCTATTTGAAAGAAGACACTCAAATTGACCTGTCATCTATGACGGTCTTTTACATTCACATCCAATATTTTCTAGCCTAGTATTTTATGATAAATTTTGTTGCCATTATAGATTGATGATTTATTTGTAAGGTACAGTTCTCCTTGATAAAAGAACACGTTATCATTCATACCAAAGTCATGAGTATTAATATCACGAAAAACAACCACAAATATTTGTAGTTGTGTAATAAATACAAAAACCTTCTCACACTGCTAGAAAATACAATAAAATCATAACAGAGAAGTCATCCAAGAACACGCTGCAAAACATGAAAAAAGACTCCATCATCACCCTAACATAGAAGCTGTACTACTGCTGGACACAACAAGCCAGACAAGACGGCTTCACCACAAGAAACCGCATGACCTAAGATTGTAGTAAACAAACACTGAATTAACAAACAAAAAAAAATTACAGAGACAGTCTCGTTTCATCTAATAGTGATAGATTTACCACAAGTGACTGCCAGGGTTTGAATATAAACATAGAATATTTAAGAAAATTAGAAATTCTTCTAGTACCTAATAAAGAATGAAATTTGCGATCTATCAGAAAATCACCTCTTCATATCTTGGAGAAAATATATAGTTCATGACATATACTCGTATGTGGTGACTTAAAGACACTTAATGCGGTGATATAAAAAGACTCATATCCAATTCTGAATATTGAAACATTTCCAAATATTGCGGTTGTTATGAAGTTTTTTTCGACCATGGAACTAAAGAAAGCCTTCTACCAAATTTCAGTACATCTTGATGACAACCCAAAATCAGCAGCAATTACACCACTTGGACTTTTTAAGTTTGTTTATGGCCTTTGGTCATTTGGTGTTTTTCAGCTTTAAAGAGTTATATAGCAGGGCGGTTCCATAATAATCTGGCCTAACATGGTTCTGTTAATGATAACATATGATGATTCAATATAGCTTCCCTTTATTTCTACACACTTTTTACATCTTTTAATTAAAACATTAATTAACAACTTAATTAACAACTCTCCACCTTTATAAAAGTATTTTTTTTGCTTGCCTTCGAAATGGTCTAAATTTGCGGTTTGTAGTTCATTATCATAAAAAAATTTTTTTCCTCGTAAGTTATTTTCAAATTAGGAAATTAGGAATTGTAAAGAGCCGCAATCCCATTTTGTAGTTTTCCACGACATTTTCCTTTGGTACACTCTCTCAGTTTGCTGGAAATGAAGCACATTATTTGCTATTAACAACAGTATTACTTTCTTTGAACCCCACAGTATAGTATTTTTACCTAAGCTACCTGATAATTTTTTAGTAAATTTATGCTGCGAAAACAAATATACCTATTTGATAGTACACTTAATTGTTCATTAAATAATTTTTTAATTAATTACAGGACTGTTTTCCAGCTCAATTCAAAGCAATTCATTTCATAGGACAGCCTTGGTATGTAGAAGCAGCTTTAGCCGTCATCAAACCATTTTTTAAAGAAAAGATTCGATATCGAATAAAATTACATGGTGGAAATTTATCTACATTGCATGAATTTATTCCAAAAGATATACTTCCACCGGAGCTTGGTGGCGAAGCACTCTGTCCGAATCCTTTAGACTGGTATCATACTTTATTAGAATCAAGCCAAGTAATAGAGTCTCCAAAAACCTATAGAATCACCCAAACAATGATGTATTCTAAGACACCTGATGGTTTTCAAAACATCACCCGCACAACAACTTGAGATAGGAATGAAAACGTTAGTTGGAAAAGAGATGCTGATAGTTTACTTCAATATGAATGACTATTTGGCACTTACTATAAATTAGTTTTCTTAAGTTTATATTGTTTTATTACAGACTCTTGAAAATTTAATATAAGATGGGCTTAATATATAAGGGCATATATATATGTCTGAAATTTATCTTTTAAAATAACATATAAAAACATTAATTCTTTTTTTGTAGATATGAAATAAAAGAATAAATTGACTTTATTCATAACCATATTATTTTTTCATTACTTATCATTACATCTAGCTCAGGCTCCAAATTAAGGAGAGTGTGAGTTGTACTTTTCTCAGATGGCGTTAAATTCTTATGTTTAGGAAAAAATTATTCATTTGCTGAAAAATGATTTGATTGTACTATTAAAATAAAATTTATATGAAATAGTGTTTAATAAAAATAAAACAGGTTTTCAATTTATAAATAAAAATGTTCATAACTTTATTTTTTAATCCTAACAGGGTTGCCACTTCAAGTGGCTGTCTTATTTGGAAAAATTGAAGATCCGATGTTGAACTAACTTTAAATTAATTAAAATTAATAGAAAGTTCTTTGAGTTTGTTTAATTAACATCTGCTTTTTCCTATTTTATTATATAAAATATTATTGACAAATTTCAAATATATTTTATATATAATTTCATTTCAATTTTAACATTTAGTTTTATTAATAGTTTAAAACACATAAAAATTTCAGCTCTTGGCAAATTTGTTGCAAATTTTGAACTTTGACATCTCGCAAACGCATTAAAAATCTGCAATCTGCGTTTTGATTAGTAACAATAAATTTATTATTTAGTTTTTTATTGAATTATTAATAAAATTAAACGTTTTAGAAAAAAAAAATTTCAACAAATTTTTCCAAAACAAGCAATTTCTCAAGGCTTGCTTGACACATCGTTCGATGCTTCCACCACATTACTCCCCCACCAGACGAAAATTAAATTCTTTGATTAATGTAATTACTAGTGTAACACCAACTTTGGGTGAATATAAAACATTGGCTCACCAATTTGAAAGAAGACACTCTAACTGACCTTTCGTCTATGACGGTCTTTTGAATTGACATCCAACATTTTCTGGTCTAGTATTTTATGATAAATTTTGGTGCCATTATAGATTGATGATTTATTTGTAGGGTACAGTTCTGCTTAATAAAAGAACATGTTATCATTCATACCAAAGTCATGAGTATTATAATCACGAAAAACAACCACAAATTTTTGCAGCTGTGTAATAAATACAAAAACCTTCTCACACTGCTAGAAAATACAATAAAATCATTACAGAGACAGTCACTTTTCATCTAACTAGTGACTGCCAGGGTTTGAATATAAACATTTTCAAAAAAGGAGAAAAAAATCACTTTTTTTAAAGTTTAATCTATAACCAGGGGCGTATCGAGCGGGGGGTGTGGGGGGTGTGACACCCCCCCAAAACAGTCGGCAGTCGGCAAATCTCAGTTTTTCTATCGTGCAATTTAAATGGATTCACGAATTCTGGAATTTCTGAGACTACATTTTATGAAGAATGATAGGTGTAATTAATTTATTTCTTTAATTGTTTTTTTATTTCAAACTTTTTGCATTCGATTGTGAATATATGAGTCAGCACTTCCAAAAATATCTAATAGATTTTTGGTTGAAAGTGCTAATTAAATGATACCAAGTGAATCAAAATAGAGAAGTAGTAATTATAGAAAACTTAACACTGATTACACTAGCTTACACGAAAAATGTACCTTAAAAATAAAGTGCTTTTTAGACTAACTTGGGGTCGCTAAATTCGAAAATGAAAACCATTTTTTCGTTTTAAAGAACGGTTTTTGATATTTTGGAAAAACCTGTTTTTTGGCTCGTCTTTTAATTATTGGGCCGTATCATCAAAACCAATTATTTAATGTAAACATATTTCTTATCCTAATTTAATTTCAAAGAACTAATTGCAATTGAATAAATTTTATTTAACTAATACCAAACATTATTTAAACGTCCGTAGCAGACCTGAAAAATGAAAAATGGACGTCTTCACTCATTGATCTGTAACTTTTTTATTTTTCTTTCAATTTTGATGACTTTTAGCTTAAAATGTTTGCAATAAGTTTATCTTTTACAAAAAATTTTAAAACTTCTAGTAATGAGATCTTTTGAGGCAAAAAAAAGCAAATGAAGATGTGTGATTTTGAAAAAAGGTGAAAAACTTCACTTTTTTTTAAATTTGATCTCTTGTAACTTAAATATAAATTGATTTGTATTTTTTGTATATCAAATTAAAGAAAAGCATGATAGCTTTTTAAAAAGAGCCATTTTTAATCAATCAAAAAATTATTTCTGGAGATATACACCAATAAAGGAAATACACCCAAAAAACACGTTTTTTAAGAATATCTCTAAAGCACTTTTTAGGATATAAAAATAATTGCTATTTTCGGACTAGCAGAGCTGAAAAATGAAAAAATCACGTCCCCCTTTAAGGATCTATAACTTTTTTAATTTTCTTACGACCTTAAAGATTTTAGCTTTAAAATTTTTGTTACAAATTTATCTTTTACTAAAAAATTTAAAATTTTTGGTAATGAAGTTTTTTGAGGCGAAAAAAAGCAAATGAAAATGGGTGATTTTGAAAAAAGGTGAAAAAAACACCTTTTTTCAACTTTGATCTCTTGTAACTCCGCCAGTTTTTACTTGATTTACACAAATAATGTTTTGTTGAAAAGAATAAAAAGTTAATAATTTGATAGTTAAAAATTTGTGTGGGCTTAATAATAGATTTTCAAGATACAAGCCAATAATGAAAAGACGAGCCAAAAAACAGGTTTTTCGGCAAAATATCAGAAACTAATTTCGAGTTTATAACAAGGAATTTAGATCTGTCTTGCAAGTTTTCACAAGCTATATTGACAAAAATTTTTCAATGTTTGTACCTATTCAAAAAATTTTCAAATTTTCAGTTAACAAAAGCAACGTCACGATTAAGTTAATCGAATCTATTGTGCAATTAGACCCAACATTTTTCACAGAAGAACCAGAATGCTTGCTTGCTGAATTAGAAATTCTTTTGGATTTACGTACAGAATGTACGAATTTTGGAGATATTTCTAAAATAGTGTTCAAATTGCGTAAGGTGATTTCGTTGGCGCATAAGCTTGTTTGTTTTGTTTTGACTGCTCCAGTGATATCAGCTTCTTGTGAACGCTCATTTAGTAAATTAAAACTAGTTTTGAATTATTTACGTACAACAATGGGGGATGATCGTTTGAATGTGCTGATGTTGTTTCATTCTTCGAAGATAAAGTTCACAAAATTAGCCTGCGTGAAGTCGTTGAGAAATGATCGGTATTGAAACATCGCAGACTTAAATGCTGACATCTATCATTCTATGGATAAGACAATGCTCATTGTGTACTTAATACTTTTCTTAAGAATTATTTTTGCGATCGTTTCGCTGTGATTATGTTGTTTATTTCAAAAAATTCTTTAGAGTAATTACTTATTTTGTTATAATAAAATTCTATAATAGTTAATTTGAACACACTGATATTACTATATTTCCACCCACATGCCACATATGCAGTCATCTGGCTTTCTGGGTAAGTCGGCCTTTTTATACCCTTCACCCCCTCACACTCAACACCCTCGCTACGGCCCTGTCTATAACTTCGTTAAATATTTATTGATTTAAACTTTGTATATATCAATCAAAAGCAAAAAATAATAGCTTTCTAAAACTAACCAATTTTAGTCAACCAAAAAAATATTTTTTGAGATATAGACCAATAAAGGACAATACACCCAAAAAACACGTTTTTTAGGAATATCTCAAAAATGCTTCTTCGAATAAAAAAATTATTGGGATTTTCGGATTCAGTGACCCAAAGCTACCCCAAAAAACATCTTTTTGTTGAGCTTAATTTTTTTGTAGACTAGTGTAATCAGCACAAAAACGATTACTTCCATTCTTTTGCCTCACCATCACCTCGGTTAACAGCCACGGACTGTTTGATTCTACAATAATGTCTTCTTCCCGCATTAACTCAATCATCTTTGTAGCCTGCTTTTGCTTTGCCAATGGTTGTCTCCTATACACTTGCTGAATCGGTTTATTAACGTTTGTATCTATTTTATGCTTCACCAAACTTGTGCGTCCATAATCCAGATCATTTTTATCGAACACTCCAGAAAACGATCAACCAGATTTATTCCCTGTTCATGATTTTTACTCGGGTTTTTTAAGTTTGTTTTTGGTCTTTGGTCATTTGGTCTTTTTCAGCTTTAAAGCATGCGGTTACTCCAGCTTAGCTCCAGGGCGGATTCACAACCCCCATGCACCTGGTTGCACAATCGTTAGCGTAACACCAACCCGGCTGCCACAACCTGTGCCTTCTGGTTTCGCCATAACCTACACCTCCTTTCATGCTTTACTCCCTAAACCACTATTTCTTAACTATTCCTATTGCTCTGTTGCCCTTGGATCCCCCTTTTTTAGCACTTTCACTTAGTTTTTATTTCTACTCTATGTGTTTTTTACCTTGCTTCTGACACTTTTAGCTGAGTTTTCTTCTTACCCTCGGCTGTATTTTTTTCATTTTTCATCTTCCTCAACTTCATCAAGCCATTATAGCAGCAAATGTTTTATACTGACCCAAAGCTGGTGTTACACAAGGAAAGAGATATGACGATATAATCTTTTATTATATTGTACATAAATTATTTTAATTGGTTTCCCTTTTTGGATATGTTATTTTATTACCTGTTGTTTAATTTTTATTTTTCCTACATAGCTCAGATAAGTCCCCGGGTCTTAAGCCCTAGTACCCTAAAGCCTACCATGAAATAGTACAACGGGTTTTTTCCCCTAAAGCGACCATGAAATAGTACAACGGGTTTTTTCCAGTAGTGAAGTAAGTAGTATAAGTATATTTGTTCGAGTAGTTCTTTAAATGCCAAAGAAGAAAAGTAAGTCTAATAAAGGTCGTTTGATATCTGCGACTGCCCTAGATTTCATTTGTTTAGTTTGAGCTAGTTTACTGAACTTATCCATTGCATTAAGACTAATTCATTTTTCGTAGAATAACTAGATATCTAGATGAATTAACATATGTTCACTAAACATTGAGACTAACAATTAGGTATTTCTTTTTCATATTTAATTTATTCGAGCTTTATGAAAAAGCAATTTATGCTTCTCAAATTTTTAATATTTATTGTTTATTAAAAATTTACAAAAAAAATAATAATCACCAAATTTTATTTAAAAACTTTGATTTTCTTTATTTTTAATATATTCAAGCTTTTAATATATTCAAGACAATTTATGCTTCTTTAAGTTTTTATATTTATATATATTTTTTCTTTTTTTATGAACAAGTAATATAAAAAGAAATTTTTTAAAGTATATTCCTACTTGAGATTGTTTTTTTGTTTCTGAATTCAGAATTCGTAATTCTTTGCATTCAGCCTCATCGAGTCTGTTCAACCAAAGGTTCCCTTGCTCACGTCTCAGAAGTACGTAATTGGAGTACCTTGAGACATAAGCAAAGAAATTCAATTTTATCAGCGGAAAAGGTAATTAAATATTTTATTGTTTTAATAATTTTGTTTACTACTCAAATGTAATTTCGATATCTTGATTTGAGACGTAAACAATATTATTAAAAGCTAAGATATTTTATATTATATTTGAAACATTGTTGCCTACAACACGTCCACCGCTACTCTGAGGCTTCGGCAAAGTACTCTTACTAATTACTTTTATTTTTGTTTTTGCAATTTTTTTTATAACATCAATTGAAAGTGCTAAAATCATTAAAATAATGAGATTTTCAGTGATATTTATTACATGATGTGTGTTTTTGTTTGCTTCTATTTCATTTATTTCTTTCCTGTTGGTCTTTGATGAACTGTGTACCACCCTCGGCTTTTATGTCCTTTTTGCCCTGTCTTAGTTTCTTGATCGTTTTTTGTTTTATTCTGATCATGCATTCTTTAATGTTATCATATTCCTCATTTCTAATACTCCCGTTATGGAAGTCTATAGGCTTTTTTTATAGTAAAATGAATGGAGTTATTATAGAAGTGTATGATTTTGAGTATTTTCTCTTCAATGGTATTGTTGTCCTTGTTTGGATCGTGTTTCAGGGTCCTAATGTGCTCGTTAATTGCGTTGTGTAGTCTTTTTATATCTGAGTTAGACATATGGTTATTATTTTAGGTGAAATGTATTATAATATTTCGTTTTCTAAGAATTCCCTCAAGGGGAGAGCTTTGAATCTTAATTCATTGGGTGTTTCCACACGAGGAAACAAGTTTCCGGTAACACTTTGGTTTTTAGGATAGAGCGGCAAGAAGTAAGGGGTAAAATTAGGAAATTTTGAAATTAAATTTGTTACCAGAAAATTTTTGGTAACAACGAGAAAGAAACCTACACATACAAGAAGTAATTTATGTAGGGTAAGAAGTTTTTCTTATGCATTTGGAATTTATTTCAATATCATGCATCTAACAGGTAAGAGGGTAAGTACATTAAAGGATTGTATTGTATACATATGTTATATGTATGGTAATAAATGTTATATTTGCATGGATTTTACAATTCCTTTCTTCATTGCAGTGTCCTTTTTGTTATTGTTTTCATATTCTTGGTGCGACCATGAAAAATATTTCTTGTTTTTTGGGGTTTTATAAAATTTTATGATGTCGCCTCTGAATATTTTTAAAATGATTTTTCTTGGAAGGTTAGTAATCCTTGTATTAAGGTTTTTGCAAATAATATATTTAAAATTTTCCAGTATAGCAGTGCGGAGTTTTAGATACATATTCCTTTTTATAGTTCATCTTCTCTCCGATTAAAGTTTAGAGATTACAGATAGTTACAGTTTCAATTGAAAAAATAAAGTTTAATTATTTCGTTAAATTTTTGTTTTGAATTACTTGTTGTTTGTTTTAATGTTATTGTATAATAATAACAGATTATTTATAACATAAATAATAACAAATTTATTTATATTTATTTATTAAATTAAAATAAAGGCAATGTTCAATTTCTAGCACGGATAAGTCTGTGTAAGTACTACCGGTCATTCTATCAATTGACTCAACAGAGGTCAAAGGACCTACGACTGATTTTTCGGCTAAATTAACCAGTATGCAGTAATGACAAGGAAAATCAGCACCAAGGATAATAAAATCAATGTGAATGAATGACGAAGTTCCAGGTAAAGCGTTAATGCTCTACGATCATAAGTGTAAATTTTCAAAGAATTTGGAGCTATCAGCTTAAAAATGAAGGGGGAAGCTGTCCTGTCAAAGGAAAAGGTATAACAGAAACATGCGCACCAGTATCTACCAAAAAATTAAAACCTGAAGATCTTTCGTAAATATTGAAACGGTTAGTGCCATTAATTTTGCTACCCGCCGTTCGAGATGATAAGCGATTTAGTTTTTTAAATCCTTTGTCGAAGTAAAGGAACATGGCTGAATACATATTGCAGCCTTATCTGAAAAGCGAGAAAGATACCAGCATAGGTCTGATCCATTATTAGTATAACTGTGGTCATTGGTGCGTTTAGACTGGGATCGAGATCTAGAATTGGACTGCAGGTGACTATGGCTTGCATATTTTCTGGGAGGCGGTGGAGGCATAAAGAATCTAACAGCTCAAATGAGCCTCCAGGTGTTGCAACCAGAACTGCGGTGCGTTCATCCAAAACGGAGGGGGTTTCAGCCACTAGCGGAAGTAATTTTCCCAAATAAAATGAAATTCAACGTTTACAAACTTTAAATAACACTTAATAAAACTTTAAATACTTATTGCCGATTCTTTGGATAGCTGTAGCTTGATAGATTGATTGATTGATTGATGTTGTGGTTAAACAACAATAGAAACAACCGCAGACTGTCGTTGTTGCTTCTTGCTTGTTAAATCTTGGTGATAATTTTGAAGTTTTTTGACATATTGCTGACTATTCATTAATCTCAATCATTAGTTTTGTAAACTGAATGTGACATGTCAAGCAATCTTATTTTTTCATACCTTGCTTGACCTTTGTAACGGAACAATGGAACAAATAGTTTTTTTTTTTTGACTGAAAAAAAAAATATAATCAGAATATGGCACAAACAACCCAGCGGGAAATTTGGCACTCGCTGAAGGCCTTCAAATATACTGGTATGGCATGTCGTCGGGCCTCCCATCCCTAGTACAACCACCTTCCATTTGGCCTTCATTTAACATTGCACTGGCATTAGAGGGAAGGCCGAAATACATAATCTAATAGGGTATACATGTGTGTGTGGAACTTTAATATAAAAAACACACACATGTATATACATATGTTCCATGCATGAAAAGCTTTCTCAGGGGAATTTTCATTTCATGCTCATTTTGTATGGAATGCCATCGCAAACGATGTTGCGTTTTGTTCTTTTCCGGATTCATACGCGCGTCGTACGTGAATTCGTTTTCGTATTATTTGTTCGTCGAAACGATATGAAAATGAATTCGTTTTCGTATCGCAATGTTTGCAAGGATGTAGAGTATATAATGATAACGAGGCATATTTTGTTAATATATTCTCTTTCATGATTCATGAGCCGTTGAAACGTTGAGGGTGCAGTTTTTAATCTAAAAGGCATACGAGATTCATAGGGCTCACTTTCAACGCTGAAAGCTGTTTTGTGAGTGTCCCCTTCATCGATTTCTATTTCATGAAATCTTTTCGCCAAATCTAAAGTAGTAAAATATTAACATGTTCCCAATTTGCCTAATAGTATAGAATATTAATCTATATTATTCTTGTTCGCTGGCATCCACCTTTTTCAGAACTATCCAGACTGGAACAGAATATGGTTAATTACTAGAACGTATGATTCCCTTATTCAACACTTCGTAAATTTTGTTTTGAACTTCTTTGTGTACATATGGATATCTGTATGACTTTGTGTTGATTTACGTCATCAGTTGTTCTAATTCTGTGTTTAATGGCTGTTGAGACGAGAAAGCTAGTTACATCAAAAACCTGACTTAACTGTAAGTACTGTTCTTGGATGTAGCCGAGCTACAACCATGCTTAAGCAAATCAGGCAGATGTTGTTAAGTCTTTTAAATTAATCATAATTTATTAAAATTAAATACTTCTTATATTTGAATATATATATAGTTGTTATAGTTGAATAAATTAACTAACAGTAAATTTAAAAAATATTGTTTTATTTGTTGAAGGGTATTTCAAAGAAATTCGTTGATAAAGTTATTCCGTTACTAGTGTAACATACAATACAAGGTGATTTGCGGTATAACTGTAGAATAGTTTTTAACTACCAAAAAACAAGCCAAGCAATAATAAAGGTAATTTGTTGTGATTAAAACAATCAAAATACAGTGATAATGCTCATTGTATCGGACATTGGTGATAGTGACAGGTTAGGTAGGTCTACCCCGACTAGAATTTTAATGTAGGGCCCTCGTTAGGCATGCCTCATTTATTAGACGTTAGGGCCCCTTCCCAACATAGGGCAGTTATTTTGATCTGCTCCAAATTTTTTACATAAAATTAAGTATCTCTTATAAAAATAAATAAGTATACTACACTATTATGGAAATTTTAAACAAGCTAAAGCTAATCAAAATTAGATATGCCTTCATATTGATTTCGTGGTCCTAATTTGCAAATCTTCAGCATATAGCTTAGGCTTGCCACTTACTTGCCATATGCGGCCATCATATAAATTTTAGGCCGAAAATGTTATTTTTTAATACAATCATAGACTCCTCAAAAAAATAGTTAAAGTTTAGATTAGTTAAAATGAGAGAGTAGTGGAATTCAACTAAAATTATAAATAACTTTGAATGTAGCAAACATTCAAAAAGTTTTTATTGTGAACCAGATTTTATTTAATTATGAGAAAACATCTCAATACCAATGAAACCTTTTGGGTTCATACAAACCTGAGCGGCTAAATATTGCAGTGAGTTTTAACTTTCTTAGTCGGGAATATACTGTATGATTAAAAGGTTATCTAGAAAAAGCTGGTATTTGTTCATACTGGGATCGACTGGGATCGAGATCTAGAATTGGACTGCAGGTGACTATGGCTTGCATATTTTCTGGGAGGCGGTGGAGGCATAAAGAATCTAACAGCTCAAATGAGCCTCCAGGTGTTGCAACCAGAACTGCGGTGCGTTCATCCAAAACGGAGGGGGTTTCAGCCACTAGCGGAAGTAATTTTCCCAAATAAAATGAAATTCAACGTTTACAAACTTTAAATAACACTTAATAAAACTTTAAATACTTATTGCCGATTCTTTGGATAGCTGTAGCTTGATAGATTGATTGATTGATTGATGTTGTGGTTAAACAACAATAGAAACAACCGCAGACTGTCGTTGTTGCTTCTTGCTTGTTAAATCTTGGTGATAATTTTGAAGTTTTTTGACATATTGCTGACTATTCATTAATCTCAATCATTAGTTTTGTAAACTGAATGTGACATGTCAAGCAATCTTATTTTTTCATACCTTGCTTGACCTTTGTAACGGAACAATGGAACAAATAGTTTTTTTTTTTTGACTGAAAAAAAAAATATAATCAGAATATGGCACAAACAACCCAGCGGGAAATTTGGCACTCGCTGAAGGCCTTCAAATATACTGGTATGGCATGTCGTCGGGCCTCCCATCCCTAGTACAACCACCTTCTATTTGGCCTTCATTTAACATTGCACTGGCATTAGAGGGAAGGCCGAAATACATAATCTAATAGGGTATACATGTGTGTGTGGAACTTTAATATAAAAAACACACACATGTATATACATATGTTCCATGCATGAAAAGCTTTCTCAGGGGAATTTTCATTTCATGCTCATTTTGTATGGAATGCCATCGCAAACGATGTTGCGTTTTGTTCTTTTCCGGATTCATACGCGCGTCGTACGTGAATTCGTTTTCGTATTATTTGTTCGTCGAAACGATATGAAAATGAATTCATTTTCGTATCGCAATGTTTGCAAGGATGTAGAGTATATAATGATAACGAGGCATATTTTGTTAATATATTCTCTTTCATGATTCATGAGCCGTTGAAACGTTGAGGGTGCAGTTTTTAATCTAAAAGGCATACGAGATTCATAGGGCTCACTTTCAACGCTGAAAGCTGTTTTGTGAGTGTCCCCTTCATCGATTTCTATTTCATGAAATCTTTTCGCCAAATCTAAAGTAGTAAAATATTAACATGTTCCCAATTTGCCTAATAGTATAGAATATTAATCTATATTATTCTTGTTCGCTGGCATCCACCTTTTTCAGGACTATCCAGACTGGAACAGAATATGGTTAATTACTAGAACGTATGATTCCCTTATTCAACACTTCGTAACCCCAAGGGGTCCATGAACCACAAGTTAAGAAACCCTGGTTTAAAGGAAGGGTGACAAAGATATAACCAATTCAACAGTCATTCATATTGTAATGTACAAATTAGAATCGGATACACAAATAGAATGAGAAGCTGTTGACTATAAACGTTTACCCAGTTGGGATGACTGTGAAAAAATCTTGAGTCGAGGATGTCAGTTTCCAAATCCAGAGAACATAAGGCTGCTGGAAACTTAAAGCATCATAAACACAAGTCCAAACGCAATTATTCGACTCCTAATAGAAGGCAAATGCCTTTGAAGGTAACAACTCTATAGTATCATGTAGTATCTGCATTGCTGTCGAACATAACATATTAAATTGCAAGCACTTTACTTTACTATCTGTTGATGAACGCTTTGAAAGAGTAAAACGGTGTATGCTATGTATAAATTGTCTAAGAGCTGGTCACACGGTAAAACAGTGTCGTTCTTCCAAATGCACAGTTTGTTTAAGATATCATCACACTCTACTACACAGGTATTCTACAAAGATATCATTAAATCCGAAAATCCGACACCAATTACTACAGAGCAGTGTGAAAACCTACAGTGAGAGGATATCAGAATCCCATAATCACGTATTTCTGGGAACGGCTACTGTAAAAATAAAGAATAGATCTGGTTATCATACAGCTCTTATCGTGTTGGATTCAGGCTCTCAACAAAACTTTATTACTGGGGACTTAGCGCAAAGACTCCATCTCAAACGAAAGGCCAGATACGCTGACATCAATGGAATAAGTGACACATCGATTAACATTCAATATGAGATACATACAGCAATAAAATCGCGACTAAATGAATATGAAAGTGAAATAAATATATGGATTCTTCCGTCAATTACTGGTAGTCAACCAGAAAGAAAAATAAACATACACGATTGGAATATTCCTAAAAATATCAAACTGGCAGATCCAATTTTAAACATTCCCCAATCAGTGGACTTGTTGATTGGTGAAGACAAGTTCTTTGAGTTTCTCTGCGTAGGGCAAATAAAATTAGGCCCAGATTTACCTGTATTACAAAACACTCTTTTTGGATGGATTGTTTGTGGAAGGCTCAATTCAAAAATTTCTAAGCTTTGTTGTAATCTAGGCACACTTGAGAGATATGCTTTAAAAAACATGTCATTAACTCACCTGGTTAAAAGATTTTGGGAAATTGTAGATACAAATAAGAAATTAGTTGTTTACAGTGAAGAGGAAAAAAAAATGGAAAAACATGTTTTGTGATACCATTTCCGAAACAAAGGAAGGACGTCTAGTCGTAGCTTATTCATGCAAAGGTTCTCCAGAAGATTTAGGAAATTCTTTCGAAATAGAAAAACGCAGATTTCTTACACTTGAGAAGAAATTTAAGAAATCACCATAACTGCAATTCGAATATAAGGCATTTCTATAAGAATACTTGAACTTAGGTCACATGGAACCTATGAAAGACCAAACAAAAGATATATATATAATGATATACACAAATTGTACATATATTCATATATATATTATATATGTAAAATGGCAAGGAATCTTTAAAAACACAAAAACACAGAAACTAAAAACAAAACATAACATAAAACAAACTTAACTATCCGCACTTAACTCACAAACGCTTTGGTTTTAGTCACATATTTTCAGAACCCCGGCTATAGAAGTTTCAATTCAAAATATATACATGCTTTTTATAGATATAATTGGTAAGTATTCGATTTTATTTTTATTTATTTTAATTTTAGAAGCATAGATGTCCTGAAAAATTTGTCAAATGGAAAAAATGTGTTATATATGTTACGGTAAAAGTAATAAACTGACGATTATATATAATAACCGGTAATTATGCATAATCACCAGCATTTTTGGTTAATATGATAAATTTTTGAAAATTAATCAAGTTAACCGGTTTTTTCGCATAATTTCCAACTCGTAATGGTAAACATGATAAAAGTCCCTAATTTAACGAAAATTCGTTCAGTTTGCTTGCTTGGCAACTGCATACATTAAAATTATGGGACAACCACGTCATTTATTTTTATCATTGGAAACTATAGCATAAGAAACCATGAACTACAATATTTTATATTTTATAATTAAGAAGTCAATAATTGGTTATTTTAAGCCTGAACGTAATTGACTAAGGGACTGACAGGTGTTTTGAAATGAAAAAAATACAATTTACATGGATTTGTATATTAATATAAAATCCCTTAATATATACTGGTATTTATTAAGAAAATATGTCATTAATTACTTAATTTAATTAATTATTTTATTTTAAATTTTCTAGTTAAAAATGATGTTTTTTTACATAGAAAAATGAATTAGGTTTCAAATTAGTTAATTGCTATAAATGCTAGCTGTTAGCATAGTTCAATACTTACACGTATATAAACTTATAGTAAAATATAATATTTATAATCATTGAAATTTAAATTAGGTAATTAGAATATTATAAATTACAAAAAGAAAAAATATTAAACGAGCTGAAATTCTCATAAATTCATACTAATATCACTAATGCTATAATTCAATTAATTTAATTAGAAAAATATATTTTTTATATGTAATGTAAACAAATTATAAAAAAGGAAAGCATGAATTTTTAACTAATGCAAGAAAATATTTTTTAATTATCATTTTAATTTTATTTATTTAAGCATATTAGACTTTTATGGCACTTAGAATTGCAAAGTTTGCCATATTTTTTACATTTGCAGTAATGAGACTTGCATTGCCCCTTCCAAACACATCGCTGATATCCCTGACCTCCAGAAATTGATGTCTTTCTTACGCATTCTCGAAGTGATATTGCTAGATCTGGAACATCGTCAAATAAAATAAATTTTTCTTCACAAATTGTGAATTGATTTCTGGTATACAACTGTGAAAGTCTTCCTTGTTTCGTTCCTAACTGATAAAACTCTTCATTTTGAATATTTAATATCACAGCTAATAAATTTCTAGGATCACTTCTGGCTCTGTCAACGTCTGGTATTAGTAGTTTCACTGTGTCACCCACTTTACCAGCAGGAAACTTAAGATTTGAAACCTTCAACATTTTCTTTGCTTGTAATTCTAAGCTTTCTTTAGCACTCATTCTATGTTTTCTTACTTGCTCTTGCCTGTATAAAATCTCAGTCTGTATTAGAGCAACCTCTTTCTTATTCCCGTTCTGAGTCTTAAAATTAACTTCCGACGAAGGGTCATTTTGTGATAGATCATCAGTGTCCATATTAGAAACAATTTCTATTTCGCTATTGGTGTTTTCGCTAGCATTATTTACTGTCTCAATTAATGCCTGAAGTTCTTCTTCAGTTCGAAGATGTTCGATAGAGTCATTTGGCAAGGAAGATGTTTTCAAGGTAAATTTTGCAGACGTCCCAAAAATTGCTTCATAAGGAGAACACTTGATGCCTTCATTAAACGCTTTATTTTTCATAAATTGCACAAAACGTAACCCTTTAGACCATTTAGTGGTGTGATTGCTTCCCAACCAAGAACTTAGCATATTTTCAAAAACCTGATTTGTACGTTCCACCGAACCTTGAGTCTGGCTGTGCCTAGGTTTTCCGTGCACAATTTTCAGATCCGGTCACATTGCCCAAGCTTCTTCCCCGATTTTGTTACTAAATCCGTTACTAATCTGTTGTCACTTTGCAGTATACTGGGGGGCTCCAAATATAGTAAAAATATCAATTAGGTGATATGCAACCTCTTCTGCACGTTTGCTTTTTGAGGCACGCAACTGTACGAACTTCGTAATTAATAAATTATCATATTTTTCTTTTGTCAGAAAACCGCTGTTTGCTTTTTTTGTATCCGTAATATTAATTAATTTTGAATTAAAACGCTCAAGCATACCAGCCATTTTATAGTTTATAAAACACAAAATGATAACTACTAATGAAATGACGTGGTTGGGGGTATTCACATTGAGGCTTGTAACATTTCGGAAATGTTCCCCTACAATTCTCAGTCCACTAAAATATGTGAATATGTGTTGGAAAATATTACAGATAACATGTGTATATAAATGTGTATTAGTAAGATACCAAGCATGAGGCAGAAATATTTCTGCCTCAGGAAGGGGTAAAAGCTTTTTCGAAATTTGCGAAACTCCGTCTTACCTTTCACCACCGCTTACCTATAATTAAATGTTACCGGACTCAATGTGAATACCATGTTTGTTCCATATTTTTAATGTATTCAGTTGCCAAGCAAGCAAACTGAACGAATTTTCGTTAAATTAGGGACTTTTATCACATTTACCATTACGAGTTGGAAATTATGCAAAAAAACCGGTTAATTTGATTAATTTACAAAAATTAATCATATTTACCAAATTTGATGGTGATTATGCATAATTACCGGTTATTATATATAATCACACAGTTTATTACTTTTACCGTAACATATATATTTAATTAAATATGCATTTTTTTGTATAAGTTTACTCTATGTCACATTAAATTATTTTAACACATACTTTTGTTTTAGCTTTTAACTGATCTTATATATGTGTATTTCTTTAGACCCATAGTAAAATGAGTGGTGCAAATAAGAAAAAAATTCGTCAATATTCGGAGGAAAATTTAAAATTTGGGTGCATTCCACGATTGAGTTAAGTTAAAAATATATTAACAACAAAAACTTTGAACATTGGCTCCAAAAATGTAAAGTGATACCGTTTTACTTGTTATTATCGATCATCTGAAAATTCTATCGGCTGGTTTAAAAAAAAGATTTTCTGATTTAAAAAATTGATTTTCCAACATGAATGATGCAGCCAATGTTACTGGATTTATCTGATATATCAAATATGCAGTATCAAGAAGAACTCGCAGAAATGCAAAATGATGAGTCAGTTAAAGCTTTATTTAATATAAAATGAGCGATGACATGGCCTTGTGAGGAAACAGAAATCAAATACCAAAATTTAACCAAATCTGCAAGAAAACTATTGTTACCAAGTTCATATTTAGCTGAATGTGGATTTAGTGCTGTAAATAATATACTGGTAAAAAAAGAAATCGTCTGGATATAACACAACGGGGAGGCTTGAGACTGAAGCTAACCAAATTGGAGCCTAACATAAAATCTCTTTGCAGCAAGCATCAAGCACAAGGATCTCACTAAATTAAAATATTAAATTACATATTATAGAAAAATATTTATTAAAATTATTTCGAATTTGAATTTTTGTTCTTCATTATATGTTTTGAAAATTCACTTACTGTGTTTTGTATAAATTTCCTAGTGATTTCTTCCTAAAATCTATCATTTAAGTTTCTTAAGTGAACAATTCAATTTTTAATATTAAAAATCATGTATATGTTACATGGCAGAAAAAAGGTTGGGAAACACTGGTCTGATCGGATTTGTTGATGATGAAAGGTTAGGCCTTGTTTTTGTAGTACTGGTAAATCAAGGTAGAACGTTGCATTATTTTTAAAAGTATAGTTTATTTAATTTCCTTAACATCGAAATAGATCCTTGAACTTTTATACTTGGTAATTAGGATTTGGTTCCCGTAATATATATTGCTTCCTAGTGAACAGAGAATATTATTCCCGATGAGTCCGTCGTATTTATAGTGGAAGGGATACATGTAAAATTGAAGTTTATTATTTGAGTTACTCATTTCTTCGAATTGGGGAATTGTTGATTGTTGAGAAATAGTGATATCGTTATTCAGTGTTTTCAGGTTGACGCATTTATCCAATGAATGTGCAAACCTAGGATGGCGTAGGGCTATGTTATGTTGTTTTTGTTTTTACTGTTTTGAGGTGGCAAACCCCAAGGATTTGCTCGACTTACCTCTGCGGTATTATAAAGCCCCACGATGGAGTGCCGGAATCGGAGCGATGGTAATATTATGTTTCGGTCTTTGGGAAGATACTCAGTTGGCAACACCCAAAGTATTGCCGGTCTCAACTCAGCTATGTCGTAAGACCTCTCAGTGGCGTGCCGGAATTACTGAGATGATATCGGAATGCCTCGTCCTTGGGGCAGATTTGTGAAGGCAAAACCAAAGATTTTGCCGGTCTAATCTCGATAAAGAAGTAAGGCCTGCTAGCGGAGTGCCAGATTCTTGCAAGCCTGACGAAAAAGTTGCCTCCTAGTCCCTGCAAGTGGATGCTTCCAACTACCTCTGTGAATTGACGTTGTGGAATCAATTCCTACAAGTCTTTTAAAAATTATTCTAATTCTTTTCTTATTTTTTTTTAAACGAAATTCCTCTGTCCTTTAACACTTCTTATTAAAAATTATCAAGAGGAAAAAGGTTGTCTCTGCTAACAAAGTTTTAGCCAGTTTCGGCGGGTCTTGTAGCAGTGGTTCAACCTTTTTTAAAAAACAAATTAAAAGACACTATTTTCTTCTTAAATTTGGTGATACATATATAATGGTGATACATATGTAATGTTGAGCTTTAACTTTAAAAAATGTTAAAGATTAATTTTTTTATATTAAATGGAAATTAATATTTAAAGATAATATGCAAATTATTTTTATTTGTGAATTAATTGGAATACCTGCAATTAACTATTTTTTAGCTAAATAATTTAGTAATGGCACAATGAACTTAGTTTTAACTGCTATGTGAACAAATACCAGCTTTTTCTAGATAACTTCTTAATCGTACAGTATACTCGTTATTTATATACACCCCGACTAAGAAAGTCTCGTTAAAACTCATTACAATATTTAGCCGCTCAGGTTTGTATGAACCCAAAATGTTTCATTGGTATTGAGATGTTTTCTCATAATTAAATAAAATCTGGTTCACAATAAAAACTTCTTGAATGTTTGCTACATTCAAAGTGATTTATAATTTTAGTTGAGTTCCACAACTCTCTCACTTTAACTAAACTAATTTCTTTGAGGAGGCTATGATTGTATTAAAAAATTACATTTTCGGCCTAAAATTTATAAATTTGTGTTTAACGATCCGTAGTGAAATAATCGAAGAAAATTAGTTCTGCGATATATTAAACTAAAGGTAATTGTGGCAAAATATTTCTAGATATCTTTTGATTATTAAAATGATTTTTAATTAAAATCAAGTTTAATTGAAAAGACAGATACCTACAGACATAAGCCTTCGGACGTCTTACTATATTTCCCAGATAATAAACAAACAAAATAAGAATAAAAATATACACGTAAATTTCGACTTATAAATATTCAATCCAAAAAATTTAGTTAATATTTCAACATACTTATTTATTGCATTGAGTTAAAAATTCATAAATAAGTTTTTGCCCAAATTCTTCATTTTAATCACATAAAAATTAAAAGAAAAAAATATATATGAAAGTGCTTGCTGTATGAAACAATTTTTAGTTCTATAATAAAGTTGTATATAACTTATAAATAATAATAATAAAAAGTTCTATGTAGCAGAAATGAAATTTAATATTAATTTGTCTATTATGAGTTTTCAACATCTGTTTTATCAACTATTTCAAAATCTTTTCCCGCTGATGACCGTGATGCTTCCGATTCACTTTCTGATTGATTCAATAATCTACAAAAAAAGGGGAAAAAATTAAATACATACTTTTATTAATCTAACATTTTTATACTCCTTTTCAAATTTATCCAATTCACTTTGGCGATTATTTTTGTTTTCTTGTTTTTGATTATGTTGTTTTGACAATATTTCACCTTCATATAGAAGTATATCGTCTGTTTGTTTGGATACTGTCTTATCTCTTTTGATTACTTCAATACGTTCAGTGGCCTCGGTTTTTCGTTTTTCGTCTTCAACATCACTCAGTTTATCTTTCTTTTTCTTTTTAGATTTCCTTAAGGATTTAGGTTTTGATTCTTTTCTATATTCATACTAAAAAAATGTACTTACTTATATGATTTTTTATTCAAAAATTTGTTTTAAAAATCAAGAATAGAAATAAACACAACATTCCTACTTTTTAAGGATTATTACCTATAATTTTTTTTTGTAAAAATAAAGAAAGATATGTATGCTTTATCTTTATCTTATTTAATCAATATTTAATATTAAAACGTTAAATGAATTTTGAATAAATTATATTATCTTTTGAATTTTTTAAGCATAGCTTACTTCATAAAGTGGCCAGAATGAAGCGAAAAATCCAACGTCTTCTGCAAGGTTTGGAAATAACCAAAAATGCATTTTACTTGCCGTAATCACCCATAAAATAACAAAAATAAGTAATCGGATAACAGATAGTGCTAATATAAAAACCAAAAGTCCAGCTGCTACAAGGCTTAAATAGTAAACACCTTTTCTGAAATATTGCACAATTATTATAATATAAATATTTTACAAAAAATTTTTACCGTAAAATTGGCGGCCATAAAGGAAACATGCATACTATAATAGCACCCAAAACAATTAAGGTACCGAAAACCCAATAATGTATAGGTACTGGATCATAAATCCATACATATGCTTCCGAACCATCAACAAATATTTGATCTGTATGCATGTCCAATCGAATTTTCCTTTTTCTTTTTTCCTTTTGTAACTGTAAGCAAATTATAAATATAGGTAAACTTAAATGCGAGGAAACATAAACATCAACATATATATTTACAATGCTTTCATTATTTCCTTCTACATAACTACTATCTGGATCAGTAGCATCTTTTTTCTCACTTTTGACAGTTTCTTGATCGCTTTTTTTCGATTTGACCTTTAGATCTTCGGGAAAAAATGCAACCTTCTTAGCTCTATGAAAAAACTTATGTTCTAACATCAAATCCAAGAAATCAGTAGCATGTTCTCTCGTAGGAAATAAGCAATTGTCTTCTTGTGCAAATTTAGATTCCATCAAAGCATCTAGAGCTTTGGATGCTTAAAAAAGAATTCAGAATATTAAAATTAATTATAAAAAAATGAAATATTACATGTAAAGTATTCCACATTATGGTTAAGACATTTGGTTCTCTTAGTTTTAATATTATTTTTAAGCCATTTCGCTACAATATACTCATCTTTTGATGGTTTATGAATTTCATTTTGGATGCCTCCTGGGCCAGTATACACCTGCAAATTATTAATATCGAAAACGAATAGTTGTAATAAATCATTTTTTGTTGTTGTTTTCTAGTTTTCATTCCTTGAAGAATTTTTTCTTTTCATAAGAAAAAACTAACTACGTTTAATACGAGGGAATTAAGTCAAATCAAGTTCTGAACATTGAATAATATAACATAATTTAATTGGATATTATAAAGTTCACTCAAAAATGAAAAATTATGAAGTAAAATCTTTTGAATTTAACAAAGTTGACAACGTCATCGACCTTATCATCCCTTTTAAACTAGCAAAAATGTTAATACGCTCAAAATATTTATATTTCTTATTTTTAAATGAAAGTACACGCTCCGCATATTTGCTTTAAAGTAAAAATATTTCACAACTTACATCTTTACGTCGTTTAGTACGTTTCCTTTCCGACATTTTGGAAAATATTTGCTGGATCGACTACTGTGAAAAAAGTGCTGAAATATAAAATGGTCCTAGCGAAGAATTGCGGTTTAGCTAAAAGAGATTCAGTCATCATGGTATGCTTTCAAAAATAATTTAAAACAACCTAAAAAATGCTTTTAATCTTCATCAATTACAATTATTTTCGCAACATAAAGTCAAATGACAGCTTCTGCGCAGTATAAGCAAATCTTATCTGAAGCTGTGTCTACATTAGCGATTGGCTGTTTCCACACGAGGAAACAAGTTTCCGGTAACATTTCGTTCCAAACTGGTTTCTTTTCGAAGAAATTTTGATCGTCCACACGGGGAAACAAGTTTCCTGGTAACATTTCATATATAGAGTAATATAATTGTGTGTGTGCTTTTAAATAAATTACTTCTTGTATGTGATAATATGTTTCTCTTAATACCCAAATCTTTCTGGAAACAATTTTAACTTTGAATTTTCCGAATTTTACCCCTTACTTCTCTCCGCTCTATCCTAAAAACAAAAATGTTACCGGAAACTTGTTTCCTCGTGTGGAAACAACCATTTGGTAAGCGATCTGAGGCGCGAATACATTATTACATTCAGAAGTATATAACTGCTGTTCGGCATCGAACAACAAAATTTTATTATTTTATTTCTATAGCTATACCCAGTAGGAAATTCGAGTCTATAAATATTCATCTTTTGGACATCGAAAATGAGGGCTCAAGTACTATATGTTTCCTATACATCGTGTCTCTTTTTTACAAGAGCAGTCCCTCTTTTAGAGGTGCGACGCATACATGCGCGTAAATATACGCCTGTATTCCATTCAATTCCACTGCGTATGTTTTGGTATATCCTAAATGCGCATACTCATACTATTTTTAGTATTACCAGCTTAGAATTAAAGAATTATTTTTGGATGGTGTTCATATTTCAAAAATTTTTTTAGATTTTATTAAAGTTTTTTATTTAAGAAAATATTTTTTACATATTTTTATATAAATTTTTATACACAATATAAATTTAACTTATTTAACATCATATATATTTTATACAACAGAAATAAAATAATTTTTAAGCAAAATTTAGAAGAAATCATAAAAGTGTAATACAAACAATACCTGAGTTTTTGTAAATAGTGAAATCTTTCATATTCTTTAAATAATCCAATTTTTCAAGATTTTGAGATTTTTGTTCTTGTAATATTAATTGTGCTTCTTTCCATTTTTCTGTCCATTCTTTAGTTAAGACCTTTTCTCGTGCTTCTTCTTTGTAATAAATCTTCAAGCATTTTTGATGATGGCTCAACGGGATTCTAAATAATAAATTATATATTATTTTTAAAATAAAATATAAAATAAATTAATTATAGAAAAAAAAATTACAATTTCATTTGAAAGCATTGATTTCAATTTATTTATTTCATCACGTAGCTCACGAATCAGTTTAACATTTGGATCTTCGTTTATTGTTGGCTTATTAATTATATTTTTAGCACGATTGGCATATCGTAATGTACTTAAAGTTTCACTATAGTTACAATCAGCTGGTGATATAGCTGCTATCATAATCGTTTTACTATTCCCACCAAGACTGTCTTTAAGTAACCATGTTAAAACTGAAGCTCTATACGGTACATAAAGTAATCTCTTATTATCAGGACGATTTGTTTGTTCAGCTAGTGCTGATATGACTGCCAAGTATTACAAGAGATTTATTAATATTAGTCCAGGGAATAGAGACATAGCACTTCGGAAAAAGTAGGGGAAAGCTGGATTTTTGCATATGCCTTCCTTTTGAGGTCCTAAATAATAGCTCAAAAGTCCCCATCGATCCGAGTGCCGCTGCGGCACTTGTGCGGCCTCAAAGGGCACAAAAAACGGTTTTTTGAAAAAATCTCGTTAACCGTTGCAGTTATCAAAAAAATTATTGCGATCGAATTTATAGCTTTTAAAATTCTCTACAAAAAACATAACGCACCTTTTTTCGTAAGACTAACAGTTTTCTATTAAATTCGATTTCAAAAGTTGTCAACTCGATAATTATCATAAAACGTGTACTACCTACATACCACACTACTTTTCGGGTAGATGCGTAGTTTTATCAAGTTGTCCCTCCAATAGGCATAATCCATGTGTAATGATGATTATATGAAGATAAATATATAAATAAACAAGGAAATAAGGTAAAAAATATGAATGAACCACTATTAATTCTTTTATGCAGAAAAAAAATTATTTATTATTAGTTTATCATAAAAAGTTTTGTCGTCTTTATAAATAATTATGGTTCCGCTTCTAATTCTATCTCCACCTCTTCATCATTGTCTTCTTCTTCTTCTTCTATTTCTGCTTCGTCAAGTTCCATCGTTTCAACTAAGCAACTCGATGGATCTATGTCCTCGGTAAACTCATCATCATTTTCTTCATTATTATTAGTCGGAACATTTAAACAATTCTGACCACGACAATTGCCACATACTGGTGAACAGTATAGACCAACTTTTCTACAACCGCAGTTTAAAGTATATCCCTTAGTACAATTACAAAAAATATTGCTTAGTAGTTCGTCAGGAGCAAGGAGAGTTTTAATTGGTTCTAAAATATTTTCTTGTAATGTCCATCTCCAGTGGAGAGGGTTAAGCTGGTTGCCAAGCCATACTTGTACTTGGTAGTAGACCTGATATAAATGTTGCCGAGCAGCACTGGATGTTGGAGGAAGAGAAGATAATTCAACAGGCTTTTTGAGCTGTGTTAATTTTACAAATGTTGAATATCGTTGATTATCTATTGACTCTTCTCTCACAGGTGCTTTATACATTGCGAGGAGAAAACGGATACCATTATCAAAAATTAAAGTGGGTGAGCAATCTTCTGTAGTAAATACTTCGGCGTAATTAATTAATTTTTTATTCTTTTCAAATAACTTAAAGGCATAAATTTTACCTTTTTTGAAAATTGCCGATACAGTATCACAACCGGTCATTGCATGTAAAAATAATATATGATTTTTACAGTGAGGATAGGAGCTTAGACTTTGTGAAGAATAAATTGCTGTTTGAATATTCGCTTTTCCAGGTTTTAAAAAATAAATTATTTTATCAGTTGGTGTTCGAGCAGTCAATATCACCAATAAGTCTACATCTTCGCCTACGACAATACTTATCCTTCTATACGATTCTTCTATCGCTGTCTCAATGATGAGCACATCAGCATCATTTTGAGCTTGTTTTACCTTTAAATTACCAGCTTTCAATTTTTGGCATAACATAGAAATAAACCTATCCTTGCTAGTAACATTCCCAAAGAATTTTTCTTGAGTGATTGAAGTAGTCATATAGCTATCAAAGATAATATCAGCAGATGAAGAAACTTTTGCGCATCGACGACGTTGTTCGGCAGCTTTAATATTTTTTGCCAATCATGCCCAATTTTTACTGTTTTAAAGCAATTATAAATGGCAGATTTCTGATTTTTACGCATCCCATACTCTTAAAAAAGTGATAATGGAAATGGAGCTAGTTCATATTCCAAAAATGTTTGAAGTTGATCGTCAAATCGTTTTGCAATACTTATGCGTTGGAATAATAACAAAGGATCAATAGGTACTTGTTCTTCATGAACTTTTACTGAGCTGGATACGGTTAGAAGAGGCAGAACTCTGTCAGCCCGTTTCAGTTTAAGGCTACCAAATTTTTGATTTATCATTTTTCTTATGGAGTCAAGACCCACTTCAAAAGCATTATGACAGTTAATTTTATTATTACCAACTATTCCACTTGATATTGACTTTAACTTTGGAAATTCTGGAAAAGGATCGTATAAAGAAAGCCATGCAATTAATTTTTTTACGTCTTCGTCATCTCTTTTTACACGTGAATCCCTCGCATCTACATGCTGATCCGTTGTCTCCATTGACACATTTGTGAGTACTTCTAAGCCTTCACAAACAGTAATCATTGCATGCATGCCGTAAGCCCATTTGCTCAAAACACTTTCTTGTGTGCTCCTTCCTCGTGCTACACCAACGTCGGTTTTCATTAGTTTCATGAGAGACTGTTCAATAATCATGTCTGACCACGTTCCACAACTGAGTTTATCACTCCGTCGAACAGTAAAAAATCCTGAAGTAAACTTCTGGAATACAATTGGATCCATAGCTTGCTCTAATTTGATCATATCTTGGAGATATAAATGTGCAGATTTTGCGTAAGCTAAATGTCCAGATGCATGAAAATATGGAAGCATTTGCTTGATACTATTTAGATGTGTCTCCAATCTCCCATTCATTCAGCTCTTATGTACTCTTTTGCTGACACCATACGAAAATATTGAATCCATAATTTTGATGTAGGACCTCGTAACACGTTCATTCACAATGTGTGTATACATATGCGATAGTATATCAGTAGTGTATACTACGTAGTATATAGTGTATAGTGTGTAGTAGTGTTTATACACTTGTTTGAATTTGTATTTATTTGACTTTTCACATTTTCACACTAAAAATTATTTGAATATATTAAGGTGGTCTATATGTTAATAAAATCTTAATTCTTGAAGCTTATTTTTTTGAAATAACATTAAATTAATTTATATTTCTAAAAACAAATGCTATATTACAGCTTAGAATATAATTTGGAAAAATAAAACACTAAAATATTTTGTTCTAATTCAAATAAGTACGAGTACAACTTTTGAAATCGAATTTAATAGAAAACCGTTAGTCTTACGAAAAAAAGTGCCATTATGTTTTTTGTAGAGAATTTTAAAAGCTATAAATTCGATCGCAATAATTTTTTTGTTAACTGCAACGGTTAACGAGATTTTTTCAAAAAACCGTTTTTTGTGCCCTTTGAGGCCGCACAAGTGCCGCAGCGGCACTCGGATTGATGGGGACTTTTGAGCTATTATTTAGGACCTCAAAAGGAAGGCATATGCAAAAATCCAGCTTTCCCCTACTTTTTCCGTAGTTCAGTCTTTTTTTTTGTCTTTATTCCCTGGACTAATATGTGCGCCTTCTTTAAGGCATTGACCTGTTGCACCAGTTGCATTAGCTCGTTCACTTAACAAAGCAAAAAAATATATATATAAATAAATATAAAAGTTAAATTACAAACTTAAGAAACTTACCTTCCCGCTAAATCAACAAGATGAATCTTAGAGACTGTTTCACTGGGCATATTATTATTGAAGCCAGCTTGAATAAAAGTTATCGTGTAAATTGCATGACTCCTAATGCTTGTATCATTCATATTTGTACTGGCTGTCGTTCTCTGAATATTTCCTCGATTTATACATTCCTTTTTTATTAAATATTTAAACTATTTTAATTTTTATAAAATTTAAAAAAATCTTCTACCTGTATTTCATTAAAATCACTGACAGAATGCTGCGATAAATTTTCAACATATGGTCCATGATAACGATGTTCTCTTACTCTAAGTCCATGACCAATATTTTGAGCACCTAGTAGATCTTTAACACGTTCATTATAAATTTCTAAATAACTAGCCTGTGTTTTGTATCCTGTTCTAGAGACTTGTCCAACTTTAATTCTTGTAAATAACTCTTGGCATATTCTAGGTATTAAACCAGGATTATCTGCGGATCCCATCATAGTAAATGTCTTGCCGCTCCCCGTTTGCCCATAAGCAAAAATATATGCATTATATCCTAAAATTGAATTCAAAGATTAGAAATTAAACTATGTAAATCTTAGTTTTAGGTAATAAAGTACAAACTTAATCCATTAGAAAAAATACAAAATAAATGTGCTTATTAGTTAACCTGAAAAAAAACTTTGCAGTACAAGCCCACACATAGTGCAATCCCACTTTTTGATATATCATATGGTAGAGACTGTAACGGGCCAGTTAAACAAGAATTTTTTTTCTGTAAACAAGAGGCCAAGCTAAAGTAGCTTGACCACTTGTTTGCGATAAATTTTTGCATTTTGCCAACGGGACTGTTATCTTTTCCCGTTGACAAAGTGCAGAAAGAAAAAGTTAGCGTGGCTTGGGTTAGTTAGTCGGCGTCAGAATTGCAAACAAGGTAGAGCCCATGTCATTTTGGGACCTGGCTTGAATTTTTTTGTGGTTTTTTTTTATTAAGTTGAATTTAAAGTTTGTTTAAGTTAAAGTTTGATTGAGAAAAAAAATGTATAATAATACATGTAAAAGTAAAATAGTTACAATTGTGAATTTATAAAAAAAACAAATTTTCCCAGCTTGGAAATAGATATTTTTTTAAAATTTTTTTTAATCAATGAAGGGGGTGAAGTGAGCAAACATTAAAGTTTTTTTTTGGATAAAATTTGAGGGACCAGAAGGAGGTAAATCCGTAGAAGAATTTATACGACACACTGAATCGCTTCGTAACATTTACGACCTGCCTTGGGACCAACTACAACTGAATTTTCATCTGCTGCTTAAGGGTTCGGCTCTTGAGTGGTATCTGGACTACGTTAGTTCCATGCCATGCCATGCCATGGGCATGGGTTTATGGAGTGCGAAGAACCAATAAAGCACCAGTTTTGCTTTTCGTGTGGATTGGATGGAGTAGTGAAGCCTCGTTGTCCCAAATGTTCCCCGGGAAACCAACCATGGGAGCGGAATTATCAAGACCCACCGACTCCCAAGAAATCATAAAGCCGATAACTCCAAAAAACTGACTGTTCTCCTCCGGACCCCCCCGTTGAATCTTCCATCGCAGAGACAGTGGCCTCCTCGCCAGCCCTCACACGTTCGATGGCAGGCTTACCGGGAGGCCCGGGAGAGAATATTTGGTTTGAATGACCTACCAAAAATTTCTGCTATCGTTTCACATAAATTGAGTCAAGCCCGTGTCTAAAGAACACTTCGAAGCCTTTCCTATTGGAGATGTATTCTCCTTCATCGCCTACACCTTGAAGAGACTGTATTAAACTGTGATGAAGATGAACGACCTTTTTTACTAATGGAAATAACAGGAAACAAAATCAAAGGTTTATTAGATAGCGGAGCCAGTGTAAGCTGTCTAGGTTTTGGATGTTTAGACTTCCTATGACGAGTAGACTTGCAATGGAAATATATGAATGCTAGTGTTCATACGGCAGACGGTGGAGGACAAAATATAGTGGGACGAGTGGACGTCAATCTCGATTTTCTAGGTCGAAGCGTACCAATGACATTACTTCTTGTTCCCGGCTTACAACAACAGTTATACCTAGGAATAGACTTTTGGAAGAAAATTGGCCTTGTTCCAACTATTGTCGGAGAACTGACTTCAAACGCAGCGATCAGTGAAACCGTTGACCCTAACAGTCATTCCTTGTGCCGCGTTAAAAGTGCCCTACTACAAAAAGTGAAAGAATTATTTCCCTCATTTGCTAAGGAAGGGTTGGGGAAGACATTTCTGGAAAAACACACCATCGATGTGGGGAAGGCTGTCCCAATCAAGCAGAGGCATTATCCAGTGTCGCCAGCAATACAACAGATCATGTATGAAGAACTTGATAGGATGTTAGCACTAGGGGTGATTGAAGAAAGTCAAAGTGCATGGAACTCTCCAGTCGTTCTGGTTAGGAAACCAAGGAAGGTACGTCTTTGCCTAGACTCACGGAAGGTAAATGCAATTACAAAAAAAGACGCGTACTCCATTGGCATGATTGAAGGCATCCTTGGAAGATTGCAAGATACCAAATACATCACCAGCCTCGACCTAAAAGATGCCTTTTGGCAGATCGAATTCGACGAAGCCTCTAGGGACAAAACGGCGTTCACCGTTCCGGGAAGACCACTATACTAGTTCAAGGTGATGCCGTTTGGCCTATGTAATGCTCCACAACGGATGGCACGACTAATGGACAAAGTAATTCCTGCGCATTTGCGGTCGAATGTTTTTATTTATCTGGATGATCTTCTGGTGATTAATGCTACCTTTAAAGCACACATGGAGACGCTGCGTAAGACGGCGGGTTGCCTACGTAAGGCTGGTCTCACCATCAATGTACAGAAAAGAAAATTTTGCATGAAGGAAGTGAAATATCTCAGGTACATTGTTGGGGAGACTGGTCTCAGGACTGACCCTTCGAAGGTCGCGGCGATTGCTGAATTTCCTGCACCGCAAACCACAAAGCAGTTGCGTAGGTTTTTGGGAATGGCAGGGTGGTATAGACGATTCATAACCGACTATGCTACTTTGTCGGCCCCACTAACCGATTTGCTGAAGGGATCGAAAACTTTTAAGTGGTCGCAGGAGGCTCAGCAGTCGTTCGATCTTTTGAAATGTCGACTAACGGAGGCACCAACGTTGGTTAACCCGGATTTCACCCAGCGTTTCTATATCCAATGTGACGCAAGTAAGACTGGGGTAGGTAGCGCGCTATTTCAAAAGGATGCGGATGGTGCGGAACGGCCTATCGCCTTCATGTCCCAGAAGCTCAATTCCGCTCAACGAAATTACAGCATAACCGAGCTAGAATGCTATGCAGCTGTGTTGAGCGTGAAGAAATTTCGGGCGTACGTGGAAGGTCACAGTTTCACGATTGTGACTGACCATGTCAGTCTGAAATGGCTAATGGGACAGAAGGACTTAGGTGGCAGATTGGCTCGTTGAAGCCTGAAGCTTCAGGCGTTCGACTTCGATATCGAACATAGGGAGGGAAGTCAGAACGTGGTGCCAGACGCGCTGTCACGCGTTTATTCGTCCGAAGTGGCGGAACTGGAAAGAGTGGGCTACATTATCGATCTTGACTCACCATATTTCTCTACGGGGCAATATGAGGAGCTAAAGACCACGATCATGCAGAACTCGTCAAGACTTCCAGATCTGTGCGTTTCTGATGGGTACAAGTACAGGCGAATGGAGTCACGCTTGGGCGACCCAGTCCAAGAAGATGGCACGTGGAAGCTCTGGGTTCCTACAGAGCTAACGGGAAAACTTATAAGTGACGCACATAACCCACCCTTAGCAGCACATGGAGGAATAGGCAAAACTTTAGAACGACTACGACAATTATACTTTTGGCCAAACATGACCACCCAGGTGAGAGCGTTTATTCGCGCCTGCACAGTTTGCAAAGAAACCAAGGCTCCCAATCAAATCCTACGGAGTGAAATGGGGAACCCCACTACATCTGATCGCCCGTGGCAGCGTCTGTATATCGACCTTCTAGGACCATACCCTCGTTCAAAGGATGGAAATATTGGAATTTTGATAGTGCTGGATCACCTCACGAAGTTTCCCTTGTTGCATGCTGTGAAGAAATTCACAGCAGGCAACATTGTAAAGTTCTTGGAGTGCGAAGTTTTCCACACCTTTGGTGTCCCAGAGAGTATCTTGTCCGATAATGGGCGTCAATTCTGCGCAGCAGAATTCAAGAATCTACTAAATAAATATGGCGTACACCACCTCTATACTGCTTTATACTCCCCCCAAGCAAATGGCTCGGAGAGAGTGAATAGGTCGATCTTATCCGGCATCCGAGCTTATGTAAAGGAAGACCACCGGGAATGGGACCGTCACCTAAGTCATATCGGCTTTGCACTGAGAAGCTCAGTACACGCTGCGACCGGTCATTCCCCCTACTATCTTATGAGTGGTCAACATATGGTGAGTCACGGATCGACCTATAAACTTTTTCGACGACTTAATGACCTAAAAGGAGAGAACAAGGTGGAAGTGGACACCCAAGACAAGATGATCTTACTCCGAGAAGATGCAACCCAAAATATACGCACAGCTCACGACCAGAGTGCCCAATCCTATAACCTCCGGGCCAGGAAAATAAATTTTCGACCTGGACAAGAGGTTTATAGGAGGAACTTTTCGCAAAGTGCTTTTAAGGACTGCTTTAACGCCAAATTGGGCAGGAAGTTCTTAGAAGCGCGGATTGTGAAAAGCGTAGGCAACTCTCTCTATGAGGTGGAGGATCTCCAGGGGCGTTAGCTGGGCGTATACCACTCCAAAGACCTTAAGCAATAGGAGTGCTTCGATTAGATTTTTATCAATTTTTCGATTTTTTTTTTTTTTGACTAATTTTACATATTTTTTTGACTCGAGTTTACTTTACATGGAATTTGTTTTTCTTCTCGATAGTAAAATTTTTTTTTCTCTATATGTACATTCCCTTTAAAAATTAAAATTTTTTTTTTTGAGCATGAGACTATTCTCAGGGCGTGGGTCGAGCCACACGTTGATCTAACCGGACCAACTTCACGAAGATGCCACCAAGCTGTACCTCATTGACTCGTTGTCCAAAATTTCCAATGACCGGAAACTAAAAACTAACGGCAGAATATGATACCTTTAGTAGATCTTTAAAAGAAATGCAGATATACAGGTTAAATGCAAAGGATGTCCACATGATTGTACATGCACTCCAGGTTCATCTGCAAATTATTTGATAAATTATTTGATATTAAATTCTTTAGGTAAACAGTTACCCTGGTTTGAATTTATCAATATCGGCCGTCACCTTGCAGAGAATATATATATACCCAGTCGATTAGCGAATCCTATTTCATGGATATTGAAAATTATATTATTGACTCTGTTGAATTTAGAGCTAGTTTATTTTTTTTTCTTCACGGGGTGTTTAAGTTATGATGCTGCACATGCTTTCAAGAGAGTACAGGTTGGTACCGCATTGACTGACTTAGAATGTGTTCCAATTGAAGAAGGAGCTACAAAGTTACAAAGTAAAATAGTTACAATTGTGAATTTATAAAACAAACAAATTGTCCCAGCGTGGAAATAGATATTTTTTTTAATCAATGAAGGGGGGTGAAGTGAGCAAACATTAAATTTTTTTTTGGAACTAATAAAACAAAAAAAAAAAAATTAAAAAAAAAAAATTAAAAAAAAAAACAACAAGCCCAACAAGCCAACAGAAGAGGAGAAAAGAGTAAGTTTATAAAACAATTAAATTTTTCTGTTTAATTATGGTTTTCCCTTTTCTTAAATGAAGAATAGCTTTTTTTTGTCTTTTATTTTAATAGTTACTTTAAATTAAGTTTCGGTTTCGTTTTTTTATATTTGGAGGCTTAATTTAAAATAAGTTTGGTTCCTTTGCTTATTTATGTATATACCTAGGGGATAATTAAAACTAGCTTTTAAGTTTTTATATATATATATTTAATAATTTTTTTATTACAATTAGTTTCAAGATTGTTCCTTATATTTCAATTCAACTTCTCTACATATATGCATGTGTAAATTTTATTGAATAAGCTAAATTTTTTTTTTTGAATTAATAAACATTATAATAATGTGTGAGTAAATCTTTTATTGTTGAGATGTCCTAATCCCTTTTCCTTCAAATTTTTTTGTTTTTTTTCAGGTCAGCTGGCCCAGTCACAGGATGGACGAGCAAAGGGGCTTAACTCCTTGTCTCGAGGTTCTTTTTTTATTCTTTTATTTACTTTTTGTTCTCTTTCTACGGCCTCAACCCCCTTTTGATTTGAGCTTTGTGCTCTGTTCTTTGAAAATCCCCTCTCAGTAGCGAGATTTTTGTCCAGTGTGTCAGTGGCAAGAACCACCCCTTTAACTTTACTGCTATACCCGAGGATAGTGAGCTCACTACAACCGCCACACAAACGACACATTGTAAATCGTGCCTATGATTGGTCCTCAGGGGTATGGCCCCCTGCGAAAATCATATGGTCACGTAACAAGACCGATGTGCACTACTCGAAGAAAAATTGAAAAATAAATTTATCTGTGAGTGTATTAGTGCAGGGCATGTAAAAATCAGAAAAATATCAAACATGTTTAATATCTACCCGAAAAGTCCCAAAAAACAGGTTTTTATATGAAAAAGGAAGCAAAAGTTGTCCAATTTTAGTTGTGGTCTATAGCCACCTAAAGGCTTAGAAAATTGCTGTTCAACTCTCAAAATTCATGCAACAAGATCTCTGCCTTGACATTGTTAGTGTAGTGTTTTGTTTGCCTTGTCGCGAGTGCTTGTTTTAGATTTAAGCACGTAATTACTTTTCTTAAATTTAGTGTATTTTGTTTTAATGTTTAGAAAATTGCAATAGTTTATTTTTAATTTAAATAATTTATATGTAATTAATGTATCTAAGAAAAACAAATATATTGTATATACATATAAAACAAATATATACTAACTTAATCCATTAGAAAAAATACAAAATAAATGTGCTTATTATTTAACCTAAAAAAAACATTGCAGTACAAGCCCACACATAGTGCAATCCCACCATTTGATATGTCACATGGTAGAGGCCGATGTGCACTACTCGAAGAAAAATTGAAAAATAAATTTACCTGTCATCATATTACTTCTGAAGGTATTACACCTTCACCTGAAAGAATAGCGGCAATTATAAATTTTCAAAAACCTAATACAGTTAAAGAATTACGACGATTTCTAGGGATGATAAATTTTTATCGTAGATTTCTCCCTAATGCAGCACAACATCAATTACTACTCAATAGTTTTTTAAAAGGAAACAAAAAGGATGGTAATAGGAAAATTTTATGGGATACTGATTCTTTAAATGCGTTCGACTTAGTTAAAAATCAACTATCAAAGGCACCTTTGCTAGCTTTTCCTAATTCATCTGCTAAATTAGCCCTTTTTGTAGATGCTTCGAGTACTGCTATAGGGGCTGTATAACAACAAAAAGTTAATCAGTCATGGCAACCTTTAGGATTCTATTTTATTAAATTAAACTCTGCACAGCGAAATTATAGTACTTACGACAGAGAACTTCTTGCAATATACAAATCAATCAAATACTTCCGTTATTATATTGAAGGTCAAGACTTTGCCATCTTCACTGACCACAAGCCTTTAATTTTTGCTTTTAGACAGAAGCCTGAAAAAGCTTCGCCTAGGCAATGGCGACATTTGGATTTCATAAGTCAGCTCTCCACCGATATTAAGCACATCTCTGGTGCTGATAATGTAGTAGCTGATGCTTTTTCACGCATTAACGAGATTGAATGTTCTTCAACTTTTGACTTCGAATTAATTTCAAAAGCTCAACAGACTGATAGTGTTTTGTTAGATTTACTTAAAAATAGCCAGTATAAATTTACTAAAGCACCTGTGGTCGGATCTAATTTAGAGATCTTTTGCGAGACGTCAATTAAACGTGTAAGACCATATATTCCTAACGATTTCCGTTATCAAGTTTTCAAATCTGTTCATGATTTGGCCCATCCTGGTGTAAGGACGACAAACAAAATGTTAACTAAAAAATTTTTTTGGCCTAGTATGAATAAAGATTGCAATAATTGGTCACGAGCTTGTTTGGCATGTCAAAGAAATAAAATATCACGCCATGTTAAAACTCCTTTAGGTGTTTTCGAACCAGTGTCTTCTCGATTTCATACGATACACATTGATTTTATAGGACCACTTCCTATATCACAAAATTATCGTTATTGTCTCACTATGATAGATAGATTCACTAAATGGCCCGAAGCATTTCCTATGACTAACTGTTCCGCGGAATCGTGCGCTAAAATATTATGTCATGAGTGGGTACCACGTTTTGGAGTTCCCAGAATTATTGTTACCGATCAAGATAGACAATTTGAATCTTGTCTTTTCAAAGAGATGTCAAAACTTTTAGGTATTAAACGCAATCGCACAACTCCCTATCATCCTCAATCAAATGGATTGATTGAACGTTGGCATCGTACCTTTAAAACCACCTTGCTAAATTACGGAAATCAATCTTGGTCTACAGTGCTACCTTTTGTTCTTCTGGGATTAAGAACGGTTTTAAAAGATGAATTCCAAGCAACTCCAGCAGAGTTAGTGTACGGTGAATCATTAAGATTACCTGGGGATTTCCTCGAAGAATCACAAACATTCATTCACCAATCCGAATTCATAAAGAATTTACGTAATACTTTTGCCCAAATCCATCCAGTAATTACCTCAAATCATTCCAATAATATCTTCTTTAAGTTTAAAGAACTAGATTATTGTTCAAGTGTTTTTGTTAGGGTACCAAACAAATTGACACTTCAGAGCCCTTACTTCAGAGCCCTTACCCGGTTATAAGAAGACACCAAAAATATTTTACGTTAAAGATTAATAACAAAGATGTTAAGGTTTCTTTAGATCGTCTTAAGCCGTGTTTTACTGTACAAGAGCAATCGATATCTAAAGTTATAAACGTTACTAAGCAACAAGTCCCCAAGAAAGCTGTAAAAAAAGTTCGATTTAATCTTTCACCACAGAACGAATCATAATTGTCTGTCGTCAGATCTTTGATCTGTCTGGTGGGGGAGTAATGTGGCGAAAGTCATTTATTTAAATTTTAATCCAGTAGTTTTTGTCTTTATATGAAAAGTCAAGCAAGCTTTGAAAACTTACTTATTTGACTTTTCATTATCATTATGTAGAATTCATTTTTCATTATCATTATGTAGAATAGAGAAAATAATGTTTTGAATTGATTTAAGTTTGTTTTGAGTAAATAAAAATATTTTTTTTATATAGTTAAATATTAGAAAGCTCTCACATGCGATGTAATTGTTTAATTGTTTATTGCTGTCTAATTACAAAGTTTTGTTAATAAAATGAAATAAAATATTACAAAGTGTTACAATTATTTAACTATACTATGTTAATTAAATATTATATTGATAAGATAAGCAACTCATAATTTAAGAATGAAACATGTCAATTGAATATTATATCGATAAGATAACCAACTAATAAGTTAAGAATGAAACATGTTTAAATAAATATTATATCGACAAGATAACAAACTTAGAATTTAAGAATAAACCATGTCAATTAAATATTATATTGATAAGATAAGCAACTCATAATTTAAGAATGAAACATGTTAAATAAATATTATGTTGACAAGATAACAAACTTAGAATTAAAGAATAAAATATGTTTAAATGATAACAAGTACAAGAGGACACAATCAAGTCCACTGATAAGTAGGGATGTAAAAAGGAAAGAAATCTTAGGAGTCAGGCAGTTAGTTACTTACGAAGAAGGAGTTAATGTGTAGTTAAGTTAGGTTTTATTAAGAAATAAAATTATAAATAATTAAAAATTGTTTTTTTTTTGTTTCAATAACAATTCAAAAATAAAATTGGCGCAGTCGGTAGGATTCGCTAAGTGAAAGTAAAAACAGTAAATTGTGTACAAATTTTTTTTTCACTTGTATTTTAATACTTAATAGCGCGTCACAAATAATTGGATCTGAAATACATTCAGAACTTCCAAACAAACAAACAAACTTTTAAAAAAAAAAGACATGGGAAACTTCTAGTTTAAATATAACTAGATCTAACAAAAATTTTTCATCAGGACTTTATTTAAACTTAACAGACAACCAGACCTGAACTCCAAGTTAACACCATCAGAACTTCTAGTTAATAACTTGATCTGAATACCAACAGAACCTCAAGTCAATATAACTAGATCTGAACTCCAAGTTAACATCACCAGAACTTCTAACTCACAACCTGATCTGAATATTAGCTGAACCTCAAGTGAATACAACTAGATCTGAACTCCAAGTTAACAGATTCAGAACTTCTAGCCAACAGCTTGATTAGAACATCAACCTAGAACATCTATAAAATTCAACCTAAAAACATCTAGAACATCTATAAAAATCAACCTAAAACATCTAGAACATCTAGAACATCAATAGAAATCAACCTAAAACATCTAGAACATCTATAAAATTCAACCTAAAAACATCTAGAGCATCTATAAAAATCAACCGAAAACATCTAGAACATCTATAAAATTCAACCTAAAAACATCTAGAACATCTATAAAAATCAACCTAAAACATCTAGAACATCTATAAAATTCAACCTAAAAACATCTAGAACTTCTTTATAATTCAACCTAAAAACATCTACCTAGAACATCTATAAAAATCCACCTAAAACATCTAGAACATCTATAAAATTCAACGTAGATCATCGAAAACAGAGAACAGAAATCATCTCGAGTATTTCAACACCAAATATTGGGGTAAGTTCAAATTTTTTTTTTTTATATGTATATAGATTTAAGTAATACATATGACTGAGTTAGCAAATCGATTAAAAAATAGTAAATTAAGTGAAATAAAAGAATCCCCTTTTTCCATAAACCAAGGTATTTCTTCAAACATCGCATTATCATTAACCCTTGACCCTTTGAAATACCTAGAAAGATTACCTGAACTTACCGGCGACTTTAGGGAATTACAAAATTTTATAAACTTAATAGATATCATTCATCCGACCCTTTTAAGATACGATACACTTGCACAAACACTTTTTTCTAACGTGATAAAATCTAAATTAAAAGACAGAGCGAGAGAAATAATAGAAATCAATAATCGCATTAGTAGTTGGTTAGAAATCAAAGAAGTGTTAATTAACAATTTGGGTGATCGTGCTAGTTTAGAAGAACTTTTCGACAACTTGAGAAGCGTAAATTTTAAAAGTAATGCGATCGACTTTTTCAATGAAATAAAAACAGTTCTTCGAAGGCTTTATGTCAAATCTAAATTAAGCCTTAGTACGGAAAAACAAGAAATAGAGCAAACAATAACAATAAACAAGAAATCAGCTTCAACTATTTTTAAAAATAAAATGCCCGAACCCATGAAATCTATTTTATTCTGCCGCAACCCAGACTCACTAGAACAAGCAATGGATATATTACATGAATCTGGTTATCCATTTTACAGTCCAAAAAATTCAAATTCTAATAATGCGAACAATAATAATAGGAATTTAAAAGTTATCAAAACAATAACAATAAAAATCATACAAATAATAAGAGTGTTCACTTTTCCAATAATCAGAAACAAACCAAGAACAGAAACTTCCAACAAAATAATCCGCAAAACTCAAATAATTACAAAAGGAATTCCGAAAATCAAAGTAACCAATTCCGACAAAGATATAATAACTACCAATCTCATAACAACCCCGAATATAACCATTTTAGAAATCAGTCCAACTTCAATAATACAACAATACCAACACAAAAAATAAAAAGTCCATTCTCAAATAACTTCAGACATTATAATAATGAACAACATTCAAACCTAGCAGAACCAATGGACATAAACTTTGGGGAAAAACTTCCTTCCAAGAAGTTAGAATCCGAAAATTTTCATTTACCAGCCTTAACTTCCAACTACCACATATAATAGTAGAAGGTAACATAAGACCTTTAAAGTTTATAATAGATACTGGTGCAACATATTCCATAATAAATCCAGACCATTGCAATCCTACATTTTTATACCCTCTAAACGAAAACATTTACATAAAAACTATTAGTCAGCAAATAAAAATAAAACAAAAAGCGATAATACCATTTTTCAAAGAATTCAAAATACCTAATAAGCACATTGAAATGTACATTATACCCTTCCACAATAATTATGATGGGTTAATCGGTAATGATATATTGATACCACTCAAAGCAAATATAGATTTTGAAAATAAAGAATTGTAAACAAAAAATGCAACACTAAAACTACATGTCTCAAATAATACTCAAAACATTAATACTTATGTAAGACCAGGAAACCCAAACAAACTACCAATTCCAGTTCCACAAAAGGATGGTTTAGTTTACATATCCGAACAAAAATGTGAACCATTTACCTTAAAAGAAGGTATTTACAATGTAGAGAACTACAAGACAATAGTGGATACATATGAACAAAATAATAATAATAACAATAATCCAACTAAATTAAATATAGAAGCTGTCAAAACAGAAATCGTTAGTCCAGAAAACTTTTGTAAGATAGGAGAAAAACATACAAAACCATTTCTAGACGAAATACGCTCTGACCACTTAAACAAGATCGAAAAACAAAAACTCTTTCAAATACTAAAAAAATTCAAAACAATATTTTACAACAAAAACTCAAATCTATCCTTCACAAACGCTATTAAACATATAATTAGAACAACAGATAATGTATCTATACAGGCAAAAACGTACAGGTATCCCTACATCCATAAACAGGAAATTAAAAGTCAAATCGAAGAAATGCTACAGTAGGGCATTATTCGATATAGCAACTCTCTATATTCCGCTCCTGTATGGGTAGTACCAAAGAAAGTCGATGCCAGTGGAAAACAAAAATGGCGAATGGTTATCGATTACCGAAAATTAAATGAGGTAACCATTGATGATAAATTCCCGATACCAAATATAGATGAAATATTAGGAAAATTAGGAACATGCCAGTATTTTACTACTCTAGATTTAGCAAAAGGATTTCATCAAATAGAGATTGATGAGAAAGACATCCACAAAACGGCATTTAGTGTTGGAGATGGACACTATGAATTCGTTCGAATGCCTTTCGGCTTATAAACAGCCCCAGCTACCTTCCAGCGACTAATGAATTACGTCTTGAAAGATTATATAAATAAAATCTGCCTAGTCTCTTTAGACGATATTATCATATACTCCACGTCACTAGAGGAACACATTGATTCTTTAAGTAAAATATTTAAAAGGTTAGAAGAAGTAAACCTTATGGTTCAACCAGACAAATCGGAATTTCTAAAAAAAAGAAACCGAGTTCTTAGGACATATTATCACCCTTAATGGAATTAAACCAAACCTGAAAAAAATCGCCTGTGTAAAAGAATATCCATTACCTAAAACACAAAAACAGATAAAGAAATTCCTAGGACTGACTGGGTACTACAGAAAATTTATAAAGGATTATTCAAGAATTGCAAAACATATGACTCAATATCTAAATCAATATCATTATTTTGATATATAACTCGCACTTGTCAGCCTTCTCAATTTTTATTTTGTCTCGACTAAAAGTCGCCGGAATTTATTGAGATTCCTGTACATCAGTACATATTTCGTTTGTTGGCATTTATGTTATTGTCAGACAAAATTTAAAATTAAAGAGTGAAAAATTATTATTAGATGGGTTCTAATTATTATTTGCAAGCTTCAAAACATCTGTTTATGAGCTGTTTTTAAAGTGGGTCGAATTCATTTATTTTAAAATAGTTCATAGTTTTTTTAACTATTCAAAAAATTCAAACGAAAGCAAAAGAATTAGCTAATTATTCAATGAGTTCAATTGATTACCTGATTCCATCAATGTTTTTACAAATCCGAACTGTTATTTTTCCCGGACTATAAGCATTATTAGTGTATAAAAATAAGTATTCAATTTTCGATAGTTGATCGATAAATGCATCACTGCTTCTGTTCTGCTCACCGATTGCTATTAGATACTGATATACCAAATTTCTTTCAGAAAAATTCAAGGTCTATTTTTATAATTACTAATATTTTTTTATATTACCTGAGAAAAGTCTTATATTTGTTAAGTAATAAATAAAGTGAATCTTTGGCGACCCTCAAAATTTTTCTGTCGACCCCTTAGGGGGTCGCGACCCACACTTTGCGCACCGCTGATTTAGAACATCAACACGTGGGAGCTCAAACACTCCTAGCTATCGCTCGACAGACCATCTGGCCCATTAAAGGCAAAATACTAGCACGCTCAGTAGTTCAACACTACATTCAGTGCACTAAAGCTAGGCCTCGACTACTCACACAATTAATGGGAAGCCTACCACATGACCGAGTTCAACTAGCATGACCTTTTGTGATCGCTGAAATCGATTTTTGCGGCCCCATATGGGCACATTTTAAGATTCGAGGCAAGAAACCACAAAAATAATATATAGCAGAATTCTGCTGCTTTGCGACTAAAGCCACACACCTGGAAGTAGTAAGTGATTTGACCACCAAAGGATTCTTAGCAGCATTACGCAGATTCATGTCAGGACGACGATATTGTTGAACAATTTACTGTGACAATGCAGCGAACTTTGTTGGTGCAAAAAACCCACTGGAGCTACGAGAAAAAAAAGCTTATATTTGAAAAAATGGGTTCGATGAATTTTGATTATAGTTTGGAGTTTATGTAGTTTAGTTTGGAGTCTTTATCCTCTATATATATAGCGTTTACGTTTTTGGGATTAAATTGTGTTTTTATTAGGTTGATTGCTGTGGGGTCATCTAATGTTTTAACATGAATCACTTTTCTGTATTTGTTAAAGATTTTGGAGTTTTTTACCCGTAAAGATACTGAACCAGATTTGGTAATAATTATTTGGTTTTTAAATAGGTTGATTGCAGATTTACTGTCAGGAATTGACGTACCATTGTTCGTGCTTTCTATCATGTTTAACTCTATTCTCGAAAGTGCATCCGCATTTCCGTTTTTAATACCTGCTTTATATTTAATTTTGTAGTCGAATTCGGATAGTTTTAGTCTCCATAGTTTTAAATTTGGTTCTTTAATTGAAAATAGCCATTGTAACGGTCTATGATCTGTTTCAATGAAAAACCTTTTTCCAAATAAGTATGATCGAAAATACTTAGTGGCCCATACTATTCCTAGTAGCTCTATTTCTATTGGACTGTAATTTATTTCATGCTCATTTAGAGTGCGACTGGTGTAACAAATTGGATGACCGTCGTGCGATAGTACGGCGCCAAGTGTATATTGACGTGCATACGTTGTTACTGTAAATTGTTTTTCAAAATCTGGATAAGCTAATATTGGTTCTGTAATTAACAGCTTTTTTAGTGTTTCAAAACTCTCGATATACTTAGGATCGTTAATGTTTACTTTTTGATCCCTTTTCAAATACTGGGTCATTGCTTTGGCGATCTTTGAGTAATCCTTGATAAATTTTCTATAATACCCTATAATAACTTTTTTATCTGTTTTTGAGTTTTAGGTAGTGGGTATTCTTTTACACACTTGATTTTCTTTGGATTTGGCTTAATTCCATTGAAGGTTACAATATGGCCTAGGAATTTATTTTCTTTCTTAAGAAATTCTGACTAATCCAACTGGACCATAAGGTTTACTTCTTGTAACCTTTTAAAAACCTTGTTCAATGAATTTATATGCTCTTCAAGTGATGTAGAATAAACAACAATATCATCTAGGTAGACTAAACATATTTTATTTATTTACTCCCTAAGGACGTAATTCATTTGATGTTGAAAAGTGGCTGGAGCTGTTTTTAACCCAAACGGCATTCTAAGGAATTCATAATGTCCATCTTCGACACTTAATGCTGTTTTGTGGATATCTTTTTCATCAATTTCTATTTGATGAAATTCCTTGGCTAAGTCCAGAGCTGTGAAATATTGGCATGTTCCTAGTTTCCCTAAAATTCCGTCTATATTTGGGATTGGAAACTTATCGTCGACGGTTATCTCATTTAATTTTCGATAGTCGATAATAATTCGCCATTCCTGTTTTCCACTGGCATCAACTTTTTTTGGTACGATCCATATAGGAACAGAATAGAGGGAGTTACTGTGTTGAATTATGCCCTTCTGTAGCATTTCTTCAACTTGGGTTTTAATTTCCTTCTTATGAATATAAGGATATCTATAGGTCTTTGCTTGTATGGGTACATCGTGGTTACATCGTGCGGTTCTAATAATATGCTTGATAGCGTTTGTAAATGATAGATTTGAGTTTTCATTGTAGAATAGGTTTTTAAATTTTTTTATCAGTTGCAGAAGTTTTTCTTTTTCAAAATGACTTAGGTGATGGGTTCGTATTTGTTCTGGAAGTGGTTTTATTATGTTTTCCTCTACTATACAAAAGTTTTCTAAGTTAACGTTGTCGTTTTTTATGGGGCTTATGTTTAAGTTTGTTTGATTATAATTATTATTTCATTTGTATGTGTCTACTACTGCTTCGTAGTTTTCTACATAGTAAATGCCTTCTTGTAAGGTATATGATGCGCAAGGTTGTTCCGATATGTAAACCAATCCGTGCTTTTGAGGGACTGTAATTAATAGTGGGCTTGGGTTTTTTTGTATACAGTGATTGGTAATGTTTTTTATATTATCTGAAAAATGTAACTTTAGTTTTGTCCTTTTTAATTTTAACTCGTTGTTTCTGAAGTCTATATTAGCTTTTAATGGTATAAGTATATCGTTGCCAATTAAACCTTCGTATTGTTTATGAAATTGTATAACGTACACTTCAATCTGTTTGTTGGGTATGTTAAATTCTTTAAAAAGTGGGATTATTGCTTTTTGTGTTATTTCTATTTGTTGACTAATGGTTTTGATATAAACTTTTTCTTTTAATGGATATAGGAATTTCGGGTTACATAGGTCTGGATTTATTATGGAGTGTGTTGCTCCACTATCGATTATGAATTTTAAAGGTCTAATATTTCCTTCTACTATTATATGTGGTAATTAGACTTGAGGCTGGTGAATGAAAATTTACCGGTTGCACCTTTTCAGGATTTAGTTTTTCTCAAAGATTGATATCCATTGGTTCTGGATTGCTTGGTTGTTGTTCGGTATTATGATTTGAGAAAGGGTTTCCAATTGTTGGGGTTTGGTTTAATGGGTTATTGAAATTAGATTGATTCCTAAAGTGGCTATATTCGTAATTAGTCTGAGGTATATATTTTTCATATTTTCGTTGAGTATTTCGAGTATTGTAATTTCTAAGATTATTTGTATTTTGTGGATTCTTTTTGTTTTTATCTTGATTATTGATTAAAGCTTCTTTAATTCCTAGCCAGGAGATAATATGATAATTTATTTCTATGACTTCACGTGCTTTGGTTTTTAATTTCGATTTTATTTTATCCGAAAAGAGGTTTAGAGCCAGTTGGTCATGTCTCAAAAGAGTTGGATGTATTATATCTATTAAACTTATAAAATTCTGTAATTCTCTATAATCACTGAAAAATTCTGGTGATCGTTCTAAGTAACTCAAAGGATCTAAGGTTAGTCATAGTGCCATTTCTGAAGATGACGTTTGCTTTGCAGTAAAAGGAGTATTATTTTCACTTAAGTTTAATTTTAATCGATTTGCTAACTCAGTCATTTATGCATAATCTGGTTTACAAAAAAAGGATTTTTATTTCACTTGGAAGTTTTCTTAAATTAATCACTAATTTGGTCGCTTATTTTATAACTTAATTTTAAAACATAAATGATTTTATCTTTGTTTTTATAAAAATATGACTCACTCTATGTTGATTTCTGATGTAGATACTTTTGATGACGTTGTCTTGAAATTCTTTATGTTTTTCGTAAAGGGTTGTGATGACTTTGAAGCTCTTTGTTGACCATTTTTGTGTTTCTGGTGGTGATGAGGCTTCTTGATGATTGTTAGTGGAGTTCCTATAGTTAATCCGTTGAATCTAAAACTGGAGCTTCTGATGCATCTGCTTGTCAGATCCAATTTTGAGTTCGTAGAGTAACAGTATTCTGAATGATTGGTGTCTTGATTTTTGCTCAAGTATAATTTCAGAAATTTAAATCTGGTTTTTTGAAAGTTCGATATTCTTTTTATTTTTTTTTTTTTTTTTTATTATTTTGATTCGATACGCTATTAATTGTTAACACAAAAGCCAATTTAAATTTTTGCTTTTTTAACACTTTTTTTATTAAAAAAAAAAAATTTTACTTAGCGTATCCTACCGACTGCGCCAATTATTATTTCCTTAATATCTTTAATCAAAAAAAATTGAAAGAAACACACTTTTTATCAAAAAGATTTATAAAAATGATCTTACATCGATCTTATGAATTGTACAACGGAACAAGCGTAACTGAGCTCTTAATTTGTTATGTCCTTTTTATATTCGAATTCTGTTCATTTAATTTTTAAGTTCTTTGAATATTTATTTATTTTTGTAAATCTTGCGTTTTAAATTCTTATGTTTAATTTCAACATATTTTAACATATTGTATACTTAAAGCTAGATCTTATTCTTTAATATTTATTTATTTTTTATAAATTCTCATGTTTCAATTCTTATGTTTTAATTTCAACATATGTTAACATATTGTGTACTCAAGGCTAGATCTTATCCTTTTAATATTTATTTATTTTTATAAATTCTCGTGTTTGAATTCTTATGTTTTAATTTCAACATATGTAAGCATATTGTGTACTTAAAGCTAGGTCTTAGAAATTAGTGTTATATAAGATAGGGTTACGTTCCCTATAATTAATATTCCTATCATCTATAACATCTAGACTCATAACGCCCGGAAAAGAAAATGAGCTGCTAAAAGTTATAACAGAAAACAAATGTGAATACCACTCAACCCGCAAACCAACATACTGGCCAACAGACATAAGAAAATCTCCAGATCTGCTTGACTTTTACATAACCGAAGGGATCTCGTTTAACTACTTACAAATAGATAATATACAAGATCTCTTATCAGACAATATTCCAGTTCTGCTAACCCTAGGAGTAAAGGCTAACATAATTAAACGTAAAATGAACCTAACCAGCAAAAACACAGACTAGAAGTATTTAAAAACAACCTCGAGAATATAATCAACTTGAAAATAAAACTCAAAAGCAGAAAAGATTTAGAAAGATATACAAAACTATTCATCGAACAAAAAAGAACAGCAGCAACCATAGCCACACCTGAACCAAAAGAAAGATATTCTACAACGAGAATAACATATACCGCAGAAATAAGGGAATTCATCAAAGAAAGAAGAAGAACACGAAGAATATAGCATAATACCCGCAACCCAGCCAATTAAAATTCCTTCAACCGTATCACCAACAAAGTCAAAGAAATTATCAAGTCATATGAATCAAAATACTTTGATAAATATATGAAAGAGTTAGGTCCAGATAAGGAAAAGGATTATACCCTCTTGAAAGCAACACGTAAACTCAAACGCCCACTTATCAGAGTGCCTGCGCTGAGAAACGAGCATTGAAATTGGGTACGTACAAAATAAGAAAAAGCAGAACTATTTACGCGCCACATAGCAACTGTCTTTGAGCCACAAGATATCAAATCCAACATAAAACCGGACCTGAAATTTTAAGCACACAAAAAAATAAAAAAATTCACTGCATATGAAATAGCCAACGAAATAGATAACTACCTTAACATTAAAAAATCTCCTTATGTGGATCAAATATCACCAGGTCTACTAAAAGAACTTTCAGCGAAGGCAATTTACATGCAAATGTACTTATACAATGCTTGCTTGAGGCTACAACCTATCTCTGAAAGTTTCAAATAAACTAAAATCATCATGATTGAAAAACCGGACAAACCTGCTGAGGAAGTCACATCACCTATATCACTCATACCAACGATCTCCAAACTATTTAAAAAACTGCTAATGGAAAGACTAAAACCGCTTGTGAACATCCCGGACTTCCAGTTTGGGTTCAGAAATAATCATTCAACTATAGATTAGATTCATAGAATTACTGACAAAATAGAACAAGCCTTCGAAGATAAGAAATACTGCTCTGCAGTATTCCTAGACGTGTCACAGGCGTTTGACAGAGTCTGGCACAAAGGTCTTATGTATAAAATGAGCCTAATGTTACCAAGTAATGTCTGCAAGATACTAGAATCATACATAAATGGTTGTAAATTCGGAGTATCTCACGAAGATGCCATAACGAGCTATTACCCAATTAAAGCGGGTATGCCACAAGGTAGTGTTCTTCTACCAATCTCGAAAGAAACGTTCATAGGCACCTTTGCAGACGACACTACTATACTTGCAACAGATAAAACCCAAGCTATAGCAATAGAAAAGCTTCAAACCATGCTTGATAACATCAGTAACTGAACCACAGACTGGAAAATAAAACTAAACAGAGAAAAGTCAATACATGTTACATACTCACTACGCAAAATCGATATGAACATGTACACATACCCCAATGGCAAAAAAATCCCACAATCTGACTCAGCTAGATACCTTCGGCTTCACTTAGATAAAAAGTTAAACTGGAAATATCAGGTAAGGCAAAAGGCCAAGCAGATTAAACAATTAACATACAAACTATACTGGCTCATTGGGAAGTACTCCAAATTGAACAATTTATCTATCAATCATAAAACCAATATGGACCTATGGAATCCAACTTTGGGGGTGTACTCAGAAGTCGAACCGAGCCATAATCCAAAGAAGCCAGAACAAACTCTTACGCCTTATCACTAATGCATATAGATACATATATAGATGACTAACGAGGAACTTCATGCAGATCTGAATATTCAACGGGTCGAGGAAGTAATATATGAATATGCTAACAAGCATAAGAAAAGACTGTTCTACCACTCAAACACGGAGGCCATAATATTGATGGATACCACCAGTTATGTATAAAAAAATATAGTTATGTATAATTTATATATATTACTTTTATTTCTTTATTACAATTCATAATAACAATAATATAATATGAAATTTTTATTACAACAATATAAATAATAATTACTAAGTTCAATTTTTGTTATTAATTCTTATTATAAATTTTCGTAACTTTTCTCGTGACACAACACATTCAATTACTTTTTCAGACTACTCTTTTCGATATAAAGTCTAACCGAAGCTGAAAGCAAGTTAGACCCATTCTACACAGGCCAACTCACAGCAGAAAACTCACAGCGAAACCGGTTATTTTCATATAAAACTCACAGAGTTGCTGTAAGTTTCTGCTGTGATTTGGCCTGTGTAGAATGGGTCTTAGCGGGATATTGATTAGAGCTTGTTTACTTGCTTTCAGCTCAGTTAGATTTTGTTAAACTTATTATATATAACATCAAGCTACACGAATTAACTTATGGGGATTATGACCAATGGATCAACAGCCCAGATACACACAGTAGCACAAGTTTCATAAAAATCTATGTAAAAACATTAATACGTAAATTCACTTCAGTTTTCTTAAATAAAAGAATTTCTCACTGTAACACTTTCAAATCAATTTTTTGCGATTCATTTTCATCAAATCTTGCATTGTATACTTTTTTTTCGAATCCATTACCTTAAATTTTGATCGCTTTAAATACTTAATAAAATGAAAAATACATAACTATAGGAACTTATGATTTTTTTCTAAAATGTCTTTTCGTTGTTCATTTAACTTATTATTTAAAAGCATTCTACACAATATACTCAAAAATTTTAAAATAATATAACAAACTATTTGAGTACTTTCTGTAAAACTTTTGGTTAAAGAAATTAAAACAAAGGAGAAGAGCAAACTTGAAATTAATATATTAGTATTTGTAAAGGAAACTGTCAAAAGAAGGGATTAAGATATTTTTAAATAATATAACTAAAAAGCTGAGTATTTTGTGTAGAACTTTTGGTTAAAGAAATTAAAAAAAGAGAGAAAAGAAAACTCTAAATTAATATATTAGTACTTGTAAAGTAAACTGTCAAAAAAAAGATTAAGATATTTTTAAATAATATAACTAAAACTTTGTGCATTTATCGTAAAACTTAATGCAAATAAAAAGAGAATTCAGAAAAAAGAAAAAACAATCTCACAGAATGGAAATGATTGAGAAATATAAGTGGGAATATACTTTAAAAAATTTCTTTTTATATAACTTGTTTTTAATAAAGCTCAGTTGAGAATTAAAATTATATTAAAAAACGTTGTCGTTAATATATAAACATATATGTATAATATAAAACAATTACTAGAATCTTTAAAAGCTTTATTTATAAAGTTTGAGACATTTTTCACATTGATATTTAATTAAAATAAATATTATTTAAAAGCACAGTTAAACGTTTAAGATTTGTTTAATGTGTTTTAATTAACACAGTAAGTAATACTTTTGCTTCAACATTATTTAAAAGCTTATAATTTTATTTAAGATTTTTAAAAAGCGGTTCAAGAAAGATAAAAAAAATAAATTCAAATAGTGTTAAGACGTTAAAGCCAATGAAAAATCCGACTGTACCACCAATGGAAACTGTTACACATTAGATATAAAAATAATGATATTAGTAAATAAAATAGTACTCACCTAAAAAATCAGAAAATGTGAATATAATTTGTCGCTTTAATCTTATATTGGGATATTTTTCCATACCCACAACGATCCCAACGCTTCCAAGCAGCTCAGATGAAAATGTAACTTGCTGTAAAATGTAATATGATTTGATGAAATTTTGAAATTTTCTCATAACTTTCTTTTTGTACTTCAATTTTTTCCATGACGATGTTAGAATCTTGACAGTTTTGTACACAAAAGCAATTGACAGGCTTAAGTGTATTTGGGTGGATTAGCTCCAAAAATGAATCTAAAAAAACCTATTATTACTTGAAAAACTTAAACAAAGAAAATTACTTTCGTATTTTGGAAAACAAGTTTTAAGAGTTTTGTAGTCGCAAACCTTTTTGGAATTTTTGGCTGAAATTTTTTTAAATTCGAATAAATTATTTTTAACTGAAATATTTTAACACTAACTGATAATCCTACTTATAGTTATTTTCCACCGACGCTTGTACACTGCATTAGCCCCCCGAAGAAAGAAGAAAATTTTCTATTCGCAACACACTAATAGAGTTTGTATGACAAGCCTAGCAAGTTGTTAAAATCTGCTCTTATGTATGTGGCGGACAAATTTGTCAAATAGTAATTTAAAATAAAAAAACTAATATATTTTACGTAGTAGGTTTCAATTAAACATGAAATTTGACTTGATTGCCATTTTTCATTTTAGTTAGAGAGATAGATAGGGAGTTCAAAAAATTATCATAGGATATTTAAAAAAATTATTTTTGTCTTATAACAAAATAATTATTGTTAATTAAATTGTCATAAAATTTAGAAAAATATTATTATTATAAATGATTTTATTATATTTCAAAAAATTAATAATTCAAAATAAAATTTGAAAAATGAAAACTATTTCCGTTAAAAAATAACAAATTAATAAAGTGATGCTAAGGCAATGCACATGTGTTTATATTTACATATATACGTTTTGTGTATGTCCTCTAAATATTTTCATGTATTTTTTAAAAATAATTGAATTTAGTTATAAATATTTAACTTATTTTTATAACCGATATTATGTAAATATTTTTATGAATTTTTTATAATTATTTCTTTTATTTGATATGTTCTAGTTTGCTTTTCCCACCTATATATTTTATTAAATTTAGTTATACATCAGCGGTGGCCAAACTTTTGGCCACTATGGGTGACTTGTTTTTTAAGTTATAAGTAAGAGTTATATAGTAAGAGAAATAAAATTTAAGATTAGTAATAATTTTTGAAAAAAATTTAGATAATGCCAATTCGATTTTAGTATTGTTATTTTAATAAGAAAATGATTTTTTATCGCTAATTAATAAAATCATAAACGAACCGTTTGTTCTTTTTTTTTTTTATTATTGTCAATGCGAACAATGCTATTGTAAGTGCAAGTTAAATATTATTTTTCATGTCATATCAGAAGATGCACTAGAAACATGACATTGCATATTTTCGGCAAGCCTTTCATATTGCGGCTCATATGTACTCATAGCTATTCGTAAACAAGTTTTCAAATACTCGCTCGTGCAACCAACCCTGATTTTTCATTTTGATGGTAGAAAAGGTTCTTTCGCACAAGTAAGTAGATCCAAAAAACGTTGTTAAATATGCTGCACATCTCCATAAACATGGATATTTTTCTTCGCAAATTAAGTTCCAAAATTTATTCAAAGATAAAGCTCTTTATTTTAAAAATAAATTGTAAATCACATACCCACTTTTCATCTTCCAATTGAGGATATCATTTATTAATAGTTACTAGAAATTTTTTTATTTCTAGCAAAAGTTCTAAGAATATTTTTAAAAATTTGACACTGTGTGGGGTAAGAATATAAATTAGTTCAAATGCTTCCCACATTGTTCTTACTACTGGCGTAGTATTAAAATATATTTTCAATTTATAACACTTTAATTTAATTGCTTATAATAATTATTTTTTACATGAATATTATCTTGAATAATACATTTTTAAGAACAAAACATTTAATATTTTTTGTGTTATTAATTTAAACAAAATAACTTACTGACTGAACTGTTTGTAACATGACAAGTAAGTAAACTTTCAGAGCCTGCTTGGCATATTAAGTATTTGTAAAAACTACTGCATTTTGTTTGTATTTACATTAAATTTAGTTTTTTAATTAAATAAATTTGTGTCATGTCACCACAACGGCCTAGCCACCTTTAAATTCACGTCTTTGCAAACTGTTTCAACGAGTAGAATTGACTATTTTGAATGCACAGTTCATCACATCTTCTGAATTAAATGGTAGTTGGTAAAGCTTGGAGTATCATCAACATTATTACAAAGACTAATAAATCTATTATGAGCCCCAACCATAGAGGGTGCTCCATCAGTAGAAATTGATACCATCTTTTGTATTGGAATCTCTGCTTTAGTAATGGAAGATTCGAACGAATTATATAAATCTTGTAAAATAGTTAACAATTCTTCTCTAACAGACATATCTCGGAAACACATTTGAACAAATATACAAAGCTGTACGGTATCAGTGATATCCGTTGATTCATCTAATTGTAAGGATAGAAACCTGCATTTATTGATGTTTTCTTGTAAAATCTCCTTTAAATTTTTGCTCTTTGCTTCTAATCTACGCATAACGGAGTTTCTCGACAGCGGCATTTCTTTGATTGAAGCATTTGTTTCAGTTTTGTTCTTAAATTTTTGAAATAATAATTCTCCTGCTTTATTAAAGCTTTCCTTCCATATTTCATCATCTTCAAAGGGTTTCTTATGTTTTATTAATATTTCAGCTACCTTAAATGAAGCCATTGTAGCTGTTTTGGACTTCATGGCTGACCTTGCAAGAAATGACTGTTTAATATTTAATTGTGTCCTTAATTGCTGAACTTTGGTTTTTCGTAACTCGGTGCCAAGAGGGAAACTATTCTCATATTGCCTATGAACAGTCCTAAAGTGTCTTTCAGTATTGGCCCGTTTGGGAAGTGCAACGCTTGAAAGACAAATAATGCAAATACATTTATCGTTTTTCATAGCGAAGAAAAATTCTTGCTCCCATTCATCATTATAGTGATATATTTTTGGCTTCTTGGAGCTTGTGTTCGGAGGACTCATTTTTTTACGTGGATAAAAGATTAAAATTTAAAATAAATGGAATTTATTACCAATGAAATAATAGAAAATGGTATTAAAAGCAGAACCTAACACTAAATTATGCCTACTATTACTATTGATGACTTTCATTTGCATTATATGATTATGCACACCACAAAACTCAGTACCGGATTCTATGCTATTGCTATTTTGCATAGTGACAGTAACAGTGATTTTATTTGTATGCAATTTTTATTTGAGTTCATTATTTATCGTTAATCCTAGTAGTATTTATGCGAAATAAAAATAAAATATAGAAACTTAATTTTTTAAATATATTCATTGACCTCTTCGATTTTACTTATTGTTAGCTTAAACTGCTATTTACACAAAATTATACTTACATATTTCTCGATTTTGCACCTTTTCGAAAGCTCTTTAACTGAGAAGCGCTCTATAAATGTTTGCCAAGATAATGGTAGTGCAACCATCGCACTTACTACCTTAAAGCCTAGGGCACACCAACGCTTCTGAAGTGGCTTCAGAAGCCGATTCAGAAGCCGATTCAAAAGCAGCTTTAGAATCCAATTCAGAAGCGGATTCAGTTGCCGCTTTAACTTTATTTAATGGGTGTATCAAAATCTGGCTGACAAGTTTTTTTTAATGTAGGATGCTTTTTTTTGTTTATTATTGTTAGTTATACCTAAATATTGCTAATTTTTTGTTATTATAGTTTACAGTTAATTTTTAGTGTTAGTTTATGCCTCTTGCTATTAAATTTTTTTATTTTTGCTAATAATTGCTATTATTGGTAGCAATTATTGATTTTTTTTTTTTAATAAGACTTTTCAATAAACTAATAAATGTATGCCTATGGCGACAATATTGTTGCTACATGAACTTGAAGATAAAAAAATTGATAATATCCACTCAATTCTTAGAAGTTAGTCTGAGTTTTAAATATCTGCATATCTAATGGTGGCGACACTAATAATATTCTATCAAAGGCGGAGTTAAAACTAGTATAAATTTGTCGACTAATGTCTGATGTAATCTGATCAACATCCGTTGATATCGATGGAATGCATTAACTCGCGAATGTCACCCACTCTCTATTGTCTTTATTTGATTACAAAATAATTTTTGTAAATCCGATTTTATATTGATTATATATCCGATTATATTGATTAAATATTACTCCTTTTATGTTATTCATCGATAAATTATTAATACCCTATTTAATATTTGTTTGACTTCCAAATGTACTTCGTCAAAATCCAAAAAAATTTTTCCATAAAAGCCACAGTCATTGTCTTAAATTGAAATATTAAATTTACTACCAATTTTTTAAAATTTAAAAAAAGCACAAAATTCCCGACTTTTTCAAACTAAAATTTTCTCACCACATTTCAACATGATAGAATAGCATTTTGGTGAATAGTGAGAATTAGATTGAAACGTTTAAACGTCAGTGAGAATGAAAACAGTTTTCTTATTCTCACTTCTCGTCGAGAAAGCACCCCAGCCCTGGAGAGTTAGAGTTGGTTGATACTCCTCTTCTCTTCTGTCCTTACATACTACCTTGCCACCAGTGTATGTAAGCCTTACATTTTCCTGATGTTATATTAAATAAAATCTGTTATTATTTCAAAAGCATGTTTCAATTCTTCAAATTAGAATTTACATTTAAATCGTAAAAGTTGTAATTTTAAATGTCAAATGCGGAGATTTTTTCTGATGTAGAAAAACAGTTGCACAAAAGAATAGTTTAGCAAACTACATTTTACTTTTTTTTGTTGAAATTAAATATAGGAAACGTAAAATAATGTATTCAATAATTGTAAATGAAGCTAAAATTTAGCAATTTCTCTTATGATTTTGATAAGATTGTATTGTTAATCTAAATACAAAATAAAATACTTTTCTATTGTTAGAAATTCTATGCTGTAACCTACCGTTATTCCAATAAAAGTGAGGAATACAGCTACAGAGTTCATAAGCCAAATTCAATCGGCATTCTTGTAAGCAGATCCCTCTAGTATAAATAGTTGAATGTGTTAAGTTGCTTTCATGAGGAAATCTACATCGTCTCTGTGTAATAGTTGTATCCCTTCAAATTACATCAATATGATGTCAACACTAATATAGTCTTTTAATCATACCTTTGATAATTTTTATCTGCAATAATTTCTGTAGATTTTGTTTTAATATTGTATGTTGTAGCCATATACCCTAGCCCCTTAGCAATATTAGCAATATCAGATGGGCTATGAATGAATGTCTACAAATAAAATATATTTATGAAACTTTTGCGTACTTATTAATTAAAACGAACTGATATTGCACATTGGAATCCAATTACTTCATATGTTATATCCCCATCAAACATATTTCCAGAACAAACACGATCGTAATCTAATTCATTATAATCTTTGTAATAATCTTTTTTAAGTTTCTGGCCTTTGATAATAGCACTCGCAGAAGTTTGACTTGCCAAAAAATTATTAATCATGTAACATATACCGAACTCAGTAAGTACTTGCTCCGTCTTCATATAACCTGTAGAGGCTCTACTTATGACACGTAATTTTGGATCTTTAAGCTGTGTCAAATCTGGTGTTAGATCATATATGAGACTCATGTAACTAGCTGGATCGATCTTTAAAGACTGTCAAAAAAAAATTTCCGTTATTATTTTTAGTAGAATTTACTGCTTCCCAAAATTAATTCTAATATAATAAATATAATAATAAATAAATAATATAATAATAATATAATAATCAACTAACAAAATTATAAAGTAAATTTGATATTTATTAAACCTAAATAAAATAAACTTTACAGTACAAGCTCAAATTTTATTTGATCATTGTCAGTTTTAGCATTGGCATATCCACATCTGCTAGCATAGAAAATACAATCAAAGATTGGGAAGTCCCAGCGGGAATTCGAGCATTCGAAAATACCTTTCAAGTGCTCTAAAATCAGCCCCAAGTGCTTGATATTCATAAGAGACTTTATAGTCAAATATTGTATTGTAGTTTATTAGAGTGTTAGGATAAAAGACTATAAGAACTATAAGATATTATTAACTAAGATTATCCAATAGGAAACAAGTAAGCAATTTAAAATAAGATTAACCAATCAAAAACGATCATACAATTTAACTAATTTCAACTAATTAAAATCAATTATACAATTTATTTAATGTTAACCAAATAAAAACAAGTATATAATTTAATAAAAATTAACCAATAAGAAACTATTATAATATTAATACAATCAAAATTAAAACATCTCCCACAAATAAATAAGCGAGAGTGTGATCCTTTAGTATGTAATTAATGTATGAAAATCTCGACTTACATATGTATACATAAATTAGTTTATTAGCATTAATTAATAAAAATATTTAAATTAAGAATGTATGGGTTATATACGAAAATTGAAAATTCAATCAACTAAGTTAGTAAATGCAATATTGTTTTGCAAGCTTGGCAAAAAATAATATTGCATATTGAAACAAAAAATAAAAATTTTTTTGGTCAGAAAAGTACTATAAAAAAAGTAATTTTCTTCAGAAGTGTGTTTTAATTTTTCTTTGGACTTACAAAACCGGCCGAAACGGGCCAAAACTTTGTTGGTTAAAAGAATAATTAAGATGAATACGAAGTTGTTCTCTGTTAAATAAATTCCAAATAAAACTTTTTTATTTTTTAATAAAAGTGATTTTTAAATAAAACAGATAGAGATTTTTAATTTTAAATAAAAGTGAAAGAATCTTTCTAAATAAATTTCGAATAGAACTGATAGAGTTCTTTTTTAAATAAATAATAAATGAAAGTGATATAATTTTTTGATTCCTGTTAAGGCACTTGATGTAAACTGGTCTTTAGACGAGCAAGGTAGACCTGGAGAAAAAATGGCACACATAAAGTTTAACATTTATTGAATAAGAATACCACATGTGTAAAATTATAGAGTTTTAGTTTTGTTGAGATCAAATTAATAAAGATATACTTGTTGTTGTTAATGAATAAGGATATATACATATAGTTGTTGTGAATAAAGGAATTTAAAACCAAACTATAAATTTACATATTTGTTACACCTACAGCCAAAAAGCTGGCTGTACATTTTGGCGACCACGACAGGACATTTGAAAACTTTTTGCTGTCATGCAGGAATTCAAAGAATTCAAGGCTCAAAACCCACAGTAAAGCGGTCAATAACCACTTTGAAAAATTATGTTCTAACCAAATCGGACACTCTAAATGTGAATGAATTACAATGCAGATTAGAAATATTAGAGTCGTATTGGAAATTGTTGAATACGCATCAAACTGCATTTCAAAGGTAGCAAATGATATGGGATTAGCAGAGACGAAAGGAGAATTGGGAGATCTGTATTGCGAGGCAAAGTTAAGATATCATCATTGATGCCTACAAATAGTGCAAGTATAGCAGATATGAGTAGAACCTTCAAATACATTCAAATTAACCTAAGCCTCCAACGCTAAAACTATCGCAGTATACAGGAAAATATTCAGACTTTTCGAATTTTATATCAGTATTTACCAAACTAGTAGATGATAGTCCCGAAAAGTCAGTAACTGAAAAGTATAGTCATTTACGTAATTTCGGAAATCTTCGAAATCCAAAAGGTCGAAAGAGGTAATGCAGCTCACTTAAGAAAATTAATTGATGCTACCAGCTCTCATTTATGTGCACTTAAATTAAATTACGCTTCGAGAGAGTAAAGGAAAATTCTTTATGCATTAACTCCTTGAAAAAGTGTCACGGAGTAAAACAATGTCGATCAACAAATTGTAAAGTATGTTCCAGACCACATAATGCTATATTACATTGCTACATTGTGAAAATGGCCCAGTTATCCTATCTAATGACGTTTCAAGTGAACCTAAGTTAGCTGAAAGGGCTGAGGGTATCTATAATTCAAACCAGGTGCTTCATGAATATACAAACGCAACATTGCATTCCTCAGATAAAACAGAAAACCATGTTTTTTTGGTAATAGCTATTATTAAATTAAAGGTTAGATTTGGCTCTTATCAATTAGCCTAAGTGTTGCTAGATTCGAGCTCCCAACAGAATTTTATAACCGTAGACTTAGCACAAAAACTTTATGTGCAGAGAACAGTTACCAAATCTACAAAAGACAATTTTTGGGTGGATTGTTTGTGGAAAGATTAATTCATTTGCAGTAAACCTGTTATGTAACACAGTTTCGGTAGATAACCACTTACCCCAGGACATAGCACTAAATGACCTTGTAGTATGATTCTGGGAGATCGAAAGTCCGAAAGTAGAGTTAGTGATACGTTGTGAAAAGAAGCAAATTTGTGAAAGTATGTTTTGCGGCTTCAGGTAGCTTATCTATTTAAAGACTCACCAGAAGTTCTGGGCAATTCAACTGACGCAGCGAAAAAGAGATTTATCATGTTGGAAAAACGATTTAAAGAAATCCTGTACTTCAAATAAAGTATACACAGTTTATAGAAGAATATGTCAGCTTAGGACACATGGAATTGGTCAACTAACTGAGTATACCAAATAGTCATTACTATCTACCACGTTATGGCGTTATAACGTCAAAAAAAAGTCAACTACATTATGGGTAGTCTGTGAACAATTTTGCTTAATGATATTCTTAGGGTCGGACTAACAATACAAGATGATTTGTTTTCGATATTAATTCGATTTTATTGTTGTAGATTTGCTTTAACTGTGGACATCGTAAAAATGTTTCGACAAATATTAATCCGAAAGAATCAAAGTAATTTCCAATTAATACTATGAAGGAATAAATTTCCAACAATTTCAGCTAAAGACACTGACATATGAGTTAGCATCATCACCATTTCTCGCAACGAGGTGTATCAATTATTTAACTGATAAATTTGAATCTATTGTAGTTTACCTGACGGAGCTAAAGTTATAAAAAGTAATATGTATGTTGATACTTTATTAACAGGAGCAAATACCATGGAAGAGGTTATGAAGTTTAAAGATCAATAACTTACCATAATGAGCTCTGCCAAACTAGATCTGCACAAATGGTCATAGAATTGTACTCAACTAGAACATCTAATTTTAGATGTATCTTACGAAAGGGTAATAGGACAATGACATAATACAAACTCTTGGAATAATATGGGAAAAATCGAAGGATTGTTTAATATATATTCATCAAGATGTATGATACAAAAGTGACTAAGGGAATATTTTTATCAGAAATGTCAAAGTTGTTTGACCCTTTAGGACTATTATGTTCACTAATATTAAGGGCAAAATTATATTTTCAGAAGTTGCGGCTACTAAGATGAATGGGATGAATCATTGCCTATGTCAAAACACTAATACATGGCTTTTCTGATGATTCGCTTCAAGCTTAAGGTTGTTGTCTCTACATCAGAAGTGAAGATCAACATGGAAATGTTTCTAATATGTAACAATTTGTGTACCCTGATTTAACGCAATTTTACTACCAATTACCCAATTATAACTAATCTGTCTTTGTTTGCATCAATTCCCACATTTTTATCTCACAAAGTATACTAATTATCACGGTTTTACCTAAATTTACTTTAATTAACCTATTTTTTACTAATTTAGCTCAAAAGTCGATCGCATGAACATTCTTTTAATAAATTAGCACATGCAATTGTTGTTCTTCGACCTTTGCTTACATGATTGACATTTGAGTTTTGGATTCGTTGTCGAGGGGGTCGGCCGCCTTAATTAATTAAATAAAAGAAAATATTTTGTAATACTTTTGGGTGTGAAGTATAGAAAAAAAAGGAGTTAATTAAATAAAAGGAGTATAGTTTGTTTTTATTCTAAATGATATAAAATAAAAGGGATTTAATTAAATACTAGAAAAATACTTACTTTCGAGTGTAAAGTATGTAAAATAAAAAAAGAAAAAAAGAGTTGAGTAAATAAAGGGAATATTGTTTGTTTTTATTTTAAATGATATAAAATAAAATGGATTTAATTAAATACTAGAAAAATACTTACTTTTGAGTATAAAGTAAATAAAATTAAAAAAAAAGAGTATTAAATAAGTAAAAGGAATATAGTTTGTTTTTATTGTAAATTATAAAAAATAAAAGCGATTTACTTAAAAACAAGAAAAATTACTTTATATAAAAACATTATACAAAATCAAAAACGGTTAAATAAATATACTTCGTTTTGGTGCAAATAAGGTCAAAAAACAAGATATAACAAAAAGTGGCGGAGCCGGTAGGATTCTGGTCAGCAAACATATTATTTTCAATAATGCTAATAAATCCAGAATCCTGCTAAAGAACCAAAGTTCATCCACCGTTGGACACGCACCAGCCCTCTTAAAAAGGGTTCACCAACTTCATCAGCGGTTTTAACAACGAATAACGAAGAATCAACGACATCAGGGGAAACAATATTTTCACCCCCTGCTACTGAATCAAGTTCACCGCCAAGAAGGAGCAACTCACCAAGACAACTAAGAAGCGGTACCATACTACTGACCCCAGGTATTTTAGTAAATTTAAGTAAAGTTTTATATTGTATAGAAAAAAGAGTGCGAGAGAGGGATCATTTTACGGTACAGCATTATGATTTAATTGATCGCGAATTAGAGAAAATTGTGAAATTAGAAATGACAAAATTAGAAATTTAAAAGATCACACTAAGCTGTTCAGTGTGATATAGCAAAGTTCAACAATGGCTGAGTTCTGAAATGCAGTGATACATTGCAGTGTAATTTTCTAGATACTTTTTACATTGCTTCAACAAAAAATTTGATACACTTATTGCGTGATTCATGTGCATCTAATACAATCGTAAAAGTTTCGAACTCATGACATTGTATATCATGTGCAGTTTGACATTTATGAACTCATGACAATGCATTACTGCGGTAGCCTCTCTCTCACCCTCTTAATTTAGAAAAAATAAATTTTAAAAACCATAATATAAATTTAATTAATATGTCAAATCGTGCCTTAGGTTTAAACGACTCTCCTTAAACTTTCCTTTACTTTGAGCCAGGCACGTAGCCAGGGGGGGGCGCAAGGGGCGCTAGCCCCCCCCGAAATTTTAGAAAATCAGATTCTTTGTATACTTTCACATAAAAGAGCAAAGATGGAAATTTTATTATCATACTACGTTTCTTATTCTCCTATTATTATTATTATTTTTATTTTTATTATCTACTATTATCATTATTTCAATAATATTTCATCATAAAAAACTCAGCCGACTACGAGTCTTTTCAGATTCAAGTTTATTAAAGGAAACAACGCATATTCTATTGAAATATTTCAAGTTTCTCGCCACCTTCAAAAGTTCGAAAATTATTCTTTACATAGGGAAGCACTGAATTGCTTTGTTTGCATTCGGACAGCAGTATAGAACTCATCTGTCAAACATTTTAAGTTTGTAGTTTTTTTGTGACCAAGAAAATACAATGAAGCGTCAACAAGGCCAAAAATCCATCATTTCTTTTTTCAAAAGACCAAAAACACCAAGTCACATCGGGGAAGAGAATATTAATAGTAAGTAGCGTGATCACTTATATCATATCACATATTCATGTGATAACATAGACCTTTTGAATTCCTTACTGTGTTTTTAAGCTCAGCAAAAATTATAATAAAAAAGTTTTAATCGTCAATGTTCACAAGCATGTATGTGTTGTTATTGTTTTATAGAAGAGAACTCAAACAAAAGTGAGAGTAACGAACGAAATGACTGCAGTTCTAAAATCGATTTGAAATCAGGATTGAAGCGTTATGCTAAGAATAAAAACAAGAGTAAGTTGTATTTTTGGAATAACGATCAACAAATCTCACAATCTGAGAAGTTTTACATAACGAAAATAAAAACTGGTGGTTTGATTTTGCAGATGAGGACCAAATATCACAGTCAGTTATCTGTGACAGTGAATCTGAAGATTTCGACCAAAACAGCACTCAAGAAATTGTTGAGACCCTATGGAAAGCTAACCAATTTGATATCGGGAAAGCAAATCGCGATTCTCTAGATGATGTTATGAGAAAAAATATTTTATATTTAAATATTCCCTGTTACAGTCGGAAAGTCATGCAATAGAAGCTTTCAACCTAAATGGATAACCAAAGATGGCTTTGATTTTTTGGCATACTCAACGAGTGAAGATGGCGTATTTTGCAAGAAATGCTGGTTATTTCATCATGAAGGAGCTGGCAAGGGATATCATCAGGATCTGGGGAAATTAGTCACCATTAGTTTCCGAGATTGGAAAAAAGCCATAGAAACTTTTAAAAAACATATGAGCATGGGATATCATAAAGAATGTGATGCGCGAGCCACTTCATTCCTCCAAGTAGCATCTAGAGAGCAACTTGATATCTTATCTCGATTAGATATCCAACATGCCAAAGAAAAAGAAGAAAACAGGGCCGCTCTTAGACCAATTATTGAAACAGTATTGTTTTGCGCAGAGCAGGAATTACCTTTAAGAGGAGATAATGATAGCGGTGCTTTCTCTTTGAAACGACCTGAAAAGAAAGACGGAAAGTTTCGGGCTCTTTTGCGATTCAAAATTAAATCTGGCGATAAGGAATTGGAAGAGCATATTACAAACAGCGCAAAGAATGCTACCTATTTAAGTCCTCAAATGCAAAATGAAATCATTCAATTATCTTCTGATATCGTGACAGAAAAAATCATTAATAAAGTCTCTAATACTGACTGCTTCAGTCTTCTTGGCGATGAAACCATGGATGCTTCAGGTACTGAGCAACTATCACTATGTTTGCGGTACGTCGATTTTTCGAGGAATCTATCTACTCCAGTAATAAGAGAAGACTTTGTTGGCTTCGTCCCCATCGAAGATCAATGTTCTGAAATTCTCACTAATATTATTCTACAGCGGTGTAAGGAGCTTAAACTGGACATGAATAAGTGTGTCGGACAAGGATACGATGGCGCCGCAAATATGGCAGGTCATGTAAGTGGAGTTCAGAAGAGAATAAAAAATAAATATAATAACGCAAGATATTATCATTGTGCGAGTCACCGTTTGAACCTTGCGGTTTCGAATGCGATGTCAATCCCCGTAATTCGTAACTGTCACGGGGTTGTTGGTCAAATTGTAAATTTGCTTAGAAACTGTTCAAATGCAAACAAGACTTTTCGAAAAATTGTCGAGAAGCATGCTCCAGATAGTAAAAAAAAGCGACTACTTCGTCTTTGTGAAACCAGATTTATTGAAAGACATGAGAGTATTATAACATTTATGGAGCTTTTTGAATGCATTGTCATCAGTCTAGAAGAAATAGCTGGGAGGACTTGGTCTATATCTTCAACAGCATCTGTTCTTCTTGCAGCAGTTCAAAGAAGTGACTTTATCGTAAGTCTTGTAGTTTGTGAAAAACTGCTCAGCTTAACTCTCCCACTGTCAGTGTTTCTACAAGGAAAGTCTTTGGATTTCATCTCTGCTATCAACCACACGAAAGAAACATTACATTCTCTACGACAAATTAGAGACACAGCTGATGATTTTTTCGGACAACTTTTCCGTTCTACGTCACAACTGATGATTTATTTGGCATTGAGCTCCGGGCTCCAAGGGTTATATCCCGTCAAAAAAACCGTGCAAACCCGCAAATTGCATCAAATGAAGCTTATTTCAGAACCACAGTATTTCTCCCGTGCATCGATGCTTTAGTTCAAAATTTGACAGAACGATTTCTTGAAAATGAAGATATTCTACCAAGCTTCCAACTTCTTCTCCCAGGATTTGCTGATGTGAATAAAGCAGATGAGTTAGACAAATTAGCTCCATACTTTGAAAATGAGATGTCATCGTCTGCAGTAAAGGCAGAATACAGGTTGTGGTGTGCAAGAATATCATCGATCGACTGTTCAACTGAAGTTCTCAAACTGTTGGAGTATTGTGATGGAACCTATTTTCGCTCTATGAAACTTCTTCTTACCATTTTAGCTACTCTTCCAGTGACAACAGCTAGCGTAGAGAGATCATTCTCTACAATGAAAAGAATAAAAACGTTACCCCGAAGTGTAATGGGTCATGAGAGACTAAGCTCGCTTGCTATGATTTCCATTCACTGGGATAGTGAAGTTGATCCTGACGACGTCATTGACGCCTTAGCGAAAAAAAAATCAAGAAGATTACTTTTATAACACAATACTTTAATAAAAAAAAAACGAATTAAAATGTATGCTTAAAACCATACGGCAGAAGTTTTGATTCAAAAGACACACATTAAAATACTATCCACAAATTATTAAAACTTTAAAAGAAATGTCAAATAGACTTGGTATGAAAATGTATTTACCTCAATAAAACTGATGCAATTATATATACATATATTAAAATAAAACCAAACCTTTAAATCTTTAAAAAATCCTTAATTTTGCAAATAGACTCTGCGAGCCCACCCCGAAAAAAATTCCTGGCTACGGGCCTGCTTTGAGCGATTCTCTTTTAGCCAGCTCCACTCTAAAAGACTCTGATTTTGAACTCTCCTGGTTGAGTGCTATCCTCGAAAATTGCAAATTATCTGTTTCAAAACCAACTTTTAAGAAACAAACTGAAATTAAGGAAACTTTTCACTATGGTGGAGAGTTATATAAAATTGCGAAATTAGTGTCTCAATTAGTACTCTTATTTTCTGGTAACCACTAACTGGTAAGTCCTACATTATCCCAGTTGTAACTTATATAGAACGTATAATCATGGCGCTGAGGAATGCCTCGGAGCAACTTACAATACACGACCACATGATAATTTGACAAAATTTAACCGACCCACTTAATTCAAGAAAACTACAACCCACTGGAACTTCAAACAGAAAATATACGAACCAGTCTCTAGAGATAACCGAATCTTACCTCCGAAACTATATTTTTACCTCGGCGGGGTTTGCTATGATTTTTATTTTCTATTTTCTCAGTTGATTCTGGTGGCGTTGGGGGTGTAGGTATTTTTTCATGAAGTTCCGTGGGCGTTTTATCTTCCCTTGCGATGCCAAGCGATGACTGTACAGCTGCCGGGGGTAGACTTAAGGTGTTTTTAAGGTTTTCAATAAGATTTTTTTAAATTATGGTATCAACTTAAGACTTTTTAGCTTGTGACTATACGTGAACATATGTTGTTTTTTACAGGAGTCCATACCCCTCAGGACCAAACATAGGCTCGATCAATTCAATATAATTAAATTAACATATTATAAAGCATACAGCTCAATGCACTGTCAATGCAGAAGACAAAGAAACCTAAAGAAACTAATGGAAAAAATTAAAAACGAAGAACAAGAGAAACAAAAAGTCTACCTCAACAAAACCAAAAAGAAAATTGAATACCACACCTACATTGGTAGGAGACGAAAGATCATACAGATTCGTTATCAGAAGGCTTCCTTATAGTATCCATTACGAAGAAATAAAAGCAGAGCTAAAAAATCTAGGACATGCATAGTAACTAATATTAAAAATAGATTTCAGCACTAATATTTTTGTAATAATATTCTGGATTTTGTTTTTTTTTCTAATTTTTTATATCTGGCAACGCTAAGCCAATTTATTTGTTAGTTGGCAATGCCGACCAATAAGAATTTCAAGCGCCTGGTTTCACAGTACGGGCTTAGGCTCAAAATTTTTTAATCAATCAGAACTATAACCAGCTCAATTTTAATAGCTATCCAAAAAGAACTACAAGACCTAATTTTTTTGGTCAAAACACGAAAAGCACCCCAACAAACTTTCAATCTAACAAATTATCATTTCAAAGGAACTTAATACAACCGAACCCAAGCAATTTTTCAACGAATAATAAACCGGAACCTATGGACACAAGCTCAAATACTATACGCCGAAACCACTACCCAATACAACAATAAATTCACCTTCACAAACTAGATTATTTAGAACAACCGGATCCCCCAATTATTTCAGCAAAGAGCTGTTTAACCTATCTACAATTAAAAACTCAAATAAAAACAGGAACTACGAGAACCTAGATCAATACTTGGAAAGCGAACAAGACGATTCAGTAAAAGAATTCCAATTAACAGAATACCAACAAAAAGGAGTAAATCACGAAACTGACGATGAAAATTTTCAGCAAACAGCCTCGATGATCCAATTAGGCACCTAGATATTAATAAACATAGATCAAATCTCCCATACATAAGCATTTTATCTCCATCCGGACAAAGAATGAAATTCCTAATGGATACTGGAGCTTCAATTTCATTTATACACCCAAATCTGGTTCACCCTAATGACATAAAAAAAATAGACCCAGTGCTTATTTCAACCATACATAGTAAACACAAAGTAGATAAAATTGTAACATTACAAATATTTAAGGAATTTAATTATACCGGTGAAGTCAAATTTTTGGTATTTGAATTCCATGGATATTTTGATGGACTCTTGGGTATTGATTCCCTATCACAACTGGGAGCAAAAATAGACCTTTCTAATAATACCCTTAACACAATAAATTCATCAATGCAATTAAACTTTAAGCCAAATTTTATTTCTCAAGTGCATACCATCTCACCTACCTCAAGAACAATTCTTAAACTACCGGTTGACGTTGAAAATGGAGACATCTTCATTAAACAAACCATTATAAAGCCTGGAGTATATATATTTGAAGGAATCTTTCATGGCATAGTCATGTTGAAGTTATCAATTCATCGGAAGTTAACCACGAAATATTCCTAGAACAACACGAAATATTCCTAGATCGTTTTTTGAATAACTACGTAGAAATGCATAACGTCAATATAAACTACTGTAACCTTAATGAAACCCCGAACAATATCTTACCACTTCTGAGGACAACACACCTAAATAAAGAAGAAAAGAATCTTTTCTTCAAAATCTGTCAAGAGTACGAAGATATCTTCTTTCAAGAAAATCATGCCTTGAGTTTTACCAACCAAATCAAACATAAAATTACAACTACGGATGACATACCAATACATACGAAATCTTATAGATCCTATAAAAATCCTATACATACATAAGGAAGTTATTCTCCATGGAGTTCACTAGTTTGGATAGTCCCAAAGAAAAAGGATTCAAGTGGAAAGCAAAAATGGAGACTTGTTATTGATAACCGGAAATTGAACGAAAAAACAATTAGCGATCGATGCCCCTTACCCAATATCACAGAAATCCTTGACAAATTGGGAAAAAGCATGTACTTTATGACATTAGACCTTGCAAGTGGGTTCCATCAAATCGAAATGAACCCAAAGGATGTCAAAAAAACTGCATTCAACGTAGAAGGAGGACATTATGAATATGTTCGAATGCCTTTCGGGCTAAAAAATGTACCATTCACCTTCCAAAAAGTCATGGACAACATCCTGCAATAATTACAAGGCGAAATAACTCTAGTATATTTGGATGACATTATCATATTTTCGACATCACTGCAAGAACATGGAGAAAACCTTGGTAAAGTATTTCATAAATTACGAGAAAGCAATTTGAAGATACAATTAGACAAATCCGAGTTCTTCCACAAAGAAATAGCATTTTTAGGACATATAGTTACTACTAATGGTATAAAACCCAACTCAGAAAAGATTAAAGTAATTAAAGACTATCCTATTCCTGAAACTCCAAAACAAATAAAAAGCTTTCTCGAACTGTTAGGATACTATCGTAAGTTCATAAAAGATTTCGCCAAAATAACAAAACCCCTCACACAATATTTAAAAAAAGGCAACCATATTAAACTCAACGATCCTAACTATTTAAAAGCATTCAGAACCTGTAAGGAACTCCTAATTAACGACCCGATACTCACATACCCAGACTTCAAAAAACCTTTTATAGTAACTACTGATGCTAGTAACTATGCAATCGGGGCAATACTCTCACAAGGACCTATTGGATTAGACAAACCAATATGTTATGCCAGCAAAACTTTATTTGAATCTGAAATCAACTATGCAATAATTGAAAAGGAATTATTATCTATAGCCTGGGCCACAAAGTACTTCAGACCATACCTATTTGGGAAGCAATTTACAATTATTACCGACCGCAACCACATGGTTAATGAATATGAAAGATTCAAACTCTAAACTTATTAGATGGAGACTGAGACTCGAGGAGTTTGATTACAAAATTCTGTATAAAAAAGGAAAGCTCAACTCAAATGCTGATGCACTCAGCAGAATTCCATCAGTGTCAAAATTAGGCACAACGAACCTGGAATTAAAAGATACAGAATTCCAAATAAATGAAGAAAGAAACATAAATGAAAATAGCAAAAACTTCACTATTTACTCAGCAACAGAAAACATGGATGATAATATAGCAATCTCGGAACGTCCTCTAAACGAATTTAATCTCCAACTCATCTTCAAAATATCTAATGAAAAACCAAATGTTACTGTGAAAATGCTATTTCGTAATAAGCACAGAAGAACTTTCCACTCACCTAAGTTTTCCGAAGAAAATATCACAAAATTACTACAGGAATATTTAACTCCAAATAAACTATCTGCAATATATACTGATGACAGTACATTTAAAATAATCCAGAAAATCTATTCAAAGCTTTTTTGATAAAAATATTAAATTCAATAACAAACATGAATACTTAGAAAAACTCAATCGATTCCGAGAGGAACTATACCCTTCCATTAAAGCTCACGCAAAAAAAGCCATGGAAAAACTAATTGATAAACGTAACAAAAGCAGAGAAGAACCTGTTAATCTGAAAGAAAATGAATCAGTATATAGAAAGGAATGCCGTAGAAATAAAATTACTCCTAGATATTCCAAACATAGAATTAAGGAAAATAGCAAAATTATGATTATGACTAGTAAGAACCAAAAACTTCACAAAATACCACTAAAACGGAAAAAACTTTTTCAGAACAACAATGACGCTATGTCAGGAGCTAGAAATACATGACTTAAGCAACAACCAAGGACTATTACCTCTGAAACTTGGTAACGCAGAATTAATTAAAGGACACTACAACCTTATTCACATTATAACTTTACAAACGTACCAAGACAATATACAGAATATACAAAAGCCACTTAACAGTATAAAAGACATAGAAGAAATAAATGCTACATTAATCATGAGTAAACTCAAATTAACAGAGCTACAAGACAAACTCAATACACTACTCCCCAACATAGAGGAAAAAGAGGACTAATTAATGGACTAGGCACAGTTGAAAAAACTGAAAATATGGATGAAATCACTATACACCCAGCTCTATTTAATACCATAAATTTCACTCTCAAAAATCAAAACTTAACCCTAAAAAAAAATCTACAAAATTATAATTTCAAAACTAGACAGCTAGCTAAGACCATTCAATCTGACAATGACTTAAAGGACACATGAAAAATTTCAACCATAATAATACAAGGTACGATAATCATAGCCATAATAACCTTTCTATACTGCAAATTCCGCAACCACAAATTCAGGACCAACACGGAAGCTCCAGAAACAAATACCCCTAAAATGGAATTTGTTATCCTGTCGCTTCCGTCTTAGGATGGAGGAGTAACGTCATCCACATTCCCAGACAATCCGCTCCCAAGCAAATATAAAATATAAATTTAATTAGTGAACAAATCCACTCTTGATAAATTAATCTTAAGTAACTTATCAACATTGCCAGACAATCCGTTCCCAAGCAAATCCGTTCACGATAAATTAATGCTATGTAAACAAAAATATAAAATATAAATTTAGTTAGTAAACAAATCCGTTTCGATAAATTAATGCTAAGTAAACAAACATAAAAAACATAAATTAAAATTAGTAAACAGATAAAGTCCTCAGTTTAGATCAAGATTTCGAACTATAAACATCAAAATTTGAAACTGTTCAAAATTCTTTGTGAAAATAGAAAAAAGGGTTTCAATTAAAATTAATATAACTTTGATTAAGACATTAAAAGTAAAGTTTAATTACGTTTGTGTGTAAAGAAACCATAACTCGCGCTTAAGCTCGAAAAAGTAGCACTGTGAAATGCGCTTACCAAGTTATAGCGGAGACAGACATAGCACTTAATATACAACATTTAGATATTTTGTATGGAAATATGAACATAAATGATCTTCCGAACAACATTTACTAAATGTTATTTGTAAAGAACATTTGCTCTCTCAGAGCTTTTTGACCCCTTCGCTCACAAATTTATTTGAATTCAGCGCCGCCATTTTTGTTTTCAGCTGCAACTCGAATGTCAAATAAAAGTGACAAGCGTAGTTATTTTGACAAGTGTGGTTAGTTTTCAAGTCTTCAAGTGATAAATGTAAGTACTATATTATAATTACGTTTATATTGAAAAGTGTTGTGGTTGTTAAATATTTAATTTATTTCATTAAATAATAATTTGTTTTTTAACAATTAGTGAATTCTTTTAATTAAAAAGTAGATCGCCAATATTGCATTGTTTATTTACTTTAAAGCTTCTGTTCTTTTTGTAGCTTCAAATATTTAATTTATTTTATTAAATAATAATTTGTTTTTTAACAATTAGTGAATTCTTTTAATTAAAAAGTAGATACCAACATTACATTGTTTATTTTCTTTAAAGCTTCTGTTCTTTTTGTAGTTTCAAAGTTTGGTGCAGATTCTAACATCTGTAAGAAATTCCAACAAAAGCAATAAAGCAATTGCCTTTTTTCAGATGGATAAGAAACGAAAGCAATTTACTGAACCTGAAAACCAGAAATTTATCAATGTCTGGATTGATTTTATGAATGAGTTGCGAGGTCAAAAGCGTAACATGGGCATTTTTCTTCGAATGCAGCAGCGACTGGAGAAAGAAGAAGGTCTGTCTTTAACCATTAAAGACATACGAGTAAAAATTAGTAATCTTAGTAGTAAATATAGGTAATATTATTTCTTAAATATTAAATAAATGTTTTCTTAAAATATCAAAAATATATTTTCAGAGAGGAGAAAAGAAAAATCGGCACAAGCGGTGGCAGCGCGTCCCAATGGGTGCATTACACCACACTGCATAAAGCCATTGGTGGCTATAAAAGCAATTGCATTGGTGGCAGTGAACACACATTTCAAACTATTAAAGGTACAGAATAAACAAAAAATTTACAATCTTAATAATTTTAATTCAATTGTAGCAAGAAAAAATTTGTTGGCACCAATCGCAAGTACTTCTTCTCAACCATCCATAGATATCCCACTGTCTCCTTGTTCTTCACCTGCACTTCTTTCTCCTTTAACTAATTTTTCACCGTCTTCTTCGCCTGTACTTCTTTCTCCTTTAATTAATTCTTCACCATCTCCTTGTTCTTCACCCGCACTTCTTTCTCCTTTAACTCATGCTTCATCGTCTTCTTGTTCTTCCTCTGCACTTCTCTCTCCTTCTCCTTGTTCCTCAAATGCTCCTTCCTCAACTAAAAAAAAAAAACCGAATAAGAGAAACGAAATAGCTGAAATGTTGCAGAAGAAATTTGAGCTAGTTCGAAAGTTTCCAAACCCTTACCAAGTCGCCGAAATCTCGCTTTTAAATGGCCAAAAGCATTTTCAACGACTCTTCTACACCTTGAAAGGCGCGCATTGAAAATACGTTCTGCTTCGGGTTGTTCAACTGAAAAGCTACAAGGCTTCATCACATATTGTGAGAGCCTAAAAGCAGAATCACCGATCAACATCACGGGAACATTAACACCGTTGAAATTTGCTGCATTATTCCTAAAGATTTCATTAAACACGAACTCGCTTTTCAAAAGCGAATCTTCCCATATGGTTGAATCGCTACATCTTCCAGGATCCCCTACATAAATAAATGTAAAACGGTAGCGGTAATCAACAGCAGCAAATAGTACATTTGAATAGGTGAATTTATAATTGAAATAATCGACTGCTTCACGCTTAGGAGGCTTGACTGGAATATGACACCCATCAATCGCACCGTAGCATTGCGGAAACCCGAGCTCCATAAATCCCTTTACGTTTTCCTCTACCTTTTCTTGTGTTGCAGGATAGAATTTGTCAAAGCATTTTCCATATACTTCTACAACACTTGCACAAAATTCTAAAAAAGTTTCTCCTAAAGTTGTTCGTCCTACACCAAACAAACCAGCAACTGTCTTATATTCAGATGATGTACCCAAAGCCCATAAAGACATTGCTATGCGTTTCTCCAAAGGGATTGCTTTCCTCCAACGTGTGTCTTTTTTCTTTAGAGCTGTTAAGTTGTTTACAAGTTCATTAAATAATGACCTACTAACTCTAAAACCATTCTTAAATTTTTCTTCGGTAAATTCAGAAACATCTTTTTCCCAGAAATGCGACTCTTCAACCTAAAAATATATGTGCTAATAATTCTATTGACAATTATAATATTTTTTATCTAACACTTGACCAAATTCTTTTTGTGAACAAAATAGAATTGTCTCTTAATATTGTGAGAATATTTTCCCAATGTTGCAATTCCTGCAACTGATACAACTCCTGTTTTTCTAGATTTAGTTGCAATAGTTTTAATAAATCTTTAAAGTGCTCATTATGCTTAAGGTCTTGAAGATTCATTTTATTAATTAATTATATTATAACTATTTTAAACACTTTAAATTTACAAAAATTCTTGTCTCAATAATAAACAAAATAACAATTTAATTTGACATAAGCATTGACAGCTGTTTTAAAAGTTCTTGTGTTAAAGCTTTTATGTCTGTCAGGGCCTTACTTAATGCCCATTTACTAATAACATTAAAAACAATTTTAAAATTTTAAAAACACTTTTTTCACCCTCAGTGACAATAGTACTGTGTACTCAGTCTGCTGGTTTGATTAAAGCTATAAATGAAAATGCATAAAAAATACTTACTCTATTATTTATTAAGACGGAGGGCATTTCAACAGAAGAATGTGAGGAACCCTACAGTCCCTCATACTATTCTGATTGAGACCGTCTTGGAAACAACAATCACATAATGTCGATCACATAAACATTCTTTTATTAAAATAGAACACATGCAGTTGTTGTTGTTCGACTTTTGCGTATATAATTGACATTTGAGTCAATCATATAAGCAAAAGTCTTAAATATTTTGGCTTATCTTTTTATGTCGTTTTTTTCTCGTCAGGCCAAGGTCCATTGGCCACTATCAGGGACATATTAAAAAGTTCATGTATGGTCAGAAAATAGCTGACCATGCAGGAATTTTCTAACAGTAAAAATATACTGTAAGGGAATTTCGGGGGCAGTCAGTTTGAAGTCGTTTTTGATTCCTCGTCGAGGGAGTCAGTCGCCTTAGTTAATTAAGTACAAAGAATATATAGTTTTCAATACTGTAGCGGCAATTATTATATTTAAATTGGCGAAAACAACTACAATGATTTTAATTTTAAATACACAAAACACAGTAGTTTTGATTTATACACAATATGAAAGGAAGCAGGCACATAATATGAAAGAAAGCAAGCTATGAAAAGTTACTTGTTTGACATATTATTTACAAAAGTTAGTCAGCTAGTTGTTTAAAATAATCAACACATAAAATAATATTATTGACACGGGACAAAGCCTACAAACTCCAGTGTGTGGCTGCACTGGCATTTCTTTAATTAAATAAATTGTAATAAGTTTTGATGTTAAATTAATGTGGAATTAATGTGGTGACCCCGACAATCGGAACAATAATCTTCACAACCTCAGGAAGATCGGTGTAGTTACCACTATTGGTGACCCCGAAAAAGAACAATAAAACACCACACAATTGGGATCCTGACGTTCGGGTGAAATTCCCATTTCTAGGAACCCGATAAAAAAGTTCCTACAATTCAAGAATTTTCAATAAAGTTTCAACAATTTCAGAAATTCCACAACAATTCAAGAATTTTCAATAAAATTTTACCAATTTGAGAAATTCAACAACAATTCAAGAATTTTTAATAAAAAGAATTTCAACAACAACTCAAAGTTTTCTTGTCAATTCAGGAATTTTCAATAATTTCTAAACGCTTCAGAGTTCCAGTCCAGTCCAGAGCTCCAGCGCTCCTGTCTCCTGCTACTGGCAGCAGGTATATTAATTTAATTAAAAAATTACTTAAATTATTTAAAATTTAGCTTTAATTTGTTTTAAATTAAGTAAATTTAAATCTCCACAATCCACTTTAACTACCAAAATAATTTTTTAGTATTAAGCTTGTATTGTGAACATTAGTGGTTGTTTTTGTGTAAAAATGAATTTGAACGCAGGTGATGGTAGTTCTACTATTTCTGCAGTATCTATTAAGCCTGCACCATTTTGGAGAAGTACTCCACAGCTTTGGTTTGATAGGTTAGAAGCGCAATCTAGGCTTGCAGGAATAACTTCTGAAGAAACCAAATTTAATTATGTTCTCACAGCTTTAGATGGGGAGATTATTCGTATAGTTAGTGACTTAGTAAGGGAACCTAACGTTAATGAACCATATACCACTTTAAAGCTAAATTTAATTCAAAGGGTTTCAGCCAGCGAGGAATCAAAGCTAAATCAATTACTTAACGATCTTAGTCTAGGAGATCGACAACCATCTCAATTGCTTCACGATATGAAAGAATTGGGTGGGGACAAAATCTCAGACGAACTATTGCGCTCACTTTGGTTGCAGCGTTTGCGAGAAAATATCCAAGCAATTCTATCTTGTACCCCTGGTAATTTATCTGAGTTAGCTAAATGCGCTGACAAAATTACGGAGGTTTACAATAAACCTAAAGTTTTTGCATGTTCGAATTCAGTCGAAAGTAATTCTGAAAAATCAGTGCAAGATCAATTGAAGTTACTAACCAAACAATTTAAAGATTTTGAGCTTAGGATGTCAAAACAACAATTCAGATTTCCTGGCTCTAGATCTCGTTCGAGGTCAAAATGACACACAAAACATGATGGATCTGAAGGAAAATCCACTTTATGTTGGTATCATTCGAAGTTTGGAGACAAGCCAAATAAATGCGTAAAGCCTTGTTCATTTGTTTGGCAACAAAAAAACTAGATAGCCTACCAACTCAGGCGGCATTTGCAACAGGCCAATTAGTTAGCGGCTTATATATCTACGATTTCTCTACACGTCAAAATTTTTTAATTGATACGGGAGCCGATATTTCCGTGATCCCAGCAACTTCAAATGGAAGATTACCACCTTCTAGTTTCACGCTTTTGGCTGCAAATCAGTCAATTATCAACACTTATGGTCGAAAGTCCTTAGAATTGGATTTAGGACTTCCTCGTAATTTACAATGGAACTTTGTTATTGCTGATGTAAGTAAACCTATTATTGGAGCGGATTTCCTTTCTTATTATGGATTATTGGTCGATATGGGAAAGAGAAAGCTTATAGATCCTTCAACTTTAATAAATTCTCCAAGCTCCAGATCAATTTTATCATTATTTTGCGATCCATCCTTAGATCAACAGATCCAATGGTTGCTTCAAAAATACCCAACAGTTATAACTGACTCAGGTTTTTGTAACAAAGTTAAATATTCTGTAATTCACAGAATAAATGGCAATCCAGTTGTCTCTAAAGTTAGAAAATTATCGACTGAAAGATTAGATATTGCCAAAAAAGAGTTTAAATATCTCTTACAACAGGGAATTTGCAGACCTTCCAATAGCCCTTGGTCTTCGCCTTTACATCTTGTTGAAAAGAAAGATGGTAGGTGGCTACCATGCGGGGACTATAGGCGTCTAAACGCTATTACTGTCCCAGATAGTTATCCCGTTCCATTAATACATAATTTTACACATCATCTTCGTGGTTTACAATATATTCATCTACAGACCTCACGAAAGCGTATCACCAAATACCTATAGATCCGGAAGATATACTTAAAACAGCAATTTGTACGCCATTTGGTCTTTTTGAATTTACCCGCATGACATTTGGTTTGTGTAACTCTGCACAGACTTTTCAAAGATTCATCAATTGTGTCCTTAAAGACTTACCATTTTGTTTCTATCCAAGCGTTTAAGGTCGTGAAAGAACAAATTTGTGATAGTACTCTCTTAACTTTTCCTGATCCACGAAGTCAACGAAGTCAACGAAGTTAAATGCCCTCCAACTGTAGATTTCGAAGCCATCGCCAAGGATCAACAATACGATACAGTTTTACTTGACCTTTTAAAAACAAACGCAAGTAAGTTTTCAAAATTTCCTGTGTTAGGTACAAATGTCGATATTCTTTGTGAAAACTCGCTGAATCGTATGCGTCCATACAAACCTAGGAACCATAAATATGAAGTTTTCAAAACTGTTCATAATTTAGTCCATCCTAGTATTAGAGCAACAAATAAGGCTCTCACGTCCAAATATTTCTGGCCCTCAATGAATAAGGACTGTAATGAATGGTCACGAGCCTGTCTGCCTTGTCAAAAAAATAAAATTTCACGGCACGTCAAAAATTTTGCAAATTGTTTCGATCCAGTGTCTGAACGATTTAAAACTATCCATATAGATATTATTGGTCCTTTACCAGTATCTGAAAACTTTCGGTATTGCCTAACTATTATAGATCGTTTTATTTACTTAATATAGACCTAATTAGTTTATGGTGAAACTATTAGGCTCCCAGGAGATTTTCTGCGGGAAAATGCGTCTGCATTATCTCAAACATAAGTTATTAATAATTTGCAGAACTTATTCTCTAATATTCGACCTGTTAGGACTTCATATCATGCAAAACATAAGTTTTTTAAATTTAAAGAGTTAGATAAATGCTCGCACGTATTTGTGAGGGCGGTTCACAAAATGGGTTGGCAGAGTCCCTATGACGGCCCATATTTGGTCGTTAAACGTTCACCGTCTTACTTTGAATTAAAAATTAAAAATAAAAATGTGAAAATTTCAATTGAAAGGCTTAAGCCCTGTTTCAAATTCCAGAGAGATTCAGTTAATTGCGATACGATTACCAAGAAAGTAAGATTCGCACCTCTTTCCTAGCAAACCAGTCGACGAGCTTAAGCTTCGTCTGGCGGGGGAGTACTGTAGCGGCAATTATCATATTTAAATTGGCAAAAACAACTACAATGTTTTTAAATTTTAAATACAGAAAACACAGTAGTTTTGATATATATATAATATGTTAAGCAAGCTATGAAAAGTTACTTGTTTGACATATTATTTACAAAAGTTAGTCAGCTAGTTGTTTAAAATAATCAACACATGAAATAATAATATTGACACGGGACAAAGCATACAAACTCCAGTGTGAGGCTGCACTGGCGTGTCTTTAATTAAATAAATTATAATGACTATTAATGTTAAATAAATTATAATGATTGTTAATGTTAAATAAATTATAATAAATGCTAATGTTAAATAAATTGTAATAACTTGTGATGTTAAATTAGTGTGGAAATTCTCTACAATGTGGTAAAGACAATATTTACCACAATACTTTTGAGTGTAAAATATATGAAAAAAAGGAGTTAATTAAATAAAAGTGTTGTGTAATCTCGCAGTCCTTTAGATTTCACAAACATTAATCATTCTAAAATCAAGATGAAGACTTTTAGAATGTTATTGAGGCAAAATAAAGCTTATCTCTATAATGATATGCTAAATGTTTTTGAACACCAAAGTCTTAGCCTAAGTAAGGCTGATAAGGCAAAGAATATCTTTCTTTTCTTGTCAATTGTATAGTCCAAGAGCCAGCGACGTTTTTGATGAAGTGATAGTATAATAAAAAATGTTTGTACCAATACCTGTATAGAGGTAGCGTTAACCAAAATTCACTATACCTGGTGCCCCTTCCCCCTGCATTTCAGGTAGGCAATTGATTAAAGGTAAAAAAAATTGCACGACTTTGAAGTGAAAGTATAAGAGTGGGGATTTTTATATTAGCAAAATATAGAATGTATTTAATGCAGTTATAAAAATGCTCGATCAAAATGTTGCAATGAAAATGTGTGATTTTGAAAAAAGGTGAAAAAATCACTTTTTCTAAAATTTGATCTCTTGCAACTTCGTTAAATATATATTGATTTGTACCTAGATTAAGATTATGGTGACTTTTATTAGTAAGAGGTAATATAGCTGCTCCCCCCACATTAAATTTATTAGGGGAAATTATATTAATTAATAGAGTAATTAATTGATCTTTAAGTAAAATAGTTATAATTGCTTTAATTTCCTTTTTTAGAGCTTGTTATTCTCTTTATTTATATTCTTATACTCAGCATGGGAAATTAGTTTCTGGTTTATATTATGGTATAAATATTTATTTATATGAATATTTATTACTATTATTACATTGATTACCTTTAAATTTATTAATTTCAAAAAGTGATATTTTAACATTATGGTTTTACAAAAATAGTTTAAATTAAAATATTGATTTGTGATATCAAAGATATAATAATTTATTTTAGGTTGATTTACTTGTTTTGTAACTTTTGATTTTTGATTGATATACAGGACATCCTTTATGTGCCAGGGCGGTGTGATATAGTACGCAAGTTGGCAGACTGTCTATTTTTTTATAGACTTTGTAATGATGATTTTGGGCATATTTTACACATCTCATGTCCCTCGTGCAGAAGCTTCTGATGTGGGCAAGCTGTTGACAGTTTCTGCATTGTGGGATGCTTATTATTTTCCTTGGTGGCTCTATTGTAACATTACAATGTGCTATGCTTTTGATATTAAAGACGCCTTTGTTGTTGTCTTTTAGACTCAGCTCAACTGTGAAAAGGAAGTTGACCCTCACTTTCTAATTTTTTTTGTTCGCAATCATTTTTTATATGTTACTTATGTGCCGAGCTTCTTGTTTTAATTTCTCGAGTTCTGATTTGATTTCATCGTGGTTGATGCTACATGGCAGTCCTCTGATGACGAATCTATAAGATCGGTCTTCCTTTATTTGGTATGTACGATATTCGATTTTATTATTTTTCACATTAGTATTTTGTTCTTCGTTTTTCATAGTCTCTAGCAGTTTTTTTGTTTTTCTGTAACCCTCCGCATTTGTTATATTTATTTTCATGTTGTTGCTGCTTAATGCTTTGAGTTGTACGGACTCATTGTTTATTGCAATTATTTTGTCCCTGAACGAGTTGAAGTCATTCATAATTGCTTAGGTATATTGGTGGTGGTAGTGGTAGTGGCCTTTTCACTGATGCCGCTTCCATATTCGTAGTTTGACATATTGTTAATGCTTGCTGTTAATGCTTGCCCAATTTTTTAATTGATACGGGAGCCGATATTTCCGTGATCCCAGCAACTTCGAATGGAAGATTACCACCTTCTAGTTTCACGCTTTTGGCTGCAAATCAGTCAGTTGTCAACACTTATGGTCGAAAGTCCTTAGAATTGGATTTAGGACTTCCTCGTAATTTACAATGGAACTTTGTTATTGCTGATGTAAGTAAACCTATTATTGGAGCGGATTTCCTTTCTTATTATGGATTATTGGTCGATATGGGAAAGAGAAAGCTTATAGATCCTTCAACTTTAATAAATTCTCCAAGCTCCAGATCAATTTTATCATTATTTTGCGATCCATCCTTAGATCAACAGATCCAATGGTTGCTTCAAAAATACCCAACAGTTATAACTGACTCAGGTTTTTGTAACAAAGTTAAATATTCTGTAATTCACAGAATAAATGGCAATCCAGTTGTCTCTAAAGTTAGAAAATTATCGACTGAAAGATTAGATATTGCCAAAAAAGAGTTTAAATATCTCTTACAACAGGGAATTTGCAGACCTTCCAATAGCCCTTGGTCTTCGCCTTTACATCTTGTTGAAAAGAAAGATGGTAGGTGGCTACCATGCGGGGACTATAGGCGTCTAAACGCTATTACTGTCCCAGATAGTTATCCCGTTCCATTAATACATAATTTTACACATCATCTTCGTGGTTTACAATATATTCATCTACAGACCTCACGAAAGCGTATCACCAAATACCTATAGATCCGGAAGATATACTTAAAACAGCAATTTGTACGCCATTTGGTCTTTTTGAATTTACCCGCATGACATTTGGTTTGTGTAACTCTGCACAGACTTTTCAAAGATTCATCAATTGTGTCCTTAAAGACTTACCATTTTGTTTCTATCCAAGCGTTTAAGGTCGTGAAAGAACAAATTTGTGATAGTACTCTCTTAACTTTTCCTGATCCACGAAGTCAACGAAGTCAACGAAGTTAAATGCCCTCCAACTGTAGATTTCGAAGCCATCGCCAAGGATCAACAATACGATACAGTTTTACTTGACCTTTTAAAAACAAACGCAAGTAAGTTTTCAAAATTTCCTGTGTTAGGTACAAATGTCGATATTCTTTGTGAAAACTCGCTGAATCGTATGCGTCCATACAAACCTAGGAACCATAAATATGAAGTTTTCAAAACTGTTCATAATTTAGTCCATCCTAGTATTAGAGCAACAAATAAGGCTCTCACGTCCAAATATTTCTGGCCCTCAATGAATAAGGACTGTAATGAATGGTCACGAGCCTGTCTGCCTTGTCAAAAAAATAAAATTTCACGGCACGTCAAAAATTTTGCAAATTGTTTCGATCCAGTGTCTGAACGATTTAAAACTATCCATATAGATATTATTGGTCCTTTACCAGTATCTGAAAACTTTCGGTATTGCCTAACTATTATAGATCGTTTTATTTACTTAATATAGACCTAATTAGTTTATGGTGAAACTATTAGGCTCCCAGGAGATTTTCTGCGGGAAAATGCGTCTGCATTATCTCAAACATAAGTTATTAATAATTTGCAGAACTTATTCTCTAATATTCGACCTGTTAGGACTTCATATCATGCAAAACATAAGTTTTTTAAATTTAAAGAGTTAGATAAATGCTCGCACGTATTTGTGAGGGCGGTTCACAAAATGGGTTGGCAGAGTCCCTATGACGGCCCATATTTGGTCGTTAAACGTTCACCGTCTTACTTTGAATTAAAAATTAAAAATAAAAATGTGAAAATTTCAATTGAAAGGCTTAAGCCCTGTTTCAAATTCCAGAGAGATTCAGTTAATTGCGATACGATTACCAAGAAAGTAAGATTCGCACCTCTTTCCTAGCAAACCAGTCGACGAGCTTAAGCTTCGTCTGGCGGGGGAGTACTGTAGCGGCAATTATCATATTTAAATTGGCAAAAACAACTACAATGTTTTTAAATTTTAAATACAGAAAACACAGTAGTTTTGATATATATATAATATGTTAAGCAAGCTATGAAAAGTTACTTGCTTGACATATTATTTACAAAAGTTAGTCAGCTAGTTGTTTAAAATAATCAACACATGAAATAATAATATTGACACGGGACAAAGCATACAAACTCCAGTGTGAGGCTGCACTGGCGTGTCTTTAATTAAATAAATTATAATGACTATTAATGTTAAATAAATTATAATGATTGTTAATGTTAAATAAATTATAATAAATGCTAATGTTAAATAAATTGTAATAACTTGTAATGTTAAATTAGTGTGGAAATTCTCTACAATGTGGTAAAGACAATATTTACCACAATACTTTTGAGTGTAAAATATATGAAAAAAAGGAGTTAATTAAATAAAAGTGTTGTGTAATCTCGCAGTCCTTTAGATTTCACAAACATTAATCATTCTAAAATCAAGATGAAGACTTTTAGAATGTTATTGAGGCAAAATAAAGCTTATCTCTATAATGATATGCTAAATGTTTTTGAACACCAAAGTCTTAGCCTAAGTAAGGCTGATAAGGCAAAGAATATCTTTCTTTTCTTGTCAATTGTATAGTCCAAGAGCCAGCGACGTTTTTGATGAAGTGATAGTATAATAAAAAATGTTTGTACCAATACCTGTATAGAGGTAGCGTTAACCAAAATTCACTATACCTGGTGCCCCTTCCCCCTGCATTTCAGGTAGGCAATTGATTAAAGGTAAAAAAAATTGCACGACTTTGAAGTGAAAGTATAAGAGTGGGGATTTTTATATTAGCAAAATATAGAATGTATTTAATGCAGTTATAAAAATGCTCGATCAAAATGTTGCAATGAAAATGTGTGATTTTGAAAAAAGGTGAAAAAATCACTTTTTCTAAAATTTGATCTCTTGCAACTTCGTTAAATATATATTGATTTGTACCTAGATTAAGATTATGGTGACTTTTATTAGTAAGAGGTAATATAGCTGCTCCCCCCACATTAAATTTATTAGGGGAAATTATATTAATTAATAGAGTAATTAATTGATCTTTAAGTAAAATAGTTATAATTGCTTTAATTTCCTTTTTTAGAGCTTGTTATTCTCTTTATTTATATTCTTATACTCAGCATGGGAAATTAGTTTCTGGTTTATATTATGGTATAAATATTTATTTATATGAATATTTATTACTATTATTACATTGATTACCTTTAAATTTATTAATTTCAAAAAGTGATATTTTAACATTATGGTTTTACAAAAATAGTTTAAATTAAAATATTGATTTGTGATATCAAAGATATAATAATTTATTTTAGGTTGATTTACTTGTTTTGTAACTTTTGATTTTTGATTGATATACAGGACATCCTTTATGTGCCAGGGCGGTGTGATATAGTACGCAAGTTGGCAGACTGTCTATTTTTTTATAGACTTTGTAATGATGATTTTGGGCATATTTTACACATCTCATGTCCCTCGTGCAGAAGCTTCTGATGTGGGCAAGCTGTTGACAGTTTCTGCATTGTGGGATGCTTATTATTTTCCTTGGTGGCTCTATTGTAACATTACAATGTGCTATGCTTTTGATATTAAAGACGCCTTTGTTGTTGTCTTTTAGACTCAGCTCAACTGTGAAAAGGAAGTTGACCCTCACTTTCTAATTTTTTTTGTTCGCAATCATTTTGTATATGTTACTTATGTGCCGAGCTTCTTGTTTTAATTTCTCGAGTTCTGATTTGATTTCATCGTGGTTGATGCTACATGGCAGTCCTCTGATGACGAATCTATAAGATCGGTCTTCCTTTATTTGGTATGTACGATATTCGATTTTATTATTTTTCACATTAGTATTTTGTTCTTCGTTTTTCATAGTCTCTAGCAGTTTTTTTGTTTTTCTGTAACCCTCCGCATTTGTTATATTTATTTTCATGTTGTTGCTGCTTAATGCTTTGAGTTGTACGGACTCATTGTTTATTGCAATTATTTTGTCCCTGAACGAGTTGAAGTCATTCATAATTGCTTAGGTATATTGGTGGTGGTAGTGGTAGTGGCCTTTTCACTGATGCCGCTTCCATATTCGTAGTTTGACATATTGTTAATGCTTGCTGTTAATGCTTGCCCAATTTTTTAATTGATACGGGAGCCGATATTTCCGTGATCCCAGCAACTTCGAATGGAAGATTACCACCTTCTAGTTTCACGCTTTTGGCTGCAAATCAGTCAGTTGTCAACACTTATGGTCGAAAGTCCTTAGAATTGGATTTAGGACTTCCTCGTAATTTACAATGGAACTTTGTTATTGCTGATGTAAGTAAACCTATTATTGGAGCGGATTTCCTTTCTTATTATGGATTATTGGTCGATATGGGAAAGAGAAAGCTTATAGATCCTTCAACTTTAATAAATTCTCAAAGCTCCAGATCAATTTTATCATTATTTTGCGATCCATCCTTAGATCAACAGATCCAATGGTTGCTTCAAAAATACCCAACAGTTATAACTGACTCAGGTTTTTGTAACAAAGTTAAATATTCTGTAATTCACAGAATAAATGGCAATCCAGTTGTCTCTAAAGTTAGAAAATTATCGACTGAAAGATTAGATATTGCCAAAAAAGAGTTTAAATATCTCTTACAACAGGGAATTTGCAGACCTTCCAATAGCCCTTGGTCTTCGCCTTTACATCTTGTTGAAAAGAAAGATGGTAGGTGTCTACCATGCGGGGACTATAGGCGTCTAAACGCTATTACTGTCCCAGATAGTTATCCCGTTCCATTAATACATAATTTTACACATCATCTTCGTGGTTTACAATATATTCATCTACAGACCTCACGAAAGCGTATCACCAAATACCTATAGATCCGGAAGATATACCTAAAACAGCAATTTGTACGCCATTCGGTCTTTTTGAATTTACCCGCATGACATTTGGTTTGTGTAACGCTGCACAGACTTTTCAAAGATTCATCAATTGTGTCCTTAAAGACTTACCATTTTGTTTCTATCCAAGCGTTTAAGGTCGTGAAAGAACAAATTTGTGATAGTACTCTCTTAACTTTTCCTGATCCACGAAGTCAACGAAGTCAACGAAGTTAAATGCCCTCCAACTGTAGATTTCAAAGCCATCGCCAAGGATCAACAATACGATACAGTTTTACTTGACCTTTTAAAAACAAACGCAAGTAAGTTTTCAAAATTTCCTGTGTTAGGTACAAATGTCGATATTCTTTGTGAAAACTCGCTGAATCGTATGCGTCCATACAAACCTAGGAACCATAGATATGAAGTTTTCAAAACTGTTCATAATTTAGTCCATCCTAGTATTAGAGCAACAAATAAGGCTCTCACGTCCAAATATTTCTGGCCCTCAATGAATAAGGACTGTAATGAATGGTCACGAGCCTGTCTGCCTTGTCAAAAAAATAAAATTTCACGGCACGTCAAAAATTTTGCAAATTGTTTCGATCCAGTGTCTGAACGATTTAAAACTATCCATATAGATATTATTGGTCCTTTACCAGTATCTGAAAACTTTCGGTATTGCCTAACTATTATAGATCGTTTTACACGATGGCCAGAAGCCAAACCCTTGCAGGATTGTCAAGCGGAAACTTGTGCGGAAGGCAGTTTGAGTCCACCTTGTTCCAAGAATTAGGAAAACTTATGGGGTTTAAAAGAAATTTTTCTACTGCCTACCAGCCACAATCGAATGGATTCATCGAAAGCCACATTATTGAGTTACGACACTAATCATTGGTCAGAAGCTCTTCCTTTTGTCTTATTAGGCCTAAGAACAACTTTAAGAGAAGAATTTCTAGCTTCACCTGCCGAATTAGTTTATGGTGAAACTATTAGGCTCCCAGGAGATTTTCTGCGGGAAAATGCGTCTGCATTATCTCAAACATAAGTTATTAATAATTTGCAGAACTTATTCTCTAATATTCGACCTGTTAGGACTTCATATCATGCAAAACATAAGTTTTTTAAATTTAAAGAGTTAGATAAATGCTCGCACGTATTTGTGAGGGCGGTTCACAAAATGGATTGGCAGAGTCCCTATGACGGCCCATATTTGGTCGTTAAACGTTCACCGTCTTACTTTGAATTAAAAATTAAAAATAAAAATGTGAAAATTTCAATTGAAAGGCTTAAGCCCTGTTTCAAATTCCAGAGAGATTCAGTTAATTGCGATACGATTACCAAGAAAGTAAGATTCGCACCTCTTTCCTAGCAGACCAGTCGACGAGCTTAAGCTTCGTCTGGCGGGGGAGTACTGTAGCGGCAATTATCATATTTAAATTGGCAAAAACAACTACAATGTTTTTAAATTTTAAATACAGAAAACACAGTAGTTTTGATATATATATAATATGTTAAGCAAGCTATGAAAAGTTACTTGTTTGACATATTATTTACCAAAGTTAGTCAGCTAGTTGTTTAAAATAATCAACACATGAAATAATAATATTGACACGGGACAAAGCATACAAACTCCAGTGTGAGGCTGCACTGGCGTGTCTTTAATTAAATAAATTGTTAATGTTAAATAAATTATAATAAATGCTAATGTTAAATAAATTGTAATAACTTGTGATGTTAAATTAGTGTGGAAATTCTCTACAATGTGGTAAAGACAATATTTACCACAATACTTTTGAGTGTAAAATATATGAAGAAAAGGAGTTAATTAAATAAAAGTGTTGTGTAATCTCGCAGTCCTTTAGATTTCACAAACATTAATCATTCTAAAATCAAGATGAAGACTTTTAGAATGTTATTGAGGCAAAATAAAGCTTATCTCTATAATGATATGCTAAATGTTTTTGAACACCAAAGTTTTAGCCTAAGTAAGGCTGATAAGGCAAAGAATATCTTTCTTTTCTTGTCAATTGTATAGTCCAAGAGCCAGCGACGTTTTTGATGAAGTGATAGTATAATAAAAAATGTTTGTACCAATACCTGTATAGAGGTAGCGTTAACCAAAATTCACTATACCTGGTGCCCCTTCCCCCTGCATTTCAGGTAGGCAATTGATTAAAGGTAAAAAAAATTGCACGACTTTGAAGTGAAAGTATAAGAGTGGGGATTTTTATATTAGCAAAATATAGAATGTATTTAATGCAGTTATAAAAATGCTCGATCAAAATGTTGCAATGAAAATGTGTGATTTTGAAAAAAGGTGAAAAAATCACTTTTTCTAAAATTTGATCTCTTGCAACTTCGTTAAATATATATTGATTTGTACCTAGATTAAGATTATGGTGACTTTTATTAGTAAGAGGTAATATAGCTGCTCCCCCCACATTAAATTTATTAGGGGAAATTATATTAATTAATAGAGTAATTAATTGATCTTTAAGTAAAATAGTTATAATTGCTTTAATTTCCTTTTTTAGAGCTTGTTATTCTCTTTATTTATATTCTTATACTCAGCATGGGAAATTAGTTTCTGGTTTATATTATGGTATAAATATTTATTTATATGAATATTTATTACTATTATTACATTGATTACCTTTAAATTTATTAATTTCAAAAAGTGATATTTTAACATTATGGTTTTACAAAAATAGTTTAAATTAAAATATTGATTTGTGATATCAAAGATATAATAATTTATTTTAGGTTGATTTACTTGTTTTGATTTTGATTTACTTGTTTTGTAACAGGGCGGTGTGATATAGTACGCAAGTTGGCAGACTGTCTATTTTTTTATAGACTTTGTAATGATGATTTTGGGCATATTTTACACATCTCATGTCCCTCGTGCAGAAGCTTCTGATGTGGGCAAGCTGTTGACAGTTTCTGCATTGTGGGATGCTTATTATTTTCCTTGGTGGCTCTATTGTAACATTACAATGTGCTATGCTTTTGATATTAAAGACGCCTTTGTTGTTGTCTTTTAGACTCAGCTCAACTGTGAAAAGGAAGTTGACCCTCACTTTCTAATTTTTTTTGTTCGCAATCATTTTGTATATGTTACTTATGTGCCGAACTTCTTGTTTTAATTTCTCGAGTTCTGATTTGATTTCATCGTGGTTGATGCTACATGGCAGTCCTCTGATGACGAATCTATAAGATCGGTCTTCCTTTATTTGGTATGTACGATATTCGATTTTATTATTTTTCACATTAGTATTTTGTTCTTCGTTTTTCATAGTCTCTAGCAGTTTTTTTGTTTTTCTGTAACCCTCCGCATTTGTTATATTTATTTTCATGTTGTTGCTGCTTAATGCTTTGAGTTGTACGGACTCATTGTTTATTGCAATTATTTTGTCCCTGAACGAGTTGAAGTCATTCATAATTGCTTAGGTATATTGGTGGTGGTAGTGGTAGTGGCCTTTTCACTGATGCCGCTTCCATATTCGTAGTTTGACATATTGTTAATGCTTGCTCAGTTTTTGTAATTATTGGAGGCGATTTAGTTTTGGTTCGTCTTCTTTTTTTTTAATTGTTTGTTCTGAACTTTTGAGATCACTTTTTCGAGTTCTTCTTCGTCCGTGGTGTATTCATAGATGTTCGGCATCTCCGATCTTGATGATGGGGCAGATAGTATGCGGTTAGGTGTCATAATTTCTCTCTTATTGGGTTGTCTTGTACTTTTTATAAGATCTTCCAATTCTTTTACTTTTTTGGTGATCATGTCTATGACCTCCTGTTGAGATTTTATGGTGTTCTGCATGTGTTCTGTAATGTTGACTGTGGCCATATTTGTCACTTTTTTTTTCTTTTTCATTAGCTTTATGTTATTTTTATTTAATTAATTTAAATTTAAAATTTATTTATTTTATAAAGTAAATTGTATTTATTTATTTTTTAATCTGACAACACTATGATTTTTGTTTATCTGGCAATACCGACAACAAGAATGGCTTGTTGACAGCCACAAGAGAAGTTATTGCGCTCTAATCACTGTTAGTTCACCAGGTTATTTTTAGTTCACTGTTACTGAATGTTTGCAGTGTTCAGGATAGTGTATTTAATGTTAGTTATTTTATGAGAGTTTTATGAGAATTGTTAATTAATTTAACTGTCTTAACTGGTTTTATTTATTGTTTATTTGTACAGTAGTGTTTATTTCATTATAAAAATTGGTTAGTAATATTAAATATAATGATTGTTTGCTGAACACTCGCGATAATTAATTGATTATATTAATAAATTACACTCGCAATAACCATGTACATACTCTTTCGAGGTTTGAATGAAACTGTATAAGAAAAATGAAAAATTGATTTCTTACACACATTAAGAATAATAATTTTCTTTACTGATTTACTGAAATTGAACAACCTAAATAAAAATTTAAAAAAAATTAAATTATTTAACGTGTCACCACCACATTACTCCCCGACCAGACGAAAATTAAAACCGTCGATAAAATATGCTAAGGTGGTTACTAGGAAACAGATGCAAATTTTTTTTGTGGGTTTTTTTACGACGGGCACAACTTCAGAACAAAAGAAACAAGTTTTTAGTCTATTTAAAGAAATCTTAACTTTCTTTCTATTAATTTTGATGGTAGTAGGCTGCGGAGCTGTAAACGACCTGGTAAGGACCATCATAGAGGCATTGTAAAGCTTTTCTATTGCCTAATTTTACAAATACGTGCGTGCAATTATCTAGTTCCCTAAACCTGAAAATTTTATTTTTTGAATGGTTCGACGGTATGGTTGGACGGATATGCGAACATAAATTTCGAAATTAAACAAGAACTTCACACTGCGTAGCTGAAAATTCCTCCCTTAGGGTGGTTCTAAAGCCTAAAAGTACAAAAGGAAGAACTTTAGTCCAACATACATCATTGTAAGTCATCAGAGTGACCTTAAGAGTTCTGTGCCATCTCTCAATAAATCCATTGGATTGCGGGTGATAGACTGCTGTACGATTTAGTTTAAAACCAATGAATTCGACAAATTCTTTGAATAAAATGGACTCAAATTACCTGCCTTGTTAAGTTATTATCACATTGGGCACACCAAAACGAGCTATCCATTCTTTACACAAAATTTGAGTGCATGTTGGCGCTGAACAGTCCATCATGGAAATGGTTTCAGGCCAACGAGAAGATCTATCTATTATCGTCTAACAATATCGATTATATCTTCTGAAACAAGTAAGGGACCTATAATATCCAAATGAATGGTAACGAAGAGGTCAGAAACTGATTCGAAAATGTTTAAAGTCTGTTTTTGGTAAGTTTAATAAATAGTCATCACCCTGTTGAGCTTTTGCAATGGCTTCAAAATTTATAGTGGATGGACATTTGTTCTCATTGACTCTTGAAAGACTGTCAGCTACAATGTTTTCCGAGGTGAATATGGATATGTGCCGAGTGTTCGTTGAAAACTGTCCAATGAAATCTAGATGCCATAATAGGGTATATGCATATTTTTTTTTTTTTTTAAACATTCTTTACATCGTCATAATATAGTAAAAAAATATAAAAAGTGTTCAAAATCTTTCGAAGCAATTTTTAAGAAATATTTAAAATCGGTAAAGAATTCTTGTTCTTTAAACACTTCCATCCTCACTCAAGTCAAAATGACGTAAAAATGACGTCACATGCAATAAAATAGAACAAATGAATGTTCTATGACATGTCATATGATGCCACAGCGATGGTGGGGTGTTTTGTGATATTGAATTTGTAGCATGCTATTTACACATTTTTTTTATTTTTAACTTAATAAATAAAGAGTTAAATAAAAAAATAAAGGTACAGATAGAATCTCAGCTAGATATAGATTCAAAAAAAAAAATATAAAAAGAAAATTTAAGCTACACGCATATCCCCTATTGTCTAGGCGAAGTCTTTTCTCGATTTTGTTTTAAAACGAAAACGAGCGGCTTATGACCCATGGAAATGATGGAAATGATGGAAATGATGGAGTTCCTGCCTCCCAGATTTTTTTTTTGCAGATTAGTTTACTGCAATCTTAATATTACTAATAATTTATTAGTACTGTTCAGTTGCACCTACTGTTAGGTGATGACATGCCAGGGTTGCCAGTCCATTAATCTGTTCCCAATAGTTAAATTGTTAATTCATGTGGTTTTGTTCTTTGTAGTCTACTAATCTAGTTCGTTGTGTCCAGTAGCTGTACGACTAGCGTATTGGTATGATGAAGCAATCTTCGTTCATGTTTCTTGGCATAATCACGTATAACATCGTCAATAGGAACTGATTTCTTCAGTAGGTTTATTCGGTTTTTTTATCATAATGATTTGTGCTGCTTTGAAGCAACTGGGTATGTGCTGTAATCTTAGGCAGGAATTGAATATGTATGTAAGCATGATTAGTGCTTTCACTGATATCTCTTTTAATAACCTGGGTGTATATTATCTTCACCAGGAGCCTTTTTTATGTTTAGATTATTGACTATTTCTTTGGCTACTTCAGCAGCCGTGATTTTTTTTATTTCCTTTTATGGCTGATATATTGGTGTTTATATGTTATAGGTAAACCCACAGGGGAACCTCCGAATAACACTAGAATATTGTAAATATATTATAATATTATAAAGTTTTAGAAAAAGTAATTACTAAAATTAACAACACAATCTTTTATTACCCTGGGAACAAAACTAATGAACTCATAACCCAAAAATCTAAAATTACATTTTTATTGCTCCGAGCCCTAAACAATTATTGATTGCTCCCAATAATTGAATAATTGAATACGAGTAATCGGTCCAAGTAGTTAAGTAATCCTTATTTAAAGTGATATTGGATTTCAAACAAAAACTAAATTAAAAACAATAAATCCAAACTATAAAACAAATGCCTGGATATAAAAAGAGAAAAGGGATCGTAAAGAAGTTCAGTTGTGAGTTGTCCCTTAAAAAAGAAAGTTCATAAATTTTGTAAAAGGATGTTTAAGTTAAAGTTTGTGTAAGAATTAAAAAATAAAGTTTGTGGAACAAAAATTTAAAATTGTTTTTTTTTCGAACAAACACATTCAGAATTAAAATTGGTGCAGTCGGTAGGATAATACACTAACGCTCGGTTTCACAGTACGGGCTTAAACTTTCAATTTTTTAATCGCGTTTTATATTTAATCGCCGATTAAAATGTCTAAGGCCGTGTTCATACTCGCGGCTGGTTGCTGGCTGGTAGTTGTTGCCAACATTTTAATGTCACGAACTTGTAGCGGGGCTAGTTTGTAAACATTAATTTGTATATAGCAAACTATTAAATGTCAATTCATTTCTCAATAGAAAGAAAGGGAGGGATGACAGCCATTTTATTATTTTTATTTTTCAATTTAATTAATAAATAATTCGATTTGGACTAAAATTATTTTTGATATGTAATGATTTTTGTATTCATAGTTAAATAATAATTACTATATAAACTGAAAACTTGTAGTTATTAACACCGGAAGCAAAAACTTTTGACTTAAACTACGGTTAATACTTAAATAAATTTGAAAATCATCCCAAATTGTTTTATATTCTCAAAAATGCAATCTCACCTTGAAAGAATTATATTTTACATATAGGTTGCATAGTTTTTGTATGTATAATATCCTAAGGAAACGTTTATAGTAGGTTTTGCAGTGAATTTTGATTTAATAATCATTAAATATCATAAATAATTTTAATGCAGATCAAGTTATTTATTATCTAAAGAATATTATAATCTTTTCAAGGTGAGATTTTGAAGGAATTGCATTTTAATAGGTTGCTATACACAAATTAATGTTTACAAACTAGCCCCGCTACAAGCTCGTGACATTAAAATGTTGGCAACAAGTACCAGCCAGCAACCAGCCGCGAGTATGAACACGGCCTAAGGCTGCATTCACAGTGAAAGCTGGCGCTGGCACTGGTGCTGGTTGCGAGATTGTTGCAGAAAAACTTATTCATAGTGGCAGCTGGTAGATGAGCTTGTTTATAAGCAATAAATTTGTGTACAACAACATTAGAATGAAAGAAAGAAGGGGAAGGATTATCATATTGTTTCGGCTGGTACACGTCATGTATACATATATTTTGTTGCTGAAATTAAAATGCATTGGTTAAATTTTATTTGAAATTATCCCAAAATTGTTTTATATTTCCAAGAAAAAAATTCCTTCAAATTTTTACCTTGAAAGGTTTATATTTACATATAGGATGCATAGTTTTCTTTCTAATATTCTTAGAAAAGATTTTGTAACCTTTATGGAAATTCATATGTTTTATGGAAGGAGTTTTCAAAACATGTATTTCAGGATTTTAGTATTATATTAGTACCTGGAAGCAAATTATATTGAGTTTATATGGGCATAAATCTAGACATTTGAAGGAATAAAAGTTTTTATCAGATTTCTGCAGTCTACTTCACAATATATTACCTGAAATAAGAATTTTTTAGATATATCAACATGAAATTTATCATAATTTAAATATAATAATTATTCTAATTTTATCAGTTATATAGTAATTATTTTAATTTAAATATAATTAAAAATCATTATCTATTATAAACACTTAATCCAAAAAAAATATTAATTAATTGAATTAAAACAAAAAATTAATAAAATGGCTTCCATCTTTTCTCTTGTTGCTATATACAAATTTTGAACTAGCTCCGCTATATGATGTCACATGAAAATGTTTCGTATACAAGCTATACGAACCATCTTCAAAGCATGGCATCAGCTCAAACCAGCTTGTCAGCCAGCTTTTACTCTGAACACATTAAGCTGGTTGCTTTGATTTGCCTTTAGCCACTTTTCTCGCAACCAGCACCAGCTCCAGCGCCAGCTTTCACTGTGAACGCAGCCTAAGTGTTTCACAGTCTACTTTGGAAAAGCGTTTAGTTTAACTATTTGCACTTGATTTTGTAATCCATTTTCACAACAGCTGGTTGCAAAGTGTCAAATTTTTGGCCTTACTCAGCATAGAAGTAAATTATAGAAAAGTAAAATAGAGATAAGTTATGCATAATATGTAAAAATAACTGAAAATTTATTCAAATTTGGTATTGAATTTTTATAATTTTAAGTAAATAATTTAAAGTAAATAATATTATTGTTTGAATTGATTTAATACAATTATTAACTGGAAATACATTAGGTTTTATTTGTTTTTACTATGTGGAAAGTTGATTACTAGCTACAAATATTAATTATATTTAAATTAAGGTGGTATAATTATTAAAATTTAAGAATTTTATTAAATTGAATTACGGAAAACATTTTTTTGCTAGAAATTGTGTTTGTTTTTACAAAATAATATTGTTGATGTTCCCCCTTCTATTCGTGTAGTCCTGCCATACATGGAAAATAGGACAATTAACGAAAGAGAATGCTGAAGGGTAGTTGAAGTAACTATCTTTTAGTGCGAGTTTGTTTACGTTTTAAAGTTTTTAGTTTAAGAATGGAAAGTAAAAATAAAAGAAGTGCCAATTTTTCCCCTGAAGAGGAAATAAGATTAGTGCAAGTGGTTACAAAATATAAAAGTGTCGGAGAAAACAAAAAGACAAACAGTTGCTCTAAAAGTGAAAAAAAGAAGTGTGGAAAATAATTGAAAAGGAGTTCAATAGCGAATACACTTCCCTATATAGGGATTCAGAAGTGCTAAAGAATAAGTACGATAATATAAAAAAAAACTTCAAGAAAAGTTGGTGGTGAAACTCCAACTCTCGTAAAAATTAAAAACATTCATCTAATGGTGAAAGATTTATTAGGTGAGACTGCCTGTGGTATGGAAGCCGTTTATGATAATGACGAAGAAATTGGTAAGTTTATTGTATTCAGAATGAACGGGTAAAATGCTTCTTTTCAAAGTGAAGGAGTTGAAAATAGTAAGTTTTAATAATTTCATTAATAAACTAATATTTAAAGTAGATCCTTTTTTGGGAGAATCAATTGTGATAGTGGAAGCAGTTCCTTCTTCTTCATCCGGAAATAAGGATCATGGTAAGTTGTTAATATTTTATTTCGAAAGTGATACTAATACGATTTTTTTAGGAGAATCAGTTGTGAGACTGGAAGCAGTTCCTTTTTCTTCATCCGTAAATAAGGATGGTTTGTTGCTTAATAAACGCTGAAATAATCTTAATCATTAAAAAATTTTTTGCAGATACATCAAAAACGAAGGGTAAAGTGTTTCAGAGGAGCTTGCTTTCACGAAAGTATATGGAGCTTGCGGAGGAAAAAATAAAAAATGTTAGGAAAGAGAGAATCCATGCAGAGGTGTGACATGAGATGTTGAAAAGGGAGCATTTTTTACGACTGGAAGCGTTGGAGCTGGAGATAATTAATATATCTACTGAAAACTATACTCAAACATTTATAGCTCTTTAAAATTAAAAAACTTTCTGTTTTGAAATGTATATTTTTATATGTTCCCTAATTTATGTGCAAAGTAACACAGAAAAAATTCTCTCTGCGTTCCAATATTTTTGCACACCATATTTTTGTCGTTTTTTTATTGGAAACAATCAATAATTGTTTAGGGCTCGGATAGTTAGGGCAACCACATATTTCACCAAATAAAAGCGTAAAAAAAATCATCGAATTTATCTACGAAAATTATTATTTTCACTGAAGCTGGATCAACTCTTCTAAATCTAAATCGTCACAAATTACCAATGATTTTGAGTGGAGATGTTAATGTGGACTTTTCAATTGACAAATCAAAGCCCTTACTTGATTTTTTGAATACTTAAATTTAAGCAGTTTTTTTTAGATATTTATATGGATTCAGATCCAAAGTCTATACAACATATTTTAGTTTTCATGAGCCTATCGCTTCATTTCTGGAATATAGTACTGAACTTCAATCAAATACTCCTTAAAAAACCATCGGTTGCAATAAGTAATTACTTTTCATAATAATTTATGGTTATGAAATGATTTATATTTTTAGATTATAAGCTATAGTTATTTTATGTCACTATATATGTTGCTATATTCAAAATAATAGAGACTATTAAAACTTTTAAGTTTTCACTTCTGTCGTGTGGTCTTAAGCTCACGCTTTAATTTTTTTTTATAACAAGACTTCAACTTACCCAAGGGTCACAACAAGATAAGGCCTAATCGGAAACCATTTTTTTTTTAAACCAAAAAGTGGCACTCAACGGATAACAGTAAGCTAATAACTAAAATAGAATGTTATTGTTCAATTAACAGATTAATCTCATTGACCAAGAAGTCAGCGTTAAGAATCAACATGGTCTAGTTCACGGTATTCCTAACACTAAAGTTAATAATAATCATCAGGTCAACATCTTATACGTGCATTCCATTAAACTCAATAAGAGTAGTTTACGAACATTTGGGAGATGTGTCATTAGATGCGGCAACACTCATCCAAGCTGTGTCTCACACAACAAAAATACGTCCGTTCAATAATAGAAGACATTCAACAACGTGCCCGAATTATCCAGGAAAAGAACACCAATAAAAGACAAACCAGATCACTCTTTGATGGTATGGGCAGCGCACTGCATTATTTGTTCGGCACTATGGACGATAAATACGAACAAGAAGCTTACAGTAAATTAAACGAACTTGAAACCAATCAAGCTAGACCAATCTGAGCTAGAAAATCAACAAATAACAGTAATTACTAATACCCTAAATAAAATCCAAAAACCTCTATAAACTGTTAGCAGCTGGAACTAAAAATATCAAATTTAAAAAATAAGACGGGAACTATTGAAAAAGCTCAAATAAGGCAGGAAATAATACCAAACATAGTATTCGAAATCATAGTTATGGAATCACGTCAAATAACTTGAAAGGAGTATATGAAAGGACTCCATCTTTATGCGTAAACAGCTTACCTTTCTTATTACAGACTATAATTATAAACTCACATACACCACAAAACAAACTAGTAGTAAAAATCACAGTACCTTTATTAAATATTCCAAAAATGAATTACATCAAATTCGTTGCTTTCCTGTCCACAAACGAGGACATCATTCAGTAGTAACCCAAATTTCATATTCTAATCTGGCCACTGACTTAAAAAACCAAAACCTGTTCTACTTGGCTCTTTCAAAACTAGTCTTTTGACACGAATTGCACACACCTTAAACATTACCACTTATATAGGGTCTCTCCATGCACCTATAATATTAGGCGCGAATACAAATGAATGCACTATCAGGCTCTTTTACAACCCATTGAATGAAACCTTCAAATGTCCTTTAAAACTTCAACCAACCCGTGGTAACTTACTGTTGAAAATGACAGAACCAAATGTCTGGTTATATGCTTTTTTCGAACCAACCACTATATCAATAATTTACAAAGATTCTTTTAACACTCTAAAATTGAACAATCCGGGATTACTAAACTTTATACTATCAAAAAAATAATGGTATCATGGTTGATATAGTTCAACCACAAGATTTTCCTCAGGTAAACATGTCACTCCTTTTAAATTTTACTTCTCGAAACGATATCCTTGACGCAAACCCAGTGGGAATACTATCAAGATATAATACGAACAGAATTATAATATCAGAACTACCCAAACCTTAGGCGAAATTCAAAATAAATTAAAATCATCCCCAAAACAGACCAACACATATTTCTACCACTCTCTCAATTTCTTCTACAAGTATTATTTGCCCGACTACGTGTTCCATTAGTTCGCGCTTGTAAGCTTTCTTATTTGAATATTATTAGCTTCCATAAACCATATTTTTAATTTGCTGAATGTATAAAATAGTGTTTCATCTGACTATTAGCGTTTATTCATTAATTTATAATACCAAATCGAAAAAATAAATTTAGTAAATATTTAGCATTTTGTCAAAAATATAGTAATAATTTTTAAAGATTAAGTTTTTGAAAATCTAATAAAATGGATGTCATTAGTGTTTAAATATCAACACTGGCTAAGAAAATTGTTCATAAAATTAATTTAACAAAATTTAAGTTATCTACAATATATATAGCTAAGCTTACCTTTAAGCCATCAAACTCATAAATGTTTTTAAAATTAATGTAAGTTGAATTAGCTAGAGACTCAAAGAATTTAAATAAATCATCTTTTTCTAGACCACTTATGTTTTTATTCCTGAAATAAAAAGATTTAAAATCAGCAGATTTACTCTATTATATGCAATTATTTAACTTAACTTAATAAATACCGAAATGAAAATTTAGCTACTGAGTGAAACAAAATCAGCTCTGAGCTATATTATACTAATCACATCAAAATTCCAAGAAGGATACTTCTAACTTCATCTTATTGCAATTGCCAACTACATGGATTTTCTGATGATTCTATACATGCATACTCCGCGGCTGTTTATATACATATGTGTTAAAGATGAATGTGGGAAAATTCATGTAAATCTTGTTCCACTAAAAGCAAAGTTGCCCCGACCAAGCCAGTCATTTTACTAGGTCTAAAGCTCAACAGAGTTGCTCTGCTGTCTATGTTAATAGTTCAAATCCAGAATGCTTTGGAGCTAAAAAACGTTCCAGTTTATGTATGGACAGACTCCACTATTATCTTAACTTGGGTTAAAAGTGACCCCAGAAAATATAAAACCTATGCTTTCAACCGCATAGCAAGTATACAAGAATCCATACCTATAGAAGCCTGGAACCATGTTCGGTCTAAGGATAATTCTGCTGATTATAACTCGAACCCTCCACATTAGTTAATTTACCCCTATGGTGGCATGGACCATCATGGCTAAAAAGCCTGGATCTCAATGGATTATGAACAATAAAATCCATGCAACCTTTGTCGATGAAGAACAAAAAAGAAAAGATGAGTTTTAAACAAAAACCATCACCCAGTACTCAGCTAATGGGCAATCTACTTGCATGTCACACAACTCCCTTACGTCCCTTTTCACATACAGGCATAGACAATGCAGGAGCGCTCAATATAAAATGCCAAAACATCGCGTGAACGGTCTGTATCAGGGCCCAGCTTTTACTATTCATAAAGGTAAATATCATAGAAATCTCGTAGAAAATAAAACCTTTCAACGCGGCCCAGTAGGTTCGGAACCAAATCAAAATTTTATAATTTTAGAGCAGTTTTCTTGAAAATTTTATTTTCCATAATTGAACAGTGTAGTAATATTCTAAGTTGTGATACCACATCAAAACTCCAAGTACTGAAGTAAAATTCATATGACGTCATAGTTAAAACAAGTAAGTATATTACATTATATTTTACTTTTTCAATTTCATTTTATTTTGTATTAGTGTAGAAATAACTCCTCCTACTATATTTATCAGTTGCTGTGAGGTTATTACGGTACAAAGAAAAACTGCTAAGCTCGCTCGTGGGAGCTAAAATTCACAGTTCACGTAGATCCAGTTAGTTTAAAATAAATACCATGCACTTGCTGTAATTGAAAGAGTATATCTTTTACTTTCATTCTAATAGTACTTTCAAAACAGTTTTAATAGTGCTTCAAATTCTTTTTCCGCCCCTAAACTCAGGGTTTTGACCTGAGTTTCCTTTAAATTCTCAGGGCTCAGAATTTCTCTAACTACAATATAAGGGTTTTGATCTGATATTTCTTTACTCTATCATCTCCGAGTTTTGACCAGAAGTTTAATTATGCTGGAAAACCCTTTAGATTGAGCACCTACTTGCTGCCTCCGACTGAATTTTATAGACGGAACAAGCTGTTTTCCCATCAAAAGTTGGTGGCTTTGACTTCCTTGGTGCTCAATCTCAGGGACCTATTGTAATATTGTGTCTTCTAAAGCCTTAATTATGCTTAATCAAACCTCGCACTTGCATTATTTTCCAAACAATCAAAAGCATGCTTTTTTTCTCCATAATTTTCCCACTCACTCCATGTATGGCCTCTCCTTGACTCTTTTCTAATTTCCATATCACTGTTTTAAAACTTTTGTTAATCTCTTGCATTGAATTCTTTTGTTTTTCCATTATACCCCATAAGATTGTAAACAATTTGTCCATTCTAAATGATTCATTTTTCCTTTAAGCTTCCTTGCAACCATGTAACTGAAACACATGCTCGTTCAAGTTTACACCTTCGCTTCCATGAGGCCACAGAGTTTCTCTAATACTACCGCCTAATTACCTGATGTTGGTACTCCACGCTTTTGAAGGTCTTTCTTGATATCGTTTACAGCTAATTCTTCAATCCTTTTTTCCATAACTCTTCTCTTCTCTGACTATTGTTATATATCCTAGTAATCCCACTTCTGACAAAATGAAATGATATTACATTTTAATTGATTTATTATCAAGATTAAGTTTGGAGTATATGTATGTAAATACAATAATAAACATCAGTCCAACTAAAACTTAGGACTCCTAACTATAAACTCCGTATTCAAAACTATAAAGATAAAATTTAGATTTAAGTTGGGTAAAATTAATTTTAAAGTTTGTTGGTTGGGTTTTAGAACTCAGATCAGAAGGCTAACACATTTTCATTAATAAACAAAATTTTATTTATCTAATAAATATCGTTCTTATAAATAAATATTGTTTTTATTAACTTTTGATTTTAACTATAAATATCGTTTTTTTAAATAAATATTACTTTTGTGGTTATTAATATACCACTTTACAATATTGAATAAAAATTAGAATTAATAAGCATGCACACTATTTCGTCTTTCCATAAGTACCATATTTTCTTACTAACGAACTTTTTAACTATATTTTCAATTTAATTATATTTAAAATTATTATTTATTTTTTTTAAATAAATATACAATAAAATATTTAATTATAAGTTTTAATATTTAATATATCATTATTACTTTAATTCGATCATTCGAAAACAAAAAATGAAATCAACTATTTTTTTTATCTGTAATATGTCAAGCAATTCAAATTTTCTCGGCTTGCTTGACATATTATATATTTTTTAAAACTACTGCAATTTATCGGTTTACACACATTTACACATTTATTAACTAGCGCCTGAGCAGGAACGTCTGTAGTCTGTAGAATGTTATGCTTACTACAATCTTAATTATGTAATTAATTTATTAGTAATGTTGATTATGATGGTTTAGTGATGTTGGTGAGATGACTTGGGCGGGATGCTGGTCTATTGATCACTTCCCATATGTGTTATCTTGTAGTCAGTTCAGGAGGTTTGTTCCGTTACAGACGCCTAATTTGTTCCGTCGTATCCATTAGCTGGATAGCCTCCGTATTTGTGTGATGCAGCAGTCTTCGTTCATATTTTTTGGCAAATTCCAGGATAAAATCGTCAATCCGCTTGATGTCCAGGTCATCATGTAACTCCTGATTCGTTGATGAGTCAGGATGTAGTCCCAAGTACTTTGCTGATTCCGCTTTGGGAACTTGTTCACCGTTTAGATTAGATATAAGTGTAGTTATTTATGCGTTGTAATGTGTATACAAAATGCACTGATTTGGCTCGGTTAAGCTTAATTTTCCAATCAGCTGTCCAATCATTAATGCTATTTAGTATTTTCTGGAGATGTTCCATTGCCTTAGCTTGAGATGAATCCGTTGAAAGTAATACGGTGTCGTCCGCAAACGTACTAATGAATGTGTCTTCCGTTGTGGGGATGTCTTCAGTATATAGCAGTTATAGCAGTAGTCCTTATACGCTTCCCTGAGGTATTTCTGCCTTGATTGGGTAGATTTTTTACATAGCGTCTTCATGTTTTACTTTGAATTTTCAGTTGGACAGATATGATTCAATTAATTTGCAGAAGTTGCCTGTTAGCTGTGCACTCATTTTATATCTAAGACCGTCCTGCCAGACACGGTCAAACACTTGCGATACGTCGGGAAAGGCCGCAGAGCAGTACTTTTTTTCTTCAAGGGCCTGTTCTATTTTATCTTTGATGTGATGTATTTGATCTATCGTTGAGTGTTTAGTCCTAAGCCCGAATTGGAAATCAGGAATGAACACTAGGGGCTGTAATTGCTTTAGCAGTAGCTTTTCAAATAGCTTCGATATAGAAGGTAGGAGTGATATTGGTCTGTAGGAGGTAATGTTCTCTGGTGGTTGGTCTGGTGCTTTGATCATGATGATCTGAGCAATTTTAAAGCTGTCTGGAATATACTGTAGCCTTATGCAAGGGTTGAACAGATATGCAATCATTTTGATAGCGTTTGCTGGTAGCTCCTTTAGAAGGTCAGGCGATATTTGATTTACTCCTGGTGATTTTTTTAGTTTTTGTCAATTTCGGTTACTAGTTCGAAAACAGTGAACTTTTTTATTTTTTTGTAGGGCTGGTATTTCGGATAAGTTGATGTGCCAGACTGTATGTCATATGCTTCAAATACTGTAGCTAGGTGTTGAGCAAACGTTTCCGCTTTATCATCCTTTTACATATCCAATTAAAATTAAAGTACCTAATCAAGAAAATAGGTCCTGGAGTCACCTTTTAAGTAAACAACGGAGTTGCTGGTTAGAGCACCAAGATTAACCGGCACAAAACGAAAATATCCTTCACCAGCCCCCTGACTTATTGAAAAGTGAAACACCATAGTGGTGCAACAATAATATTTGTCAAAATGTTTAACTTGATATCCTCTTAAAATCTAAAGTAAAATAATTAAGATTCCTTTGCTTGCATTAACAAATAAAAACTTTTTTAATGAGTAATTAAATAAATAAATACTTTTAAAGACAAAGATAAAGTTTTATTGCCTAAAATTACATTTACGTGAAATAACGAAAACTCTTTGTAAATTAAATTCTTATAAGTAAGGTGATATTATTCCAAAAAATCGAAAATATTTTTTAGTTCTTTCAAATTATTCGTTTGAAAATGAAATTTAATAGAATCAAATTATAAAGTAAAAGCTTGCACGATACAAAATAGTGATACAAAATAACAAAGTTTACGGTAAAAGAAAAATATGAAGTCAATTATCCTATGGATTTTCCTTTTTTTGAACCAAAAATAATAAAATAAAATAATTAAACCATCCCAGTTATAACTAGACATAAATCACTTGACGAGTATTAATCTCGGAAATGGTGAAAACAGAAAGAAGAATAATTATGAATTCAATTATTAATCTGAAGTCGATATAAATAATCACTTTAAACAAACAATTAATGCTGGTGAGTTTCGGACTTGTCCAACATGGACAGAATATCGAATGTAGTTAAAAGTTTGAGGGAATTTTCTGGTCAACCAGAGGCTGGCTTATGGAAAAAAAGTGTTGATCAAATTTTAAAAATTTACTAGCACCTAGAGGTACTCCAAATTATTACAATATTATTAGCTTTATCCCAAATAAAATTATAGGCAGTGTGAATACTGCACTAGAATTTTATAACACCTTTTTAAATTGGAAAAAATTTCAAAATGTTTAGCTTAGCATTTTGCAGATAAAAGAGATTTAGGTGCCTTGTCAAATGGTGGTATCATTTGTCTTTAGTTCTAAATAAATTTTCTTCAGCAGAAATGAGACAGGAGTCTTTCAGCATAATGACAATCAAATCGCGATAAAGCATTGGATACGTTCATAAAAGGACTCAGAAGATATCTTCCTAGATTACTTAGCATAAGAAAGCCTTCTGATTTGCCTGGAGCTCATTACTAAAATTAGAAAACGTACACTATTGCTTACAACATAGCCATGAAACTACTCGAGGAGCACAATGCCACTCTGCACGAACCATTCCACACAAAACAAATTTTTGAATGAAAACAAAACCTGATACCACAGTTAAAACAAATTTTTATACTGACAAAGCCTTATAGTTCTAGGGAAGTAAAATCAAAATAACTAATCACACCTTAATAGTTAATAATTTGCTTGGAAATGAACGAAGATTGCAATTTTTCATTTTACCTAATTTTATTTGTTTCGATTGAATTATTTGCAATGATAGTTTGAAACAGCTAAGAGCAACAATTCATTTAAACGAAAACATTACAATTTCCTTGAAACAGCTTATCTCAAATTCAATAAATGCTATCAATATTAGAATAGCTCACATGAATTCAGGGCAAAAAGAAAATCTAAATAATGTTATTAAAAATTGCCCTAAGTTATTTTCTGTTCCGACGAAAGACTAACTGTAACGGATACCTGCTAAAAGGTATGGCAAACCATCGTAAAGAGCCTGAAAACAAAGCACGATAGCAGCTATTAAGGATGTTAAAAAATATATGCTTCAAAGTCCTGGAAAATTGAAAAAGTTGATCAATACAAATATGAGCAGGTTGAAAGACGCTTCAGTTGAGGCACTTTCAAAAACAGCAATACAAATAGCTTTTGAGGTGATGAAAAAGAAGAAAATACTCCTATAAAATTAATGAAAAATTACTGTTTGGTCAAATGAATCGTTATCCACAAAAGAAAGCTATTAAATTTTATAAAAGGCCACAAATTTTGATTTTCGAGCTAAATATATACAACTTAATTTTGACACCTCAATAAATTAGTTACATGAGTAATTTAATATAAACTACAATAAATGTTAAAGGTGTAAAAGAAATTTTAGAAAAAAAAGAAAAAAACATGAAAAAAAATCATACCATACTAAATCATATTTTGTTATCGATGAATCTGGTATATTTTATACAGAATATATTTTTTATATGGAAAATATTGGAAAATATTGAACATCCCAGTAGGAAATGCAATTATAGCAGGAGTACTTTTGCTATGTTGAGTTGGGAATTACTCGCTTTTCCCTATGACACTTCATATACATTTCCATGTCCGCTTTTTGGAGTAGTAAATATACATGCAACTTAATGATGCTGTTTCTGTAGTTTTTGTATTTTAAATAAATTTATTTAAGTTGTTCAGTTTGAGTTTGTCTTCAATTTTGAAAAATATATAACAAAACTTTAAAATGTAAATTAGATTTAAAATATATAATAAGAAGATTTTATTAGTTAAAAAATATGTAACAAAACTTTTTAGTTTTTTTTAATTTTTGAGTTAGAGTTTAAGAATTATAATTGTCTTTAAATTAAAAATAAAAAAAAAATATTTTATATAACTTTTATTTAAATTTATATAGATTTATAAATATCCTTAACTTAGTTTATAAACGTGATGTAATTGGAACTTTAATTTATGTAGTTTTCTATATTTGAAAATTTTATTTAATACTGTAACTTTAGATAGTTTTATTTATTTAAAACTCTTAATTTATAAACTTCTTAAATGGTTATATTTATTTATTTATAACTTTAGAATAGTTTTATTTATTTAGTTTACAACTTTAAAATATTTTATTTATTTAAAACTCTTGATTTATAAACTTCTTAAATAGTTATATTTATTAATTTATAACTTTAGAATAATTTTATCTATTTAATTTACAACTTTAAAATATTTTACTTATTTAAAATTCTTAATTTATAAACTTCTTAAATTAAAACTAAAGGTACACTCTTGTGTACTAATTAAATCGACTGCCAATTATCAACTAACTCTTTATCAATTACCTGTTCTATTTATATCATTTTTTCATTAGTTAATTTTCCCATGGTCAAATTTATGATTGCTAAAACAGGTATCTTGTATCACTTGTTTCTCATTAAGAACAGGTGCTTCTATATTTCCTATTAATACCAGGTGTATGAGAAAATGCAAGCAATAGTTATTTTGATGGGAATTTAAGGTAAGTATTTTGTTTGGTTTTATTAAGAAAAGGAGCATGAGAAAATATTACGGGCAATAGTTTATTTCTAAGGAAATTTAAATATAAGAATGGAAATTTAGATGTAAGAATTTTTCCAGGAAAAGAGTGTATGAAATATATTGTAAAATGTATTTCCCTAAAAGCGGAATTGTGTGAAAACAAAAGTTATATAATATTTTCGTTGGTTCTTATAACACCCCCATCGTCAGCCTGAGGCTCCGACGAAGCAGGTTTGATTCTTATTTTTTGTTTATGTATTTTAACGAATTTTGTAAAAAATAAAATCGTGAGTGCGATTATAAGAACTGAGAAATTTATAATTAATATTTCAAAATAATCCTTATGTTTTTTTTGTTCAATTTCAATTATTCTCTTCCTATTGTCACTTATATTTTTAACATTGAGTTCTTCTAAATTTATCAAATTTATGGTTTTATTTTCTATTATATTTGTAAAGAGATGAGGTAAAATCAATACATCTTGGATTTTTTTATAATAGTTGTCAAATGACTTATTATTAATTTCTACTTGGCAGTTTTCATATTTTAATAAATTGTTGCCCATTATATTTATTTTAAAATTGTTACAATTATGAAACAGGGCTGTTTTCTGAATGTTTTTAGTTATAATGATACCTGGTGTTATTTCTTTAATTTCTTTATGTTTAAAAATTTTCATTGTACAATGCGCTACTTCTAACTTTAAAATGTTTTTAATACAATTATCATTAACATCGATTAAATTCTTTTTCAAATTGTTTTCTACTTTTTCTTTATAAACGTTATTGTTATTATCTAGCAGAACAATGTTTTCATCTAGTTGAATGGCCTTACTTATGTTATTGGGTAAGGGTTCTATTAGGACTTTAGAAAGGGGTTTCTCTGAATATATAGGTAGTGAAAGAATGATAACGATCTGGGTTTTGTGGAATGCTACTGAAGTTCTGATGTCTTTTAAGGATTCTATGTCGTCTATTAATTTATGTTCTTCATTTGTTAATATATTCCTTGATAACAATCCTAATTTACTTGACATGAGGATTTGTTCGATATCATCTATATGGTTTCGTAGTAGGTTTATATCGTAGTTGATTTGGTATAGATGTTCCATATGGTCAATTTTATTTTCTATATTAGCTACTTTATTTTGGCTTTCTATTGTAAAATTATTGAGGTAGGCTGAAATAATTTTTTGTTGGTTTCCTATATGGTTTGTTATGTTTCTTATTTGGTCGGATATTTCTCTATTGATTTTAATTTGTTTATTACTTTCGTTAATTAAGTTCTTGTTATTGCTACTTATGATATCTAGTTTAGTTTTTATTTCTAATTCATCATTGTAATCCATTGTGCCTGTAATATATTTTAATCCGGTGCCTATAATATTAATGAGACCTCTACTTTTTCTGCTGTGTGGTTTCAGGTTGTTGATTTTTCTATTCAGGATGTTAAAATTATGTAGGACTGTATTTATCATAGGGTCTTCTACGCTAATGTTGTTTCTTATGGTATTAATGTTTTGTTGGATTATTTCACTAGTTTGTTCGTATTCTGTTATGTTTATAAGGTGTAGTATTTTTGTGAATTTCCTTATGACTTTCACTTCTCCTAATTTAATTGTTAGGTATCCGTTGTTGTTGTCAAAGTTCTGTACTTCAAGTGTTTGTGATAGTGTGATGGAGAGTATTGTCAGTAGTATTAGTATTGGTTTAAACATCGTGTTCTGTAAGGAGAGTTTAAAATTTAGTCAGTTATGTTTTCGTTTCGTTCTGTGGGAGTGTTAGTTTGGTATTTTTTCTTTCTTTTTGTGTGGGATTTATAGTATTTCAATTTAGTTCGTTTATCTACATAGTGGTTGTCGTCTAGTTTTTCTAGATCAACTTTTCTAAATTTTGCATGGTTTTTGCCTCCTCGTGTATGTTTTAAATAATTTGGGCCTGGTTCTAGTTCTACTTCTTCTCTGTTCCGATTTATTTTTGCGATATACTTCTCCTTAAGGTTTTGTACCCTTTCTCGTATTTTTTCGTATTCTTCTGTTTTTACTTTACCATTTATGAAATCTATAGGTTTTCTGTTTGTTGTGGAGTGAATGGTGTTGTTGTAGAAGTTAATGATTTTCAGTATTTTCTCTTCAACTGAATCAGTGTCTTTATTTTCGTCGTGTCGAAGGAGTCTTAAATGCTCGTTTATGGTATTGTGTAGTCTTTCAATATCAGCATTTGAGGAGTGGTTATTATTGGATGTATAATGTATTTGAATATCCTGGTTGCTTAAAAATTCTTTTATTGGGATTGCCTTGAATCCTAATTCGTTATCTACAGTTATTTGTTTTATTCTGCCCGTGAAGGAGATATATTGGAGTAAGGCGCGTTTGAATTCGATCCATGATCTATTATTAATTTTGATGGCTTGGGCGTGTTTTGTGAATTTGTCTATAAAGGTGAGAAAAAGTGTCTTTTGAAGACTGTAGAAAACATCTATGTGTACTAATTCGAGTGGTTCCGATGGTGTTACTGTAGTTTGGTATTTTACCTTTACAGGGTTTCTATCGTATTTTTCTATATTACATATGTTGCAATTATTTATATATTGTGTTATTCTTATTCTTAGTTTTGGATTATAGTATTTTTGCTGGAGTTCCTTATTTACCTCTTCTATCCCTCTATGGTTGTTACGTAAGTGTTCCTCTTCTATCAGTTTGGCTAGTATTTCTTCGTCTTCTATATCCTCTAATATTCTGTTGCATTTGAGGATCTTAAATTGCGGGAAATGGGTTTGATGTATATTCCTTATAATTTGGAGAAACTCGTCATTTTCCACGTATAATGCATTTAAGCATTTAGGGTTGAACTTGGTTTTTATTAAAGAAATAGCAGTTTCATTATTCAATGATTTGACGTGTATTATTTTACGAAATTTATTAAATTTAGTCTCTTCCTTTGTACGTAGTGACCCTGATTGACTTTTATTTAATATTATTTGATATTTAAATACGTTTAGTGGGGAATGGGTTTCAGGGATGCCTATAGTGTTACTATCGTTTTCGGTTTGTATCATATTTATATCAATACGAGACAGCGTATCTGCGTTTAAATTTTTTGCTCCTGCCTTATATTTTATTTCATAGTCAAATTCGGCAAGTTTGAGACGCCATCGAACGAGTTTTGAGTTTGGTTCTTTAATAGAAAAAAGCCATTGTAGTGGTTTGTGGTCTGTTTCAATTAGGATTTTTCTTCCGAAAATATATGGGCGAAAATACTTAGTGGCCCATACTATTGCAAGTAATTCCTTCTCAATCGTACTATAGTTGATTTCATGCTCGTTTAGTGTACGGCTGGCGTAACAAATTGGATGTCCGTCTTGAGATAGTATCGCACCAAGTGCGTATTGGCTCGCATCTGTAGTTAGAGTAAATCTTTTTTCGAAGTCTGGATACCCAAGGATTGGTTCAGTGATCAGAAGTCTTTTCAAAGTGTTGAAACTTTCAGTGTATTCTGGGTCGTTTATATTCATTTTCTTATCCTTTTTCAAATATTTTGTCATTGGTTTAGCTATCTTTGCGTAGTCTTTTATAAACTTCCGGTAATATCCAGTGAGTCCGAGAAATTTCTTAATTTGTTTCGGTGTCTTAGGTAAGGGATAATTTTTAACGCAATCAATTTTCCGCGGATTTGGCTTATATCCTTCGGGTGTTACAACGTGTCCTAAAAATTCGGTTTCTTTCTTCAGAAACTCGGATTTGTCAAGTTGTACAGTTAAGTTTACTTCTTTCAATCTTTGAAAGACTTTCCTAATGGAATCCAAATGTTCTTCTAGAGAAGTGGAAAATATTATTATGTCATCTAAGTACACAAGGCAAATCTTATTGATATAGTCTTTTAATACGAAGTTCATGAGGCGTTGAAAAGTCGCAGGGGCTGTTTTTAATCCAAATGGCATCCGTAGAAATTCGTAGTGTCCGTCTTCGACACTAAATGCGGTTTTATATATATCATTTTCATCTATCTCTATTTGGTGGAATCCCTTTGCAAGATCTAACGTGGTAAAATATTGGCAAGTACCTAATTTACCTAGTATCTCGTCAATATTTGGGATTGGGAATTTGTCATCAATAGTTACCTCATTTAATTTACGGTAATCGATGACTATTCTCCATTTTTGTTTTCCCGTAGCGTCCAACTTCTTCGGGACGATCCAAACGGGTGCAGAATAAGGTGAACTGCTATGCCGGATGATACCTTTTTGTAACATTTCTTCGATTTGGCTTTTTATTTCCTCCTTATGGATAAATGGATATCTATATGACTTAGCTTGAATGGGGACATTATTTGTAGTTCTGATTTGGTGTTTTATAATGTTAGTGAAGGATAATTTGAAATCTTCATTATAGAATATGGTGGAATAACGTTTAATTAATTGTATTAATTTGGTCTTTTCTAAGCTATTGAGGTGATCGATTCTTAGTTGGTCTATTGGTAATTTAGGTTTATATTCTTCTAACATATCAGTGTTTTTTATTATATTGTAAGTTTCAATTTTATTTATTTCTTTTGATACATCTGTACTAGTATCTGGTGTGTGAGAATTGCTTTTCGTCATGGGAAATGTTTTATGTTCGTTTAGATATAATTTTAGAGTTTTATTTTTTGTTTCGAGTTGTTTGTTTCCAAAATCTATTTTTGCTTTTATTGGAATTAAAATATCGTTGCCTATTAACCCGTCGTAATTGTTATGGAATGGATAGACGAACATTTCGATGGTTTGATTTTGGATTCCAAACTCTTTGAATATCGGTATAGTTACCTTTTTTGATATTTTCACTTGTCGATCAAGGGTTTTGATCCAAATATTTGGTGGTAGAGAGGATAAAAATTTTGGGTTACATAAATTAGGATTGATTATTGAATGTGTTGCCCCAGTATCTATGATGAATTTTAGTGGTCTAATTTTTCCTATAATTATTATATATGGTAATTGGTTGTTGAGGCCCGTAACCGAAAATTTGCAGGTTGTGAATCCTTTTGAGGAATTCTTTCATTTGTGTTAATTTCCATAGGTTCAGGAGGAGGTTGGTGTTGTGTTGTATTATTAATACCATTTAGATTTCTGTATGGATTTTCGAATGAGGGGTTGAAATTTAGAGAGTTATGATTTTGAGATCTAAACTGGTTATGGTTTGAATAACTAGATCTGTATTGAGGTTGATTATAACGGTTAACGTTCATTGGTAAAGTCGTACTCTGCTTGTTATTGTAATGGGGAACATTCTGTGGGTAGTGTCTTCCCTGGAAATTATTCTTGTTTCGATTGTAATTGTAGTTGTTAGTAGGATTCTGAATTCTGTCGTTTCCTGTTTTGTGTTTTGTATTCGCGAATGTAGTTTTATTGTTGCTATGGTTATTATAGCGAAGATTTTGTTTTTCGCCGTAAGACCTAAATGCGTATCCTGATTCGTGCAATATGTTAATTGCTTCCTCTAAGGTTTCTGGATCTCTGCAATACAGTATGGATTTCATTGGCTCTGGGATTTTATTTTTAAAGATCACTAGTGCTGATTTTTTATTTGTAATAATCGTTTGTTCTGCTACTTGTTTTTCCTCGCTCAAATTGAGTTTGGTTTTAACATTTAGCCTTCTTAATCCTGTTTTAATTTCATTATAAAAATCAATTGCATTAGTCTTAAATGTAATGCTTCTTAAATTGTCGAATAATTCTTCTAAACTTGCTCTATCTCCAAAATTATTGATCAGTAGCTCCTTTATTTCGAGCCAAGATGTGATATGATTATTAATTTCTAGGACCTCTCGTGCTCTACCTCGTATTTTAGATTTAATTATGTCGGAAAATACACTTTGTGCAAGATTATCATACCGTAAAAGAGTTGGGTGCATTTTGTCAATCAAGTCAAGAAAATTCTGTAGATCTCTAAAGTCACCAGAGAATTCCGGTAAGTGTCCTAAATACTTGAGTGGGTCTACCGTTAGCGTAAGGGCCATTTCTGCAGAGGAACTTTTGGTCTTTTTTAAGAGATTTTCTGTATTAGCGATTGCTGGTTTGTCGATACTAATGTTCTGCATTAGTTCTAACAACTCGTTCATATGAATATTTATAACTAACAAGATTCGGTGTATATGTATATTTACGGTAGAAGACAATTAAAAAAAAATTTTTGCACAAAATATTATCGAGTTTTTGTCTTTTTTTTTTTTTGAATAGCGAACTTATGATAACATAATTTTTATCTTATTATTATTTCCTGTTGTACGAGTTTTACATATATCTATATATTTATTTTTTTTTTTTTTCATACATAGCACAAATGTGTTCTATTTTAAACAATGACACATCTTTCCTTAGTTCTAATTAATTCTTAACTCCAAATTATAATTAAAAGACATACCCTTATTATCTGTATGTGTTGTCTAGTTGTACGGTGGTTGAATCTGATTTGATGTTGGTGAGCTGTACGGCAGTAGTCGATTTTGAGTTGTTGTAGACTGATCCCTTGATCAGTTTATTGGTGAGTTGAGGACTGATCTCTTGATCGGTAAAAAAAATTTTCGGTGTTTTAGTTATTGATCCCTTGATCAACAAACACAAAACTATTTGAAGTTCTAATGCACTATTAAGTATAAAAACACAAGTGAACCTTTTTTTTCACAAAACTTTTTGTAACTATTATTTTGTTCACTTAGCGCATCCTACCGACTGCGCCAATTATAATTGTCTTTAAATTAAAAATAAAAAAAAAATATTTTATATAACTTTTATTTAAATTTATATAGATTTATAAATATCCTTAACTTAGTTTATAAACGTGATGTAATTGGAACTTTAATTTATGTAGTTTTCTATATTTGAAAATTTTATTTAATACTGTAACTTTAGATAGTTTTATTTATTTAAAACTCTTAATTTATAAACTTCTTAAATGGTTATATTTATTTATTTATAACTTTAGAATAGTTTTATTTATTTAGTTTACAACTTTAAAATATTTTATTTATTTAAAACTCTTGATTTATAAACTTCTTAAATAGTTATATTTATTAATTTATAACTTTAGAATAATTTTATCTATTTAATTTACAACTTTAAAATATTTTACTTATTTAAAATTCTTAATTTATAAACTTCTTAAATTAAAACTAAAGGTACACTCTTGTGTACTAATTAAATCGACTGCCAATTATCAACTAACTCTTTATCAATTACCTGTTCTATTTATATCATTTTTTCATTAGTTAATTTTCCCATGGTCAAATTTATGATTGCTAAAACAGGTATCTTGTATCACTTGTTTCTCATTAAGAACAGGTGCTTCTATATTTCCTATTAATACCAGGTGTATGAGAAAATGCAAGCAATAGTTATTTTGATGGGAATTTAAGGTAAGTATTTTGTTTGGTTTTATTAAGAAAAGGAGCATGAGAAAATATTACGGGCAATAGTTTATTTCTAAGGAAATTTAAATATAAGAATGGAAATTTAGATGTAAGAATTTTTCCAGGAAAAGAGTGTATGAAATATATTGTAAAATGTATTTCCCTAAAAGCGGAATTGTGTGAAAACAAAAGTTATATAATATTTTCGTTGGTTCTTATAACATTTAAGTTCAAAATATATATTAAGATTTTAATTTTTATGTAATAAAACCTAATAAAGTTAAATGTTAAAATTTAAATTGTGGTTAATACAAATACACACCAAATATTTGGTGACCCCGACAGTCGGCCTTACTTTATTAGCCCGACAAAGATGAGCTGAACATTGGAACAGTTGAACAGTTGCAGTCCTCCAACCCTGGGGAAAAATGCGCCACAGTTTTGGTTTGATCGCTTAGAAGCTCAATTTGAGCTAAATGGTATAGTTCCACAAAGGGCAAAATCTAACTATGTTTTGTCTGAAGTTATTAAAATTGTAAGTGATATTATTAAAAATCACAGTGCTCTTGAACCATACAATAACCTTAAAGCGAATTTAATAAAAAGGTTGTCTGCGAGTGAAGAAGCAAAGTAAAAATGTTTATTAAGAGATTTAAAACTAGGAGATAGACAGCTATCTCACTCCTAATGATGTAGTTTTGTGATCTAATGCTGCTTGTGTTGAGTGAATATGGTTACTTGACAAATAGCTTACTATCATCTCCTTGACGCATCTCTTAATTCGTGAATTGAGTCTTTGTGCTGCTGTTTGGATACATTGAACAGCATACTCTGCTGATGCTGATTTTGGACATTGATCAAATGATGAAGTGTGACTTTTCATATTAAAACGCGTTTGATGACATTTATTCATGACTGGTTGATTTCGAGATGCAGGTTGGAATTCTTCTAGTGCGCGACAACGTGTATATAAGAAAATAATTAGATCATTAATCGTTGTACAGTCTCTTGATGTGGTATGTTCGAACCACTTTTGACATGTTTTATCATCTATTTTATTTAACAATAAGTAAATAATCCAAGGATTGCGTGCTTTAGCTGAGTTTTCCAACGTCTTAAGACCACCAAGTACTTTATCTGTGCCATTTGTAAGTTTTCTCAAACCTGCAAAAGATGGTGATGAGACAGACAGGAATAATAAAAATGATTTAATCAACAAATTCACAATTAGCCCTGTGTTTTGATATTGTGAATTCCCAAGCTTGCTGATAATTTGCATCAGCAATGGATAAGTAACGCAGGAATGCAGCCGCTTAACTTCTAAGAAGGCCCCTTAAATATTGTAATCACTCAGTTTTAGATTTTTATGAACCGTTGCATTGAGAAAGTCCCTAAAAGAAATCCATTATCTATAGTTACCCTGAAAATAAGGAATTTTCAGCTTCGGAAGAGTGATATCCATGGTTCGACTGGGTGATGCTGATGTAATGGTGCTCGAGAATTGTTCAAAATTTTTGGTCAATCATACGATGCATAAGACATCAGTATGAAAGCTTCAAAACTGCACAGATAATAATGATTAAAAAACCGGGTAAACCGGCTGAAGAAACCTCCTCATACAGACCGATATCACTGCTGTCAACAGTCGCAAAGATATTCGAAAAACTTCTACTAAAACGACTTAAGCCACTTATAAAAATTCCTGACTTTCAATACGGATTCAGAGACAACAGCTCCACGATAAACCAGGTACACAGAATAACAAGTAAAATTGAACAGGCCTTCGAGAAAAAGAAATACTGCTGTGCGGTATTCTTATATGTGGCTCAGGCATTTGACAGAGTTTGACATAAAGGGCTCATATATAAAATGAGCATGCAGCTACCTCAAAATCACTGCAAACTGACATAAAAAATCGAAAATTCAGAGTACAATATGATGGAACTAAGTCTAACTTCTATCCAGTGGAGTCAGGAATTCCACAAGGTAGTTTGCTGGGACCACTGCTACACCTGCTATATACCTCTGATATACCTACAACAGAAGACACATGTATCAGCACATTTGCTGATGACACAGTAAAAATATTTAGTGATAAAACACAAAAAAAGCTTTGGAAAAAATACAAACTATACTCGATAGTATCTGCTCGAAGTACCAAATTGTTGGTGTTTTAAATTTATTATTTTTCACTTTTGAATTTTGACAATTTTCTCAGGTTAAATTTCTTAGATATTTACCCTTTTTTAAAAGTTAATCTTAATACATGTTGGTGGTTTAAATTATTAAATTTTATTTTCATAATAATCCTAAATTATCATAGATTAATTTTTCTTGAATAAGTTGATTAACACCAAAATAAGGAGTAGTTAAGAGTAAGAGTTAAAGTATTCATTTTGTTTAACATTCACATGGATTAATTAATTCAATCATGACTGGTGTTAATAATTTAACGTTTCTCTGGTTTCCCCCCTGAAGTTGGTCGAGATGCTAGAGATGCCTTTTTAGTAAGTGTTGCCTTATGCATCTCATTTAGCAACGATTGTATTATACAAAAACGTAGTTGTTTTTTTTTGTTATTAATTTTCGTGTTTCTAAGTAAACTTTTTGTTGTTCCTTTTTGGGTATTTGGTGGTTCTTGTGTTAATTATTGCTAATTATTGTTTTGAACGGAGTTTCTTCTGCATGAATGTTAGGCCGAAAATTCAAAATGGCAGCCAAAGACAGCTAACACGCAGTTTCCAAACGAAAGTCCAACACAATTCAACACATAGTTATAATACAAAAAAGTAATTAATTTTCTTATTGTTAATTGTTGGTTTCGCTACTATTATAAGTATGTTTTTAATAACTTTGTTGTTGATAACTACTGCTTCCAGTGTCAATTATTGTTTTTCGTTATTGATTGTTTTTTATTATACTTAGAAGTTGAAAGAAGCATTTTTTGACGATTTTTTTTTCATAGATATTGTTAAAATATTTTGCAAGAAAGTATTTGGAAAGAAGCTAGTGCCAAAGCATTTTCAAAGCCGGCTTTCAGAAAAGCCCATTTACGTTGATCACCGTGTCTTAACCTTATTTAAAATTAAAAAGCAAAATTAGCTTGGTTAAAACATAAGTTTTGACTGCGCTCAACAATCTTTTCTACTTGGTTGGGTCATTTTTATATTTTTTTATGGTCATTAGAAATTAAAATAGCGGCTTTTAACGAAAAAACCCGTCATTTTTCAATTATTATTAGTTAATAATAGTGCTTGTTTTGTTGATTTTTGTTTTTTGCTTCATTGTTGCTTTAGTGTTTTTAACTTTTAATTCCTTCATGTTTTTGTTTTGAATTTTCATTTTCTCTTTTTGTTAAGAGTGTTTTTGGCTAATTTTTTTTTGTTTGGTTTTTTTAGTATTAGTTATGTTTTTATTGGTTAATTCAAAGCAGGTTCCTCCTATGGGAAAGGATTTAAGGAACTTTGATCTTGCTGCATGTCTCTTGATGTCATTTAGTTTTTCTATTATTTTTTGCTTTATTAGTAAAAGTAACTTGTGAAATAGAAAAATTTTTGTCCTTCGAGCTCTCAGTTTTCTTTTCGGTTCTTATAACTCTTGTCAGAAACTTTACTGAACCGTCAGATTCTGCTGCATAAAATTTCTGCAGTTTCTGTTTTATATTTGCTCACGAAAACTAGTGGTAAGACTGCTAAATGGAAAGAGAACAAAAACCTCTATTTCTTTTAACCAAACATTTCCAGATTAGATTATTTAAATAATATCAATATGTGAAGGTCACTTTTAAACACTGATCCAATTCTCACCTACTTATGTTAAACTAATTTAAGGTTCTTTGAACTCCAATATCAACAAAACTGTTTTTAACTCCAATTTCAAATAACTTCTTTTAATTCTAACTTTACCCACTCTCAGAAAATCTTAAACTAAAACTCACATATGTTATATTATAGGCATGTAAATATGATGAACATCATATACTCATTTATATTTACATAGTGTTAAGTATGCCATGACTAGTCAATATCAGTCAGACGTGATATTAATAGCTCGGGAGATATATATTGCAATGGATTTAAGTTTAGAATTAATGGAGGATCAGGCTGAAAATTATTCTTAGAACAAGAATAAAAATTTTCTTTAGAAAGTAAAATGGGGGGTCGTGTGTTACAGTTCATAAGTTGAAAACAATTTTTGTAGAAAAAGTCGTAAGGTCAAAGAATAATTTAAAAAGGACTTATAAACTTAAATCTTGCTTGCCAAAGATTTCGACTTATCTTATTCTAAAGTTAATAATGATTTGCTGGAAATAACAGCAGCCCCTGTTCTAAAATCTAACCCATCTAGGGTTATTAATGCTAATTTTTTGTATTAATTTCTTTAATCAATATCTGCAGACAGCCATCAAGAACATTGTCCAAGTTAAGTGGGGTTACAACTATGACTTTGGAAGTGAAAATCCATAGAAACTCTAGAATCAAGGCTCAATTTTACTATATTCTAGATTGCCAGTAAATAGATTGGATTGCTTAAAACCCTCAACTTATACTTACTTGCAATATGATTCATACTTTGTTTTATCAAGCCTTTGCATTGGACAAATTGTAGTGCTAGCTAAAGAAGTATTCCAAAAATAATAATCATTCTCCAATGAAATTACTGTGCTTTTTGTACTAAATCGATGTAAAGAGTTGAGCGAAAGTTGCATGCTTAAAACCATAAATATCACCAATAAACTGAACCAAAACATCCTAAAATAAATATAAATATTCAAAGTTCAAGCATTAGATTTGAATGTTGTATTCACCTTTCAAAGATGGATAGTTTCAGATTAATAATATATGAAAGACCATGAATCGAACTGTTTTTACAATAACAAAAAAAGCTTGTCTTCAAAGCTTTAGAAATATTTCTAGATATTAGCATGCTTCACTTTAAGACAATTTTTCTTCGAAATGCATGGAAAATTCTGCTTTACAATTGCAAAAACATCAATTTATCTACACGCAGGTATCATAGTCATTAATGCAGTTATAATGTAATTCAAAGGGTACCCATTAATAATGTAAACGGTATTATGCTAAAACTGCTGCATTCATTCATATTTTTTAATAATTAAAAAATTCTAAAGAAATCCCATTACTTGAATTGAAATCATAATGAGGTCTGATGAAATTATAAAATTTAAATTATAGAATTATGCATGTACTATATACCTAGAAGCTACTGCTATCTCCAAAACGTTGATTCTCTCATCAATTATGAAATTTTCATTATCATCTTTTGTATTTAAACAAATTGGACCTATCAGTAATCTGCAAGGTTTTAATGTTATTAGATGTGTGCATGTAGTCTATACGTACTGATTCATAAATGAATTGACCTTTTGGAACCTTTTAGAACATTCTTTTACGTACCAAACACCTTTGCAAGCGATACATTTTTGATTTGCCCTAAATTTTTTAGCGTTTTTGCATACGTGTTTGAGAATTTATTTTTTTATAACAAATATAACATTATGTTATTTGTCGAATGGTGATGAAATGTGAAAAATAAAATTGGTGTTTATAAATTCTTCTATCTTTACCTTAAAAATTTTGGTAGAACAGGCTGGGTAGATTTTCACAACATTGCTCGAAAAATTTGATTTTTTTTTAAATATTGGGAATAGTTTCTGCATTATTTGAAAAAACTTTTTTTGGTGAAAATTAGACGCTTAACACAATTGTAATACTGAGAACTTGCTACGACGTAGGTATTACAGTTAAAAATCGATTTAAACAATTCATTTGTTTATAACAATAACAATTTTTCAATTGTGTTTGAAATTATGTTTGTTTAAAAAAATCCATTTTTTTAACTGTAAAAAACAAAACACAAAAAAGCCCCTAGCCCAAATAAAACTGAAGCTATGAATTTTTGAAAACTGCTCTTCAAGCCAAAATCGCACAGCTATCAAAACTGTGATCACTTCCATTTCCTGGTATATGTATTAAAAATAATCTTCAAACACGTATTTTCTTTTTCAATACAAAAACCGTAAAAAAAATTCAGGCAAATCAGAAAAGTGTCGGTCAATTTTTGTCGAAATCTGTTCGGTTTATGAATGCCCCATATGAGTGATATTGAGCAGCTTTTCCAAACATATACATGAATTTGAGTGGAATAAAACACCCCAAAAATTTTTTTTCAATAACTCGAGTCCTAGTGAAAATTTTGAAAATCAGCATAGTTTGCAGTGAAAAATAGAAACCATTATAGCGACACGGTACCAGTTTATTTATTAAAAAAATTATATTAAATTAAAGTACAAACAAAACGCAGTAGTATTGGCAGATACGTAATATGTCAAGCAAGCTCTGAAAGTTTACTTGTTTGACATGCTACGTACAGTAAGTAAATAAGTCTTTTTGTCTAAATTAGAAACATCAAAAATATTAAATTTAAGAAAACTAAAATTTATTATGTAAACAATTAATTAATTAAAAATAATTATTATAAAAAAATAAAAATTATTATAAATTAAAAATATAATTATTTATATACTACACAAGTAGCAAAAAGAGTTGTGGGAAACATTTAAGCTAATTTATACTTAGAATCCCACACTATTAACTTTAATTCATTACACGAAACCTGACGATAGTAGGTTAATGATTGTAGGAACCTGTTTATCTATTGGACTGTCATTTACCCTTTTTCGCGATATCTAATATGTAGCTTGCACTATACCTTTTCTCTATTACTATGGGGCTACTGTGTTGCTACGTCAAATTTTTTTAACGGACACGTGTGTCATGTGTGGGAAATTTTTATTATAATAGTTTTCTACGTTTTTTTATAATAGTTCTTTCTTAGTTCTTGATTTTCATAAAAATACAAACCTCCAGTTGTTGCGTGACCATATGTTTTTTTGCAGGGGTCTATTCCTCCAAGGAGCAAACATAGGTACGATGTATCAGGTGTCGTTTTATCGGCAGTCGTAGAAAGGTCGCTAGTCAGCTATAGCGGGAGAATTAGAGGGGTGGTTTTGCCGACGACAGCCTGATCTGATTCTCGCTACTTGAAAGGAGAAATTTCAAAGTCAGGAGCGCTAGGCTTGAATAAAAGGGGGTTACAGGCTGTGAAAATCAGAAAAAGCAAAAAAAAGGAGAAAAAAAAACAACTTGAGTCAAAGCAGAGCCTTTTGCTCGTCCATGTTTTGGTTGGACCGGCTGACCTGAAAACTAAATAATTATGGGAGAAAAAGGGATTAGAACATCTCAAAATAAAAAAAATTTATTCAAACATTATAATATTTATTTAACACACCTGAATATTAATTAATTAAAAAAAATGGTAAGAAAAAAGAAATTTAATCATAGGCTAACCTAGGTTATGCAAAAACTTATCCAAAACTAATTAAATATATAATATTGTTTTATTTACCATAGGCTAAAAACTAAATTTTTATCAAAAAAAATTAATAAAAGGTGGCAAAAAAATTAAGCAATTAAGCTAAGCGAACTCACATGTATATAAACATTGCCTTGTTGATTGCTAGGCCCAGCAAACTTCTGAAAAAAATCTCATCAAGAATAAATAAAAGGTTCTTTTTTCTTCAAACAAAGAAATAATTAAAAAGCTTACAATTTACCTATCCACGTATTTTTACTTTATTTAGTTTGGTTTTTTTTTTGTAAGTATACTTTAAGGTGGGTTGAATAAGAAAATAAAATTAAAACAAAAATTAAAGCAAGAAAAGAAAAATATTTTGTTAATAGTAGAACAATACTATAATGATGTAATGATTACGATGGATATTCTTCTTGGTGTTGTGTCCATGTTGTAGCTTTAAAGCCATATTACGAATAGTGTGATATCTGTCTTTTTTACCTCACAATATTCTCAAGTTAAAAAAAAATACTGGAAACGATAACACATCTTATTCAATTGGTTGTGTAGTATTCTCCCACAGTCAATGTTATTCACATTTAAAACAATTACTTATAATTTATTGCAATTTCTACAAGTATATAAATATAAAAGTATATAAGTAGATATATGCCAAACCAAATAAACAAAATCAATCTCCAACACACTATTTCGAAACTAAACTTCCTCATGGAAAAACTGCTATTATATACAGTTCCACCACACATTAATATATAAATGAATCCTCCAACCTTGTTCATATGTATATACCAAGTTTTTTTTTTTTTAAATCGAATTCACTCAAAAATGTAAAACAAACTTTTTTTTTATGGAATACTAGATATACACAAACACTGGATAACGTTTTTTCTTTTCTTTGTAAACTTTTTTAAAATTTATATTTATTGTAAAAAAAAAAACATTTTACATTTTAAATTTTTGTTTTTCAATTTTTATCATAACCCACTTAATATGAAAGTGTAATGTTTTCTATTATAATTATCTTTGATTTGCTTCAAAAAATTATAACAGAAAAAAACTTTTTACCAAAATAACCAAAAGTAGGTATTTGTTTATAATAAATCTATGTTTAACTTGATTAAAATTAAATGAATATTGGGAATAAAATTATATAAAGCTAGAATTATATAGAATTATTTACTAAATTGCTTTTACCACACCAAAATAACAATTGCCACTCTACTACCGTAATGTCAGAGTAATTCATATGTTATTCACTCTTTCTTTTGAATACATAATTTAATACTTTTAATCCAACTAGCACAAACTATATATTACTATTGAATGTTTCTTTTGTTTTTTTTTTTTTTTTATATAGTTTTATATTTCAATTATCACTACTCTACAAATTTTCAACTTTTTTCGTTAGCCTCAACAGGGTAACTTTGGGATGCTGAGTCCGAAAATAATAATCATTTTTTCATCCTAAGAAGCGTTTTTGATATATTCCCAAAAAACCTGTATTTTCTTTATTGGTCTATATCTCAGAAAATAATTCTTTGCTTGACTAAAAATAGCTTGTTTTAAAAATTTATCATGTTGATATATAAAACATGCAAATCAATTAATATTAAACGAAGTTACAGGAGATAAAATTTTAAAAAAGTGATTTCTTTCACCTTTTTTAAAAAGGACCCATTTTTATTTGCTTTTTTCGGTTGAAAAAAATTATTAGCTAGAATTTTTAAGACTTCGAGTAAAAGATAAATTTGTTACAAAAATTTCAAAGGTAAAATCTTTAAGACCAAAAGAAAAATGAAAAAGTTATAGATCTGTTATAGTTATAGTGGGAACGTGATTTTTTCATTTTGCAGTTCTGCTACCAACGCTCACAAAATTCTGCCAATTTATTAAATTAAGTTAAATGAAGTGAAATAATGTTTGAAATAACAGAAATTATGCCTTCATGAAATTAAGTAGGTCATAATTCCAAAACTAAATCGACATTTTTTTCCAAGAATTGTAAAGCAATAATTTGCTTTGTAATTGTTTTGTTTTTTTTTTTAAATTATTATTAGAGAATTTCAATATTCTATAAAGAACACTTCTGCGCAGTAATAAAAAGAGTGACGCAATTATTTGAATCATAACTAGAAAATTACTGATATCCATTTCTAGTGACACTTTTTATGTGTAAAATAATTTGCAAAAATTGCGGCAGTATGTTATCAGTATTAACTTCAATAATTACTTTTGAGCCAAGATGCACAGTTTTTGATATCCCAAATTTGCTGTGTATATAGAGTGTCATTTTTTTAAATCTTTATCTTTAATTGCGTCACTCCAGAGACTGCCGTCTCCTGTGATTACTAGAAAAAAAATATGATAATACATTTAGCTATGGTTCATAAAATTGATAAAAACAAAGGGTAATTCTTTTAAAAATATCACTTGTCATCATACTCCTACCAAATTTTGGAAATGCACAGCAATTACAATGACGGATTAATTTTGATGCAGTTACATATGGAGATATATCAGGTTGAGATCAATTATATGAATAGCCAAAACAAAAAAATAATAATAAGACTCAAGCTAGTAAACTGCCTTGACCTCCACATCTTCTACCCGAACTAATGATATCACATGAAATATATACGGGTATATCTTTTGAATGAATAATATTTTGTTTTCCTTTAACTGCTCTTGAGCAGTACAAAACAGGTATCTTTTTGCTCTATCACTCGCCAAGATGATGCAGAAGGATGGCTGGAGGAACCCTGTGCAATGTGTAGCTCAACCCCCGCCCTGGGAATACGAGTCTCATGCTCTACCGACTGAGGGTATTTTAATTGAATCTGTGAGATCCTCATATTTGTTATACAATATCTCAATCTTTTCGATTAAATTTTTCTAACATAGATCGGAATTTTGAAAGTAATTGTCACTAGAATGATCTAATTTCGTTATTATGTACTAAACAATAAAGTGTAGCTTCGGTTATTTGCGTGTGTAAGTGAAATATATCGTTAACTTTCCTTTCTTGGTTGGTTTTAATTCATTCCCTCTCTCTACTGCTCGGCTTATATCTATTGTTTCGTGTTCTTGGTGTAAAATATACCCAGCTTATGACCCTGGAGATCTTCCAGCTCATAGACCGTTTCACAATCTGTGTCAAGAAGAATTTCTTAGCCAATTTGGCATTATAGAAATCCTTAAAACATTTAGCAAAAAGTTCCTCCTATAAACCTTCTGTCCAGGTCAGAAAGTTGTTTGACTAGTTCGCAGGTTATAGGATTGGGCACTCTGGACATAAGCCGCTTGTATATTTTTAGAGGCTTTATCTCGAAGCAGGAACATCCTATCAGACTCACACACGTCCACCCTACTCTCCCCATTCAAGTCACCCATCTTCCGGAGGAGTTGATAGATCGATCCATGATTAATGATCAGAATCGCCTGTTGCCGAATGCACGACGCTCTTAAGAGCGAAACCTATCTGGCTTCAGTTCCCGGTGGTCGTGTTATATTAATCATTGAATAATTGTTACAATTTTTTGTAATTAAGAATTGTTACAATTTTTTGTTAATTAATAATTGTTAAAATTTTTTGTTATAGTATTTTTGGAATAGGTTTCCTTGATGAACACCCTTGCGGGGTTCAACGATTTACAAGTAATACAACGTCTTTTTCCTTTTTTAGGATTCCCCTTTTTTATTTTATAACACAACTGCACTAATTAAGAATAATATAATTTTCTTTTTATTGTTAGGATCCCTCCCTTTTTTTTAACATCATTTTGCTAACTCTAACTCTTTTGTTTTTTTATAATATGATTTAGCAATATTATAAAGTTTTTTCCTGTTTTTTTTAACACAATTTCACAGTTCTAACTTTTTTTGTTACAATAATTTAGCAACAATATTAAGTTTATTTCTATTTTAGAATTCCTTTAGCTTTTCTAAACAACACAATTTCGCTCATTTTAAGCTTCTCTTTTTTCTTTAACTTAAAAATAATTTAACGTTTTTTTCTATATATTTTTTTTTGTGCTTTTTTTTCAACTCACTTCCTTCGACTCACTCTAAAACAACCACTGACGACAACAACTCAAAACAGACTGACTGAAAAATCCCTTGCAATCTTTTTACATCCAGAAAATTCCTCCATGGTCAGCTGTTTTAGTGATCATTCATGAACTTTTTCCATGCCCCTAAATATGATCAATGGACCTTGGCCAGACAAAAAAAAACAACAAAAAAGGTAAGTAAAAAATATGTTAAGCTTTTGCTAAAATGATTGACTCAAATGTATATCAGGAAATATCTGCATAGAGATTCATTCCCAGTCCAAACTTTGTCATGATTAGCGGCGCTTGCACCATTCAATTTTTAGCGCTTGTGCTTTATTTTTATGTAAGTGAATTTGAATTATTCTGTCTTGTATTTTGAGAATTCCTGAAAACTTTTGTTCAAAAGAGTTGTAAAATTCCGTAAAAATAAAATATTAGCACTTATTTGAATTTAAATGTAAGATTGATACTTAGACAAAAGATTTGTATATATAACTATATATACAAGATTAGTACTAGAACTGAAGATTTTTTATAAATAAAGATAATGTTTAACATGTTTTTGAATTAGAAAAATAAAAAAAAATATATAATATAGATATTATAAATACACACATATATCCTCATGTTAGCAATAAATTATAATAAAGATTTTATAACAAATAAAGAATTCAACTTAATCTTAATTTTATTATTTTGTTAGAGCTAATTTTTATTTTATTAAGATAATATTTTTTTTTGTATGAATAAAGAATATTTAGTAGTATGTAAATTTGTATTTTTATTAAATCTTTATACAATTAAAAATTTTATATATAAGTGAAAATGAGTACCTCTAGCATAGTGTATGTAGTCATCATTTTGAAGTAAAACATCGAACAAGTAAACATATTACATGGCGATCCTGCTTAAAACGAATCAACCATTGAAAATTGATGAAAGCACAGCACCTGAAATTGATGGATCACCATTATCAACATTAACGTATAAATTACATCAAATAGATATACCAAGATCATCAGATCAGTCGGAAATAAGAAAAAATAATCCTGTTCCTGTGAATACACTCGATCTACTATTACTCAAAATATTTCATCTTAAGGAACTAATACCTAATAAAATCATTTCAACTGGTCAAAAACCATTCCATCTCTTGACAGAAGAAGACAAAATAAGCTTACAGACTTACTTACCTAGACCAATATAGGAAAAGGCTAGAACAGAGAAAAAAATCGAGTAAAAACACCTGCAACACCAATAAATAAAAGGAAACAAGGACAGCGTTGGGGAAAAGCGTTCAAACCAAGACAGAAAATTGCAGAACTATAAAGACTAATTCCAATAGCACAAGGTCATAACAAGAATAATCTACTAGGACAACTAAAACAACTGCAATGGGAGCAAAACCAGCAAAAGAAGAAATTATCATCTCCCAAAACGCTGGAGGCTCAGCAAAATTAAATAATGAAGAAAACGATAGCTTCCATCTAAAAAATGCTTTACCACATTTGGCTTCATTTCATTAACTATAATTATTGTATATTACATAAAAAAATATTTAATCAATCAGATGAATAAGCATATTCAGAAAAGTATTGAAAATTTAAATAATGTTTAAATAAAAAACTCATAAAAAATTAAAATGTTTTAATTAATGAGCTGCGAAAAAACCTTTATAAAAAGCCCAGAAAGTTCACCCCTGAAAATATACTGAAAAAATCAACAAGAGTGAGAGAAATTAAAAAACTTTTTACTGATAGGTTAACACAGTTGAAATTAAAAAAACTAGATAACGAAAAATTAGAAAAAAATGAAATAACATTTAATAACCTCGCAGCAAAAATATCGATTATTATTAATAAAAAGAGTTAAGAGATTTTAGAAGAAACTGGGAATGACTCCAATTCTGACACAGATTATGAACTAGCAGTAGACTTTCAAGAAAACACACCCGAAATGCCGCAAGGCACTGCATTTGATTTACCGCTAGTAATCAAAATAAATAATAATTTTAGAGATGTAGAAAATTTCTTAACAATATTCGATCTGTATCATAATACGTTAAATAATGAAAAAAAACCAAGCTTAGTTGAATTTATTTGGTGTGCTAAATTATCACAGAAAGCACGCAATAAATTAGCAGCAGTTGTAAAGCCAACAACACTACAAGAATTAAAACAAAAAATCAAGGAATCCTTCAAAATAACAACTACGCCACAACATATCCATACTCAGCTATCAACATTTAAACAATCAAATTTAAAGACAAAAGATTATGGTTAACAAATCTTTGCATTAATAGGAGAATAAAAGCCAGGTTCAGCTCTAGAATGGTATCTAGATTACATCAGCACGACAGCTAGGGCTCCCTGGCCACAGTTAAAAGCACACTTTTTAGAGGCTTTTGGTTCATTCACTTCCGACGCTGATCACTTAATGGAAATCATGAGTGAGAAACAACAAGAAGGGGAACCAGTAAGGCAAAATTTCTCCCAAGTCACCAAGATTAGACAGGGAATGACAACACCCATGCCAGAAAAAGATTTCATATCGTTGATTTATCGCTATTTGAGGCATGATATTGGCCAACAAGTAGACGTTACCCACATGGGCACCATAAGGGAAATTAGGCAACGGTGTCTCGTAATAAAGCACCGTGCAGAAGCCCAAAATTATAGACAACCCAAGATACCACTTACAAGAACGAGAAATGAGATCGATAAAGCCCTGGAAGAAGAGATTGCACTGGAAGCATTCTAAAACATTAACAGAAGAAAATAAAAATTTTAATGGTAAATCACCCAATATTTGAGTTAGTTTTTTGATAAAATGAAAAATAATGCATTATTTGCTTTTAAATAAAATAAAATTGAAGATAAATTTAAAAGTAATAATTACTTTAAGTATTCTCTAAAAATATTCGTTATATGCAGAGACTTTTTCCCTAAGGGCTTGTCTTCGTTTGTTGACATAGTCAGTGTTCCATAAATGAGGCTTAGCATCCATAGCTGTTAGCTTTGTTATGAAGTCTCCTAAAGGTACGTATCACTCTTTGTAGAAACCAGCTTAAAAATATAGAAAACAGGGTCCGGAACTAAACTCACAGAGCGTTAATGTAATATGGGGAAATTCTTACCTAATCGTTGCAGAGAAGATCTCATCAATTACCTTCACTCAAGCGGGTAGCGCTGGATGCCAGGCAATTGTTAAAAGCGACTATCTTTGGAGAATATTTCTTCCAATTATCAAAAGTCTTAGCGGGAAACGCTGGTCTTTGATAATTGGCAATCAGTTTAGGCTACCAAAAGTCTTACCGGGAAACGCTGGTCTTTGGTAGCTAAAAGATTCAAAAATGTTCTCCTTTATTAAGAATACTAAAATAATATTACCTTAGGAGGAAAATTTTTTGCCTTGTCGATGCTTTTTGCTTAACTTACCAAAAGTCTTAGCGGGAAACGCTGGTCTTTGGTAACTTCGCAAACTTAAATATCTGGACAAGACGAATTTCGTAGGTTACCAAAAGTTTTAGCGAGAAACGCTGGTCTTTGGTAACCAAATAAAATGATGAACACTTTGAATTTAAAATACCAACTGATTTATTTAAAAAAAGACTCACCTGCCGAGTAGGGCCGTGGTTTGTCTTTTATAAAATTTTAACAAGAACTCCCTTAACTATTAAAACTAGTCTACTTTTATACTTAATTTTTACTCCCACTGCTCTATATAATTTTTCATTTTCCATGATATTTTCTGCGAAATCTACAAATTAATAAAATAAATTATGATTTGCTAACTCCGCATTTTAAAAGTTCATCGATTCACCTGAACTATATACAAATTTTTTACTTTAAAATTATTTTTGCGAAATCTGCAAATCAATGAAATAAATTTTGATTTGCAAATTCCGCATTTTCAAAGTTTATTATGGTTCATTTAACTAGGTTAAACGAATCAAGGGCAAAGTTCTATAATAATTAATATTTTAATAATTTAATTATACATACATACATATTTTGTTGTTGTTGTTTTTTATTTTCAGAATTAAGAAAATATGAAGATTTAAGATCTTCATACCTAACATTCCTCCCCCCTTATTGAGAACATTTTTCGGGGAAAAATTCGTACCGTTTGAAATTAAGTTTGGAGTTTCTTCAACACTCCCTACAAGGCAACTCTCCTTAGGAAAAACATTTGATTCTTAGTTACTTAGTTAAGTCCGGCAAGGCCAAATTTAGGAAAGCCCGCTGTTTTTTTTGTGTTAGCCACCAAACAATTGCTGTATAGGGAAAAAGCTTTATAAGGATTGACCGCTACCTCAGAGTTCATTTAGATAACCAAACGTCCCAACAGGAATCTGTGTACGAAGGTTGTGAAAATAATTATAATTCTGGTAACCAAAATGGCTTCCGATATTTATATTTAGTTGGATATACCCAAAAGTTGAGTAAGCTACACAACATTTTTGGCGCAGCCGGTAGGATTTTACTTGAAGATTACAACCTTTATTTGTCGCAGCATCTGAAGGAGGTTCTCGAAGCGTAAAGTCAAAGCATATTGAGCAACAATAATCAAGATATTATTAGCTCACGAACCTACTCTCTGCGGTAAACCCAACTAAATGTCCTTTCATGACTCTGAGGCAAATGAAGAAAACCTTTCCATAACCTCAATAAGTCGAAGCAAAGCATCACTACGCCTAACCCCAGGTCTACAAGAGTTCTCTGAGCTAATCGATTCATTTTCATTTGAAGCAACGAGCCCTCCATTAGAAGAAAACCAAAGACCCCAAACGACTAAAAAACCGCCTCGGCTAAAACAAATTAAAAAAATCTTCAAAAATTAAAAAACGTCAGGAAAGCTCCGTAAAAAGCGGGATAACATCCAATTCAACAGAAAAAATATATAAAACCCCTTCAATCCAGGCTGGTCTCCTGCGGCCTGGTAAACCTTTTAAAAGGCGATCAAATTCATTCTTGGGATTTGACAGCAACAAGACTACAGACATTCCCCTAAAAACTACCCTTATCAAACCATTAACAACCGCAAGTGCTATCATGTTGTTGGATATTAGTAAAATTAATACATTAGTTTGCTCAGGCATACCCCTCTTAACGGGAGAAAGTGGCCCTGTTTTATTAAACGAAATAAATTCATTCCTGAAATGTTGCGCTCACACCATGGCTTTCCTGTCCCCTGAAGAAAGTCAAATCTTCCTACAGTTATTACCAATACGATTCCGCGACAAAGCATCCGCCGTTCTAGAAGGGGAATATAAGGATCTAAAGGAATTAGAAACTTTAGTAAGGACTAAGTTAATTAACACCAAACCCTACCTCACCCTTGTTAATGAACTTCGAGTGCTGAGACAGGTACCAGGAGAAAGCTTGGTATCATTTGGAAATAGAGTGAAATACCTGTACACAGAATGTTGCTTAAGTAACAAGGAAAGGCATAGTAGAAAAGCCGTTACGCAATTGAGGCCGATCTGGAAGAAACGGCAGCTTATACCTTTAAGATAGGGATAATAAATCCCAACCACAAATTTTTTTTTCTACAAAGCGACGACAAACAATTGTAAGTCTTATTGGATAAAGCAAGAAAGATCGAAGAAGCTGAACAACTAATGATGCTGAACCCTCCTCAACTATCTTACTATCAACCCCCCCTAAACACACAATACCATAATCAACCTCAACCTAGGGGACCGCCATTTCACCCTACAGAAAATCCAAATCACCATAAACCGCAACCCAGTCAATTTTACCCAAAAAATCAACGTAATCAATTTAACCCCAATCTACCCCAATTCTCACAAAATAGACTCAGACCTCAGAGAAATCAACACCCTATCCAATGCGGATTTTGCATAAAATCAAATCATACATACGCGGACTGCCGAATGCATCAGAATACTCCTTTCTGTTCGAAATGTAAGGTCCACGGGCACAACATCCAGAACTGCGTTAGTAAACTCCCGGGGCCCTCAAAACCAGCTCCTGTCCAGTTTCATACCCTACAAAACAGAACTGAAAGATAAGGATAAAATACAAGGTGCGAGTTTTGTCAGCGAAATGGACACACCCTACAAACATGCCGAACCAAGAAGCGATGGGAGTCAAGAACCGACCCAAAACACCCCCAACAACTGCTAGTCATTCCACAGTCGAAAAACGCCATCCAAGGCCTGAAGCGACCAACATATGTGAGCCCAGTCTACCTAAAATATGTACAGCCCTAATATCAATTGATATAGTAAAAGGAGGAAAAGCCGATTTAGTAATCGACACCAGTGCAGAATGCAGTTTCATAAAAAAAAATGTAATCCACCCATCAACCCGCATAACCCAAGATGTGACGACAATTTCCGCAGCCTTTGGAATGGGCTCAACACAAGGTAAGTGCACTGGTAAAATATTAACGAGATCCCCTTTACCCTGTTAGTTTCACGTACTAAACGAAAGGGTAAACATACCAGGAGATGGCATATTAGGGTACGATTTCCTACGTCAGAATTGTAATATTGAAGGACCAAGACAAGTTCTTACTTTCCCTCGCAAGAAAAATACGGAAGTCCACAGTATTCCAATATCCACCCAATCAGCTACTGCTTTCCCTCGCAAGGAAAGTACTAAGTATTTCCCCATACAATTATCAAATTATCAAAATTCAGCAACACCCTTTGACGCACCATCCAATACCCCTAATACACCAAGCCACAAGACAAAGCTTACCATCATCGAAAATGGTAACGCTCCAACGTCCATTAAGCTTGGCAATATTAAATCACCGGAAAAGTCATTATCCCGGGACGAACAGAAAATATTCTACAAATAAGTACAGAAAAGGAAGGAGAATTTATATGCCCCCAACAAAAAATAACAAAAGGTGTCTATCTCGGAAATTGCATAATAAAAGCAATGGATAATCGGATGGTAATACCCATAATAAATGTTGACGAAAACGACAAATCTCTCACAACCATCAAACCCAGACTACTCTCTTTAAATAATTTCAACATACGTTCTTTAAACTCACAATATGATAATTCTCTAGAATATCACACGAGTAATTTCAATATTAGAGCCCAGCTCCTTTACGACAACTTAGATTTGGACCAAACCCTTAATAAAGAGGAACTAAGAGCACTAAAAGAATTATGTAAAAACTATACCGACATATTTCACTTACCTGGAGATAAGTCAACCCATACATCCACCCTAAGGCACGAAATACCCATCAAACCTAACGAAAGCCCCAGTAACCAGAAAATGTATCGTTTATCCGAGAAACAAAGGGAAATAATCAACAAACAGATCGAAGAAATGTTGACCAACGACATAATAGTCCCAAGTAAAAGCCCATGGAACTCCCCTTTATTAGCAGTTCCCAAGAAGGACAGCCCGGAAAGAGAAAAAAGATGGTGTGTAGTTGTGGACTTCCACAAGTTAAATCAATTAACAATCGGAGACGCTTTTCCGCTCCCACGTATTGGCGACATTTTAGATCAATTGGGACATTCGCGTTATTTCTCCACTTTAGACTTGGCCAGTGGTTATCATCAGGTATGCGTTAACCCAAAAAATCGTGCAAAAACAGCTTTCAGCACGGCACAAGGCCACTTCGAGTTAAACAGAATGCCATTTGGACTAAAGGGAGCCCCCACAACCTTTCAACGATTAATGAACATAGTACTAAGTGGACTGCAAGGATTCGTGTGTCAAGTGTTTCGTGTATCTAGATGACATCGTGGTGTACGAAAAAAGCATAAAAGACCACAATGATAAGTTAGAAGCTATTTTCCAGAGACTTCGGGAACACAATCTAAAACTACAACCCGAAAAGTGTCATTTCGTGAGAAAAGAGATCACCTATCTTGGACACCAATGTTCACCACAAGGAGCATTACCTGACCCCAACAAAGTCAAGTACGTGCAAACGCTCCCACGCCCCAAGACAATACGACAAGTTCAATCCTTCCTTGGTTTTGCAAATTATTACCGAAAATTTATTCCAACCTTCTCCAAAATAGCGGAGCCCATTAACAAAACCCTCAGAAAAAATAACAAATTCAAGTAGAGTTTTTTCAAGTAGCTCTATGCTGCGATTAACAGCTGCGTTCCAAATATTTTGAATTGTTGATATAACCAAAGCAAAGTTACATTTAAAAAAAAAAAAAAAAAAAAATGAGAATGAATTAAATTAACTTTTAACGTCAGAGGAATTATAGAAATTTTGTTTTGACCTATTGCAATATGTGGAATCGACACATTTTAATAATAAAAATTGATTATAGGCAATAAGTTTGGAAATACAACAAAGAGAAGTCAGTTCCAGTAATTTAGTAAATTTTAATCGATCCATTAGTGCAGCCCGCATTAATTAATCAATCTTTTGAAAAAAAAAAATTGTTAAATAAAATAAATCTTTAAAAAATAAAGTGATCCATAAATTTTTTTTTGTAAATTCTTAAATAGAATATTTGATCAAATAGTGTTTTTTTTAGTTAAAAATTGTTAAATGAAATAAATCTTTAAAAAATAAAGTGATCAATAAATTTTTTTTTGTAAATTCTTAAATAGAATCTTTGATCAAAAAGTATTTTTCTTTTAGTTAAAAATTGTTAAATAAAATAAATCTTTAAAACATAAATCAATCAATAAATAAGGACCACGCTGGGTAAACATTTTTTTTGTATAATTTTATTTTACTAACATCTAGGCAATCTGGCCACTTTTTTATTTTTGCCTCTCAAGGCAAACTTTCTTTTCCTAAATATGCTATCAACAAATACGGAAGGAATTGTAAAAGCCTATTATTCTTAAAATCTTTTCTTCAACTGTGTCAGTGTCTTTGTTTACATCATGTCTTAAGATTCTTATGTGCTCATTAATTGTATTATGTAATCTCACTATATCGGAGTTTGAAGTATGATTATTGTTTGAGGTAAAGTGAATTTCAATATTTTCTTCCCTTAAGAATTCTCTAAGAGAAAGAGCTTTAAAACCTAATTCATTGTCAACAATGATTTTCTTCATTTTGCCTAATGCGGAAATATATTGTAAAAGCGCCCTTTTGAACTCTATCCAAGTTCTGGAATTAATTTTTATCGCTTGGGCAAACTTACTAAATTTATCAATGAATGTGAGGAATAGATTTTTCTCCAAACTGTAGAATACATCAATATGAACTATTTCGTTCGGTTTTGAAGGGGTTTCAGTAATTTGAAATTCCTGTTTCACTGGTTTCCTTTCATACTTTTCGATATTACAAATCTCACAATTGTTTATAAATTGTGACACCCTTGTATTTAATTTGGGACGAAAGTATTTAGACCGCAACTCCTTGCTGGCTTTGGCGATACCTCGATGATTATTGCGGAGGTGTTCCTTTTGAATAAGATTTGCTAGCTTATTTTCATCTGTAATATTTGGCAGTAATATTTTACATCTAATTATTTTTAGTAAATTATTTGTTGAAAAGTGCTTGTTAAACGTTTCCTCAAGAGTTCGGAATATTTGTTGGTCTTTTACGAGAATTGCGTTTAGTGCTTTTGGTTTAAAGTGTGTATTTAAAAGTGTGATTGCAGAATCTTCATCGAAATTTTTCACGTAAATTATTTTTCTCAGTTTATTGAAAATAGTTATATTCTTTATTTTAAGTGGACGAGAATTTTTTTCGATTATTATTTGGTTTTAGAAACTTGTTAGAATTTTATTTCCATTTGATATTTGTGTAAAATTTGCTTCAATACGTGACAGAGCATCTGCGTTGCGATTTGTGGCACCCTTTTCATATACTATTTTGTAATCGAATTCAGACAATTTGAGCCTCCAGCGTACTAATTTAGAGTTTGATTCCTTTATAGAAAACAGCCATTCTATTTTTGCTGGATTAGGTCGGATACCTTCCAATGTTATAATTTTTTTTTTTTTTTGTTAATTATTTAGCCTACTACAATCTTAATATTCTTATTAATTTATTAGTACTTATGATATTGGAGAGTTGGTAGTGTTGAGGTAAGTTCGATGTGTGAGGGCTATGGTCCAGTGATGACACCCATAATGCATTGATATTGTAGAATTGATACTAGATTGTCAATTCATGCGGTTTTACTCTGCAACAAGCGCCTGGTTTTGCCAAATGTATCCATCAGCTGGATGGCCTCAAAGTTTGGATGATATATAAGTCTTCGTTCCTGCTTAGAAGCGTAATCGCGGATAACATCCTCTACCCACTTGATATTCAAGTCATCGTGAAGTTCCTTGTTTGATATGGAGCGATAGGGGTTGGTAATTACCAATGTTATAATATTTTTAATTAATCTTAGTACCTTGTTTTGACTTTTTGGATGATGGCTCTATTTGAGCTACGCGCGCACCCCCACAACTGCACTCCATAAGTCCAGATGGGTTTAATGATAGAGGTGTATATTGCCTTTTTGCTTTTGAGATTTAGGGGAGAATTTTTCCCAAGTAGCCAGTAAAGTTTGATTAATTGTTGCTTTATCTGCTTAGCTTTTTGTTGTATGTGATGTTTCAAATTTTGCTTAGAGTCTAGATGTAGGCCTAGATATTTTGCCGACTCAGCTTTTGGAATTAGCTCACCATTGTGGAATAAGTGGAGACTATTATTGATTCTTCTTAATGTGTATACTACGTGCACAGATTTGGAGCTGTTAATTTTTATCTTTCAATTAGATGTCCATTTGTTGATAGAGTTAAGTGAGTTTTGAAGATTTTCAGTTGCTTTGGTTTGAGACTCATTCACTGAGAGTAGGACAGTATCATCAGCGGAAGTACCGATGAATGAATTTTCCGTGGTAGGAATGTCCGCAGTGTATATCAGGTATAGAAGTGGTCCCATGACACTACCCTGGGAAATACCTGCCTTTACTGGGTATATTCTGACTTAGCATATTGATGTTTGACTTGGAACTTGCGATTGGCTAAGTACGATTCCAGTAGTTTATAGAAGTTGCCTGGGAGGAGAATGCTTAACTTATAACAAAGCCCTTGATGCCAGACTCGATCGAACGCTTGTGATACGTCAAGGAATACCTCGCAGCAGTACTTCTTTTCTTCAAACGCCTGTTCTATCTTATCAGTGACTCGATGAATTTGATCAATTGTAGAGTGTTTGGATCTAAATCCGAATTGATAGTCAGGGATGGTCGCTAAAGGTTTTAGTCTCTTTAGAAGCAGCTTTTCGAATATCTTTGATAGTGTTGGGAGGAGTGAAATTGGCCTATAAAGGAGGTAACTACCTCCGCTGGTTTATCTGGTTTTTTTATCATTATGATTTCAGCTACTTTAAAGCTGTCCGGAACGTATTGTAGTCTGATGCTGGTATTGAATATGTATGTTATCATTTTAATTGCTTTTGCCGGTAATTCCTTGAGTAAGCGGGGGGATAATTGGTCTATTCCTGGCGATTTTTTTATATTCAAGTTGTTGTCTATTTCACTGGCAAGTTTGAATGCAGTGATCTTTTTGATTTTTTTATATGACTGGTGCCTTGGTTGTGTTTGAGTACCAGACTGGATGTCGTGCGGTTGAAATACTGAGGATAGATGTTTTGCGAACAGTTCGGCTATATCATAATCCTTACGTGTCCACCCACCCTGATGATTCCCCAATGGGGGTATTCTAACAACTGGGTGTTTAAGATGTCGAGTTGCCTTCCACAAGGAGTAGTTCTTGTCTTTATCAGGTCCTAACTCACTTAGGTACTTGTTGAAACATTCTTGTTTATATGCTTTTATGAGTTGGTTTGTTTTTTACTGACTCGATTGCAGTCAGTTTTGTGGGCTGGGTTTCTGGTTGAATGCCAAAGGGCTCTCCTTCTTTCTTTAATGGATTGTTTTATTTCTTCAGTGTATGTTATTTCGATAATAGGCTCCCCTCCTTTAATTTCTGGTGTTGATGAAATTGCTGCTTTTCTTATATTGTCTACTATCATATTAGTTTGTTGCTCAATATCATCTCTTGTTTTGAGATTGACTTTTAGGTTGATAGATTTATCGAGGATTCTTCTGAAGGCGTCCCAATCGGTATTCTTATTAGTCAGGTTTATTCTGCGTTTGATTAAGTTAACCTTTATTCTTATTGTTAGGAGAACTGGAGTATGATCAGATGATAAGTCTTCTATATCATTAACCTCAATGTATCTTGCTGAAATTCCTTTAGTGATGAAGAAATCAAGTAGATCTGGGTTCTTAGTCGTATCTGTTCGCCAGTACGTTGGTCTTCGTGATGAATGATATTCGCATTGACTTTCTTTAATGGCTCTTAGGAGTTCATTTCCTTTACCAGGCGATATTAGTCTTGATCCCCAAGCTGTGTGTTTAGTATTATAGTCCCCACCTATTATAAATCTTGGACCAAATCTTTCAAAGGTTTCTTTAAATTGGTGTAGAGTAGGTGTGTGTTTTGGTGGGCAGTACGCTGCTACCATGTTTAATTCGGATTTATTGTACTCTATTGTTATTGCTGTTGCCTGTAAGTGAGGTTTGCTAATAGCTGCGTAATGATGGTGTATGTTATAATATGTCCTAAAAATTCAGTTTCCTTTTTTAAAAATTTCGATTTATCTAGTTGTACTTTTAAGTTTACATCTTCAAGTCTTTTTAATATTTTCAAAAAAGAGACTATATGTTCTTCCAATGAGGTGGAGTAAGTTATGATATCGTCCAAGTAGACGAGGCAGATTTTATTTATGTAGTCTTTAAGAACTTCTTTCATAAGGCGTTGAAATGTAGCAGGGGCTGTTTTCAAGCCAAATGGTAAACGGAGAAATTCGTTATGTCTGCTTTCAACGGTGAACGCTGTCTTATGAATGTCTTTCTCACTAATTTCAATTTGATGAAAGCCTTTTGCGAGATCCAGTGTCAAAATACTGGCATGCTCCTAATTTGGATAGTATCTTGTCGATATTGGGAATTGGGTATCTGTCATCAATAGTGACTTCTTTTAATTTACGAAAGTAAATGGATACCTGTAAGACTTTACATGTATAGGTACGTCGTTTGTTGTTCGAATATTGTGTTTAATGAAATTAGTAAAAGATAAATTTGAGTCTTCTTTATAGAATATATTTGAAAAGTTTTTTACAACTTGAATAAGCTTTTGCCTTTCTTCAGCATTTAAATGGTCAATGCGAATTTGTTTTAAAATAGGTATGGATTCTCTCTCTTCTATAATGTAAAAATTTTCAATACTGACTCTTTCAACTTGTAATGGGTTAAAAGTAATTTAGTTGCAGCCAACACCTTCTGTATGTACGTCCACATCAACTTTATAGTCTTCTGCACTATAAATGCCTTCGTGTATTGTAATTTTCCCATCTGAGAACTTCTGCTCCTTCAAATAGGTCAATCCTTCTCTTTGTAATACAGGGATTTTAACTTTGAAATCTCTATTACCTTCTAAGCAGTAAGTTAAATCATTTGATTCGTGGGTGAACCGCAATTCTAATTTTCGTTGCTGTATTTTTAAAATATTGTTTTCATAATCGATCTTTGATTTTAGAGGGATTAAGATATTGTTACCAATTAGTTCATCATATTGACTATGAAAAGGATACACATAGAGTTCTATTTTTTTCTCTACATCTCCTAATTCTTCGAACAAGGGAATTATCGCCTTTTGTGTAATTTTAACTTCTCCTTTTAGAGTTTTAAGTAAAATATTAGTTTTGTTTTTACGTTCAGTCTTCTCAACGCAATTCTAATGTCGTTATAGAAGGTTAAACAGTTTGTTTTAAAAGATGTACTTCTTAGGTTATCAAACAATTCTTCTGTGCTAGCACTATTACTAAAGTTATTAGTTAAAATTTCTTTAATTTCAGGCCAGTAAGTAACATGGTTATTAATTTCAATAATTTCACGTGCTTTGCCTTTTAATTTTGATTTTATTACGTCGTAAAATATGGATTGAGCTAATTCATCATAGCGTAATAATATTGGATAGACTTTGTCTATAAGGTCAACAAAGTTTTGAAGATTTTCGAAACTGCCATTGAATTCAGGTAATCTGTCAAGGTAGTTTAGCGGATCGACATTGAGGGTTAATGTTTCCATGCTTGATTTATTTGGTATACTCATTCGTTCTCCCTTTATTTCTAATTGTTTACGTGAGTTTTCAGTGCTTGGCCCCTCTAGATTGATGTTATCAAGTGCTTCAGTTGAATTAACTATATTGGGATCGTAAGTATCATTCATTTGGTCTTTGTTTGTTTTTTTTTCAATACCTTTTGATAATAAATTTTTGTTTATAACAAAAAAAAATTCTAACACTAAAATAATATAATATTTTAAGCAATATTTTCATATGTATATTATGTTATATGTTGGAATACATGTATATGCACTAATTAATATAATTTTTCCTCTGTAACAAATATTTATTTCCTTATGTATAATTGATATTTGGTTAATTATTTAGTTGATAATAGATTTATGACATTATAATAGTATAAAAACAATAATACCCATTCGAGTTTTTATAATTAATTTTCCATTTATTTTGTTTCTTTTTATTTTCTTTAATAAAAATCAAAAACTTTTAAATAGATTTTTTGAATAAAAATCGGCACTGTCCACTGTGATAATTGGCAGTATGCATATTTTCTGTCATCTTTTTTATTGTAATTTAATTTTAATATGGTTCTTACCTTATTTTCTTCTTTTACCTTAATTTTCTTCTTTTTACTAATTTATTGTTAAATGTTTATTTACAATCTAACGAGATAAAATTATAAAGATCACTTCCTTCTTGTCACAATTTTCGCACAATATTTTGTAATTTGTTTTTTTTTTATATATTAGGAGAGAGAAAAAAAATTTATATAAAAAAAAATCACTCGTTTATATTCAATATCCTTTACACTTATTTATTATAAAATTTTGTTCACTTTCCAATTAAATATGTTTTTAATGAGTTTTATTCAAAATTATTACCGTTAGTGACGCCACGCTACTGAATGTCTAATGACCGTTGTTTTTTGTTTTGTTTTTGTGTGTTTTTGTTTTGTTTATATATATATGTATAACGAAAAAAAAAATTTATAAAAAAAAAATCACTCGTTTATATTCAATATCCTTAATTTGTATTGTTAACACTTATTTATTATAAAATTTTGTTCACTTTCTAATTAAATATGTTTTCAATTAGTTTTATTCTAAATTAATACTGTTACAAAATATTTTATAATTTGTTTTTAAGCACTATTTTTGTTTTGATTTTTCTTTTTACGTAACAAAGAAAATTTACTGTCTTTTAGAATAAAGAGAAGTATTTACCGTATACTTTGCATGTTTTATTAACTATTTTAGTAGTAAATTTTTTTCTATACACCTTATTTATAATAAAAACTTGTTCACTTTTTAATTGAATATGTTTTAAATTAGTTTTATATAAAATTGTACTGTTATTGATGCCACGCTAGTGACCGTTGTTTTTGCCGACTGCGCCAGTTATGTTTTACTAAATATATATTTTATTTATTTCTTTTATTTATTAAAAAAACAATACGTATAACTATATATTTATATATATTTATTGAATTTATTGCTTTTATAACAATTAGAATTAGTAATTATGTTTTAACTTATATATAATTTCCGTACACGCAACACAGTCAAATGACTATTTAAGACTGACTGTCTATATACAAATTTAACTGAGGCTGAAAAGCAAGTTAGCGGGATCTTCGTAAGAGCTTGTTTTTAGCTCAGTTAGATTAATTATTTTTTGACTAGTTATATATATAACAAATAATCTCGTATACACCAGATCGAATCCTTTCAGCAGAGGGAACAAAACGAGCTTCTTTACATTTTTCACATGTAACTTTGATATTAAGGCCAAGATATTCTTTTTTGCATGATTGAAAACTAATTTTCCCATCGCACTTTACATACTTGACTAAAGTAGAAATAACTGAAAAAACAAATACAAAATCCACGATCCGGTAATGTTTTTCAAAATCCTCCGGCACATCTGCACAAATGTTCATTTTAATTTTTTTTGCTAACGCACTGTTAGCTTCAGTACCATCTTCCTTGCATTTATATGGTGGTACAATTTTTTTAGGTTTATTCAACTTTGAACCGGTATTTTTCCTATCGTTTCGGGTAATTTTTTTGGGCATTAAAAATCAAAATTAAAAATTAAAATCAAAGAATTACAAGTGTATATCTCCGTTACTTTTAATAGACTTACAAGTGTATATCTCCGTTAGTTTTACTTCAATTGTTTTCAAATTTATACAGAATAATCTTAGGAAGTTGTACATCAATATAAAATAACATACTTTACTACCCCCTTAATTGATTATTTTAGTGGATATGAAAAGATTGTTAATGTAGTGTATTTGTTGCATTCCAAACAAAAGAAAAATTAAAGAAGGAAGTAAATATAATGGAGATAGAGATAAAGAGTAAATAGGGTAAAGAATTCAAAATGAATTGTAGACAGGCAAATAGGACATAGCAATAATAGCGGAAAAGTAATTATAAAGAATATAAGGCTGATAGTGATTTTGGTTGGATACACCTGAATATTCAATTATGGATGATCCTTCAAGTGATGGTAGCCTAGCAAAGGAATCTGTAGTTCCTGACTCCAATTAACAGGGAGATGTTTTCTTTTCGTATCGCTAAGTATCTTAGATTTCTCTTTCAATTAATTTATAGTTAAAATACATAAGTAGTAAGTTTTACTTTTTTAAGCTAGGAGAGCCAATAGAAAAGAAGAAAAATCCTATTTTAGATTTTTTTTAATGAGTTTCTTACAGGGGAAGTTTCCAGCCAATATGGAAAAAGAAAAAAAAGTAAGAACAAAATGAAATTAATTTTTATTCCTTTCATTATTTTTTTTCATTTCTTAAATTTTTTTATTAGTTTAATTTTGGTTTATATGATTAGTTTTGTTTTTTTTATTATAGTATGAATAAAATTAGTTTGTGCTCTTTAAGTATAGTTAATTTTTTTATTAGTTAACTATACAATAGTTGTGAGAAATTGTTTGAGTATAAATTATTCATTTAAGGATTAGTTAATTGATATCTAGTTCTGGTAAAATTTTGATTAGGATAAAGTTATTATGATTAAGTTTTGGTAGAACTTTTTTTTTGAAATTCTTGTAATCTTAACTCATTTGTTCTTTTTGGATTTTTTTTATGGATTAATTTCAGTTTCATCTAATTAAATTTGTTTTGAGATAATAAATACAATGTGTGAGTAAAATTTATTTTTATTAAGATGTCCTAGTCCCCCTTCCCACACATTTTTGTTTGTTTTCAGGTCAGCCGGCCCAATCATGAGATGGGTGATCAAAGGGGCTTCACTCTTTTGCATCAAGCCCTTGTTTTTTTCCACTTATTGATTTATTTTTCTCTTTCTGCGGTCTGTAACCCCCTTTAATTTAGAGCCACGCGCTCTGTCTTCGAAATTTTTCACTTTCAAGTAGCGAGATTTGGTCCAGTGTGTCAGTGACAAGAATCCACCCCATTACTCTTTCGCAATAGCCGGCTAGCAAGCTCGTTACGACCGCCACACAAATGACACCTGGTAGATCGTGCCTATGTCTGGTCCTCAGGAGTGCGGACCCTTGCATAAAAACATATGGTCACGTAACAGCTCTTTCAAACAGTCGCTTGTGTCGGTATTTGATGACTATGCTGCACATTAAAAGCAAGCTTACTGCACATACAATTAGAATAATTATTATCCCAGAACTAGGCATCCAAATATCCATGTCGTTCCAAGACTCCAGTTAGTCTTCCATTATTTTTTGTAGTGTTTGAATTTAAACATCTGTGGTGGGAGATTCTATCAAAATTTGAGGCGGTGACAGGTCCGCAAAACTGGCTATGGATGATTAATTCAAACCAATAGTATAGTTCGTAGAACTTTGCTTATCGATAAGTACTGCATGTTTCTCGTTTACAATGGAGCAGGTGGTAACAATTGTTACAGTTACGACCACGTCATGAGGAGTACTGTTATCACAATCTGCAATTAATTTTTCTCTTGAGTATATTTGAAACCAGTGCTAAGTGTCTTCTAAAAGAGTACACTCTATCGTTCGCTCTTTCAACACGTGTGAAACAGTTTGTTCGTATGAATGATATAATTGAGTTTAGTATGGCTGCTGTACATGAGTTTAAACCTTTAGGTTTATGGTGCCACGTTTCTAAGATATCCCTATAAGGGTAGGTGTTTTGGATAGGTACAACTTGTGTTCTATTTTCATTGTCTGCAATTATGTTCTGTATATTTTTGCCATTCTCTAGTATGATATACTGACCATCGTCTTCAGGTGTACTGACAATAGTATAATCAGTATATGTTGTAGTATGAACTATTGGAATTGTGAATTTTACAACAACTAAGTCATTCTTAATTGTTTTCCCAGCTTGGTTAAATGGAAACCCGTCCTCAGGATCGGGCACGGAGGGTAATTTGCCTCGCATGCTATAGTTTTGAATGAATTGCTGAAGCTCACTTACTGGCCGTATAGTAATAATGTTCTGATGTATATTTAGTACTGAAGTAATTAGAAGTTGGATATTAGAGCCCTAATCAATAATTTGCTACTCTCAATTTAGTAATTGTTGTTGTCTGTATTGGTCATAATTGTGTAATTCTACCTCTCGATGTTCTAAGTTTGTTAGATTAAAGATGTTTTATCCAATTTTGGTTATTTTATTGCGAGCAGTTCTCGCATCATGTTCTAGTTGATGCAGTAGTGACTATTTGATTAATGCTGACACTAGACACTATCAAAGAGTGAACAAAGGTGGGCACAGATTGAGAAAGAATTGCTAGCGATCGTCTTTGCTTGTGAACGTTTTCATTATTTTTTGTATGGTCGTGAGTTTACAGTGCATTCAGATCATAAGCCGTTAGAAATTTTGGTCAAGAAAAATATTGATGATGTAACACCTCGTTTATAGCGGATGTTTTATCAGTTGCTGAAATATCCAAATATGCCAATTCTGTACAAGCCAGGAAAAGAAATGTTGATTGCGGATTGTTTGTCGAGAGCACCTTTACCTGATGGAAAGGAGTTTGCAAATGAATTATCAACAATGAGTCATTCCCTTACTCGCAGAGCATGTTTGTCTAAAGAAAATTATGATTTGTATGTTAAAAGGTTTAATGAGGATGAGTGTTATCGACGTATCTCTCGATATGTAGAATCTGGATGACCAGATTATCATCAACTTGATGACTTAAGTCGAAGGTTTCATAAATATAAAGCAGAGTTGCATTTCGAAAATGGTCTTTTGTTTAGATATCATCGCTTAATTATTCCGACTAAAATGCAATCTGGAATTAGTAAGTGGTTAAATGGTCCACATTTAGGCATTGAAAAAACATTAGCTAAAGCAAGAAAACAATTTTTCTGGCCTGGAATGTCATGGGTCATATTACAACTCGTGAAAAAGTGTAGAATTTGTGAAAAATTTGCACGGAATAATCAGAAGGAGCCTTTAGTGCAAGAAAAAGTACCACGATTTGATTCATATTCGGGATTCATTATGTCTAAAAGACTGAAAGAAAAATCTGCTAGTCATGTTATTAACACAATTGATCAATATTTATTTTCATCTCAACGGAGGTGAAGAGTGATAATGTTCCATTTAATTCTCGAGAATTTAAGCAATATGCTAATGAAGAAAACATTGTTTTGAAATTTTCAAGTCCTGGATAACTGATGCTTCTATACATGCATACTCCGTGGCTGTTTATATACGTGTTATAGATGAATGTGGAGAAATTCATGTAAACCTTGTTACCGCTAAAAGCAAGGTCGCCCTGACCAAGTCAGTCACTTTACCCCGTCTAGATGGAGCTGCTCTGCTGTCTATGTTAATTGTTCAAACCCAGAATGACTTGGAGCTAAAAACCGTTCCAGTTTATGCATGGACAGATTCTACTATTACCTTAACCTGGGTTAAATGTGACCCCAGATAATATAAAACATACGTTGCCAACCGTATAGCAAGTATACAAGAATCCATACCTATAGAAGCCTGGAATCACGTTCGATTTAAAAATAGTCCTGCTGATTATAACTCACGAGGAATCAAGCCCTCCACATTAGTCAATCTACCCCTATGGTGGCATGGACCATCATGGCTAAACAAGCCTGAATCTCAATGGATTATGAGCAATCAAATCCACGCTACTTCTGTCGATGAAGAACAAAAAAGACTCAGTTTGAATTTTCTTTCTACCGAAGTTATTGATAACATTTTTCTTAAATTTTCAACATTTTCCCGTTTAATAAGAATTTTATCTTACTCCTTAAGGTTTTATTATAATCTTAAACTAAAGCGTTCTGAACTCACAACTGGTTTTTTAACTTCAGAGGAGATTCAACAAACAAAATTTCGAATAATGAAACTAATTCAAATGTCTGAATATTCATCTGAAATACGAGATCTTCAAAATAATAAGTTTCTAAGTTCAAAAAGCACTTTAATCACGTTAAATCACAGGGCTATTACGAGTTGGTGGAAGAATTTCTAATTCCAATCTCTTCTATGTTAAAAAACATCTCACAATTTTGCCTAAATCTTCTAACCATATAACGTCATTGATTATACGCCATTTCCACCACCAAACTCTTCTTGGCGGTGTAGAATTAACTCTATCTGCTATTCGAATTGAATATTGGTTATTGCATGGAAGAAGAAGTGTAAGACATTTAATACACCAGTGTGTTATATGTTTTAAACAAAGGCCAACACCCAATACTCAACTAATGGGAAATCTACCTGCATGTCGCATACTCCTTCACGCCCCTTTTTCCATACAGGTATAGACTTTGCAGGACCACTTAATATCAAAATGTTAAAACATCGGGGGAATCGTCTGTATAAAGGATATATATGTTTATTCATATTGTTACGTTTTGTCCCAACGTTATTCGAAATACAATCTAACTATTATCTTTTAACATTTATTTTGTATCCTATTTATTATAATATAATATTACTTAAATTATACTATCTCTAACTAATTCACTCAATAGTAAGAAACTCCAAACTGACTTCCATTTTTCGGTGACAGCTCTTTATATAGCAAGCTCACAGCCTACTTTGCGGTGAGCCTACTATAATTATATAACACTACCCTCCTCTTTCAAAAATTGATCGTCCCGATCAACGTTCTTCTTACTTTGAATTTTCTCCAAGGTATGGTGCCAATCGGTCAATATGCACCACTTTAAATTTAGACTTTGGATTTTTCTGAATCCTATAGACAACGTCGTTTAACTTAGTTATGATTTTATAAGGGCCCTCCCAATGTTGCATTAGCTTCGGTGATCTTCCTTTCTTTCGATGTGGATTATATAGCCATACTTTCTCTGATTCAGTGAATTCTGTTGCGTTACTACTAAGATCATACCGAGTTTTCATTCTATCTGTAGCTATCTTAATCCTTTTTCTTGCTAGTTGATGAATATTCACTAATTTATGACGGAGGTCATCTACATACTCTGGTAAAGTTTCTTGTTTGTTGGGGGGAATACCAAACTTAATTTCGCTTGGCAGCCGTATTTCCTTACCAAATAAAATGTTCGCAGGAGAGTAGCCTGTTGTTGAATGTATAGCAGATCTATAAGCCATCAGAAAGAGAGGGATATCGAAAAAACGTGGTTTTTAGAAAATGTGGATTCGCAAACCAGAAAACTTACAATGGCGGAGGAACAATGTGAAATACACTTTAAAAGAACTATGAGGCGACATGTAGATGGACGATTCATCGTAGAGCTAATGTTCATTAAGGAGCCTACAAGCTTAGGCGAATCAAAGGACGTGGCATTGCAGCGCTTTAAGGCATTAGAACGGAAGCTGTCCAAAGACAAGTATCTTAGCATTGAATATAAGAAATTCATAAATTAATATAGAGAACTAAATCACATGAATGAAATTAATCTCTCTGAAATCAAAAAGCCATACTATTTCTTACCACATCATTGCATATTTAAGCCAACTAGCAGCACAACCAAACTTCAGTGGTATTTGACGCTTCCGCCAAAACGACAACAAACGTCTCCTTAAATGATATAATAGCCACGGGTCCTACTATCCAAGATGACATATTTTCTATTTTATTACGATTCCGCATGCATAGATTTGTCTTCACCGCTGACATCGAGAAAATGTACAGACAAGTTCTCATTCATCAAAATCAACAAAAATATCAATTAATCTGGTATAGAGACAATCCTGACGATGAGCTTAAATGTTATCAGTTATCCACACTAACATATGGCACGACATCTGCACCATACTTAGCTACAAAATGCTTACAATCGCTGGCTGAAGAACACCCAGAGACATACCCTGAAGCAGCTAAGGTGCTGAAATCAGATTTTTACGTGGACGACGTTCTTACAGGTGCTGATACGTTGACTACAACCTTAGCAATACAATCACAACTGCAAACACTTCTTAGTTCTGCAGGATTCAAACTTAGAAAGTGGTATGACAATCATCCTCAACTTTTACACAAAATTCCATTACACGAACAAGAAATCGAACTTGACTTTTGCGATAAAGCAGAAGATCATATAAAAACAGTAGGGTTGACTTGGTTACCTAAGGAGGACAAATTTTGCATTAAAACCACTTGAAAGGATTGCCCTAAGATCACAAAACGAACCGCCTATTCTGACATCGCCAGACTCTTCGATCCTTTAGGGATCATGGCTCCAGTGGTAGTCAACGCAAAAATCTTCCTTCAACAATTGTGGACTGAAAAATGTGACTGGGACGCAGCACTTAGGCAAGAACTACATCATTATTGGAGCAATTTTCGTCAAGAGTTAAAACAACTACACAACATTAAATTCCCCAGGCATGTTTTTACGTCAAAAACTCCTAAAACTACCCAATTACACCTTTTTGCTGATGCATCGGCAAAGGTATTTGGTGCAGCAGCATACATACGAGCAATAGACAAGGAACAGATCACTACAGTGAGATTATTATGTAGAAAGTCTCGTGTAGCACCATTAAAGACATCTACCATACCACGTTTAGAATTGTGCGCAGCCAAATTAGCTGCGGAATTAGCTGAACGCATAAAAAGAGACTTACAGTTAACCAACACACCTATATATCTGTGGACGGACTCAGAAATTGTGTTAAACTGGATAAACTCACCATCGTCATCATACCAAACGTTTGTAGCTAACAGAATATCAACGATAGAACAAATAACAGATCCTAAACAATGACGGCATGTAGGATCCCAAGATAATCCAGCTGATGTGCTTTCCAGAGGAATTATGCCAACCAAACTCATGGATTGCCATTTATGGTTTTATGGGCCAAGGTTTTTACACGGTTCAGAGAAGCTATGGCCATTGCCATTTTAAACCGAGAGACGGAAAGCTGCATCTACGTTAGTAGCAAAAGAAACGGAAACTGGGTTAGACGGAGTAATGTCATTTAACTCTTTCAAGAAAGCACAACGAATTATCGCTTACGTATATAGATTCATTCAGCGTGCACGCAACAATGCACCACAAACAAGGAAGACTAAGGACTCAAGCAATTTTCCGTTAACGTTTTACTATTCAAAAATATTTATAAACAATCTAGAAATTACAATTAACTAATGTATAAAAGAAAATGATTCTAAATATTATTTTTTTTTCCTTAACTATTAATTATATATTTAAAATAAACCAACGAAAAAGGAACCAAAACTTACTCAATCCTTTTATTCCGAAGTCTGGTGGGCCCAGCAAACTCCGAAAAGTTCATCCTTAAAAAAGTCAAAAGAATTAATTTATTCTACTTCCCTTTTCTGTTAAGTTTCTTTTTTTTTTCTATTTTTGACCAATATAAAAGAAAATTTAACTTAGAACCGTAATTTTTTTTTTTCTTTTATATATAAAAAGAATTTTTCCCTATATATATGTGTATATAAAATATATGATTAATAACAAACCATTGAATTTTGTACACATATTTTGTAAATCTAGTTTAGAAATGTAAAAATTTTTTTTTTTTTTTTTGATTATTCCAAATTCAGCGTTAAGAGCACTTCAAATAAAACTTTAAACTTCCTCCTCATAAAAATCGCTTAAAATGGACTAAGCGTTGTTCGTTTGTTTGCATAAAAAAAATATATATATGTTGTTTTTTTTTTCTTTGTAATTCATGGAATCAAATAAAAAAAATTGAGAATAAATTTGCACAAATGGTAGATTCCTTTTTCCTACATACACTTATTTTCCTTTAAGAATTCTCCTACCTCCCTTTTTCTTCTCCTTATGTATACTTGGTTGGTTGTAGTTGAAAATATAAATATAAAGAATTGAAACAGCTACAAAGCTTCTAAGTGAATTAAATTTAACTCATCATTTTATTTTTGACAACAGTTTTTATTTAATTTTAAATTATATTAAATTTTTAAATAATTATTTTCTAAAGTTAACTATAACTTATTAAATCCATTCTTCAGTTTTTTTTTTGACATTTAAGATTTATCACATCTGAAAACCAGCTGACTTAATTTTTTTTTCTTTTAAATGTTTCTAATAGACCTGACCTTTTTTTTTCAAAGCAAGTTTAAGTGATTATTTTTTGCCCATTCACTTAAATATTGAATTCACTTTAAAAATTTTTTTTTTTTTTTCTTTAATAACGTTTTCTAAATTTGTATAAGAATTTCTTCCTCCTAAAATTTCTTCCTATTTTACTCCTTGACTACCAACACTTCCACTTCCCAAACACTTTTTTTTTTTTTAACAAAGTTCTTTGATTTTTGATTAATGTCTAAATTTATGTTCATAAACCAGAATTAATTTTTAATTTTGATTACACTAATTTTTAATTTTTTTTTCGAAACAATAAAATAATATTTAAAATTATTAATGAAATTTTGTTCAATGTTCTTGTTTTAAATAGTTAAAAAAAAATCTCTTTAATCTCCTTCAAGAATTTTGTTTAGAAAACTATTTAATGTGACGGAAATCAAATCGCACTCTCTCATCAGAAAAAAAATTAATTGAAAAGAAAATTTGAAAACACCAAAATCATCACATTTTGTTTTAAAATTTTTTTTTTCCCCCCAGGGACCTGCCCTATACCAAATTTAGACGCCCACTGACTGCATTTCCAATTGCAATCACATTATCAAATTGGTGATAGCGGTAAGCCTACCGGTTTTTCCCAGTCAACCAACCTGCCACTTGTTTTGTTAACAAGTTGATTGACCGAGGAAACCGATAATTTCACCGCTATCGTTTTCTGATTGCAATTGAAAATGCAGTCAGAAACAATTTTTAAGATTCTTTTTTTTTTCTACATTTAATAAAAAAACTAAGGCAGGTGTCCGTTACAGCTTAAGTGAAACAAAATTCACAAGGAAAAACAAAGGAAAACGAGCCAAAGTTCAAGTTATAGAAAAAAAAGTATTTTTAACGAATTAGATTTAGAGAAGGCAATGACAAAATATCCAGTTTTGATCCCACAGCAACTATAAGGCTAAGCTGATTCCAGGTCAATAGAACGAGGCGTACAATTTTCTTACTAACGGTGGTTCCAAGGATTTTCTGAAACGAAAAAAACATTAATCAACCAGTCACATGACTCATTTATTGAGAAGGAGGTTCTCTTGAAAAAGGGAGAAGTATTTAGCATTTAAGTATAACATAATGATTAGACAAAGCATGTAATTGGAAAAGAAAAAAAAAACCCATATAGTAATATTGGAAGAATTAATATAGGTTTAAGACAAAATATTATTAATTTTTTTTTGACAAAAAAAAAAACAAAAAATGAACAATTGACTTTATTGTTCATTTTATTCCTTAGGCATAGAATATAAATGAAACATTAGTTAGCTCTCATGGTGATAGGTGTAAATTGGGTAGAAAAAGAAGGAAAACCCTTGCAGTTTTCTTAGTTTTTTTTCTTTTTTTTGTTTATATAAATTTTTTTGTAGTAGTTTTTACCAGGCGAATTGTTGGCCCAACAAACCTGGGAAAAGAAAGAGAGAGAAGGGAAAAAAACTGAGTAAGGAAATAATAATATTTTTCTATTTAAAATTTTATATATTATGGTATAAGTATGTATGGAATGGAATACATTTCCGTAGATTTTAATTAGCATAAAATGGATATGTTTTATTTTACTAAATAAATAACTAAATTCCGAGAAAAAAGACATTTTTTTTATGTATTTGAAGGTAAGTCTTGAATTTTTTTTAATTAGTATGTACTTTGTTTAACATTTTTTTTAAGAGTAATTCCTCTATTTTTTTTATATTTTGTCTTTTAGTGAAAATCTTTTATTTTTATTTCTTTGATTTCTTTTTATATTCGGTTTTAATATTTTTTTTATCATCAATTATAACATGGATTTGGTTTTTTTTGGAATAAATATTATAATGTGTGAATAAATAGTTTTTTGATTAAGATGTCCTAATCCCACTTCCCTTATAGCCGGCCCAGTCAAAAGATGGGTGATCAAAGGGGCTTCACTCCTTTGCTTCGAATTATTTTTTTTCTCTACTGTTTAGTTTCTTTTCTCTTTCTGTGGCATGCAGACTTCCTTTAATTCGAGCCTAGTGCTCTGTCTTAGAAAGTTTCAGTTTTCAAGTAGCGAGACTTGGTCCAGTGTATCGATGGCAAGAACCACCCCTTGAATTCTACCACTACAGCCGCGCACGGCGAGCTCGCTACGACCGCCACACAAAAGACACCTGGTATATCGTGCCTATGTTTGGTCCTCAGGGGTATGGACCCCTGCAACAAAAGATATGGACACGTAACAAGCCGGCTATTGCGGAAGAGTAATGGGGTGGGTTCTTGCCACTGACACACTGGACCAAATTCTCGCTACTAAAAGGGAATTTTCAAAGAAATAAGCGTTTGCTCGAAAGTAACAGGGGATTGGCCGCAGAAATGAAATAAAAGGTGAAGAGCAAAAGAAAATAAAAGGAACTCGAGACAAAGAAGAGAAGCCCTTTTGCTCGTCCATCCTACGACTGGGCCGGCTGACCTGAAAACAAACAAAGTGTGTGGGAAGGGGGATTAGGACATCTTAATTAAATAAAATTTATTCATACATCATAATATGTTTTGATCATAAAAAAACATTAAATTAGAAAAGAACAATATGTAAAAGTAAAACAGCGTTTACTTCCTTGTTTCCTTTACTATATGTCTATTGAATTTTTCTATTCACATAAAGCAAAAGTTTGTAACGGACCCCTGTTCCAACAATTTGGTTCTTGGTCCCAAAGCAGCTTGTTTGCTGCAAAAGTAAATTTTTGTCAACGGGATTTTTATCAGTTTCCCGTTGGCAGAATTCTATTTTGAAAGCAAACGAGTTGTTTTGTTTGTTAATTGAAGTCAGTCAGCGTTAGGTTTTAGAAGGAGGCAGAGCCCAGGTCGTTGGGGCTCTGGCCTTACGGTTCTTTTAAGTTTTTTTTTATATTTTAAAATTCAATTTTTTTTTAAAGGTAAATAAGGTAGTTGGAAAAAAAAAGTTTAAGTATCGCGTAAATTGATCCGAATAAACTTTGATTTTGTTTGAAGTAAGTTTTGCTAACAAATAAATTTTTGTCAAAATGGCGTGAAAAAAAAAAATGAATAATTTTTGTGTGGAAGAAAAAAAAAGGAATCTTGAAACTATTCTTTCATGATTGTTAAATTAATATAAGTGGAACAATTGAAATAGAAAGAAACTAGTGTGTTGGGCATGAACAAAAGCAAAAAAAAAATATACATATATATATGTATCAGGGCCACTGGATAGTGTTACGGACTTAGAAAAACGTATAATTCAACAAATTGAATATTAGTTTGGCGACGTTAATTTAGAAAAAAAAAAAATTTTTGATTGAACAAATTAGCCCTGATAACGGCTAGGTGCCATTTTGTTTTACTTTATCAATATTTAAACGTTTAGCTTCACTTTCTAGTGATGTGAATACTATAATTACGGCTTTAGAAAAATCTGAAGAAGGTTTAATTTTAATTAGTGAAGAGAAAAAAAAAACTAAGAAAACATTCTGAAGGGCCATTACAAGAACTAAATGAAGAAAACGAAAAAGAAGGAATTATTTCACGTACTGCATATGCTAAAGGATTTCCATTAGATACCGAAATCCCACATTAATTGATTATTTTAGTGGATTTGAAAAGATTGTTAATGTAGTGTATTTGTTGCATTACAAACAAAAGAAAAATTAAAGAAGGAAGCAAAGATAAATATAAAAAGAGTAAGAAAAATAGAGAGGATAATTGATATATTTAATAAAGTTTATATTTTCTTTTGTAAATAAATTTAGATAAGGAGTTGCTGGGCCCATCAACCCCCCAGAGAAAAAGAAAAAAAAAATCATGTAAGCTTTGTTTTTTTTAATAGTTTTTGCTTTATTTAATTTTTTTTAAGGATTTAATAATTAAATTGAAATATAGTTTTGATTTAAAATTAGTTCAAGATTAGTTTTTTTATTATTATGATGAACCTTTTTTTTGGTCTTATGAAGTATTAAAATAAGTTTACAGTACAACTTATGTTATTTTTTTTCATCACAATAAAGTGTTTATTTAAAATGATTAATAATAATTCTTCTCTTTGAGATGTCCTAATCCACCTTCCCACACATTTTTGTTTATTTTCAGGTCAGCCGGTCAAGGCCTAAGATGGGTGAGCAAAGGGGCTCCTTTATCTCAAATTCTTTTTTTCATTCATTTGGTTATTTTTTTTCTCTTTCTGCAGCCGCAATCCCTTTTATTCGAGCCTTTCGCTCTTTTCTTTAAAAATTCTCCAATTTAGTAGCGAGATTATGGTCAGTGTGTCAGTGGCAAGAACCACCCCTTTATTTCTACCGCAATAGCCGCGCATAGCGAGCTCGCTACGACTGCCACACAAACGACACCTGGTATATCGTGCCTATGTTTGGTCCTCAGGGGTATGGACCCCTGCATAAAAACATATGGTCACGTAACAAGTTCAATACAAAAACTAAAAAAAAAAACCATTAAGGATTGATTAAAATAATGATTAAAAAAATGTTTAATTACTTATAATACAATATGCTAATAATATTAAGTCTAAGCAGAAAATCTACGAAAATTCAACGAAATAAGCTAAAAAAAATTGGAATAATAAAAAAGTTTTATTTGAAGAAAAAAACTAAAAGAACTCACATGGACCTCCTTGTTCCCCGGTTGTTTGATGGGCCCAGCAAACTCCCTGTAAATACTCTTAAAAATAAATCAAAATTTCCTTTTAGTTTTTTTTTCTTCTCTTTTTCTTTTAAAATAATATGTGCTACTATATATGTATATTCAATGTAAAAATAATTTTTTCTTTTTTTGTTTGTACTATTTTAGAGGGTACCTTGATTAATAAGTTTTCGGTAGTTCCTAATCCATCCTTTCATTTCTCCTAATATTTCCTACTAGTCTATAAACTATAAATCTATTTAATTTGTAATTTACATGCTATTCAATAAATCTAGAGTAAGGACTCGAATCTTAAAATTATTTACTACTTGCGTTTAAATATAAATTGACTTAACAGCCTTAAATAGGTTAACTCCGGTAAGTATTTCATGAGTTCTGGATGACTCTGCTTAGATTTGCTCAAATCAGATTTTGCTGTTTTACCCGCAATGTCTTCATTTGGCCTGGGAATGATGTTATTTCAACATAACATGTAACATGTCAACAATATACCACACGTGCAGACTTTTATTCACCAAAATGCACTTGCAATTAGAGCTTTCTGTCCTTTTTTTTCTCTTCTCTTCTCTTTTTTTTTTTTTCTACCTTATTTTATAACTTATTTCCTTTAATAAATTCAATATTAAAGTACTAGTTGAAGCATATAACTATTTCCTAATAAATTTTATCCACGGAACAACTTGATTAAGAATTGTTCGCCATTTTTTCTTTATGCATTTTTAATTACATTCCAATGATCTTAACTTGTGGGTTTTTCTTTTCTTAATTTATTTAATTACGGAACGATTTTTTTTTCTGTTTTCTTATTTAGGTTAATAATAAGTTATCATTATTTATGTTAATATTTCCATTTTTTTTTTCTTTTTCTGAAAAAAATTATATTCCTTTAAACTCCTTAGTTTGTGTTATGTATTATTTCTTTAAAAAAACGCGTATTTTAATTGTGTTAACAAAAAAAAAAACTAATAAAAAAAACCCAAAAAAAATTAATTTATCTCATAACCTAACTATACTGCCGCGTGGCAAAACGTCCATTAATTGATACATAAATTACAATGTCAATAACACATTTAAATTTCTTAAGTACTTAATTATAAGTTCCTTATTAATTTGAAAATGCTTTTTTTCTATACGTAATAAACTTTTTTTTCTTATTAGTTTGCATTTAAAAAACCAAAACTTTCTGAATCAGGACCTAATTTCGTTCGCTACCCAAAATTAATTGAAACAAAGGAATTCAGATCGGTACTCTGAATTTTGTAATTAATTCTGGTCGATAACCAGAACTAATTAAATTGGTAGGAATTCAGATCGACACTCTGAATTTAGGAGTTAAGTTTGGTCGCTACCCAAAATTAATTAGAATGAAATGAATTGGTTAGGATTATTTTGGTCAATACTCAAAATTTTAGAGTGCAGATTGATACTCTCCAAGGTAATCACTGTTTAAAAGAAAGTTAACGGGAGTATAAAAACTATATATTTCAATTTACACAACCACACTATTGTTATTTATTCTTTGTACTTAGCATTTTACTACTACCATATAAGATAATATCAGTAAATTACTTGTACATTATATGCATACTGATACGCGATATGACAGTCCGGATAAAAAATTAATACGATAGCGCAGTTTTACGCGAAATGTTTGCATTCTATTTGTTCAATAAAAAAAATAAAAATAAAAAATAATTAAATTAAAAATTGTTCGGTTCCGAGCAGTTAATCTATTTAGTATAAAAAAGTCCTATTCTGAAAACTAAGGGAAATTTAGCTCTACAATTGCTGCTGATTTAGTGTGTTTCCAACTGTCGTAGACTGACTTTGAATTAAAGAGAAACTTTAAAGGCTAAAACACAATGCACGTGGTTGTGGTTGTGGAGCGGAAGCGATGTCAGCAAAGTAGAACACGTAATAAAATTTAACTTGAAATAACAATATCTACGTATTATTCAAAAAATAAAGCTCTAAAAAAAATTTTTTGATTTCTAAAAGTTTTGTAAGGTTAATTCTTAAAATTTAATAATTTTATATTTTTATAAAAAATTATATGAAGAGTTAAAGTAAATTAGAATTCATTAAAATTAAAATAAAATATGTTAAATAATAGTGTAAAATTGGTATTAATAAGTGAGTCGTTCAGAAGCCAATGTGGATAAGTCCATTTTTTCAAATTTTCGGATTTTTGCAAATTTTAATAGAATAAATAATATATTTATTAGTCTTAAAATGATTTACTCATACTTTCATTTTTTGTAGGTCAAAGTAATAATATAATAAATATATTGTTGAAATATTATAAGTGTTATTTTAAAAGAATAAAAAATTCAGTTTTAAAACTTTTTTTTCATTTTCAAATATATCATAAAATCAAATTTTAAAGGGAGAAATATTTGGGGATGATTGAATTCTTAAATGTCCATGTGCAAAATCTCCATACGACTAAGAGTAATAATTTCGTGTTTTACAAAAATTTTTGAGGACTGGTTTTAGTGGTGATTTTTGAGGGTGGATTTTACCCCCAAAGTTATAAATGTGCATGAGAAAAGCTAAATACCCATCATTTATAAGATAAATATCAGCATTTCACATGAAAACATTTTAAATGTATGTATAAAGTAGAATTATTGATTTTTTTGATTAAGGGACAGTTTTTACCCCTAATGACTTTTTTCGAAAAAATAAACAAATACGTCCGTTTTATTTCTTTTTTTACGTTATGAAAACCTAAAATTTATAAGTATTGGAAAGATTTTATTGCGAAAATATTGATTTTCCCCTATAAAAATTAGGGGATGCAACCCTTATAACATCAGGATGCATTGAAAGATTTCATTTTAGAATTAAAGGTTAAATAATTTTATTTGGTTGAAAAATATCAACTACAACTCGAGTTATACTGATTTTGAGGGTAACTTTGGGGGTAAATTGAATGTCTGCTGAATGTTGAATTGTTATGCAAATTAATCTTTTACTCTTAAGGTCCAGAGGTGAGTATTTTCCAATAAACCAGTAAAGATTATGTGTTTGCTGTTTTATTTATAATGATTTTTGTCATGCGTGGTGCTTCCAGTTTAATCTTGAATCGATATGTATAGTCCAAGGTATTTTGCTGAGTTATTAGGTTATTTGCTCTCCATTTAAATACATGTACAACTTGTTGTTTTTTCGTCGTAATGAGTAAGTTACATGGATTGATTTTTTGCTGTTGATTTTTATTTTTCAATCTGTGGTCCATTTACTAATGCTGTCTAATGTTTGTTGGAGATTTTCATTTACTTTTGCTTGGGTTATGTTCTTGGACAGTATTACAGTATCATCTGCAAAGGTTCCGATAAAAGTTTCTTCTGATGTTGGGATATCTGCCGTGTATAAGAGGTATGACAGCGGATCCAATGTGCTACCCTGGGGTATGCTTGCTTTTGTTGTGTAGTATTTGGATTTAGCTTCTTCGTATTTAACTCTATATGTACGATTGGTTATGTATGAATCGAGTAGTTTGCATAAGTTACCTGGTAACTGGAGACTCAATGTTATTATATATGAATGGCAAAATTAACAATAAAATATTCTAATTATTTTCATTACTCGTTGCAGCTTTCTAGATATAAGAAGAATATTATTCAGTATATTCGGTTTTTTGCATTATGCAACCCTTTCCTCATACACTCTTCGCGCTCCTTATAGCCTAAGTTTTCACATTTTACAGCTTCTAAAAAATAGGTTTTAATATAATTAAAAACATTTTGCAAGTTCAATATGCATACCAAATAAATTGGTACTAAAAAATGTACCGATTTCAAAGGTAATGAATTATTGTTTCCACCCCAAATAATTTTCATCAACAGCTTTCTTCTTATATCTATTTTAGTATATTCAGTTTTTTGCATATGTAAAAAAATTACCCCTTCTTCTTCTACAGCTTCATTTAGTTTTCCGTTCAGCTCACTGGCGTAACTACAGCTTTTGCCACCTGGTGTGGTCTCCACTTTTGCCGCCCCTCCGAATTCAGCAAAAATCAAAATAGGGCTCTAAATAATTACTGAACATAAATAAATAAAAAATTCTATTTCTTCTAATAATAATTTCTAATAACACATATTTATGAAATCTATGTGTGTTTATATATTTATTTTTCTCGTATTTTTATACAAGAAGTCTTCAATGCAATTGTCAAAATTGATATTATCTGTCAGTTCCTTTTCTATAGAAAGTATCTCTAGGTTTCACAATCAGCAATCAATCATTGTTGAGCGAAGATCATTTTTAATTAGCTTTAATTTCGAAAAGCTTCGTTCACAACTAGCGACACTGAAGCCTATTGTTAAAAAATTCTTAACAGTATTACTATGTTTGGAACAGAGTTTTCCAGCCTATATTGTTAAATGAATATTAAAAGTTCAAGAGGCCCTTGCTCGTTTTTCAAACGGGTTGATTGTTGTTGTAGAGCAGGTACAGACATAAATTTTTGAAACCTTTTCCTTTCATTATAATACTGTTTTTCGTCAATATCAACAAAATTATGAACTAGACATTCAAAACTTTCGTTTAATAGATTAGCTGGTAGAATGCAGGATATTTCGCAGCAAGAACACGTAAATGTTCCATTCCTACTTTTATTTCCTGGACAACTCTATCGAATGATAAAAACATTTCTCTTCCTATTTCTTCTTCTAAAGTAAAATTCGATGAAATTGTATATAAATGCGATAAAAAACTTTTCAATCTTTGGTCTACGGAGCTGTATCAAGCGTCAAGAATCAAGAAGGACTACATATAGTACCTACCGATGGGGTTCAACGTTTTTACCATAGTAGACGGGAAAATCAAACAATGCTTTCATTACGGAACGAGTTTATCCGTCTTTCTACCATCCAACTTAACACGATTGATTGGATTCTACTCAACAAAATCTCTAAAGGGAATATAACAATCTTTTATCTTAATTGTCAAAGTCTCCGGTCACATGTGTTATTGTTGTCAGAAACTTGGCTTTCTAACGATTAACAGGCTAGCATTGAAAACTTTAATTGTGCGGAGGAGGTTTCGGCATCTATCGCAATGTTAGCGATTTGTAAAATGTTTTTACTGTCTGCGATGATACTTATTTAAGAAAAAATTTCCAGTACGTTAATGAAAGCAAATCTGCCCATGGAGATATATGTGCTGCCAGATGTACCTTGCCTAATGGCAAAAAAAAAGTATAAAAAAATGCCACCCCTAAAATATTGCCGCCCGGGGCAGACCGCCCCTACCGCCCCCGCCTAGATACGCTACTGGTTCAGCTATTTTAACTCGTCTAAAGTTTTTAATGGAAAAATTTTTAACTAACTTTACTTTTAATTTCGGATTTCTCACTTAAGTAATCTTACAATTAAGACGTCCAAACTTCAACTAAACTATATTTTCAAAATTTTATCATTTGCAGCTGAAACTTATGGCCCAAGAAATAGTCTTTAAATTTAATTTCTCATAAAATAAATAATTTTGAAAACAATCTGGCAAAAAATTAGGAAAATTTTCAAAACCAGAATCCTTTTATAGGTGACATCCATTATTAAAGTACTGAAAATACAATTTTATGACGTTAATACGTCAAAAAAGGAATAAATTCTGAAACAAGACGAGTACTAAGGACAAAAATATGCAAAAGTTACTGTATTACTTTATGACATCATATTTTCTGCTAGAAATTTAAGAAAAATTAATTTAAATACAAACTAAATAAGTAAAAAATTTATGTAAAGATATGTAAAAAATATTTTTTTAAATAAAAAAATCTAAAATAATTTTGAAATATCAATACCATCCAAAAATAATTCTTTAATTCTAAGCTGGTAATACTAAAAATAGTATCATTTAGGGTATACCAACACATACGCATGCGTATGCACTTACACCTACCCTCGTATATTTACGTGCATGCATATGCGGCGCATCTCAACAAGGGGATAAGTTCTTCTTAAAATAAGACCCAAGTTAATAGAAAGACTAAGTACTTCGTAGATTATTTTTAATGGCCAGAATCAGAAAGAACTAAGGCTAATGGGCTTGTCAACTGACAGTTTAATCTAATAAAAATGTTAAACTTTACACATGCGATTGTGTGTCGGTAAGAAGTTCACTATTTACTGTGGTTAACTATTTTTATTTTATTTAATTCTTTACAGTGTTCCAAATTCATTGCAAACAAAAGGAAAAATTAATTTGGATGCAGCGAAAAAACAACATGAAGCTTATGTGAGGTATCACAATTTTAAATTATTTTTACTATCAAAGAAAATTAAATAAATTTTAAGTGCCATTATATATTTTCGCTGTCCTTTCTTAAGAACTTCTCATTTACTTTCTAAAGTTTGCTTTTAAAACTTCTACTTTGAAGTTTAGTTAAGCTTGGACCAAAAAGAAACTGCAAAATACAATAAATTCTGCACAGCGAAAAAGTAAAATTCCTTGCGTTAGGGGTTATTGCATTTGTTATTAGTTTTGATATTCAACAGCTATGTGTAAGCTTTTGCTAAAGAACTTATTTTAAATTATTCGCATTAAAATAGTATTACAATTATAAATTGTTTAAAATAAATGTATATATATATATATATATATATATATATATAAGTTTGATGAATTAAACTGAAAAAATACATACTTTGGCATTTGGTTTCAACTTACTGTGAATTATTTAATGTCAATATTATATATTTCTTGCTGGGTATGTTAAAAATTGTTGATGACACTTCATCATCATATCTTACTTGGTGTCTACATTAGCGTTTTGGACAGCGTTTTTTTATAGGCGATCTGAGGGACGGTTATACTTAGAAGTATATTGACTGCAATTATTAAATTATAAGTTCTCTCGAATAGTATAATTTGTACCTTTAAACTAATTTTATTGCATTTATAATGCATTATTATTTAAGGCAAGTCAATTTAATATAATAAAACTAGTTAGAAGGCAGAACTTTTATATTTTCAATCAAAATGTCAAACTTTGAAAAACTATTGAGTATAACCGCTCCTCAGAACTACTATAATTTCGCCTATAATTCGCTGTCCAAATCGCTAATCTAGACACAGCCTTAAGATATGAGAATTCTTTGTGGTAGCTTTTGTGTGAATTTGGGAACATAAGATCGTTTGTGTAATTCATACATTTACCCCGGGTTTCATTGTTCATACTTAAGTGCTGCTTAGCGCATCTCTTAACTTAAGTATCTGGTTAAGGAGATTTTAAATTTCACAGTTCTTCCTTAACTCTAACTTTTCCCTTAAGTTAAGTCCCCAATTTTCGAGACTTAAATTCGGCTTAACTGTTAGCATCGTAGAATTTATGTTAATTTTACTAAATTTTATGTCAAATAACTTCGAAAGGAATTACTTTATTTAAATAATAATTTTCGAGCATACAAACTAAATTGATTTTGAAGCTGTTGTTAATAAATATAAGTGCAATTTCAGTAATGTTTCAATAGTGTTGAATCAAAAATGCATTATATCGCAATAGTGTAATGATGTGTCAGTGACTATTTTATATATAAAAAGTTAGTATTCAGTTGAATTGTAGAAAAACATTAAAAACATCATTAATATTATAAAAATTTTCATACAAGTTTAAAAGTGATTTTTTGTGTTTAATATAAAATGGATTTCGATTATGAACGCTTTGGCGAACTTAATGATATTAAAGTACTCGAAAGCTTGGGATATGATATAGTACACCGGCCTAGAGTGAACGAAAGAACAAGTTGCTTGATTTATAGCGAAATAATTAAATTCTCTACAAAATATTCATCGATTCATCAATTCATCAATTATTATTTATAAACTTTACGGTGTTTAGTTTACGCGTAGCATAAAACTGAGAGATATAAAATCCTCGAAATGGTTGTGGCCTGCCGGATGCGAGAAAATGGAAATATTATGTAATAATTGCTTGGACGGCTTGAAAAAAAGGCTTCGAGAATTTAGTTTTGTCAATTTTAGGCATGAGGTATTTTTGTTTTTAATAACTTCTACACACAAAAAACTAATTTTTTAATTTTTTTTATTTAAAGTTATTTTATTTAATTCAGTTACAAAGATCTATTACAAAAATAATCTTTTATTTTTATTTAAACTTATTTAATTCAGTAAGAACAATCTAACTTTTACTGAAGAATATGTAACGGACCCCTGCTGATAAGCAGGCAGAGAAAAAATCTTCCCATGTGAACATTTTTTTCTGTTTGTTTGTCTAAAGCTCGTTTTTATTGCGGAGTAGATTTTTGGCAATGGGAAATTGATAAGGTTCCCGTTGACAAAGATCTACTCTGATGCGAAAGCAAGCCTCAGTTTTGAAGCCCTGGTCGTTGAGGCTCTAACCTTGCAGTGAATATTTTTTTATATAAAGGAGTTTTTTATTATATATAAAGGTTGATAGTTTAACGTCATACCTGCATTACGTTATTGTTGAGAAAAGTTTCTTAAGAAAATAAATATAAAACCGATAACGGTATCTATAACTAATGTTAGTAGTTTTTATAAAATCATAGAAACCTGAGGATTTATTAAACAATAGTGAATTCTTCTATTAAATAAATCTTTTAATAATTTAAGATTAATAGGAAAAAAAGGGAGCTGAGTTTTGCTAAGACTTATATTTTGACGGACGTAAACATTGTAAAAACTTCAAGATGCTAAAATGAAAAATTATAAAAACTAAAACCGTAAAAGTTAAGAGTGTAAGGAAGATGGCGAATACAGATTTGTATTAACAAAAATCAAATTTTGTTAATTAAGTTGAAAAGGTGTCAAAAGTTTATTGAAATTATGAGGCAAAAAAAATGATATTTGGAAAATATAATGCAACTTAACATGAAATCATAGTTCTAAAATTAAAGTATGGTTTAAAGTTGAAAGAACAAAAAAAGGAAACAACAAAAAAAAAAATAGTAAAGAATAATAAATGCGATAATAAAGACAAGGAATAAATCTTGGATATTGGTTTTCAATAAGGAAATCCAAGGACAGAATTTTTTTTTTATAATAATTGGGGAATTATAATATATATATGTATATAGAGTTTAAGAAAAATTTTTTTTATGTTAGCTAAATTATAAACTACATTAAATATAAACTACTATTAAATAACTACATAGGTGAGTTAGGTCCGAACAAAGACAAGCAGTACTCACTATGGAAGGCAACAAGTAGAATAAAACGCCCTGTCCAACACATTCCACCAATAAAAAACCAACAGGGCAATTGGGTCTGTAAAGATAAGGACAAAGCTGAGACGTTTGCCCAATATTTGGCAACAGTCTTTCAACCACATGATATAACATCTGGAACTTTAACAAGACCAAAGTACCTACCAAGCCAAGATATCAAAAAATTTACGCCAACGGAAATAGCTAACGAAATTGATAACCTCAAAACCAAAAAGTCACCAGGAATAGACAGAATAACTCCCGGAATGATTAAAGAACTGCCAGCAAAAGGGATAATGATGCTGACATACCTATATAATGCATGTATGAGAATGAATTATATACCGAACAACTTCAAACTCACACAAATTATTATGATTAAAAAGCCAGGTAAACCAGCAGAAGAAATGACCTCTTACAGGCCGATATCTCTCCTAACAGTGAATTCGAAACTCTTTGAAAAACTACTAATTAAGCGTATCGAGCCATTCTTTAAAATTCCTGAATTTCAATTTGGATTCAGGAAAAACCACTCGACAATTGACCAAATACATAGAGTCACCGATTTCATAGAAAATACCTTCGACAGAGTATGGCACGAAGGTCTTATATTCAAAATGAAAAATAAGCTACCCCGTAATATATGCATACTACTAGAATCATATCTATCAGACCGAAAATTCAAGGTAAAACACGAAGACGAGTTATCGAATTTCTACAAGATAAATGCAGGAATTCCACAGGGTAGTGTACTAGGCCCCCTCTTATACATATTCTATACAGCAGACATCCCTATACCAAAATCAACATTAGTTGGTACGTTTGCAGACGATACAGTCATATTAACCAAAAACTCATCACAAGACAAATCAGTCGAAGATTTGCAAACAGCACTAAATACCATCAACGAATGGACAGATAAATGGAAACTAAAAATAAATAGATCAAAATCGTTACACGTAACATTCACACTCAAAAAAAGTAATAATAGCCTACGAACATACCTTAATAGTGAAGTCATTCCTCAAGAAAAAACAGCGAGATATCTTGGCATATACTTGGATGAAAAATTAACTTGGAAGCACCATGTGAAGAAAAAGGCTGCGCAAATAAGGCTGTTAACAAATAAACTTTACTGGCTACTGGGGAAGTACTCCCAGTTAGACCTCAATAGCAAAAAGTTAATATACACTGCAATAATAAAACCTACCTGGACGTACGGTATTCAAATTTGGGGCTGTGCCAGGAAAACCAACCTAGACATAATACAAAAAAATCAAAACAGAATACTTCGCATTATGACCAATGCATACTGGTATATCAAGAACAAAGAATTACATGAAGAATTAAAAATTAAGGAAGTCAAGGAGGTAGTCAAAGATTATGCTACCAAACACAAAGAAAGGCTGCTGAACCACAGCAACGTGAAGTTAACACATCTGATGGATACAACAAATAGAACAAGAAGACTTAAAAGAAGGAAACCACAAGACCTAATCCTAACATAAAAATGACGAACTCTTAGGGACATATTCATTGGAATATCAACCCCCACCAGTTAATCTACATTAAAAATAGCTGATAAATTAATATTTGATTAAGATGGCAGCAAACGAATGAATTTAACAAAAAAAAAAAAAAAAATGTTAGCTAAATTATAAATTATTAATTTAAAGAATTAATAAGCATTCTTTTTTATAAAATTATTCTTTTAAGAAGAAAAAGAAAGGAAAATATATTTCTTTTCAGGAGAATTTGCTGGGCCCAACAAACCTGGAAAACCAAAAAAAAATGAGTAAGCAAAATTTGGATTTTTTTTGCGCATATATATTTATATAATTTATTTCTATATTGGTTGTTTCCTTTTTCTAAATAAGAATAGTTTTTGGTTTTTTTTATTGATAATTAATTACTACTTTAAAAATTAGTTTATTAGTTTTATTACTTTTATGAATTTTAATTTGGTATTACTTTTGGAATTTAAATAAGATTAGACACTTTGATAAGAAAAAAAAATTGTTTTTGTTTAAAGCTAAGGTCATTTGCTTTTGGTTTGGTTACAAAAGAAACCCAAAGAGACAGTAACCTATACCCCTGAAATTAGGGAAGGCATCAAAGAAAGAACTTTGATAGATATATGAAAGAGCTAGGTCCAGATAAGGATAAGGACTATACTCTTTGGAAAGCCATGCGTAAACTCAAACGCCCACTTATCAGAGTGCCTCCACTAAGAAACGAGCATGGTAATTGGGTACGTAAAAACAACGAAAAAGCAGAACTATTTACTCGTCACCTAGCAACTGTCTTCGAGCCACACGATATCCAGTATAACATAAAAACGGACCCGATGTTACCAAGTAACTTCTGCAAGATACTAGAAACACATATAAATGGTGGTAAATTTACAGTGTCACACGAAGATGCCACTATGAGATATTATCCAATCAAAGCGGGTATACCACAAGGTAGTGTCCTAGGACTGATGCTGTACCTACTTTACACAGCAGATATACCCATTTCGAAAGATACGCTCATAGGCACCTTTGCAGACGACACTGCTATACTTGCAATAGACAAAACCCAAGTTAAGGCAACAGAAAAGCTTCAACTAATGTTAGACCAGGCGCCAGAGGGTTTGAAAAAAAAAATAATTCGTTACAGCAAACTAATGATGCAATATGGTAAAGCGTGTTATTAGTAAGAAAAAAAACATAAATCAAACAAGTGGAAACCTGCCGGGGCGGAGAGGCGTGCGTTTTAAGGGGGGGAAAGCGGTTTTTTTTTATTTCTGACTAAACTACGCGTCCAATCAAAAAAATTTCAAAGTAAAAGTTGTAGATAATAAAGAGATCTACAACTTGTCCATAGAACATTTTTTTATTTACCCTATGCTTTGATAAGTAAAAAACTAAAAACGCTTTTTTCTGTTTTTTAACCCTTTTTTTCAGAAAAATCATTGGATTGGGCTCAAAATTAGTAAAAACGTATCTTTTGGTATTCTAAGTAATCTGAATTTTTTTTTTTAAAATTAATGCAGAATTGTTGCTAAATTTGACTAAAATATAAAAAAAAAGGGTTTTTTCAACTGAAATTCCTAATAAAATGAAATATCCGATAGAACTCAATCTAGCTTCATTTTTTTACTTCATACTTTGTCTTTTAAAAAATAAAAGAAAAATAAAACTTTTAATGAAAAAAGCCCCAAAAAAATGCAAAAAAACCGAAAATATGACCTCTTCCATTACACATTTTCTGATTATTTTCTAAAAATTTTTATTACTAATTAAAATTATTATAATTTTGTAATATAAATATATACTAAAAATAATTAGTAATTTATTTATTTATTAATTACATCGTTCAACCACGCTGCGCAATAAGTAGGCTTTGGTTTTCTATGTCATCGCCTGTAGTAGGTATAATTGGCTGCATTGATAACACTTACAAATTTTTAAATTTTTTCCTTAAGCTCAACAAAAAGATGTGTTTTAGGGTAATTTTAGGTCGCTGAATCCGAAAATCACAATCATTTTTTTATTCAAAGAAGCATTTGTGAGATATTCCCAAAAATATGTGTTTTGGGTGTATTTTCTTTTATTGGTCTATATCCCAGAAAATAAATTTTTGATTGGCTAAAGCTCACCGGTTAATAAAAGCTATTATTTTTTTCTTTTAATTGACATATAAAACGTGTAAAACAATATGTATTTGACAAAGTTACAGGAAAAACCAACTTAAAAAAATGTGATTTTTTTCACCTTTTTTTAACATGGCCTATTTTCATTTGCTTCTTTTTGGTTGAAAAAAGTTTTTAAGTGAAACTTTTAAGACTTCAAATAAAGGAAAAATTTGCTACTAATATTTTGGTGTTAAAATCTTCAATATCCAAAGAAAAATAAAATAGTTATAGATTATTAAGTGGGGACGTGATTGTTTCATTTTTCAGGTCTGCTACGGACGCTCACAAAATTCTGCCAACTAGTTCAATGAAGTTACCTAGTTGCAATTTTCACCAGTTTGCAGAGCGGATATATAAAATACAGCTTTTTTTTGGGTCTACGGGATAGCAGATCAGGTGGGAAGCGATATATTCAACCCGATCGGTCATGGCGGGAAAGCCATGTTGTAGAAACGAATAATTTTATTCAGAAGGCACTTGTGGACACAGAAAATGTAATTTTTCTTCAACTATATATTAAAATGAAAGAAATGAAAAATTTGGCAAAAGTATTGGTAAAAGTTTCGAAAAAGAGGTGCCACTACAATTAATCAAAAAAAATGTCGATTTAGTTGTGTGAATATGACCTTCTTGAAGCCATACTTTCTAGTATTTCAACCACAATTTCGAAGTTTTATTTACATAAGTTATAAAAATTACATACTAGTTAAACATTTAATTTATTTCTAACTTCTAAATAAGCTAAATCTTAAAAGTTTCACTTAAAAACTTTTTTCAACCAAAAAGAAGCAAATGAAAATAGGCCATTTTAAAAAAAGGTGAAAAAAATCACATTTTTTTAAGTTGGATTTCCTGTAACTTTGTCAAATACATATTGTTTTACACGTTTAATGTGTCAATTAAAAGAAAAAAATAATAGCTTTTATTAACCGGTGAGCTTTAGCCAATCAAAAATTTATTTTCTGGGATATAGACCAATAAAAGAAAATACACCCAAAACACATATTTTTGGGAATATCTCACAAATGCTTCTTTGAATAAAAAAATGATTGTGATTTTCGGATTCAGCGACCTAAAATTACCCTAAAACACATCTTTTTGTTGAGCTTAAGGAAAAAATTTAAAAATTTGTAAGTGTTATCAATGCAGCCAATTATACCTACTACAGGCGATGACATAGAAAACCAAAGCCTACTTATTGCGCAGCGTGGTTGAACGATGTAATTAATAAATAAATAAATTACTAATTATTTTTAGTATATATTTATATTACAAAATTATAATAATTTTAACTAGTAATAAAAATTTTTAGAAAATAATCAGGAAATGTGTAATGGAAGAGGTCATATTTTCATTTTTTTGGGGCTTTTTTCATTAAAAGTTTTATTTTTCTTTTATTTTTTAAAAGGCAAAGTATGAAGTAAAAAAATGAAGCTAGATTGAGTTCTATCGGATATTTCACTTTATTAGGAATTTCAGTTGAAAAAACCCTCTTTTTTTTTATATTTTAGTCAAATTTAGCAACAATTCTGCATTAATTTTAAAAAAAAAAATTCAGATTACTTAGAATACCAAAAGATACGTTTTTACAAATTTTGAGTCCAATCCAATGATTTTTCTGAAAAAAAGGGTTAAAAAACAGAAAAAAGCGTTTTTAGTTTTTTACTTATCAAAGCATAGGGTAAATAAAAAAATGTTCTATAGACAAGTTGTAGATCTCTTTATTATCTACAACTTTTACTTTGAAATTTTTTTGATTGGACGCGTAGTTTAGTCAGAAATAACAAAAAACCGCTTTCCCCCCCTAAAAACGCACCCCTCTCCGCCCCGGCAGGTTTCCACTTGTTCGATTTATGTGTTTTTTCTTACTAATAACACGCTTTACCATATTGCATCATTAGTTTGCTGTAACGAATTATTTTTTTTTTTCTCATTTTCACACGTCTGGCGCCTGGTCTATGTTTGATAAAATCAGTAACTGGACCACAGACTGAAAAATAAAACTAAACAGAGAAAAGTCAATACACTCCAGCTTGCTATACTCCAGCTTGGGGATGTACTTATGGAATCTAGCTTTGGGGATGTACTCGGAAGTCGAACTGAGCAATAATCCAAAGAAGTCAGAATAAAGTCCTGCGCCTCATAAACAATGCGTATCGATACGTAACAAACGAGGAACTTCATGTAGATCTCAAAATCCAACGGGTTGAGGAAGTGATACATGAATATGCTACCAAACATTGGAAAAGAACGCTCTACCATTCAAACGCGGAGGCCATCTAATTGATGGATACTAATAAATTAATTGTAAATTAAGATTGTGGTAAATAAACTGTAATAAAAAAAAAAATTTGCTTTGGTGGAAATTTTATTCGGCATTATAAAATTTGAATAATCAAAATTCATTAGTTTTTTGATTTTCTTTTGTATTTAATAATGTAGTTTAAATTAGCTCTTTTTTTTTGGGGGTATTTTTGTCTACTTTAATTTTGCGGAATTTGATGAATATAGTTTTTGTCATAATTAAAAATGTGTATATTACTATATTAAGTAAATGAATAATGTTTTACTAAATTAAAGTTGCTTTAGATTAAGATTTCCTAAACCCCCCCCCCCCCCCCCCACCCATAATGATTTAGTTTCAGGTCAGCAAAGGGGCTGAATCTCTTTGTCTTGAACTCTATTTGCTTCTTAAGAGTTTTTTCTCTGTGGCCTACACCCTCCTTTTAACTCGGGCCTAGGATCGAAGCTCTAGAGCTCTCTTCTTATTAGAAATTTCTCGAATTTCAGTAGCGAGATGTGGTCCAGTGTGTCTGTGGTAACACCCACACCTCTTTATTTCTACAGCAATAGTCGCGCATCACGAGCTCGCTACACCGCCGCATACGAGACACCTGGTATGTTGCGTCTATGTTTAGTCCTCAGGGGTACGGACCCCTGCAAAAAACATGGTCACGTAACAAACAAAAATAGACTAGCCTAACTTAAACTAAGTGTTCTGCTTTTATAGAAAAATTTTATGTTTTTATTAATCTCTATTTCTTAGTTTATTTAATTCTTTACGTTTTGTTATTTGTTACCTTTGTTATTGTCCTATTTTTTAATGTTTGTTTAAATTCTTATGTCCTAATATTTAGATGATAGCATTATGAGTTATAAAGTTATCTTCTATAAATTTATCATCTATAATACCCCCACCGTTAGTCTGAGGCTACGGCGAAGTTGTTCTTTTCTTACTTTTCCTCAAAATTATTGATGTGAGAACTACTATAATAGTTATTTCAATGCAAATGTTTATTGGGTTTATTGTTTTATATTTTGGTTGTTGTATTTCTTTTTTTTTTGTTTCTATTATCTTTTACTGTTTTATACGCATTTCCTCTAGACTTACTGTGTTATAGTTTCCAGTTAAAGTTAGATTATATTTATTACATGTTTGTAGCAACCTTATGTTTAAAAAATTTTTTATTACAATCATTCCTTGTTTTATTTCTTTTATTTCCATGTTTTCGTTTATTTTTATTATGCAATTTGCAGTTGTAAAGTTTAAGATATTTGAAATACATTCATTTTTTGCTTCTACTAAGCTCCTTTTCAAATTGCTCTTAACATTTTCTTATTTTTTTTTTTTTCATTTTGCTTATTAATTTTATTTAAATTATTTGAAATAGTCTTTTGTTGATTCGAAATATGTTTTGTTATATTGCTTATTTGGTTTATTTATTTATTTATTTGGTTTATTTGGTTATATTTCGTAATTTATTTTAATTTGTTTGTTACTTTCTTCTATGAGACTTTTATTAGTAAGCATTATAGCATCTAATTTGCTTTTTATTTCTATTTCATCATTGTAGTCCATAATTCGTGCAATGAATTTGATTCCTGTGCCTAATATATTAATGAGACCTCGTGTTCGTCTATTATGGGGTTGTAAATGGTTTATTTTATCTTCTAGTGAATCAAAGTTATAAAGAACTGTTATCAGCATAGGATTAGGGTTATTCGTGTTGTTTTTAGTTATATCTATGTTTTCTTTAGTTTTATTTAGTTTTAGTTATATTTTATTCGTATCATAGCTTGTTATATTTATTAAATGTAGGACGTAAAGGTGGCTTACAAAATTCAGCAACAATAGCTGAACTCATGAAAATAAACTGTGAAAGACTTCCGATTCTTAAGGAAGACTTAAATTTTTTAAGAAACTCAACTGAGGAAAAACCTAAGTGTCAACTGTGAAATCAGGCATTATTGAAGTGAAAACTTCTTTGGGCGCATTTTGCATTTTTTCTGGGGTGTAGATTTAATTCTACCGTCACGCTCGGATGCGTTACCCTGATTCGGATACTTTCGGTTTCCTAATACTCCTAAGATTATTTCAAATGCTGTCGTACTATTTAAAAAAATAATTTAATTTTTGAATTTTTAAATTGGATAAACGAAAATTACAAAAATTAAGAACGGAAATTTTATTATGTTAAAAAAAGCGTGTTTGAAATTTTGCTAAAAAACTAGCGTTTTAGTCCTGTTTTTCGATATCGCCAAATAAATACTTTACCTGTAAAAAGTGATTATTTTTATAAAAAATAGCGTTTGCTTATATTAAATAAAAATTGTAAGGGTTGCATGCAATCAAATTAAAAACCAAAGTCATTAGGATCGAAAGAGTTTATAAAACATTAAGCAAGAACATAAGCTTAAAATTTTTCAGACCAACCGCGAATTTTCAAACGTATTCAATGCAATTGATTCTTTAGCATTTATTTTGGATGTTTTAGAAGTTTTATTTAAGTCCCATAAGTGATATTAATGACTTTGTAAAATGGTAGCTTATGTCCCGCAAATTTAGCCCACAGGGATAACGATTAGGCATAACTTTAATAAAGTGTGGGTGAACTTTAATATTACAATTTAATCTTAATCCGTTCGATATTGTAAAATATTTCCATGGAATATATATTCGCACTTATTCGCATTAGGTTTGGTCATTGGAAATTGTGAAATAAAAAGTTTAGTTTTAACAATAAAAGAATTAGGACTCAACAAACTCAATTTTGTTTTGAGATACATAAAATAAGGTTAAAATTAATGTTATTAGGGTCATTAAAAATTTAACCATTTAAGAAATTCATCATGAAACGAAGTAAATATTAATCTAAAGGTGCAAGGTCTTGGAAAGCAAGACCCTTACAATTTTCAAATTCTAGTTCTTATTCTTATGATATATCACTCACATCAGTTTAAGTGATATTAGAATTAATCGCCCAATTTCATCTTAAGGCTTTATAAAGCGAAACTCATATATAATCCCACTAAAATGAAATTGATTAACTTCGTTACATTTAAGACGCGAATCACCGGTGTACTTACGCACTGAATCGCAGCGATATTTAAAAGTTTCATAAGAATTTATGGTTATAGAATGATATATATTTTTATATTAATCCGAACTTTGTTGGCTTTCGAAAATGGTGGAAATGTATTACTATATTTTGTTTTTATACTGAAGTATGTACTTTTTCATAGGAACTCTACGATTATATGAGTCGTTCAGAAGCCAATGTGGTTAAATCCAAAAAATCAAAATTGAGAAAATTAATGTTTCTTAATACATTCATGACACATTCAGAGGCTATAAAAGAGGGTTGTTTGACGTACAAAAAATGAAATAATCCGTAAATCCTTAATATATTACTTATTCTATTAAAATTTGCAAAAATCAGAAAATATGAAAAAATGGACTGGCTTCTGAACGACTTATATAATGGCTTATAATTTAAAATTCATCCATGCTTTGTCTGCGTCCATAAATGGGGAAGTTATGTTACTTCCTTTAGAATTAGAAGTACATCAGTATATGAATTCTATTTTACAATGGATTTCTAATTTCAGTATCACCTGCACTTCTAAGCACTGTATAAGCTTAAAAAAGTTGATTATAACTATATATATTCCATTAAAACTATTAAGTTTTCACTTCTGCTGTGTGGTCTTAAGCTCACCCTTTTATTTTTTTTCTATATTACAAAGATAAAAAATTAAAATTTTATTAAGGTAAACGTAAAATTTAAAAATAATAAATTAAATAATAGTGGAGACAATGAAAACATAAAACAGGAAAAACTTGGAAGTCCGCTGGAACAGCTCTGATTTTGATGATTTTTTTTTTAAAGCTTTATTTTTCTATATTATTTTAAATCAGAAATATTTTGGAGCGGAGATGGAATTATTTATATTGTTTAAACAATAATTTTTATTCTTATACATTTTGGCCTCATTTTGCCAGTATCTTGACAACCATTTTCATAAATAGATAGGTAAAAGTAGACCTGTAGTTTGGCCTTTGGACTTTTTTCTATGGGAAAAATAAAGAAAATTCTTATTAAGTTATCGGGAGAGGCTCACTTTGTTAGATTTTTATTGCACTATGGAAAACAGTTCGGCCATTACAATGTACAAACTTTTTATTGAAAAACAATATAATTGTAATTATTCAACACAACCATATATTACTTGTATACAAGGTAAACCGAACACTTTATTTTTTTTTATATATTTTGGTAACTTTATCCAAGGCAATCAGTCTAATACAGCAATGGCGCTGGCAAAAAAGAGTTCAAACAAGAGAACATTTGGACTAAATAGTCTATAATTCAGACTAATTACGGCTTCACGTTAATTGCACCGAAATTATCTGGTCATTGAGACGATCTACTAGCGTATAAACTAAATTATTCGTAAAACCGCCAACATTCCAAGCAACTATATACAGGGTGCCCAAAATTGGTTAGACAAGCGCTTAGGGTAGAAAGTAGATGAAATTTCATCGACAAAAAACATAAAAAGTTGGCGTCTAACTTTTTTCGTTTTCGAGTTACAGCCTTTTGAATTTTTCAGACTTAGTTTTTACCCCCACGCACTCGATCACTTATAACTTTTGAATCTATGTAATAACGAGTAAAAAAAAATACTTTTTCATAGCTTATAATGTTTTATTATTAAAAAAGCGAAAATTTAAAAATAATAACAAGTGGTGGAGAAAAAAATTCTTAAGTAAAACCGTTCGTGAAAATCTCGGGCATTTTTTGACGTTTTTTGCTTTTTTCTTAAAAAAACGCCAACATAATTTGCTTTTTTCTTTATTTTCTTATTATATTCAACACAATCATATTTAAATGATTATGTTGAATTATTATAATTTATTTTGATATGAAAGAAAATATTAGAACAGTTTTTAAAATATTTAATCGAATTTAATATTATAAATCTATTAAGTGCTGCCAAATCAATAATCCTAAATATAATTTAGTTATTAAGTTCTAACATATTTTATGATAGGCTTTTACGTGAACTAAGTCTAGATGTGATTGAAATGCCCCCGGATGAAAATTTCCCTGATTGTTCATTTGTAGAAGACGCAGCAGTAATATGCAATGGGGTAGCACTTATTGCTAAATCTAGTAATCCAGACAGAATGCATGAAGTAAAACTGTAAAATCAGCTAGTTTTTTTTATTAAAGCTGTAATTATTTCAGATAGACACAATAAAAACGGTTTTAAAAAAAGAATTACATATACCAATTATAGAAATATATGATGAACTGGCAACTCTTGACGGAAGCGATGTGTTATTTACAGGTAAAATATGACCAAAAAGTCTTACAGTGAAGCTTCAATTTTAGTTTGATTTAAGAAAAGTACTTATTAAAGATAAGGTACAGAGAAAAATAGCTAGTATTGATTTGCAAATTTAAGAATCATTTCAAATTTATTTTAGTAAGTGGAAAATTAGTGGAGTGTCGTAAACAGAAAAATGCCAAAACCTCGGAATCCAGTTCCACTGAATGGATTTTCGTGAAATCTTTTTTATTACAATGCTAATAACCTAAATAGAAAAGTCTACCCTTCGAAACTTGTCGCTTTCGATTTTTTCATTAGTTAAAGGGAGGAGGGGGTATGGTTTAGCACTTTTGAAAAATCGAATTTTTTGTTGTCTTTTCTTATAGTTTAATATTTCAGAAATATAATCCCAAAATTTGAAGTCGATCCAAGCAAAACCGTTAAAGTTATCTGGTAAATAAGGCCATTTCAAAGCCGGTGATCCCTGCCATTCAAAAAGTACTTTACCAATTCACTTCAAACTTGGTACACACTTTCTACATAAAAAATACCTCCCCCAACGTTGAGTTTCATAATTTTTTTTTATATTAAGGGAAAAAATTGCGGAATTTTTCGTGAAAAATAGGAGTTTTCATTGATCACTGTATCTCAGATGGAAATTACCTGAAATCAAAAACACTTAAAATTTATTCAAAGTACTATGAAATCTTTCCCCCAACGTTGTCTGATTACTTTTTTTTTATTTAAAAAATTTTGGTGCTCATTTAAAATGAAAACTGCTATTTTTCACGAAAAATTCCGTCATTTTAGAAAAAAGAAAACCCCCTTAATACAAAAAAAATTTATAAAACTGTGTGAATTGGTAAAGTACTTTTTGAATGGCAGTGATCACAGGCTGTGAAAAGGCCTTTTTAATGGCCTTAGTTACTTGGCCTTATTTACCAGATAACTTTAACAGTTTTGCTTGGATCGACTTAAAACTTAAATGTGCTAAACCAATCCCCCCCCCCCTTCAATAATTAAAAAATCGAAAGCGGCAAATTTTGAAGGGTGGACTTTAGGCTATTAGCAATGCAATAAACAAGATTTCACGAAAATTCATTCGTGCAACTGGGCTCCGAGGTTAAAACCTAACGGCACTCCACTAAATGCATTTTACTATACGCAGACTTTTATATCCATCTCTTGTGTTTGAACATTATTTCTACAAATTTTTATATGTAGAAAGCAGCTCTACTGAACAATTTTGAGAATCATTCAAACGTTACATATATTTATTTTTTTTGTTTTGCTTAGGTCGAGAGTTTTTTATTGGATTGTCAAAGTGGACAAATGAAGCAGGTGCAAAAGCTGTGGCCTCTGCATTTCCGGAATATCCATGTATTCCTATAAAAGTAAATTTTTTTAAATACATTTTTTCAATTATTTAGGATGTATACATTTTGTATCTAAGCTACTAAATTTCTATAAATTATTCAAAAGTATTATATATATTTATTCAAATTACAATTGCAAAATTTTTATTAAAAATTTGTTATTGCTTGTGTGGGACGTTTCTGAATTTCACACTACAGTTTTGTTCAGATTATTAAAGTTTGTTTTGGATTCAGATCCTATTTTACTTAAACGTTATTCAGAGATAAATTATGAAAAAATTTTAGATGACGGAAGATAAACATTTAAAGTATTTTGTCACTGTTGCTGGGCCGAATTTATTATGTGTCAGTAGTACTGAAGGAGCAAAAAATATTATCAAAAGGATTGAAAGAGAAGCAAGTAATTTATATCAAACATTAACCTTAACCGAAGAGAATGCAGCTAACGTTTTATATATTAATGGAACAGTAGTACATCGATCAATTGAAGAAATACCAATTTCCTATCAGGTAATTAGCTTATTTCAATTGTAGAAAACAATTATTTCCTCTGATAATTGGTAGTAACACCATGTCTTCTTAAGATATAAAAGCATTGTTTGATGATTCGTTGAAAAGCGGCAGCCATAACTGCTTTATATACGAGTATATAGCAAAAAATTTGAATTTACTAATTACACTCTAAGTGTGTTGAGAGTTTTTGTATTTTGGAAATCGATTTTAAGGATTAAATAGCAAACAATATAACAAGCACACTTATAAAAAAACTTCAACTTTCAAAAACTATGCTTTTATTTTTAAATATATATAACTGTTTTTATAAGATATATTTTAAATATGAAGCAAAATTAGCAGTTTTGCTTATATTAAAGTGTAAAAATTTGATAACGCTCTAACCAATTATGGTAGTGGAAGAATTTTAAATTTTTCTTAAAAGTGTCAACTAGCGACCCCTGTAACAAAAAAATTTATCTATTCCAATTCCCATACAGGAAAATTTTACTAATTCAAAAAGATATATTATTAAAATCTACTTTTTCAAAAAAAATTAATTACTTAAACAAAAAATAAGAGAATGTTAGTATTTTACTGTTTTTAATTACATATAATTAATTAAATTAAATATAAAGTACTAGAAGTACTATAACGAGGTTCTAAGAGATATCTACCCGATCCATCTCCTAATTTTTTTTTTTCTTGGTCTTCTTTTTTATATGACAAATTGTATTGTTTATTGTTCACTAACTCCCTATTTTTCTTTGTTTCTAACACTTTTCATTTGTTAAGCCTATTTATTTTCAAAAAAAACTATAAATAATAAAAATCTCTACTTTTTGTTTAGTCGAACCACTTCATATGAGGTTTTTTTCTGTTTTCAAAGACATTCGATTTGAAATAGTTTTTTTTTTGTTTGTTGTTATAAAAAACTTCAATCCACTTTTAACTCATTTATAGCAATCTGTAATCTGCCGCTGGATTTGATTTGGATCCACAAATTTAGCAATGTTATTAACTTTATAGTCTATTTCCTCTTAACAAGGTCCTTGTACCTTATCACCCAATGTTTTTTTTCAAATTTTTTCGATCATACACTATTATTTAATTTTATTTTTAGATTCAATTCTAAAAAAATTTATTAACAATTCCTTCATCACTCGATTAAATTAAAGTCACTTTTCTTGATCAAAAAACCATACTTTAACAACTCCTCGTCAAAATTCAACTAACTGCCTCACGACTTGCTTTTCTCTAGATTTTTGCCAACGGTAAACTGATAAGAAGACAAAAATCACTTTCGATCAAAAAAAGTTGTTTCCATAGCAACAAAACAAATTTTATCGCTATGGTCAGTTATAAATTTTTTTCTTTTCTTTCTTCTTTTTTTCCTTTTTTTCCTTTTTACAGGTGCCCGTTACAATATATGCTGAAGTTAGTATCGAAATATTTTTAAAAACTAAGAAACGGAATTTAACATTTATTTCATTATTTTATTACAAAATTTGCCAGATATTATAATTGGTGCATATTACCTAACGCCCATGTAGGTTTTCCACGGTAATTATAACAACTGAGTTTTTATTCTAAAATTCTATTTGTTATATACTCGTACAATTTATGAAAACGGTTATTTTTAAAATTATCAAATTCTCGAAGAAAAGTAGCTTATGGTCCAAACACGTTTCAGGGGCACAACTAGTGTGGGCATCTAAAAAAAGGGTGACCTTTGTGAATTTTTTTAAAAAAAGTATTGCACCGAATGTTTTGAAATTTGGCAGATATATTTTTGCATCATAGAAAAATACAATGTAATTTTTTGAAATAAAAGTATTGGCTTTTCAGCAAGTTGTGATGTTTTGATGCGTACATCTTAATGGATAACTGTAAGACATTTTAATCTTTAATTAATACTGCCCTAGAAGGCTGAATAGAATGGCAAAAATGCCTAAGTGTAATAATAAAATACTTTGAATAATTTTACACTATTTATTTTTTTTATCACTTGCCATTTGAGGCTAATATTTCAAAGTTATATTCACAATAAATAAATTTAATAGAATTACAATTAAAACAGCCAACTTCGGTCACCCACCTGGTACGCTCAAAAAATTTATAAAAACTGATCCCTTCTCTTAAAATAATTTTCTTTATATAATTTAAAAAAAAACTGTTCATTATTTTTAAAACAAACATTCCCACAAGATTTGTATAACTGAAGCTTGCATTCAATAACAAGTAAACAAGATTCAGTTACAAGCTTCAGTTATACGAATCTTGTTGTCTATGGGAAAATATTTATTTCCCATAATGATGTGATCACTCAAGCAAAGTGTGATATTTAATTAGCCCAGACATGGACCATTTCACATTCCATAAATTTCAGTTCCACTTGCGGAAAAGCTATTCTGAACAGTCCTTTTTTTTGACATGCTTAAATACTACGATCAAAAAGTATTTGATATAACCAAATTTATTAAATTGTAATTTTTCTTATAATTACTAAAATGAAAGATTAAAATTAAGAAAAATGAGTTTGGGTATACTGCACCCTCACCCCTAGCTTAAAATAATTTGATTTAAAAAAAAATTAATTCATTAAATTATTTTTGAAAGCGATAGTACTATTTCTATTTTTACAATTCTTATTATTTATAGTACATTTAATGATTTATGTATTATTATTCATTCTTTTTTTTTGACTTGTGAACATATATGCATATACTTTATAAATGTTTAGTTTTAGTCTTAATTCAAGTATGATTTTTGTCTAATTTTAATCTGTTATTGTGGATTAATTTGTCTTTTCCCTTTATGTGTATATTTGAATTTGGGTTTAGTGTTTCAATTATTTTATAAGGACCTTCATAAGGTGCTTCGTGTTTTTTGATATTGCCTTTCTTGAGGTATACGTAATCTCCTTTTCTAAAGTTGCTTGGATTTATTTTATTATCCATTTGATCTTTTCTTAATAATTTGGCTTTATTTAATAAGTCTTTTGCTCTTTCTAATGCTCTTTTTAGTCTAAGTTTTACTTCCATCGCATAATCGTCTATGTTGTAAAGTGTATTTTGTTCATTCAGCGCAATGTTTTTACTATTTGAATTTGCTAGTTTTCCATAGACTAATTCAAATGGCGTATAGCCTGTATCAGTGTGTGGTGTTGAATTATAACAGAATACATAATAAGGTATCCATTCGTCCCAATTGTCTTCTTTAGCGAACGAGAGCATGTATTCATTGAGAACTCTATGGTTCCTTTCAATTGATCCTAAAGCCTCATGATGAAAAGGTGTTGAAGTTCTATGGTTAATGTGTAAAAGTTTACAAATATTTTTAAATGTTTCATTTACGAATTCTGTTCCGCAATCCGTTTTAAAGATTTTAAATGTTCCATACTTTAATATAAATTTATCAACAATGGTTTTTGCAACTGTCCGAGCTTCCTTAGTATTTATTGGGAATGCTTCTACATATTTTGTTAGTTCGCACTGCATTGTCAATATATATCTATATCCATTGGATATCCTCAAAGGTCCTACGGTGTCCATTGAGACTACTTCGAAACTTTTAGTGGGTGTTTCAGTTATAACTAGTGGTTCTTTTATGTCTTTAGTTATCTTATTTAGAGCACATTCTTTGCAATTATTTATGTAATTCTTTATCATCTTGTTCATGTTTTTCCATATGAAGTCCTGCTTTAATTTATTAATGCATCTTTTGATACCAATATGCCCTCCTAGTGGCGTTGAGTGGTATTCTTGAATCAGTTCTTTTATTCTTTTAGGATCTATAATTTTTGTAGGCGGTTTGAATAATATTATTTTAACTTTGTTTTCATGTTTTCTTGAAGTTAAGGAATTCTGCAACTTATTGTATGTGTTTTTGAATTTAGTTACGTCGACGTATTCAAAGATTTCATCATCTATTGAGAGTGCTACTTCATTTATGTTGTTCTTTATTAATTTGTGTATTAGCGTCTTAAGATAGTCAACTAAATGAACTTCTAAATTATTGCTAAACCAAACAGTAATATTCTTATTATTTATTACAATGTTTTCATTGTAGTTGCTGCTATATTTATAATACTTCTTATGTGTATTAGGGTCTCCAAGAGGTCGCCTAAGCTTTGCTCCTAGTTTTTTGCTAATACTTTTATATTCATTTTCCTTAATGTGTTTCTTATTCGTATGCACGTCTGCATTACTTTTAAAATTTAACCTCCTTACATTTTTAATATCGGATATAGAGGTACTATTCCAAACCCATAGTTGATCAGATTGTGTGTGATTAATTGGTTTAGTTTCTATATTTTGGTTTCCTTTTTTGTCCATGCATTTCTTCATGTTTCTTGTTAAAACATTTATGGTCGTAGGGATTAAGGACTTAAGCTTATCCATATTAATACTGATTCTCGACAAAGCATCTGCATTTGTATTCATTCTTCCCTGTTTGAATACTATGTCGAAGTCGTAGTCCATAAGGTCTAGTCTTATACGTGTCAGTTTGGATGATGGGTTTTTGTGAGTAAATAAGTTAACTAATGGGCGATGGTCAGTCACCACTGTAAATTTTTTTCCATATAGATATGGCCGAAAATAATTAATTCCCCAATGAATACCTAGTAATTCTTTCTCTATTATTTGTTTGTTTAATTCATATTTATTTAGAGTTCTGCTAGCGTAGCATATTGGATGCTCATTTTCATTTTCCCCTTGAGATAATATTGCTCCTAGCGCGTAATTTGATGCGTCTGTTGTTAAAGTGAATTTTTCTTTGAAATCAGGATATTTTAATACTGGTGGATTTATTAATTTTTAAATTTAATTTAATATTTCGAATAAGTTACTGCAGACTTTCGTCCATTCAAATATAACATTTTTCTTCAGTAGACTATTTAGGGGTTTTGCAATTTCTGCGAAATTTGGTATGAAGCGTCTGTAATAATTACAGAATGCTACAAAACGCCTCACCTCATCTGCATTCTTAGGTACGGGGTATTCTAATATGTGCTTATGTTTGCTTGGGTCTGTTTTTATTCCATTTTCCGTTATTAAATGCCCAAGATAAATCACTTCTCTGTTTAAGAATTTGCATTTTTCTGGGTTAAGTTTTAAATTGTATTGTTTTAACCTTTGAAAAACTCTTTCTAGATTACTATTGTGATGCTTGAGGCTACATCCGTAAATGATAATATCGTCTATGTACAAAAAAGCATTTGCTTCCAATCCTGTAAGCGCTATTGTTAGCATGCGTTGAAAACTGTTCGTTGATAATTTTAAACCGAACGGTAGCCTCTTAAACTGAAAGTGTCCTTTGTTTGTAGAAAAAGCTGTTAAATGTCGTGAGTCTTTTTCCAATTCAATTTGGTGGAAGGAACTTGTCATATCTAGGGTTGAAAAATACTTTGCCCTTCCCAACATGTCTAGTACATCTTCAAGACGTGTCAATGGGAATTTATCATTCATTATTCTCTTGTTTAATTGACGGAAATCGACCACTAATCTCCATTTTTTGTCGTCACCGCAGTTTTTTTTTGGTACAATTAGAAGTGGTGAGTTGTATGAACTCACAGAAGGTTCTATAATATCTTCCTTCATCAATTTTTCTACTTGCTTGTTGATTTCTTGAATTTGTGTATGAGATAGCCTATAATTTTTAATGTAAACTGGCGATTTATCTACTAGTTTTATAGATTGTCTGTAAAAATTATTTTTCGTTAGTGGTTCGTTTTCTAAATGGAATATTTCCTCATATTTTTTACATAACTCCATAATGCTCTGTTTTGCTGTGTTATCTAAACTATCTAAATTAAGTTGATCCAGGAGTTTATTGGTTCTGGATTTGTGTTGCATGTGCCTTTATTTATTTTTAAAATATTATAATTACGTAAGGGTTGCGTTTCAGGAATGAAATTCTTTATTGTCACTGCTTTATCATTAGTGTTTAATATTTTGACATGGGTTATACCTTTGGCAGGTATAATGCAATTTGGTATATGTACGCCCTTAGCGATTTCTTTATTTAAGATTACACTATCTTCTTGAACGTTTAGTGTCATAATTTGTATTATTTCACATCGCGCAGGAATTGTGATATTTTTGTCATAATAGTCTCTCATAGGAAGCGTTATTTCTTCATTTTTATTTATGAGAGTTACAGTGAAAGTCTCGTAGTCAATTTTTTCCAAAAATTTTATAAGAAAGTCTCGACCTAAAATCCCATCTGTTTTTATTGGTAGATTGGAATTAGTGAGGTGAGAAATGTGGGTTATGTCACTTCCTTCATATTGTAATTTTAGCTCCGTTTTTCCAAAGGATTTGATTATCGTGTTTGTTATACCAGTTATGTTGCAAGGATCATCTTTATTTATGCGATAGTTTGTTATTAAGTTTTCTTTGCAGATAGAAATATCAGCACCTGTGTCAATTAAAAATGAGAGTTTATTTCCGGATCGGCTGTCTATTGAGAATACGTAGTTTGTTGCATGTTTGTTGATATTCAACAAGTTTAATTTTGTCTGTTTCCGGGACTGAAATTGTTGCTTGTGTCCTTTCGAAAATTTGGGTTCCGGGAATTTTGATTGTATCTTCCATTGTAAATGATATTATTATTTCTTCTATTATATTTATCGTTATTATAATTGTTATGATTATCATTGTTTACTCTGTTATTGTTATTATTCTTTGCAAAATTGTAATTGCTATAATTGTTAATATTTTTATTTACATTTTCATATCTTCTGTTGTTATTTTTATTGTAGTTATTATAATTGTTGTTATTATAATTATTGTTATTATAATTATTGTTATTATATTTCTTGTTCGAAAAATTGTTGTTACTAAATTTATGTTGATTATTTGAGTAATGGAATATTTCTTGTTCTCTACTGATTGGCTTTTCTATTTGTTCAGCAAGTACTGTAGCTTCTGTAAATGTTTTGCAGCGTGCTGCGAAAATTGTAGGTTTCAATATTTCATTTAACCCATTTTCAAAAGTTGTTAATGCAAGTTTATCGTTTAACTTGCAAATTATTTCTCTATGATTTGCTCCCATTTCTTCTATTAACTTGGTATTTAAATCTCCAATTGACAAAGAGATTTTGTCTGCAAACTCCTTCACACTTGAATTGTTTTGCCTAAGATTCGATAGGTATCCCTGGATACTTTGTGCGGTTTTTGTTAATTTGAATGTTTTTTGTATTATATTTTTGAAATTTTCTAAGCTAGTTGGTGTAATATGTGTGGCCAATCTTGTTTTAACTTTTGTTGTAAGTTTTGCACACCATATTAAATCCAATAGTTTTTGTTTACCTTCTTCATTTAAGGTATCGTGGTATAACTCTCTAATTTTTAGAAAATTTTCGGCCTCTCTGGCGTCACCATTGAATTGTGGTATTATTTTAATTGCAGCTAGAAGATCAAAATTTGTTGTAGCCATTTTATTAGGGTTTTCTTCGTATTCGGAGTCTGAATTTTCTTCAAGTATGGAATCGTTATATAAGTTTGTGGTATGTTTTTCAATTATGTTGTTAATTTTTGTATATGTCTCCTTAAAATTTTGAGCTAGTTCTTGTGTTTCCTTATCCTTTGTGTTTATTTCTATTACGCTTTGAAATTGTTTATTTAGTTCCTTTAAGCGATATTTCTTATTTAGAATGCTTTTTGGAGTGAATTTCCTATTAGGATTTTTAGTAAAGGTAGAGTGTAGTTTGATTAGTTCGGTAAAAACCTTTTTTGCATTATCCATCCAGTTGATAATTTTTATTTGTTTACTTACAATTTAATGTAGGAGAAAAAGAACGACTAAACCCAAATAACTTTTTAAAGGGAAAAGGCAATTACAATATGTAAAAAAGAAATTTATATTATTTATTATATTTATTTAATATTTAAAGTTCATATATATAGAAAATAAAAAATTCAAGTTTTAATTTTAATTCAATTAAGTTGTTCACTGTTTTTTTTTTTTATTTTTATGTTTAATTCTGGCTTCTTCTAAGTTTTTAATTTTGTTAATCATTTTTTTTCTTAAATTCGTATCCGTGGTGATTGCAAGAACTCTATGTAGTTCTTCTGGTTCGTGCCTAACTTTAACCAAAAAACCTCCTCGTTTCCTTTTATTTGGTATTGTATTGGTTGTCGATGCGTTTTTATTTATAGTTGTGGTTGAAACTCTTTTCTTTTGCCTTTCTCTATACTGTTGAATTGTTGTAGGACGGGGTCCTGCTTTCCGGTCCTTCAATGCCTCTTCCAAGGGTATTTGTCCTGTTCTTATTGAAGGCAGGGTCGCCATGTGAATGTTTTGATGCGTACATCTTAATGGATAACTGTAAGACATTTTAATCTTTAATTAATACTGCCCTAGAAGGCTGAATAGAATGGCAAAAATGCCTAAGTGTAATAATAAAATACTTTGAATAATTTTACACTATTTATTTTTTTTATCACTTGCCATTTGAGGCTAATATTTCAAAGTTATATTCACAATAAATAAATTTAATAGAATTACAATTAAAACAGCCAACTTCGGTCACCCACCTGGTACGTTCAAAAAATTTATAAAAACTGATCCCTTCTCTTAAAATAATTTTCTTTATATAATTTAAAAAAAAAACTGTTCATTATTTTTAAAACAAACATTCCCACAAGATTTGTATAACTGAAACTTGCATTCAATAACAAGTAAACAAGATTCAGTTACAAGCTTCAGTTATACGAATTTTGTTGTCTATGGGAAAATATTTATTTCCCATAATGATGTGATCACTCAAGCAAAGTGTGATATTTAATTAGCCCAGACATGGACCATTTCACATTCCATAAATTTTAGTTCCACTTGCGGAAAAGCTATTCTGAACAGTCCTTTTTTTTGACATGCTTAAATACTACGATCTAAAAGTATTTGATATAACCAAATTTATTAAATTGTAATTTTTCTTATAATTACTAAAATGAAAGATTAAAATTAATAAAATTAAGAAAAATGAGTTTGGGTATACTACAAAGTTATTCACCTGAGTCTTCAAAACAAATATAAAGGTTCTCCCATTGCTGCAGTGATTCTGGTCTTCAGAGTGATCGAAATAAAAAAAAAACACCATTAAATTAGAATAGATTTCCCCTACAATGAACTATAATTGTGAAAAAAATTATAATGCAACAAAATGGCGTGTTTTAGAAAGAAAAGTTGAAATTTTGCTAAAATATCCGACTGTTTTGACGTGGAAAAATTATATTTCTTTTTCAATCATAAAACTGCGAGTTCTTTGTATGGGGAACAATTACAAAATATGTTAAAATAAGAATCAAATCGATCGGATGATTTGTTATCGAGTTACAGCTGCAGCAAATTTGAATAATGTAGAGAAAAACGTCTTTAAAGACAAGTGACGTGCCTTTCTAACAAAAGAGCAGCTGTTCTTTAGAATAATGTATTTCAGAAACTATTTGAGATTTTCACTTGATTTTACTCACTAATTTGTTAGTTTTAAAGGTACAAATTATCAAAAAAATAAAAACGAAATTTTGAAAATTTCACACTAGTTGTTTCCTTAATTAGAAAAAGCTTTTACTACATGTAGTGGAGTGCCGTTAGCTTTTTACCTCGGAACCCAGTTAATATGAATGAATTTTCATCTCAGCCGGAGATTACCCGAAATCAAAAAAACTTAAAATTTATTCAAAGTTCTATTAAATACTTCGCCCAACGTTTTCTGATTACTTTTTCTTTATTTAAAAAGTTTTGGTGCTCATTTAAAGTGAAAACTGCTATTTTTCACGAAAAATTCCACCATTTAGTAAGTGGAGAACCCCCTTAATGTAAAAAAAAATTCTAAAACTCAACGTTGGGGGGAGGTATTTTTTATGTAGAAAGTGTGTACCAAGTTTGAAGTGAATCGGTCCCTAACTTTTTGAATGACAGTGATCACCGACTTTGAAAAAGTAGTTTTAGAAAAACGCGTTTAGAAATTTTAGAAGCTTAATGGCCTTAGTTACCTAGTTTTGCTTGAATCGATTTCAAATTTTGGGATTATATTTCTGAAATGTTGAACTATAAGAAAATAAAAAATTCGATTTTTCAAAAGTGCTAAAAAAAAATTTGTATTTTTAAATTAGGTACCTAATATTTTTTTTAATGTTAGCAATTTTTTTTTAAACAAACTAACTACATTTGAACAATATGTTAAACCTATCTATTATCGTTGAACAATATCGACAATCTTGCGAAACTGGCAAAGGTCCTATTATACCAATATGAATAGTGTCAAAACAGTAGGAACAGGGTTCGAAACTGTTTGGAAAATTTTTGACATGAGGAGAAATTTTACTTCTCTGACAATCCAAGCAGGTTCTGAACCATTGATTACCATCTTTGTTCATCAAAGGCCAGAAAAATTTTGACGTGAGCTCATGGACGAATTTGAAGACTTGATATCGAAAATCTTTCGGTATGTATGGGCGAATACATTTCAATGAAAATCCCAAATGATTTTAATGTTTGAACCAAACCCTTGAAATTTTGACAGTGTCTGTTTTAGGAAGGTTTAACAAATATTCATCAGACTGTTGAGCTCTGGCAATGGCTTCAAAATCTAGAGATAAAGGACATTTGATCTCGTTAACTCCTAACACAGCATCAGCTACAACCTTTTGTGAGCCAGATATATGTTGAATGTCGGTTGAAAATTGTCCAATGAAGTCTAAGTTGAAGTACTGTCAAGGCGATGCTTTCTCTGGATTCTGTTTAATGGACTTATGGTCTGTGAAAATGATTTAGTTTCTGCCTTCTAGATGACATCGAAAATACTTGATGCCTTTATAAATTGCTAACAATTAATGGTCAAAAGTACTGTAATTCCTTTCGGCCATATTTTATTTAACAGAAAAGAAACCCAAAGATCCTTTATAGAGCTCTTACCAAAATAAAAAGATAAATATAAAAAAATTTTAATTCGTGTCACTAGAGCCTTATCCAACTGAAAAGGATCCTACCACCTTTTTTATATTTACCTTTTCCTTAATAAAAAAATAAATAACTTTTTTTTTAATAACGAACTTTATTCAACATCCCAACTCACTAAATATCTTTTATTTTTATTACAAAATGGATAATTATTGACAGTTAAAAAACACAAAAAGTATAATTTTCAGATTTCTTTGTAATATAAATTTTTACTCTATATTTTTTATTTTTTGATTGTGTTAAAAAATCAAATAAAACTTAATCGAAAATGGAAGAAAAAATATGTATGAAGTCATGAATTAGAGGGATATATCTATCAGAAAACAGTTTTTGAATCGAGCTGTCTAAAATCCCCCCATGGACACCATATACCATATTTCTTTATAACAAGATGTAAAGGTGAAGACCGAGGACTCTTCGAAGGTCTAGAAATACCTGGTTGAAGAAGATAATTCAATTCTTGTTTAGCAGAGAGTAACTTCTCAGTATATAACTTCTGAACCTTTGAAACGACTGAGTTAACATTTGTAAGGATTCGATGAATTACTGAATGTTTAACCTCTTTGCGGAAACCAAAATCCATTACAATCTCGGGCCACAAACTTTTTACATGGTAATCTATTGAATTTAATGCGGTTAGAGACCTACAAGCATTTTTTGGATAAATTGATTAATAACACATAATGGCATAGAAAATCTGTCCCTAAAATAGGTTTATTAATGTCAGCAATTAAGAAACTCCTTGTGAAACTCCGACGAAGTCCCAAATCCAATATCAAGGTCTTTCGGCCATAAGCGCTGATTTTTGTACGATTTGCAGCAACGGCAATGCGGAAATATCCGCGCCAGTATCAATCAAGAAATTTCGTTTGGATGTTCGATCGAAAATATGTAAACGGCTAGTAAACGGTTAGTGGATCTTCCTTCAGATCCATCATGTATTGAATATCTTTTTGACCTCGAGCGAGATCTAAAGCGAGGTAATTTAAATTGTTGCTTTGTTATACTGAATACTAAATCTTTTAATTGCTTGGTTAGCAACCTCAATTAATCCTGCACCGAATTTTTAGAAGTATTTTTGACTGAATTTGTACTTACGAAAACTTTAGGTTTATTGTACACCCCCGTAATTTTGTCAGCGTATTTGGCTAACTCACATAAGTTGACAGGGTTACAAGATAGAATTGCCTGGATATTTTCCGGCAAAGTGTGCAACCAAAGAGAGCTCAACAGTTCGTCTGAAACCTTGTTTCCACCTAATTCCTTCATATCGCGAAGCAATTGGGATGGTTGGCGATCTCATAAGCTAAGATCACTAAGTTACTGATTTAGCTTTGATACCTCGCTTGCTGAAAGTCTTTGGATCAAGTTGGATTTTAAAATCTTACAAGCAAACGATTGCCCCATCTAAAGCTGTGTGTACATAATTGAATTTTGTTTTTCCCCACGTTATTCCCGACAGGTGCGGAGAGTTTCTCTAAAATGGCGGAGGCTTAATTGCCACTGCCGAAACAAATGGTGTAACATCTCCCTCACACTGATTCATTTTATTTACCTGACTTAATACTAGCACAACGCTTACAAAAAATTAACTAAAACTAAACTTATAGATATTTGTACTCACAATGAATGTTGGTTATGTTGTTTGGTTGTGCTGCTGATGTTGCGTGAAGATGTTGCTTGTCGTTTGGAGTTACTTTTTAAAAGGATTAGTAGTTTCTTCGTTTTTCTTTAAAATATTAACTTGTGTTTTGTTATTATTTATAGCATATTTTTCTTCTTTGGCAATTTTTGGATGCTAAAGTTGAAGTTGGAGGTTTATTTAAATAAACCTTTTAATGTGTTACAAAGAAAATCATTTTTATTTTTAAATTAATTAATTATTTTTTTAATGTTAACAAAATGGAAATAAAATAGCAATAATAATAATTGAGCAATATGTCAAGCAAGTAATTTCACAAGGCTTGCTTGACATATTGTTCGCCTACTGCATTGTGCTAAATTTTAAAATTTAAATTTAAACTAGATGTTATCACCACACTAAAATAAGCTGGTTTTTGGTCATATATGTATAAGCTCAGATGAATCTGGCAAACATATTCTTATGAAAGGCAAAACTTTGCTAAATTAAAAGGTTTGGCTGGAATAAGCCGGTTTTTGATTAAAGAAGTTTCAATTTAGACTCTGTTTATTAACAATTTTTCATTTCTTATATACTAAACATTTTGACCTATTTAAAGTTTGAATGAAATTTCAAATTCATGTTATTGCTTAGTCGTCAATAATATAAGTTTGCACTTTCATTGTTTATAATTTAAGTTTAATAAACTCTAGTGCAATTTTTAAATTTCTTGCTGACTTTATTATATATGAACTTTAGTTAAAGTTCAACCTGCATTATTGCTTATGAAGCAATAAATACAAGTTAAATTCTCATAATTTCAGTTAATTTTTTAATAAGATCATTAGTCTTCTACTTTGTTGGGATAATTCATTCTAACGAGATCAATGATCTCTTATTTGGTTTGGATAATTTTTTTCTCAATTGCATAATTGTTGCTTAAAGAGGATTTTTAAAAAATTGATAACTTTGTTACCATTGGGGTCACCGTCTAATTCTCAACCAAAAATTTTTTTAATTAATGGATAAACTATTCGTAATATTTAAAAAAAATAATTTTTCGAGTGCGCCACATCATTTTGGACTCCTTTGTGTGCCCATTTTCTTATCAGATATTGTTTTTCTTTGTAATATAAATTTTTACTCTATATTTTTTATTTTTTTATTGTGTTAAAAAATCAAATAAAACATAATCGAAAATGGAAGAAAAAAAATAAAAACTTTATTTTTCCTAATAAAAATTTATTTATTCTTTGTTTTGAAATAATTTTTTTACTATCATTTATTGTAAGATTTGTTCTTAATTTTGTCTGAAAATATTTTAAAATTTCTTATTTTATTTAGAAATAGTTAGAATAATCGAAAAGATAAGCCTGTCTATGCTTTCATTTTTCCACTATCAATTCTAAGTATACTAATCGTAATCTTCTCCTGAAAATGAGAAGAAAAAAATAATTCTTTACAGCAAACTAAGGATGCAATATTATAAAGCTTGTTATTAGCAAGAAAAAAAACATTAATTGAACAAGTGGAAACCTGGCGGGGCGGAGAGGGGTGGGTTTTTAGGGGGGAAAACGGTTTTTTGTTATTTCTGGCTAAACTACGCGTCCAATCAAAAAAGCTTAAAAGTAAAAGTTGTAGATAATAAAAGGATCTTTTATTTTATTTTTTATTTACCCTAAGCTTTGATGAGTAAAAAACTAAAAACACTTTTTTCTGTTTTTTAATTGTTTTTTTTCAGAAAAATGAATTTTCGAAACTTTTACCAATGCTTTTGCGAAATTTTTTATCTCTTCAAGTTTTATATATAATTGAGGAAAAATTACATTTTCTGTGTCCACAAGTGCCTTCTGAATAACATTTTTGGTTTCTACAACATGGCTCTCCCGCCACGACCGATCGCATTGAATATATCACTTCCCACCAGATTTGCTATCCCATAGACTCAACAAAGAGCTGTATTTTATATATCCGCTCTGTTAACTAGTGAAAATTTCAACTAGCTAACTTCATTGACTTAGTTGGCAGCATTTTGTGAGCGTTCGTAGTAGACCTGAAAAGTGAAAAAGTCACTTCCTCACTTAATAATCTATAACTATTTTCTTCTTGTTTGGATCTTCAAGATCTTAACACCAAAATTTTTGTAACAAATTTATCCTTATTGCATCATTAGTTTGCTGTAACAAATTACTTACTTTTTCAACCCCTCGAGTGAGCCGAGTATACTCGTCATTAAGAGAAAGAAATTCGCTTTGATATTTATTTTAATATTTAAGCAAGCAAAATTATATATTTATAATTTTAGTACATTTTAGAATAATAATCGAATAAATTTAATTAAACCATTCATTTATATTCCTTTAACACTTTGAAGACGGGAGTCGTAAGTTCACATAATTTGAAATTTTATACAATATTGTGTAATCGGTAAGGATAAAAGAAGTCTTAAATATTCTTAGCCTATTAAATATTGCCTTTTTGGAGATGAAATGTAATTAGCAGGGGCAATAGCGTGTGGACATGTTTTCTTTCTTAGTGTGTGTGTGTCACAATAAGTAGTAAAGTGTGTCTAGATATTTTATGTCACCGGCGGTATGAAAGAACATAAAGGATGAGTTCATGTACTTTACCAAATTTTACACTCTGTTATCTATATTTTTTGCCAACATGTTATAAATCCCGAGATCGGTCGATCAAACGCTTAGGGTAGAAAGTAGATGAAATTTCATCGACAAAAACAAAAAGTGGGGATCTAGCTTTTTTCGTTTTTGAGTTACAGCCTTTTGAATTTATTAGACTTCGTTTTTACCCCCACGCACTCGATCACTTATAACTTTTGAATCTATATGATAATGAGTAAAAAAAAATATTCTTTTATAACTTACAATATTGTTACATAGTTAAAGAACTGTGAAAAGAGTTGTTCTGTTCAGTTTTTGTTTATTAGTTGTGCAAAATTATTTGCTTACAGTGCCTAAAAAAACACATGTTTTAATCCTTTCAATTTAAGAAAACTTTCAAAAAGAAGAACGTTAAAATTGCGAAAGTAAACAAAAGTCTGTTAAGTGTTCTTAAATTACCAATAAGTGTGATACCATTAAAACAAAAGGTTTGTAATACCTATCGAATGCGCATTCAGAAAATTAAAAAAGATACTGTGAGTACGAGGACATCAATAATCAAGCTGAAATGGTATGTATCATATTAAGTCTTTCAAGTATGCTTATTTTGTACTTATTAGATATTTTTTATAGTCGAAAAGTAATGAAGAATCATCAAATGAAGAACCGGATGCTAAAACTAGCAGTGAAGGAACATCCTGACAGTGCAAAGTTAATGAAACATCGTGTTGAATAATGTGTTATTATTTAAAAGGATTACGTTTTATAGGAGCTTTATCTATTAAAAAAAATAAATTGAGGACAATGAATGCAGATGCAAAACGCTTAGTTTTAAATAATTTAAAAGAATTGTATATATCATTTAGAAACTATTATCTAACATTGAAATGAATTTTATCACAATTTGATAGCTTACGACCTAAACACTGTGTATTAAGCAGGATCTAGTGGTACCCATTCAGTTTGTGTGTGTTTGATTCTGCTCAAGGTAATCAAGTAGTAATACACCCTTTTTTAATTTATTATAAAAAAGTTAAAATTCACAAGCCTTGTATCAAATTTTCGTCAAATGGTGAGTATGAAGAAAAAGCAAAACAGTTATCAGCATGAATTCAAAAAGCAGTAACATTAAAAGGCACTTTGAGGTATCATTGTATGATTTCAATTTCTCTTCAAAAACTTCAAGCTAAGCAATTTTCATTGAATGATAAAAAAAACATGGTAAAAACTTTTGAACCAGAAATTTTATTTGGTTAGAACAAATAAATATATTATGACAAAATTAAGAATAAGTCTTTCATCAAATAATAATAAAAAATATATTTAAGAATAGAGTTTGAATAAATAAATTTTTTATTTGCTAAAATAAAGTTTTTATTTTTTTTCTTCCATTTTCCATTAATCTTTATTTGCTTATAATTAATATTATTCAGTTTATTATTTGATTTGATTTCTAAACACAATATAAAAATTTTTATACAATGAACACTTATATTATAAAGGAAGGCAATGTGTAATAAGAAAATGCAAACACAATGGAGTCCAATATGATGTGGTAGGCCCGAAAAATTATTTTTTTTAAATATTAGGAATAGTTTCTCCATTAATTAAAAGAATATTTTCTGTTGAGAATTAGACGTTAAACACAATGTTAATACTAAGAACTTGCTACGACGTGGGTATAATGGTTAAAACTCCATTTAAACAATGCATTTGTTTATAACAATAAGAATTTTTTAATAATGGTTTTTGAAATATTCTTTTTTTAAAAGACCCAATTTTTAACTGCAAAACAAAAAGTTCCGAAGTTATAAATTTTTTAAAACTGCTCTTCAAGCAAAGGTCACGCAATTCTCAAAATTTTGATCCCCTCCTTTTTTGAAAATATGTATGTATTAAAAAAATCTTCAAACATGTATAGATTTTGTTTTTTTTTTTTTTTTCAATACAAAACCATAAAAAGAATTCAGTCAAATCAAAATGTATACAAGGTTACAACAAGGTATACACGGTTCTTCGTACAAAATGTTCTTCCATGTATTTTTATGTCTGAAAAACTATGAAAAGCAAGGGGTCATCCATAAATTTCGTCACACGTTAAGGGGGGAGGGGGTGTCGACGAAGTGTGACATTGCATTACAAAGGGGTGGGGAGGTGTTACAAACTTTGTGACATCACATTTCAAAATATAATATATCTAAGTATTACAACTCCAAATTTGAACTATATACCTATTGTAACAACGTTAGGTACGTTCTTTTAAAATATTATCCCAAAGATCCATTTAAAATAATAATAATTAACAATAAAAATCAAATCTAGGATAAATTTTGCTGTATATTTTTATTTGAATCAAAAGCAAATGTTTAGGAAGACATCCCCAGCGGGAAATTTTCTGAGCGCTCCTATACCGAGCTCAATTCGACGCTTTGTCACCAAGTTAATTCAGAGCACTATCTGAGCGCTCGAATTGAGCTCCTTTTTCATATGAATCCTCATATGAGTATAAACTATCTAAATGAGAACGATGTGACTTTGACGATGTGAAGTTTGATGTGATATCCATTTTAGTAAAAAATAATTTAAACTGAAATAAAAATAATTTCGGAACATTGCTGTTTTAATTTAATTTTTTTTATGTAAAATTGCAAAATATGTGATGTCACACTAGGTAGGGGGGTCTCACAAATGTGATCAGCTATGACAAGGACGAAGGGAGGGGTCAAAAAATCATGAAATTCGTGTGAAGTAATTTATGGATGGTCCCTAATAGTAAAAACTAAAATATTTTAAATTCATTTATTCAGAAAAAGAACAAAATGGCTTCCGATGAGAATGGCGACTAAATTGGAGTCAACGGTCACGGAACAGTATTGAGAAAGATCAAAGAGATGTATAATACCCACAGACCAATGCATTATTTCATTAAAATAATGGAGCTAAAGTCAAGAATTTGTAGTTTTCATATCTATGACCTAAAAATTTAGGGCTACCTTTTTTATTTTAGAAAGACAATGGGTAGAAAAAATTTTTTAATATATTAGGTTTGACAGATACTTTTTTATCACTTAGAAGAATATGTCTTGGAAGGATTCTGTATTTCAGTTAGCATGTGCTGCTAATTGCAGAGGCTCATCTGAATAATGGGAACTCGAATAAGATGTTGGATGGATGCAACTAATTTTTCCAGAAAAAGAAAAACGTACCTAATATACCTTTGTAAGCACAAGTCACCCGTGGCACTTGCAACGTAACGTAAGGTAGATCCTTTCTTATGTTAATAAATTTTAAGTAGAAATAGGTAAATTTAAACTCGTGAAGCTAGAGTTAAACAAATTGCTAAAAATGTTTTAATTCCATGTTTTTTTTTTTAAACTGCTATATTATTTCTAAATTACACTTACTTTAGGGTATTTTAATACACCAAACCTGAAAAATACCTTCTAGACCCTTCCAGCCCCTTTGGTTATCAGCTGCGTCACTAATTCTAGACGGCCTTGCTAAATCTCGTATTACGAATAATCTAAGGTAAATAAGAAGGATGACCGGTTTATGGACTAGCTTGAGTATAAATTTTATTTTAGATTAACATCTTTCTTTATTATTTAGAAATAAATTGATGTGCTTTAAAAATTGTTTCTAAATCTTGCTCTTTAATTACTAGATTCTAAGCGAAAAGACTAATATTCCCTGCAGGAGTATCAATATATCAGAGCTAGGAAAATTTACTACAGGAGTATCATCATTTTGCTTACTGGCGAAAAAGTCCAAATATATGAGAAATATTTGAAGTTTTTTGTTTAGAATAAGTAAATTTAAAGGTAAATATTTAATAAGCTTAATAATAATGATACGTAAAATTATTGCATCTTTTTTTTTAATAATAAACATTTTAGATTGTTAGAAACATTATAAAGGAATCGTTTATAAGCGATTAAACGGTTAAATACAGTGCTGGGAATAACTATAGACTCAAGGAATTTTTTCTGGGTTTTTCCATATATTCTATTTTGAAGTAAAAATAATTTATCAAGTTATATTGCCTTTTACTTGAGTTAAATTTTGCAGGTAATAAGTTCTTTATATGTGTAAGAATATTTACTTTAAACGGGTCTTTTGAAAAATTTGTACTCTAAATCTGTGGGTATTTATAAGGCCATTTAAATTTGCAATGTGTTTTCGAGCTCGTTAAAAGTTAAGATAGTTTGGTTATCTCTACATTAACATTTATAGTGTAACTTTGTACTTCGTTTATTAAACTTTTGAGTTAGGATTGTATGTTGTAATGGACCAATAAATCATTACATCAATAAATAATAACAAATATATTTTAAGTAATATAAAATAATAATATTAAGTAGGTTAAGAACTAAAATATAAAAAGTAGTATAAAATAATAATACTAAAAATAAGTTGGTTAAGAAGAAATAATATGGAATATTAATATGAAGTAGGTTAAGATTAAGTATTTTAGTAATAATATTACATAGGTTTGAGTAGATAATATATACATATAATGTAAAAAATTTGCTTGCCTTTATTAACAATAAGAAGTTAAATTCAAGGTTTAGAATTAAATAATTTTTAGATATAAATAGAGTTAAGTTTTATAAAACCAACTGTTATGAGCAGGCAAAGAGTTTTAGTGGATTTCTGAATATAAACATTCATTGATTTAATATTATTTTTACATACTCGTGTAGCATGCCAATTACACCTGTAAAGATAAGTCTAGCAATATATTGCCACAATTAAATACATTAAATAAATATAACTAAATGGAAATAATTTTAATAGAGAAACTATGTCTACTTCATTGGGATCCTGCCAATCAAACCTCTAAATCAAATTTATAACAACTCTCATGGTTTCAAAGCTTTTTATAAAATGCCCTCTTTTGATTTAGCATTAGCTATTGAAATAATTCCCTAATTTAATGAAAATCTTAAAGACAATGAAAATTTCTTAAAAATTACAGTATGTATACAAAGTACAATATACAACAATACATTATTGGAAAAGCAAAATTCTCATTAATAGAATTTATATGGTATGCACGATTATCACAAAAAGCACTCAATAGGCTATGTACAGCGGAAGCTCTTAAAAATTACGAAGAATTCAGAAATAAATCAGAAAAATTTAATCACAATTAACAAATTTAAAGCAATTTAACATGACAGTAAAATAATAGGGAGAAAAGGTACTATCTTTAACAGCATTTATAAACAAGGTGCAAATGAAAAAAATGGGAAATGAACATAGAGATAATATCTGTAAGCTCAATGAAAATGGCTCTCAACATTTTTGAACATGGAATAAATCAAAAATTGAAAATTACGGTTCATGCGGCGTAGTGTAAAATACTCAATGAAAGCCTTACATTAGTAAACCAAGCCGAGAATACGAATTTAGACAATAATATTTACTAGATTAAAGATAAGAAGAACTTTAGAAATAATTATAATCATATAAATAATAATGGATACTACACGTATAGTAATTATAATAAATGCGAATTCAGAAACCTAAAACAAGGCTGGGAACATTGAAAATACAATTAAAGACGCTGAAAGAATGTCTATTATATACATTGGGAGAAGAACAAGATAACGAATGTTATATATGTGATATGAGAGAGAACAAAATTAAAACTTTGGAAAAGAAACAAGTCAAAAAAAATCCTCTTTCTGCAGTCGAGTTATAAAATTGAAGTTGTTCAGAACTGACTTTTTGTGAAAAAAAAATAAGTAAAATTTTGATCTTGTAATCAAATGAAAAGAAATTTTTTTTTTTTATTATTATTATTAGTATTTGTGCTAGGGCAGATTTACGGCTTTGTAGAAACTTCATACCAGAGTATATGAAAGAAAGGTAAAGAATTTTTGTTGAAGGCGTGTTTTCAAGACGGTCTCAACCAGAATTTTATGAGAGACTGGAGGGTTCCTCATATTTTTCTGTCAAGATGCCCTCCGTCTTGATAAACAGATCCTGCAACAAAGCTCATACCTAACCGTGGTAGTCGTAGTGCATTTTTAACAGAAAAACCAGAAGTAGTAAAGCCGTGTAAGAGAACGGATTAGAATTCTAAAACTTTAAAAGTAAAAGAATGTAAAAATTATTTAGAAATCCAACGATATCCAGAGGTATCTAATAAAGATTCAACAAATAGTACAAAGTTTGGAGTCAGTAAGACTAAACTAAATTGAATATAGTTCTTTTAAAAGGGAAATAAAATTCAGAGAAATATCATTTAAGTCTAAGCTTGAACTACCTAGAATAAGTAATGAGAAATGTGTCAGAAAATCAGCATCACTTTAGGGTTTTGAGAGAGCCAAAACTTAAAAGTCTTATTAAAAATTAAAACTAATTTTCCATACAACAATTTTTATTTAGAATTCTTTTTTATCTAATTGTTTCCCAAATTTTTATTAAAAATTATCACCAACTATACAACAATTTTTATTTAGAATTCTTTTTTTTAATTAATTGTTTTCCAATTTTCTATTAAAAATTAAAACTAACTTTCTATGCAACTATCATGATTTTTATTTAGAATTCTTTTTTATTTAATTAATTATTTTCCAAATTTTCTGTTAAAAATTAAAACCAACTTTCTATACAACTAACTATACAAAGTAGCAAACAACAACAAAAATAGGTAAGTTTAATGAAATTTTAAATAGGGTAATTTTAATGAATTCCAGGGTAGCTAAAAATGTGCCAATCGGGGTAATTTTTATACTTTTGGTTAGGGTATTAAAAATGTAGTCGAAACAAACTTTAATGGGCCAAATCAGAGCATTTTTAGATTTTTTTCTGTTTTTAGGTATTTAAAATGGGTAAAACCGGTTAAATTTTCAATTTTTTGGTTTAATTTAAGTGAGTTTAGGCCTGGAAACATGTAGCTATACGGTAAAATTAGTAAATTTAGTGATTTAAGGTCAAACAAAGTAGTTTTAGGTTGAAAAATTGCGAAAATAATGTAATTTAGGTAAAAATTAGTACCTTATATTTAATTTTGGTGTGGTTTTGGTAGAAATTCTATTATTACATTGGTTTACATTGGTTTTTGTAAATTATTAAGCATGATGTTAGCAACATTTTGCAATTTTTCTATTAGAAAATCTTTATATGGAAGCACAGCTTTTTCAAGGACGTCTTTGGAACGTGATATGCGGTGATCACTGTATCTCAGATGGAAATTACCTGAAATCAAAAACCCTTAAAATTTATTCAAAGTACTATGAAATCTTTCCCCCAACGTTGTCTGATTACTTTTTTTTTATTTAAAAAATTTTGGTGCTCATTTAAAATGAAAACTGCTATTATTCTAACCTAACGGCACTCCACTAAATGCATTTTACTATACGCAGACTTTTATATTCATCTCTTGTGTTTGAACATTATTTGCTACAAATTTTTATATGTAGATAGCAGCTCTACTGAACAATTTTGAGAATCATTCAAACGTTACATATATTTATTTTTTTTGTTTTGCTTAGGTCGAGAGTTTTTTATTGGATTGTCAAAGTGGACAAATGAAGCAGGTGCAAAAGCTGTGGCCTCTGCATTTTCGGAATATCCATGTATTCCTATAAAAGTAAATTTTTTTAAATACATTTTTTCAATTATTTAGGATGTATACATTTTGTATCTAAGCTACTAAATTTCTATAAATTATTCAAAAGTATAATATCACTGTGATCGCTTTTGAAACTTTTTTTTTGTAACAAACATGAAACATATGTAACTTACTTAATTCGGCCACGCTAAATTCAGTGATGTAATCAGTTTTTTCAAATTGACTCCGGTTTTTGAGATATTTCAAATCTAAGTTTCAGCTTGAGGGTTTTAAGGGGTGATTGCAGGCGCTTTTGAAAGCTTTTGAAGCTCTGACACGTCAATATCTACAAATAATATTAACTTTCAGAATAATTGACGGATTAAGTTGAAATTTTCTGTGTGTGTACATAACTATACGTACAATATGAAAATGAAATAAAAAAAAGATTTTTTTTGAAAATTCTAAGTGTATATAACTAACCCCTTAAAACCCTCAAGCTGAAACTTCGATTTGAAATATCTCAAAAACTGGAGTCAATTTGAAAAAACTGATTACACCACTGAATTCAGCGTGGCCAAATTAAGAAAGCTACGTAGGTTTCATGTTTGTTACATTTTTGAACTATCACAGTATAATTTTTGGGATATTTAATAAATATTATAATGAGTGAAGAAATTTTTTTTAAGTAAGATATCCTAGTCCGCCTTTTTCTTCCTTTTTTTGTGTTTACAGGGCAGCCGGTCCGGCCATAAGATGGACGAGCAAAGAGGCTTAACTCCTTTGTCTCGGTTCTTGTTTATTTTCTCACTTTTCATTTCATTTCTGCGGCCAATCCCCTTTTTTTTTAGCTTAGCGCTCCTTTTCTCAGACAATTCCTTTTCAGTAGCGAGATTTGATTCAGGTTGTCGTTCGCAAGAACCACCCCTCTAATTCTACTGCAATAGACGGCTAGCGAGTTCGCTACGACTGCCAATGAAATCACACCTGATAAATCGTGCCTATGTTTGGTCCTCAGGGGTATGGACCCCTGCATAAAAACATATGGTCACATATCAAAAGAAAACACGAAATTATTGATTTCGATTTTCAGACCTATCTATAATATAAGAATGAATCGCTGAATGGTTTGCTAACCGTAAAACTCGAGAGCAGCTGAACCGATTTTTATTGAAAATTCTAAGTGTATATAACTAACCCCTTAAAACCCTCAAGCTGAAACTTCGATTTGAAATGTCTCAAAAACTGGAGTCAATTTGAAAAAACTGATTACACCACTGAATTCAGCGTGGCCGAATTAAGTAAGCTACGTAGGTTTCATGTTTGTTACATTTTTGAACTATCACAGTATAATTTTTGGGATATTTAATAAATATTATAATGAGTGAATAAATTTTTTTTAAGTAAGATATCCTAGTCCGCCTTTTCCTTCCTTTTTTTGTGTTTACAGGGCAGCCGGTCCGGCCATAAGATGGACGAGCAAAGAGGCTTAACTCCTTTGTCTCGATTCTTGTTTATTTTCTCACTTTTCATTTCATTTCTGCGGCCAATCCCCTTTTTTTTGAGCTTAGTGCTGCTTTTCTTAAACAATTCCTTTTTCAGTAGCGAGATTTAATTCAGGTTGTCGTTCGCAAGAACCACTCCTCTAATTCTACTGCAATAGCCGGCTAGCGGGTTCGCTACGACTGCCAATGAAACCACATCTGATAAATCGTGCCTATGTTTGGTCCTCAGGGGTATGGACCCCTACATCAAAATATATGGTCACAAATCAAAAGAAAACACGAAATTATTGATTTCGATTTTCAGACCTATCTATAATATAAAAATGAATCGCTGAATGTGTTGCTAACCGTAAAACTCGAGAGCAGCTGAACCGATTTTAATGAAATTTTACATATATATTCAGTAGGTCGAGGCTAGGTTCTTATCTATATTTTACACCCCTAACTGATAAGGGTGATCCACTCCAAATTTTTTTTTTTGTTGGACAAAATTTTCTCTTTTATTTTTATATAATGTGGCATTAAAAAATAGTAACAACTCTAAAATTTCACCCTTCTACCATCAACCCCTATTTTTTAATAGCGAAATATGTATTGGATTTTGTGTCACAGCTATTGTTACCATTATTCCTTCAAAACGGCGTGACCGATTTTGATGAAATATTATATGTAAACATATTTTTTTTTTTTTTTAAGTATTTGTCTACTACAATCTTAATTATCTTAATTAATTTATTAGTATTTTTGAATGTGATGAGTTGGTATTGTTGATAGTAGTTCAATAAGTGAGGGCTAACATCCAGTGATGACTCCCAAGGTGCGTTGGTGTTGAATTGAAGTTAGGTTGTCAATTCGTGTGGTTTAGTTCTGCATAGGCGCCTGATTTTACAATGGGTATCCATTAGCTGGATGGCCTCAATGTTAGGATGGTGTATGAGTCGTTGTTCGTGCTTAATAGCGTAGTCTCGGATAACATCCTCCACCCACTTGATGTTCAAATCGTCGTGGAGCTCCTTATTCGAGATGAACCGGTAAGCATTAGTGATTATTCTTAATACCTTATTTTGGCTCCTCTGGATGATCGCTCTATTTGAGCTACAAGCGCAACCCCACAACTGCACTCCATAAGTCCAGATGGGCTTGATGATAGATATGTATATGGCTTTTTTACTTTTAAGGTTTAGGGGGGAGTTTTTCCCAAGTAGCCAGTAAAGTTTGATAATTTGTTGCTTCGTCTGTTTTGCTTTTTGTTGCAAGTGAAATTTCCAGTTTAATTTGGAGTCCAGATGTAGGCCCAGATATTTAGCCGACTCCGCTTTTGGAATTTGCTCACCGTTTAGGTATAAGTGGAGATTGTTGTTGGTTCTTCTTAGTGTGTACACTACGTGTACAGATTTAGCGCTATTGATTTTTATCTTCCATTTATTTGTCCATGTGTTGATGAAGTTAAGTGAGCTTTGGAGGTTTTCCGTTGCTATGGATTGAGACTCGTTCATTGATAGTAAGACAGTATCATCAGCGAAAGTACCGATGAATGTATTTTCCGTAGTTGGAATGTCCGCAGTGTATATCAGGTATAGAAGTGGCCCCAGCACACTACCTTGAGGAATACCTGCCTTTACTGAGTATATATTTGACTTGACATCTTGATGTTTAACTTGAAACTTACGATCGGCTAAGTATGATTCTAGTAGTTTGTATAAGTTGCCTGGGAGGAGTATGCTTAACTTATAGCAAAGCCCTTGATGCCAGACTCGGTCGAACGCTTGTGCTACGTCAAGGAATACCGCGGAGCAGTACTTCTTTTCTTCTAGTGCCTGCTCTATCTTATCGGTGACTCGGTGAATTTGATCAATTGTTGAGTGTCTGGATCTAAATCCGAATTGATAGTCAGGGATGGTCACTAAAGGTTTTAGTCTCTTTAGAAGCAGCTTTTCGAATATCTTTGATAGTGTTGGGAGGAGTGAAATTGGCCTATATGAGGTAACTTCCTCCGCTGGTTTATCTGGTTTTTTTATCATTATGATTTCAGCTATCTTAAAGCTGTCCGGAACATATTGTATTCTGATGCAGGCATTGAATATATATGTTATTATTTTAATTGCCTTTGCTTGTAATTCCTTGAGTAGGCGGGGAGATAATTGGTCTATTCCTGGCGATTTTTTTATATTCAAGTTGTTATCTATTTCACTGGCAAGTTCAAAGGCAGTGATCTTTTTGATTTTTTTGTAGGGCTGGTACCTTGGGTGTGTTGAAATACCGGACTGAATGTCATGTGGTTGAAATACTGACGATAAATGTTGTGCGAAGAGTTCAGCTATATCATGATCCTTGCGTGCCCAGTCGCCCTGAGGATTCCTCAGCGGGGGGATTCTAACAACTGGATGTTTAAGATATCGAGTTGCCTTCCACAGGGAGTAGTTCCTGTCTTTATCAGGTCCTAACTCACTTAGGTACTTGTTGAAGCATTCTTGCTTATATGTTTTTATGAGTTGATTTGTTTTGTTGCTAACTCGGTTGAATTCGGTTTTGTGGGCTGGGTTTCTGGTTGAATGCCAAAGCCTTCGAGCTCTCCTCCTTTCTTTAATGGATTGTTTTATTTCTGCAGTGTATGTTATTTCTGTAGTAGGCTCCCCTCCTTTAATTTCTGGTGTGGATGCAATTGCTGCTTTCCTTATATTGTCTACTATCATATTAGTTTGTTGCTCAATGTCGTCTCTGGTTTTGAGATTGACCTTTAGGTTGATAGATTTTTCGAGTGTACTTCTGAAGGCGTCCCAATCGGTATTCTTATTAGTCAGGTTTATTCTGCGTTTGATTAAGTTAACCTTTATTCTTATTGTTAGGAGAACTGGAGTATGATCAGATGATAAGTCTTCTATATCATTAACCTCAATGTATCTTGCTGAAATTCCTTTAGTGATGAAGAAATCAAGTAGATCTGGGTTCTTAGTCGTATCTGTAGGCCAGTACGTTGGTCTTCGTGATGAATGATATTCGCATTGACTTTCGTTAATTGCTCTTAGGAGTTCATTTCCTTTACCAGGCGTTATTAGTCTTGAACCCCACGCTGTGTGTTTGGTATATGTAAACATATGGCAGAAAGAGCAATTTTAGCAGCAAAAAATGTGGACGTCAACGAATTAAATCTCAAAATACAACATTTATTGCCAGGGGACAAATCTATTGATACAGTTTGCGATGCTCCCGAAGCTGTGGATTATCCAGCAGAGTTCTTAAATTCATTAGATTTATCAGGCATGCCGCTGCATAATTTACAACTGAAGGTTGGATCTCCAGTTATTTTGCTTCGTAATTTGAACTCACCGTGGCTGTGCAATGGCACGCGATTGGTTATTAAAAAGTTAATGAAAAATGTTGTCGAAGCCATCATTTTAAACGACAAATTTCGAGGTGAAAATATATTACTACCATGGATCCCTATTATACCCACAGTTGTGCCAATTCAATTTAAACGTCTTCAATTTTCTATAAGATTGGCATTCGCGATGACTATCAATAAGTCTCAAGGCCAAACGATGTCTGTTTGTGGCTTAGATTTGATCACACCATGTTTTTCACATGGACAATTATACGTGGCATGCTCTAGAGTGGGCAAACCATCCAGTTTGTTTGTGTTAGCTTAATATGGGATAACAAAAAATATTGTACACTCTATTGCGTTAAGGGATATATATTGTTTTTTAGTAAAATTATTATAATTAATATAATCATATATACCGCACCCTCACACACTTACAATAAGTTAGTTATTTTTTTCTACTAAAATAATCCTAGGAATAATTTACATTTGGCAAAACAAAGTTTGCTGGGTCAGCTAGTTATTAATAACCTCTTAAGAGAAGTTAATAAAATGAGTAAAAATAATATTTAAAATACAAATAACAATAAATGTTTATTACTTAATTAAAATATTTTCAAAATGTGTCTACAACTTGGAAATGAATTATTATAATAATTATTATCTTAAATTATAATATTACTTCCTTTTATAGAACCTTTTTGTGGATCATTATCAAGTATTGCTGAAATAGAATTATCTTTTTTTATTTTATTCTTTCTCAAGGACGTAGCTATGACTCTTACATAGGGGGGAGGTTCTATTTAGCCTTTGGGTGTAACGGACCCCTGTTCCAACAAATTGATTGTTGGCCCCAGAGCAACTTGTTTGTTGCAAAAATATATTTTTGTCAACGGGATTTTTATCAGCTTCCAGTTCGCAGAAATCTAGTTTGAAAACAAGCAAGTTGTTTTGCTTGAGTTTAGAGTCAGTCGGCGTTAGGTTGTTGATAAAGGCTGAGCCCAGGTCGTTGGGGCTCTGACCTTACGGTTTTTTTTTTTGAATTAGTGGAGTTTTTAGCCTAGTGAGTTATGTGGGCAAAGAGTAATTCCTTTTTGGAGCTTATGCAGTTTTTTTTAATTTTTGAAATCTGAAAGAAAAGAGTGTGCCGATATTTAATTAAAAATTAGGTTAGATACAAACCTTTTTTTTTTAAATACAACCAAACACAAAGTATTACCGTACTAGGCGTGGGTACAAAATATAGAACGCTAGCTGTAAAATTCCGACAGCTTTAATTTCGATAATTGTAAAATTGTGAAAATAAATATTGAAATCCTAGTGGTGTGAACTTTCTACGGATTAGAATTTTTATTAATGATACTTTAAATTTGATTAAGAGCATTTTGCAAAAAAAAAGACATTTGTTTAAATAACTATTTTAAACCGTTATTAATATGTGTGTTGATCCCTTTTATAATGGAAATGAAGAAGAGGAATTAAAAAAGAGATCCAAGAAAAGAGAAAGGCGTGGTGACGCAATCCGTATCAGCGCTATTTTTTTTGACGGCAGCATAATATTGGGCGGAAATAGAAATTCGACGTAAACAGCAACAAGGAGCATCAAAATGGCCAGAAATACCAATATAAAATATTATTAAATAATATTAGAAGATATTTGATATTTATTATGCAGAAGTATTTTAATATTTTTAGTGTTAATTTTTTTTAAATAAGGTTACTATGATTAAGTTTTTAGGAATTTTCACTGAAAAAGAAAATAATTATAAAGAAAAAAAAGGAAAGAGATTTTTTTTATTATAGGAGAAGTTTGCTGGGCCCATCAGACCTTGGAGAGAAAAAGAAAACTTGTAAGTCTTGTTTTCCTTTTTTTAATTAAAAATAATATTTGGGAGTTTTTTTATAATTACTTAAAGTAGTTTTGGTTTTTTTATTATTCAAAGCTTAATTTAAAATTATTTTGGTTCCCTTTTTTTTATTTAAAACAATTTTGTTTTTTTTATATTTAATGGAATATATTTAAGAATAGTTTATGGTTTTTTTTATTTTTTTAGTTAATTAAAATTAGTCAGATCGTTCTTTTTTTATCATTTTTTTTATTCTTATTTAGATTGTTAATTTACCTATAGTATAAGTAACATTAAATTTTGGGTTTTTCTCTTTTATCTAAATATTTTTTTGATTGAATTTATAATGATTAATTAAAAATTATTTTTCTGTTTTAAGATATCCTAATCCCGTTTTCCCTTAAATCAATTTTTTTTACAGGTCAGCCGGCTCAGCCATAGGATGGGCGAGCAAAGGAGCTTCACTCCTTTGCTTCAAGTCCTTGTTTTTTTTCCACCTATTTAGTTATTTTTTTCTTTCTGCGGCATGCAGCCCCCTTTTATTTCGAGCTTAGCGCTCTTATCTTTGAAAATTCCCTTTTAGTAGCGAGATTTTGATCCAGTGTGTCATTGGCAAGAACCAACCCCATTACTCTTCCGCAATAGCCGGCTAGCAAGCTCACTACGACCGCCACACAAGCGATACCTGGTAAATCGTGCCTATGTTTGGTCCTCAGGGGTATGGACCCCTACATAAAAACATATGGTCACGTAAAATTGGAATTTTTTTTGACTCATCATTTGTATGAAGTTTAACCTAAGATCCTAACAGCTTTTTTTTCAGAAGTTAAACTGACACTTGTCAGCGAAGCTTGTGCCAAGGATAATATTTTTGAATAGTACACGTTAAAGTTCACTTAACTTACTACACTAGTTAACCCTAGTTAGTTAACCCTTTTGGCGCCGTAAAAGTGACATTATATGTTTTACCGTTGCGTTTTACGAGTGCAGGTTTAAATTTGTTCGAGATGCACATACTCGCATTATTTTAACCAGCGTAATTAAATTTCTAACTAAAATGTATAGCTTTTTTTATGATGAGAGGGGTTTAAGACCCCAGAACAAATCCACGCCTACTGCAATCCCGACGTGTACTACTCGAAGAAAAATGAATTTTTCTGAAAGTTAATTAGTGCAGAGCATGTAAAAAACAGAAAAATATCAAACATGTTTAATATCAGCTAGAAAACAGGTTTTATATGGGAAAGAGAGCAAAATGATTGATTTTTTTAAGTGTATAGGCCGCTTAAGGTCTTCAAAATATTTTCTATACAAGTGACAAAACTTGCAGAATTTATTGCCTAATTTATGACAGTTAGTACATAATAAGTAAGATAATCTCCATCTTTAAGGGGATGGTAAGGTTTTAAAACGTTTTCTTTTCGAATTTTTTATAACATTTTTTTCTGAATGTCCAACGTGTTTAAAATATTATGTCAAATTTTCAGGTGAATCGGAGTTAAATTAACGAAGATACAGCGTTTCAAATGACTGCTCCTCATATAAAAAACCTCGTATAAAAAAATTTAAAACCATTTTCCCACAAACAACATTTTTTGATCCCGTGAACATCATAACTAAAAATCCACTGAACCGATCGGTTTGAAATTTTGTAAACATTTTCTACATATAAATCACCAGGTAACCACGAAGAGTGTTTTTTTAAACAATTTTTTTCCATTTTATAACAAATACACAAATTTCGGGGTGAATATCCCATTTTTCACTTCAAAATACTGCTAACATTAAAAAAAAAAGAAAAAAAACGCTTCGTGATTACCACGGGCAACATGTCACCCTTTAAACGCAATTTGATTATTTTGTTTCAGATGTTCTAGTAACCACTTATGATGTTCACGGCAAGACTACTTTTTTCGGAGGCGCACCAGGAAGTTCGCTTTCATAGCCTTATTATAAAAAAAAAATTCAGAAAAGTTGTATCTTAACATGTTTATAAGATAAATAAATCTACATGATAGGAATCATGAAAATATGCCTTTTTTTTGTCTTTAGAACCTTACCATCCCGTTAAAGGGGGTTGATATTTAGAGTGATTGAAACATATAGTGGAAGGAATGAGAAGACAAGAAAAGCAGACATCAATTCCAAGACAGAAATTCGACGTCAAGTGATTAATCAGTTAGCAACTTTACCTATTTTTGAACTTGATAAGACTTCAGAGCTCTCAAGAAAGGAGAATGTTAAGTGAGAGATAAAAATCAAATTAACCGTCGGCCCAATTTGCAATTAGCTTGATAGCATAATAACTGTTAAAAATAATTGATTTTGTCCTTTAATTCACTCAACTCGTTCGCGTGAATAGTAACCGATATAACAACATGGATCTCCTTTATTATATTAAGTTTGGGCGATTCATCTGCAAGGTTAACTGCTGGTTGAAGTCGTCCTACTGTTGTGTCAAGATTTCTTTCATATATACTGTGTGACATTTTTTATGGTGTCTTCTTCCTTTATCACATATCTTTTGTGAAATATCAAATGGCCAGTTCCTGATAATGATCGTTAAAAGGCAACGTTGACCCAAACAAGATTATATAAGTATTCCTGATCTAATGAAAATAGCCATTGATTTTTATTTGATAATTGAATCCACATTTTTGATGGATTACTCCTTCTTAATTTAAATGCTCTTGACATTCTTTGAGTATTTATCATTTCTGCTTCGCATCGTATATCTGTTGACATAATCTGTGTATTCATTTTGCCATGGTGCAACTAAAGTAAGTTGAATATTTTGATATTTTGATATTATATAATGCAATTATTTGGAAAAGCTCTGCTAACTCTTGAGTTTTTAATTCAATATTCAAATTTTGTAATTTATCGTAACTGTCATGAAACGCCTTCTCAATTGATTTTATCTGTTGCTCTTTCTCATTTTCTGACCTTGTTATCAGTGTCTCTGTAGCTGCAATAACAGAAGTTTGATTTTTTAGTAACTAAAACCAATGGACTTCATTTTCTTGAACTCCTTGAATAGTTTGAGAGACTTGCACAGCATACTCCTCATCCAGGATTCCAAAAAGGTGATGAGCAACACTACCTACCACATTTTATAGTACTCTTTTGCTATGTATTTTAACCTGATAACCATAATTGGATGTTAGTACTTGATTCGTTCTATCAAACTCCCTCACCGTACCCTTAGATTGTGTTATAACTGGCCAGAATGTCCAGCTTGTGAATTCCCTTTCTAATCGTTGTTAGTAATGACAAATATCTTGTCATGTCGTAATAGATGTACCAATTCCAGTTGCTCGAAATTAAATTTGCTTGACCCAAATCGTCATATGTATTCCCGGATTGTTTTGAAACGTTTATACCTCAATACATTTATTTTGTTTTAACCCATTCGTTGTTGAAGCCATTGAGGGTACAGTGCTACCACACTGATTTTCGTTTAGGTTGCGGTAAGGTCTTCGGTTCTTCAGGTGGTCGTTTTCTTAATTTGTTTCACTGGGTGCTACCTTCCTTGCTCTCCCTTTCAGAATCCTTCCCGTTTGAAGGCTATGAGTATCTGATTCACTTGCCTCGATTAGAAAAGGACAAATATGATGTATCGCTCGTTTGAGAGTCCCAGTTGCTGTTTGGATTTCAATAACTCGAAATGATCCATCCTGACCCGGTGTTAATTTTATGACGTGACCCATTGTCCATTTCAAAGGCGCCAAATTTTCGTTTTTATGATTACTATCATGTTAAGCTTAATATTCTGCTGATGTTTGGTCCATTTTATCCTTTTTTTTAGCTCACTTAAATATTCTATAGTCCATCTTTGTCAAAATTTTTGTCGCAATGCTGTTACTATCTTCCATCTATTGAATGCTGACATGGTTTTAATTTCTCTTTCGAGTAGTGTGGTAAGTGGTTCACCAATAAGGAAATGTCCGGGTGTTAGTGCAACAAGATCATTTGTATTGAATGACATAGGTGTTAGCGGGCGTGAATTCAACATTGCTTCTACTTCAATTGTTTGATTGTTGATCTCAAATAAATCACTACACCATATAATAATTCACTAGCATCCGCAAAATCATGTAGTTGTATATCCTGAGTATTACAATCGATTAGAGCACTGTTCCTCAACCGCTGGTTCACAGAACGGTGCCGGTGCGTATAATTTTTTTTCCGGTCCTTGAAAATTCAGCAAAAAATACTAACCACTTTTCTATTTTACCAACAATTTAAAATGTTGACTGGTCACAATTTTTGTCTAGACAACAGACATAGGAAACTCTTTCTGAGTCTTTTTCCTTTGATATTTCTTTAATCTAAGTCTTTTTGCAATAGTAAAATGGCCATATGTTTAGCCATAAATAGATTTTATTTGTTCATTTCTCTCATTCTCACCTTGTGTAATAAAAGTGGGCGCTGAAGCTGAAAATCATGTTTTTATTTGGTTCCTTTATATTTTCTATAAGTAATGTGTCGCTTGTTTTGGTAAACAAAAAAAAACTTTTTGATTGTATAGTTTTTTTAAATTTTGACTGGCAAGTCTAGTAAGCATCTGTACAAGTTGCGCACACATTTTTAGCATTATGCTCAGAAAACTGGCTGAATTAACATGTTTTAACGTGAGTGATTAGGTTTTTAAGCTCTGTTGTTATCTTTAACCCTATGTACTTAAAATTTTGTTTGTTTTGCTAATGTGGTGCTACTGTGTCAATGGATATTTAAATTTTTACATAACAAAGTTTGTTTATTATTGTAAAAAAATTACAATACTTTTCTTTAAATACTTTAAATTTTTCTTTAAAGTGATGAAGAGAAAAAAGAAATAAAATACATTGGATGGCTTTTTTTGTAAAGCCAACATTAACGGTGATAATCCAAAAGTAAAATCAATTTAAATAATAAAAAACACAAAGTCGTTTATTCGAAGATATAACCAGGACTACTTAAAAATTGGTTTCAAAGTGTATCGAGAATGAATATCTTGAAGCCTTTTCAAAATCGTTTGAGAACTATTATCCACGTGTGGGCAATTTATGGATATTGAATCCTTTTGTTGAACAAGAGAAGAAAAAGAAGAAGAAAAATTAGTCGAACTCTCGTCAGATCTTGGATTAAAATCTACGTTTGAATCAACAAATATAATTGAATTGTGGATAAAATTAAAAAATGAATATGAAGAATTTTATGGAAAGGCATTGAAAATTTTATTGCCTTTTTTAACTACTTACATGTGTGAAGTCACTTTTTCATCTTTGACTCTGATCAAAACAAAATTAAAAAACCGGTTAAAACTAAACCCTGCCTTACGGCTTGCTGTAATTGGGATTCATCCAAGAATAAACAATTTGGTAGATGCAAAGGAGCAACAAATATCCCGTTTGTACTTTGTTTTATTCATGTATAATGTTGTTAGTAAGCTTGAAATTAAATTAATAGATGAATGGAAATACTTGAAGGTTCTTGTAAACACTAGTTTCAACTTTTATAGTATATAAAGTTAACACATAAACTAAATTAATATTCATGTTTCCTTGTATGACAAAAAAAAATAAAAATTTTACAGTTACCTCATGTAGTAGTTCTTGAATACCTGCCAAAGTTTTCCTAACAAAAACCACTGGTCTGCGAAGCGATTTTAATAAATTTCACCGGTCCTTGGGCCAGAAAAGGTTGACAAACGCTGGATTAGAGCATATCTTCCTATTTTCAAATTGTTAAGCATTCTTAACCCTGATCTATATCAAATCCACTTTTCTCGAAGCTCGGTTGGAAGTTCTTAGTCCCATTCAAATTTAGACTTCCATAACAGTTGAATGAAGATTTTAGCCTTCATGATTACAGGATTAGTTAATCCCAATGGCCCAACAGCTGGGCAGTTTCAGACAATATTGTACGCTTATTAAATTTCTGGTGTGCTGCTAAGGTTGATGAATATAAAAACCAATCTCGATGAGGCTCCCAAGCTAATTCCAGCGTCTGGATATGCTCATCATCATTATTGCTTAACTTTAGTGTTGATGCAAGATCGTTACTTGCAATACCTTGCAAAATTTTATAATTATTTGCACACCATTTGCGTAGCTCGAAACCTGCTGAATTTAACATATTAATAAAGTCATTCTTCAACTTAATAACCTCGGTCAAATTATCATGCCCTGTTAGTATGTTGTCGACGTAAAAACCCCTTATAATACGAGAGCATGATGGGTAGCGTATAGATTCATCGGCAGATAGCTGCTTCAAACACCTAGTGGCTAAGTACGGAGCTGCCTTGGTACCATAAATGACAGTATTCAATTGAAAATATCTGATCGATGTATTAGGCTGATGTCGCCACATAATTAGCTTTAAATTTCTGTCCTCCTTTTGCATTAGGATTTGACGATACATTTGTACAATATCTGCTATAAACATATATTCATGTATTCGAAAACGTAGAATAATATCAAACAAATCATCTTGTGTCTTGAGACCAGCAACCATTGAATCGTCGAGAGAAAGATTAGTCAAAGTCTTGGCTGAAGCATCAAACACTACTCTCAATTTCGTAGTGCTGTTTTCAGGTTTTAAAACATAATGATGAGGTAGAAAAAAATGAACCTTGGGGATGTCCGAATGAGGTATTTCCCTCATGTGTCCTAAATTTTGGTATTCTTTCAAAAAGTCATTATATTTTTTTTTTAAGTCTGGTTGCTTAGCAAGTTTTTCTCTATATTAATGAATCTTTTGTAAGCCATTTTAAATGAGTCTCCTAAAATATTTAATTTACTGAAAATTGGCATTATAATTGGTAATATAATTGTATTATTAATTTTTAATTATATATTTTTTTATATTTTTTTATACTTTAAGTGATTTTATTATAAGACATTTTATATCCACACTTATAAAATTTAACTTCGCAAATGTACCAAATGTAAATCATACATACTATAAATGTATACCCAAAATTTTATTTAAAATTATATACCCAGCGGTTAATTTTCGTTAATTTGCGCTCTTTACCGTATGCATGACTTTTGCATGCTAAAACGCTGCTATAAAAATTGTCAATTTGCGACCACACACATTTTAGGAGGACAAAAATATATTCTAAGTCTTATTTTGCTCTGTCGCGAAAATATTCTAAAGCCTAGCGCAGACCAAGGCGTCTGTAGCTGCTACAGTAGCAGCTTCAGCTGCCAATTCAATCATATTGAATGGGTGTATCAAAATCTGGTTGACAAGTTTTTCTTAATGTAGGTTGCTTTTTTTAGTGGAATATTCTCTATTATTATTGATTATTAGTTTTGTTTGATTATTATTGTGAGTTAAACTTAAATATTGCTAATTTTTGATATTACTGTTTAAAATTGATTTTTTAGTGTTTATTTATGCCTCTGGCTATTCAGTTTTTTTTTTATTTTTGCTAATAATTGCTATGATTTGTAGCAATTGTTGAATTTATTTTTTTTTATAGATCTTTTTTTTTAAATAAGACTTAAATTCTAAATATTATTTTATTCATTAATTTTCTTCAATATTGTGAAGATGCTTTAACAATGCTGTTAACGGATTCAAATCCAGAATCTTCTTTGAGTTATTTTGATAAAGAAATGGAAAACGGACATCAAACAATTAGTTATCTAACACTTTCTGAAATGTATAATGAAAGTATCGAAAATATAGATAAATTCAATTATGATAAGGAAAGGTAAATTTATATTATCCTCTTAGCTTATTTGTAGCCAAATGATTTCTTATTTGTTTAACCGCTTGAATTGCTATTATTTTATTGAATTATGTAAACGGGATTCTACTCTTCAACGTAAAAATAATTTAAGTCTTATTTAAAAAAAAAGATCTATAAAAAAAAATAAATTCAACAATTGCTACAAATCATAGCAATTATTAGCAAAAATAAAAAAAAAAAACTCAATAGCAAGAGGCAAAAATAAACACTAAATATCAACTGTAAACAGTAATAACAAAAATTAGCAATATTTAAGTTTAACTCACAATAATAATCAAACAAAACTAATAATCAATAATAATAGAGAATATTCCACTAAAAAAAGCAACCTACATTAAGAAAAACTTGTCAACCCGATTTTGATACACCCATTCAATATGATTGAATCGGCAGCTGAAGCTGCTACTGTAGCAGCTACAGACGCCTTGGTCTGCGCTAGGCTTAAGTCGTTCAGTCGTCAGTTGTTGGTAGTCGTGTGCAATGTGTAGCATTTAAGATTGTTTTGTGTTTTATTGTATTACTTAATATTAATTAAATAATATATTAATATTGTGATTATTGATGGATATTTTAATTAATAAAATGCTTTATTTAAGTAATTGTGTTTCTTTTTCCCCTTTTTATCACATAAAGTATTTTTCAGGTTAACATCAAAGTACAAATAGGGATATATATATACCACACCGTTATGCATAAGCATATATGTATAATACGTACTACACACTACGTAGTGTGTATATATATATATGAAAGAATTTTTAAAAATTAATATATAAAAGAAAAACAAAAATCTCTCTTATTTACGCTCTCCATTTGTGTATCCGGAGAGCGTATAAAATCCTCTCTTAGCATGGCTTTTCCTATCCGGTCGCGATGTTAATTTTCCTGCATGCTGGGATACCTAAATTTAACACGCTCGCCTCAAATTTGCCTTCAAAAAGCATCTAAAGAGGCCTATCTATAATATAAAAATCTGAACCGATTTTAATGAAATTTTACATGTATATTCAGTAGGTCTGAGGGTAGGTTCTTGTCTATTTTTACACCCCTAAGTGATAAGGGTGGTCCACTCCAAATTTTTTTTTCATTTTTTTGACAGAATTTTTTTTTTTATTTTTATATGATGTGGCATTAAAAAATAGTAACAACTCTAAAATTTCACCCTTCTACCATCAACCCCTATTTTTTAATAGCGAAATATGTATTGGATTTTATGTCACAGCTATTGTTACCATTATTCCTTCAAAACGGCGTGACCGATTTTGATGAAATATTATATGTAAACATATGGCAGAAAGAGCAATTTTAGCAGCAAAAAATGTGGACGTCAACGAATTAAATCTCAAAATACAACATTTATTGCCAGGGGAGAAATCTATTGATACAGTTTGCGATGCCCCCGAAGCTGTGGATTATCCAGCAGAGTTCTTAAACTCATTAGATTTATCAGGCATGCCGCTGCATAATTTACAACTGAAGGTTGGATCTCCAGTTATTTTGCTTCGTAATTTGAACTCACCGTGGCTGTGCAATGGCACGCGATTGGTTATTAAAAAGTTAATGAAAAACGTTGTCGAAGCCATCATTTAAACGGCAAATTTCGAGGTGAAAATATATTACTACCACGGATCCCTATTATACCCACAGTTGTGCCTACTCAATTTAAACGTCTTCAATTTTCAATAAGATTGGTATTTGCGATGACTATTATACGATTGCAATTATTATAGAAGATTTATACCGAACTTTGCAGACATTGCTAGACCACTGAATAATTTATTAAAAAAAAAACGTAAATTTTAACTGGACAGATGATTGCATACAAGCATTCAACTCATTAAAAAGCAAATTAATAAGTCCACCAATTCTAAAATATCCTGATTTTAGTCAAAAATTTATCTTAACGACTGATGCATCTAACTATGCACTAGGAGCAGTATTATCACAAGAAGAAGATAAAAATGAACACCCTATATCTTATGCAAGTAGAACATTAAACAAACACGAGCTTAACAAACCAATTATAGAGAAAGAATTATTAGGAATATACTGGGGAATAAATCACTTCAGACCTTACTTATACGGCAGAAAATTCACAGTAGTTACTGACCATCGACCACTTGTCAGTCTATTTTCACATAAAAACCCTTCATCGAAGTTAACTAGAATGAGATTAGATCTAAAGGATTATGACTTCGATATAGTCTTTAAACAAGGAAAAATGAATACCAACGCAGATGCACTATCAAGGATAAATATGGATATGGATAAATTAAAAGCATTAATTCCTACAAAAATATGTGTCTTAACAAGAGCAATGAAGAAAAATAAAGAAACACAACAGAATAAAGATGTTATATCCAAAAACCGTTCAGAGTCTGATCAACTTTGGATTTGGGATAGCACCTCTATGTCTGATATAAGAAATGTAAAGCGGTTAATTTTTAATAAAAGTGTGAACACAAATAAAAATAATAATATAAAAATAAAGAAAGGATATCATAATATTAATGATAATCTAGGAGTAAAGCTTAGGCGACTCTCTGGAGAAATTAATACAATAGATGAGTCTAATTATAATAAATATAGCAGCAATAACAATGAAAATATTGTCATAGGAATGATGTCATAGTTCGGATTAACAATAATCTAGAAGATCGTTTAGGCGACTATCTGGAGACCAGACAATACATGAGATGACAAAGAAGGATATAAATGAGCTAGCATTATCATATGAAGATGAAATATTTAAATACGTCGACGTCAATGAATTTAAGAAAATATATAATAAGCCGCATAATAATAAAATAGTCTCGAGACATAACATAAATAATATAAATAATATCAATAAAGGATTAAAAATAATAATGTATAAACCGCCAAGAAAAATTATGGATCCAGAAGAAATGAAAAAGTTAATAAAAGAATATCATTCAAACCATTAGGAGGACACATTGGAATTAAAAGATGCATTAATAAATTAAAACAAAAATTTGTATGGAAAAATATGAGTAAAATGGTAAAAAAATTTATAAATAACTGTGAAAACTGCGCGAAAAATAAAATTACAAAATATATAAAAGAACCAATGGTAATAACTGAAACACCAACAGAAAGTTTTGAAACAGTGTTAATAGATACAGTTGGACCGTTAAGAATTTCAAATGGGAACCGATATATTTTAACAGTACAATGTGAATTAACGAAATACATTGAAGCTTTTCCAATCAAAACAAAGGAAGCATATACAGTAGCAAAGACTCTAGTTGAAAAATTTATACTTAAATATGGATCTTTTAAAATCTTTAAAACAGATAGAGGTACAGAGCTCGTGAATGAAATATTCAGCAACATTTGTAAGTTACTAAATATTAATCATGTAACTTCAACCCCTTTTCATCACGAAACATTAGGATCAATAGAAAGAAACCACAGAGTTTTAAACGAATATATGCTATCATTTGCCGAAGAGGATAATTGGGATCAATGGATTCCTTATTACGTTTACTGCTATAACTCATACAGATACGAATTATTCTCCATTTGAATTAGTATTCGGGAAATTAGCAAATGTATATAACACAACAACACTGAATAGTCAACACATAATATATAATATAGATGACTACGCATCAGAGGTATGCGTTAGACTACAAAGAGCTCTTAAAAGAGCAAAAGAATTACTACATAACGCTAAAATAGTTAGAAAAAATATAAAAGATGCTAGTTTAAATGAAAATAATTTCTCCGAAGGAGATTATGTATATTTAAAAAAGGGAAACTTAAAAAAGCATGAAGCACCTTATAAAATTAAAAGAAAAACGAATGTAAATTCTGTTATAAGCATTAAAGGAAAAGATAAATTAATCCATAATAATAGATTAATACTAGATAAAAGTAAATAAAACTAAACGAAACATTAATAATTAGTATAATAGAACAAAACAAAAATTTTTATCATATATTATATATTAACAATTATATATCTTTTATCGCTTTATAAAATAATTTTATTAGATGTAACTTTTTAAAATTATTTTAAACTAGGGGTGAGGGTGTAATATAATTGTATTATTAATTTTTAATTATATATTTTTTTATACTTTAAGTGATTTTATTATAAGACATTTTATATCCACACTTATAAAATTTAACTTCGCAAATGTACCAAATGTAAATCATACATACTATAAATGTATACCCAAAATTTTATTTAAGATTATATATATATATATTTAATTATCCAAACGCCCCAATATATGCAATTAAATTACATATAGTGAAAAAAATGGTATTAAAAAAATTACACAAAATTTAAAAACGTTATATAAAAACTTGTTTTTATCATGTAATTATTTCTAAATATACTATAGAATAAATATTATAACTAAATAATTATTCAATGGTCCCCTGGTGAAAACAGTTTAAACTGCATACTTTGTTGTGTAAACACCAAGGCCCACCAAATTAATCATAGATAAAGCAAAATGGCCACTATGCGCGTCGTTGAAGACTCATGCGCATGTGCTATTTGCATTTGCGCGTAGTACATCACATTCACTCGTATGTCATTGTTGTCACTATTTTACAACACAAAGTTAAATACACACGTTCCTACCACTAACTATAATTATTATTAATTATCTCACTGAATTATGTATGGTTAACGTTTTTCGTATAAAAATTTTTAAGTTTTTTCCCCCCTTTAAATATGGATAAATTTTTACGTCGGAAAGATTCGTCCTCACGTACGGATGATGAAAAACCCAGCACAAGTGTTACAAAAAACCTAAAGCAAGTAGTGAAAAGAAAGTACAACGAAGACTACATTAAATATGGATTCTCGTGGTGTGGTGACGAAACGGCACCAAGACCACAGTGTATCATTTGCGGCGATCAGCTATCAAACGAGTCAATGGTACCCATTAAATTAGAGCGGCATCTATATTCAAGCCATCCTAGCTGCGCCAACAAAGACAAACAATATCTTAAGAGGTGCTTAGAACAAAATAAAAAACAGAAGAAATTTATGAAATCGGCCGTAACAGTTTCTGAAAAGGCATTAGAAGCTAGCTATCATGTTGCAAAATTAATTGCACGTCAGAAGAAGCCACATACTGTCGGCGAAACACTTATTAAACCAGCATGCATAGAAATTGTTTGGGCCCGATGAAATTAATGAATTGAATAAAGGCATACATGGCTGATATATTCGAGCATTTGAATGAACTTAATAAAAAAATGCAAGGTCGAAATGAGAATATTTTGACGTGCTCCGACAAATTACAAGGATTTATTAAAAAACTCGAACTTTGGCAGAAAGAGTTGCAAAAAGGATGTTTGGAAATGTACCAAAGGACTAATCATATTACAATTGTAAACAAACAATTAATTGTGGATCTGCCCCAACAACATTTAAGTATGCTTCGGCAGAAATTTGATCAATATTTTTATTCCATTAATACGGAAGAATACAATTGGATTCGAAATCCTCTTGCAACCAATGCAATAAATTCTACGGAAGCACTTCCTCTACAAATTCGAGAGGAATTTACAGATTTAAATAATGTGTAACGAACCCTGTCTATTATTAGTGTAATGGAATTCACATATGTATTCTATTTTTTTTAAACTTTTTATATATATATTCATTCTCTTTTATTTATACATAAAAATATATTAAAAACTTATCAGTAATTAAAATGTATGTTAATATGGTTCATTAACTCTAAGTCATAATGTTGTACATTATGAAATTGATAATACTACAATTTCATAATGTCGAGCATTGGCATGGGAATTACTGTCTCAGCAGTAATTACCCATCAATGAACTATTAGCATGGGAATTTGCGATCTCATGCAATAAACCTCATGCTATATGATTAGTATAAATATTGTTATAGAAGGTAGTCAATTAGTGAGTAGTTATCAAGAGCTCCAATAAGTTAGAGCTAAAGTAAATTATAGCTTCACTTAGTTTGAGCTTAATCAGTATAAAATAGCTGCATTTAGATTGAGCTTATGTGTTAAGAAAATTTATATAAAAGTTAATAAATTTTCTTCAAAAAGGGAAAACCATCTTTTTCTTTCGGCCTTGTGGCCATCAGGTAAATAAGTTGGCCTTTCTGGCCTTGCCAAATTTTATCTAACAATTTTTATACTATTCAACATGAGCAGTAGCGCCACCGTCTACTTTATCCGCATCAACGCTCGAACATCAAGTAGAGAAATATTACATGGCGACCCTGCAACCCGAACCATATAGAAGATGGCAGCAAAAAAGACGGCAAGGCTGAAGAAAATACTCGACGAATTTTTTAAAATCGTGGATGAGCAGTTAAGTGTCTTCACGGACGAAGAATTATTAGAATTAGAACAATGATGATAAATTAAAAATCAGCAAATAAAAATATCATTATAAAAAAAAAAAAAAAAAATAATAATAATCTGTATTTTCAAAAATATATTAAATTTATCAATAAAATAAAATAGAATTACAGAATTGTCGTTACCATTTATTAATAGCAATTTACAATGGGTAATACTAATAATAAGGAAGAAATATTCATAGCTCAAAATTCAAGCACAAATTTCCAACTCCATACATCTTCGTCACTACTTACAGCTGCTTTTATTATAATAATTATAATAGTGATATAATGAAAAGAAAAAAAAAGAAAAGAATGAAAAGAATCAATAAAGAAGTACAACGAGTGAATCATTTAAATACATACATATGGAAAATTTAAGTAACCTCATTGAAGAATTAATTAAATTAAGATCGACATTCACAAAAAACCCCTCAAGGCAATTCTCCGCAAAAACTATTTTGAATAAAAGTACACAATTAAAGGACATCAAAAATAAATACCACACTTACACAAGACAATTCGAAACAAATAAATCCATTAACAAAAAAGATCTAGAAGAACTAGTAAGCAAATTTAACGATATCTATGTCAAAACTACCTATATACTCGATAAATACATAAAGGAAATCTATAATGAATCCTTGAATCAAAATTCTGACTCTGATTACGAAGACTCTCAAACCAGCACACCTAAGAAAAACAATATAAAAATGACGACCTTTGATTTATTATCAGCAATAAAAATAATACCGCAGTTTAACGGTGAAACAAAAGAAATAGAGAACTTCCTAAAAATAACAGAGTTATATCATGAATCGCTTAATGATGAAGGAAAAAGAAAGTTAATTGATTTCATCTGGTCTTCAAGGATTAGCTCGAAAGCTAAAATTCGATTAGTAATATACAATACACCAACTTCATTTACTGAACTTTCAGATCGAATAAAAACAACATTCAAATCAACAAAAACAAGTCAATCAATACATACACAACTATCTACAATGAAGCAGAATAACTTAAGGTATAAAGGATTTCGCAGACAAAATAACAACATTGATTGCCGATCTAAACACACTACAGATCACTGAACTTGGAATAGAAAGCAAAGAAATAATCAGTAAAATCAATGACAAAGTAGCATTAACAACCTTCCAAAACGGGATAGATGGAAATTTAAGACCCACAATTTTTGCCGCCAAATGCAAAAATTTTACAGAAGCAATATCACTTGCGGAAGAGATAGAGCAACCTATCCAAAATAATCAAATTTATCACTACGGATTCAACAGAAACAGAAATAAAAAATATAACTTCAATAACTATAGTCCCAGGAATAATTTCAATAGTTCTGATAAGAAATCAAACAATAATTTTACCTATAATAAATATAGAAATAGTAATAACAATAACAGATTCAATACCTTTCGTAATAACCAAAATAGAAATTTTTGACGGGAGGCAAACAACAATTTCAGCCCCGGTATGAGAAAAAACTAAAAATATTTCACTATAATATACATACCACTAATTTCATCACACTAAAAGATAACAAATCAATCCATAATTTTTCATTTTTAATTGACACCGGAGCAGATATTTCAATATGAAAAACTGAGCTCACTCCTAAATACGACATCGATAATGACAATAGGTGCAACATATCTGGTATATCAAATAATACAATTCGCTCACTAGGAACAACAAATCTAGAATTGGAATATGAAGGAAACAATATCAATCACACTTTTCACGTAGTAAGTCCAACTTTACCATTAATAACAGACGGCATAATAGGAAGAGATTTTCTGACAAAATTCTTAGCGAAAATTGACTACGAAACTTTTACTATTACATTAACTACAAATAACGGTGATCTAATACTGCCTATCAACGACAAATTTTCGAAAAACATTACCATACCACCTAGATGTGAAGTCATGCATTCAATATCACATATTATTGAAGAAGATAGTATTATACTAAATCACGAAATAGAAAAAGGTGTCTACATAGCAAATACGATAATACCAGCAACTGGAATTAAGCATATAAAAATCTTAAACACAAATAAATATAGTGTAAAACTAAAAAATTTCAACCCCAAAACAAAACCCCTTAATGAATACCATATACTTAAAATACAAACAAAAAGCACACCATCCAGAACAAAAGAACTTATAAGCCAATTAAAATTAAACGGTCTGGATAAAAATACACAGGAAACCATAATAAAAATATGTACCAAATATCAAATGATATTTCACCTTGAAAATGAACCTCTAACAACGAACAACTTCTATAAACAATCCATCAAATTGGAAGACAGCTCACCTGTTTATATTAAAAATTATCGGTTACCTCCATCACAACTAGAGGAAATTAACAAACAAGTTGAGAAATTACAAAAAGAAGACATTATAGAACCATCCATAAGTCCTTATAACGCACCCTTATTAATAGTTCCCAAAAAAAGCAACACAGATTAAACAAAATGGCGATTAGTAGTTGACTATCGTCAACTGAATAAAAAAATCATGAATGATAAATTCCCACTGACTCGCCTAGAAGATATTCTTGACATGCTAGGAAGAGCTAAATACTTCTCAACCCTAGACATGACTAGCTCCTTCCATCAAATTGAACTAAAAAAGGATTCCCGAGATATCACAGCCCTTTCAACAAATAAAGGACACTTCCAATTCAAGAGGTTACCATTCGGATTGAAAATATCAACTAACAGCTTCTAAAGGATGCTAACCATTGCATTAACAGGTCTAGATGCAAATGCTTTTTTATATGTTGATGACATCATAGTATTTGGATGCAGCATAAAACATCACAATGAAAATTTAGAAAAGATATTCAAAAGACTGCAACAGTACAATCTAAAACTTAATCCATCAAAGTGCAACTTTCTATGCAAAGAAGTAGTTTATCTAGGACACTTAATATCAGAAAACGAAATTAAACCAGACCCCAATAAACACAAGCATATAATAGACTATCCAATACCTAAAAATGCAGATGAAGTAAGAAGATTTGCAGCATTCTGCAACTACTACAGACGATTTATTAAAAACTTTGCAGAAATAGCGAAACATTTAAATGGATTACTAAAGAAAAACATCATATTCAATTGGACCAAAGATTTTTCTGATGCATTTCAATCATTAAAAAAGAAATTAATCTCACCCCCCATTTTGAGTTATCCAGATCTTACAAAAAAATTTTTTCTTACCACTGATGCATCTAACTACGCACTAGGAGCAGTTCTATTCCAAGGAGAAGGAAAAGAAGAACATCCATTATGCTATGCTAGTATAACACTCAATAAGCATAAATTGAACAAACCAATAATAGAAAAGGAATACATTGGACAATCAATTTTTTTAGACCCTATTTATATAGACAAAATTTCACAGTAATAACAGACCGCCGTTCTCTAGTTCACCTATTTACACACAAAAACCCATCATCAAAACTAACAAGGATGAGATTAGACTTAATGGATTACAATTTCGAGATAAAGTTCAAACAAGGAAAGATGAACACTAATGCAGACGCACTTTCGAGAATAAACATAAACATGGGAAAATTGAAAGCATTAATTCCCAAGCAAATATGTGTCGGTACAAGATCAATGAAGACAAACAAAGAAAATCGGAATAAAGATGTTGAACCAGTTAATCATACAAAGTCTGATCAACTTTGGATTTGGGACAGCACCTCTACATCCGACATTAGAAACGTAAAGCGGTTAATTTTTCAAAATAATGAATGTATGCATACATATAAAAATAATATAAAAATAAAGAAAGGATGCCATGGTATTAGTGATAATCCAGAAGTACAGCTTTGGCAACTCTCCGGAGAAACTAATGCAAGAAATGGATTCAAATACAAAAATAAAAGAAGCTATAGCAAAATAAACAACAATAAAATCATCATAGAAAAGGACATCATTATTTTTTTTAACAATAAACTAGAAGATCATTTAGGTGACTATCTGGAGACGTTACTAAAAGAAATGATGAAAAATAACATCAATGAGCTAGCACTATCCTACGATGATATAATATTCAAATACATTGAAATTAATAAATTCAAAAGAATATATAATGATACAGTCTTAAGACAAAATTATAAAAATAATAATATATTAAAAATCATACTCTATAAACCGCCTAAAAAAATTACGAATCCGGAAGAAATGCGCAACTTAATCATAGAACATCATTATACACCAATTGGAGGACACATAGGAATTAAACGATGCATTAATAAACTAAAACAGAAATTCGTCTGGAAAAATATGAACAAAATGGTAAAGAAATATATAAACAACTGTGAAAAATGTGCTAAAAACAAAATAATTAGACACACAAAAGAACCCTTAACAATAACTGATACACCTCAACAGAGTTTTGAAAAAGTATCAATAGACACCATAGGACCACTTTGAATATCAAATGGATACAGATATATTCTAACAATACAGTGTGAACTGACAAAGTACATAGAGGCTTGCCCAATAGAAACTAAGGAAACACATGTAGTAGCTAAAGCTATAGTGGAAAAATTCATACTGAAATATGGCTCATTTAATATAATAAAAACAGATAAAGGAACAGAATTTGTAAATGAATTATTCAAAAAAGTGTGCAAACTACTCAATATAGAACACATAACATCAACGCCATTCCATCATGAGACACTAGGATCTATTGAGAGAAATCACAGAGTCCTTAATGAGTACATCTTATTGTTTACAGAAGAAAATAACTGGGATATATGGATTCCTTACTATGTACATTGCTATAATTCTACACCACACACCGACACAAACTACACGCCATTTGAACTGATATTTGGAAAACTACCAAATACTTCGTACAAAAACACATTCAACAATAATAATATACTGTATAACATTGAAGACTATGCTACAGAAGTTAAATTACGGCTTAAAAGAGCACTTGAAAGAGCCAAAACGGCCTTAGAAAAAGCTAAAATCATTAGAAAAGGAATTTTCGATAATAAAGTGAATCCAAGCAAATTTAAAGAAGGAGATTATGTTTATCTAAAAACAGGAAATCAAAAAAAACACGAACCACCATACAAAGGTCCTTATAAAATAAAATCAAAAACAAAAACAAATTCATTAATAAATATAGATGGTAAAGACAAATTGTAACGGGCCCCTGAATGAAAAAAAAAAAAAAATTTTTTTTTAAATTAAATTTTAATTAGGAATAAGAGGCCAAGCTGCAACAGCTTAGCTCTAAATAATTTCGTTTGCATTTTGCCAACGGGACTGTTGATTTTCCCGTTGACAAAATGCAAAGGAAAAATGTTGTAGCTTGGCTTCAGTCAGTCGATTTTTGGACTTCGGTAGACAGACAGTTGAAGTGACAGTCAAGTATAAAAAGTTTATTATATTTTTATATTAAATTTTAGTTTGTTAATAAATAGTTTGATTTTTTTTTTCTCAAGAAAATTTAATGGTTTTAAATTTGAAATCAATATATTAAATGATATGTTTGGAAAACCGGATACCACCTTTTTTTTTTTGGCTATATTAAATACTTTAAAATTGTAAACGTGAAGTGCAGCGTATTTTAGATACCTCGTTGTTGTTTAATTAAAATAGCAGTAAAACAACGTGTTAAACTTACTCATTCAATGCAAAATAATAGTGAAAATTAAAACATACATGAAAAAAAAAAAAAAAAACATTCGTCTAACTGACGTGATACAAAGTGTCCGTAAGCAAAACAAATACGAAAAGTGTGAACCGAACGGGGAGGCCGCCTAGCAGTAAATTCACGGGCTTTGAGCATCATTAGAAAAAACCGATGTTTATGGAATCGTCTTCAGTAAACAAAACATATTTATTACACCCCTGCTATCATTTACACCATTTTGGCGACAAGAAGTTATAAAGGATTTCCAGGAGGGAAGGTTAGATATGGTTACGGTGTAAAAAGTGTAAGGAAACATTCATTTAAGTAGAGTAATTTTGGATATAGGATAGATTACGTTTTTTTTTGTAATTTTAATTTTTTTTGATAAACTGGAACTAGTCCTTAAAAAAAAAAAAAAAAAAAAAATTGATATATGTACATATACATAGGTTTATATATAAACAACAGCGGCCTATATTTTTGAGAAAAGAGAAATTATAAAAAGAAAAAAAAATAAGAAAAATTTTTTTGTCACATGGTAGAACGAATGAAATATTACAATACAAAAATTTTTTCATTGTGTCAATCGAGAATTGGATTTGTATTCAGGATCTGAAATAATTCGTTAGGGAATAATTATTAAAATGCTTGTTCCATTAAGATTTTGCTAGTGTAAATTTAATTTTTTTTTTGGTATTAAAATACATGCATAAATATATATATATATGTATAAGAGGGAAAAAGAAAGATCCAAAGGATCCAATTAAATTAGAAATTATTTTTTTTTCTGTCTAGGAATTATTCTTTTTAGAATTTCGGATTGCTGGGCCCATCAAGTCCGTTGCGGAAGGAAGAATTCACGTAAGATTGATTTATTTATTTTGTTTTTTTTATTTTTATATTTTTTTTTCTCTCCTATAAATATATTAATAGTTTTTTTCTTGTAGTGAATAAGTATTAAATTTAATTATTTTATCTTAGATTGAATTTATTTGCCAATAAGGCTACACATTTTTTTGATAACAACAACAATGGTTATATATTTTTTGTTTAAATTCCTATGTATATAGATTCGTTTACTTGGATTAGTAATAAATTTTTTTTTACATAAGCCTTACTTTAGCTAAATGATTTAATTTTTTTCATTTTTTTTGAATAAATAATGTTTAAATAAAAAAAAAAAAAAATTCTTTAATTGAGATGTCCTAATCCCCCCTCTCCTCACTTTTTTTTAATTTTCAGGTCAGCCGGCTCAGTCATAGGATGGGCGAGCAAAGGGGCTTAACTCCTTTGTATCGAATTCTCTTTTTCTCTTGTTTAGCTTTTTTTTTCTCTTCCTGCGGCCTGCAGTCCCCTTTTATTCGAGCTTAGCGCTCCTGTCTCTTTTATTTCAACTTTCAGTAGCGAGATTTGGTCCAGTGTGTCTGTGGCAAGAGCCACCCCTCTAATTCTACCGCAATAGCCGCGCATAGCGGGCTCGCTACACCGCCACATACAAGACACCTGGTAAATCGTGCCTATGTTTGGTCCTCAGGGGTATGGACCCCTGCATAAAAACATATGGTCACGTAACATGGCGCCCAACGGTCGGCTTACCCGAAGTTGATATAGTAAAATATATCAATGGAGGATTGGTTTAGATCCGAGGTGTAATGTGATAAACATTACCCTCTTCCCCTATAATAGCAACTTGATTGCAATTCTAAATATGCTTTACGCACCCTTGACCCCCTTTAGGTTGTTGAGACCTTCTAATCTGTTTTTTTTTATCTCAGTCAGATGGTTCTGCACGAACTTAGAGCTTTTTTTTTGCGAAATCTGACTGTCGTGAGTCAGGTCTCTCCTTGAGAGAAAGGCCTTTGGATGGATTCCTTGAGCAGGCACGAGGCTAGGCTTCCTGTCCTGCGGTCTTCATCTAGAGAGCTGGAGGGAGACGAGATGAATGGATTTGAACGGGAATCAGCTTGTGGGTGAATCCTTGATTCTTTGATCTTGGCTTAGCCAAGACACTGCGGATTGCTCACAAGTTGTGGAACCTAAGAAGAAGTTTATTTCGCCTTACTCCCAACTTCTCATCGAAGGCACCCGTGGCAAGAACATGGGTTTGAGCTACATTGAGCTGGGAAGCCGAAGGATTTATTCCTTGATTCTTGTTCTTGGCTAGGCCAAGACACTGCGGCTTGTCTGGAAGTGGATCAACTCAATGTGGTTTTGGCCTACACTTCAGCTATAGACTCTTTTCTTTCTTTTTGTACTGCCCACTCAACAACCATGAGCTCCTTGCACTTAGGTGCCCACTTCTCTCTGCCTGAACGGCACTCATTATTTCCGTCGATATTTAACCTTTAAATCGCCAAAGGAGCTCAACCGGCACGATAAATCAATAGTTTTCTTCTCCATCTTATGATTGAACTGGCTGAGAGATAGTAAGCAGGATGCTTACTTTTTCTTTACATAATTTCTTCCCACTTTAAAACCCTTTCATCATCCACTCTCCTTTTTCCATCAATCCAGGATTAGGTCATCTTAAATAACACATGAAACATACAGACACAAATATGCCATTAGATCACAGTCCGAAAGGGGCAAAGAACAGACCCCCACCCCGTACTGTGTCCACCCGTAATACACCAGCAGACGGTGAAGCACCACCAACTTCTGAACTTGCTGCGCAAAATATTCAAACCCATTTAGAACCAGGGATATTAACGAAAGCTATTAGTGACTCGCAGCTTAAGCTGGACTCGGAGTCAAAATGGAAGCAAGAAGATGTAGAAAATCGACTTTACGAAAAACTGAACACCACGCTTCAGCAGCAAATAGAATCTTCTATGGAGCGAATGTTTCTAAATTTTGAAGGGCGGCTCAACAGACAGACTGCGAGTCCACCCATTCCCTCACCGAGGATAGAGGCTGCTCCCCTGAACCCGAGAAATGATTGGATTTATAACCAAAGGTCACAAGATTATCAAGGCCTGCCTAGACAGTTCCCGAGCATGGATAAATGGGGGGTTAAATTTGAAGGCCTTGAACAAGGTCAATCCGTAGAGGACTTTATAAGACATACTGAATCACTTAGTACCATTTACAACATGCCGTGGGACCAATTACAACGGGATTTTCACTTGCTGCTTAAAGGTTCGGCTCTCGAGTGGTATCTAGACTATGCTAATTCCATGCCAAGAGTTACTTGGCCACAGCTAAAAGCAGCGCTTCTAGGCACCTTTGGAACTTTCACGACAGACGCTGACCGTCTGATGGAGATGATGTGCAAGAGACAACGGGAAAATGAATCAGTGAGTGAATATTTTGCTCGAGTAACCAAGCTTCGCCAGGGAATGAAAACACCAATGGAAGAAAGGGAATTCATTTCCTTGATTTATAGATGCCTAAAGAACAATATTGCCCATCAACTGGACACCACGCACATGTCAACAATCAGGGAAGTGAGGGAACGATGCTTGGTGATAGAACACTGTGAAGAAACGCCAACTTACAGACAACCACGGATACATCAAAATAGATCGTTACACGAGATCGAACACCTGCCAGAAAAAGAAATTGCGGTAGAAGCATTTCAATCAACCAAACCCCTTCGGGAGGACGGCAGAAGATTTTGGAAATGCTGGAATTGCTTAAAGCCTGGGCATGGGTTTATGGAGTGCGAAGAACCAATAAAACACCAGTTTTGCTTTTCCTGCGGATTAGATGGAGTAGTGAAGCCCCGATGTCCGAAATGTTCCCCGGGAAACCAACCATGGGAGCGGAATCACCAGGGCCCACCGACTCCCAAGAAACCATAAAGGCCGATAGCTCCAAAAAACTGACTGTTCTCCCCCGAGTCCCCCTGTTGGATCATCCATCGCATAGGCAGTGGGCTCCTCGCCAGCCCTTGCACGTCCGATGGCAGGCTTACCGGGAGGCCCGGGAGAGAATATTTGGTTTGAATGAGCCACCAAAAATTTCTGCTCTAGTTTCACAAAATTTGAGTCAAGCCCGTTTCAAAAGAACACTTCGAAGCCGTTCCTACTGGAGAAGCATCCTCCTTCAACGCCTACACTTTGAAGAGACCGTATTAAACTGTGATGAAGATGAAGGACCTTTTTTCTAGTAGAAATAGCAGGAAAAAAGATCAAAGGTTTATTAGACAGCGGAGCCAGTGTAAGCTGTCTAGGTTTTGGATGTTTGGATTTCCTACGAAGAGTTGGCTTGCAATGGAAATATATGAAAGCTAGTGTTCACACTGCAGACGGCGGAGGACAGAAAATAGTGGGACGAGTGGACGTCAATCTTGATTTTCTAGGTCGGAGTGTACCAATGACATTATTCCTTGTTCCCACCTTACAACAACAGTTATACCTAGGTATAGACTTTTGGAAGAAAATTGGCATTGTTCCAACGATCGTTAGTGAACTGACTGCAAACGCAGTGAATAGTGGGACCGTTGACCCTAACTGTCATTCCTTGTGCCCCGTTAAAAGTGTCTTACTTCAAAAAGTAAAAGAATTATTTCCTTCATTTGCTAAGGAAGGGTTGGGGAAGACATTTCTGGAAAAACACACCATCGATGTGGGGGAGGCGGTCCCAATCAAGCAGAGGCATTATCCAGTGTCACCAGCAATACAACAGCTCATGTATGAAGAACTTGATAGGATGTTAGCACTAGGAGTGATTGAAGAAAGTCAAAGTGCGTGGAACTCTCCAGTCGTTCTGGTCAGGAAACCAGGGAAGGTACGTCTATGCTTAGATTCAAGGAAAGTAAATGCCATTACTAAAAAGTATGCCTACCCCATTGGTATAATTGAAGGCATTCTTGGTCGATTGCAAGATACCAAGTACATAACCAGCCTGGACCTTAAGGATGCATTTTGGCAGATCGAATTGGACGAAGCCTCCAGAGACAAAACAGCGTTCACCGTGCCCGGAAGACCATTATATCAGTTCAAGGTGATGCCATTTGGCCTATGCAATGCTCCACAACGAATGGCACGACTAATGGACAAAGTAATTCCCGCACATCTGCGGTCGAATGTTTTTATTTACCTAGATGATCTACTAGTGATTAATGCTACTTTTGAAGCGCATATAGAGACGCTGCGTGAGACGGCGGGTTGCCTACGTAAGGCTGGTCTCACCATCAATGTACAGAAAAGCAAATTTTGCATGAAGGAAGTTAAATATCTCGGGTACATTGTTGGGGAGACTGGTCTCAGGACTGACCCTTCGAAAGTCGCGGCGATTGCTGAATTTCCTGCACCGAAAACCACAAAGCAGTTGCGTAGGTTTTTGGGAATGGCAGGGTGGTATAGACGATTTATAACCGACTATGCTACCTTGTCGGCCCCACTAACCGATTTGCTGAAGGGTTCGAAAACTTTTAAGTGGTCGCAGGAGGCTCAGCAGTCGTTCGATCTTTTGAAGTGTCGACTAACGGAGGCACCAACGTTGGTTAACCCGGATTTCACACAGCGTTTCTATATTCAATGTGATGCGAGTAGAACAGGGGTTGGTAGCGCACTATTTCAAAAGGATAAGGAGGGTGCAGAAAGGCCTATTGCTTTTATGTCCCAAAAGCTAAATTCCGCTCAACGCAACTATAGCATTACTGAATTGGAGTGCTATGCAGCTGTGTTGAGTGTGAAGAAATTTCGGGCTTACGTGGAGGGCCATAGTTTCACGATTGTGACCGACCACGCAAGTCTGAAATGGCTGATGGGACAAAAGGACTTAGGTGGCAGATTGGCTCGTTGGAGCTTGAAGCTTCAGGCGTTCGACTTCGATATCGAACATAGGAAGGGAAGTCAGAACGTGGTTCCTGACGCTTTGTCACGCGTTTACGCATCAGAAATGGCAGAACTGGAAAGAGCGGGGTACATGGTCGATCTTGGTTCACCATACTTCACTACGGAGCAGTATGAAGAGTTAAAGACCACGATCATGCAAAACTCGTCAAGACTTCCAGATCTGTGCGTTTCTAATGGGTACGTGTACAAGCGAATGGAGTCACGGTCTGGCGACCCAATCCAAGAGGAGGGCGCTTGGAAGCTTTGGGTTCCTACTGAGCTGACGCAAGAATTAATAAGCAATGCACACAATCCTCCTCTAGCCGCACATGGAGGAATTCTCAAAACTTTAGAAAGACTCCGACAATTATATTTTTGGCCAAACATGACAACCCAGGTGAGGGCGTTTATCCGCGCATGCACAGTTTGCAAAGAAACCAAGGCTCCCAATCAAGTCCTACGGAGCGAAATGGGGAAGCCCACCACATCAGATCGCCCTTGGCAGCGTCTGTATATCGATCTTTTAGGACCGTACCCTCGTTCAAAAGATGGAAATATTGGAATTTTGATAGTGCTAGATCACCTCACAAAGTTCCCCTTGTTGCATGCTGTGAAGAAATTCACAGCAGGCAACATTGTAAAGTTCTTGGAGTGCGAAGTTTTTCACACCTTTGGTATCCCAGAGAGTATCTTGTCCGATAATGGGCGTCAATTCTGCTCGGCAGAATTCAAGAATCTACTAAATAAATATGGCGTTAATCACCTCTATACTGCTTTATACTCTCCCCAAGCGAATGCCTCGGAGAGAGTTAATAGGTCGATCTTAGCCGGCATCCGGGCTTATGTAAAAGAAGACCACCGGGAATGGGACCGTCACTTAAGTCATATCGGCTTTGCGCTGAGAAGCGCAGTACACTCCGCGACCGGTCATTCCCCCTATTATCTTATGAGTGGTCAACATATGGTGAGTCACGGATCGACCTATCAACTCCTTCGACGAATTAATCACCTAAAAGGAGAGAATAAGGTAGAATTGGACACAAAGGACAAGATGATCTTACTCCGAGAAGATGCAACCGAAAATATACGCACAGCTTACGACCAGAGTGCCCAATCCTATAACCTCCGAACCAGGAAAATAAATTTTCGACCTGGACAGGAGGTTTATAGGAGGAACTTTACGCAAAGCGCTTTTAAGGACTGCTACAATGCCAAATTGGCCAGGAAGTTCTTAAAGGCGCGGATTGTGAAAAGCGTAGGCAACTCTCTCTATGAGCTGGAGGATCTCCAGGGGCGTAAGCTGGGCGTATATCATGCTAAGGACATAAAACAATAGTTCAATCCATGAATCTGCATCTATAGTAATAAATACGCTATCATGCCCAATAAGAATAATCAAACTTTCAATTTAGCTGTTAACGTTCAATCAAATTTTTGTCAATTTTCAATTTTTTTTCTCTCTTTGATTAACTCATGCCATTTTATTTTTTTTCTTTTTGTTTGTTCGACTTTCATTTTTTTTCATTTACGTTTTTTTTATATATCACCAGTAAAATTTTTTTTTCTCTCTATATGGTTCTTCCTTTTTTTTTAATTGATTTGTTTTAGAGTGTGGCGTGGGTCGAGCCACACGTGAGCAGGGTTCCTCCAGCTATCCTTCCGCTTCATCTTGGCGAGAGATGGAGTGAAAGAATACCTGCTTTGTAACGGGCCCCTGAATGAAAAAAAAAAAAAAATTTTTTTTTAAATTAAATTTTAATTAGGAATAAGAGGCCAAGCTGCAACAGCTTAGCTCTAAATAATTTCGTTTGCATTTTGCCAACGGGACTGTTGATTTTCCCGTTGACAAAATGCAAAGGAAAAATGTTGTAGCTTGGCTTCAGTCAGTCGATTTTTGGACTTCGGTAGACAGACAGTTGAAGTGACAATCAAGTATAAAAAGTTTATTATATTTTTATATTAAATTTTAGTTTGTTAATAAATAGTTTGATTTTTTTTTTCTCAAGAAAATTTAATGGTTTTAAATTTGAACTCAATATATTAAATGATATGTTTGGAAAACCGGATACCACCTTTTTTTTTTTGGCTATATTAAATACTTTAAAATTGTAAACGTGAAGTGCAGCGTATTTTAGATACCTCGTTGTTGTTTAATTAAAATAGCAGTAAAACAACGTGTTAAACTTACTCATTCAATGCAAAATAATAGTGAAAATTAAAACATACATGAAAAAAAAAAAAAAAAACATTCGTCTAACTGACGTGATACAAAGTGTCCGTAAGCAAAACAAATACGAAAAGTGTGAACCGAACGGGGAGGCCGCCTAGCAGTAAATTCACGGGCTTTGAGCATCATTAGAAAAAACCGATGTTTATGGAATCGTCTTCAGTAAACAAAACATATTTATTACACCCCTGCTATCATTTACACCATTTTGGCGACAAGAAGTTATAAAGGATTTCCAGGAGGGAAGGTTAGATATGGTTACGGTGTAAAAAGTGTAAGGAAACATTCATTTAAGTAGAGTAATTTTGGATATAGGATAGATTACGTTTTTTTTTGTAATTTTAATTTTTTTTGATAAACTGGAACTAGTCCTTAAAAAAAAAAAAAAAAAAAAAATTGATATATGTACATATACATAGGTTTATATATAAACAACAGCGGCCTATATTTTTGAGAAAAGAGAAATTATAAAAAGAAAAAAAAATAAGAAAAATTTTTTTGTCACATGGTAGAACGAATGAAATATTACAATACAAAAATTTTTTCATTGTGTCAATCGAGAATTGGATTTGTATTCAGGATCTGAAATAATTCGTTAGGGAATAATTATTAAAATGCTTGTTCCATTAAGATTTTGCTAGTGTAAATTTAATTTTTTTTTTGGTATTAAAATACATGCATAAATATATATATATATGTATAAGAGGGAAAAAGAAAGATCCAAAGGATCCAATTAAATTAGAAATTATTTTTTTTTCTGTCTAGGAATTATTCTTTTTAGAATTTCGGATTGCTGGGCCCATCAAGTCCGTTGCGGAAGGAAGAATTCACGTAAGATTGATTTATTTATTTTGTTTTTTTTATTTTTATATTTTTTTTTTCTCTCCTATAAATATATTAATAGTTTTTTTCTTGTAGTGAATAAGTATTAAATTTAATTATTTTATCTTAGATTGAATTTATTTGCCAATAAGGCTACACATTTTTTTGATAACAACAACAATGGTTATATATTTTTTGTTTAAATTCCTATGTATATAGATTCGTTTACTTGGATTAGTAATAAATTTTTTTTTACATAAGCCTTACTTTAGCTAAATGATTTAATTTTTTTCATTTTTTTTGAATAAATAATGTTTAAATAAAAAAAAAAAAAATTCTTTAATTGAGATGTCCTAATCCCCCCTCTCCTCACTTTTTTTTAATTTTCAGGTCAGCCGGCTCAGTCATAGGATGGGCGAGCAAAGGGGCTTAACTCCTTTGTATCGAATTCTCTTTTTCTCTTGTTTAGCTTTTTTTTTCTCTTCCTGCGGCCTGCAGTCCCCTTTTATTCGAGCTTAGCGCTCCTGTCTCTTTTATTTCAACTTTCAGTAGCGAGATTTGGTCCAGTGTGTCTGTGGCAAGAACCACCCCTCTAATTCTACCGCAATAGCCGCGCATAGCGGGCTCGCTACACCGCCACATACAAGACACCTGGTAAATCGTGCCTATGTTTGGTCCTCAGGGGTATGGACCCCTGCATAAAAACATATGGTCACGTAACAAAATTAGTACATAATAATAGGCTAATATTAGACAAAAGTAACATCTAATTAATAACAAAAAAAAAAAAAAAACAATTTTTTATCATTATATCGCTTATAAAAATAATTTAATTATTCATGGGTAAATTCAATTATTTTCAATTGAAGGGTGTAATGGAATTCACATATGTATTCTATTTTTTTTAAACTTTTTATATATATATTCATTCTCTTTTATTTATACATAAAAATATATTCAAAACTTATCAGTAATTAAAATGTATGTTAATATAGTTCATTAACTCTAAGTCATAATGTTGTACATTATGAAATTGCTAATACCACAATTTCATAATGTCGAGCATTGGCATGGGAATTACTGGCTCAGCAGTAATTACCCATCAATGAACTATTAGCATGGGAATTTGCGATCTCATGCAATAAATCTCATGCTATATGATTAGTATAAATATTGTTATAGAAGGTAGTCAATTAGTGAGTAGTTATCAAGAGCTCCAATAAGTTAGAGCTAAAGTAAATTATAGCTCCACTTAGTTTGAGCTTAATCAGTATAAAATAGCTGCATTTAGATTGAGCTTATGTGTTAAGAAAATTTATATAAAAGTTAATAAATTTTCTTCAAAAAGGGAAAACCATCTTTTTCTTTCTTCAAGCCAGGCCTTGTGGCCATCAGGTAAATAAGTTGGCCTTTCTGGCCTTGCCAAATTTTATCTAACAATTTTTACTATTCAACATGAGCAGTAGTGCCACCGTCTACTTTATCCGCATCAACGCTCGAACATCAAGAAGAGAAATATTACATGGCGACCCTGCAACCCGAACCATATAGAAGATGGCAGCAAAAAAGATTTTAGTAGAAGGCAGAGCCCTGTTCGTTGTGGCTCTGACTTTACTGTAATTTTTTTTATGTAAAGAAGTTTTTTTATATGAATTAACCTGAAAAGTTGATAGTGATAACGTCATACCGGCATAAAGTTATTGTGGAGAAAAGTTTTTTTTTGTTTTTTTAAAGAAATACAAAACCGATAACGGTATATATACCTGAGGATTTTTTTTTTTAAATAATAGTAAAGTTTTCTATTAAATAAGCCGTTTAATAATTTATGATCAATGAAAAAAAAAACAAAAGAATTGAGCGCTGCGTAGACGTATATTTTGGCGATCATAATAAAATTAAAAGTGAAGATTGTGAAAAAAAAACTTGTTGAAGTGTTCTTGAGTCTTGAAATTAAAAATTGTAGGAACTAAAAAGCGTAAAAGTTAAGCGTGTAAGGAAGATGGCGTATATAACTGTTTATTTTTTTTAATTAATAAATTCCTGAAAATTCTAAACGACCAAAAAGTGGAGGTCGGTGTAAATAATACTAAACAGGAGTGATTAATAAGACTGGTATTTGTAAAATGAAAGATAAAATATAAATCTAAGATTTTCTCCAAAAATTATCATCATCAGCAATTTTAAACATGGTGTTAGAACTTAAAATAAGCAAATATATTCAGAGAGTGTTGAACATTCTACCTAATTCAACAGTTTAGGATGTTGAGTTTCACGATGCATTTGATATTGATACTGGGGCATATAAAATGAACTAAGATAAAGCATTATCTGAAGCAAAATTAGCAATACGTTATTTTTTTTTATATATTAATTTTGTTGTGGTAATTAAGTGGAAATATATAGTAGTTTTGGAAAAAGGGAAAAAAAAGGGAAGGAAATTGAGATAGAGGATAATTAATTTTTTTTTAGTGAATCTTTTCCAGGAGTTTGCTGGGCCCATCAAACAACTACAAAACCAAAAGTAAGATTCATGTGAGTTTGTATACTTTAAAATTAAATTTCTTTTTTTTTCCTTCTATCAGTTATAATTTTGTTATTTTTTTTTCTCATCGGATCATTTAGTAAAGAAAATTTGGTTCACTTTCTTTTATGTTAAATTTGATAAAGTTAGAGTAGTTTTTTTTACTTTTATGAATTTTAGTATGGTATTTCTTGTGGAATTTAAATAAAATTCGAATTTTTCTTGATTAAGAAAAGAAAAGAATAGCCGTCTGTTTAAAGTTAAAATTAATATTAAATTAAATTTAGTAAAGAAAATTTTGGTCACTTTCTTTTATGTTAAATTTGATAAAGTTAGAGTAGCTTTTTTTACTTTTATGAATTTTAGTATGGTATTTCTTGTGGCATTTAAATAAAATTAGAATTTTTCTTGATTAAGAAAAGAAAAGAATAGCCGTCTGTTTAAAGTTAAAATTAAGTTTTTTGGTATCTCTTTTAATTTTTTTTGTTTTGGATAAATAGATATATGGACATAAGAAATAATAAAATAATGTTTGACTAAGAAAGTTTTTATTTTGAGATGTTCTAATCTACCTATTTCCCTATCCTTTTTTTTCCCCGGTTGCGTCGGCCCCACCATCTAATGCATGGCCTCTCTCTTTAGGTTGAGAGGGATGCAGCAATGGCCCATTCCCTCATTGATTTCTTTTCTCCTACGTGTAGTCTTTCCCCTGGACGCGGTTTTTTTCTGAGCCATGTGCTCCGTCTGTTGCATAACGCAGCTTTTTCTTTTGCGAGATATGTTTCCCAGTTGTTGTGACAAGACCCACCCCTACGCTCTACCGCTATAGCCGCGCATAGCAAGCTCGCAACACAGTCACAGCCAAAGCAACTGGGGAATTGTGCGTATCATACGGTCACCATTGGGGTGTGGCCTCGACCACGATTGAACGAACAATATAATAAATGGCGCCCAACGTAAGGCAGTCGAGAGTCGGCAGAGTAGGAGATGGGACTCCGTATTACTTTGCGTCGAGGTGCAACGTGTTAAACGTTGCCCTCTACTCCCCATCGTTGCAGTTTTGCAAGTTTTTTTATGCTTCACGCACCCTTGATCGATTCTCTGGCTGTTGAGCTTTTCTAGTTTTTTTTTTAATTATTTATTAGTATTAGCTCAGATCGCTCTGCATGAGCAATGGCTTAGTCTTATTCTTTTTCCAAATCTGATCTTCATGAGTACTTTTCCATTCTGAAACCAAGGCTATTGGTATTATCTTTGAACAGATAGGAGGCTGTGCCTCTTGTTCTGCGGATATGACAGAAAACCTATAGCTCAATCAAGTGAGCGGACCCTGAAGGAAATCACCTAGGAATTAAATTCTCGAATCTGTGTTCTTGGCCAGGCCGAGTCACTGCGGATTATTCTTGGGAAGTTTCTGTCAGGAAGTCATGTTTTAACTCAAAGGAATTGATTCTTGAATCTGTGTTCTTGGCTATGCCAAGTCACTGCGGATCATCTTGAGAGGAATAACTGGCTGTTTACCATCACCGCTCCTTGCTTTTGGTAGTACTCTTCAAATTCTCATATTTTAAATTTAGCCAGCTCAACAACCCTGAGCTCCTTGCATAAATATGCCACCGTCGGCCTGCACGGCAACTACTTTTACCATTACACAACCATTAAGGTTATACCATTGGAGCTCAAGCGGCAAACATCAACCGTATTTTACATTGGATGGTGGTGCGATGACAACATTACAGTGAGCACTAGGCTCACTTTATAAAACGTAATCCTGTCCCCAGTTTAATACCTTACCACATCCTACATCCCTTTTCCTTCAAATTTTGGTAATGACGGATTAGGACATCTCAAATACAATTTATGAAATAATCTTGAAAAGCTTTTTTTGAAAATAAATAACCAATTAAATTTAAAATTAAACATTAGTTAATATTAAGTATTGCATATAATCTTGAAAATATTAAACGTACTGTAGTACCTTGAATCCACTGATACATAAAACTTCAACCGGAAAAGGGACCAAGGCCAAAATGCCTAGGTCATCTACCACTGGAACCTTGCCAGCAGACAATCATAAGCCACATACTATTACTACTTATGAAAGCACAGACCTGAGCTTAAATCCCAACGGGTCTAGTATTTCGGGAGAAGCCGAAGAGATGATGGTTAGATTGGAATCAACCATACCGATTACACGACCTTCAGACAATTTATGTTCAACCCCCACGATTTCCCACACTGGATAAATGGGGCATCAAGTTTGAAGGAATTAATGGAAAGCGCACGGTCGAAGAATTTCTTCGCCACTTCGATTCTCTCTGTAATATTTACAACGCCAGATGGGAACATCTCAATCAAAATTTTCATTTGTTACTGGGAGGTCCAGCATTACGTTGGATTATGAGACTGTCAATGACTATTTTGAAAAAGTTTTGGGTCTACGGCATCAAATGTCTCTTTCAATCCCCGAAAAAGAATTCGTAAGGGTGCTATATCGATTATTGCGACGGGATATAGCTTATCCAGTAGGCATTTCATATATAAATACTATAGAGGAGTTGAGACACAGATGTTTGATCATTGAAGGCAGAGAAGGACCACCTCAGTCGGGACGCTCTAGATATGTAAATCCTAGGCACATCCAGGAGTTACAGCAGGATAACTACCAGCCTCAAAACTTTGGACCTGTAGAGGAGGTTCAACACAACAAGTAAAGCCGAGCTGCGAGCCAACGTACATGGACTTGTTGGAATTGCCAACGTACAGGCCATGGTTTCATGGATTGTGATGAAGAAATCAAACGGAAATTCTGTTTCTCCTGCGGTAGGAATGGAGTAATGAAACCTCACTGTCCGAAATGTAATCCGGGAAACTCTCCCCGAGAGCGGAAGATCTTCGGCCCGCCGCACTCGGAACAAAAATAATGGCCGACCCATCACCAAAACTGACTATCCTTCCCCGAGCCCCTCCTCCAGAGCCACCGTTGGTAATGCAAACTCCTCCTAGCAAGTCTTTGCATGAACGTTGGAAGGCTTACCGAGAGGCTCGAGAAAGGATACTCGGTTCGGTTGACTATAACACATACCCAAATTTGAATTCATTATATTGGGGAAAATTTCAAATTAAACGGGCCCGCAGAATTCGAGAATATTGGGAAAAGGTACAACGACATCAGCGCTATATTCATGAATCAGTTTTAGATCGCAACGGCGACTTACGTCCATTTTTAAATGTTCAAATAGGAAACGAAAATATTACGGGCCTACTAGACAGTGGCGCTAGTGTCAGCTGTTTGGGAGTAGGAAGTGAAGATCTTTTGCGTCGCTTAAATCTTAAATATACCCTTATGCATTTCCAAATTCAAACTGCAAAAGGTAAAGGCCAGAAAATCATAGGTCGTGTTAGTACCAATCTCACATTTAGAGGAAAATCTGTATTGTTAGATCTGTTTATTGTTCCCAGTCTACAACAAGTACTTTATTTAGGAATAGATTTCTGGAAAAAGGTAGGACTAGCACCCGTTTTTCTGGAAGAATTATCTTCTGGAAGAATCTTCTTCTCCCATCTTTGGCCGGATGATAATAATATTGACCCACAGATGCACTCCTTGTCACCCGCTGAAAGGCAACTTCTTGATGCCGTGATCACTAAATTTCCTTCTTACAGGGACGAAAGGTTAGGTAGGACCACTCTGGAGGAGCATATCATAGACGTAGGTGATTCGCCGTCTATTAAGCAGCGTCATTATCCAGTTTCTCCTGCGATTCAACAACTAATGTATGCAGAGTCGGATAGGATGCTGGACTTAGGAGTCATCGAAGAAAGCCAAAGCGCTTGGAACTCCCCAGTAGTCCTTGTTCGGAAACCTGGGAAGGTTCGACTGTGTTTGGACTCTCGCAAGGTCAATGCTGTTCCCAAGAAGGATGCATATCCTATTGGTATAATTGAAGGTATTCTAGGTCGCCTTCACGATAAAAAATTTATTACTAGCTTAGACTTGAAAGACGCCTTCTGGCAGATAGGGCTTGAGAAATTATCTAGAGACAAAACGGCGTTCACAGTACCTGGAAAACGCTTTATCAGTTTAAGGTTATGCCGTTTGGCTTGTGTAACGCCCCACAGAGAATGGCTCCCCTTATGGATAAGGTGATCACCGCTCATCTAAGGCCTAACGTCTTCATATACCTAAATGATCTTTTAGTAATTAGCCCTACTTTCGAATTACACTTAGAGACGCTTCGTGAAACAGCTGATTGCCTACGTAAGGCCGGGCTTACCATTAATGTTCAGAAAAGCAGTTTTTGCAGGAGGGAAGTCAAGTACCTTGGTTTTATTGTTGGTGAGTCAGGTCTTCGTACTGACCCTCAGAAAGTATCAGCCATGGAAGAGCTTCCAGTCCCAAAGACCTCAAAACAACTCCAGCGGTTTTTAGGAATGACTGGTTGGTACAGAAGGTTCATTGCCGACTATTCCTCCGTGTCAAGCCCCCTGACAGACTTGTTAAAAGGCTCTAGAGGACCAAAAGGATTTAACTGGAATGAAGAAGCTCAACAATCTTTTGATACCCTTAAAAGAAAATTAATAGAGGCACCCACGTTAGTCAACCCAGATTTCACAAAACGATTCTTCATCCAGTGTGATGCAAGTAAAATAGGAATTGGAAGCGTTCTTTTCCAAAAAGACCAAGAAGGTGGAGAGAGACCGATAGCTTTTATGTCCCAGAAGCTCAATTCAGCTCAGCGCAACTACAGTATCACTGAGCTCGAGTGTTTTGCAGCAGTGCTGAGCGTGAAAAAGTTTCGAGCTTACGTGGAAGGTCATAGTTTCACTATTATAACCGACCACGCTAGTTTGAAATAGCTGATGGGACAAAAAGACCTCGGGGGAAGGCTGGCGCGTTGGAGTTTGAAGCTTCAGGCATTCGACTTCGAAATAGAGCATAGGAAAGGGAGCCAGAACGTGGTACCGGATGCATTATCCCAGGCATATCCAGAGGAGATGGCAGAATTGGAAAGAGTTAGTTGTATGGTGGACCTTGGTTCCCCGTAATTCTCTTCCTAGAAGTATAAGGAATTAAAGGAAACCATCATACAAAACTCACAAAGACTCCCCGATTTGTGTGTTTCTGATGGGTATGTGTATAAACGAACTGAAGCACGTTCTGGTGACCAAGTACAAGAGGATAATGCGTGAAAGCTTTGGATTCCAGCGGAGCTGACCGATGTCCTCGTGAGAATGGCTCACAGCCCACCAATGATGTCACACGGAGGAATATCGAAAACCTTAGACAGGCTACGTGAAAATTATTACTGGCCTAACATTGCAGCGCAAGTTCGCGACTTTATTCAAAATTGTACTGACTGTAAAGAAACGAAGGCACCCAATTGTATCTTACGTCCAGCCATGGGCAAGGAAAGGAAAACACAACGACCATGGCAAAACCTGGTTATTGATTTGTTAGGTCCATACCCAAGGTCGAAAGAAGGAAATATTGGAATTCTTGTGGTAGTTGACCACTTCACGAAATTTCCGCTGCTGCATGCCATGAAAAGATTTACCACCGAGGGCATTGTCAAATTTTCTGACAATGGATCACAATTTTGCTCCAAGCAATTCGATAGGTTGTTGACAAAATACGGAATACGACATTTCAAGACGGCTTTATATTCTCCTCAAGCCAATGCTTCGGAGAGGTTGAATAGGTCTATCCTGGCGGCCATACGAACATACATACTGGAGGATCAACGAGAGTGGGACCAATATCTGAGCCATATAGGCTTTGCATTGCGTAGTGCAACGCGCTCAGCAATTGGGCAATCACCATACCATCTGCTGTATGGTCAGAACATGGTTAGTCACGGGTCGGCTTATGAGCTCTTTCAGAAGCTAAGTGATCTGAGAGGGGAGAACAGGGTGGTCTTGAACTTGTCTGATAAGATAACCTGTCTGCATGAGGAGGCAAGACATCACCTGTATCAAGCTTATGAACGAAGTGCAAAATCGTATAATCTGCGGTCCAAAGAAGTGAATTACCAACCTGGGCAGGAAGTATACAGGAGGAATTTCACACAATCATCCTTTAAGAATTGCTTTAATGCTAAGTTATCAAAGAAATTCTTGAAAGCTAGGATTGTAAAGAAAAAGGGAAACTCTCTCTATGAGCTCGAAGACCTGCAGGGACGTGCTTTAGGTGTTTATCACGCTAAAGATCTGAAACAGTGACCCCTCTCGTTCACTATGCAATCATTCTTCTTACATTTTTTTTTTGCTGTCCATCATAAATTTCGATTCGTATCCCACGTCCTTCTGTTTGGACCAAATAAAGCGTTACATAATCAAGGAAGAGTTGTCTTTCATCACAAATATCCACGGAGCATCATTTTGACTATCTGGCATACTTTTCACAGCAAAGCTACATAGATCATAAATTGTTTTTCTATTTTATCCTCCGGTGGTCCATAAGACTTTGTTATTTTTTTTTTACTTTAAAGCCCGGCTAGCTCAGTCGGTAGAGCATGAGACTCTTAATCTCAGGGTCGTGGGTCGAGCCACACGTAAGGATGGGTTCTCCAGCTATCTCTGTGCCTCTTCGTGACGCAGAGCTACCTGTTTTGTAACGAACCCTGTCTATTATTAGGCCAAACGCTAATTATGATTTGGGAAAAAAAAATTTTTTTTTTACCTTTCTTTATATAATACTAGACTAGTATCAATACAAAAATTGTGACCAAATATCAAGTGGTTACATTTGGTCCACAGTGGGTGATCAAACAAATCTTAAGTATTTAAGGGTTTAAAGTGACTAAATGTCAAGTGGTTACATTTGGTCTATATTATTGTAAAATTATTGAGACAAAAAAAATTTTTTTTTCTTATTATTTAAGGGACTCTTGGTCCATTTGCGTGGTCAAGATGCAAGCACTTGAGAGTGTTTCCTTATCTGGAAAGCATAAAATATCTAATTTATGGGAAACGTCATTAACTTGAATGAGGGAAAGCTGAGATGTAACTTGCATGTTAGAATTTTATTATTTTTTTTTTGTGTGGATCGGGATAAGGGTATTGGCAATTAGATGGGTTGCGTCAGTCGGGGCCAGATTTTAGTAGAAGGCAGAGCTCCGTTCGTTGTGGCTCTGACTTTACTGTAATTAATTACTAAATAATAGTAAAGTTTTCTATTAAATAAACCGTTTAATAATTTATGATCAATGAAAAAAAAAACAAAAGAATTGAGCGCTGCGTAGATGTATATTTTGGCGATCATAATAAAATTAAAAGTGAAGATTGTGAAAAAAAAAACTTGTTGAAGTGTTCTTGAGTCTTGAAATTAAAAATTGTAGGAACTAGAAAGCGTAAAAGTTAAGCGTGTAAGGAAGATGGCGTATATAACTGTTTATTTTTTTTAATTAATAAATTCCTGAAAATTCTAAACGACCAAAAAGTGGAGGTCGGTGTAAATAATACTAAACAGGAGTGATTAATAAGACTGGTATTTGTAAAATGAAAGATAAAATATAAATCTAAGATTTTCTCCAAAAATTATCATCATCAGCAATTTTAAACATGGTGTTAGAACTTAAAATAAGCAAATATATTCAGAGAGTGTTGAACATTCTACCTAATTCAACAGTTTAGGATGTTGAGTTTCACGATGCATTTGATATTGATACTGGGGCATATAAAATGAACTAAGATAAAGCATTATCTGAAGCAAAATTAGCAATACGTTATTTTTTTTTATATATTAATTTTGTTGTGGTAATTAAGTGGAAATATATAGTAGTTTTGGAAAAAGGGAAAAAAAAGGGAAGGAAATTGAGATAGAGGATAATTAATTTTTTTTTAGTGAATCTTTTCCAGGAGTTTGCTGGGCCCATCAAACAACTACAAAACCAAAAGTAAGATTCATGTGAGTTTGTATACTTTAAAATTAAATTTCTTTTTTTTTTCCTTCTATCAGTTATAATTTTGTTATTTTTTTTTCTCATCGGATCATTTAGTAAAGAAAATTTGGTTCACTTTCTTTTATGTTAAATTTGATAAAGTTAGAGTAGTTTTTTTTACTTTTATGAATTTTAGTATGGTATTTCTTGTGGAATTTAAATAAAATTCGAATTTTTCTTGATTAAGAAAAGAAAAGAATAGCCGTCTGTTTAAAGTTAAAATTAATATTAAATTAAATTTAGTAAAGAAAATTTTGGTCACTTTCTTTTATGTTAAATTTGATAAAGTTAGAGTAGCTTTTTTTACTTTTATGAATTTTAGTATGGTATTTCTTGTGGCATTTAAATAAAATTAGAATTTTTCTTGATTAAGAAAAGAAAAGAATAGCCGTCTGTTTAAAGTTAAAATTAAGTTTTTTGGTATCTCTTTTAATTTTTTTTGTTTTGGATAAATAGATATATGGACATAAGAAATAATAAAATAATGTTTGACTAAGAAAGTTTTTATTTTGAGATGTTCTAATCTACCTATTTCCCTATCCTTTTTTTTCCCCGGTTGCGTCGGCCCCACCATCTAATGCATGGCCTCTCTCTTTAGGTTGAGAGGGATGCAGCAATGGCCCATTCCCTCATTGATTTCTTTTCTCCTACGTGTAGTCTTTCCCCTGGACGCGGTTTTTTTCTGAGCCATGTGCTCCGTCTGTTGCATAACGCAGCTTTTTCTTTTGCGAGATATGTTTCCCAGTTGTTGTGACAAGACCAACCCCTACGCTCTACCGCTATAGCCGCGCATAGCAAGCTCGCAACACAGTCACAGCCAAAGCAACTGGAGAATTGTGCGTATCATTCGGTCACCATTGGGGTGTGGCCTCGACCACGATTGAACGAACAATATAATAAATGGCGCCCAACGTAAGGCAGTCGAGAGTCGGCAGAGTAGGAGATGGCTCTCCGTATTACTTTGCGTCGAGGTGCAACGTGTTAAACGTTGCCCCCTACTCCCCATCGTTGCAGTTTTGCAAGTTTTTTTATGCTTCACGCACCCTTGATCGATTCTCTGGCTGTTGAGCTTTTCTAGTTTTTTTTTTATTATTTATTAGTATTAGCTCAGATCGCTCTGCATGAGCAATGGCTTAGTCTTATTCTTTTTCCAAATCTGATCTTCATGTGTACTTTTCCATTCTGAAACCAAGGCTACTGGTATTATCTTTGAACAGATAGGAGGCTGTGCCTCTTGTTCTGCGGATATGACAGAAAACCTATAGCTCAATCAAGTGAGCGGACCCTGAAGGAAATCACCTAGGAATTAAATTCTCGAATCTGTGTTCTTGGCCAGGCCAAGTCACTGCGGATTATTCTTGGGAAGTTTCTGTCAGGAGGTCATGTTTTAACTCAAAGGAATTGATTCTTGAATCTGTGTTCCTGGCTATGCCAAGTCACTGCGGATCATCTTGAGAGGAATAACTGGCTGTTTACCATCACCGCTCCTTGCTTTTGGTAGTACTCTTCAAATTCTCATATTTTAAATTTAGCCAGCTCAACAACCCTGAGCTCCTTGCATAAATATGCCACCGTCGGCCTGCACGGCAATTACTTTTACCATTACAGAACCATTAAGGTTGTACCATTGGAGCTCAAGCGGCAAACATCAACCGTATTTTACATTGGATGGTGGTGCGATGACAACATTACAGTGAGCACTAGGCTCACTTTATAAAACGTAATCCTGTCCCCAGTTTAATACCTTACAACATCCTACTTCCCTTTTCCTTCAAATTTTGGTAATGGCAGATTAGGACATCTCAAATATAATTTATGAAATAATCTTGAAAAGCTTTTTTTGAAAATAAATAACCAATTAAATTTAAAATTAAACATTAGTTAATATTAAGTATTGCATATAATCTTGAAAATATTAAACGTACTGTAGTACCTTGAATCCACTGATACATAAAACTTCAACCGGAAAAGGGACCAAGGCCAAAATGCCTAGGTCATCTACCACTGGAACCTTGCCAGCAGACAATCATAAGCCACATACTATTACTACTTATGAAAGCACAGACCTGAGCTTAAATCCCAACGGGTCTAGTATTTCGGGAGAAGCCGAAGAGATGATGGTTAGATTGGAATCAACCATACCGATTACACGACCTTCAGACAATTTATGTTCAACCCCCACGATTTCCCACACTGGATAAATGGGGCATCAAGTTTGAAGGAATTAATGGAAAGCGCACGGTCGAAGAATTTCTTCGCCACTTCGATTCTCTCTGTAATATTTACAACGCCAGATGGGAACATCTCAATCAAAATTTTCATTTGTTACTGGGAGGTCCAGCACTACCTTGGTATCTTAATGGGAAGGGATCCTTTTTGTGATTGGCCTCGCATTAAAGAAGCCTTACTGCAAATGTATGGATCTCGTGCTGCAGAACTGGATATTATCATGACAATAATGAATGAAAAACAAAGGGATTATGAGACTGTCAATGACTATTTTGAAAAAGTTTTGGGTCTACGGCATCAAATGTCTCTTTCAATCCCCGAAAAAGAATTCGTAAGGGTGCTATATCGATTATTGCGACGGGATATAGCTTATCCAGTAGGCATTTCATATATAAATACTATAGAGGAGTTGAGACACAGATGTTTGATCATTGAAGGCAGAGAAGTACCACCTCAGTCGGGACGCTCTAGATATGTAAATCCTAGGCACATCCAGGAGTTACAGCAGGATAACTACCAGCCTCAAAACTTTGGACCTGTAGAGGAGGTTCAACACAACAAGTAAAGCCGAGCTGCGAGCCAACGTACATGGACTTGTTGGAATTGCCAACGTACAGGCCATGGTTTCATGGATTGTGATGAAGAAATCAAACGGAAATTCTGTTTCTCCTGCGGTAGGGATGGAGTAATGAAACCTCACTGTCCGAAATGTAATCCGGGAAACTCTCCCCGAGAGCGGAAGATCTTCGGCCCGCCGCACTCGGAACAAAAATAATGGCCGACCCATCACCAAAACTGACTATCCTTCCCCGAGCCCCTCCTCCAGAGCCACCGTTGGTAATGCAAACTCCTCCTAGCAAGTCTTTGCATGAACGTTGGAAGGCTTACCGAGAGGCTCGAGAAAGGATACTCGGTTCGGTTGACTATAACACATACCCAAATTTGAATTCATTATATTGGGGAAAATTTCAAATTAAACGGGCCCGCAGAATTCGAGAATATTGGGAAAAGGTACAACGACATCAGCACTATATTCATGAATCAGTTTTAGATCGCAACGGCGACTTACGTCCATTTTTAAATGTTCAAATAGGAAACGAAAATATTACGGGCCTACTAGACAGTGGCGCTAGTGTCAGCTGTTTGGGAGTAGGAAGTGAAGATCTTTTGCGTCGCTTAAATCTTAAATATACCCTTATGCATTTCCAAATTCAAACTGCAAAAGGTAAAGGCCAGAAAATCATAGGTCGTGTTAGTACCAATCTCACATTTAGAGGAAAATCTGTATTGTTAGATCTGTTTATTGTTCCCAGTCTACAACAAGTACTTTATTTAGGAATAGATTTCTGGAAAAAGGTAGGACTAGCACCCGTTTTTCTGGAAGAATTATCTTCTGGAAGAATCTTCTTCTCCCATCTTTGGCCGGATGATAATAATATTGACCCACAGATGCACTCCTTGTCACCCGCTGAAAGGCAACTTCTTGATGCCGTGATCACTAAATTTCCTTCTTACAGGGACGAAAGGTTAGGTAGGACCACTCTGGAGGAGCATATCATAGACGTAGGTGATTCGCCGTCTATTAAGCAGCGTCATTATCCAGTTTCTCCTGCGATTCAACAACTAATGTATGCAGAGTCGGATAGGATGCTGGACTTAGGAGTCATCGAAGAAAGCCAAAGCGCTTGGAACTCCCCAGTAGTCCTTGTTCGGAAACCTGGGAAGGTTCGACTGTGTTTGGACTCTCGCAAGGTCAATGCTGTTCCCAAGAAGGATGCATATCCTATTGGTATAATTGAAGGTATTCTAGGTCGCCTTCACGATAACAAATTTATTACTAGCTTAGACTTGAAAGACGCCTTCTGGCAGATAGGGCTTGAGAAATTATCTAGAGACAAAACGGCGTTCACAGTACCTGGAAAACCGCTTTATCAGTTTAAGGTTATGCCGTTTGGCTTGTGTAACGCCCCACAGAGAATGGCTCCCCTTATGGATAAGGTGATCACCGCTCATCTAAGGCCTAACGTCTTCATATACCTAAATGATCTTTTAGTAATTAGCCCTACTTTCGAATTACACTTAGAGACGCTTCGTGAAACAGCTGATTGCCTACGTAAGGCCGGGCTTACCATTAATGTTCAGAAAAGCAGTTTTTGCAGGAGGGAAGTCAAGTACCTTGGTTTTATTGTTGGTGAGTCAGGTCTTCGTACTGACCCTCAGAAAGTATCAGCCATGGAAGAGCTTCCAGTCCCAAAGACCTCAAAACAACTCCAGCGGTTTTTAGGAATGACTGGTTGGTACAGAAGGTTCATTGCCGACTATTCCTCCGTGTCAAGCCCCCTGACAGACTTGTTAAAAGGCTCTAGAGGACCAAAAGGATTTAACTGGAATGAAGAAGCTCAACAATCTTTTGATACCCTTAAAAGAAAATTAATAGAGGCACCCACGTTAGTCAACCCAGATTTCACAAAACGATTCTTCATCCAGTGTGATGCAAGTAAAATAGGAATTGGAAGCGTTCTTTTCCAAAAAGACCAAGAAGGTGGAGAGAGACCGATAGCTTTTATGTCCCAGAAGCTCAATTCAGCTCAGCGCAACTACAGTATCACTGAGCTCGAGTGTTTTGCAGCAGTGCTGAGCGTGAAAAAGTTTCGAGCTTACGTGGAAGGTCATAGTTTCACTATTATAACCGACCACGCTAGTTTGAAATAGCTGATGGGACAAAAAGACCTCGGGGGAAGGCTGGCGCGTTGGAGTTTGAAGCTTCAGGCATTCGACTTCGAAATAGAGCATAGGAAAGGGAGCCAGAACGTGGTACCGGATGCATTATCCCGGGCATATCCAGAGGAGATGGCAGAATTGGAAAGAGTTAGTTGTATGGTGGACCTTGGTTCCCCGTAATTCTCTTCCTAGAAGTATAAGGAATTAAAGGAAACCATCATACAAAACTCACAAAGACTCCCCGATTTGTGTGTTTCTGATGGGTATGTGTATAAACGAACTGAAGCACGTTCTGGTGACCAAGTACAAGAGGATAATGCGTGAAAGCTTTGGATTCCAGCGGAGCTGACCGATGTCCTCGTGAGAATGGCTCACAGCCCACCAATGATGTCACACGGAGGAATATCGAAAACCTTAGACAGGCTACGTGAAAATTATTACTGGCCTAACATTGCAGCGCAAGTTCGCGACTTTATTCAAAATTGTACTGACTGTAAAGAAACGAAGGCACCCAATTGTATCTTACGTCCAGCCATGGGCAAGGAAAGGAAAACACAACGACCATGGCAAAACCTGGTTATTGATTTGTTAGGTCCATACCCAAGGTCGAAAGAAGGAAATATTGGAATTCTTGTGGTAGTTGACCACTTCACGAAATTTCCGCTGCTGCATGCCATGAAAAGATTTACCACCGAGGGCATTGTCAAATTTTCTGACAATGGATCACAATTTTGCTCCAAGCAATTCGATAGGTTGTTGACAAAATACGGAATACGACATTTCAAGACGGCTTTATATTCTCCTCAAGCCAATGCTTCGGAGAGGGTGAATAGGTCTATCCTGGCGGCCATACGAACATACATACTGGAGGATCAACGAGAGTGAGACCAATATCTGAGCCATATAGGCTTTGCATTGCGTAGTGCAACGCGCTCAGCAATTGGGCAATCACCATACCATCTGCTGTATGGTCAGAACATGGTTAGTCACGGGTCAGCCTATGAGCTCTTTCAGAAGCTAAGTGATCTGAGAGGGGAGAACAGGGTGGTCTTGAACTTGTCTGATAAGATAACCTGTCTGCATGAGGAGGCAAGACATCACCTGTATCAAGCTTATGAACGAAGTGCAAAATCGTATAATCTGCGGTCCAAAGAAGTGAATTACCAACCTGGGCAGGAAGTATACAGGAGGAATTTCACACAATCATCCTTTAAGAATTGCTTTAATGCTAAGTTATCAAAGAAATTCTTGAAAGCTAGGATTGTAAAGAAAAAGGGAAACTCTCTCTATGAGCTCGAAGACCTGCAGGGACGTGCTTTAGGTGTTTATCACGCTAAAGATCTGAAACAGTGACCCCTCTCGTTCACTATGCAATCATTCTTCATACATTTTTTTTTTGCTGTCCATCATAAATTTCGATTCGTATCCCACGTCCTTCTGTTTGGACCAAATAAAGCGTTACATAATCAAGGAAGAGTTGTCTTTCATCACAAATATCCACGGAGCATCATTTTGACTATCTGGCATACTTTTCACAGCAAAGCTACATAGATCATAAATTGTTTTTCTATTTTATCCTCCGGTGGTCCATAAGACTTTGTTATTTTTTTTTTACTTTAAAGCCCGGCTATCTCAGTCGGTAGAGCATGAGACTCTTAATCTCAGGGTCGTGGGTCGAGCCACACGTAAGGATGGGTTCTCCAGCTATCTCTGTGCCTCTTCGTGACGCAGAGCTACCTGTTTTGTAACGAACCCTGTCTATTATTAGGCCAAACGCTAATTATGATTTGGGAAAAAAAAATTTTTTTTTTACCTTTCTAGACTAGTATCAATACAAAAATTGTGACCAAATATCAAGTGGTTACATTTGGTCCACAGTGGGTGATCAAACAAATCTTAAGTATTTAAGGGTTTAAAGTGACTAAATGTCAAGTGGTTACATTTGGTCTATATTATTGTAAAATTATTGAGACAAAAAAAAATTTTTTTTCTTATTATTTAAGGGACTCTTGGTCCATTTGCGTGGTCAAGATGCGAGCACTTGAGAGTGTTTCCTTATCTGGAAAGCATAAAATATCTAATTTATGGGAAACGTCATTAACTTGAATGAGGGAAAGTTGAGATGTAACTTGCATGTTAGAATTTTATTATTTTTTTTTTGTGTGGATCGGGATAAGGGTATTGGCAATTAGATGGGTTGTGAAAACATTTTTTGAAGTCAGTCGGGGCCAGATTTTAGTAGAAGGCAGAGCCCCGTTCGTTGTGGCTCTGACTTTACTGTAATTAATTACTAAATAATAGTAAAGTTTTCTATTAAATAAACCGTTTAATAATTTATGATCAATGAAAAAAAAAACAAAAGAATTGAGCGCTGCGTAGATGTATATTTTGGCGATCATAATAAAATTAAAAGTGAAGATTGTGAAAAAAAAAAACTTGTTGAAGTGTTCTTGAATCTTGAAATTAAAAATTGTAGGAACTAAAAAGCGTAAAAGTTAAGCGTGTAAGGAAGATGGCGTATATAAATGTTTATTTTTTTTAATTAATAAATTCCTGAAAATTCTAAACGACCAAAAAGTGGAGGTCGGTGTAAATAATACTAAACACGAGTGATTAATAAGACTGATATTTGTAAAATGAAAGATAAAATATAAATCTAAGATTTTCTCCAAAAATTATCATCATCAGCAATTTTAAACATGGTGTTAGAACTTAAAATAAACAAATATATTCAGAGAGTGTTGAACATTCTAATTCAACAGTTTAGGATGTTGAGTTTCACGATGCATTTGATATTGATACTGGGGCATATAAAATGAACTAAGATGAAGCATTATCTGAAGCAAAATTAGCAATACGTTATTTTTTTTATATATTAATTTTGTTGTGGTGATTAAGTGGAAATATATAGTAGTTTTGGAAAAAGGGGAAAAAAAAGGGAAGGAAATTGAGATAGAGGATAATTAATTTTTTTTGGTTAAAAGAAAAATATATTATATTTTTTTTTAGTGAATCTTTTCCAGGAGTTTGCTGGGCCCATCAAACAACTACAAAACCAAAAGTAAGATTCATGTGAGTTTGTATACTTTAAAATTCAATTTCTTTTTTTTTTCCTTCTATCAGTTACAATTTTGTTATTTTTTTTCCTCATCGGATCATTTAGTAAAGAAAATTTGGTTCACTTTCTTTTATGTTAAATTTGATAAAGTTAGAGTAGCTCTTTTTACTTTTATGAATTTTAGTATGGTATTTCTTGTGGAATTTAAATAAAATTAGAATTTTTCTTGATTAAGAAAAAAAAAGAATAGCCGTCTGCTTAAAGTTAAAATTAAGTTTTTTGGTATCTCTTTTAATTTTTTTTGTTTTGGATAAATAGATATATGGACATAAGAAATAATAAAATAATGTTTGACTAAGAAAGTTTTTATTTTGAGATGTTCTAATCTACCTATTTCCCTATCCTTTTTTTTCCCCGGTTGCGTCGGCCCCACCATCTAATGCATGGCCTCTCTCTTTAGGTTGAGAGGGATGCAGCAATGGCCCATTCCCTCATTGATTTCTTTTCTATTACGTGTAGTCTTTCCCCTGGACGCGGTTTTTTTCTGAGCCATGTGCTCCGTCTGTTGCATAACGCAGCTTTTTCTTTTGCGAGATATGTTTCCCAGTTGTTGTGACAAGACCCACCCCTACGCTCTACCGCTATAGCCGCGCATAGCAAGCTCGCAACACAGTCACAGCCAAAGCAACTGGAGAATTGTGCGCATCATTCGGTCACCATTGGGGTGTGGCCTCGACCACGATTGAACGAACAATATAATAAATGGCGCCCAACGTAAGGCAGTCGAGATTCGGCAGAGTAGGAGATGGCTCTCCGTATTACTTTGCGTCGAGGTGCAACGTGTTAAACGTTGCCCCCTACACCCCATCGTTGCAGTTTTGCAAGTTTTTTTATGCTTCACGCACCCTTGATCGATTCTCTGGCTGTTGAGCTTTTCTAGTTTTTTTTTATTATTTATTAGTATTAGCTCAGATCGCTCTGCATGAGCAATGGCTTAGTCTTATTCTTTTTCCAAATCTGATCTTCATGTGTACTTTTCCATTCTGAAACCAAGGCTACTGGTATTATCTTTGAACAGATAGGAGGATGTGCCTCTTGTTCTGCGGATATGACAGAAAACCTATAGCTCAATCAAGTGAGCGGACCCTGAAGGAAATCACCTAGGAATTAAATTCTCGAATCTGTGTTCTTGGCCAGGCCGAGTCACTGCGGATTATTCTTGGGAAGTTTCTGTCAGGAGGTCATGTTTTAACTCAAAGGAATTGATTCTTGAATCTGTGTTCTTGGCTATGCCAAGTCACTGCGGATCATCTTGAGAGGAATAACTGGCTGTTTACCATCACCGCTCCTTGCTTTTGGTAGTACTCTTCAAATTCTCATATTTTAAATTTAGCCAGCTCAACAACCCTGAGCTCCTTGCATAAATATGCCACCGTCGGCCTGCACGGCAATTACTTTTACCATTACACAACCATTATGGTTATACCATTGGAGCTCAAGCGGCAAACATAAACCGTATTTTACATTGGATGGTGGTGCGATGACAACATTACAGTGAGCACTAGGCTCACTTTATAAAACGTAATCCTGTCCCCAGTTTAATACCTTACAACATCCTACATCCCTTTTCCTTCAAATTTTGGTAATGGCAGATTAGGACATCTCAAATATAATTTATGAAATAATCTTGAAAAGCTTTTTTTGAAAATAAATAACCAATTAAATTTAAAATTAAACATTAGTTAATATTAAGCATATAATCTTGAAAATATTAAACGTACTGTAGTACCATGAATCCACTGATAAATAAAACTTCAACCGGAAAAGGGACCAAGGCCACAATGCCTAGGTCATCTACCACTGGGACCTTGCCAGCAGACAATCATAAGCCACTTACTATTACTACTTATGAAAGCACAGACCTGAGCTTAAATCCCAACGGGTCTAGTATTTCGGGAGAAGCCGAAGAGATGATGGTTAGATTGGAATCAACCATACCGGTTACACGACCTTCAGACAATTTATGTTCAAACCCCACGATATCCCACACTGGATAAATGGGGCATCAAGTTTGAAGGAATTAATGGAAAGCGCACGGTCGAAGAATTTCTTCGCCACTTCGATTCTCTCTGTAATATTTACAACGCCAGATGGGAACATCTCAATCAAAATTTTCATTTGTTACTGGGAGGTCCAGCACTACCTTGGTATCTTAATGGGAAGGGATCCTTTTTGTGATTGGCCTCGCATTAAAGAAGCCTTACTGCAAATGTATGGATCTCGTGCTTCAGACCTGGATATTATCATGACAATAATGAATGAAAAACAAAGGGATTATGAGACTGTCAATGACTATTTTGAAAAAGTTTTGGGTCTACGGCATCAAATGTCTCTTTCAATCCCCGAAAAAGAATTCGTAAGGGTGCTATATCGATTATTGCGACGGGATATAGCTTATCCAGTAGGCATTTCATATATAAATACTATAGAGGAGTTGAGACACAGATGTTTGATCATTGAAGGCAGAGAAGGACCACCTCAGTCGGGACGCTCTAGATATGTAAATCCTAGGCACATCCAGGAGTTACAGCAGGATAACTACCAGCCTCAAAACTTTGGACCTGTAGAGGAGGTTCAAAACAACAAGTAAAGCCGAGCTGCGAGCCAACGTACATGGACTTGTTGGAATTGCCAACGTACAGGCCATGGTTTCATGGATTGTGATGAAGAAATCAAACGGAAATTCTGTTTCTCCTGCGGTAGGGATGGAGTAATGAAACCTCACTGTCCGAAATGTAATCCGGGAAACTCTCCCCGAGAGCGGAAGATCTTCGGCCCGCCGCACTCGGAACAAAAATAATGGCCGACCCATCACCAAAACTGACTATCCTTCCCCGAGCCCCTCCTCCAGAGCCACCGTTGGTAATGCAAACTCCTCCTAGCAAGTCTTTGCATGAGCGTTGGAAGGCTTACCGAGAGGCTCGAGAAAGGATACTCGGTTCGGTTGACTATAACACATACCCAAATTTGAATTCATTATATTGGGGAAAATTTCAAATTAAACGGGCCCGCAGAATTCGAGAATATTGGGAAAAGGTACAACGACATCAGCGCTATATTCATGAATCAGTTTTAGATCGCAAAGGCGACCTACGTCCATTTTTAAATGTTCAAATAGGAAACGAAAATATTACGGGCCTACTAGACAGTGGCGCTAGTGTCAGCTGTTTGGGAGTAGGAAGTGAAGATCTTTTGCGTCGCTTAAATTTTAAATATACCCTTATGCATTTCCAAATTCAAACTGCAAAAGGTAAAGGCCAGAAAATCATAGGTCGTGTTAGTACCAATCTCACATTTAGAGGAAAATCTGTATTGTTAGATCTGTTTATTGTTCCCAGTCTACAACAAGTACTTTATTTAGGAATAGATTTCTGGAAAAAGGTAGGACTAGCACCCGTTTTTCTGGAAGAATTATCTTCTGGAAGAATCTTCTTCTCCCATCTTTGGCCGGATGATAATAATATTGACCCACAGATGCACTCCTTGTCACCCGCTGAAAGGCAACTTCTTGATGCCGTGATCACTAAATTTCCTTCTTACAGGGATGAAAGGTTAGGTAGGACCACTCTGGAGGAGCATATCATCGACGTAGGTGATTCGCCCTCTATTAAGCAGCGTCATTATCCAGTTTCTCCTGCGATTCAACAACTAATGTATGCAGAGTCGGATAGGATGCTGGACTTAGGAGTCATCGAAGAAAGCCAAAGCGCTTGGAACTCCCCAGTAGTCCTTGTTCGGAAACCTGGGAAGGTTCAACTGTGTTTGGACTCTCGCAAGGTCAATGCTGTTCCCAAGAAGGATGCATATCCTATTGGTATAATTGAAGGTATTCTAGGTCGCCTTCACGATAGCAAATTTATTACTAGCTTAGACTTGAAAGACGCCTTCTGGCAGATAGGGCTTGAGAAATTATCTAGAGACAAAACGGCGTTCACAGTACCTGGAAAACCGCTTTATCAGTTTAAGGTTATGCCGTTTGGCTTTTGTAACGTCCCACAGAGAATGGCTCCCCTTATGGATAAGGTGATCACCGCTCATCTAAGGCCTAACGTCTTCATATACCTAAATGATCTTTTAGTAATTAGCCCTACTTTCGAATTACACTTAGAGACGCTTCGTGAAACAGCTGATTGCCTACGTAAGGCCGGGCTTACCATTAATGTTCAGAAAAGCAGTTTTTGCAGGAGGGAAGTCAAGTACCTTGGTTTTATTGTTGGTGAGTCAGGTCTTCGTACTGACCCTCAGAAAGTATCAGCCATGGTAGAGCTTCCAGTCCCAAAGACCTCAAAACAACTCGAGCGGTTTTTAGGAATGACTGGTTGGTACAGAAGGTTCATTGCCGACTATTCCTCCGTGTCAAGCCCCCTGACAGACTTGTTAAAAGGCTCTAGAGGACCAAAAGGATTTAACTGGAATGAAGAAGCTCAACAATCTTTTGATACCCTTAAAAGAAAATTAATAGAGGCACCCACGTTAGTCAACCCAGATTTCACAAAACGATTCTTCATCCAGTGTGATGCAAGTAAAATAGGAATTGGAAGCGTTCTTTTCCAAAAAGACCAAGAAGGTGGAGAGAGACCGATAGCTTTTATGTCCCAGAAGCTCAATTCAGCTCAGCGCAACTACAGTATCACTGAGCTCGAGTGTTTTGCAGCAGTGCTGAGCGTGAAAAAGTTTCGAGCTTACGTGGAAGGTCATAGTTTCACTATTATAACCGACCACGCGAGTTTGAAATAGCTGATGGGACAAAAAGACCTCGGGGGAAGGCTGGCGCGTTGGAGTTTGAAGCTTCAGGCATTCGACTTCGAAATAGAGCATAGGAAAGGGAGCCAGAACGTGGTACCGGATGCATTATCCCGGGCATATCCAGAGGAGATGGCAGAATTGGAAAGAGTTAGTTGTATGGTGGACCTTGGTTCCCCGTAATTCTCTTCCTAGGACTCAAACAACTACAAAACCAAAAGTAAGATTCATGTGAGTTTGTATACTTTAAAATTCAATTTCTTTTTTTTCTTCTATCAGTTACAATTTTGTTATTTTTTTTTCTCATCGGATCATTTAGTAAAGAAAATTTGGTTCACTTTCTTTTATGTTAAATTTGATAAAGTTAGAGTAGTTTTTTTTACTTTTATGAATTTTAGTATGGTATTTCTTGTGGAATTTAAATAAAATTAGAATCTTTCTTGATTAAGAAAAGAAAAGAATAGCCGTCTGTTTAAAGTTAAAATTAATATTAAATTAAATTTAGTAAAGAAAATTTTGGTCACTTTCTTTTATGTTAAATTTGATAAAGTTAGAGTAGTTTTTTTTCTTTTATGAATTTTAGTATGGTATTTCTTGTGGAATTTAAATAAGATTAGAATTTTTCTTGATTAAGAAAAGAAAAGAATAGCCGTCTGTTTAAAGTTAAAATTAAGTTTTTTTGGTATCTCTTTTAATTTTTTTTTGTTTTGGATAAATAGATATATGGACATAAGAAATAATCAAATAATGTTTAACTAAGAAAGTTTTTATTTTGAGATGTTCTGATCCACCTATTTCCCTATCCTTTTTTTCCCCGGTTTCGTCGGCCCCACCATTTAATGCATGGCCTCTCTCTTTAGGTTGAGAAGGATGCAGCAATGGCCCATTCCCTCATTGATTTCTTTTCTCCTACGTGTAGTCTTTCCCCTGGACGCGGTTTTTTTTCTGAGCCATGTGCTCCGTCTGTTGCATAACGCAGCTTTTTCTTTTGCGAGATATGTTTCCCAGTTGTTGTGACAAGACCCACCCCTACGCTCTACCGCTATAGCCGCGCATAGCAAGCTCGCAACACAGTCACAGCCAAAGAAACTGGGGAATTGTGCGTATCATTCGGTCACCATTGGGGTGTGGCCTCGACCACGAATGAACAAACAATATAATAAATGACATGAATTTAAAATTATACCTCTCCGAAGTCCCATTAGATGTTTTCTGGATTTACGCTAAAAAAGAATATCCTCACATTTCCTACAAAGCAATCTTAACATTACTTCCATTTTCGACGACGTATTTATGTGAGCAAAGTTTTTCAAATCTTGTATTAATTAAAAATGATAAGCGGTCATGCTTAAAAGATCTTGACCAAGAACTTCGGGTTGCGTTGTCAAATATTGAGCCGAATATAAAATTTTTGTGTTCATTGAAACAAGCTCAAGTATCACATTAATAATTATTATGATTGCGTAGAAATAAATATGTTTTGGTTTTATATACTATGTATACTTTTCAAATAAAAAACAAACATTTATTGTAAAATTTGTGTATCAATTAGTACCTATATACCTTAGCTTTTGGTGTGCCGTTGAATTCTAGATAGAATTTTGGTGCGTCGTAGGTTAAAAAAGGTTGCGGAGCACTGGATTAGGATATTTAAGAAAATATTTGTCAAAGATTTCAATTTTATTTTCAGTTTTTGTAGTTATAAAGAGTGTTAAAGGTCTCCTTGTTGTTAATATTCATCACTGCCTTGATTAATGACAACATCAACTTTATCTTCATCAAATAAGCGACTTAATATTTCAGCAGGTTGAATGATTTTTGACAAATTTGTTCCATGTGCTAAATAGTAAATGATTGCTGCTATATGTGAACAGCAACCAACCGTTCGACATTCATTCGCACACTCACAGCAATATCTAATAATTCCTTTATAACCACTAGTATTACGTTCATATTCGATGACTGCTCTATTATTTTTTCGTTGAATATGACGAGACTGGACTTGTACTAGAATATTACTCTTATCTTTTACAAAAGATATATTAATATGGCCTGATTCATCCATCATTTCTGCCAAATATGATACAGCTTGTTTTAATTGGTACGTTCTAGTAAATAAAATCTTCATATCTTTCTCTGTCATTTCAAGAAAATCTGATAAATCCCTTAAAGATATCTTTTGAAACGGAAGCTTTTTGCTACGCCAACCATTTTTGTCTACCTCGCTAGCCAAGGCATTTTCTTTGCTTTTTTCCGATATCACTCTTGTCAGTACAATATCTGAAAGTTCTAAATCAGAATCAAGCCGTTTGCTATATTTATTATGCAGATATGATGCTATTCTATAGTAGCTGCCGATTTTCGGGATCATTTTATTATCAAATTTTCGATTGAGTAAATGAAACTTCTCTTTCATCATTCCATGCGTTGCTTCAATAGACCAAAGAATCTTCATCACAAATCGAGATTCATTAGATTGAATTGTCGTCAGCTGACTCTTTTTACCTTTCAATGCTGGCATTAATACTTTATAACCTTGATCCTCTAAATGCTCTTTGACATCACGAAATCCGCGATCTACGACCAATGTATCCCCAGGTTTCAACAAGTTTTTCAAACCATTCGGATCATCAATTACGTTCTTCATTATTGTTGCATCATTTTAATTTGCGTAATATGGACCCATCATATTAATTACGTATCCATCTGTCGTACAGATCGTAAAGGGCTTGCACAATGATGTTTTTTTTTAATCAGAATAGGACTTCCGTTTGTATTCGTTGTTGGAGCTTTTTTGATGGTATGCATAGGCTCCATCGCAAATCAAAACCAACTTTTCATCTTGCTCATTATACAGTTTCTTCGTTATGAAAAAAGTATAATGGGTGGAGTAGTGTGACACATCTTGTTCTTTTTGTAGTTGCAAAACTGATGATATTAATTTATTTGAATTACCAGTTCGAAGTTTGAATAAAAATACAATAATTGCTTGAATAATACTTTGGATATCTCTATTTCGCATAGATTTCAATAGATCTCGTAATTCAATGAAATTTTCCCATATCGAACCAGTAAAAATACGAAGCTGATCATCGGGAATACAGAAATCAGCCATTTTATCTTAGAGCATTGTGTCACATTCTACAGCGAATTGTTTCATTATTTGACTTAATTCTGTCATGACTACTGTACTTTTGTACTGTACATTTGAGAAAACTTTTATATGTGCCAAATCATCTTCGTAAAAGCGATTGTTAATAAGATGCTTACTGCAACATCGATTTCCGTTTGGAATGTAAACGCGCCTTTTGAAGAAAGATTGATCTCTCGCACTTTGAGGTACCAATGTAAAGGGCCCCCTAGACTATCAAGGATCCTTGATCAAAGTCGCCTTGTACAAGTAAACTTGATAGTCAAGGGAGATTTGGTCAAGTAGAAATGACAGCTTTGAAAAAATTTCATCAAAGTTTTTGACAGATATAAATTGTATTGAGCAACACTTCGAAAGAGTTCACATGCTATTTTTAATTAATATTAAAAAAAAATATTCGAATTTTTTTAATATAAAATGTTTGTAACTAAATACATTTAGTTCTACAACAAAATATATCAGAAAAAAACATCAAATTAACGTATTTAAAAATGATCGACATTAATAAAAACAAATTTGACCCTAATTAGCTCAAATTTCCTTGAGCAAGTAGACTTGATAGTTAGTGGCAAAATTTCTAGCAACTATTTGAGCAAATTTTGCTCACATTCCATCAAGTCTACTTGATCAAGGATCCTTGATAGTCTAGGGGGCCCTTAAGAGTTTTACTGGTTTCGAAACAAATACAGCAATATTTGTGAGTAGATATCGTTCAATTTAGATGCATTATGATATAGGGTGAGTTCTGAAATGCAGTACTACCGCAGAAATGCATTGTCATGAGTTTATAAATGTCAAACTGCACATGTTATACAATGTCATGAGTTCGAAAACTTTTACGATTGTATTAGACTCACATGAATCACGCAATAAGTGTATCAAATTTTTTGTTGAAACAATGTAAAAAGTATCTAGAAAATTACACTGCAATGTATCCCTGCATTTCAGAACTCACCCATACTCACAAGCAATACTCTCGACTTTTCTTTTATTTGCAACCACAAAAAGTTCATGAGAGCTCGGGTTAGACGAAGTAGAATCAGATGAATCAAATTCATCGAGCCTTTTTTTCTTAGATGAAGTAGATGCTTCATTATCAACTGATCTTTTCTTGTGTTTTTTCACATGACACGATCCACAAACGACACAACCAATAATAATTTGCTTATGACATAATTGTGAAAAATTATTTACATCATCTGTAGTTAAAAAGTATATGGATGTACCTGCACTTTTTCTTATACATTTTTCACAAATTTTAAAGATTACTATTCCATGTCAACACTGAGGCCATCCAACTCATGGACACCACCAACAAAATTAGCAACATTTTGAATTGTTTGTTTTAGCCGAATATATTTTTTCCATAGCAGAAGTATGTATAAAAAAAATAACAAAACTCCGAAAATAAGTGTTAATGAAAGTTTAGCACTATATTAATTGCTCTAAGAGTAATTAAAGGTATAAGACTATTGCAAAAAAAATTCAGTTATCAAATCAAATAGTTAGGTATATAATTGTTTGTATCAAGGAATAATAAAACATTAACTAAATAATTTCATATTTATTTATACAAAACCTTGCTTTGTGGCCCACTCAGGCACAATGCTTACTATGATTATTCATTCCACATTAATTATATTATATTAGTAGATATTAATTATATATTTTGATCTATGTATATATTTTAAACTGTAGTCTTTCTTTGTAGATAGCGCTAAGTATTTTTAAAAGGACAGTTACATTGTAGTTTTAGAGAAATGGGTTGTTTGAGTGAAAAAATAAAAAAATAAAAACTTCGCAGATCCCAACCAAGGTTTATTTAATTTATTAAGATGTAAATTAATGTTTTCAAGAAATAACTGTTACTATTTCTATTATAAAAACTGATAAAAAAATTAAAATTTTTGACAAATAATTTCTTAAATATCCTAATCTATGTATGTTAATAATATTATATAGTAAAATATAATTTGAAATGTAATATTTTTTATAAAAAATTGGTTTTTATTTTTTTTGAGTATGGCGCCGCACCTTTAGGAAAAATTTGAAAAAAATTGAGGTTATTAAAGGTGGCATGGGCTTCAAAAAATAAATAGTTTCAAAAATGTGCCGCTAGGATATCATGGTGAAAACAAAAAATCAAAAAAAAATGTTGAGAAAAATTCTTTTTTCATACTAACAAGTATTAACAAGTATTAATGAACAGGACCAAAATATTTATCAAAAAAAGCTATTATTTCAAATATTCTGTATGAGTTTCATTAAAATCGGTTGGGCTAATCCAGAGAAAAAAAATTTTTTTTCTTTTTTCTTCTTTTCTTGATTTCTCAAAAAATAATTAAGGTAGAGGTCTACAATTTTCAAAATTTTAGTACTGTTACAATGCAGTCATATCCTCAAAATCCCAATCGGATATATCTGGGGGCAAATTTTGTATGCTTATCTGCCTATGCCCTTTAGGAACAAAACTGAATTATAGGGATATATAGCAGTTTTAATTTTTCTTCCAGTAAAAGCATTACATCTATAATTGGTGATTGATATAACATCATTTAGTTTTATAGCAACACTATATCTGATAGCGTTACATTTGAAGAAGTTAATAACAATCTCAGAAGGATGAATTCAATCTTTAAATCTACAGAAAATTCATATAATGCACCCCAACTGCAAAACAGTGGAATTAAGTGGATATTGTCTCATCACTGGTGATATATTAGAAGCAACAGTGAAATAATTGAAATATGTTCTCGAAAGAGTTTCTGACAATAACTCGCTCACGTTCGAGAAAATAAACACGGTAATATGTAATATAAACTTAATTAAGCCTTCATATTAATTATTAGATGTGTAAACAATTTAACATTATAATTGTGTGCAACAAAAAATTGTTTGAAGTTCTTAATAAAACTGAAAATTTTGCTTAAACCGAGTTGTATTACACAGAAAAAGTTGCGTACTTAAAAAAATAATCTTGTATTTTTATATTCAAAGTTAGTTTTTATTAAATTATGGATGAAACTTTTTAAAAAATGGACAGTAAAAAATTATAATGTAAGGTCAAATAAAACAACTATTCGCATTACTTAAATTTTTCTTTTTTAATTGTGCTTCATTGATATCTGCCTGGTTTGTAAAAATTCAAAAAAAAATTGGTCAATTTGCAAGGAAAATCAGCAAGTCAAACAAAACAAAAACGACAGTTTTCATGGGGTTTTGATTCATTACTTAATTTTTGTAAAAAAAAAAAATTTTTTTAGGAGAATACATTGTACAATGGATATACCTAGATATATACCTAGCAATAATGGAAATATAAAATAATACAATGTTCAAACAATTGTTATTATATCATTAATTTCACTTCCCAATATTGACCAAATATTTTACTAAAATTAACAAAATTAAAAAAACTACTTGAATTAAGATTTTCTAGTTGTATTTAATAAGCTCACCGAGGTTAAAGTATCGGGGAATAATGTATGATAGTTAACTAATGGAACATAGGCTGCAGTTATAACTCTTCCCGCAAACCATCTTCCGTGTAATGAGTTAACAGCTAAAACTGCAGTAGCTATACTCGGACATTTGACATATACATTGCCATGTGTTGATTCCCTATCAACATAAACATGCAACACGCCTCCATGCTTTTTACATTCATCAATGACATCATCTCTTATTTCAACTTCCCAGTTTGGATTACTTTCAGTGTCAGGGTCAAACATATTTGAAAGCAAGAAACATTGTGTAGCAATTGTAGGTGTAGGTTGTGGTTGTTGAATTGGTATCGGCTGTGGCGCTGTAGCTAACAAGGCATTTGCTGCTGCTTGTGGTACTGCTAAGCCAGCCCCCTCTGCTAATTTAAACATTAATTGAAGTCGTCCAGTTGCCCCTAAATCAATTCCACTACGATCCATTTCATCTGTATCCAAAGAGCTCGTGTTCATATCAAGCCTTTCAGTAACATTGCCAACTTTCATTGGGCGACCAGCTAGTTCAAAACCATTTAGTTGTTCTAACGCTTTTTTTGCATCATCAGCATTGTGAAACTGAAATTTGAAAACAAAAATAATAAAAAGAGACAAATTATTGCAGGACAAATCAATGAAGTTTTTTAAACGAAAAAATTTTAATATATAAATATTCTTCGTTTCATAGTTTTACCAAAAATTAAAATACTTTAATAAAATCGTAAGTTATTTAAGCCTTTGGTAATTACAGTTTCTTCTATAGAGCCAAAAATAATTTAGCACAAGTGGCATTCAAAAAAGATCTTCAAGAATATTATTGCATTTTAAGAGCTACCAGCTTACTATTTTATTAATGAAATTATTTAAATACGTTTAAAACTATATATCAACCTACCGTTATGAATCCATATCCCTTTGATCTTTGTGTTTCTGGATCAATTATAAGTTGAATACTATCAATTTTTCCAAAGGGTTCAAATATTCCTCTTAGCATGTCTTCTGTTATATTAAAATGCAATGAACCCACATACAAACGCATTGGACCAGTATGATTTTTTGGTGTAAACGTTGGAACAGAATTTGCAATTCTATTTTTTTCAGCCTGGGTATGCTGTACGCAAATGGGTATACCTAAGAGTTTTTGTCCTGATAACCCAAGCGCCTTAAAATATAAATTTATTCAAAGTATTAGATAAAGAATGGAAAGTCGTTATTAACTAACCAAAGCAACAGATTCAGGATCCTTGAACTCAATATAAGCAATACCCTTAAATCGTTTTGTTTTATTACAAGTGATAAGTCTTACATCACGAACTTTTCCAACACTTGAAAAAAATTCTTCAAGATCTCTAGCTCTTATTCTTTGTGATAACTGCATGCAAAACACTGTCCGGGCATCTCTTTCTTCTGGGCAAAGATCTTCAGGGGGTGATCTGTTTCCTAGCCCATTTGGTGGAGTTCTTCCACGTCGAAAAGGACGGGGAGACAATGTTTTCCTTCTATTAATAAACACAAAAATATATATTTATATATATTTAAATATTCTTATAACTCTTTACCTGCGTAGTTCTCGAGACTTACTGCGCTTTTTAGATCTGCTACGCCTTCTTTCTTTGGCTCTGATTATTCCTCGTTCTCTTGATCTACTAGGTTTCTTTTCTTTTGATCGGCTACGTCTTTTTTTATCTTTAGATTTACTACGTTTTTTATCCCGCGATCTGCTTCGTTTTTTATCTCGTGATTTACTTCGATGCTTTTCATGTTCACGAGAATTACGTCTGACTCTATCCCTGGATTTTTCATGTGATCTACGACGTTCAGAATTTCTTAGTCGATCCAATTCCTTTGATTTGGCTTTATTTTTTGGACTTCTTTCACAATCTCTTTGTGACCTCTCTTTTTCCCCATTTTCCCTGCGATCTCGGTATTTGGATTTAGATATATCTCTTGAGCGACTCCTAAAAAATTATATTTTAGTTAATGCTTTATAATAGTGTTATGAAAAATTTTGTTGAATTCTCACCTTGATAAATGACGCTTTTCATTTTCTCTTTTTTTAATGCTACAAAGTTGCGAAGGCGATGTTCTACCAATGTCATTCTATTAAGTCACAATATATGCACGAAATAAGCGTTCAGTTAAGGACGCCAAATAGGAATAAAGCAAATCGAATATATTAGTAATCTTTGAAATGATTGAGTTTTAAATAGTAATTCGGAAATAACATCGTTCCGTTAGTTAAAATACATCTTATGAAATATCAAACAAGTTGAAAGCTATAATTAGCACTCAGTTTATCGATTTATTAATTTCACTGCATGATGATTGCTCATTTTTTATGATCTGAAAATTAGGTTCAGTTTGAGAAAATGGGATAATTCCGCATATGAAAGAGATAAGCTTAAAGAAATTGACAACGTTTTAACCAAATATTGTCTTTTTCTTACAAGTTTTTGTTAGCTTCATCGATCTGTTACGGGTGCATCCAAACTTACCGGACTCTTCCAATCAATTTAGGCAATTATCTCTAGTATTCATGCACATTGCAAATTTAACAAGTTTTGTAAAATATATTTACGCGTAACATGCTTTCATCACAAAATCTCAATACCCCAAATCATTACGATTTTATTTTGCAGTTGACCGTGTTCTGTTTGATTAAATATATTATTAATTTAGTAATCTCGCCTAATGTTATCTAATTTAATTGGTTTCATATTCGTTTTTTTTTTGTTAGTTAATGAGAAAAGTTCAATTATACACAAAGGTAAATATCTAAAATGCATAGGTTACATCCGTATACCATATATTTTTCAAAATAATAAAACTTAAGTTTTTACTCTGGTAGATAATTCTGAAAAAATTGGCATGCAGATGAAGTTTTTCGAACGTGTTGATTGCTTTTGAAAGTGAAAGTGGCATTTTACTTTAAGCCAATAAAAACATCGACAGCGGAAATTTTTTAAGATAGTGTTGTTAGTGGCTTACAACTCAATGTGAATGTGTATTAATTTTAGACACCGTTAAAAAAAGTTGCAATTTACTTTCCTGTAAGGATAATTTTGGGATACATTCAAAAGTTAAGGATTGTGGAAGTTATGTGAATATTTCTATATATCAATTATTCATGTAAGTTTTCAACAATATAATTAAAATAATTTTTCAAATTAATCTTTAACATATGATGTTAATGCCGTATTAAACATATACCTTTATGGTTTAAAAGACAAGCAAAAATAAGCAATATCTGTCGATTGTTTGCTTGTTTACAGTATAACCTTCATCCAAAAAGTGGAAATTTTGTAAAAAAAAAACATGAAAAATATCTTTTAAGGCCTTCATAGCGTTAATTCTTTCCGAATTATATTTACCTAACTTCTATCATTCACACTTCAACTTAATATAACCGTGCTTAAATAACCAGAATTTCTAATACTTAAACGCAATATAATTTTCTTAGTAAAACCAAAAAATTTAAGTAAAAATTTTCTTAGTTTTAAAATTTAAGATACAAAAGAAAAATATTCGTTTTTCTATTTATATGATTTTATTTAAAAGATTTGCATGTAAGAATTAAGTTAAAATAATTAACCTAAATCATGAGCATACTGGCAGCACTTTAGCTTCCTTTCCGTCCTATTTAAACACTTTTAAAATGCATGGATATTTCACGTCAGGAAGATAATAGCTAGTAGAACAGGATAATATTCTGTGTTTGTTAACTTAAGCAATTTTTAAGGATTTTTAGGCTTTTTTTATCATTGCTGACTGACATTCGACTTCACAATTCCGTCTCTATAAACTATTTTCTTACTGAGTGCAAAATATCAATGTATTTCAAGGTGTTTAATTAGGGCAGTAGGAAAACTAAAATCTCGCCAATATCTTACTTCAATACATGAAAAAATTTTAAAACAACAGCATAAAAGGCAATTTTTCATATATACAAGAAATTTTTCCCTTTTTTTATGGATTTTAAATTATTTAATAGAAAAAAAAAGTAAAAAAATATTCAAATACAAACACAACGCTCAAATGCTTTAAAAGAGTAAAAAGTTATATTAAAATCTTGAAAACATTAGGCGAGTATTATATTATACATTATTCATAAAACCACCATAATCATTAAATTTATTAAGTACTATTTGTTTAGTTTCAAAATATAAATCCCAGAAGCATTTGCAAAACGTAATTGCACCTCTTGAAAATTGTACCAAAAATCTGAAAATCTATTTGGGAAAAAAAATTAACTAAACCATCCAGATGGTTTCTTCAACAAAATCTACATCCATGAATTCGCGTTGATTTGGTCTAGAAAAAAACTAATTGGTTTTAAGTTAAGGCTATAAGAATTCTCCCTAGATACTTTTGCCCTTATGTTTTTCCAACACAAAGTACCTTAAGAAGTATTGACTTTGCTTATCACAACAAAAATGTATTCATGTACCTCTGGAGCTCTGTGGGTGTCGGCGCTCGATTATCAAGAATTCTCTATAAATGCAAAACGAAAATGTGATTGCCGTCTAACAATATATCCTTAATCTTTTTAAAAATACAGTGAGTGATTTTTTAATCACTCCAAAATAAAAACCTAATTTGAAGAATAACTTACACTTTTCCTGTATGGTGCTTCCAGCATAGCTTCAACATCAAAGTCTTCAGCCATTTTGATTAACTTTTTAACAATAATAAAAAGAAAACCTCTATTTTCTAATAAATTGTTTTACTTATCTGCACTTAATCAATTACAAATATGAGGTATAGTTGAGGAAATATATTTTATAATAAACAAACACGTCACTTAATATGGAACCGAAATATCTACAAAGTACATTTAGTAGATGTATGCTGGACTTAACATATATAATTGGCTTTTTTTAGTTGAGATCATAGGTATGTTTTTTTTATCAAAGCGAAGTAGCGGGGACATTTGTCAAGCACACTATATATATATATTTACACAGGCACATCGGCTACTGCTCTACAGCTCTTTTTGAAAGGTATAATTTGTACCTTTCAACTAATTTTACTGCATTTATAAAGCCTTGTACAGACCAATGCGTTTTTCATTCGCACGCCGGACAAGATTGTAAAACGGGTGATGTATTTGCTCTAGCTATAGCTAGAACAAAATTGTTTTGTTTTTGTTTTTGTCAGTAAAAGGACACTTTATGGCCTTCAAAATTTTTGTTGTATTTTAAATTTTAGTTCTAATGGAAATTTTTGTTGTATTTATATTAAAAGGGATAGGAAATAATGATTTTATTACTTTTAGAGGTACACCAAAAGTTTTGAAGGCCACAAAATGCTTCTCTAAAAGTAATAAAATCATTTCTTATCCCTTTTAGAATAAGCACAACAAAAATTTAAAGTAAAAGAAAAATTTTGAAAGCCATAAAGTGTCCTTTTACTGACAAAAAACAAAAGCAAAACAATTTTGTTCAAGCTATAGCTAGAGCAAATACATCACCCGTTTTACAATCTTGTCCGGCGTGCGAATGAAAAACGCATTGGTCTGTACAAGGCTTAAGGCATTATTATTTACGGCGAGTCAATTTAATATAATAAAACTAGTTAGAAAGCATAATTTTTATATTTTCAATCAAAAAACAATTGAGTATAACCGTGCCTTTTGTACTTTAAAATTTTAATTTTTAAATTTTTAGACGATTTTTTTCACTTTTCTCACAGCTCCCGCTGAATTTTAAAAAGTAAGAAATGTGAAAAGTTTTTGACAATTCTTTTGATTCAGATCAGATCAGAAATAGCATTTATTGAGTCTTAAATTTATGACAATGATCCCAGTAGGAAATTAGGAGAGCAATCTTGAGCTGGAGTATACAATCTATGTAACCAGCATGCCTCCAAAGTCAGGCAACGAGGAGTAAATTGAAGCTTTTACTCATTTATATATGGGCTCTTTTAAATGGTGTGTATCAAAGTATATCGGTGAATATACTACGTTTGGTAGTGTTTGTTTAAAAGCACAAACTTATGTCTATATACCGCTACATAGCATAAAGGCCCAAACACAATGCACGCGGCACGCGGCAGCGGCGCGCAAACGGCAAAGTAGAATCCATACAAACAAATGGGAGCTGACACAATGCGCGCCGCGCTGGAAGAAAACCGCGTTAAGCCTTGCGCAGACCAAGGCGTCTGTAGCCGCTACAGTAGCGGCGTTTGTAGCTGCTACAGTAGCGGCTACAGACGCCGATGAATGGGTGTATCAAAATCTGGTTGACAAGTTTTTCTTGATGTAGGTTGCTATTTTTAGTGGAATATTCTCTATTATTATTGACTATATTAGTTTTGTTTGATTATTATTGTGAGTTAAACTTAAATATTGCTAATTTTTGTTATTACTGTTTACAGTTGATATTTAGTGTTTATTTATGCCTCTTGCTATTAAGTTTTTTTTTATTTTTGCTAATAATTGCTATGATTTGTAGCAATTGTTGAATTTATTTTTTTTTATAGATCTTTTCTTTTTCTAAATAAGACTTAAATTCTAAATATTATTTTATTAATTAATTTTCTTCAATATTGTGAAGATGCTTTAACGGATTCAAATCCAGAATCTTCTTTGAGCTATTTTGATAAAGAAATGGAAAATGGACATCCAACAATTAATTATCTAACAAATTATAAGTTCAATTATGATAAAGAAAGGTAAATTTTTTTTATCTTTTTATCTTATTTGTAGCCAAATAATTTCTTATTTGCTGATCCGCTTGAAATGCTATTGTTTTATTGAATTATGTAAACGGGATGCTACACTTCAACGTAAAAATAATTTTCAGTTTGTTTTTATCATAATAATAAATAATTGAAAAGTAAAATAAATCAAACACATTTATTAGAAAAATTATGTAAAGATTTTGATTGGACCTATCAAGATGTTCTTGTTTGTCAGGTAAGTCATGTATTTTTATAGAAAGTCCCGCAACAAATAATCCTTAATTACATTATTACTCATAGCTTGCAGGAAAGTGTAAAGGAAAAAATTTTTGGATTTGGGTTTTTCTAAGTCATTAAATAGAAACACATTTTTACTAGTTTTATGTTTCCAAGTATTTTATGGCTTAGAAAAACCCAAATCCAAAAAATTTTTTCTGTTGCACTTTCTTACACTATATGAGTAATCAAGTAATAAAGGATTATTTCTTGCGGGACTTTCTTTGAAAATACATAACTTACCTGACAAACAAGAACATCTTGATAGGTCCAATCAAAATCTTTACATAATTTTTCTAATAAATGTGTTTGATTTATTTTACTTTTCAATTATTTATTATTATGATAAAAACAAACTGAAAATTATTTTTACGTTGAAGTGTAGCATCCCGTTTACATAATTCAATAAAACAATAGCATTTCAAGCGGATCAGCAAATAAGAAATTATTTGGCTACAAATAAGATAAAAAGATAAAAAAAATTTACCTTTCTTTATCATAATTGAACTTATAATTTGTTAGATAATTAATTGTTTGATGTCCATTTTCCATTTCTTTATCAAAATAGCTCAAAGAAGATTCTGGATTTGAATCCGTTAAAGCATCTTCACAATATTGAAGAAAATTAATTAATAAAATAATATTTAGAATTTAAGTCTTATTTAGAAAAAGAAAAGATCTATAAAAAAAAATAAATTCAACAATTGCTACAAATCATAGCAATTATTAGCAAAAATAAAAAAAAACTTAATAGCAAAAGGCATAAATAAACACTAAATATCAACTGTAAACAGTAATAACAAAAATTAGCAATATTTAAGTTTAACTCACAATAATAATCAAACAAAACTAATATAGTCAATAATAATAGAGAATATTCCACTAAAAATAGCAACCTACATCAAGAAAAACTTGTCAACCAGATTTTGATACACCCATTCATCGGCGTCTGTAGCCGCTACTGTAGCAGCTACAAACGCCGCTACTGTAGCGGCTACAAACGCCGCTACTGTAGCGGCTACAGACGCCTTGGTCTGCGCAAGGCTTTAAAAGTAGACCTAACTTCTACTTTGACACGCGGTTTCCTTGAGAAAAATTTAACTAGATGGCTCTGCTTGTGTAGCTTTGAAAATTTTCTAGCAGGATCGCTCATCGTTGAAAGATAATTACTTTTATGCCGACATATTTGTTGTTTACTTTTCATGTTGTGTTTAAGAAAATATTTTCGATGCTTTTTTCATTCAAGAGTGTAATAAAGTGTTTTAAGTGGACTAATTGAATGTTTATTGAAAAGCATTCTTAAGGCCATCTGTTTGCTTCTGATAAAATACACTAGCTAGATAGCGGAGTCATCTATTTTTTTGCTATTAAAGTTGGTAATATATGTCAACCGCGCCGCTTGCATTGTGTTAAGTAACCGCGTTCAGGTTTTGTGCACAACTTCACAAAAAACCGCGTTTGCGCGCCGCTTGCGCGCCGCGTTCATTGTGTTTGAGCCTTAAGAAATTCAGAGCACTTAGGTGGCTACTTAAAGCTAAGCCTACACTAGAGTTTGGGTGACTAGAAGAGTCCCAAAAGAGTTAACTAAATAAAAACAGAATAACAAAATATTTAGCCTAAATATGTGGGCAGCTTGCTCCCGGCTGCTAAACAATGTATATATTATAAATTTATAAATGCTGAACTAAGTAAATTAACGAGCTATAGATGGAGCTGCTTCAATTAGTAAGTGAGCCTAAATTTACATACTGTGAGCAAAATTTTACAAGTTTTGATTATAAATACAAGTAATTCTTAGTTTACAATGTGATGAATAAAATTTTTCGTTTCAAATAATATGTTTAATTGTACACAAGCCTAAATTTATTTGTTTTGTTTGAAGGTATATTCTTAGATTTAATTGTAATAACGTTTCAAGTTTTGTGTTCAATTAAAATAAACCTATAAAAAATCTATTATAGTTATAATCTATTTTACTTTAGGAATACATTATTCTTAGTATATAATGAGATACATAAATTTTAGTTTTACTTTTATGTTCAAATTTTGAGTAGACCTAGATTTAACTTTTGAGAGTTGCATTTCAGCTCCCTGCGAGTGTTTAGAGTTAATATTTATGCCCTGTAGTTATCAGGGTTTACCTTGAGGTAGAACTTAGGGGTGTGTATATAATCAGCTGTGTTGTGTGGAATGTCCAGGTTAAGCAGGGCCTTAGGAGTGGGGTGCAGCATGTTGAAGGGTGATAAGTAATAATGGTCTGCAATAGAGCTGCTGGTGTGATTGGTAGCGATCTTAGAAACTCCTGTGTTAGGGTGGTCAAGCAATTTTAATTAATGACCGTTCACTGAGTCGTAAAAGGTAAGTCAGTAGAGGAACTACCCTAGCTTCACTGTACAATGTCGCATTACTATAAAATTTACAGTTGTTTTTGCGGTGTAAATTGGTAACGAATCTAAGCAGAGATCTCTCTAGTAATTCAAGGCGTTAGGCATGAGCTGGGGAAATTTGAAACCAAATGGGGAATGCGTATGCTAAAATTGGTCTAATGAGGGCTTTGTATACGGATCTTTTAGTGTTTAGCGACCAAGATTTAGAAAGGAAGACGCGACTAACAGAATTGATGGCAGCTCTAGCGTTTTGTAGGACAATCTTAGCGTGGGGGTTGAATCTTAGTTGAACAAAGTTTTTTTTTTTTTTTTTATACTGTTCTGATTACTACAATCTTAATTTTATTTAATTTAATAGTATTTATGATATTGACTTATACTTAATTACATTTCTACTTAGTTCTTAAGGAAATGGATCCATTGATCCTTGCCTTGCTGTGATGTTCTAATAGGTTAAGTCATGAGGCTTTCTCCTTTTTAAGCGTCTACTCTTATTAGTTGTATCTAGCAGCTGGATTGCTTCGATATTAGGATGATATAACAGCCTTTTTTCATGCCTGGAGGCGTATCGTTGGATTTCTTGATCAACACTGGAGATGTTTAGGTCATCATCCTTGTTTGTTACGAAGCGGTAAGCGCTAATCATAAGTCGCAGAACTTTATTCTGGCACCTTTGGACGATATCTCGGTTGGACTTGCAGGAACATCCCCATAGTTGGATGCCATATGTCCAGATTGGTTTTATCACAGTCAAATATATGAGCCTTTTATATGCCAGCTTCATCTTTGAGTGATTCCCTATCAGCCACTTTAATTTCAACGTTTTCAGTTTTATTTGAGTAACCTTTTTCTTGATGTGTTGTTTCCAATTCAGCTTTGAGTCCAAATACAATCCCAAGTATTTGGTAAATTCAGTCTGTGGTACTCTTTCACCCTTAAGACTCACATTCAAGTTGGTATCTTTTTTACGTAGTGTAAATGTTACATGAGTTGACTTGTTACCATTCAACTTAATTTTCCACTTTTCAGTCCATTTATATAACTTATCTAGTGTGATTTGCAGCTTCATGTTTGCTTTTATTTGCGTCTCTTCTGTTGCCATTATGACTGTGTCATCTGCAAATGTACCCAGGAACGTACCCTTTGTAGATGGCAAATCGGCCGTATAGATGATGTACAGTAGCGGACCTAATACACTTCCCTGCGGTATGCCCGCCTTTATAGGATATAACTTTGAAGTAACATCTTCGAAAATCACTTTAAATTTCCTATTATTTATATAAGACTCCAGTAACTTGCAGTAGTTGCGAGGCAAGGCTATGCTCAATTTGTATCTTAGCCCTTCGTGCCAGACCCTATCAAAGGCTTGAGACACGTCTAAAAATACAGCCGAGCAGTATTTTTTGTTTTCGAAAGCTTGTTCAATATTATCTGTGATTCTGTGAATTTGATCAAGTGTTGAATGATTATTCCTGAACCCAAGCAGGAAGTCAGGTATCTTAACCATAGATTTTAATCTTGTCACTAGGAGCTTTTCAAATATTTTTGATATTGTAGGTAATATCGATATGGGTCTGTAAGATCCCACTTCCTCACCTGGTTTGTCAGGTTTTTTGATCATTATAATTAGAGCAATCTTGAAGCATTCTGGTATATATTGCAACCTAAGGCAAGCATTGTATAGATAAGTAAGCATATATAATGCCTTAGCTGGTAATTCGATGAGTAGTCTTGGTGAGATTTGGTCCACACCTGGTGACTTTCTTAAGTTGAGTTTGCCATTTTCTTTGGCTACTTCAAGTACTTTAATCTTATTTAGGCCTTTGTCTGGCTGATAGCAAGGTGTTACATTTGCTTCAGATTGTATGTCATGAGGTTGGAATACACTTACTAGGTGCCTAGCGAATAACTCAGCCTTATCACCATTAGTGGGTGCCCATTTTTCTTGTTCATCTCGTAACGGTGGAATTCTTTCAAGTGGTCGTTTGATATGTCTTGTTGCTTTCCAGAGTGAATAGTCGGTATTCTTTTCTCGACTTAGCTCTTGTAGATAATTATTAAGGCACTCATCTTTATAAGTTCGGATCATTTTTCTAACTAGATTACTAGCATGGTTGAAGTGGTTTTTATCTATGGGGTTCCGCGTCCTATGCCATATTCTTCTTGCTCGCCTTCTTACTTGAATGCCTTTCTTTATTTCTTCCGTGTAACTTAGCCCCTGGGCGTCTCTATTTTCTTTTATTTTAGGAGTAGCTTTAGAAGCTGCTGTTCTTATTTGTTCTATCAGATTTTTAAATTGTTGTTCTATTTCTTTTTTGTTTTTGAGTTCTACATTTAAGTTTATATCATGATGGAGGTTATACCTAAATCTATCCCAATTCGTGAATTTATTTGTTAACATTGTTTTTTTATAGAACATATTAATTCTCGCTCCTAAGGTTAGGGATACTGGAGTATGATCCGATGATAGGTCATGAATGTCCTTAACTTCTATATACCCAGGAGATAAGCCCTTGGTTATGAAGAAGTCGAGTAAATCCGGGATTTTATTTGGATCCGTTGGCCAATATGTCTGCTGTCGTGTAGTATGAATCTCACATTTATTCTCTATTAATACTCTTAATAGTTCATTACCTTTCCCTGGTGTTATTAACCTTGCTCCCCATGCAGTATGTTTTATGTTATAGTCACCTCCCATTATGAATTTGGTTCCAAGTGACTTGATTACTTGATCAAGCTGTTGTTTTGTCGGTTTGTGCCTCGGTGAACAATAAGCCGCCGCTATATTGATATTTTTTGAGTTAATTACTATTGAAATTACTGTCAATTGTATAAATTCTTCATTTAAACAGATCTGTTGAGTATGCGAAATATTATTTTTGATTATGATCGCTGTTCCACCTCTTGCTCTACCACTAGGGTGGTTGGTCCAGTAGACTTGAAACCCTTTCACTTTAAGGTAACTTTTGTTGGTGAGGTGGGTTTCAGAGATGAGGGCTATGTCAACATTATTTGTGAGCATAAAGTTTTCCAGTTCAAGAGCTAACAAAGTAGTTACTCTACAGTATTTTATGGGTTGTCCCAGGAGGTGGAATGAAATTTTTCTGCTTTCCTTGATGCAATTATAATACCCTTTCCCATATGCGTTTCTGAAACAAATGGTCTTGCCTTTTTGGGTATTGACTTTGAGACCCCATTTGAGGAAAAGGTAGCAAATGGGTTTTTGTGTTTAATAATGTCATGAAGGAGAATTCTACGATCAATGGAGATAAGAGAGTTTACATTGATTGGTATTACTTTGAGTTTATAATCCATAAGTGTATGGTGCTTCATTACCGCAGAGCTTAACTAGGAATTCTAACATGGAAGCCATTTTACTAGTTTTGGTTTTTAATGCATGATATGTTTTCAGAAATTCCTCAATATTCCGAAAGAAATCCAATAAGTTGAGGCCAAATAAGGATTCTAGCTCCTTGACTAGTTCATGGAGTAGATTATTAGCTAACAGTTTTGCAGTTTCTAGTGTAGTTGAAATTAGATTGGAATTATTGGACTGATCCTCGTCCCTAGAGGCATTAAGTTTTACAGCGCTGGCAAAAGAAATCGACTTAGATGCAGCCTTTTGAAGAAATATGTCGTTATCATTAGCTTTTTGGACCCGTTGGGCCTCAAGCCTGCTTTTTATTAACTGCTGCTTGTTCTTATAATTAATGAATTCGGGGCATTCAGAGGAATTAGCACCATGCCCTGTAGCACTGCAGTTGACATATTTGAGGGAGTTAGTGCGACTAGTAGGTGACAGTTAATTTTTACTGATAAGGCAGGAAGCGGTATCATGCGGACCAGCACAGTACATGCATTGAGTCACTTCACAGCAATAACTAGCTGTATGTCCGAAAACTTGACAGCGGTAACATCTAGTGACCGTTTTTTTTTTTTATCTTTTCCCATTTAACCTTTTGGTGCAGGATAGTGCTTATGTTGGTAAGGGGTTCAGCCTTCTGGCCTTGCTCAAGTTGCACAATGAACGCATTGATTTTGTAGTTAAGTTCACGGGACCTGGGGGTGGAAAAATTGGTGATTTTCGCAATTTTTATATCTGGGCATCGAGTTTTTATATCCTCGAGGATGTAGTTGGTAGAATCTTCAGCGTTAATGCCCTTAACAATGATAGAAAGGCGCCGTAGGGATTTAGGGCAATAAGAGTGCGCCTTTATCTTGGCGCTTCTTAACCAGTTTAGGCAGCTGGTATGGAGTTCCAGGTTATTTACAGTTATTGATATCTGGTTACCTCGTAGGAGCTTAAGCCAGAAAGACTGTTCTGAAGTTTTTAAAAGTTTGGCGATATTGGCTCTGAGCATTTGGATGCTTACTCCCTCTACGAAAATCAGTGGGCAACTGACTACGGATTCGGCTAAGGGTGTGTTCACCTGTAAGGGTGACACAGGGGCTTTTGATGTAAGAGCAGGCGGGTGTTCCCTTTTTTTACTTTTTATTTTGACAGTTTGCCATTCATGGTCGATACCAGCATTGATGGCAGGGCTGTGAGAATTTCTAGATCTGGGTCTGCTGTAGTTATGGTTAGGGGGAGTATTAATAGCAGGCGACGAGCGGGGTTGGGGGGTTTTCTTCGTTTTACTATTATAATTATTAAAATATCGGCACTGGAGACACTCAAAACACCCGCAGGAGACTTACCTAAAATGAAACAAAAAAGTGATAATAAGTATAAATAGCTTGTAAAATTTATATATCCAAAGAATTAGTAGTAGCAACGTCGAGATACTCAAATTGAAGCGATATGCAGCAATGTGTAGCGACGGTGGTGATATCAATGTGTCAAAACCGTTGTGCAGCTTAAAGTAGTCCCTTTTTAGGTTGCAATTCTTCCAACAGCAAGTAGTCCAATTTTTTGCACTCAATGTTTGAATTTTACACCAATGCGTGAGTTAAATTTATGGTATTGAAACAAAATTGTTAAACACTTGATAGCTTGAATAAAGTCAAAACCAGGTGGCAGGTGAGATAAAATTATGAAACTTTGATTATTTATCTCTGACTTTTATCTTCTGATTTTTATTTATGTTTATACTTAATGTTTATAAGAGAAACTAAGAATAAGTTATAGTAAAACCACAAAATCTTGGTAGAGTGTAGTTTATCACGTCCAAAATGGCGGCAGAGACGCCGGTAAAAAATCAAATTAAATAGATGTGCACACTAAATTATGAATGTTTGCTTAGCACTACACAGTAATTTGTTATCAAATTGCTAGTTTGCAAATTCAAGTATTTTTAAGCATACAATTTTCACAAAATTAAGTAAAAAAAACAAGCACGTGGATTATGGAGCATTTGACAGCACGTCATTACGCCTAGAATGTCACTCGATGAATGATTCTTTTGATTCTCAAGGCCCGAACACAATGAACACGGCGCCCAAACGCGGTGTTTTGTGAAGTTGTGCACAAAACCAGAGCGCGGTTACTTAACACAATGCATGCGGCGCGGTTGACATATATATGAGCGACTTTTATAGCAAAAAAAGAGCAAATGACTCTGCTATCTAGCTAATGTATTGTATCAAAAGCGAGCAAATGGCCTTAACGATGAGCGATCCTGTTAGAAAATTTTCAAAGCTATACTAGCAGAGCCATCTAGTTAAATTTTGCTCTAAGAAACCGCATGTCAAAGTTGAACTTAGGTCTACTTTTAACACGGTTTTCTTCTAGCGCATTGTGTTAGCTTCCATTTGTTTGTATGGATTCTACTTTGCCGTTTGCGCGCCGCTACCCCGAACCGCGTGCATTGTGTTTGGGCCTTCACGCTGAATTCTTACGGAGACAGAATCCTAGCCCAGTGCGATTAGAATTATGGTTTCCGCCCCTCCCCTGCTCAAATGATTTTTTTCTTTTAGGTAAACATCGCCGCTTTAATACCGGGAAAAATATTTAAAAGATTCTAAAATGTTGCGTTATATGTTTTTTTCGCTATTATAGGGACTATTTACTATAAATTCCCAAATCGTCAAATGGCTCTCTCGTCCCATGAAGAGTATATGAAAATGGCCATTTGTAATTTTTAACTCTGCTTTGCCTTTATAGTGTTGCTGTTTTTTCCTTCCATACATTTTTTATGGTAAAAGGCGTCACTCATTTACGAGTGACATGTGTAAAACTTTGAAATAATTTCTACATCCCGCACATTCTAGCAATGTCACCTTTCGAACGAAATTATTTTGAGTAAAATCCGTTAAGTATAAATACCATATAAAGGGAGTACAAAAAAACGACTTGCGTATTAATATATAGATATTCATATATTCATATACTAAAAAAATTGTTCTTTTTTTTTAATATTTAAATTAAGTATGTTTAAATTTAAATATTTGTATCAGTATCCTACAAAATAATAATAATAGTAATAATAATGTAAAGAATTGATGATAGTTAATAAAACTTTTATTTCTCTTCACTTTCACAATCATTGGGTGGTGATACACGAGTTGTCATGACATGCATAACTTTTAGAAGTTACGTGCGAGACGTATAAAGAACAGTGTGTTTGTAGGGAGCTCTTTATACGTCTCGTCCGTAACTTCAAAAAGTTATGCATGTCATGACAACTCGTGTATCACCACCCATTAGTTTTAGCTTAACTACGTAAAGAATAGCTTTTTCCATATATCTCTTTATATTTATTCGATCAATCTGTCCTTCATCTTGCACATGAATGAGCTGTCACCCCAGGGCTGGGATTCTGTCTTGGTGAGAACTCAGCGTGATAATGAGAAAGTCGAATTTTGACATATAATGTATGGCAAATATGTCAAAATTTGACATTCTCATTCTCATTCTCACTTTTCACCGACACAGAATCCCAACCCAGATCTGCGGCCTCTAATAGATGTTTCACACCGAGCAGAACCCTGTTAATTTCACTCGATTATAACAGTTTTATAACACTTTTGTATGAAAAATTTTTTCAGGAAAAAAGTTAATCACACTGTTCCCGAACAGCGTTAACGGGATTGAACATAGAAGTGAAGTACACGTTTTATTCATTTAACCAGTGTTTCCAATTTAATAATGACAAATTTATAGTTGTCAATTTGTTAAAATTAATTGGATTTGAGGTTAGTCTCAATTATATACTGAATACTGAATTTGGATTTGAGGTAAGTCTACGTGTTTTTTTTCATTATTATATATTTATAAAGTTTTTCTTTTTCAGATGGATAAAAAAAATGAATACCGCCAACCAAGACCAAAATTTCGACTCGGATATATTGGGGATGTATTATCCAGATGCTTTTTCACAAAATAAAGTTTTAGCTTTACATATTTTGGGATCAGCTTTATTCTTACAATATATATGTCTTGTAATCGTTTACTATATGTGTATCCTACATTTAAAGGAATCATGTGTCGAGAAATGGAATAAATAACTTTCACATTAGAAAATCACTTTTATTAACATTATTGTTATTGTCTATATTAATCAATATATACTTTAAAAATTACAGTGCAAAAATGAAATTAAGCATAAACTTTTTGTTATAATGAAAGAAAGTCAAAAATAATCTAATATTTAACCTTTATTTATTAACTAACAATAAAATCAGTCCTACTTTAATATTTTGATAGAAATAGAAAACTATGATACATCTGTATTGTTTTTCATTTAATTCATTTTTTGTAATGCGCAGACAATAGCAATATTTTAGTAATATGTATACTTTAATCTAAATATATTCCTTTTTTAATAATTTTAATTGCTCCCTTCCAATGTTTATTTAAAATTTTTAATATCCTCTATGAATTCGCCTTTTTTCTATGATAAATTTTACAAAAGATGTAGAAAAAATGTTTTTCACGACTTTTATGGCATTAAAGTTGAAGACCTTTTAGTACATTTTCAACAATATTATATTTCTTTTATTCATTCACTTTCACTTAAAATATAGCCATCTCGTAATGCCCAAAAGCTACAATGCTATGTTTGTTCTATAAAAGAATTTATAAAATTTAATATAATATGTTTTAATTAAATTACTATCCCTGATAAAACTGACGTTTTAAATTTTATAAACTCAATATTTTAAAACATATTTATCCTCTCTCATCTCGGTAAAAGTTGTGGTCTACCTGAAAAATATAAAAAATTAAAGATCAATGGATGAGTTTGAAATTTTCAAAGCTTCTGAATTTTAGTTTTTAGAATATATTCCAAGTTTTCTGAAAGTCGGTTCGGTCTGAAAGCCGAATCATTTTCATTACAATAATATAATTTATATTAATTTATATAAAACATTTCCTTTCATTTGAAAATCACTAAAAACACTAAAAAGTTCGCGTTTGAAATAATGACACTTGACATTTAACAATAACCCTGTTAGCCGGTGTGAAGCGAAATTTCTTATATGGGGATTAACAGGGTTCAGCTCGGTGTGAAACGCCTATAATCGGCGTCCGTTCTTACTGCCGCTAGAACCATCTCTGTGTGGACCTACTTATTTTTAGTAGTGCCACACTTACACTATTTTGGTTTGTTACAAATTATATTAATACCCCCCTCAACTCCGTGAGTATTCAACAGTAAAACATTTTTTGGCTTCTCCCGGCTCTTGCACTTGTCTGGATCATTTTATCTTGGATTCCGTCTATTATACAAGATACATGCTTCGACCAAACTCATTTTGTCAAAGTAATAATCTGCCATACTTTCACCTTTTATTTTATTTCTAGTGGCCAGTTTCCTAAATGAAGCTACGAAATCTTCGTGTTCGGGAAAGTTAGTGATCAACAATTCCTTCCATTCGTTTCTTTACAGACAATAAGTAGATCCACACAGAGATGGCTCTAGGGGCAGCGACAAGTATTGCCACAAAAGGCGGCAGAGCAGATGAATGACAACTTATATATGTGCAAGATGGAGTACAGATTGATTAAATAAATTATGTTGCCCGGTGCAAGCAGTTATTCTCCTAGTGTTTCATATGAACAGAATCAACCATCTGGGTTTATTGTTCTGCATATGCTTGGCTTATACACCTTTCGGGCCATGACTTACTTTGCTTTTCTTAGTTTTAAGGGATTATTGTAAACTATTGTACATTTAAGAGTGAATAAATGTATATTGTATTGTATTGATTAAATAAATATACATAAAGAAATCGATTCTTTGCATTTTGTTGAATTACTAGATAAAACTGAATTATTTTAGGTAGAGCAAGTACTAAACATTACAGATTGGCCTTGTTAACATCTATATATTTGCTAAACAAACCTGTAATTTAAAGTAACAAAGGAAAAAATAATTCATCAGGATTACATATTACTTTTAAATCTTGTTAATTTTTTAAACTTGATATCTTAAAATCTTGTGAAATTAAATCATTTCCTAAAATCTTGTTTTTTCAAATTTAAATGATATATTCTTAAGATAATTTATTTTAAAGAACAATATCTATAGAGGTATTTAATTTTAATCTAAAATGTATTGGAGCATCTTATGGCCCAAACACATAATAACATGGTTTGCGGAGCGGAAGCGGTGACAGCAAAGTAGAATTCATACCCAGCAGGAAATGTGTACGATGATAAATCTGATATATCATCGCATTTTTGTCAACTGTCTGTGTTGACAGCCTCGATATAAAGTTTGATGAAATTAACACAGTGACAGCCGCTAAAAATATCATATCATCTTTCAACACATACACATTACTTGTATGTGTGAGTGAGTCTGCTATAGTATATATATCTAGCTAAATCCTATTGAATATTTAATTAATTATATTTAGTAAAAATGCCAATATAATTTTTAAAAATTAATATATTTATTTATTTTATTAAATGGTACATCATGTTATTTTAATATATGTCATTTTATGTCGAAAATATGCCTGACTTAAACTTTAATTAAATATAATATTGTTCCTAATCGATTTGAATTCCATGCCCAAATATAAATTAAATTAATTAATTTAATATTATTAAATGAAAACTATTAATAAATCAAAATCAGGATCAGTTAGGGTATCACTTACATCAGCTCCATAAATCGGTGCAATTCATGTAATATTTTTCCAGTATTTTCGCTCTAAGTCTTCAAAATCGAAATGTTTCGGAGGTGCATATCTGATATTTCAATAATAATTCATTCTTTTTAACGTTTAATGCGTTTCTTTTATTACCTCTCTGTGTTTGCTAATTCCCTAAATTGTTTTACAGTTAAACCTTTCTTTGTACATTAATTTGTTATTAATCGACTTATAACTCACAAAAATTCCAGAGCACTTTACATTCCATCTGTCTTTTCAGCATACACTAACCAAAATTTTACTTATACCGGTATATAAAAACCACGCATAGCACGAATACTTATGCTGATGAAGTTAACAGTATTAGTATAAACTTATAAAATCTAAAACCTAGATGACATGATTACGATGAATAAATGTTTAAAATATGTTGACATGTCATCATGACAGATTTTCTGTTGGGTAACTCAAAATAAGTTGATTAAAAAACACAGTCAAAATCTAATATCTAGATGTCATGATTACGATGAATATAGTTGGAGTTTCGATAAAAGCGTCATCAAGAGTAGTTCGCATTTTTGTTTTGCTCAAATTTAATATATTTTGCACATTTTAATTGCATTGTTCGATTAATTAATTTGTTTTGCTTACATAAAGTTATTCATTACATTACTTTTATTAGTGGGTGTTATAGAAACATTCTTTCTATTTTACTGTGGCTACTGTAGCTCTAAAATATTTGTTTGTGGCAAAGAGCATCACCGACGCCATATTGCTTTCTATCAAAGCTGCACTGCTTGTTATTATTTGGTTTCAAACTAAGAGCATTGAATACATCAAAGAACTGCTAATTAACATACATAACTTTCATAACTTTCATTATTGGTTATAACAATTAAATTCTGGATAAAAATATTATATGGGTTGACGGAAGCCATCTTGGTTACTTTGTTAACAAAATTCAGACGAATTGGAATCATCTTGTAAAATTGTCGTCGCATTTTGAATTATCAGCACCATCAGGATTAACAGTTCTATCTTCAAACAAAGCAGTGGTGCTAGTGTGCTTCGAATTTAATTTTTAATTTTAAAATCTTCTCTTCCGTGGCGAAATACTGACATACAACTATACAACAATTCACTCAGCGCCTACAGATATCTAGTTATAAGTTTGTTATTTTGATATCTTTAGTAATTAGATATATGATAGAATTAATTAAAAGTATTAATTATTCTTAAGTAAATTGCTACATAGTTTCTGTTATGGGCTATATTAGTACCATATTGATTAGTTTTTGATCTATTGTTTAGCGGCTCTATACTTAACTTCTTCTTAGGATTTACATAGCACATAGATTCGATTGTCAGCAAGGGATAAGTTTTCACTGTACACTAACATCTGGTGGACCCAAATTGCCAAAAAAATTAAAAGGTAGTGCTCCATCTAATACTCCGTCATGCTCGCTGTCAACTAGACTGAAAAAGTCAAAAGAAGAACATGGACCCACGGCCATTTTGGACTCACCTGAAAAAACAGGACGTTCCACCCGAATTCAAAACCGAGAAATCTCGCCAACAGCTTCAGAGTTAACGATTTAACAGCCCCTAGCTTGGAGCACAATCTTGTCCTAAGTTCGGAAATCAACCGCACCATGTTGAATAATAATCATACAATAGACACGGTCTCACCTATCCTCTCGAGTCCGTTCGACACACTGGCTAAGGTTGCCTCAGAAAAGTACGTATCAAGTCCTTCAGTTGGTCGTCAGCTAAGCCCCAACATTTCTCGCGATCATAACTACTCCTCCAAGAGACTAAACTCTTTCAATGGCCTCGACGAGGTCACTCTGGACCACAACATCACACGCATCCAGGACACAAGAATCGAAGGCGTTACAACCCCTGTCCGCCGGTCTAGAAATGACCTGCTAATAGCAGTTCCTTCGTGAAATGCCCACCCATACAAGTTGCAGGGATTAATCCAGCAGTAATTAGGAAAAAAATCAACTCCCTTCGAACGGATCCGGATCAAAATTTTTGGCTAAAAATTTTAGGTGGAGATAGAATTGCCATACACCTGAACTGCGCAACTCTACATGAGCTATGCATGTCCTGGCTTAAGGACATTAAAGCTACCGCCTATTCTTTGTGCCCTTCCTACAAGAGAAAAGAATCCTTTCTATGCAAAGGGCTAAATGCGGATGAAGCCACTGATGATATTCTTGCCGATCTACAAAAGAGTTGTCCGAATACCAGAATTGCAAAAATAAGCAATTTCACTACAAATAGGTCACGAGAGAGCGGGTATAAAATTAATGCCTTCCTGATTCAGCTGGAGGAAGGACAAAAATCTGATGAACTACTAAAAACAAATGTCATTCTCTACCAAAAAGTCACTTTTGAAAAACTATATAAGAGAAGTGCTACCAGATGTTATAAGTGCCAAAAATTCGGTCACACTGCTAACTACTGTTGCGCTCAGAAAAGATGCATGTTGTGTGCACAACCTCACCTGGGCACCGAGTGCCCTCTACTGCTACAGAATAACGCCAATGACATAGCTGATATTAACCCTAGCTTACTCAAGTGTACTAACTGCGCAAGTACGGGACACGCAGCTAACTCCTCTCTTTGCACCGAATTTAAAAAATACCAGCAACAAAGACTTATTCTCAAGGACAAAATAAATGCGCGCAGACAAACACTACTCGAGTCTAACAATAGGGTGCTGGCCACGGCCAGTCGAAACCTGTCACACACCAAATCCTACGCTGAAGCCCTTAAGGCACCGGGTAAGAACAGGGTCCTTTAAGAGAACATACAATCACTTGTGTCTTTAGCCAATCCGCTCAAGGAGTTGATGTCTGAGATCAACAGCCTCTTCGGTATGTCCATCAAATCGTTGCTCTCAGAAGTCAAGAGCCTAATGACTGAACTTAAGAAAACCTCCTCAAAAGCCGACAAAATGTCAATGATAATAGAGTTCATAGCCTCCCTTGGAGATACCACTAATGAACCATAATGACTCAGCATCTCAAGGTTCTTTCAATAAATTTCAATTCCATAATTTCACAGGAACGAAGATTAATTTTACAGGACATCATTGAATTTCATCGCCCTCTGGCGACTTTTCTATCTGAAACTTGTCTCATGGACAAGCATGTCATAAAACTCGACAATTACAAAATCTACAGAAACGATAACATCAGAGGCACGGCCTTGGTCATTCCTGACTATATTTATTGCAAAGTAGTCCATTTTAAGCCAGTCCACTTCTCTGCAACTGTCATCACCGCGTTTATTAAGCTTAAAGGGACGATTCGATCAATTCTACTTGCCTCTATTTACATACCCAACAGATGCAGCCCGGAAGTACTCAAGGAGCTCGATCAGCTTCTAGATCTATCAAAATCAGCCGACTTCTTCATATGGGGGGGAGACCTAAATGCTAGACACCCACTATGGGGGGATCGTATCACCAACTACAACGGAAAAAACTTGGAAAACTGGTTGCAAACAACTGCTCTTACGGACTGTGCACATTTTGCACCTCAGACATCATCGTTCCCCAGAGCTGGATCCTACCTCGACCTTTTCATCATTTCGTCTAATTGGCTAGACTTGCACACTCACCCTAACATTGACATCACTTGTCACACATTTCAGGGACTCTCTGATCATCTTGGAATTAAGCTGAACATAAACATTGATTATTTTGTGCTGCCTACGCACACGCCTCGATTTCGCTGCCCTGCACTGCTTAACTGGAAAAGTGTCAACAAAAACATCTCCCAAAAATCCAGGGATCTGATTAACCCCTCCTACACATTATTCACCGCAGATGTAGATACGGTCATCTCAAAATTAACTGAAACAATACTTAGTGCCGTCTCTGAGCAGATGGCGCCTAGCCTTCCCCAGGCCAGTGGCTACAGGGATTACATACACCCTACAACATATAAACTAATGTCGGTTAGGAAAACTTGGTGCAATAAATTACATAAGCTCTTCAAATCCCAACTAAATACAAAAAGCCCTTTCTATGTGGCCCTAAATAGTCAAATAGCAAGACTCAACCAGATTATTAAGGAAAGAATTGAAAGGGACATTAACATGGCATTCCAGACAAGGATAAAAAACATACAACCAGGACCGGGAGTTTGGTCTGAAATTGACAAGCTTACTGGTAGACTCACTTCCAAGAGACACAAGCTCAATAAAGTTCCCCTACGCGATGGAGATATGCAGGCATACTCAACGGAAGATAAGATCTCTGTTTTCAGGCATCACTTTAGTAAAATATTTAATCATAGTAATTGCAGTAACGATCCTGTGTTAAACACTGATGCATCAGCCCTATCCATGGAGCTGGAAAATCTACAGGAAGATTATATCACGCTATTCTCCTCGCACATACCAGCTGATAGCCAGCAACTTGAGAGTCCTTTCTGTCGGCCTGAAGAGGTATACTCACAACTAAAAAAACTTACGCCGAAATCCTCCTGTGGGCCTGATGATGTCTCGAACAGACTTCTTAAGAATTGCGCTTCGTCACTCTATAGGCCTCTCACGATGATCTTCAACAACTGCATGAATGTAGGCTACTTCCCAGATGCTTGGAAATTGGCCAATCTTATCCCGATACATAAAAAAGGACCCCCCAATGAGGTTGAGAATTACCGTCCTATTTCTTTACTTTCCAATTTAGGAAAGCTCTTTGAGAAAATCATTAAGTCGAGATTGACTGATTTCATGACGCTTCACAACATCCTACCCTGGAACCAATTTGGTTTCAGGGAGGCACATTCTACCACGCATTCTCTGATAGCCATGAGCAACACAATTATTCAAAATCTCAGGATAAACAACTGCACCGTAGCGCTTGAGCTTGATTTGGAGAAGGCCTTCGACCGAATCTGGTACCAAGGGATCATACTTAAACTCAGAAATGCTAACTGTCCAATATATCTGTTAAAAATCCTCAACAGCTTCTTAACGCACAGACTCTTTCGCGTCTGCATTAACGGATCCCTTTCGGACCCGATCCTGATCAAAACAGGGGTACCCCAAGGCTCAGTCCTTGGACCCATACTATTCACCTTCGCTATACATGACTTCCCTTTTAAATCAACCGATACTAAGGGACTGCAAGCCTTCCTATATGCTGATGACATCATGATCACCGCAAGCGCTCCTCGCCCTTCCTTGGCCCTTCATATCATCAAATCTAACTCAGAATCGCTAGAAAAATACTTGCTTAACTGGGGCCTTAAGCTTAACATCAACAAATGCAAATTACTTGCGTTCAGAAATGCAAGTGGCAAGTGTCATAGAAATTGCATAAAGGAAGCTAGAAATATGGATCTTAGCTTATTTGGAACTAAAATCAAAGTACATAACTCTACTACTGTGCTGGGAGTTTTATTCACCCATAAGTTTGGTTTTAACAGACATGCTAATAATGCTTTGCACAAAGCAAGAAGTGCTGCGCACACCGTTCTTTACGCGTTTTCGTCTAAGTACTGGTCCATGAGGACCAAACTCCTCATTTATAAGGCCATCATTAGGCCGATACTGGGCTACGCTTTCCCAGTATGGCTCTCCATGTCTCCATGCGTGGCGCACAAATTTGAAATTTTTGAAAGGAATATTCTTAGGAAAATCACCGGTATATACAGAAAACCCAACAAAAAATACTACTCGAACAGCAAGCTATATTCGACGGCCAATATCACTCCTATACTTACCTATTTACTCAAGCTAAGTGCAGTCACACTTAACAGAATCGTCTCCCACCCAAATGAGGTTTTAGAGAACATATGCAATAGTAACTTAATGCACTCAATACATGACGTTTACTATATTTTGCCGTTCAACACTTTACACGAAAGATCTAAATCTGATCTCAATCTTTCTGAGGATGATGAACTTATCCCACTCACTACTCCTCCTTTCTACATTAAAGCCAATAAACGCAACTATAGAGCCTAGCTCGGCTTTAACCAGTGACTTTTGCAATAATGTACTATCACATTATCTACCATCCCTGTCGTAGGTGGATTTATAAACCTCACCAGAATTAGTCAGTCTAGGATCTAGATGCGTCCCTTGCTGACTGGAGATACAGCTTTTAATATTGATAATTTTCTACTCGTTTTGTAAATATAGTACTAAGTATAGCCTGTATATAATTGTACACATTCACTCTAGTCGTAGTATTACACACTAACATTATATATTGCAATAATTATAAAATTTAAATTCTGTAGCCTTACACACTAGGTTGTAAGTTAGGATAGTTTGAGAATTTTGCATATTAACAAAACTAAATAAATATTAAGAGTTACATAAAAGAGGGATAAAAACAAAAAAAAAAAAATATATATATATATATATATATATTTCAACTAAATCTATGGCAGCCGGGAGCAAGCTGCAGTCTATTATAAGACTGAACACACTCATTATAATGTCACCCCGCTCACTTGGTGAGTCAAGGGAAAATTTAATATATTCTTCTGCATAGGCTTACACACCTTTACGGGCCAATCACAACCGGTGCATTTTTAGCTTGTAAGACGCTAAATTTTGTAAAAATTTTGTAACATTTAAAAGTCTCAATAAATAAATTGAATGAATTGAATGAATGATGAATATAGTTGTTGTTGACATATCATCATGATGACAGATTTCCTGCTAGGTACCCAGTAGGAAATTAGGAGAGCAATCTTGAGCTGGAGTATACAATCTATGTAACCAGCATGCCTCCAAATTAAGGCAACGAGGAGTAAATTGAAGCTTTTACACATTTATATATGGGCTCTTTTTAATGGTGTGTATCAAAGTATATCCGAGAATATCTACGTTTGGTAGTGTTTGTTTAAAAGCATAATTTTTGACATTTCGGAAAGTATAGGCATGTGATGTGTTACAAACTAAAAATTAAATATATATAATTAAATAAATATATTAAATATATCTATTTTTGCTTAATTTAATATAATATAATAATTGTTAATATATGATTTATGTAATTTTTGATAAAAATATAGTTAAATAACTTGTGATTTTATATAGGTTAAGTGTTGCATTAAATTTAAGTTTTTACTATAACTAAACTGTTCAATTGTATTAATAGTGATGAATAAATAAAATATTTAGTTAAATAACTTTGTTTAATTTATTCCATTTTTAATTATTTTATTAATTCTATATTTATTTTCAGACTTACCCTTTGGTGAAAGAAGGATGGACATATAACACATGATCATATAGCATATGCTGTTTCATCACTATATGTGTTATATGTCCGTCTTTCTTTTACTAATATTTCAAAGAGCTTTTAAATTAAAAAGCTTAATTATTCCCCTACAAAAATTCTACGCACACATATGCATCGTTAAGTTTGCATGTGTATTATTACAATAGCAAAACTACTCCTGCTATACTCGCATTTCCTACTGGGTCTTTGTGGCATTGGGAAGAGCACTGTCTGCAAAATTTCAGTTTTGAAGTATTCCATATAGTTGTAGAACTCCATCTTACAGTTTAAATTAGGCTTAAGAGTGATATCTTTTCTCATATATTTACTGTGGAGGGCACTGTAAATCATAAAAGCAAAAATACTTTTAATAAAATAATAAATGCTTTTAATTTCTATTATATGTAAGCTCATAGAAACTATTATAAAAATTAAATTGAAAAAGTTATTGTTTTTATTCTATTAAAACATTTTAAAGATATTAATATCACAATAATTTACTTAAATTATTTCTTATATTTATTTCATAAAGAATCCTAAAAGTTGCAAATTATCTGGAAACAGAGTAAAGGTGCTCCAGTATTAATCTAAAAAAAATTATAGTTTTAGTATTATTTTTTATTTTTAAATGATAAATATTATAACCATAATTTACTTTATAATTTTTGATATTTTCTACATTGGCACATAAAGAATTATCATAATGGTTATTATTTTATTGCAATTAACCCAGATATCTTTATACCGTCTTTATATTTTGTTGTGAAAAATTTTACTCCAATTTGATTCACATTGTTTTGACAGATTTCAATAGCAAAAAGCAACCCAGTAGGAAATTAGGAGAGCAATCTTGAGCTGGAGTATACAATCTATGTAACCAGCATACCTCCAAAGTCAGGCAACGAGGAGTAAATTGAAGCTTTTACTCATTTATATATGGGCTCTTTTAAATGGTGTGTATCAAAGTATATCGGTGAATATACTACGTTTGGTAGTGTTTGTTTAAAAGCATAATTTTTGACATTTCGGAAAGTATAGGCATGTGATGTGTTACAAAATAAAAATTAAATATATATAATTAAATAAATATATTAAATATATCTATTTTTGCTTAATTTAATATAATATAATAATTGTTAATATATGATTTATGTAATTTTTGATAAAAATATAGTTAAATAACTTGTGATTTTATATAGGTTAAGTCTTGCATTAAATTTAAGTTTTTACTATAACTAAACTGTATTAATAGTGAAGAATAAATAAAATATTTAGTTAAATAACTTTGTTTAATTTATTCCATTTTAAATTATTTTATTAATTCTATATTTATTTTCAGACTTACCCTTTGGTGAAAGAAGGATGGACATATAACACATGATCATATAGCATATGTGTTATATGTCCGTCTTTCTTTTACTATAATATTTCAAAGAGCTTTTAAATTAAAAAGCTTAATTATTCCCCTACAAAAATTCTACGCACACATATGCATCGTTAAGTTTGCATGTGTATTATTACTCCAAAAAGTAGACATGTGTTCTAGAAATGTATATGAAGTGTCATAGGGAAAGGCAAGTAATCCCAGACTCAATGCATACATAGCAAAACTACTCCTGCTATACTCGCATTTCCTACTGGGAATTGCGAAAGCTGAATACGAAAATATTTTGGGCTGCGTTTGTTATACAAAACTACGGAAACTACCTTTCAAAGCCAGTATGGAAAGCACATTGCAAAAGTAGTTTCGTCTGAAATTTTCATACAAAACATGCAACGTGGTTTCGTTGCTGGTGTAAACCACCTATAACACAAATAACTACTTTTCAGCGCGATGACACGATTTTTCGAGTGAAGATGTCCATCTTTAATATTTATAATTAGTTCTACAAGATGGGAGTATTTTTCTTTTTAAATTTTTTCAATAAAATTTAGTGGAAATAAATAAATTTTGTTCTGTGTTTTTAAGCCTTTATTAATAGTTTGATTGTAGGCTAAATGATTATACTAAATTTATTGTAATTATATATTAATTATAAAGATTAATTATATAAAAATAAATAATTACATTCTAAGGACTAATTTTTTTTATATTTACCTTATTATAAAAGCGATTACATTGCCATCTACTTTTTTAACTTAGCAAAATTAACTAAATGAAGGGCCATCTATTATTTTTTAGTGATATTACCGAAAAAATATGTCATTTTGTCGTTGTCGCATCGCGTTCATTATAGAAAAATATGATAATACCCTAGGGGAAATTTGGTTGCGATTACTCAAGAAGCGCATTATAATCGTACCCAAACTACAAACTGTCAGCAGCATGTGTATTTATACGCATGCGCACCAATATTTTCACAGCTTTTTATTTGCTTATGGGGGTATTCACATTGAGGCTTGTAACATTTCGGAAATGTTCCCCTACAATTCTCAGTCCACTAAAATATGTGAATATGTGTTGGAAAATATTACAGAAAACATGTGTATATAAATGTGTAAGATACCAAGCATGAGGCAGAAATATTTCTGCCTCAGGAAGGGGTAAAAGCTTTTTCGAAATTTGCGAAACTCCGTCTTACCTTTCACCTTCGCTTACCATGAAATTAAATGTTACCGGACACAATGTGAATACCCTGTATAGGTCTCATGCATAGGGGTAATACCTTTGATAATGTTTGCTAAGTGCGGACATACCAATGTTATTGTCTACAAGAATCAGAGTTAAACGGGAGCGCTACTTTGCTTTTATGTACACGAAGGCAAAGCGCAATGCCTGCATAATTTTTCCCGTAGGTAATTTTGTCTGTGTGCCTCCCATAAGGCACACACACATAAGATTAACGATTTGGACAGCAAATTATAGGCGAAATTATAGTAGTTCTGAGGAGCGGTTATACTCAATAGTTTTTCAAAGTTAGTTTAAAGGTACAAATTATACTATTCGAGAGAACTTATAATTTAATAATTGCAGTCAATATACTTCTGAGTATAACTGTCCCTCAGATCGCCTATAAAAAATCGCTGTCCAAATCGCTAATGTAGACACCATAACGGTTTCACACAGGCCAACTCACAGCAGAAACTCACAGCGATTCCGTGAGTTTTGTATGAAAAATAACCGGTTTCGTTGTGAGTTTCTGCTGTGAGTTGGCCTGTGTGAACCCGCTATCTAAAAAAAAAATTTGACAGTTGTTTATAGGCGTATGAGTCTTCATGAAATTTGGCCTTTATTATATTAAGTATATTTTCGTGTACTCTGAGTGTGTTTTTTTAATCAACTCAATTTGAGTTATTTTAACTGAAGGAAGCGTTCATTCACTAAACAAAAATTAGGTCGAATGTCAAGTTAGCTGCCAATTTTAGTTTCGTTAAAATTTTTGTTAACAATTATTATTTGCAATTTTAATTTAATGCTGAAAATAAAATATACTTCAAAATCAAAATTCAATAAAATAATTGCCTGTTCAGGAGGTAATGATTCTTTTTTTTATTTTAAATATTATACATGTATTTCTTTTATAGACAACATCTATGCCGGGAAATGGAAAATTCAGAAGGTAGAAGGATATAGATAAATTATATAATTTTTGTTTAGTCTAGTTAGTATTATAGCAGTTACAAATATAAGCTTGGCAGACATTGTAACTGTTTTAGGGCATTGTATTCCTAAAATTGCAATGATCATTCAGGAAGAGTCTGATGATTCCGAAGATCAAACTGAAGGCCAAGAATTCTCTTATAAAGTCATTCCAGCTTTTAATGACCAGCAATTTCAAAGCCACTTCAGGATTAATAAAGTAACGTATTTGAAGCTCTTTAGAGAGATTAAACTTTTAGAGCCCAAATATATAACATTGAGCAAAGGATGGCCTTTTATACCTGTGGAAAACCAACTTTTAATTACCCTTTGGTATTATAGTAACTTGGAAGTATTCAGGTTGGATTTCAGTTATATCAATCTTAAAGGTCTTAAAGATTAGCTACTCATAATTTTTAGGTCCGTTGCAAGTCGCTTTGAAGTGGCTCGAAGCACATGTTGGCAGTCAGTTATAAGAATAAGTGATGATATTGCAAGCTGTTTGCGACGAAAAACTTTTATTTCTGCATTGCTACGCAGGGGAGGCTGGGTCAATTCATGATGCTCGATTACTACAAAGATCTGGACTGTACCAAAAGCTCAGTAATGGTAATACTTTTTTTTATGAATATTGAAAAGACAATAGTTTTGGTTTTTTTTAAAATTTTAAAAAGGATCCTTAAATATAAATGAAGATCAGCACCTTCTAGGTGACCTTGCATATCCTTTAAAAAAGCATTCCATTACACCATTCAAAAATTATGGAAATTTAAATCATGATCAAAAAGTTTTTAATAAAACACATGGAAAGATGCGCTCCTCAATTGAAAGGGCATTTGGATTACTTAAGGAACGGTTCCGTAGGCTACAAAAACTCGACACAAGGACACCAAATTTAATCCCTCTCTTTATAATCGTAGGCTGTATCCTGCATAATATTTGCCTTAAAGGTGAAGATGCCTTTTCAATTGACACTAGTAATATGACAACAAGACAAAGAAGCAATATTATGCCAACCCAAGAAAGGGGTTCGCAAGCAGGTGTTGAGAAACGCGAAAGCATTGTGGACTTTTTAGCGAGTTAATATGAATAAAAATTAAAATTAAACTTAATATTTATGCATTTTCTATTTGATTATATATACTACATATTATACTTTTATATAAAGTCCTTTATATTTTATATTATTATTTATAATTTATAGAAAAAATGATATCATTAAATAATAGACAAAACTCATATGGATTAATAGCATCTTCTTAATACTTTTTTACATTTTTGCCAGATTTTGTTGTATAATTAAATTATTCTGATGGATATCTATCCATTATATAAATTAAATTAAATTTTTTCCCTAATTATTCCCTTAAACTTTCCCATATTATTTCCACGATACAAAATGTATTATCAGAAAATTTACAGTCTACATCTAAAAATTCATTAGACGAATTCTTGCGCAAGACTCTTATCAACGGTATTTTTTTATTTAGTGGTGCGAATACAGCAATACTGCTTACTAATTATATTATTAAATAAAAAAATTTTTAAAAAATAGTCTTTTATTTCTTATCATGGTATAAGTTTGCAATAAAATATATTAAAAATAAAAGATATATTGATTTTAACAAAATATATTAAAACTTGAAGATACATTTTAAAAAAATATATCACAACTTAAGGCTATTTGGATTTAAAAAAAATATATCACAACTTAAGGCTATTTTGATTAAAAAAAAATATATCACAAGTTAAGCTAGCAGGTGTTGAGAACAGTAACAGCATTTTGGAGTTTGCAGTGAATCAATCTGAAAAAAATTAAAATTGCAAATAATAATTGTTAACAAAAATTTTAACGAAACTAAAATTGGCAGCTAACTTGAAATTCGACCTAATTTTCGTTTAGTTAATGAACGCTTCCTTCAGTTAAAATAACTCAAATTGAGTTGATTAAAAAAACACACTCTCTGATGAGTTGTACTACAATTATACATAGTCATACAGCGCTTGGCGTTCGAAATTTAATCAATTAAGTGAAATTAATCGTAACATTGTAAAAACAATGATAAAAAAATTAAGTAAAACTTTAATGTTTATTCGAAAGTATAAGACCTTAAGCTCCGTTTTAAATAAAAATGAAAAATTTGGTAGGTATAACTCTGCAAACCATTTAATTTTACTCTGAATTACACTTTTTTTTATTTATTCAAGACTAATTTAACACGATAGTTTCTTACTAGTAAATATCGTTTTATTGTATAAGTTTTTTTATTTCTAATTTTAGCGAAAAGGTAGTTCTAAGCTTTGGTATCAAATTTATGTTTTTATTTTTGATAAGTTTTCATTAAACCAAAGTAGATCATTAAACGCAGGACTTAGAAATTTATTTTCATAGAATTGTATTGGTTTTATTTTTAAGAGTTATCTAGAAAACTCCAAGAGAGGAATTGACAAGTGTTTATTTATTGATAAAGGAAAGTTAAGCACATCTTTTCATAGCAGATCATATTTTTAAGTTAATTTAATAAAGACGTTAATAATACTGTACAAATTACTTTCATCATTTTTGAGTACATTTTTCTCATAATAATTTCTTTGAGTCAATGCTATAAAGTTTAAACGCTCAAACTTTCGAGTTTTTATATATTTTTACGTATTAGGCACGATAAATATCTCCCACTCACCCAAATAATTTTCTGTTTTTCTTATGGAGACAGACCCCTAAAAACGTAAAAGGTATTTAAACAATATTCATTTATAGGGTTTTAAGCTTGACGTATATCCATGGAGAAAGTTTACTATATAATGCTTTAGTTTATATATTTTGACTAAAAGTTTGGTCTTGACACTTTATGATTTAGAGTGGCAAGCTCCCTTGCAAATATCTTATATTGTAGCTTCATTCAAAAGATATCTACATAATTTTAGTTGCTAAATGCCAATTACTGTATTTACCAACTTATATTTAGGTTTAATTATTTATTTATATTTTATATATTGCCTTGTTTACTGACTCTTGATGATGTTGAAAATTTACCAGAATACAAGTCATTTCAAATTTTTTTTAGATTGAATTTACGTTCTCATTCTATATGTTTTACATAATTCGATCTCTGGAAAAACTATGATAGCGCAAGTTGATTGAACTGTCTCTTCTCACGTTTATGTGGAATAACTCACAACAATTGTTGATTGGATCTGCTATATTATCCTTGAAGCGTCTTTTATTATTTTTTGACCTTATAATTTCTTAATTTTATTGATATTTATTTTAGGATATAAATGACGTGGCCTTTAAGTTGATCTAACTTTCCTTGAAAAGTAGAGCCCCATTGTTCATTTTTTATCCAGCTCAAGCCATTTCCTGTGGTAACTTACGTAAGCCCCCCGCCCTCCTAATTTATTGGGTCATTTATCTATTAATTTATTTTTTTATGAGAGTCCTTATAGGAAACCACAGGAAATAGTCGAGAGGTGGACAATAAACAATCTTTCACAGTTTTCCATTAGTTCTTCTATACTTACCGAAATACTTTTGGTTATTTCTCTTTTAAATTTTTCCAGCTTTTGTCGCTAAAAAACCGTACTATAAATTTCTGGGCCAATAATTGCTTTCTATATTAGCAGGTTTATTTTGAATTGCATATCTTTTTTGCATAGGAGATATTTTGATCAGCAGTTAGCTCCCCACTTACTATTGTATTTTTCAAAATCTGCACTTTGTCCTTAATTCTTTACAATAGATGTTTTATTAGCTATGATTTTATAAGTTATAATGATGTCATCAACGTACATTAGATATTGCACCTTATTTTTACTTTTATTAACGCATGCAAAGCCATAATTGGCGATGCTTAGCTTGGACTCTAATACTGAATTTTGCGACAAATTTCTGTATATTTTTACATTAACATTTTTACTATCAGCGAAAAGTTTTCATGCTATAAAAACACTTTTTTCTATAGTTTTTACATTAAAGATCAAGCCAAATTCCATTAAATTTTACTTTTCTTTTTAGGCCAGTACAATACGAACAAAATTCATATAACTTTAAAACAAAAATATCCACTCGCTGCATCTTTACCGATTCCTGCTAATATTAATGTAGCTGAAACAACCAAATTTTCTCCACAACGATCAAGAGATATATCAGCGATAGCTATTTCATCACATCAATCAAATATTTTATGTCCAAAAATAGATGCTACCCGAAATTCGATAAACAAGGATCCGCATGTTGATTCATATGATTGTTTTGGAATAGTTAGTCTAAATTCAGCAATGCAATCAAATGTACCATGCCCTTTTCCTGGTATGAATAAACTTACACATTTAAATATGCCTGGTGGTCAATGGGCTCAAGACAGTAAATTCATGTCATATAACTTGCAAAACTCACATTACACCAATTTAAGTTGTAAAACAAGGATTGAAAAAGTATCTTTGCAAGGTATTAGAATTTTTTCTAAAATATCGACAATGGATCTTTCACATATATATAGTATTAATGATAGGGGCTACTGCTTATACCAATGCCGATATTGTTCATCTGAAAACCATTTAAATGATAAAGAAAATATGGTGAAAACCCTTTCTAAAAAGGAACAATTAAAAAAAATGGTTAAAGAATATGGAACTACTGTGTTTGTATTCCATATTGGAATGTCACTTATTTGTCTTCAAATATGTTATTTGCTTGTCTCTAGGTATGTCAAATTAATTTATTTTAAGTTCAGTTGCTTTGTCATTATTATTATTATTAATAATTATTAGTAATTTACGAATTGTGTACAAACGTGCATACAATTTTTCGATGCTTTGCATTTTCAAATCGGCATTTACATTACGTCTTTAAAGATTTCGGTCAATCCAAACGCGTATTCGCCGGTAGGATTTTGGTATGCTTTTTTCTTATGCCGCCTTTACATATTAGTAACACTCGCCAAATATAAAATTCGTTCTATTTGCAGCCTATACTGTGCATCCATCTACACATTACATTACACATTTTATTGAGTCTTCATAGTTACAAAGAAATACAAAATTTAGTAACGTACGTACTAAAATTGCTGAATGATATTGGCTCGTGTTAAGTGTATAAGCCTATTCAGGTGACACAGAAAATCTACACAGGATGTACATACATGAGTAGACTCGGAGTATTTGCGCAGTTGCTCACGGCTGCCATATAAATAGTAGAGAATAGTAGAGTAGTAGAATAGTAGAACTGGTCTTTTTTTTCATCTACACATTCGTGCATTGTTAAGCGGTCTCTAGATGATTCATTCTTTTAAAAAGTAATGCAATGATGAAAACTCTTACAGCTGGATATCAATTAGTAGAATCATGATCATGAAAATTGGTGAACGCTTGGATTTTTGAAGCTGTCGGGACTCCCAAAAAGTGTGATACCAAATAAGCAAAATACAACATATTCAACAAAATAAAGGCTATAAAAGTCCCTATCTAATTTGAAGTGTGTTCAATGCAAAACGGATTATTTTGTTTTTAGCATTACCATAGCACGTTTGATGAACGCTTGGAAAATTCATGCTTAAAAGCTATTAATACATCATTTGGAAGGATCATAGCAGGTAAAGTTACTACATTAATAACAAAAAATTGGTTACTTGCAACAATGAGTTTAAAAAATTAACTAAGGCAATTCTGGTAAGCTGAGCCAAGTCAGGCACTCACGTTTAAAAAAATGGAATGTGAACAGTACTTTGAATTAACTTATATTCCTCTATCTAATGGAAAATTTGTAGTACGATGAAAAATTCTTTAAAAAGATTAGGAGACTCGTGACATAACGCATTAAGGAGTCTTCTATGTTATGTGGCCATATGTTTTTTTGCAGGGGTCCATACCTCTGAGGACCAAACCTTGGCATGATTTTCCAGGTGTCTTGTAGTTGGTAAGCGTAGCGAGATCGATATGCGTGGCTATTGCGGTAGATTTACCGGTGATGCCACAGACACACTGAACAACATCTCGCTACTGATTGGGAGAAATTCTAAGAAAAGTGCGCGGGGCTCGGAATAAAGGGTGCTTCAGACTGCAGAAACAGAAATAAAACAAAAAAGAGATAAAAAAAAGAACTCATTACAAAGGAATTAAGCCGCTTTGATCGTCCATCCCATACCTGGGCCGTCTGACCTAAACAAAGAGTGGAGTGAGTCACTCCATTTGCTTACCGGTAGTATGAACGTCTTTAAAATCGAAATCTTTTTTGTCCTAGGGTGGGATTCTGTTTCGGTGAGAAGTTAGCGTGAGAATGAGATAGTCGGATTTTGACGTATAATGTATGGCAAATATGTCAAAATTTGACATTCTCATTCTCCTTTTCGTTTCTCACCGAGACAGAATCCTAGCCCTGCTGAGTCCTGTATTGTGACTTCACTACTGTTCCACTACAAAATTTCTTTTTTTTTTGTCTAATTTATTTTTTTCATTTCCAAAACCAATAAAGCCAAGCAAGAATTTTATATAAATCACTATTTTTAGAATCCATCTAATGTCCATATATGTTGTTAACAACATCAACATTTCGTATGTGTTAATACCAGTAGAAATTAAAGGATACTAGAAAGAGTATTTTGGGTTTTCATATGTACAATATATACATATAAGAATCTTATATATGTATGTATATGTATTGTTTTTTGAAGTGAAAACTTTTTTAGGCGCACTTTGTATTTTTTCTGGGGGGTAAATTTAATTCTACACGTCACGTTTCAGTTTCCTAATGCTGCTAAGATTGTTTCAATTTTACAACTTAGATCCAATACTTTTTGTTGAGTGATCTTGGAAAGCAAGATCCTTACGATTTTCAAATTCTGGTACTTATTTTAATCCTGCATTACTCAGTTTGAGCGATATTTGGATTAATAGCCCAATTTCATCTTAAAACTTCAGAGGGCGGAATTCCTTTATAATCCTACCAAACTAAAAGGGATCAACTTCCTTACATTTAAGACGCGAATCGAGTTGATGGTTATAAAATGATTTATATTTTTAGATTAATCCGAACTTTGTTGGCATTGAAAATGGTGGAAATGTGTTACTATATTTTGTCTTTATATTTACGTATGTACTTTTTCATAAGAACTCTACGATTATATAATGGCTTATAGTTTAAAATTCATTATCATTTAAATTAATTATTTTAGTTCGGTGCACTACTAAGTGTTAAAACACAAGTGAAAATTTAAATTTTCTAAACACTTCTTTAATTTAAGAAAAAATTTTCGCTTAAAGTATATAATTTTTTTGTTGTTGATTATTTTGAGTCGATACGTTATTAATTGTTAACACAAAAGTGAATTAAATTTTTCCTTTTTTAACACTTCTTTTATTAAAAAAAATTTCACTTAGCGTATCCTACCGACTGCGCCAATTATATTTTCCTCAATATCTTTAATCAAAAAAAAATTAAAAGAAACACACTTTTTATTAAAAAAGATTTATTAAAAGATTTTACATCGATCTTATGAACTGTACAACGGAACTAACGGAACTGCCCTCTTAACTTGGTATGTCCCTTTTTATATTCAAATTCTGTTCATTTATCATTAAGTTCTTTGAATATTTTATTTATTTCTATAAATCTTGTGTTTTGAATTCTTATGTTTAATTTCGACATATTTTAACATATTGTACTTAGAATTAGATCTTATCCTTTTGATATTTATTTATTTAAATAAATTCTAGTGTTTGAATTCTTATATTTTAATTTCAACATGTGTACTTATATAAGGCTAGGTCTTATCCTTTAATAGTTATTTATTTTGATAAATTCTTATGTTTTAGTTTCAACGTATTTTAACATATTGCATACTTAAAATTAGATATTATCCTTTTGATATTTATTTGTTTAAAAGAATTCTAGTGTTTGATTTCTTATGTTTTAGTTTCAACATATTTTAACATATTGCATACTTAAAATTAGATCTTGTCCTTTTAATATTTATTTATTTAAATAAATTCTAGTGTTTGAATTCTTATGTTTTAGTTTCAACATATTTTAGCATATTGTATACTTAAAGCTAGATTTTATATATTAGCGTTATATATGATAGGGTTACCTTTCCTATAATTATTATTCCTATCATCTATAACACTTAAGCTCACGCTTTATTTTATTTTTTTCTTCACTCACTTGTCATAAATTACCAATTTTTCCTTCTAATGATTGAACCAATTATTCTACATGATGGCTTTCGCATTCGGTCCAGACCTTTCGTCAACCCTAATCAAACAACAAAACTAAAAACAGAAACAATTTTTCCCAGTAAATCTTTTGCTCGAAGAAAAAAAAAATTAATTAATTTCCAAAACACAAACTAAATACTTCCATGCCATTTATTCCCTATTCTTATAAGAATTTTCACCAGTTTTTTCTTTTTTTATCGCAATAGTAATTTATTATAATGAAATATTCACCCCATTTATTAAAAAAGTTTTATGAAATAATTAACGCAAAATTTTCAATTTTTTCAACTGACGCGTCTCTCTTAACCGGTTAGGTAAGAGCCCAAAACTTTCAAGATTCTTCCTCGTACAAAACTCCTACATCTACTTCTTTACTATATATTCTTTATATCTTGCAGATGTATGTGTAGCGTCAGTAAGGATGCCATTTATAAAATCTTTAGTAGCATTTTTTTATATAAAAAAATTTTAAAATTTTATATATCGCTTCTAGGAATCACATATTTAACACCAATTTCAAAAAGCTTAGAATTAGAATAAAAACAACAACAAAAAAAAAAACAAATTCACTACGGTACATCAGTTACTTGCACCATCGAAGCGATATCCAAAAGCAATATTAGGAGTTTGTGCCAGCAAGTTTGAATTATATCCACAAATTGAAGCTTTTGCAAAGAGCGATAAACCTTTACAATTTCTGTCCATACAAATTAAATACTTAAGAGGTGCAGAACCAGTTGTCAAATTATTAGATAAAAACGATAATATTCAAGAATGGCTTTCAATTAGTAAATGGGATACTGATACTGTTTTTCATCTTCGGCTAGGAAACAATGAGGAGCCTTATTATATAGCAACAAATCTTGTAGAAAAATAAAATTATTAAATAGATTTAATTATCAATTAATAAATATGATTTAATTCTATATGAAAAACATTATCAACCATAAGTAAATCTTCAGACAATTTCTTATAATAGAAAATTGCACACAAAATGTACATTAAATTTAAAGCGTTCACTTTTTGTGGTTGAATCTGTGAACAGCTTCATGATTTCGTAACTTTGTCTTTTAGTTTCATCTTACATCACTAATTTAAACAAATCCTATGTCAATTGTAATCAACAACTATAAACTCTTTTGGCAGTATGGATTAAAAGTAAAAATACAATGAATTCTACCTCAGGATTTAAGTCATAATCTCTTTCCTGTTAAAGGAGTCCATCTGAAATCCTTTCTCTACTATAAGGGTCATATAAGAACACTCCGGGGCCTTCGTGCACAAAAGAATATGGGGCCTTATTTTAATATGAAAAAGGAAATGACAAGAAAAAATTATATTTTTGCGTTTATATTTTCCTCCTGGGGGCCCCAAAAATCGGGGCCCTGTGTGCCCTTATGCTAAAGACGGCTCTGTCTACTATCAAGAACTTAATTACAATAAAAATATTCAAAAAAAGTGGTAGTTACTCGTGTAGAACACTCTAAACAGAGGAAAAATAAACGATATAAAATAAAAAATTACAAACTTGTTTATATTTATTTAAAATATATATTTTTAAGTTATAATATACTTTAAAAGTTTATCTATTTGATCAGCACGTTTAAATGATTTTATCAGCACTTTTAAATGATGCTTTCCACTGTGTGCAGTTAAGAGTCGCAATCCTAAAATCTAAGAATTTATTTTAATACTGCAATATATAAATAAAACACAAATACTAATTCTTACAAGAAAGTATATAAATATTTTTTATTGTAGGAATATCAAACATTTTAAAATAAAAAAACAAAAATCAAACATAAACCTTATCTATAATGTTTTTTTTATCTCATTTTACAAAATTTTATTGAATTTTGTATTTAAAAACTTTGATTTTGAAATTTTTTAACAATTTTTTTCGCTTTTCTCATACTTCTCACCGAATTTTAGAAAGTGAGAAAATATTTCTCACGTGAAAAGTTTTTGAAAATTCTTTTAATTCTCACCGCAATTTAGAATTGCTCGCGTGAAAAGATATGTCCAAATCCAAATTTTCTCATTCTCAAGATGCAAACACAATGAAGAATTCTGCTTTACTGTCACAACTGAATTTTGGATTTCTGAATAAAACCGCTTCTGCGTGCATTTTGTTTTTACCTTCACGCTGAACACCACATGTGATGCCCAAAAACCTAAAGTTTTGCCCTCATTGATGGCCATTTTTCTTATCAGGTTCCCGGATTTATTTTACTGAAATAAAATTTATCATGAATCTAAATTATATAATATTAATATTTAAACACATACAATAAATTACGTTTTTTACTCAAAGCCATCTATCATCAAATGAAAGATTTGGCTTTAACCGGTTGTCAAAATTTTTGTTTTTTATATTCCTACTATTAGCTTGCTCAAAACCTTCAATTGTTAATAAAATCTTTTCTATTCATCCAATCAAGCTCAAATAAATTTTGTTATGTTGGGAGTGCATGTCAATTGATGTTAATACAGTTGGTTCAATTATTATTCTTACTGTTAGCACATAATGTCCAATATCTTTTTGGAACTTTCCATCGTTAATTTAATCCTTTTCTATCTATCCAATCAAGTTCAAATAAATTTTGTTGTGTTGGGAGTGCATGACAATTGATGTTAATACAGTTAGTTCAAATATTAGTCCAATATCTTTTACAAATTTTCAGTCGTTAATGAAACCCTTTTCTAATCATCCAATCAAGTTCAAATAAATTTTGTTATGTTGGGAGTTCTTGACAATTGATGTTAATGCAGTTAGTTCAAATATTATTCTTACTGTTAGCTCATAAAGTCCAATATCTTTTTGGAACTTTCCATCGTTAATTTAACCCTTTTCTATTTATCCAATCAAGTTCAAATAAATTTTGTTGTGCACTCCCACATGATAATTGATGTTAATATAGTTAGTTCAAATATTAATTCATTAATTATATTTACTAAACTTATTTTTAGTTTTATATGAGAGAAAAACTTCAAAAACTGAATGCAATTCTGAATTCAGAAAAAAGAAAAAACAATCTCAAGTAGGTCCGCAAAGAATCAATTTTTCTTCCGCTAATGCCTCATAAAGGTCATTAAAATTCAAAAATATTTGTGCTATAAGTTAATAAAACTTTAATTTATATAATAAAACTTTATTTTACAGTTAAAATTTCAATATTCCTAAGTAACTATTCTTATGTCTCTACTCACTGAGTTCCTTCTGTCGACTAACTTGTTTTAAATCTGGTTATTTTCAACATGCCAGAACAAATTGTAATTTGTAAACGGTAACTTGTTTACAATCTATTTCAGGCTAACAGTACCTCGTTATCAAATTTGTTGATAGCGAGGTATCGTTGTTATTAACTCTTCCCCATCAAAAACATAATCGTCCACGATTGTTCAAATCAAATATGACCAATTTTGGGGATATAATTTAACCCAAAAAAATCTTATGACAAACTATCATTTAATCCTAATTTTTAATTATTTTTATGATTTAGTTATTTAACTTATTATTCTACTTAAGTTACGTTTTGGAACTATAAATTCTCCATAATTCATTTTTCATATTTCTATAGATTAGTTTATTATAAATTTCTTTCCTTATATTTATTTCTTACCATTCTTATTATTCTTATTATTCTTATTATTTATTTCTTGTTATTTCTCTAAAAGGTTTTTTCCCTACACGCAGGTAAAGGAAGTAAAGGGGTATCAATTTTGTTTAGTTTCTAATATTACTCTTGTAGACAATTCTTCCTGACTGTGTGATAGCAGTCGAATTTTTATTTTCTCTAACTACTTCCTGTTTGTATCTCAAGGATAATTTAGAGCCTATTCTTTTATTACATTTTACATAGATGATGTCGCCGGGAGAATATTGCTTAATGGGCTTGCGTTTTTTGTTATGGTATTGTAAATCTTTCGCTTGCTTTGTATTTAATTTTTCTATATTACCTAATCTTACTCGTTCTAAATTTTCGGGATTTGTATTAGGAGCTCGACCGTAAAATAATTCAACAGGTGTTTTTCCTGTGGTGGAATGAATGCTAAAGTTGTATTCGTTCACCGCTCTTTCGAGAAACAATTTAAAGCTCCGGGGAGTACTTAAGGCCTTAAGACACCTCATTATCTACGATAATGTAGAGTGAAATCGTTCGATTTACCCATTGGTATCGCTCTCATATGGGGGAGTTTTATAAATTTTAATTTGTAGTTCATCTTCTAGCATAGATGTTATTGATATAGAATTCAGGGCCTTTTCGTTTTCGATTATTACCATTTTGGGAACACAAAAGTAAAACAGAATATCTTGAAGAGGAGTTTTTAAATGTTCTACTGATCTAGATTTTACAATTCTTGCTTGGGCAAATTTAGTAAATTTGTCTATAGCGATCAGTACTAAATGCTTTTCTGTGGAGAAAATGTCGATATGTAATATTTCTCCGGGAAAGTTTGGTATGGGGGTTAAATTTAACTTTTGATAGCTAGGATGCCTTTCGTATTTATTTTCTTTACAGATTGAACAGGTTTTAGTCATTTTTGAGATTTGCGAATTCATTTTTGGAAAAAAGTATTTTTGTAAAATCTTCATTTGATTTTCGCGTGCGCTTCTATGGGCTCTTTTGTGCTCCTTCAGTATTATTACTTCTTGCTGAATTATATTTTCAACATCTTCGACAATCTTATTTGTGTAACGGACTTTATAGCTACTAAAGTGATCAGGAAAAATTTCCTGAACTATTCCCATAACCTGCTCTGGTACGAGCAAGCTGTTGACTAGATTTGGGTCTAGATATTTTTTCAGAATCTCTATTAGGCCAACTTTGGTGAATTCTCGTCTTTCAAAGTCGTGTCTTGTATGACTCTTGTCGAAAAGGATTTTGTTTTCGTAACTGTTTTCAAATCCAATTTTTAGAATTATTTGATAGCGAAAAACATTTGTTGGCACTTCCACTGTTGGTATTAGTTTATGTGGAGAACTATTGCTGCTATGTATTGTTGAAGTTAAGACGTTGGATTGGTTTTTGTACGAAAGCCTAGTAAGTGAATCAGCTAATATATTACTTTTTCCTGGCTTGTATTTTAACTCGTAGTCGTACTCTTCCAGAATTGATTTCCAACGTTTCATTTTACTATTAGTGTTCTTGTTGCTAAAAGCATACGTAAGTGGTTGGTGGTCTGTGTAAATTTTGATTTCCTCGAACCATAGAGGTAATTTCTCATAGAGTTTAGTGCCCATATAATTGCCAGCATTTCTTTTTCATTCGTTGCGTAGTTTTCTTCCGCTTTACTAAGAGTTCGTGAGAGAAATGTTATATGCTTGTTATCTTGGGATAAAACGGCTCCAATCGCAACGTTAGAGGTATCCGTCGTTAGTTCAAAGCTTTTGTTGAAGTCGGGATGAGAAAGCATTATTTCCTTTGAGATAAGGGAGTTTTTTAGTTTTTGGAAAGCATCCAGGGCATTTTGACTGAGTGAGATAGTTTTATTTTTGGAGGTGTATTTTGAGACACGTCCATCTTCCTCCCGTAAAAGGGATGTCAGTGGTTTCGCTAGCTTCGCATAATCCTTGACAAAGCGTCTATAATAGCCTGACATTCCTAAAAAGGATCCGAGTTCTTTAAGGTTTTTCGGTGGTTGAAAATTTAACCTTAATTTTATTGGGGTTTGGCCTGATACCGTTCTCCCTTACGATGTACCCTAAAAACTCTACTTCTTTGTGAAAGAATTTGCGCTTACTCAGCTGAACTTTTATGTTTACCTTTTCAAGTATTGTAAATACTGCTTGTAAATTTTTAAAGAAATTTTCATCTTTTCCAAAAATGATAATGTCATCGATGTAGACGTAGCATTTTTCCCCGATATGCTGTCTTAATATATCATCCAGGGCCCGTTGGAAAATCGAAGGAGTGTTTTTCAATCCGAAGGGTAGCCGAACAAACTTGTATTTCCCGTTATCCCGAAAGCTGTTTTTTCTATATCGTGTTCTTTGAGGGGTATTTGGTGAAACCCGCTCTTTAAATCGATAACAGCAAAATATTTATTTTTTCCCAGATTCGACAGAGCTTCATTTATTTCTGGTATAGGGTATTTATCAGGTATTGTCACGAAGTTCAGTTTCCTATAGTCGATGACCATGCGATATGGTTTTTCATTAGATTTACCTGCTTTCTTGGGTACGATCCAAACGGGAGCGTTATAAGGTGACTTTGACGGTCTGATTATCCCTTGATTAAGCAGTTCTTTTACTTGATTTTCTACCTCATTTTTCAAGGCCATTGGGTATGGGTATGGTCTTGAATAAACCGGTGTATCCGTGTAAGTACGTGTAAGTACGTATTTCCATGCAAGAAAGTTTGTTTAATATTAATGAAAGTTGTTGATAAACTATTTGGTAAAACTCCGTAATTGTGTGATTGGCTTGAACTAAAGATATCATTTGATATTCGAGAGTTCCGAGGTCCCTTTTGTCGGCGTAGTGCATTGTTAAGCACTTAGCAATTTTGTTCCAATTTAATGGGGAATTATAAGATTCTAGAGCAATATCTGCCTGTCCAATGATTTTATTTCTAATTACGCTAAGTATTCCGTAGTATTTTGGGGTCCCTTCCAAATGCTCGTGAATCGTATTTAAAAGAAACCTAATAAGTTTTTTTTTCTCAAAACTTCAATACAAATATTTTAAAAGTTTCTTGGATTCCTTCTTTTTATCTTTTCAGTAAAATTTTTCTAAATAATTTGTTCTTAATGCAAAAGGGGAAAGTTATACTCAAATTTTGGTATTTTCTTGCTTTTCGCTATCGAAAAAATATAAGCGCACACACAACGACTACTTTTTGCTTTTCATTTTTTGTTTTTTTTTTTAAATTATACGAACTTAATAATTAAATTTCCTAAATTCTATAAAAATTTTATATAAATTTCTTAAGCTTGAATTCTTACGTAAACTAAGATGATAGCAAGATGTTCTTAAGTTGAATTAATTAGATGCGGGATTCCTTCAGCGATCCAACGAATAAATTTATTACAGTTGGCTGTCCTTCAGGTCGGACTCCTTTTTATCCGTAGTGGCTACTAAGGGGCCTAATTTCCTGTAATTTGTTTTAATTTATTCGGTACTTAGCATTCCTCGTGTACTATTATCGCTGTGTTCGTGGAGTGGTTTTTTTTTCAGTGCTTCGAAAATATTTATTAATTTAATTTATTAATTTTTAACTTAAGAATAATTTATTTGCCAATTCAGAAGTCTTATAAGAAGTCTTTTATTTGCTATTATTAAAAGATAGTTTCAGTCTCCTATAAGCTTTGAATTTAACTTTATTTCTTTAAGCACTTTATATTAGCTATTTTTAATATTTTATAATTTATTTTAACTTTTGTTTTTAGCACTTTTTAAACCCACCTGACACTCCATCGAACGGTCCCTGCTCGGGCGCCAGTTAATAAAACTTTAATTTATATAATAAAACTTTATTTTACAGTTAAAATTTCAATATTCCTAAGTAACTATTTTAATGTCTCTACTCACTGAGTTCCTTCTGTCGACTAACTTATTTTAAATTTGGTTATTTTTAACATGCCAGAACAAACTGTAATTTGTAAATTGTAACTTGTTTACAATCTATTTCAGGCTAACAGTACCTCGTTATCAAATTTGTTGATTGTTGATAACAGAAAGTTGTATTGCCTTAGTTTTGGAGATATTTGAATTTTAACGGAATTTTTATTACAACTTACTGGAAAACTATATGATTTAAATAAATTTTAATTTTTATACATTTGTGGTTGTGTTTTATTAACCACATATAATTAAATTACAATTTAATGAGTTCAGCTGTTTTTAAACTCTAATTTCATTTTTAACTTTAATTACATTTCTTTAACTTCTCACTGTTTTAAAATATTACAATATGTTTACAATACAAGTTTCTGCAGAAATGTCCCTTAAAGGTATGGCTCCTGGCCAATATATAAATCTGTCGATAATAGTGAGACAATATCGATAATTTTGAGATACTGGCAAAGGGCCCATGATATCTGCATGAATAGTTTCAAAATGAGAAGAAACAGGTTCAAAAGTACCAACTATGTTTTCGACGTGACGAGAGGTTTTGTTTTTTTGGAATGCTAAACAAGATTTAACCCATTTGTTGCAATCTTTACAATTTAGCCTAGAAGGCAAATAAATGTCTTAGTAATTATTTCCCTGATTGCCCTTATATTAGGATGTGCTAAATCATGTATTTCTACAAAAACTTGAATGCGAAAGTAAGAAGGAATATAACATTATCTGTTGACGTTAACTATTTTTGCTCTCGTTATAAGGAATAATTCTTAATAAAATTTTATAAATTTATATAATTTTACTGAATTTAATAGCATAATTCTTTTTTAGCGGAGTAGACATGAATATTGTCATCAACTTCATTGGATTAGGCTCAAATAATATATCAAATAAAATTGCTACTAATACCAGTACATTTGTAGTCGCTTATACAATTTATAAAGTTTTTGCTCCTTTGAGGATAAGTATAACATTAGTTTCAGCACCTTTCATTGTACGATATTTAAGAACGAAAGGTTTTTTAAAACCAAAATAATCATAAGGTCGCATTTGAGATTTTTATACTATTATAATAAAACTAAGCACATGTATATTATCCTTTGAGCTTGTAAATATATTCCATTTTAAACATTTCAAATTATTTAATATTTCTGCTTCAATTTTATACATTCTAACTCAAGAACATATTTTTTGTAGATACTATTATTTCAGCATTATTGAAAAACGGAAAACTGCCTTCAAATGAACAATGATTTCTCAAAATTCTCAAAGTTTATTATTAATAGAAAAATACGTTGTAATATATGCTTCATCCCGCTAATATAAAAACTAAATTTTTGGATATGCGAAACGAAAGCAAAGGTATTAAAATATAATTCGTAGAAATCTTAGATTTTATTGAAGCAATGATTCAGATAATACACAAAATGAAGCTAAAATCAGAGCTTTGGCTGCTACTTGTGATTATATTTCCCTAAATATGACTTACGAAGTCTGTAAGAAGAAAAGCTTTGACAATATGGCTGTTGACGATAACCAAGAACTACTGACGAAAGAAATTTCTTTTAATGAAGATTCTTCAATTGAATTACTAAAAATCAGTGTCGAGAAAGCAACCAAAAATTGGCTATATTTTGCGACAGTCCTCGCCTTAATAAGCATTCTTTTTTTCACCATAAAAAAATTTGAAGGTTACTCCCTTTTTTTGTACAGAACGCAATTTTTTGGAAATATGAACAGAGAGGAGCGAAAGTATGACGATTTACAGAGGTGTATAATTTTTAAAGTTTGTGGTATAATTAGAGGAAAACAGTTGTGCTTTTATTTAAGGAAATTAATAACTCCAAATTACTCATTTATATTTTTCCTTAGTAAAACCACATGCATAGACAATACTAATTTAATTTTTTGTTATTGGAAGCTTAATTACGTGTTATAAATATTTTTTTATTGAACTAGTTTTAGGCCAAAATTTTCTTTAGTGTAGCAAATTGATAAAGAAATTTTTTATTAATGTCAAAGAACTGTTTGGTTATAAAAATAAAAAATCTATTTATCTGCTTTCACTTTTAAAACTGCTTTTGAATCCTCAATAAATGTTATCCATAATCTATTATTTTTTACTGTTATTTTTCGTAAAGCAAATTAAACAAGCAAAACAAAGAAAATATAATTTTTTTAAAAAAAATTTCTGATAAACTTAATTTAAAGCGTTTCATAAAACTAACAAGCAAAATAGGTTATACTCAAAAAATCATATATAAAGCAAAAAAAAAAAAATACTATTAGTTAAAAGCAAAGTATTTTGTTATTTTTTAAAGAATATTCGCTAATAAATAATGTACTTTATTAATCATAAAATAATATAAAATAAAATAAGATCTTTTCATAATAATTGCATGAACTAAAACGATAAAAATAAGTTTTTTTTTACCCTTTTAGTGCCAACAATTATTCCATAATATTCCATATTAATAATGACCAATGCATTGTAATATATATCAGTTAATACATCATGATTCCTGGCCACACCTCGAGTCGAGGACAACATTGATACATATATATAATCTTTCTAAGCCATGAAAACAACTCTAGCTTTTCATTTCCTGACTTTTGTATATTAGTTACTAGAAAATACTCAGCAGAGATTGGTTAGTAAATTTACGTATTTATCATGTAAAATAACTTAATTTTTGAATTATAAAACAAAATTCTTATGTTTAAGATTTTAAGTATTACTTGGAATTTATATATTTTTCTAAGATCAGGCAAACTAGCAAAACAAGTCGGGTCCAAAACACTAGGTTTTATATAAAAATCTTGTTGATGGGAAGTATGGATTGCGTCTAATAAGATTGTGAAATCAACCATTCATTTAATACTAGTACATTTAATACTAAGAATTCATATATAATGTGGATAAGTGTGGAACATTATGATAAGACACAACAGCTTTTGGAATGTTAAGTTTTCAGCAGGAAAGTATAACTCTACTCATCCGTTTAGATATGGACGTTTTACATTTGCAATTTTTAGTTATTCTTTAACCAGATATTAATAGATCAAATTTTTATTTAGTACTTCCTATTTTCATCTTTGGTGATTAAAAATCAAACAACAGAAACTAGGCAGAGATCATATTTTTTAGACTTTTTCTTATCAAATAATGAACCAAATACTACTTATAATAATAATAATAACACATGGAAAGTTGATAAGCTTTGAAAAGTTTCATTTTGTGCTTTGTGTTAAGTGAAAATTTTCCCTACGTATATAATTATTTTTAAGCATGTGCAACTACTAAAATTATTTATTATTTATATTAAAAATAATAGGTAAGATTAAAAATAACTTATATTTCGTGATATTTAGAATTTTTTATATACAACCAATTTATTCCGGTTCTTTCTAGTATCAATATTTTCACCAAAAACATTTTCTTGATTGGATTAAATAACCAATTTAGGTTAAATTTATATTTTAATGACAAAGAATAAAACGGAGATTTATTTTCATTGAAAAAGAAATTTAAAGCATGGAATTTTTATTTAACTCTTTACAGTAATAAAGAATGGTCATTTTGTTAATTAAACTACGATAATAGCAATCGATTTTAATTGAAACATGTTGCTTAAAATTATGCAACGCAATAGATAATTTTGTATACATATATTGTTATCAGTTTAGAAATGCCAATTTTGTTAGATTCTTAGTTGAATGATGAAACCAATTCCTGTAGAATAAGTTTATCAATGTTTTGCAAAACAAATAAACAAAGAACTTATTTTCTCATATTTGTTAATTAAAAATATTAAAAAAAATTTTGCTGAAAAAATATACCTTTATTTGTGTAAAGCATCGTTAGAGTTTTAAGTTTTTTCTACAAATAAAGTAAAATTATGTGTTTTATAATTTAATAATAAAGAAAGTTATTTTATTTTATAGTTATAAAAATCCAAAAGGCAATTTTTAAAAACCTGAAATATTCGTAGTATATAAGTCTCACCAAACAACTCACCAATGAAGAAAAAGCAACAATTTCTGGCCTACAAGAAAATATCAAAATATAAAGATTGAAAAGATATGACGTAGTTTCAAAGTTTTTCATTATTTCAAACCCCTCCGTGAGGCAGAAATTTAGCTGCCTTACTTACAAATAAATATTTACAAATTTAAATGTAGTGAACTTTAGTGTAAGTTTATTTAATATCGCCTGCTAAGCTGCTAAGTTCGAAACAGGCATGTGATACTGGTAATTGTTTCACAATCTATCATGAGAGAAAGCAGTTTCCGTAGGTTTGTTTTTATATATATTCTGTCGCTTTCCACTGACTAAGCCAAAAGTGCAAATCTGCTACGTTTTTGTACTTTTAGTTGTACTTTGGAAGTGAAACTTGTACATTTGACCTTTGAAAATTTAAATTTTTTCATTGTCTTTATTTATTTTATTCTAACTTTTAGTAAAAACCAGTGTTACATAGTAAAGCCGTTAAACGCCTTTAACGGGCTCTGCTTTGCCCTTGTATTATTCCCAGCGGTTAATTTTTGTTAATTTGCGCTCTTTACCGAATGCATGACTTTTGCATGCTAAAACGCTGCTATAAGCTATTGTCATTTTGCGACCACACACATTTTAGGAGGACAAAAAAATATTCTTAGCTTATTTTGCTCTGTTGCGAAAATATTCTAAAAGTCTTTTTGGCGTATGTGTTTAAGTCATTTAGTAGTCGTCAGTTGTTGGCAGTCGAGTGTAGTGTGTAGCATTTAAGTTTTTTTTGTGTTTTATTGTATTACTTAATATTAATTAAATAATATATTAATATTGTGATTATTGATGGATTATTAAAATGCTTTATTTAAGAAATTGTGTTTCTTTTTTCCCCTTTTTATCACATAAGTTATTTTTCAGGTTAACATCAAAGTACAAATAGGGATATATATATACCACGCCGTTATGCATAAGCATATATGTATAATACGTACTACAAACAACGTAGTGTGTATATATATATATGAAAGAATTTTTAAAAATTAAAATATATAAAAGAAAAACAAAAATCTCTCTTATTTATGCTCTCCATTTGTGTATCCGCAGAGCGCATAAAATCCTCTCTTAGCATGGCTTTTCCTATCCGGTCGCAATGTTAATTTTCCTGCATGCTGGGATACCTAAATTTAACACGCTCGCCTCAAATTTGCATTCAAAACGCATCCAAAGAGCGAAAATTAACCGCTGGGTTGTTGTTTTTCTCTCTTCAGCTATATTCGGTTAACACGTGGATAAGTAGAGACATGAATATAAACTCAGTATTTTTCGCTAATACAACACATTTCACTTATATAAACCGAGCGAAATAATATTCAAGCGAAGAATATATTCTTTTTTGTTTTTTTCGATGTATTGTTGAAAAGTCGAATTTCGACAAATGAATTTTTCTTCTGCTAGTGGCTTATAAAACTCATTAAACGTTGAAAATTCGATTATGCTTCTGAGGCTATAAGCCATGTAATACTTTTGAAATATTAAGAGCAAAAATACATACAAACAGTTTTTAGGTTTTGTTTTGGAATTTCAGTGAAAAATTTTACCCCTTTTGCCAAATTACTTTAATAATTTTAATTTTTTAATAGTTTTTTCTTAGAGCTTTCTAAAAAACAATTAAGTAAATTTTAAGCTCTAATAAACTTTTTATTTATAAGATTGTGTTTAAATTAACATGCGAGTTATAAGACTGAACTTTAGATTTCCTTTTTTTTTGTTTTATCTCGAGTAATATTTCTTTAAAATGAAAAAGTTTTACATCACTAAAACTTGAAACATTTTGTAAAAGATTATTTTTAAATATTTTATTATCTTAAAAAAAATGACAGCATTTTATTTTGGTATTCACACCAAAGATTTGTCAGTTTTTTTCAAAACTGTATAAAAACAGCTAGATCAAATTTTATTAAAGATACAAAATGTTTTTGTGAACATTTTAATCAACTGATTAAAGTTCATCAAAAACTTTAAAAAGCCACCTTTCTGGTTCAGCCTTATCACCTTATCTCAGTCAATTATATCCACGCAAATTTGAAATCTTACAATCGTTTGAATATTTTTCGATTTCACTTAATAAATTGCGTAAAACTCCAATTCTAAAACATTTCAGAAAGAAGTAAGAAGTTTGTAACAGTTATAAGATAGTTTGTCATTTTGTTAAAGTTTGAGCATGATCAGACAACTATTGTATTATTGTTGGGTTGTTGTTCCTGTCGAAGCGCTCGTCGATTTTGATAAAAAACCCTGGGATTTGCTCCGCTTTCAGCTTGCACTATTAACGAAACTTAGCAGCCCAATAAAGCACAATATTGTATGAATAATTCACAGCAGTGTGATAATGCATATGATGTGTTACCATATGGGTTTTTAATAAGTTCTTTTTCTTTGAAAAAATTTAAAGCTGGTGGTAAAATAAAATCCACCAAATAAAGAGAAATCAATTATTTTTATTATTGCTTACTTGATTAATTGTAGACAAATAAAGAGAAATTAATTATTTTTATTATTGCTTACTTGATTAATTATAGATTTTTCTGTTAATTTGTGTTTTTTTGAAGTTCATAATTTTTTATTTTTGTTTAAAATTATTCTTGGCATTAACTTTCATTTTTTTGGTTATTGCTTTCTTTTTTTGTTTTGGATGTAAATTATTTTAAATTTGAAATTTTTATTAAGGATTACTACTGGTCAACAATTGTTACTATCGGTAGTAATTGAAATATGCTTTGCAAATATTTTTTAATAAAAATAATTTGTTTCTGAATTTGTGCTGAAATTTGTTTCATCGCGAAATTCTAATTCTGTCTTAATGAAAATATTATGCATGAAACGCATCTGGCAGCAAGTATCATGATCTGATGTTTACACTATATAGTGGTGTATTTTATATCTATACGTTAATATTTATTTCTCTTACGCCCAGTTTCACAGTAACATAGTGATAAGTTATGCATAGTTAGCAAAACTAATTAAAAATGGCATCGAATTTACTTAATTTTAATTTGAAATTTAAATTAAGTAAATGGATACATTGTAAATGAACTTCTTATAGTTAAAAAACTGAAGAAACAAGACTGATTGTGACAAAACATAAAAGTGTCGTGGAAAATAACACCAGTTGTTATGTGTTTTCTTTAACTAATTTGTTGCATACCAGTTTGTTGAATTTTCGATCCTGTATGCAATTTGGTTGAAAATAATGCAAGCGGCTTCTTTATTCAAACGAATATACGAGAAAAATTAGCACTGTTTATTTTTATTTTTCATATTTTGCAAAAAATTTAACTTATATACACTAGAAAACTTAAAAACTTCAACACGGAAACTGTTAAGAAACAAGCAATTACAGGGAAAGATAATTAATTTTTTGTTAAAGGGAGGGTTCGCCTAATTCGCTCAAAAAAGGCATGTCTTCAAGAAACAGGTAGTTCTAGTTTATTTTTTTAATTTTTATATAATAACACAACATTTGAAAAATATTTTTTTAAATTTTAATTTCAAAATATTAATAAGTGAGTGAGTGACAGTGAATACAGTTATTTAGTAAAGATGTTTTTCGCGGTAGGTTTCGAGGGGTTTTTTTTTCAATTTTTATATTTTTGGTAGCCTTTAGAAGTCAAAATACCAATTTTCGCTTAGAAATCGACCTATTTGGTCCTATAAAATTAATAATTTATAAAAAAAAAAAAAAAGCTCTCCATTTTACCTGTAAAATTATGTAAAACAGTAGTGTGCAAAAGTTCAAAACGATCGCTTTAGTAGATTTGGAGTTATCGTTCACACCGACTTCGAAGATAACAAGTGTCAGTAAAATGCTTTAAAGTTTTGCTCATTCACTACTTGCTCTAGAGCACTGATTCCAAACCTTTTTATAGTTGCGACCCCTTTCAGATTTCCTTAGGATGTTCAGGACCCCCTATCTCTTTTTATTGGTAGAATTCAAGAAACAAAGCTTTTAAAAGGTGTATACTGAAAAATACGGTTAAATTAAAAATTAAGTTATAACGCACTTGAGTAAAACTTTCTCACCGACTAAATTGGCTGTTAAAAAAAAAGTGAAAAAAGTCCTATACAAATTTCAAAAAGATTTTGGCTTTAGAGATACTTACTTGTATAATAGAATAATTAAAGCAGGAAAAGTGCCATGAAAAGAAAGTGAAAAGTTAAAATATAACGTTTTAAATATATATTGAAACTTGTTAACTTTTTGTATATAATTTAATGCCGTCAGTCATCACTGAGCTTGCATCTGCGCAACAAGCTTAGAAATTCTTGGATGAGTATGGGTTATAAAGCTAATCTCATGTCATTCTCAATATTCAATCTATTTCTCGCTTTTGTTTTTATTTGAAGTAGAGTTGAAAATCCACTTTCATATAGATATGTCGAAGCAAATGGTACTTGTACCCAGAAAGCAAGAAACGCCACATTAGGATAGGAGCGACGCATAGAACACCACAATTCAGCCAGCGGCTTTTCTTGAAATACATGCTTAGATGCAGAATCATTTCAAAGATCTAAAAACTCATCTTGAATTGCATCTGGAACGTCAGCTACAGCCAATGAAGGTTGAAATGGGTTCCTTACTAGTTTAGTTTCTTGCTTGGTCAGCTCTGGGAAATAGTTTTTTATTTCTTTTTCAAGGGATTGAAGGTGATTTTCAGTTTCTTTGAGATTCCCCGCTATGCAGTTTCTGATTTTTCAACCGAAGTGCAAAGGTGTTCAAGCACTGCAAAATTTCCTTGATTAGCTTTACGTCTCCAATTTTTAAGCTTAGAAACGAAGGCATTCAGATTATCTCTGAAATTAATTATGTGCAAATCCTTGCCCTGGAGCTTCGAATTTATTTGGTTTAACTGACTGAAGATGTCTGATAAATAAGCAACCCTTTGAATCCAATCTCCATTAGTTAAATATGTCAGAAAATCTTTTTTCGCATTTCCAAAAAACATTTAATTTCTTCCTTTAACTCATAAACACGTTCAATAACAAGCAGCCACAACTAAGCACCAACCAAAGGAAACGTCAACAACCAGCAGTGTAGTATAAAAGAGTTTCATGTTCAGAATTCATGTCTTTGCAGAGTTCTTTGAAAGATTTTAGTACTTCTTGTAAAGGCTCTGAGATTGTTTTAGTAGCAAGGGCAAATGCAGTGCAAGCCTTTTACTTGCGGTGCAAGATCTTTAACTCTTTTCTGAAACCCTGAATTCAATCCAAGCATAGCTGGTGCACCGTAAATGATGTGGATGATCTTACATTTTGTAAATTAAATCTCCGAATTTTTTATTGAAAAACCACATTTGTGCTGTATTTTTATGGTAAAAAATGCCTTTTTTCGTTAAGTTAATCAAAAAGTCCTCAATGAATTCTTCTGTTATTTGGACTATCTTTTTAAGGTAATCAATTCCTTTGGCTTCCCAAAAATCACAGTTGCAAAACTGCTGAGTTTAATCCACTTCTTTGATTGTTTAATAATGCTAGAATCAAGTTTCATCCATGGTAATGAAAAACCGCACAAAATCTGTCGGGTGCTTTCTGGAACATTCCAAACATTCTTGTAAAAGTCGCTTTCACTCATAAATTAGGTATACGTTTTTTCTAGGTGTGTCCATGACCCCCTAAAAGGTCGCGACCCACTGGTTGGGAATCACTGCCCTAAGTGATCTTTTTCCGATTACGAAATAATCAATATATCGTAAATAAATATATAATATAAATATAAATATATAAATGAAATAAAAAGATAAATCTTGAAGAGCCCAGTTAATAAATCTCTGGAAAAAAGTGTGCAGCGTTACATAGCCCAAAACTTATTCGTGTGAACTGGAAGAGTCCAAATGGATTACAAATAGCTTTTGGAACGTCTTCGGGTTCAATTGAAATTTAGTAATAAGCTTTGGTTAAGTTAAGTTTTGAAAGTATACTGCAGTTCTTGAGACTACGAGTAATATCATGAATATGTGGGATAGGATATTGACCAGAAACGGTAATAGCGTTCAAACGTCTATAGTCCCTACAAGGTGGCCACTCGCCGTTCTTCTTCTTAACCATATGAAGAGGCAAAGAGCATGGACTATTGGAAGGTCTACAAATACCTTGACTTAATAGAAAATCAAATTCTTTTTTGGCAGCCATTAACTTGTCTGTAGGAAAAGTCCTTACTTTAAACACTACTCGGTTTCCGCAAGTAAGAATTCGATGTGTTTGTAAAACCTGAATCCTCAGTTAAAATCTTTGATTCATTGAGTAACTTGGTTACACAATCATCGAGTGAATTATCGAATATCTAAGATGAAGAGCTGTGATCAGATGAAGAGGATATACAAATTGAGTTTAAAGACGTCAGAGGGTCTAAAAGCACTTTGTTTGACAAATCGACCAGCAAGCCATAATGAGTATGAAAGTCTGCACCGATAATTGGTTTTATTACATTTGCAACTATAAAATTCCATGTGAAACTTCGACGTAGTCCTAAATCTTATGTTAGAAATTTACGACCGAAAGTGTCAATTTAGGTAGCATCCAATTTTTCTTGCAATTTATTTGATTGAGAAGTCAATCTATGCAATTGGTTTAAAATTGGAGTCGAGTCATTAGGTATTATAGGAATGGAGCAAGTTAGAACACTAAGTTTCCTGTACACTTCTGATATTTTATTAGCACAGCCGGCTAAATCATTTAATTTACCTGGATGGCTTGCCAATGTAGCTTGTATGTTATCTGGAAGGCGTTGTAATCAGAGCGATCGTAAAAGTTCATCTGAAACTTTATCACCTCCCAATTCGCGCATTCTCTTAAGAGCTATGAAGGTTGGCGATCCCCTAAGTTAAGATCGCTTAATAATTGGTTTAATTAAAGTCGTTTAATAAGGTTAGACTTAAGGTTGTCATAGAGTTCAGAGGAATTAGTATCTCGGATAATATCGCTTACCACTGAAATAATATCACAATCAAGCACTGACAGAGCGTAATTAAACTTTGTTCTTTGTGAAGTTATTCCCGAAAGTTCAAATTGTCAAACCAGAACTGTGGAGCATTTTTCCAGAAAGTAGCAGATTTGATAGAAATAACGGATACGGTAGGTGGTATATTCGAATCTCCGTGAGCGGAAACCATTTATCCAAATAATTAAATATAATAAATGTTAGGAAAAATAATATAAAACGCTTACAACAAAACAAAAACTTAAATTATTTAAATAATATACTTGTTGAAAGTTGGTAAGTGATAGCTGAAAGTTGATTGTTGCTTGTTGTTTGTTGCTTATGGCTTTACCAATTGTGGTGACTACACCGGGAATCGAATCCGGTCTTTCTGAGTCGGGGTCAACAATTCTGGTTTAAAGGGTGTTAATAAAATTACTCCTTCAAATTTATCACATTTATTTGAAACAAAGAAATTAGACTATTTAATATCATAGAACATACATATATATATAATTATTTCATTAGTGTTCCGCATTACATGTGCGTGTTCGTACGAGGTTAAATGAAACCAATCCTTTTTTATTACTAACATCCGTAGTTTTATTTATTTTCGAACTTACAATAAATATTTATACTAGTCAATATGAAAACACTATTTAATTATTTTATGTTATTTTCTATTATTTTAATTACGAGTACTTTGGTTAATTTTTACATGCCATTCTGTGGATCACCTGCTGTCATCTGTCAGATCGCTAACTTACTTTAGTAATGCCATATGTGTGTGCTAAAGGGCCATGAATGGTGCCGCTACATCACTCCTTTGGGGGAAAAAAACAGCTGCCAGTATGCTTTTTGACGTTGGTAGTGTTGTCTGAGCACCAAAGTGGGTTAGGCAAAAAGGCTGGTTTAACTCTGCCTACAGATACATTTTGGGTCTTGTTCCCTTTTTGGATGGTAAGATTTCTTTCGTCTCTGCCAATCACTCGAAATGGGACGGTATATGGCGCATTTAGACTTCCTTTTGGTGCGTCCTCTCTGATGAACACGTGTGAGCAGGACTTTAGTTGTTGAGGTACAAAAAATTTCGCTCTGTTTCTTGTTCTAGTAGTTTTTTGAGATATGTTTGTGAAAAAATTCTGTAATTCCTTCGCTAATGTTGCTGTAAGCTTGACGTCCGGTAAAAAACCGCTGGCTACTAACTCTCCAGGGAGGCTTAAAGGTTGACCATAAACTAACATTGAAGGTGCTACGTCCAAATCTTCAATTAATGTAGATCTGAGTCCTAATAAAATCCAAGGTAAATTTTGGTACTATTTTTTTGATTCGTCGCTTTTTCTAATTGCAGCTTTTAACTGTCGATGAAATCTTTCTACGCACCCGTTGGCTTGTGGGTGATAGGCTGCTCTCTGATTCTCTTGCTTCCTAATACGTGTATTTATTGCTTGAACAACACTGATTCGAATTGTGTACCCTGGTCTGTAGTTATAGTTCTGGGAACGCCAAAATGTGACACTCACTTTCGTATGAAAGCATTTGCAAAGGTCTCTGCGCTTATGTCCCTGATGGGAATTGCTTCTGGCCAGTCAGATAAACGATCTTTCATGGTTAAAATGTATCGGTGTCCACTTGAAGGTGGTAATGGACCTACTATGTCTATGTGAATGTGCTCGAATTTTTTTGTTGTATTGCCGAAAGTTCCGAAAGGAGCTTTGGTGTGGCGATGGATCTTTTCCTTTCGGCATTTGATGCATGTTTTTGCCCATTCGTTGATCGTTTTGTTCATTCGAGGCCAGAAGTATTTGGCAGTTACTAGTTTGCGTGAAGTTCTAATGTTTGGATGTGCTAGGTTGTGAATCTGATTGAAAACTAGTTGCCGTAGGTTTTGTGTAATGAACGGTCTATTTGTTCCAGTTGATGTCTCGCACCAAATGCTATTTTCTCCAGAAATAGTAATCTGTTCAAGTATGAAACTCTTCTTTGGTTCTGAGTTTTTTTTAGTAAGCTTTGTAGTTCGCTGTCTACTTTCTGTGCTGCGGATAGTGTTTTAACATCCAATTTGGCCATGGCGTTGATTGAACCTATGTATGATCTAGATAGTGTGTCTGCCACCGCGTTTTGCGAGCCTCTTATATGGCGAATATCACTAGTGAATTCGGAAATGTATTGTAGATGACGGGCTTGTCTTGGTGTTTTTTCAGTTTTTGAACATAGAGCTGTGGTGAGAGGCTTGTGATCTGTGTAGATGGTAAAATCTCTCCCTTCAATGTAAAAACGGAATTTTCTTACTGCTGCGAATATTGCAAACAGTTCTCTGTCGAAAGTTGAATATTTACGTTCGGCTGGTTGCAAACGCTTTGAAAAAAAAACTTATTGGTCTCCATTAACCTGAATCGTATTGCTGCAGCACGGCTCCGATAGCATCTGTGGAGGTATCCACCCAAATGCTGGGTCTAGCTTCTGGATTCGGGTGTGCAAGTAATGTTTGTTTTTGTAAGATGTCTTTCATCTTTTTGAATGCTAACTCGTGTGCGGTTGTCCACAGAAATTTTTGCTACTGTTTTATGTTGTTTCTGCTTTTCAAAAAATCATAAAGTGGCGCTGCGATTGCTGATATTCCGGGTAAGAAACGGTTGTAAAAATTCGTCATTTCCAGGAATCTTTGTAAACCTTTTTCTAAGAGCGGGGTGGGAGAATCTGCAATTACTTTAACCCTGTTTGTGGATGGCTGAATGCCGTCCTTAGTAATTTTGTGTGCTAAGAAATCAATTTCTTCCACCTCGAAAAAATATTTCGTAGGGTTTACGTTGATGCCGTATTTTAACAACCTAGTAAATAACAGATGTAAATGCTGTTTGTGCTGTTGTCTTGATTTACTGCTCACCAATATATCATCGATGTAAGCGAAAACAAAATCTAATCCTTTGAGTACTTCGTTGAGCGTTTCTTAACCTCGTGGTTTCTTTTGTTTGATTGAGTTTTGATCTACCATTCTTCTATAATGATCGCAATCGCCAAACACAACTTGTGGCATGGGATTCAATAAATATCACGATATCTTGGTCTACAATAAATTCTTGTAAAATGAAGCTTTGTGTTCAACTAGTATTAATTTTTTTATAAAATAAAATAAATTACTATAAAAAGAACTCATTTTTTATACCCTTAACCCCTTAAGTAATTATATGTAAAAATTTCTTACCTTGGTAATATAATGTTTGGAATAAATGATTATAATATACAATTCATTGAATAAATATACGAAGGATATACTTATATGTCCGAGTCGTATGCAGCCAGATATAATTGGTCTTCAATATATTTTCAGGGAAAAAATGCAAGAGGACTGAAAAACTTTTTTGTCACAATTTGCTTTCACAAATATTGTTGATATCTTATTGTTTCTTGTTTCTAGGAGTCAAAAATTTGTATGATGAACTTGCACCACCAGCTGTCTTTTTAGGCAACTTTAACTTACAATTAATTTAAAAATTTCTGTAATTTTGGGCTTATAAAGACAGCTTATGATGGTTTAATAAGAAAACCGTGTTGTTAATTGTAACTATGCTCTAGTCATACGTAGTCTTTTTACTTGTTTTCTTTTGGGTGTATTCATCACTTAGAAAATACTAATGATACTTTTTAATTGATAAATTCAAATCATTGAGAAACAGCTTTATGACCCCTTAAAACTCACAGCAGTATATTGAGGAATATGGAACTCTTTTAATTCAATTCCATTATATTTAGAATATAAATAGAACCCCATGCAATGCACTTGTAAGCTTTCAGTGTTAGTTAAACAATACGATAGACAAGTTAAAATTTCTAAATGATTTGCTGCTTCATATATTTTTAAAACAATTTCCATCAACGCAAGGGTGAAAGTGCAGCCGGTAGTGTGAAACATATTTTTTAAGTCGATTCTTTAAAGTAAATTAAATATATTCTAAATTCACAAATATCGTTGTGGCATTTAAAAAATGTAAAAAACTAACAACATATTAATAGTTCAATTGTTTAGAAGCAATTGAAAATGTTGATATGGGTAGTAACAGAATAAATGAGGATGAACAATATTGTTGTTTGTCATTAAAGGCGTCTTTTATTGAAGCTGATAATGATAATAAGACAATAAGACAAGCAAAACAATTTGGTAGACTTATCAACATAAATAAACAAATTACTATTTTGTATATACTTCATTCCATTATTGTATTCATTCTCATTAGCATTAAACGTATACTTAAAACAGTATTATAAAATAATAAACTGGTTGGTGTTGATTTAAAGAAAATTTTAAATCTACATATATAATGTCAGTTAACTTTATAAAAGATAAACTAAGAAAAAGTGTGAACTTATAAATTTTGATTAGTGTAATTTTTTGTAAAGATAACATCTAAGCAATGGGTAAAAGTGATAAACTTAGTTGGCACCTTGACTAACCCTGAGTTTGATAATTTTTGATATTAAAATAACCTAATTAAAATGATGTTACAATTGAAAATATTGGTAAAACTTGGAATATAAAGAAACAGGACGTTTAATGTAAATCTAACAATAAGAATATAAAAATAAGCTTACATTTTTACATTTTAACTAGTTTAATTAGTCTTTTCTTAGACATTAATGTTATTATCCGCTTTCCCTGATTTTCAAACACAATAGTCACAGATCTATATTACATTTACTTAGATTTACCAATACAATTCTGGAAATAATTATGACTTTTGTTAAAATTAACATTTCGTATATACATATTTATTTTTGAGAAAATAATTTTTAGCTTTTACACATTCTTTTTTCTAAAAAGTCTTTCAACTCTCCGGCTATATGCATACTTTAAAATTAGTTTTATAATTTTAAACACATAAATCACTTCTTTTGCAGTCCATAAATATTAAACAATATTTGATTTAAAGAAATAAATTACAAACATTAAGTAAGAAAAAAAATTTTTCCTGGCTCTTTTGACAAGTTCGAAGTGAAAACTCTAACGGTCGATCAAAAAGTTAATTATCCTTCAAATAATGCATGTCCAAGTTTATATTTGAAGCCGTAGTAATTTAAGTAACAATAAATATTGTTTGCAATGGTATATAATAATGAATAAGATATGGATCTACTACAATACAATAAAATGGTATTTGGCTGAATAGAAACCAGCTAGTAAAATTCATCCAAATTGGTTTAAAGCACAAGAGCTGGCTGACAATGTTAATTCATCTGTATTTTGTGATGTTCACAGTTTTCTGTCCTTCAAATAACTAGAACAAGGAAGAACAACCAACGCGATTGATTTAAGGAAGAAATTTCACTGAACGCCCCGCCATACCCAAAAAGTACTAACTACTGCTAAAAAGTTTTCGCCAAACTGATCTTGTGTCCACTCATGGCAACAGCACCATCAGTAAAAGCTCCAAAAATATTTTTACAATCGTGTTCGCATTATCACATTTTCCCTCGATCACTTGAAATATTTCATAAGCGATTGTTCACCCAGGCAACGAGCAAGAATAGAATATATCTTCTACAATTATTTATGTCTTATTAAGTTATCGTATCAGCTAAAAGTGGAACAAATTTCATTTTTTGCTGTTTCTTTCCTTTCACAATATATTAATTAAAGCCAAATCAGGAAAACGTAAAGACTTTGGATTGGAAAAATTTACAGTTTCTGATATCGCAAATTTGCTGTATAAATAATAGTGTCACTTTCTTATGTTTGGATCTTTATATAAACGCCACTACCACCGTCTTACACGATTTTCAAATAATATAGCAAGTTTTTAGTTTTTTTTTTTCTTCTTCACAGTTCGTTTACTACAATCTTAATTACAATTAATTTATTAGTAATGCTGACTTATGCTATATTATGATACTTATGCTACTGTGGTTTTATCTTGACTGTTGATCCATTAATCAGTCCCCATATGTTAAATCGTATGGCTTGACCCGCTGCAGTCACCTAATTTTATCGGTGGTATCCATCAATTGGATGGTCTCCGTGTTTGAGTGGTAGATCAATATTTTCTCATGATTGGTAGCATATTCGTGTATAGCTTCTTCGACCCGTTGTATTTTCAGATCAATATGAAGTTCCTCGTTTGTCACGTATCTGTATGCATTGGTAATGAGGCGTAGAATTTTATTCTGGCTTCTTTGAATTATTGTTCGGTTAGACTTCCACGTAAATTCCCAAAGCTGGATACCATAGGTCCCTATTGGTTTTATGATTGATAGATAAATTGTTCGTTTTTTGTAGTTGTTGTAGTGAGGTTCAATTTGGAGTAGTTCCCGATAAGCCAGTAAATTTTTTATGTTAATTGTTTTATCTGCTTAGCCTTTTGTCTCACATGATGTTTCCAGTTTAACTTTTTATCCAAATTTGTTTTTTTCTTTTACAGTTTAATTTACTAGAATCTTAATATTACTACGAATTTATTAGTACTGTTCAGTTGCACCTCCTGATAGGTGATGACAGGTGAGGGTTGCCAGTCCATTGATCTGTTCTCAATAGTTAAATTGTTAAAGCATGTGGTCTGGTTCGCTGTGTCCAGCAGTTGTATGACTTCTGTATTGGTATGATGAAGCAATAGTCGTTCGTGTTTCTTGGCATAATCACGTATAACATCGTCCACCCACCCAATTTTTAGATGGTTATGCAGTTCCTTGTTTGTTACATATACATACATATTGTTTTATCCAACTGGAGCCCAAGGTATTTAGCTGAGTCTGCTTGTGTCGCATCTATTTTACGCAGTGAGTATGTTGCATGTATTGATTTGTCTCTGTTAAGCTTTATTTTCCAGTCTGTAGTCCAGTGACTGATTTTATCAAGCATTCGTTGAATCTTCTGTGCTGCCTTAACTTGAGTTTTCTCTATTGCCAGTATAGCTGTATCGCCTACAAAGGTTCCTATGAACGTATCTTTCGAGATAAGTATATCTGCTGTGTAAAGCAGGTACAGCATCAGTCCAAGGACACTACCTTGTGGTATACCCGCTTTAATTGGGTAATATCTCGTAATGGCATATTCGTGTGATACTCTGAATTTACAATCATTTGTATATGATTCTAGTATCTTGCAGAAGTTGCTTGGTAACATTAGGCTCATTTTATACCTGAAACTTTCATGCCAGACTCTGTCGAATGCCTGCGACACGTCTAGGAATACTGCAGAACAGTAATTCTTTTCTTCGAAGGCTTGTTCAATTTTATCAGTAATTCTATGAACCTGTTCCATTGTTGAGTGATTACTTCTGAATCCAAACTAGAAGTCTGGGAAGTTCACAAGTGGTTTAAGTCTTTTTATTATCAGTTTTTCAAATAGTTTAGAGATTGTTGGTATGAGCGATATGGGTCTGTATGACGTGACTTCCTCGGCTGGTTTTTCCGGTTTTTTTTATCATGATAATCTGTGATATTTTGAAGCTTTCAGGAATACGCTGTAATTTTAAGCAAGCATTGTATAAATGCGTCAATATATCAATATCTTTAATCAAAAAAAAATTAAAAGAAACACACTTTTTATTAAAAAAGATTTATTAAAAGATTTTACATCGATCTTATGAACTGTACAACGGAACTAACGGAACTGCCCTCTGAACTTGGTATGTCCCTTTTTATATTCAAATTCTGTTCATTTATCATTAAGTTCTTTGAATATTTTATTTATTTCTATAAATCTTGTGTTTTGAATTCTTATGTTTAATTTCGACATATTTTAACATATTGTACTTAGAATTAGATCTTATCCTTTTGATATTTATTTATTTAAATAAATTCTAGTGTTTGAATTCTTATATTTTAATTTCAACATGTGTACTTATATAAGGCTAGGTCTTATCCTTTAATAGTTATTTATTTTGATAAATTCTTATGTTTTAGTTTCAACGTATTTTAACATATTGCATACTTAAAATTAGATATTATCCTTTTGATATTTATTTGTTTAAATGAATTCTAGTGTTTGATTTCTTATGTTTTAGTTTCAACATATTTTAACATATTGCATACTTAAAATTAGATCTTGTCCTTTTAATATTTATTTATTTAAATAAATTCTAGTGTTTGAATTCTTATGTTTTAGTTTCAACATATTTTAGCATATTGTATACTTAAAGCTAGATTTTATATATTAGCGTTATATATGATAGGGTTACCTTTCCTATAATTATTATTCCTATCATCTATAACACTTAAGCTCACGCTTTATTTTATTTTTTTCTTCACTCACTTGTCATAAATTACCAATTTTTCCTTCTAATGATTGAACCAATTATTCTACATGATGGCTTTCGCATTCGGTCCAGACCTTTCGTCAACCCTAATCAAACAACAAAACTAAAAACAGAAACAATTTTTCCCAGTAAATCTTTTGCTCGAAGAAAAAAAAAATTAATTGATTTCCAAAACACAAACTAAATACTTCCATGCCATTTATTCCCTATTCTTATAAGAATTTTCACCAGTTTTTTCTTTTTTTATCGCAATAGTAATTTATTATAATGAAATATTCACCCCATTTATTAAAAAAGTTTTATGAAATAATTAACGCAAAATTTTCAATTTTTTCAACTGACGCGTCTCTCTTAACCGGTTAGGTAAGAGCCCAAAACTTTCAAGATTCTTCCTCGTACAAAACTCCTACATCTACTTCTTTACTATATATTCCTTATATCTTGCAGATGTATGTGTAGCGTCAGTAAGGATGCCATTTATAAAATCTTTAGTTGCATTTTTTTATATAAAAAAATTTTAAAATTTTATATATCGCTTCTAGGAATCACATATTTAACACCAATTTCAAAAAGCTTAGAATTAGAATAAAAACAACAACAACAAAAAAAACAAATTCACTACGGTACATCAGTTACTTGCACCATCGAAGCGATATCCAAAAGCAATATTAGGAGTTTGTGCCAGCAAGTTTGAATTATATCCACAAATTGAAGCTTTTGCAAAGAGCGATAAACCTTTACAATTTCTGTCCATACAAATTAAATACTTAAGAGGTGCAGAACCAGTTGTCAAATTATTAGATAAAAACGATAATATTCAAGAATGGCTTTCAATTAGTAAATGGGATACTGATACTGTTTTTCATCTTCGGCTAGGAAACAATGAGGAGCCTTATTATATAGTAACAAATCTTGTAGAAAAATAAAATTATTAAATAGATTTAATTATCAATTAATAAATATGATTTAATTCTATATGAAAAACATTATCAACCATAAGTAAATCTTCAGACAATTTCTTATAATAGAAAATTGCACACAAAATGTACATTAAATTTATAGCGTTCACTTTTTGTGGTTGAATCTGTGAACAGCTTCATGATTTCGTAACTTTGTATTTTAGTTTCATCTTACATCACTAATTTAAACAAATCCTATGTCAATTGTAATCAACAACTATAAACTCTTTTGGCAGTATGGATTAAAAGTAAAAATACAATGAATTCTACCTCAGGATTTAAGTCATAATCTCTTTCCTGTTAAAGGAGTCCATCTGAAATCCTTTCTCTACTATAAGGGTCATATAAGAACAATCCGGGGCCTTCGGGCACAAAAGAATATGGGGCCTTATTTTAATATGAAAAAGGAAATGACAAGAAAAAATTATATTTTTGCGATTATATTTTCCTCCTGGGGGCCCCAAAAATCGGGGCCCTGTGTGCCCTTATGCTAAAGACGGCTCTGTCTACTATCAAGAACTTAATTACAATAAAAATATTCAAAAAAAGTGGTAGTTACTCGTGTAGAACAATCTAAACAGAGGAAAAATAAACGATATAATATAAGAAATTACAAACTTGTTTATATTTATTTAAAATATATATTTTTAAGTTATAATATACTTTAAAAGTTTATCTATTTGATCAGCACGTTTAAATGATTTTATCAGCACTTTTAAATGATGCTTTCCACTGTGTGCAGTTAAGAGTCGCAATCCTAAAATCTAAGAATTTATTTTAATACTGCAATATATAAATAAAACACAAATACTAATTCTTACAAGAAAGTATATAAATATTTTTTATTGTAGGAATATAAAACATTTTAAAATAAAAAAACAAAAATCAAACATAAACTTTATCTATAATGTTTTGTTTATCTCATTTTACAAAATTTTATTGAATTTTGTACTTAAAAACTTTGATTTTGAAATTTTTTAACAATTTTTTTCGCTTTTCTCATACTTCTCACCGAATTTTAGAAAGTGAGAAAATATTTCTCACGTGAAAAGTTTTTGAAAATTCTTTTAATTCTCACCGCAACTTAGAATCGCTCGCGTGAAAAGATATGTCCAAATTCAATTTTCTCATTCTCAAGATGCAAACACAATGAAGAATTCTGCTTTACTGTCACAACTGAATTTTGGATTTCTGAATAAAACCGCTTCTGCGTGCATTTTGTTTTTACCTACATGCTCAACACCACATGTGATGCCCAAAAACCTAAAGTTTTGCCCTCATTGATGGCCATTTTTCTTATCAGGTTCCCGGATTTATTTTACTGAAATAAAATTTATCATGAATCTAAATTATTTAATATTAATATTTAAACACATACAATAAATTACTTTTTTTTACTCAAAGCCATCTATCATCAAATGAAAGATTTGGTTTTAATCGGTTGTCAAAATTTTGGTTTTTATATTCCTACTATTAGCTTGCTCAAAAGCCTTCAATTGTTGATAAAATCTTTTCTATTCATCCCAAATAAATTTTGTTATGTTGGGAGTGCATGTCAATTGATGTTAATACAGTTAGTTCAAATATTATTCTGACTGTTAACACATAATGTCCAAAATCTTTTTGGAACTTTCCATCGTTAATTTAATCCTTTTCTATCTATCCAATCAAGTTCAAATAAATTTTGTTGTGTTGGGAGTGCATGACAATTGATGTTAATACAGTTAGTTCAAATATTAGTCCAATATCTTTTACAAATTTTCAGTCGTTAACGAAACCCTTTTCTAATCATCCAATCAAGTTCAAATAAATTTTGTTATGTTGGGAGTGCTTGACAATTGATGTTAATGCAGTTAGTTCAAATATTATTCTTACTGTTAGCTCATAAAGTCCAATATCTTTTTGGAACTTTCCATCGTTAATTTAATCCTTTTCTATCTATCCAATCAAGTTCAAATAAATTTTGTTGTGTTGGGAGTGCATGACAATTGATGTTAATACAGTTAGTTCAAATATTAGTCCAATATCTTTTACAAATTTTCAGTCGTTAATGAAACCCTTTTCTAATCATCCAATCAAGTTCAAATAAATTTTGTTATGTTGGGAGTGCTTGACAATTGATGTTAATGCAGTTAGTTCAAATATTATTCTTACTGTTAGCTCATAAAGTCCAATATCTTTTTGGAACTTTCCATCGTTAATTTAATCCTTTTCTATCTATCCAATCAAGTTCAAATAAATTTTGTTGTGTTGGGAGTGCATGACAATTGATGTTAATACAGTTAGTTCAAATATTAGTCCAATATCTTTTACAAATTTTCAGTCGTTAATGAAACCCTTTTCTAATCATCCAATCAAGTTCAAATAAATTTTGTTATGTTGGGAGTTCTTGACAATTGATGTTAATGCAGTTAGTTCAAATATTATTCTTACTGTTAGCTCATAAAGTCCAAAATCTTTTTGGAACTTTCCATCGTTAATTTAATCCTTTTCTATCTATCCAATCAAGTTCAAATAAATTTTGTTGTGTTGGGAGTGCATGACAATTGATGTTAATACAGTTAGTTCAAATATTAGTCCAATATCTTTTACAAATTTTCAGTCGTTAATGAAACCCTTTTCTAATCATCCAATCAAGTTTAAATAAATTTTGTTATGTTGGGAGTTCTTGACAATTGATGTTAATGCAGTTAGTTCAAATATTATTCTTACTGTTAGCTCATAAAGTCCAATATCTTTTTGGAACTTTCCATCGTTAATTTAACCCTTTTCTATTTATCCAATCAAGTTCAAATAACTTTTGATTCCCAAGAATAATTGATGGATTAAACTGATTTAATAGATTTATTTAATTATATGACAAAAAATTTTTAATAATTCCTAAAAAGGATCCGAGTTCTTTAAGGTTTTTCGGTGGTTGAAAATTTAACCTTAATTTTATTGGGGTTTGACCTGATAACGTTTTCCCTTATGATGTACCCTAAAAACTCTACTTCTTTGTGAAAGAATTTGCGCTTACTCAGCTGAACTTTCATGTTTGCCTTTTCAAGTATTGTAAATACTGCTTGTAAATTTTTAAAGAAATCATTTTCATCTTTTCCAAAAATGATAATGTCATCGATGTAGACGTAGCATTTTTCCCCGATATGCTGTCTTAATATATCATCCAGGGCCCTTTGGAAAATCGAAGGAGCGTTTTTCAATCCGAAGGGTAGCCGAACAAACTTGTATTTCCCGTTATTGATAGAGAAAGCTGTTTTTTCTATATCGTGTTCTTTAAGCGGTATTTGGTGAAACCCGCTCTTTAAATCGATAACAGCAAAATATTTATTTTTTCCCAGATTCGACAGAGCTTCATTTATTTCTGGTATAGGGTATTTATCAGGTATTGTCACGAAGTTCAGTTTATCTGCCTGTCTAATGATTTTATTTCTAATTACGCTAAGTATTCCGTAGTATTTTGGGGTCCCTTTCAAATGCTCGTGAATCGTTAAAATTCCATCGCCACTTTTTTTCTACGAACTAAATTCTCCCGGCTGACCAGAGAACTCTCTAAGGCTTTTCACGACGTCTGGTATTCTGTCCATATCACTAAGGTTTTTATCTGCAGTTAAGTTTATGATTTGTTCTTTATCGTCCCTATTCTGTATTATATTTTCGCCGTTTTTATTGAGAATATTAGAAACTATTAAAGTAATTTTTTCTGTTAATGAATTTAAGTTGAAACTTTCAATTTCAGGAGACCGCGGGTTAGTTGTGAGGTCTAGTCGAGGGGGCTGAATTATATTTTTATTTGGAGGATCCATTATTTCCTTTACCTGTTACAAGTTTGTGCCTTTTCTTTTAAAAGTGTTGTGTGCTTTTTATTGTGTAAAATAAAAAAAAATGTAATACAATAAAATTAATCAAAATAATGAAAGTATTTAAAAGAAACCTAATAAGTTTCTTTTTTCTCAAAACTTCTATACAAATATTTTAAAAGTTTCTTGGATCCCTTCTTTTTATCTTTTCAGTAAAATTTTTCTAAATAATTTGTTCTTAATGCAAAAAGGGAAAGTTATACTCAAATTTTGGAATTTTCTTGCTTTTCGCTATCGAAAAAATATAAGCGCACACACAATGACTACTTTTTGCTTTTCATTTTTTGTGTTTTTTTTTTTTAAATTATACGAACTTAATGATTAAATTTCCTAAATTCTATAAAAATTTTATATAAATTTCTTAAGCTTGAATTCTTACGTAAACTAAGATGATAGCAAGATGTTCTTAAGTTGAATTAATTAGATGCGGGACTTTCAGCGATCCAACGAATAAATTTATTACAGTTGGCTGTCCTTCAGGTCGGACTCCTTTTCATCCGTAGTGGCTACTAAGGGGCCTAATTTCCTGTAATTTGTTTTAATTTATTCGGTACTTAGCATTCCTCGTGTACTATTATCGCTGTGTTCGTGGAGTGGGTTTTTTTTCAGTGCTTCGAAAACATTTATTAATTTAATTTATTAATTTTAAATTTAAGAATAATTTATTTGCCAATTCAGAAGTCTTATAAGAAGTCTTTTATTTGCTATTATTAAAAGATAGTTTCAGTCTCCTATAAGCTTTGAATTTAACTTTATTTCTTTAAGCACTTTATATTAGCTATTTTTAATATTTTATAATTTATTTTAATTTTTGTTTTTAGCACTTTTTAAACCCACCTGACACTCCATCGAACGGTCCCTGCTCGGGCGCCAGTTAATAAAACTTTAATTTATATAATAAAACTTTATTTTACAGTTAAAATTTCAATATTCCTAAGTAACTATTCTTATGTCTCTACTCACTGAGTTCGTTCTGTCGACTAACTTATTTTAAATCTGGTTATTTTCAACATGCCAGAACAAACTGTAATTTGTAAACAGTAACTTGTTTACAATCTATTTCAGGCTAACAGTACCTCGTTATCAAATTTGTTGATAGCGAGGTATCGTTGTTATTAACTTATACAAGAAACGTATAGTTTATTTGAGAGCTTAAATAATGATCTTTACGACAAAAATACAAACAGAAAGTTGTATTGCCTTAGTTTTGGAGATATTTAAATTTTAACGGAATTTTTATTACAACTTACTGGAAAACTATATGATTTAAATAAATTTTAATTTTAATACATTTGTGGCTGTGTTTTATTAACCACATATAATTAAATTACAATTTAATGAGTTCAGCTGTTTTTAAACTCTAATTTCATTTTTAACTTTAATTACATTCCTTTAACTTCTTACTGTTTTAAAATATTACAATATGTTTACAATACAAGTTTCTGCAGAAATGTCCCTTAAAGGTGTGGCTTCTGGCCAATATATAAATCTGTCGATAATAGTGAGACAATATCGATAATTTTGAGATACTGGCAAAGGGCCAATGATATCTGCATGAATAGTTTCAAAATGAGAAGAAACAGGTTCAAAAGTACCAACTATGTTCTCGACGTGACGAAAGGTTTTGTTTTGTTGTTTAATTTACTAGAATCTTAATATTACTACGAATTTATTAGTACTGTTCAGTTGCACCTCCTGTTAGGTGATGACAGGTGAGGGTTGCCAGTCCATTGATCTGTTCTCAATAGTTAAATTGTTAATTCATGTGGCTTTGTTCTTTGTAGTCTCCTAATCTGGTTCGTTGTGTCCAGCAGTTGTATGACTTCTGTATTGGTATGATGAAGCAATAGTCGTTCGAGTTTGTTGGCATAATCACGTATAACAGCGTCCACCCACCCAATTTTTAGATGGTTATGCAGTTCCTTGTTTGTTACATATACATACATATCGTTTTATACAACTGGAGCCCAAGATATTTAGATGAGTCTGCTTGTGTTGCATCTATTTTACGCAGTGAGTATGTTGCATGTATTGATTTGTCTCTGTTAAGCTTTATTTTCCAGTCTGTAGTCCAGTGACTGATTTTATCAAGCATTTGTTGAATCTTCTCTGCTGCCTTAACTTGAGTTTTGTCTATTGCCAGTATGGCTGTGTCGTTAACAAAGGTTCTAATGAACGTATCTTTTGAGATAAGTATATCTGCTGTGTAAAGCAGGTACAGCATCAGTCCAAGGACACTACCTTGTGGTATACCCGCTTTAATTGGGTAATATCTCGTAATGGCATATTCGTGTGATACTCTGAATTAACAATCATTTGTATATGATTCTAGTATCTTGCAGAAGTTGCTTGGAAACATTAGGCTCATTTTATACCTGAAACTTTCATGCCAGACTCTGTCAAATGCCTGCGACACGTCTAGGATTACTGCAGAACAGTAATTCTTTTCTTCGAAGGCTTGTTCAATTTTATCAATAATTCTATGTACCTGTTCCATTGTTAAGTGATTACTTCTGAATCCAAACTAGAAGTCTGGGAAGTTCAAAAGTGGTTTAAGTTTTTTTATTATCAGCTTTTCAAATAGTTTAGAGATTGTTGGTATGAGCGATATGGGTCTGCATGACGTGACTTCCTCGGCTGGTTTTTCCAGTATTTTTATCATGATAATCTGTGATATTTTGAAGCTTTCAGGAATAAGCTGTAATCTTAAGCAAGCATTGTATAAATGCGTTAGCATGTAGATTGGTTCCGCCGGTAGTTTTTTTAGCAGACCTGGTCTTATTTGGTCCATTCCAGGAGATTTTTTAGCGTTAAGGTTGTTGTCTATTTCATTGGCTATTTCATATACGGTGAATTTTTTTATTTTTTTATGTGCTAGATATTTTGGGTTCGTATTTATGTTAGACTGGATATCATGTGGCTCGAAGACAGTTGTTAAGTAACGAGCAAATAGTTCTGCTTTTTCATAGTTTTGACGTGGCCAATTACCATGCTCATTTCTTAGGGGAGGCAATCTGATGAGTGGGCGTTTGAGTTTACGCGTTGTTTTCCAAAGAGTACTATCCTTATCCTTATCTGGACCTAGGTCTTTCATATATCTATCAAAGCATTCGGTTTTGTGTAATTTGATCAATTCCCTAACTTTGTAACTAATGTGATTGAAGGTGTTTTTATCGGTAGGGTTACGTGAATTTTGCCATATTCTTCGTGTTCTTCTTCTTTTTTTGATGCTTTCCCTAATTTCAGGGGTATAGGTTATTGGAGGTATGGATACGCTTTTTTTGGTTCAGGTGTGGCTAAGGTTGCAGCTGATCTGATTTGTTCTACGAATGTTTTTGTATGTTTATTCAAGTCATTTCTGCTTTTCAGTTCTATTTTTAAGTTAATGTTTGCCTCTAGGTTGTAGTTAAATTCGTCCCAGTCTGTGTATTTACTGGTTAGATTTATTTTTCGTTTATGAACGTTTTTAGTGATGCAACTTTTATTATTAAAAAAATAATTGGCTTTGAAACAGTTTTTTATGTTGATTCATCAATGCTTTTGGATGATAGAAAGGCAGTCCTTGGCACAAGCTGGGCTTCATAAGTGTTATCTTTTGTCTTTTAGAATCTTTGGTCCATCAAAAAAAATTTGAAGAGTTAATTTAATGCTTAATAACTTTAAACATGCCTATATAAGCACCGATGATGAGCGAGTGTTCAGATAGCCTAAGAAGGGCTTAAAAGAGTTAAAAAAATGATTTTCGTAAATCATAGAGTGAAGTTACAAGCTACCAAAAGTAAGTGTTTTTATAACTATGCACTAAAATTTGTCCATGAGAAAGTTTTCTTAAAAAAAATTGAACCGAGAGCAGGCAGTAAAACTCGTCATCACATTTGTTTGCAGAAAAACACCACAAAATAATCAACACCGTGTATTACATTGTGCTAATGTCGCAGCTGAAATAAAATATGGCAAAAAATGTAAACATATGAGGGAGAAAAAGGGCGTTTTACCACTGGATCAAAGGATATCCGGACCATTCTGAATATCCACAGTTCTCAAAAAGATGTCAAAGTGAAAAAAAATTATTATATGTTAAACAAAGTCGTATTTTGCCAAATTTTTATACGTAAACGTACTGACGAATGCCCAATATTAACACAATAACAAGAAAGAAAGCTGAGTGTTAGTGTCTTTTGATATTACTTTTTTTATAGAAATTGTATGAAATAAGAACCATTTAAAGCAAAAATGTCTTTTCTCTATAATAAGACTAAATACTCCATAAAGCTAATGGCATTTTGTAATATATGGAACAAAGGAATTAAGAGAATTCAAAACAATACTTTTTTTTAAATATAGATGAAATGAGTAACGAAAACTATGACTTGGTACCACCTGATGGAGGATGGGGCTGGTTGGTGTTAATTGGTTCAACACTTGTGAATATTTTGATTCCAGGAGTTATTAAAAGTTTTGGAGTGATATTTGTAGAGTTCTTAGAAGCATTTGATGCTTCTCCTGCTACTGCTTCATGGATTCCAGCTCTTTGTTATTTTCTTTATAGCTCCTTGGGTATGTTTTATTTAATGATATGAACATTTAATTTATTTTTAGATATAAATAAAAATTTCGCTAAAGATAATGTTAACTTATTCTAAAATTAAATTTATTTACGACGCATTATTTTTATATTGCTTAAAAGTATCATTAAGTAAAGAGTTCTTGTTTATGAATGTGTTTCTCTCAGCAACCAAGTTGGTTAATTTAACCAACTTTGGTTGAAGTGCTCGTTTGGTAAGAGAGATAAGAGTAAGAGTAGTGCGTTCAATAACTCAACTAAAATATGTCAATTGAAAAGTTTGCTGCCTTTTGCGCATTTTTCGTTTCGATCAAAAGTTATTTTACAATTTAGTAATATATTTATTAGCCTTTATTATCAAAAAAGTTAATACACAATATAAAGTAAAGGAATATCATCATACAGCTAATGGAATTGCAGTTAATGCTAACTTGGAATTTGACATATTTTTTGTTGAGTTTCTGAACGTACTACTCTCACTCTTATCCCTCACACCAAATGAGCACTTCAACCAACCCAGCAGGAAATTTAATGCATTTTAAGCTGTGTTTTAATGATTTTTTCTCGACTAAAAAGTCCTTAGAATCACCTTAGTTTTCATATAAATAACCTCCTTAGTTTTACATGAAGAGGAGCCGCTTTTAAGGTAAATTTACATATGCACGAATATCATGCCTTTGCATATGTATGGGTGTTATTTCTGGGCTTGAGCGTACATTGAAAAAGCTTTAGAAAAGCTTTGTTGCATGCATATATATATATATGATTTTCGTTGTAAAGCTAAAATCTTAAAGTCAGATTTATAAAAGAAAAAAAAAATAGTTTTACGTTTCAACTGATTAATTTTTAATTATTTTTACAAATTTAGAACTAAAAACAAATTATTTTATTTCCTTATTATTGTAATTATGTAATGTAATTAATAATTGCTTAAACTTAACTTCTATTTTTAATGAATTAAATTGAATTTAATAAAACATATTAGAATTAAATTAAATTATATTGCAATACTTCTATTTATATTTAACTTTTTATTAAAACTAAACTTTACATTAAAACCATTTTAAAAAAACACAGCTACTTTAATTTTACCACGTGCACTCCACTACTAATAATTATAAAATGTCAACCAAAAACTTTTTAAAAGCGAACACTTAAAAATTTATGTATTTATACAATACTTATGCCTATATGGATTAGTTTAATAGGCATATGTGAGTGCCTATAAACGAATAAGAATGCTATCTCCTTAAAATGCCTTAGAATTTAAGGTAAAATTAAGGCTATATTAGCTGCTTCCATTGGAAGCTCTTAGTCAATCCTGCTGGGAAGTTGGTTGCTGAGTGAAACATTTTCTATAATACGCCATTTTCAGAAAATATTGCTTAAATTTTTATGTATTATATTTTATTTTTAAAGGCTTAACTGCTTGAAGCCCTTCAAGCCAAACATTTAAGGAGTTGAAGAATATGCTTTAGCGGTTATATTATACAAAAATAAAAAGGTAAAAGGCAAAATTTGCATCTTCAAAAAAATATATAAGAAAAACTATAAATGTCAAAATCTGATGTGTTAAATACCTTTTTATTTTTGTATAATATTTTTGCGTTGTATTTTGCACTTTGCGTAATACAAAACAGTTTTGCAAGAGAATAGTACGTTCGTAAACTCAACAAAATAATTCAAAAGTACAGGTTTCCTCCAATATTTCCTATTCCAACTCTTTTACAGCTACCTCACGTTTAGTAAAATAATAAATAAATTTCTTTACTTTTGTCAAAGTTACATAAGCCGTCGAAATAAAACTAAAACAATTTATATTACATAAATAGCTGTTTAAGGTTATTGAGATCATATACTTGCATTAATGTTATAAATAAATATTATACTAACATATTTCTTTAAGGTCCATTATCCAGTGTTCTTTCCATAAAGTATTCATATAGAACAGTAACAATAATCGGAGGCCTTAGTGCTGTAATCGGAATGGTACTTTCCTTTTGGGTTACATCAGTAACACAACTATACTTTAGGTTTTTAAAAAAGTTTTATATCCTTGAAAACAGTATTTTTTTATTTTTACCAAAAGTTTTGGCGTTTTAGTTGGATCTGGAGCTGGTCTTTCATTTCCTCCAACAGTATATATAGTAACATCATATTTTGTAAAATTAAGAGGGTTGGCAAACGGAATTTGTATATCAGGAAGTGCTTTTGGTTCAGTAATTCTGCCTCCACTCTTATATTGGATGCTTGAAATATATGGTTACAGGTATTTACGATAGATTTTCATGTTTTTCAATAACTAAAATTATATATTATAAAAAGAGGTGCTTGTCTTTTAATGGGGGCGTTTAATTTGAATGTATTTGTTGCTGCGCTTTTATATCAGCCCGTCGAAGAGCATTTGAAGCGTGTACCGAAGATTAAAGATAAACTTACAAATACTGAAGAAAGTGAAGATACTGGAATAATAGTTAAATTAAAAGAAAGTAATGGATCCCAAAAAGCTAATACAATTCTAAATTCTGAGCCAATATCAACTATGGAAATGCATTATTCACGCATAATGCCTACAAATAATGCTGATGAGGGCTTAGTTTATTATGATAAAAGTGAAAACTGTGTACCGAAAAGAAATCAAACATATGCTGGAAATCAATCATTGGTATCAGCAGTTATGATGTTTGGTTCTCATGATGCCAACATTTCAAATAATAAACTTAGACGACATAGTGTAATGCTTCATACAAATACGAAACTACAAAACCAAGCAACATCACTTAGCAGTTTTGATTATATAAGCACACCATTTCATGGTAGTACTTTATCTTTTCAACCTAATCATTTTTCGTCTCATATTTCCCTAAAATCAGTTACATCAAGTAAGGCGGAAAAAGAAGCTAAGCCAACACTTATCAATCAAAAGGAAAATTTATTTGATTTATCGCTGTTCTTAGATCCAGTTTATTTAGTTATACTAATCTCGAACTCAACAAGTGCAATTAGCTATACAAATTTGATTATATACTTACCAGCATTTGCAATTAGCTTAGGTTTTGATAAAAGCCTAGCAGCATACTTATTATCAATTGTATCTGCAACGGATTTGGTAGGAAGAATTGGTGGAGCAGCACTCTCCGATTTAAATATCATGCCAAAATCTTGGTATTTTGTAGGTGGTCTTGCATTATCTGGAATATCCTTAATGTGCTTACCACTAACTTCGGATTATATAGCAATAAGTTTTTGGTGTGCTTTTTTCGGACTGGCTTCAGGTATTTATATGGGGACAACTGCGGTTGTCATGGCAGATCTTTTGGGTATTGAACGATTGACTTCATCGTATGGCATCAGTTTATTTATAAATGGCCTACTACAATTGATTGGACCGCCACTGTGTAGTGTCTGGTATGAAGCTGTAGGAACATATGTGCCTTTGTTCATATTTTTAGGGGTATTATTGATTGCTGGAGCAGCCCTCTGGGTTTTTCTGCCGATAATAGAAAGAAAGCGATCCATTAGAAAATTCGGTAATCAATAATAAAGTATACAGTGTAATTAGCTAAAAAACTTAATAAACTTAGGTTATTAAATATAATGGGTCTTTTAGTTTTTATATTATTTTATTCACTTTGTGACCAATATTTACAATAAATATTGAAAATAAATAAAAAAAATCAAAGTAATACAACCCATTTTAAGTCTAAAGTTCTTATAGTTCGGTAGATAAATTTTTTTGAGAGTAAAAACAACAAAACTCTTTCAGATATTGCTCATTGCTCTAAAGAAAATTTCAGCTATATGTTTTCAGCTATATATTTTTCATTACAAAAAATGCAAAAGAAATTATTAAACTTCGCGGTGAGAAACTCCATAAACTCCATAATTTCTTTAGTTTTTTAAAGTCTCGGAATCTTACTTCAAAATCTTCTAGTACTTTTTTGATTTCCGTTACATATTTGTCGATTTCATAAGTAATATTTTTATTTTTAATAAAATTATCCTCCATATTTGGAAATGATTGAGATTATTTTCTTTTAAATCTTCGATTAACAAAATGAATTTTGCTTTATATGCATCTAGGCTGCTAATCATATCAATTAATGTTTTGTTTTTTCCTTGCAATTCTAGCTTTTATTTCAGGCAATAAATCACGAAATCGCTGGAGAAACTTTCATTTGCTTAGCCATCTTACATCGGTATAAAGCAATAATCCTGGTTGGTCTTCATCCAGCGGCAGCTAGAAAATACGTCGTTTGAGAGGATTTCCTTGAATTGAGTTACAATTTTAAAAGCTATGTCCATTACTTCTTTTGTGTTTAGTCTTTTGCTGGCCAACACTTGATGGTGAATTATGCAGTGGTAGCTCAATATGGATGGGAATTCATTTTTATTTGTCCGCAGGGCTTTAAATCCATTTATGCGACCTACCATTGCAGCTGCGCCATCCGTTGCTATTGAAACTAATTTAAAAAGTGGTACTTTCAAGTCATTCAGTAATTTTTCAAATGCTTTGAATATATCCACATCTCTAGTTTTTTCTTTCAAAGGAATCATACCCAGCAGTTCTTCTTTAGTTGTAAAATCCTTAAAAACCATACGAATGACAACAAGTAATTGTGCTGTATCGCTTATATCTATTGATTCATCGCATTGAAGGGAAAAACAAAAACATCTATTAATATCGTTGCATAACTGCTCTTTTACATTTCCACTCATCTTCTCAATTCTTCACATTACAGTGCTCCGATTCAGCTGTAGATCTTGAATTGCAGCAATAATTTCACTCTTGTTTTTCAAATCATTAAAAAGTAAATCTGACATTTCCAAGAAAATTTCCTTTATAAATTCACCATCCGAAAATGGTTTACATTTTTTTTGCTAAATCTAATTAAATATTTATAAAAATATTATTTACTTACAATCAAACTGTCTCCAAAAATATCCAAGCAATTGTTCACTAAAATTCACTAAAAATACAATTAAGTTTTTTAACGATATAATTATCTATCACAACACTTAAAAAGCACTTTAAAAACTCCACCTACGTCTTCCAATGATAAATCACAAATCAAATTGTCAATGCAACATTCTTAATATTTTTTTGTAATTTTGCTGTGAATCAGAAAAGAATTGTTTTCTATGTCTAGACACTTGAAAAAAACAGCACGTGTACAGTAAAAGTATACTTATAAAGCCTTGTACAGACCAATGCGTTTTTCATTCGCACGCCGGACAAGATTGTAAAACGGGTGATGTATTTGCTCTAGTTATAGCTAGAACAAAATTGTTTTGTTTTTGTTTTTGTCAGTAAAAAGACACTTTATGGCCTTCAAAATTTTTGTTGTATTTTAAATTTTAGTTCTAATGGAAATTTTTGTTGTATTTATATTAAAAGGGATAGGAAATAATGATTTTATTACTTTTAGAGGTACACCAAAAGTTTTGAAGGCCACAAAATGCTTCTCTAAAAGTAATAAAATCATTTCTTATCCCTTTTAGAATAAGCACAACAAAAATTTAAAGTAAAAGAAAAATTTTGAAGGCCATAAAGTGTCCTTTTACTGACAAAAAACAAAAGCAAAACAATTTTGTTCTAGCTATAGCTAGAGCAAATACATCACCCGTTTTACATACTTGTCCGGCGTGCGAATGAAAAACGCATTGGTCTGTACAAGGCTTAAGAAGGTTCATATGAAAAAGGAGCTGGGTAAAATTTTGCTGGTACAATTGACAAATAAAATAAAATGAGCTTTTACGGTGAAGTATCAAACCATAGTCTATTGGTTATTTTTTACTTATTCATTAAAGAGTGTGTGGTGACATATTAATTTAAAATTCATCATGTAAATGAATCTTAGTAAGCTTACATTTATCAAGTAGGCTAAGTAAGTTTATTTAAAATATATTTTTGTTGTCAGTTGACAGTTAGTTAAAAAATGTTAGTAGAATTACAGTTTAATTTTTCTTTAACAAAAAATATATTTTAATTGTTAGTTATAAATTATAAAATCTATTGCTAATTATTATCCTTATTGTGTCCGTAAATATAAAATAAAATTATTATAACCAGAAGAAGATTGTTTATATTTAAAAGTGTAGGAGATAAATAGGTAAACTTATACCTATATCTCTACAAATTGGTGACCCCGATCAAGAATAAAAGTATTTTTTTTTTGAATAATCAAGGATAAAAAGGTAATATTAAGACGAAAAAGAGGAAGAATAAAGACAATCAAGAATAAAAATTAGAAAATAGAAAAAAGAAAAGTTTTGTCAACTTAACGGCATTAGATTAATATTGTGCACGGGACAAAGCCTTAATATTATCATTAGAAGAAGAACATTTTCCAGTATTTCAAGATTTCAAGAAAAATCAAGCAAGAAGATATATTAATAAATAACTAGAAATTGGTTTTATGGAATAACGTGCTGGGAAATAAAATTTAACAGAAGTAATCAACTAAAAAGGGAAGTTACAATCATTTATTAAGTAATTTTAATTTAATTAGTCTTAAGATTTCAAGATTTTTTTTTTATAAATATAAATTTTATTGTAACAATTCGTTTACATAATGAGTAATGCTGCGGGTGATATTTTACCTTCAATTTCTGCTGTCGCAGTTAAACCTCCACTATTTTGGAAACGGTCACCACAGTTCTGGTTTGATCGTCTTGAGGCTCAATTTACGTTAGCGGGTATTAATTCCCAAAGGACCAAATTTAATTACGTGCTTTCAGTTTTGGATGATGATATCATACAGGTTGTAAGTGATATTATGTGATGTCCTCATCAAACTGAAGCATATGATAACCTTAAACAAAATTTAATACAACGTTTGTCTTCGAGTGAAACATCACAACTTAATAAATTGTTAAGTGATTTAACATTGGGTGATCGCCGACCTTCTCAGTTGTTAAGAGAAATGAGAAAACTAGGTAGTGACAAAATTACAGATGAACTCTTACGCTCATTGTGGCTACAACGATTACCGGATAATATGCAAGCCATTATATCTTGAAACCCAAGGAACTTAGCGGAATTAGCAATTTGTACAGACAAAATTGCCGAAGTTTATAACAAACCTAATGCTTACGCTTGTGGCATTAATAATGATCAATCAAATTTGATTTTAGAACGTCTTGATACCTTAACGGATAAAATGAAAGATTTGGAGGAAAAATTTGGTAAGCGACAGAACGCTAAATACCCCAGATCAAAATCCCGGCCCCGTTCAAGATTAAGGGATTTTTCAAACAACAAGAACAAAAATAAAGGTTCAGATTTATGTTGGTATTATTTTAATTTTGTCGATAAGGCAAAATGTGTTGAACCTTGCGCTTTTAAGAAGTCAAAAAACTAACTCGCCTATTAACTCAAACGGTTGTTGATAATGGCAAATTTAAAAGCCGTTTAACAATTATAATATGCTAGTCGCAGTTAAACCTCCACTATTTTGGAAACGGTCACCACAGTTCTGGTTTGATCGTCTTGAGGCTCAATTTACGTTAGCGGGTATTAATTCCCAAAGGACCAAATTTAATTACGTGCTTTCAGTTTTGGATGATGATATCATACAGGTTGTAAGTGATATTATGTGATGTCCTCATCAAACTGAAGCATATGATAACCTTAAACAAAATTTAATACAACGTTTGTCTTCGAGTGAAACATCACAACTTAATAAATTGTTAAGTGATTTAACATTGGGTGATCGCCGACCTTCTCAGTTGTTAAGAGAAATGAGAAAACTAGGTAGTGACAAAATTACAGATGAACTCTTACGCTCATTGTGGCTACAACGATTACCGGATAATATGCAAGCCATTCTATCTTGCAACCCAAGGAACTTAGCGGAATTAGCAATTTGTACAGACAAAATTGCCGAAGTTTATAACAAACCTAATGCTTACGCTTGTGGCATTAATAATGATCAATCAAATTTGATTTTAGAACGTCTTGATACCTTAACGGATAAAATGAAAGATTTGGAGGAAAAATTTGGTAAGCGACAGAACGCTAAATACCCCAGATCAAAATCCCGGCCCCGTTCAAGATCAAGGGATTTTTCAAACAACAAGAACAAAAATAAAGGTTCAGATTTATGTTGGTATTATTTTAATTTTGTCGATAAGGCAAAATGTGTTGAACCTTGCGCTTTTAAGAAGTCAAAAAACTAACTCGCCTATTAACTCAAACGGTTGTTGATAATGGCAAATTTAAAAGCCGTTTAACAATTATAATATGCTAGTCGCAGTTAAACCTCCACTATTTTGGAAACGGTCACCACAGTTCTGGTTTGATCGTCTTGAGGCTCAATTTACGTTAGCGGGTATTAATTCCCAAAGGACCAAATTTAATTACGTGCTTTCAGTTTTGGATGATGATATCATACAGGTTGTAAGTGATATTATGTGATGTCCTCATCAAACTGAAGCATATGATAACCTTAAACAAAATTTAATACAACGTTTGTCTTCGAGTGAAACATCACAACTTAATAAATTGTTAAGTGATTTAACATTGGGTGATCGCCGACCTTCTCAGTTGTTAAGAGAAATGAGAAAACTAGGTAGTGACAAAATTACAGATGAACTCTTACGCTCATTGTGGCTACAACGATTACCGGATAATATGCAAGCCATTCTATCTTGCAACCCAAGGAACTTAGCGGAATTAGCAATTTGTACAGACAAAATTGCCGAAGTTTATAACAAACCTAATGCTTACGCTTGTGGCATTAATAATGATCAATCAAATTTGATTTTAGAACGTCTTGATACCTTAACGGATAAAATGAAAGATTTGGAGGAAAAATTTGGTAAGCGACAGAACGCTAAATACCCCAGATCAAAATCCCGGCCCCGTTCAAGATCAAGGGATTTTTCAAACAACAAGAACAAAAATAAAGGTTCAGATTTATGTTGGTATTATTTTAATTTTGTCGATAAGGCAAAATGTGTTGAACCTTGCGCTTTTAAGAAGTCAAAAAACTAACTCGCCTATTAACTCAAACGGTTGTTGATAATGGCAAATTTAAAAGCCGTTTAACAATTTTTGACAAGATTACCGGACGTAATTTTTTAATACATACAGGAGCTGATGTTTCAGTTATTCCAATACCTTCTACTGGCAGACCTCCACTTTCCAATTTTAAAGTTTCAGCGGCAAACTCTTCTAGTATCAACACTTATGGTCGCAGGGTATTAACGATTAATTTAGGATTACGTAGAAATTTTCCATGGAGTTTTATAATTGCTAATATTGTTAAACCAATTTTAGGCGCAGATTTTCTTTGCCACTTCGGGTTACTTGTAGACTTACTTATCGACCCTTTAACTTTATTAAATTCCGTTTGTAAAATTTCTAAAAGTATTCATAAAAATTTGTCTTTAATTTTTAATAATGCTTTGGATTATCGTATTCAAACAACTGTGATAAGGTCCTTTGTACGGACTCTGTAACAGCTTGTTAGGGGATTTCACGAAAACGTGCGAGCAATCGTTAAGGTTTTTGAATATAAAATCTTTTCTTAATGTTGTTCTGAGACCAAGAAGAATAAATGGAAGTGATTTTGACCATGTTTTGTTATTATAAGCCATAATTGTTTGCTTAAGCGCCCTATGCCAACGTTCAACTAATCCGTTGGATTTAGGATGATACGGCATAGTGCGATGTCTTTTAAAACCTAACTGGTAGAAATGGTAATGTTTAAAATATTGGTAAATTAAGTTAATCAAATTTTGTAATCGCGTCTAGTCAATTGAAAATTATAATTATTTTATCCAAAAATTTTTGTAACAGTTTTTAGAATGTTCTAAAAAGTCTGATTTCCGAATCTTTGCTTTGAAAACTTGAAAAATATCATAAAGTGTTCCATTCGCACAAGCGTGAGATATGTTTTTGGATGTGATTCACAATAAAAAAACAGAAAAAAACTATATTTAAGATTTTTATTATTTATTATTATTATAATAGATTTTTATATTTAGTTTTATTACAGTTGACCTTTACAATTTCTAAGTCAACACCTAAACTTGACCGTCTCCTCCTGACTCTGGTTGCCAACTGACTCTTAAAACTAATTCCTTTTAGATCAAGTCACTTGATCTAAAATATTTCTTATTGTTATTGTTTCTTTTGTTTATGTTAAACTATTTCCTTTTAGATCAAGTCACTTGATCTAAAATACTTCTTATCGCTACTTTGTTTATGTTAAGCTAAATTATTTAAAAGGTTTATTTTAAGCTATGTTCATGGGATCTGCAAGCTAATCATATTCCCATGGACATTGTTTAATCTAGAAATATGATGTCGATGTAGAGGATAAGTATTTCTTATCGTCATACTTAACCCCTCCTTGGCGAGCTTTAAAACTCTCCTGAGTTTTTTTTTTATTATTTTTTACTTTATCTTGATTAATATTGTTTTTGAATTCAATTTTAATTTTTTTACTTTTTTTCCAACTTATAAAAATTACTAGAGTAACAATAGCAAAAATTATCAATAAACTATTGATTCCATATGACAGATTTTTATGAAATTTTAATTCTTTAATTTCCTTAATATTATCAAAGTGTTTTATAACCAAGTTATCAAAAGTTACTGTTTTTACAAATGTCTGATTAGATTCACTGTTAGGGTAAAAATATTTATCTTGTACAATTTTTTCATTATTAAAGAAAATTTCTTGATATAATTTTACTTCACAATTATTAAATATAATAAAATAGTTTTTATTTAATATAATCTGCCTATTGTCACAATTTTGGATTAATTTTTCATTTTTTGCGTTTTTTATCAAGAGTGTACTGTCATCTAAGAGTTCAATTTTTGTCTTATTATTACTAGGTACCAAATCTCTTAATACTACATTTTCCTTATATGCTAAAATCTCATTTTCTATTTGTATAATATATTCATTATTACTATCTATTTCAAAATTATCTCTGTTTGGTATTGGTGTTATTGGTGTTATTCAGTTCAGTTTTGACATAGTTTTTTGGTATCTTAATAGCTATTATTAGAAATTGATCTTTGTATTTCATTATTCCCATTTTTATTAACTTTAATTTATAAAAATCAACTTGATATAATTCCAACTCTTCTGCTGTCAGTATACTTGGATGAATAAGATTGTGTTTTGCAGCGGCAATGCTGTCTTGAATTTGATTTACCCTATCTTCAAAATATTTTAATTTAATCATTTGGTCTAAAAAGAGAGAGTGTCTGAGGTATGAATTTGATTTATTAACTGTTTCATTTAGAGTATGTATTATTTTTTCTCTATCTTCTTCGATAGCATTTTTTAAGGTACTCATAGTATCGTTAAAATATTTGTTGATCTGTACCTGTTTATTAATAGTATTTATGGCATTATGGTTATTTTCATCGATAATTTTTAAATGTTCTAATATTTCCGTTCTGTCTTCGTTGCTCATAGTACCGAATAACCAATTTTGTGCATTTCCTACTATGTTGAGTAGACCTCTTTTCCTTTTATTACTACTTGGTGTAATTGATTTAATTTTAGCTCTTATTTGATTTATTTGTGTATTAAGTAAATTTTTATTTTCTATGTCCATTATTACTAAATTAGATTCTATTTTATTAAGAACATCATTCATTTTCATAGGATCAATCATATGCAAGACTGTATTGGTTTGATTCACAATTTCTAATTCCCGTAACTTTATTTGTATGTATCCCGATTCCTCCTGTATTGGGTTGACTTGTAGTATCCCCTCGGTTGTTACAAATACTAATGCCAGTATTATGATAAAGTTGAGCCCCTGAAAGTTTTAATGGTCGTTTAATGTTTGATAAATGGACATTTCGCAAATTGTTATATCTATAATATGGTTGGTCTTTATGTCTCAAACGTTTATAATTTCTTATGTGACCTTGTGATCTATTCTCCTCATAACTTTCCCTATTTATATTTCTTTTATTTATAATTCGAAACTTTGTGTTTCGTATTCTTGTCTGGAGCTTCGAAATTTCAATCTTTTCCTTGGCTTCTCTGGGAGTACATTTTATTGTTGAATGGTACCGATTATTGTAATTAGCAATTACTAACTGTATTTGCATTTCCACTGAAAGTTCTTTGTCATCAATCCCTGTTAATTTCTCTAACATTGTGGAGTGTAAACGCTCTATATCAGCATTACCTGTATGATTGTTGGGTTTTGTTAGGTGAATTTGTACGTTTTCTTTGTCCAAGTATTCGATTAGTTGCTCTGCTCTAAACTCGTTATCCATTATAAGTTTATTAGGCTTACCAAATTTTGCAAAATGCTCCATTAGAATTGTTTTCTTTGCTTTCCAATTTCGGTCTATTATTCTGTAAGCTACCGCAAACTTTGTAAGTTTATCTATTATTGTCACGAATGCTTGTTTTTTAAAATGAAAAATATCTAAATGAATAATGTCATTTTTGTCTTGTGGAGTCTCCGTATATAAAAATTTTGGCTTAATTGGTTTTCTATCGTATTTAATTTCTTTACATTTGTCGCAATTATTTATTATAAGTTGTATGTGTTCCCGTAATTTTGGAAAGTATAGTTTATCTTTTAAATTGTAGTAACACTCATTTATGCCACTATGCAATGATTCTTTGACATGGTACAGAGATAATTGCTTATGCAATACTTTCTCCTCTTTTATTTCTGTTGCCCTTTTTGTACTTCGAATAAATTTTATTTTGTTATTATTTGCAAACATTGATATTAAAATTAGTTGAATTTTATTATAATCTGTATCCTCCACTTCTGAATAGATCCCTATGTATCCCTTTTGTAAATGATTTTGGAATTGTTTCTTTGTAGCTTCCTCATCTCCTAATGGGTTTATTTCCATTATTTTTCTATTATGTAAAACAATTATTTCATTTTTTGGATTGTAGGTTAATATGATTTGTGTTTTGTATTTATTCACGATATCTTCTTTTATTTTAATATAATCTTGACCCTGGCTATCTTCAGAATGTATCGTATCTGATAGTTCAAAGTTTGATTCATTATCATTTTCATTATTTATTTTTTCACAATTACTTAGCCTACTTAAATAATCAGCTACTTTATTCTCCTTTCCTTGTAGATATTCTATATCAAAATTATATTCTTGAAGTTTGAGTATCCATCTTTGATGACGTTGGGAAAAGTCTTTTCCTTTGTACTTGTTGTTCATATATTTTATAGGTGCATGATCAGTCACTATTTTAAATTTATTTCCATACAAATATGGTCGAAAGTAATTTACAGCATAAACTATTGCTAAGAATTCCTTGTCTGTAGTACAATAATTTTGTTCGTGGTTATTCAGAGTTCTTGATACATAACACACTGGATGCTCTTGTTGGGATAAAACTGCTCCAATAGCATGATCACTTGCATCAGTTGTTACAACAAATGGTTTGTCATATTCCGGATATTTTATTATTGGGTGCGAAATAATTAAACTTTTCAAATTTTCGAAAGCTGCTAAGTACTGAGGATCCTTTATATTTATTTTACTACCTTTTTTCAAATACTTGATCATGGGATAAGCAATCTTAGAGTAATCCTTTATGAACTTGCGGTAATACCCTGTAACACCTAAAAATCCCTTTAGTCGTTTTTCCGTTCTCGGCACTTCAATTTGTTGAATTGTTTTTATTTTCTCTGGATTTGGTTTGATACCTTCTTTTGTTAGGATGTGTCCTAGAAATTCTGTATTTCTCTTCATAAAACTACATTTATCTGTTTGAATTTTTAAATTATTTTCTTGTAGTTTTGCAAATATTTTACAAATCGATTTCTCATGTTCCTCTAGAGTTGTTGAGAAAATTAATATATCGTCCAAATACACCACACATATTTGATTTATATATTCCCGTAGGATATTGTTCATCAACCGCTGAAAAGTAGCGGGGGCATTTTTTAACCCAAATGGTACTCTTACCCATTCTTATAATCCAGCAGGCGTAATAAATGCAGTTTTCTCAATATCTTTCTCAGCTACTAATATTTGATGATATCCTTTGGCGAGATCGATTGTACTGAAATACTGTGCCTTACCTAGTTTATCCAATATACTATCGATGTTTGGCAGTGGGTATTTATCGTCAATGGTAATTTTATTTAATTTTCTATAATCTACTACGAGTCTATATTTTTGCACACCAGAATTGTCTTTTTTTTTTGGAACCACTAGAATAGGTGAACTATATCTACTCTTACTTTTTCTAATTATTCCCTGCTTTTCCATTTCTTGCATTTGCTTGCAGATTTCTTTTTCATGTTGCGGTGGTAAGCGATATAATTTTGAGTTGACCTGTTCATTTGTTATAGTTCTAATTTCATGAACAACTGAGTTAGTATTAGTCAATGTGTCTCCTTCTTTGTACAAAAGTTTACTATATTTATTGATTATTCTCATTACAATGTGGTGACAGCGAACCTTTTAAAATAGTTGGCACTGAAATAAAGTAGGCATTGATATATATGCCTATAAATAGAGTGAATTTAAATCATTCAGTTGAGTTGAGTTTTAGTTCAGTTTTAGTAATATTCACATTTAATGTAAATATTAAATGATTATTATATTATTCAAATTTAAATATGAATTAGTGTTTTTGAATATATTGTAATAAAGGAAATAGATGAAATTAAATTATTTATACAAATCATCTATAGTGGTGACCCCGACGTTGGATAATATAACACGGGACTAAGCCATAATTTTCTCTGGTGTGAGGCTGCATCAGACGTGTTTTATTATCCAGTTAACTAAATATAACAATGGCGACTGGTGATAGTTCAGCAGGAACATCATCCATTGACAGCATGGACCATTTTAAGGTGCGATTACCCGAATTTATGGAAGAATACACCGATTTTTGGTTCTGGCAGGTGGAATCAGCTTTCGAAGCAGCTGGAGTGTCAGCTGATAGAAAAAAATATAATACCATTATCGGGCAGCTACCGACACGTATAATGTATAAGCTAGCTGATTTTAAATCCCATCCACCTCCTACCGGTAGCATGTATAGTAGTTTGAAGGAACGCATCATCAGCGAACTTTCAGATAACACCCAAACTAGAATAACCAAGCTACTCGGTGATATGTCAATTGGAGATCGTAAGCCATCACAGTTGTTGGCAGAAATGCGTTCAAAAGCAACTAATACGCCAGTTACAGAAGACTTATTAAGGACTTTATGGTTACGAAATTTGCCAGGTCAAATAAGAGCTATCTTATCCACATCTGAGGAGGTTCCACTGACTCAAGTTGCAACCATTGCGGACAGAGTTATGGAAGCCTTACAAATCAATTCACCAAACATCAATGTGGTTCAAGCCTCAAACGTGAATACAGTTCATACCTCGGAAAATCAGCTTGCAGACCCAATCAAAAAATTAGAAGCGCAGATCGAACAAATTTTTCGATACATAAAGAAGGATCAGCAATCACGTTCTTGGAATGAACCAAATAAAGAACGTAGTAACCATTCAACACATCAAAATAACAAAAATAGACATTTTGATACTTGTTGGTGGCATTTTAAATTTGGCGCAAATGCCAGGAAATGCAGGTCTCCCTGCAATTTTAAGCAAAAAAACTAATTCACCGAGCTCCCAGCAAAATCGGTGAGCTCGGTAACCAAAAACATCAGGAAAATAGACAATGCTTTCGTCTTTTTGTTAAAGACAAATCAACAAATAAACGCTATCTAGTGGATACAGGTGCAGATATTTCAATTTTGCCACCTACAGCATTTGAAAAACAAAATTCCACAATACCAGGAGAAAGACTTTTCGCAGCCAATGGCTCATCCATTAAATCATTTGGGAAGAAGACACTCGAATTGGATCTTGGTCTTCGACGAATTTTTGAATGGACATTTACCATTGCTGATGTTCAATATCCTATATTAGGAGCAGATTTTCTGTGCCACTATGGTTTAACAGTCGATTTGAATAATGCAGAGCTCCTTGATAAAACAACACGATTATCATCATCTGGAACCATCATTCATACTAAAGTTATGTGTGTTAAGGTCACAAAAAATAACCACAAATACATGCAGTTGTTGAATGGATACAAAGAATTGCTCACACTACCAGAAAATAAAATTGTGTCAGAGACAGTTACATCTCATCATATTATTACGGAGGGACCACCAGTAAATAGTAAAGCTCGAAGATTAACACCTGAAAAATTCAAGGCAGCAAAAAATGATTTCGAGTATTTAATGAAGAAGGGGATTTGTCGTCCATCAAAGAGTCAATGGGCATCACCTCTTCATATGGTACAAAAGAAGGATGGTTCATGGCGTTCATGCGGGGATTATAGAATGCTTAATGCAGTGACAGAAAAAGACAGCTACCCGATTCCGAATATTCAAACTTTTCACAACATTTTGGATGGTAAAAAGATTTTTTCAACGATCGACCTAGAGAAGGCATACTACCAAATACCAGTCAATCCTGATGACATCCCAAAAACGGCAGTTATTACACCGTTTGGACTTTTTGAATTTATTTATATGCCATTCGGTTTGTGCAATGCAGGACAAACGTTTCAACGACACATCGACCAAGTTCTAAGAGGTTTGGATTTCGTTATACCATACTTGGATGACATTTGCGTTGCTTCAGAAAACGAACAACAACATCAAAAACATCTCCAAGCAGTATTCGAACGTCTCAAACAATACGGCATGTCGATAAATCTCGACAAATGTGCTTTTGGCCAGACATCCGTTAAATTTCTAGGTCATCTCATTACACCAGATGGGATTTTACCATTACCAGAGAAAATTCAAACCATAATGGATTTCAAAAAACCAATCCTTGTTAAAGATTTACGTCGTTTTTTAGCAATGATTAATTTTTATAGAAGATTTATCAAAGGAGCAGCTCAAACTCAAGACATACTGCAATCACTGATTCAGGGCAATATAAAAAATGACAAACGTATATTGCAATGGACACCTGAAACTGAGGAAGCTTTTCAGGAATTTAAAAACAAGCTAGCGGATACCACAGTTCTTGCTTTTCCGAAAGAAAGAGCAACATTAATTCTAACGACTGATGCATCGGACACAAGTATCGGAGGATGTTTACATCAGTGGAATAAAACGAAGCTTGAACCACTGGGTTTTTTCTCAACGAAGTTATCCGCCGTACAACGTACTTGGAGTACTTACAAGCGTGAACTATTAGCCATATTCAAGAGCATTAAACATTTTGAGGACCAGATCGAAGGTAGAAAATGTGTGATTTATACAGATCACAAGCCGATCACATTCGCATTTAAAAAATCTGGAATAGGGGTTAAAACTGAAAATATTCAAGTACGTCAACTACAATATATTAGTGAGTTTTCAACTGACATACGCCACGTGAAAGGGAAGGAAAACGTGGTAGCCGATTACCTTTCACGCATAGAGCAAATATCATACGTAGCAGAAATTTATAATGATCATATTGATTACAATCTTTTAGCTACAAATCAAGAAAAAGATGAAGAAATTAAAGAAATTATTGCAGGAAAGAACAAAAACATTAGCATTTCTTTAACAAAAATGCCAATTCCAGGGTCAAACAAATTAATTTATTGTCATTTACATAACAATATTGCACGGCCATTTGTACCACACTCTCACCGAAAAATAGTTTTTCGGAGGTTTCACAATTTATCACATCCAGGAATTCGAGCGACAGGTAAATTGATTAAAGAAAAATTTTTTTGGCCTTCCATGACTGCAGACATTACAACTTGGACCAGGCAATGCGTAGATTGCCAAAAGTCAAAAGTCTTTCGACATAACAAAACAGCACTCTGTCGATATGAAATGACCGAAAATCGTTTTGAACATATCCATGTCGATATTGTTGGACCACTACCACCATCTAATGAAAATAAATATATTATAACTATTATTGATAGGTTTACCCGATGGCCGGAAGCTATACCAATAAAAAATATTACTGCAGAAACAGTAGCTAATGCAATAATTGAACATTGGATAGCTAGGTTTGGAGTTCCGTCAAAAATCACAACGGATCAAGGTCGTCAGTTTGAGAGTCATTTGTTTGCTCAGTTGAATAACAGGCTTGGAATACAGCATCTTCGTACTACAGCATTTCATCCTCAAGCAAACGGAATTATCGAGCGTTTTCACAGAGTACTTAAGACATCAATCAAATGCAAAAATAACAAAAATTGGTCAACAGAACTACCCTTGATTTTATTAGGACTCAGATCAGTTTTCAAGGAAGATATTCAAGCAACGGCCGCAGAAATGGTATACGGGAAAACTTTACGTCTACCGGCAGAATTTTTCATCGAGCAAAAATCATTCAGCGGAGAAACAGAATTTATAAAGAAATTTCGGCATTTGATGGCAGAGATCAGGCCAACACAGACAGCACATCACACAGAAGATAAAGTATTTTTACAAAAAGAAATTGGCCATTGTAAAAATGTTTTCGTCCGCAATGATACAGTTAGAGAACCATTACAACAGCCATATGATGGACCTTTCCAAGTTATTAAACGTTTTCCTAAGTTTTATAGGATATTGGTAAATAACAAACAGAAAAATATATCAATCGACAGATTAAAAGCAGCATTTTTGGATAAGGAATGAATAAACCAACTTACACTATAAATCGCCTGTGACGTAGACGACACAGTCTCTAGGGGGGCTAGTGTGGTGACAGCGAACCTTTTAAAATAGTTGGCACTGAAATAAAGTAGGCATTGATATATATGCCTATAAATAGAGTGAATTTAAATCATTCAGTTGAGTTGAGTTTTAGTTCAGTTTTAGTAATATTCACATTTAATGTAAATATTAAATGATTATTATATTATTCAAATTTAAATATGAATTAGTGTTTTTGAATATATTGTAATAAAGGAAATAGATGAAATTAAATTATTTATACAAATCATCTATAACAACATTTTTTTCATTTTCACGTAAATCGTCTAATTGAAGATTTTGCACTCCACTTACTTCTAGTATATTTACTTCTTCTTGTAAAGTCTTTGACAAGAATGGGAGACTCACTTCATTTTTTAAGATGATTTCTTGTTTGTTTATGCAAATTGTTTCTACATTTTTACTAATCCAATCCATGCCTAGCAACAAATCATAGGGTTTATCTATTCTCATAGCTATCCATTTAAATCTAGCATTTTTTTCACATTTAAATTCTACTGGACACTGAGTTGCAACCGTTTTATTAGGTTTAAAAATCTCACCTTGTATTGTTTTTATAATTGTTGATGAATTGTTTACTATACTAAAACTTGACGCTGGTATTTTATTCTCATTTAATATACTTATTGTAGAACCTGTATCTATTAGAGCTAAATATGTTTTATTACTTATTGTTAATTTAGTAAAAATTTTACTTTGATCCGAGGCTAATTTATAAAAAAAAGGTTTTTATTGCATTCGGATTCATATTCATTAGAAATGTTATCAACTTCCATCGGTTGTTCTCGTTGTCTATTTTGTCTAGTTCTCTCAGAGATAATCTTTTGGGGATTGTACTGATTATTTCTATAATTCTGAATCCTATTATCATTCCTCATGCACTCATGATTATTATTATAATTATAGAATCTGTTTCGGGAATTATTTTGAGTCTGGGTCTTACTGAATTTATTGTTATTAATGTTAAATGAATGATTAATTTTGTTTTCATTATTTGCACTGAACTTTCGATTTAATAAATTAACATTTAAATTGTATTGATCCTGACCAATAAAATTATTAACTACGTCTCTCACTTCGGATAAATTTTTCATAGGCATAATTACATGAGCTAATGATCCTGATACTAGTTCTTTGACTCTCTGTATTAACATTCCACTGAATATGTCTATTATTTTTCTTCCGTCTTCATCAAAAGCGGCGTATTCTACTATATCCTGCATCATGGTACGTATCTTATTATCTAAATCTTTTATACTACTTACCCTTAAGGATCCTATCTCCCTGGTGATGGTTAGCTGATCTTTTGTTGATTTATAATGTCGTTTTAGCCTCTGTTGACATTCGCTCCAGTTGGCTGGTGGATTCGCATTTAGCAGATATTTGGCTCCTCCTTGGATTTTGTGATTCAATATAGCTTGGAAAAACTCATTTTCTTCATCCCTATTTTCCTCCATTATTTTATTAACTGCATCTAAAAATGATGGCAATGTTTTTGCCTGCCCTTCAAATGGTATCAGATACTGTATTTCCTTTTCTATAATTGCTCTTCGGCTCCGAGGATAATTATTTTGAGCGGCTAACTGAGTCAAGGCCATTAAACACTGACTGACTTGATTAAAAACCTCCGGATCTGCCATGTTTCGTTTCTTATCAAACTGCCGATTTCTTTTTTTATGACGATCAATTTTTTATTTTATATATGTTTACTTCACTTTTACCAAACTTGAAAAGAACACAATAATAATATTTTTTAAGTGTTTGTTTTATTTTATAAAAAAAATTTTCGTTTTAAAACAACAAAACAAAATTCGATCACTGGATTCCTTTTCTTCCGATAGGAATCCTACCGACTGCGCCAGATATGTTTTTGGATGTGATTCACAATAAAAAACAGAAAAAAACTATATTTAAGATTTTTATTATTTATTATTATTATAATAGATTTTTATATTTAGTTTTATTACAGTTGACCTTTACAATTTCTAAGTCAACACCTAAACTTGACCGTCTCCTCCTGACTCTGGTTGCCAACTGACTCTTAAAACTAATTCCTTTTAGATCAAGTCACTTGATCTAAAATATTTCTTATTGTTATTGTTTCTTTTGTTTATGTTAAACTATTTCCTTTTAGATCAAGTCACTTGATCTAAAATACTTCTTATCGCTACTTTGTTTATGTTAAGCTAAATTATTTAAAAGGTTTATTTTAAGTTATGTTCATGGGATCTGCAAGCTAATCATATTCCCATGGACATTGTTTAATCTAGAAATATGATGTCGATGTAGAGGATAAGTATTTCTTATCGTCATACTTAACCCGTGCAACTCTGCACCTTCGCAGGGGCTTATTTGTTTAGGATTGCTGGTAAGTTTTCCAGACCAGATTATCACAGAGACCTTCGATTTTTTGAGGTTTGGGAGCTTTTTAAGAATAGTAATAAACCAGGAATAAATGTGCGAAATGATTTAAAACATTCACGGATGTCCATTTGTCCTGTGTTATAAGGATAAATTCCAGCGAAGAAAATTAACAACTATTAAGAATTATTAAGAATATTAACAGTTTTAAGCAATTGTAAAAAATTAACCACAATCATAACTAGCGGCTACGCCAATTTTTTGTTAAGTTATTTAAGATTTTCTTTGTTAGTTCATAAGTTATTATTTATCAATATCAAAATTATTGACTGACCTTTTATTTTATTATTTAATTTGATTTAATTTTTTAAGCAATTCAAAAAAATATATCTTTATTTCATGTTTCAAATTGTATCTTTGATTAATAATTTTTAACACTATATCAAAACAAAAATAGTCTGAGAAATTTAATTTAATTTGACAGTTTCCTAATTTACACTTTTTGAAATACTTTAAGTTTTTTTCTTTTTTTTAGTTTTGGAAATAAATCCCAAATAATTTACAAAATTTCCATACTCCTTAATTTTTTCTCCATATATTGAAAAATTTCATTAATTTGTAATTTGTACACAGGGGCGTATCGAGCGGGGGGTGTGGGGGGTGTGACACCCCCCCAAAGCAGTTGGCAGTCGGCAAATCTCAGTTATTCTATCGTGCAATTCAAATATGAAATCGGTAACTTTTGACATGGATTCATGAATTCTGGAGTTTCTGATTGTGAGACTACATTTTATGAAGAATGATAGGTGTAACATTAATTTCTTTAATGGTTTTTTTTATTTCAAACTTTTTGCATTCGATTTTGAATATATGAGTTAGCACTTCAAAAATATCTAATAGATTTTTGGTTGAAAGTGCTAATTAAATGATACCAAGTGAATCAAAATAGAGAAATAGTAATTATAGAAAACTTAACACTGAACACTATATTAGAATAAGCACTGCAGTCAGTTTTTAAATCACAGTGATTCAAGCCATAAATCATTGTGAGAAAAACACTGACTAAATAAGAGTTAATTGAGTAAGTTAAGAGACTTTCGCAATAGCAATTTCGAAGAATGCTAAATGATGAAGAATAATAAAATAATTTCTTATCACAAATTCCAATTTTGTAGATATAATGTTTTTGTTTGATTACTCATACCTTGTTTTATTTTCAAATAAATTTTGAAATTGGGCGTTCAAAGTTTTTTCAATTCCATATTGAATAAATGTATCAAAATTCACAGTTTGGATTGATAAACAGCTCAGTTACATGTTCGAAAAAACTAGATATCAGTCCTGAGCATAATTTTTCAAAGCATTACAGAACACGTCGTATACCAAAAAAGTATGATAAATACCCAGAAAAAGCTACTAATTTCGAGTTTATAACAAGGAATTTAGATCTGTCTTGCTAGTTTTCACAAGCTGTATTGACGACAATATGAAAGAATCTTTTACAATATTTGTACCTATTCAAAAAATTTCCAAATTTCTAGTTAACAAAAGCAACGTCACGATTAAATTAATCAAATCTATTTTGCAATTAGACCCAACATTTTTCACAGAAGAACCAGAAGGCTTGCTCGCTGAATTAGAAATTCTTTTGGGTTCATGTACAGAATGTACGAATTTTGGAGATATTTTTAAAATAGTGTTCAAATTGCCTAAGGTGATTCCGTTGGCACATAAGCTTGTTTGTTTTATTTTGACGGCTCCAGTTGTATCAGCTTCTTGTGAACGCTGATTTAGTAAATTAAAACTAGTTTTGAATTATTTACGTACAACAATGGGGGATGATCGTTTGAATACGTTGATGTTGTTTCATTCTTCGAAGATAAAGTTGACAAAATTAGCCTACGTGAAATCGTTGAGAAATGGTCGGTATTGAAACATTGCAGAGTTAAACGTTGACATCTATCATTCTATGCTCATTGTGTGGTTAAAAGCTTTCTTAAGAATTATTTTTGCGACCGTTTAGCTGTGATAATGTTGTTTATTTGAAAAAATTCTTTAGAATAATTATTTGTTTTGCTATAATTCAATTCTATTAGAGTTAATTTGAACACACTGATATTACTATATTTCCACCCACATCCACATATGCAGTCATCAAGTTTTCTGGGTAATTCGGCTTTTTTATACCCGTCACCCCCCCACGCTCAACACCCTCGCTACGGCCCTGTTTGTACAGATTACGCTACGTAATGAGCCCCACCTTCTTCAATTTTTTTAAAAAGATTTTGAGGAATGTTTTTATCAGCTGACTCATATCCAGAGGCAATTTCTCGTTTAATTTTTATATTATGGAGAGCATGTTTTTGAAGAAAGCCCGTCATCCAACCTTTACTTTTTATTTAACTGAGCTGATGTACCTGCTTCCTTTTCTTTAATCCATCCAAAAAGTCTTAGTGATGTCTGCTTGATGGTATCTAAAATTTTAATTTGAGACTTCAAAGAAATTGAATTCCTCTTGTTCTTTGTTATCTTATTGTGAAAGGGCTCCCTTAAAACAGTTTTATTCTATGTAATGAATATAATACAAATTTCTGAAAATCAATTAACTTACTATTTATCAATTTTACACTAAAATTTAATAATTTTATTTACGTAAGAATTTCATAAATGCAAAAAATTGCTTTCACTTTAAAAATTAAAACCAAAGTTCAAAGTGAACAACCATTACCTATTGAATTAATTCAAGGAAAAAATTTCGAACTTCAGACAATTTTATAGTCCTGACGCCAGGACTGGAAAACATTTGTGGCTTAGGTGAGTACCATAGGCACGAACTTATTTCTGCTTGGTTTTGTTATTGCATTTTATGATTTGGCTGGTTGCTAGTCAATTTTTTTTCTGTCCAAAATTCATACCCGCGCTACCGAAAATTTTATTGTATTTTACGCATAGTAAAATGGATAACTTTATTTTAAAAAAAAGAAAATGTGTTGAAGAAAGTAGTGAAAAAATCGCAGAGCAACGAAAAAAATTCAGAAGATATGACGAACAATATTTAGATTTAAGATTTACCTATGTTAGCAAAGGAAATCCCAGTAGGAATTCGGTCTAGCAGGAAATCAGCAAGAAAGCTTCGCAGGAAATCTGCTACCGCAACCAGCACACAAGTAAATATTTAATAGGTAATAGGTATTAGTGTAAAAGTGACATTTATGTACTATGCATTTGGGCTTTGAATGTTTGGTAAAATAATTAAATTAGCTAAATTAATATATTTTATTTAATTAAAACATAAAAGTGAATTCTAAGTGAAATAATGGTTAATGTGATTTAATGGTTAATATGAAATCAATACCGAATCGTATTCTTGATAGTATTTTACTTGATATTGAAAAAAACATCCTAGCCCAGATATTTATAAATTTGTAGTTCCTTAAAGTTTTAAAATTTTTTATAAAATGTATTATGTTAAAATAACTTTAAAACTAACTTTACCTTGTACTGTACTTTAAATTTTACTGAAACAAAGTAAAAATACATTAACCATTATGTTTTTTATTTAAAATTTTCTTTTATCCTCTTTTCGCCAAAGAAGTCGTTTTTTCGGGTCTTTTACTTCGATTTTCTTTCACTTAAAGTTCGAGAAATGAAGCAGATAAGAGCTCTATATATCATATATCATAAGCGATTCGAATATAATTCGTATAAGAAACATTAATATATATAAGCGCTGATAAAAAGTATTCACACACAGGCAAAAATTCAAATGTATCCTATATTACATTCACAAGATTAATGCATATGTGTTAGAGAGTGCTGGTCGCCTGCGATGGCCTAATGTTAAAAACCGCGCAGAATCCAGCAAAATGTCTGGTGTTGTGCTGGTCAAAACCAGCAAGGCACCGCGCGGTTTCTAGCAAGACATTCCCCACTGGGATGTGGAATTACCACAATGTGTATGCCATATGGTGTTGGCTGCTGAAAGCATGCTTCCCAATAAACTGGTGCGTAATTTAAAAACAGCGCACAATAATTTATAAGGAAAACCGCGAGGTTTTTTTGTAAGCAAATCGCGAGAGTTGAAGCATCAAACGACATCATTGTTTTCCAGAGCATCTATTCCCTCAGAAGCACTGCTAGCTGCTTACAAGCTCGCTCATGGAATTGCTAAATGCAAAAAACCATACACAATTGCTGAAGATCTTATTTTACCTTCAGCTGTTGATATGGTATCAGTGATGATTGGAGAATCGGCAGCTAACGATATAAAAAATATTCCTCTTTCTAATAATACGATTATTTGTCGCATTCATGCCATAGCTGATGACATTAGTGATTAAAACTAAAGCTCCCATGCAAAATGAACGCATTGTATCATACATCGGGAAGTGCTGGCTGCAAAAACTATATCACCTGAATTAAATCAGGTAATGGACATAATTATTAAAGTGGTCAACTTCATAAAAACAAGATCTGTGAAGGCAAGAGGTTTTCAAAAGCTTTGTGAAGATTTAGGAAGCATACATCTTTACTTTATTTTTGTAATTCTCGTTGGTTGTTAAGAGGTAACGTACTCTCTCGTGTATATGAATTAAGAAATGAGTTGTACACGTATTTACTGGTTGAATCGCATCGGGACCTAGAAATGCTTAATGATTCTGATTTCTTGATAAAATTGGCGTATTTTTGCGACATATTTGAGAAATTAGATATTTTCAATTTTTCTTCGAGTAGTGCACATCGGTCTCTACCATGATATATCAAAAAGTGGCATTGCACTATGTGTGGGCATATCTTGGACTTAAATGTTCTATTCTTCATTGGGACAAGTTTCTTTATTTACTCTCTTGTCAATTTATAAATTGAGTAGATATTAGATATTATTTTTCTAATAATTTTATAATACTTTTAATTTAATTTAAAAATATAATAAAAACAATTACAAAATTTTTTGTGTGCTTCAATGTAAATTTTAGTTTTGAATATTTACCAACAGTGTTCTTCAAATATTCAAAAAAAGAGGGATCTGTTTATCCGTGCTGCAAAAAAGCAACTTTTGTTAGAATCAATAAGTATAGCCATACATCATAAAAAAGCCGTGACGACTTCTCAAAAAATATTTCAACTGAATTGCTTGGTTTTGTTTCCATGATATATATAAAGGTGGGCACCCACTTAGTGCACATATCGAAATGGGTAAATTTTTTGACGTCATAGATTCGCGCTAAGTTGTTGATTCTGTTCCCCCTCAAATCTGGGGAACTTGCAAAAGAATTGCTATATTTTCCTATTTGAATACAGTTCTTCTTGTAAATCTTTGTTTTGATTGTGGGAAAACAAAGAGGTAATGGCATTTTTTTTTAGTTTATGGAGAAGAAAAATGTAAAAAAAAATAGAGAATTTTTAGGAAGCTAAGTTCTTAAATATTTTGTGGCTTTGATGATTTTGTATTTAGTTGTTGTAAATATTTGTTTTGATTGTGGCAAAACAAAGAGGCATATAGGAATATGAGTTTACATGAATTTTTTTTTTTTAGTTTATAGGAATATGAGTTTACATGCATTTTTTTTTTGGTTTATAGGAATATGAGTTTACATGCATTTTTTTTTTAGTTTATAGACTAAAAAAAATGCCATTGCTTCTTTGTTTTGATTGTGACAACAACAACTAAATACAAAATCATGAAAGCCACAAAATATTTAAAAACCTCTCTATTTTTTTCCCCTTTTTTTCTCTAAATGTATCTAAACTCATATTCCTATAAACTAAAAAAAAAACACAAATGCCATTGCCTGCCTGTTTGAAAAATTAAAGCAATGTTTTACAACACAACTGTACACAACAGTATGTGTAGCAAAAAAATTAATTCAAAGAACGATAAAATCGGAAATACAGAGATTCCCGCGGAACCGCACTAACAGAATTATGAAATTTTTGTAATTTTTGACGTCATAAAAGTTACCCGTTGCGATATGTGCACTGAGTGGGTGCCCACCTTAACAATTGAAATATTTTCTTTAAAAGCATGCAGCTTTGTATTTTACTTTAATGCTTTTTCAAAGAAAGATTTCTACTGCTTCCAATCGTAATAAAACATCTGATAAAACAATTTTTCTTGGTCTTTTTGCATTAATATGGAATTATTTTTATTTATTAGTGAGTAAAAATTTGCAACTATAAAAATCCAACGTCTAATTTAGGGGGTCCAACCCGCGGCCCAAAGCAAGATTTCATTTGGCCTAGAGAGCTCCAGAGGAAAAAAATTATATTTTGTTTGTTGTGATTTGCCAAATTCTCAAAATTTTTCATACAAAACTCATTTTGGTTTTGTTATATTCCTACTATTAGCTTGCAAAAAGTATGTAAAAATCTTAAATTGTTAATAAAATCTTTTCCATTCATCCAATCAAGTTCAAATAAATTTTGTTGTGTTGGGAGTGCATGACAATTGATGTTAATGCAGTTAGTTCAAATATTATTCTTACCGTTAGCTCATAATGTCTAATATCTTTTTGGAACTTTCCATCGTTAATTAAACCCTTTTCTATTTATCCAATCAAGTTCAAATAAATTTTGTTGTGTTGGGAGTGGATGACAATTGATGTTAATGCAGTTAGTTCAAATATTAATTCATTAATTATATTTAATAAGCTAATTTTAATTTTATATGAGAGAAAAACTTCAGAAAACTGAATGCAACGAATTACGAATCCTGAATTCAGAAAAAGAAAAAACAATCTCAAGTAGGAATATACTTTAAAAAATTTCTTTTTATATTATTTGTTTTATTTTTTCTTGTTAGAATTTGTAATAGAACTCTTACGAAGAAGACATTTGAAAAGCAATTTCTTGAATGTATCATAATAGAGAAATTGTCAAATCAACAAACCATGCGTGTGGTCTTTTTGAATCATCATATGTAAGTATATTGAATATATGTTTCAGCACGTGCTGCTTCGAAGCGATGTCGCATGAACACAGTTCTAATATCTATAAATAGAAATTTTTTGAGGGATTTTCGATTGACATTCGCGTGGGTTTCATTCTAATTGTATCGTTTGAGGTGCACGCAAATTCAATAAAGTTAATGTGTTTTTGTTGTTGTGAGTAAAGAAATATATTACTTTGTTGGAAAATTTACATATAATATGTAAGTATAACTTTTTATAAGTAAAATTATAAATATTATTAATGAATAACTATTTTAAGTATACATGGTAATTTTACAAAGTAATGAATTTATAAAAATAATTTTTAAGGGACTATTATAGCCTTTTTCGGAAAAGTAAAAAAAATGGTAAAAAAACACTTCATCTTAAACAGCCACAACTTTTCGGAACAATTTTTTTTTTTCGAATTATCCTAGTTCCTGCGATAGCGATACTTCTTTAGATTAATTAATCGTTTTTTTAATTTCGGCATGGATTCTTCCTGTCAAAAACAAACTGTCTCTTCATAAAGAAAATATATTGATGAAAGAAGGTCTTTCAAGGAAAAATGGATAAAGGATTACTTTTTTCTTGAGATGAACAGTAAGGCACTTTGCTTAATTTGTCATGCTTCTATACCTATTTTCAAAGAGTATAATTTGAAAAGACATTATAACCAACATACCTCTGAATTCGATTCATATCAAGGAAAGTGTCGTAAGGACAAATTAAAGGCATTAAGAAAATGCCTAATGTCCCGACAAACAGTTTTTAACAAAGTTGCAAAACAGGCAGAGACTTTTGTGAAAGCAAGCTTTGCAGTTGCAACGTTAATTGATAAAAACCAAAACCATTTTCTGATGGTGAGTTTATTAAGGAATGCATGGAAAGCGTAGCAGATATAATTTGTCCTGACAAGAAAGATGATATTTCCAAAATCAGGAAATATATCGAAAACGACTTAAGAATTAAAGCTTCTAGTTTTAAGTTTTATTCTTTGTCGATGGATGAAACTACTGATGCTACTGATGCAAGCCCAACTACTGATACTACTGATGCAAGCCCAAGCAAATGGTAACAATTTTTTGCATTTCGCAACTTTGAAGAATTTGAAAGTCGATTTTTGGACTTTTGGATTAATAAACAATTGTTTTGCATTTTTGCTACTCCATTTACAGTTGATATCGATATTCTGCCAGCAAATTTTCAAATGGAATGCATAGAGTTACGTTCTGACATCCAACTCAAAGAGAAATTCAATCAAGTTTCATTGTTGGAGTTTTATAAATTACACCTGTCCAAGGAAAAATATACCTCGCTGCATTTTCATGCTTTATTCATGGCATCTTTGTTTGGAAGCATATACATCTGTAAACAACTCTTCTCACGATCAAAGCACACCAAGAGTCAAATTAGAACTACTATATCCGATGAGCATCTTGAAAACTGAGAATTGCAACAACTTCAATCGACCCAGATATTGATGCATTAGTTTCGAGAATTCAATGTCAAATATCACATTAACTTCATAACCCCTATGGTTATCTTTATAACTGTATATTATTTTACAATAAAATACATATGTTAACTATATATTATACTTTTTTGCTCTTCAATTAATTTTAATGGTAGGTATATTTTAGTGTGGCCCAAAACAATTCGTCTACATTCAATGTGGCCGAAGGAAGCTAAAAGGTTGGACACCTCTAGTCTAATTGTTTAATTTATGTCTATCTATCTATAAAAATGTCACACGAGAGAAAAGGAACTTATTATTAATTTTTACTCTTTGGTAGGTAAAAAAAACTTCTTTTATATAACAAATATTCAAGTTCGGCTTACTTATATTCAATAAATGTTCGCACATGATGTAAAACGTTAAAAAAAATATTTTTATATTGCAGTTTTTGAAACAACTAAAACTTTTATAATTATTTTTAGCTTTCAAGTAGGCCATTTTCAACTTCTTTTTCATAAATTTCTTTGCGTGCTTTATTACGTCTAATAAGAGGTAAAAGTCCTCCTAAGCTTGAGCCTGTAAGTAAAACAAGACCTAATGTTGTGAATAATGGAGCATATGACCCAACAGTTTCAAACCAAAGGCCACATAGTGGTGGCCCTGCTAGCTGTAATATTCCATTAACAAAGAGACTGATTCCATAAGAGGACGTAAGACGCTCTGTGCCTAACATATCTGCCATTATTACAGCTGTTATTCCAACATAAACTCCTGAAAATAAGCCGAAAAGTGAACACCAAAAACTTAACATACCATAAGAGTGACAAAATGGTAAAACACTTAATGAAAGTCCTGATATAGCAAGACCTCCAAAAAAGTACCAAGTTTTGGGTAATAATCCAGTATCCGAGAGAGCTGATCCTCCAATACGACCAATCAAATCAGTTGTTGATACTATTGATATTAAATACGCTGCTAGAGTTTTATCAAAACCTAAAGTAATTGCATAGGCAGGCAGAAGAATTATAAAATTTGTGTAACCGATTGCATTTGTAGAATTTGATATAAGTATAACCAAATAAAGGGGATCCTTGAGTAGCGATAAATCAAAAAATTTATCTTTGTTTTCTTTTTCATGTTTTTTGTTTAACTCTTTTCCAGCTGTATCAAAAGTTTTTATTGTTGATGCTGTTGATCGAAGTGATAATCGAGATGAAAATTCTTTTGGTTGAAATGATAATGTACTGCCATGATATGGTGTGCTAATATATTGAAAACTGCTTGTTGACGGCGACTTTTTGGGTAATTTTGACTTTGAACTTGGTAATATGTTGTGCTGGTTTAAATTATTCCGAGAAGTTTCTGTTTCAGGAACAGCATATAGAGATGAAGTTGAACTTAGTTGCACATTTGTAAATGTTTGATTCCTTACAGGAGTTCTAGCAGGTGTGCTAATTTTTCTTGTGCGAAGATTAATATTATCCTCTGTTTGTTTTGTATAATTCTGTACAGCAACTGCAGAAGCACTTCTTGTAAAATTATTTTCAATCCCATTGGATAATTCTGTTAAGCCAGTATGTTTTATAGTAGCCTTTGGTGATTCTGATTTGGCATTTGCTAATTTAGTTAAAATTTTTGCACCATTAATATCATCAATCTTCAAAACAATACCATCATCTTCTTCGTCGGTATTATCCAAACCTTTTTTTTTGGGAATTCGTTTCATATGTTGTTCCACTGGCTCATAAAAAATTGCTGCAACCCAAGTGTTTAATGTAATCCCTCCCATGATAAGTACAGCACCCCTTAAATGTTTTTATCATTTAATTAAATTTAATAAAACGATTTCATTATATATTTACCTATATCCATATGTTTCCAGAAGCCAACGTAAAACTGGTGGTAGGATTATAGATCCAAATGCACTACCTGATATGCAGAGACCGTTAGCTAGTCCACGTAATCGTACAAAGTATGAAGTGACAATATATACTGTTGGAGGAAAAGAAAGTCCTGCCCCGATACCAACCAAAACACCATAGCTATAGCAAAAAAGAAGGAACTAAAATTTTAAAATTTTATAAATTTTTGCTCAAACCTTAAATACAAATATGTTATTGATGACGCCCAAAATGATATAATCATCCCAAGTGCTGCAAATGTCCCACCAATTATTGTTACTGTCCTGTACGAGTATTTAACAGAGAGAATGCTCGATAAAGGACCTAAAATGAAACAAAAATTTTTCTCAGCAATGTTAGCATACCACTTGATGTCTAACATTAGGTAGAATTCTCTCAATTCCTACAAATGATGTCCAGACCTTTAGATATTCCACTAGGACACCTAATATATTAATTTAAATGGAAAAAGAAAAAAGAACAATGAGATATGAATTTCATGCTGTTAAAAATATTCTTTGCGATCTACTTATAAATTATAAAAAATAATTTTTTTACATGTCCAAAATTATTTGAACAAATATTATCATACCTAATGAACTATAAAGGAAATAACATAAAGCTGGGATCCATGCCGCTGTAGATGGTGCAGTCTGAAATGCTTCAACAAACTCAACAAAAAGTACTCCAAAACTTTTGATTGTTCCTGGGATCAAGATATTAACGACCATAGATCCGGCCAAAATAAGCCATCCCCATCCTCCATCTGGAGGTATAAGCTCACATTCTTCGTTATTTTCGTTAAGTTGAGTTTTGCTAAAATTATCCCCTAAAAGAGAGTAAAATGCGGTTGTGTATATGTAATTAAGTCCTGCATTAACATATTTTGTTGGAAGCGTTTAATTTTAAGTTATTTAGTTTGCATGATTAATCAAATATTTCTGTACACGATTTGGCAATTTTGTAGATATTTATATTGTTTTGTAGATATTTACATTATTATAGTTCTATAATTTCTTTAAATATTTTTTTGATTTTTCTCAGTTTTTCTTTGCTATTTGGACTGTTTATTTTGTTATAGTAGTTGGTTTATCTGCCCTAATAAATTAATTAGATCGTGAATTCCATTTTAAGTAGCAAAGCTCATGTAGATTTGCATTAAGTATTCGGGAGACTCCCTCGTGTAAAAGTCTTCTTTCGTTGAACAAGATGAAATGAATTAAAAAATGAGCCAACTATATTAAACCCATTTGAATATGCAGTCAGACATATTTTTAATTAATTTACTGTCCAAAAAGTTTGGGAGAGAGCATTAACAGAAATTTTTAGATCATTGAAATTCCATAAATAAGCTTTTAAAGTTTTTAAACGCGTGTTTATCAAAACTACTTTTTCAAAGCCGGTGATCACGGTCATTCAAAAACTACATTACCGATTCACTTCAAACTTGGTACACACTTTTTACATAAAAAATACCTCCCCCAAACGAATTTGTTTTTACATTAAGGGTGCTTTCCACTTACAAAATTGCAGAATTTTTCGTGAAAAATAGCAGTTTTCACTTTAAATGAGCACGAAAATTTTTAAATAAAAAAAAAAGTAATCAGACAACGTTGGGGGAAGGATTTAACTAAAAAGGATCGACTATATTTTAAGTGTTTCTGATTTCAGGTAATTTTCAGCTGAGATACAGTGATCACCGCAAATCATCTTTTTCCAAAGACGTTCTTAGAAAAGCTGTGCCAACGGCTTCCATATAAAGATTTTCTAATAAAAAAATTACAAAATGTTGCTAACATCATGCTTAATAATTTACAAAAACTTGGAATATATTTCATTAATCAATATTCATAAAAAAAGTTCACGAAAGAAGTGATTTTTTTCACCCTTAAAACCATACCCCCCCTTAATGAATTAATGAAAACATAGCCTTGTTATTCTATTTACTTGAATAGCTCCGAAAAGATATTGGATTACATTTATACAGTAAATTATGAGAAAACTGAAACAAAGGATGTGTTTCACAAATCTAGCAACTTGCTAAAATTTCTATTTTATGTGATAGGCGGTTTATGTTGTCGAAACCACCAAACTTGGCAGTTTTTAAAGAGGGTTTACAACGGCATAGTACGGAAACTATGTTCTTATGTTTATGTTTTTTTTCTACAGCCCAATGTAATGTGTAATTATAATTATATTTTATAATTAAGCAAATAGCAATTGCGAAAGCTGACTTCGAAAATATTTTGGGCTTCGTTCATTATACAAATTTACGGAAACTACCTTTCAAAGGTAGTGTGGAAACCACATTGTAAAAGCAGTTTCGTCTGAAATTTTCATACAAAACATGCAATGGTGGTTTCGACAACATGGTTCGTGACTGGTGTAAAGCGGCTATGAGAGAGATTAGAGTAAACATAGGTTCATAAACTCAACTAAAATTATGTCAAATCTGAAGTCAGCTGCCATTTGTGTATTTTTTATTTCGGTTAAAAATTTTTTTACAATTTAACAATATTTTTATTATCTTTCAAAAAAACATTATATATAATATAAGGCCAATGAAATAATTAAATATCGGCATACACTTAATGGAGCTGCCGTTAATGCTAGCTTGACATTTGACATACTTTTCGTTGACTTTATGAACGCACTAATCTTACTCTTACTCTTACCCAAATTTACAATTAGCGCTTTTTGCAACTTGCTAGATCTGTGAAACACACCCAATTGTAGTTCGTCATATATTTGGTAGGTGTAATATGTTCACATATTATATACATATTTAAAAATCACCTGATCTATTACAATTCACTACTGACATTAATTTTCATGACATACTTATTACATGCTTTTTTTTTTTTTTTTTAACACACCCATATTTTAACGGCGGCTTAACTTCCCTACCGTTTCTTGTTATTATTGCTATTGTTATTTTCCCCAGTTAATTCCTCTGCTTGAATGGAGCTATTAGAAATTAAAGGATGATCATTTGATCTAGTTACCGGTTCACTGATAATGTAATCATAACAATCATCAATCACATCCTGTTCAAACCCATTGTTTTCCGTTTTGGTAATTAAACGTCTGTTTCTACGAAAATAATTTCCAGCATTATCAACAGCTATATAAGATCACTCATTAACTTTCCTCAGAAACTTACCACGATTCCACTCCTTTCCATTTTTTTAAAAATAACGGTATCATTCAGTTTTAATACCGGCAATAATTTGGCCTTCAAAATATTCCTTCTGCATTTTACGCTTTTCTTCCAATTTATGTTGTATCTCTTTTTGCGTAACCTTGTCTTTGTATAACAAACTTGCAGATATCGGCATATGAATATTGATTAACCGGCCAAAAAATAATTATGATGGTGACATTTTCATTTTTGCAACTGCGTAGTTTTATATTCCAAAATCCTATATTGGAATTTATCAACCTCTCCTGCTTCAAAGCATCGTTTTAAAATATTTTTTGCAACTGCCACTGCCTTTTCAGCTAATCCATTACTTTGCGGATATCCAGGACTTAAAAATTTTAAAGCAATGTTTGCTTCATTAGCATATTGTTTAAACTATCGAGAATTAAATGGAACGTTATCATTCTTCATCTCCGTCGGAAAACCATACGCACAGAAATATTGATCAATTGTGTTAATAACATGACTAGCTGATTTTTCTTTCAGTGTTTTTGACATAATGAATCCCAAATATGAATCAATTTACACAATGAATTCATAATCTGCATACTCATAAATATCAGCAGATAGGTTAACCGGCAAAACCAAAAACAAACAAAAACAAGAAATAATATTTTCGTAATCAAGTTACAGAACTGGTCAGAAAAATACTTACCGTGTTGTCGGGTGACAAGACTCCGTATGGATAAATTTTGATTAGAGTAGTCAGTCGTTAATAGTGTGGCAAAGTGTTAAGAATTAAAATTAAAAGTAGAAAAAGTAAAAAATTAAAGAAGTATAATCCAACTAAAGGTAAAAAGGGATAAAGAAGTTTAAGATAAGATAAAAGGTAAAAACAAAAATTTATAAAGAAGTTTCAGATTTGAAATTAAAGGTAAAAAAAGTAAATTTATAAAGAAGATTAACACTCAAAATTAAAACGTTGAAACAGTAAATTTATAAAAAAGGTTTAAGAAAAAAATTAAAAGTTAAAAGGTAAAATTAAGATTCAAAATTGATTGTAAAAACGTAAATTTATAAAGAAGTTTAAGCTTTAAAATAAAAGTTGAAAAAGTAAAGTTATAAAAAAGTTTAAGATAAAATATTAAAAGTTAAAATGTAAATTTAATATTCAAAATTAATAGTAAAAAAGTAAATTTATAAAGAAGTAATATTACAAAAATATTTTTAAAGTATATTCCTACTTGTATTTTCATTCATTCCCATTCAGTGAGATTGTTTTTTCTTTTTTCTGAATTCAGAATTAAGAATTCGTTTCATTTAGTTTTCAAGTTTTTCTCTCATATAAAACTAAAAATTAGTTTATTAAATATAATCAATGAATTAATATTTGAACTAACTATATTAACATCAATTGTCATCCACTCCCAACTCAACAAAATTTATTTGAAAATGATTGGATGAATAGAAAAGATTTTATGAACAATTGAAGATTTTTATGCAAGCTAATATTAGGAATATAAAAAAGTTTAAGATAAAAAATTAAAAGTTGAAAGGTAAATTTATAAAGAAGTCTAACTTGGAATTAAAGTTTATAGAAAGAAGACTGTAATAAAAATTTAAGAAGTAAAAATTGGGATTTTAAGAAAATTAGATTTAAAGAGTTAAGATTGTGAATTAAAGGGAATAAAACTAGGATAAGAGCAAATTTAAATAATTAATGTAAATAAAAATGAGTTTAAATTCGAGAGAATAATCGAACTTATTAGAATAAAAAACCAAATATTAACTGATACTTAATGAAAAGCATATCGTGGTACTTCTTTCACTAAAGGCTCCTTCTGATTATTCCGTACAATCTTACAAATCTTACAACTTTTCACCAGTTGTAATATGTCCCGTGACATTCCAGGCCAGAAAAATTGTTTTCTTGCTCTAGCCAATGTTTTTTCGATTCCTTGATGTGGACCATGTAACCACTTCCTAATGCTAGCTTGCATTTTAGTCGGAATAGCTAATCGACGATCTTTAAACAAAAGACCGTTTTCGAAATGCAACTCTGCTTTATATTTATGATACCTTTTACTTAAGTCATTAAGTTGATGATAATTTTGGCCATCCAGATTCTACATATTTAGATAAACGTCGATAACACTCATCCTCATTAAGCCGTTTAACATACAAATCATAATTTTCTTTAGGAAAAAATTCTCTGCGAGTTAAGGAATGAATCATTGTTGATAATTCATTTGCAAACTCCTTTCCATCAGGTGAAGGTGCTCTCGAAAAACAATCCGCAATCAACATTTCTTTTCCTGGCTTATACACAATTAACATATTTGGATATTTCAGCAACTGACAAAATATTCACTGTAAACAAGGTGTTACATCATCAATATCTTTCTTGACCAAAATTGCACTGTAAACTCACGACCATACAAAAACTAATGGAAACATTCACAAGCAAAAACGATCGCTAGCAATTCTTTCTCAATCCGTGCCCACCTGTGTTCACTCTTCGATAGCGTTCTAGATGCATAGGCAACAGGCAGATCGTTTTGTAGAATTATGCTACCTAATCCATCTTTAGAGCTATCTGTTTGAATTAGTACGGGAAAATTTGGGTTATAAATCATTAGAATAGGCTTCCTAGTTATAGAAGTCAAAAGATCTTGTCTTTCTGAGTGGTGATTCCCACTCTAATTCTATTCAACCTCATTCTTCGTTAACTCACGTAAGCAAGCTGATCTTTTTGATAAGTTAGGTATAAATCTTGTGAGAAATTTGAAGAATCCAAGCAAACATAACACATCAGATTTGCCTTGTGGTTTTTTCATATCTGTAATGGCTCTAATATATTTATCACAGGGTTCAACTTTACCATTTGTAATGAAATGACCCATAAACTTAACTTTATTTGCTCTAAATTGAACTTTTTTGCTATTAAACCTTATGTTATTTTTTTGCGCACACTGAGTAACAAAATATATTTTTATTCACTAATCTGCTTGTAATATCCTCAAATGTTGGGATCAAAAAGTGTTCACGCTTAATGCATTTATTTAACGGTTTTGGATCGAAGCATATGCGAATATCACTACTTGGCTTCTCAACTATTTGTAAGTTATTTACTCAGTCAGTTGGATAATCCACAAAAGTAATAATTTATGTAGCCTTAAAGAAACACGCTTGCACAACAGAATTTTCTTTCAAGACAATTGAGCATTTTTCTGGAATTTTTCCAAGAGCATCAAAAATATCTTTGTTTCCTTCACCTTGGCACACAATAGGCAGTTTACACTCTACTCGCTTAACCAATCCAAAAGCTACGCTTGATTCCAAACCAATTGGCATCTGCGCCAGTATCAATTTTAAATTCTATTTTTAGGTTCTGAATTATATATCTTTTCATCTATCTAATTCTTCTGACTGACATTTTATTTGGTATAAAGGTTTGATTACTCATTTGATCCACTCTCACTCCTTTAGCATTGTTTTGAAATTCACAATTTTCTTCGTCACTCCAGTTCACACCATGAACAAGTTTATTTGTTCTCGGTTTTTCATTTACTTTTTTCTTCCTTTCATTAATTAATGAATTAATACAAAGTTTTTGAAAATGCCCAATCCAAAAAAATTTAGTGTTTATTGCTGGACAAACACGAATGTGTTTCGCATTAAATGCTTGACCGCAGTGAAAACAATAGCCTGACCAGACACTTCATTTCTCGTGGCCTCAGCAGCAGACATTACTTTAAATTGAGCTGAACCAGGCCAGGTCTGATGAATGATGTAGCATCTTCTAGTTACGTTCACAAAGTAGTTTTTGACCATTTATGAAGTGTGCAATGGGGCGTTACCGTGGAGTAAAATCAGCTTCTCATGTCTTTATTCATAACCCGGCTCTTTCACGCAAAGTACGTCGCAATTTTATTAGTTGTTAGTAGTAGCAGTGCGCATTGACAGCTTCAGTTTCAACAGCTCGCTCATAGTAGACGACACCCTGCTGATTCTATCAAACGCACTCAAGTAAAAATGGCCGTCTTTGAACCAACGAAACCAGTATCTGCAAGTTGTTTCTGGTAACACACTGTCAACATAGGCCTCCACAAGCATCAGAGGTTATTCATCTTCAGCAAAAAAACACAATGTTACCTGAGTTATTATTTGTTGGCTAGGTCTTTTGTAAATAAGATAAAGTTTACCAAAACTGATACAAATAATTTCTTTTTCCTTAATTTATATTTTTTCTTCCTAATTTGTGTTTTTTTTTTTTAAATTAAGAGTAATGTTGGTATTTTAGGCTTTGAAAAATATTTTATGTTTATAAAAAGACAAAAACGACTTAGGTACCCAAAGAAGGAGTTATATAATATATTTTTAATATAGGTAGTTCAATTAGTATGACCAACTAATAAATATGTTTTTTGTAAGAAGAATGCTTGCTTGACAAAAAGCAGATTTGCGATAATCGAAAGGAATTTTTAGTAAAATAGTAGTATATAATATTAGATCTTTTTTAAGTCTCCTTTTGAATTCGAGGTACATTTGCATTCTAGATATTAAATCATCTATTAAAACAATATATAAATATAATTTAAAATGATACCTTACTCAAAAATTAATATACCTATATTTTCATCGCTGAATTTTTTATGTCTACCTGCAATCGGCTGATTGTCTTTTATAAAAACTGACATCAAAGGGTTTCGATTTATTTCAACCTCTTGATTATCAACACTTTTAATCGTCATTCTGAAGCATTTCTGTAATATTAGATGAAAAAAAACACTCGTTTAGTTTGAGCAAAACTTATTACTTTTAAAAAAATTAAAAAAAAATAATATCATACAACTTCACTGTGTAAGAAAGGTTGTGGAGCACAAGTGTAAATAGAATTCCAAAAAAAACATTAAAAAGAATGAATTGATTAATTTTAGTTGAAATCAGTCATCTTCAGATTTGAAATAAAAAAATATATCGAGAGAGTATTTTGAACATATTGCTCAGTTCAAAGTTGTATTTTCAATGATTAATTAGTGTATTAGACTCCCGAACAAAAAAATTGTGCCATAAAAGTTTACATTTAATAATCAGATTGTGCTGAAGTATAGTTTTAAAAGTGTTTAATTAATTAATTAAAAAACAAAAAGACAAAAAAAAAACAAATAATAATTTAGATAATAAATAAATAACATTTTATAATGATACAATAAATAGATGAATTTTTAATTTTATTATATTGGACAATTCACAATAGATGCCAAAATTTCCCTTACACCTTTCAAAGGCGACACGATTCTCCATACAAAATTTCTATCCATGTATTTTAATGTGTATAAGCTTCAATGGAGAAAAGGTATAATCTGACCAGCTCACAAGTAAATATTTATACATTTTATAGTTTTAATAATTGAATTGTCATATGCGTTCGCGCTAATAAGAATGTTACGTTAATTAACTTACTAAAGGATTCAATCTTTATTCTAATGGCACACACAAAGGTTCATGCTATTTTCTAAAAACTATTAACATTTCCCAACAGGAAATTTCCCCTCAATCACGAATGCGTTCTATATATCACGTATAAAGCATGTGTAAAATGTATGGCGCGATAAGTCCTAAAGACTTAGAAAATTTTTGTTCAACTCTGAAACATGCACTGGCGTCTGTACAATTTAGACCTCTCTTTGCCAATGTTAGTGTTTTGTTATTGTTTTGTGAGTGAAATCGTGTTTAATTATAGATAGTTTTAAGTGTATGTTTAAATAAATTTATTTTTAATTAAATAATTTGTGTAATTTATATGTAATTAATATAATTAAGAAAAATAAATATATTTATATAAAAAGATATGAGTTTCCTTTACCCTATTCTATCAAACAAAACGTATATTCATTTTCAGGTAGTGTGATAGAGAGAAAAAATATATATCATTTTTTATATGCATAAACCGAGAATATATAACAGGGATATGCACGCACACATTTAAAAATGGATACTTTCCGTTTCTGCGCTTATTTGTATCTAACATTTCACTGGTGCACGGAATCTATGGAATAACATTGATGCGTGCCAACTTGCTTTCCACGCAGAACGTATCGACCGAATTTTTCCCGCTGGGTTGTTTTCGGTATCATAACACACCTATCGAATTTTAGATTCTTTTTGTGTTTGTAGTTGTACATATGTATGTATATACATAATAATATTACCTAGCGAGAAATTTTACTTCAATGAGTAACATGTAGAAGCTAAGTTGTCACTGATAAAATAACTTTATGCGTTCCACGCACTGATGACATTTAAATGTAAAACAGCTCAGCAAGTTCACCTATCCGTTGAATGGGTGGGTGTAAATAAGTATGAGTACGTTAAAATTTGGTATATGCATGATATTTTGTCACCCATTCACGGCCGATGAACATCAGCATTTCGGATAATTATGCGTTTTTCGAAGTCCGTTCACAAAATATCGAATGTAATATTGTCGAAGCGGCAAGTAATGTTATGCTGTTGAAAGTAAATGTTGTGTCTGCCACCCTGTACCAATTTTGGAAAATCTTCAATCAAACCTACTTCAACCCATTGAGTTAACCGAAAAGATGTTGGATGGTTTTAGGGCTTCAGTCCGACTTTTAGCCAAGGTCTTTATACAAAATTATCATTAGAGTAAAAAAATGTTCAGTTCTTGAAAACGATGTCTTGTTTGGACTTTCAGGCACATTCTGAGTCACAAAACCAATGTTTTGGTATGAACACACTGTTCGAGTACTTGGTTTAAGGGGTTAGTTGGGTTTCAACGACTCAAAATGTGTACATTTTTACGATTTCTTTTTTCATATATCAAATGAAATATTTTATTAAAACGATTTACCATGTAAAAGATACATATTTTATTTGTACTTTGTGAAATTTATATTAAAAAATTTTGAAATTTAAACCATAGGGACCTCATTCCCTGTGACCCTTAAAAAAAAGTTGTTTTTTCGTAGTCAGAATATCTCATGACAGATTCATCTGAAATGAAGAAGCCAAAAATTTTCTGTTAGTAGATAGTTTTGGCTCGTGCTTGAACAACGGAAATTGCATTTTTGACGGAGTTGTGAACCAAAAGTCCAATTTTTGAGTAAAATTTGCACCCTCTATAACCTTGAAAAATTACTTAAAATAGAAAAAAAAGAAGTGTGCAAAATTGGAAAAAGATCGGTTCATAACTTTTTGAGAAATTTTGATTACCGACTTCAAAAATAAAGTTTCGAGAAAAAAGCAATTAAACTTTCACATTCAAATAACACGTGGCCTAAAGGGTGGAACTTCCAAAGACCCTATCTGTTAGAATTTTACTCGGATTGTTTTAACATTTTGGGAGAATATTCTAGACATATTTTATTAATAAATAAGCAAAAAAAAAAATTTGATTTTTTTAAAATTTTGAAGTCCATCTAACCCCCTAAGCCTTAGGCCCTAAGGCAATAACGATGTATTTGAAAAACTCCCTTTACAAATTGATCCACAAACGACGTGTGAGCGGTTATATTTTTACCAATCGTTCGAAATAAAATCCCTATAGTTTGACTTGAATACATAACACTTTGAAAGCATATTTTAACACAATTTTCAATTATTTTAAGCGTAAAAGCGACTCATTTCATTAATGCCAAATATTAGACTAATTCTCTAAACAACTATTAGTTCGAATTTTGCATCATTATACCATAATGTAGTTTGCCCCCATCTCTATGCCAGGCCGAGAATTTGTCACCTTGCCTTTGTATACTCGTATAACGACATTTTTATGGAACTCTTAATAGCAATTCCTAATATGAAATATTAAACTAAAAAGGGTTAGTAATACTTATTGACCTTAAAAATAATTGCCCATTTTTTAATATATTTAAGTTAAAAACAATTTTCTTTTACGAGATATTCTTCATATATCAAATATAGTTTTTTACAGGGCCGTAGCGATGGTGTTGAGCATGGGGAGTGACGGGTATAAAAAAACTGACTTAGTCAGAAAACTTGATTACTGCATATGTGGTATGTGGGTGGAAATATAGTAATATCAGTGTGTTCAAATTAACTATTTGAGAATTTTATTTTAACAAAACAAATATGAAACAAATAATTACTCTGAAGAGTTTTTTGAAATAAACGATATTATCACAACTAAACGATCGCAAAAATAATACTTTAAAAAAGTGTTAAGTACACAACTATAACAATGTAAAAACAATAAAATTTTTGCTTTGAAACCAGAAATCATCCTGATAGCTGTGTTCATTGTCAATTATTTGAGTGACCATCGATTGAAATTTGTCTTTCGTTATCATGCATGGCAGCCACCCAGCGAGTTTTTAATTTCAGTTTTGAATTTTTATAAATCCAAGCTGTGAATTTTGATATATTTATTCAATATAGAATTGAAAAAACTTCGAACGCCAAATTTCAAAATTTATTAGTAAATAAAACAAGGTATGAGTAATCAAACGAAACCATTATACCTATAAAATTGGAATTTTTGATAAGCACTTATTTTATTATTCTTCATCGTTTAACATTCTTCGAAACTGCTGTTGCGAAAGTCTTTGCACTTATTTATGTTTATTTATTTAGTCAGTGTTTTTGTCACAATGATTTATGACTTGAACCACTGTGATTAAAAAACTGACTGCAGTGTTCATTCTAATAGAAAAAGTAATCAGTGTTAAGTTTTCTAGAATTACTACTTCCTCTCTATTTTGATTCACATGGTATCATTTAATTAGCGTTTTCAACCAAAAAATCTATGAGATATTCTTGGAAGTGCTGACTCATATGTTCACAATCGAATGCAAAAAGTTTGAAATAAAAAAAAATTAAAGAAATTAATGTTACATTCTTGATAAAATGTAGACTCAGAAATTCCAGAATTCATGAATCCATGTAAAGCTACCGATATCATATTTGGATTGCAGGTAAGAATAACTGAGATTTGCCGACAGCCGATTGTTTGGGGGGTGTCACACCTCCCATACCCCCCACTCGATACGCGCCAATGAACTGGTATAACAATTTTGTTTTTGTCAAACAAAAAAACAGACATTACAGGTTATTTTTTAACAAACCGAAAAACAAAATTTTTAAAACAGCAATCGTTTTTTATTTCTGTGAAATAATATTCACCCTAAATTTTAAGTGAATATATTAATTTAATATATGTTTCTAATTGAAAATAGCTTAAAAGCGATTTTTTTTTATATTTAGAATATCATATCCACATTTTCAATTACAACAATGTTTTCAAATATTAATTTAAAAAAAAAGAATTAATTGTTTTTTTTATTTTCAAAATTTTCCCTAAATTATTGTACTGCTAGATGTTCTGATGCTACCAGTAAAGTACTAGTACCAGTATAAAGTTGAATAAAAATTCTTTTTCCTTTATTTAAATTTAAATTTTCCAAGATTTGGAAAATCGAGGAACATTTGATTTTGAAACTCCAAATTCAATTTAACAGTAGCGTTTTCCTAGTTATTCCTTAAATAGATAGAACAAACATTTTGGTGGGTAAGATCCTTCAAGAACTAGCTTATTAGAGATAATGAGTTTATCCTTGAAAATAATAAGCTAATTTTCTAGTTAAAACTATTTTGATTCGTTATTGAAGGAGAACCTAATATATTTTTTTTCAAGAGAAGAAATTCTGTACTAACTGAATTAATGTAGAAACAACTTTTGATAGTATATAAATAATCCATTTGTCAACGACTATATTTTTTTATATTTGCAAAAATTTACGTAAAACAATTTTAAAGAAAAAGAAGAAAATTTAATTAATTTGAGATTTTAAATTAAAGCTCAATTGCACAAAGGAAATATAAGGTGTGTAAACTTTAGAAAACGTATAAGCTGACGCAAAAAATTAATTTGATAATAATAACGTAATTTATAGTCCACCTGATTAAAGCTCCAAACACAATATAAACATTTGACACAAACTCTGGTAAAAGTATTTTAATTCTAGTTTTACAAATTTCCCAAATAATAGAAGAAACTGTCAACCTCACATATATGTCAAGACTGACTGCATTGAAAATTTTAGCCGTTTTTAATCACAGAGAGATTGGATGATGACACACGAGTTGTCATGACATGCATAGCTTTTCGAAGTTACGGGCGAAAAGTAAAAAGAGCAGGGAGTCTGAAGCCGCTTTTCGGAACTAAAAAAGAACCCCATATTAAAGTGGATTCTCGGGCAGCTTTTCTAATACATACAAATGTTGTTTCGACATTTTAAATCTTTCACTGTTCAAAATTTAAAATTGAGGTTATATTGCAGGTAATTTGAGTAAAATAAATTATAATTGTGTATATTTTTGTTAATAATTTATGTAAAATAAGTTAATGTTATTATTGTATTTATTTTTGTTAATAATTTCAGTAAAATAAGTCATAATTGTATTTATTTGTGTAAATAATTTTTTAGAACAATTAAAAAAATTCATGCACACATTAATGACTCTATATGTGCACATCCTGAAATTGGACTAATCATCCTCGTGTGTGAGGTAGTAGAAAAGCTGCCTCCGAAAAGTTATGCATGTCATGACAACTAATGTGTCGCCACCCAGCGGGAAAATCGGAATGCCCTTCCTAGGTGAGTGATAAAGAGAGCATTCCATTTGTGTAAAAGCTCTAAATAGAACTTTTACCATTATTTACATATATGATATATAGGTTTTACACTCCAAATTCATCCTTTTCCATTTCAAAATCGTCCTTTTCCATTTCAAAATCGTCTTTTCACATTTCAAAATCGTCATTTTTCATTTCAAAATCGTCTTTTTTCATTTCAATTTCGTCTTTTTCAATTTCAATTTCGTCTTTTTTCATTTCAAAATCGTCTTTCCAAGAAAAATTTCTTTTTAACAAATTTTAATTACTTTATTTATATATTTATTTAAATCTAGTTACAAGATATAATAAAAATAGTATAATCCTTACTATTGAAAGAGTTTACCGATGGAAAATACGATTTTGAAATGAAAAACGACGATTTCGAAATGTAAAAAGAAGATTTTGAAATGAAAAAGGACGATTTTGAAATGGAAAAGGACGAATTTGGAGTGTAAAACCTATATATGAAACATTCACATATTATATTATTATATTACACAAGTATATGAAATTTTAGCGCATGCGTCTTGATGTTTGACATTGGCATATATTTGACATTTAAAGTATTATCTTTGGTTATGTTTGAAGTGAAAAATGATTGTGTTTTAATTAATCTAAATTTATTTATGCTTTTTTACAGAAAAAATGTTGTAATTTCAGTGTGATATAAATTATAATTTTTTGACTGCCTCACTTTCGTATATTAAAAAGCTTTTCTTTAGTATATGGAATGCCATTTCATTCCACACAAAATCAACATGAGATTCCCCTAAAAAAGCTTTTCATGCAGAATAGGTGTATGCATGTGTGCACTTTTTATATTAAGGTTACACACACATGTAAACCTAATTATGTTTATTTGTGTTACGACCTTCCCTCCAATGAAGTCGTAATGTTAAATGAAGGCCAAATGGAAGGTGGTTTGTACTAGGGATGGAAGGCCCGCCTACAAGCCATGCCAGTATTTTTGAAGGCCTTCTGCGAGTACCAAATTTCCAGCTGGGCACCCATAGAATTTAATTATTCAGCAGGGGCAGCCATGTGCTGAAGTGGGATTTTAAAACTTTTTTTTGTTAAAGCATTTATTATAGGGACTATTCACTATTTTTTCCAACTCATCAAATGGCTCTCTCGTCCCATATAAAGTATTTGGAAATGGTCATTTATGAACATGTTTAATTTTTTACTCACAAGTCGTTATCTTTTTCCTTTGGTTAGTGGTTCACTCATATATACATGCCAAAAAATCATTTTAATTTTGTCTTCGAGGGCTCTATTAGACATCGGACATTGTCCGAGTAAATGCACTGTAGACGTTGGACATTCATCTGCCCGGACTTACTTTTAATAACTTCCCAGTAGGAAATGCGAGTATAGCAGAAGTAATTTTGCTATATGTATGCATTGAGTCAGGAATTACTTGCCTTTCCCTATGACACTTTCATATTCATTTTCAGAACGCGTACTCGCTTTTTGGATTAGTAATACACTTGCATGTTAATGATGCATGTGTACGAACCATTTTTGGATAGGGGAAATTAAGCTTTTTAATTTAAAAGCTCTTTTAAATATACACTATCGCAAATAAGTAAAAGAAGGACAGATATATAACACATTTAGTGATGATATTTCATGATATGCTATTGCATATGCTATATGATCATCATGTGTTATATGCCCATCCTTCTTTCACCAAAGTGTAAGTCTGAAAATAAATATATATAATAAAATAATTAAAAATTGACTTAACCTAAACAAAGTCACAACTTATTGGACTATTCTCTTATTGAAAATTAAATAAACCATATATTGACAGTAATTATATTAAAATAAATTAAACAAAAATAGTTTTCTAAATTTATATATATATATGTATATATTTAATTTTAATTTTTAAACACATCACATTACACGCATACTTTCCGAAATGTCAAAAATTATATCTCTCAAACAAAACTACCAAACATAGTATTCATGGATACACTTTATATATATTAAAATGATACACACCATTAAAAAGAGCCCCTATAAATGAGTAAAAGCTTAAACTTACTCCTCTTTGCTTACTTAGGGGGTATTTTGTTCGAATAGCGAGTATACTCCAGTCCAAGATAGCTCTCCTAATTTCCTACTGGGTTTTTAGAGTGTACTGTTTAGACAGATTAATATTACCAAAATTTTTATTGGAAGTAAAGTGAAGTAAAATTTTTGTTTGCATATTAAATTGATGATATTAATTAATTTCAAATAAGTTAAAATATTTTTTATAGTAATAAGGACAAGAAGTTTTTTGATATCATAATGAATAGCAGTGTAATTTTGTACTTTAATCTTTCCTTGTTATCTTCATGCTATTAAAAATGTACGGAGGATGTCATTAATGTCCTCGTAAACACATAATTTACTCGGACATTGCAGCGGACCTTCATATTGGTCTGCAGCAGTTTCTACAGCAGTCTTGATGTATGTGTTTATACTCAAAGTTAAAATCATATTTGAAAACAAAAATATGAGAAAAATATTTATAATTCTTTCAATTTTACTATTTTTTGAAACTTTAAGAATTTTTAATTTAGTCTTACCCTATTTACCTGCAACATATTGTAAGAAGGATATATTAATCAATCACCATTTGGACAACGGAAATAATCTAATTCATTAGATGATTTTATTAAATTGTTACATAAAATTGGATCTTATATAGTAAAAATAATGTTGAATAATTAGCTATATCACATAAATTTTTATTATATATTGTTTGATTTTGTCTATGTGGATGATTTAATTTAATGATTTAATTTATTGCAATATTCGATTGATTTAGTTTACGTCGTATTGTCCAATCCCTTTGTTTTCGGGAGGTGATCAATCTCGGGTTTATACCACTTGTGATTTGCAAGAAGGATAAATTAATCAAGCTCATATTTTTATTTTGTTTATTTCTCTGCTTCTGTTCCTTGTAAATTAAGTTAGATGGCTGCTTATTCTTTGAACAGTCCACCTCCTGGTAGGGCGCCGGGAACCACGAGATTGCTCTGCAGCTACCTGATTCAACAAAAAAAACCCCTAAAACCTAGGAGGTTCCTTTCTTTCTTTTTTCCTATTTTTATCTTTAAAAACTCCTATCCACGCTTACCTTTCGTTTTCCTCGTGTCGTCTGACAGTTCAGCTTCATCTTGTCTAAGTCCAATTGTTGTTTGTACTAGTCTCTTACCCCTGAGCGTACTAATTCACAAAGGCCCATTCACCCATACACTACTTAAGGGTCTAACCTACCGAATATTTTTATAGCAAATATTATTGAAAAATCCTTGCGACATTTTTGTGATTAAAAACACATTATTCACAAAAACAACACTTTAAATTTAAAACAAATTGAAGTTATTTTTTTTACAGAACTATTTAAGTTTTTTCACCTAAAAATATTTTAGTTTTTTTCACCTAAATATTTTATTTTACAAAATTTAAAAAAAAGTATTCGCGTGACATGCGTATTGCGTAGCTCTCTCAAATATACACATATATTGTGGAAGTCGGCAGTCGGCAAATCGGCAAAGTAAATGTAAACTCAAAAGCAAAAAATTAAATTGCTGCATGATCTGTTGCTTTTCCTTTAGTATTTTTTTCATTTTTATTATGTTTTTCAAGATACAAACGCTTCACAGTATATTCCAAAATGTCGCTATTGTTTGTTTTAAAAGTTCACAATGCTTCCTTCGCATTTTCGTAGCGCATATATATTTATATATATATGCTTACATCTAGGTGGCTGAAATAGCAAATATGGTGCCTTTGTTCAAGGCGCCAGAGTGTACATTTAGTTTTACGTACATTAGTAGGTGCCTTTGATGGAGACACCGCTCATGATAAACTTTAATAGACTTTTTTCCCATTCGTACTTTTGAGGGATAATAAAATTTAATTTCTGGACTATTTTTTGTTTCTGTTTGCTTCATCGGGCAATTATGAAGAAAACAAACGAAAAATTTGAGTTAGTTATATTTTTACTAGGGGTGGATGTAGACCATCGTAATTAAGTTAGTCAAGAGTAGACCTTAAAGTGTAAATCTTTTTAGTTATTGAAAATAAAATTAATTATTTGAAATACTGCATTAGATCGCTACGACTGTACCAAAAAATTAGTTTCAAACTGAATAGAAGCAGCAAAAAAATAACAATAAATTTCTGGTATTCATGCCAAAAACTTTTACTTTTCATCAAATATCCATCTTAAGACGGTTGAGTTACAACTGTAAGACGTATCTGATTACTTTATAAGATGTAATTTTAATCTTTTTCTTTCTTGTTGGCTGGCAGGTTTTGACTGAAAACGGCTTCGCCGTTAAATATAGTATTTTCAATAACTCTAGAGTGTTTACAAAAGTTATACTTATTTATATGTCCTAGTAAAATGTCAAAATCGACACGGAAAAGAATTAAAATAGAATACGAAGAATGTGGAAGTCAATTCGACCATGATTACAAGACAAGACATGAATCATCCAAACACAATGGAAAACGTGTAAAAGTTGGAGCTCCGTTGAATCCATTTGAAGCCTCTAAAAACAAAACTGTTGCCTCAACAGCGCTATCTTCTACCAATTTATCGTGCACTGATTTTTCTACGACTGCAATACAAAATTTTACTGCAGTATCCACACACGATTCGATGCGAATAAGAGCAAAGCTAGTTGCTCCTATTCCTCACTCTCCTAGAAAGATAAGTGAAGTTCAACAATCCTATTCGTGAGCACCTTCAAGCTCATCACTGGTTTCAAAATTACCAGTTTTATCCAAATCAGCGTCAGGGCCACCAATACTATTAGAAGAAGCTGAGATCACTCCCGCTTGGATTAATTTTACTGGCAAAGTTGAAGAATTTCTCACTAACTTCGAACGAGTTGGTGAAACTTTGAGTAAAATTAAAAATGAGGCAGTGCCAAACTGGACGGTATTTTTCATCAACATAATCGACTGTTTGATGATTAATCACATAGAAAGTGACGAACTCTTAGAATTTGCAAAAACTGAAGAAAAAAAGCTCACTTCTAATAAAACTCATGATTTGCAAGTTGGCAGCGAAGTCTTGATAGATCATGACCCTGGGAAACGTGGAAAAATATCAACCACCAATGAACGACGATATTTGATTTCTCTTGGACCATACCAGCCTTAGCTTCACATTTATCCAACTAACGCAGATATAACCTCGAACAAGCAATGTAGATTCAACCGAGCATGGTATAAAGAGTTCTCATTTTTGGAATACAGTCCTCACAAAGATGCTGCTTTTTGCTTCGTTTGCAGTTTATTCCCGGAAGGGATTGGAGGATCTTACGCTAATCTGCAATGGGTTTCAGTGGGTATTTGCCAGTGGCATAAAATGATGAGCAGAGGCCAAAATAAAAAAGGAAAACTCATAGAACATTTTACTTCAGAATTTCATCAGAAAGTTATATGTGATTATTGTAATTTTTTAAATATAGACATTTTACTGGATAAATCCATCAGGCCACAAAAAATTCAAGAACAACAAGAAAAAGAGTACAATTTAAAAGTCCTGGAAGTTTTAATAGATGTCGCAAGAACATTGGGAAGACAAGGATTGGCTTTTCGCGGTCATGATGAATCAGAGAATAGTGATGGGAGTTTTCGACAAATTGTGGAACTTATTTCACGTTATTCTCCTTTATTAAAGAAATGGTTGGATGAAACTTCCCAAAGACCACCTTAGTCCAGTTACTCAAAATGAATTTATCTATCTATTAGGAACCAAAACCCAAGAAGCTATTGTCGATGAAGTGAATAAAGCTGGTGTTTTTTCTGTCATGGCTGACACAACTCTGGACTCATCATATAGAGATCGACTTGCTATCAACATTCGGTATGTACTTCAAACCAATGATGGAATTTTTCCTGTTGAACGTCTCCTTAAAATGGGTGTCGTTTTAGCTAAGAAAATGGGAGAAGAATTGGCTGGTGAAATTGTTACAGCTCTTCAGTCTCTAGGAATCTCTATTAAAAACATCGTTTTCCAGTCATACGATTGCGCCAAGGACATGTCGGGGAAATATATGGGTACACAGAAGAGATAATCAGAAAAATGTGACAAAGACCTTCCTTACATCCCATGTCAAGCTCATCGAACAAATACTTTTGTTGATACAGCATGCAACGCAAGTGTTTTAATTACAGATTTTTTCAATGTTTTAGAATCATTGTATGTCTTCTTCTATGGCAGTACGAAACGTATCCAACGTTTGCGGGAAGAATTGAAAATTCATTGCAATTGAAAAATTTGTCAAAAACACGATGGATGGCTAGAGCTGAAACGGTAAAAGCCGTGTGGATTTCTTTTGAGGGTATTACGGATGTTTTGGAGAAAATTAAAAACGATTCGGAACTTTTTGATAATACCACCCGTACTTTTGCCACTGGCCTGCTTAAGAAAATTTTGGACTTTGATTTTATTAGCTCGTTATTTTTTTGTAAAAATGTTATGTTCAAAGTCAAAAATATGACAGAAAATTTAGAAGCCGAAGAATTGAACGTGATAGATGCATTGTTGTTGATTCAGAGCACTGCATCATCATTCAAACAAATGGACAATGATAATGACATAAATGTATTGATAAACAGCTCAGTTACATTTGCAAAAAAACTAGATATCAGTCCTTAGGATGATTTTTCAAAGCATCATAGAACACGTCGTATACCAAAAAAGTATGATGAATACCCAGAAACAGCTACTAATTTCGAGTTTATAACATACTATTGCAAAGAATTTAGATCTGCTTTGCAAGTTTTCACAAGCTGTATTGACGACAATATGAAAGAAGCTTTTTCAATGTTTGTACCTATTCAGAAAATTTTCAGTTTTCCAGTTAACAAAAACAACGTCACAATTGAATTAATCAAATCTATTGTGCATTTAGACCATTTTTCATAGAAGAACCAGAATTCTTGCTTGCTGAATTAGAAATTCTTTTGGATTTATGTTCAGAATGTACGAGTTTTGGGGATATTTCTAAAATAGTGTTCAAATTGCGTAAGGTGATTCCATTCGCGCATAAGCTTGTTTTTTTTTATTTTGACTGCTCCAGTGACATCAGCTTCTTGTGAACGTTCATTTAGTAAATTAATTAGCTAGCCTGCGTGAAGTTGTTGAGAAATGGTCTGTATTGAAACATTGCAGAGTTAAACTCTGACATCTATCACTCTATTGATTACAATCAATAAATATAAATAAAGACAATGCTCATTGTGTACTTAATACTTTTTTTAAGAATTATTTTTGCGATCGTTTAGCTGTGATAATGTTGTTTATTTCAAAAAATTCTTTAGAGTAATTATTTGTTTTGTTAAAATAAAATTCTCTAATAGTTAACTTGAACCCACTGATATTACTATATTTGCGCTCACATGCAACATATGCAGTCATTAAGCTTTCTGGGTAAGTCGGCTTTTTTATATCCGTCATCCCCCCCCCCCCCCACGCTCAGCACCCTCGCTAATGTAACCACTTGATATTTGGTCACAATTTTTGTATTGATACTAGTCTAGTATTATATAAAGAAAGGTAAAAAAAAAATTTTTTTTTTCCCAAATCATAATTAGCGTTTGGTCTAATAATAGATAGGGTTCGTTACAAAACAGGTAGCTCTGCGTCACGAAGAGGCACAGAGATAGCTGGAGAACCCATTCTCACGTGTGGCTCGACCCACGACCCTGAGATTAAGAGTCTCATGCTCTACCGAAAGAGCTAGCCGGGCTTTTAAGTAAAAAAAAAATAACAAAGTCTTATGGACCACCGGAGGATAAAATAGAAAAACAATTTATGATCTATGTAGCTTTGCTGTGAAAAGTATGCCAGATAGTCAAAATGATGCTCCGTGGATATTTGTGATGAAAGACAACTCTTCCTTGATTATGTAACGCTTTATTTGGTGTAAACAGAAGGACGACCTCATAGAGAGAGTTTCCTTTTTTCTTTACAATCCTAGCTTTCAAGAATTTCTTTGATAACTTAGCATTAAAGCAATTCCTAAAGGATGATTGTGTAAAATTCCTCCTGTATACTTCCTTCCCAGGTTGGTAATTCACTTCTCTGGACCGCAGATTATACGATTTTGCATTTTGTTCATAAGCCTGATGCAGGCGATGTCTTGCCTCCTCATGCAGACAGGTTATCTTATCAGACAAGTTCAAGACCACCCTGTTCTCCCCTCTCAGATCACTTAGCTTCTGAAAGAGTTCATAGGCCGACCCGTGACTAACCATGTTCTGACCATACAGCAGATGGTATGGTGATTGCCCAATTGCTGAGCGCGTTGCACTACGCAATGCAAAGCCTATATGGCTCAGATATTGGTCCCACTCTCGTTGATCCTCCAGTATGTATGTTCGTATGGCCGTCAGGATGGACCTATTCACCCTCTCCGAAGCATTGGCCTGAGGAGAATATAAAGCCGTCTTGAAATGTCGTATTCCGTATTTTGTCAACAACCTATCGAATTGCTTGGAGCAAAATTGTGATCCATTGTCAGAAAATTTGACAATGCCCTCGGTGGTAAATCTTTTCATGGCATGCAGCAGCGGAAATTTCGTGAAGTGGTCAACTACCACAAGAATTCCAATATTTCCTTCTTTCGACCTTGGGTATGGACCTAACAAATCAATAAACAGGTTTTGCCATGGTCGTTGTGTTTTCCTTTCCTTGCCCATGGCTGGACGTAAGATACAATTGGGTGCCTTCGTTTCTTTACAGTCAGTACAATTTTGAATAAAGTCGCGAACTTGCGCTGCAATGTTAGGCCAGTAATAATTTTCACGTAGCCTGACACAAATCGGGGAGTCTTTGTGAGTTTTGTATGATGGTTTCCTTTAATTCCTTATACTTCTCGGAAGAGAAATACGGGGAACTAAGGTCCACCATACAACTAACTCTTTCCAATTCTGCCATCTCCTCTGGATATGCCCGGGATAATGCATCCGGTACCACGTTCTAGCTCCCTTTCCTATGCTCTATTTCGAAGTCGAATGCCTGAAGCTTCAAACTCCAACGCGCCAGCCTTCCCCCGAGGTCTTTTTGTCCCATCAGCCATTTCAAACTCGCGTGGTCGGTTATAATAGTGAAACTATGACCTTCCACGTAAGCTCGAAACTTTTTCACGCTCAGCACTGCTGCAAAACACTCGAGCTCAGTGATACTGTAGTTGCGCTGAGCTGAATTGAGCTTCTGGGACATAAAAGCTATCGGTCTCTCGCCACCTTCTTGGTCCTTTTGGAAAAGAACGCTTCCAATTCCTATTTTACTTGCATCACACTGGATGAAGAATCGTTTTGTGAAATCTGGGTTGACTAACGTGGGTGCCTCTATTAATTTTCTTTTAAGGGTATCAAAAGGTTGTTGAGCTTCTTCATTCCAGTTAAATCCTTTTGGTCCTCTAGAGCCTTTTAACAAGTCTGTCAGGGAGCTTGACACGGAGGAATAGTCGGCAATGAACCTTTTGTACCAACCAGTCATTCCTAAAAACCGCTGGAGTTGTTTTGAGGTCTTTGGGACTGGAAACTTTTCCATGGCTGATACTTTCTGAGGGTCAGTACGAAGACCTGACGCACCAACAATAAAACTAAGGTACTTGACTTCCCTCCTGCAAAAACTGCTTTTCTGAACATTAATGGTAAGCCCGGCCTTACGTAGGCAATCAGCTGTTTCACGAAGCGTCTCTAAGTGTAATTCGAAAGTAGGGCTAATTACTAAAAGATCATTTAGGTATATGAAGACGTTAGGCCTTAGATGAGCGGGGATCACCTTATCCATAAGGGGAGCCATTCTCTGTGGGGCCTTACACAAGCCAAACGGCATAACCTTAAACTGATAAAGCGGTCTTCCAGGTACTGTGAACGCCGTTTTGTCTCTAGATAATTTCTCAAGCCCTATCTGCCAGAAGGCGTCTTTCAAGTCTAAGCTAGTAATAAATTTGGTATCGTGAAGGTGACCTAGAATACCTTCAATTATACCAATAGGATATGCATCCTTCTTGGTAACAGCATTGACCTTGCGAGAGTCCAAACACAGTCGAACCTTCCCAGGTTTCCGAACAAGGACTACTGGGGAGTTCCAAGCGCTTTGGTTTTCTTCGATGACTCCTCCTATCCATGTCTATGTCTATGTCCAGCATCCTATCCAACTCTGCATACATTAGTTGTTGAATCGCAGGAGAAACTGGATAATGACGCTGCTTAATAGACGGCGAATCCCCTACGTCGATGATATGCTCCTCCAGAGTGGTCCTACCTAACCTTTCATCCCTGTAAGAAGGAAATTTAGTGATCACGGCATCAAGAAGTCTCCTTTCAGTGGGTGACAAGGAGTGCATCTGTGGGTCAATATTATTATCATCCGGCCGAAGATGGGAGAAGAAGATTCTTCCAGAAGATAATTCTTCCAGAAAAACGGGTGCTAGTCCTACCTTTTTCCAGAAATCTATTCCTAAATAAAGTACTTGTTGTAGAATGGGAACAATAAACAGATCTAACAATACAGATTTTCCTCTAAATGTGAGATTGGTACTAACACGACCTATGATTTTCTGGCCTTTACCATCTGCAGTTTGAATTTGGAAATGCATAAAGGTATATTTAAGATTTAAGCGACGCAAAAGATCTTCACTTCCTACTCCCAAACAGCTAACACTAGCGCCACTGTCTAGTAGGCCCGTAATATTTTCGTTTCCTATTTGAACATTTAAAAATGGACGTAAGTCGCCGTTGCGATATAAAACTGATTCATGAATATAGCGCTGATGTCGTTGTACCTTTTCCCAATATTCTCGACTTCTTCGGGCCCGTTTAATTTGAAATTGTCCCCAATATGATGAATTCAAATTTGGGTATGTGTTATAGTCAACCGAACCGAGTATCCTTTCTCGAGCCTCTCGGTAAGCCTTTCAACGTTCATGCAAAGACTTGCTAGGAGGAGTTTGCATTACCAACGGTGGCTCTGAAGGAGGGGCTCGGGGAAGGATAGTCAGTTTTGGTGATGGGTCGGCCATTATTTTTGTTCCGAGTGCGGCGGGCCGAAGATCTTCCGCTCTCGGGGAGAGTTTCCCGGATTACATTTCGGACAGTGAGGTTTCATTACTCCATCCCTACCGCAGGAGAAACAGAATTTCCGTTTGATTTCTTCATCACAATCCATGAAACCATGGCCTGTGCGTTGGCAATTCCAACAAGTCCATGTACGTTGGCTCGCAGCTCGGCTATACTTGTTGTGTTGAACCTCCTCTACAGGTTCAAAGTTTTGAGGCTGGTAGTTATCCTGCTGTAACTCCTGGATGTGCCTAGGATTTACATATCTAGAGCGTCCCGTTGAGGTGGCCCTTCTCTGCCTTCAATGATCAAACATCTGTGTCTCAACTCCTCTATAGTATTTATATATGAAATGCCTACTGGATAAGCTATATCCCGTCGCAATAATCGATATAGCACCCTTACGAATTCTTTTTCGGGGATTGGAAGAGACATTTGATGCCGTAGACCCAAAACTTTTTCAAAATAGTCATTGACAGTCTCATAATCCTTTTGTTTTTCATTCATTATTGTCATGATAATATCCATACATTTGCAGTAAAGCTTCTTTAATGCGAGGCCAATCACAAAAAGGATCCCTTCCCATTAAGATACCAACGTAGTGCTGGACCTCCCAGTAACAAATGAAAATTTTGATTGAGATGTTCCCATCTGGCGTTGTAAATATTACAGAGAGAATCGAAGTGGCGAAGAAATTCTTCGACCGTGCGCTTTCCATTAATTCCTTCAAACTTGATGCCCCATTTATCCAGTGTGGGAAATCGTGGGGTTTGAACATAAATTGTCCGGTATAAATTGCCTGAAGGTCGTGTAACCGGTATGGTTGATTCCAATCTAACCATCATCTCTTCGGCTTCTCCCGAAATACTAGACCCGTTGGGATTTAAGCTCAGGTCTGTGCTTTCATAAGTAGTAATAGTAAGTGGCTTATGATTGTCTGCTGGCAAGGTTCCAGTGGTAGATGACCTAGGCATTTTGGCCTTGGCCCCTTTTCCGGTTGAAGTTTTATTTATCAGTGGTTTCATGGTACTACAGTACGTTTAATATTTTCAAGATTAAATGCAATACTTAATATTAACTAATGTTTAATTTTAAATTTAATTGGTTATTTATTTTCAAAAAAAGCTTTTCAAGATTATTTCATAAATTGTATTTGAGATGTCCTAATCTGTCATTACCAAAATTTGAAGGAAAAGGGATGTAGGATGTTGTAAGGTATTAAACTGGGGACAGGATTACGTTTTATAAAGTGAGCCTAGTGCTCACTGTAATGTTGTCATCGCACCACCATCCAATGTAAAATACGGTTGATGTTTGCCGCTTGAGCTCCAATGGTATAACCTTAATGGTTGTGTCATGGTAAAAGTAATTGCCGTGCAGGCCGACGGTGGCATATTTATGCAAGGAGCTCAGGGTTGTTGAGCTGGCTAAATTTAAAATATGAGAATTTGAAGAGTACTACCAAAAGCAAGGAGCGGTGATGGTAAACAGCCAGTTATTCCTCTCAAGATGATCCGCAGTGACTTGGCATAGCCAAGAACACAGATTCAAGAATCAATTCCTTTGAGTTAAAACATGACTTCCTGACAGAAACTTCCCAAGAATAATCCGCAGTGACTCGGCCTGGCCAAGAACACAGATTCGAGAATTTAATTCCTAGGTGATTTCCTTCAAGGTCCGCTCACTTGATTGAGCTATAGGTTTTCTGTCATATCCGCAGAACAAGAGGCACAGCCTCCTATCTGTTCAAAGATAATACCAGTAGCCTTGGTTTCAGAATGGAAAAATACTCATGAAGATCAGATTTGGAAAAAGAATAAGACTAAGCCATTGCTAATGCAGAGCGATCTGAGCTAATACTAATAATTAAAGAAAACTAGAAGAGCTCAACAGCCAGATAATCGATCAAGGGTGCGTGAAGCATAAAAACATTTGCAAAACTGCAACGATGGGGAGTAGAGGGCAACGTTTAACACGTTGCACCTCGACGCAAAGCAATACGGAGAGCCATCTCCTACTCTGCCGACTCTCGACTGCCTTACGTTGGGCGCCATTTATTATATTGTTCGTTCATCGTGGTCGAGGCCACACCCCAATGGTGACCGAATGATACGCACAGTTACCCAGTTGCTTTGGCTGTGACTGTGTTGCGAGCTTGCTATGCGCGGCTATAGCGGCAGAGCGTAGGGGTGGGTCTTGTCACAACAACTGGGAAACATATCTCGCAAAAGAAAAAGTTGTGTTATGCAATAGACGGAGCACATGGCTCAGAAAAAAACCGCGTCCAGGGGAAAGACTACACGTAGGAGAAAAGAAATCAATGAGGGAATGGGCCATTGCTGCATCCCTCTCAACCTAAAGAGAGAGGCCATGCATTTGATGGTGGGGCCGACACAACCGGGGAAAAAAAAGGATAGGGAAATAAGTGGATTAGAACATCTCAAAATAAAAACTTTCTTAGTCAAACATTATTTTATTATTTCTTATGTCCATATATCTATTTATCCAAAACAAAAAAAATTAAAAGAGATACCAAAAAACTTAATTTTAACTTTAAACAGACGGCTATTCTTTTCTTTTCTTAATCAAGAAAAATTCTAATTTTATTTAAATTCCACAAGAAATACCATACTAAAATTCATAAAAGTAAAAAAAGCTACTCTAACTTTATCAAATTTAACATAAAAGAAAGTGAACCAAATTTTCTTTACTAAATTTAATTTAATATTAATTTTAACTTTAAACAGACGGCTATTCTTTTCTTTTCTTAATCAAGAAAAATTCTAATTTTATTTAAATTCCACAAGAAATACCATACTAAAATTCATAAAAGTAAAAAAAGCTGCTCTAACTTTATCAAATTTAACATAAAAGAAAGTGAACCAAATTTTCTTTACTAAATGATCCGATGAGAAAAAAAAATAACAAAATTGTAACTGATAGAAGGAAAAAAAAAAAAGAAATTGAATTTTAAAGTATACAAACTCACATGAATCTTACTTTTGGTTTTGTAGTTGTTTGATGGGCCCAGCAAACTCCTGGAAAAGATTCACTAAAAAAAAATATAATATATTTTTCTTTTAACCAAAAAAAATTAATTATCCTCTATCTCAATTTCCTTCCCTTTTTTTTCCCCTTTTTCCAAAACTACTATATATTTCCACTTAATCACCACAACAAAATTAATATATAAAAAAAAATAACGTATTGCTAATTTTGCTTCAGATAATGCTTCATCTTAGTTCATTTTATATGCCCCAGTATCAATATCAAATGCATCGTGAAACTCAACATCCTAAACTGTTGAATTAGAATGTTCAACACTCTCTGAATATATTTGTTTATTTTAAGTTCTAACACCATGTTTAAAATTGCTGATGATGATAATTTTTGGAGAAAATCTTAGATTTATATTTTATCTTTCATTTTACAAATATCAGTCTTATTAATCACTCGTGTTTAGTATTATTTACACCGACCTCCACTTTTTGGTCGTTTAGAATTTTCAGGAATTTATTAATTAAAAAAAATAAACATTTATATACGCCATCTTCCTTACACGCTCAACTTTTACGCTTTTTAGTTCCTACAATTTTTAATTTCAAGATTCAAGAACACTTCAACAAGTTTTTTTTTTTCACAATCTTCACTTTTAATTTTATTATGATCGCCAAAATATACATCTACGCAGCGCTCAATTCTTTTGTTTTTTTTTTCATTGATCATAAATTATTAAACGGTTTATTTAATAGAAAACTTTACTATTATTTAGTAATTAATTACAGTAAAGTCAGAGCCACAACGAACGGGGCTCTGCCTTCTACTAAAATCTGGCCCCGACTGACTTCAAAAAATGTTTTCACAACCCATCTAATTGCCAATATCCTTATCCCGATCCACACAAAAAAAAAATAATAAAATTCTAACATGCAAGTTACATCTCAACTTTCCCTCATTCAAGTTAATGACGTTTCCCATAAATTAGATATTTTATGCTTTCCAGATAAGGAAACACTCTCAAATGCTTGCATCTTGACCACGCAAATGGACCAAGAGTCCCTTAAATAATAAGAAAAAAAAATTTTTTTTGTCTCAATAATTTTACAATAATATAGACCAAATGTAACCACTTGACATTTAGTCACTTTAAACCCTTAAATACTTAAGATTTGTTTGATCACCCACTGTGGACCAAATGTAACCACTTGATATTTGGTCACAATTTTTGTATTGATACTAGTCTAGTATTATATAAAGAAAGGTAAAAAAAAAGATTTTTTTTCCCAAATCATAATTAGCGTTTGGCCTAATAATAGACAGGGTTCGTTACAAAACAGGTAGCTCTGCGTCACGAAGAGGCACAGAGATAGCTGGAGAACCCATCCTTACGTGTGGCTCGACCCACGACCCTGAGATTAAGAGTCTCATGCTCTACCGACTGAGCTAGCCGGGCTTTTAAGTAAAAAAAAAATAACAAAGTCTTATGGACCACCGGAGGATAAAATAGAAAAACAATTAATGATCTATGTAGCTTTGCTGTAAAAAGTATGCCAGATAGTCAAAATGATGCTCCGTGGATATTTGTGATGAAAGACAACTCTTCCTTGATTATGTAACGCTTTATTTGGTCCAAACAGAAGGACGTGGGATACGAATCGAAATTTATGATGGGTGTGGACAGCAAAAAAAAATGTAAGAAGAATGATTGCATAGTGAACGAGAGGGGTCACTGTTTCAGATCTTTAGCGTGATAAACACCTAAAGCACGTCCCTGCAGGTCTTCGAGCTCATAGAGAGAGTTTCCCTTTTTCTTTACAATCCTAGCTTTCAAGAATTTCTTTGATAACTTAGCATTAAAGCAATTCTTAAAGGATGATTGTGTGAAATTCCTCCTGTATACTTCCTGCCCAGGTTGGTAATTCACTTCTCTGGACCGCAGATTATACGATTTTGCACTTCGTTCATAAGCTTGATGCAGGCGATGTCTTGCCTCCTCATGCAGACAGGTTATCTTATCAGACAAGTTCAAGACCACCCTGTTCTCCCCTCTCAGATCACTTAGCTTCTGAAAGAGTTCATAGGCTGGCCGATCCCCAATATAATGAATTCAAATTTGGGTATGTGTTATAGTCAACCGAACCGAGTATCCTTTCTCGAGCCTCTCGGTAAGCCTTCCAACGTTCATGCAAAGACTTGCTAGGAGGAGTTTGCATTACCAACGGTGGCTCTGGAGGAGGGGCTCGGGGAAGGATAGTCAGTTTTGGTGATGGGTCGGCCATTATTTTTGTTCCGAGTGCGGCGGGCCGAAGATCTTCCGCTCTCGGGGAGAGTTTCCCGGATTACATTTCGGACAGTGAGGTTTCATTACTCCATCCCTACCGCAGGAGAAACAGAATTTCCATTTGATTTCTTCATCACAATCTATGAAACCATGGCCTGTGCGTTGGCAATTCCAACAAGTCCATGTACGTTGGCTCGCAGCTCGGCTATACTTGTTGTGTTGAACCTCCTCTACAGGTCCAAAGTTTTGAGGCTGGTAGTTATCCTGTTGTAACTCCTGGATGTGCCTAGGATTTACATATCTAGAGCGTCCCGACTGAGGTAGTCCTTCTCTGCCTTCAATGATCAAGCATCTGTGTCTCAACTCCTCTATAGTATTTATATATGGAATGCCTACTGGATAGCTATATCCCGTCGCAATAATCGATATAGCACCCTTACGAATTCTTTTTCGGGGATTGGAAGAGACATTTGATGCCGTAGACCCAAAACTTTTTCAAAATAGTCATTGACAGTCTCATAATCCTTTTGTTTTTCATTCATTATTGTCATGATAATATCCATACATTTGCAGTAAAGCTTCTTTAATGCGAGGCCAATCACAAAAAGGATCCCTTCTCATTAAGATACCAACGTAGTGCTGGACCTCCCAGTAACAAATGAAAATTTTGATTGAGATGTTCCCATCTGGCGTTGTAAATATTACAGAGAGAATCGAAGTGGCGAAGAAATTCTTCGAGCGTGCGCTTTCCATTAATTCCTTCAAACTTGATGCCCCATTTATCCAGTGTGGGAAATCGTGGGGTTTGAACATAAATTGTCCGGTATAAATTGTCTGAAGGTCGTGTAACCGGTATGGTTGATTCCAATCTAACCATCATCTCTTCAGCTTCTCCCGAAATACTAGACCCGTTGGGATTTAAGCTCAGGTCTGTGCTTTCATAAGTAGTAATAGTAAGTGGCTTATGATTGTCTGCTGGCAAGGTTCCAGTGGTAGATGACCTAGGCATTTTGGCGTTGGTCCCTTTTCCGGTTGAAGTTTTATTTATCAGTGGATTCATGGTACTACAGTACGTTTAATATTTTCAAGATTATATGCAATACTTAATATTAACTAATGTTTAATTTTAAATTTAATTGGTTATTTATTTTCAAAAAAAGCTTTTCAAGATTATTTCATAAATTATATTTGAGATGTCCTAATCTGCCATTACCAAAATTTGAAGGAAAAGGGATGTAGGATGTTGTAAGGTATTAAACTGGGGACAGGATTACATTTTATAAAGTGAGCCTAGTGCTCACTGCAATGTTGTCATCGCACCACCATCCAATGTAAAATACGGTTGATGTTTGCCGCTTGAGCTCCAACGGTACAACCTTAATGGTTGTGTCATGGTAAAAGTAATTGCCGTGCAGGCCGACGGTGGCATATTTATGCAAGGAGCTCAGGGTTGTTGAGCTGGCTAAATTTAAAATATGAGAATTTGAAGAGTACTACCAAAAACAAGGAGCGGTGATGGTAAACAGCCAGTTATTCCTCTCAAGATGATCCGCAGTGACTTGGCATAGCCAAAAACACAGATTCAAGAATCAATTGCTTTGAGTTAAAACATGACCTCCTGAAAGAAACTTCCCAAGAATAATCCGTAGTGACTCGGCCTGGCCAAGAACACAGATTCGAGAATTTAATTCCTAGGTGATTTCCTTCAGGGTCCGCTCACTTGATTGAGCTATAGGTTTTCTGTCATATCCGCAGAACAAGAGGCACAGCCTCTTATCTGTTAAAAGATAATACCAGTAGCCTTGGGTTCAGAATGGAAAAGTACTCATGAAGATCAGATTTGGAAAAAGAATAAGACTAAGCCATTGCTCATGCAGAGCGATCTGAGCTAATACTAATAATTAAAAAAAACTAGAAGAGCTCAACAGCCAGAGAATCGATCAAGGGTGCGTGAAGCATAAAAACATTTGCAAAACTGCAACGATGGGGAGTAGAGGGCAACGTTTAACACGTTGCACCTCGACGCAAAGCAATACGGAGAGCCATCTCCTACTCTGCCGACTCTCGACTGCCTTACGTTGGGCGCCATTTATTATATTGTTCGTTCATTCGTGGTCGAGGCCACACCCCAATGGTGACCGAATGATACACACAATTCCCCAGTTGCTTTGGTTGTGACTGTGTTGCGAGCTTGCTATGCGAGTTACATTGTATATGCAACCTGTTCCTAAAGGAATGTCTGATTTGATTCCCACAGACCAACCTATGTCGTGGTAAGCAGATTCGACTTCTTCTTGAGTCCAGAGGAAGAAAAACAAAATGATCAGGTTACTGATAATGAAAAAATAAAGTGTAAGCAAATAATAAAATTCAATTTAGAATAAGAAAAGCATTTTTAGCAGAGTCTTGAGATAGCCTTCAGAAAAGAAGGTTGTGCTGTAATAAAAAAATATTGTAGTTTAATAAAATTAGTGTTCTTTGATGTATTTTGAGTTTATGTTAATTACTTAAATTTAATAAATAAAAATTGGGTTTTATGAACATAATAACCAAAAAGTTGTGACTCTGTTTATTGAAATAAATAAAATTTCGTTATATAAAAATAACAAAAATTAAAGTTGCGCGGCTATAGCGGTAGAGCGTAGGGGTGGGTCTTGTCACAACAACTGGGAAACATATCTCGCAAAAGAAAAAGCTGCGTTATGCAACAGACGGAGCACATGGCTCAGAAAAAAAACCGCGTCCAGGGGAAAGACTACACGTAGGAGAAAAGAAATCAATGAGGGAATGGGCCATTGCTGCATCCCTCTCAACCTAAAGAGAGAGGCCATGCATTAGATGGTGGGGCCGACGCAACCGGGAAAAAAAAGGATAGGGAAATAGGTGGATTAGAACATCTCAAAATAAAACCTTTCTTAGTCAAACATTATTTTATTATTTCTTATGTCCATATATCTATTTATCCAAAACAAAAAAAAATTAAAAGAGATACCAAAAAACTTAATTTTAACTTTAAACAGACGGCTATTCTTTTCTTTTCTTAACCAAGAAAAGTTCTAATCTTATTTAAATTCCACAAGAAATACCATACTAAAATTCATAAAAGAAAAAAAACTACTCTAACTTTATCAAATTTAACATAAAAGAAAGTGACCAAAATTTTCTTTACTAAATTTAATTTAATATTAATTTTAACTTTAAACAGACGGCTATTCTTTTCTTTTCTTAATCAAGAAAAATTCTAATTTTATTTAAATTCCACAAGAAATACCATACTAAAATTCATAAAAGTAAAAAAAGCTGCTCTAACTTTATCAAATTTAACATAAAAGAAAGTGAACCAAATTTTCTTCACTAAATGATCCGATGAGAAAAAAAAATAACAAAATTGTAACTGATAGAAGGAAAAAAAAAAAAGAAATTGAATTTTAAAGTATACAAACTCACATGAATCTTACTTTTGGTTTTGTAGTTGTTTGATGGGCCCAGCAAACTCCTGGAAAAGATTCACTAAAAAAAAATATAATATATTTTTTTTTTAACCAAAAAAAATTAATTATCCTCTATCTCAATTTCCTTCCCTTTTTTTCCCCTTTTTCCAAAACTACTATATATTTCCACTTAATCACCACAACAAAATTAATATATAAAAAAAAATAATGTATTGCTAATTTTGCTTCAGATAATGCTTCATCTTAGTTCATTGCCCCAGTATCAATATCAAATGCATCGTGAAACTCAACAACCTAAACTGTTGAATTAGAATGTTCAACACTCTCTGAATATATTTGTTTATTTTAAGTTCTAACACCATGTTTAAAATTGCTGGTGATGATAATTTTTGGAGAAAATCTTAGATTTATATTTTATCTTTCATTTTACAAATATCAGTCTTATTAATCACTCGTGTTTAGTATTATTTACACCGACCTCCACTTTTTGGTCGTTTAGAATTTTCAGGAATTTATTAATAAAACAAAATAAATATTTATATACGCCATCTTCCTTACACGCTTAACTTTTACGCTTTTTAGTTCCTACAATTTTTAATTTCAAGACTCAAGAACACTTCAACAAGTTTTTTTTTTTCACAATCTTCACTTTTAATTTTATTATGATCGCCAAAATATACATCTTGTAGTATACCCAAACTCTTTTTTTTCTTAGTATTATTTCTCTTATTTCAATTATATTTAATTTTAAGACAAACTATAAATGAATAAAAATATTTAGATCGCATACTTTTAGATCGTAGTGTTTGAGCATGTCAGAAAAAGCTCTTCAGAAAAATGATTATTCGGAATAGCTTTTTCGCAAATATAATTTAAATTTGAAATGGTCAATGTCTAGGCTAAATCCATATCACGCAAGCAAAGCGTGATCATGTCATTGTGGGAAAATGAATATTTTCTCATAGGCAGCAAGATTTGTATAACTGAAGCTCGTAACTGAACCTTGTTTACTTGTTATTTTTGGTTATACAAGTCTTATGGGAAAATGTTCATTTTTCAATAATGAACAGTTCTTTTAAAAAGTATATAAGCTAGAATATTTTGAACACAAGAATCATTTTTTTGAAAAGTTTAGTCAAACTTACCAGGTTGAAGCCTTTGTCGGCATACCGGGTAAGTAGCCTTTATTGGCTTTTGTATTAAAATAAAAAGAATTAATAAGACTTTGAAAAATTTGCCTCAATTGGCAAATTATGAAATATATATATTGTATTCAAATTATAAGTATTTCATTTCTTAACTTAGGCATTTTTGCCATTACTTTAGCCTTCTAGGGCAATAAATATACAAGTGAAATGTCTTCCAGAAATAATATAACATGTCAGCATCAAAACATCACATGGCGACCCTGCCTACAATAAGAACAGGACAAATACCCTACTGGAAATTAACAGAGGAACAAAAAATTGGACTTAGATTTCCTGTACCCTTGGAAGAGGCATTGAAGGACCCGAAAGCAGGACCCCGTCCTATAACAATTCAACAGTATAGAGAAAGGCAAAAGAAAAGAGCTTCAACCACAACTATAAATAAAAACGCATCGACAACCAATACAATACCAAATAAAAGGAAACGAGGAGGTTTTTTGGTTAAAGTTAGGCACGAACTAGGGGAACTACATAGAGTCCTTGCACTCACCACGGATACGAATTTAAGAAAAAAAATGATTAACAAAATTAAAAACTTAGAAGAAGCCAGAATTAAACATAAAAATAAAAAAAAAAAACAGTGAACAACTAAATTAAATTAAAATTAAAACTTAAATTTTTTTATTAAAAATATTTGAATATTTAATCAAAAAAAAAAAAAAACAGTGAACAACTAAATTGAATTAAAATTAAAACTTGAATTTTTTATTTTCTTTATATATGAACTTTAAATATTAAATAAATATAATAAATAATATAAATTTCTTTTTTACATATTGTAATTGCCTTTTCCCTTTAAAAAGTTATTTGGGTTTAGTCGTTCTTTTTCTCCTAAATTAAATTGTAAGTAAACAAATAAAAATTATCAACTGGATGGATAATGCAAAAAAGGTTTTTACCGAACTAATCAAACTACACTCTACCTTTACTAAAAATCCTAATAGGAAATTCACTCCAAAAAGCATTCTAAATAAGAAATATCGCTTAAAGGAACTAAATAAACAATTTCAAAGCTTAATAGAAATAAACACAAAGGATAAGGAAGCACAAGAACTAGCTCAAAATTTTAAGGAGACATATACAAAAATTAACAACATAATTGAAAAACATACCACAAACTTATATAACGATTCCATACTTGAAGAAAATTCAGACTCCGAATACGAAGAAAACCCTAATAAAATGGCTACAACAAATTTTGATCTTCTAGCTGCAATTAAAATAATACCACAATTCAATGGTGACGCCAGAGAGGCCGAAAATTTTCTAAAAATTACAGAGTTATACCATGATACCTTAAATGAAGAAGGTAAACAAAAACTATTGGATTTAATATGGTGTGCAAAACTTACAACAAAAGTTAAAACAAGATTGGCCACACATATTACACCAACTAACTTAGAAAATTTCAAAAATATAATACAAAAAACATTCAAATTAACAAAAACCGCACAGAGTATCCAGGGATACCTATCGAATCTTAGGCAAAACAATTCAAGTGTGAAGGAGTTTGCAGACAAAATCTCTTTGTCAATTGGAGATTTAAATACCAAGTTAATAGAAGAAATGGGAGCAAATCATAGAGAAATAATTTGCAAGTTAAGCGATAAACTTGCATTAACAACTTTTGAAAATGGGTTAAATGAAATATTGAAACCTACAATTTTCGCAGCACGCTGCAAAACATTTACAGAAGCTACAGTACTTGCTGAACAAATAGAAAAGCCAATCAGTAGAGAACAACAAATATTCCATTACTCAAATAATCAACATAAATTTAATAACAACAATTTTTCGAACAAGAAATATAATAACAATAATTATAATAACAATAATTATAATAACAACAATTATAATAACTACAATAAAAATAACAACAGAAGATATGAAAATGTAAATAAAAATATTAACAATTATAGCAATAACAATTTTGCAAAGAATAATAACAATAACAGAGTAAACAATGATAATCATAACAATTATAATAACGATAAATATAATAGAAGAAATAATAATATCACTTACAATGGAAGATACAATCAAAATTCCCGGAACCCAAATTTTCGAAGGGACACAAGCAACAATTTCAGTCCCGGAAACAGACAAAATTAAACTTGTTGAATATCAACAAACATGCAACAAACTACGTATTCTTAATAGACAGCCGATCCGGAAATAAACTCTCATTTTTAATTGACACAGGTGCTGATATTTCTATCTGCAAAGAAAACTTAATAACAAACTATCGCATAAATAAAGATGATCCTTGCAACATAACTGGTATAACAAACACGATAATCAAATCCTTTGGAAAAACGGAGCTAAAATTACAATATGAAGGAAGTGACATAACCCACATTTTTCACCTCACTAATTCCAATCTACCAATAAAAACAGATGGGATTTTAGGTCGAGACTTTCTTATAAAATTTTTGGCAAAAATTGACTACGAGACTTTCACTGTAACTCTCATAAATAAAAATGAAGAAATAACGCTTCCTATGAGAGATTATTATGACAAAAATATCACAATTCCTGCGCGATGTGAAATAATACAAATTATGACACTAAACGTTCAAGAAGATAGTGTAATCTTAAATAAAGAAATCGCTAAGGGCGTACATATAGCAAATTGCATTATACCTGCCAAAGGTATAACCCATGTCAAAATATTAAACACTAATTATAAAGCAGTGACAATAAAGAATTTAATTCCTGAAACGCAACCCTTACGTAATTATAATATTTTAAAAATAAATAAAGGCACATGCAACAAAACATCCAGAACCAATAAACTCCTGGATCAACTTAATTTAGATAGTTTAGATAACACAGCAAAACAGAGCATTATCGAGTTGTGTAAAAAATATGAGGAAATATTCCATTTAGAAAACGAACCACTAACGAAAAATAATTTTTACAGACAATCTATAAAACTAGTAGATAAATCGCCAGTTTACATTAAAAATTATAGGCTACCTCATACACAAATTCAAGAAATCAACAAGCAAGTAGAAAAATTGATGAAGGAAGATATTATAGAACCTTCTGTGAGTTCATACAACTCACCACTTCTAATTGTACCAAAAAAAACTGCGGTGACGACAAAAAATGGAGATTAGTGGTCGATTTCCGTCAATTAAACAAGAGAATAATGAATGATAAATTCCCATTGACACGTCTTGAAGATGTACTAGACATGTTGAGAAGGGCAAAGTATTTTTCAACCCTACATATGACAAGTTCCTTCCACCAAATTGAATTGGAAAAAGACTCAAGACATTTAACAGCTTTTTCTACAAACAAAGGACACTTTCAGTTTAAGAGGCTACCGTTCGGTTTAAAATTATCAACGAACAGTTTTCAACGCATGCTAACAATAGCGCTTACAAGATTGGAAGCAAATGCTTTTTTGTACGTAGACGATATTTTCGTTTACGGATGTAGCCTCAAGCATCACAATAGTAATCTAGAAAGAGTTTTTCAAAGGTTAAAACAATACAATTTAAAACTTAACCCAGAAAAATGCAAATTCTTAAACAGAGAAGTGATTTATCTTGGGCATTTAATAACGGAAAATGGAATAAAAACAGACCCAAGCAAACATAAGCACATATTAGAATACCCCGTACCTAAGAATGCAGATGAGGTGAGGCGTTTTGTAGCATTCTGTAATTATTACAGACGCTTCATACCAAATTTCGCAGAAATTGCAAAACCCCTAAATAGTCTACTGAAGAAAAATGTTATATTTGAATGGACGAAAGTCTGCAGTAACTCATTCGAAACATTAAAGAAAAAATTAATAAATCCACCAGTATTAAAATATCCTGATTTCAAAGAAAAATTCACTTTAACAACAGACGCATCAAATTACGCGCTAGGAGCAATATTATCTCAAGGGGAAAATGAAAATGAGCATCCAATATGCTACGCTAGCAGAACTCTAAATAAATATGAATTAAACAAACCAATAATAGAGAAAGAATTACTAGGTATTCATTGGGGAATTAATTATTTTCGGCCATATCTATATGGAAAAAAATTTACAGTGGTGACTGACCATCGCCCATTAGTTAACTTATTTACTCACAAAAACCCATCATCGAAACTGACACGTATAAGACTAGACCTTATGGACTACGACTTCGACATAGTATTCAAACAGGGAAGAATGAATACAAATGCAGATGCTTTGTCGGGAATCAGTATTAATATGGATAAGCTTAAGTCCTTAATCCCTACGACCATAAATGTTTTAACAAGAAACATGAAGAAATGCATAGACAAAAAAGGAAACCAAAATATAGAAACTAAACCAATTAACCACACACAGTCTGATCAACTATGGGTTTGGAATAGTACCTCTATATCCGATATTAAAAATGTAAGGAGGTTAAATTTTAAAAGTAATGCAGACGTGCATACGAATAAGAAACACATTAAGGAAAATGAATATAAAAGTATTAGCAAAAAACTGGGAGCAAAGCTTAGGCGACCTCTTGGAGACCCTAATACAAATAAGAAGTATTTTAAATATAGCAGCAACTACAATGAAAACATTGTAATAAATAATAAGAATATTACTGTTTGGTTTAGCAATAATTTGGAAGTTCATTTAGTTGACTATCTTAAGACGCTAATACACAATTTAATAAAGAACAACATAAATGAAGTAGCACTTTCAATAGATGATGAAATTTTTGAATACGTCGACGTAACTAAATTCAAAAACACATACAATAAGTTGCAGAATTCCTTAACTTCAAGAAAACATGAAAACAAAGTTAAAATAATATTATTCAAACCGCCTACAAAAATTATAGATCCTAAAAGAATAAAAGAACTGATTCAAGAATACCACTCAACGCCACTAGGAGGGCATATTGGTATCAAAAGATGCATTAATAAATTAAAGCAGAACTTCATATGGAAAAACATGAACAAGATGATAAAGAATTACATAAATAATTGCAAAGAATGTGCTCTAAATAAGATAACTAAAGACATAAAAGAACCACTAGTTATAACTGAAACACCCACTAAAAGTTTCGAAGTAGTCTCAATGGACACCGTAGGACCTTTGAGGATATCCAATGGATATAGATATATATTGACAATTCAGTGCGAACTAACAAAATATGTGGAAGCATTCCCAATAGATACAAAGGAAGCTCGGACAGTTGCAAAAACCATTGTTGATAAATTTATATTAAAGTATGGAACATTTAAAATCTTTAAAACGGATTGCGGAACAGAATTCGTTAATGAAACATTTAAAAATATTTGTAAACTTTTACACATTAACCATAGAACTTCAACACCTTTTCATCATGAGACTCTAGGATCAATTGAAAGGAACCATAGAGTTCTCAATGAATACATGCTCTCGTTCGCTAAAGAAGACAATTGGGACGAATGGATACCTTATTATGTATTCTGTTATAATTCAACACCACACACTGATACAGGCTATACGCCATTTGAATTAGTCTATGGAAAACTAGCAAATTCAAATAGTAAAAACATTGCGCTGAATGAACAAAATACACTTTACAACATAGACGATTATGCGATGGACGTAAAACTTAGACTGAAAAGAGCATTAAAGCCAAATTATTAAGAAAAGATCAAATGGATAATAAAATAAATCCAAGCAACTTTAGAAAAGGAGATTACGTATACCTCAAGAAAAGCAATATAAAAAAACACGAAGCACCTTATGAAGGTCCTTATAAAATAATTGAAACACTAAACCCAAATTCAAAAATACACATAAAGGGAAAAGACAAATTAATCCACAATAACAGATTAAAATTAGACAATAATCGTACTTGAACTAAGGTTAAAACTAAACATTTATAAAGTATATATTACACATATGTATGTTCACAAATCAAAAAAAAAAAGGAATTAACAATAATACATAGATTATAAAATGTACTATAAATAATAAGAATTGTAAAAATAGAAATAGTAGTATCGCTTTCAAAATAATTTAATTAGTTTTTTTAAATCGGATTATTTTAAGCTAGGGGTGAGGGTGTAGTATACCCAAACTCTTTTATTTCTTAGTATTATTTCTCTTATTTCAATTATATTTAATTTTAAGACAAACTATAAATGAATAAAAATATTTAGATCGCATACTTTTAGATCGTAGTGTTTAAGCATGTCAGAAAAAGCTCTTCAGAAAAATGATTATTCGGAATAGCTTTTTCGCAAATATAATTTAAATTTGAAATGGTCAATGTCTAGGCTAAATCCATATCACGCAAGCAAAGCGTGATCATGTCATTGTGGGAAAATGAATATTTTCTCATAGGCAGCAAGATTTGTATAACTGAAGCTCGTAACTGAACCTTGTTTACTTGTTATTTTTGGTTATACAAGTCTTGTGGGAAAATGTTCATTTTTCAATAATGAACAGTTCTTTTAAAAAGTATATAAGCTAGAATATTTTGAACACAAGAATCATTTTTTTGAAAAGTTTAGTCAAACTTACCAATTTGAAGCCTTTGTCGGTATACCGGGTAAGTAGCCTTTATTGGCTTTTGTATTAAAATAAAAAGAATTAATAAGACTTTGAAAAATTTGCCTCAATTGGCAAATTATGAAATATATATATTGTATTCAAATTATAAGTATTTCATTTCTTAACTTAGCCATTTTTGCCATTACTTTAGCCTTTTAGGGCAATAAATATACAAGTGAAATGTCTTCCAGAAATAATATAACATGTCAGCATCAAAACATCACATCACGCAGCGCTCAATTCTTTTGTTTTTTTTTCATTGATCATAAATTATTAAACGATTTATTTAATAGAAAACTTTACTATTATTTAGTAATTAATTACAGTAAAGTCAGAGCCACAACGAACAGGGCTCTGCCTTCTACTAAAATCTGGCCCCGACTGACTTCAATAAATGTTTTCACAACCCATCTAATTGCCAATACCCTTCTCCCGAACCACACAAAAAAAAATAATAAAATTCTAACATGCAAGTTACATCTCAACTTTCCCTCATTCAAGTTAATGACGTTTCCCATAAATTAGATATTTTATGCTTTCCAGATAAGGAAACACTCTCAAGTGTTTACATCTTGACCACGCAAATGGACCAAGAGTCCCTTAAATAATAAGAAAAAAAAATTTTTTTTGTCTCAATAATTTTACAATAATATAGACCAAATGTCTGCTTGCAAGCCTTAATTTACAAACGCAGTCACCAAGATATTCCCTAGGATAATTTGCCTTGCAGGGCAATTACAATAAGTGGCTAAAAAGCCCAGATGGTGAAATTAAACTCAAAGGTAAAAATATTCTATTTCTTACCGATTTGGGCAAGAACTTTCTTAGTCGCAAAGGTAAAAATTATTCTAAGTCTTGCCGATTAGGGCAAGAACTTTCTAGGTCGCAGAGCAAAAAATATTCTAAGTCATTTTTACCTTGTAGGGCAGTAAATCAAGTGGCTAAAAAGCCAAGATGTTAAATAAAACTCAAAGATACCAAAATATTCAAGTCTTGCCGATTGGGGCAAGAATTTATTTATTTTTTCTGTCAACACTTACTTGCCAAAGCAGACGGGTTGATTTAAATTTTAACACTGATTCGTCCTCTACTAATTATCTATTCTACTTATACTAATTTAATACCCCACCTCCGCCTCGAGAAATGCCAAAAGAAACACGAAATTGCAAAGCAATTACCAAATCAATAATTACAAAATTATGTTTGCCTTGCAATTTCCGCATACCAAAATTCCATATAACTAGGGTTATAGAAGCAAAGGTAAAGTATATCAGTATTAGTATTACATTTGTATACTTGACCACGCCTTTTTTGTTAAGCTTTATTAATTATCTTCTTGTATGCATACATACATAATCTTTACATATTCATTTACGATATTATATATGTGTGCATTTAATTTCTATTGGTTATTAATTTTTAAATATGGCCGTCTGTTGATGAATTCTTATTGGCTAAATTTCAGAGATGGCCATTTTTTTTGATAGATTTCATTCTTATTCATATTGATTTTATTGATTAAAAAGGAGATATGAAGATTTAGAATCTCCATACCCAACACAAGCAATTATAGAATTAATCCACACTATTTTAAAGCATATATTTACACTATCTACATATTCGAGTGGAGAACTTTTGAAGGAAAGTAAACAGATTTGACGTCAAATGGAAAAAATAGTGAATAGTCCCTAAGTTAGTTAATAGTTCGAGTGGAGAATTTTTAAAGGAGAGTAAACAGATTATTATTAAGACTTGTGTGTCACCACCCATTGGGCTATATTTGACGGGCCTTAATGGTTCTCTCCACACGAGGAAACAAGTTGCCGGTAACATTTTTGTTTTTAGGATAGAACGGTGAGGAGTAAGGGGTAAAATTCGTAAATTTCGAAATTAAATTTGTTACCAGAAAATTTGTGGTAACAACGAGAAACAAACCTACACATACAAGAAGTAATTTATTTAAATGCACACACACATTTATATTACTCTATCTGCACATGAAATGTTACCAGGAAACTTGTTTCCCCGTGTGGACGATCAAAATTTGTTCAAAGAAAAACCAGTTTAAAACGAAAAGTTTCCGGAAACTTGTTTCCTCGTGTGGAAACACTCAATAACAGACTACCTTTGGTTTTTAAGCTAGGAAGACACCATCAGGTAAGGGGAAAATTCGAAATATTCGGAGTTAATCATGAGTCTGAAAATATAGAGAACCCTGGACACCTCTGCTCTTTATACGTCACGCCCGTAACTTTGAAAAGCTATACATATCATGACAACTCGTGTGTCACCACCCATTAGGGGGTCACATGTAAGTTTTTGCTTATAGTGGGTTCAGACAGGCCAACTCACAGTAGAAACTCACAGCGATTGAGTTCAAAAAATGGTGTTTTCACAGCGCCAATGCTGTTAGTTAACGTTTTATTTCTCAAAAGTTCCACTGTCTTTAAATGTCATAATAAGTGAAGATTTTTTTGAATGATTTTATTAGAATTAATTTAAACGATTTAAATATGAATATAGCAAAAGAATTATCTGACAAAAATAAGGAAATATTACGTGGCATTCTTTTAGTCCTTGAACAACAGGTTAAGTTGTTAAAGGTTATAATAAAGAATGCAGTTAAAGTTGTGGACTTATTAAATAATTCGCATAACTCACCTTTCTTATATTTAAAAGGTCGGCGATCATGGATCACGGAAATAGATTCTTTATTTTAAAAATAAATGAATACGCATATCGATAAATTTGAGAAAAATAAAACATTAGCTTTAGTTAATCATATATTAATTTAATTATTACTATAGTTATGTACAAATTATATTAAAAATAATACAATAACTAGAAAAATCTAGCTATTTTAAAGACATGATATTTATTTTTCTCTTTATTTTAATTATCTATGTTTAATATTTATGTCATAAATATTAAATCACAAAATTCTAAAACAATCTTCTAATAGTATTAATGATAATAATTAAATATATATATATAATAATTCCATATATTTAGAAATCTTCAAAAAATTTTTGTTAAACTTTCAATGAAAGACCACTTTTAAAAAAAGTGATTAGATGCACGTTAATTTTTCTTAATTTTTGCATAGGAAAACGATTTTTTTTTATATATTTTAACTTTGGAAAAACTACACCCACATATCAAGCGATTTCTATTCCTTTCTACTTACTGTGACAGATGAAAAATAAATAGATCAAAGTTTGTGTTAATTTAAGTAATATGATATAACAATAATAAATTTTGGCTCAGAGTTTAAAAAAATAATTCTTGTAGTATAAATTCACTACAGCCACCGACTGCCGAAGAGATGTCAAGTAAATGATTGGTATTCGAGCTAATAAAAACTTTTGTACTTTTAATTTTCTTTTCATTTATAATTGTTGTAATCAATGTGTGACAATGACGACAATGTTGTATTCATATTTTAGACTAAAAAAATTTACCAAGGTAAAAATCACCCTGAAAAAAATCACCATATTGGCAAAATAATACAATAAATAAATAAATGCTTACCTTTTCAACATTCAACCTTTCCGATTCAACCTTACAAAATAATTTATTTAATTGTCAAAATGGTGATCCTCAATTATCGATGTTTCAACCCAGTAGGAAATTAGGAGAGCTATCTTGGACGAGTATACTCGCTATGCTAACAAAATGCCTCCAAAGTAAGGCAAAGAGGAGTAAGTTAGAGCTTTTACTCATTTACAGGGGCTCTTTTAATGGTGTGTATGATAATGTATATATACTACGTTTGGTAGTGTTTGTTTGAAAGTTATAATTTTTGACATTTGGGAAAGTACGCGTGTTATGTGATGCTTTAAAAAATTAAAATTAACTATATATATATTTAAAATTACTCCTGCTATACTCGCATTTCCTACTGGGAATAGTCACAATTCCTATTAGTGCTGCCATGAGTAAACTGCTATAACTCACAAAATCAACGCTCGGGAACGAAGATTCTCACGGTCATACATTTATCATTTTACCATACAAAACTCACAGAATCGCTGCGAGTTTTGGTTGTGAGTGCCCTGTCTGAACCCACTATTAGAGAAATGATAATTGATTTTTGTAAATACTAATTTCAGGTTGAAGAATCATCATTATGGGAACGAATACTCGAACGAAAAGTATAAAAATATGTTTCGGGTGGATCGAACGTGTTGGTGATTTACCAGCATTAAAAAAGGGAAACACATACTACCACGATGCCATTCCTTTTGATAAAAGAATAGCAATCGCTTTGTATGCTCTAGGCTCTTCATCTTTCATTCCCAACGACTGCAAGTGTTGGGAAGAGCACTGTCTGCGAAATTTTACGAGAGTTTTGCCGTGGAGTTATAAAAACTTACGGTGTGAAGTGCTTTGAAGAATTTAAGAATTTGATTAATATTTTATTGGAAGGTATCCCAACCCGATCTCACCGATTTTGTTGAAACTCGGATATATTATAGTACATAAAAAACTAAGATACCCGTGTTTTTTTTTATCTGCTAACTTCCACTTTAAGAGGGTAAAATGTACCCCCGAAGTTAACCCCAAAATCATACAAATCCCTATAACTCGAGTTGTAGTTGATACTTTCCAACCAAATAAAATTATTTTAACTTGTATTCTAAAATGACATCTTTTGATTAGTTTTGATTTAGTAAGGGTTGCATCCCCTAATTTTTATAAGAGAAAACCCATATTTTTCTTAATATTTTCGCAATAAAATCTTTTTTGAATAATACATAGATTTTGTTATTTCAATTTATATTTTATTTCATAGTTCTACCCCTTTTTCATAGCTTATTACTTAATAAATTTTTGCAGTAGTGATATTCTTCATAAAAATGTTTAAAACATAATGATTTTTTACACCAGCCACAACGTACAATTGCGATATTATTACATCCTTCTATCTCGTCATGGTCAACTAATAATAGGGCATTTAAAATAAATTTTCATAACTATTGGCTATTGGCTATTTTATTTAAAAAAGTAAAACTTTAAATAATAATTTTTGTTTTGTAAAAGTTTTGTAAGGTAAATTCTTAAAATGTAGTAATTTTATTTGTTGATAAATTAAGAATTAGAATAAATTAAAATCCATTAAAATTAGAATAAAATATATTAAATAATAGTTGAAAATTTGTATTAATAATTACACAGTAATATAATAAATATATTGTTAAGATATTATAAGTTTTATGTTAAAAGAATGAAAAATTCAGTTTTAAAACTTTTTTCCGTGTTAAAATATACCATAAAATCAAATTTTAAAGAGAGAAACATTTGGGGGTGGTTTACAGCCCTTGAATTCTTGAATGTCCATGTACAAATTATTATTTATACTCTCCATACGCTAAACGTAAGAATTTCGTGTTTTACAAAAATTTTTGAGGGTTGGTTTTGGGGTTGATTTTTTAGGGTGGTTTTTGAGGGTGATTTTTACCCCCAAAATTATAAATGTGCATGAGAAAAGTTAAAAATCTATCATTTATAACATAAATGTCAGCATTTTACATGAAAACATTTTAAATGTATGTATAAAGTGGAATTATTGATATTTTTGAAAAAGGGGCAGTTTTTACCCCTGATGACTTTTTTCGAAAAAATCAAAAAATACGTCCATTTTATTTCTTTTTTTACTTTATGAAAATCTAGAATTTATAAAAATTGAAAAGATTTTATTGCGAAAATATTAAGAAAAATATGGGTTTTCTCCTATAAAAATTAGGGGATGCAACCCTTATTAAATCAAAACTAATCAAAAGATGTCATTTTAGAATACAAGTTAAAATAATTTTATTTGGTTGGAAAGTATCAACTACAACTCGAGTTATAGGGATTTGTATGATTTTGGGGGTAACTTCGGGGGTACATTTTACCCCCTTAAAGTGGAAGTTAGCAGATAAAAAACAACACGGGTATCTTAGTTTTTTATGTACTAAAATATATCCGAGTTTCAAAAAAATCGGTGAGATCGGGTTGGGATACCTTCCTTTCAGTAGTAATAAACTATAATAAATTTCCATTTGTATATTTGATGACGAAAGCATTAACATTAAATTTTATTATTAGCTTAAAATAGGACAGTAGGGCAGACAATTTTATGCGATGTGGGGATCAAATCAAATTTGCTTATTATTGTGCTATTGGATAAATTGTTAGACTCAAGCAAAGTGTATTTTTATACAAAATTTGGCTTTGGTCTTATATTTACTAAACTGTTAGCAAATATTACATTCAAACCTAAGTCTAATTATTTTTTTAGCTTTAAATTACACAAATTATTTAATTAAAAATACTTAAACAATATACACTTCAAATTACGTATAATTTAACACGATATTACTCACAAAACAATAACAAAACACTAACATTGGCAAAGAGAGGTCTAAATTGTACAGAGGACAGTGCATATTTGAGAGTTGAACAAAAAGTCCTAAAGACAGAATATTTTTGTGTCTAATCGCGCCATACATTTGACATATTCTTTATGCGTGATATATAGAACGCATTCGTGATTGAGGGGAAATTTCCTACTGGGAACATCTTCCGAAAGATTGTAAAAATATAAATATTACTTTTGACATATATACATATGTCAAATATTTCACTAGCAAATAGCAATTGCGAAAGCTGGCTTCGAAAATATTTTGGGCTTCGTTCTTGTCGCCGGGATTATTTTGTGAAGAATTGAAATAATAGGCCGTTTATAGGGTGTTTACACCAGCAACGAAACAGCGTTCTGGAAACCACAAAACTTGATGGTTTCTGGAGAGTGTTTACACCTGCGCAGCATAGTACGGAAACTATGCTAGTCAAATGAAACTCAAATGTCAATATATTGTGGAATGTGAGGTTAAATGTGCAAGTAAGTGATTACTCTATTATTATTGTAGATTAATATATTATTAATTTAATATTATATAGGTGGATAAGAAACAAATTAAAATGTTGGTGTAATATATAGCACTCAGTGAGCTTATATCGAAGATATGGATTATATTTTTTAATGTACACTAGTATAAAAAAGAGTGTATTGTTACTTCTGACGAAGAAAAGACTTAACAACAAGAATAAAATGTACGGTTTTTTAATTTTAATAGAAGTAATAGAATTTAATGTTAAAAATACATATTTTTTTAGTCCAAACTTAATGATAAAAGACATGTTCCAATTACATTTGGTGTTGAGTCAGGAAATGGCAAAACTGACGACATAAAAAGAAAAAAAATCTGCAACTGAACAAAAGGTGTACAAGCCTCCATCGGGAAAATATTCAGTAAAAGTGCAAAATTATACAAACCTTTCAAGGCCTCGAAATGGTGCACTTCGTCATCGGAACTCGCTTAGGAAATATTAAACTTACTTAATAATCATTATTATGCTCCAATCAAATGTTTTTACAGATTTCCTGCTCAAATAAATAAAATAATAAGTGTTTCAAGTAATGTTTTATTTAAAATAAAATAGTTTTGTTTTCTTAAGTTTCAAACTTAAGTTTGTATCAGAGTTATATGGAACATATTTTTAACAGCTTGGTAATTTATTTTTATTTATATGTCCGTTCTTATTATTGAGTGCTTGACTGGAAGGCAGCCTTTGGTTTGTGAATCACTCTTCGGAACATTTTTTTCTTGGTTTACTCCCAAAAATGAAAATAAAAAAAAAATCTACAAATATGGTCTTGAAGTTAACTTAAAAAAAAGAAAAAGGCATTTAAAAATTAACAAAATTTACTTTAGTGTACATGAAATAAAAACAATAATTTTTTCTTTAATTCTTGTTCGGCATAAGGGACAATTGCATTTTCCAGCATTGTAATTTACCTACAATACAATACAATAAAAAAATAAAAACGACTTAATAAAATTATTAATGACGATAGCCTTAGAAAAACAGTACTTTGTACGTGTTTGGGAATAATATGTATTTTAAATTTACTGTTTATAAAAGTTTATTTTTACTAATTATACCTTTCTATAATATCATCTTAAAATACTTATCTATAATAATAATTAATTGACTTAATTTACAAATAAAATCTTAAAAGGGTACCAATTTTAATTTTCATTTATTATTTTACATTTTTTGCTTAATTTAATTTAAAACATGAATAATATCTTTACACATCTATAATCTTACATTAAAAAATATATATGTTTTTATCTAAAGCAATTCAATACAAATATCTTCATTTTATTCTTAAGCAAAATTACTGTGGGAAAATCCTAAGTCCTCAAACAGATGATTTTAATTCTAAGTTTATTATTTCTTAAAATTAAGCGCAAGCGCTAAAATATAATGAATGGCGCAAGCGCTGAAATGAAGGTTTGACTGGGAAATGAAATCTCTATGGGAATATCTCCTATATTTATATCAAAATTTTCATATAGGAAATCGCATGAGATTTCTTACTTCCCACGATGCATAATCCAAATATCATATTGCACCAGATAAGAAAATATCCGTGCATATGATTTAAAAAATAAATGTGCAATATTTCATTTCACAGTGAAATAAAATTGATAAGCACATGAGTGCAATATCATATTTCACATGCACATATCCGTGCATTAGATTTTTGTTTTGGCTATGCAGCCGAAATATTATGAATTTGAATATTCTTATTTGCAGGGTATCGAATTTCATGGCAGATAAGAATTGATATATTTTACTCGCGTGATACAAGGCTTTGCGTGATACGAAGTATCAGAAATATTTTTAACGGAAATGAAAATTTATAAAAATTTGGAAAAAAAATGGAATTTAAAAAGTAAGTATTGAAAATTGGTAAGTATTAAAATTAAATTACAGGTATATTACAACTTTAAAGTATTACAGATTTTGTGAGTATTATGTGAGTGAGTTTCTTTTAAATCCCCATAGAGCTGGCATATACTGCTTGAGGACAGCTCCGAAGGCTAATATCTCCCCCTGGCTTAGTACTTTTTTCTTCTGTTTTTCCATCTAAGAAATATAATTAAGCATACATTTTAGTATTTACAATAAATAAATTATATTATGTATTCAAAAATTTATTTCAATCTAAGTTAGCATTTAACTTTTATTTCTATTATATAGTATATGTATATACCCAAAATTATACTATGTCCTTTATTGGTGATTTCATTTTAAATAAATTTGCTTAAATTGCTTAAATTTGCTACATATATATTAAATTGAAATATTTTAAATCAATACTTCGATTTTCATTAATAAATAATTGAACAAACCTTATATCCTTCTCCAAATAAGCAATCCTATATCCTTAAAAGAGTTTCTGTTGGTAATATTTCAGAAAATAAACATATAAACAATTTGCTTGATTACAATCACTAAATTTATTTAACTTTTATAAATTTTTATTACAGCTTTTGAATTTATTTATTGATTTGGCAAATTTGATGTTGGTAGTATTTCAGAAAATAAACATATAAACCATTTGCTTGATTAAATTCACTAAATTTATTTAACTTTTATAAATTTTTATTATAGCTTTTGTATTTATTTATTGATTTGACAGATCTAAAATGAAAAAGAGCAATTGCGAAAGCTGACTTCGAAAATATTTTGGGCTGCGTTTGTTATACAAAACTACGGAAACTACCTTTCAAATGCAGTCTGGAAAACACATTGCAAACGTAGTTTCGTCTGAAATTTTCATACAAATCATGCAATGGTGGTTTCCGCAACGTGGTTTCGTTGCTTGTGTAAGCCGCCTATAAGCCAAAAATTATTTGAATAATGAGAAATTTAGAAAAGTATACAAAAGTAATTTATAGAAATTTTGAATTAATTTAAAAATTGTAGCCATAGGATAATTCATTTTTGATTTTATTTTTTTACTATAGCAATTTAAAAATTTTTGCTTGGTAATTTCATGCTATTAAAAACCTAACTATTCTTAGATATAAAATAAGTAAATATTTAATAAAATCTACGTTAAATCAATACTGATAAGCCACAAAGCATACGCCTAAATATAAGGAAACTTTGCAAGACTTGCACATTAAATTCGTGGTCCTTCTTATTTTTTATGATGTGACACACGTGACATCTCCTTCTTTTTCACTTATTTTTTGGATTAATTAGAACTAATTGGTGTTGATTAACATCTCCAGAAAGTCTAAAAAGCGAGTCATGTTGCACGTGAGCAGCAGTCAAAGGAACAGTCGATAAACTCTTCAGTGTCAGTGTCCTGTAACCAGCATCTTGATTAATTAAGCAGGAAGTCATGAAAAGGTAGAATTATAACGGAATCTTTATTCAAACGTTTGTAGACTTTGAAGACATTGAATACTGCATAGTTAAAAAGATATAGTACTACTTTTTTTAAATTAGAAAATTGTGTAAATTAGAAATCAGTCAGTTATCAGTTTTTGTTTCTTAAATTAATATATAAAAATCGCTTGTGAGATCGGCCGAATTCGGCCAAGACTTCCCCAAAAGCGATCGGTTAAAACTTAGAAAAATAACGACTTAAATATTGCGAAAACTTAGAAAAAAACTCGCTAAGTGAAAATTAAAACTTAGAAAAATAACGACTTAAACATTGTGAAAACTTAGAATAAATCCCGCTAAGTAAAATTAAAAGTAATTATCTAAGGAAAATAGCAATTCAAATATTTTAAAGAAAACTTAGAAATAAATTTGCAAATAAATTGAATAAAAACTGAAAAATAAAATTGAAAAAGTCTTCAAAATAATCCGAGAGAAATAAAATATAAACTTAGGAATAAAATATTTTGAAAACTTAGCAAAAAAAAACTCGCTGTGAAAATTAAAACTTAGAAAAATAACGACTTAAATATTGTGAAAACTTAGAAAAAAACTCGCTAAGTGAAATTAACAGTAATTATCTTAGGAACATAGCAAACTTAGAAATAAAATTGCAAGTAAATTAAATAATAATATAATATAATTGTAAGAAATAAAATTGGGAATTAGTTAAATGAAAACTTTAAATTAAAATGTGATTTTGGGGGTAAATTTTACCCCCTTAAAGTGAATGTCAGCAGATAAAAAAAAACACGGGTCTCTTAGTTTTTGACGTACTACAACATATCCGAGTTTCAAAAAAATCGGTGAGTTCGGGTTGAGGGACCTTCCTTTTTAGTAACACTTGGCCCTTTGTAAACGTACCGTAAATGTTAAACTTTGAATGAGTTAATCTTAAAGCTGAGCTTTGGATGTATTGTCATTAATTGATAGGGCTTGAAGTGCTCAAAGAATTACCCGAGGAAATATTAATGAAAAGACTTTACACACAGAAAGAGCTAGATAAGACACGCCCGTGTCAATGGTGTCACCACGCAGACCAGTAACCAAAATTGCAACTATTTACTAATAACCTGATTAATTTTCTACGTTTTACACGAATAATATATTTTAGTTCAAGCGTTACAATAGGAAGAAAATTTCTGAAAATCTTGTTACATACATCTTGTTACTTGTAACACTTTCGTTTAGTCGAGATTCATCATGCTATCAACAACAACGTAAGGGAAGAGAGAGTAATCCCATAGGCGAACTTAGTCTCATGCATCATTTCTAGAATTTTTTAAGAATTTACCGAAAAAGAATTAAAAAAAAATTGGCTGAATTAATTTATGTAAAAATATATAATAAATATTTCTTTAAATAAAAAAATCAGAACTTAAAATAAGTTTGATATATCAACACCTACCAAAAAAAATCTTTAATTCTAAGCTAGTAATACTAAGGATAGGCATGCGCATTTAGATACGTATGTTTATGCACTTGCAAATACTCGTATATTAACGTGCAGCGTGCGGCGCACCTAAAAAAGCGCCCCTGCTCTTTTTAAGTTCAGGTACAAGTTAATGGAAAGTACATGAGCTTACTAGATAATTTTTAATGTCTTAAACATGAGTGAAGTAACTAAGGCTTAAGTTTCCTATTGGAGTATTTCACTCATAAGCAAAACCATGGTGTCGAAACCACCCCACTAGATGGTTTCGGAAAAGGGCTTACACCGGCGTTATATGGAAACTATGTTAGTGAAATGAAACTCAAATGTCAATATATATTGTGGAATTTGAGGTTAAGTGCGCAAGTTTTACTTAAAGTGAGTGATCACTTTCATATTGTTTATAAATATATTATTAATTTAATTTAATTTATTTAGAATAATTTATAATTAAATTTGATACCAGTGTTGAATACTTAAAAAAAAGAAGAATATTAATACTCAAATATCACTGAAACCACAATATTTAGATGGTGTTATTTCAGCAATTGATTTGAGTAAAAACTGGTATTACAGCAATAACATATGAAAATAATAATGTAAACATTAAATAATTATTTTTTTCTAGCCACCCTATAAAGTATTGATGAAGGTGTTGAATTACCTAAACAAGCAAATTTTTTAACATAAAATATAAAAAATATTAATACTGTTGCTAATGCTGGTAAAAATGGAACATAAAAACTATCGAACCAATATAATGTTTGAGAATAAACAACATCTAAAATATGTCTAGATAATTCAAATTCTTGTTCACATATAAAACCTACATGATTTGGAAGTAATTCACGTGGAGAATTAATAAAAAATATAGCAGATACATATATGTATCACAAAATCTGTTATTACTAATTTATAAAATTGTTGGCCAACAAATGTTTCCCAGCATTGTAATTTACCTAACATTTGTTCATTACAATCACTTTTTGATGCTGTTACAATAAGAAAATATAACCGACTTATAAAATTATTAATGATGATTGTTGGGGACGCTCCTTTTTGAATAATTTTCCCCTTTTTTTGTATTTTTGTTTTAGAATTAAATGAGCTTAATCTTCATCGGCAATTATAAACCTTATTTCACTTACACTAAAATAAAACACTAGATGTTCACTTTTTTTAAGAAATTTTTATTATTTTCTCTCAATAAAAATATGATAAATTTTGGAATCTACTTACCTGCTTGACGCGTCTCCAGCGTTAAGTTAAATTCACTAATAAAGTCTTTCTAACAATTTAAATATATATAACTACACTTTGTATAATGATTACAGGATTTTCAGGATACGAAAATGAATATTTTAGGATATTTTGATCGATACCCAAAATATAGGATATTCAGATCGATACTCTGAATTATAGTAAGGATATTTTGGTCGCTACCCAAAATCTAGGATATTCAGATCGATACTCTGAATAATAGTAAGGATATTTTGGTCGATACCCAAAATCTAGGATATTCAGATCGATACTCTGAATAATAAGGAAAAGATTATTATTTTGGTCGATACCCAAAATATAAAACCTTTCTCATGGAACACAAGAAAATAACAGAAGTAAAATTTACGAAGTGCGATCTATTTAAAAAAATTTAACGGGATCCCTGCAAACATTTTGTCGGAGTATCGTTCGCCGCGATACAAAGCGCGAAGTGTTAGAAAAGTACAAAGTATGCCAAAGAGTCAGAAGAACCCAGCGGTGAATTTCCCCTTCATATAAATGTATGAAGATTTGATCACGAAATATTCTAAGTCCTAAAGACTTTCTAAAGAAATTTCTGTTCAACTCTCAAAATTCATGCAACAAATAAGTTAAGATCTCTGTTTTTTGACATTGTTAGTGTAGTATTTTGTTTGCTTAAGTCGCGAGTGCTTGTTTCAAATTTAGTGTATTTTGTTTTAATGTGTAAACAATTGGAATAATTTATTTTTAATTAAATAATTTATATGTAATTTATTAAAACAAATATGTTGTTTATATAAAAAAAAAAATGAGTTTTCTTTCCCCTAACATAATTCATTTTCAGTAAGTGTGACAGAGAGACAAAATGTATACAACCCCTTTAGAAGTCATGAAATCGCATGATATATTTATAATAGATTTGCTATAACACCTATACATTTAAAGATATCGCGGTTTGTATCGTTTGTCGGATCCGAAAATGGACTAGTGTTTTTATCGCGTGCGAATCCAAACGCGATACGGATCTGGATCCGATTTCGGATGATTTGTTCGTAGAAACGATACGAAATCGGATTCGTTTTCGTATCACAATGTTTGTAGGGATTATGAAAACTGCATGTTTCAGTTTACACAACCACGCTATTGTAGTTTATTCTTTGTACTATTAGCAATTTACTACTAAATAAGATAAATAAATAAATAAGATAGTAGCAGTAAATTACTTGTACATTATGCATACTTACTCAGTGCAAAACCTGTCTTTTCCTCTGATGGGCGTGTACCTAAGTGTGACATGTGACGGATAAATTTTTACTCGATAACGCAGTTCTGCGCGAAATTTTACACTGTATTAAAGAAAGTAAATTTAAAATTATTCGGTTCCGAACAATGATAGTCTTAGTAAAACAGTACGTTAAAGTATTACTTTGACCACTGTTTCTTAACCGTTGGTCCGCGGACCGGTGCCGATGCGTATAATTTTTTTTTCCGTTCCTTGAAAATTCAGCAAAAAATACTAAGCACTTTTCTATTTTACCAACAATTTAAAATGTTGACTGGTCACAATTTTTGTCTAGACAACAGACATAGGAAACTCTTTCTGAGTCTTTTTCCTTCGATATTTCTTTGATCTAAATCTTTTTGCAATAGTAAGATGTTCATATGTCTAGCCATAAATAGACTTTATTTGTTCATTTCTCACCGAAAAAGTCGCCTTGTGTAATAAAAATGGGCGCGTGTATGCTGAAAATCATAAGCTTTTATTTGGTTCCTTTATTTTTTCTATAAGTAATATGTCGCATGTTTCTATGGTAAACAAAAACAAACTTTTTGATTGTATAGTTTTTTTAAATTTTGACTAGCAAGTCTAGTAAGAATCTGTACAAGCTACGTACACATTTTTACCATTATCCTCAGAAAAGTTGCGGAGTTAACATGTTTTTTGCGTGAGTGATTAGGTTTCTAAGCTCTGTTGTTATCTTTAGCCTTATGTACTTAAAATTTGGTTTGTTTTGCTAATGTGGTGTGACTGTGTCACTGGATATTTAAATTTTTAAATAACAAAATTTGTTTATTGTAGTATAATAATACAAGAAACAAAATACATTGGATGGCTTTTTTTGTAAAGCCAATATTAACGGTGAAAAACCAGAAGTAAAATCAATTAAAATAAGAAAAAACACAAAATCGTTTATTCGAAGATATAACCAGGACTACTTAAAATTTGGTTTCAAAGTGTATCGAGAATCGGAAGAAAATGTGCCAAAGCCTCAATGCATTATTTGTGGAGAAATTTTATCGAATGAGAGCATGAAGCCAGTCAAACTTTTACGGCACTTGAAAACGACGCATCCGTATTTGGCAACAAAATCGGTTGATTTTTTTAAAAGAAAAAGCATTAAATATAAAAATCAACAAAGTACCTTCAAAAAAAGCTATATGATTGAGAATTGTCTTTTTATGGCATCATATTTAATTCCCTTGCGGATTGCCAAATGTAAGAAGCCCTATTCAATTGGCGAGGAGGTAATTGGGCCATGTTTAGTGGAAGCATGTTCAGAAGTTTTGGGTTCAACTGCTGGATATAAAATGAAAAATATGCCTCTGTCCAATGACACAATTGAACGCAGGATTTTTGAAATGTCTGTAGATATTGAAGACCAGTTGATTGACAAAATCATAAAATCAAACTGGTTTTTAATACAAATAGATGAATGAACTGATAAATAAATAAAATAAAGCAATCCTTTTATGCTACGTAAGATTTACTGATTTCTGAAAGTATTATGAGAGAAGAATTATTGTGAATGTATGAATGTGTAAAAATAAAAAATCTTAATTGGAAGAATTGTGTCGGTTTATATACGGATGGTGCTGCGGTAATGGTGGTGTACGAAAACATTCAGGGGTAGCATCAAAAATAAAAGAAGTAGCTTTTGAAGGGATATTATGTACTCATTGTTTTATCCACCGCGAACATTTAGCAGCAAAAAAATTATCCCCAGCTCTTAATGAAGTTCTTAAAGGTTCGATACAAGTTGTTAATTTCATTAAAAGCAATGCTCTCAATTCTCGGTTATTTACAATTTTATGTAAAGAAATGGGGTCTAAATGTAAGCATTTGTTGCTTCACACAGAAGTGAGGTGGCTATTAAGGGTTAGAATATTTGAAAAGATTAATTGAAGTTGAAATATTTTTAAATGAAAAAAGGTCAAATCTGCAATTTTTTTTTAAAAAACGACTGGATCGCTATGTTCGCTTATTTATCTGGTATTTTTATGCATAATAATGCCTTAAATTTAACTTTACAAGGTGCTATGTGAACCATTTTTGATATAAGAAATAAAATTTATGCATTAAAAGAAAGTTGAGATTATGGAGGGATCGAATAAAAGTTTATAATTGTTAGGAAATTCTAGGTTAGATTTAATTAATTAAGACTATTATTTATTATTATTTAACTATTTAAAACTATATTAATTAATTAAGCTAAGAACAAAATGGCGCTATGTATTAAGCGACCAATTAGAAATTAGACATATATTAAAAAAAAAGAAAACAAAACACTCCCTACAAATTAAGAGAGTGATCTTGCTCTAAAAGAGCAAACTGCACTATGATAAAGCTCAAAGCTTTAAGTTAAAAATAAATACCTCCCATATGTAAAGGTATTAGTGTAAGTGCAATCAATCATATGCAAAAAATAATAAACTCATATAATTAAAAATATTACCGCCTCCCAATATAAGTAACTTATAAATTGGGTATAGATTTAATGGTATGGGTGAAATAAGGTAAATTAATTATAATTTAAAGAATGTATAGGTATAAGAAATTAACAAAAAAAAATAATACCAAGTCAATAAACTGGGTCGATAAAAGCAATATTGTTTTGCTAATATAGCATAAAACAATATTGCTTTTGCGACAACAAAAAAATTATAGCATGAGAAAAACATGTATCTCATGCTAGAAAATGCACTATAAAAGAAAGTGTTTTTCTTTTATAGTCAGAGTGTTTTTTAGAGAATTTCCCGACTAGCAACACCAGCTGAAGCCGGCTCCTTTTTGCTAGTAGGAAAATATAAAGTTTTTTAAATTAAAGTTTTTAATAAAATCTTAGTAAAGTTTTGTTTTTTTTTTAAGAAAAAAGACTTAGTAAAATTTTTAACACGTTAAAGTAAATCTCAGTAAAGTTTTTTAAGAAAAAAAAACTTAGTAAACTTTTTAACAAGTTAAAGTAAATCTTAGTAAAGTTTTTTAAGAAAAAAGACTTGGTAAAATTTTTGAAGACAGAAATAAAGTTGTAGTAAATTGTTTTTGTAATAAAGTTTTATTAATAAAGTTGTTAGAAAAATTTTATATGCGAGAAAGACGTTGAATTATTTAATGAATTATCGGTAAATTCCCAGAAACTGGTTGAACCCGTAAAACCTTACCAGCCATAACAAATAAGAGTAGACCAGGACCAGGAACGTTCGTGTGGCGTATAAACCTGGGTAAGTTTACTAACACAATCACGGCATAAACGCTTCCGGCCATCTGTTAAGGGGCCCCAGCGAACCACCTGAGAGTTGACCGGCAAAACCACGTGTATTGCCATCTCAGAGCCCTAAGAAGTTATCAACCACCACGTATCAACAACGATTTCACTCCGGCACTCTTCTGGGAGGCCTTGCAACGACACAAAGGTAAGTCAGGCAGAACCCCACGGGTTCGCCATACCTTAACCCTTTACAAGGACAACTAACAACAAAAATGTCTACCTTAGAAAAACGAATATGTTACCCGTGCCCCTACACAACGAGGGTCTGAAGAAAACTCTGGCCGCCGATTCCAAAGCAGAACCGAGGCCTATTTCAATCGAGGAGTATAGACGTCGCCAACTGAGGCGCAAAGAAGAGATCCTGCTGAGTCGAACCATACTAGCTTCCACTACCCAGCGGCCATTTCCATCCCTGGAAAAATCCACGCCCGGTGAGGTGGACAGAAACCCGGAAAAGCCGACAAAGCCAATAAAGCCAAAAACCAAAAGGCGAAGAGCAGGTGTCCGGGTGCGTATACGCACTATTATAGCGTGCCTCTATGAAGAAATAGTCGCGGAAAAGGACCAGAAAAAGAAAAGGCAATTAATCCAGCTGCTAAACCAGGAAAAGAAACATTCGAGGAGAGGTGGACTGTTCAACCAACGCCGGAAGAGCCTCAATAATAACAAAAAATAATTAATTGTAAATTATATTATTTTAAAATAAAAATAAAAATAAAACAAGGGAAGAAACATAAGAGCTAGGTGTTTAATTAAAATTTAAATGGGTAAAATTTTTGAATTCCGCTCCTTCTAATTACCTCCGGGTGAACAGGCTAAAGTATAGGTAAATAACCCTCCATAAAATTATTGGCGCAGCCGGTAGGATCCTGCGTAGAAACATAGTTCATTATTTGTCGCAACATTTAAAGGATGTTTTTTTACCGCAAGATCAGAGAGTCTTGAGCTTAGATTAATAAACTATCGTTAGCTCAACGAACCTACCAACAAATGAGAATTTAGCTTGATGTCATCTCGAGATAACGAGGAAGGCATCGAAAGCGACCCAAATACACCGATAACCAGAGGAAAGGCGAAAATACCCTTAACCCCAGGTTTACAAGAATTCTCTAGTTTAATTGACTCCTTCTCATTCGAGGACCCAGAACCCGAAGAGGTAGAAAAAAGGTTAACCCCGAGACCAGAAAAACAAACCCGTCTAAAACAAATTAAAAAAATTTTTACGCCCAGAAAACAACAAGTCAACGCAGTTAAAGGCGCTACAACAACCAGTCCCACACAAAAATTATATAAAGTCCCTTCAATCCAGTCCGGTTTCCTGCGATCTGGTAAGCGTTTCAAACGGCACTCTAATTCATTCTCGGGATTTGATTGCAACAAGACTACAGACTACCCTCTAAAAACTACTCATAATACAACATTAATAACCACACGTGCTAAAATGTCTGTAGATATATGTAAAATAAATATGCTAGTCTGTACAGGCATTCCCCTGTTAACCGATGAAAGCGGTCCAAATCTACTAAATGAAATTAAGTCATTCCTAAAATGTTATTCACACACCATGGCTTGTTTAACCCCTGATGAAATCAAGACCTTTTTACAGCTATTACCCTTAAGATTCCGTGACAGGGCAGCGGTTGTCTTGGAAGGAGAGTATAAAGACCTTAAAGAATTAGAAACTTTGGTACGAACCAAGTTGATAAACACCAAACCCTATCTCTCCCTGGTAAACGAATTACGTCTTCTACGTCAGGTACCTGGAGAAAGTCTGGTGGCATTCGGCAACAGAATAAAAGATCTATACAAGGAATGTTGTTTACGAAACCAGGAAAGACACTGCGGAGAAGCTGCTCAAGCAATAGAGGCCTATCTAGAAGAAACGGCAACTTACACCTTCAAGGTAGGTATAATTAACCCAAATCATAAATTCTTCCTACTTCAAAGCGAAGAAAAACAATTGACCACCCTGCTAGAAAAAGCAAGGAAGCTGGAAGAGGCTGAACAGCTAATGACAATTAATCCCCCCCAACTATCACTCTACCAGCCCAACCCCCCATTACGTAATAACACTCAAACGAACCCGCAAGGTCACCAATTTCCCCCAACTGGTAAACCACCACAACGAAATAACTTTCACACCAATACACCCCAACTCCAGCCCAACAGGCCTAGACCCCAAAGAAACCCCAACTACTACCCTCTACAATGCGGATTCTGCAATAAGCCGAATCACACATATGCAGATTGCCGTATGCGCAAAAATACGCCTTTCTGTTTAAAATGCAAGGTCTATGGGCATAACATACAGAACTGTATGAATAGAATCACAGGACCTCCAAAACCAGCTCCTGTGCAAGTACACACCCTGCGCAATAGGAAAGAAGGACAGAGTGAAAATAAACGGTGTGACTTTTGTCAGAGGATCGGCCATACCATACAGACATGCCAATACAAGAGACAATGGGAATCAAGGTCAGAACCAATCTACACTGCACCTTCGAAGATCACGCGGCAATCGGAAAACTTAAACAGGGCTACCATCTAATACCCCAAAAGACCCAAGGATGTCAGCCCGTATCCCCTAAACTATGCACAGCCCAAATACCCCTAGACATAGTAAAAGGAGGTAAGGCGGAATTAATAATTGACACCAGAGCAGAAGTCAGTTTCATAAAGAAAAACATAATCAAAACTTCAACCCCTATAACCCGAGATGTGACCACAATTTCCACAGCCTTCGGGACAGGATCTACTCAAAGTAGATGCACTGGTAAAGTATTAACAGAACCTCCTCTACCATGCTAATTCCACATACTTGACGATAAAGTAGAGATACCAGGGGACGGCATATTAGGGTATGATTTCCTACGAAGAAATTGTAATATTAAAGGACCAAAGCAAAAACTTTCATTCCCTCGCAAGAAAAATAAAGAAAGATTTTGTATCCCCATCCAAAGTAATATCAAGGAACCCGAACAAGCTAATATTTTCCCTCGCAAGGAAATTAGTAAGCACTCCCATAACTCAAAAGTCAACCAGCGAGCTAATATTTTCCCTCACCAGGAAAAAGCTAAACTCCTTTCTAGTACAATGCCGAACCACCATGACTCAAGGACACCTTTCGACTCATCAATTTATCTTAAGAAAACGGAGGCAATAAAACAACCTTCCGCTGTTGTTAAACCAAAGGAAATGGTTTATCAAAGTTTCAAGCCAAAACTGACGGTCACCGAAAATAATAATATTTCAACACCTGAGTGGCTCCACAACTTAATTCCCCCGGGAAAAATCACTATCCCGGGACGAACAGAAAATATTATAGAAATTAGTACAGAAAAAGAAGGAGAGTTCATGTGCCCTCAGCAAAAAATAGCCAAGGGTGTCTATCTCGGAAACTGCATCGTAAAAGCAAGAGAAAATCGGATGACAATACCCGTAATAAACATTAATGACAACAAAACGGAGTTATCAGATATCCAACCCAATCTACACTCACTGAATAATTATTACGTTCAAACAATGGACCCACAAAACAAAGATCCTTATCCATATCAGGAAAGGGACAGAAACAGTAGAAACCAACAACTCTTAGACAACCTAGACCTGGATGAAACCCGAAATGAAGAAGAATTAAACGCATTAATAGGATTATGTGAAGAGTATAACAACATATTCCATCTACCTGGTGACCAGTTAACCCATACAACCACTCTAACACATGAAATACTTACGATACCAACTGAAAGCCCGGCAAATCAAAAGATGTACCGGTTACCTGAAAAACAAAAGCAAATAATTGAAGATCAAATAGAAGAAATGTTGATCAACGATATAATAGTCCCAAGCAAAAGCCATTGGAACTCACCCCTACTCGTAGTTCCGAAGAAAGAAGGTCCCGATGGAGAAAAAAGATGGCACGTCGTGGTAGATTTTTGCAAACTAAATAAGCTAACCATCGGTGATGCTTTTCCATTACCACGGATTGATGATATCCTGGATCAATTAGGACATTCACGCTATTTCTCCACCTTGAACCTGGCCAGCGGATACCATCAAGTCTGCGTACACAATCGGGACCGTCCAAAAACAGCTTTCAGCACGGCAAAAGGACATTTTGAATTCAATCGTATGCCTTTTGGTCTAATAAGGGCACCTGCAACTTTTCAACGACTTATGAATATAGTCTTGAGTGGACTGCAAGGATTTAAGTCTTTTGTCTACTTAGACGATATTGTGGTGTATGGAAAAAGCATACAAGATCACAACAAAAAGCTAGAGGCAATTTTCCAAAGATTACGAGAACATAATTTAAAATTACAACCTGAAAAGTGTCATTTCCTAAGAAAGGAAATCACCTACCTTGGCCACAAATGTTCACCCAAAGGAGCATTACCTGACCCAGCGAAAATTAAATGCGTACAGACCTTCCTGCGTCCCAAAACAATACGACAAGTCCAGTTATTCCTAGGATTGGCGAATTATTATAGGAAATTCATCCCAAACTTCTCCAAAATAGCGGAGCCCATAAATAAAGTCCTAAGAAAAGACAATAAATTTAAATGGTCGGATGAATGCGAAACGGCTTTCGAGACTCTGAAAAAGCTATTAATAACTCCACCCCTACTGATATACCCTGATTTTAATCTCCCGTTCATCCTTACTACCGACGCAGCTGGAGCCGTCCTCTCCCAAGGAGATCCAGGAAAGGATCAACCAATCGCTTACGCCAGCCGCACCCTAAATGCAGCCGAACGAAGGTACTCCACCATCGAAAGAGAGTTATTAGCAATTGTATGGGCAACCAAAAACTTCCGTTTTTATTTATACAGACGAAAATTTACTGTGTATACTGACCACAAACCCCTAAAAGGAGTCTTTAATGTAAAAGATCCCACCTCGCGACTCGTCCGGTTCCACCACAAACTTTCGGAGTACGATTACAACATAGAATACAAGCCAGGTAGGTACAACAAGAACGCAGACACCCTTAGTCGAATTCCTATTGAAGAAACCGTAACTCCAATCATACAATCAGAATTCTTACCGCCACGTGAGACCACAGACCAACCCAAGGAAAACGGCAACCTGGGGGATGAAAAAGAAAAGCCAGGTCCAGCAAAAAACTCAGATCCAAATAAAAAATCATGTCTCGTGACTACTCGCACTCAAAAGAAGCGAGAAGCCTTGCAGACCAACAAAGACCTCCCCATTACTAGATCCAATTCCCCCGAGGAATTGACAGATTTCATAGATACCGAGGTCAAAGAAATAACTGAGGCAACAAACATCAAAATTATACTAAAGGACTATCATGATAGCCCATTAGGTGGCCATTCGGGAATTCAAAGAACGTACAACAAGATCAAACAACATTTTCACTGGAAAAATATGTACGACAACATAAAGGAACACATCAGCCAATGCCTAAAATGCAAACAAAATAAAGCAAGCAAAACGCACAAAATGCCGATGGTAATTAGTGATACGGCAGTACAACCTTTCGAAAAAGTATATTTGGATATAGTTGGACCTCTACCTTTATCCAATAATGGAAACAAGTACATACTCACCTTCCAGGACGACTTAACCAAACTTCTGGATTGTTTTCCTATCCCAAACTGCGAAGCCGAAACGGTAGCAAACTGCTTTTACAAAAATATAATACTAAAATATTTCGTTATAAATTAATCACTGAGAGGGTACAAATTTCCTAAGTAATCTGCTTAAAAAACCCTGCAAATTACTACATATAAAGAAAATCCAAACAACTGCATACCACCCACAAGCCAATGGAAGTCTAGAAAGAGCGCACCGACCTCTCATCGAATATTTAAGGAATATCGTAGACGGAAATCCATCAGAATGGGATGATTGGTTAGGTGAAGCCGCCATGGCATACAATAATACCCCCATTCAAGCAGTAAATCTCCCCTGTCTTCGCACTGTACGGATTCAAACGCCCTATCCCAAGTAATCTTACCGAATCCCCAGAACCCGTATACAATTTCGATGACTACTGCAGCTATGTGCAAGCAAAAATGCGGAGCATTCACAGAAAAGCCCGTGAAAACTTGAAAACTAGTAAAGAGATCTCCAGAATCCAATATGATAAAACAGCACACATACCCAAAATACACGTCGGGGATAAAGTATTACTCCGGAACCCTATTAAAACACATAAACTATCCCCGATCCGGACAGGTCTCTATGACGTAACGAAAATAAATAGTGATGTCAATTGCACTATAAAGATCAGAAAAAAACTTCGACGTGTCCACAACAACCGGCTAAAATTGTTTTAATAACACACATAAATCAAACCCCTTAATCCCTAGTCAACTAAGAACTATTTATTTTTCCAGCCTGTCACCGGCACCCTGCGAAGAAACTAACAAAATGGCATTTACAACTCCTTTTAACGAAGAGGATATACCTTTCGGATACTGGAGCAAGATGACCAGGGCCCTTATACCCGAAAAAGAACCGAAACCAATTCCATAACGGAAAACCTATTCAACATCATAGGCTATATCGGCATAGAGTATGTCATCAGTATAACTACACCAAGTAATGCGACCAGGTACGAATGCAGCCCATGCAAAATAGTAGCCAACAAAGAACACATGGAATACCATGTAAAAACAACCTACCACAGAGAAGAGTTCCTCCAACAAAATTTCCCCACACTATTTAGAAAATGCAGGAGAATCAAAGAACCAATCCGTTCCAAACTGGTAGAAGAAGTAGCCAAAACCATCGAGGAATATCATGGAAGAGGATTGCCGTATGAAGTTGCAAGAACTGTCTACGAAGAGCAAAGAGCACAGATCATAAGCAAAGTCAAGATGTTCCGACATCCCAATGACTGTAATTGTCCGTCATCAGCAGTTCTCATAAAAAATAAAAACATAGAGAAATACTTCAAAAAATCTATCTAAAGGGATACATAAATAAAACATAATAAAAAAAAAAAAAAAACTATTAACTTTCATTAAGCACCCCCCCCCCCCTGCACTTACACTTCACTAATTGACGCAACACCCTTACGTTTTCGACCCCAGGGTCTTTTCTCACTACTTATAAACTCAATCACCCCCCCCCCCCATTCATGTTATTTTCTTTTCCCTAGACACCATGAGGATCACCGGCGACATATTGGTAAATTTCTGGAGCCTAACGGAATCTCAAATACACGTTTTTTCTCTCAACAAGACGGAAGTATTTCTCGAAGACAACGGAAAAGCTATTACAAGTATCACAAATTCATTTTCAGCAAAATAAAACCAAGATCTACATAAGGATTGATATACCTTTATTGGAACCAAAGGAACTCTCCATCCACCGATTACACCCCATCCCTGTAGTGCAACCCACTTACCTCACCACAGTAATAGACCTAGAATCCATAAACCTCATTAGGTCCCCCGACAACCAAACTTACGTTAAATATACCCCTACGGATTTTGATCGTAAGTGCAAGGAATTATCTCACCCCTTTATAAAAAATCTGCACATATGCAAACAAACTCAAGCCAAAATCATTGGATTCAATAAAGATGACTGTCTCCTAAACATACTGCACAACAAAGACCCAGGAAACAGCTGCAAACACCGCGTAATGGCGCCCAACTTCGAAATACTCACTAAACTTTCAACAAAAAATACTTGGCTTTTTACTTTCCAAAAACAACATTTACTCCGTGTTCAATGTCAGCATGAATTAAAATTAATTCCCCTGCAGGAAACTGGGATACTCACGTTTACGCGACCCTGCAGTTTCACTTTAAATTTCTATGAAATACCATTTGAGGAAAATCTTGAAAACGAAATACCAAATCATGCATTTCATTCATACCTACCTCATACCTTCACTTTTCCCATCTTTACACAAGCCAAGTTAAATTTTACATCCCAAAAGTCACCCGAAATAATCAAGACCCACCAATACAACGATCTCCTAAAAGACAATAGCAAGGACCTGGAGGAATTCGCCAGAACCCTGGATCAAACAGAATTAAACCGCAAAATGGAAATCCATAGCACCCATAGCACCATTAACAGCATCCTACTAACACTAATCATAGTAGCAGGCCTTATTTTGGCCATGAAATTGATAATAACCTGTACCAGGAAATTCCAAAATAAAACATCGGTTCAACTACAATTACAACCCCCTTCTACTCCAAGAGCACACGAGGAAGAAATTAGGAAACCCCATTTTAAAGAACCACGAGCCAAATCCTTTCGCATAAAAATTTAATCAAATCACCTCAATATAATAAACCTCCGAATTTTTTTTTGTTTTTTTTTATTTAATGGAAGCTGGTAAATATATTTTTATTATTTTAATTAAAATTTTTGAAATAATTTGTCTTACTCCAATACTTAATAAAAATTAATACATATTTGTTACATACATATAATACAACCAATATCAATCATATAGCAGAACAATAGAAAAGAAATATTATTTATTATATGATTATAGCTTGTAATAATAAACAAACCCTCAAAAATAATTTCAATCAATAGATCGCGTTATATTATTTTATTAATTTTGATAAATAATCTCATAAATACCCTAAATATAAATTTTTTAAATAATTACGGAAAACATCATTCAAATTGATAAAAACAATTTTAATATCTCGATTTAAAAGGGCAAATTATAACAGAAACAAATATAATGAATATAAGAAATTTTCAACTTGCCTAATCTTGCCTTTGTAATTTTTATTTGTTGTTGCATTAAGGGAGCAGGCCTCCTTGTGTTTTTCCTTTCTTTTGTGTTGAATGTGTCCTTGTCATGAGTTTTTGTTTTTCTTCTACTGGAATTTTTTTTTGTAGGATCCTTGTAAATAATAATTTTTTTATTTCTTCTTGTTTACTTGTTGTTTGAATGATTTGTGAGTTGCCATCGTTTTTTGTAAGTTATTGTGTTTAAAGGCTTGTTTTAATTCTTCCTCGAGACTCGTTTTATCGAAGTAGTGTTTATTTGTTGGCTTTCCATCTAATTTTTTGGTCTGTTTGGCTGTATTTGTTGTTGGTTTTTCCTGTTCCGGTTTTTTCTTCGTTATTTTGATGTGCAGGGTGTACTGATAATTATTTAGTTCCTGTAGTAATTTCTGTTTTTGCCGTTTATCCTTAGTGATTGCGATGGTTTCATGTAATCTGGCGATATCTCGTTTCAGACGAACCTGGACACCTCCTCTTTTCCTTTTTATTTTATTTTTTTCTCTGTTTTCCTGCAATGGTTCAATACTTGATGTTGTGTTGATACTTCTCCTTATTAGTTCCTCATCCTTTCTTATTCTTTGTCTCCTTCTGTACTCCTCGATGCTTATTGGCTTTGGGCCAGCATGTGGGTTCTTTTTTATTGCGGTTAATATGTCAGTATTTGGCATTTTGTGGTAAACAAGAAACGCTGATTTTGAGGATTAATATGAGTAGTGCCAAAAGTTTGTTTCAATCGGAATTTCAATAAGTCGTATTAAAGACTTAAACTGATCAATTATTTCCTTTACACAAGAAAATTTTTTATCATAGTTTTATTTTATTTATAGATTTATTTTATTTAACAAATTTTTAACAAAAAAAAATAATTGGTCAAAGATTCTATGTAAGAATTTACAAAAAAAATTTATTGATCACTTTATTTTTTAAAGATTTATGTTATTTACTAATTTTTAACTAAAAAAATATTTGATCAAAGATTCTATTTCAGAATTTACAAAATTTATTGATCACTTTATTTTTTAATTTTTTATTTTATTTAACACAAAAATTTTTTTTTTTGTTTTTTTAAATTGATTAATTAATGCGGTCTGCACTAGTGGATCGATTAAAAATTACTAAATTACTGTAACTGACTTCTCTTCGTTGTATTTCCAAACTTATTGCCTATAATCAATTTTTACAATTTTTATTATTAAAATGTTTCGATTCCACACATTGCAATGGGTCAAAAAAAATTTCTATAATCCCGCTGACGTTAAAAGTTAATTTAATTCATTCTCATTTTTTTTTTTTTTTAAATTAAATTATTAAAGTGCTGTTACAGACAGTTAAAGAAAATTATTGTTATTTTGAAATTTATTTATCAAAAGTGAAAGGCAAAAATTCAAAATTATTATCTGCTTCTTCAAATGTCTTGTTAAAAGGAGATGTATATTGCTGGAATACTTTTACATGGAAAATATTGATTAAATTTATCCTAGATTTACCTCTGAAATTACCATCTCGGAAGATCTCTACGTGAGATATATGTATGTAAAAAAAAAATTCCTCTGATAGGTATTTTCTTAGTTTTCTTTTGACAACTTTGTTACTAGTGTATTTATTTCTTTATATTTCATTCAAGAATTTTCCAAAGAAAAAGACATTCTCAAAATTATTATATTTTTTTTTTTTTTTTTTTTTTACTAAAATTTCAAACAAACAAAAAAAATTTATTACGAATCTTCATCCCAAAAAATCCAAAAAATTTATTACGAATCTATATCCCAAAAAATTACTAAATAATATCACGAGATCTCTTCTTAATTTGATAACATCTCCGTTCTATACTTCCTAATATTCGTTAAGGTAATAAATGATGAAATGAATTAAAAGTGAATTAAATTTATAGTGAACCAGAACATTTTGCGCATAACGCTGATTTTTTGGTCGATGAGATTAATCTGTTGATTAAACAATAACATTCTATTTTAGTTATTAACTTATTGGTTTCTGTCGAGTGTCGTTTGTGGTTTTTTAAAAAAGGATGGTGAGACGGGCTTGTGTAAGTTGGAAGTGTGGTATAAAAAAAAATGGTTTTGAAATTAGCAAGTCCGATAATGTTCTCTACATATGATAATGCGTGCTAATGTTCTTTTAAAGAATATTACATGTAGGTTTGGCTAGGCTTGATTTTCGAATGGAAATGAGGGTTGTATTTGGTTTACTATATGATTTAGGGTGTAAGTGTATAAGTATTTTTGTTTTAGAACTGATTTGAAAAGGAATATAAATTTTGGGGGGGTTTAGGCTCTGTTTAAGATTTATGTACTTATTCGTAGAAGGGTTTGAGACGGTTGCTATGAACCGTGACGGTTCGTTTTCCTATTTTAATCGAGGTGTTTACTTCGCCGAGGACTTTAACTACAGTGTAAGGCCCAATCCAGATTTGAGAGAGTTTATGCTTTTTACTCTCATTTCTTAGCAATACCTTGTGGCCAATATGAAATGTGTTTGGTCGTAAATGTTTATCGTAATATTCTTTCGATTTATTTTTGCTGGCTAAAATATTTCTTCGAGCTAGTTTATAGGATTTTTGTAATTTATATTTAAGTAAATGATAATAACTCTCGTGATTGTAAACAGGTTCGGGCTCTCGCTTTAGATTCGATGGGACATCTGCTGTGAATCCGAATAAGCAGTCCATGGGGGTTAATTTGGTATCTTCATGTATACTATTGTTGTATACGAATGCGGCTGTGCGCAAGAATTGATCCCAGATTTTTGGGTTTTCATCTATTATAGTACGTAGATATTCTATTAGGGGACGATGAGCACGTTCTAGTGCACCATTTGATTGAGGATGGTATGCTGAGGTTCGTAGTCTTTTAATTTTTAGTAATTTACACACACCTTTGAAGAGTTCGCTGAGGAAATTTGCACCTTGATCTGTGACGATTTGCTTAGGAATTCGATAACGAGAAGCGATAGTTTGCGCTTCTGCGTTTGGAATGGCATACCAGTCAACAAATTTAGTGAGATCATCTTGGAAGTTTAAAATGTATTTATTACCAGAATCTGTTTCTTCGAGGGGACCGACAATGTCTAAATAAATTTTGTGAAGAGGTTTTTCAGCAATATCTGTAATTACCATGGGCATTTTAGTAAGCCGCGAGATTTTCATGGTTTGACATTTTTTACACCTTTTGATATATGATTTTATGTCGCGAAACATAAATTTCCACCAGTATTTACGACGAATACGTTTGTAAGTTTTAATAACACCTTGATGTCCTCCGAAAAGGGAATCATGGTAGTCTTTCAAAATTGTTTTTATTTCTTCGGGGTTTGTTATAATTTCTACTTTCCTTGTTTTATTTGATTCTCGTGGTATCGGCAATATGGGTAGTTCTTCATAAATTTCAGATGGGGTTGTTTTCTTTTGAGATGACTGTACAGCTGCTAGGGGTGGATTAAAGTTGTCTTGAGGGTTTTCAATAGGCTCTTTCGGAGTAATGGTTTCAATTTGAGGTCTTTTAGCTTGTGACCTAGTAATAGCGTTTAAAGATTTAAATTTTCGATGTTTTATATTGGGTAATACTAGGTCGCCTAGGGATATTGGTTCAGTTGGATTTGTTGCACCTGGAGGTATTCGACTTAGAGCATCTGCATTTGTGTTAAACTTGCCTGGCTTATATTCGATGGTATAATCGTGTTCCGATAATTTATGGTGAAACCGAACTAAACGGGTAGTGGGATCTTTGACATTGAAAACGCCCTTTAAAGGCATATGATCAGTATATACTGTGAAAGTTCTGCCTTGAAGATAGCAGCGAAAATTTTTTATAGCCCACACTATGGCAAGAAGTTCTTTTTCGATTGTAGAATAATTTCGTTCTGCTTTATTGAGGGTACGACTAGCGTAGGCTATAGGTTGATCCTTTCCGACCTCTCCCTGTGAAAGGACAGCTCCTAAAGCTTCACTACTAGCGTCTGTAGTAAGATTAAAAGGTTTAGAAAAATCGGGGTATATGAGCAGAGGGGGTGAAATTAACGAGTTTTTAATTACCTGAAATGCATCTTCGCACTTAGGCGTCCCGATAAATTTAAAGTCCTTACGGAGTAAGTTGGTAATAGGGTGTATTACTTTAGAAAAATCGGGAATGAGTTTGCGATGATAGTTAGCAAGTCCTAAAAAGGATTGGACTTGTCTTACAGTTTTGGGAACCGGGAAATTTTGTACGCACTCTAATTTTCTAGGGTCAGGTGAGGCCCCTTTTTCGGAACATATATGTCCTAAGTATACTACTTCCTTTTTGAGGAATTGACATTTTTCCGGTTGTAGTTTGAGGTTATGCTCTCTTAGTCGATCAAAGATTTTTGTAAGTTTGAAGTTGTGATCTTCGAGATTTTTACCGTAAATTACTATGTCATCAAGATAAACGAAGCATTCAAGACCTTGTAGGCCGGTTAAGACATAGTTCATTAAACGTTGAAAAGTGGCCGGGGCTCCTTTGAGCCCAAAAGGCATGCGCTGAAATTCGTAATGGCCATAATTTGTACTAAAAGCGGTTTTAGCTCGATCTTTGGGATCTACCAAAACTTGGTGGTAGCCACTGGCTAAATCAAGGGTTGTAAAGTATCGAGCATGACCTAATTGGTCTAAAATATCCTCTATTCGAGGTAAAGGGAATGCGTCACCAATTGTTTTTTCATTTAGCTTCCAGAAGTCAACGACTATACGCCATCGTTTTTCGCCGTCCGGGCCGGCCTTTTTTGGGACAACTAGAAGAGGAGAATTCCATGGGATTTTACTGGGTTGAACTATACCGTTATCTAACATTTCTTTAAGTTGTTCATTTATAACTTGACGTTGGGTTTCAGGCAGTCTGTACATTTTTTGGTTAATTGGAGCTTGGTCTTGAATTAAAGGTATTTCGTGAGTAATAGCGTTGGTATAAGAAAGTTTGTCTCCTTTTAAATAGAAAATATCATTATATTCGAAACAGAGTGTTTTAATAGCTTTAAGTTCTTCGGAATTTAATGTGTCGTCCAGTTCTAGTTCTTCTTCTAGCTGGGATAATCTAAAATTAATGTTCAAGTCGTCCGGGTATTCGGCGTCCAGATATAAGTGGCGTAAATTAAAGATTTTTTCATTTCGAGTTGAGTTTTGGATTTCTTTTGCTTTTTTCTTGGGTCTAGATAGTTTTGCTTCATTAGGTACCTTTTTTATATTCTGTGTATTTTGTTTGCCTGGTTTTTTAAGACTTTTATTCAATGTTTCCGTGATATAATGGTTTGTTTCTTCTAAGGGTTCAATTGTTGATTTTATGTGATTAATATGCAGAGGTATGATATCGTAGTATTTAAGGGAGGTTAGTTTAAGTGTAAGTTCTGAGAGATTTAATGGTGCTAATGTTGTATTAATTATGCCCATATTCACTGTTTCGTGACCTTGAGGTATCAAGCTATTTGCTAAAAATATTCCTTCTGCTATCTCTTGGGATAAACAGAATTTATCTTCATTTAAGTTAATATTGAGTGTAACAATCCCTTGTGTCCGTGGGAGGATGCAGCAAGGTTTGTCTAGTTTTATTTTAAGAGAGTTAATATATTTGAATGATGTATTTTTAATAAGTTTGTCTGCAGTTTGAGAAGAGAAATGTTTTGGGGTTTCGCAACGTGATTCATTTTCGAGTGAATCGTTTTCGGTTACTTTTACCTTAGGCAGTGATAATTCATTATTAAGCGAAAAGGGTTTGGAGGTTTCGTAACGTGATTTATTTTCGAGTGAATCGTTTTCGGTTACTTTTACCTTAGGCAGTGATAATTCATTATTAAGCGAAAAGGGTTTGGAGGTTTCGCAACCCGATTCATTTTTGAGTGAATCGTTATCGGTTACCTCCATATTGAATTTTTCTAATGTTGAATTCTTCCTGTTTGGCCTGTCAGCGGTGATATTTTGGTTTCCTTGTTGTTGGCCGACTTCATTTCTCACGGTAAGGCAGTCTAAGGTATCACAGGCTGTGTATTCGACTGTTTTCCAGTCCACTAATCCTGATAGGTGATCAGCTTTTTCTGCTTGTCGTGGAGTAAGGGTGTCGGGCGAACGTAGTGGTACCGCAAATTCTTGTGCGTTAGTTTCCGTGCGAGGAAACTGTAAGAGTTGCTTTGGGCCTGCTATGTTGCAGTGTTGTGAAAGAAAATCGTTTCCAAGAAGGCCATCTGTAATTAGTTCTGGTATATTCTGTATTACTTGAAATGTACAAGGTAGTTTATTTTGTAAATTAAAATTTCCTTGGCAACTTCCCAAGGTGATGCCTTTTCCGAAAGGGGTTTGCAGTGTACATTTCTGCTGGTGGTTTATTATGGAATCCTTTTTTAGTGTTTCATGTTTTAATAGGGATATCCCAGCACCTGTGTCTACTACTAGGCTTACGTTTTTATTCTGGGCAATATCTAAGGGTAATATGACGGTGGGTAAATTTGAAGTGGGTTGTTATGTAGTAAATTAAATCTTCCATATTAGCCTTTCCTTGATAGAGGTAAATGGGAAAACTTGTCCAGTTCCTTATTTTAAATTTTATATTCTTTTCTCTAACCAAGGGGTATGTTAAGAGTAAGATCAAGTAATCCAGGGAGACTGATGTATACGAGCTACTACATTGATTGTGTGTAGGGGTGTTCTGAGTATGTCAGATTGACAATTATACTACAATTGTTTTAATACTTTTTAAATTTTATTGCCCTTCACTGTTTGTTGACAAAAAACAAGAAACAAAACTTAATTGAACAACAACAAAAAATTATTGATGAGCCGTTGTTCGATTGCATTTCCACGTTGGTTCGGCGGCAGAAGAAGTCTTCGGTAGGTTTCGCTTCCACTGGAGACACTGCAGCTGCTTTAACTTCCTTATTAGTTCTCTTTTGATGCGAACGTCCGTAGTTGCAGTTATTCTTTCATGTAATTTTGCGACCTCTGTTCGCATTCGCACACGGACGCCACCTCGCCTCTTGTTCTTTTTACCCCTACCGTCGGGTGTCTTTGGTGTGTTGGTTGTTTCTGGAGGGGGAATGCACGGGGGAGTTGGTGGGACCGTTTGTGTCAATCGTTTTATTATTTCCGCTTCCCTCCTCTTACTTTGCCGTCTCCGATATTCCACTAGGGAGATGGGCTTGGGTCCCGCAGTTGGGTGTGCTGCTAACTCGCGTTTTAGGTCCTCGGGGGACATCGCAGTACCTGGGGGGAGACATTTTCTTGTTTCTTTAAATAAACAGAGAATTAGCTTAGGGGGGCTAGCCACTGGGGCTTGCCAGACTTACCTCTTTGGGTAGTGGTTGGAAGGGCACCGTGTGATGTGCCGGATTATTTTTATGCCTAAGTAAAACTGGGGCAGATTTGTCAACCTGTGGAGAAAATGGTTTAGAGCGTTCTGATATATTAACAATAAAAGAATGTTTGGTTTGTGGTGAATAAAAGTAAACTTACTCCCTTTAGCAGAAATTTCCAAATTAAAATCTTATGTTTCACTATAATCACTGATCCAAGATTTCTAGTTTTCTTTACGGAATTAAAATTTACAAAATTATTCAGTTTTTCTTTAATTATTTTGAAATTTTCACAAAATTATTCTAAGTTTTCTCTTTAATTATTTTTCAATTTTCACAAAGTTATTCTAAGTTTTTCTTTAATTATTTTCAAATTTTCACAAAATTATTCTAAGTTTTTCTTTAATTATTTTTTAAATTTTCACAAAGTTATTCTAAATTTTTCTTTAATTATTATCAAATTTTCACAAAATTATTCTAAGTTTTTCTTTAATTATTTTTTAAATTTTCACAAAGTTATTCTAAATTTTTCTTTAATTATTTTCAAATTTTCACAAAATTATTCTGTTTTTCTTTAATTATTTTTTAAATTTTCACAAAATTATTCTAAGTTTTTTTCTTTAATTATTTTTAAATTTTCACAAAATTATTCTGTTTTTTTCTTTAATTATTTTTAAATTTTCACAAAATTAATTTTAATTTTTTTTTCTTGATCGCTTTTTGAAGTATTGGCCGAATTCGGCCGGTCTCAACAAGCGATTTTGCCTCTACCAAAAATAAAAACCAGACTCCCCTATTTTAAATTTTCACTTCTTTATATATTAATAATTCTTACTCCCCCTTTTAGAATTATTAATAAAAACTCAGGTAAGCACATCTTCACTAAAGTTCATTTCCCTCAGTGAAAATATGCTTTTGTTTAGCTTTTCAATTTCTCTTCCAAAAAAAAAACTGTCCCAACGCATTTATTTTCACTGAGGTTCATTTTCCTTAGTGAAAATATGCTTTTGCTTATCAAGCAAAACATACCTTCACCGAGGTTCATTTCCCTTAGTGAAAATTAGGCTTTTGCAAGCCGTGCAAAATGATTTTATAGTTTTTTTTTTTTTTCTTACATATTATATATACTTTTATTTTATTATTTTTTTTTTTTTTTATATTTGTTATTTGTCTTAGTTTTTGTTAATTTGTTGTAAAAACATACATACATACATATACATATATATATATATATATATATATATATATATATATATATATATTTTCACATCAAATTTCTTATAAATTTCCTATATCCTAACATTCCTCCCCCCTATTTTGAAACATTTCCCGGAGGGGAATGTTTACTATTATTATTAGAAGGAATATGTCCTTTACATTGTTATATGTAATACTTAACTAAAAAGTACAAAAGTATTTGATTCAGTTGGAACATGTTTTTTCTATATTTTTGTCGTAATTTGTAATTGATTGTTTACAGCACTCTGTTGCTGTTGTAACTGATGTCGTGATCTTGCTTAATTTGTCTAGCCTTTGTTTGTGTAGGACCCGACATTCCTTGCTGCATTTGTTGTTAGGTAAGGGTTGTTGTTATTGATATAATACTCGAAGTAACTGAATTAGTGGCGTTGTATTATTTGAATATGTATTGGTAAATCTATTGGTGGATCTATTTGTTAATACTGAATGTTCTTCCATAGCATTTTTGCGATTATCAGGATGAAATATTTTGTCCTCTGTCCTTTCAGAATTATTTATTTCCTTATCAAGTTTAAGTATTTTTATTAAGGGATCAGCTTAGGTGGATCGTCTTTCTTTAATTTTTGGTGTTGGTGTTGTTCTTATTCCCCGTGTATCCACTTTTAATTATGGTTGTAACGGATGATTTGTTTCCCTTAAGCGGAATTTCTTTAAATTGTGGCCCCCAAGAATCTGATGAGTGTATTCGATTAGGACGTGAATAAAATCATTTGTACGTTTTTAACATTTTTTATCTAATAATACTTTACCATTTTGCCTTTATTTCAATAGATATACAAAAGTCATTTCAAAAGATTCAGAAAAATTTTCCTCTTATATCAAATACCTTCCAACAAGAAATAATGCAACATTAAGGTTATAAAAATTCTTGAGTTATTTAGCTAATTAAATTAGTTTTTTTTTTTTTTTTTTTTTTTTTATTCTGTTTTTTTCACATGATCTATTCCAAACATTTATTTCAGTTTTATTAAAGGTCTTCATAAACCTCTATTTATTTAAAGAAGCTAGTTATATACTCTTGTGTTTTAAAATAGTATACAAAAATATGTAAAATTAACTGATCTTTTTATTTATAATTAAGTAATATTTGTATTGAAGGAAATAACCAAATTGATTTTATATAATACTTATATGTGTAGGTTAATAAAAGATACTTTAATTCATTTTAACTGAATTTTAGTTTTGCTACTGGACGATGTATTGATTTGTAGTGTACGTTACAAAGAAACTTGTTTTTAAATAAAATAATATAAGAAAATAGGTTTATAACATGGTCAACTGCAATAATAAAAAAAATAAAAAATAAATAGGTAGTAGGACTCGAAAATAAAACAATAACAACAAAAATACTAAGCTGAAACTTATTATTATAGAAAGAGAGAGAAAAAAAAAAAAAAAAAAAAGAAAATATTTGCTCGAAAGTTAGTATAGAACTAAATAAAAAATTTGGGAGATTTAATAATTTGGTGTGTTTTGATTAAATTTTTACACGAAATGATTTCGCTTGTGGTCCTTTAAAAGAGGGTGTCCTGATTTCTTCCTCGTTTGCAGGTGGGGTGGAAGGGGGTCGTAATTGTAGTTGAACCGATGTTTTATTGCGTGGTTTTCTGTTGCAGGATATTATTATTTTCAGGGCACAAAATAGAAGAACTATTAGAGTCGAGCTTAAAACAATACTATTTACTAAACTGTGGGTGGCATGTTTTTCAACCTTTCGAGTTAGTTCAGTGTGATCTAGGGTTCTGGCAAACTCTTCAAGGTCCTTGCTATTCGTTTTTAGGAGAACGTAGTATTAGTGGGGTTCAATTAGGTTGGGAGCTCCGGGTAACGTGATGTTCTCTGGGGTTGGCTTGGGGGGTGCAAATATTCTGATGTTGGGGAGGTAAAAATACGACCTATGATTTGGTGTTTCACTTCCGGGGTTATCCTCGTAGGGGATTTCATAATAGTTTAGCGTGTAACTGCAAGGTTGAGTGAAAATGACTATTCCGGTTCCCTGTAGAGGCGTGAGTTTCAGGTTATTCGGACATTGTATACGGAGCTGTTGTGGGGTGGTAAACGTATAGAGCCAAAAGTTTGTTGTAAATAACTTAGTGAGTACCCCGAGTTTTGTAGCGAGTATTCGGTGCTTACAGCTGTTCTCGTTCGTACCGTTGTGTACCAATATTAACAGACAATCGGTTTTGTCAAAGCCAATTATTTTCACCTGAGTTTGTTTACATATATATAGATTTTTAAAAGATGGATGGGTGAGTTTCTTGCAAGAATGTTCGAAATTGGTTGAGGAATATTTAATGTGGGTTTGGCTATCGGGGGAAGTGAGAAGATATGGAGGTTCTATGTCGACAACCGTGGTGAGATTTGGGGCTTGAAGTAATGGGAGGGGGTATACTCGTTGTACAGTGTATTCTGTGGGTTCTATTAGGGGTATGTCGATTCTTACGTAGATCTTGGATTGGTTGTGTATAAAAGACACATGGGTAATTTGTGTGAGGACGGACATTTCATGTAGGCCGTGATGGGTGTGATAATGTTGTGAGATGGTTTGAGTTAAATTTAGGAGAATTCTAGGGTCTAATATGAGAGGGTGTAGTTTTCCAATTAATAGGGTGTTGATTATGATGTATTGTTCATTTAGGTGGTTCGATATTTGTTGGAGGGTCAGCAGAACAAATGATATTAAATCGTTGGCCTCGGTTTTCAAATGGGTTAAGTTGGTAAATCGGTTTTGGGAAATGAGCTCCTGTTGAAATATTTTTTCTAATTCCTGGGTTCTTGTCACCAGGACGGCTTCATTTTTATTGATTTTGGCCAAGGCTGTTCTTACGGATGAGGTGGTGGCACGCACGAGCGATATTTGCTTTTGCATTAAGTGTAGGTTCTCCGAATCATGTTTTTCAAGATATTCTAATCTTGCGTAAATGTTTTCGCTGTCCTCGGCATCCATTGTTCCGAACAGGAAATTTGCCATTTTACCCCCAAAGTTTACTAGCCCGCGTTTTTTCCGTGTTTTGATATTTAGCGAGAGTTGTAGTCCTTTTAATTTGTAGGTGATCTCCTTGATTATTTCTTTGATTTCTTTTGTCCAGGCGTTACACATGGTATCAGTCTGATATTCCGGTAGGAGGTCACATATTTTTCTGAGGTGGTCCTCACATGTCTGGGTGAACCTCAAGGCTTCTTGTTCGTCTATCACTGTGAGTTGGGTGAAGACTTTCCAGGTGTACTTATAGATGAGTGTTTTTCCAATGTCTTCGAGGAATATGCTTTGGTTGTTTAATGGTATGATTTGAATTTGCGTTGTCCCCAACATTAGTAAGTTCAAACTTAATAGACCAGTGGTCCACATGATTTTTCTCCTAGGGAAGAGTAAAGAGATGGTAGTGTTTTTTTTTTTGTTTTTTTTTTTTTTTTTTTTTTTTATATATAATAATAAAAAGAAAGGGTTGTTGTATAAACAAATTTGTTTATTAGTTTTTAAACATGTTTCTTGAAATAATTCTTTATAAAATTAGTTTCCAAAATGTCCTTTGTTGATGGTCCATTTAGTTCATTGGAATGCCAAAACGTCGCGACTTTTTCTACTACCCTCTTCCTTTGTAGCTCATACAGGTCTGCTGGTATTTCGAACGGCAGACTCCTCCCGTGATATTTCTCGAGTATTTCTGCCACGTCCTCCAGTAACTGGGATCGATGGGGTTCTGGTACTCTTCGACATTTCCTGTTTAGTTTTGGAAAATGTCTCTTTAGGTACTCCTCCAGATGGTACGTGCTTTTCATGTGGTGATCCATCTCATATTCCCTGGCACTGATGCGGCATAGTGTGCATTCGTACCTGATCATTTCCTTTTTGGGTTGAGTCATAGCCACCACGTATTCCACACCCACATATCCAAAAATATTGTCCATGTCTTCTGTTATGGTTCTGGTTGCAAAGTTCTTTTTTTCTGGCTTGTTTTCCAGGTTGATTTTATGTGGGTATCCACGAACGAAGTATATGAGGGGTTTTATTTCTGTTGCGCAATCCATGCTTCTGGTTTTCGGTTTGCCGTTGTTTTTGGGGCCTGCTGAAAGAGGTTTGATTTAGCATGTTTGGTCTGAATAGTTGGTTTGGAAGGTTTAGGATTTAGAAGGTAGACGGAGGATTGTTAAGCTATTGCTTAGAATAATTTTAAACGATTGTGATGGACTCGGCGAAGTTTTTTATCTATCCTTATCGTGCAATTTACGTCGCTGTTGATTTTTATTACCTCATAAGGACCCATCCATATCGGGGACAGTTTATGTAGTTTCTTTGGGTTCCGTAGTAATACCTTATCGCCTACGTGTATTTTTGGGATGTCAATGGTTTTGTCGTATTGCAATTTAGAGATTTCCTTACTATTTAGTAGATTTTCGCGGGCTTTTCTATGGATATTCCTCATTTTGGTTTGCACGTAGGTACAATAATCGTCATAATTGTATACCGGTTCAGGAGGCTTCGTGAGATTACTGGGGATGGGTTTTTTGAAACCATATAACGCTAACACCGGGGGAAATTTGCTGCTTGTCTGTGGTGTATTATTGTATGCCATGGCGGCTTCACCTAACCAATCATCCCATTCTGATGCGTTTCCATCTACTACATTCCTTAAGTACTCGATAAGTGGTCGATGAGCCCTTTCTAGACCTCCATTGGCTTGTGGGTGATATGCCGTGGTTTGAATTTTCTTAATGTGCAGTAGTTTACAGAGTTTCTTAAACATTTCACTCAGAAAGTTTGTGCCTTGGTCTGTGATTAATTTGTCCGGGATCGTATAATACTTTAAAATGATGTTTTTATAGAAGCAATCGGCTACCGTTTCTGCTTCACAATTTCTTAGCGGGAAGCAGTCTAAGATTTTAGTTAAATCGTCCTGGAATGTTAATATATATTTGTTGCCGTTATGGGTTAACGGAAGAGGGCCGACTATGTCCAAGTAAACCTTCTCAAAAGGATGTTCTGCCGTATCGCTTATAACCATGGCATTTTATACGCTCGGCTTGATTTATTTTGTTTGCATTTTATGCAATTCTCAATATGTTGTTTAATATCCTTATACATATTGTTCCACTTATAATGTTGACTTATCCTTTTGTATGTTCTGTGGACTCCTGAATGACCTCCTAGGGGAGAGTCATGGTAGTCCTTTAGGATTGTTTCTATTTCGGCGGGATCGGATATTTCTATGACTTGGTTGTCTAAAATCCCTTGTAAATCATCATTAGTTTCAGATTTGGATCTTAGTCCCGGGGGAATTTCTTCCTTCTTTTTATCCAAAAAGCCTTGCAATTCCTCTGGGGAATTGGACCTAGATTTGGTGAGGTTTTCGTTGGTCTGTCGTATTTCTCGTCGTTGTTGAGCCCGAGTAGTAACGAGACATAGCTTATCCTGTTCTTGAATGGTGTTGGGTGCTTCCAGGTAATGTTCCTTTTCCAAAGGAGTAAAAGGGGCACATTCTTGTGGTGGTGTAGCAGTGTTTTTTTCGCTAGGGATTCGACTAAGGGTGTCCGCGTTTTTGTTGTACTTACCCGGTTTGTATTCAATAGTATAGTCGTATGCCGAAGAGAAAAATTTTCCTCTTATATCAAATACCTTCCAACAAGAAATAATGCAACATTAAGGTTATAAAAATTCTTGAGTTATTTAGCTAATTAAATTAGTTTTTTTTTTTTTTTTTTTTTTTTTATTCTGTTTTTTTCACATGATCTATTCCAAACATTTATTTCAGTTTTATTAAAGGTCTTCATAAACCTCTATTTATTTAAAGAAGCTAGTTATATACTCTTGTGTTTTAAAATAGTATACAAAAATATGTAAAATTAACTGATCTTTTTATTTATAATTAAGTAATATTTGTATTGAAGGAAATAACCAAATTGATTTTATATAATACTTATATGTGTAGGTTAATAAAAGATACTTTAATTCATTTTAACTGAATTTTAGTTTTGCTACTGGACGATGTATTGATTTGTAGTGTACGTTACAAAGAAACTTGTTTTTAAATAAAATAATATAAGAAAATAGGTTTATAACATGGTCAACTGCAATAATAAAAAAAATAAAAAATAAATAGGTAGTAGGACTCGAAAATAAAACAATAACAACAAAAATACTAAGCTGAAACTTATTATTATAGAAAGAGAGAGAAAAAAAAAAAAAAAAAAAAGAAAATATTTGCTCGAAAGTTAGTATAGAACTAAATAAAAAATTTGGGAGATTTAATAATTTGGTGTGTTTTGATTAAATTTTTACACGAAATGATTTCGCTTGTGGTCCTTTAAAAGAGGGTGTCCTGATTTCTTCCTCGTTTGCAGGTGGGGTGGAAGGGGGTCGTAATTGTAGTTGAACCGATGTTTTATTGCGTGGTTTTCTGTTGCAGGATATTATTATTTTCAGGGCACAAAATAGAAGAACTATTAGAGTCGAGCTTAAAACAATACTATTTACTAAACTGTGGGTGGCATGTTTTTCAACCTTTCGAGTTAGTTCAGTGTGATCTAGGGTTCTGGCAAACTCTTCAAGGTCCTTGCTATTCGTTTTTAGGAGAACGTAGTATTAGTGGGGTTCAATTAGGTTGGGAGCTCCGGGTAACGTGATGTTCTCTGGGGTTGGCTTGGGGGGTGCAAATATTCTGATGTTGGGGAGGTAAAAATACGACCTATGATTTGGTGTTTCACTTCCGGGGTTATCCTCGTAGGGGATTTCATAATAGTTTAGCGTGTAACTGCAAGGTTGAGTGAAAATGACTATTCCGGTTCCCTGTAGAGGCGTGAGTTTCAGGTTATTCGGACATTGTATACGGAGCTGTTGTGGGGTGGTAAACGTATAGAGCCAAAAGTTTGTTGTAAATAACTTAGTGAGTACCCCGAGTTTTGTAGCGAGTATTCGGTGCTTACAGCTGTTCTCGTTCGTACCGTTGTGTACCAATATTAACAGACAATCGGTTTTGTCAAAGCCAATTATTTTCACCTGAGTTTGTTTACATATATATAGATTTTTAAAAGATGGATGGGTGAGTTTCTTGCAAGAATGTTCGAAATTGGTTGAGGAATATTTAATGTGGGTTTGGCTATCGGGGGAAGTGAGAAGATATGGAGGTTCTATGTCGACAACCGTGGTGAGATTTGGGGCTTGAAGTAATGGGAGGGGGTATACTCGTTGTACAGTGTATTCTGTGGGTTCTATTAGGGGTATGTCGATTCTTACGTAGATCCTGGATTGGTTGTGTATAAAAGACACATGGGTAATTTGTGTGAGGACGGACATTTCATGTAGGCCGTGATGGGTGTGATAATGTTGTGAGATGGTTTGAGTTAAATTTAGGAGAATTCTAGGGTCTAATATGAGAGGGTGTAGTTTTCCAATTAATAGGGTGTTGATTATGATGTATTGTTCATTTAGGTGGTTCGATATTTGTTGGAGGGTCAGCAGAACAAATGATATTAAATCGTTGGCCTCGGTTTTCAAATGGGTTAAGTTGGTAAATCGGTTTTGGGAAATGAGCTCCTGTTGAAATATTTTTTCTAATTCCTGGGTTCTTGTCACCAGGACGGCTTCATTTTTATTGATTTTGGCCAAGGCTGTTCTTACGGATGAGGTGGTGGCACGCACGAGCGATATTTGCTTTTGCATTAAGTGTAGGTTCTCCGAATCATGTTTTTCAAGATATTCTAATCTTGCGTAAATGTTTTCGCTGTCCTCGGCATCCATTGTTCCGAACAGGAAATTTGCCATTTTACCCCCAAAGTTTACTAGCCCGCGTTTTTTCCGTGTTTTGATATTTAGCGAGAGTTGTAGTCCTTTTAATTTGTAGGTGATCTCCTTGATTATTTCTTTGATTTCTTTTGTCCAGGCGTTACACATGGTATCAGTCTGATATTCCGGTAGGAGGTCACATATTTTTCTGAGGTGGTCCTCACATGTCTGGGTGAACCTCAAGGCTTCTTGTTCGTCTATCACTGTGAGTTGGGTGAAGACTTTCCAGGTGTACTTATAGATGAGTGTTTTTCCAATGTCTTCGAGGAATATGCTTTGGTTGTTTAATGGTATGATTTGAATTTGCGTTGTCCCCAACATTAGTAAGTTCAAACTTAATAGACCAGTGGTCCACATGATTTTTCTCCTAGGGAAGAGTAAAGAGATGGTAGTGTTTTTTTTTTTGTTGTTTTTTTTTTTTTTTTTTTTTTTTTTTTTATATATAATAATAAAAAGAAAGGGTTGTTGTATAAACAAATTTGTTTATTAGTTTTTAAACATGTTTCTTGAAATAATTCTTTATAAAATTAGTTTCCAAAATGTCCTTTGTTGATGGTCCATTTAGTTCATTGGAATGCCAAAACGTCGCGACTTTTTCTACTACCCTCTTCCTTTGTAGCTCATACAGGTCTGCTGGTATTTCGAACGGCAGACTCCTCCCGTGATATTTCTCGAGTATTTCTGCCACGTCCTCCAGTAACTGGGATCGATGGGGTTCTGGTACTCTTCGACATTTCCTGTTTAGTTTTGGAAAATGTCTCTTTAGGTACTCCTCCAGATGGTACGTGCTTTTCATGTGGTGATCCATCTCATATTCCCTGGCACTGATGCGGCATAGTGTGCATTCGTACCTGATCATTTCCTTTTTGGGTTGAGTCATAGCCACCACGTATTCCACACCCACATATCCAAAAATATTGTCCATGTCTTCTGTTATGGTTCTGGTTGCAAAGTTCTTTTTTTCTGGCTTGTTTTCCAGGTTGATTTTATGTGGGTATCCACGAACGAAGTATATGAGGGGTTTTATTTCTGTTGCGCAATCCATGCTTCTGGTTTTCGGTTTGCCGTTGTTTTTGGGGCCTGCTGAAAGAGGTTTGATTTAGCATGTTTGGTCTGAATAGTTGGTTTGGAAGGTTTAGGATTTAGAAGGTAGACGGAGGATTGTTAAGCTATTGCTTAGAATAATTTTAAACGATTGTGATGGACTCGGCGAAGTTTTTTATCTATCCTTATCGTGCAATTTACGTCGCTGTTGATTTTTATTACCTCATAAGGACCCATCCATATCGGGGACAGTTTATGTAGTTTCTTTGGGTTCCGTAGTAATACCTTATCGCCTACGTGTATTTTTGGGATGTCAATGGTTTTGTCGTATTGCAATTTAGAGATTTCCTTACTATTTAGTAGATTTTCGCGGGCTTTTCTATGGATATTCCTCATTTTGGTTTGCACGTAGGTACAATAATCGTCATAATTGTATACCGGTTCAGGAGGCTTCGTGAGATTACTGGGGATGGGTTTTTTGAAACCATATAACGCTAACACCGGGGGAAATTTGCTGCTTGTCTGTGGTGTATTATTGTATGCCATGGCGGCTTCACCTAACCAATCATCCCATTCTGATGCGTTTCCATCTACTACATTCCTTAAGTACTCGATAAGTGGTCGATGAGCCCTTTCTAGACCTCCATTGGCTTGTGGGTGATATGCCGTGGTTTGAATTTTCTTAATGTGCAGTAGTTTACAGAGTTTCTTAAACATTTCACTCAGAAAGTTTGTGCCTTGGTCTGTGATTAATTTGTCCGGGATCGTATAATACTTTAAAATGATGTTTTTATAGAAGCAATCGGCTACCGTTTCTGCTTCACAATTTCTTAGCGGGAAGCAGTCTAAGATTTTAGTTAAATCGTCCTGGAATGTTAATATATATTTGTTGCCGTTATGGGTTAACGGAAGAGGGCCGACTATGTCCAAGTAAACCTTCTCAAAAGGATGTTCTGCCGTATCGCTTATAACCATGGCATTTTATACGCTCGGCTTGATTTATTTTGTTTGCATTTTATGCAATTCTCAATATGTTGTTTAATATCCTTATACATATTGTTCCACTTATAATGTTGACTTATCCTTTTGTATGTTCTGTGGACTCCTGAATGACCTCCTAGGGGAGAGTCATGGTAGTCCTTTAGGATTGTTTCTATTTCGGCGGGATCGGATATTTCTATGACTTGGTTGTCTAAAATCCCTTGTAAATCATCATTAGTTTCAGATTTGGATCTTAGTCCCGGGGGAATTTCTTCCTTCTTTTTATCCAAAAAGCCTTGCAATTCCTCTGGGGAATTGGACCTAGATTTGGTGAGGTTTTCGTTGGTCTGTCGTATTTCTCGTCGTTGTTGAGCCCGAGTAGTAACGAGACATAGCTTATCCTGTTCTTGAATGGTGTTGGGTGCTTCCAGGTAATGTTCCTTTTCCAAAGGAGTAAAAGGGGCACATTCTTGTGGTGGTGTAGCAGTGTTTTTTTCGCTAGGGATTCGACTAAGGGTGTCCGCGTTTTTGTTGTACTTACCCGGTTTGTATTCAATAGTATAGTCGTATGCCGATAGTTTATGATGGAAACGGACTAATCGGGAGGTAGGGTCTTTAACGTTGAAAACTCCCTTCAGTGGCTTGTGGTCGGTATACACGGTGAATTTTCTTCCATACAAGTAACACCGGAAATTTCTGGTTGCCCAAACTATTGCCAATAACTCTCTCTCTATAGTGGAGTATCTTCTTTCTGCTCCGTTTAGGGTACGACTGGCATAGGCAATTGGTTGATCCTTTCCTGGTTCCCCTTGAGAGAGAACAGCTCCTACTGCTTCTGCGCTTGCGTCTGTGGTGAGGGTGAAAGGGAGGCTGAAGTCGGGGTATATTAATAATGGTGGGGATATCAATAATTTTTTTAGGGACTCAAAAGCTATTTCACAATCCTCTGTCCATTTAAATTTTTTGTCTTTTCTGAGAATTTTATTTATGGGTTCCGCTATTTTTGAGAAATTCGGGATGAATTTTCTGTAGTAGTTTGCAAGTCCGAGGAAAGATTGAACTTGCCGTATCGTCTTAGGACGTGGAAAAGACTGTACGCATTTGATTTTATTTGGGTCGGGGATTGCTCCTTCAAGTGAGCATTTATGTCCAAGGTAGGTGATTTCCCTTCTTAGGAAATGACACTTTTCAGATTGTAATTTTAAGTTATGCTCTCTTAATCTCTGGAAGACGGATTCTAATTTGTCATTGTGATCCTTGATATTTTTCCCATATACCACAATGTCGTCCAGATAAACGAAACACTTAAATCCTTGTAGCCCGCTTAACACGATGTTCATTAAGCGTTGGAAAGTTGCAGGCGCTCCCTTAAGTCCGAAAGGAATTCTGTTGAATTCGAAATGCCCTTGTGCCGTGCTGAAAGCTGTTTTTGCCCGATCTCTTTTGTTTACGCATACCTGATGATAACCGCTGGCCAAGTCTAATGTTGAAAAATAACGGGAATGTCCCAATTGATCTAAAATATCGTCGATGCGGGGTAGTGGGAAAGCATCACCGATTGTTAGGTGGTTTAGCTTGCGGAAGTCCACCACAACACGCCACCTTTTTTCCCCATTTGGACTGTCCTTTTTAGGGACTACCAATAAAGGAGAGTTCCAGGGGCTTTTGCTGGTGACGATTATGTCGTTAGTCAGCATTTCTTCTATTTGTTCATCGATTATTGTCCTTTGCTTTTCTGGCAACCGGTACATCTTTTGGTTGGCTGGGCTTTCGTTCGGTCTTATGGGTATTTCATGGGTTAGGGTGGATGTATGGGTCAATGTGTCTCCAGGTAAGTAAAAAATGTCACTATATTCTATGCATAATCCTATTATTGAGTTCAGTTCTTCCTGGTTTAGATTTTCGTCCAGGTCTATATTATCGAAAAGTTGCTGAGCCCTAGTTTTGGGGTTTTCAATAGTATCAATATATTTAGATTCGTGTTGTTGTACGTTGAAGTTGTTTAGCAAAAGTAGGCTAGGCTTAATGGCCGTTAGAATTTTCTCTTTTTCGTTAATGTTTATGATAGGTACTACCATCCGATTTTCCTTAGCTTTTACTAGGCAATTTCCCAGGTAGACACCTGAGGCTAGTTTTTGTTGGGGACATATGAATTCTCCTTCTTTTTCAGTTCTTATTTCTAAAATATTTTCCGCTCGTCCCGGGATAGTGATTTTATCCGGGGGTGTTTGTTTGTTAAATGTTACGGACGTTGGAGCGTTACCCTTTTTTAAAGTGATAAGCTTTGTCCGTGTTGTGATAGTTTTAGTATTGGTATTTAGTGAAAATTCCTTCGTATGTCCTGGTTTTGGGCCAATGGATGTATTGGATAGTACAGGAAAGATATTCGTTGAGTGTTCCGAGAAGGTGATTGGATTTTTGAAGGTCTCAGTTCTTTCCTTGCGAGGGAAAGTTAATATTTGTCTGGGTCCTTCTATATTGCAATTCTCCTTCAGAAAATCGTAGCCTAGTATGCCGTCTCTTGGTATATTTATTTTTTCGTTCAGGACGTGGAAATTGCATGGCAGGGGAGGTTCCGTTAGTATTCTTCCGGTGCATTTTCCTTGTGTAGATCCCATCCCGAAGGCTGTGGTAATTGTCGTCACATCCTGGGTGAGTGGGATTGTAGGTTTAATGACGTTGCTTTTTAAGAAGCTAACTTCTGCGCCGGTGTCGATTATCAAATCAGCTTTTCCTCCTTTCACTATATCTATTGGTAGCTGGGCGGTGCATATTCGAGGTAGTTCGGGCTGACATCTGGGGTTTTCTTTTGGTGTTAGATGGCAGCCCTGTTTAAGTTTTCCGATCGTGATCCAATCGTTTCTTGTGGTATTGATTTGGCCTTCGATTTCGATTCCCACTGTCTCTTGGTCCGACATGCTTGTATGTCATGACCAGGCCTTTGACAGAAATCACACCGAGGTTGAGCATCGATCCTTTGTTGGAGGGTGTGTAATTGAATTGTGGAGGTTTTTTGAGGTCCTGTGGTTGCGCAGTTTTGTATGTGGTGACCGTAAACTTTACATTTTGTGCAAAATGGTGTATTTCTTCGCATTCTACAATCTGCGTAAGTGTGGTTTGGTTTATTACAAAAACCACATTGTATTGGATAGTAGTTGGGGTTTCTCTGAGGTCTGTTTTGTGTGAATTGGGATGGATGGGGGTAGAATTGGTTTGGTTGAGTTTTTGGGTAAGATTTGTTGGGTTGAGGTTGGTGGTGAGCTGGATTTCCTGTAGGCTGAAATGAGGGTCCCTTAGGTTGGGGTGGATTATTGAATTGCCTATTTGGGGGGGGTTGATAGAAAGATAGTTGTGGCGGGTTCAGCATCATTAGGTGTTCGGCTTCTTCAAGCTTTCTTGCTTTTTCCAATAAGGCAGACAATTGTTTGTCTTCGCTTTGAAGAAGGAAAAATTTGTGATTGGGGTTTATTATCCCGATTTTGAAAGTATAGGTTGCCGTTTCTTCCAGATCTGCCTCAATTACTTGGGCCGCTTCCCCACTATGTCTCTCCTGATTGCTTGAACAGCATTCCTTATAAAGGTCTTTTACCCTTTTGCCAAATGATACCAGGCTTTCTCCAGGTACCTGCCGCAATACTCGTAGTTCGTTGACGAGAGTGAGGTGAGGCTTCCTGTTTACTAACTTAGATCTTACTAAAGTTTCTAATTCCTTCAGATCCTTATATTCTCCTTCCAAAACTACAGATGCCTTGTAGCGGAATCGTATGGGTAAAAGTTGTAGGAATATTTTTGTTTCATCCGGAGTCAGGCAAGCCATGGTGTGAGAACAACATTTTAAAAATGAATTTATTTCGTTTATAAGGTTGGGCCCGCTTTCTCCAGTCAAAAGAGGGATACCTGAGCAAACTAAAGTGTTGATTTTGCTAATATCTACAGGCATTGTGAGGTTTGTGGTTGCTACGGGGTTATTAGGGGTAGTTTTTAAGGGAATGTCCGTAGTCTTGTTGCTGTCAAATCCCGAGAATGAATTGGATCGCCTTTTAAAAGCCTTGCCAGACCGCAGGAGACCTGTTTGGAGTGGAGGGATATTATATAATTTTTCTATTGAACTGGACGGTATGGCGCCTTTAACCGCGCTGGCCTGTTGTTTTTTGGGCCCAAAGATCTGTTTAAATTTTCTGAGTCGTGACTGTTTGTCAGGTGTCGGGGGCCTCTGGATTCTTTCTGGTGGAGGGCTTGTTTCCTCAAATGAAAATGAGTCGATTAACTCAGAGAACTCTTGCAGTCCTGGGGTTAGGGGTAGTGATGCTTTGCCTCGACTTATTGGGGTTATGGAAAGGTTTTCCTCATTTCCTCTGGAGTCATGTAAGGACATTAAGTTAGGTTTTTTACTAAGGGTAGGTTCGTGAGTTAGTAATACCTTGATTATTGTAACTCAAATATTCGTAGATCTTACGTTTCGAGGAATGCCTTTAGATATTGCGACAAATAAAGGATGTTCTTATCGTGTAAGATCCTACCGGCTGCGCCAAAATGTTATGTAGTAAATTAAATCTTCCATATTAGCCTTTCCTTGATAGAGGTAAATGGGAAAACTTGTCCAGTTCCTTATTTTAAATTTTATATTCTTTTCTCTAACCAAGGGGTATGTTAAGAGTAAGATCAAGTAATCCAGGGAGACTGATGTATACGAGCTACTACATTGATTGTGTGTAGGGGTGTTCTGAGTATGTCAGATTGACAATTATACTACAATTGTTTTAATACTTTTTAAATTTTATTGCCCTTCACTGTTTGTTGACAAAAAACAAGAAACAAAACTTAATTGAACAACAACAAAAAATTATTGATGAGCCGTTGTTCGATTGCATTTCCATGTTGGTTCGGCGGCAGAAGAAGTCTTCGGTAGGTTTCGCTTCCACTGGAGACACTGCAGCTGCTTTAACTTCCTTATTAGTTCTCTTTTGATGCGAACGTCCGTAGTTGCAGTTATTCTTTCATGTAATTTTGCAACCTCTGTTCGCATTCGCACACGGACGCCACCTCGCCTCTTGTTCTTTTTACCCCTACCGTCGGGTGTCTTTGGTGTGTTGGTTGTTTCTGGAGGGGGAATGCACGGGGGAGTTGGTGGGACCGTTTGTGTCAATCGTTTTATTATTTCCGCTTCCCTCCTCTTAATTTGCCGTCTCCGATATTCCACTAGGGAGATGGGCTTGGGTCCCGCAGTTGGGTGTGCTGCTAACTCGCGTTTTAGGTCCTCGGGGGACATCGCAGTACCTGGGGGTGAGACATTTTCTTGTTTCTTTAAATAAACAGAGAATTAGCTTAGGGGGGCTAGCCACTGGGGCTTGCCAGACTTACCTCTTTGGGTAGTGGTTGGAAGGGCACCGTGTGATGTGCCGGATTATTTTTATGCCTAAGTAAAACTGGGGCAGATTTGTCAACCTGTGGAGAAAATGGTTTAGAGCGTTCTGATATATTAACAGAAAAAGAATGTTTGGTTTGTGGTGAATAAAAGTAAACTTACTCCCTTTAGCAGAAATTTCCAAATTAAAATCTTATGTTTCACTATAATCACTGATCCAAGATTTCTAGTTTTCTTTACGGAATTAAAATTTACAAAATTATTCAGTTTTTCTTTAATTATTTTGAAATTTTCACAAAATTATTCTAAGTTTTCTCTTTAATTATTTTTCAATTTTCACAAAGTTATTCTAAGTTTTTCTTTAATTATTTTCAAATTTTCACAAAATTATTCTAAGTTTTTCTTTAATTATTTTTTAAATTTTCACAAAGTTATTCTAAATTTTTCTTTAATTATTTTCAAATTTTCACAAAATTATTCTAAGTTTTTCTTTAATTATTTTTTAAATTTTCACAAAGTTATTCTAAATTTTTCTTTAATTATTTTCAAATTTTCACAAAATTATTCTGTTTTTCTTTAATTATTTTTTAAATTTTCACAAAATTATTCTAAGTTTTTTTCTTTAATTATTTTTAAATTTTCACAAAATTATTCTGTTTTTTTCTTTAATTATTTTTAAATTTTCACAAAATTAATTTTAATTTTTTTTTCTTGATCGCTTTTTGAAGTATTGGCCGAATTCGGCCGGTCTCAACAAGCGATTTTGCCTCTACCAAAAATAAAAACCAGACTCCCCTATTTTAAATTTTCACTTCTTTATATATTAATAATTCTTACTCCCCCTTTTAGAATTATTAATAAAAACTCAGGTAAGCACATCTTCACTAAAGTTCATTTCCCTCAGTGAAAATATGCTTTTGTTTAGCTTTTCAATTTCTCTTCCAAAAAAAAAACTGTCCCAACGCATTTATTTTCACTGAGGTTCATTTTCCTTAGTGAAAATATGCTTTTGCTTATCAAGCAAAACATACCTTCACCGAGGTTCATTTCCCTTAGTGAAAATTAGGCTTTTGCAAGCCGTGCAAAATGATTTTATAGTTTTTTTTTTCTTTCTTACATATTATATATACTTTTATTTTATTATTTTTTTTTTTTTTTATATTTGTTATTTGTCTTAGTTTTTTTTAATTTGTTGTAAAAACATACATACATACATATACATATATATATATATATATTTTCACATCAAATTTCTTATAAATTTCCTATATCCTAACAGGGTGTCTGAGATAATTTCTTATTCTTTTTATCGTTATTTAATGTCGGGCCGGTGTTTGTGGACCCGACACTGGGGAGTTTCCCTGTTGTGTTGCTTCCCACCTCCGCTTTTTGAAACATTCCGTAATAGTATGACCTCTTCGGCTACAGAAATCGCAAATCATATTCATATTATATACTGATTTATTATTTCGTTGGCTTTCATTAGTAGTATTTGGTCGGTCGTTAGGGGGGTTGGTTTGCGGTCGTACATTTGTTTGTTGATTATGGAGTTCTCTATCCGCGTATTTCTGGGTATTATTATATCGATTATATAGGTGAGTGTTTGTATTAAGTGTTCTAGAGTTAGTTGTCTGGGAGTAGTTTCCGTTATGTGGTAGTCGATTGGCATACCTTGTGTCGTTTGTGGAGAATTGCTGCATTCGATCTTGAGGGCTGTAGGTTCGTTGTTGATTTCTTTCATTTATTGTGTATTGATTCGGGTTTTGTGTATGTGAAAAGGTGCGTTGATTAGTTGAGTGGAACAAAGTTCGATTGTTTTGAGGGTAATTATTGCTGATTTTTGGGGTGTAGTTATCTCTAGTTTGCTGACATTCTCCAGCATCATGGTTATATTTTCTACATAGGTTACAAAACGGTGTATTTTTTCTCTTAAGGCAATCTGAATAGGTGTGCCCTCTTCTTTTACAGAAACCGCAAGTTACGTTAGCGATAGGATTATTGGTGTGTGTTGGAACATAACTATTTAACTTTAAGTTAGTTGTGGCGTCGTTCATTTAACTTTGCGTTACAGGGTCTGGAGATGTTAGTAAATTTACTGCGTTTCCTCTTGTTATATGGGGGTCGACTGTGTTATTTAATTGTTGTGACAGAAGAGGTAATTGGTATGCCATCGTGTGATTTAGCGTAGTTTGTTGAAGTCTTTCCATGTCTAAGGCCTTTTGAATTAATACATCAAGGGTAGCCTCAGAAATAGTTAGTAAGTACTAACATAATAAGGGGTTGCTAACGCCGCCTTTTAAAGCATTTTTTGCAAAATCTTCTAGTTGAGTTTTTACCGCTGTTGATGTAATTCCGTATTTTATATCGGCTGCTTCTTTACAGGTATTTAACTGCTTTTTAATTCGCGTTATAAATGTGTTTAATTATTCTAACGGGTATTGCCTAAGGGTTATTAGCGAGTTCACTAAGTCCTGATAAGCTTCTCGTGGTAAATATGTCCTATTTAATAATTTTTCAGCTTCCTCAAAGTTAGCGGGTGTATTGGAGGCTACTAATTGGTAAGCCTCTCCACGTAACCTTGTGGGATAAATTTGCGTAAATGCTAACTGTTCTTCTGCTGTTAAGCATTGCAATACCCTTTCACAACAGCCGATGAAAGTTTGTAGTTCTGAAGCAAGTGTAGGACTTTGGTTCCCCGAAAATACGGGTACTAATTGAGATGTCAATTTAGCTACTTTAATATAATTTTCTGCCATAGTGAAATTTTCCTTTGTTTCCGGTTTTTTATTAAAAGATTGTTCTGAAATAGTTAATTCAGAATTTTCGAGAATAGCACTCAACCAGGGGAATTCAAAATCAGAGTCCTTTAGAGTGGAATTTGCTTGAAATGAGTCGCTCAAAGTGAAAGATGTTTGAGGTGTGTCGTTTGAGGGTAAGTCTGTTAAACCTATGGCACAGTTCAACTTATTTATTTGTCCTAACTTAAGAGGGTGAGAGAGAGAATGAGAATGAACTGAGAATGAATTAAATCAACAATTATCAGAAAGTGGTATCAAATAGAAGGCACGATCAAGAATAGAGACTAGTCCAACAAAATCACATCCTATGTCACCAAATCGCGATTACCATAGCGGTATATATAAGGAATATGATGATAGTGATTGGGAACATGAAAGACGTAGATCATTTGAAAGATTTTCAAAATTGAGAGCAACACCTGGACGTAAAGTTGAAAACGCGATGGAAACGTAGATAAAAATGACATAAATAACATCAAATCAAATCAAGCTCCAGTTTTATGTCCACAAATGGAAACGCCAATAAATGAAAACAATTCAGTTAATATGTGTATAAATAATGATAAAATGGAATATTTAAAGACTCATGATATAATACAAAGTATACCACCAGTTGGTTTGTTTTTAAGTCCAAATGAACGTTTAAAACAAATAAATAAACGTCTAGCTGTACTTAAAAAACGAATTTGTCTTTTAGAAGAAAACTATGAACGCAATTATGGTTATCGTCTATCACAAGCTGAAAAATTTGGTGATAGACAAATTAAAACTGTATTTGCGGAAATGAGTAAATTAAGAAAAGAAAAACTATCAAAAGACAATATCAAAAGAAGAACGTGAAATAGCACGCCCATTATATGAAAGGTATCGTACTGTTATAAGATTATTGACACGTAGTGCTTCAATATCAGCAAATGGTATAGGTGTATCAGAATTACCAACAATTTTAGAACATGAAACTATGGTATTTACAAATGATTCATTTCTAAATGCAATCATTTGATAGTAATCAACTAATAGTATCACCAGAAGCAAGTGGTGCATCACAAACATTATCAAGTACATCAGATTCACAAAATGATAACAATATTTCAATATGTTCACTAGACACATCAAATGATACATAAGATCTAGGTGAAAATATACATACTCTCTTTATTAATGAATTATGGGAAAATTTAGAAAAGATGCGTGAAGAAAAGAAACAGCTAAAACATACTAAACAAGAATTCGAAGAACTTTTGGAAATACAAAATGGTAGGAAAATGTTAAAAACTGATCATAAAACTATTGAGGATACATATTTACAATATGAACGAAAAAGGGCTAAAATTCGCGTAATTCAAGCATCTATAAGAAAACACCTCTCGAATTAACTAATTCTCTTAAGATAGATGAATATTAATTGTTTTAGTAAGTTTAGAAAACTATAAGCCTAATAAATTACCTTGATTTTCAATAATATTAATAATAATATTAAACATTCCCCTCCGGGAAATGTTTTCAAAATAGGGGGGAGGAAATGTTAGGAAATTCTAGGTTAGATTTAATTAATTAAGACTATTATTTATTATTATTTAACTATTTAAAACTATATTAATTAATTAAGCTAAGAATAAAATGGCGCTATGTATTAAGCGACCAATTAGAAATTAGACATATATTTAAAAAAAAAAAAAAAACAAAACACTCCCTACAAATTAAGAGAGTGATCTTGCTCTAAAAGAGCAAACTGCACTATGATAAAGCTCAAAGCTTTAAGTTAAAAATAAATACCTCCCATATGTAAAGGTATTAGTGTAAGTGCAATCAATCATATGCAAAAAATAATAAACTCATATAATTAAAAATATTACCGCATCCCAATATGAGTAACTTATAAATTGGGTATAGATTTAATGGTATGGGTGAAATAAAATTATAGCATGAGAAAAACATGTATCTCATGCTAGAAAATGCACTATAAAAGAAAGTGTTTTTCTTTTATAGTCAGAGTGTTTTTTAGAGAATTTCCCGACTAGCAACACCAGCTGAAACCGGCTCCTTTTTGCTAGTAGGAAAATATAAAGTTTTTTAAATTAAAGTTTTTAATAAAATCTTAGTAAATTTTTGTTTTTTTTTTAAGAAAAAAGACTTTTAACACGTTAAAGTAAATCTTAGTAGTTTTTTAAGAAAAAAGACTTGGTAAAATTTTTGAAGAAAGAAATAAAGTTGTAGTAAACTGTTTTTGTAATAAAGTTTTATTAATAAAGTTGTTAGAAAGATTTTATATGCGAGAAAGACGTTGAATTATTTAATGAATTATCGGTAAATTCCCAGAAACTGGTTGAACCCGTAAAACCTTACCAGCCATAACAAATAAGAGTAGACCAGGACCAGCAACGTTCGTGTGGCGTATAAACCGAGGTAAGTTTACTAACACAATCACGGCATAAACGCTTCCGGCCATCTGTTAAGGGGCCCCAGCGAACCACCTGAGAGTTGACCGGCAAAAACACGTGTATTGCCATCTCAGAGCCCTAAGAAAATATCAACTAGCACGTATCAACAACGATTTCACTCCGGCACTCCTCTGGGAGGCCTTGCAACGACACAAAGGTAAGTCAGGCAGAACCCCACGGGTTCGCCATACCTTAACCCTTTACAAGAACAACTAACAACAAAAATGTCTACCTTAGAAAAACGAATATGTTACCCGTGCCCCTACACAACGAGGGTCTGAAGAAAACTCTGGCCGCCGATCCCAAAGCAGGACCAAGGCCTATTTCAATCGAGGAGTATAGACGTCGCCAACTGAGGCGCAAAGAAGAGATCCTGCTGAGTCGAACCATACTAGCTTCCACTACCCAGCGGCCATTTCCATCCCTGGAAAAATCCACGCCCGGTGAGGTGGAAAGAAACCCGGAAAAGCCGATAAAGCCAAAAACCAAAAGGCGAAGAGCAGGTGTCCGGGTGCGTATACGCACTATTATAGCGTGCCTCTATGAAGAAATAGTCGCGGAAAAGGACCAGAAAAAGAAAAGGCAATTAATCCAGCTGCTAAACCAATAATAACAAAAAATAATTAATTGTAAATTATATTATTTTAAAATAAAAATAAAAATAGAACAAGGGAAAAAACATAAGAGCTAGGTGTTTAATTAAAATTTAAATGGGTAAAATTTCTGAATTCCGCTCCTTCTATTTATCTCCGGGTGAACAGGCTAAAATATAGGTAAATAACCCTCCATAACATAATTTTAGCATGTTTTTATTGTACTCAGATTATATAATTTCTGAAAAATATTTGGACAGTAGTAGTATATCAAATATAATGAGTGAATATGGGCAATGTGTGGATATTGAATTCTTTTGTGGAGCACCAAAATAATAAATTAACAGATGATGAAGAAGAAAAATCAGTCGATCTCTCATCAGATCTTGGAATGAAATCTACATTTGAATTGACAAATATAATTGAATTTTGGATAAAATTAAAAAATGATTATGAAGAACTTTATGGAAAGGCAATGAAAATTTTATTGCCTTTTTTAATTACATACATGTGTGAAGTCACTTTTTTATCTATGACTCTGATCAAAACGACATTAAGAAACTGATTAAAACTTCGGCTTGCTGTAAGTGATATTCATCCAAGAATAAACAATTTGGTAGATCCAAAGGAGCAACAAATATCCCATTAACCGCTTGCACTTCGTTTTATTCATGTATATGTTGTTAGTAAGTTTAAAATTAATTAGTAAATGAATGGAAATACTTGACGGTTCTTGTAAAAACTAGTTTCAGCTTTTATAGCATATAAAGTTCAAGCATAAGCTACAATTAATATTCATGTTCCCTTGCATGATAAAAAAAAAAATTTTACAGCTACCTTATGTAGTAGCTTTTGAATACCTGCCAAAGTTTTATTTCTAACAAAAACCACTGGTCCGCGAAGCGATTTTTATAAATTTCACCGTTCCTTGGGCCAGAAAAGGTTAAGAAACGCTGACTATAATTGTTGGGGATAATCTTCAAATTGAACTAAATAATTAAAAATTAATAACACTATGAGATTCAAAAAAACAATACCAATATGGTAAAAATTCATAGAGAAGTATAGTATACGTTTTTCCATCATTAAAAAAATCAGAATTATTTTTAAAATTATCATTTAAATTAATTTCTAACATTTGGCTTGTATACCATATATGTGTTGTATTATTATCGAAATCTGTTTCAAAATATTTTAAACTTATATTAAATAAAATAAAAATTAACATTGCATAAATTAATAGTTTTAATATTACTAAAATATGAATGAGAATCATTAGATCATGAGATCGATTATTACGTTCATAGTCCATATGATGTGAACCTTTCATTCCAGTAAAAAGTGCTTTATGTTTAATATCAGCTGATTTTTCACTTTGCATACAAAAATGCTGGCAGAATTCAAGTGCTATTTCCACACGGGTAAACAAGTTTCCGGAAACATTTTTGTTTTTAAGATAGACTGGCAAGAAGTAAAGGGTAAAATTCGAAGTTAATGTCTCTACACTAAAATATGTGAATATGTGTTGGTAAAGTATTACAGAAACGTCAGTTATTCATTCAAGATTCCAATTTCGAAACACCGCCTTAAGGTGGCTATAGACCAGGGGTGGCCAACACGTCGATCGCGATCGACCGGTCGATCGTGAAGCCAACTTTGGTCCATCACTTTTATTTTTTTCGCCTTTGCTTTTTTGCAAGTGTAATATTAAAATTAAAATGATAATTTCACTTTTAACTGATACAAGATAATTAAACACTCTTTAATGAATAAGTAAAAAATAACCAACAAAGTATCGACAAATATAAGCGATGCAGCACAATTACTTGTTTTCATTCGTATGGTTTTTAAGGATTTTACAACTTAGGAACGGTTGGGTATGATTCCTTTGAAAGAAAGAACTAGAGGTGTAGATATATTCAAAGAATTTGAAAAATTGCTGAATGACTTAAAAATGTCGCTTCTTAAATTAGTTTCAATAACAACGGATGGCGCAGCTGCAATGATAGGTAGCATAAATGGATGTATAGGACTGTGGAATAATAAAATTGTATTCCACTGCATAATTCAGCAAGTGTTAGCCAGCAAAAGACTAAATACAAAAGAAGTAATGGACATAGCTTTTAAAATTGTTAGCTCACTTCGAGGAGATCCTCTCAAACGATGTCTTTTCCAGCTGTAGCTGCATCAAGAGCAACCAGGATTACTGCTCCATACGGATGTAAGATGGCTAAGCAGAGGTAAATTTCTCCAGCGATTTCGAGATATATTGCCTCAAATAAAAGATTTCCTTCGAGAGCAAGATCAAAAATGTGATATTTTAAATAATGAAACTTGGCTTAGTCATTTAGCATTTCTTACCGATTTTACTTTAATGTTAAGTAATTAAAATTTAGAACTACAAAGAAAAAACAAAACATTAATTGATATGATTAGCAGCATAGATGCATATAAAGCAAAATTCCTTTTGTTAATCGAAGATTTAAAAGAAAATAACCTTCATTTTCCAAATATGGGGGATAATTTTATTAAAAATAAAAATATTACTTATGAAATCGGCAAATATGTCACGGAAATCGAAAAAGTAATAGAAGATTTTGAGGTAATATTCCGAGACTTTGAAAAAAGGAAAGAAGTTGTGAAATTTATATCTTTACCCTTTAAAAAAGAATTAAGTGTGAAACGCACTAGTCAAAAAATTTCAGACACATTTCATATGAAGCAAAAGGCATTGAAAAATGGAATCATAATTTTTCAAACTGATTTAATCTTTCAAGCCAGAAAATATTTGGATATATGTGAATCAGGAAAAAATATCCGAATATCACCAAATGCAGCGAATACATATATTTATTCTTGTTTCAGATCTACATATCTGTATGAATCCGCATTTTCATACTTAGAGTTGACAAAGACTAAACAACGGTCTGTCTTGACAGATACCCATACTGAAGACTCATTAATATTATCTTTGTCAGGATATACACCTAATTATGATTCATTAGTTAGAGAAATGTCAGTCTTTCCATTAATATTAAGGTAGCAAAAATTATTATTACTCTTGCTTTGTTTAGAATTCAAATAAAAACAGAAGATTTTAAAAATAAATAAGGTTTATTATTATACATCAAATATTCTAAAAAATCTAAAAGTTATTTTCCACCAAGAGTGGTCACCATCATATTCCCCCTCCATTCCTATTCTGTAAGAATGAAATTCTAATCGCTTTTCTGAACCCACCTATAATAAAAGCATTTAAAACCTTTTTCTAGCCCCTTGCGCTTCGCTTATAAGAGTAAGTCGATCGCGATACATTTTTTAGAAAAAAGTAGATCTTATCTTATCCGGTCTTAAGCGGGGTATTTACTATATTTCCGAATCAATGATTCGGCTCTTAGCTCCCATTTAAAGTATATGGAAAGCACGAATAAGAGAGAAAATATCCAACATGTTGAATATTTTACTCACAAATGATTCAGCCATATACTTTATATGGGCTGAGAGAGCCGAATAATTGATTCATATTTATAGTGAATACCCTGCTTTATTCAATATCCGTGCAATATTTTTTATTCTCAGCAGAATGGTGGCTATAGACTACAAATAAAAGTGGACAACTTTTGCTTCCTTTTCCATATAAAAACCTGTTTTCTGGGACTTTTCGGGTGGATATTAAACATGTTTGATATTTTTCTGATTTTTAAGGTGGCTATAGACTACAATTAAAAGTGGACAACTTTTGCTTCTTTCTCCGTATAAAAACCTGTTTTCTGGGATTTTTCGGGTAGATATTAAACATGTTTGATATTTTTCAGATTTTTACATGCTCTGCACTAATACACTCACAGGTAAATTTATTTTTCAATTTTTCTTTTAGTAGTGCACATCGGTTCTTGCCATGTGATATTTTAAGAGATGGGGTTACAATGTTCGTGGGTTTGTACTGTAAAGTTTTTTTTTCAGGTTAAATGATAAGCAAATTTAGTTTTATTTTTTCTAATGGATTAAGTTAGTATGCAAGTAATTATTCAATTATTTAATTAAATAAATAAAAAATTATTACCTGATAATATTGAAGAAGATACACATAAAAATATATTCAAAGAAAATAAATATTGAGCAGCTTAATTCATTACCGATAAATGAAACAATTACATCTAATATTAAGTTTAACCAATAATATTTAGGAAAATTACCCATTGAAAAATGAATTTTTTTCTTTGAGTGTATTATTAGTGGAGGGCATGTAAAAATCAGAAAAATATCAAACATGTTTAATATCTACCCGAAAAGTCCCAGAAAACAGGTTTTTATATGGAGAAGGAAGCAAAAGTTGTCCACTTTTAGTTGTAGTCTATAGCCACCTTTACCTTTCACATCCGTTTACAATAGAAATCGACAGATGCCGGCCTCAATGTAAATACCCTCATTGCAAAAGCTGACTTCGAAAATATTTTGGGCTTCGTTCATTATACAAATTCACGGAAACTCTTAAAAGAGCTTGGAATTATGCAGCTCTATTTTTATTGCGATTTTTATATTCTTCACTTTTTATTTTCCCTTTACACAGCTAAAAACTCATGTAAAAACTCACGTTCTGATTATTCCATAATTTTTTAAACAATTTACCTCAAATATGCGAAGAAGAAAAAGAAAATATGTTCCTGTCTTACTGATTGTCGAACCTTAACTAACCCTTATTTTCTCCTTAAGCCCTTTAGCAGTGTTTTCTCATCGAAAAACAATTTATTGGTTTATTAAAACATTATTATATGTCAAGATGTAGATTATTTAACACCTTCCCGCCAGTGCTCACATTTGTAGTTCACGGCATTAGATGGCTCACTAATTCTTATTTGGTTTCATGGTTTCATAATGTATGTGGTATTTACAAAGAATAGCAATTGTGCGTTAAAGGAGACACGTGCGGATCTGGATCCTCAAGTTGCCAGATCCTGCCTTAGAATTATCCAGGACCTCCAATTTTTTCCTCTTTTCCACAGTTCATTTTCGATTCGTCTGAGTACCAGAGTCATTTTGGAAGATAGTTTTTATTTCTCTCTGATGGTTTGACTTGAAATTCACATAAACATTCGATGCTCCTTATATTTTGATAGGCATACAAAATCTGGCCATTTCTACTTTAGACAGTTCCTCTAATAACTGATAACTCTTATAATTTAATGTATGAGACTGATACTGGATTTATTTAGACCTTTTATACTATAGTTACAGCTAAATTTTATATTTAAAATGAAGAAAAAAAAATTTAGTTATTACATTTATTAGTTGTCATGTCTTACTTAAGCTATTATCTAGGAAAAATTTTACAAATTTATTTAAAAATAAATTACAATATTTTAGGAATTCAGGAAATTCAAGATTTTACAATTTCATATGTAATTTTAATTTTTGATTTTTGTTTTTTACATTAAAAATATAAGCATTATCCACTTAAGTACATTTATAACAAATATTTACATTTAAACAACAAAAACTTTATTATTTCTTATTAGCTACATTCAAGAACGAAAAAATATTCTGGCAGTGATATTAAAACTTTTTAAGTGATACTAAGTAAAAAATTCGAAATAGTTAGCAAAAAAAGTAACATTTTTCAGTCCTCACTGAACTTGATAGCAGTACATTTTCACTTACAATGCATGCTATATTGAAAAAGCAGTAAATGGTGACAGTAGAAGATGTTTTCTATATTTGAAAAAAATGTTTAATAAATAACAGAGGATGTTAATTTTTGCTTGGAGTAAGCTTATGCAGAGTAATTGTATTTTTTGTTAAATATATCAAATATTAATCTACTTAACATAATCTCACCCTATTTTTCTAAATTATAACTATTTATTTTTTTTTCTATTAAATAAAAATCATGTATTTTAGCTCCTACTATAAATTTTCAAAAATGTTAAGAGTATATGTTTGTATCAATTTAAAAAATTCTTTGTTTTTTTAATAAAATTATTTAAAACCTTCAAACTTGAAGAGTCTTCTAAAGTATATAGTTCAGTCAGTCAAATTGAGTCTTAAAATTTGTATGAAAAACTAAAAATTGCAGTTTTAACCCTTTGCACTCCGTAGGCGCCGCTATTACGCCAATATGGATCAACTTATTGCTTCCTACGGAAGTCTCTCAAGTTGGATGGAAATATGTATAATCAATGCGTATATCCTCCATAAAACCATCAAAAAGCAGAATGAACAAGAACCAAAAACACACTTGAAATTTGTGAAACAGTTGATAGACCAACTAATAGGTAGTTTTCGGGTGGCACGTACAAAGAGTTGCAGCAGCATTTCCGAAAAAAAGGTTTAAATGGCAAACTTCATGTTATGCGAAGAGGTACAAAAAAGGACTGTGTAGTGGGTTCCAAGCGAAAAAGTAATTCTGGAAGACGTGAAACAACCGAATATTGTGACATATGTCTAAATAAGCCACGGATGCACATGGGAGATTGTTTCTACAGATATCACACTATGTTGAATTATAAAATTTTAATTTTAATTTCCATTTCTTTTATCACAAACTACATTAATTAAATAAATGAAAAAAACACCCGAAGCGAAAAGGGTTAACTTATTATTAATAAATTTAAAAATAACAATTCATATCTTTCAAATTGATTACTAAAGTATACGAGATCACTCTGAATTCAGGACTACATTGTTTTGCTTTCAGTAGTTAAATATATACCAAGATTCTTCAAGTTAAATAAAAAAAAAGAGATAGGATGATCTAAATTTAACAAATAAATTAAGCTAAATCAATGATATGACGATATCCTGGATGATTTTAAAAACGTTCTTTGTTCTCAAACTCCTAAATTATAATATTTATTGGTCATTAATTTTTTTAAATATTATCTAGAATCAATTTAAGTAAATATACTAATTACAAAAAATAAAATCTATTTAAAAATTATTTTATCACAAGTAATCAAAGTGCTTAGCCAAAATTAAAATTTTGACTACTTTTGGGGCAAATCCATCAAATATAAACATATTCAAAATTCTTTTGACTGTCAAACAAATGATGAGAATCCCGGAAGTGGAGCTCGTGATCTTGCCATATTATTAACTATAATATGGCCTCCATTTAGGCTCATAACAGCACTACCTTCAGGCTCAGAGTCTGTGTAACTAGAATAATTTCTTACGGGTTTCTGTCGCTTCCATGATTGCCGTAAGGAATCATTAATGTTTGCATAATGATTAACAAATGAATGAGGATCCGAATGTGTACTTTCATTTTCACTTTCTGAATTCTAAAAATAAAATTTTAAATTATTTTTAAATTTCTTTCGATAATATTAATACAAAATTTGTTTGAAAACATTTCTTAACCTTCAGTTTGCCACATTATAAATATTTTGAGATTAAGCTTTGAATAAAATTTCAACTTAAAATAATATTAAAATGATAATAAAAGGAAATTCAATTTTTTTCAAAAAAATTTACCTGCGTATCTGTGGAACTCACTTCTGAAGGTTTTTCAGTAACACTAGAATCATCTGGATTCTCATCATAACATTTAAGGCTTTCTTCATCACTGTGATAAGCGACAGAGGCAGGTGATGGCCTAGGTGGACTTTTCCCGAGTGCTGCAATTGATGATGTTCCGTGTACTGATTTTCGTCCTAATGTACCTAATGCCCGCCTACTTAAAGTTCCAGCATTGTTAAGAGTTCCAGTAACTGCTGTATGACGAGATCTATAGAGTTCGAGTGCCAACTCCTGCCGTTCATCAATTGACATTGCAATTGATTCTTCTAAAGTTTTCTGTACCTCTTCTAAGAATATATTGAAAAAGAGTTTAACTATAAATAAATTTGCATCTTTAAAATATTTAAATTGTTCATTATTAAATTGCTGTTCAAAAAAAAAATGTTAAATGAAAATCAAAGATACAACGATGCATTTTTTGGTCGAATGGGTTGCTAAATTTAAAAACACTGTCGAAACAAGAACTAAACTGAGCTGATGCTTTATTCAATTTAAGTAAAGAATAATTTGTTAAAGTTACTCCAAAAGACTGTGATCGTTAAAATTAAAATATGAAATGCATCACAAATATTCGAAGTTTTAAATTGTGGATGTAAGTCGACAAAAATACTAACATTTAAACTCAGAATCATCTTATTTTTGTTAGCAAACACATACACGATATAAACTTTCAAAAAATTTCTTTGAATATATGAAAGTTTTTGTAGCTTGAAACTCGTGTAAAATCTGCCGTTGAACAAAATAAAAACAATAGTGCGTCTATTAAATCACTTGTTTCTAGATTCAGTTAGTTATTCACATTGTTGGCTAGAATAAATAATTGGTTAGCACAGGTCAAATGAAGTTCCAAAGAGCTTTTGAGAAAGAAATTAACAATTTCAAATTTTCTAATACATTTCTTTTTATTTTGAAACTTTTTTGCTTTACGTAGAGTTTTTATAAAAATGATTTCCGAGAGTGAGTTAGCAGTTGGGATGACCTAAGTAGGAATTGATTTTAGTAAATTTTTTTTAAATTACTTGTTGTATTAATAATTGTTTGCTCTGAATTTTGTGGAATTTTTTTTTGTTTTGAGGATATGTGATAGTGACATTATCTAAAAATTACAGGCTTTTTGCCTGGGGCAAAAATAGAATTTGATAAAATCTTTTTTGATTTTTCTTTTTTTTGATATGTTATATAAGCATTTTTATAAAATTCAATAATTAAATTTAAAAAGTCAGTAAATTCTTACCATTAAATTTTAATCCCCTAAAACGCTGTAAGCCAACTTAGTTAGACCCATTCTTAACATGCAGAACTACACAGAAAGCCGCTTTTGTATGGAGAACTCTGTACATAACTGGTTGAAAATGTGTAGTAACTACAGCCTTTTAAAGTCTGTAGACACAGAAAATTGAGATCTATTGTGAATTTTTTCTTATTGGATCCTCCTGTTTTGTGTATCTCTAGCTCGGTTTACTTCACTAATATCCATTATTTAACTTTATAAAACAATTTACATGAAAAAAATTAAAAACTCAACTTTCCTTTAATTTTTTTAGTTGAAACACTTTTCAAACATTTAACAATCTGCGACATCTGATTTGACATTTCAGATCATATGTTTTCAGATTTAGACGCCATGTTTCTTTTGTCGTCATGTACAGACTTTGCCTGTTAAGAACCGATTTTTTTGTAAGGACGACTACAACATTGTTAAGAATGGGTATACCTTTTAAAATTATTTTGTTTAAATCCCGTAAGTATGCAATAGCAATGGTATAATATATTTTAATACAATGATATTGCCTACTCACGGGCTTTAATATATTAATTTTATTATCTTAATGAAAAGTTTTGACATAAATATTAGGAATTTACTATATTTAAAATTTACTATAGTATTTTTACTTTGACAGATTTATAAAAATGCTTATATATTATACCATTAAATACATCTCCTGGCCCTTATTGCAACAAAATTTTATTTACACGAAATCTGATCAGCAAAGAATTTTGTTATCAGACTTTGAAAATTATAATTCTACAGAGATAAAGAATTTGCAATATAATGAAATTGTTGTCTGGAAATTGGAGTAGTTTGTTTTGTAAAGGAATTTAAATTTTATTTCTCACGGGCATATCCAGATAAAATTTAGTATATAAGGAGATACATTTGAAAATGTAAATGAGAAGTTTTTAATCTGCGAAAGGTGCATGATGCCATGATAGGCCGTTGCATTCAAAATCAATCCATAAGAACTTCTCCTGTAAAACTTGCAATTTACCTAAGACGCGATAGTAGATAGCAGACGTAATTGCAAGAATACAAAATTTGGTAAAAATATTTCAATCTTATTATATAAATTATTTTTCTTATTTCCCAACAAAACATCGGCGTAATAGCCATATTTAGCAGCCCTATAGGGCACAGAAGATGGATATTATGTATGTGGTCATCATTTAACTTATACCCATATATAATATTATAATTATACCATGGACAGGTATATCAGTCATTCAACAAGAAATAGTAAAAACATTACAGTTATTAATTACCAAGCAATTTCGACCCAAGTTCCAAATTTTTGAGAAAATTCCCTTCATTACCAAAACGCAAAAAATTTGAAATAAAGCTTCCAGGTTTATGCATAGGTTGAATACTAAAGCTCAATCAAAATTATAGTAACTTTTTTTTTAAAACGTTTTTATGCATAGTAACTTACGTTTATATTTATAACTTTTGCTTTTAACACATAAGATGGCTATAACCATTATAATAATAACGATCGATGTAGATGCAAGTGCAACCATAAACCAAGTTTGTCGATAGAATGGCTTATATTGTAAATATCCATATTCCAGATATAGTTTCGATGGTGTTAGGATTGAATCTTTGGAATAGACTGGATATGATATTCCATACTTATTGTAAGCTATAGCTCGAAAGGTATATGCTGTTGATGGTAGTAAACTTTGATAACTGACAGTAAATTCTTGAATTGGACCAGATGTTGTACGGGAAATTGTTTCCCAACGTGAATCATCTAAAAGGAAAATATAACAATTATATATTTTGTTAAAAACAAAAAAAAACAAAAATTTGGTTACATATTAAAAAATGAAACATTATTCGGAAAAATAAAAACAAAAATTTTTATAAGCCCAAAATAATGCATGCTATTCCATCCTCTTTTAAAAATATTTTGCCGTCCACTTTATTTTGTTACCTTTTAACGCATACTATTGAAAATTTGTTTTGGGTCTTTTTTATTTTTCACTGAATTTGCCATTTTTGTTTCGCCAAAAGAATTTTTTATCATTGATTATTCAGTAATAAAAGAAGTGATAAGAAAGTTTGGCTTTTGAGAAGGAAACGAACTTGAAACCTATATTCTAACCGTATGGCAAGTTCATGACTAAAATACACAAAAAAATTCAAAAAAGAAGTGAGACATCTATATATAACACCCTACCTTATTACTGTATTGTTTCATATTATTCTTAATTGTTTTGTTTTTCAGTTAATTTTTTGTAACGAAATTCTTCTCGCGGGTTTCTACATGAGGGAACTCTGCATGGTAAGCACACACGAAATTCTTAAATGGAATTTTGTAAAGGAAATTCCTAAACGAAATTTCTAACACGAAATTCCATTACAAAAATTTAATACAAAAATGTAATAATTTCTTATTACTTTGTCAACTGTTGTTTTTAATTTTTCTTTTGGTTAATTCTGGTTTAAGTGTTAATAACTATTGTTAGTTGTTTCTTATTATTGCATATGGCTTTTTTTTTATTAATTATAGTTTTTTGTTGTTAACTTTTTTCTTTAAGAAAAATTGTTAATTGTTGTTTTTTTTGTAATTATTTTATTCTGTTGGTTAATTATTGCTTTTAGTGCCAACTATTGTTTTTAGTTTTTAACAGTTATTTCTTTTGTTAATATTTTTTCTTTAGTTAAATTTTTTTTAGTGTTATTTATTTCATTCGTTGTTAATTTAAAGTAGATTGCTATAGGTAAGAACTTAAGGAACTTCATTCCTACCAGGCATCCTTGATATCTCATTTACTTTTTGTTTATATTTGTTACTGTCAGTTTTTAATAACACCCTCAGCATGCAATAACATAAAATTCTTGTTTAAAATTACCGAAGATTTTCAAAATACATCACTACCGAAAAGTACTAAAGGAATAACAAGAGAAAAATGAAAACACTAAGCCTACGCCAATGGGAAACAAAAACGGGAAGTGTGCCTTAAGTGTATTTGTATTTAAACTTAGTACTTTTTTAGGAAAAAAAGAGAAGTTTTGTATAACTTCAAAAGTTTTCAAGATTTTATTTCATCTAAATTAAGTAAATTGTTTTTTCAATAACATTGAAGTTTCAATTAAAATATAAATTTTTCAAATTGCACAAGAGGTTTTAAAAAGTTTAATAATTGATATTAGAGCTAATGATATTGCTTCAAATGCAATAACAATAAATACACAATAATTTTTTAATTCAAAGAAGCGTTTCTGAGATATTTGCATTTTCTTTTATAGGTCTATATCTTAGAAAATTATGAATGAATTCTGAGATGTATTTTCTTTTATTAGTCTATATCAGAAAATTCTCAAGGAATTCTGCGTTAAAGGATATCTAATGACATATAAATAATACAGGGAAATATTTTACAATAATGTAGATATTAAGATTTATCGATGTAGTTTATTGGTTTCTTGGAAAAAATCGATTTAGTTTTGTGAACACGACCTACTTAAATCCATGAAGGCATAATTTCTGAAATTTCAACCACAATTTTACACCTTTATTTACATGAATTTTGAAAATTGCATAATAGTTAAGCATTTAATATATTTTTCAATTTTCATGAGTTAACTTTCTTGAACTGTAATGGACACCTGCTCAGGAGCATGGAATGATTGGACAACAATTACAAAAAATGAATTACATCAAATGAAAAAAAAAAAATTTAATAAATAATAATATTCAAGTTAATCGAATGCATAATCATTATACATAAAATTCATCAGTTAATGTTGATCTAGGTTTTGATCCTTTAGCCGAATTAATGGAAAATGAAGTGTACATGATGTAGATTACTGTAACATTACGTAGCACAACAATTAAAATTCAATAATCAACAACAAATTCACCCCAGGTAAATTATACTCACTCAAATTGGCTGGTTTGCCTAATGGGTGTTCAAGTTATTATGAAAAATTTTCAATTCCAATACCACCAGGTATTCATTAAATTATTGTAATATATTAGCAAATTAGTAGGCCGATACCTAAGTAGGCGAGGAGTTTACTTGGTATAAAAGAGAGGAGCTGTCATGAACAAAGTTAGTTGAGTTCGGTTTTCAGAACGAGCGGTTCTAATGTAGAAAAGTTAATTATTGTTTATATAAAGGTTCTAATGTTTAATGGTTTAATTAATGTTTTATTGTAAATAAATATCAAGAAAAGATATAACATTGATGTCAGAAGTGGGATTCGAACAATAAATAATAATGATGGAGAAAAATATCGAGGAATTAACTGTCAATGAAATTAAAGGGGAACTCCGAAAACGTGGAGCACCGACTACTGGTAAGAAGGTGGAAGTTTTAGAGACACTCCGTAGTCTAATGGAAAATGAAGGAATAAATTTGGACGAAATTGTGTTCCAGTTAAATGGTGGCCAAGAAAGCTTAAGTCGAACTGAGCCAAATGGGATGAACGAATTGGTTAAAACGTTACAGGAGATGATAAAAAAACAGGAAGAGTCGATAGAAATGATGAAGGAAGATATCAAGGTAATTAAGAATAATCAAGGGAGGATGAATCAAACGGAACACAGAATGAGTGAAATCGAAATAAGATTGGGCTTACTAGAGTCAGGTGTTCAACGAGAAGAATATGGCGAGTGTTTACCATCAAAAAATTTTAAGCCGCCAATTTTTGATGGGGAGATACCATGGCTAGTATACAAAATCCAGTTTGAAGCAGCAGCTAAGGTTTCTGGTTTAAAAGAGAAGGAAAAGGCAACAGCATTAGTTTTGTCTCTGAGAGGATCGGCAGCAGAAATGTTACAAACAATACCGAGGAAAGACCAAGAAAATTACAATCTGCTTATCAAAGCATTGAGATATGGTGATATGGTGACCGTCATTTACAGCAAGTGTATCGGATGCAGCTTCGTGCTCTAGTTCAAAAGTCGGGGCAGAGTTTACAAGAACTTCAAGCTAATATAGAACAGTTAACCCAGCTGTCCTATCCAGAGCACGGACAAGAGTTCCAACAAGAAATTGCTGTTGAAATATTTGTGAATGCAATTGCGGACCGTGATTTACAGCAGGCACTCCGATTAACAGATAAGAAGACTACAACGGAAGTACTGGTTTTTGGTTTGGCTTACGAGGCAGCCAAAGAAGCATCACGAAATACGGCGCGATTGCATGGGGTAGCTGTTAATAATGAGAAGATGAGGAATCTTTCCAGGTTTAAAGAAGAAACTATGTGTTGGACATGCGGGGAAAAAAGTCATATTCAAAGAAATTGTAAAGAAGACAGGTGGAAGACTAATAAGAGAAGCAGAGAAGACGCCAGTCGAAAATGGCGACAGGTGCCGCCGGAAAACTAGGTATCACCAATTTTAGGAGGCGGAAACTGGGGATTAAAGCTGACGCCTCAAGAAAAATTGTCAGCGTTGCTGGATTACGACAAATAAGTGAAAATCTAGGAGTAAGGGGAAAAATTAATTAAAAAAATGTCTTCATCGCAGTAGATACAGGCGCTTCAAGATCGATTTTAAGTTCGGATCATGTAAAGGATGGATGGTTAAAAAAGAAGGGAAGCTGTGAATTAAGGACAGCAACAGGAGACTTAGCAAAAGTATATGGAGAAGTAGTACGGGAAATTACCCTGGGTAATTGGAAATTTTCTCAAAAATTTTTAGTAGCAGATATAGTAGACTGTTGCATACTTGGTCTTGACTTCTCGAAGGCACATAAGGTAAATTTGAATATTAACGAGAAAACCATGCGTTGGGATGGGCATGACATTCCAATGAGTCTCGGATTCAATGAATCTGATGAGGTGAAAGTCATCGTTCCTGGTGAAGGGGTGCTTACTATTTCTCAAAATGAGCAGGCAATGAATTTGGTTGAACAATTTTCTGGAATATTTGCAAAAAATGATATGGACTATGGACGAACGAGCTTAGTAAAACACAGAATAGTGACAAACAGTAATGGGCCAATTAAGCAAGTTTATAGGAGAGTACCATTAGCAAAGAAAACGGAAGCAACAGAGATGATTAAGTCAATGCGAAGGGAAGGTATAATTGAAGAATCAAACAGTCCATGGCGATCACCAGTAGTGATAGTAAGAAAAAAATATGGTAGCAGTCGGTTTTGTGTGGATTATCGGCAGCTCAACAATATTACAAAAAAAGATAGCTATCCACTCCCTAGGATTGATGACACCTTGGATACACTTGCAGGGTCTAAATGGTTTTCAGCTTTGGATCTGAAAAGTGGATATTGGCAGGTAGATAAGGAAAAAACGGCATTTTCGATAGGCAATGGACTTTGGCAATTCAAGGTTATGCCTTTTGGATGGTGTAATGCGCCTGCAACCTTTGAGAGGCTAATGGAAAACGTTTTGCGAGGACTGATAGGAATAACTTGTCTAGTATATCTGGATGATATTATTGTAATAGGGAAGTCCTTTGATGAGCATGCCAGAAACTTGTGTGAAGTTTTTAAAAGAATACAACAAGCTGGGTTGAAGTTGAACCCTAAGAAGTGTGAATCATTTAAGAAACGAGTTCCATTCTTAGGACATATAATATCTGAAGAAGGTATTGAAACTGATCCGGAGAAGGTTATTGCAGTGAGAGATTGGCCAGTGCCTAGGAATAAGGAAGAATTACAAAGTTTTTTGGGATTGGCGACTTATTATCGAAAGTTTATCAAGAATTTTTCAGATATTGCCGGGAGCTTGCATCAGCTAACCGAAAAAAAACAGGTGTTTGCATGGACATCCGAACGCCAAAGAAGTTTTGAGAGGATAAAGGAAGAGCTTTGTACGGCACCTGTCTTGAGTTATCCAAAACAAGGTACATCGTTTATATTAGACACGGATGCTAGTAACAATGGGATTGGTGCTGTTCTGTCACAAAACATTAATGGAAAAGAAAAAGTATTAGCTTATTTTAGCAAACGGTTGTCTAAAGCCGAGAGAAACTATTGTGTTACTCGAGCGGAATTACTGGCCATAATCAAGGCTACGAAACATTTCCACAAATACTTGTTTGGACTTAAATTTATGTTACGAACAGATCATGCATCGTTAAAATGGTTGTTGAATTTTAAGGATCCTGAAGACCAGATAGCACGGTGTATAAGGCGTTTACAGGGATATGACTTTGAAATTACCCACAGAAAATGTAGTATGCATAAAAACGCTGATGCTCTATCTCGTCGACCTTGCAGGATAGACTGCAAATATTGTACTTCAAAGGAAACTAAAACTAAGGAATCACTGTTAAGGATTATGATAAATGACATTGACGACTGGAATAACAAAGATTTTTGTGAATTGCAACGAGAGGACGAAGATATTGGCTTAATAATTCAGTGGAAAGAAGAAGGAGTTCGCCCAGAGTGGCATGAAATTTCGGATAAGAGTGAAATTTTGAAAGGTTATTGGGCACAATGGAAATCAATACTCATTGAAAATGAAACGTAAATGGGAAGCGGCGAGCGGAGCATTCCATATACTGCAAATAATAATTCCTAGGATAAAGGTAGGAGATATTCTCAAAGAAATGCATGATGGAGTTTCAGGAGGACACTTGGGAGAAAATAAGACTTTAGCGAAGATCAGGGAAAGGTTTTATTGGCTTAACATGAGAGAAGATATAGCGGAATGGTGCCGAAAATGTACACAATGTGCAGCTAGTAAGGGCCCGAAGAAAAAACAAATAGGAGCCTTACAGATCTATAATGTAGGTTGCCCGTTCGAACGCATAGCGATTGATATAGCAGGCCCATTTCCAGTTTCCAATAACAACAACCGTTATGTGATGGTGGTCATCGATCACTTCACTAAATGGCCTGAAGCATACGCTATACCAAATCAGGAAACTAGGACAATTGTTGATCAACTAATAACAAATTGGGTAAGCCGATTTGGGGTACCTTGTGAGATACATTCGGACCAAGGAAGGAATTTTGAATCGGAAATTTTCCAAAGTACGTGCCAGTTATTACACATTAAAAAGACAAGGACAACCCCGTTACATCCACAGTCGGACGGAATGGTCGAACGTTTCAATAGAACTCTACTAGAGCATTTAAAAAAATGTTGGCGAACATCAACAAGATTGGGATTCTTACATTCCCCTATTTTTGATGGCTTACAGATCTGCTGTGCATTCAACAACTGGATACTCACCAGCTAATATGTTGTTTGGCAAGGAAATTCGATTGCCTAACGAATGCCTTGGGACCAACTACCCCTGAATTTTCATTTGCTGCTTAAAGGTTCGGCTCTTGAGTGGTATCTGGACTATGTTAGTTACATGCCAAGAGTTCTTTGGCCACAGCTAAGTGCAGCGCTTCTAGAAACCTTTGACTCCTTCACGAAGGACGCTGACCACCTAATGGAGATGTTGTGTAAGAAACAACAAGACAATGAGTCAGTGAGCCATTATTTTGCTCGAGTAACCAAGCTTCGCCAAGGAATAAAAACACCAATGGAAGAAAGGAAATTTATTTCCTTGATTTATAGGTACCTAAGGCGTGATATTGCCCACCAACTGAACATCACGTACATGTCAACAATCACGGAAGTGAGGCAATGGTTCTTGGTGATAAAACATCGAGGAGCACCAATATGCAGACAACCACGGATACTTCCAAATTACACGAGATTGAAATTTTGGACATTAAACCTCAACATATGATTTTGTGTTAATTAATTAGTTTAATAAACTTAATTTTTTTGGTTTCCACATGGAAAAATTGACTCCTTTTTTTGTATCTCTTTATTATCTCTAAATTAATAAATGTTATAATGATGCATTAAAAAATTTTTTTTTATTTAAGATGTCCTAACCCCCCTAAGTCAGTCGGTACAATCACGGGGCTTGAATTCTCTTTTTTTTCTCCCTCTTATTTACTTTTTTTCTGCTTCTGCGATCTTCAGCCCCTTTTAATTCGAGCCTAACGCTCTTGTTTTTGAAAACTCCCCTTTTCAGTAGCGAGATATGGACCAGTGTGTCTATGGCAAGAACCTTTCCATTACTCTACCCATAGGGATAGATATAGATAGTGGAGTCAATGAATACAAAAAAAGAGGCAAAATTCATAAGTTTTAAAGGACAGCTCCGATTTTGATGATTTTTTTTAAGCTAGTGGGCTCCGCCCCCTGCTCGCTTCGCTCAGTCACCACTGTTCTAATGCGTCTTCTTACCTGCAGCTTGTAACTCATTTCCAAATGTGCTTCTTTTTGTTTCTTTAATTTTCAATATATATAAAGAGAGACAAAAAATAAAATTCTCGCACACCAGACTATTTTTTTTTTTTTACTATTTTGATATTATTTGAGATCAGAAACTTTTTGGAGCGGGGCGGAATTATCAATATTGTTTAGGGAGTATTCTAGTTTAGGAATTCCAAAAAATCGTCTTCTTTTGCAAATTTTCATAGTAACCCTTTAACAAAATGTTCCCAATAGGATTTTTAGAAATTCAAATAATTTTCGGTGTTACAGCTCATTTTGTGACGTATTTAGTGCTCAGTTCAGTTCAGTCTTTAAAACCTTAAACGCGTTTTTCTCGAAACTACTTTTTAAGAGCGGTATTTACGATATCTCAAGTGTTATCTAACCGATTAACTTAAAATTTGGCACAAATATTTTGTATATACTAGAGTATGCGGCTATGAAGGGTTTTTTATTCAATTTTCTTTTTTTAAATTTAAAATAAATATAAGATTCTTTATATATTAGAGCACGGGACTGTCACGAGCTTTTTAATAAAATTTTTTTTTTTTTTTTTTTGTAAAATTCCGAAAGACAAAAAAAAACGTGACTTTTGCTTTAAACTGTCCCTATTTTGTGAAGAAAAAATTTTTTCTAAAAAAATCTTCGTAGTCCCATCACCACACCTTTCTTGAAGAAATAAAAAAAAGTTTGTTCCTCATATTACTGGGAGGACTGAAATCATACACCACACCAGGACACGAGCCCCACTTTGTCAGCCTGCAGTTTTTCCAATTTTGACTTTTTTTTATACTCTTCAATATAAATAAATAACGAGCAAATTTTTGGTAAAATTATTTAATGGTTTTTCTTAATGAGGTCCGAAGAAACACTAAACATTCGGGTATCTAAAGTAGAATACCAATAATTTTGATATTTATATAGAAAATTCAACTTTGTCTCTATTTTTTCCAAAAAGAATTCTAAATATATGAATTTTAGTATAAAAATAAATATTAAATGAAATTTTTATAAATAATTTAATATTTACATCATAAAAATTTGATGTGTCGAGAAATATGTGAGTCGCTCAGAAGCCAATGTGGATAAGTCCATTTTATCATATTTTCTGATTTTTGCGAATTTTAATAGAATAAATAATATATTTCTTAGTCCTAAAAGGATTTACTCATACTTTCATTTTTTGTAGGTCAAAAAACCCTTTTTTTAATAGCCTCCGTATGTGTTATGTATTATGAATGCATTAAGAAACATTAATTTTCTTAGTTTCCATTTTTTCTTATGTTCTGATTTTTGCAAATTTTAATAGAATAAATAATATATTTCTTAGTCCTAAAAGGATTTACTCATTTTCATTTTTTGTTGGTCAAAAAGCCCTTTTTTTAATAGCCTCCGTATGTGTTATGTATTATGAATGCATTAAGAAACATTAAATTTCTCAGTTTGGATTTTTTGGACTTATCCACATTGGCTTCTGAACGACTCATGTATGCATTACATCCCAGCAGGAAATTGTCTGAGCTTCCAATGGAAACAGCCAAAAAAGCCTTAATATACCTTAAATTCTAAGGCATTTGTAAGGTGTCGCATTTTTATTCGTTTATAGGCACTCATGCCTTCCTATCAAACTAACACATTTAAAGTTATCACGCGTAAACATAACAACTATAAATGTGTGATTAAAATGAAGTTTAGTTGACATTTCCGAAAGTAACCGTATATATATTTAGAAAACTATTTTTGTCTAATTTAATTTAATATGATTATTGACAGTATATGGTTTAGCTAGTTTTTAATAAAATAATACTTAAACAAAAGTTGTGATTTCGTTTAAGTTAAGTCTTGTAGTAAATTGTAGTTTGTATCAAATAATTTGTTCAATTGTGAATTAACAGTGTTGAATAAATACAATAATTAATTATAAACTATGTTTCATTGATTTCATTTTTAATTATTTTATTTATTAAATATATTTATTTTTAGACTTACACTTACGTGAAAGAAGGATGGGTATATAACACATGGTGATTATATAGCATATGCTGTTTCATCACTATGCGTTATACATCCATCTCTCTTTTACTGATGAAATATAAAATATATATATATTATAGCAAGATTAAATCTGCGCATGCCCAGAAATAACACATATACATATGCAAAGGCATTTTATTCTTTTTTGGTTTTTTGTCGATGAAATTTCATCTACTTTCTATCCTAAGCATTTGATCATACATTTTTGGGTCACACCTGTATTAATATCAAAATTATTGATTAAACAATATAAATAATTCTTTCCCCACTCCAAAAGGTTTCTGATTTCAAATAATATAAAAATAGTAATTTTTAAAAAAAATCATCAAAATCGGAGCTGTTCTTTAGAACTTTCGATTAAAATGCTTTATTGACTCCACTAACAGCAGCGGATAGCGAGCTAGTTAGGTCTGCCGACAACGCGACACCTGGAAAATCGTGCCTATTTCGGGTCCTCAGGGGTATGTACCCCTACAAAAACATATGGTCACGTAGCAAATTGTGAGCATTTTGTGAGCGCCTGTAGCAGACTACATAATATGAGCTATGACTTTTTAATTTTCTTTCGATCTTAAAGGCTTTAGCCTTATATTTAAAAAAAATTTAGCTTTCATTTATAATCTTAAAAACTTTACTTAAAGGTGAGAAAAATCACTTTTCTTTTAATTTGATCTCCTCCAACTTCGTTAAATATTTATTGATTTATAAACGATTGGCATAAATAATTTAATTTAGTTTATTTCATCTATTAAAATATTTAAAAAGTGTGTTGTAAATACAAAACTTAACTGAACTATTTATTTGAATTCGGCCTTATTTATAGGCACATAAATTAATGCCTACTTTGGTTTTAACGCCAACTAATTCAATGAATTTCTGTCGCCATATATATATATATAAAAGAAAAAATAAGAGCTTTTTAAAAACGGTCATCTTCAATCAATCAGAAAATTATTTTCTGACATAGACCAATAAAGAAAATGTGCTCAAAAAACCGGTTTTTTGGAATATCTCAAGAACAAAAAATGATTGTGATTTTCGAATCCCACGACGAAAAATTACCCTTTAAAACATCTTTTTATTGAGCTTAATTTATTTTGTAGACTAGTGTTATAGTGCCAACTTTTTATGTATAAAGACGATTTTTTAGTATATCATTCAGCAGCTACCATGCTAATATTATTTTATTGTTATTGACTTTATTGAAAATCTCACTTTTAACATTTAAGAAACATGACAAAACGCACATACTCAAAACGGAAAAATCTTCAAATTGCTTTTTTATGCATAAAATATTTTGCAGGAAAAAATACTTACAAATATACCCATGTTCCTTTTCTAATCAGCATGAAAAAAGAATTCAATATTAGAACTACGACTTAAAAATAAATTTTCAATTATAAAAAAACAAAATAATACGCATTTTTATAAAACAAAATAAATGAAACTTACCTCGTTTTTTACATTCAATGTAATAACCAAGTATTGGTCCTTTTCCCGAAGGACCATTTAGCCAATGCAAATCAACACTTGAAATAGTTTTTGAAAGTACTAAGTCACGTGGTGCTACAGGTGATCCTTCTTGGGGTCCTGTGGTTACATTTTCACTAATTGAAGGACCATAATCTATAGTCTGAGCTCGTACTGTAATTGTGTACGTAATTTCTTCTTCAAGATTTTTAATTATCAAACTAGTTCCAACTACTTTTTGCTTCACTTGTTTACTGAATTCTAAAAACCAATAAAAAAATTTGATTAACCCGTTTTCTGCAAAACTAAAAGAGTTTTATTATGACTACATAGCTAAAAGCTCAACACATAACTCGTAGTATAATTTGGTATTGATGTTTTAAATGACCACAGTTTTACTTTTTCATTAGTTTGTTTTATTATGTTACAAGTTATTTTGATTTATTAATTACTAGTAAGGTCCAGCTCTCGGAATTTGAGAGACTTTCCTGCATTCTAAAATTATGGGAGTTCCTAGAAATTACTTACTTTGTAGACTTGTAATTGTAATTATTTAATGTATAATACCTAAAATTAAATATCAAATATTTCTAACGTAAAAATTTATAGTACCTTGTAGATGTATATTCTATAGTTATACTTATGATTAAATGAAAGATAAACTAAATTGATATTCTGCACATCTCTGTGCCAAGGGCTACATAAATATATAATTTTTATCATATAACCGAAAAAAAGGTGGACAAATTAAAGTGCTTGCCGTTTAATTATATAAATAGATATAGTTTTATTTGGACGTGATTGTATCAATTAATTACATTTATTCACATTTGTTATTAATTACTATTAATATTTCAAAATATTTAATCCTTTTTTAAGAAAATAATTTATAAAAAACACATTAAATTGTTGACTGTCAAATTGTCAGGTAGGTAAACTGAAATCATAGCCTGTTTCACTTAAAACGAACTATTATTTATATCCGTTTTATTTTCCAGCAAAACAAAAAACTATTTTCCCGGGAAAAATGACTTCCGCTATGGTAAGGCTTCAAATGTTTTGGACAATCATTGTATATTTCACTTATTATTATTTATTATAGGACGCCTTAAGCCTTGCGCAGACCAAGGCGTTTGTAGCCGCTACAGTAGCGGCGTTTGTAGCTGCTACAGTAGCGGCTACAGACGCCGATGAATGGGTGTATCAAAATCTGGTTGACAAGTTTTTCTTGATGTAGGTTGCTATTTTTAGTGGAATATTCTCTATTATTATTGACTATATTAGTTTTGTTTGATTATTATTGTGAGTTAAACTTAAATATTGCTAATTTTTGTTATTACTGTTTACAGTTGATATTTAGTGTTTATTTATGCCTCTTGCTATTAAGTTTTTTTTTATTTTTGCTAATAATTGCTATGATTTGTAGCAATTGTTGAATTTATTTTTTTTTATAGATCTTTTCTTTTTCTAAATAAGACTTAAATTCTAAATATTATTTTATTAATTAATTTTCTTCAATATTGTGAAGATGCTATTAACGGATTCAAATCCAGAATCTTCTTTGAGCTATTTTGATAAAGAAATGGAAAATGGACATCAAACAATTAATTATCTAACAAATTATAAGTTCAATTATGATAAAGAAAGGTAAATTTTTTTTATCTTTTTATCTTATTTGTAGCCAAATAATTTCTTATTTGCTGATCCGCTTGAAATGCTATTGTTTTATTGAATTATGTAAAAGGGATGCTACACTTCAACGTAAAAATAATTTTCAGTTTGTTTTTATCATAATAATAAATAATTGAAAAGTAAAATAAATCAAACACATTTATTAGAAAAATTATGTAAAGATTTTGATTGGACCTATCAAGATGTTCTTGTTTGTCAGGTAAGTTATGTATTTTCAAAGAAAGTCCCGCAAGAAATAATCCTTTATTACTTTATTACTCATATAGTGTAAGAAAGTGCAACGGAAAAAATTTTTTGGATTTGGGTTTTTCTAAGCCATAAAATACTTGGAAACATAAAACTAGTAAAAATGTGTTTCTGTTTTATGACTTAGAAAAACCCAAATCCAAAAATTTTTTTCCTTTTTACTTTCCTGCAATATATGAGTAATAAAGTAATAATAATAAAGGATTATTTCTTGCGGGACTTTCTTTGAAAATACATAACTTACCTGACAAACAAGAACATCTTGATAGGTCCAATCAAAATCTTTACATAATTTTTCTAATAAATGTGTTTGATTTATTTTACTTTTCAATTATTTATTATTATGATAAAAACAAACTGAAAATTATTTTTACGTTGAAGTGTAGCATCCCGTTTACATAATTCAATAAAACAATAGCATTTCAAGCGGATCAGCAAATAAGAAATTATTTGGCTACAAATAAGATAAAAAGATAAAAAAAATTTACCTTTCTTTATCATAATTGAACTTATAATTTGTTAGATAATTAATTGTTTGATGTCCATTTTCCATTTCTTTATCAAAATAGCTCAAAGAAGATTCTGGATTTGAATCCGTTAATAGCATCTTCACAATATTGAAGAAAATTAATTAATAAAATAATATTTAGAATTTAAGTCTTATTTAGAAAAAGAAAAGATCTATAAAAAAAAATAAATTCAACAATTGCTACAAATCATAGCAATTATTAGCAAAAATAAAAAAAAACTTAATAGCAAGAGGCATAAATAAACACTAAATATCAACTGTAAACAGTAATAACAAAAATTAGCAATATTTAAGTTTAACTCACAATAATAATCAAACAAAACTAATATAGTCAATAATAATAGAGAATATTCCACTAAAAATAGCAACCTACATCAAGAAAAACTTGTCAACCAGATTTTGATACACCCATTCATCGGCGTCTGTAGCCGCTACTGTAGCAGCTACAAACGCCGCTACTGTAGCGGCTACAAACGCCGCTACTGTAGCGGCTACAGACGCCTTGGTCTGCGCAAGGCTTTAAGATACGACATTAACATTAAAACAAGTTAACTCTAGATTTATAGCCCAAAAGCTATTTCAAAAATAACGACTGCAGAAACTTTGAAACCAGTACTTTACACACAATCGTATTTGAAAATACTCATTTATTGTTCATCATTCTCTTATTTTGAACTAAGTAAGACATAATTTTCCCCTTTTAACAGTTAGTCAAATAGCCAGCTTCCCGCAACTTATTTGACGCCTTATTAAATAAAAGAAAAATATTAAATACTCAAACAAACCTATACTCACTTTCATTTTCTTCAGTTGTTTCGTAAGTAATAAGATAACCGAGAATGTCACCGTTTCTCATTTTCGGTGGTTCCCACGATATTTTAAGACTTTGCATTGTTATTTCATCAAACCGTAAATTTATCGGTGGACCAGGTAATCCTTGTAATGTCTTTACCATAATTGGTGATGAACGTGGACCATCTCCTGCCGGATTAAATGCTAAAATTTGTATACGATATTCTGTAAATTTATCTAAAAAAATTAAGCTATGTGAAGTTGAAGTAGCTGGTACAACTTCAATTTCTTCTTCGTGTTTTCTACCCTCTTCCAATTCTTGGGGTGAATCAATAACAAAATAAAATATTTTATAACCGAGTAAATCGCCATTTTGCATGTTTTGTTTAGGTGGTTTCCATATTAGATGTACTTCAGTACTTGATACCGGTGCTGCATCAACAGCTCTTGGTTCACCTGTTGGGACTGCTTCACCAACATACACAGCAACTGGTGGCGTTGATGGTCCTGTACCTTGTGAATTAAATGGCAGTACAACAATTTCGTAATTACGATCCTGTGTCAAATCACTTAAAACAATTGAATCAGATTCTATTCCCATTATATCTTGTTTAGGTGTTGCTTGTATGGTAGTAGGAATATCAGATATTGGTTGAAATAATACACGATAGCCACCAGTAATTGAATCACCATTCCATAGAGCTTTTTCGAGTGGATTCCAGTGTACACGGACACTTGTTGTTGTTATCGGCACAACCCGAAGACTACTAACACCATGTGCTGGAGCTGCTGGTAATGTTAAAACAATTATACTTTCTCTGCTAACTGATGACGGACCCAAATCATTTGTTGCATATATTCGGAACTGATATGTCGTATGGGGTCGTAAATTTATTGCTGTATAAGCTGTAACTGTTGGATCAACACGCTCAGGTAACGATACCCAAGGCCCTTCATTTTCTCTAACTTGTACAGTATAATATCTTAACGGTGCAAAACCATCACGCCCAGGTGTCCAACTAAATGTTATTTGATGTGCTTGTATTTGACTACGTGAAATTTGTGGTGTAGATGGCGCCTGGGGTCGTTCACGGTTGTTTGTTGTATAAACCAATGCTGTCGCTGTTTTACCCCAGCCTAAGCGAGTTTGGGCTGTAATACTAAATTTATAATAGCGCTCAGATAACAATTGTATTGCACGAAATGTACGATCGGATGGTGGAAATTCACGACTATAATTTAAATTGATGCTACCATTTAATGAATATGTCACCTGATAAGCTAGAATTTCACCATTTGGTTCATCGGGTATGTCCCATATAATTCGTACTGTTGAAAAAGAAACATCTGGAAATGAGACATTTGACGGTGCACCTGGTGTATCTTCAAATGTTTGGACCCTAACAGCCGGGGAACTAAGTGCTCCGTCACCTAGACGTGTATATGCTAGAACTTGAATATGATAAACAACATATTTCTTTAGTTCGGTAAGAGTTGTTGTAAATGAGGCATTATTTGATATTTTTTTATGGTAAACATGTCCACCACGGCTAACGGCTGCATAGAAAATTTTATAGCCTTCGATTTGTCCATTGCGATGTTCACGTGGTACATTACCCCAACGCACTACAATTGTTGTTGATGTTGTTGCATTCGCTTGTACACTTAGTGGCCCGAAAGTTGGAACTGCTTCACGGGTGCGTTCAATCGCCCGCGGACTATCTCTATAAATATCCAAAAATGGAGATTAATTTTTAAAAAACAGAGGCTGAATATTTTCAAAACAAATCAAATTTTTTATTGTTTGATTTGTAAATTATTCAAAAATATTTAAATTTAGTTTCTTTTTCTTCCAAAAATTTTGTTAAACACCTTCACCTTCAAAACTTAATATTGATCAAATATCAAAGACAAGCTTACCTTGAACAACCAACATCATTGCATGAATTCATGATAACCTGGTAAACAGTCCATTCTTCCAAATTATCAAGAACATGTGAATTTGCTGTGTGATCCTCAATTAAAATATTAAATGAAGGTCGATTTGGTGACTGTTCAACTTGCCAAAAAGATATATTATATCCACGAGGATTACCAAACCATTCAGATTGCTGTAATGGTATCCACCGTACACGTAATTCGGTAGCACTCATAGCTCTGACTGTAACATTAAATGGTGGATGCATTGGGAGTGCTTGTATTGTTTGAAAATCTTTTGTTGGATCAGATGGTTCAGAAGATCCCACAACATTTGTCGCTATTAATCTTAAACGATATTGGGTAAATGGTATTAGATCGGGTACAGTGAGTGTTGATGCATCCGGATCAGATAATTCATATACTTTAAACCATGTTAAATTTCGAGATGTTTGTGCTTCAACTGTCCATTTGGTTATCGAGGAATTGCCATCAAATCCTGGAGTAAATTGAAGTACCACAGAAAATGCTTCGATATTCGAAAGAGCTAGTTTTGTTGCTGGCATTGGAAGAACTGGTTCAACACCTGACTGAATTGTAGCAGTTTTGGAAGGTCCTGATCCAATTTTCGTCCATGCAGTAATCTCAAACCAATAATGTGTCGTCGCTTGTAATTGGGTTACTTTGAGATTTGTCTTATCTGCTGTTAGATTTACAATTTTTAATGTTTCAATTTTATCTTTAATTTGATAACGAACTTGATAGCCTAATAGAATCCCATTTGAATTTTTTGGTTTTGACCAAATTACCTTGACTGCACGATCAGAAATTTCATCAAATTGAAGATATGCCACTTCATCAGGTACATCTTCTAAGGTTTTAACCCAAACCATTTCACTTTGGATACCATCACCTGGATCCGTGAAACATAAAACTGTTATATTATATTCAGTGAATTTATCTAATCCCCACATAATGGCCGTTTGTTCAGCTAATGGATCTAGTAAACTTGGCGGTACTGTTAACATTTTTGATTCTGTTTTGTGCTCTTCGCCATGAATGATTTCATATTTCCATGCTTGAATTTTGTAACCTTGATTGATTCCATTGATTTGTTGTGGGTTAGGTGGCTTCCATGTTACTTTGATAGCTGTTGAATTATATGGTTCAACATGAATATTAGTCGGTGGAGATTCGGGTACACCTTCTTTAGTTTTGATTTTTGCCCCATCTGTATAAACACCAAATCCCATATTATTGTATGCAGCTATTTGCACTATGTAATCTTTCCAGGTTATTAACTCCTGTATTAGAAAATTTCTTTGAGCCTCGTTAGTTATATTGCGATATGTCCAGGGAACATTAGTGTAACCAAATAGTCTGTAACGAATAATATAACCCAAAATTTGTCCATTACGATGTTCTTCTAGTGGTGGCTGCCATTGTATTATTATTTCAGATGATGATCTTGCTGATCCCACAAACCCAACTGGAGGTCCGGATGGAACTGAGGCAAATAGAAATTAATTTAATTAAAATTAAAATTTGAGAAATATATAAATTAGTCGATTTTTTGTTCAAAAATTTTTCAAGTTTAAAGTGGTCTAAATTTGGTAAGTAATTGCTTTTATCGTTAAGCAACTGATTTTAATTTTTTATTAAAAATTATTTAGTATGAAATTTTTTGTGTCAAAATGAATTATATAAAGTTAATAATTTCATCTTCACATTAGTTCAGAGGTTCCCAATCTTTTTATACCTGCGAAGCCCTTTACAAACTTCAATTTTTTTGCGACGCCCTCCTTTAAAAAGAATTGTGCTTGCTCTAACAGGCATTAAAATTACTCCAAAAATTATCTTATGATTTATTTCTCTTTCTTAGTATTTTTGATTAGAAAATATAATAGTACATTGTAAAATCAATGAGAATGATGAGCTTGATTTTCTGAGCATAGCTTTACAAATCGAGACTGGCCGAAAGATAAATAAACAAAAGAGTAAGGAAACGCAAGAGCGGAAAGCGAGGTAAAAGAATATTTACTCACTACGTTGCATGCAGATAACTTGTACGTGACGCACATTTGGGAATCCCTGCATTAGTTATTAGCTTTATGTACCCCTGCTACTTTCAATAAATTAAAATACACTTCCACATATGAAATGAAAAGCAGTATCTAATGTTAAGCTCATCAGAATGATAAATTTTTTATTAAATAGTTTAACAATAACTAAATATTTTTAACGTTAAGAATAGAAAACCCTATTTTATTTCTTGTTATTATGTTTTCTTTAAACAAAATCAAAACAGAATGTATTACAACTAAAATTTAATTTTTGATTATTGAAATTTAATGATTTTTACAATTCCATAATTATAAAAGTCCATTGGTGTAAGTCCATTTACAACTTTACAACTTAGGAAAATTATATTATTTTAATTAAATTCATATACAAGTGATTTATATAATCAAGTTAAACATTTCTTAACGTGTAGAAACATTGCTTAACTTAGTATAATTTGCTAAAACGCTAACTTTTAAATATCTCGAATGAAGAAAAAATTATCTTAAATCACTTTCAAAATAAACGGTCCATATATGTTTATGTAATAGGTATACATATACATCATAAGTTAATTTAAAAAAATTTACCTTCTTGTGGTAGTTTAATAATATTACTGGATTCTGATGGTGATCCTTCACCAACACGATTTACAGCACTCACACGAAATTGATAAGCTGTTGCCGCTTTTAAATTTGTTAAAAGTATCCAACGGTGATTAAATGAGATATTACTTAATTCAGTTACCCAATTCAAAAGTGGATCAGGAATCGGACCTAAAAATTCTTCTAGAGTTAAGTGTTCATAAAAGTTGTCAGGAACAAAATGTGAAATGGAAAAAAAAAACAAAATTAAAGTTGAAATTAATGCAATCAGATGCATTTCTTTCTTACCTAATTCTGAAACTTCTCGCTTTTGTATGATAAATTTGAGAACAGGACTATTCCCATCAAATCCAGGTGTCCATGAAACATTGACTGCTCTATGATTATATGAACCGATACGAGCTGCTTTGATATTTGTTGGAGCAAAAGGCAGTTCTATAACACTAAGTCTTGCGGAACGTGTTTCATTACCTCCAGGTGAGGTAACAACACATAAATATGAGCCAACATCGGAAGCACGGACTGCTTGTATTTCCAGAGTACCATCAGATTGAACACTTATTCTTTGTGAGTTCATAATTGGAATGATTTGAGCTTCACGATACCAGTCAACATTATAAGGAACCAACGGATCACTGGAAACCTTACATTGTAAAGATGCCGTTAGGCCAAGAAGAACTGTTGTATCAACAGGTGGTTGAACAATTTGGGTACGAACTAAAATAGAAATTAAATTTCAAAAAATGTATGTAAATAAAGAACAGAAGAATTTCTACATAAAAAAAACAAAGGTGTTGAGATAACACAAAACAAATCAGTTAGCACTACTTTTACTTACCTAACACTGTGAGATAAGCTTCTCCAAATACTGTTCCAGCTTCATTGGATCTAATACATGTGTAAAGACCAGCATCTGTTTCACGGACATTGAATATCAACAAATCTCCAGAATCATGGACTTGTATATGATTTGATACTTCTACAGGCTGTTTTTCTGTGTGTGCATTTTATTGGAAAAATGTGGTTTTAGTTGAAAACAAAAACAAACAAAAAAACCCTAAGTATAATTTAATTTAAGCGGTTTCAAACTTTAATATTTTTAGAAGCCCTTTGAGTTCAAGGTTTTTTTTAAAAAACACCACAAAAAAAATTTATCAATTCATTAAATTATTTCTGACTTTTATTTTATCTATATATATTATATAAAACTCGAACGTTATGTGTTTGAAGCCAATGGAAATCAAAACTACTGCACAGATTGAAATGAAAATTTACCACAAAATTTGTTTTGATCTGAAGGTTTACCACGAAATAAATATTAAAAACTTTAATTACTTTTCTTTAATTACTTTTCTTTAATTTAATTAAAATATAGTGTTTAACACATAACCTAACTTCTATTAATTTGACAGGTGAGTGTTACTTTGATTATTTTTTCTTTGGTATAATATTTTTGTTTTTTAAAAAGTTGAATGTTTAATTAAATCGAAAAATTATATAAATTGCATTTACCGCTTTTCAGATTATGTTTAAAATACAAACAAGAATTTTGCTAAAGCATTGATATTATACTTGAATGAATTTGCTTGCAATATAATTTAACAGTTGAATTAATTTTGAAGAAATATAAAGGAAAAGATTTATAAGGTACACATGGTAAAATTATTAATAATTTTAAGGCTTAGAAGAAGAAGGAACTACTAAAAAAAAGAAGCTCATAACAAGATTAATTTCAAGTAAATTTTAATAATTATATTTATAACCAATCTTAGACTTTATTCTTTGGTTAGTTTAAATATAAATTATTTGACTTCCCGTGGGCCGAAGTTGAAGCAGACACCTTAAAGTGTGAAAAAAGTGCGAAGAAACAGCAAAAACGCCTTGCCAGACGCCTTAAAGTGTGTATGTACGAACTATATTTTTTATATTCCATCATCGTTCACAGCACTTCATGCCTCTTTCACCCATATGTATATACCACATCCTCACACACTGACAGTAAGTTAGTTATTTTTTTTCTACTAAAATAATCCTAGGAATAATTTATATTTGGCAAAACAACGTTTGCTGGGTCAATTGCTAGTTTTTAATATAAATATCTTATTGTTAGTAATAAAATATATTCATTACATTACTATTGTGAGGACGTGAATCAGGCTTTATTTTTTTAATTTTATAAAATATTAGCAAAAGACTCATCTATTGCAACGAGTTTTTACATAGAGAATAGTTGTTAAAGTCTGCAGTTTAACACGTTGAGGACAGCGTGTACCACCGGTGGTACGCCTCAAAATTTCTTATCGGCGTTTTATTGATTGTCGATCAGGAATTATAAATCTTAAATGTAATACAGATCGTAATTTTTTGCCTTTCATTCATTGTATAAAGTCTTAGACTTACTTAGAAGCAAAGACATCTGTTATTTTTTCATTTACTACATAGTTTATGCTTTCGTAGACAATAAATAAAACCTAGAAGCATACCACTGCTTTCATTTATGATTAAGTATAACAAGGCAATGTTACTTCAAAAAATTTTAAGGATATTGCATCACAAAAAAAAGAAAGTCAAACCTTTACCGTTATATATCCATGTTGCGTTTGGAGAAGGAGCACCAAAGGCCCTGCATATAATTGTCGCATCCTTGCCATCCAATGCTGTGATATTTTGTGGAGGTTGTTCCATGATAGGCTTTGAAGCTATAATATTATTAAAAATTTCGAGTTTTTAATATGCAAAAAGGATACTTTTAAATAAGTATCTATTATTATTGACTATAAATTAAATCAAGTAAAAAATGAGATTTTTAAAACTTTGTTATGTGATTTATGTTAGTGGACGTTAACAAAAAAAAGCTACTAGTTTTATTATTATTATTTAAGTTTTCTAAATCAAATAGAATTTAAAGAAAGCATTGCAAATAATTTCTAGATGTTTTATGTGCTGGGACATGCAGTAAAAGCCCAGTGGGCAATTTTTTATACTTATTTTAAGAATAAATTTATTTTATTTTTATTGGTCTACTGGTCCACTGGAGTGTAATTTTTTTATTTATTATAACATTATAATTTAACGTTGACGTTTAATTGTTTATATATATACATATATTGATAGTCTGGCAGAAGTTATTTTATTATTCGAAAAAAGCATTCAAAGTAATGTTCTTTTAATTTTTAGCAGGGTTTAGTTAAGTTGTCGCAGGGTTAAGTTTAGTTGTTAGCAGGGTTTAGTTTAGTTGTCCTTGCTATGCTAGTTCCAGGTTTTTATGATTGATGATGATTGCACAAAATTCTTATATATGTGTATATATATATATATATATATATATATATATATATATATATATATATATATATATATATATATTATACTTATAGCCCAAATTTTCACGAACTTTATTTTACAATAAAGCTCATGTAAGTAAAATTTATTTCTTATTTATTTTAAGTAAAAATGTAAGTAGGGGCTGTAATCGTCCTCTGATTCAGGCTTAAAGTAGACTGCTTATGTAAAAAAGAGTTTATAATAATATTAATAATATAGCAAAGAATAAATAAAAAATCAATAATTAATGAACGTATTTTATTTTGGTTTTTGGGCACCACGACTAAAATCTTTTAAATGGCTACCAAATATTAATAATATAGCAAAGAATAAATAAAAAATCAATAATTAATGAACGTATTTTATTTTGGTTTTTGGGCACCACGACTAAAATCTTTTAAATGGCTACCAAATACCACAGCCTGATACTTTAAATTATATATTTTTTATGAAAATTCTTTTCAAGAAAAATGTTCTTTAAACAAGTTATCATGAAATTTTTGATTTGCTAGAGTTTTATTTACTTTATTTAAATTTTAAAATTTCTTGAAAAACTGCACATATTTTAATCCAGCTTACTTATATATTATATCTTATATCTCACAGTAACCAAGAACGACAAATATATGGCATATGCAGCTGAAAACAAGTTGAAGTCGAAATGGGAAACCGAATATATGAGTGTTAAGATAGAAGGGAAATTGGAAGTATTGACAACTAATTTAAAAATTTAGACGGCTTATTATTTATATTTTTCTATTTTCAAAAAAATAATTCGAACACAAAAATATTTGGCTCTTGGCTCATTGTGGCGGAAATATTTATGATTTCAATTTTATTACGATCAGCCATGTGCCTAATTTCACAAGTTGTAATATAAAATACTAAAAATATATCAATTTGAGATTTTTATTTCAGTATCTCTCCCGCTATAAGACATAATTTGTAATTATGCTCTAATAGAATAGATATTTAATATTTAAAATAATAAGTTTGCATAATATTCTAGTCATAGTCTCTGACAAAAACTAAAATTTATAGTAGAGCAGGCAATTCAAAAATTTTTACGAGAGCGGCAAATTACAAAATTTTAGAAATAAACTTATTAAGATACCCAGAAGTGTATAACTTTTAATTAATTCATAAGGCTACTATTTTAGTGTGCTATGTGCTGCATTAGAAATTTCAATATTTCCTTACTACCCTTTTCGGAACCAAATGCTTTTTGATCTTTTTTACCATTTGCGGAAGACGATGCTCTCACAAGTATTATTCTTGGCTGGGCAAATCTTTTAAAACGGTTTTCTGTTAGGATACTTTGCCGATATTTAGTTGAAGTATACGTTTTAAGACTAGTAGCGACTTTTAGAATTACTTCACCTTCTAATTTGGGTAAAGATATTAGAAATGAATGTTAATTTGTATGTTATTTTTAATTTTTATATATTCATAGATATTGAATTTTTTTCTGACTAAATATAATTTTTTCTTTTGGATACTCACTTTTCACTTTTAGCCATGTGTAAGAAGATATTTCGCCAGCCTCATTTGATGCCAGGCATTGGAACATGCCAGAATCATCAATAAGCAATTTTTTTATAACTAAAGAATTATCATCAAGGACAGAATACCTAAAGAAAGGTAATTTTAACTGTGATTATGTTACATTTCTTTAAAATAAATTAAAAAACTCTTTCTACCTTCCAGTTGATAAGTCAATTGCTACAGTATTTCGAAACCAAGTAACATAAGGATCTGGTTCTCCCACAACATCACAAGGTATTACTACTTGAGAGCCATATTCAGCTAAAGTTTCAGCTCTTAAAGGAGTAAAAAATGTTGGCGGCTCAAGTACACTAATTTTAGCTGATGAACTAACAGTTGGAAACCCTCCACTCCGTAATCTAACCTGACAAGCATACTCTCCAGAGTATGTTAAATTTGCTGAGAGTAAGGCCAGTGTTCGATTCCAGGGATCATTTAGAGTATATGCAATACCAGCATTATCAATAAGAATACCATTTTTAGTCCAAAGAGTCTCAAGTTCATGAAGTGGTCTTGCGTTTGCTATACACTGTAATTCAGATACTTGTTCACCACGTTTAATTTTCATATTTTCTGGATGTATAATTATTTCAGGTGCAACTTCTGTATATGGATCACCTGTAATATTCAAATGTATGAAAGTGCTATTCTCTTCTTTTCCTAATTGTGTATTAATAGCACGTGCTCGGTAACTTTTTTGATCGTATTCATCAACACTTAGTATTACAAGTTGATTGGCTTTTGTGAAAGCATACTTGATGTCATAAACTAAGGGACCTTCTTCCGTTTGCCACATAACTGAAGGTGTTGGTACTGATTCAATTGGCGGCAAATCAAATATTGCTGTATGACCTGATTGTGCTGATAGATGACGTTCAGTAATATCATCAAACATACCCATGTCTGAAAGTACGTATGTATTAAAAGAAAGAAAAAGAAAATTTGAAAAATATATAAAACAAAAATATTAATTATGTATAATTATAATTGACATACAGGGAGGTTTTAATTTTGACAAATTCGCCTTTAAGTTTAGATTCTTCTGGCTATCTCTTATTAACGTTAGAGGGCTCTTTAGTTGTCGGTTTGCCCATGGATGACTAGAAAGCAAGCAGTGCTTGAGTTTGAGTGTCTATAGCACGAGTTTTTTTCATTTTTAAATTTTTAATTGGTACTTATTAAGTTGATACCAATTCTTAGTTAACTTTTTTAAAAAAACTTTCAAAAAATAATGCTCGTTTTATAATTTATTTTTCTAATCAGCTAAATTATCTTTATCCTAGCTCGATTCTAAGCTAATTAACAGGACTTCGGCAATTGTTTCAAGCTTAAAAGCAATATAATGGTGTCATAATGTTATGTAAATTGCTTTTGCAGTTTTGAATTAATTCTTTTTATCTAACAATTTGAAATACTCAGGCAAATAAAACTAATTACAGACATTGTTGGTAGAGTATCAAAGTGAAAAATAAAAAAATTACATTAGTAAACTTTTAACATAAGCTGGAAAAATAAAAAAAGTCTTTACTCAATAAAATGTTTTGCTTGGATGATTTTTTTATCGATAAAGTAAAATTCTGATGGATAGAAGGAACCTTATGCATTACCCATGCATTCCCACGTATTGCATGGTTTTAAAGATTTTTTTTATAGCCTTATAAATAGATATATAAAATATATATATAAAAATTTAATTAGTTAGACAAGTGATTCCCCAAAAGATCTTAACCCCCAATGCATCAGAATAGGTTACGGACGTGTATAATCAAATTTTAGCTGGTTAATAACGTGTAACCAAACAAGGAAATAATAATACAAGTTAAAGCACGAATTTAAATGTTTTTATTAGAAAATCACAAGAAACAAGGAAAATTTACTACATCTCTATATACGTAAACCTTTTATAGACAAATCAGAGTAAACCAATTAAGCATAAAATTTTCGGAAAATATTAATTGTAAAGGTGATATTACACTAGCCAGATTTGCCATATATATATGCACAGAAGTGTCATACTAGTGTGATAGGCGAATTTGTATTGCAAAATATATATAACGCCATATAATGACACGGCTAGTCATATAATTTAGTGCCATATATATGACACACTGTAATACTTTGGCAGATCTGTCAAATTTATACGGCAAAAACGTGTCATACAAGTGTAATAGCCAAATTTATATGACAAAGTAAATGTGAAGCCATATATATGACACGCCTTATCATATAATTTTGTGTCATATATATGACAGTTTTTTGTCATATTGTCATACAAAATTTGTATGATTTTATATGGCATGGGTTTGTCATATAATCATATGGATTCTATGAAATAATTTAAAAGTATTATTTTCTGAAAAACGGTATGGTATGATATGGTACTATTGTAACTCTATTTTCAAGGGAAAAAATTTTTCTAATATCAGTTATTGCCTTGAAAAAGTAATATATTTTTTTTAAGACATTTTTTAGGATTTTCAGGGAAAATTTTAATTATAAAAGGTATATCAATTTTTCTAGGATTTGTAGGTATATTGAAAATATATAGCTTCAATTTAGAAAATATAGATCTGGCTTCATTTTCTATTTAATCGTTCTAGTTGGACAACATCTTCTTTGAACCGTGTAAGCTTAAATTTATAAATTTTTTAGTGAAAATTGTGTGATTAGTAGTGAGTATAATGGTTATTAATTGTAACTAAATTATTTAGATTTTAATTATTACTAAATTAAATTAATTATTAAATTAAGACTAAATTATTTAATAATTGGTCAGTGCTGTGATCGTTAATAGATTAAAAATTTTTAAATCACTCGTTTATCCATTTTTAGGTATTTTCTAGGAAAAAATGACAGATGATTTACAAGACGATACGAAATCTCAAAAGAGAACAAACATAAATTGAAAAAATTCACAGAGAACAAACTTATGAATTGAAAGAATCACAGCTGTCATATTTTTGTATGTCACACGCCATATTAGTATGATAGGCATATTTTACATTGTCATATATATGACAAATCCTTTTGTCATATAAATATGACACATTTATATGGGATAGTGTAATACCTATTTTATAAATTTTTTGTCTTACAAAAATATGTGTCATATTTTATACGACACTACTTGTCATATTTATATGAAAGTGTAATACCACCTTAATACATGCATGTCTGGCATTGAAATATTTTTGGCCTGATTACAAACAGATTTCATTTGCTCGAGAAACCAATGCTTTTAATACCAGCAAAAGCTAAAAAGATTACATTAGCTGCATATGTATTGCACAATTTTTTGATAGACACCAGATCACCAGACTACTACTCTAGTGATATTGATATAATTGAGATGGAAGTTGATGGTGACATGATTTCAGATGAGGTTGAATTCATTGAATATGGGGAAAATGATGCAAAACAAATTCAAAATCAATTCATGGAATGGTTTTTACCACCAGGTGAAGGAGAAGTTGAATTCTAATATCAAATCTGCCATATATATATGCTAGTGTAATAGCACCTTAAGACTTTTAGATATCTACAAAAGTGACTCTAATATAAAAATTAGCTTTCTGTCAAATTCTCACCAGAAATGTTTTTGACATCAATGTAGAAAATAGGGCCCAGGCGAATTTGCACCAGGATTAGGTGGAGCCAATAAAGTGATATCCTCAAGATCTGCTGTCTACAAGAAATGAATTATTCATTATCTCGATGGGTACACTCTTTGTGTCAACATGAAATAACGAGATACATTAACTTTTTTGCAGTCAAAGTTTCTTATTTAACCTACAGTTTGGTAAGTTTGATAAAAGATAATTTTTATTTGTTTTCACATGTTGATACTTTATCTCTTTTTCTGATAAATTTTTTATAGCTTTCCTTAATGCATTTAATCACTTGAAAGGCATCAAACCAAGATCTTAAAATTTAAATACTATCCGTTAGGAATCTATAAAACAATTTTCCTACTTACACGCAACAACAACGTCAATCTTTTCACTAAAAATTGATCCAGCCTCATTTTTTGCAATACACTGATAGCTGCCCCCATCTACTTTTCGAGTATTATGGATCCGATAATATTGGCTGTTAGTATAATCTCCGACGGGTATCCCATCTTTAAGCCATCGATACATAGGTTGGGGATAGCCTAAAAAAACATAGAATTATAAAGCAAAATAATGAATTCAATTTTCCAGGAATCAAAGAAAAAAAATTTCAAATAAAATTTTGAAAGTAGATGAAATAGATTAAGTAGTAGATTTCAAGCAGTTCAAACTCTAAGCATAGTTTATATAAAAGTATAAATAAAAATTATTTCTGACACTATTTCTGTTCAAAATATAGAAAATCCGAAATAGTCTCCATTAGAAGCCATTATGCCAATGCTTAATACAATTTTGCATGTTTCCCTAAGCCGTCGAAAGTGTGGCCATCAATTCCTTCCCTGAATTTCACTTTATGGTTACTGTTCAAACAAAACGCTTTTTTTTATTGACAAGTTGAGTTGGGGAAGCGAAAAAAAACCACAAGGAGCTGGTTCTGGTATATACGGAATAGGGATAAATATCTTTTTTTATTTAAAAAAAATTATTCTTATATATATTTTAATTATGTGTTAAGGATCATAAATAATCAAATGAATAAAGATAAATAAAATAAGTTTTCCTTTAATAAAAGTATTAAAAATGTGGTGAAATTAGAATTTATAGATTAAACCATCACGGTGTGGTTTGTGAAATTACGAGCACTCATCTATACCATGTTTTGGGAAAAATTTCTGCCAGCTTTACTTAACTAACTCCTTATGGATTAGGTAAAACATCCTAAGTTCGTTAGCACTGGTGGAGGTAAACCAGAAAAATCGTGCCACTCATGATTTGTCGTTTCAGCTATTCACAAACAAAATGAATTGTTCAATTTTGAGGAAATATTTTTCACCCTCATTGCCGCATCCACCCGTGAATTTAATTTTTCTGTACTTGTGTATTAATCTTTTCCTACATAGCTTTGTGGTGTCTAGAGAAAACAAAATAAACATCACAGTAATAAGAAAAGTTATATACATATAATAGTATCAAATGCTGCTTAGCAATCATAGTATTTCGACCCATAAAAAGCTATTTATGATACATACTGTCAATAAATGAGCTTAGTAGATTTAGAGGGAAAGAATAAAACAAAAGTATACTGAAAATGAGTGATACAAGGACAGAAGTCGACTTGAAAATTTTATCAATGAGGGAAACAACAGCTTTAAAATAGAAAACAATGTTTTCATGCATCTTCGATAAAAAATTTAAGTTTCTCTGGCGAAAGGATTGTTGACATGATCCAAAAGGAGGTTGATATTCAAAACAATACTTGACAAAGGTTTGCACCTACTTGAAATTAGAGTTAGAACCAGACTTTTCAGACTCTAAAACTCCCTTTAAACTTTCGATTGATTTTGTTAAAAAATAATTTAAAATAAGAAATAGCAAAAATTTTCAGTTAAGCTTACCCAATGCATGACATTGTAAAATTTTCGTCCTTCCTTCGCTGACTATTGAACCAGAAGAGGAAGGCTGGGTGGTGAAACGAGGAGCTTGTAGTTTTGGTGTATCTGGAAAATTGGTAGAAAAAAAGTTATTAAATAAAAGAGTTTGCTGTATACTGTTCTAATATTTATTTTTATTAGCAATATATAGAGAAAAAATTGAAATTCATATAAAAAATTTGGATTATTTGATTTATTGAAAAATTTACACTTTAAAATTGGGAACTTTGCTTAAATATTTTTTATTATTTTTAAATAAAAATATTAATTAAGAATGTGTTTCACACAGCAACCAAGTTGGTTAATTTAACCAACATGGTTAAAGTGCTCATTTGGTGCGAGAGATAAGAGTAAGAGTAGTGCATTCCGAAGCTCAACAAAAATTATGTCAAATTTCAAGTTAGCATTACCTGCAGTTCCATTAACTGTATGGTGATATTTCATTACATTATATTGTATATTAAATTTTTTTATAATAAAAGCTAATAAAAATATTACTAAATTGTAAAATAATTTTTGATAGAAACGTAAAATGCGCAAATGGCAGCTAACTTGTCAGGAAAATTAAAAAAAAACTTTTTCTCATCATTAGTTTTACTATGAAAATTTTGAAGAAATGATTAAAATTTATTTAAGAATTTGTAAAACTAAATAAATAACAATGCGAATAAATTTAATGAAAAATGGAAATAGAGAATGTGTAGAGTTAATAAAAACCTTGAAATCGTAAAAATGGACATTGATAAAGAGCCTTAAAGTCCAAAAAAAAATGCTTAAATTGCAAAATTGAGATATTATAGGGTTCTAGTAACTATTTTCTTATTGACTGTGAAATATCAACGCATTTGAAGGTGTTTAAATAGGAGGGATCTAAGAAACTAAAATATAACCATAATAACAATTATTAATAATAATAACAATTTAAAATAATTATAAAGAATTCTTAGTAATAATAGAAAAAAAATATCAGAAAGACGATGTAATCAACATTTTAAATATTTGAATCGGCAGCTACTGCTTTGCTGTGCGCAAAGTTATATGCACCTGCTCCTTCATTTAACACTGTCTATTTTAAAGCAAGATTAAGTCTAATAACTTAACAGCTTAGTAAATTTTTGATCATAATACACTTTTTTTATATTTTTTCTATTTGAGTCATGTATTTGGTTGTATCTTTTTTTGATAGCAATACTTTCGGTAATAATGATATCGAGCCTGTAGTAAAACATGCAATCAACCCTTTCAGTCGTACAAAATGAACAAAAAAAGAAATAAAATTATTTTAGTGTTTTTGATTTTAAGCCATCTCCTCCACCCCATATAATGCACTCAAGAAGTTTTTAACTATCAAACCGAAAGCTGATATTCATTGAAATTGAAGGGTTAATACCATGGTTGTTGGTCTTTGTGAAATCTATATGGTAGAAGTATTATTATAAAAAAGTAAAGGAAATTTCACCTAAAGTTTCTGCATCAATTTAAAATTTAACTTAAGTTAAATGAGTTGTTTCTAGAGTTTGCAGGAGGTTATATTTTATTTAAAATATTTCTTGGCTTCTTAGAAAATTTATTTAGTTTAAGAATAAGTACTTCAGGATTTTCAAAAGTGTGCATGAACAAGAATGCAAAAATTAATGATTGAATATGTTGAAAAATTAAAGGTGGATTGTGTTTATTTTGTAGAAATTTAAGGAATTAAATTACTTCCGTACTTAAAGCGGAAGGAAAATCAAAAACTGTATACATTTTTCAGCGGTTCTAATGAAATTAATAATATGGTCCATTAAAAATATCTGGATCGGATCAGAACTATTACAGCACCCGTTCAGGGACTCCGACTTCAGGAAGAGACTTCGATAAGCTGATTATTGTCGTAATAAGGTTTTTAATATTTTACCTGGATTCATATCGCATCAAGATGATTTATTCATGCCTTAACACAGAATCCATTTTTTCCCTGATCCAAATTTCTTGCGGCCGCCATTTTGTTAGTTTATTTTTTAAAAAAAGCTTCGATCAGGTACTAGATTATTTATTAATAAAACTAATTTTTGTGTCCGATCGATTTTAAATGAATCTCCAAGGATTTAAGATGGTCATCGCAAGGAACTTCTGTTGGAACTGGGTCAACATAAACAGCCATATCTTTTAAAATTATTAAATTTAAATAATAAGATTATAAAAATATAAGAATGCAGGACAAGATCTGGTATGAAATTGTAAATATTCTAAATAGAGACGGTAGTTAATTAAATTTTACTTTTCGTATGTATAATTAGAAGCTGAAATATTTTAGAAATAAACTTAAGGTTTAAAAGTTACCTTAAAATGATATACTTGTTATTTATTGAACTTTTGATATAGTTTACAATATTTTTGCATGTTGGGAACTAACAAAAAAATGGAAAAGCTTGCGAGATTATTATCGAAATTATTTGAGTTCGATAAAATGTAAATCGGGGCGTCAGTTTAAAAAAAATACACGATTCTGGCATTGGGCGGAATATATGGAGTTTGTAAAACCTTCATTAACATTTTCTCCGACCCATTCAAATCTTTTAAAAACCTGTTGTTCAAAAGAAGCAGGTACAAATATCGTTAAACGAAAATGGGCTTTGCAAAAATTTAAATTAAAGAAAACAAAAACGGCAGTGGAAAAATTCTAAGTGGTATTAAAGAGATAAAATCACTGATTGAAAACAATTTCAAAAATCCATTAACTGTAGAGTTAACCACAAGTTTTCAAAAATTATCTACAGAACGGCAGAAAACCGCTTCTTAAAATTTGGGAAAATAATAGCATCTTTGCTGGAAGAGCAAAGCAAATTAAGTAATATAGGTCTAGTAAAAAGAAATCCATTATTTTTGCAATAGATGGCTTTAGTAATCTGTATCTCGCGTTATATAAGTGCGATTAGATTATGCTAAATGGTGTTAGAAAGATGAGATTTCGTACTAAAAAATCTTCCGAAACAGATTTGTGATTGCTTTACTCAGTAGTGTTTGAGCGCGTGTCGAAGATGGATATCAGCAAAGAGAAAATACGCTATATTCTACAATTTCTCTTCGATAAAGGTGAAAACGCAAGTCAGGCAGCTGAAATTGTAAATAGTGTTTATAGTCCTGATACTGTAACAGCCAAAGATGCATCACGTTGCGGAAGGCCAATTGTCGAAAATGTCGATAAAATAATGGAAATCGTCGAGTCTGACCGTCATGTAAGCACCGTTTCGATTGCCCAGGGGCTAAACATTGCACAAAAAACCGTTTGGAACCACTTGAACAAGGCTGGCTACACAAAGAAGTTCGATGTACGAGTTAACGAAAAAAAACCTCACGGACCGAATTTCCATCTGCGAATCACTGCTTAGTCGCAACAAAATCGACCCATTTCTGAAGCGGATGATAACTGGTGATAAAAAGTGGGTCACTTACGACAACGTCAAGCGAAAACGATCGTGGTCGAAGGGCAGTGAGCCAGCACAAACGGTGGAAAAGCCAGGATTGACGGCCAGGAAGGTTTTGCTGCGTGTTTGATGGGATTTGCAGGGAATCATCCACCATGAGCTGCTCCCCTACGGCCAAACTCTTAATTCGGACCGGTACTGTCAGCAATTGGACCGTCTGAAGGAAGCAATCGACGAACAGGAGAGGAATTGTGTTTCATTAGAACAACGCCAGGCCTCACACATCGATAGTGACTCGACAGAAGCTCCGAGAGCTTGGTTGGGAGGTTCTTATGCATCCACCATATAGTCCAGACCTCGCACCAAGTGATTACCACCTGTTCCTGTCTATCGAGAGAAGCTTGTGAAAATCGACTGTCTCAGTTTTTTGCCAACAGGGGCAAGAGTTTCTACGAGAGAGGCATAATGAAATTACCTTCAAAATGGCAACAAGTTATCGAACAAAACGGTTCATATTTGACCTAAATTGGATTATTCTAACTATGGTAAATAAAAACTTGAATTTCATGCAAAAATAATGGATTTCTTTTTACTAGACCCTTATTAATAAAGATGAATATATTCCTATAAATTTATAAATTAAGTTATAAGTAAAAATTTATTTTTTTCAAATTAAAACCAATCACAAAATTAAAAATATCTAAAACATTATTTATTGAAGTGAATAACTTCTTTAGGCGCACTGAATTTAAAATCGATGTAACGAAAAAGCGACACTTTTTTTACACTGGCAGCAGGCAAAGCAAAGTATATGTATATATATAGAGCATGTGGTGGTATATATATATATATATATATATATATATACAAAAATACATATGTGTGTGTGTATGTATATATATATATATATATATATATATATAAATGGGTGTGTGTGTGTGTGTGTGAGTGTGTATGTGTGTGTTTGTATGTTTATATATATATATATATATATATGCCTGTGGTGTGCTGAGCGGAGCGAAGCGGGGTTTGGTGAGCGAAGCGAACAGGGGGCGGAGCCCACTAGTATATATGTATATATTTAAAATATCAAAAATGTTTTGAAATAGTAGGTAATTCGTACAGTAAAGTTTAGATGGGTGACACAAAGTTAACCATGTGCCGATATATATTTGCTGAGTGAAGCGAAGCGGGGGTGGGTGACAGAAGCGAACAGGGGGCGTAGCCCGCTATTATATATATATATATATTCTAAATATCAAAAATGTTTTATAAACACTATAAAAGTTTTCACTTCTACCGTGCGGTTTTAAGCACACACTTGATTTTTTTATATAACAATAACATATTTTTTCAATTTAAATTTCCGAAGTAATCGGCAAATATTTCGCAGACGCGAAAAGCTTCCTTTATTGATTCTGCTTCCATATCTTCGGTGTTATTTAAAGGAATCTGTATATTCTCCTCCCTGTGTTCTTTGATAGGATATTATTAGTGTCGCCACCATTAGATATGCAGATCGTAAAAACTCAGACTAACTTCTAAGAATTGAGTGGATATTAACATATTTTCTTATCTTCAATTTCACACAGCAAAAATATTGTCACCAATTCATAGGCATACATGTATTAGTTTAATGAAAAGTCTTATTCAAAAAAAGAAAAGATCTATAAAAAAAAACAAATTCAACAATTGTTACCAATCATAGAAATTATTAGCAAAAGTAAAAAAACTGAATAGCAAAAGGCATAAATTAAAACTAAAAATTAACTGCAAACAATAATAACTAAAAATTAGCAATATTTAAGTATAGCTAACAATAATAAACAAAAAAAAAAAATCAACCATAATAAACAATATTCCAGTAAAAAAAGCATCTTACATTACAAAAAACTTATCAACCAGATTTAATACACCTGTGGCGACACATATTTAAAAATTTAAATATATTTTGAATAAACCGCAGTAGTTTAAGAAATAAAATAATATGTCAAGTAAGCAATGAATACCTTTCTTGTTTGACATATTATTTAGTTTTTAGTTAGTTGATTTATTTTTTGTTAGTATGTAGTAGTGACAACATTTTTAATTTAAATTAATGTAATATTGATAAATATTTTAAATTGTAAATAGTGTAATAATTTTAATAAAATAAATAGTGTTCAATAAAGGAAAGAATCAAGAAATTATTTTAAAGTTAAAAATGTGGTAATTATAAGAGTTAAAGTTAAAGTTAAAACGGAAGCTGACACCGCTTCAGAAGCGTTGGTGTGCATACTTTATCTTATCATAAACTTTATTTTTTTATTTAGCCTGTTACGGGTGAATGACTGGTTTCAAAAATTTGTATGAATCCTTTTGAAGAGAAGCTTAAAATGGGTTAAATAACTAAATTCATACTAAATTCTGACTTACACGAAATCCGAAATTCAGCTGTGACAGTAAAGCAGAATTCAGAATGAAATCGCGCTCCGCTCCACAACCGCGTTCATTGTGTTTGCACATACAAAATACATATTTTTTTCAAAATAAGTCCGTAAAACTCATCAAAAAAGAAACAAAGTAAAGTATGAACAAAATAGCGGGGGCGTCCTTATTTTCTAAGTGCTGATTTTTGGATATATTTTAGGGAATATTATTAGTAATCGTTATTTGACATTGCCAGATACTTCCTGTGGACCAAAAGTTTAGCCAGACACCTTAAAGTGCGAAAAAACAGCAAAAATGCCTTGCCAGACGCCTTAAAGTATGAACAAAATAGCGGGAGCGTCCTTATTTTCTAAGTGCTGATTTTTGGATATGTTTTAGGGAATATTATTAGTAATCATTGAAAACAGTTGTGTCGGACATAAGTTGAATAGTTCAAATTATCGATAATGGAAGTTTCAAATAAATGCGTATATGAAAGCGCAATATTTAATCGATAATATTGAAGGAAAATTGTCAGCGGAAGAAGCGTCAGCAAGCGCTAAAGAGCTGTATGAAAAAAATGAAGGAAAAGCTTTGATATTATCATATCCCTAGATGTTGAACGGACAAATTTTGTATTGTCATGTACAACAGCAAAAGAGATGATGAATAAATTAAATAGTTTATATGAAAAAAATTCTGATAGCCTGAAACAGTACGTGCCGCAACACGTAGAGTAGCAAATAGTGCTTGTAATGGTAGCACGCCATACGAAAAATGCTTTAGTCGAAAACCAAATCTAAGCTATATAAAAATATTTGGAACAGAATGTTTTGTAACAATTCCAAAAGTAAGGAAGTGGGATCCGAAAGGCACAAAAGTATTTTTACTTGGATTCGGGCCTACAACCAAAAATTTTAGAGTATACGATCCAAACAGCAAAGAAGTCTTTCTTGGCTGTATATAATTCAAAGTGAATTAGAGCATGAAAATATTCTAGATAAAAATCAACAGAGTGAAAACAAAGAAGTGTTGAGGTTGGTTGAGAATGAAGAAGATGAAGAGAAAAATGCTAATGAAAGATATCAACTAAGTAATCACCGATATAACTTGCGAAGACAAGTAAAAGCACCAGATCGTTTGATCGAAACAGGGTATTCAGCAATTGTAAACGAACCACAGACATATGATGAAGCAAGCTAGTCAACAGAAATGCAGCAGTGGAAGTTGGCAATGGATGATGAATTTGATACCTGGAGTTTGGTAGAGGCGCCAAAGAATCAAAAGGTGATTGATAGCAAATGGGTATACAAAGTTAAACTTAATACAGACGGAACGATAGGAAGATATAAAGTACGTTTTGTAGTCCGTGGTTTTACGCAACAATATGGAGTAGATTATGAAGAAACTTTTAGTGCAGTTGTAAAATTTACATCTATTAGTGCAATTTTTTCGTTAGCTGCGATGAATAGAATGAAAATTAAGCAGTTTGATATTAAGACAGCTTTTCTATATGGTGATTTAAAGGAAAATGTATATATATGAGTCAGCCGATGGGGTATGATGATGGAAGTGGACAAGTGTGTAAGCTTATTTAGAGTTTATATGGACGCTGTTGGAACGACAAATTTACATCGTTTTTATGGAAATTCCAGCTCAAGGTAAGTGATGCGGACTCAAGTGTGTTCATTCGTCATAATAAAGAAGAAAATAAAAGAACTATAGTAGCCATATACGTCGATGATGGAATAATAGTATCAGATAACAAAAACGAAATTGATTTGATAATTTCATATTTGCAGAAAAAATTTGAAGTCAAGGTTTTTGAGGTAAAACACTTTTTTGGTATTGAAGTTGAACGATTTTCAAATGGTACGATACGTTTACACCAAGAGGCATATAGTAATAAAATAATTCAACGTTTCAATATGATGGAATGTAAGTGTCTCTTCTCCAATGGATAGTAATCAAAATCTTGGAGATTTTATGAATATAGAACAAGAATCAAAATTTCCATACCGTGAAGCTGTAGGAAGCTTAATGTACTTAGCAATTGGGACAAGACCCGATATAAGCTATGCAGTAGGAGTTGAGAGACGATACTTAGAACAGCCACGTGCAGCTCATATAAATGCCGTAAAAACCATTTTCAAATACCTTAAGGGAACAATTGGAGCAGGTATTTGTTATGAATGTATTGACAAACTAGATTTTTTTGGATATAGTAATGCAGATTTTGCCGGAGATAGTGAAACAAGAAGATCGACCAGTGGTAATGCGTTTCACATTGGTTCTGGTGTCATTAGCTGGACATCGATAAGACAGCAATCAGTTTCAACGTCATCAACTAAATCTGAATATATTGCAGGATGTCAAGCTATAAAAGAATTAATATAGTTAAAGAAATTAATAATAGAATTGACATCGAATAAAGATCTGGAAGCCAAATTCTATATTGATAATCAAAGTGCTATTCGATTGATAAAAAGCCTGTGTTTCATAAAAGGAGCAAACAAATTGATGTCAAGTACCATTTTATTAGAGAAAAATTTCAAAAAAAAACAGTTTTTTTAGAATATGTCAATATAGAAGAGCAAACAGCTGGCATTTTCACGAAAGCATTAAATAAAATACGGCATAAATATTTGTGCAACTTATTTTCATTTCAACAATGAATGGAATTGTTAAAATAGTAGCATTGTTGCTATGAAAAAGTTTTTTTTAATCGTAGTATGTTTACTCTGTTTACTGTCATTATATACAAACAAATGTCAGTAAGTGTAACTTTTATCGTTATGCGAACAATATATAAATTTTCTTTTATAACATTTATTTATGTATTCATCCTGCGAATGCGAATTTCAACACTTTCTAAAACCACCAATAAGTATACCAAAGTTCGTATTTTTCAGGTTAAAGAAGGTGAAAGGAGGACCAAAATTTACGAAAGTTTACAAAAGTATACCAAAGTACACATTTTTCAGGACAAGGAGGATGAAAGGAAGACCAAAATTTCGACTCGGGAAAGAAAATCCAATGCTCCCATTGAATTTCGTTGCTCAAATGTATATAATTGTTTTTTTAATTTTTAAGTACAAGTTACACTATTTAGTATAGTTTAAATTTTCCACCATGAATAACCATGCAAAGCCATCATTCCCGTTAAATTAGTTTGCTCAATTGTTTGTTATTGAAGTACAAGTTAGTGTTGTAATTAAATGTTTAATTGTTTTAATTATTTACTTAAAAAATAAGTGATAATCTAATAATAACAAAAAAAACTTTATTCATGCAAGTACTATTTATTGTTGGTAAGAAAAATTTTGTGGCTCTAAAAACTTGGAAATTTTGTAAATTGTAATTTTTGACTCTTCCAACTCAAAAGATTGCCGACCCCTTAGAGCGAGCACCAATGTTGTTGCCTTATCCTCGTTAGTTATATCAAATTTTGCTGCCTCAAACTGAATTTTATAGGGGGACCAAGCTATTTCCCCATCAAAAGTTGGAGGTTTTAATTTCCTTTTAGCTGAATCGCAGGGAGTCCCCTGTTGTAATTTTGTGTTTTCTAAAGCCTTAATTTTTGATTCTATTTCGCTCTTTGTGCCGGAGCACAGTAATTGTTCTTCTTTTCAAAATAATTCCCGCCGTCCTCCAATCTCGTAGTTGCATTATTTTCCAAACAATCAAAAGTATATGTTTGTTTCTCCATAATTTTTCCTCTAAATCCATGTATGGCCTCTCCCTGATTTCTCCACAATTTCCGCATCTCTCTCTTAAAACTCGCAACTTCCAATTGAAGGAATACCCTCCCTAGGTGAGCAGTAAAGAAAGCATTCCAATGTTCCTCTCAGAGAATGCCAAATGCTATGAGTTATCACACGTATTCTTAGTAAAACAAATTGAAATATCAAATATCACATCACAATATGGGACATTCTTTTACAAACGGAACAGATTTCGACAAAAATTGATCGACACATTTTTGATTTGGTTAAATTGTTTTTCCGGTTTTTGCATTGGAAAAAAAATACGTGCTTGAGGATATTTTTTTGTTGTTTATTTTAGGAAATAAAACTTTTATTTATTTAAACTCCATTCAAAAATATATTTTTTATTATTATTTAATGAAAGACTTGTTATTAATTTCGCCTTAAAATATTTGAAAATTCCATAGGAGCTATGTTTTATAGGGGCTTTACTTAATAAAAAAAAAATTGAATCAGAAAAGGAAAAAGTAAGGAAAAAATGAATAAAGTTACAAAAGCGATAAGGGAAAAAGTTTTTCCTATAACGGACCATAGTCCGATGATCTCGATGATGATGTTTTCACAATTTTAAGAACCTTGCAAGAAAGCTTTAATACCACTGAAGACCGGACTCAAAAAACCAAAATGTTGACAATTTTAAATCATTTGTCTTACAAAAAACTTCAGTTAAATTCACCTAATGAGTTTTTTTCCGCTAGTACCTCATAAAGCTTTCTGGTGACGCTTTGCGTAGTTAACAAAGAAAAGATAGCGTTATAATACGATTCTGTCCGATGAATTTTTGTAGTTTGAGTCATTATTTCAAGTAATCAAACAAGTTTGAAGACTCAAATGGTTGAGCAAACGACGCTCAGTTTTCGTCCTAATATTCTCTATAAGAAAACAACCACATGTAAAAAAAAAATTCAATTACACATTTTTGCTTAAAAAGAAAACTATACCCCTTTCGATTAACTTGTACGACTTAGGAAAACGAAAAATTGTGTATTCAAGATAAAACGGTAACACCCAAGCAGACGCAAAACGTGTACAAAATTTTGTGGCGTTAATTTAATTCCCCCTTTTAGTCAACAGATTGTTTGAACACCTTCCATTTAATTGGAATTCTTTTGAATTCTTTGTTTCTTATGTAGAAGCCCAAACTCCCACACACATTTGACGGTTTGATGATTTTTTGGCGGGATTATTGTTAAAGAGTTATTCAATCTAATTGTACGGAAACAAGATCGTAACGGAAAATTTAAATTTACTTTCGGTAATCATAATAAGATTATTTCTTCAGTAAAAGTTTATTTTTAAATTTTTCTATTTTAAATAAAGTTGCTTATTTAGTATAAAACTGTACACATTTTATGCTGGAAAAAGATTTGTTATAAGCAGTGGGCCGAAGTACACAAGGGGCACTCACGTCAGTGTAAAATGGTTCAAAAAACACATTAGACATTGAGAGTTCTGTGTACAAAAATTTAAATATGGTTAAAAACATGTTTTTTGTTTGAAAGCAACTAGTTTTTGGCAGTTAAATTTTACATGAATTAATAATAATATACTCGCCTATTCCCTGGAGAAACATCTTGTACTTTTCAGTATAAATCTACTTTTACTCTGCCAATTTGATTTTTGAATTTTGGCTGTAATGTTATTTATGAAGTTTTCACTAGTTTTGCCATTTTTGAATGATAAATTCCACTTTTTCCACTTTAGGCTATTTTCGCAAGTTTAGTAATGTACGATATTTTTGGTTATTTTACATATTTGAACTCTGGTTTTTTGTAATTTGAACACTTTCTTGTTCAACCAAACGCAATTCAAATTTCCAATAACTAACAGCAACAAAATATAGATCAAACTCCTATGGAACAAACATTCCTCCTATTATATCCATAAATTTTCTCACACATATATATATCGTTATATAAAGCTTAACGTCTTACATTCCTTTTCCCTTACGTATTTCCACCATCTTACACATATTTTCAAGCACACAATATCTTACATACCTTTTTTCTTAATTTCATTTCTGTTACCTCCCTTTAATACATCTAAAAATATAACACTTTTCCTATACTAAATTAGAAAACGCCTGTCTTTATGAGTTTTGAGTACACTAAAAATAAACTCTTTGGAATTATATGGATTTGTTGTTCTTTTAAAGAAAAATGGATGTTGTATTCATCATTTTTAACGCCCATTATCTTAAGCTATTGAACTTTATGTTTAGTTTTGGTCTTTTTTGTTGTTGCTTGTTTAATGTCAATATCGAGAATGAATCGCTTAAGCCAGTGTTGGTGAACGTGTGCGAACCACAAATTATAAAATATTGTTCATTGACCATTTGACGTGCCAAATAACTTGGAAAACAAATCAATTTGTGATTTTTGATATAGTCGTTGTATTCGCTTTCCGATTAAAAGTGATTCTTTGTACTTGAAATATGAATCTATCAAATTATACTCGGAGTATTTCATTTTCGCTTTTATTCAATGGGCATTTCTCTAACTTTTTCGCTCAACTGCCACGCAGCTATGGTGGACAAATAGTTAATATATCGATTAAAAATTCATAGTTCAAATCAAATGAATTATGCCAATAAATTCAAACCGTTTTTCAAAGTCAACAGCAATAGTTTGCTTATCGAAAATGTCTAGCTGTAAAATATTAACAAAATTTTCCCTCAATTGCTGTTATGAATCCATGGCAAGAAATCTCTCAAAAAAGGGAAAAGAAAGCTTTTCCTTTTTAAAATAATTTTAATATAACAACGATTCCTTGATATATTATATAAATACGTTAAATGACGCCAAAGCTGCATATAGTTTAAGCAATTGTCTGTTTTATTTATCTTTCTACCGAAGTAAAAATAAGAATACTTTTTAAATTTTTTGCTTTAAAATGGCTTCTTTTCTCGTTTATGTTATTTTTATTTCTTATTGCAATAAACTTTTTAGTTTGCTTTTACATGGCTTCATAAAACAAATAAAAATTTAAATCGGGATTATAGAAGCGACTGAATAGGAACGTGTGTTAAAATTTCTAAAAGGAAAAAAACAATAAAAAACTTCAGAGAACCAGCATAGATTTTTTTATGTGAAATATTTTATTGGGTGATATTTGGCTTTTGGCGAAACCGACGGCGCTTGGACGGAGTTAAATGCCCATGACATTAAAAATACAAGCTGTTATTTTGCACGCTGTCGATGAGAGCGAATTAACTCGTCAAATGGCTCTCTCGTCCCATATAAAGTAAGTATATGGAATTGACGAATGGTGAGTAAATTATTAAACATTCTCGCTCACACATACACCGCTTTAGACAATAAGCCGATCAGGCGAGTGCGCTCAGGTAGCAGAAGTAACAACGTTGAGATCCCAAAATAATGTTTACACTGCTCCGATCGTTTTGAAATTTTAACACAATATTTTTAAGGAACTATATTTCCATAAAATATATAAAAAAATTTTTTGAAAATTGTAAACCAGAATGATCTCTTAAGTTACAAACCCAAAATTATCGAATTGCAAAGAACTTTAATTGTAAAAACTTGTTTTTATTTGCTAATTTTTTGTTTTGTGAAGAAATCAAATTAAAATACAACTAAGCAACTAAACTTAATTCAGCGGTAAAAAAAGAAAAACTTGTTATTTTGACACTGCTAATGTTTTTTTTTTAAGGGCTACAAAGTTAAATTTTTAACGAGGAAGAGCTCCATAAATTGAAGGTTTAGCATTTTTTAAATATTTTTGACGTTTTCATGTGGTCGGTCTCTGCAAGGAAAAGTTAAAAATATTGTGAGGGGGGTGGTATTAAAGAAAATAATTGCAAGTATCCTGAATACTCTTATATTTGTGATGTTAATCAACACAAGAGTATAAAAACTTACTCCCAGCGGGAAATTTCTAATGTGCCTTGACTCGGAGCACAATTCGAGCCCTCGAATTGAACTCCTTTTGTACATGAGTGCTCATACAAGTATGAATTGGCACGTGCCTATCTGCAGACAGTATACTGTCTAAGTCTAAAGTCTAGGTTTTTTTGATGAAATCTTTTGTTTTACTTATAATTTCATTTATAGTGATCTATTTGAAGTGAGCGCACAGTAGTTTTCAGTGCTTTTAGTATTAAAATTTTTTAGAAGTTCTTATCAGTATGTAATTATAAATTTTGATATTAAAATTATTAAAAAAATTTTAAATAAATTACATATACTAAAGAAAATCGGATATGAGAAAGGGTTTCCGGTTAACCAAAAACCGATTTTATAGAAGCAAATATGATAGCAAAAAAATGTAATACAAATTAAATGAAAAATCCAAAGAAAAATAATTTCAGATTCCATGAGAGAAGACTCTGGCAGAGTACGGAAATGCATCAATACCATAACAATGCAATGTCATGAGCTCAGAAATTTTTACGGTTGCATTAGATGCGCATGAATCACGCAATAAGTGTATCAAATTTTTTGTTGATACAATGTATCAGAGTTGTCATCTGTCAAAAGTAGATGATGGTACTTCTGCTGAATATTGATACATTCTCGAACTCAGCCTCTATTTTTAATAATTTATTTTAAGGTTATTTTTTAAAATTATGTGTATAAGTAATTAAAAATACATTAATAAATTACATTAAACAAATTGCTCCTTTGTTTTTTACGCTTTTCCTTTTATTAGATAAATTGGCCTCAAAAAGTGGAAATGCCTGCGCGATTAATGGCCATAACAAAAAATAAATAATTCATATTTTAAAAAATATTAAAATCGAAATTTAAAAACAAAATTATTTTAAAAATAAAGCGCTCGGGAACAATGCTAAATTGACAATGAAGTCACTTATGAAGATAAAGCACTCGATGCTGATTTTGAAGCGCTCAATTTTACGCTGGACTAATAACATTTATAATACATATATCAGCTCGTACACTTACCGATACATATACATTTTTCTAATAAATTTGCAATTAGAATCCAACTAATAATCCAACGATATTTTCTTTCGCCTTCTTCCATTTTTGTTAATTGAAACTATTTAAAATTTTATTATTTATAAAAGTATTCACTAAGTTTTAAAATAATTTTGAAAAAAAAAGTAAATTAAGAAAACAGCATTCTGTTAAGGTATCCACGCATGTATGTACAGAACATTACCACTACCTTAACTCTTCAGGCTTTAATGCATTCATTATGTGAACTACTACTACTAGTGGTAAGAAAATTTATATTTTAGCTCAATTTTATATATTACTAAAACACATTTAAATTTATAAAATTATAAAAATCACTAAATTTTTTTGTATTACAAGTTCGTTGCCTAGGCGACACAAAAATAAAATTTTAATCCGACATATCAATCTTAAACTTCTGTGTACAGAGAGCAGAAATTATGTTGCAGAATGCGACTGCATTCTACCAGCACACCTGTCGGTAACCAATAAAAGAAAAAATACGAATGAAAACTTTTGATTAAATTTAACCTGTGTTTTGTTTTAGTTTATTTATTTTTTTATATGAATAAATCCACAATACGAATTCATGCTATTTATTACTCAACATCTATTTGTTACTTATTGTAAAAAATGTAAAAACTTTTATACCCAAACCGACTAAATTCATGTTTGACACATACGCCACGAAGAATAAAATGCAACTGATATTTGCTATGGATATGGAATGAGGAATGCTACTTGGCAATTGTTCCTTGTATTTGTTATAAACCGGTTTCACGTATGTGATATAGGTTTTTGTATTGTATCAAGGCATATATATATATATATTTCATTTTACAAATTTTTTAAATATATATATTAATCGTATTCGTTTAGTACACATACACAGTACAAAATTTCATTTGTCAATTTTTCTTCTAGCAGTCCACGTCGGTCTCTGCCATGTGACATGCAAAAGAAGGGCTTGCACTGCGTGTATGTCTTCGAAATAAAATGGAAACTTTATACTGCAAAGTTTTTTTACGTTTAAAAAATATCAAATTTAGTTTATTTTATTATATTTATATATTTGTACCATTATTGATATATTTTGTATTTCCGCTACTTTTAGTAAAACGCTAGGTTTTTAATTTTAGCACTCTTAAGTTTTTGCTTCTGCACTGAATTTAACGGTTAACCGTTTTTAATGTTAAGTTTTTATTATATTAATGCTATGAGCAGGAAATTCAGAATGAAAGTTATAATTTTAGGGAAATATTTTTTACATATTTTAAAATAGTTATTACAAAATTGATTTGCATTAATAATTTTACGAATTTTATTGGAATATGGACAATCTATTAGGTACAAAGTTTTATTGATTCTCAAAACAATGTAAGTATAAGTATTTCCAGTTTGAGATTGTAATAAATATATCTAGGTAAAGTTTTATTTATTATATTCAGACACATTAATATGATTATAATAAACTGGAAGAAAATAAGTTTTTTAAGTTTTGATTTCTGGATTAATTCAATTAATTTGTGGTTGAAATTAGTTCACTTTTAAAGCGCTTTTGAGTGTTTTATTAATTTATAGGTGTGAATTCTAATAAAAGGAAAATTTCTGGTAGAGTCCACAAACGTTCACAAAATATTAAGGTGGCTATACACCTAAAAAAAAAATCAATGATTTCTGCTCATTTTTCCATACAAAACCTGTTTTCTAGGACTTTTCTGGCTGATATTAAACATGTTTGATATTTTTCTGATTTTAACATGCTCTGCACTTATACTGTTCGGAACCGAACATATTTTAAATTCGCTTTCTTTAATAACCTGTATTGAATACACTGTATTAAATTTGCTTTCTTTAATGCAGTATATAATTTCGCTTTCTGTGATACACTGCCTTAGATGTTAGATGCCTTAGATGTTATTGTTGATTTGACATTGGAAGTTTGTTTTGTAATCAATGATGCTACAGCCGGATTAAGGATTAAGTTTGTTTATAGGGGGTGACATCGTTGTTGGAGGTTGTAAAACGCTCTTTTAAACTAAGTCTTCAATATCCCGTCCCGGAGTTGGAGGGCACTTATTTGCAAAGGAGTTTACATTACAAAAAGTAATATAGTTTACAAACATTATTCCTTTTTTACTGAGAGTAATAGAAAATAAAAATGATGTTGATTGAAGCACATTATAGGCACAACTGATAATTATTTCCACAATCAATGGTTATATGTCTATTTTAACGGTAATTTTGAGTTTGAAACCAGAATTGAAACGTAAATATTAGCAGTAAAGAACTGATTCCATAAGCTAGCATATCTATAGGGCGTTATCAGTGATTATTAACGGTATAATTTAACTGACGGATGAAATTTTGAATAGAGGTCAAAATATTGCAGACGCCTTAATTTTGACAAAAAAAATAAAATAAAATTTTAATTCAGACAATATAAAATAAAATTTTAATTCAGAGATAAATAACATTTAAATCAGATTTAAAATAACCTACAGAAATTTTTTTTGTTTATTTTTATTATTAAATTTTTTTTTTTTTTCTTTTTAATTCAAAGAAACTAACCTAATATATTTATGATACATTATCAGAGATTGGTAATGGACATAATTTATGTATTGGTCTAGTAAATGTAGTTGTCGAAGTTTTCACTGTGACTACACGAACTAGTTTATCTGGACCCTTTTGTATTTGAACGACTTTTCCCAAAGCCCATTCACATAAAGGTAAGTTATCCTCTTTCAAGAGAACAATATCTCCAAGTTTAAGTTTTTTTGTTGCAACTTCCATTTTGAACGGACTTGGAGTTGAACAAGGTACTCCTTGGACCAACGCTGCCAAAAATGATGCATGAATTGCTGCAAAAAATTCCATCGTGATATAGGATGAATAATATCTAATTTGGAATTTTCAGGTAATGCCTTGTAACGGACACCTGCTGATAAGCAAGCAGAAAAATGTATTTAATAATATTTTCTGCTTGCTTGTTTGAAGCTTGTTTTCGTTGCAGACTAGATTTTGGCAACGGGATTTTTATAAGAATTCCGTTGAAACAAATCTACTTTGATTGAAAAACAAGCTTCAGTTGGCGTTAGGTTGTTGATAAAGGCAGAGCCCAGGCCGTTGGGGCTCTGACCTTACGGTAGTTAGTTTTGAGTTAGTAAGGGAATTTTTTTGAGGGAGTCGAATTTGTTCAGAGGGATACATAGTTTTGAGTTTGATCGTCTGATATGCTGGCTGATTAAGTAATATACAAAAAAAAAAGGAAAAAGAAAAGGGAGTTCAAGCGAGGTTAATTTTAAATAGTTCAAGTTGTATGATGTAATCTAATAAATTTGATTGAAATGGACCATATTGTTGCGAATTTTTTTTTTCAATTTTTGCAATACAATTTATTTTATTGAAGAAAAATAATAAACTTCAAAAATAAAATATTTATAATTGTGCCGTTGATAGTAAAACAGGTTGTTTGCGAGTGAGAGAGTGGCGTTGTCGATGGTAGCATCGGCAAAGCAAAAAAAATTTTCAATTTTGATATTCAAGCAATTTTAAATCACGGTTTAAATCAGTATAAATAAAATAATAAAACAAAAAAAAAGAAAAAAAAAAAAAGGTTTTTGTGATTTATTTACATGATGTAAAAAGGAAAAAAAAGACTATGAAAAGTGCTTTAATATAAACTGGAAATAATATTTTATTAATTAAAAACTAATTAATTTCTCATAAGTTTACAAAAAATAAAGTGAAGGTATTATATAGAACTAAATATTTAATATAAAAAAATTATCAAAGCAGATAACAGGATAATTCAAAAACAAAATATTTTAAAACCTAGTTAGTGGAGTAACGTTAGGTTTTAACCTCGGAACCCAGTTCCACTGAACGGATTTTCGTGAAATTTTTTTTATTGCATTGCTAATAGCCCAAATAAAAAAGTCTACCCATAAAAATTTGCCGCTTCCGATTTTTTAATTATGTTAAGGGGGGGGGGTATAGTTTAGCTTTTTTGAAAATTCGAATTTTTTTTTTTTAACTTTTCTTCTAGCTTGATATTTCAAAAATATAATACCAAAATTTGAAGTCGATCTAAGCAAAACTGTCGAAGTTATCAGATAAATAAAGCCAGGCAAATAAGACAAGTAATAAGCTTTTAAAATCTTTAAACTCGTTTTTCTCAAAACTACTTTTTTAAAACCGGTGATCAATGCCATTCAAAGACTACATTACCGATTCACTTCAAACTTTTCAGTAGGGTTTTTTCAGTAAATAAAAAGCAGATGAGATTTCTCTAAAAAATTAATATTTATTGTTTTGTTTCATAAATATTTTCATAAAACTATTTCATTAAATATTTTATTATTCATTAACTTTATCATCGTCTTCATCGAATTCTTTTATTTGGATTATTGGTGAAGGATTTGAACAACTGTTGCCATTGCATTCTAAACAAGCAACACTGCAATTCAATCCACTTTTCCTGCACCTGCCCTACATCCGGTTTTACATTTACAAAAAATCATTTTTAATAAATTCTGTGGAGCTGGCAGCTGCGTCATTGTTTCGGGTATCAGCATTCCATTTTCATATTTCCAACCCCATTCTTCTGGTGATTTTTCTCTTCAAAGCCATGTCTGAATTTGAAGGTATACTCTTTTGAAGTGCCCGAACGCAGCATCAGCAGTAGGTACCAAAGAAGATAATTTATTGCAGTTTTTAGTATTTGCTCTTACGAAAGAGTTGTATCTCAATGTATTTAGATCCTTGATTTTTTTCGAGCCACCGTATAAAGCAAGGGTACATGTAACACCAGCGTTGAAAATTTCATTAGCGTCTTTGCATTCATTCTGGAAAACTGCTGCAGCTTCTTGTAAGTCTGGTCGTTTCTCGAAAATTTTAGCAAAAACATTTTTTCCCCTTTTAAAAAAAGCAGAAGTCGTGTCACATCCAGTAAAAGCATGTAGAAAGAGGATATGATGTTTACATTTTGGTAATACTGTTTCTAAGCTTTTTGAGGTGTACACTTTTTCAGGTACTTTGCCTTTTGCTGGTTTTCGAAAATAAATTTCTCGATCTATTGGTGAGAGCGCAGTCAGCAAAACTAGTACATCCACATCCTCGGAAACTACAACAATATTTTCTGATTGCAAATTAATTGCTGTTTCAATTAATAATCTGTCGGCATCAGCTTCTGCTTGACAAGAAAATATTTCATTATCTGCAAATGTGCTTCGTAACATCTCGATGAGGCTACTTTTATTTTTGTTGTTCGCTAAAAACTTTTCTTGTCCTATTTTAAGAGTCATATTTCTGTCGAAAATGATGTCATTACAAGCATTTTTTTGGGAGCGACGAATTCTTTCCATTGATTTTGTGCTGTTTTTTTTGTAACCATCAAAAACTACATAAACATTGTATCCATAATTGTTGCGTAAATATCTTACATAATTTTCACTAATAGTGCCAAAATTTTCATCTAGTTGCCATTTGCAACGGTGCAGTAACATCCCTCCATCAATTACGTAGAAAAATTTGTGTACATTGTTAACATTTACAGTTACTTTTGGAAATAGGTCATAAAATGTAGATTTTTTCGTTTTTCGCATTTCACCATCTTCGAAAAGAGCGAGAGGATAAGGAGCTAATTCGAAAGTCATGTAGGTTTTCAGTTCTTCATCTGTTTTTTTCAAAAGGGAAATACGTTGAAATATCAGTAGTGGGTCAATTGGAATGATATCGTCATATAATTTTATTTTGCTCGAGGAAGCCAATAAAGGAATAATTTTGTCCTTTCTTGATAACTTAACTTCATTGAAATTTTTTCCGTTGATTTTCTTCATTGTCTTTAAACCTTCTTCAAATGCAGCGTAACAATTCACATTTGCATGGCCAGTTATTCCAGTTGCGATAGACATAATTACAGTGACATCAGGGAATGGACAATGTTGGATGAAATATTCTTCTAATTTTCTTACGTCAATGTCGTCTCTTTTAACTCGTGCATCGGTTGCATCAGCGTGTTGATGGCTTTTTTTAAAAGATATGTTACAGAATTTTTCTATTCCTTCTATTATATCTCTTGAAAAAATTACACCTTTTATCCATTTGTATACTACACTTTCCGTTACACCACGTTTAAAAGGTCCTCCTTCTACACTCATACTTTTTATCAGAGTTTGTTCGATAGTTTGATCAGTAGAAATTCCAGAAAAAAATACATCCGAACGTCTTGCCGTAAAATATCCTTCGGTCAATTTCTTGAACTCTGCTGGGTCCATTTTACTATGTAATTCTTGCATATCTTGCAAGTATATTTGCGCAGCCTTTGCATATGGAAAGTGTCCAGAAGCATGGAAGAATGGAATCATCTTCTCAATCGTATTTAAGTGCAGATTCCAATCACCCATACGGTCAGCTGCAATAAAATCTTTCAGTATAGAGACCATTCGGAAATAGCAAACCCACAGTTTGGACGTTTTATTTTTAATTTCCAGTTCATGTAATTTGTTTTCAAAAATTTCATTCATTCTTTGAAAACCTATATTTTCTGGTATTTCATTGTAATTGTACATTTCAAAAATATTAGCATTTGTTTCGTCAGTAACCAAAGTGACAAAATCAGAATTAGTCTGCATGAGGTCGGCAAAAATTATTCTTGATAAAGCTAACTGCAAAAGTATATGCGCACGTACCGCTCTAGCGTAAGCACGTCCAGACATTATATGGTCTACTGTATTTTCAGCATAAATTGCAGTGAGGGCTTCTTTAATTCCACTGCCACCCATTATATAACCAATTGATCCTATATACGACATAGTTGTGTGAAATGAACCTAATCGGACAAAAACTAAAATTTCATCTGATAAACATGTGGCTGAAGTTACATCTCTTGACTTTATGTACAGAGGTTGATCAAATGTTACAATGCATGTTCGCATATATGACAATTTTGCGTTCTCTACAGATGTTTTCATTGCCGTATATAAAGTATTGTAGTCACTTGGAGATGCATTAACAAACGGCAAGAATATAATATCCGACGTGTGAAAATCATGTGCACTCGTTAATTGATTCATAAATCCGTTCCATCCTGTAAAACTATTATCAGATTTAAATTTTAAGTACATCCAGAGAATATTCAATTTTGAACAAATTGTAGGTGTTAAATTTGGTTCTTGTTCTGAAATTTTTATTTGGAGCTTTTTCAATCCTTCACCAGCAGAAGCAGGATATATTTGAAGAGGTATATTGCCTTGTTGTGAAATTTCCGCTTCTGTTGGAATTTTATCCAAACGTTTAATTGGTTCTCTAGATTCTATCCCAACACTCGGAGTTATAATTTTTATAGACCCTAAATTATGGAAAGTTCCTCTGCCATCCAGTGTGTTGACGTTAAAATCTGCGTTGTCGTGCACAAATTGAACAAAAGTGTTAGGCTTTATTTTTACAGGACTCGTAAAGACAGCCGAAGCTTCATAGATTTTTGCTTCTTTGTATGATCCACAAAATCCTAAGGCGTTACATAACTCAATTATTTTTTTAGAGCCAAATTTTCTATGAAGAGTGACAGCTAATGCTACATGCAGCGGTGATATGAACGATCGAGGTCTTACCGCAGATATGATCGCATGAGCTATTGAGGTATACTTAGTTTGATAGTAACCAATACTTTCAATTTTACCTCTTTTATCATTTAAAATTATTTCTGATAAAAAAAATTTTAAGGACTCTGGTATAGATTCATGTATACATTTAAGCATTTTGTCGCTAGCTGGATAAATTTCGTTATTATAAACTTGTGTCCGGATATGTCGTCGCAAAATTTCGCCAGCAGCCTTTTAAATACGATATTCTTCTTCTTTATCATCTTCTAATCTCTCATTATACCAGTTATCGGATAATGTTTCATGGTGTTTTTTTTTGAAGCATATTATGGTATTGAATCCAAATTTGCTTGAAAATACGATATTATCGTCATAATGTTTCATTAGTCTAAGTTTTATTGTTTTCTCGTCAGGAATATGGTCGGTTGTTAAAATACTTTTTAATTCTTTTATAGAAAACTGGCAGTCATCATTTCTTTCTATGTATTTATAAATCTGCTCCATTGCTGCATCAACTTGTAAAATTTGAAGATGAATTTTTTTGTCCGTCTGGGTCCCTTTTAGAGCATCTCTTAAAGATATGTAACAATCACTGTGATATTTAGCTCCCTGAACCACTAGATTAAGCACGCCTGCTACTCTTTTATAAATATTACGACAACGGTCACTTTTTTCGTGACTTATTAAATTCAGAAGGTTTTCCCTAAAAGTAACTTCAGTTACATTGTTAATTTTTCTCCTGATGGATTTCTTATTTTTAATTTCCTTTTTTTGATCCGCTTCTTTTTCACATAAAAAACACTTATTTTTCCAATCGAAGCCAGTTGAAGTATGTGATCGAAGTTTTTTCTTAGGCGGAGAGAATGAAGATGCAGTGCTCTCTCTATTTACATATGGTTTAATATATTTTTGATTGATATATTTTTTTCTACATGATGAGTGCACGTAGACAAATTCGCGGGTGCTCAAATATTGAATCAATCCATCCGCTCTCTCTTCAGAGGCAGTCTTTAGTGTTGCTATACCTCTTGTTACTTTTATCATTGGTCCAAGATCAGAATCTGACCGTAAAGTACGTCCGACTTTATCACAAACGAGGCAAAGATTTTCTTCAGAAAGATTATCATCCAACAATTCATTCATTTTGATACGAAGCCTTTGATATATACGTGAACCAAAAATAAAATAAGAACTTAATGTATATCACTATGTTGAAAGTTTCACGATAAACAATAAAATGTTGTCCAGTAACAGTAACAGTAACTGCACAAAAATCTAAATACTGGGTCTCTTTTCGGTAACGACATACCGCGTAAAAATAAATCGCGTAAAAGCGAGAAGTCGCGTAAAAACAGACCTTCAAATGTCACTTAAAAGTACACTTTGATAAACATTTTTACTAAATTTTGAAAACAAAAATAACTAAATTTATCAACACGGTATACGAACAACTGTATACGAACAACTGTATCGAATATGAACTATATAATCAATTTATATAGGTAAAGGAATCCTACCAAAGTAGTAAAATAACTTAAATTTTTCATCTTTTGAAAACATGTATGTAAGTATATGGGGAATTGTTTTATTATTCTTTAGAAGAAAATAATGCAGATATCACTTTTACATGAAAACATTAGGTTTTGAGTAATTTAAAATACATTAATATTTTTTTCTTGGATTTTTCTTTATATTGCAAAAAGGGAATTTTTCTGGGGAAGAGACGTAACAAAATTATTTTTATTACTTAACAACATTAATATTTTTTTCTTGGATTTTTCTTTATATTGCAAAAAGGAAATTTTTCTGGGGAAGAGACGTAACAAAATTATTTTTATTACTTAACAATAGGTTACAAGTACAAGTAACTTCCAAGAATTTAGTCCACTATTATATGCATATTATATGTCCACTATATGTGTATATATAAAGCAATTAGGGCCAGCATTGCAGCAGTGCACATGTAGTTTATATATCAAAGGATAAATTTTGAAAATTCCTGGAACTTAAATGATTTTTTTGAAATGATTTTTCCTATGAAATATCTAGTCCACATCTTTACAGATCAGTTCTGGTAAAATGTAATTAAAACCAAACAATAGTTAATGATATGCTTGAAAAAACCTAGATAAAGTGATTAAAAGCTGTTAAAAAAAAGTAATATTTAAAATGTGTAAGAAAACCTGTATCCTGCTTAAATTAGAGAAAATGCATAAAAGTCGGAAATCGCATAAAAGTAGGAAACCGCGTAAAAATCGACCGCGTAAAAATAGGAAACAAGTGTTGCTTGTTTAGAATGCAATGGCAACAGTTGTTCAAATCCTTCACCAATAATCCAAATAAAAGAATTCGATGAAGACGATGATAAAGTTAATGAATAATAAAATATTTAATGAAATAGTTTTATGAAAATATTTATGAAACAAAACAATAAATATTAATTTTTTAGAGAAATCTCATCTGCTCTTTATTTACTGAAAAAACCCCCTTAATGTAAAAAAAAGTTCTAAAACTCAATGTTAGGGTCAGGTATTCTTTATGTAGAAAGTGTTTACCAAGTTTGAAGTGAATCGGTAATGTAGTCTTTGAATGGCATTGATCACCGGTTTTAAAAAAGTAGTTTTGAGAAAAACGTGTTTAAAGATTTTAAAAGGTTATTACTTGCCTTATTTGCCTGGCTTTATTTACCTGATAACTTCGACAGTTTTGCTTAGATTGACTTCAAATTTTGGTATTATATTTTTGAAATATCAAGCTAGAAGAAAAGTTAAAAAAAAAAATTCGAATTTTCAAAAGTGCTAAACTATACCCCTCCCCCCCCCCTTTAACATAATTAAAAAATCGGAAGCGGCAAATTTTGATGGGTAGACTTTTTTATTTGGGCTATTAGCAATGCAATAAAAAAAATTTCACGAAAATCCGTTCAGTGGAACTGGGTTCCGAGGTTTTGGCATTTTTCTGTCCTACGACACTCTATTATTTAAACGAGTTTATTTTTGTTTCTTCATGCTTAGGGTGTTTTTCTCATTTTATTATGGGCTCTGCAGAGGTTTGGTTGTATTCCAATTTAACCACTCTGCAAGTTAATTGGTTCAGCGTGCTCTGTATTTGTTGGAGCAGCGTTAGGATTCCTTTGCTGCTTGCCTCGTTGCTTGGGGTATTGCCCTTACAGTGGAAAGTTTCGTATTTTTCTTCTGCAGGGCTTCTTGTTGCTTGTGCGTAGGACATGCTTGATGTTGATGGTGTAAATAGTTGTGGGTATCTTTGATGCCTGAAGTCGTTGAATCACTGTCGATTTACTTGTTTTGTAACTTTTGATTTTTGATTAATATACAGGACATCCTTTATAGTTTGCGGTGTGCCCTGTTTTTTGACATAGTGCGCAAGTTGGCAGACTGTCTATTTTTTTTACAGACTTTGTAATGATGATTTTGGGCACATTTTACACATCTTGGCTCCCTCATACAGAAACTTTTCGTGTGGCCAAGCTGTTGACAATTTGTGCATTGTGGGATGCTTATTATTTTCTTTGGTGGCTCTATTGTTACTTCGCAATGTGCTATGCTTTTGATATTAAAGACGTCTTTTGTTATGTAATTCTCTAAAAGAATATATATTTTTATATTAATTTTTATTATGAATAATTTTAACAATAATATTGAACGCACTCAACAAATTTTCATTGAATGCACTCCAATTTGTAAAAGAGAAACAGCACTGGAGCACAGCAAAGAAATTATAAGTCTCAGGCCAGTCCAGTCTATTGTGGATACTCAACTAGAGATAGTGCATAAAATTTTATAATAAGCAGATAATATATGTAATAACTAATGTAGGGAACTTTATATATTTAAATAAATAAATAAATAAAAATTTGTTATGTTTATTTAATTAAATAAAACGTGTGCCTATCAAGTTTGCATAACACTTTGTTGTTGTTTTTTTGACTCAGCTCAACTGCGAACAGGGGGATGTCGACCCTCATTTTTTTATTTTCTTTGTTCGCAATCATTTTTTATATGTTACTTATGTGCCAAACTTCGTGTCCTAATCTCTCGAGCTCTGTTTTGATTTCATCGTGGGTGATGCTACATGGCCGTCCTCTAATGACGAATCTATAAGATCGGTCTTCCTTCATTTGGAATGTATGATATTCCATTTTACTATTTTTCTCATTAGTATTTTGTTTTTCGTTTTTCATAGTCTCCAGCAGTTTTTTTGTTTTTCTGTAACCCTCCGCATTTGTTATATTTATTTTAATGTTGTTGTTGCTTAATTCTCTGAATTGTACGAACTCATTATTTATTGCAATTATTTTGTTCCTGAACGAGTTGAAGTCATTCACATTGCTTACGTATATTGGTGGTGGTAGTGGTAGTGGCCTTTTCACTGATGCCGCTTCCATATTCGTGGTTTGACATATTTTTAATGCTTGTTCAGTTTTTGTATTTATTGGATTTAGTTTTTGTTCGCCTCCTTTTTCTTAATTGTTTGTTGTGAACGTTTGAGATATCTTTTTCGAGTTCTTCTTTGTCCGTGGTGTATTCATTGATGTTCGGTATTTCCGAGCTTGATGATGGTGCAGATAGTATGCGATTAGGTGTCATGATTCCTCTCTTATTGGGATGCCTTGTATTTTTTATAAGATCTGCCAATTGTTTTATTTTTTGGTCATCATATCTTTGACCTCCTGTTGAGTTTTCATGGTGTTCTGTATTTGCTCTGCAATGTTGACTGTGGCCATATTTGTCACTTTTTTTCTTTTTCATTAAACTTATGTTATTTTATTTAATTAATTTAAATATTAAATTAATTTACTTTTTTAGTACTTAAATTAATTTTAGTAAATTTTTAGTTAATTATTTGCCAATAAATGAGCTTACTTATGTATAGAACATTAAGTTTGTTAATGACACTTTTAATCATAATCAAAATAATAACAATAATATTATATGAATACTAATAATAATAAAAATCAACTAAAATGACGTTTGTAACTTTAACATGTCATCTATCATGACATACTATATGTCTCATAGCATACTTATTACATGCCTTTTGTTTTAAAATCCATACTTCTGTGGAGCTCTAACAGTCCGACCACTTCGGGTAATATAAAAATTATTCGATGAGTCTCCTTGCGGTTCTACATTTAGTTTAAATTAATTTAAATTCATTTTAATTTACTCTATTTTTAATAAATTAATTTTATGTTTTCAAAGAAAAAATTATAAATTATCAAAGTAAGTATATAATAAATGACAGTTATTATTTATTTTAGACTTAATTAAATTTAATCAAATTAAATTCAATTAAATCAATAATATTTTTTGTCTAAAATAAATTTAAAAAAAAAAAATAATGCAAATTTTCAAAGATTTTATTTTCATTTTTATTATCGTTTTTAGTACGATGCCGCCAAAAAACTCAAATCTTTATAATCGGGCAAGTAAAAATGCATGACACTGCCAGGCTGCAAGAAGCCAACAATCAGCAGAAGAAAATGTGGAGCATAATAATACGCAACGAATTAGAACTTAAATCGTATCATATCATGGAATTTGAAGAGCGACGTAATGAACCATTGCGCCAAAATTTGGGAAGATCAAGAGCGGCACACAACGACACAAGAACGAGAAAGGCGACAAAAAAATCGCGTATTAACACGTGCTTCATTTGTTCGTCTTGCGTTCGATTATGCACCAGAAATTAATTACTCTGCACATTCTTTAATTGTCATTGGTGCAATGGATAAAGTGTGCCAATATTGTCAGGCGTTAAAATTCCGCAACGAAGCACCCGGCATGTGTTGTGCATCAGGTAAAGTTGTATTGTCACCTCTTCCCGCTCTACCGGAACCTTTACAATCACTTCTTCTTATTTTTGCGCAAAACACGGAAATTTAAATCTTGCTTCCAAATGACTTCATTCAGGGCAACAAAAATTTGTAATTTATCATCCAATCGACAAAATTTTGAACCTACATTCAAAATACAAGGCCAGGTGTATCATCAGATTGGGTCATTGTTGTCGATGCTTGATAATGAACCAAAATACCTTCAAATTTATTTTATGGGCAGTTGTGAAGAACGAGTAGCAACTTGGTGCCAGTACAACTTTATAGAAAAAGAACAAGAAAGAATAGTTGTATTATTGTTGGAAGATTTTTTGGAAAACTATAATCAACTAATTCAACTATTTAAAAGAGTGTCACCACAATTACATAGTGACAATTACCAAATTGTTATCAAAGCCGACAAAGTACCATCTGGTGAGCATGCTGGCAGATTCAACGCGCCAACCGTAGATGAAGTTGCAATAATTATAGCTGGCAATCCAGTTGACAACAGACCCATTAAAATTACACGTCGAGACAGCAATGTGAGTGTAATTTCTGATCTACACCGATCATACGACGCACTCCAATATCCCTTGATATTTTGGCAAGGACAAGATTTATTATTTTATCAATTTTAATTTATTGTATTTTTTTCAGGCAATGAAACAAATAAAACAGTTAGTTCAATGAATTACTATGCATATAAATTGATGATAAGGAATAATCAGGACAATTATATCCTCAAATATCGTCAGCTGTTCCATCAATACGTTGTCGATATGTACGCTAAAATTGAAAGTGAACGATTGTGATTTATTCGATATAATCAAGCAAGATTACGGACGGAAGAATATATTCATTTACGAGACGCCATTATCGGAAACAACGATGAAAATTTAAATGCCAGTGACATTGGTAGTCCATTAATTTTACCGTCATCTTACAAACCCTAAGCCAAGGTGGGACACACGCGCCTAAGGCTGTATGGCCAAGAGGGTGAGTTTTTACTCGAATCTTGGTCGCTAGCGTGGAACTCCGGATACCAGGCGACCTCCGGTTTCAAATAGCCTTACCATAGGTAAAGGAGTCTCTGCCTATGGTTGACCGTTATTACCTCCATCTAAAAAATTTTATGGATATACATAAAAACCCTGAGGGAGATGCTCCTCTAAACGCATCAGCCGTGATGGCATCATCAGCAATAATCGAAGAGTGGCCTCCACAAGGTGTTATGCCTATGGAGCATGACTCTGCCGAACGAGGTCAAATTATTGCCTCTGGGAGTGAGCTGACAGGTCCCTTAAAGGTGTCAACTATTGACCCTAAAGATAACCTGAACAACTCTACCCGTAAAAAATCTAGACCCCTTAGTGGAGCGGGCCGGAAAAGGTACGCACATCTTAGGGATACGGGGCTGTCACATGAAGAAGCCCTAGAACTTGCTAAGGTTCCGATTAGCACAAGAACTATTCTGAATAAGCGAGGTAGATCGGAAGAGGAAAGCCCCAAAGCATCGAACCCCCCAAAAAAGGGTAAGATAATTCAGAAAAGGGGAGGGAAGGCTGAAGGGCCAACCAGGTCTGAAAAGACTGCTGGGAACATAAACTACAGTGATGTAGTGAAGGCCACCTCCCTAGCTATATGCAGCACAGAATATCCAGAGGTGCTGCTCAGTAATGAAGATCTACAGAGCATTCAAGATAAAATAAGGGATGCCATGGATGAACTTCCAGTAGATGGTTTCCCTCCTACCTTCGCTGGGTGTACTAAGCGAAGAGGTTGGGTAAAGATCAACTGTGTGGATGTCGACACAGAGAATTGGGTGCGAGAAATAGCCCCTTCACTTAAGCTGGAGTCAAATATTGCCCTCAAAGTATGCAAGGTGGACGAGCTTCCACAGCCACAGATCTTCTTTGTATACTTTCCTCAGTGCCAAAAAGAGGACAACGACAAAATAATGCGTCGACTATACCTCCAAAATACTTGCCTAAGAGGTAAGGATTGGCGTATCCTATCCAGAAAGGACAGGGATGATGGCTACGTCATGCTTACTTTATCAATAGGCAAAGAAACTGCAGAGGCCTTAAAGACCTTAAACAACAGGATAACGTGGCTGTATGGGACAGCTCACTTCAGGCCAAAGAGAACTAAAGCTCAAACTGAAGTAAATCAGCTTGTAAGCAAAAAAGACGGTGCTCAAGTATCGGATGGAAAAAAGCTAGCTGAGGGGAAGGGAAACCTAACTCCAGCTAAAGACCTTAGTCAAGCCAAAGGGACTTCTTCTCTTAGCCAGGCTAAGGTATTAGCTCAGTATCCTCCTACGACAGCATCAGTTTCAAAACCCTCGGAAAAACTTTCTGAATCTTGTGCTGAATCAGGGACTAGTCTCACTCCAGGTGCTAGCGGCTCAGTGATAGCCGTAGATACCAAGGAGAAGGCAATATAAGGTACCTTCAGCACAGAAGGCTCTAAAGAGGGTAAAACTAAAAAGAGGCCAAACTGGCGTAAAAGTAAGAAGCATGGGATCCCTCTGGAGGTGAAGCCCAAGAGCACGACGCATGCTGAAATGCGTGCAGATTAATCTCCACAGGTCCCAAGCAGCGTCTGCTAATTTGATAAAAAACTTCATTGACAGACGCTGGGATTTTGCCCTGATTCAAGAGCCTTGAGCTGGCCAGGGCAAAGTAAGGGGACTTGGTGGAGCAGGTAAATTAATATTCGATACAAACTCTGAGAGACCAAGAGCGGCAATTTTGTATCGCCCTGACCTCCAGATTTTTTGTATAAATAAATTTATTTGCAGGGACAAAGTAGCAGTGTCCATCAAGAGGCAGTACCAGCAAAACACCTACACAATTAATCTTGTATCGACATACTTCCCTGGTGATGAAGATGAGGTGCCAACAATGGTGGTCCAGGAATTCGTACAGTTTAGTCAAGACTGCCACCAGAAGTTTATAATCGGATGCAATGTCAACGCTCATCATTAAGTGTGGGGCAACTCCAACAACAACATAAGAGGTGAGTCCCTTCTTGATTATTTAATTAGTAATGATATCAAAATCTGTAATAGAGGCAATGATCCCACGCTTATAAACGTTAACAGGAGAGAAATTCTAGACTCGACCTTGTCAAATATCAATGATTGCGGCATCATTGGAAATTGGCATGTATCAAAAGAAATCTCTCTTTCGGATCACTGCTACATTGGGTTCAATATCATTAAGCCGCCTATAGAGGAGCGGATGGTAAGAATACCAAGACGCACTCAATGGAACATGTATGTAGGGGAACTGAACTATAGATTAGATGGTTTGCAGGAACCTATATGCAATACAGCTGATTTAGATCCTTACGTTGGTGAGCTAAACGAGGCGATAATAACCGCCTACCATATGAGCTAACCGCAAGTGCTTATAAAGGAACGTAGAGGAATCAGCTGGTGGAATAATGAACTCGAAAAACAGAGGAAAATAGTAAGAAAACTTTTTAATGGAGCCAAAAGAACGGGAGACTGGCAGTCATACCGCAGCGCTCTCACTAAATATAATATAGAACTTAGAGCCAATAAAAGGAAATCATGGCGCGAATTCTGTGAGCAGCTGGAAGATATTTTGGCTACTAATAAAGTAGCCAAAATTCTATCTAGAGATCACAAAAATCCTCTAGGCTCAATTAAAAAGCCTAATGGACAAGAAACAACATCGGGAAAGGACACTCTAGAGCTAATGCTGAAGAGTCACTTCCCAGGTTGCTATAACAAGGGGCAAAATGACAGTGCAGAGTCGAACTGTCATCACCCTAGGACGGTAGGGCATAGATCATACCGTCTTGCAAAGGAAATTTTTTCACAGGGTACTATCAAATGGGCTGTTAATTCTTTTCAGCCTTACAAAGCCCCAGGAGTAGATGGTATCTACCTCGTGTTAATACAAAAGGGGTTGGATATACTCTGCCCCCATTTGATTAAAGTATTTAGAGCAAGCTTTTGCTTGGAGTATACGCCTAGGAGTTGGAGAAATGTTAAAGTGATCTTCATTCCCAAGGCTGGGAGAATAGATAATAAAGATGCAAAGGCCTATAAGCCTATCAGCTTAACATCTTTTCTTCTTAAAACTATGGAGAAAGTACTAGGTCTTCATATGAAGACTAAAATCCTCCATAACAACCCTTTGCATGGATCACAACATGCATATCAGACGGGGAAGTGAAAAAGGTAGCCCTAAAGGCTTTTCTTGACATACAAGGAGCCTTTGATAACACAGCACATGAGGTTATAAAGAGGTGTGCTAAAGATAAACACCTTGACCTCACCACCGTAGGGTGGGTAGTCAATATGCTAAATAGCAGAAATATATTTGCAGAGCTAGTTCATGACAAGATATCAGTACGTACGACAAGAGTATGCCCCCAAGGGGGGGCTCTTTCTCCTCTTCTTTGGCTGATAGTTGTGGACGAGCTACTTAGCAGGCTAGGACAAGCTGGCTTTTGCTGTGTGAGCTATGCTGACGACATAGCAATCATAGTAAGAGAAAATTTTGAAAACACTCTTATAGAGTGCATGCAGCATGCCCTAAACATAGTTAAGAATTGGTGCAAAACCGTGGGGTTATCTGTTAATCCGCACAAGATAAAATGTCCCTTCACTCGGAGGAGGAAACTGCAATTTAACCCACTACAGCTAGATGGAGTCAGCATTGGCTTGAGTGATGAGGTTAAATTTCTGGGAGTAATCATGGAAAAAAGCCTGTCCTGGACCCCTCACATAAAATATGTTACAAACAAGGCCATTAGATCCCTTTTTGCTTGCCAATCTATGGTTAGTAGAAACTGGGGTCTAAAACCTCATATGGCTCTCTGGATATACCAAGCAGTCATAAGACCCATACTCTCTTATGGGGTAGTGGCTTAGTGGTACAAGTGGGAGGATAAACAAACGCAACGGATGCTGTCAAAATTACAAAGAACTGCTTGCTTGTGTGCAACGGGTGCTATGAAATCCGCACCCACGGCTACACTTCTACACGGCTACAGATCCTATGCCTTCACCCACTGCACATTTATTTGAAGCAGGTGGCATGAAAAACGGCAGCAATTATGACAGCTTCGGGACGTACTGGTCCCAACAATAGGAAATTTGCCAGCATACCGGTAAAGATTGGTATGCCCAGTCAAGTAATTTAAATGCTAGACCACATCGAATGGACAACGGACTGTAAACGAAAGTTTAGGGTCCAAGTGGGATCCAGAGATATTGTCGAGGACATGCTGAAGGATATTCCGCGGCATGTCTCAGTTTGGTACGCCTGATGGATCCAAAACGGACTCTGGCACAGGAGCAGGGATTAACGGTCCGGGCTACAAGAGCTTCATGGCTCTAGGTAATAGCCCTACCGTCTTTCAAGCTGAAACTGTTGCTATTGAGGCCGCTGTACAAAAAGAGGCCAGTGTACAAAAAGAGGCTTTAGAAAGGCTCATATATATATTGTTTCGGATAGCCAAGCAGCATTAAAAGCCTTAGCAGCACCGAACTTCACATCAAAGGTGGTTTGGAGCTGTTACAAGAGTCTTCAGAGCTTGGCGGAAAGAAAGTTACCCTTATGTGGACTCCTGGCCACGAGAGAATTGTAGGCAACGAAGAGGCAGATAGACTGGCAAGGATGAGCTCGAGCAGTTGCTATAAAGGCCCACAACCCAGCATCCCCTATTCCATTAGTGTACTCAAGCAGTACCTAAACAAATGGTCAAATGACTACAGTGTAAAGACATGGACCGAGTCATCTGGCTTGGTGCAGTCCAAAGCTTTCTATAGCTTTAAAATAAAAAACCTAGACGAGGCAAGGAAGTTGGACAAACTGTCCCTTAGGGTATTGACATGGTTCATAACGGGACACGGCCCTTTTCTTAAGCTCCTCTACAAATTGGGAAGATCAAAAACCCCAATGTGTAGATTCTGCCACGAGGTAGAGAAGACGCCTACTCACCTACTCTTTGAATGTGGTAGGGTGATGTCAAAGAGGGTGAAGCATCTTCTCACTCGACAAGTAACTTGCACAGGGGGGTTGGAAATAGGTCTTAGAGAGATCCTAGCTCTGGCAAGGGACCTGGGTATCAGGTTCCCACAGTAGCATGTCTGGCGGGGAGCACAATAGATCAAATTGGTCGCGGTGCATCTTGTTTCCCTTTCACTACTACTACTACTACTACTACATTGGTAGTCCACGAAACATGCAGCAGTATATTCAAGATGCCATGACTTATGTACGCCACTATGGTCGTCCAGATTTATTCATAACATTTACGTGTGATCCGAATTGGGAAGAAGTACAAGCATTGTTGTTAACCGGCCAACAATCAATCCATCGGCATATTATTGCACGAGTGTTTAAACAAAAGCTAAAATCCTTGCTTGATGTAAATGTAAAATATTCTGTTTTTGGAAAAATGCTTTGTCATTTGTATTCAATAGAGTGGCAAAAGCGAGGCTTGCCACATGCACACATTTTAATTTGGCTTGAAGAAAAAATTCATCCACAAGATATAGATCAAATAATTTCGGCCGAAATTCCAAGCCCATCAATTGACCTAGAGTTATATAACATTGTAACCAGTCATATGATCCATGGCCCATGTGGTGAGCTTAATATGACAGCGCCATGTATGGAAAACGGAAAATGTAAAAAAAGTTTTCCAAAACAACTTACAAATGATACCATTACAGATTTTGATGGTTATCCATTGTAACGCCGCAGAAATGCTGAGAATGGTGGCCACACATTCACAATGCGAATGTCTAATGATCAATTGACATCTAATGTAGCAATTGACAATAAGTGGGTGGTACCATACTCACCATTACTTTCCAAAATTTATAAAGCACATATCAATGTTGAACTTTGCAGTTCTGTTAAAGCAATAAAGTATATTTGCAGTTACGTGAACAAAGGCAGTGATTTGGCCGTTTTTGAAGTCCAACATGTAAATAAAAATGATGAAATAGCAATATATCAGATGGGTAGATACATCAGCAGCAATGAAGCTGTATGGCGTATACTTAGTTTTCCAATACATGAAAGAGATCCTGCTGTCCAGCATCTTGCAGTGCATCTAGAAAACGGTCAACGTGTGTATTTCAATGAAGAAAATGTTCGTGAAAGAGCACTTACTCCACCAAAAACAACATTAACTGAATTTTTTACATTATGTCAAGAACCTGATATTTTTAGTCAGTTCGCAAAAACCTTATTATATGCCAATATCCCATGTTACTTTACATGGGATAGTTCTGGAAAAAATGGCTACCACGAAAACAGGGAGAACCTCATCCCACAATCGCAGGTATATTTAAAGCCAAAACATTCGGACGACTATATACAAGCACATCCAAAACAACGGGAATGTTTCTATTTGCGGTTGTTATTAGTGAATGTTCCTGGACCAACGTCTTACGAATTTTTACGAAAAGTTAATGGCCGAGTGTTCGATACATATCAAGATGTATGTCGTGAATTACAATTATTGGAAGACGTTAATCATTGGGATCTCACACTTGCTGATGCAGCGTTAACATCTACGCCGAAGAGTATTCGGCAAATGTTTGCCATCATTTTGACAACATGTTATCCAACACGGTCATCAACTTTGTGGGATAAATATAAAAACTATATGGCAGAAGACATATTGCATCGAGTTCAATAAGCAGAACAGCGTCCAGATTTAGATTTTACACCAGAGATATATAACGAAGCGTTAATATTGATCGAGAACTTATGCATTTTAATTGCAAATTTCTCATTGAATCATTTTGGTTTACCATTACCTAATCACCCGGCAACTAATTTAATTAATATAGATTTGCAACGAGAAAAACAATACAATGATCTCGACTTAGCTGCAATTGTTGCAAATAACGAGCCATTACTAAAAGCTGAACAAAGATTAGTTTATGATAAAATTCTACTGGCTGTTGAGGGTGCCTTTTTTTCTTAGATGCACCAGGTGGAACCGGTAAGACATTTTTAATATCGTTGATCCTTGCAAAGATACGATCGCAACAGAAAATCGCCTTGGCAATTGCATCGTCAGGTATTGCTGCCACTTTGTTAGATGGTAGACGAACGGCACATTCAGCATTTAAGCTTCCATTAGATATCCATAACAATCCAAATGCAATGTGTAACATCAAAAAACGAAGTGGAATGGCTACAGTACTTCAAAAAAGTTCTATTATAATCTGGGATGAGTGCACTATGACTTATAAACATTCACTGGAAGCATTTCATAGAACAATGAAAGATCTAAAAAGCAGCGATAAACTTTTTGGTGGTGCTGTCCTACTACTATCAGGTGATTTCAGACAGAAATCACGTGTCCCGATGTTTGAGCGCAAATGTGTTGTACTGTGTATTAACATAAAATTGAATTTTTTTTTAAAACTTTCGTAGTAAGAATCTTTTCAAGGTTAGTAAGCGTCTTTCATTACATTTGTTTCATTTGTTGTTTGTGAGTGTTATCATATTCTAATGGAAATTGTGATTGAATATAATTAATAAACTGAACGGAGTGAGGCCTGTGAAGTTGCGAAGCGAGCAGGGGGCGGAGCCTATACAGTGTAATTCAATTGATAAAGGGAATATTTTATTTTTTTTTCTTCTTCAGTTGCAGTATAGATATGCCGTTTATATTGAAAAAATTGCAGTTTTCAGTCAGATTAGCATTTGCCATGACAATAAATAAATCAAAGAGTCAAAGTTCTGATAAAATTGGTAGAAAGTATAAGTATAAGAGTATAAGTATAAGAGTAAGAGAAACACAAATTTTTTCATTTTATTCTTATACTTTTTTTTTTTTCTTCTTCAGTTAACCTCTTCAGGGACAATTTTTTGTTAGTTTTTGTTAATTCATTTTAATTTTAAGATTATCAATGTACACAAATAAAAATGTTTTCTTTTCTTATTGAGGAACTCTGTGTTTAATAAACTGTCATAAAAATTTTATTCTTTTTGATTGATAGTTACTATAACTATAAAAACCAAATGTTCACATATGTGGGCAAGGGCATGAAAAGGTTAAATCAAAATAAAATAGAACCGAAGTGGCTGAGTGGAGCGAAGCCTGTGAGGTTTCTGAGCGAAGCGAACCGGGGGTTGGTGAGCGAAGCGAGCAGGGGGCGGAGCCCACTAGTATATATATATATGCGTTTATAGTTTCAACAGAGATTATTAGATCATTACATAAGTACAAAAATTACTTTGTTTCTTTAGAAAAAATTTTATCGCTTAATTTTAAAACCTCAAAAAGTACAAACTTCTAAATTTTTACTAAATATAATTAAACAACTAGTTGAGATGTTTTTGTTGATAAATCTGCAATATTTTTTTAATTTTGTGTATTATGTATGTAACCAGTTTTAAATTACATTAATAAAAAAATTTTCATTTGAAAACACGATTTAATCTTTGGCAAAGCATAAATCACATAAATCATGTGTGTAGTTTTCCAATTTCTTCCATATATTCCACATAACAAGAATTTGACAAATTGACCATTTAAAAAAATTTTCTTCAGCCATATTTCTATCTCGTACTTCAAATATCCCAAGTAAATCTTGTATGAATATAAAACATCTTAAAATAATACTTAAAAAAACAAAAATCAAACAAACTTTCTTTAAAATGTTTTTATTTAAATGGCTCGATGGATTTTAATAGGATTTGGGTAAGTTGGAGTCACTGTAAAGTGCAATAATACTGTAGAACATTATATACCTTTTTTTTATAAAAATCAAAATTTTTATGCTGTGTTTTAACCTTTAAATGCTGGCACACCCACCAAGAGCTCTCAGATATGCCTAGGAACATATATTTTTTTCAGAATTTTAGGATGAGTGGACGGGGGTGAAAAAAATTTTCGAGTCCCAAAAAATCTATTTTTATTCATATTCAAAAAAGTAATGAGCAGCGCATAAATTTTACTATATGATTTATAATATTGATACGAATTTAAACATAGTAGGCTCACTAAACAGCAGGCTGTGAGCCTATATAATAGCAGCCACATGTGAGCAGCAACCAACAGTTCTGCGACCATTTGGACACTCACAAAAATATCTACTGATATATGAACTCTTTAGTTGCATTGGTTGAGGATATAAAACCCACAATATATAATAGTTATATTGTTCTTTTCAACAGATTCGCAAATCCTTGCATTGCTTGTGAAATATATCCATTCGTGTTAATTATTAAAAAAAATTTCTTTAGCTAAGAAATTTCAATTTCATTACAAATACTAAAAATACTACAAATAGTCTTACTTACATATGTCTTACAATTAAATTACAATTAAAAATAAATTTTTAATTCAAGCAATTTCTCTTCAATGTTCAATCGCATTTTGTCGATTTCTATCCTCTTCTTTTCCACAGCCAACCTGCATTTCATAAGGTCTCAAATTTCCCTCACATCAATTTCAAATCTAAGAATTTCTTTTAACCTTATGCCTGGGACTCACTAGCGCTTAGCGTGTGGAGACGACTTAGCACAGTAAAAATGGAGAGTTTTTTTTATATACCAGTGGAGTGGAACATCAGTGGAGACTAATGGACTCATTAACATTTAGCACTAAACTTTGTGCCGCTATGCGCTAGTGAGTCCCAGGCATTATAGTGCGTTTCCACGGAATCTAGTACCTAGTACTCTAGTACATATTTCAGCTGTCATGAATTTGTTTATTTTTTGTTGTTGTATTTGTATTAATTGTGTTAATTTTTGTAATTTTTGTGTTAATTAAGCAATTAAATAATTCAAAATCATGTCAAATTCTTACCTTTTACTCAATAACTATTATTGACATAACCTAACTTTCACAATTATTCACTGTCAAACTATTACCGAAAGAGATAGTACTAGGTACTAGGTACTAGGTTCAGTGAAAACGCACTATTACCCACAACCGCAATAGACACAAAAACACAAGTACAAATTCTAACAGGAAAATATAGGAATATTTTTTATTGTATAAATATAAAATACCCAGTAGAAAATCGAGCGATGTACTCGCCGAAGGAGTAGGAAGGCGATTATCGCCAGCTTCTACGTTGGCGATGTAAAAAGTCATGTTTTATACATGCTAAACGCTGTATTTACATATGTGCCGTGAGTAATTTGAGCAAAGTGTAATGTTAAGGGCATACGCATTTTTAAGCAAAGTGAAATGTCATTTTTGGATTTAGAAGAAACGTGAAGTGAGGTGAAATTAAATGAAAGTAACAACTAAAATATATTTTAAAAATTTTTAAAACAAAGTATTTCACAAAGTTTTTAAGTTAAAATGTTAGTTTGTTATTAAATGGAACTAAAATAATATATACATAACAAATTAAAAGTTAATAATAACATAGTTATAATATAATCTAATAACTATTAACTAAAATTAATTATATTTTGTTTCTATTATTTAAAACTAAATTAAAAAATTTTAATTTAGAAATAAATTAATGATAATTGTGGAGTGGTATTGGAAACTTCCAATAGGTTCCAAAATAAGAAATTCAGGGCATGTATACAGATACGCAAACCTATGTGTGTATTGTGCACATCGGAAAAGTGGACATCATGCTTTTGTAAAAAAGATATACATGGCGATGTCAAAGGCGATGAACTTTTACCTACCGAGCGATCATCACCGAAGGCCTACGTAGATGATCATTTTTCCTACTGGGTATTTTAAAATAATAATTGGAAAAACACAAATCAAAAATTTTCATTAAAATGTTTTTTTTTATTTCATTGTAAAAATTATATTGAATTTTGTACTTTAAAACTTCAATTTTAAAATTCCTTAACGATGTTTTTAATTCTTACTTTCTAAAATTCGGTGAGAAGTATGTGAAAGGAGAAAAAAATTGTAACGGACACCTGCTCAAGGGCACCTCCTCGAACCATCAAGTGTCCATGTGGGGCCTTAAACTGTAGAAAATATTTATTTCAACTTGATCTAGATATATATATATATATATATGTGTATATGTGTATATATATATATATATATATATCTATTATATAAAATTACAAAACAAACAATTAAATTAAATTAAACAAAATTCTGGAAAATAATAACAATGAGAACAATGCAATACAAGGCCAACAACTTTACAATATATATCTAAATATAATGTAATGATAATTTTTGCATGAATTTTGCCTGCTTGTTACGAGAAGAAAAAAAACAAGGTCGGCTTGCTATCAAGCACAGGTTTTGGCAACGGGACGCTGATAAGCTTACCGTTGGCAAAATCTGTGGGAAAAAAATTTTTGGTTAAGAAGAAAGAGGGTCAGTCGAGTTGGGGAGTCCGAAGAAAGATATTCGTCGGTTGAGCACTGATTAAGGTGTTTTTTTTTTACGTTTTTTTTTGAAACGACTGTAGTATGATACTATATATCAGTGCCGATTTTTTCTTGATTTTTTTTGACAGTAAGTGAGAAAATGAAAAGAGTTCAGGCTTGGAGTCGCCCGAGTTTTTTTTAATAAATCTATTCTTATAAACAAAAAAAAAAATAAAATTAATTTATTCCATAAACTCAGAACTATTACAGAATACGAAAAAAAAAATAAAAAAAAAATTATATATATAGATAGGCAAAATTAAAAATTAAAAATTAGTGTATATATACCTTGATTAAAACAAAACGTGGTTCAGCGTCATAGAGGATACATCAAACATCAAACAAAGGAAAACAACATAGCGGAAAATACGAGCAATGCGGTTGAAATGATGGGGCGGTGACAGAGCAGCTAAACCGTAAATATTAAAAACAAAAAAAACATACCAATAAAAGTACCAATATCAGGAATTATAACTTAAATGTGATCATTATGAAGGAAGATTAACATAAATTAATAAAGCTAAGCTTAAGATCTTTTTTTGAAAACCCTTATTAGCTTGCAAAACAAAAAGCTAAGGAAGTTTATATTGAGTTTAATTGAAGAAAAAGAAAAGAAATTACCTTTTTTTGTCGAACGAAGAAGGAAAGGACAAACAACAACAAGGAAAGAAAGCCGCAAGTATAAATGCAAGAATTTGATTAAATGAATGAATGATTTCTTTTTTTCTTTAATAAAATTTGTGTGAATTTTTTTTATGGAATTAGGTTATTTGAAAAAAAAAAATAATTTTTTTATTATAAGAGGAATTTTCCCTCTTTTCACGGCTTATTACTTGTTCAAGAAAATTTAAAGTTAAGGAATTTATTTTTTTTTCAGCACAGGCATAGTTTATAGCTTTATTTTCTATTGTTATGGTTAGGTTATACAGTTTTTGCTGTTCATAGAGTTTTTTTTGAATTTTAATAAATATTATAATGATGTTTAATTGAATAAAATTCTTTAATTAAGATGTCCTAATCCCCCTTTCCTTTTTTTTGTTTTCAGATCAGCCGGTTCAGCCATAGTATGGACGAGCAAAGGGGCTTAACTCCTTTGTCTCAAGTTTCTCTGTTTTCCACTCATTTAATTAAATTTCTTTCTGCTTCTGCGTTCTGCAGCCCCTGTTATTTTCGAGCCAAGCGCTCATGCCTTTGAAAATTCCACTTTTCAGTAGCGAGATTTTGATCCAGTGTGTCAGTGGCAAGAACCCACCCCATTACTCTCCCGCAATAGCCCGGCTAGCAAGCTCACTACGACCGCCACATAAACGACATCTGGATAAATCATGCCTATGTTTGGTCCTCAGGGGTATGGACCCCTGCATAAAAAAACATATGGACACTTAACATGGCGCCCAACGAACGGCTTACCCGAAGTTGATATGGTAAAACATATCAATGGAGGATTTGTTTTGATCCGAGGCGTAATGTGTTAAACATTACCCTCTTCCCCTATCATCGCAACTTGATTGCAATTTTATATATGCTTCACGCACCCTTGACCCGTTTAGGTTGTTGAGACCTTCGAATATGTTTTTTTTAAATTTCAGTCAGATAGTTCTGAACGAACATAGTGCATCTTTTGCCAAAGTCTGACTGTCGTGAGTAAGATCTCTCCTTGAGATAAAGGCCTTTAGATGAATTCCTCGAACAGGTGTGAGGCCATGCTTCCTATCCTGCGGTTTTCGTCTGAAGAGCTGGAGGGGGACGAGATGGATGGATTCCGAAGGGATGCAGCTTGTGGACTTAATCCTTGAATCTTTGTTCTTGGCCAGGCCAAGACAATGCGGATTGTTCACAAGTTGTGGAACTTTAGGAGAAGTTTATTTCGTCTTACTCCCAACTTCCCATCGAGGAAATCCGTGGCAAGAACGTGGGTTTGAGTTGCATTGAATTGTGAAGCTGACGGATTTAATCTTTGAATCTTTGTTCTTGGCTAGGCCAAGACAATGCGGCTTGTTCGGAGGTGGATCAGCTCAATGTGATTCCGACCTACATTTCAGCCATTAGACTCTTTTAAGTTTACTTTTGTTCTTTTGCCCACTCAACAACCATGAGCTCCTTGCACTTTAATGCCATCCCAACCGGCCTACACGGCAATTGCTTTTATTTTGTCTGTTTTCTTAACCATATAATGGAGCTCAACCGGCACAACCACGCAATAGTTTTTATTCTTCATCTTGTGACTGGACTGGCTGACGTACAGTGAGCACCATGCTCACTCACTTAGAGTTTCCTCATCCCACTTTAAATACCCTTTCAATTCCCACCTCCCATTTCCCTCGAAGATTAGGGCATCTTAAATTAGTACATGAATTAAATTAGTATGCCATTGGATCATAGTCCAAAAGCGAAAGCTAAAAGCTGTCGCACCATGTCGACCCGTAGCCAAATAACAGAAGAGGAGGAACTGCGAGCGAAGCAGTTAGGAGCAAAGGCTCCCCTATCAATATCTATTCCCGACGACAAGGGAATACAAGGAATAGAAAATTCACCTGGGGTTACTAACAGCCCAAACATAGAGTACCAATTCACCGAAAAGTTCCAAATGGACTTAGAAACCTGTCTAATTGCCCGCATAGAAGAAGCCAGCGCGCGGAGTAATGAAGTAATGAGGTCAACCGTAGATCAGTTGGCCAAACAGCTAACACAGCAGCTCTCAACATTAGCTGGGGCAAGATCTACATCAAACGAGGCAGACCAAGCACTACCTGCCAACGTGTTACCTCCTCGACCGACAACAAATTACATTAGTCGCGATAAATGGGGAATAACATTTGAGGGACCAGAAGGACACAAGTCAATCGAAGGTTTTGTAAGGCATTTCGAATCACTACGTACCTTATATGGCATGCCCTGGGATCAACTCCAAATGAATTTCCATCTACTTTTAAAGGGTTCGGCTCTACATTGGTACCTAGATTATGTAAGCGTGACGCCTAGAGTCCCTTGGCCACAATTAAAGACAGCTCTACTAGAAACTTTTGGTTCTTTTACAACTGATGCCGACCGTTTAATAGAAATGATGCAGAAGAAGCAACGAGACAATGAGTCGGTAAGCCAATACTTCGCAAGAGTGATAAAGCTGCACCAGGGAATGGCCTCCCCAATGGCAGAGAAGGAATTTAGTAGTGCCAAGGGATGGACTTTTGGAGGAAGGCAGGGCTTGCCCCCGTTTTCCTAGAAGAGCTATCCCATGGTAGTGCCAACCATGCCACTGTTGACCCGAACATTCATACCTTGTCTCCGACTGAGAGTTGCCTCCTTCAAGATGTCATGGAATTGTTCCCCTCATGCTCAAAAGAGGGGAGGAACATCCCTGGAGGAACATGTTATAGATGGGGGAGAGGCAACTCCCATAAAACAAAGACATTATCCGGTTTCACCTGCTGTACAGGAAATGATGTACGCGGAGCTGGATAGAATGTTGGAACTTGGTGTGATAGAGGAGAGCCAAAATGTGTGGAATTCCCCAGTAGTCGGTGAGGAAACCGGGGAAGGTCCCCCTTTGTCTCGACTCGAGGAAGGTCAACGAAGTCACGAAAAAGATGCATACCCTATCGGAATGATAGAGGGCATCCTGGGTCGTTTACAGGACACTAAGTACATTAGTAGCCTGGGCCTAAAGGACGCCTTTTGGCAAATTGGGCTGTAGAAGTCCTCAAGAGACAAGACCGCGTTCACCGTGCCGGGAAGGCCTTTGTACCAGTTTACGGTGATGCCATTTGGGTTGTGCAATGCACCTCAACGGATGGCTCGCCTCATGGATAAGGTCATTCCAGCACGCCTACGTCCAAACGTGTTTATATATTTAGACGACTTACTAATTGTAAGTCCAACCTTGACTGATCACCTAGAAACGCTGCGTGAGACGGCGGGTTGTCTGCGTAAGGCTGGTCTCACCATCAATGTACAAAAAAGTAAATTCTGTATGAGAGAAGTAAAGGATCTCGGGTACATTGTTGGGGATACTGGCCTCAGGACTGACCCTTCAAAGGTCACAGCGATTGCTGAATTTCCTGCACCGAAAACCACTAAACAGCTACGTCGGTTTTTGGGAATGGCAGGGTGGTATAGACGATTCACAGCCGACTATGCCACTTTGTCGGCCCCACTAACTGATTTGTTGAAGGGGGCGAAAACATTTAAATGGTCACAGGAGGCTCAGAAATCGTTCGACTGCTTGAAGGATCGACTAACGGAGGCACCAACGCTGGTTAACCCCGAGCGTTCCTACATACAATGTGACGCTAGCAGGACGGGGGTTGGGAGTGTTTTGTTTCAGAAGGATAAGGATGGTGCAGAGCTCCCCATCGCCTTTGTGTCTCAGAAGCTTAATTCCGCTCAACGCAACTATAGCATTACTGAATTGGAGTGCTATGCAGCTGTGTTGAGTGTGAAGAAATTTCGGGCTTATGTAGAAGGTCACAGTTTCACAATTGTGACGTGCCAGACGCGCTGTCACGAGTTTACTCTTCAGAGGTGGCAGAATTGGAAGGAGTGAGTTGTGGGGTCGACTTGAACTCCCCATATTTCTCTTCGGGTAAATATGAGGAGCTCAAGGAAACAATCCTGCAGAACTCATCAAGACTCCCAGATCTGCACATCTCCAAGGGGTATGTGTACAGGCGGATGGAACCACGGACTGGTGACCTAGATCTAGACGATGCAGCCTGGAAACTTTGGGTTCCAACGGAGCTGACGGAAAAATTAATATTGGAAGCGCACCATCCCCCTATGGCATCACATGGAGGAATTAGGAAGACCTTGGCGAGATTGCGACAGTTTTATTATTGGCCAAATATGTCTTCTCAAGTCAAAAGAACCGTGGGATTATGCGAAGTGTGCAAAGAGACGAAAGCGCCGAACCAAGTTCTGCGTCCTGTCATGGGACAACCATTTATGTCACACCGGCCTTGGCAAAGACTCTATGTTGACCTTCTTGGGCCGTACCCTCGAACTAAGGGGCACACAGGGATTCTGATCATACTGGATCACCTCACCAAGTTCCCATTGTTGCATGGTGTGAAGAAATTCACAGTAGGCAACATTGTAAAATTTTTGGAATGTGAGGTTTTCCATGTGTTCGGGGTCCCAGGGAGCATCTTATCTGACAATGGATCCCAGTTTTGTGCAAAGGAGCTTAGCACATTATTGAACAAGTATGGGGTCGAACACATTCGCACAGCTTGTTACTCTCCACAAGTCAACGCATCAGAGAGAGTTAATAGATCTATCCTGGCGGCTATTAGAGCCTATTTAAAAGATGACCACAGGGAATGGGACCTGCATTTAAGCCACATCGGATTTGCTCTTCGGAGTGCTGTCCATTCGGCGACAGGCCATTCCCCTTACCAGCTTATGTGTGGTCAGCCTATGGTTAGTCATGGATCGGTCTATCAACTCCTCCAGAAGATGGATGATTTGAAAGGAGAGAACAGGGTTGACGTGTGTGAGTCCGATAGGATGCTTTTGTTTCGGGACGAGGCCATTCAAAATATACGTGCAGCTTACGACCAGAGTGCCCAATCCTATAACCTACGGACCAGGAAGATAACGTTTCGACCCGGGAAGGAGGTTTATAGGAGGAACTTTTCGCAAAGTGCTTTTAAGGATTACTACAATGCCAAATTGGCGAAGAAATTCTTAAAGGCACGGATTGTGAAAAGCGTAGGCAACTCCCTCTATGAGCTGGAAGATCTCCAGGGGCGTTAGCTGGGCGTATATCATGCCAAGGACATAAAACAATAGTTCAATCAATGAATCTGCATCTATAGTAATAAATACGCTATCATGCCCAATAAGAATAATCAGACTTTCAATGTAGCTGTTAACGTTCAATCAAATTTTTGTCAATTTTCAATTTTTTTTTCTCTCTTTGATTAACTCGTGCCATTTTATTTTTTTGTTTGTTCGACTTTCATTTTTTTTATTTACGTTTTTTTTATATATCAGCAGTAAAATTTTTTTTCTCTCTATATGGTTCTTCTTTTTTTAAATTGATTTTTTTTAGAGCATGAGACTCTAATCTTAGGGCGTGGGTCGAGCCACACGTTGAGCAGGGTTCCTCCAGCTACCTTTACATCCCGTCTTGGCGAGAGACGGAGTGAAGAGATACCTGTTTTGTAACGGACACCTGCTCAAGGGCACCTCCTCGAACCATCAAGTGTCCATGTGGGGCCTTAAACTGTAGAAAATATTTATTTTAACTTGATCTAGATATATATATATGCATGTGTATATGTGTATATATATATATATCTATTATATAAAATTACAAAACAAACAATTAAATTAAATTAAACAAAATTCTGGAAAATAATAACATTGAGAATAATGCAATACAAGGCCAACAACTTTACAATATATATTTAAATATAATGTAATGATAATTTTTGCATGAATTTTGCCTGCTTGTTACGAGAAGAAAAAAAACGAGGTCAAGCAGAGTGGCGTGACCCAAGCTGGCTATCGGCTTGCTATCAAGCACAGGTTTTGGCAACGGGACGCTGATAAGCTTACCGTTGGCAAAATCTGTGGGAAAAAAATTTTTGGTTAAGAAGAAAGAGAGTTAGTCGAGTTGGGGAGTCCGAAGAAAGATATTCGTCGGTTGAGCACTGATTAAGGTGTTTTTTTTTACGTTTTTTTTTGAAACGACTGTAGTATGATACTATATATCAGTGCCGATTTTTTCTTGATTTTTTTTGACAGTAAGTGAGAAAATGAAAAGAGTTCAGGCTTGGAGTCGCGCGAGTTTTTTTAATAAATCTATTCTTATAAACAAAACAAAAAAAAAAATTAATTTATTCCATAAACTCAGAACTATTACAGAATACGAAAAAAAAAAAAATAAAAAAAAAATTATATATATAGATAGGCAAAATTAAAAATTAAAAATTAGTGTGTCATAGCGTCATAGAGGATACATCAAACATCAAACAAAGGAAAACAACATAGCGGAAAATACGAGCAATGCGGTTGAAATGATGGGGCGGTGACAGAGCAGCTAAACCGTAAATATTAAAAAAAAAAAAAAAAAAAAAAAAAATACCAATAAAAGTACCAATATCAGGAATTATAACTTAAATGTGATCATTATGAAGGAAGATTAACATAAATTAATAAAGCTAAGCTTAAGATCTTTTTTTGAAAACCCTAATTAAAATACAAATAATAGTTTATAAGATTATAACAAAATAAAAATTCAAAATTAATAATAATTTTAACTAAGGGATAGTAAGATATTTTACTGAGGGAGACTAGAAATAGTATATAATATTTTCGTAAGCTAATTCTTAATTTAATTGATATATTTGGCTAGGTTCAAATAGCGTTACAAAAAAAGGCTACCTATCTTGTAGGTATAAAATATTAAAAAAAAATAATAAAATATAAAAAAATAACAAAATATTAAAATAACAAAATATGCAAGGAGAGTCTAGTGTATAAGTAAAAGAATTTCACGTTTTGAAAGAGGTTCATTATTATTAAATAAATACCTTCCTTTTTTTTGTTTTGCAAGCTAAGGAAGCTTATATTAAGTTTAATTGAAGAAAAAGAAAAGAAATTACCTTTTTTTGTCGAACGAAGAAGGAAAGGACAAACAACAACAAGGAAAGAAAGCCGCAAGTATAAATGCAGGAATTTGATTAAATAAATGAATGATTTCTTTTTTTCTTTAATAAAATTTGTGTGAATTTTTTTTATGGAATTAGGTTATTTGAAAAAAAAAAATAATTTTTTTATTATAAGAGGAATTTTCCCTCTTTTCACGGCTTATTACTTGTTCAAGAAAATTTAAAGTTAAGGAATTTATTTTTTTTTCAGCACAGGCATAGTTTATAGCTTTATTTTCTATTGTTATGGTTAGGTTATACAGTTTTTGCTGTTCATAGAGTTTTTTTTGAATTTTAATAAATATTATAATGATGTTTAATTGAATAAAATTCTTTAATTAAGATGTCCTAATCCCCCTTTCCTTTTTTTTGTTTTCAGGTCAGCCGGTTCAGCCATAGTATGGACGAGCAAAGGGGCTTAACTCCTTTGTCTCAAGTTTCTCTGTTTTCCACTCATTTAATTAAATTTCTTTCTGCTTCTGCGTTCTGCAGCCCCTGTTATTTTCGAGCCAAGCGCTCATGCCTTTGAAAATTCCACTTTTCAGTAGCGAGATTTTGATCCAGTGTGTCAGTGGCAAGAACCCACCCCTTTACTCTCCCGCAATAGCCCGGCTAGCAAGCTCGCTACGACCGCCACCTAAACGACATCTGGATAAATCGTGTCTATGTTTGGTTCTCAGGGGTATGGACCCCTGCATAAAAAAACATATGGACACGTAACAAAATCGTTGAAAAATCTAAAAATTAAAGTTTTAAAGTACCAAGTTCAATAAAATTTGTAAGGTATAAGAAAATTCATGGTATAATTGTAAAAAATAAATTTAGTATAAATTAATTTGAATTAGTATATAGTGTAAATTAAATTACATTGTTATACTGTATAAATAAATTAGTTTTTTATATTGCATAAAATAAATTATTAAATTTGCATATGCCCGAAAGTATGCTAAAAGCAATATTTTTGGTTCTCATGAAATCTAATGTAATTAGATCTATTTGTTTTTTACTTAGAATATAAGGGAGAGCATTATCGTATAGAGGACAGTCTTCATCGAATAGTTGCATGAATATATGCTGCCATCATCGGCCGTTACACTTTCTTTTGCAACAAATCCAGGTAAGATGCCATAGTTGGCACACCTATACTTATGTTATATATTATATTGAAAACTGTTCTATAGTATATAATTTATTTATTTCACTTGTCAATATTTATTTTCTTAAAATAGGATAAATAACAAAAACTTTATTTGAAATCTATTTAACACAATGGTTAAGTTTTAGACGAACAATTCACTTATAACTTAAATGAAACATATTCTATTTACTTCTTTTTTTTTTTGTAATTTAAACTCTCGGCAATATTTCTTCTAATTTAAGAATAATTTTCTTTCTAATTTAATCGGAAGAATTCTATATAATTTTAATAAGATTTACTCTACAGAAACTCTAAAAACTAATTCTCTTCTGATCTTTTTAAAACTATCTATTTATATGCAGTTATTTCTTACTCTGCATGTTATTTCTGTTACGAGAACTAGGTTACGATGTTACATATAATAATATTTGTAACCTAGTTTTCGCAACCAAATTAAATCCGCTGATTGCGAAGGTCGAAACTAAGTTTGTCAATCAGCGAATTTATGTAAAATGATAATTGTTAAGCAATATTGACTTACTTTATTATAATTATTAAGCAATATTGCAATAACAATCATCATTACGCAATACTGACTTAGTTTATTATAATTAATACTTAATACTTGATACAGATTCCTTGCAGATGTTGGAATCTGCACCACAACATTCCTCCCCCTGTAGAAGAAAACATCACCTTAGGAGATGTTTTTATTCTTTACATTACATTTTTTTTTTTTTTTTTTCTATATAAATTATTAATCAATTAATTCAAATAATGTTTTGAAACAATTTAAGCATGTTTTTGACATCAAATAACTTTAATATTATTGCTAGATTTCTTAAATTAAAATCAAAAAGCTAAAATTTATAGAATTCGAACAAATAAGGTGAACAAAAGACTATTCTTTGTTTATGTGTTCTTGTTAATAATATTCTTATTTATTATTTTTCTTTCTTGTTTTTGTTATATTCTTTTAAGTAATAAACTAAAACAACTTTACAATTTTTTGTATATTAATACATTACACAACAAAAAAAATTTTTAAGTCGAATTAGAAAGATCACGGAAATGGACCAATCTCATTGTTTTATATATATTTTTTATTTATGTATTATTTTTCTTCTTTGTTTTGAAATTTCAACATTTTATTTATCTTATAGTGCTTATTTTATATATACTAGTAAGGCCCAGATCTCGAAATTCGAGAGCAACTTTCCTGCATTTTAAAATTACGGGAGTTCCTAAAAATTACTTCCTTTGTAGACTTATGATTTTTTAATTATCTTGTTGAATCTAACATCGATAGTCCAATTGATTTTTGCATATTTGTTGAAACCAAAAGTAACATAAACATTTGAAAAATAAAACACATTCATCTAAGTTGGAAAAAGCGTTTAGCCAAAAAACCAATTTTTATTAGCTCTTAACATGATTTTACATTTTCGCTACTAATATTTAATTTATATTTTAGTTTATAACATATTTAACCAAATTAAAAGATTTTTTTGAGAGTTTCAATAAGTCTCTAATATTAATAATATTCTAAGTTTCAAATCACTATAAATTACGAATCAATGACTTCTCTTTACACAATATTCCTTGTATAAGTTCGATTATCATTATATAGATGTCCCTGTTCTGATGAGTCCATGATATAAAATCGTAATCCACCAAATACAGTTGACCATGGGAAAATACGGACTCTCGAAGAAGAACTGCTACATTTTGGAATGTTTGCCCTTGTGATTTATTGATTTTATCGCGATTAGTAATTTCCGATTTGAAATGTTTTGCTCCACATAATGAACAAAGCTGATTCGTTTCTCCAAGATGTGAGGATTCAAAATATGGCGGAACGGGATTTAACGCACATTTATATGAACATTTCAGACCAAAAGTATTTATTTCATTTAATGGATTACCGATAGGTTTACTACGATTAATTTTACTTCTATTTTTATCGCGATTTCTTTCTACTCTATCTGTCAAAATTCTGCGCTTAGGCATTTTAATTAACACACCTAAAATTAAACACCTAAATTGTAATTAACACACTTAAAATTAAACATCTAAAATTAAATTGTAATTAAAATTCCTAAAATTAAACACCTGGAATTAAATATCAAATATTTTTATCGTAAAACTTTGAAATAATTAAAATCTCATTGTACGTCAGTCAAGCGCTTTCGATTAGCAATGAAGTTAGTAACATTTCATTGCTATGAGATTAAATTTTCCTCTAGCCCCTCAGTAAGAATTCGTTAAGTAAGGACTGTCAAAATTAAAGAAAATATATTTTATATTTTTACTTATAATTAAGTGAATTAAGTAAACTAAATTAGTATTCTGCACATCTCTATATCAAGGCCTACCTAAATATATAACTTTTATCATATTTTTGTGTATATTAACCGAGAAAAAAGGTGGACAAAATTCAGTGCTTGCCGTTTAATTATATAGATATATATATATATATATTTTTTTTTTTTTTTAAATGGACCAATCTTGTTATATATATATATATATATTTTTTTTTTTTATATTTTTGCTCGAAAAGATTTTCTAAAGGTGTCTTTCGGTGTTTCTGTAGGTGATTCTGTAGGTGATTCTATAAGGAGTTTTGTTTTCGGAGGTAGGTTTATTGCAGACTCTGCATTTCGATTTGGTTTCGAGGGACAATCTATTCGGCGTTCTGTGATAGGGTTTGATTTACCCCTTTTGCAGTATTGGTTTATTGTTTTCCAAGTTAACGCAATCAGAATTAAGCCTATCGGGAGGATTACAATACTGTTTATTGTATTGTGTGTATTCTGAGTTTCGAGTTTTCGGGTTAATTCGGTGTTTTCTAAAGTGTTAGAGAATTCTTCTATACTTTTACTGTGTGTTTTAAGTATTTCCCTGTATTGTTCTATTCCGGTTATTTTTATTGGTTTTAGTTCAGAAACTACTTGTCTTTCGGTCGTTAAGTTGTTGAAAGTTAGGTTTGTAAGGATGAAAGAGTAAGAAAAATGGGGGCTGATTCATCTACCGGAGTTCCTTCGTATGGAATTTCTTGGAAATCGATAGTAAAAATACAGGGTTGGTTTAATGAAAATACGCCGTTTCCGCTTAGACTCAACCTTTGTATTTTATTTCGGCACTGTATTTGCAAAACTTTTGTATCAGGGAATGTATATAACCAATGATTTTTTGAATCCATTTTTATTAATATTTCGGGATTTATTTGAATAATTCTATGTTTGCACATGGGAGTTCTGGGGTTGTTGGTCGTTATTAACGTTACTAAACAGTTTTCGGGGTCAAATCCAATGGTTTTCACCTGGATTTGTCTACATACGATCCATTCCTGGGTTGCTGAATATCTGCTTCTTTGGCAGGCAGTAGAGAATTCCAACTGGGTATATTCGAGGTATGAATGGTTGTCGTTACTTCGTAATAAGTAGGTAGTACCGATATCTAGGATAACATTAGTGCTTGCGTTTAGGCCAAGTGGCAAGGGAAAAATTTTAAAAGTGTTATGCTCTGTATTCTCTAGGATAGGAATCCTTATTTTTATATATATTGTCCTATTGTTCCTCATTGTTTGTACTCTTGCTATTTGTGCAACAAAAGTTATATCCTTTAATAGGTGGTGCACAGAGTATTGTTGTGAAATTTTCTCAGTGATTCCTGAAGAAATGGAAGGATTTAAAAGAAGGGGGTGGTATTTACCGAATTTAAACGCGTTTAGAATCATAAGGTGTTCGTTTATATGGTTTGAAATTTGTTGTAGGGTGAGTAGAATGAAACTAAAAATTTCATTTATGTCTGTTTTTAGCTGTATAATTTGAGAAATTTTATTTTGCGTGAGGATTTCGAGAAGTTCGGTATAAATTTTCTGTAGTAATTTGCTAGTCCTAGGAAGGACTGGACTTGCCGTATCGTCCTCGGTTTGGGGTATTCCTGCACACATTTAGTCTTAGCTGGATCGGGTAGGGCTCCCTCGGTTGAACATTTGTGCCCTAGATATATAACCTCCTTCTCAAGAAAATGGCATTTTTCTGGCTGTAATTTTAGATTATTTTTCCTTAACCTTTGAAATACAGCTGCTAATTTCTGATTATGATCTGTTAAGTTTTTTCCATATATGACTATATCGTCCAAGTATACAAAGCATTTATATCCTTGTAAACCGCTTAAAACGATATTCATCAATCTTTGAAATGTAGCGGGTGCACCTTTTAGCCCAAATGGCATTCTACAAAATTCAAAGTGTCCTTGTGCTGTACTAAAAGCGGTTTTTTGGCGATCATTTTTATTAACTAAGACTTGGTGATATCCACTTGCCAGGTCAAGGGTTGAAAAGTACCTTGAGTGGCCTAATTGATCAAGTATGTCTTCGATTCTTGGTAGTGTAAATGCATCACCTATGGTAAGATCGTTGAGTTTGCGAAAATCTACCACCACTCTCCATCGCTTTTCTCCTTCCGCTCCTTCTCTTTTAGGTACTACTAGTAGCGGGGAGTTCCAGGGACTTTTACTTGGAGTAATTATGTTATTTTTTAGCATTTCCTCTACTTGTTCTTGAATTATACCCCGTTGTTTTTCGGGTAATCTGTATGCTTTTTGGTTAGAAGGCGCTACATCACCTTTTACTGGTATATCGTGCGTTAAAGTGCTGGTATAAGTTAATTGGTCACCCGGAAGGTGAAATATGTCATTGTAGTTTTCGCAAAGTTTCGTAATGGATATAAATTCCTCCCTATTCAAGTCTTTATTCCAAACGATGTTTGCCTTTAGAATGTCGTTTCTGTTTCCGTTGTGTATTGAATATATGCTGTTTGATGCCTTGGTTTCGGCTTTTGATGGTAATTGTTGGGCAATCGGAACAAGTTTGTAATTTTTCAAGGGTTCTAACGGTAGTGTTATGTTATCTAGTGCTATCCTCTTAGGATTGGTATTTATAATGGGTACGATTGTTTTTCCGTTACGGCACTTTACTAAACAGTTTCCAAGATAGACTCCTTTTTTTATTTCACCTTGCATGCACAGGAATTCACCGTTTTGTTTAGTGTTAACTTCTATTATTTGCTCAGTGCGTCCAGGAATAATTCTGGATTTTGGGGTGTAGTAATGTTTAGTCAGTGGGGAGCCTTTTGGCTGCGTGTAATGTTCTGATTTGGTCTTACTTTGTTTTCTCTTCTCTGAAGTGTCTAAATGGACTTCAGTGTTGGTTTTGTTAAACAATTTGCTTGTTTTAGTATTATGCGTAGGCTTTGAGAATTGTGTATTCTGCGCCTTACGTAATTCTTCTTTAAAATATTTACTGTTTTTCTGATCTGCTAAACTATGGTAATATTGAGTTTGTACCGATTGTGAGGTATCGGGGGCCAATTTCTCTGTGTTAATTTTTTTGTGTAATGGGAGAGTGTATGGAGTCTGGTGATTTGTTCGAAAGAAAGAAATAGTTTGGTTAGGGCCCTCAATATTGCAGTTAGTAGAGAGAAAAGTATAGCCCAATATACCGTCTCCAGGTATTTCCACTTCGTCATTTAGTATGTAAAAATCGCAAGTTAGAGTAGGATCTGCCAATATTATACCTGTGCATTTTTCTTTAATTGATCCTGCTCCAAAGGCTGTGGAAATTGTCATAGTTTCTGGAGTTGTAGGGGTGTAGGGTTTTAATACTTTTCTTTTTAGCAGACTTATCTCGGATCCTGTGTCAATTATCATGTTCACTTTCTCTCCTTTTACTATGTTTAAAGGAATTTGGGCTGTGCAGATTTTAGGTATTGCTTTTGTGATTGGGGGCTGACACCTCTGGATGATGGCTTAAGGTGACAGCCCATTCTTAGTTTCCCGTCTGGTCATAGTTTGATAAGGATTGTTTTTGGGAGTTCGATTCCCATAGCACTTTTGCTCTGCATTTGGTAATATTGTGACCTGGTCGTTGGCAAAAACTACATTTTTCTTCTTCTTTGCTTCTTGGGGCTCGATTCTGTATGTGGTGGACTTGCACGTTTGCTTTTGTGGGTTCAGCCCGCCTGATTGTACATGCTTGTACATGATGTCCATAAACTTTACATTTCTGACAATACGGAGTGTTTTTTCGTATTCTGCACTCAGCATAGGTGTGGTTTAGTTTGTTACAGAACCCGCATTTAACTTGAACGTTGTTTTTGGGGTATGTGTTGCCTGTTTTTTTTTGGGTGCGACTAATGTTTGAGAAACCTGTGGGATGTTGGTGTAGTGTGGGCTTATTCCAAGAGTCTGGTTTTGAGGGTTGTATCCTTGTGGTATGTAGGAGTTGGGGTTTGAGGGCTGGAAAAAGGTGTTGCTTACTATCATTTGTTGCTCCGCCTCTTCCAATTTTTTCGCTTTCTCTACAATGGATTTTAAAGATTTTTCTTCACATTGTAACAGATACAACTTATGATTAGGGTTTAAAATTCCCGTTTTAAAAACATAAGCTGCAGTATCTTCTAAATCTAGCTCTACTGCTTTTGCAGCTTCGCCCGTGTGTCGTTCTCGGTTTCGTGTGCAACAGTCGTTATAAAGATCGGTTACCCTTTTTCCAAATACAGACAGAGTTTCTCCTGGAATTTGTCTTAAAAGACGAAGATCGCTGACCATACTCAGGTAGGGTTTTGTGTCTAATAATTTTTTTCGCAAGAGGGCTCCCAGTTCTTCTACATTACGGTATTCTCCTTTCAAGTTATGTTCAGCCCTACCTCGAAAACGTATTGGTAGAAGCTGTAAAAAAACTTTAGCTTCTTCAGAGTTAAGGCAGGCAAGGGTATGAGTGACACAGGTTAGAAACGTATTAATTTCGCTTATCAAAGTTGGTCCATTTTCTCCGGAGAGTATTGGTATGCCTGTGCATATTATTTGACTAATTTTGCTTACGTCTACTGACATCTTAATTTCTAAATTTTTCTTAAAACTAGTAATACTTTTATTTATATTAATTAAGTTCTCTGACTTACTCAGTGATGCTAAATCCGTTAGGGATTCGGAGCGCCTTTTGTAACGCCTTCCGGATCTTAAACAACCAGGTTTGTTGATTTCTGGTTCAGTTGTCTTTGTAGAAGACGTTGTTTGAACGTTTTCCGGGCTGGTCATGTCGAAGGAGAAAGAGTCGATTTTTTGGGAGAACTCTAACAATGCTGGAGTTTTTGGAATATTCGCTTTTCGTCTAGGAGTGGATGAGATCCTAATGTTTGTGACTGATGTCTGCATAAGATTTATTTCTTCAATAATTTTGTTAGAAGGTCACAGGTTTCCGTTAACTTTTCTTCTTTTTTTTTTTTTTATTTTAACTTGAAAATTGGAATAGCTTTTTCTAATCTGTTTTTTAATTATATATAACGTCACCAAAATTAAAGAATTTTATTAAAAAATTTAACGATTTATTTTTCACAAACATGTAGGGACAACAAATTACTATCTTTTCCAAATAAATTGTTTCCCAAGAATAAACGTGAAAAATTTTTAACTAATTTTAACAACTTTTTCTTTATTTATAGTTTGTCTAAACTAAGTTTGTCAATCAGCGATTTTTTATGTAAAATGATAATTGTTAAGCAATATTGACTTACAGTATTATAATTATTAAGCAATATTGCAATAACAATCATCATTACGCAATACTGACTTAGTTTATTATAATTAATACTTAATACTTGATACAGATTCCTTGCAGATGTTGGAATCTGCACCACAACACTTATTATAATTTTTGTAGTTAACTTAGCCAAAATTAGGCATGAATAAATGTTGTTCATATTTAACATTTTAATCTTTTTATTTTTATCTTCGGCGTAATAGCCCTTCGAATAAGCCCTTCAGGGTACAGATAATAGATAATAGATCTATCATCTTTGAAATAAAGAATTATCAATCAATATATGTATAAAATTTCATCATGATAGAAATCATATTATCATGTAAAGCCACCTTTATGAATGGAACTTGCGTCAATTGGCAACAACACCATCAAACCCAAGCACCCCGCATTACATGGTGACTCTGCCAAAACGAATAATTACAGGACAAATTGACCAAGGCCTATAATAATTAAAGAGACTAGGTGCGAGCAAAATCGCTGTACTTCCAAAACTGGCATACATAAAGCTGATATCAAACCAACAAAAAATAAACGTAGAGTAGGAGCTTTAACAAAATTTAAACGAGAATTAGGAGAGCTGCATCGTGTACTAGCTATTACCAACGATAAAAAATTGAAGCAGGAATTATTCAAACAAATTAAAATAATAGAACATAAGGGAGAATCTCACCAAAATCGCATAATTTTCTTTTTTTTTACAGTTTGTATACTACAATCTTAATTATAATTAATTTATTAGTAGTGTTGACTTATGCTAAATTTTGAAACTTGTGCTATTGTAGGCATCTGGGCTGTTGATCCCTTGGTCAGTCCCCATAGGTTAATTCATGTGGCTTGACTCGCTGTAGTCACCTAATTTTATCGGTGGTATCCATCAATGGTATGGCCTCCGTGTTTGAGTGGTAGAGCAGTCTTTTCTTATGCTTGTTAGCTTATTCGTATATTACTTCCTCGACCCGTTGAATATTCAGATCTGCATGAAGTTCCTCGTTAGTCACATATACGCATTGGTGATAAGGTGTAAGATTTTGTTCTGGCTTCTTTGGATTATTGCTCGATTCGACTTCCGAGTACACACCCGAAGTTGGATTCCATAGGTCTATATTTGTTTTATGATGATAAATAAATTCTTCGTTTAGATGTAAGGTTCAATTTGGAGTACTTCCCAATGAGCCAGTAAATTTTGTATGTTAATTGTTTAATCTGCTTGGCCTTTTGCCTTACACGATGTTTCTAGTTTAACCTTTTATCCAAGTGGAGCCCAAGGTATCTGGCTGAGTCATATAGTGGGATTTTTTTGCCATTGAGGTATGTGTACATGTTCGCATCGATTTTGCGTAGTGAGTATGTAACATGTATTGACTTGTCTCTGTTTAGTTTTATTTTCCAGTCTGTGGTCCAGTTACTGATTTTATCAAGCATAGTTTGAAGCTTTTCTGTTGCCTTAACTTGGGTTTTATCTATTGCAAGGATAGCAGTGTCGTCTGCAAAGGTGCCTATGAACGTATCTTTCGAGATTGGTATATCTGCTGTGGAAAGTTGGTACAACATCGGTCCTAGAAGACTACCTTGTGGTATAACCGCTTTAATTGGGTAATATCTCGTTATGGTATCTTCGTGAGATACTCTGAATTTACGACCATTTATGTATGATTCTGATGATTTACGTTATTTTGAATTCAGGGATGTGTTAAAATCTCAAGCAAGCATTGTATAAGTACGTTAGCATGTACATTGCCTTCGCTGGAAGTTATTAAGGTTGTGGCAGAAATATTTAATTTAAATTTTATTAAATTATTTAAATTATTTGAATTATTTTTTTTTGCGTAGTAGTTTTAGACATGTACGTAATATGTCAAGCAGGCGTTGAAAGTTTACGTGTTTGACATATTACGTAGACAGATTCAGTTAGTGAGTTGAGCAGTTTTGTGAACTTATTTTAAATATTAAGTTCATTTAATTATTATTGTCTAAATTAATCTTTAATAAAAGTTAAGTTTTAATTTAAGAAACATATTTTTTTTTGGTGAAATAATATTGTATAAGTTAACTTTAAACAAAAATTAAAAATTTGGTTGGCTGCATCCAGCCGCGATGAAAACTCAATGCCAACTATTTTAATCTTATTTAGTTGCAAGTGCCTACAGTGGATGTTCTCAAGATGTTACTCGATCCCTTGCTTATTCTTAGCGTCTCAAATTAAGCAGAAAGGATTTTCTTATCTGCTTAATTTATGTCCCAGATAAAGTAAGCAAGGAATCGTGCACGTGTAAGCACTTATTATGGTGTCGTGTTAACTACAGCGGATGATCTCAAGACGTTACGCGATCCCTTGTTTATTCTTAGCGTCTCAAATTAATGAAGAAAAATTATCTGCTTAATTTATGTCCCAGATAAAGTAAGCAAAGAATCGTGCACGTGTAAACACTTATTATGGTGTCGTGTTAACTCCTCCATGGCCAAATGCAATCGTCCTCGATTGCTAGAAATATGGGATGTTATTATATTTTGTTGTAATGGGTAACTGCGGCGCTGCTGTCGCTGTGATAATACCCATTTGCTCTTGTGGTTTTTTTTGTTTCCTTTGAAGTCGTTCGAGAGTATTAATCTTTGTGAAATTTCTTCAATTTTGGGCAAGTTTTGGCCGTCAGTTATGCTGCAGTTGGCTTTAATGCTTTTCAAAATGTTAGGCAGGCATATTGTATTAATAAGATCAATGTAGTTTTTCTTTTTACGTATAACTCTAGTTTTTACAATTACTTCTTAAACCTAGTATTTCATTATCATTATTTTTTTTTTTTGTTTTTTTTTTTTTTAAATGTTTACATATGGCAATTCTATGGCTATACCATTTCTTTGAATAGTTTTTAATGTATAACTATAGTTTCTATACCATTCCTTTGAATAGTTTTTAACAATAATTTTTCATACATTTTTTATCAGTTTATCAGGGAACATTTACAATATAAAGTATTAAAGTATTACTAATGATTTTTGTTCAAAGAGTTTTATGACTTCATTAGTAATTTTAGTTAAATTATTTATTCTCTGGTTATACAAATTATTTATCATTACTTGTTTATTATTGTTACTTAAAATTTTAGACATTTTCTCTTTTATTGTTACAAAATCTTTATGATCAGGACTACCTGCGATCCACTTCCAAGCACTTCCTAAGAAATTTAGTGATCTTTTGGTTCTAGGTTTTAAATTTTCAATTGAATTTTTAATTTGTTCCAAGCTATGAGGAAGGTACGAAAAAAGAGGGTTTCTTTTGTTTTGTTCTTCGTCTAGAATCCTTGTTATGTCAGTTATACAGTCTTCGTACTCGTTTAAGTCTATTTTAAAAAAAATTTCCTGATTAATTTCTTATATTGCTTTTGTGCACAGTTCTGCCGGACTGTGTTATGACCACTGAATTCTTGTTCTCTTTTACTACATCTTTGTTGTATCTTATTGTTAGTTTTGAACCAATTCTTTTGTTATGTTTGACGTAAATTACATCGCCAGGTGCGTATTGCTTGATAGGCTTCCGTTTTTTATTGTGGTGATTTAAGTTTTTTATTTGTTTAGCTTTTAACTTTTCTATATTGCTTAAGCGCACTTGTTCAAACTTTTCGGGGTTGGTGTTAGGGGCTCGACCGTAAAAGAGTTCGATTGGTGTTTTCCCAGTAGTTGAATGAATAGTGAAGTTATATTCATTAACAGCTCGTTCGAGTAATAGACTAAATGTGCGAGAAGGACCTTCAGCCTTCAAGCATCTCATAATTTCTGATAATGTTGAATGAAATCTTTCGATTTGTCCATTGATCTCACTCTTGTAAGGCGGCGTTTTATAAATTTTTATTTGAAGCTCGTCCTCGAGCATAGATGTAATAGAAGCGGAATTGAGTGATTTCTCGTTATCAATCACCACTATTTTAGGTACGCAAAAGTAAAATAGAATATCCTGAAGTGGTCTTTTCACATGTTCAACTGCTCTGGATTTTATAATCCTTGCTTGAGCGAATTTGGTGAATTTATCAATGGCAGTCAGGACAAAATGCTTCTCGGTAGAAAATATGTCGATATGTAAAATATGTCCGGGGTATTCCGGAACAGGAGTTATGCTCAATTTCTGATGATTAGGGTGTCTTTCGTACTTGTTTTCTTTGCATATAGAGCAATTTTTTATTATATTGGAAATTTGCGAATTCATTTTAGGAAAATAGTATTTCTGTAATATTTGTAGCCGATTCTCCTGCGCATTTCTATGAGCTCTTTTGTGTTCTTTGAGCATTATTGCTTCCTGTTGGATCGTGTTTTCTATATCTTCGACAATCTTTTGAGTATATCGGATTTTATAACTGCTAAAGTGGTTAGGGTAAATCTCCTGAATTTTCCCCATAAGCGGCTCTGGAGCGAGTAGTCCATTTATAGTTTTTGGACTCAAGTGTTTTTTAAATATTCCTATTATGTCAGATTTGTTAAACTCGGATCTTACGAAGATATGTCTAGTGTGTTGGTTATTAAAGAGAGGTTTCTTCTCGTAGCTGTTTTCTGGTTCTGTTTTAAAAATAATTTGATTACGAAAAACATTTATGGGAACTTCGACAGTTGGTATCAAATTATGTGATGAGCTTTCGTCACTATGTACTGTTGGTGTTAAAGAGTTTAGTTCAAGATTTGGAGACAGTCTAGATAGAGAATCTGCTACTACGTTAGATTTTCCGGGCTTATATTTTAATTCGTAATTATATTCTTCGAGTATTGCCTTCCATCGTTTCAGTTTACTGTTTGTATTTTTGTTACTGAGGGCGCGAGTAAGCGGTTGATGATCAGTATAGATTTTGACTTTCTTTGAGCCGTAAAGATAATTTCTTAGTGAATTCAATGCCCATATTATTGCCAACATTTCCTTTTCGTTAGTAGCGTAATTTTCCTCAGCTTTAGAAAGAGTTCGAGACATAAAGGTAATAGGTTTCCCGTCTTGAGAAAGAACGGCTCCAATAGCAACATTTGAAGCATCGGTTGTTAGTTCAAAATCTTTATCGAAATTCGGGTGGCTGAGTAATATTTCTTTTGAGACAAGTGAATTTTTTAGTTTATTGAAAGCTTCTAATGCATTATTATTGAGATAAATGATTTTATTTTTAGATTTGTTTTTCGAAACCTGCCCATCCTCTCCCCTCAAGAGAGATGTTAGGGGTTTTGCTAGTTTAGCATAGTCTTTTATAAATCGCCGGTAATATCCCGACATGCCTAAGAATGATCTCAGTTCCTTGAGATTTTTGGGTGGTTGTAGGTCAATGATTGACTGAACTTTCTCTGGGTTTGGCCTAATCCCATTTTTTCCCACAATGTAACCTAAAAACTCTACCTCTTCACGAAGAAATTCACATTTGTTCAGTTGTATTTTCATATTTGCTCTTTCCAGAGTGGCAAAAACCATTTGCAGATTTCGGAAGAATTCACTTTCGTTTTTACCAAAAATTATAATATCATCTATATAAACGTAGCATTTCTTTCCAATATGATCCCTAAGAATGTCGTCTAAAGTTCTTTGGGAAATTGACGGAGCGTTTTTTAATCCGAAAGGTAATCGGACAAACTCGTATTTTCCGTTATTAATGGAGAAAGCTGTTTTCTCGATGTCACTTTCCTTAAGGAGTATTTGATGAAAACCACTTTTAAGATCAACAACAGCAAAGTATTTATTTTCACCTAAGTTTGCGAGAACTTCGTTTATCTCAGGTATGGGATATTTATCTGGAATCGTAACGGAATTAAGTTTCCTGTAGTCTATGACCATACGGTACTTTTTTTCATTGGTTGAATCTGCCTTTTTCGGCACAATCCATACTGAAGCATTATACGGTGATTTGGAGGGTCTAATTATTCCTTCCTCATATAATTCCTTGACTTGTTTTTCTACTTCATCTTTTAACGCCATTGGGTATGGATATGGTTTTGAATAGACTGGGGTGTCTGTAAATGTGCGTATTTCGCCTTTTACGGTTGTGACGTAAGTAAGCTTTTTATTGGGGTCGGAGAAGAGATTAGGGCATGCTCTGATAATGTTTGTTAGTCTATATCTTTGGTTTGGTGTTAAATGTTCTATTCGTAAGTTACTTGAAATGTGATTGATGGTATGGAAAAACTGTTGTTTTAATTGAATTTGGTTGTTTGGATAGATTTCCATATATCCTTTTCTTGTATGTATTACTGCTTTTAGTTCTCTTAGTGTATCGTTTCCTATTATTCCGTCAAATGATGATAAACTAGGTAATATAAAGGATTTAATTGTTTTAACATTGTCACCAAAAATTTTAATATAGGCGTGGTGGGTTATTTTTACGTTACCTCCAACTGAGGCTGCAAAGAAAGGTTTTTCGTTTTGTATGGGGGTTTTTATGTGTTTCGATTGTACGTAATTTTTATTTGAACCAGTATCTATTAAAAACTTTAGGGTCTCTCCACTGCCTTTTATGAAATCGAAGTATGGAAGTGAAGAGTGCTTTAGTCTAAAAAATGAATGTCATCTAGGTTTTCAGTTTGATCAAAAGAATTTTTTTCATAGGTGTCAAGATAACTATCTAAAGTTTGATGGGAATTCGTTTTATGGTTGTTATACAGTGGTTCGTTTGCAATTGTTGAATTTTTATCCATGATTCTTCCTGTTTCGGTGTGATGGATCCTTAAATATTTATTTGGTGAATGGATTTGTTGAGAATTATTCATAGGATATCGTTTTCGCATAAACTGTCGAGTTTGGGGTCTGTTACTATAATTTACCTGCTTTGAATGGATGCTTTTGTCAATGTCCATTGGTTCTGGACGTGGCATAGGTTTAGGGAATGTTTGATGAGTATTTCTGTAAAGCGGCTGTGGTTGATATTGCCTCTGGAAATGAGGTTTTCCCAATTGTTGTGGTATGTGTGCTAATTCTGGAAAGAAAGGTCTGGTTTGCACTGAATTTCTAACAAAATTGCTTGGTGTAGGGTTGCGTCTAAGTGGTAATGGAGGCTGTTGAAACCTTCGCACGTTGTTCTGGTTATTATTTGCGTACTGAGTACGGTAATCCACGTTTTGTAGTTTCAGACATAAGTGTAAAGCTTGCGGTAAATCTTCCGGTTCCTTAATGCTAAGAAGTCTGGGCATATCTCCCTTTAACCCTCTTACAAACGTATCTAGTGCCTTATCTCTGTATGATTGGGTCATGTTGTCTAAGGATTCTCGGCTCATTTCGATACAAGAAAGTTTATTTAATATTAAGGATAAATGCTGGTAAACCATTTGATAAAATTGCGCAACCATGTGATGGCCTTGCACCAAAGTTGTCATCTGGTATTCCAATGTCCCAAGATCTCTCTTGTCTGCATAATGCATTGTGAGGCATTTTGATATCTTTTTCCAATTTAAAGGGGTATTGTAAGATTCTAAAGCAACGTCAGCATGCCCGATAATTTTATTTCTGATAACACTAAGAATGCCGTAGTACCTTGGGGTACCTTTTAAATGATCGTAAATATTGAGTATTCTCTCTACGCTTTTTTTCCACGAGCTAAATTCACCGGGCTCACCTGAGAAATCTCTTAAATTTTCACAACATCTGGTATTTTATCCATATCGTTCAGGTTTCTGTCAGTGGAGTCAATTGCTTGGTCTTCCCCGTCGTTATCGTTATTTTGTCTCATCTGTTCCCTATTTCTATTAAGTACTTGTGTAACTATGAGCGTAATCTGTTCCGTCAGAGCGTTTAGGCTCAGGTTGTCTGTATTGTCAGTATTGCGAAAGGCATTGGTAATTTCAAGGCGGGGGGAGGGGGGGGTGAATAATATTAGAGTTTGTAGCCATTTTAAAATTATTGTAAATTTCTTAGGACGCACTTCAACACAAGGATACAAAAGTAATTTAAATTTAAATGTAATATTAAGTAAAATAAGAAAATTTTTTTTGTTTAAAAAAATATGAATTTATGCTCCCTTTTATTTCGAATAACTAATAACTTAAAATATGTCTTACGTAATAATAAGCAAACAAATTATCATTGTTTGGTGAAAATCGGGATCCCTCAGCAAGTTCTCCAAATAAAATTATGCAGGCGGCTGTCCTTCAAGCTGGACTCCTTTTTGCTTCCTCACGGCTACTCGGGGGCCTAATTTCCTGCACCTTTATTTTATTTGTTGTAGGATAAACAGAGAATTAATAAAAAAAAATTCTCACTGCTGCGTTCGTAGAAAAGTTGCGGTTTTGTTAAGCGTCTTTATTTAATTAAGCGTAAAAATATTGTTTAGTTTTTATTTATTTTTCACTAATCACTGTTTTGTCTGATTTGATTTATTTTATTGAATTGAAAACTTAGCAACTTGCTTGACTATTCTCACGAACATGGGTCCCTGCTCGGGCGCCAGTTAACTTTAAACAAAAATTAAAAATTTGGTTGGCTGCATCCAGCCGCGATGAAAACTCAATGCCAACTATTTTAATCTTATTTAGTTGCAAGTGCCTACAGTGGATGTTCTCAAGATGTTACTCGATCCCTTGCTTATTCTTAGCGTCTCAAATTAAGCAGAAAGGATTTTCTTATCTGCTTAATTTATGTCCCAGATAAAGTAAGCAAGGAATCGTGCACGTGTAAGCACTTATTATGGTGTCGTGTTAACTACAGCGGATGATCTCAAGACGTTACGCGATCCCTTGTTTATTCTTAGCGTCTCAAATTAATGAAGAAAAATTATCTGCTTAATTTATGTCCCAGATAAAGTAAGCAAAGAATCGTGCACGTGTAAACACTTGTTATGGTGTCGTGTTAACTTATATAAGTTTCATGTGGTAAAATAATTAAACCAACTACCACATATTGGTGACCCCGACGAAAAAAAAGGACAATTAAGTTAGATTCCGGGTGTAGTCATCTTAACATATTGGTGACCCCCGACTGAAGCGAATATTCAACTTTAAGGCTATTGTTAAGTATTGCTGATGAATTGGTTAATTTAGGAAAAATCAACCATCTATTCATCACTACCATCTATTCTTCACTTCCATTACGAAGTTTAATACATTGGGTGATCTCGACTGAAGAGAACCGTTACCGAATATTGGTAACCCCAGCTCAACTCAACACAACTCAACTCAGCTCAATTAAAAATCAAGATTTATTCTCTTTCAAGAATTCTTCAAAATAAAGAAAATTCAATCAAGAATCAATTGAAAATTCAATCAAGAATCAGGTTTTCAGCTTTTTCAAGAAAAGTTATACTTTTCATTAGGTAATTTTGAGTAACAAAAATTTAAGTTTTTTTTTACACGGGACCAAGCCCAAACTTCTTGATGTGAGGCTGCATCAAGCGTGTAAATTATTCATAAGAAAATTATATTATACTTTACTATAACTTACTTAAGATTTAAATTCTTCATTGTAAATACGCTAAAAAAATATTTAACGATGAATTCTCAGAGTGGAGATCATAATGAGAATGTTATTTCCGCCATTTCAGTTAAGCCCCCTCAGTTTTGGAGGAATACACCACAGTTCTGGTTTGATCGCCTGGAGGCTCAATTCAGACTTGCGGGTATCACATCACAAAACACTAAATTTAATCACGTTCTTGCTACTCTCGAGAGTGATGTTATAAAAGTTGTTAGTGATATAATTAGAAACCCCCATGTTACTGAACCATACGATAATTTAAAAACAAATTTAATCAAAAGGCTTTCCGCTAGTGAGGTAACTAAATTAAATCAATTATTGAGTGAGCTCACTTTAGTTAACCGCCAACCCTCTCAATTGCTGCGCGAGATGCGAGAGTTGGGAAGTGATAGAGTCTCAGATGAACTGTTAAAATCATTATGGCTCCAACAATTACCTGAAAATATAAAGGCCATACTTGCCTGCACTCCAGGAGCGAATTGTCTGTTTGCGCAGATAAAATAGCGGTGTATACCAGACCCAGGGTTTTTGCATGTTCCACCCCAACCACTAATTCTCAGCCTAGTTCTATTCTGGAACGCTTAGATAATTTAGAAAGACAACTTAACAATTTACAAATAAAAGTTAAGAAAGGATATTCTAGGTCTAATTCTAGATCACGATCCAGGTCTAAATGCTCCAATGCCCTCAAGGATTCTAATAATAGATCAGACCTGTGTTGGTATCACTCTCACTTTTCAGATAAGGCTACAAAATGTGTTCAGCCATGTTCCTTTATTTCAATAAAGGATACTAAATCAAAAAACTAAATCGTTTATCAGCTCAAACGGTGGCTGATAAACATAAACATGCAAGCTGTTTACACATATTTGACAAACGTACAAAACTTAGTTTTTTAGTAGATACTGGAGCAAATGTGTCGGTTGTCCCAGCGCCTTCAACAAACAGACTTACACCCACAGGTTTCAAACTTTTAGCTGCTAACTCATCAAAAATCGATACTTATGGTCATAAGTATTTAACTCTTGACTTAGGACTTCGACGAGAGTTTTTATGGAAGTTCATTATTGCTGATGTAACTAAACCAATATTAGGTGCCGATTTTCTTGGTCATTACGGTTTACTTATTGATATTTCAAAAAAACAACTCATAGATCCATTGACCACTATTCGCTCAAGTGGCAAAGTTACATCAAGTTTTAACTCTAGTTTATCTGTATTATTTGATAACTCTTACGATCCTAGAATCCATAAATTACTTAAAAGTTGGTACGACATAACCATTGATAACAATTTTGATAAGCCTATTAAACATTCAATATCTAATAAAATTCTTACTGAAGGAAATCCAATAGCTTCTAAATGTCGAAGCTCCAGATAAATTATTAATTGCCAAAAAAGAATTCGAAACTCTTCTTAAATTAGGGATTTGCAGACCTTCAAGCAGCCCTTGGTCATCGCCTCTTCATCTAGTAAAAAAGAAAAATGGTGAGTGGCGTCCATGCGGCGATTATAGACGCCTTAATTCTATAACTATTCCTGATCGTTATCCGATCCCTATTATCCATGATTTCGCACACCAATTACAAGATTGCTCTATATTTTCAAAAATAGATTTGGTCAAATCATATCACCAAATCCCAATTAATCAAGAAGACATTCAGAAAACGGCAATATGTACGCCTTTCGGACTATTTGAATTTACAAGAATAACCTTTGGATTATGTAATGCCGCTCAAACGTTTCAAAGGTTTATCCACAGCGTTCTTAGTAACTTATCATGTTGTTTCGTTTATTTAGACGATGTACTAGTAGCTGCTAAATCTGAGAAAGAACACTTCAACCATCTCGAACAAGTTTTTAAACGTTTTCGAGAGCACGGACTAATTATTAATTCAAATAAATGTGAGTTTTTAAAGCGGTCTATTAATTTCCTAGGACATTCTATTAGTTCAGACGGTATCAAACCTTCCTCTGATAGAATAGAGACTATAATTAAATTTAAAAACCCAGAAACAGTTAAAGAACTTCGACGATTCCTGGGAATGATAATTTTTTATCGCCGTTTCTTTCCTTAGGCAGCTCAGCATCAGTTGGTGTTAAATGAATACTTAAAAGGCAGTAAGAAAGAAGGAAACAAAAAGATTCTTTGGAATTCTATTTCTCTAAAGGCTTTTGACACAGTTAAAAATCAACTGTCAGAAGCAACGTTGTTGGCGTTCCCAAACTCATCTCAAGAGATAGCTCTCTTCGTAGACGCTCCAATACAGCTTTAGGGGCAGTATCGCAGCAATGGAATAAAGACAATTGGCAACCTTTAGGTTTTTGCTCTGTCAAGCTAAATTCCGCCCAAATGAAATATAGTACGTATGATCGCGAGCTTTTATCCATTTATAAGGCAATTAAATATTTTCGACATTATATCGAGGGTCGAGATTTTACTATATTCACTGATCACAAACCACTTACCTTCGCCTTTTATCAAAAGCCTGACAAAACCTCTCCTAGGCAGTGGCGATACCTAGATTTTATAGGTCAATTTTCGACCAATATTAAGCACGTCTCAGGCGTAAACAACGTTGTAGCTGACACGCTGTCACGGGTTGAGACAGTCACATGCACTCCATCTATAAATTTTGAGGCTATTGCTAAAGCCCAGGAAACAGATAATGAGTTCGAGAACCTGAAGAACAATAAGTTATTAAAATTTTCTCAGCTCCCACTGTTCGAATCAAGTGCTCAAATTTTTTATGAAACGTCTACAGGTATTAAACGACCCTACATTCCAAAAAATTTTAGATTGGAAGTGTTTAAGTCAGTTCATGATTTATCTCATCCAAGTATTAGATCTACAAATAAAATGTTAACTTCGAAATACTTCTGGCCAGCAATCAATAAAGATTCTAACAACTGGTCTAGAGCTTGCTTAGCGTGCCAAAAGAATAAAATTTCTCGGCATGTCAAGAATCCACACAAAGTCTTCCAACCAGTTTCATGTCGATTTTGTACTATCCACATTGACATTATTGGACCTCTTCCAATTTCTGAAGGTTTTCACTACTGCTTAACTATCATAGATAGATTTACAAGATGGCCTGAGGCAATCCCTTTAGTTGATTGCACGGCTCAGTCTTGCGCTGAAGCACTGTGTCGTGTCTAGATAGCACGCTTTGGAGTACCAAAACAAGTTATAAGAGATCAAGGTCGTCAATTTGAATCCACCCTATTTCAGGAGCTTGCAAGGTTACTAGGTTTCAAAAAACTTCGTTCCTCTCCTTATCACCCTAAGAAAAATGGATTAATCGAACGTTGGCATAGGGTTCTAAAAACTACGCTAAAAACCTATAATAGTCCCGCTTGGTCAAAGTCATTACCGTTCGTACTTTAAGGCCTTAGAACAACATTTAGGGAAGAATTCGGCGCTACTCCAGCAGAGCTAGTCTATGGAGAATCTTTAAGATTACCTGGCGACTTTCTTCAAAAAGAATCCTTGAATAAGTTATCTCATTCGGATCACATTGTCAAATTACGATCTTTATTTTCAGACCTTCAACCTATTCCTGCTTCGGACCATTCCAACACTAAAATTTTCATTTTTAAAGAGCTCAGCAATTGTTCGCATGTTTTTGTAAGGTCTACTAATAAAGCTGCTTTCAAATGTCCTTATGAAGGACCTTTTCCAATTATTTCGCAAGACCAAAACTGTTTTACCGTCAGAATTAAAGATAAGGACGTTAAGATTTCAATAGAGCGCCTCAAACCCTATTATTTAACTCAGGATGATCTACACAGCAACGTACAAAAACCTTAAGCACACACAAAAAATTTAACTTTTAACCTTAAACATTAATCTGCCAAAACCAGAAATTGTATCGATCAACCATATGTTGATCTGATGGGGGAGTGATGTGGCGGAAATATTTAATTTAAATTTTATTAAATTATTTAAATTATTTGAATTATTTTTTTTAGCGTAGTAGTTTTAGACATGTACGTAATATGTCAAGCAGGCGTTGAAAGTTTACGTGTTTGACATATTACGTAGACAAATTCAGTTAGTGAGTTGAGCAGTTTTGTGAACTTATTTTAAATATTAAGCTCATTTAATTATTATTGTCTAAATTAATCTTTAATAAAAGTTAAGTTTTAATTTAAGAAACATATTTTTTTTTGGTGAAATAATATTTTATATAAGTTTCATGTGGTAAAATAATTAAACCAACTACCACAAGGTTATTATCTTCGTTGGCTATTTCATATGCAGTGAATTTTTTTATTTTTTTGTGTGCTTTATATTTCGGGTCCATTTTCACGTTAGACTAGATATCATGTGGCTCAAAGGCAGATGTTAAGTAAAGAGCAAATACTTCTGCTTTTTCGTCATTTTTACGTACCCAATTTCCATGCTCGTTTCTCATTGGAGACATTTTGATAAGAGGGCGTTTGAGTTTACGTGTTGCTTTCCAGAGGGTATAATCCTTATCTTTATCTGGACCTAGCTCTCTCATATATCTATCAAAGCATTCAGTTTTGTGTAGTTTGATTAATTTCTTGACTTTGTTACTGATGTGATTGAAGGTATTTTTATCGGCAGGGTTACGTGAATTTTACCATATTCTCCGTGCTCTTCTTCTTCTTTTGATGCCTTCTCTAATTTCAGCGGTGTAGGATAATGTTCATTTTGGATTCCTTTTCTTTTGGTTCAGTAGTAGCTAGAGTTGCAGCTGACCTGATTTGTTCTATGGATGTTTTAGTATGTTTATCCAAATCCTTTCTGCTTTTCAGTTTTATTTTTAAGTTTATGTTTTTCTCGAGATTGTATCTAAATTTGTCCCAGTTCGTGAATTTACTGGTTAGGTTCATTTTTCGTTTATGAACGTTAACCTTTATTCCTAGCGTTAACAATACTGGGGTATGATCTGATGATAGATCTTGTATATCGTCAATTTGTATGTAGTTGAACGAAATCCCTTTGGTTATATAGAAGTCTAGAAGATCTAGAGTTTTCCTTATGACTGTTGGCCAGTATGTTGGTTTTCTGGATGAGTGGTAATCACATTTGTTTTCATTGATAACTCTTAGCAATTTGTTTCCTTTACCAGGCGTTATGATTCTTAACCCCCAGATTGTAGGTTTTATGTTATAATTTCCTTCTATTATAAACTTTGGTCCTAACTTTTCTATTATTACTTGGAGCTGTTGTTTTGATGGCTTGTGCTTAGGTGGGCAGAATGCTGCCGCTATATTTAGACTGGAATTATTGTTTTCAATTATTATTATCGTTGCTTGTATATGATTTTCACGTATGTCTGCTTGTTAGTAGTGTTTAGTGTTTTATTTGATAATTACTGCTGTCCCTCCTCTAACTCTTCCGCTGGAGTGAGTTGTCCAGTAGGGTGTAAATCCTTTTAACTTGGTATAGCTTTTATGCATCAAATGTGTCTCATATATGAGTGCTATGTCAATGTTATTTGTATGTAGATAATTTTCTAGTTCAAAGGCTCTTTCACTTAGCCCATTTGGGTTGCAAGTTATTAATCTTAGGAACGAGATCATTGTTGTTTTATATTCTTGGTTGTTTTCTTCTTTCTTTGACTATGCACGGTTTTGGTTTTTAAATCCAAATTTTCCACTCTGCATGTTATTTGGGCTAGCGAATTTTGCATTTGTCTGAGCATTTTGACTATTTCGTTGTCTTTAGGCTCTTTGATATTTGTATTTTCTTTAATTATGCTCGCATTTTCTATAGTGATGCTCAGTGCTTTTTTTTTGACTGTGGTAGGTATCTTGGTTGTTTGAGCATATGACATGTTTGGTATTAGGGTGCCCGTGAGTGGTTGTGGCTTCATGTTGAAAGCTTGAATTCTTTGCATTGTTGTTATTTTATTTGTTTTTAGGCTTGTAATTTTAGCTTGATATACTGGACAGCCTTTGTAGTTAGCTGCATGTCCCTTTTCTTGACACAGTGCCCAGGTGGGAGTGCTGTTAAGTTGTTTTTTACAATCTTTGTAGTGGTGGTTTAATGCACACTTAACGCACCTTGGTACACTGTTGCAGAGTCTCTTGGTGTGGCCAAGTTGTTGGCGGTTTGTGCATTCAGGAATGCCTTTCGCTTGTCTTGGCACTTCAATTGTTACCTTCCAATGGGCGAGGTTTGTAATGTTGAATACTTCTTTGTTGTTATCCTTGTGTTTTATTTCTATTGTGAATAGAGGGAAGTCAATTTTTTCTTTTTTCTTATTTTTGTTTACGACCGTTTTAAATATGTTTGTTACTTGTTTAACATCGTGACCTAATTTCTCCAGGCCTGGTTTGATTTCTTCATGGAGTATACTGCAAGGCAGCCCTCTGATAACGAATCTATATGAACGTTTGTCTTTCAGTTGATATGTGTGATATTCAATTTTTTGTTGTTAACTTTGTTAGTATTATTTAATTCATCACTTTTAAGTGTCAATGAAAAATAACAAAAAAAAACATACAAAAAAGTTTTTTTTTATCGTTTTAAGTTAACATGATTTTAAATTCTGTTGTTAAAAAGAGAGCATAAATAATTAATTTAAGACAAATAAGCAAATTTATAACAAATAATTTTTTTACTAAATAAATAAAATAAAAAAATCATTAAATTACTTTATAATCGTTATGGTAATTATCTTTTCCTTTAAAAATGGGTTCGAATAAAGAAGATATCATATAATAGCTCAAACAGGTACAGAATCTACCTACAGAGGTTTTCACTACACTTCATCCTTAATTATCGTAGGTGTAATTGTTATTATCATAGTTATGTTATATTACTTACGTTAATACCTAAAGAAAATTATTCAAAAACAAATAAATAGAACAATAGCTGTCAATGTTTAACAAATGGAGAAATACGAACAACTACTAGAAGACTTAAAGAAATTACTGTCGACTTTCACTAAAAATCCAAACCGAAAATTCTTGGCGAAAAGCTTCTCAACAAAAGTCCTTATTCAAAGGAAATCAAAAAAATTTCAGGAACTTGCTTAAACTAGTTCAACATCCAGGAAAAAGAAATATCGGAAAAATTCAATGAAATCTACATTAAGATACATTTTATAATAGAAATATAAAACGATCCCACATTGAACGAAGAATCAGACTCTGAGTACAAAAGAAGTACGACTCACAGAGCACAAAACACAAACCAAATACCATCAACATGGCTACGACAGCCTTCGATTTATTAACAGCCATCAAGATCATCCCAAAGTTTAATGGAGACGCAAGAGAATTAGAAAAATTTTTAAAAATTATTGAACTATACATACTAACCGAAGAAGGGAAAACCAAATTAATAGATTTCATATGGTGCACACGACTAACACCAAAACCTAAAAGAAGGTTAGCAGCCACTAAACCTAATAATCTTGTAGAACTGAAAAACCTTCAAACAACCTTCAAACTAACAAAAACGACGCAAGGAATACAAGGTCAATAATCAAATCTAAAGCAACATAGCTTAAGTGCTTAAGACTACGTAGACAAACTGTCACTCTTTATAGCAGACCTGAATATGCTACAAATAGCAGAAATAGGAATTGACAACGGGGAAACAATTTCTAAACTAAATGATAGATTGGGACTAACAACTTTTCAAAATGGTTGTTAAGCCAACGAATGGGACCTGTTGATACAAAACAGGTTGTGTTGAACAAGTTGCGGTAAAAACGGTAAAACAGCTCACCGCTTCTCCTGGTATACATGATTCATTGAAGCTAACGATTTTTGCAGCTCAGTGTAAAACTTTTTCAGAAGCAGCCAAATTGGCTGAACAAATAGAAAAACCGAATGCTATGGAGCAAAAAACAATAGAAATAAATTTAACAATTTCGATAACAACAACATTTCAAATAACTACAAAAGAAATAATACCTTTAATAACAATACATTCAATAATAGCAATAACAATAATATCAGATTTTATAATTAGTGGAGTCTCGTTAGAGTTTCACCTCAGAATCCATTGATTGTGATGATATTGATGTGAACCCTTCTGAATTGTTTTTTGTATAAAATATTAAAAAGTTTATACATTTTTTTTAGTTGCTTATTGTTAATTGTTTTTGTTTATAACAAATTCAATAAATTTTTAAATTTATTTCTTTAAATGAATATATTTTCGTCATATATTGAAAATATAAGCATAAGCTAAGTAAAATTGACATTAGGAAATACCTAGTTTTCAAAAAGGGTCATTCAGGTAAGAACAGTTAGAAACAAGTACATGGGAAGGGGAACGGTAACTGTTTCAAAGCGTTAGTTTTAGTTTGCTGAAGTACATGTTTAATTACATTTTTGCGTTTTATGAAGTGAATATATAACAAATTAATAATTATTTTATAGTGTTAAATTTATTAATTTAATTATAACCAAATACTAGTATTTGTGATTACATAAAAGTTATCTATATAATCCTGCATTGTAAGTATTATTATGTATGTGTTATTTCTTAACTTTATTGTATGTAAAAAAATTAGAGAAAATATTATTAGATAAGGAAATAATATCAAATTTGAATGAAATAGTTAATTCTATTTTATTTCTGCAAAACTTATTTCATTTAATCGTCACACAAATCCAATAGAGTTTAATTCAATCCTTATTGTAGACTTTTTATTACACATGGAAGAATCAATGGACACTGAAAATAAAAGCTCTATTTATTGTATTATCTGCGATAAACTGGGATCTGGTTCAGGCCCAAGCACAGATTTGGGAGATATTATAAAAATTACCAGAGGAATGCAAAATTTAAGAAACGCTTCAAGTGAGCGAGAAGATGGATTACTTGAATTTTTACAATCTGAATTCGTGTATGCACATAAAATCTGCAGAGAGAAGTATATCAATAAAATTTATCTCGACATTTACAAAAATCAGAAGACGAAATTATTTTCTCAGTCCCCACCGAAAAAAAATTACGTGATAGCACTTCCACAAATTTTGACTGGAGTAATAATTGTTTTATTTGTGGTACTGAAGCAGATGAACTGAAGGAGAAAAAGAAAAATAAAAATCAAAGTAAACAAATTTCTTACGTTGAAAGTGACACTTTTCAGGATAGTTTGCTTAGTTTTGTGGCTTTACAAAAAGATGATTACTGCAGAGAAATCCATAAAAGAATTGCCGGCGTAATAGAACTGCAGAGTCTTGGTGCTAAATATCATACATATTGTTACTAATCAATTAAAAATTCTACAAGAGCTCAGAATATCGAAAAAAAAATTCATCATCGAGTTTTAATTGTAGACGTTGCAATGGAGAAAATGTATAAGTACATTGAAGAGAACGATGATTGTCAGTTTTCTATACAAGAGCTGAAGAATATCTTCTCAACAGAATATGTGCCTGATGAGAAAACAATTAAATCGAGGTTAGCATCTCGATATGGAGATAACATCCTCTTTTCTAGTAAATTTGGAAGCAACACAATAATATGTTTTAAAAAAAGACATCATGACATTCTATATGAAAATTGGTATAATGAAAAATATAATAATACCGAAGATGAAGAATTCAGGATTTTGCAAGCTGCTGGCGAAATTATTAGACGTAATATACGCAGTCAAGTTTACTGCAATGATTATTATACTGCCAGCGACCAAATGATGTCAGACCTCGATAAATATATTCCTAAATCATTTAGCTTTTTGTTATCAGAAGTAATTTACCCCGACAAAAAAAGTAAACCTGAAAATTTGAGCTACTACAACAACAAGTGAAAGTCTATTGCACATGCCATTATAGCCAAAACTAGAGGAATATTTTACAAAACATTGTCCCTTTCCTGATACGGATTCAATTATGTCGATTGCAACAGGAGTAACTGGTGATGGAAATATAAATTGCTACAACGGGTTCGAACAAGGAATGGAAATGATGAAAAGAACAGAAGGACAAAATTTCAAGCAACTTAAACTATCACATAAAGATAAAGTAATTTCCTTGTTGGCAAAAAAAAACAAGATAAGAATTTTTGATGAATTTATCGAAGTTGATCCATTGTTGATATTTCAGCGTATTTGTGTTTTAAAAAAATCAGATGAGGAGCTGAGAACTTACATGAATTATGAATTAGCACCCTATCCTCTCGCTCTTTTTGAAGATGGTCAACTACGAAAAAATAAAAAATCAACCTTGTATGAATTATTTCCCGAAGTTTCGAAAGCTATACCTGATGAAAGGAATGTTCATTACGTAATTGATGGAGGTATGTTATTATATCGAAGTAAATGGCAACTACAAGAAAAAATGGCAGCAATATGTGATCATTATGTCCGATACATTAATCACAATTATAGTAAAAATAAGTATATAGTATTTGACGGTTATACCAAAAGCAGCACAAAATCAGCTGAAAGAAACCGTCGTTCCTTGGTGAAAAAATGTGCTAATGTTGAATTTGGAGAGAATACGCCTCTAACTATTGTTCAAGAAAAATTTCTTGCAAACAGTAAAAATAAGAGCCGACTTATAAAAATGTTGAGAAAAAAATTCTGAACATAATATTTTCACATGTCAGGCAGAAGATGACGCAGACAGATTAATTGTTGAAACAGCGATTAATTTACAGTCAGCAAATGTTACTGTAGTTTCTGAAGATATTGACGTATTGGTACTGTTCACTGCACTTACTCCAAAAGACAGAAAAATTTTTTTTAGAAAGCCATCTCGAGGAAATATTGCGGAGAAACCATTTTCATCTAAAAGCTTGGAAAAATCTTTACCAAAATGCAAGGAACATATTCTCTTTTTGCATGCCTTTACTGGCTGTGATACGACTTCTGCTTTTTACCGTAGGAGTAAAACCAAGCTTGCAACAAATTTTGAAAAATGCATAAATTTACATGACGCTGCCAGAGTATTTAGGAATGTTAATGAAGATCATAGTAATATTTTTGAAACTGGTGTAACATGCATTTTATCTTTGTATAATGCTCAGAAGAGAACCATTGATTTAAATACATTGAGGTACAACTCTTTTTTAAAAGGTACAGCTAAAAAAACTGGCATTCAGTTAGCTTCCCTGGTACCAGCATCTGATGTAGCATTTGAACATTTAAAAAGAGTATATCTCCAAGTGCAAACATGGCTAGGTAATGTGGAAAATTGGGGATGGAGATACAGTTCTAATCAACTGGAACCAATAATGATGCAATAATGATGAACCGCCAGCGCCAGATAATTTTTTAAAAATGCTATTTTGCAATTGTAAAAAGGGATGTGGAAATGCCTGCGGATGTAGAAAAAGTGGTTTACACTGCACTGCAGCATGTACACAGTGTAATGGAAATAGTTGTTTTAATGCATCTCCTATTGTAGAAATCGGTGAAGTGGAAGACAATGATGAACAAATTTAGTTTTTCTAATTTTCCACTATATATACTATATATAAAATATAAAGAAAAATAAATAAACAATTTCTATGAACTTTCTTCAAATTAAAATAATTTGTTTTTTTACTAATTTTCTATAATATTATATTGACAGAAATATACTTATAATGCATAATGATTTTTGTAAATTTTAGCCTCGTATTATAAGCAAAATAGATAAATAACTTTGAAATACTTTTTCCAAATAAAAATATTGTTTTTTACTAATAGTATTTGATATTATAATAATATAAATTTATTTACAATACCAAATATTTTGAAATTAAACTAGAAAATATTTCTCATATGAACCAGGATTATAAAAAAAATAAATTGTAACAAAATTACAGGTAAAAATTTTTGCTAAAAAATCTGCCTGCTAAATTATATTTTTTATCCAATTATTAAAACCCTACTTTGTGGTATGGAAAAACAAGTAAAAAATATGCTTAAGTAAGAATCAGATCTATTGGATGATTTGTTATCATTTTGATAACAACAGTTTTGAAAAAAATACCTTTAACGACATGTGCCTCTAACAGAGGAGTAGCTGCTCTTTAGAAGGATGTATCTCAGAAACCATTTAAAATTTTCGCTTGAAATTTTGATATGTTATTTTAAAGGGTACAAATTATTGGAAAATGAAAAGAAAAAACTAAAATTTTGAAAAAGGCACACTAGTTGTGCCCTTCAAGCTTGTAATACAGTACGCTACACGTATATATATATCTTTATCTATTTTTTTTTATTATTAAAAAAAAGCAACTTTAGTAGTAGTTTAAGTAATTTACTTAGGTCATTTATAAATGTTCTTACAGGAAACATGAAGAGAGACCATAGAAAAAATGAAACAGGATAAGAATACTACACTTGAACATAAGTCAAAGCTGATCAACTTTGGATTTGAAATAGTACATCATTATCTGACATCACGAATGTAAAGCGGTTAAATTTTGAAAAAATTTATTAGTGTACACGAAAAAGAAGATAATATAAAGAAGAATGGAGATTATAGTAAAGGTAATAATCTGGAAGTAAAGCTTAGGTGCCTATCCGGAGACCCGAATAAGATAAATGAGTCAAAGAAAATTATGTTAAGCAGCAATAACAATAAAGATATTGTTATAACAAATAAAAATGTCATAGTTCGGTTTAGTGATAATCTAAAAAAATGCTTAGGCGATGTTAGGAGGGTCTATGTAAACAAAACTAAATAGAAAAAGTGTGAGAATTGTATAAGTGGACTGTAATTAATGAGACAAAGTTGTTAATTATTACCTTCGTAATTGTTCAATCACAGCTGATGATGGAATTAAAACTCAACTTCACGTCAACCACCAAAAAAAAGTTCTTGAGTGCTAAAATTAAAAGTGCTTTATGAGAAATCAAACACGTGTTTCTGCTCTCTAAATGCTGAACACTATGCATAAAAAATTTAGCTCCAATCAAGCATTTTTTACAGCCTATTCTAACTTTCTTGACGAATATAAATTACTTGGGCACATGATTCAACTTCCTGACGGAATTCCAGAACCTGTACCTAGTTTTTATCTACCTCATCATGGAGTTATCAAAGAGTCCAGCACCACCACCAACCTACGGGTTGTATTTAATGGATCATGTCGAACTAGAAATGGTTCTCCTATCAATGAACTACTTCATGCTGGTGCTAAACTCCAAATTATTCTTTTTGATGTTCTTATCTGGTTCAGGCAGCATCGATATATTTTTTCAACTGACGCTGAAAAGATGTAAGGACAAATAAAAGTTCATCCAGATGACTGGAAATTCCAACAAATCCTTTGAAAGAAACAAGTTCAACTAATTACGTACCAACTAACCACTGTTACCTATGGGTTAGTGTGTGCACCATTCCTAGCTTTGCGCAGTTTGTTACAATTGGTCCATGATGAAGGCCATCAAAATCCACTTGCAATTGATGCTCTTACCAAAGGGCGTTATGTTGATGATATCTTTGGTGGGTCTTCAATCAAAAAAGCACAACATAAAGCTTATCAAATTGACCAACTCTGCATGGCGGGCGGTTTTCCATTAAGAAAATGGACCAGTAATCATCCAGATGTGCCAAAGTTAATTCCTAAAGAGTATCATTCAACAACATCCAATCTCACCATCAAAGATGATACTATTAAAGCCTTAGGATTATCCTGGAGTCCCATTTTAGACTGTCTAGCATTTAAAATGGAATCAATCACCAAAAAACTTAAACGTTCAGCCTTACCAAAAATAGCTCAGTTTTTTAACCCTCTTGGTCTTCTCACTCCAATTTTCATACGGTTCAAAATATTCATGCAAAAATTATGGGCAATAAAACTCAATTGAGATGATGAATTGGGTCCAGTACAAGTCTCTACATGGCAACAGCTGGTAGCTACTTTTGATCAATTAGATAAGATCCAAATTCCACGATGGATTGGTACCCAATCAGGACCTAATCTTGAAATACATGGCTTCTTTGATGCATCTCAGCTAGCTATGGCTGCTGCAGTCTACATCAAAATCAATGAAAATGGAACACTTAAAAATATTTTATTGGCTTCCAAGTCTAAAGTAGCTCCACTTAAACGAATGACCATCCCTCGTTTAGAGCTATCATCAGTAGTTATGTAAGTTAAGCTAGTAAAACATTGTCATCAAGTGCTCAACATCGCAGACTCACCACATTATTCGTGGACTGATTCATCAATTGTCATGAAGAACGAAAGGCTAACAACTTACTTAGTCTACATGTGTCTTCAACAGCGTCTACACCATCTATGAAAAACGAAGATTTGAGATCAAGGTACAGTACACTGGGAAAATTGGTCAAAAGAACAATAAAAGGCAATAAAAGTCATGAAACGATTGAAGAAACAACCTACATCGTTGTTTGATACACCACTTACTCCAGACAAATTTGATGAAGGTCTTCAAAAGTTGATTAAACATATTCAACACATGTATTTCAGTAAAGAAATAAAATTGTTGATGAACAAACAACTGGTTCCAAGATCCAATGTTTTTTTAAAACGCACACATTTTCTTGATTCATCTGAATTACTTTGAGTTGGTGGTCGATTGGCAAATGCTGATTTACCACTTTCCACAAAACATCCATTTATTTTGCCAGGTTCAGGCCCTTTTACATCACTGGTTATTCAAGATGCTCACCATCGAACACTTCATGGATCAATTAAAGATACCTTAAGTTACATTCGTAATACCTATTGGATCCTTGGTGGTCGAAATCCTATTCGTTTACTCCTTCATAAATGCATCATTTGTATTCAACATCGTCAAACCAGCTCATGGGACAATTACCTTCATCTAGAGTCAATCAACACAGACCTTTCCTTCATTCAGGAGTTGATTATGCACAGAAAAGGAGAAAACACTGGTCTTCAAAAATCTTGGGTATCTGCCTTTGTTTGTTACAGCACATCAGCAGCTCACCTTGAGTTGGTTACTGATTATTCTACTGAAGCCTTTCTTGATGCTTATCGTAGATTCACCAGTTGACGAGGTATTTGTTCCAGTTTAAATAGTGATTGTGGGACAAATTTTCAAGGAGCTGATTGTGAATTGAAAAAGATGTTTTCGCAATAATCAATACAACTCGCAAAATTTGCTTCTCTAATAGCAATTGATGGAACACGTTGGTCTTTCAATCCTCTATCTGCTCCTCATTTTGGAGGGAAATTTGAAGCAGCTGTTAAATTACTGAAATATCATTTAAAAAGGGTCGTTGGAAATACCAAACTGACATCAGAGGAGTTTTCTACCATTTTAGTCCAAATCAAGGCAATTCTGAATTCACGGTCATTAACTCCATTTACTGATGATCCAGATGATTTAAATGTTTTGACACCTGCATCCACCCGCTAAATGGCCATTGGGTCGTGTAGTTGAGTGTCATCCTGGAGCTGATGGTCATGTTAGGGTCGTCACTGTCAAAACCAGTACTACCAATTTCAAGCGACCAATAGTCAAATTATGTCCTTTACCTGTTGAAGAATCGTCAAATGTTTCGTCGCTAGGGTCAACGAAGGCGGGCGGAAATGTTTAAAGCTAAACAATAACTAATCATAGTAGGCTCACAGCAATGTAGGCTGTGAGCTTACTATATAAAGAGCTGTCATTGACGCATAAAATCAGTATATCAGTTGTTGTTAAACTACTTTTTGTGTGTCAATAAATTAATGTTAGATCTGTAGTTATTGTTTCAATTTGTTAGTGATCAAACAACACGAAACATCAATTTGGACATCAAGTCATCAATAACAGGTGGTTTGTTTTTTTTAATATGCATGTATTGTTTACTGTTTACATTTTTGTGTGTTACATTCTTGCTTGTTTTTGTTTTGTGTGTCATACTTGATCAAGTTGCATACTAATCACTCATTGGATTGCCAGTATGTATGTGTGTCTGACGTTTTATATAAAGTCACAATTTGTATATCAACCAAGGCTGTTGGTTGATTTGTTGGTGCATACTGGTCACTTATTGGATGGCCAATATGCATATTTGTCTGTCTGACTGTTATATAGCGTCACCATATGTATGTCAACCAAGATTGTTGGTTGAATTGTTTTGTCAGCTTGCTTGAATGTACATTGATTGCATTAGTTCATGTTTGCAATGATTAATACATGTATGAGCAAACCACGAAAAATCAAACATGTGTTTGGTTGTTTTCTCATAAACCACTTTTACTTTTAGCAATCAAGAACTTTCTTTGGTGGTTGACGTGAAGTTGAGTTTTAATTCCATCATCAGCTGTGATTGAACAATTACGAAGGTAATAATTAACAACTTTGTCTCATTAATTACAGTCCACTTATACAATTCTCACACTTTTCCTATTTAGCTTTGCCTACATAGACCCTCCTAACAGGCAAATATTAAGAGGAACTAATACATGAAATGAGCAAAAATAATATTAAGGAGCTAGCACTATCATATGGTGACGAATTATTTAAATATATTAACATTAACGAATTTGAAATTATATTTAAAAAGCTACATAATGATATAGTCTCGAGACATAATAACAATGAAAATGAAGCATTAAAAGTAATATTGTTTAAACCGCCAACAATAATAAAGGATCCTGAAGAAATGAAAAACTTAATTAAAGAATATCACTCTACACTGCTAGCAGGACATATTAGAATTAGAAGATGTATTAATAAATTAAAACAGAACTACGTATGGAAGAATATGAGAACGATAAAGAAATACATAAATAATTGGGAAACGTGTTTGAAAAATAAAATAACTAAACACATCAGAGAACCATTAGTAATAACCGAAACACCAAGCCAAAGCTTTGAAATTGTTACAATAGAAACCGTAGGACCACTAAGAATATCAAAGGGATATCAATATATTTTAACAATACAATGCGAATTAACAAAGTTGGTGTTTATGATGTTGGTGAAGGATAATTTAAAGTCTTCGTTATAAAATACAGTAGAGTAGCGTTTAATTAGTTGTGTTAACTTAAGTTTTTCTATACTATTAAGGTGTTCGATTCTTAGTTGTTCTATTAATGATTTTGGTTTACATTCCTCTGAGAGGTGGGCATTTATTGTGTTTTCGTAAGTTTCTAGTTTATTTATTTCATCAGATATGTGGTTAAGTGATTCTATTTTTGTCATGATATTTGGAGTGTGAGAATCGCTTTTAGTCGTGGGTAGTGTTTTGTGTTCGTTTAAATGTAATTTAAGGGTTTTGTTTTTTGTTTTAGTTGACCCTAAATGAGGTTTTGTATATATCATTTTCATCTATCTCTATTTGGTGGAATCCCTTCGTGGATTCGTGGTAAAATATTGGCAGGTACCTAATTTACCTAGTATCTCGTCAATATTTGGGATTGGGAATTTGTCTTCGATAGCTACTTCATTTAATTTACGGTAACCGATGACTATTCTCCATTTTTGTTCTCCCGTGGCGTCCAACGGATGATACGTTTTTGTAACATTTCCTTAATTTGGCTTTTTATTTCTTCTTTATGAATAAATGGATATCTGTATGTTTTAGCTTGAATTGGGCAATTATTTACAGTTCTGATCTGGTGTTTTATGATGTTGGTGAAGGATAATTTAAAGTCTTCGTTATAAAATATAGTAGAGTAGCGTTTCATTAGTTCTGTTAACTTAAGTTTTTCTATACTATTAAGGTGTTCGATTCTTAGTTGTTCTATTAATGATTTTGGTTTACATTCCTCTGAGAGGTGGGCATTTATTGTGTTTTCGTAAGTTTCTAGTTTATTTATTTCATCAGATATGTGGTTAAGTGATTCTATTTTTGTCATGATATTTGGAGTGTGAGAATCGCTTTTAGTCGTGGGTAGTGTTTTGTGTTCGTTTAAATGTAAACAAAACAATTTTTGTTCTATAACTGTAATTGCTGTGCACAGTACATTACTTATAATTAAAGTGTAGTAGTTGACAACGGGTATTAAATTTAAAAAATCACTTAAAAAAATACAGCAAAATAATTTGCTGGCAGAATAACAATAATAATTCTTTAAGGAAGTTGTTCTGCTTCTTTCAATTTATTTGAGATTTATTGTTGCATATTGTTGATATTATTTTATGTTGTACCTCGTTTTGAAATGTTTTATAATCATGAGGAAAGACCTATCATTCGTTATAGATTTTGTAGTTATTTTTTTCACTCAATTTTTCGATAGCAAAACTCTGACTGTAAAATAACAACAAGCTTAGTTTGCTAAATGAATGGGTACCTTTATTCGCATGGACGTGGAATGAATACTTGTATATGAGATTTGTAATATTTAGCTAATTTTAAAGCAACGATAAATTAAGTAAGAGTACGCAAACCAAGTCTTTTAAGATTAAAAAAAGCGCTTGAAATTCTCAAAATAATATTCATCTAACACAATAAAATGAAAAAATTCAAACTCCTGCTTTCTTTTTTTTTAACCTCTCTCCACCTGTAAAGTTCTGGCCTTTATTCATCAACTTTAGTTTAGTAAAAAAGGACAATATTTCAATCACTATATTGTATTTCATGGGTTTTAGCAATTTTGTAAAAAACTCCTAAGCGGGTCAATGACTTAAGCTTAACTTTTTTTATAAACTAGTCAAGATCATTTGTAATTACACATCAAACACTAACAGATTTCAATTTTATTTAATGCACGGTATGCTAGGAATTTTCATGATAGTTTTAGAAAAAATAATTTACTCTGAATTGGAGTTTAAGATTAATAATTGTCCTTATGATTATAAATAAAAAAAAATTATATTACTTTAATTTAGTTTATTATAAATTTTATTTAATTTATAATTTTAACTTAATTTATAAACTTTTCAAAAGTTAACTAATAAGTACTTGTTGTGATGTAATTGGAACTTTAATTTAATTTATGATTGTAACTTTATTTTAATTTAGTTGTACCTTTAACTTTATTTTACTTATAAACCCCGATCATACACCTTATGTACAATTGTAGTGATTCAAATTGACTGCCCCTTAATAATTTTCACCTGTCCTATTTATATCATTCTTAAATAATTTTATTCCCATGACTTAATCTTCCTAATAATTTTGTTTCATGTGTTCATGATCGACATTACATTTCCTAAGAATTTTGAAGGTATGGGATATGTATTATATTTATAGTTCATTAAGTTTCTTAGAATTTTAGTTCAGGTGTTCATGATCGAAATAATATTTCCCCAGAATTTTAAGGTGTGGGAAAGGTATTATATTTAATGAAAATTGTAAAAGTGTAATTATGTGAAGGATGGAAAATTATATTACATTTTTGTTAGTTCTTATAACAACCCCATCGTCAGCCTGAGGCTCCGACGAAGCTTCTTTGATTCTTATTTTTTGTTTATGTATTTTAGCGAATTATCGCTTTTGTTTTTGACATGAATTTCTTCTAAATTTATTAAATTTATTGTTTTGTTTTCTACTATTTTTGTAAAGAGGTGAGGTAAAATTAATATGTCTTGAATTTTTCTATAATAATTTTCGAATGACTTATTATTAATTTCTACTTGGCAATTTTCATATTTTAACAAATTGTTGCCCATTATATTTATTTTAAAATTGTTACAATTGTGGGAAAGAAATGTTTTTTCGATGTTTTTGGTTACAATGATACCTGGCGTTATTTCTTTAATGTCTTTATGATTAAACATTTTCATTGTACAATGTGCTATTTCTAATTTTAGGATTTTTTTTATACAATTATCATTAACATCAATTAAATTCTTTTTCAAATTGTTTTCTACTTTTTCTTTACAAACGTTATTATTATTATCTAGCAGCCATTCTAGCCTTACTTATGTTATTGGGCAAAGGTTCTATTAGAACTTTAGAAAGGGGTTTCTCTGAATATATAGGTAGTGAAAGAATGATAACGATCTGGTCTTTGTAGAATGCTACTGAAGTTCTGATGTCTTTTAAGGATTCTATGCTGTCTATTAACTTATGTTCTTCATTTGTCATATTATATATTAATATATTCCTTGATAACAATCCTAGTTTACTTGACATAAGGATTTGTTCGATATCATCTATATGATTTCGTAGTAGGTTTATATCGTAGTTGATTTGATATAGATGTTCTATATGGTCAATCTTATTTTCTATATTAGCTACTTTATTTTGTCTTTCTATTGTAAAATTATTGAGATAGGCTGAAATAATTCTTTGTTGGTTCCCTATATGGTTTGTTATGTTTCTAATTTGGTCGGATATTTCTCTATTGATTATAATTTGTTTATTACTTTCGTTAATTAGGTTCTTGTTGTTGCTATTTATGATATCTAGTTTAGTTTTTATTTCTAATTCGTCGTTGTAATCCATTGTGCCTGTAATGTATTTCAATCCAGTGCCTATTATATTAATGAGACCTCTACTTTTTCTGCTGTGTGGTTTCAGGTTGTTTATTTTTGTATTCAGGATGTTAAAATTATGTAGGACTGTATTTACCATAGGGTCTTCTACGCTAATGTTATTTCTTATTGAAATAATGTTTTGTTGGATTATTTCACTAGTTTGCTCGTATTCTGTAATGTTTATAAGGTGTAGTATTTTTCTGAATTTCCTTATGACTATCACTTCTCCTAATTTGATTGTTAGGTATCGGTTGTTGTTGTCAAAGTTCTGTACTTCAAGTGTTTGTAATAGTGTGTTGGGGAGTATTGTCAGTAGTATTATTATTAGTTTAAACATCTTGTAAGGAGAGTTTAAAATTTAGTCAGTTATGTTTTCGTTTCGTCTTGTGGGAGTGTTTCGTATTTTTTCTTTCTTTTCGCGTGGGATTTATAATATTTCAATTTAGTTTGTTCATCTACATAGTGGTTGTCGTCTGGTTTTTCTAGATCTACCTTTCTAAATTTTGCGTGGTTTTTGCCTCCTCGTGTATGTTTTAAATAATTTGGGCCTGGTTCTAGTTCTGATTTATTTTTGTGATATATTGGTGGTGTTGTTGTAGAAGTTAATAATTTTTAGTATTTTCTCTTCAACTGAATCAGTGTCTTTATTTTCTTCGTGTCGAAGAAGTCTTAAATGCTCGTTTATGGTATTGTGTAGTCTTTCGATATCGGCATTTGATGAGTGGTTATTATTGGATGTATAATGTAATTGGATCTCTAGATTATTTAAGAGTTCCTTAATTGGTAGTACTTTGAATCCTAGCTCGTTATCTACAGTTATTTGTTTCATTTTTCCCGCGAAAGAGATATATTGGAGTAGGACTTGTTTGAATTCGATCCATGATCTATTATTTATCTTAATTGCCTGTGCGTGTTTTGTGAACTCATCTATAAACGTGAGGAATAATGTTTTGTTAAGACTATAGTAAACGTCTATGTGTACTAATGCGAGAGGTTCCAGTGGTATTTTTGTAGTTTGGTATTTTATTTTTACAGGTTTTCTGTCGTACTTTTCTATATTGCATATGTCGAAATTGTTAATAAATTGGGCTACTCTTATTTTTAGTTTTGGGTTGTAATATTTTAACTGGAGTTCCTTATTTACTTCCTCTATTCCTCTATGGTTGTTGCGTAAGTGTTCTTCTTCTATTAGTTTTGCCAGTATCTCTTGATCTTCTATATCTTCTAATATTTTATTGCACTTGAGAATCTTATATTGTGGAAAGTGGGTTTGATGGATATCCCTTATTGTTTGCAAAAACCCATTGTCTTCCATGTATAATGTATTTAGGCGTTTAGGGTTGAATCTAGTCTTCATTAAAGAAATAGCGGTTTCATTATCCAATGATTTTATGTATATTATTTTACGAAATTTATCAAATTTAGTAATTTCTTTTATACGTAGTGACCCTGATTGCTTTTATTTATTATTATTTAAAATTAATTACGTTTAGTGGGGAATTACTTTCAGGAATACCTATATTATTGTTACTCTTTTCAGTTTGTATCAAATTTATGTCAATGCGAGATAAAGCGTCTGCATTCAACTTTTTTGCATCTGCTTTGTATTTTATCTCGTAGTCGAATTCGGCAAACTTAAGTCGCCATCGAACGAGTTTTGAGTTTGGTTCTTTAATAGAAAAGAGCCATTGTAATGTTTTGTGGTCTATTTCAATTAGGATTTTTCTTCCGAAAATATATGGGTGAAAATACTTAGTGGCCCATACTATTGCAAGTAATTTCTTCTCGATCGTACTATAGTTGATTTCATGCTCGTTTAATGTACGGCTGGCATAACTAATCGGATGTCCATCTTAGGATAGTACCGCACCGAGTGCGTACTGACTTGCATCCGTAGTTAGTACGAATTTCTTTTCGAAGTCCGGATAGCCAAGGATTGGTTCAGTAAGCAGGAGCTTTTTTAAAGTCTGAAAACTTTCAATGTATTCTGAGTCGTTTATGTTCATTTTTTTATCTTTTTTTAAGTATGTTGTCATTGGTTTAGCTATTTTTGCGTAGTCTTTTATAAACTTACGGTAATACCCAGTGAGTCCGAGAAATTTCTTAATTTGTTTCGGTGTTTTAGGTAGTGGATAATTTTTAACGCATTCAATCTTCCGTGAATTTGGTTTGTATCCTTCGGGTGTTACAACGTGTCCTAAAACTTCGGTTTCTTTCTTTAGAAACTCGGATTTGTCGAGTTGTGCCGTTAGGTTTACTTCTTTCAATCTATGGAAAATTTTTCTAATAGAGTCCAAATATTCTTCTAGAGAAGTTGAGAATATTATTATGTCGTCCAAGTATACAAAGCATATCTTATATTCTTTTAATACGAAGTTCATGAGGCGTTGAAAGGTTGCAGGCGCTATTTTGGCCCAAATGGCATGCGTAGAAATTCGTAGTGTCCGTCTTCGACCCTAAATGAGGTTTTGTATATATCATTTTCATCTATCTCTATTTGGTGGAATCCCTTCGTGGATTCGTGGTAAAATATTGGCAGGTACCTAATTTACCTAGTATCTCGTCAATATTTGGGATTGGGAATTTGTCGTCGATAGCTACTTCATTTAATTTACGGTAACCGATGACTATTCTCCATTTTTGTTCTCCCGTGGCGTCCAACGGATGATACGTTTTTGTAACATTTCCTTAATTTGGCTTTTTATTTCTTCTTTATGAATAAATGGATATCTGTATGTTTTAGCTTGAATTGGGCAATTATTTACAGTTCTGATCTGGTGTTTTATGATGTTGGTGAAGGATAATTTAAAGTCTTCGTTATAAAATATAGTAGAGTAGCGTTTCATTAGTTCTGTTAACTTAAGTTTTTCTATACTATTAAGGTGTTCGATTCTTAGTTGTTCTATTAATGATTTTGGTTTACATTCCTTTGAGAGGTGGGCATTTATTGTGTTTTCGTAAGTTTCTAGTTTATTTATTTCATTAGATATGTGGTTAAGTGATTTTATTTTTGTCATGATATTTGGAGTATGAGAATCGCTTTTAGTCGTGGGTAGTGTTTTGTGTTCGTTTAAATGTAATTTAAGGGTTTTGTTTTTTGTTTTCAGTTGTTTGTTTTCGAAATCTATTTTTGTTTTTAGTGGTATGAGAATATCGTTTCCTATTAGTCCATCGTAATTAGTATGAAATGGGTAAACGAAGAATTCGATGGTTTGACTTTGGATTCCGAATTCTTTGAATAGGGGTATAATTACCTTCTGTGATATTTTCACTTGTCGATCAAGGGTTTTGATCCAAATATTTGGTGGTAAAGGGGTTAGAAAAACATCCCAACTAGTTGTTTAATTATATTAAGTAAAAGTTTAAAAGTTTGTAATTTTTGAGATATAAAATTTTTTCTAAAGAAACAAAACAATTTTTGTTCTATAACTGTAATTGCTGTGCACAGTACATTACTTATAATTAAAGTGTAGTAGTTGACAACGGGTATTAAATTTAAAAAATCACTTAAAAAAATACAGCAAAATAATTGCTGGCAGAATAACAATAATAATTCTTTAAGGAAGTTGTTCTGCTTCTTTCAATTTATTTGAGATTTATTGTTGCATATTGTTGATATTATTTTATGTTGTACCTCGTTTTGAAATGTTTTATAATCATGAGGAAAGACCTATCATTCGTTATAGATTTTGTTGTTATTTTTTTCACTCAATTTTTCGTTAGCAAAACTCTGACTGTAAAATAACAACAAGCTTAGTTTGCTAAATGAATGGGCACCTTTATTCGCATGGACGTGGAATGAATACTTGTATATGAGATTTGTAATATTTAGCTAATTTTAACGCAACGATAAATTAAGTAAGAGTACGCAAACCAAGTCTTTTAAGATTAAAAAAAGCGCATGAAATTCTCAAAATAATATTCATCTAAAACAATAAAATGAAAAAATTCAAACTCCTGCTTTCTTTTATTTTTTAACCTCTTTCCACCTGTAAAGTTCTGGCCTTTATTCATCAACTTTAGTTTAGTAAAAAAGGACAATATTTCAATCACTATATTGTATTTCATGGGTTTTAGCAATTTTGTAAAAAACTCCTAAGCGGGTCAATGACTTAAGCTTAACTTTTTTTATAAACTAGTCAAGATCATTTGTAATTACACATCAAACACTAACAGATTTCAATTTTATTTAATGTACGTTATGCTAGAAATTTTCATGATTGTTTTAGAAAAAATAATTTACTCTGAATTGGAGTTTAAGATTAATAATTGTCCTTATGATTATAAATAAAAAAAAATTATATTACTTTAATTTAGTTTATTATAACTTTTATTTAATTTATAATTTTAACTTAATTTATAAACTTTTCAAAAGTTAACTAATAAGTACTTGTTGTGATGTAATTGGAACTTTAATTTAATTTACAATCTTAACTTAACTTATAACTTTATAATTGTAACTTTAATTAATTTTATTTATACTTTACTCGTATAATTGTAACTTTAACTTTATTTTAACTTATAATTTTACAATTGTAGCTTTGGTTTAATTTAATTTATAATTTTATTATTGTAACTTCACTTTAATTTAATTTATGATTGTAACTTTACTTTAATTTAATTGTACCTTTAACTTTATTTTACTTATAAACCCCGATCATACACCTTATGTACAATTGTAGCGATTCAAATTGACTGCCCCTTAATAATTTTCACCTGTCCTATTTATATCATTCTTTAATAATTTTATTCCCATGACTTAAATTATCTTCTTAATAATTTTGTTTCAGGTGTTCATGATCGACATTACATTTCCTAAGAATTTTGAAGGTATGGGAAATGTATTATATTTATAGTTTATTAAGTTTCTTAGAATTTTAGTTCAGGTGTTCATGATCGAAATAATATTTCGCCAGAATTTTAAGGTGTGGGAAAGTTATTATATTTTATGAAAATTGTAAAAGTGTAATTATGTGAAGGATGGAAAATTATATTATATTTTCCGTATTTCTTATAATTGTAAAAGTGTGGTTATGTGAAGGATGGAAAATTATATTACATTTTCGCTAGTTCTTATAACATTTAAGCTAAATAAGGAAATATTTTAGGAAATTAAATTTTTTAAATAAAACTAATTTATTGCTAATTATATTCCCTTACTTTATTATGTATTATGTTTAATTAATTGACTTAATTGTAAATCATGTAGTGCATTTATATAAGCTTAAGTTTATTACCTCCATCGGATTAAACAATTTTTCATGTACTAATTATAATTAGCATCGTCTGTATTGTTTGTTTTGGTAATTTTACCATTTTCTTCGCCCTCGTAATAGGCTCGTTTTGGCTTTTTTGGTTTTTAAAATTTATTAAAGATCGTTTGTTTAATATTTTCATAAAAAACAACGATTTCTTGATCAGTTATATCATCTTCCATTTTAGTTTCTCGTTTTATAAGTTTTTCAGCTCCTTCAAGTTCAATTAAACGTTCTAATTCAGGATTCATCCCTCTGCAGCTTATATGAACATTAACTAATCCTTCACAGAGTACAAAGCTTGATTCTATTATATGAAAACAAATTTAGCTTGGAATAAAAAAACATCTTACTAACTTCCTGAAACTGAATCCTCTTTAACACTTTTAACATTTGATCATTTTCGTCAGTAAATTCGTTAGTAAATTCATCAGTAATTTCGTGCAGTGGAAACACTATTTTTTTGTATGGAGTTTGTGCCAGTAAATGCGTCAATAAATTCGTGCGGTGGAAACGCACTATAATTGAGATTAACATTTGAGAAGAAATACTTTTCACTCAGCAATTCGCACTGTCTTTCCCACTCACCACATTTTAACAACATAGAATCGCAATTTGGTGAATAATGAGAATGACGTATAAACGTCAGTGGGAATGAAAACAAAGCTTCTCATTCTCACTTTTCACCAAGACAGAATCCCAGCCCAGTAGTGGCAAAACTTACACGGGAACAAAATCTAGTTTATTTAAATGGGGAAATGTGTAATGTTTCATTGAATTTATAAACCGATTCACCGCAGAGGATTCAATTTCAAGATGTAGTTAGTAAGATGTTTTTATTCCAAGCTAAATTTATTTCTATATAATAGAATTTGTAGTGAGAATTTAGCTAGGGCTTCAGCACAAATCCAATGCTATCGAAATATTGTGGAGACTAATTAAAGTGATAATATAGAATTAAAGGAGTCAACAACATCCTTAAACAATGTTAAACAACGATTGGGTGATACTGTTATTGCGACCAAACCTAAAATTTTGTTTTGTGATTTGAAACAGAAGCCTAATGAAACTAAGATCCGTAACACGTAATATATATAAAACTTACTTCTAATAGAATATTGTCTTTTTAGACATGTATAGTGAAAATTTGTCAATCAATCATAGCACTATCATATGATGACGAATTATTTAAACATATTAACATTAACAAATTTGAAAATATATATAAAAAGCTGCATAATGATAAAGTCTCGAGACATACTAACAATGAAAATGAAGCATTAAAAGTAATATTGTTTAAACCGCAAACAATAATAAAGGATCATGAAGAAATTAAAAACTTAATTAAAGAATATCACTCTACACTGTTAGCAGGACATATTAGAATTAGAAGATGTATTAATAAATTAAAACAGAACTACGTATGGAAGAATATGAGAACGATAAAGAAATACATAAATAATTGTGAAAGGTGTTTGAAAAATAAAATAACTAAACACATCAGAGAACCATTAGTAATAACAGAAACACCAAGCCAAAGCTTTGAAATTGTTACAATAGAAACCGTAGGAACACTAAGAATATCAAATGGATATCAATATATTTTAACAATACAATGCAAATTAACAAAGTATGTTGAAGCATTTCCTATCGAAATGTGTGAAATGTTAAGTGTGCTAATACGTGTACTACTACCAATAGTTAGTTGCACCGAATATATTCTAACATTATCTAATGAAACAACTGAAGCGCTTGCACCAAATAACCCGTTTTTAGCAAACAGTTTACCTCTTTTTACATAAAACTATCACAGGAGATAATAATTTATAATAATTTCGAAAATAATTCGAAATAAAACGACACTCCTATATACACAGCAAATTTGGGTTTTTTTGGGTTTTTAGAAACTGTACATATTGGCTTAAAAGTAATGATTGAAGTTGAGAGGATTATAAAATGGAAAGAAAAATTGATTTTAATAATTTTCAAATTCGACGAATTTTCAGAGTTATGGCCCATTTTGAATTTTTGGTTTTTTCCATTTTTGAGCTATTTTGTGCAAATTATTGTTATAAAAATTATAATGCTAAAAAGCTTAAGGTATTAGAAAACTTTTGAAGGGTCAATCTTTCTGATCGGTTAATAAATACAAAAGTTATAAGGGTTTGAAAAATTTTGGATCAAGCTTAAATGAAAATAATTAAATTTTTCATTTTTTCGAAATGTACGGCCCATCAAAAAAACTTAAAAAAAAAGGTATGGTTCGAAAGAAAAAGTAAATGCGGATAAAAATCAGCTTGCAAACAATCAATTTTTTTCTCCTAGTGTCTCGTAAGGGTCTTTGAACTTTGAAAATTTGGTTATGCTTCCAAGCCCATATCTCAGCTAATTTTTATGCAATATTGACGAAATATACTTCATTTTAAAGCTTAAAATTTTTTCTTTTGTATATTTGAAGAAAAAAAAAAATCACATTTGCTAATTAGAGAGATATTTGAAATTTAGCGGAATTTACCTTAAATAATTTTTCACATTTTGCAAAGTTACTCAAAAATCTTGCATTTGAGCTTTTCAAAAAACTATCAGTTTTAAGCCAATATTTTATGTAAATAAGTTCATATAAATTTAATTTCGCAAAAATTCGTAGTTACGTGCAGGTGCCAAGTTTTAATTTTGCAGAAAATGCAAATATTTTAATATTTCAAGAATGAGCAACATTTTACATACGGTTTGTATGACAAGTTTAAATTACTCTTAAATTTAAAAAAAAAAAAGCTTTAATAGTTTTTATATTTAAAGCTTTAAGCAAGCTATGGGACTTAAAAGCTTTTGCTATTTTGGAAAATTCCATTTTTTAAAAAAAGCAATATCTCAATTACTATTCATTTTATATAAAAATTAATTACTTTAATTAAAAGCTAAGCATTTTTTTTTAAAATTAATTCATTAAAATTTTTCTATCGTAAAAATGCGGCAATATTTTAACTTTGAATACACCGTCCAAAAAAATAGCACCATTTTTCAGTTTTTTTACAATTGCAAGGAAATGGCTTGATCAAATTTCTTAAAATTTTCACATATTATGGTGAACATTATTTTTAATCAAATAATGTATAGCATAAATATTAATTCAACTGATTTTTTGCTTGAGCACGCATTTAAGCCCTAGATTTTTATTTTAGCTAATACATTATACATATTAAAATTTTATACAGCGTTTTAAAGCATAAAATTTTACCTTTCAAAAAAATGCTCAATATAGTTTCTATCACTTTTATCAACTGAGATATTCGAATTTTTGTAAAACTTAGCCAAAAAAAGCATCAAAATTCACCACTTGCCCCAAAGTTACGCGAAAACGGCTCGATCGAATTTCTTAAAAAACAGATATTTTTTAGAGGACATTACAGTTAATTATTAAGCATATAGCTTATATCTGGCGAAATTCGCGTTTTAGTTTTATTTGCTTTTGAATTTTTTGATTTCGTATTGTTCGTATATGTACTTCCATATTGTCAATGTAGGAGATTCGGTTTGCGAAAAATAATTTCAGAATAGAGAATTTTTCAAATAGTTACTGCCTCAAACTAGGCAAAACCAAATATACCCATGTAAAAGAATCGGAGATAGCCTTCGTTAGAAATAATTTTATTAAAATAATTGTGCTCCCAAATTTTTATTTTATTTTTTACCATACTATAATCTCAATTTGAAAATAGGAGAATAAAGAGCCTAATAGCGACTGAAACGAATTTATTTCGTTGATCAGCAAGTGTACCTGTCCTATTAATAGATGAATTTAAATCGATTTTTTCTGGTTATTCATTCAAAAAATTTAAAAAAATATTATATGCCCAGCAGACAGATTTGTTATTTATCAAAAAATTATGTTCACTTTTCGAACTTTGTTTGCAAGGTATATATATATAAATTTATGAAGCAAAAATCTTAGTTTTAAGTATGATTTATGTTTCTGATTAATTTATGAAAATTAAGCTCAAATTTTAAATGCCATACAAGCAGATGCAAGCACAATTGGTACTGCCAAAACATATGATATCCTATAAAAAACACTTCTGCGCAGTAACAAAAAGAGTGACGCAATTATTTGAATCATAACTAGAAAATTACTGATATCCATTTCTAGTGCCGCTTTTTATGTGTTAAAAAATTTGCAAAGATTGCGGAAATATTGTTTATTATTGTTGATTATTATTATTTTTGTGTTGTTTATTATTGATAATTATACTTAAATATTGCTAATTTTTTGTTATTATTGTTTTCTGTTAATTTTAGTGTTGATTTATGCCACTTAACTTTTTTTATTTTTGCTAATAAGTGTAATGATTGGTAACAACCCGACTGGAAATTAGTTAAGAGAAACCTGAACTTGATCCGGATTGGATCAGGCTATACTTAATTAAATGCTTTGGATCAATCCTTGTTCAGGAATTGTTCCAGAAATATTTACTATTGCAGAAAATACTTCGATAGCTTAATAATTGCCTTAATAAGGTTTTGATAATTTCACCTGAATATTTCACCTGGATAAGGGAAACCGGATCCATTCCTGATCCTATCCTTAAGAATTTTCTAGTCGGAAATTGTTGAATTTATTTTTTTTAGAACTCATTAAGAAGCTTACAGTTTTTTGAGAGACTTTTCGTTAAACAAATACCTGCATGTCCATAATCCATGATTGAAAGTGTTTCGAATTAAAATAAAAATGCAGTAAAGTATTTTTCAAAATCCAATCGTGATTCTAAATGATTTATTTATCGCGGAAACTATGATTAAAAATGATTTATCTCTGATTGAGACAAAATACTGTTGAATTGATTTACAAAAATACTAAGGGAAATAAATCAGAATATTTATAAAATTAATTAAGACCTCATTGTTGGTTTGCTATACAACTATACAACTGATTTTTCACCTTCACCTATATTCTCCAATCCTGCAAAAGTATCGTATTTTGCATTTAATTCACTTAGTTGGTAGAAAATCTCGTTCTATGTAAGACCATAATCACATTAAAACTTTTGTCTTAATTATAATGAGCTTATTAGCAAAAGAAAATAAATACGGGGAATGTAGAACACAATTGGTAAGTCCCAAAAAAACATATTTCCCTTCAAATCAAATTGTCACAATCATCAAACAACTTCATTTTAGAGTAGAGCCATAATAGTTCTTAGTTAATAGATTGCTGTTTTACATATTAAAAAAAATTTTTTTAAGTAACATTATGTACTTAAATATCAGCTTCTCAGCGGTTAATTTCACTTAAAATGTGTATACCTGTTTTCGGGAAAGCAAAAACAGAAGTGATTGTTTTTTATAGACACATTTTTCGAGGACAGAAATCTTTTCCAATTTACTTTAAAGCATACGAGTTGGTACTCTTAGAAAAAGAATTTAGTTGACGTTTAACTTTTAATAATAAAAGTGGTGATTTCTTCAGTGATTTATTATAATATTTGTTATTTATTTATATTTATTATGAAAATAGATAGTTTTGAAAGAAAAGTTACGTTTCTCCCTGTTTTTTTTTTGCCTTCCGAAATTTAAAAAAGGAAGATTGAATAAAAAAACTCTTCATAGCCGCATACTCTAATATATAAAAAATGTTTGTGCCAAATTTCATGTGAATTGTTGGATAAAACTTGAGATATCGCACACACCCTTTCGAAAAAAAGTAGTTTCGAGAAAAACGCATTTAAAGTTTTAAAGATTAACGTGAACTAACGACTTAATGCATCACAAAATGAGCTGTAACTCCAGAAATTATTTGAATTTTGAAAAATCCTCTTGAGAACATTTGTTTAGGATGTTGAGCTATGAATATATACAAAAAAAAAAAAGTCAAATTTTTCGAGTTTCCAAACTAGAATACCCCCTAAATACTTTCTTTTAATCAAAAGATAATATTGTTTGCTCTTCAAAAATATTTTTCTTAAAATTATTATTGCACTAATCCAAAAGTTATAAGCGAATGAGTGCATGGGGGTAAAAATTGAACACGAAAGTTCAAAAGCGTGTAACTCAAAAACGAAAAAAGTTAAATCCCCACATTTTGTGTTTTTTGTCATTGAAATTTTATTTACTTTATACCCCCAAAGTTTTTAATACTCGTGCTGGGACACCTTGTATACACACTACGTTACACATATGCTTATGCATAACTGTGTGATATATACAATATATATATAGGTTTTACACTCCAAATTCATCCTTTTGCATTTCAAAATCGTCCTTCTCCATTTCAAATTCGTCTTTTTACATTTCAAAATTGTCCTTTTTCATTTCAAAATCGTCTTTTCTCATTTCAATTTCGTCTTTTTCAATTTCAATTTCAATTTCGTCTTTTTTCATTTCAATTTCGTCTTTTTTCATTTCAAAATCGTCTTTCCAAGAAAAATTTCTTTTTAACAAATTTTAATTACTTTATTTATATATTTATTTAAATCTATATAGTTACAAGACATAACAAAAATAGTATAATCCTTACTATTAAAAGTGTTTACCGATGAAAAATATGTAACTTCATTATCCTAGTGTTAGCTAGTATAAATAAAATTCATTTATGATATGATCTCATTTTTCTTACTAGGTCCTAATGACTTAATCTTATGACGAGTGTCTACCGACGGAAAATGTGTAACTTCAAATATCCTAGTGTTAGCTAGTATAAATAAAATGCATTTATGACATGATCTCATTTTTCTTACTAGGTCCTAATGAATTAATCTTATTAAGAGTGTTTACGATATAATTACATATAATATTATATATATATATATATATATACAATTTAAAGAGTAGTGGATTTATGTATATATAATTAGAAGGTATAAATACCCAGTGCATTTTCAGTTTACTTTTGTTTCATTTGAGCGTAAAAGTATAAATATGAATGAAAAAAATATTTTGGATCAGCAGCAAGCAGAGGTATGCAAGTACGCAAGCACAAGTACCGATCAAAAGAAAATCTTCATAAAATGCTTTGAAGAAGGAAATACGATTATCGAAGCAGCTGCAATAGCGGGGATAAACATAAGCACAGCAAAATCTTTTTTACAAAGATATCAAAAAGATGGCTGTAAAATTTCAAATGGAACACGTGGTGGAAGGAGGAACGTGAAAATGACACCGGAGATATTAGACAGCATCGAAGAAATGGGTGAAGAAAATCCTTGCATCACACTGGATAGCATTAAGAAGAAAATTTTCGAAAAAACTCACATCAATCTGTGCACTTCTTCAGTAAGTAATGGACTTAAAGCTTTGAAAATTACGATGAAGAATGCAAGTAAGAATTTGGATCGCATGAACTCTATGGACACCATACAAAAACGTAAAGAGTATGCATTGAAATTCTCGACAGATTCACCTCAAATTAAGGAGAGGATCATCTTTATAGATGAAAGTGGATTCAATAACCGTTTGAGAATGAATAGGGCCAGGTCCAAAGTCAACACTGCGGCACACATAACATTTCCAGCTATAAGAGGACGTAATGTTTCTCTAATCGCAGCAATGAACCTGGATGGAATCATGAATACAAAAATTTTAGTGAATTCAGCAGTAAATGCGAATATTTTTAAGGAGTTCCTTGAGTAATTGCTGCAAAAATTGGAGGAAAAAAGCATCAACCATGCCTGGTTAGTACTAGACAACGCAGCTATACATAAGACGCAAGAGGTGCGAGATATAGTAACAGGAACAACGCACACAATTGTTTATCTTTCGCAATACTTGCCAATTTTGAATCCGATTGAAAAAGTATTTTCAAAAACAAAGTTGTGTGCGAGGAATTTTCTATCGGATCCAGGATGTCATCAAAATCTGGTAAATGTGATTCAGTCGTCGATAGCAACCATCACACCAGCCGATTTTAGTAATTATTATTTGGACATGACAATGAAGCTTCCATTAGCTGTAGCGGGAAAATCAATATTTTAATTTATAATATATACACTATTTATATACATATACATATATATATGTCATGCTTTGTAACTAGATTTAAATAAATATATAAATAAAGTAATTAAAATTTGTTAAAAAGAAATTTTTCTTGGAAAGACGATTTTGAAATGAAAAAAGACGAAATTGAAATGAAAAAAGACGAAATTGAAATTGAAATTGAAAAAGACGAAATTGAAATGAAAAGACGATTTTGAAATGAAAAAGGACAATTTTGAAATGTAAAAAGACGATTTTTAAATGAAGAAGGACGATTTTGAAATGCAAAAGGACGAATTTGGAGTGTAAAACCTATAATACATAAGCATATATGTAACGTAGGGGTATATATCTATCCCTGTTTTTTTAATGTTAACCTGAAAATAAATAACTTATGGGTAATATATAAAAACTTATATTTAATTTACAAAAGACTTTTACACTTAATATTACACACTATCTTTCTGTTTTTTTATCAAAAATATTATTATATTATTATAAAAACTTAATTTCTACACTTAATATCAAATTTTACATCACTTTTACTCTCGAAGGCTAAATGTCAACTAAAAATGACATGTACGTAAAATTAAAGTAAATTGGCAAATTTTTCGGTCTTCGAAAAATGTGTGTGGGAATAAAAACAACCATTCTTTCTCTTCCATTTTTGCCTTCCCGAAAACACGCATACACATTTTAAGCAAAATTAACCGCTGGGATGTATGGCAAATATGTCAAAATTTGACATTCTCATTCTCATTCTCATTTCTTACCGAGACAGATCCCAGCCCTGCTGGGTGGTCAACATCAAATAAGCACCACGTAGGAAGATGAAGTAGTTTCCAGAAGCCGATTAACTTTTAAACGGTTTTATGGTTGTTTACTTTTTAAAAAAATTCGCATCGTTAGAAATGATAGCAAAGTAAGCCAAAGGAACTATATTGGGTCTAATTAATCATAGTAATCAAGATTTATGAAAAATTTCATTGTGACAGTCTAAGTGGTCTGTTGTAACTTAGTTTCCTTTAACATATTCGTAAGGTTTCTATTTTATTAAATTTCTAGTTCAAGAAAATAAGATTTAATTAATTTAAATGTTGTGAAATTCATAGTTGCATATTACTTTAGTTAATTGCTTCAGTTTTAGTGTGGATAAATTGTTAACATTTTCTAGAGCAAGAAGTATAAAAAACATTCGAATAACTTTTATCTATTTTTTTCATTAATGTAATTAAAAAATCATAATGCGAAAAAATTATAGAAAAAGACAAGATTCAAGAAGATTGCTACAAATAGCTAAGCGTGTGGGCAATGAATATTCATTACAAAATAAAATATTATTTAATCAACCAGGGCAACAGATAAAATTGAAAACTCCAGATACACCTAAGGAAGAGGATAAAAACCCTCAGCTAAGTAGACTTGAGTTTGCGCGTAATTATGGAAATTCAAAATCAATGCTAAACAAAAAAAATCTCAGCAAGGTACCGACAGCGGAACCATCTTTTAAGAAAAAACCACAAACCGCATTTATAATTAAACAAGTAGTTTTTGGAAAATATTACACACTTCGTAATAAATTATCACAAAAATTCAAAAGTAAACAATTTGATGAAGAATATAATGAAATTTTAGCAAAGTGCATTGAATTTGAGAAAGATCATCAAGAAATTTGTGACTCTTCAAAAGCTTACACTATAAGAAAAGCTGATTCTGGACCTCAATTATCTGAACTAGTCAAAGATGGATTACGAAAAAATCAAAAACACATGAGTAAAAAGACGAAGCTATCAAATGAAAATTTTAATACTAATACGAAAATAACAAACTTTGTACATTAAATACTAAATGTCTTATTTTGATTTTTCTTTTGAAATTTGATCAAAGCATAATCTTTTGAAATATCCTAACTTTGAACTTTAATTATTTTTAAATGATTTAATACTCGGCTTTGCGCAGGTAGAGCACGGATAGATTCTTCAAAATTAAGGAAATAAAATAAATAAAAAGGATTTCTAATATGTTCCATTACTCAAAGCTTAAATTTGTACACAGTATTTTGACAGTTCTCTTATCCGTGTATATAAAAATTATCTAGGTTGCAATGCGTGTCTAAATTTAACTTAACTTGGTGATTTAAAACACTAATTGAATGAGGAGTTGCACTCCGTTTAATTTGCATGGGTCATCCTTAAAAATAATTAGAATGGGAAATGAAAGATCTTGTAAGAACTTTTATATAAACTTCGTTGCTCATTAGTTTTTTTGTGTAAGCTGAGTAACTTTGCAAAAAATTGGTGATTTGATACATGATAATTGGCACTTTAATTAGCAATAATAATACGCGCGGAGGTAGTTTTCACTGTTTGAATGAGTTCAATGAATCCCTTACAATGAGACCGTACAGCTGTTGACTCCGCGTTTTAAGCATTAAAGTATTTAATTAAATAAGTATAATATTACTGCATGCTATATATATACATATATGAACATATCTTAAAGGTGGGCACCCACTTAGTGCGTATATCTCAGCGGATAACTTTTTTGACGTCAAAATGACGTACAAATGAATTTCACGCTGAAATATCCACATATGAGAAGGAACTTTAGCGTGAGTATATGAGTATGAGTATATGAGTATATGAGTATATGAGTATAAGAGAGAATGAAAATAATATGTATATATGTCGCACCAAAAAATTCAAAACGTTTTTTTGTGGAATATTCCGAATAGTGCGCTCTAAAATTTGAAAATTATTCTATATTAAGTGAGATCACAAAAACAATATAGTGTTAAAACGCGGAGTCAGCAGCTGTGCGGTCTCCTTGTTAGATGTTTAATCACTTCTTCTACTTCAATAAAAGGCTTAGGCTGCCTGCAGCGTGCCAGCTTACAGCCGAGATTACAGCCAAGCTGACACCGATTCCCATTGTGATAGTCTAATCTTTGGTAGGCTTGCACTCTGAACACTTTGAGCATATTTGTATTGATTTACCCATAACGACTTTATAATCTTCGGTATTGGAATCGGTGTGAGCTCGGCTGTAAGCCGGCACTCTGCAGGAAGCCTTAGTGTACTAGGTCTCATTTGTGAGGCAGATTAGTAGTTTTTTACAAAAGAGTTAAGAGTTTTTATTCTTACTACATGCACCCTGGTATACTTTAATATGATATAACAAAAACAGAGCAAGTACGGCTTTCACTTTCATTACAAACAATCTTCCTTCCGGGCTTCATTAAACATAACGAATTCATCAAGCCTCCAATGAATATGAAAAACACATATATATGAATGAAGATAATTGATTCCGAGAAGCATCAATGTTCTGAAAAGAAAAATGAAGAAAACAGTGATCAAATGTAAGAACAGTGTAGATTTGTTAAACCAATAACCCAACCACAGTCTGATCAGCTTTGGGATAGAGAGAGCACCTCTATTGCTGACATAAAAACGTAAAGTAGTTAATATATGCTAATATGTGAAAATGATGGAGACGTGCACGTAGATAAAAATAATAACAAATTTAAAAAAACGGATATCATAGTTCTTACAAAAATCTGGAAGTAAAGCATACGTAACTGAACGGAGAAGCTAAAACAAAATATGAATCCAGATGTAGATATTTCAATAGTACAAAAAAACATTGCTGGTTGATTTAAGGGTAATCTGGAAAATTGTCTAGATAAACATCTGTCCCATGCCTGGGACTCACTAGCGCTTAGCAGCACAAAATTTAGTGCTAAATGCTAATGAGTCCATTAGTCTCCACTGATGTTCCACTCCACTGGTATATATAAAAAAACTCTCCATTTTTACTGTGCTAAGTCGTCTCCACACGCTAAGCGCTAGTGAGTCCCAGGCACTAGGCATAGTACGTATAGTATATATATATGTATTTGTATCATTCATAATTTTTCTGGGAATCATAATTTATTGCTTTATCATTATTACCAGCCATTTTTCAGAAAAGTTTTTAGTAATTTATTTTAGGAATATAATACAACAAAGAACTTACAATTAGTTCTAAAATTGTCAGACACGAGATATTTACATGGCTTACAACTTTTTTTGATTATTCGTTTTCCTTTGTTTTGGTGACATTTACATAATATTTATTTTCATATTTTACGGTATTAGTCTACTATTTTTTATCTTTCAAGATTTCCGACTGTAAAAACTGTAAAAATTATATATAAAGAAAAATAATAATATGTATTAAAAATGCAAAATCTTTACTATTGTCAAGCAATTGCAATTTAATTTGCTGTAAGTATGTTTAATGTTTGTGCAGTTGTTATTTTAAGGATGTAAGGACTTTTTATTTATCTGCAAAAAATATTTCTTAAATTAGAAGCATTTTAAATGCTGAAAATTCTTTTAATCTTTTGAAAATGTGTTGTATGAAACTCCGATATTTCTCTAATTTTCTTTTCAGTCTTGCTTTTATCTATTTGTTTTAATTATTTATAAGACCTAACAAACAGATGAAGTTTCAGTTTATCATTCAAATTATAACAGATTTAAAAACCTTTATTAAAAGCATTGACTTTATTAAAAGAAAGAAAAGCATTGACTATAATATAAAATTTCGCAAAGGAATGGATAACTAGATTTTATTAATTTTTCATTTAGTTGCTAAAAATGTTTGAAGCTTCATTTCTTTTTGACACATTCATTGCTCAATTATATATAGGCGGGAGCTTATAAGCATTTTAGGCATAAATTTTAAGTATTTTAATACATCCAAAAAATAGTGAAAAGTTTTATGAAGTCATGCTAAGCTTAGAGCATAGTAATAAAGCAGAGATTTTTCTGTGGAAAGAAGCCTACAAAACAGTAAAAGAATCGGAAAAACAGTATTTAGAGCTCACCTCCAAAAATGCGGCTTTGAAGAGGTTTCTTATTTATTGTAGAAATACTTTGAGCAATCGTAAACTAACTTTACGTCCACAACAATTACCAATAAGAGAACCAAAAGTTGATCCAGTAAAGATGCTAGCAGTATTAGCTAGAAAAAAAGGTAATGAATTCTCTGAGAAAAATAAGCAAAAAATATTAACTGAAGCTGTGTCAAGAAAGGTTAATATACCCAAAACCAATGGAGGCACTAAAGAACGTCTTAAAGTTGCAAGAAAGTATGGTAATAAAATTTCTCGCAGGAATCAAAAGAAAATTTTGGAAAAACTAGCTGAAAGGAAAACAAAAAGTAAAACCCAGCATAATCAAGATATGGAATTCAAGCCATGGCGATTAAAAAAAACTTACGGTCAATATTACTCACAAAGGAATCGTTTAACTCAAAAAGATAAAGTGCGGCAGTTTGATGATGAATTTAAAGGGTTATTAGTTAGATGCACGTTATTTGAAGAAAATCATCTTGACGTACGGGGATTTTTAGAAGAAAAACTTATTTATAATTCAGAACTGTATAATAAATTGGATGATATCTTGAAGGGTTCTAATACCACAGTCAGTGATAAAAGTAAAGCGGATAAGCTTAATGAAACTTTTGAGACACGCACCAAAATTTTAATTAATTTATGGAATCCGAATGATAGTCACAATTCATCTCAGCATGGTTCTGACAGCGAGAGTATAAAAAGTGGTGTATCATTTAATAGAAGCTGATTTGAATCAAATATCCTATTGTAAAAAAAAATAATTGTAAGCTAATTTTTGATCTTTAACTATTTGATATGGCAAAAAAAAAGTAAATAAATGCTTTTGAACTAAAATCATAGTGTTTTAGCGACTGCTAAGGTTTTTGGCATGTTTTTCAGGTTTGTAGAATTAAAGTTTAACCAAAAAAATTAAAACACTTGACTTGACATCTAAACTAGCATTTTTAGCACTTTTAGCAACTTGCTATTCTAAAATAGTTTAGATTAGTACATTTGACTAGAAAATTCCCATACAAAGTTTTAAAATATTTAAACACTAGACCACTATTTTGGCCACTGTAATCCAAGGGCGTAGATATGACTGTTAAATGGGGGGGTTTCTATTTAGCCTTTTGGCATTTTGTTTGACTCATCAATTTTTAAATCATCAATAATTAAATTTCTAACCAAAGTGCATGGCTTTTCTTTTACAAACGTAAATCAGAAAAAACTAATGGGAGGGGTTTGAACTTAGGCAAAGGCTTTTGAAAAATTTTTAAGTTCTATTTTCATAAAAATTTTATTACGAATTAGGAATTGAACTGTTATCACACTGGAACTTAAAATTTAAAAAAAAAATGTACAATAAATATAATCCTAATAACATCGACATCTATGCTGTGGACAGTTTGACGGATTGGTAAGACATTTGTCTAGACAGTAAGTATCCGCGCCTTCTTTTCCAGCGATATCACCAATAGCTTCACATGTCCTCCTATGAAAAAATGAGGAAATTCCAAAAAAAGTTATATATTCACTTAGATAAAGTATAATGCGGAGTTTGAATACTTACGGACATAAACATACGGTTTCAGCACAGTTCGGCGGGTATCGTAAGCAATTTACTTTACACCAATTTTCGATTCCTGGAATTCTATGGTAAGCTAACTTTGGAACACAAACTTGATCTCTGTAAAGAAAAAAAAAGTATTATAAGGGTTAATGTTTATTTAATTTAAAGAACTTAAGGGTAGCCAAACCTGCTGCAATTATTTGCAACATTTTATTCTCGTATTAGGATAAAGCAAAAAGTTTCCTTAGTTCTTTTGCAATGTAATTGAGATTTTGAAAATAAAAGTTTCACTTTCTAATAAATAAAGAACATTGGCAGATTACTACGAGTAATTGTAAGCTCATTACCCTGTGTGTGCTATCGTGGTTTATTTCCATGGATTTGAAAAAAATAGCTTTTTATTAAAAAAAGTAAATGAGATGTCTAGGCATACCCGGCGGGAAAGAATTAACCCCTAAAAACAATAATCAACTTTAAAAACAACAACTACATAGACACTTCACAGTATATAACATCTAGGTAAAAGAGTATCGAAGTTATAATAAAATACGTCTCGGAAGATATTGAATTTCGGAGAACTGTTTTGAATGCATAAAATGCCTCCCTCCAATGACAACCATTATTTAAAAACAATGATAAATTAATACACACGTTGGGCAGAAGCAATATCAGTGCAAAATATAACGGTCTGTAAAGTTTATATTCCCTTGGTTAAATAAATTAGGGAAGATTTAGGCTATAGTTTGCAAAAATGTCGGTTAAACATGGCTATTACGCTAAAGTTAAACTAAAATCTTCACTAAAAGAAAGAAATAAACTATTTGTTTTATTTTTAGTTACACTGAAAGAAAAAAGTTGGGTTTTCAAGTAAATGTATTTACTTGATGTTTTGGTTACGGAAATCAAGGAAATAATTCTTGAGTCAATAACTTAAATACTCAATTCAAGTAAATTTGTGTATTGGTTCGAATAAAAGTTCCTTAAGACTTTATTTACTTTCGGAAAGTATTTTTTTTTATAGTCCAATGACAAAAAAACTTGAATTAAGTATTATATTTACTTGATTTCAATATTTATACAACAAGAGTATGTAGTCTAATAACTCGATACTTGTTTTTAGGAAATAAATACTCTAAATATCTTTACCAAACTACGAAATAATTTTTAACTTCAATGAAGTAATTATTATCATGGTTTGATAAAATGATGGCTTTAAAATTTACCTTTTTAGTGACACTTGATTGCAGTGTGGTGATATTCAGAGTTTTGTTATATTATTATTTTTTAGCTGAGGTGTGGGTACATTTATATATACATAACGTTTTAGTGGTGTTGAGTGCGGTGTTTTTTATATGGGAAAATTAAACTTCATATAATTCACGCTTTTGCAATAAAAGAAAGATATAAATACTTTTGAATTTTTCCAAAAACTTTAAGCTATATCACGGGCATAGGTTAAAGGTAAGTATATAAATTTTATGTATTTTAAGAATTTTAGGAATTTTAGGAATGGTTGGAGTAAGTATTTTTTTTTTTGTTTACTTCATTGTTTGTTGTTTATTTTCTGTTTGTTTGGTTGTATGTCGATGAAAATAATTTAGTTTCAAAACTTTATACTCCTTTCAGCATTAATAGAAATACTTGTTTTAACAAAATATTTAATTCCCCCTTAAAAAAAAAAGCTTCAATCAATGTCTTTAAAATCATGATTCAAATCTCAAACGTACTTGCATAAACTAAATATTCCCACGATGATAATACATTTCTTACTTTGAATCAAAACTATATTTCCTTGAATTAAAACATGCATAATTTAGTGTAAGACGTTATTTGCTTGAGCTTAATATTTTCGGTTGTTGGATATGGAGAAAAAAAAAACTTGAAACAAGAATTCAGCAGTGTCTTAAGGTAAGTAAATTATATACTCAACAATCAAAAATATCTACTTGCCACCATGTTGAGAACATATTTACTTGAACTAAGTAATTATTTTTTTACCATGCCAATTTATTTTTTTCAGTGTAAATGAGCAAAAACTGTATTTGTCTTACCTTTGGAGTGTCTACGCTTACCCTGGTGGTAGCTAATGAAAACTCTTAATAATAACTAACTCTTTCATAGCCAATATACTTATAGTGATAGGACTATGGTTCAAAAATGCTACAATTAATAATTCTCACAAAAGGTAAGTATAATACCCCTATGTTTTTTAATTTGTCTATTGAAGTTCATTGACATTAAGAATTGAAAATTAGCAAAGTTAATTTCATTTTATAAAATTAGCAGAAATAATTCAATTAATTTTTTATCTCTTGAGTGAAATCAACTGCTATGAGCCTTTTTAAAGCTAACATCATATTTTGGAGCGTTAGTAAATATCATTAATTTTTAATTATTGTTATTTTCGTTAATAATATTTCTTGCAATACTTTAAATTATTATTTAGTACCTACATATACAAAGTGAAATTATTATATTTTGAGATTCAAAAATAGCTTATAATAATTCTTACAAAAATATTTTAATTAAAATAATTTATTTTATAAATATATTACAACCCACCCCTAACATCGAACTTTGGGATAGCACAACTTTTCGTTCAATTCAGAATTACAACCGAAAGGCAACTGCTCACAAAGTTGGCCCCGCAGACAGAACATGAAACATTTAAGAATAACAGTTTGCCATCATAAAGCCTTTCATCCAGAAAGAACTAACCATAAATTATGCAAGGAAAAAACATTCTCATCATTGAATATTTGCGTTTATTTTGCATTGAATTTTATGGTAGTTACTACATCATTAAATGTTGAAAGAACCCAAAACCTTTAAAAGAACAGTAAATACTGAGGGAGAAAAGAACATCAAAATAGAGTTTTTATGTATTTTGGTGCGAAGTTTTCTAATTATTATTATGAAAAAAGCTATAAATAATAAACATTTGTTAATATTTTGCCTACCCAAAGAAATTAATCCTTATCACAATATTAAGAAATGTTAGGCAAATACAAAATACTATTGTATATATATTCAAATATTTCACTTTGAAATTTTATTGCCTGAAATATGTAAGAAGGCCTATAAAATCTGTCTTCAAATCATACAAATCATAGTTAGCCAAGCTTGTTGAGTCGTTTTGAAAAATTTTAGTACAAGGGAAATAAGAACTGTTTTTGTATTTTCAAAGAAAATTATTAAGTCTCAAGCAAAATAATTCGAAAGTTAAAATTATGGTAAAATGATTTTTCCAACAGAGAGTGAACTACAAAAAATTATGCGACAGTTACAGAAAGTAGAACAAATGTCAAATCGTCCATTGACAACAAAATCAAATAAAGAACCAGTTTTGCAACCATTTGAATATCAAGAAAAGGGTACACAAGGATTTTCCAATAAAATATCAGGGAAAAATTTAAGTAAAGGCCAAAATTGTAGTGCTGCGTTTGATATTTTGAGAAAATATGAAGACTTTAGGAAGCTTGAAAAGCTATCAAGAGCTGAAAATTTAATTTATAGCACAGAAAAAAGAATTAAGAGTGCAGAAGTGGTTGTTAAATGTGATTCGGAAGCAAATAGTAGTTTAGATAATTCAAATCAAGTATTTTGTGTAAATGTCAAGAAGAAAAGTGAAAAAAATTTAAGAAGCAAAAATAAAGAAGATGACGTCCCAGAAAAGGATATATCTGTTGTTATCCGTTCTAAGCAAAAACTCGTCTGTGACAAAACTTCTTCGAACTGCATTAGGGCTCATCAAACTGATATAAAAAAAACGTTTAATACATCAAAAGAATCAAAAACTAGTTCAATTAGTATTCTAAATCAAGATTCAAACACTCCTAAATCAAATCAAAAATTAAAGAACAGTAATATTAATAAGTCATCAAAGGTTTCAATTAAGAATTCATATAATGAGGCTTTTAAAAAACATCGGATCTCACCAAAACGAGAAAAAACTCTCCAATCCTTAAAATCTGCAACAACTCCCATACATCCAAAATCAGATATGAAGTTATTGGCTTTGCCAAAGGTACAAAGTGAAGCCAAAATTGTGTCATGCGAAAAATCTAAAAATTTGGAATGCATTATAGAAAGTAATAATTTATCTCTAGAAACAAATTTAGATAAAATAGAAAATAAGGCAATTGAACTTCCAACGAAATATTTACGCAGTACAAAATTTGAAAATTGTTTTACAAAATCAAGAGAAAATATTGAAAAACGTACATCCTTACCAAGGAGTATTAAAGAAACTAACATTCATCTTCCAACATTAACCGGAGCTAAAACCAGCCAATTATTCGGTTATCCAATTAGAAAGTTTAATAAAGATCAAAAGGTTGAGATAAAAAGTGGTTTACCAGAAAGACCAAAAAGTCAACTGATTCATAGGAATGCAGTTGGAATAATGAAGCCTCTAGCGAGAAAAGATGGATTGGCTCAAACTCTACCAAATTTTAAATTAAATCGTTGTCAGATAAATCTTAAAAAAAACTATACTGGCTTAAGATCAATTCTAACACAACTTAATAATCCTAATAATGGACAATGTTTGATTATACCAAATGATATTACAGGAAATGAAACAAAAACAAAAAAAGATAATGAAAAACGTTTCGATGCACATGCAAATTGTGTTAAGACAATACGAGAATCTTTGAAAAAAGCTACAAATATTGTGTTATTGAAGAATTTTCGCAGTCTTTTGAATGTATATTCACTATCAAATACTGATAAAAAAGAACCATTGCTACTTAATGAGGATGATGTACAAATACTATGTAAAATTATTCAAGCTGATCTGAAATATCGTTATATGAAAGATGATGATTATAAGTTTCTTAAAGAAATCCTTAAGAATCAATTAATACAAGTCAAAGTCGAAAAAAATATTGTTAAAAGAGCTTTAGTCTTACTGAAAAACTTTCAACCAAATTTGAATAGTTCAAGCTCAGAAAAACTAGTCGAAAACGATGAAAATATGTATTTACATTCAGATTTAGCCGAAAACGATTTAAAAAATACCAATGAAAAAAGTAATTTAACATCTAAAGTTAGTGAAACAATTTTTCAAGATGTTGTTGAAAGTGATGAATCTGAAGTCTTTAAAGAATTGATATCACAAAAATTACCAATATTTATAATACACCATGAATATTATAAATATATTGAATATTGCCCGAAAGTTAAAATTCTGCCAATATATTTGGCATTAACATTTGAAAAAGTTGACGAATTTGAAATTGAAAATGTTCCATTATTTGAATTACAGGGGAGTGGCGATTTTTACCAAATAATTAATTCACAGAATAAAGTTGAAGTTATAAAGACTAACTTTGAACAGATAGCTGCGAAACCAGAAGACTTATTAAATTTAATAAATGTTGAAAATCCAATACAAAAAATTAATATGTTTCCTTCAATTGGTAAGCTTTTAGTTTTTAATATGCTTTTACTTAACTTTTTGTGTCTATCAGTCTATACCGTTAAAACTCCATTTTACCGCCTTTAATGATTTTTAAAAAATCTGAATTTTGGTAAGAATACTTGATGCTCAAAACATTTAACTAAAATTGAATTTGTTTATTATTAAAATACTGTGTCAAGGAGCTAGTGCTTGGTCTTCAAACTTTAATTAGTTACATATTCACCCTTAATTTTAAATATATGTTTTTAAAAGAAATTTTTTAAGTATTGCTTAAAACTATAAATTTTACTTTTTACTTTTTAAGGCAACGTAAACCATAAAAGTATAGTTTTTTTCTGAATTTTTATTTTTATTTACATTTTTGATTTAATTGCATATAAGTTTTGTGAGTTTTGTTTAATACCTCATTCCGAGCTTGCTGAGACAGCTTTCAACAACTACATACATATGTGCGACTTCAGCGACAAGCAACTTTTCCTTTATTGGTCACCCTAATGCAGCGGTTTCCAAACTGGGGTTCGCGACCCACAGGGGGGTCGCGTAATAACCTCAAGGGGGTCGTGAAGTTTTTAATTTCTGTTTTACTTATTTAAAAAAAATACAAAAATCTATTTAATGAAAATTTTATGTTGCAATATTACTTTATTAAGAATCATTTATTATATCACTGAATATACATCACTCTTGTACTATTGTGAAGTACGTTGGCATCACAAAGATGAGGAATATTCCTTATGCAACGATAACTTTATTTTTAAATTTGCTTATTTGGTTGAAATTTTTAAAAAATTAAGTGATTAAAATGAATCAAGGTCCACAAATGATTCACTCTGATTCAAAAAGACAAAATGTGCTTATATTATTTTATTGTTTTATCTAATAAGAGGGACGCCATTTTTTATTTTTTTCTTATGTGGGTCGCAGTATCAGAAAGTTTGGAAACCGCTGCCCTAATGTATGGCATCGATAAGCCGCATGATAAAATGTCGTTAGAAATCGCTGCCATATGACCAGAACCTCAAGCACATTTAGTTAATGTACATTTAAAAATTTTGATTTGAAAGAGACATTTATGAATTTTTATGTTTATTTAATAATATGTTTATTTAATAAAGTACTTACGACAGCATATAAAAACAATGTATTTGATTGATATAGTTGACATCAGTCACCAGAAATAATAAAATTGCCTCTCGTCCCAGTTTTTAGTCATTTTTGAAGAAAAACATTAAAAATATAACAAGATTCTATAAATACTGACAATATTTTTTTGCTGATTTATATTATTCTATTTTTGTAGGAAATTTAAAAATAATAATTATTCGTCCGAATGCTTCCTCCCATATTTGCTTTTAGTAGTGGAAGATAAAATTTTAAATTTTAAAACCCGAAATGTGGGAAAGTAGAAAAAGGCTTTTATAATCCTCAAAAAGAGGTTATAGCCATATTTTGAACCTAATTTTCCTTAATATCAATTTTTAATAAACTTACAACTTTCTACAGGTGAAAAAGATTCATGTGATAAGCAAGTTGGCTCCCAAATTAATCCGATTTGCTATGATACATCATTTAATTTATTTAAGAAACCACCAATTATTGATAAAAATCAATTGCGAAACGATATTGATATGACTACAAATATATCAACGCCATTAATCAAATCAATATTGGAACAAAATATCGATGAAAAACACAAAAACCAAATATCTATGAAATCAACAGCAGTTTTGAGCTATTTTCCACGAAATGAGACTTTTGATAGCCAAAATCGAGGTATACACAAGCAATTTTTCGTATTTAATTATTAATCTTTTACTTTTAAAGTTTTTAAACATAAACAGAATTCTATCAGACATGGCAATAAAATTTTAAAAATGGCTTTGAAAAGAAAATCCTCATCTGTTTCAAAACTAATTAAGAATCGTGTTATTTTTAATTTGACTTGGAAGGACATTTTGATATTTGTAATGAATTTTATTTTGTTCTCTTTATTTGTAAGCTCATTACTAATGCCCGATATGGTTTGTCTACAATAAAGCTGTCTCATTGACTTTCCATATTTTTGCCTTTTAGTCAACGGCTGATTTATATGTGCTCAGATTTCATTAGAAAAGATAGGTGTTAATAAGCTCTGGAATTTGTCCAAAAAAATATTAAGAGATAAATGATGCAGAGCAATATTAGAAAAAAATATATAGAAAAAAAAACTGTGTGTAGAAGAATATTCACGAGATGCTTTTGATGATAATATAGACGAAAATTTGAATATAAGTGATACCGGATATGTGTTCATACTTTTACCTTTATATACAAAAGGCAATGACTTATAAAACCCCTCTATGGGATGAAAAAATAAAAACTTTTATTGCCTCGAAAATTAATGACCACACCCAGATGGGATTTGAAAAATACATATTTTCCACGTGTTTTTTGAAATTATATTGTGTATAAATGAACATTATGGACACATACTAACACAACACATATTTCACTTCCCTGCAAAAATCTTTCCAAAACAAAACCGGAAATACAGAGAAGTGAGAATACTTATATCCCATTAAAGGTTATGGATTCGATTTCAAATACCAGGTCTATACATAATCCTCATTCCTAGGACTCACTAGCGTTTATACCCCTTAACAGGCGCTATGTACAACCTTGTTGTCTTCCATACACAAAAATCGGTTCTTAACAGGCAAATTCTGTACATGACGACAAAAGAAGTATGGCTTCTAAATCTCAAAACATATGATGTCAAATGTCAAATCAGATTGTTAAATGTTTTAAAAGTGTTTTAACTAAAAAAATTAAAGAAAAGTTAATTTATTTTGGTAAATTGTTTTATAAAGTTAAGCAATGAATATTAGTGAAGTAAACCGAGCTAGAAATACACAAAACAGGAGGATCCAATAAGAAAAAATTCACAATAGATCCCAATTTTCTGTGTTTACAGACTTTAAAAGGCTGTATAGTTACTACACATTTCCAACCACCTATGTACACAGTTCTCAATACAAAAGTGGCTTTCTGTTTAGTTAGAAAAAGTGTACATCCGCCTGTTGAAGAGTATTAGCGGCACAAAGCTTAGCACTAAATGCTAATGAGTCCATTAGTCTCCAATGAATTGGTATATTGCCTGAATTAGCGACAAGTTAGCGCTAGCTTGTCGGTTTTTCATAGAAGATCAAAGAAATTTTAATTCGGGAAGAATTGATTTCACTTTATATCTTTATTTGAATATTTTAAATATTGTTGAAATTTATTAAATTATAAGTTCTTTATTAGCTAAAAATTTAATTGAAATCTAATTTACTAGCTTATTTTTGATATATTATTTTTGAATTTCTGTTAGTGAAAACAGTAATATGCTAGTGAGTTCCTCCGATTGGTATTTAGGAAAACTTCATTTTTACTGTGCTAAGTCATCCCATAAGCTAAGCGCCAGTGAGTCCTAGGTGTCAGGCAAAAATTAGTCACAATGACGAGAATCCTGTTGCTGTCTTGCATCATAAACTCTGTGGTGACAGCATCTTTAGTTTAGATAAATTAATGAATTAGCATAACACAATAGTTTTGTTTTAAGGCAAACAATATGTCAGTCCTTGAGAAATTGCTTGTTTGACATATTGTTCTGAGTGTTACTTAACGTTGTTTTAAAAAGTAGTTCAGACATAAAAATAATTTCTTGTTTAAATATTAGTAAATCTAGCTCAAATATAAAATATAGTTTTTTGCATAAATATCTGTAAATATAAAATGTATTTATTTTAGATGTTCATAATGAGAAATATGAAACTCAATTATTTTAAAAAGTATATAAATAATAAGAAAATAGAATCCGTCGGAATTTTGTTTGGAATTTTGTAATTGCTAACATTAGTAAACCCATTCTGGGGATAGATTTCTAATGTAATTATCAGTTACTGGTCGATTTATCTAAAAAAATGTTTGTGGAATTATAACAGATTCTGGTTTTTGCAAACAAGTTAAGTAGCTTTACTCATAGAATCCTTACCCATGGCGATGGTTACTTCGAAAGCTCAGAAGTTATCTACTGAAAAGTTTCTCGCTGCCAAGCAAGAATTTAGTTATCTTCTACAGCAAGGTTTTGTAGATCTTTGAATAACCCTTGGTTTTCAGCTTTAGATCTTGTCAAAAAGAAAGATAGTAGATAGAGATAGATAATCTTCGCGGTTGTAAAAGCTTTTCATATATTGATCTCACAATGGCGTACCATCAGATACATATCAAACTTGAAGATGCTCTGAAAATGCTAACATGCATTTGGACTTTGGACTTTTCGAGCTCACTCGTATGACGTTTGGTCTTTGCAACTCTGCTCAAACCTTTCAGAGGTTCATTAATTGGATTCTCAAAGATTTATTATATTGTTTCATTTATGTAAATGATATTCTAATTGCTTCTAGTTCCGAAGAGGAGCGTTTAGCCCACCTCAATTTAATATTTAAACTTCTTCAAGAAAATGGTTAAACTATAAACTTGGAAAGGTTCTCGTTCTTAATTTCAAATTTAAATTTTCTAGGTCATTTTGTCAGCGCTGATAGTATGAACCATCACCAGATAAAGTGGAAATTATTAAAAATTTTAATCGACCAGAAATAGCCAAGGAGCTCACACTTTTTCTTGGTATGATTTATTTTTATAGACGATTCTTCCCAATGCAAAAAACACCAAATATTACTAAACGGATATTAAAATGGTAGTAAGTAATAAGGTAGTAAAAACACTTTCTTGAAACGACACTCCTTACTTTTCCTGACCCTTCCCTTACATTAGCAATTTTTGTTGATGCATCAAATACAGCAATAGGTGCAGCAACTCAATAACTCTATAAACATTTTCTTTAGAACTTCGACGTTTTGCCTGTTTTTTGTATTCATTGAGTCCACTATTAATTGAAAATTTACTTTATGCTGGATATGATCAACATCCATTAGTTAGGGTCTACTTTGTGGTTGCTGTCTCGTGAAACTGGTCTAGTCTGTCTTGAGTTTTGTTGTTTATGTTGCCCGAAAATAGAACAAAAGTATTTGCTCTTACATAATATAACTTAATTGAATATTATGTTTCTATCACAACACCCCTTGATATTTTATTAAACATTTGCAACACCAAAAACAAAACTTTATCTTACTTTACTTTTATTTAACATTAAAAAGCAAAACTATTTTTATAAACATATATAGTTATAAACAAATAACTTATCAAATTATCGAGAAAGGCTTTAATTTTTATTGCACTATGGAAAATAGTTACGCTATTACAATGTACCAATTTTTCATTGGAAAACATTTATAGCTTACGAAAATAAAAAAAAAAAAAACATTAACTTATGCTGGGTCTTTTTTAAGAAAAAATCAAAAAACCTTAAAAACTTCCCGAAATTTTTGCGCACTATTAACTCCTCCAAAGTGTACCTACTAATGACGTAGGCTAAGCTAGCAGACCAATTGTAGCAGACTTAACTCAAATTAAGGTAATAATTATGTGCTCCTAGAATGAAAAAGATGGAATTTTTTGCTCTGTTCGTTTGCCCAAAAATTTAAATTTAAGGACAACTGCACGAAAATCTGAACGCGTTTCTAGATCGTGTTCAAAATTATTCTTAGCTAAACCTGAATTTTGTGCTCTGGAAATATTAAAAAAAATTCTTAAAATAGTTTATAGTTTTCGGGAAATTCAATAAAGAATTTGGAGGGAGAACTGCTCGAAAATTGGAACGTGTAGACATAATCTAGTGAAATTCACACATGATCAATCATGAATTATGTGCTCTGGAAATTACAAAAAAAAGTTTAAAAATGTTTATGTGTTTTGAGATATTCCTGAAAATAGATCGTTACAGCAGCACGAAAAGCCATATCTCAAAAACTAGCTAGCAGACTCTTTCCAACTTTTGAAATTATTCAATACTAAATAACTGCTAAATACACACCAAAGATGGAATTTTTTGCTCTGTCCGTTCTTTCGAGGTATCTGTCTAAGTTTATTTAAGGACGAATTACCCAAACTTTAAAATGCTTTGCTCGATTATATGCAAAGTCATATATGATCAATAGTAAATTATATGCAAAGTCACATATGATAAATAGTAAATTAATTTCTCTGGAAATGTTAAAAAAGTGTAATATATATTTGAAGTATTTATTTAATATATATATTTAAATATTTATGATTTTTAGGAAAGTGTAAATGTGTGTATATTAATTTCTCTGGAAATGTTAAAAAAGTGTAATATATATTTGAAGTATTTATTTAATATATATATTTAAATATTTATGATTTTTTGGAAAGTGTAAATGTGTATATATTTTGCATTCTAGGAGCACATAATTAGCAAATAATTATTAGCTTAATTTGAGTTAAATCTGCTACAATTGGTCTGCTAGCTTAACCTACGTCTACTAATGGTCGGATTAACTATAAATAAAAACTAAATAAAATGCTTAATAGATACCGATTTATCTACGTTACTTTTAGATGAAAATAAGTTACTCCAATATAAAGCGATTATTTTGAATAAATCAGTTAAATTTAATACACCTACGCCCGGTTTTACAGTTCACAGTTTGCTCAGCTGAGTTTCTTAAAGACTTAAGTTTTTCTTAAGAACTGGAAGTGTTTCACAGTTGTTTTCAATGATATTCTTAGCTCAGCTATTATTGCTGAATTTTGTAAGCCACTTTTACATCAAATGATCATATTGGGGGTATTCACATTGAGTCCGGTAACATTTAATTTCTAGATAAGCGGAGGTGAAAGGTAAGACGGAGTTTCGCAAATTTCGAAAAAGCTTTTACCCCTTCCTGAGGCAAAAATATTTCTGCCTCATGCTTGGTATCTTACTAATACACATTTATATACACATGTTATCTGTAATATTTTCCAACACATATTCACATATTTTAGTGGACTGAGAATTGTAGGGGAACATTTCCGAAATGTTACAAGCCTCAATGTGAATACCCCCATTCTGTCATATTTTTTCATAGAGATATGTTACAATAAATAAAATAGCGATAAAATACAAACAGCATTATTAAAATAAATTGCTAATCAATAATTTTCTTAAAATATAAATATTTCTTGTGTTTATTCTTGTATTTTATTATAAATATTTTTCATATTATTCATTAAATCTTTCATTTCTGATTGAATTTAACAAAATCGAAATCCATTTTATATTAAGCACAAAAAATCACTCTTAAACTTAAATGAAAACTTTTATAATGATAATGAATTTTTAACACTTCAACTGAATATGATACATCATTCCTCTATTGCGAAATAATGCAGTTTTTATAAAACATTATTGAAATTAAAATTGCACTTTTATTTTTAACAACTTCAAAATTTATTTAATTTTGGAGATTTTGGATATTATTTATTTAAATAAAGTTTTCGAAGGTATTTGTTTTAAAGAATTCAAGAATTCGAAAATTTATTTGTTTCACTAAACAAATAAGAAAGTGAACATTTAGAAACCTTATTAGAATCTTATAAGGACCTCTTTTACAAGGAAGGAGATCGTCAGATATTACGTAACAACTGATACACAAGTTTATATATTCTAAAATAGATATATATAGGTATTCTCAGGTACATGAAAAGGAAATTTCTACACAAATAAATGATATTCTTAAGCGGGGTATTCACTATTTTTTCCAACTCGTCAAATGGCTCCCTCGTCCCATATAAAGTATATGGAAATGGTCATTTGTGAGTACAATATTAAACATGTTTACGTAACGATAAATTTCCTATTCCTAATATAGAAATTGTATTAGATAAGTTAGGGTGAGCCCAGTACTATAGTACTATCGATTTAGCTAAAGGTTTTCATCAAATTCTTTTGAATCAAGAAAACCGATTAACTTTTAGGACACTAAGAATTTGTGAGAATTCCTTTTGGACTCAAAAATGATCCAACAACGAAATTAGCTGAACAGTTGGAAAATATAAGAAAAAGATTTAATAAAATACGTTTGTATTTTTTTCTAAGAGAACAGAATACTTAGGTCATATTTTGACAACTGAAAGCGTCAAGCCAAACCCATTTACGTATAGTATTTTAAAATTGAAATTGCTTCAAATGTAAAAATAAATTAAGCCTTTCCTTGGTATTGCAGGCTATTATCGAAAATTCATTACGGATTAGCTCAACCAATGACGCAACACCTTTGAAAGTATGCCAAAATTAATCTAAATGATCATAAGGCTTTTAAAAAATTAAAAAGATCTTGACAAAAGCTCCTATATTTATATACCCGAATTTTAAAAAAAAATTTTAATTAATAACCAATGCTTGTGCTTTTGCCATTTGAACTATTCTTCAACAAGAAAAACACAGTATCTGCTTTGCTAGTAAAACTTTAAACGATCATGAACGCAATGACTCTACAACTTAGAAAGAATTTCTTTCTATCGTGTGGTCTACAACTTATTTCAGAACCTATATGTAGGATGTTGAGTTTGATTTGCTAACAGATTATTTATCAGTGGCTATATACAAAAATAAAAGCAACAGATGTAAATCCTAGGCTTTTAGATAGTTGTTAAAATTAGGAGAATATAATATTAACATTGAATACATCAAAGGCAAAGAAAAAAAAATAGCTGACTTTCTCAGTAGAATTAAAAATGAGACAAATAAAATAAACGTTTTTGACGTAAATATTGTGACAAGACTGATAGTTCGAAAGAATCATCCAATCTTTTTACCCATAACAATGGTGAAAGTATTACAGATAAAATACATTCACAGAATGAAAATCCAAATAGTTACATAATAATATTAGATACTATTAATTGACTTAAGACCCAAACTATACTTACAAATAACAAGAAAAACAAAGAAGACGAAATTGTTAACAAACACAAGAAAATCAATTTAAACTCTCACGATCTAAGGAATAATTTTTCTCCCAAAGAAAAAGGCACATTAAGTCAGGAAAAGTAAGAATTTACACACAACTTCAGAATGAATATGTTTTTTAACAAAAAATAATTGAAATGTTTGATGAAACAAATATTAAGTTTATAAGATGTTCTTATCATGCTAAAGACATGAATAGCGAAGAAGAAACGTACAAAAACATTTATCAATATCATAAATTTGATCCTGGTCATACTAGACTAAATGAAAATTATGACGGGTTTAAAGAAACTTATATACTATGTAAACCTCAAATCCCTTAAACAAAAATATATTAATAAATGCGATACGATAGAAACCCCGTTAAAGAAAATATTTAAATTAAATTTAAACGGTGGGAATTTTCAGCTACTCCAGCTGAGTAGTTAAAAAGACACTATTTTAAAAACTATTACTTGTATTTATTCAATAAAACAACTTCTTGTAAAAAATTTGTAAAAAAAAAAAACATAATTTTTCCACTTCGGAACTGCTTAAGATAATGGAAAATAAATTGAAATTTTGAAGCTTAGAAAACGCTCATATAAAGGAACGCTTTTTCTTTTCCTTTGAATTTCGTATGGAAATTTTAGAAAAATTCTTTTGCTGTCGACATTTGTTACTAAATTAAGAAAAAAATATAATATTATTAATAATGAAATTATAATGCTACAGTAAAAAGTTATGGGTGATGCGGTTCTTAAATTGATAAATTTTAATAATAGTTAATTGGTTAAAGGAGATAGTTACTAATTTCAAGTAGGAAGCACATTAGACAATTTCATGAAATTATTAATATTTATAATTATATTTTAGCTTTAAAAAACCAAAATAAATTAGAAAAAATTTTCTTTCATCTTTTAAAAATGAATAAAATTGAACTGGTTCTTTCATCTATCTATTAGCATCAAAAGTACATTTATTATAAAAAGTGATACCACAAGAAGAGCGTCAATATTCAATCGTTTCATAACCTTTACAAATTTATCAAATAATGCTTAGCAATTGATAGAAAAATACCTTAAAAGGATCTACTGGTTTTTAAAAAATATCACTCTTGGTATAGAATATATTTATTTGTACAAGTTGTTTTTTTAAGTTTTACCTTACTATCAGCTCTGTAATTTTACTTGATGACCTATAGTCCTTGTAATAAAGGGAAAATGGTGAAAATTCTCCAGCAAAAGCTGGTGGAACACCTGCAGTATTTGATACAATTGCAATATCAGCACAATTTCTAAATGTCTCTATAAAATAACGAAACATAGGCTTATAATATTAAAAATGATTACTTTCAACATTTCTATTCAGTAAATATTTACCTGGTCTACCACAGCCAACACCTTCGGTGCCATTATCGCAAATTCCCCAATTGTTTCCAGTATAATAACTCCATTGTAAAACACATTGAGAGCATGTTACAAACGATGGTAGTTTCACTTTATAGCGAAATATTTCCTGTTTTTTAGAATCTGATGGTATCATGAATCTGACATCATTAGTTTTCGAAACAACCAAAGGATATCGCTTGAAGCATGATTCTGTAGCTTCCCTATTATGATTATTGTTCGGGCAAAGATACATTTCAAAACGCCCGTAATGGTTTGCCGTTAGTTCGATTTCAACTTCGATTTCCTATAAACAAAAGTTTATTACTCAGGATTATTTAATTGTAAGAATAAGAGCTTTATACGCCCTAAGTCCTGCAAAAAAATTTGCAGTAATTCATGGAAAATTTAAGTAAATAAAAATTGCTCTGTTAAAAAGAAATCAGTATTGTTATTATAAAAATAAGCTTACTTCACCAGCTGTATAGTATCTGGAAATAATTCCTTTGGCATATGGGCCACCAGCTTCATGTTCGCGTTTTTTATCACTGTATGGATCCCCGCATAGACCACATCTTCCTCCATTTTGCTCCCATTGAACAGCATATCCACCACAATAAAGCTCATTATCATTATAATTGACAGGATTAGGATAACCATAACGCCACATTGAATTTCTTGAAGGTGGTATCATCATTCTTCCATGGCCATTTACAAGTATGGAATTGAAAATAAACTGTTCAAAAATTGACGAAAAAATAAGAAAAACACTGTTAAAACTCTGTTTCAAAGAAAACAACAAATTGTTGTTTTCACATTGATGAAAATTTAATTTAACATACCTCAACCGCTATGTAAAACAAGCTTAACATGAAATTTTTAAAGCCTAAAATTGCCATCTGAAATTTAATAAAAATATTATGAAAAATGTAATTGCATAGAATTAAATAAATCTGGCAATAAAAGTCAATAACCACAAAAACTAGAATTGTTCATAAATTGTTATGGTAGCTCAAGGTTTTCTGTTATCAAGGTCATTTACATGTATATTCCTTTAAACACTCAACGCAGATTCCCCTGGGGATAGAAGATGAATAAGTACTTTTTTCTGATTTGCTTTAAAATGTGGAACTAATCAACAGGTTTTACATTTGTCTCTTTATATGTACAAAAATCACCATAAAGCTGGTCAATTTAATTTGCAAATATATTTATTATTTTTTTCGCGTGTTTTTTTTGTTAGGTTTCTAATGGCTTTACACTTAAAGGAACGTCGTTTTTAAAAATAAATGTAAGATTTTAATTTATATTCAAGACTCTGTCGAAGATATTTATCTTTGGTATAATCTTAAGATGATTAATATTATTATTTAACTTTTACCTGACTATACCTATTGCGCAGCACAGGAAAATTATCCCTCTTTTCTTTAAATATATGAAAAAAATGTCAGTAAATATTGAAAACCTCAGTTAACATTGAAACACAGGTAAAGCTTTGTAATACTTTTAATTATTTTGATAATATTTATTAATTATATTACAAATATTATAAAACTATTAGAGAATTAATTTGAATTTATATGAAATTGTAACTTCCATAATTAGGTAATAAGTTGAAAAAATAAAAATAAAAAAAAAGCTTGGCCTAACAAGGACTTGAACCTACAAGCACCTGGGCTGGGATTCTGTCTCGATGAGAAGTGAGAATGAGAAAACTTTTTCCTATCCTCACTAACGTTTATAGTTCTCATTCTCACTCTCCCTATTCACAAAAATGCGATTCTGTCTCGTTAAGGTGGCTATAGACTACAACTAAAAGTGGACAACTTTTGCTTCCTTCTCCATATAAAAACCTGTTTTCTGGGACTTTAAACATGTTTGATATTTTTCTGATTTTTACATGCCCTCCACTAACACACTCAAAGAAAAAATTCATTTTTCAATTTTTCTTCGAGTTGTGCACATCGGTCGGTTGTGTGAGTGTGACGTGTGCGGGAGTGAAGATCCAATGATCAGTTCCCTATAAGCGTTTGTATTCCTATGTTAGGTCATGCGGTTTCTTGCGGTGAAGCCGTCTTGTCTGGCTTGTTGTGTCCAGCAGCTGCTATGTTAGGGTGATGATGGAGTCTTTTTTCATGTTTTGGAGCGTGTTCTTGGATGACTTCCTTTACCCATTTTATTTTTAGATCTTCATGTATCTCTTTGTTTGTCACGTATCGGTATGCGTTAGTTATTAGTCGTAGGATCTTATTTTGACAAGTTTGAATGGTTTTTATGTTGCATTCATGCGTACATCCCCATAGCTGTATTCCGTATGTCCAGATTGGTTTTATAATTGTCATATATATTAATCTTTTGTTCCTTAGATTCAGTTGCGATTTGTATCCAATTAACCAATAGTACTTTCTCATTATTTCTTTGATTTGTTTGGCCTTCTGTCGCACATGAAATTTCCAATTTAATTTGGAATCTAGATGTAGACCTAGGTATTTAGCTGATTGTTCCTGCGGAATATGTTCTCCATTGATATATATGTGTAAGTTGTCTACTTTTTTCCTCAGCGTGTATGTTACGTGAGTTGATTTGGTTCTATTGAGTTTGATCTTCCAATCTGTGGTCCATTTGCTGACTTCATTTATTGTAGTTTGTATTTTTTCCACAGCTTTTTTTTGCGTTTTATCACTTGATATTATTACTGTGTCATCTGCAAATGTACCAATGAATGTATCTTCTGTAGTAGGGATATCTGCTGTGTAAAGGAGGTACAATAGTGGTCCTAGTACACTACCCTGAGGAGTTCCTGCTTTCATAGTATAGATGTTTGACATAGCCTCTCCGTTTATTACCCTTTATTTGCGGTTTGTGATGTAGGATTCAAGTAGTTTGCACAGATTTCCTGGCAACTGCATGCTCATCTTATGTATCAGACCTTTATGCCATACTCGATCAAATGCTTGAAATATGTCTAAGAATACTGCGGTGCAGTATTTTTTTTCTTCAAATGCTTGTTCGATTATACTTGTGACTCTATGAACTTGATCAATGGTTGAGTGGTTACTTCTAAATCCGAATTGGAAGTCAGGAATGCTTATGTACGGCTTGAGTCGTTTTATTAGCAGTTTTTCGAACAGTTTTGCGATTGTTGGTAGAAGAGAGATTGGTCTATATGAGCAGATGTCCTCAGCTGACTTATCAAGTTTTTGTATCATAATTATCTTGGCTTTTTTGAAGCTGTCCGGCACGTATCGCAGTCTTATGCATGCGTTGTAGATAAATGTGAGCAGTGTAATTGCTTTTGCAGATAATTCTTTCAGTAGCCTGGGAGATATTATATCGTCCACTTCAGGTGCTTTTGATATATTGAGATTGTTTTCTATCTCAAGAGCTATTTCTGTGGCTGATATTTTTTTTTTTTTGACGATTGGTATATTGGAGTAGTGTTTATACTGGAGTGTATGTCATGTGGAGTAAATACTGTTGTCAGATATTGTGAAAATATCTCTGCTTTTTCGTTGTCACTGTAGACCCATTTTCCATGCTGATTCCTCAATGGAGGTATTCTACGTAGTGGGCGTTTGAGTTTCCTTGTAGCTTTCCATAAGGTGTATTCCTTGTCTTTGTTTGGACCTATGTTTTCAAGGTAGTTGTCGAAGCATTCCATTTTATGCTTTTTTAAGATCAAGCTCACCTTATTGCTGATATGATTGAATATTGTTTTATCGTTAGGGTTTCTAGAGGTATGCCACACTCTGCGCGCCCTTCTTCTTTCCTTTATGTACTCTCGTATATCCGGAGGATACTTAATGTTTAAGTAGTTTGATTTTTCTTTTGGTTCTTTGGTGGCTGAGATTGCTGCCTCCCTAATGTTTTTAATGAGTGTTTTTGTTTGATTTTCTATATCGTTCTTAGTTTTCAGCTTGACTTTTGTGTCTATTAGTTCCTCTAATTGATTTCTATATAAGTCCCAGTCCGCATATCTGTTTGATAAGTTTCTTTTATTTTCTTTAATCTTTATGTTAAGTCCAATGGTTGGTAATACGGGGATGTGATTCGAAGATAGGTCGTATGTTTCTTGGATTTCTATATTGTTACTTGAAATTCCTTTGGTTAAGTAGAATTTAAGCAAGTCTGGGATTTTATTCTGGTCAGTGGGCCAGTATGTTGGTCTGTGTGATGAGTGATATTCACATTTAATATTTAGGATGGCTCTTAGGAGTTCATTACCCTTACCTGGCGTTATTAATCTTGATCCCCAAGCTGTATGTTTGATATTGTAATCACCTCCCATGATGAATCTTGGTCCTAGCTGATTGAATATTTCTTGGAATTGTTGCATAGTTGGCTTATATTTAGGCAGGCAGTAGGCAGACGCTATTTTTAACTCAGCATTATTCCATTGGATAGCTATTATGGTAGCTTGCATGTAATTTTCTCTTATAGCTGGTAGTTGATGGTGTTTTATATTATTTCTGATAATCACCGCTGTACCACCTCTAGCTCTTTCGCTAGGATGGGTTGTCCAGTAGGCTTGATAACTTAAGATTTGATATAGTTTTTTTCGGTGAAGTGTGTTTCTGAAATAAGTGCGATATCTATATTGTTTGAGTGGAAGAAGTGTTCCAGTTCTGGGGCTCTTGAATTTAGCCCGTTTGCATTCCAGGTCATTATTTTGAGTAATGATTTCATTTTTGTTTATTCTTGCTCCGCGAGGTTTTCTTGCTTTCTTTTGAATCTTTCTGTGATATGGTATGGTTTTCTAAGATATCCACTCTTTGATTTAGTTGTACGAGAGCGCTCTTAATTTGTTGGAGCAACGATATGATTTCTTTATTATTTGCACTGAACGATTGTCATTATTTTTTACACCAGAGGTTTCATGATTTCCCTCTGCATTGGTTTTAGCCACTTGTGCATAGGACATAGCTGGTGTTATAGGATTTACTGTGGGAGTTTTTGATGCTTGTATTCGTTGCATCACAGTTGTTTTACTTGTTTTATTATTTCTGACCTTAGCTTGGTATACAGAACAACCTTTATAATTTGCAGTGTCCCTGTTTCTTTACATAGTACGCATGTTGGCTCAGTGTTTGGTTTTTTCTTACAATCTTTGTAGTGGTGATTTTCAGTTCATTTAACGCATCTGGGTGCGCTTTTGCAGAAGCTTTTAGTGTGACCTAGCTGCTGGCAATTTGTGCATTGAGGTATGTCGCGTACTTTTCTAGGCGGCTCTATGGTTATCTTGCAGTGCGCTATGTTTTTTATGTTGTAGACGTCTTTAGGATCAATCTCGACTGCGAATAAGGGGAATTTGATTTTCTCCTTGGTGTTGTCTTTATTTGTTATTGTTTTATATATGTTTGTTATGTACCTGACGTTATGTCCTAAGTTCATGAGCTCTTCTTTAATTTCGTCGGTGTTAATGCTGCTAGGTAATCCTCTGATTACAAATCTGAAGGAACGTTCCTCTGTTAACTGGTAAGTATGATATTCAATACTGCTGTTTTTATCATTTGTACTTGTAGTTACATCACTTTTGATACTTTCAATCATTTTTTTCAGCTCTCTGTAGTCTTCTGCGTTCTGCGTGGTTATCTTGATATTGTTGTTGGATAATGCCTTGAATTGTACTGTTTCGTACTTTATAGTAAGTATTTTGTTTCTGAATGCGCTGAAGTCATTCACATTGCTTACAAATATCGGAGGAGGCATTGGGGATTTTGCTTGAGTGATGTTATCTTTAATAATTGGTTGAATGTGTGGTTGACTGTTCACTATAGGTATGGTTGGAGGCGATTTGGTTGTAGTTCGCCTTCTTTTCTTTAGATTTTTGGTTTTTGCTCCTGCTGTTTCTCTTTCCAATTCCTCTTCATCTGTAGTATACTCATAGGAGATTGGTTTCTTCCAGCCTGAGGTTGGTACGATATTTAAGCGACTTGGTGTTAGAAATTCACTTATTTTTTGTTGTCTTTTATCTTTTGAACTATCCTCCAGTTCTGAGATTTTTTTTTGTTAATGCTATAGTCTCTTGTTGATTTTTTTACATACATGAAGATCTAAAAATATAATGGGTAAAAGAAGTCATCTAGTACTACTGCTGGACACAACAAACCAGACAAGATGGTTTCACCGTAAGAAACCGCATGACCTAACATAGTAATACTAACACTTATAGGGAACGATCACTGGATCTTCACTCCCGCACACATCACACACACTTAGTTAATAGTACTAATAAATTAATTGTAAATTAATTGTAAATAGATCGAGGCAGAGGATTCAATTTCAAGAAGTTAGTAAGATGTTTTTTTATTCCAAGCTAAATTTGTTTTCATATAATAGAATCAAGCTTTGTACTCTGTACAGGATTAGTTAATGGTCATATAATCTGCAGAAGTATGAATCCTGAATTAGAAAGTTTAATTGAACTTGAAGAAGCTGCAAAACTTATAAAACGAGAAACTAAAATGGAAGAAGATATAAATGATCAAGAAATCGTTGTTTTTTATGAAAATATTAAATAAACGATCATTAATAAATTTAAAAAACCAAAAAAGCGAAAATGAGCCTATTAGGAGGGTGAAGAAAATGGTAAAATTACAAAAACAAAAATTACAGACGATGCTAATTATAATTAGTACATGAAAAATTGTTTAATCCGATGGAGGTAATAAGCTTAAGCTTATATAAATGCACTACATAATTTACAATTAAGTCAATTAATAAAACATAATACATAATAAAATAAGGGAATATAATTAGCACTAAATTAGTTTTATTTAAAAATTGAATTTCCCGAAATATTTTCTTATTTAGCTTAAACTCCAATTCAGAGTAAATTATTTTTTCTAAAACTATCATGAAAATTCCTAGCATACCGTGCATTAAATAAAATTGAAATCTTTTAGTGTTTGATGTGTAATTACAAATGGCCTTGACTAGTGTTAAAAAAAAAGTTAAGCTTAAGTCATTTACCCGCTTAGGAGTTTTTTACAAAATTGCTAAAACCCATGAAATACAATATAGTGATTGAAATATTGTCCTTTTTTACTAAACTAAAGTTGATGAATAAAGTGCCAGAACTTTAGAGGTGGAGAGAAGTTAAAAAATAGAAGAAAGCAGGAGTTTGAATTTTTTCATTTTATTGTTTTATATGAATATTATTTTGAGAATTTCATGCGCTTTTTTTAATCTTAAAAGACTTGGTTTGCGTGCTCTTACTTAATTTATCGTTGCGTTAAAATTAGCTAAATATTACAAATCTCATATACAAGTTTTCATTCCACGTCCATGCGAATAAAGGTGCCCATTCATTTAGCAAACTAAGCTTGTTGTTATTTTACAGTCAGAGTTTTGCTATCGAAAAATTGAGTGAAAAAAATAACAACAAAATCTATAATGAATGATAGGCCTTTCCTCATGATTATAAAACATTTCAAAACGAGGTACAATATAAAATTATATCAACAATATGCAACAATAAATCTATATGTATAAAATTGAATGTGTGTCTGTGTGTTCTGTGTGTACTCGATGGATTCAAAAACCATACATCCAATTGCGGTGAAAATTTAGGAAATTATTAGGTATATCCCGAGGAAGGTTTTTGTTTATTTTTTACAACCACCCCCTCACAACAAATTATTTTTTTTTATTTTTTGGACAAAATTTTTTTTCTTTATTTTTGTATGATGTGAAATTAAAAAATACATACAACCCTAAATTTTCACCCTTCTACCATCAACCCCTATTTTTTAATAGCGAAATATATAAAAATTTCGTGTCACAGTTTTAGTTATCATACTCCTCCAAAAGGGTTTGACCGATTTTGATGAAATTTTATATGTATATTCAGTAGGTCTGAGAATAGGTTGTTATCTATTTTTTATACCCCTGAGTGATAAGGGTGGTCAACCCCAACATTTTACCCCCACCCTTTTATTTTTTGGACAAAAATTTTTTTTTATTTTTATATGATGTAGCTTCAAAAAATACATTCAACCCTAAATTTTCACCCCTTTACCATCAACCCCTATTTTTTAATAGCGAAATATATAAAAATTTCGTGTCACAGTTTTAGTTATCATACTCCTCCAAAAGGGCTTGAACGATTTTGATGAAATTTTATATGTATATTCAGTAGGTCTGAGAATAGGTTGTTATCTATTTTTTAAACCCCTGAGTGATAAGGGTGGTCAACCCCAAAATTTTACCCCCACACTTTCATTTTTTGGACAAAATTTTTTTTTTTATTTTTATATGATTTAGCTTTAAAAAATACATACAATCCTAAGTTTTCACCGCTTTATCATCAACCCCTATTTTTTAATAGCGAAATATATAAAAATTTCGTGTCACAGTTTTAGTTATCATACTCCTCCAAAAGGGCTTGACCGATTTTGATGAAATTTCATACGTATATTCAGTAGATCTGAGAATAGGTTGTTTTCTATTTTTTATACCCCTGAGTGATAAGGGTGGTCAACCCCAAAATTTTACCCCCATCCTTTTATTTTTTGGACAAAAATTTTTTTTTTATTTTTATATGATGTAGCTTTAAAAAATACATACAACCCTAAATTTTCACCCCTTTACCATCAACCCCTATTTTTAATAGCGAAATATATAAAAATTTCGTGTCACAGTTTAAGTTATCATACTCCTCCGAAACGGCTTGACCGAGGTTGATGGAATTTTATATGTATATTCAGTAGATCTGAGGTCTGTTATTTATTTTTAATACCCCTGAATGATAACGGTGGTCCACTCCAAATTTTGTTTTTTATGTTTTGGGCAAAATTTTTATTTTTATTTTTTTATGATGTGGCATTAAAAAATACATGAAACCCTAAATTTTCACTCCTCTACCATCTACCCCCACTTTTTAATAGCGATATTAGCAATTCAATAATGTTCAACCCTGGTCGATAACTGATGTCACCGGTGTCACTTCTGACCCAGTAAATAGCACGGAATTGGGATGAGATCTCTCTCACACAATCAGCCGTTTCTCAATCCCTACAGTTTTCAGCCATTATTATTATTGTTTGTGATGTTTACAATTATCATTTTACTATTTCAGTGTTATTTTAAAATAAATTTATCATTAATTTGCAGGGCTGTAATTAATTATTCCTATATATAAAGTCATTAATTTTGAGTGTAGTTCTCAAAAGTTCTCAGTTAATTCAGTGATTTCATATAACCTCAAAAGTACTCAACATGTGACACGAGATTTTAAAAAATAGATTACAATGAATAAAAATATAAATGTTCGGTATTGTGCTATTTTTTATATTCCATTATCGTTCACAGCGCTCCATGCCTCTTTCACTGATATATACCACATCCTCACACACTGACAATAAGTTAGTCATTTTTTTCTACTAAAATAATACTAGGAATAATTTATATTTGCAAAACAACGTTTGCTGGGTCAGTTGCTAGTCTCAAATAAATTAAAAGAAGCAGAACAACTTCCTTATTGAATCTAATTAAAGAATTTTTATTGTTATTCTCCCAGCAAATTATTTTGCAGAATAAATGGTATTTTTTTAAGTGATTTTTTGAATACTATTCTCGTTGTCAACTACTACACTTTAATTATAAGTAATGTACTTTGCACAGCTATACAGTTATAGAACAACATCCTCGTTTAATTGATGAAAAATTTTTAAGAAATAAGTACAAAAATTGTTTTGTTTCTTTAGAAAAAATTTTATTGCTTTATTTGCTTTGAAATTTAAACAACTAGTTGAGATGTTTTTGTGGATAAATCTGCAATACCTTTTTAATTTTGTGTATTACATTACATACATACATACATACCAGTTTGAAATTACATTAACAAAAAAATTTTTATTTGAAAACACGACTTAATCGTTGGCAAAGCATAAATCACATAAATCATATGTGTAACCTTCCATAAAAAAATTTTCTTCAGCTATATTTCTATCTCGTGCTTCAAATATCCTAAGTAAATCTTGTATGAATATAAAACATCTTAAAATAACACTTAAAAAGAACAAAAATCAAACAAACTTTCTTTAACATGTTTCTTTTTATTTCATTTCACAAAAATTGATTGAATTTTATACTTTAAAACTTTAATTTTCAAATTTTTAAACGATTTTGTTCACTTTTCTCACATTAGACACCGCATTTTTAAAATGAGATATATGAGAAGCTTTTGAAACTTCTTCTCATGCTCATCGCAGCTTAGAATCGCTCGCGTGAAAGGATATGTCAAAATCCGACTTCCTCATTCTCATGCAGAATTCTCACTGAGACAGAATCCCAGCCCTGCATCTGAATACAATTTGAATAACTAAGTATTTTATGTATATATATATGAGCTACTGTAAAATATTCAGTGCCAATTTTACTCACAGTATGAGAATTGCATTCTATAATTATAGCTATATTTAAGCTACACCTTTGTTCGACTGATAGCCTTATCTAAAAATGTGATTTCTTCTTTTTCTTTTTTGTTGAGGATGTCTATATTTACATAATGAAACAAATAGGTTTAGCCCTGTTCAAACCAGTGTGTTTTTCATTCGCACGACGGGCAAGGTTCTAAAATGGGTCTCTAGCTATAACTAGAATAAAAATTGTTGTTTCATAAAATTTAATGGTAAAAGGACACAAAAAAAGGACTTCAAAAAATTTTGAAGGCCATAAAGTGTCCTTTTACCATTAAATGATCTTTATGAAACAAAAATTTTAGTTCTAGCTATGGCTAGAGCAAATGCATCACCCGTTTTACAACCTTGTCTGTCGTGCGAATGAAAAACGCATTGGTTTGAACAGGGCTTTTGGTTGCAAAAAACAATATTTAATCAAAATGCATGAATGTTCTTAGTTTTTCTTATTGACAATAATTTACTTTTTTAAACACACTTGTTACATCAATCTAGCCATGATACAAACACGTTTTCGGACCACATTGTGAAATTTTTTCTATTGCCCATCTTTAAACTGTTGGATGCTCGAAATATCCTTAAGACGTCCTCTCGATTTTAAATTATATTTTCGAAACGTTGAACATTATATACAGAGCCAAATAAAATTGGAATAATATTCAAATTAAATTTAAAAAGCAAATGGCTTGTGTGTAATTAGGTCGCATAATTACAAATTTGCAATGTATTCACGAAATATAACGCTACAAAGTTGGGGCATAATATTTCACTAATGGCCCACACTAAGCATATGCTTGGGAAAAAAATTAAATTATTGTAAGACTTGATTGTAAAATTTTAAAAACAATAAAAGACAGTTGGATTTTCTTTGAAAAAAAAAACAAACAAAATATTTACGATCTAAAAACCTGGCAATAGTACTCTAAAATGTTTTGCTGGTAACCTACGTAAAAATGTTCAGACTTAATGTGCCAAAAAATTAAAATAATGTTGAATGAAAAAAAAAAACTATTAAGAAAACATTATGTCATTCAACAAAAAAAAGTGTGGCTCAGTGCAAATAATTAAAAATCTTAAAATTTATATGACATTTTGAAGTATTCTGAACGCCTATCATTTTTAATATTGATTTATTTTATCGATTCTCATCCGCTTAAGCAAACGCCATAAAAATCTACCAAGCATTTAAGTGATGACGATTCAAACAGAAAAAAACTAGTTCTCCTCATTTACAATCTAAGCAAATCTTGCATTAATTTTTTACTATATTAACGAAAAGTTTATCAAAAGTTTTAGGAAGTTTTCATGATTATCATGAACGATTAGTTGATAGTATCACCCACCAGAAGTATTTTTATCGGGTCATTGTCCCCCAAAAAGTAATTTAAATAATTATAAAAAAGCTATCTTTATGTTTTTTTGTTATGTCACCAATGTTCAAAATGCTACTAAAGCTCCTTGGTGGCTTTCGTAGCTTAAGTATTTTAGTCGAAAAGTTGTACTTTTTTCACTGTTTCTTCTTCATAAAAATATCTCAAGGTATTAAGTAGAACTATATAAAATATTAATATGCTAAATGTATACTCTCGTTCAAATGTGGCATCTAGGTATGTCATGGGAGTCAATGATAAATTAAATTTCAAAAAGATATTAGTTAACAGCTGCTGTTTACATGTTAAAAAACTTAAATGGCGAGTGGATAATGACTTTGCAATTATCTCACATCATGCATTTAATAAATTTTTGAACTTCCGAGAAATAAAACTTGATTTTAACTCTTTGAATATTATTTAAAGGATATTAATAGTACACGTAATACGCTTGTACAGATCTTCTAAGCCCTTTGGACTATAAATACTTTTCCTTTGAAGTTCTTCTTTCTTATTTGCTCAATAAACACTTAGATACTATTGAAGGACTGCAAATATAAGGAACAATACCTAAAATTTGAAAACAGCTAATGTAAAATAATATATGCAGCTGGTTGCAAACAGAATAAGGGATTTGCCATAAAGTGTATTTTTGGAACTATATCAGCTTTTAATTTTGGAAAGTGTTCCAAGATTGTTTCTAAAATTGAACCTTATTTATAAAAAGTATCCGGAATTTCTCATTTAAACAAACCACTTAAGGGGTTATATACAATTAGAATTTTCAAAAAAAAATTTTTATTATTTCATTTTCGTATTGCACATATATTCAAATACACATACAAAACATTTCAACTTAATTCGACAATTATTCTAGAAGTAACACACATATATTTGTAAAGACGTGTCAGAGCGACTGAAGGTGCTTTTGAAACTTTAAACGCGTTTTTCTCAAAACTATGTTTTCAAAGTCGATAACCAAGATTTTATGCTTATTCTAAAAGGGATAGGAAATAATGATTTTATTACTTTTAGAGGCACACCAAAAATTTTGAAGGCCACAAAATGCTTCTCTAAAAGTAATAAAATCATTATTTCCTATCCCTTTTAGAATAAGTACAATAACAACAAAGGCAAAACAAAAATTTCAAATAGAACTGAAATTTCAAATACAACAAAAATTTCTTTTACAGCAAAAATTTTGAAGGCCATAAAGTGTCCTTTTACCATTAAATGATCTTTATGAAACAAAAATTTTTGTTCTAGCTATGGTTAGAGTAAATGCATCACCCATTTTACAACCTTGTCCGTCGTGCGAATGAAAAACGCATTGGTTTGAACAGGGCTTAACGCATCTTTTACCCTAATTAAAGCTAATCATTGGCAGTGTAGTGTAGCAGTGTATCAGGTTTAATTATTTGAAGTACAAACCAAGCAACACAGACTAAATTAGCTTTTTTTGTAAACAATCAATTAAACATTATATGAAACATGTTTTGAGTGGTAAGTACTGTTTCTTCAGTTAATATTAACATTTTCTGTATTTATTATTAGTGTCTTGTAATTTTTAATAGAATTTTTATTGGTTTATCCATTGGAACTATCTTCATTGGTTTTTCTTTAGAAATAAAATCGTATTTAATGGAATAATGAAAGCTTTCAATTAAAAATGTATGTCCTGTGATAAGACAAAACTTGCTTAACAATGATAACAAGATAAGGATCAGGGTAAGATACAAGATAAGTAAAAGGTTACTTATTATTATTATTATTATTATTAATCGAGGTCGTACCAAAGTAGAACGTTGACTGTATCAACGGAGGCTTAAAATAAAATATGCTTGCGCTATTTTATAACTGAGTTTATTACATTTTTGTACTTTAACGATAAATGGCTGTCAAAGAGGATAAATACTTTGTTTTTTTTTTTTTTTTATTATTATTTAAAACTTAATACTTAGTGGCTACAGGCAGACGTAAACAGGACGGGGATTAATTTTTAAGAATTAGAAAGTAAATTTGGCTCTAGAAAAGTAGATTGAAACATGAAACCATCCAAATTAATGATTCATCATCCAAACGTTCTGAACGTTGATATTATGCCGTCAAACATGGACATATTTTACAACAAATTTTTACTGTGGGCTCTAGCATGGTGAGCTTTAATGATTGTACCATAAGAATCTAACGCTTCAAAAGTAGTGATGAGCGAGAACAAGAACAAGACCAAGACCACATTGGTCTTGGTCTTGGTCTTGACTTTTGTATCTTGGTCTTGGTCTTGCATAAATAAGTCTTGGTCTTGCACAAATCAGTCTTGGTCTTGCAAAGTTGAGTCTTGGTCTTGGTCTTGCACAAATAAGTCTTGGTCTTGCAAAGTTGAGTCTTGGTCTTGGTCTTGTTAAACTGAAAACTATATTGGCCTTGGTCTTGTTAAACTGAAAACTATATTGGTCTTGGTCTTGCAAATTTTGCAAGACCAAGACCAATTTCGCTCATCACTATTCAAAAGGTAGTTAATGGCGTAATATAACTGTTATTGAATATTTATTTCACTTGGTTGTTTATTATTCAACTGTTTCATCAATAAAGCTTGTATTGGTATTGATCAAAAACTTAAAAGTTCGTTTATTAGTTTGAGATGATGGCGTTAATCGAGGCGTGTCAAAGGTGTTGAACGTAGGGCGGGTGATGCACATTAAAATGTCAACTTACCTTGAAAGTTTGCCAACTGCAAAAATTGTATATAGGTGGAAAGTATAACAATATTAGTGTGAATAAAGTAAAAAAATTACTCGGAAGATGTATTAGAAATAAATGACGCTATTACTATCACCATCAGCACACTGACCAATAATCCAAGCACAAAAACAACCAAAGTTAAATAATCATAATAAACAGCGACCATTAAACCTGCCTTTCTACGGTCGAGGAAACAGTATAAAAGGTTGAAATCATTGTCCGAAATAGCAGCATTTACCTCACCCTTGAACAAACCAAAATTTTTTCCAGCTTTTATTACGCATTCGTACATTCGTACATCAAGATGTAACTGCAGCAATATTAAAAGAATAATATAAAGATTTTAAAAAATTAGAGTCTCTCATCTGGAAAAGGTTGACTTTTGTCTATTGATGAAACTCATTAGTTAAGACAATTACATCAAGTTTCAGGTGAAACTCTACCCGAATTTGAAAAACAATCAAGTTTAATCAGTACCTTTTTACGAAGTTATACAATTAAATCATGTGCAAAACAAACAAGTAGCAATAGATCGTTGCCAAAGGATGACAAATTTCTAGTTCAAATGTGGTTTTTCAAACAAACCAAACCACACCTATATTGAATGCAAAATCCAAAATGTTATAAAATTTCAGAGCCTTTGTTAAGGGTGGCGTAAGGAAAAAGCACTGGAATAATACTCGTGACACCCTGATAGCCATTCTAGGTAGTTCGCAGCCTTAGATTTGAACAGTTGATACCACCAAATTCTTATGGATAGAAGATACCGGCACGAAAACATGTTTAGTAATCATAAGGATATTTTTAATTTAAAAGAATACCTTTTGGGTTTGAAAGAGCTCCTGCTATCTTCCAGAAGATAACAAATATTTTGTATGCCTAGGTGATATCATGATATACGGAAAGAATTTAGTTGACATAACATAACAACAAACACAAAAGCGTTTTTGAAAAATTAAGGGTACACAATTTTAAACTCCAATATGAAGAGGTAGTATACCTAGGGCGCAAATGGTCAAACAAAGCAGCAAGTCGAGACCCAACCAAATTCGAATAAAATTTTTCCCGATCCAAAACCATTATACCATTATCTTCTCTGGAGCTAGCAAATTTTTTTTATAAAGGTACAATATCAGTTTTTTAAGGCCGATTATGATAGCCTTGAAAATTTTCAAAAACTTACGAAGTATTTTTGTCACTTTTGCCAAAATGCATTGGCGTGAGTTTTTTATGAAACATATTAATAATTTTGAGGCCTTGAAATATATATATTTAACTACGCAAATTCTGTTTTCATATTCTGATTCATATTATTTACTCATTAGGAATGGGATTTAAATGGTTTCGGGTGAATATGTGTTATTATTTGATTACTGGATGCTGCATGAGGGTGTTGGTATTTCAGTAATTCTTAAGAAATCGGATGGTTGGCGGTTTTGTTATAGAAAACGATATAACTTTTACTTAGCGGTTCTGTGAACTTAGGGTTGTCGATGATTTTTTGATGAGTAACATGCCACATTCTCAGAAGTTTCTAATTTATGTAAAAATTTTTTAAGCTCTATTGTGGTTTGACTTTTGGGTTTTTAGCTGGTTCGCTGGTCCAGTATTTCTAACTTTGGATGTTTTATTTTCTTGTTTAGTTTTGAAAGATTAAGTTGGGTATTGCGTTTTGGGGTTTTTACAGGTTACTAGAATCTTAGAAGAATAATAGCATTTTTTTAAAAAGTATGAGAATGTCAGCCAATTGGTAAAGACAGGGTTTTGGGAGCTGTAGAATACCTAAGCCACAAAGAGGACTGTATGAAATTGGTGAAATAGGCTGTATTGGAATTAATAAGGTAATATCCACCATTTTGTAAGTAATTAAGGAGTAATTCACCACTAAAAATTCTGCAACTCTTTTTTTTGTTATTACCTAATAAACTTTTCTTCACTGCTGTTAATTTTATTTTTTCAGTAAATTGTGACTTTAATTCTTTCCTTAGTTTCAAATTACTTAAGTCGAAGTGTAACAAAAAAACATAAGTCAGAATGACTTTATATCTAAGATTAAAATCTTGATATATTTATAACATCTTTAATTAATTAAATCAGTGGGATAAAGTAACAATTAGTATTGTTGGTGTTGATTATAAAAATTAGGACCAAATAATATCCTTCATCTGCATTACTTCTTGATGAAATTTATTTTCGGATTTGCTACCCATAAAACCCAGCTAAAGAGTTGAAGAGGACTTAAAACACAAGTTATTAATTAATGATAACTACGAAAATCAGATTAAAACTATTGATCATGCCGAAGTAATATCTGTAATTTCCACTTTAATACAGTAAGAGATTGCCTAGTTTCTTCCAAGTTCAATACAATCCCTTGTAAACAAAGTTAATTGCATGTTTATTTTACATTGATACAAGGTTAAGTTCATGTACCTTAAAGAAAATACTAAGCTCGAAAGAATTTTAATCTGTTCTTTTAGGTGTGATATATGGTTCCATCTCAATACCAATGTACAATAACAAAAACAAACTACATTAATACCCCAGAAAAAAACTGGATCAAGAGATTTATGGAAGAGTTAAGATATTCATCAAATGAAATTTTGTAAAGCTGTTGAACGACTTTTATTAATAGCAATCCCCTTTTGGTCTGGTTCACAATGCTAAAAGTTAGAGATAACTAAACCGGTTACCAGTAATTATATATAAGTTTATATATAAAAATAGAAGGTTACAAAATCAAAAGGATTGTTACACTTTTAAGTATTAAAGTTTTTTAAAAACAGAAAGTGAAAACTTCCTATATATTACATATAGGTATAATAAGATTTTAATCAACTACGATCCTAAATTTAGCCATGTAGAGGTACTTGAGTTTCATTTACGCAACTGTCAAAATGGATTAATTGATTAATCTATTATTAACTATATGACTATAATACTCTGCTTACTAGACTGGTTCGATATGATATTAAGTGACATATCGGTACGATCTACAGACATGGGAGTGTAAAACCAACCATTTATATCTAAAGAACATTTTATACTTAATCTCTACAGCAATGCAAAAGTGTCCAACAACTAGATCATAACTATTAACGTTTGCCCTGTCTCATTAAGATAAAAAAATTGACTTAGACTTAAATTTTCTTTTTATTTAAAATCTACACTTTCACGATAGCTGGAAATAGTTTTTCAGTAGGTTTCAATGGGAGATACATATTGTTTTCCAAAGCTTTAAGTAGTTTGAAATAGTTCATAGATGATGGTGAAATATTATATAAACATTTTTCGATGAACTCTTCTGCTAAATCTGCAACGCAATATTTAATTATTTTCAGAAACACTGATTTAGTTCTATTGTTTTTTAGCGAGTATACCACAAGGTAGTGCCCTTGGACCGATACTGTACCTGGTTTACACAGCAGACATACCTATCTCGAAGGATACGTAGATTCAACAAATGGTTGATAAAGTCTGTGGTCCAGTACTGGAAAATAAAGCTTAACAGAGACAAATCAATACATGTAACATACTCACTGCGTAAAATAGATGCGAATATGTACACATATCTCAATATCTAATCAGTTAAAACAAATAACATACAAACCTTACTGGCTCATCGGGAACTACTCCAAATTGAACCTCACTAGTAAACGAACAATCTATCTATCAATCATAAAACCAATATAGATCTATGGTATCCAGCTTTGGGGATGTACTCGGAAATCTAACCGAGCAATAATTCAAAGAAGCCAGAATAGAATTCTACGCCTCATTACCAATGCGTACAGATACGTGACAAACGAGGAACTTCATGTAGATCTGAAAATACAACGGGTCGAAGAAGTTATACACGAATATGCTACCAAACATGAGAAAAGACTGATCTACCACTCAAACATGGAGGCCATCCCATTGATGGATACCACCGATAAAATTGGGCGACTGCAGCGGGTCAAGCCATACGATTTAACATATGGGGACTGATTTATGGATCAACATCCCAGATAAAACCATTGTAGCATTTCATCATAATATAGCATAAGTAAACATTACTAATAAATTAATTGTAATTAAGATTGTAGTAAACAAACTGTAATAAAAAAAAAAAAAGATTTTATCCACACCTAACTCATTTAAGTCTTATTGGGGGTGGCATTTTTTTATACTTCTGCAAATTTATATATTTTTACTATATATATAATGAATAACAATAATGGTTTGTGATCAAAAGAAGTAATGAAAGTAAAAAGTGTATCTCACCTCCGACACGCGACTGGAGCTTACTCCGTTAAAATAATTTTCATGAAATTTGTGATATGCAAAGCGAGTAAATAAAAGTATTTGGATATTAATGGAAACATTGCATAGATTTATTCAAAATTTAATAATGAATACTATCTTATACATTTTGAATTCCATTATGTAATACTGTCATAATTGGCTTGTGATTACTAAAATAAGTTATGTGGGCGTCGGAATTCACATGTCTAGTTGTCCCCAGCGTATTATCAGAAACTAGCTCTAAATTGAGTTTTTCTTTTAAAAATTTTACTAAGCGCAATCCTTTATGCGCATCAATATTTCACTTCACTTTGTTCCTCTGAGTAGTATAACTGATACTACTTTTGGTGTAAACACTCATTTGATACTACCAAGTTAATACTACGGTCTTGGGTCGGTGTAAACACCATATAACCAGTATGAAAATAGTAGGTAATCAATTTAGAAATATGAACCAACTTAGAAATTCGAATCAATTCGGTTATTGTGGAAATGGTAATAGTAATTCAAGACAAGTACGACCAAAACCAAAGAAAATAGTTCCATTAAATAAAGAAGAAGTAAATCAAGTTAACAATGAAGGGCTTTTTTATAAACTAGCCTCGGAAAAATCTAAAATATTTATAAAATTAACCATTGAAGGAATTGAATTTTTGGCAATGATAGACACAGGATCCACTATAAGACTGTTAAGTTTGAAAACAGTACCGAAAAAACGGTATAAAAAATTATAAATAGTGATAAAATCGAAAGTAGTACAATCGAAAGAAAAATCAGTAAGCAACTAGAAAATGTGAAAATAAAATGTCCTGAAGAATTCAAGCAACCACCGAATGCTAGAATGCGTTGAATAAAGATAGAAATTAATAAATCATTCGATTTCTTAATCGGAATGGATTAGATTGAGAAAAATGTTGAAAAGATAAATATAAGTGACAAAGAAATGGTGTTAACCAATAATGAGCATATTCCGTTTCTAGTCAAATCACATAATAAAGTGTATGTGCTGAAAGTGAGTGAATTGCATCAAATTCAGGCAAACCATTTGAATAAAATTGAAAAAGAAGAAAATGTTGTTAAACTTGATGCAATAAAAAAAAAATATATTCATATTGAAAACTGGGAAACTGACTCTGATAGTGATGTACCAATACTATGGAACGGTTATTTAACTGAAAATGATAATATCAGCTTAGACATAAATGACACTATTAGTCTAAATAATTCAAAACAAGATGAGGATGGATACATAGGTAGTGAAATTATAAAAAAACCAATAAATGGCATAGATCTCCACATTCAGAACGTGGTTATTGTAAATATTCAAGTCGAATATTTACTAATAGTTAATTTTGAAAAAAACAGAATGACGAAATTAAATGTCAAATTTGTAGTCCTATACATCATAAAGACGATTTGATTAAAGAAAAATCTTCTATAATATCAGAAACAGAATCTAAATATTCTGATGCTTCAAAATTTGAAGTAGATCTAGTAAAGTAAATATTAATTACAAGAAAACATATTCAGAAGTATTAAAAGATGAAAGTATTAAAGAAGAGGAAATCAAACCACATTGGATTCTAAACAATGTACAAATGTTAAATCAGATAAAATCTGATTCTAAAGAAGAAATTCTAAGAAAACCGGAATATAAACATAACGTTTTTAAGCATAAATGCTTAGAAAATTACAGTTCATCTTTATATGACAATCAAGTACCTTCCAATATAATATTTCCAAATTAGTCTGTTCGAACATAATTCGTAAAATTTATCTAAAAATACCAATTTCAATGGGAATAAATTACAAGCAATTGATTTGGATGATTCTAAAGAATTTATGGATACTTTATATAGTAATGTAGACCATCTGTCCAACATTCAAGATAATAATAAAAAATCTACAAGTATTTTTGATAGTAATAATTATAAATCAATCGAAACAATTGTTGGAATTTCTGAAGAAACTTTCTATGAGAATGATATCGAAAATGATTCTGAATATTCTCCAATAAATGTTGACTTAGAAAATTAATTTCATATGAAAATAGCAAATGTTAAAAATCCATGGCAAAATGATAATATAAAATATTCATCAGATATAAAAGAAGAAAATTTTAGTAAAAAATTTGTATTGGATGTCTGTAAGTTATTATGTCATTTTGATAATAAAATTTCTTTTGCAAATAGAAATCATCCAGCATTTATGTCAAAAGAAGAAATAGAAGAAAGTATTTTAAATAAATTAAAAAGTGAAAGAAAAGATAAAATAATTAGTAAATTGAATCTAAAAAAGGAAGTTTATAAAGAAAAAAGAATAAAAGGATCAATAAGGAATTATAAAAGAACGAGACATAAAGATCAACCTCGATCTGTTATAAAACCAATATGTAATGTACATAAATGCAATATAAAAACAAAAAGGAAATTTACAGGAAATAGTAGTAGAATTCAGGAGAATTTTTAATTTAACGAAGGAGGAATAAATGATATATAACAAAGTAGTTCCTAAAATAAAAAAGATAGGTTTGTGTTTTTTTTTTTAAAAACAGAACTGGCAAGTTTGTGTTTTAGTTTTTTGTTGATATTAAATGAAAAATAAAAGTTGTTTTTTTATAAAAATAAACGTTATTTATTATTTTTTAATAATTAAGAAAAGCAAATATAAAAGTTGTGTCACCCCCCTGTGAGTGGAATTATACTTTTTTTTCCTTGTTTTTTTTTATAAATTGTTATTGGAATATTAAGATTAACAGTGAATGACGTGTTCTTTATTTATGTTGCAGTTTAAAAATGATTACTTGATTAAATTTGTTTTGCTTTTGAAAAAACGAAATGAAGGCAAACAAAAAGAAATGTGGGTTCTGAAAGGCTTTAAATTATATGAATCTAGATTAGCTAAGCACAATATTTACTTGACCAGTAAAGCCCATTTACTGATTTTCAATGGTGAGAGATTTGAACCCCCCCCCCCCCCCCCCCTCTAAGCCATTGTAATGAAAAATCTTATATGAACTGGCAGGGAAACCTTTAAAAATTAAGAAGAATGAATGAGTACATATATTGGAAATTTTGCAACTTCCACAATTATTCACTGTCAAACTATTACCGAAATAGAGAATCCGCAAAATTACTCAAAATTTCCCCTTGGTACTGCCATGAGTTGTCTAGTAGTACATTTATCAATGAACTAGAAAAGCAAACTAAATTTAGATTAGTTTATTCGAGAAATATACTAGAGACTTCCCATTTATATAATTTAAAATGGTAGTATATTTGTCTAGTACCTTTAGCCACTGTAAACGAACTATAGAGAGTGCTATGTAAAATTTAAAAATGTTTTATTAATATTTATTTTCATTTAGTGTAGAGGTAAAGTTTTTTTTGCTACTCTTTAACGTATATAAATTTGATAACCACATATTTTCTTTGAACCATGCAATTCAAAAAACGAATTTCCAAGCAGTAGAGTAAACAGTTTCGCCCATTTTACTAGATTCTACATTCTTAGCTTTGATTAGCTAATCAAATTTCTTGATTGTCTTTACTTGCTAATTGGCTAAGCAACAGAAATGAAGTTAACTATCAAAATCTTAACTATACTAATAATCCGAAAATTTTGAAAGCTTTTAAAAGACTATGCATGTTTATCTTTATTATTATTAATAAATTGGTTCTTAATTCAAAGTTAATGTTAATTTATAACAAAAAAAAAAGAAAAAAAATTTTATATTTTATGTTAGCTTAATAGCAGGGGGCAGAATTAGATGCAAGGCAGTTAGCTGCAGTTATTAATCGCTTCTATTCTTTTTATTGCTCTTACCGAATTTCAATGGGTACGAAAAAGATATAAAATATTATATTATGTTTAAACAAAAAAATTCATTAGAAACAAATCTGCTATGAAAAACACAGTGATGATCTGTCGTAAAATCATTGATATATTTTAACTGACATTTATGATCATTAAACTTCTTTAATTAATGACTGGATCCAAGAAACACTCTTTAACGCTATATTAACGTCTGCTCAAAGAAATTTTTTACTGTTGAATTTTCTGGATTAAGCTATTTAAAAAGCATAAGCTCCATTTAAGTGTTGTTGTATCCATTGTGGGGTAACAAAATTATATTAATCGAATCCTCCGATAGACTACTAAAAATTTAAATAATTGTTAAAACGATATATAAATAAAAAACAAGCGATTCGATTTAGTGCTAATGTTTTCCATAAAAACTCGAATGTATTCTAATATTATAAAAAAACTTTTTTAAAGTAAACATGATTAATGGATATTACTGATACTATATAAATATTATTAAAATGAGTTAACTTATTGAAAAATTTTAAAATCAACCAATTATACCCTTTCTTAACACATGCCTGTACACAGCATTTAGTTCGAAAAAAGATACTTTTGTATGGACAAATCATGTACTTCACTTGTTGGAATCGTGTACGCAGTACAGCCTTTGAAACGCTGTACTCCGCGAAAATCTTACATCTATTGTGAATTTTAAGGCTGTGTACCAAATCAAAATTAAAATTCCGTATGGGCTTGTGTCAAAATTATAATGCAAATGTTGACAAATTTGTAAGTATATTAATTTGTTTTTTTTTTTAAAAGTATATTTTGATTAATTACAATATAGATTAGTAATTTTTACAGTGATTTATATTCCCTAATAGTAATTGATTGATAGATCCGATCATATGTTTTAATAAGCCGCCATGTTGTACACGGTTTCTCTGTTAAGAATCGCTTTTTTAGAAGGAGGTGTACAAGCATGTACACAGTGTCAGTCAAGAAAGGGTATTAAGGACAACATATTGCTAATACTCTTTCCAGAAAGACTTCTTGGTTTGTCACAAATAGCTGAAATAGAGTTTCAAAAATGTTTTAGTCAATTTATTTGAATCTATAGCTGAAGATCAGATAAGCACTTAGTTTTAGAACGGTTCCAATCAATTTACTAAACAATCAAATTTAAATTATTTAAATTAATCGTTATACTTAAAATATATTTACAATGCACTGTCAGATGACAATATCGAACTTTATTTTGTTGTAAAACCTAAAAATCAAAATCAAAAGGGCCGGCTTCCTTGTACATTATTCCCGCGCCCCAAAATTACATATCCACGGTTTAATATGGAGTACATTTGAAAAGAAAACCAAGCTTGTTTAAAGAGCGTGGTGCCAAATGTGTTCAATCCACAGCCTTTTCTGTTACTTTTACTGAAACAATGAAATTAGCGGAAGTATATGAATATTGCAATGTCTCTGCAAACTACTTTTTTGTACGTTGCACGTGTGAGGCCGTTGATCTGGATCAATTTGTTAAAGAATTGGAAAATTTATAACTCTGGATAAAAAAATCAATTGCTTGATTATGTAGATGCAGAAGAAACATACGCGAGTGTGTCAAAATCAGGGTTGTGCGACGTAATCTAAATCATGTAGACTACGCCATTCTTTACACGCCAACATTTCTACGCGTATACAGTGTAGACAATGAAAATGAATTTTGGGTGTAAATAGTTATAGTTATAATGTTAATTAGAAAATATCTTTTCTTATTTTTACTCAGAACCATCACTATCATAATTCAAAGGAACATCTGAAATTCTTAAAGTATAATAAATGTATAAAAGTTTTTTTGATCTATCAAAGGTTAACCGATTTCGAATCAAGGAATGAACGTATTACCAGCTTGAGAAAAGTCTTTCGATTTGCGTAGATGAACCTGGAATTTATAAAAGCTTTACGGCCAAATGCGAAAGAGTCGGGTGCTGCATTGCAGCCATATTCCAAAAAACTAATGGCTTTGTTGTGCCATTTGGTTGTTTGTCGAAATGGGTAAAATACGCATATTAAGCATGTCGCAATCTTGTATAAAATACAGCCTATGAAGGGCTGCATAAAGGAAATTTTGCCATCTATTGTGAATTAGCAGGTTGTCCAACATTAAAAATTCATCTATTTATGTGTCAAAAAGGAATTAAATGGTGGTATTTTGATAAGTATTTTTAAATTATTTTATGTATTTAAAAATAATTAATTTTTTCTCAGGTTATTTTTAATATAATATTTGGAAGTTAGTTTAATACTAGCTTTGCGAGTAAGCACATTGAAATTATTTTGTGTATTTTCACAGATTCAATAGTTCAATGTTTACTGTTATGACACTTTTTTTGAAACTCCCATTAAATTTCTCTAATACAAACAATTCGATATAGATTAGTAATACAATATAGACTATACAATATACAATATAGATTAGTGATTTTTACAGTGACTTATATATTCTAATAGTAATTGATTGACAGATTCGCGTAGACATTCCGATCATATGTTTTAATAAGCCGCCATGTTGTTTACGTTTTCTCTGTTAAGAATCAGTTTTTTTGAAGGAGGTGTACAAGCACGTACACAGCGTCAGTCAAGAAAGGGTATAAGGGAAATTTTGGCATCTATTGTGAATTGTAGAGTTTCTTTTTTGTTTTTTTTTAAATTCCGAAAGGTGAAAAAAGCCGGAGAAAAACGTAACTTTTTCTTCAAACTGCCGCCATTTTGTGCAACAAGACTTTTTTTTAAAAAAAAACCTTTGTAGTACCATAGCTACCTTCCTCTTGTTGAAGAATTAAGAAAGATTTTGTTCTTCAGATTACTGGGAGGGCTGGAATCGTGCACACCAGGACACAACCTTTTCTTTAAGAGCCTCCACTTTGCAAGCCTGTAGTATTTTCAATTGTGACTTTTTGTTTAATATTATTAATTTTTTATATTTTCAACGCATTAATAAACGAAAAATAAAAAAAATTTAGTTAAAAATATTTATTGGTTCTTTTTTATGGGGTCCGAAAAAGCACCCAAATTCGAGTGCCTAAACCAGAAGACCCTCTGAAATAAAGCTCTTTTTTAATTCTTTTCATTTTCCATTAATCTTTTTTTGTAAATAACTAATATTATTAATAATTGTATTCAATTTCTTTATACAAATAAAAATTAAAAATATAGATAAACATATGTATTACGAAGGAAAACAATATTTAATTAGAAAATGCGCACCCAGTGGAGTGCAATATGGGGTGGGGCGCTTGAAAAATAATTTTTTTTTTAATAGTACGAGTAGTTTCTCCATCAATTAAAAATATGTTTGTTATATAAAACTAGACGATGAATACAATGGTAATAAAAAGAACTCGCTACAAGGTGGGTATGACAGTTAAAAATCGATATAAACAATTCATTTGTTTATAACAATAAAAATTTTTTAATAATATTTTTTGAAATATTTTTTTTTAAAAAATTAACCCTTTACCTCTAAAACAGAAAAAACAAAAATGTCCTAGCCCCAATAAAACCGAAGTCATGAATTTTTTAAAACTACTCTTCAAGCAAAAATCACGAAATTCTCAAAACTTTGACCCCCTCCATTTTCCAAAATAAATTTAAAAAAAAAAATCCTCAATCACGTATATCTTTTTTTTCATTGCTAAAACCCTAAAAAAATTTCAGCTAAATCAAAAATGTGTCGGTCAATTTTTGTACGATTTGTAAAAGAATGCCCCATATTTATTGTGTCATTAAATATGTTATTTATTTATTATCTAAATTATTATTGGTTTGTTTTGTCTTTTTTGTTATTTAATAATGAATGTAAATACTTTAAAAACTATATTTCAGCACAATTAGATGTTTCAATGTTTATTTTTACGACCATTTTTTTTAATATTCCATCATATGTTCTAATACAGATTATTGCCAATAAGAAAAGAAGAAGAAGAAGAAGGGTATTATTGAATTGTGATCTTCTTAAAGTATATTAAAGAAGTTTTTTCAAGTAATGCAAGCCATTTCTTAAAATATTTTCAAGTCAGGAGAAATTTGTTTTCATTATGCTAAAGGCAATCATAGAAACTTTGATTCTTACCATTAAATACGTCTGTAAACGATTCCTAAACCAAACTCTAACGAAATTGTAGCACAAGCGTTGGCGTTGGAACGCCAAAATATAATTGTTTCTTATTATTGTTATTTGTTTTTACAAAAATGGTATCGAAATGTTGGAAGATCGCTATAATAGGTGTATCACCCTCGAAGGCTATATTGAATAATAAAATCGAATTTTGCCAAAAAAATTAGTTCTTCTTTAAAACGATACGAACTTTTCAACTGAAATGTTACTATAAGTCATACAAATAACCAAAAGTTTTAGCTAGAATAAGCTTGTCTTCGGTCAAGGTGAACCTGACAAATATACGTATAAAAAGCAGGGAGCTTATAGCCACTTTTCGAAATTAAAAAAGAATCCCATATTAAAGTGGATTCTCGTGCAGCTTTTCTAATACATACAAATGTTGTTACATCTGTCATTGTTCAAAATTTGAAATTGAGGTTATATTAAAGGTAATTTGAGTAAAATAAATTATAATTGTATTTGTTTTTGTTTTTAAATTTATAGAAAATAAAACGAGATCTCTTCAAAAAGTACAGGGCCATAAAACAATGAAAAAAATTCATGCACATATTAATGACTCTATATGTACACTTCCTTAAATTTGACTAATGCATCCTCGTATGTCAGCAAATAGACAAGCTGCCAACGAAAAGTTGTGCATGTCATGAATACTCGTCACGACCCTATGAGAGGCAAAACTTTTCTTAATTACAAATTCTTGTTGGAATAAGCTGGTCTTTAATTAAGAAAGTTTTATTTTAAACTCTGGCTTATTAACGATTTTTCATTTCATATATGAGGCATTCTTTACATACAATACAATTAAAAAAATAATATATATATATATATAAAAAAAATCCTCAAATCTTCTTTTTTTTTCAAATGTAAAATCCATAAAAAAATTCAGCCAAATTAAAATGTGTCGATCAAAAAGGTGTTCCGATTGTAAAAGAATACTAAACATTTGATCTATTTAAAGTTTAAATGAAAGTTCAAGCTCATATTATTGCTTAGTGATTGCCAAAAAGAATAACTGAAAATCAAAAATCAGATTTACGATAACCCAGTACTTTAATAAAAGTGGCAGAGAGTTAGACATCAGACTCAGGTAACACAATTGATCTTAATTTTAATAATTTTGAAATATTTAGAGCAAAATATAATTATTCAGGGGTAGGACAAAAGACAAGGATAACCTTATTCAAAAAAAGAGTAAGAAAGATGATAATTTTAGTAAATACGCAAACCACGCAACTATCTTTTCAAGTACAGTGGAAAAAATAATAAGCCTGTATAGCAAGGCCTTGGGAGTTTTTTATAACACTGATTAAAACAATGTCATTGATCTTACCAACTATGTACATTCTCTATGCTAAAAAGCAATTAAGTGAAATATAATGCCCATAAGGGGACAAAAACGATTCACTGAAGTTAATATTTGCTCATCACTAGAATAACTTCTGTTGCTCACTTGAAATAATATTCCAAAAAGATACTGAGGTCGAAATTTAGAGATAGAATAAACGTATTAGAAGAGGAGTGTAATAACGATTTCTGCAACTTTTTAAGATGACCGTTGATAAAATTTGAAAATAAAAATTTCCCAATAAAATTATTGTATAAAATTTAAAGTTCACCTGTTCCAACAAAAGCATTTGATTTGTGTCAGAGAAACCAAAGTACTAATTTTATGTTATTCAATTTGTATATAGCAGCACTAGCTTTAAACATTTTAACAGTTTTCACGAAATTTGTTGCAACAGACATCGAATTAGTCAAAAAACATAACATATATTTCAAATTAAGGCACGGCCAAAGAATTAAAATGTGATAAGAATCCATAATTAAACTGGTACCCTCCAATTATTATTAGCTTATTTTATTACACTTTCTGTAAAAAGTTTGAGAAAAAGAAATTTCTATTCAATATCATTAAAAATTTACTAAACAATTTGCTTATTGTTAAATTTTATATTAGAAGCTTTTATTTTTGTCATTTAAGGTTACTAAAGTATCCAAATTGTTTTCAAAATGTGCAGGAATGTAAGTTATAGTTCAAACTAAAAGAAATTGCAATCATTGCAATTTTATCATTAAAAATTACCGAACATTGATGAATGTCATTGAATTCATGAATTGATGTAAATGTCAGCCTTGTAGATATTTTATACAATTTTAGGACTTATTTAGGTTAAGCCAGCTGACTTTGTTTCTTACTTATTTCTTCAAATTAATTTACAAAAGTGAAATAAAAGTATTAATTTACCAAGTGGAAGGATTTCATATTCTTATATCTTTTCAAAACTAAATGGTATATTTAAGACGTTAATCTGAGACGTTTGATTTTGCTGATATTTCAGATTTTTAAATTTTAATAAATTTAAAGAGTTCCTTTTTATTTAAATTTCCACTATTTGGATTTTGGGGCAAAATAAAAAAACTTTAACTTTTTAAAAATAAAAAATGTTTTACTTTTACATAACTTGGGAAATATGCGGTTTTAGCATTTAGTAGTCAAGAGCTTACAAAAGTTTTAGTAATTTGAAGTTTTTTTAAAGCTTTTAGTGATTTCATCATTTTTTAGCAACTTTATAATATTAAATATACCACGTTTTAAATTTTGGAAATTATGTAGCTTTTATGGTTTTATTTTCACTGATGCTACCAAAACCAATACTCATTTAGATTTCCAGCATTACTAAAGATACGAAACATTTTCTTTCAATCATTTAAAAATATAATTTAATGTCTTACTGTGGTTGGATTCTGATTTTTTTAAAAAAGATTTTAGATAAGTTATAATAAAATACATAATACCTAAAACGCGCTTCTTTTGATATAATAATTAAATATTTGATAAAATAATTTAAATCGATATCTAATCATAACAAATAGTTTTATAACTTAATTCAGTGTGGAAATTATACCACAATTAACTTTCTATAACAGTGCCATTTAGAAAGCTTTTTAAAAAAATATGAAAATTATAATGATTTGTTTCAGGGGGAGATATATTGAAGATTTTTTAAAACATGTCATTTTCAAAAATGTACTTTCCTGCAATCATCAGAATTTTTTAGTCACTATTGGAAAATAACTCAAATTGAAAGCGTTAGTTTTTAGTTATAAGCATTTTTAAGAACTGTATTGAAAATTCTTATTTATTTATCAAAATTGAAGAAATGGTGGATTGTAACAATTAGTTAATTAGTCTTTTAGCAAAAAACTGACATTTTAATGTTTTCTTAAACAAACTTTGATTCGAAAACTAAAAATTGAGCAAAACTAACTAACTTATTATAAAACTTATTTTAAGTATATAGCTTTAATTTCTTTTCAATGTTCATAATATTGCAACAATATGAAAATCTAGCAATGTCAAATAATTAAAAACATGTTTTAAAACATTTATTGTAAGTTAATCCCTTTCTCTAAATTTTTGATAATGTCTCATCTTTTCCAGCTAAATATAATTTTCTCATATGCTTTTTTTAAATACTACTAGTTTAAGTAATACTAGTATAATTATTCATATAATTTTGACACTAAATTAGGGTATAAAGCCTATTAATTATAGTTAGTGTAACGCCGTGAGCTCCCGTGAACTCCGTGATTTTCTTTTTAAATTTATTAATTTTATATTATTTGAAATGAGAGCGGGGACGGAATTATTTATATTGTTTAATGAATAATTTTGATATGTATACAGGGTGGCCCAAAATTTTATGATCAAATGCTTAGGATAGAAAGTAGATAAAAGTTCATCTACAAAAAATACACAAAGTGGGGGTCTGACATTTTTCGTTTAAGAGTTACAGCTTCCCGAATTTTTCAGACCTCGTTTTTACTCCCACGCACTCTATCACTTATAACTTTATAATATTTTAATATATCCCTTATAAAAATATCAAAAATTTAAAAGTAATAACAAACAGCGAAGGAAAAAATTTTTAAGTAGAAAAAGTTGGTAAGTATTCCGGGCATATCTTGAGGTTTTTGGCTTTTTTCTTAAAAAACAGCCAGCCTAAGTCAATGTTTTTTTTATTTTCGTAAACTATAAAAGTTTTTCAATGAAAAATTGGTACATTGTAATAGCGTCACTGTTTTCCACAACTATCTTTACAGGCTTATCAATATTTTCACACCCACGTAAAAAAACTGTTTTTGAATACAAGCAGAAGATATTTCAGTTTTGAAGTTGTTTAGTGGAAAAAAATTTAACAGAGTAATATTTAATCAAATATGAAAAAGTTTCTGGTTTATTTACATAGATAAAAACAAAGGAAATCCATTTTTAATTTATATTTGAGAATCGAAAACTTCATCTTTTTGACAAAAGGTCAATTTCCATTGTGCGCAGTGGCAAATTTACTCATTTTCCAAGGGTAGGCTATTGAAGTTTTGCCGCTCTTACCTTTACAGTTGTCAGTTCCTAGATTATTTTCTATATACAGATGTGGACTAATATATAATACTAACACATGTACATTCGGTAACCGTAATTAAAAAAAATTTATTTTGCATAAAAGCAGTTAAAAAATATGGAATTCAATTAAGTTACAATCCTTTTCTTCGTGATTTTTTGTTAGCAAAGACATCGATGATATCGTCGTAAGTAATTTTGTTCATTAATTCTAACTCTATGCATAAAAGAGCTAAAGCGTTTAATTCTTCTTGACATAAGGTCTCTCGCAGATAGTTTTTGACCCTTTTGAGACATGAAAAGCTTCTCTCATCCTAACAATTCGTTGCTGGACTACATAAATCCATACGAAGAGCTATTTCCAAGTTAGAATAAACGATTCGTAAACCCTGTTTTCGCAGAAATGAAGACAGACTTTCCAATGATTCAGACTTTGGCTCTACCAAAATTTTTTTCGAAGAAATGTAGCTTTGAAAATGTGTGTATTCTTGAACTATGTCAGTCTCTAAATCATTAGAATACATTTTTACCAGTGAAATAGCTTTATTTGTAAGGGTTGATGATGACATTCCACTTATTTTCGTCAGAAATGAAAACTTTTCATTAAACTTGTTGTATGCCTCTTGCCTTTTTTCCAATTCGGATACGAGTCTATCAATGACGGCGAGAAATGTGTTAACCCTGAAAGTATCACTCGCAGTCATTCTCATTTCTTCATCGGGTGATTCATCTTACTTTTTTATTCTTATCGGTTTCCTTTCTCCCATGTCTTTTGTGAACCGCTTCGACGCGCTCAATTCCATCGCTTCTTTTTTGAAGCACTTGAAATTTTCTCGTTGATCTACGAAATCATCCCTGATTGTATCCAAAAATTTAAGGACTTAATGCCAAGAATCTCTCAAACTTCTACATGCATCTTCTCTTGCTGACCAACGTGTGAGGCTTACTCTCTTTAACGTTTTTCCTTCTCCGATTTCTGTCATAAATTTTTTCTAGCGCTGTGACAAACTCACAAAGGCTCCGAAACTACTTAGTTTCATTTAGACGTAATCCCTTCAGGTATTTAAAATTTTTGATTGTAATTTATTATTGATAATTATTACATATAGTAGAATGTATGATGATCTGAACTGTTTATTAGGAAACGTAATATTCAATGTGCACGTGTGTTCAATGTGCAATGGAAAGAAAAAGAAAAAGCCATCAGAAATATATCTTGCAGATTTCTTTCTGCAAGGAAAAATGAAATCGTATCGTAAATATTTTTCTGATTTTTGTAAGATAGTAAAAAAAATCGTTCCCCAAAGTTGCCGCCCCTTAAATTTGTCGCCCTAGGCTCCAGCCTACTCAGCCTGCTGGTAAATCAGCCACTGATTGTGCGTGTAATTCGATAACTCATTAAACTTTATAATTCAACATAAAATAAATTTATATATATTAGCAAATATTGAATTATTACTAAAAACTTTATTTTAATAATTATTTTTATACTAAAATTCATATATTTAGATTTTTTTGAAAAAATAGAGACAAAGCTGAATTTTCTATACTCTTCGCAGTCCCGTGCTTTAAAATATAAAAAATTTTTGTGCCAAATTTCAAGGGAATCGGTTAGATAAAACTCAGGTATTGTACACACCGTTTCTAAAAAAACATTTTCGAGAGAACGCGTAAAAGGCTTAAAGACTGAACTGAACTAATAAGAGTGCGTCACAAAATGAGCTGTAACTCCGAAAATTTTTTGAGTTTCTAAAAATCCTTTTGGAAATATTTTGTTTCCGATTTTTTCAAATATCTAAACTAGAATATCTCCTTGAACAATATAAATCATTCCGTTTCCGCTTCAAAAAGTTTCTGATTTCAAATAATATAAAAATAGTAAATTTAAAAAGAAAAATCATCAAAATCAGAGCTGTTCTTGCTGACATAAATTCAGCCTGTTTTCTGTATTTATTGACTCATTTTCTAGCTATAGCTAGAAAGCCTACCTCAGAAAATTAAGCTTAAAACTTATTAAAATCAAAAAATTTATATTTGAAGAATGTTGAATTTATTAAACTGAAAATATCACGCGGCAAGCAAGGAGTTTTAGGAAAACAAGGATTACATAGTGGAATTGAAGCAAGAAAAAAACTATTTGTTCAATTGAAAATGTTCCAAAGAAGCAAACAACAAAACAGAGAACTTGGCATTTATATTTTGAGCCACTCTTAATAAATTACTCATCTAAAATGTGTAAAATTGTAAAAAAGAAAACGAGAATACTTAAAAAAAAAATTATCGAATGGAACATTATTTGGGCATTTATAGTTTTTAAAACTTTTTCCAATTTTTAGTACCCTAATAGTGGTTTGATCCCTACTGCCCTAATAATAATCAACAATATTTAACTTAAGCCACCATTCAAAAAAAATTTTCAACCAGATTTTGATACACCCACCAAAAAAAGTTTGGGTAAGTAGCAAAGTTTTTATAAAACAAGTGTTTTTACAAGATATTTACGTAAACAAATAACTAATGTGGCCAGATTGAATGTATAATTTATGTCAAAAACTATACAAAAGAGTAATGTAAAGGAAAATTGTCCTTTTGGATTTAACACAATTCTAAGGACAAAATTTAAGTAACACATTGACTTTTGATATTATTGTCTACAGTCCATTAGCATATAAAATGAAAATTTGCGATTGATTGCACCTACATCCATTAAAACATACATCCTTGTCGATTCAAAAGTTGATCTGTTCAGCAAGATACATGAAAGTTAGCTTTTTTTGTTGCCGACAGACAAGCCTTCAGGCTTTTGCCCAAAATTTATGGATTGATAGTTTTCTGATAACAAAGTAGTTAAGTGTGAAGACATTTTATGGGATCTGAAATTGTTAAAATTAATGGCTTAATAAAATCCATTAGTGATTCAGATGGTAAGTAGTTGTTCTGGGATGATTCAAATAAAATCAAGCTGTCATTGAAATGTTTTTTGATGATTTATTAAGTCTTGTTCTTTTTTATTTCATATTTTATGAAAAAGAGTGCAATGGCTGCTTATAACCAAAACAGTGAATAACAGTGGATGGAACACATTATTTAATATTTCTAATATTAATCGCCGAATAAGAGAGTGATGGGATTTTTCAAAATTAATTGAATTTGTTTTTAATTTTTTGAACTAGTATGAGTAGTTAAATAAAACATACACATATAAAATCGGTATCAAAGTGTGAGCACTTCATTTATTGTTTAATTTTACATTAAAATTAAACAACGATTAGTAATCATTATCTTGCAAAACTAATGAATTGCAAAAATTGCCAGGAAAACATCAACGTTTTTTAAAAGCTTCGCAATATTATTCACATTTTCATGTGAAATGCTTAAACATCAATTTTGTTTACAGAAAATATATTATTTATTACAAATCAACTTTAAACAGCTGGTTTTATTAAGAATACTCAAAGTCAAACTAAACCTTTTAACAGAGCTCAAGGTAAGATATAAGATAAACCTAATTAAAGTAAAAAGTAGAGTTAAAGTAATAAAAAATACAACTATCAATAAATTAAACATAATTTCAATTTGCTGCATCACTTCAATGAGAAGTAGAAATAAACTTCCTCATGTAACAAAAAATTTTTGTTAGTAACAACATCTTTAAAATCCTTTGATTACAAAAAGGTTTTCCACTTAATTTGAAAAGAGATTAGCTTATGCTATTTAGTTTAGTGAAATTGATCAACCATTCCTCAATATACTCATAACAAATTTGATAAAAATTTCTAATTTCTTTTAGAAATTTATCCTAATCTTCTAAAATCTAAAATTTGTAAGCTTATGGTTAAGTATTAGTGATGCAAAGCTATCATTGTAACCATTCTCAATTGTAGAATATAGTAATTTCTTTTTCAAAATATCACTAGTCTTTCTCAGAATCTGAAATTTTATCACTTTCTATTTCTAGGGTGGTTTTATAAAATAAAAATGCTTCGGTGTTGACAAAATGAATTACATCTTCTAATATATCGTTTTGAGAGAAAACTTCCTGAGTTGAAATGCAATTTTCTAAACTTGAAAAATATTAGCTAAGCGGATCATATAATTGCAGCATGTGCTTAAGTCAAAACAAGCGACCTCACTTCCAAATAGCCAAGAAACTCTTTAACTTCAACACCAGCGTCTTCACAAAATAGTATAAGATAAGAAAAGTGATGCGACTAAAATATAAATGTGCAGGTAATGATGACTTCCACATCAAAATACATAGAACTAGAAGCTCACAATAAAGGAACATCAAACTCTTGAAAGTAGTCCTTTTGGTTACCTTAATTTCAATAACATGCCCTGTATGTATTTCCCGGACCTACACGGCCACTAAAGTTTTTTTTTTTTGTTTTGTATGTTTATTATAATCTTAATTATAATAAATTAATTTATTAGTATTATTGATTGGTGGGTTAGTAGAGTTGATGTTGATTAACTTGTGCTGGTTGCTGATCCAATGATTAGTCCCATATATTTGTTGCTATATTATGTATTTGTTTCTATGAAGTCAGTTCATGTGGTTTCTTTCATTTTAGTCGCCGTATTTTCCCCGTAGTATCTGACAGTTGGATAACCTCTGTATTTGGACGGTGTAGTAATCTCCGTTGATGTTTAATGGCATACTCCTGGATTACATCCTCTATCCACTTAATATTCAGGTCGTCGTGTAGCTCTTTATTCGTTACGTAACGATAAGCGTTGGTGATTAGTCTTAGGATTTTGTTTTGGCATCTCTGTATGATTGCTCGATTTGAGCTGTGGGCACATTTCCAGAGCTGAATCCCATATTATTATTATTAAAAGTTGAGGGGGCCATGCTGCACTGCGATCGGAATCGGTCTATTGTGCTCCCTGGCGGCCATACTATGTAGGAAACTTGATTTTAAGCTCCCTTGCCAGAGCCAAAACAAGCTGAGTCCCATAAGTCCAAATGGGTTTGATGATAGAGAGATATATTGTCTTCTTGCTTCTGAGATTCAGATGTGAGTTTTTTCCGAGTAGCCAGTATACCTTAATTGTTTGCTGTTTTATCTGTTTCGCTTTTTGAAACACCGCAGAGCAATACTTCTTTTCTTCAAAGGCCTGTTCCATCTGTCTGTGACGCGATGAATTCGATCTATCGTTGAGTGATTAGTTCTAAATCCAAACTGGAAATCTGGGATGGACACTAGTGGTCGCATTTCAAGAAGCTCCAAATATTGTTGGTAAGAGTGATATGGGTCTATAGGAGGTAATTTCCTCCGCTGGTTTATCTGGTTTTTTGATCATGATGATTTGCGCAATTTTAAAGCTGTCTGGGATATACTGTAGTCTTATGCAAGCGTTGAAGATATATGCTAACATTTTGATTGCTTTTGCCAATAATTCCTTTAGTAGGCCAGGAGATATTTGGTCCATTCCTGGTGATTTTTTTATGTTTGGATTATTATCAATTTCGCTGGCAATTTCAAATGCAGTGATCTTTTTAATTGTTTTGTTGGACTGGTATCTTGGATGTGTTGAAATACCAGACTGTATATCATGTTTGATATCATTGAAACACTGATGCTAGGTGTTAAGCAAACAGTTCTGCATTATCATCATCCTTACCTGCCCGGCACCATTGTGGATTCCTCAAGGGGGGGGATTCTGTTAGAGAGGCGTGACACTACAGTGTGTAGCTTGCTTGTATTTTAAAATTTGAAAATATTCAAAAGTTAAAAACTCAAATGATATCAAAATCAATCAACCAATCCTTGGTTTTTTCATAATTTTGTAATTTTTTAAAATTAGCCTTATTTAAGTCTAGACTCAATAAGAAGTCAGACAACTATGTCATATCTTTAACAACATCAATATAAATATCATCTTCCCTGATACTTCATGGTTCATACCACAACATAACATACTCCAACTTTTAAAAAGTAAATAAAATATAAAATATTTTAGGAATTGTTTAATCCCTGAAATATCTTTTTAAGAAACAAAAGCATAATTTTTTTCTTAAAAAAAAATTACAATATTCAAAATTAAATGCTTGCTCTTCCAAACTAACACAGACCAAAGCTACAGTTACAGTAGACTTTAGCATGTATGTAACTCAAAATTGCAAAATCAAAAAATATATTTTTTATTTTAAACAAAAACTGTCAAATCTTAAATTTTCGTAAGTATATTTAAGCAGATATCAAATAAACTTCAAATAGCATTATAGTTTATTTAAATAAACCTAGTTTATCATTTAATTTTCAACAAAAAATGAAAAATTTAAATATTTACGTTATCACTAACAATATAACACATTATATGTAAAAAACTCTTGAAGTTCAATGAAGTGTTTCCACATTTCCTTTCGCTTGTTAAATACAATAATTCCAAAAACCACCAGCTAAGCTCATTCTAATATTTTTTAATTTTTGGCTTTTCTTTTTAATTACATCAATATTTTGTGCACTTACCTTTCTTGTTCCAAGCTTGTTTAGCAAGCGTCACAACAAATTACTAAACAAACGAATTTTTATAAAAAATTCTTATTATTTTATTTATATTACTTTCTATTATATATTTATTTGATTTTTTCTAAGTAAAAACTGATCAACAATAGAAAATGTAAAACTTAAACACATTACGTAAGAAACGTGCTACAAATGTTTAATTAATATTTGGTGCTGCAGTGTCTCTTTAAAAAAATTCGAGTAAATTTTTCATATGAATTAATATTACAGCAGTAAAAAAAAATATACAATAGTTTTAATGCTAGTACTTGAAAAAAATGACCCCCACAATTTTTGGGGTTTCTCTGAAAAAAATAAGCTCCTATGATAAAAATTTAGTCAGGTGTTATTTTTACCGGATATAATTTCTACTGCCGTATTTTTCTCGGCAATTTGATCACTTTTACACTAGAAATTTCGCTACTAGTTTTAATTTAGTTTTGTGGCTTTTGGTTTTTAAATATTTGGTTCCGTCCACGACGGTGGTTAAAAATTTACTGAACTGATAGTTTAGTATCAGTTGACTTTTCTACATATTATTAGTAGAGTGTCAATGGTGCTGGATACTACTGGTTTGTAGATTCTTCTGTTTTGCATACCCATAGGATTAAAAATTAATTTCTTTATATTATTTTTTTTTTTTTATTACTATTCCAGTTTATTTTGGTATATTTAAGATCCTCTTAGGTGATTTCAATAATTATTCATACTTATATACTTAAAGGTCAATTAATATAAAGTGATCAACTTAAAATAGTATTGTCAAAATAATTTAACATGAAGCATAAAAAAGAGCAGCTAAAGGTTCAAATTTAGCATCAAATTTTTTGGAAACTATATCAAATAGCATAAAAGTTTTAAAAAATTTTTTTTATTTTTATAAAAAAAATTGTTTTGACAACTGCACCGATTGTGAGTCTTTTCTTTTTATTTTTAATACCTCATTAGGAGTCGAAGCCTTATTTGAAGAAACAAGCCATTTGGTCTCAAATTGAGCCAAACTAAACACTTATGTAAGTTAAATTATTCAAATGTAATCATACATATTAGTAACAATCATTGCCGAAAATTCACTCATTTTACTCAATTTTAGTTATTTTGATTTCTTAAATTTCATTACCATCCAAAAACTTTCATTTTGTTGAGCAAAGTGTTGTATCCCCTAAAAGTCTCCGAAAATGTTCCTTATAGGTATAGTCAAAAGAACAAATTTTGTTTTGATTTTGTGGGATTTTTTACATACTTATTCCGCACATTCGGTATACTCTTATTTTGTTCCAAATTCTTCTTCTTTCAAAGTAAAAACTGTACGTTTTTTATATCCCACAAAATTTTTTTTCTAAATTAATCTACTTAATCATTAACTTTATAAAGCATCTAATAGTATTACACACTTCTAGGAACAACAATTAAGCTATATAGCAACTTAATTACACTCAAGGTGTTTTAAAAAGTAAGTAACTTTTAGATTCCTTTAAGCGCTTAAAAATTACGTAAATATAATAAATAAATATTTAGAAAGTGTGTACTTCCACCTGTTAAGAACAGGTATCAGAGACTCATCTGTCTAAAGAAACCCAACTGCTTAAAAATAAAAATATCTATCCAGAATTCATACAAATACCACAGGTTGAATTTGCAGGAATTGTAAAACTATGCTACTATCCAACTGTAATGCCAATTTGTATGGTCTTTTTTAATTTTTATGTTTTAATTTTACTTTGTTAACTTTTTTAGACCCATTGAAAAGGAATGCCTTGTATTTTAGTCTTTTTATCTTTGTGGGTATAGAGATAAAGGCGTTGTTGGTGTTAATGATTTCACTGCAGCCCTATTATTTATATTTCAAAGGGCAATTTAGTTTAATTTTAAATTCCTTTTGAATTTTATAAAAATTATATTATAAGTTAATTTTATATTATAATAATTTTGCTTTGTATACATACCAAATAATAAATCATAAATTTCTACAAAGTATTTTTAGCAAAAATAATATTAGTTAGAAACAAGTAATAACTCCCGTAATTGTTACGTGACCATATCTTTTTTTGCAGGGGTCCATATCCCTGAGGACCAAACACAGGCACGATTTATCAGGGGTCGTTTTAGCGGCAGTAGTCGCGAGCTCACTTGCCGGCTATAGCGGTAGAAATGGAGGGGTGGTTCTTGCCGACGACAACCTCGCTACTGAAAAAGGAATTGTCTAAGAAAAGGAGCGCTGAGCTCGTATTTAGGAAAACTCTCCATTTTTACTGTGCTAAGTCGTCCTAAACGCTAATCGCTAGTGAGTCCTAGGCATAAGAAGAATAGCACTACAGGAGAAAAACTAGTAAAAATAAGAAAGCAGCTTGATGATTGCTATAACCACGAATGAGGAGATAAAAAGGAAAGTAGTTTCAAAAATTCAGAAATACAGTGTAAGAATCATGAATTTAAGAACTTTAAAATAAAAACTATTCATAAGAAACTTACTAAAATTAGTATTTTATATTTCAATTGATTCAATTAATAATAATGGGATATATATTTATATATTTTTGTAATTGTCTTTTCCTTGAATACTTTATACAAAAGTATAGCAGTAATACAAAAAACGAAGAATTTTGTAAATTTTCAGAAAACAACTTCATTAATAACAACGGGGATCCTGGTATTCATATTAAGAGTGGTATATAATTCAAATAAATATTTGGAATAAAAGACTTAAGTAGTTAAGAAATCTAGTAGTGTGAATACAATATGCATTTATGATTAAATAAACGAAAATTAGAGTATGAAAAAACTACAGCAATTATAAGAAACCCCACCAAAAAATTTTCGCATTAAGCTGTACTGAATAAAAATACACAATTCAAAAAACTAAAAAATTTAATCCATGATTCAACAAGGTAAGTAAATTCCAAGGAATTGAACTCCAATAAAAAAAAAAAACCCCTTTTCGCGAAATAACCAAAAACTTTGATGAAATATATCACAAAACTTACTTTACAATGGATAAGTACATATATATGTATATACAACATATACATATACAGTCAATGTATGAACGAGAACAATTGAGATTCGGAATACAAGCAAATCATAAATACAATCCCAAAGAAGAGTGTGTTTCATAAGTGGCGAATACAACTTTAGAATTTCCTGAAAATAACAGATATTACGAATCCTTGGGCAATGAAAGAAAAAGAAAATTAATTGATTTCATATGGTGTGCTAAGCACACAGAAGCAAAAAAAAACTTAGGTATAATACTTGTACCTTCAAATTTGAAAGGCAGCATACAAGCTGCAATTAAATCAACAAATACGACGCATGGTTTTCCTAGCAAAATACCTAAAATAAGTCAAACCATCTACATGCTAGGAACTTTGCAGATGACATTACAGCTCTAATCGATTTAAATACTTCCTAGAAAGAAGAACTAGAACTAGAGAATTCAAAATAATAACGGAATTAGTAGAAACAACTCCTGTCCAGTGTCCTCCTTGGTTTTGAAAACAAGCGGTGGCACGTAGTCCTACAGATCATGTAACGCGTTTCAGAAGTCCAGGTGTGACTCGAATTTCATCTACAACAGTTGTGATGCGTTCCAAAAGCTCCTCCTGTTTGTTCACTACAGATGCATACACTCTTTCTTTCATTTTCCCCCATAAAAAGAGGTCCAAAGGGGTGAGATCAGGTGATTCAGGGCCACCTCTACCTATCCAATACTGAAAGATGTTGATGCATTTTGCGTCTTGTTGCAAATGGGATGTCTTCCAGCAAACCTATAAAATCATTTTGAAGAAAATTTAGAAAATTGAATGAATTAATTACCTGAGAAAGCTCAATAAGACCAATTAGTTGATCATCAATTATAGCTGCTCATACTTGGATTGTGAACTGTCACTGAAATTTGGAGGGTCTAATTGCATGGGGGTTTTCTTCAGCCCATACATAAAGATTTCTGAAGTTGGTTATGCCAGTTCTGGTGAAAGTAGCCTCATCAGTCGAAGTAATCCCTATCATCCTCAAAATCCACGAACAAAAAATGATACTGCTTCGCAAATCCGGCTCATTTAAATGTCACACCCTGCGGAAGTGATACGCATGAAATCCTTCCTTGTGAATTATTCTCCATACCAATGATTTGGGTATACCTAACCGGCTAAATATATGGCGAATACTGATGCTAGGATTCCTAGCAACCTCATATAGCACCATTTCTTGAGATGTTACAGTAAAACGTGGGAAAGGATTAGAAGGAAGTTGCGAGCGTATTCCAAACTCTCTAATTCTGTGATGAACATTGATGAACGGTTTGATACATGGAGCTCTGCTGTCTGGATACTTCCTTTTCTATTCCCGAGCTGCTACCCTCACATTCCCATTACATACACCATAAATAAAATGAATATCTACAATTTCAGAGTTGGTAAAGCGTGTCCTTGACTACCTACCGCTTTTTTTTGTTGCAAAATGTCATAAATTAACGCAACTTTTATATTTACTTTTTTTAATTATTAAAAAAAATAAATAACATATCGAGTTTCCTGTAAATTTATTTACATTATCTTTTTATATTGCATTTATGTACCTTACATAATGGTTTTATAACATATCGAGTTTGATCTTTATGTCTCGTTCTTTTATAATTCCTTATTAGTCCTTTCATTCTTTTTTCTTCCCTTTTTGGATTCAATTTACTAATTATTTCATCTTTCCTTTCACTATTTCATTTATTTAAAATACTTTCTTCTATTTCGTCTTTTGACATAAATGCTGGATGATTTCTATTTGCAAAAGAAATTTTATCATCAGAATGATATAATAACTTACAAATATCCAATACAAATTTTTTACTAAAATTTTCTTCTTTTATATCTGATGAATATTTTATACTATCATTTTGCCATAGATTTTTAACATTTGCTATTTTCATATGAAATTTATTTTCTAAATCAACATTTATTGGAGTATTCTCATTTCCGATATCATTCTCATAGGAAGTTTCTTCAGAAATCTCTAATATTTTTTTTTTATTTTGCCTAACAGTTGAAATTTTATTTCCAACAATTGTTACGTTTGATTTATAATTATTATTATCAAAAATAATCAATTGCTTGTAAATTATTCCCATTGAAATTGGTATTTATAGATAAATTTTACGAATTATGTGAAGTTCGAACAGACTAATTTGGAAATATTACATTGGAAGGTACTTGATTGTCATATAAAGATGAACTGTAATTTTCTAAACATTTATGCTTGAAAACGTTATGTTTACACTCCGGTTTTTTAGAATTTCTTCTTTAGAATCAGATTTTATCTGATTTAACATTTGTACATTGTTTAGGGTGCGTCTCCACTGGTTTCTTGATTGGTTGATTCGATGGAATGGTACCATGCTTCTTCGGAAAACTATTTCGAATATGAAAAATAATCTGTCACTATTGTATAGTAAGATGACCAAAAATTTTAATTTTTTAATTTTCTTATTTCTTGTAACTGTAAACAAGTCAATTAAGTTAATTTTTGCAAAGCACAAAGAGTCAGCATCATATTTTTTGTTGAAAAACTCATTATATGGGCGTTCTTTTATTTTTAAAAACTTATAAATTTATTAATCTATTGAATTCAAGTCATATTTAAAAACAATGAATCTTAACTATATTTTCCTTTAAACTTTTTAAATACTGAAGTGTCAAAAAAGTTAAATAAACCATATACTGGTGACAGATGATTTTTCATATTCGGAATAGTTTTTCGAAGAAGCATGATACAATTCCATCGAACCAACCAACCAGCCAACCAGTGGAGACGCAAAGTTAAAATTCCATATGGTTTGATTTTCTTTTCTTTAATACTTTCATATTTTAATACTTCTAAATATGTTTTCCTGTAACTAATATTTACTTTTCTAGTATCTGCTTCAAATTTTGATGCATCAGAAGATTTAGTTTCTGTTTCTGATATTATAGAAGATTTTTCTTTAATCCAATCGTCTTTATGATGTATGGGACTACAAATTTGACATTTAATTCCTTCATTCTGTGTTTTTAAAAATTTTCTATTAGTAAATATTCGACTTGAATATTTACGATAACCACGTTCTGAATGTGGAGATCTATGCCATTTATTGGTTTTTTTATAATTTCACTACCTATGTATCCATCCTCATCTTGTTTTGAATTATTTAGACTAATAGTGTCATTTATGTCTAAGCTGATATTATCATTTTCAGTTAAATAACCGTTCCATAGTATTGGTACATCACTATCAGAATCAGTTTCTGAATTTTCAATATGAATATATTTTTTTTTTATGGCACCAAGTTTAACAATTTTCTTTTTTTTCAATTTTATTCAACCGGCTTGTCTGAATTTGATGCAAATCACTCACTTCCAGCACGTTCACTACATTACGTGATTTGACTAGAAACGAAATATGCTCATTATTCGTTAACACCATTTCTTTGTTTTTTATGTTTATTTTTTCAATATTTTTCTCAATCCAACCCATTCCGATTAAGAAATCGAATGATTTATTAATTTTTTACCTTATCCAACGCATTCTATCATTCAGTGGTTGCTTGAATTCTTCAGGACATTTTATTTTTACATTTTCTAGTTGCTTACTAATTTTTCTTTCGATTGTACTAATTTCGATTTTATTACTATTTATAATTTTTTATACCGTTTTTCGGTACTGTTTTCAAACTTAACAGGCTTATAGTGGATCCTGTGTCTATCATTGCCAAAAATTCCATTCCTTCAATGGTTAATTTTATAGATATTTTAGATTTTTCCGAGGCTAGCTTATAAAAAAACCCTTCATTGTTAACTTGATTTACTTCTTCTTTATTTAATGGAACTATTTCCATAGGTTTTGGTCGTACTTGTCTTGAATTTCTATTACCATTTCCAAAATAACCGAATTGATTCGAATTTCTAAGTTGGTTCATATTTCTAAATTGATTACTATTTTCATACTGGTTATATGGTGTTCACACCGACCCAAGAGCGTGGTATTAACTTGGTGGTATCAAATGAGTGCTTACACCAAAAGTAGTATCAGTTATACTACTCAGAGGAACAAATATGAAATATTGAACACGGTGAAATATCAAACTTGCTAAAAAGGTTAAACCAACCCTAATAAATTTTCTAATAATTATGTAATAATAACAGTAATAATTTCCTGTGTTAAAATATATAAAATAAATAAATACGACTTGGATACCTGATTTGGATGTGTAACAATCGCAAAATGGCTTAATCTATCACTTCAACAGCTGATTTCGAAAAGATTTCGGGCTACGTTTATAAAATAAATGTGCTGAAATTGAAAAAAATATGATACATACCACCTCCGCTAGATAGTATGAGAAACATATTGCGAAGATAGAATCGTCTGAAATTTCCATACAAAACATGCAATGGTAGTATGGAGACCACATTCGGAGTGCCGGTGTAAAAACCCAATTGTTGCTTCTAAATTGATTATTATTTTGGAACTGGGAAAAATTATGTTCCCTAATTTGACTATTACCGTTTATTATTTGGTTTTGAGGATAAAAATATTTATGCTTGATCTGTGCAGGGTTATATAAATCTTGTCCAATATATTTATACAAAATAGATCTTATTATACTTAATTTATATTTATTGTGTAATTCTGCTGCTAATGCACCTCTTTAATTTTTAGTACTGGCATACAGCTTAAACTATTTATAATTTCTGTTTTATTTATACTGAATGATGCATGTTCAGTTATTTCATCTACGATCATTCATACTAAATCTAGTAAATCATTAATACTACTCACCCTTAAATTGTCAATATCTCTCATGATGTTGACTTGGTCCCTGGTTGGTCGATAATGGATTTTAAGTTTCTCCTTTCACTTTCCCCATATACCTGGTGATTCTGCCGTAAAGTAATTTTTTCCTGCTCTGCTGATCTTCTCGTTGTATATTATTTTACACACCTGATTAGCTGCAGTTCCATAGTCCACCAGAGTTCATTCCACAGGTTCTATAAATAAAGGTAATGTATCTCATTCTCCGGTAAATATAGGTAAATACTTTATTTCTTTTTCAATCCGGGTTTTCATATTCTGGGGTTTGTTTTGAGCTGTCATCAAAGACGTCAACGGAATTATGCATTGCTCCATAGTTGATTGTGTCGTCATCTTTTTCAGTAATGCTGGTTTTATAATGTTTCTCTCCAGTTCTTATTTGATGTCCTAGGTTTTGCTTCTTCGATTACCAGTAAAGTTTACTTAGATACTCTGGGTCTCCACCCTTTATTGGATCACCAATTGTTTATGCTTTTATTTGTTTTTATTTTGAAATAAAAACATAAATATAAAGAAATTTTAATTCGTATCACTAGATCCTTATTCAACTGAAAAGGATCGTACTGTTGGAGATGGTGAATTTTGGTTTATCGTATAGGCACTGTTCAACAAAAATAAAACATGAGCTTGATTCGTGAAAATACTCAGAATAGAGCACGAATCTTACCTAACCACGTGTTGATAGAAAAAGAAACGGTACTTACCTGACCACGTGCTCCAAGCGAGGCTGAATATATTTAGTTCTACCTTATTTTCACCAAATGTATTATTAATTGCTGAAAAGGACATTCAGTTCAATGCTCTGAGTTCAGATCTATTCATAATGAAATTGAAAAACACAATGGCCTGATAAGCAAGTACCTGCTGTTTATATTGAAAAATAACAGGACTACATTTTATATTTTTGTTTACTCAGGATTAATTTATCGAGAACGGATTTGCTTGGGAACGGAGGGTAATATAATATTTGTTTGGGAATGTTGATGGGAATGTGGATGATGTTGTGGATGATGTTGTGGATGACGTAACTCGCGTAATTGAATTTTTGTTCATCGTATAGGCACTGTTCAACAAAAATAAAACATGAGCTTGATTCATGAAAATATTCAGAATGGAGCACGGAACTTACCTAACCACGTGTTGATAGAAAAAGAAACGGTACTTACCTGACCACGTGCTCCAAGCGAGGCTCAATATATTTAGTTTTACCTTATTGTCACCAAATGTATTATTCACTGATAAAAAAGACACTCAGATCAATGCTCAATATATTTAGTTTCACTTTATTATCACAATATTATATTAAAACGGTACTTATCTGACCTTGTGTTCCGAGCGATATTCACGATATTGATGTTCACTTAATATACTATATATTTATGAGAGATTATATACCATATATTTATGAGGGAATCAGATCAATGCTCTGAGTTGAGGTTTGTTTAATTTTCAGGTTTTGTCACAATAATGTTTATATTTTTTTATGGAACTCAGATCAATGCTCTGAGTTAAGATCTATTTATGAAGAAGTCGAAAAACACAGTGGCCTGATAAGCAAGTACCTGCTGTTCTGCGTAGGACTGCAGGACTGCGTAGCCATACACTATTGTTATTTTTCTGTGTTCATATAGTCAATACTACTACCAATTAAAAATGGTAAGCATGTTTGTCTAGAACACTAACATTTCATAGCTTACATTTATAGTGGAGTGCCGTAAGACAGAAAAATGTCAAAACCTCGGAACCCAGTTCCACTGAATGGAATTTCATGAAATCTTTTTTATTGCATTTGCCGCGTTCATTTAGCACTTTTGAAAAATCGAATTTCTTTTTATATTTTCTTATAATTTAATATTTCAGAAATATAATCGCAAAACTGTCAAAGTTATCAGGTAACTAAGACCATTAAGCTTCTAAAATTTCTAAACGCGTTTTTCTAAAACTACTTTTTCAAAATCGGTGATCACTGTCATTCAAAAAGTAAATTACTGAATCACTTAAAGCTTGGTACACACTTTCTGCATAAAAAATACCTCCCCCCAACGTTGAGTTTTAGAATTTTTTCTTACATTAAAGGGGGTTTTCCACTTACAAAATGGCGGAATTTTTCGTGAAAAACAGCAGTTTTCACTTTAAACGAGCACCAAAATTTTTTAAATAAAAAAAAAGTAATCATACAATGTCGGGGTAAGGATTTAATGGTACTTTGACTAAATTTTAAGTTTTTTCGATTTTATGTAATTTACAGCTGAGATACAGTGATCACCGTAAATCTTCTTTTTCCAAAAAATTAATATGTATTGTTTTGTTTCAAAAATATTTTTATAAAAATATTACATTAAATTTTTAATTATTCATCAAACTTATCATCGTCGTTATCAACCTCATCGACTCGGATTGGAGCAATTTGAACAATTTTTGCCATTGCAATCTAAGCAAACGACAGTGCAATTCAATTCGCTTTTTCTGCACTTACAAGATGCCCTACACGATGAGGTTAAAAGCTAACGGCAGTCCACTATTAATAACTTTGCATTTATTGACTTACCCCTCAAAATCGGATGATGTGGGCCCGCCTCTGAAAAACGGTAGAACAAATAAAATTTTGTTGTTCAGCATCGAACATACTGGGCCCCGTTGAAAATATATAATATTTCAACAAAGGTATCAATATTTCGACCATCATTTGTATACAATTGTTTATAAAGTTGACCTTAACCTTAACCTTTAGCTGTTTTAAAAGAAAAAATTCTTTTTACTGCATTTTATAACGTAGAAGTTTTCTGTAAATTAAAGATTCATTAATTTAATTTATCATACATATATCACTCTATAGTTCAGCAAACTTCAATTTAAAATTTTCATTTTCTTTTAGTGTATTATATTTTAATTGGTATAAATTCAAAAAACACTTGGATCATATCATTACTTGCCTGCTCCTTGTAAAAAAAAATGTTTGTTAAAAAACTAATTACAAAGCAAAAAAAATGAATTTATTATAAGATGGCACTTACCAAGCGTTCAGTAACAAAAAATTACAATGGAGAATATGTAATATTTCAAGACAAAAGCGTGGAAGAGTTGATATTCCATTACTAATGGGCTTACATTGTAAATAAGGATGGGTAACACTTATTGGTTTTTCTGGTTAATACAATAAAAATCCAATGATTTTATTTTTTATAAAATCCAATGATTTTATTTTTTATAAAATCCAATGATTTTATTTTTTTATTAACCCAACTTTTTCTTAAATAAAAATTGTTTTTGCGTCTGGTAGGTAAAGTCGTTCTGAGCTTCTTATGCTTTGACTTTTCTATTTCAGCCCTTGGTAAAAATACAGGGATTATAAGCCCGTGTCTTTAACCATGATAGTAAATCGTTCGTTTGAATTTTTGTCCGCTGGCCGAATGATTACTTCTTCTATTATTTTAATTTTTGACTTGGACTTAGAAGTATTACTGTCAGAAATCAGTCTTATCCCGTTTTCATTCAATGATTCGTTGTGAAGTTGATTCGCCATTGTTGCAGGCAGATGTGTGGAATTTTTCACCGGTTAATAATCGAGGAATAATACTGAATATAAGGCTTGTATCAATGAGTATATTAAAATAGGGCATATGAAAGAAGTAACTCACCGGGCTCCTTTTGATAAAACTTATTATATAAACCCATCATGCTGTGTTTAAAGACAGCTCATCCACCAGGGTTCACCTCGTTTTTTATGCTTCCGCTCTGTCAAATGGGAAAAATCTTAACGACCAATTGTACAGTGGTCCAAAACTCCAATCTAATCTATTTTCTATCATATTAAGATGGAGAAGGCATCAATGTACCATGTCTATTCAGTTTCTCAAAATTTTCGTAGAAGCTGATCTAGACAGTCTTCATTTTTATTGGATATGTCTACTGGTAGTGAAATTACCTGCGCGTTTGAGGTATCATGTGTACTACCAAAAAGGATCCAGCCCAGCACACTATTCTGTGCTATAGGTGTGCCAGCTGGCCCTTTGCGGATTCCTTCTAGTATTATGTTACTATAAACATCTGCACCTAGAATTTTACCAGGCTTTGAGAAAGTTGGATCAGCTAATTGAAGGCCTGCTATATGAGACCATTTGTTACAATCGATAATATGAGGGGGCATAAAGTCAGTTATCGTATGGATGATCAATACTTGTATATACATATTATCAACCCCATTAGAGCATGATTGTAGCGATAGAATTGCCTTTTGTTTTACGTTAGTTACCTTCGAATTGTTAACACCCGTTATTGTTAATGCAGCACTGCGTCTCTTTAGTTTCAGTCTAGATGCTGCTCTAGACGTAATAAACGAAACTTGAGATCCCGAGTCTATTAATGCCCTAAGTGTATATCACTCACCTGATACAGATTGAACATTTACTAGTGCCGTCGCTAATAGGGCTTGCTGATTAAAAGTATGAGAATAGAATGAAGGGATTATCTCTTTATTAAGGTTGGTAGAAGAGCTATGCTTAGTCGTTTTAATGTTGACGAAGGTGTTTTGATTTTTAGCGTTTGAAGGTAATGTGGAATTATCTTGTTCAACTTTAGTTTTTATATTTAGTAAAGAATGATGCGTTTTTCGACAATGATAACCGCGTTCTTTGCTTAAGCATTGGAGTGTTTGATGTCGTTCTGATAGACAATTGAGACATTGGTGCTTAGACCTGGCGAATTTAATTTGAGATTCAATATCAAAGTTCTTTATTTTTGAGCATTGATAGAGGTTGTGATTTTTTTACACACAATATACAGACAGTGGCAGAATAATTATTATGTGAATATGTGATTTTAAGTTGCTTAGGATGCAGATTGTCATGTTTTTTGACGTCATGTGTCTTAGCAGTTGGAATAGATTCAAGGGTTTTAAATCGTTGTTCAATGAATGTCTTAAATTTTTCGAGAATGGGTGTCTCATTTTCACCATTGAATATGGATTCCCACAATTTTTGCGTTTCAGAGGGTAACTTTTGTGAAATAAGGTAGATTAAAATAGGTTTCCATCCTTTTGTGGACACTCCTAAATTTTTTAACCCTGATATATATCCCATTGTAACGTCTAATAATTTTTTAAAAGTTTTTGCACTTTCGGATAATATCACAGTTTAGTTACAAAGAATTTTTAATTGCTAATGGTAATTAAATTATAATAATTTAATTATGGTATCGTTAAAGAAGAACCTTCCATGCAAATTCATAACTTAAGTCGGAGATTTTATAGTATTTCAGAAGTTGTGCCAGTTCTCCAGAGACACTCGATTTAAGTTATTGCAATTTTTGGGAAAGCGAAATTGTTGTTATCGTTAACCAAAGCTACAAAAAGGTCGTGAAAAGAAGCTCACAAGTCATAAGATCCAGAAAATGTTGGTAATAATATTTTCGGCAGTTTTAGGTTGTTATTAACGAGTCTTGTTTCTAAAGAAGTGTTCGCAAGAGCATTATCAGGCTGGTCATAATTAATCAAATCCCTTAAAGTTGCTAAATACTCAAAATATCGTTCTTCTTGAGAAGAATAGTGGTCATTTTCCAAATACTCATATGCTGCGCGTTCTTCAGCGGTTAATTTTAACGAAAGAATTTCAATTTCACAATAGCTTGACGAGTATTCTTCCCATAACTTCCCTACGGCACTTAAACATGCCTCCGCTCAGGAACTTGTTCGTTTTACTAATGGAGTTTTCTTAAAATTGATAACTGATTTGTTTATCAAATTAGCATAATATAATTAGCGGTTTGTTTATTTATAAGTTCACTCAATGACATGTTTTTAGGCTTTATTCCTATCGTTTATAAAATGACACTAATTTTAAATCACTTTCACCATCACGTATCTAGCTCGAAGGACCAAATGTTGTGGACGCGAGTTCAGCGGAGTATTCACTATATTTCAGAATCAATGATTCGGCTCTAATATTTTCCTGCTGAAATTCATTTTACAGTATCATACACGTTTTTTTTCCTTGTGTGTGTGAGAGTTTTGTTCCCATATAATTTGTTGTTGCCTTAGAACCAGTTTGACAGTTTGGTATGATAAAGTATCCATCTGCATTGCAGGGAAGAAAAATTGAACTGAACTTTTCGCGTATGTGTGTTAGTAATGCCCTAACACCACTTCACAATTTAACCAAAATATCCAACATGTTGGATATTTTCTCTCTTACACCCTAGTCACACAGAGCAAAGAAACTAGTTCTTTTAAACCTAATCTTTTCAAAGAACCTAGTTTTTTTAACCCCATGACACAAAGAGCAATCTAGTTTTTTGAACTGAGCTGTCAAGAAACAGCTGATTTTATTTTGTATAGAATTTTTGATTTGTTTTTGTGAAAAATTTTAAATTACTATCAAAATGAAAGAAATTTTAAATTTTATAAAATTAATGAACTAAACGGTGGATGTTTTTAAATTAATCAAATTTTTTATAACTAATTTGTGTGTTCATATTTTAGGAAATAAGAAATAAAACTAACTATATTGAAATAAGTATAGCGAATTAAGCAAATTTTGGATTTTGGATGGAGAAAAAATTCTTGATAAGCCTAAAGGACGTTTATTACCTCAAGATAAATTATTATTAATTAAAGTTTATGATTGTTATATATCAAAAATAATTTTTCTTCTAGTCTCTAAATTGCTTAACTAAGTTGTCAGCTGTTTTATTACTTAACAAATATAATGTTTTTTTTAAAAAACTGCAAATTTTTTTTTTTTTTTTTTTTTTAATTTTCCAGTGTTTACTACAATCTTAATCTATTTACAATTAATTTATTAGTACTATTATTTAAGTGTGTGAGTGTGACGTGTGCGGGAGTGAAGATCCAGTGATCAGTTCCCTATAAGCGTTAGTATTCCTATGTTAGGTCATGCGGTTTCTTGCGGTGAAGACGTCTTGTCTGGCTTTTTTTTGGTACAGAGATCCATGAAAATAAAGATTACAAGAGCAAACAGAGAACATATCATTCTGTACCAAAAAAACTTTCTTTCAGTGAAAAAATGAAAATGTTTGCCTTGGAGTCAGGAGAGAATCAAAATCCAAATAACAAACATAAGATATCAGGAGCCCACGCGATATAGACGCAGTGCATTAAAAAAAACCGATTATACATAACTAAATTAACTAATAAAAGCATTTAATTTAATTTTTCTGAATTATTAACAAATATTTCCTATTCTTAATAAAGATCTCGTAAACCTTGCCGAACTCTCCTAGCACCTTCATATTCATTAGAATGAGACTTTTCTCTAAAGCCTGCAGCAATTAAAGATTTGTCCTTCTGAAATGAATTTCGCTTGTTGACTTTATTTCAGAGCATAAAATATCATCAATATTCTATTTTAAAATTATAAAATTAGGTTTTTATTTAAAGATATCGGAAATTAAATATACCTCTTCTGAAATTTGCCCATTATCATTCAAAAATTTTACAATCCTATTAAAATCAGATTCTTATTCTTTCTTATTATTATTTAAAATTGATTCATTGATCTTTTCAATCTGAAAAATAAATTGATAATTATAATATTACAATTAAATATTATATAAAAATTATTAGTTGTCATTGAACTGGGATGCAAATTACTTACAGCTTCCCGATTAAACGTATGCTTTTTATAGTTTGTAGGATCATTCATTTCTATAACTTAAAATTTCAATAGTTAAATGTGATGCATTCTGCTTAATTGCAAGCCCAACTGCAAACATAATACCCTTTTTCATGAGAATATGTCCTACACTTGTACATTTATTAAATTAAAATAAATATTTATTAAAATATATAAAAAGATTAAAAAATACATACCAGTATCCATGGCAGCTATAACCCCTAAAAAGACAAATAGTAAACAAACTTGACATTTATCAGTGTCAAATAGCACAGGGCGAAAAGTAAAAATTTTTCGCCTTTCAGCGCTACCAATGTTAGAATTCAAAAAACCATGTTCCTGTTGCTAGTTAAAATGATTAGGTTATAATCTAAAAGACCACGTACATCGCGACTTCTGATTGGCTGAGACAAAAAACCACGTTGAAAGAACTAGTTTCTTTTTCTGTGTGACTAGGGTGTTATTCATGCTTTCCATATATTTTATATGGAAACTAAGAGCCGAATCATTGATTCGGAAATATAGTGAATACCCCGCTTTATTGTTTCTTTCTTCAAAAAGGAATTTGAACTTTATATCTGTAGCAAGTTTCAGATAAAATATTTTTTTTTCTTTTTAAATTTTTTTTTTTTATAAACACAAAATTCTTTTTAACGTTTTATTTATTTCGAAATTATGACGTAAATTTTATTGAAATTCTTATCCTTATTTCAAATAATTTAAAATTAACAAAATTTTTATTTAATGGTAAAATAATTTTAGTTTAATTGAAATTCTTAATTTCTCACAATTTATAATTAAAACTTTCTATTTAATGTCAAAAAATTAATTTTTGTTTAAGTAAAATTCTTACTTTCACGCTATTTATAATTTAAAAATTTTCTATTTAATGTCAAGAAAAAATAATTTTAGTTTAATTGAAATTCTTGATTTCACACAATTTATAATAATAAAAAAAGCACAAAAATTTTACTTTACTGTGATATTAATTTTAATTGATTTAAATTTTGTTTATAATTTATAATTTATAACTTTTTTAAGAATTTAAAATTTTAAACTTCTTATTACAAGTGATAGACTTATAGACTGACTGACTTTTCCTACTGTTTACTAATTTTAATTTAAGTTTTTATTTTTGCTTACTTGGGATTAATTTATCGAGAACGGATTTGTTTACTAACTAAATTTATATTTTATATTTTTGTTTACTCAGGATTAATTTATCGAGAACGGATTTGCTTGGGAACGGAGGGTAATATAATATTTGTTTGGGAATGTTGATGGGAATGTGGATGATGTTGTGGATGATGTTGTGGATGACGTAACTCGCGTAATTGAATTTTTGTTCATCGTATAGGCACTGTTCAACAAAAATAAAACATGAGCTTGATTCATGAAAATATTCAGAATGGAGCACGGAACTTACCTAACCACGTGTTGATAGAAAAAGAAACGGTACTTACCTGACCACGTGCTCAAAGCGAGGCTCAATATATTTAGTTTTACCTTATTGTCACCAAATGTATTATTCACTGATAAAAAAGACACTCAGATCAATGCTCAATATATTTAGTTTCACTTTATTATACAATATTATATTAAAACGGTACTTATCTGACCTTGTGTTCCGAGCGATATTCACGATATTGATGTTCACTTAATATACTATATATTTATGAGAGATTATATACCATATATTTATGAGGGAATCAGATCAATGCTCTGAGTTGAGGTTTGTTTAATTTTCAGGTTTTGTCACAATAATGTTTATATTTTTTTATGGAACTCAGATCAATGCTCTGAGTTAAGATCTATTTATGAAGAAGTCGAAAAACACAGTGGCCTGATAAGCAAGTACCTGCTGTTCTGCGTAGGACTGCAGGACTGCGTAGCCATACACTATTGTTATTTTTCTGTGTTCATATGGTCAAGACTACTACCAATTAAAAATGGTAAACGTGTTTGTCTAGAAGAAACAAGAGCAGGAAACAAGAAAAAACTCATTCAAACATTCAAATAATTTATTAAACTTTTTATATTTTTCATTGTTGTTGGCAACTACTCGTCTTCAGCAGTAATGCTTTCTCTCATTAGAGTACTTTATTTTTTTAAAAGAGGTGCAACTAATTTGCAAAGTTCTTTACATGATACTAGGTCCATCCTTAGGCAATGTTTGCATCCAACTCCCTAATAACATTTATTCACAATGCATTTGTAAGCGATTCCTGGGGAGCTATGAATCGATTCTTTTTTCGTCTAATGGGTGGTGGCACACGAGTTGTCATGACATGCATAACTTTTCGGAGGCAGCTTTTCTACTACCTACTGACACACGAGGATGCATTAGTCCAATTTCGGGATGTGTATACATAGAGTCATTAATGGCTGCGTGAATTTTTGACATTTTGCAACCAAAACAAGTGGTAGGGAGTTAATTAGCTTCATTAAAATTATTTTTATGCAGAATTTCGCAGACAATCGAATTTTATTATTTTAGCGAGCAAAGTTCAAGTTCTACAGAAACCTATTATATTAAATGAAATAAAGTTGAAGAAATGACCTTGCCTGTTGTGTTTTACACAATTTTTTGATCAATAGCAATAGTGCATGTGCTGAAGGTGATTTTTATTCTGAATATATTGCGGAAGAAGCTGAATTTATTGAACAACTATCTACGGTGAATAACAGATTTACTAGAGCAAGCGAAATATTAAGAACGACATGGGCAGAATATTTTAACGATGAAGGGAAGCTTTAATATTCCAAAAAATCTGTATATATTGTTACGTTTTGTCCCAACGTTATTCGAAATACAATCTAACTATTATCTTTTAACATTTATTTTGTATCCTATTTATTATAATATAATATTACTTAAATTATACTATCTCTAACTAATTCACTCAATAGTAAGAAACTCCAAACTGACTTCCATTTTTCGGTGACAGCTCTTTATATAGTAAGCTCACAGCCTACTTTGCTGTGAGCCTACTATAATTATATAACACTACCCTCCTCTTTCAAAAATTGATCGTCCCGATCAACGTTCTTCTTACTTTGAATTTTCTCCAAGGTATGGTGCCAATCGGTCAATATTGTAGTGTACTAACAATATATGTGTATAAATTAAAAAAAAAAAAAAAAAAAAAAAAAAAAAAAAAAAAAAACTAATAATTTTGAATAATAATGTACAATTCAAAATATTATTTAAATTGAATTAAATGTCCACATATCCAAGACACAAACAAGAAAAGCTATTCTGAAAAATAAAAAGAATAGGCTTTTTAGCCACGGGATTTAGACCAGTTTGGGTCTTGTGTGTGATGTATATATATATATTGCAATTATATGTAATAATTGCAGCTGTTAGCAATTGAATGCTTTCCCATGGAGCTTGAGCTGTATAGCAAGCTTTCCGTTGCTTTTTCGTGGGAAAGAATTCAATTTCTGATCTAGAACAGTTGAATCTATTGTAAACAAAATTTTGAATACAAAATTGTTGCTGTTCAGATTTGAATTCGAATATAGGATTAAGAATTGTAACCGCTAGATAAATGGGTATATAAGCACTTGAAATTTGTATTGAATTTCAGTGTGGTAATCACTGTGCTAGCCTCTGTTTCGGCATTTTTTGTATTTAGCCTTTTTCGGCAATTTAGCCTAGTTCGGCATCTTAAATAAAGTATTAAAATTAATTATTTGAATTTCAATCATTAATTAAATAACTTAGGCATTATTGCCATTTATATTCAGCCTTCTAGGGCATATTATATAAAAACTTCGGCAGATATTGCCAGTTGTATACTGCCTTCTAGGGCAAAATAATAAAGGAAAACATAACAAACTTCTATATAAAATAAACATATATTACATGGCGACCGTGCAATCATCGAATTTGCGATCATCAAAATCTTTGACATCATCAAGAACATCAAAATCGGCGACACCATCATCAAGATCATCGAAATCTGCGACAACATCATTAAGATCATCAAAATCGACACAAACACTGCATAATCTTGGACAGAAGCCTTATCACCTACTAACAGAAAAAGACAAAATAGGACTAAAACTACCAGCAGCCTTAATAGAGGAACTAAATAACAATCCGAAAGCTGGACCACGACATATTTCTATTGAACAATATAGACAACGACAGGCGAAACGTGAACATCAAGCATCATCAAAACCAACATCAACAGATATACCAGAAAAGCAGAGAGGAGGAAAATTAGTATATATACGTAGAGAACTAGGAGAGCTGCACAGGATTCTGGCTATAACGACTGACAAACACTTGAGGGCAACATTCGTCAAGAAAATAAAGCATCTAGAATTAAGTAGAATAAGGCACATAAACAGACCAAATAAACATTTATTATATTAATCAAAATTAAACAAGTGTGGGGTAATTAATACAACAATAATATTTAAACCACATTTAATTAACAAGAAACATTACTTCACATTTAATTCAATTATCATATTATCATATTAATAACTTATTAAATTATTTTAATAAATAATTATAAAAAATTAATCAAACTTTTCAACAGTAACAACTCACAACAATAATATTTAAACCACATTTAATTAACAAGAAACATTACTTCACATTTAATTCAATTATCATATTATCATATTAATAACATATTAAATTATTTTAATAAATAATTATAAAAAATGAATCAAACTTTTCAACAGTAACAACTCTTAATAATTACTCGGCAGCTATTCAATTACTACTCAACTAAATAATATGAGCAATATGTCAAGCAAGTAAATTCTCAAGGCTTGCTTGACACATTGCTCGCCTACTACGTTGTGCTAAAATACAATAATAAAAAACTTATTTTATATTTTTTAAAATAAATTAAATTATCAATACAGCCGCCACATTACTCCCCCACCAGACGATAATTAAAATCGTCGATAAAATATATTAACTGGTTCATTAAGGAAGAGGTGCAAAACTGACTGACTTTTTTGATTTATTAACAATACCTATATCCTCTATGCAAATAAAACAAGGTTTCAATCTTTCTACTGATATCCTAACCTCCTTATTATTTATTAAAATGGTAAAATAAGCCGGGGAGCGCGCTTTCACTTGGTAAGGGCCATCATAAGGACATTGCAAAGCTTTTTTATTGCCTTCTCTTACAAAAACGTGAGAACAATCCTTTAATTCTTTAAACTTGAAAATTTTATTTTTCGAATGGTTCGAAGGCATGGACGGACGGATATGTGAAAACAAATTACGTAAATGAGCGAGAACTTCACGATGCGAGACTTTTGTTGGATTTTCTTGGATAAAATCTCCAGGAAGTCTGATTGTTCTCCCATAAACTAATTCGGCTGGGGAACCCAAGAACTCTTCACGTAGGGTTGTTCTGAGACCTAATAGAACAAAAGGAAGAACTTTTGTCCAACTCATATCATTATAACTCATTAGCGCAGCTTTTAGGGTTCTATGCCATCTTTCTATACAACCATTAGATTGGGGATGGTAAGCCGTTGTACGATTTCGCTCAAAACCCATGAATTTAGCTAGTTCTTTGAATAGAATCGACTCGAATTGCCTACCCTGATCTGTTATAATTACCTTGGGCACACCAAAACGAGCGATCCATTCCTTGCACAAGACTTGCGCACAAGACTCGGCTGAACAGTCCTTTATAGGGATAGCCTCTGGCCAACGAGTAAATCTATCTATAATAGTTAAACAAAACCTATAATCGTCTGACACTGGCAAGGGACCTATTATGTCCATGTGGATAGTATCAAAACGGTTGGAAACAGGCGCAAAACTATTTGGAAAATTTTTAACATGACGAGAAATTTTACTTCGTTGACAGGCTAAGCAAGCTTTGGACCATTGGTTGGAATCTTTGTTCATTGAAGGCCAGAAAAATTTAGACGTGAGCATTTTGTTCGTGGCCCTAACACTAGGATGAGATAAGTCATGGATGGACTTAAAAACTTTATACCGAAAATCTTTCGGTATGTATGGGCGGAAACGATTCAAAGATGTTTCGCAAGTGATCTCTATGTCTGAACCAAAAACCGGAAATTTCGCAAATTTAACGGAGTCTGTACTTGGAATATTTAATAAATATTCATCAAACTGTTGCGCTTTGGCAATAGTTTCAAAATTTAACGACGAAGGACATTTGATTTCGAGAACTCGAGATAGCGTATCAGCAACAACATTTTGCTTTCCAGATACATGCTGAATGTCTGTCGAAAATTGCCCTATGAAATCCAAATGCCTAAACTGTCTAGGCGATGCTTTGTCTGGATTTTGATTAAACGCAAAAATGATGGGCTTATGATCTGTAAAAATAGTGAAATTCTTGCCTTCTAATTCCCCTCGAAAATATATAATGCCTTTATATATGGCCAATAGTTCGCGATCATAAGTGCTGTATTTCTTTTGGGCGGTATTTAATTTAACCGAAAAGAAACCTAAAGGCTGCCAAGATCCCTTATAGAGCTGATGTATTGCTGCACCTATTGCTACATCTGATGCATCCACAAAAATTGCTAAAGGTAGAGAAGGATCTGGAAAATTTAGAAGAGTTGTATTGTAAAGCTGTTTTTTAACCTCTTCAAAAGATTGGATCGCATCACTATTCCATTCAATCTTTTTGTTACCGTCTTTTTTATTACCTTCTAAGAATTTATTTAATAATAATTGGTGTTTTGCCGCGTTTGGTAAGAAACGCCTATAAAAATTATTCATGCCCAGAAAACGTCTGACTGAGTCCTTTGACTGTTTCTGGACGATTGAAATTTTTAATAGCCTTTACCTTGTCAGGGGATGGTTTAATACCATCAGCGCTAACAAAATGGCCTAGAAAATTTAAACTTGATTTTAAAAACTGGCATTTTTCCAAGTTAATAACCAAACTATATTCTTGAAGACGCTTAAAAATTAAATCAAGATGAGCTAAATGCTCTTCTTCAGAGCTCGAAGCGATAAGAATATCATCCAGATAAATAAAACAGCATGACAAATCTTTGAAAATCCAATTAACAAACCTTTGAAAGGTTTAAGCAGCGTTGCAAAGACCGAATGTCATACGGTTGAACTCAAAAAGTCCGAATGGTGTGCAAATTGCAGTTTTCGGAACATCTTCGGGTTCAATGGGTATCTGATGATACGCTTTCTTGAGGTCTATTGCGGAAAATATTTTACAGCCACGAAGGTTATGGACGAAGTCATGAATTAATGGAACAGGATATCTATCAGGTACCGTTCTAGCATTAAGCTGCCTAAAATTACCACAAGGACGCCAATTACCATCTTTTTTTTTAACAAGATGGAGTGGAGAGGACCACGGACTGCTCGAAGGTCTACAAATGCCTTGCTGTAAAAGAAAATTAAATTCCTGTTTGGCCGCAAGTAACTTTTCTGTGGATAATTTCCTAACTTTCGACACCACGGGGTTGCCATGAGTAAGGATTCTATGTGTTACTGCATGTTTAACTTCTTTTTGAAAACCAGAATCTGTAACAATCTCTGGCCATTTCTGCAACAAATTTATTATACGAAAATCCAAAGATTCATCATAAATCAAAGACAAAACTGCACTTGAGCCTATGCTAATTTTACCAATTGAATTCAGTGAAGTTAAAGGATCTATAAGCATTTTTTTAGATAAATTGATAAGTAAACCATAATGGCAAAGAAAATCTGCGCCAAGAATGGGGTTATCTATATCAGCAATTACAAAATTCCAAACGAAGCTTCTACGAAGTCCTAAATCTAAAGTCAGCGCTTTTCTACCATAAGTGTTTATTTTTGAATGATTTGCAGCTAGAAGTTTATAACTAGAAGGTGGAAGTCTTCCAGTAGAAGGTGCTGGAATGACCGAGATATCAGCCCCAGTATCTATTAAGAAATTTTGTTTGGATGTACGATCGAAAATATGTAAGCGGCTTGTTGATTTTCCCCTTGCAACCGCCGCTTGAGTTGATGGGACTTTTAGTTTTTTTGGATTGAAACAAACGAACAAGGCTTAATACATTTATTAGCCTTAATTCCAAAATTGGCATGATACCAACATAAATTGGATTTCTCTTCCAAATCTTGCCCTTTTGGACAATTTTTCGACCTTGAACGCGATCTAGAGCGAGAATATTTAAACCGTTGTTGCTTCGAAATATTTTTTTCTAATTCTTCTAATCTATTGATTACCAATTTTAGTTGGTTCTTAATTGAATTTTCGGAATTTGCTTCATCTTCATATGAAAAAAACTTTGGGCTTACTGTAAATCTCAGTAATTTTATCCGCACATTTGGCTAACTCATTTAAAGATCCCGGGTTACATGACAGAATTGCCTGTACATTCTCAGGCAAACGCTGCAGCCAGAGGGAACGCAAAAGTTCCTCTGATACCTTATCTCCCCCTAATTCTCTCATTTCTCTCAGAAACTGGGAAGGCTGCCGATCTCCTAGACTAAGATCACTCAGCAATTGATTTAATTTGGATATTTCACTGGCCGATAGCCTTTGAATTAAACTTGATTTAAGATTAGTGTAGGGTTCATCTGAGCCAGGATCTTTAATTACATCACTAACTACGCGAAAAATATCCCCGTCTAACGCTGTAAGGACAAAATTAAATTTTGTTTGCTCGGAAATTATTCCTGCTAGGGCAAATTGGGCCTCTAACTTAGTGAACCAAAGAAGTGGGGAGCTTCTCCAAAATGGTGGAGGCTTTATTGAAACTACCGAAACAGCAGGTGTAACGTCCCCTACATTCATATTGTTACTTTAGCACAACGTTTACAAATTATTATATATAAAAAAATATTTTTAAATATTATTATTTTGAAATAAGGTGTAAAAACTACCAAACTACAATAACAACTACAACTATCAAATTATTTAAAATCTAGGAGTCTTAAATAAATTTATACCTATGATGTTGGTTGTTCTCTGCAAACGTTGTTTGATAAATTTGTTTGATGTCAAGTTGAAATCTTGATACTTGAGTCTGTTGACTTTCTTAAAGATGGCTTCTTAATAAATTCGTCGATATCTTCTTTAACAATTGTTGGAAATTGCTCTTCTGTCGGACTTAAAGCCGACTGTCGGGGTCACCAATATGTTGAGAGTTGAATTTTGTTGTTTTCTGTCGGGATCATCAACTGCGAATGATTCGCCGATGATAATTTTTTTTTTTTTTTTTTTTTGGTTGGAGTCACCAATATGTGGTGACTTATTGCTCCTTGTCGGGTTCACCAATTTGTGGTGTAATTAATACAACAATAATATTTAAACCACATTTAATTAACAAGAAACATTACTTCACATTTAATTCAATTATCATATTATCATATTAATATCTTATTAAATTATTTTAATAAATAATTATAAAAAATTAATCAAACTTTTCAACAGTAACAACTCACAACAATAATATTTAAACCACATTTAATTAACAAGAAACATTACTTCACATTTAATTCAATTATCATATTATCATATTAATAACATATTAAATTATTTTAATAAATAATTATAAAAAATTAATCAAACTTTTCAACAGTAACAACTCTTAATAATTACTCGGCAGCTATTCAATTACTACTCAACTAAATAATATGAGCAATATGTCAAGCAAGTAAATTTTCAAGGCTTGCTTGACACATTGCTCGCCTACTACGTTGTGCTAAAATACAATAATAAAAAACTTATTTTATATTTTTAAAAATAAATTAAATTATCAATACAGTCGCCACACAAGTAAAATTAACACAAAAAATTTTTTTTTTTGAATTAAAATGTATAAAACCTAATATTACATGGCATTACATTTTACTTAATTGAATAAATTGAATTGGGTCATTTTCTCTTTCTTCACCTTCACAAAAACAATTAAAATATCGAACTCATACCTGAATTAAAACATTGTAGGATTTTCTGACAGATGAATGAAATAAATGAAACTTTGGTCAACTTAGAAAAATTGTTAGACACCTTTAAAAAAAACCCTAATAGACAGTTCACCGCGAAAAGTATATTAAAAAAGAAAGTTAATCTCAAACAACTAAGCGTAAGATTCAAAGAGCTTATCCAAGCAGCAACCTTAAAAGAAAGAGAACTAGAAGAAATAACGCGAAGCTTCGAATACAATTATACTAAAACTTTTAGCATAATTGACAAATATATTAAAGATTATATGCTAGAGGACGGCTCTGAATCTGAATACGAAGAAGCAACCTACGGAATAAACAAAATGGCTACAGCAAATTTTGATTTGCTAGCCGCCATCAAGATTATACCTCAGTTCAATGGAGATCCTCGCGAAACAGAGAATTTTTTAAAAATTACTGAGCTATACCATGACACATTGAACGAAGAAGGTAAAACAAAACTGATTGACTTTATATGGTGCGCAAAAATTACTACGAAAACCAAAACTAGATTAGCTGCTTATACAGCACCAAACACTCTAGTAGAGTTTAGAAATAGAATACAAACAACTTTTAAGTTAAATAAGACTCCCCAAGGAATACATGGACAACTGTCGACAATAAGACAAAACACTTTATATGTTAAGGAATTTGCAGATAAAATTGCATTGCTAGTTGCAGATTTAAATTCTATATTAAATAAAAAAGGAAAAGACAAATTAATTCACAATAATCGATTAAAATTAAAACACAAACATTGTAACATAAAAACATAAATATTGTAACATAAAACCATAACATTGTAACATAATTAAGAAACAAAACACGAAAATGTATAAACTAATAACATAAAACAAATAGGATAAGACACTCATTGAATTCATGAATTAGTATATTTACATAATTTTTTCGCTTTTAAAAATAATTTTTCTTAAATTTAAATTATTTTAAGCTAGGGGTTAGGGTGTAGTGTACTAACAATATATGTGTATAAATTAAAAAAAAAAAACTAATAATTTTGAATAATAATGTACAATTTAAAATATTATTTAAATTGAATTAAATGTCCACATATCCAAGACACAAACAAGAAAAGCTATTCTGAAAAATAAAAAGAATAGGCTTTTTAGCCACGGGCATTTAGACCAGTTTGGGTCTTGTGTGTGATGTATATATATATATTGCAATTATATGTAATAATTGCAGCTGTTAGCAATTGAATGCTTTCCCATGGAGCTTGAGCTGTATAGCAAGCTTTCCGTTGCTTTTTCGTGGGAAAGAATTCAATTTCTGATCTAGAACAGTTGAATCTATTGTAAACAAAATTTTGAATACAAAATTGTTGCTGTTCAGATTTGAATTCGAATATAGGATTAAGAATTGTAACCGCTAGATAAATGGGTATATAAGCACTTGAAATTTGTATTGAATTTCAGTGTGGTAATCACTGTGCTAGCCTCTGTTTCGGCATTTTTTGTATTTAGCCTTTTTCGGCAATTTAGCCTAGTTCGGCATCTTAAATAAAGTATTAAAATTAATTATTTGAATTTCAATCATTAATTAAATAACTTAGGCATTATTGCCATTTATATTCAGCCTTCTAGGGCATATTATATAAAAACTTCGGCAGATATTGCCAGTTGTATACTGCCTTCTAGGGCAAAATAATAAAGGAAAACATAACAAACTTCTATATAAAATAAACATATATTACAATATGCACCACTTTAAATTTAGACTTTGGATTTTTCTGAATCCTATAGACAACGTCGTTTAACTTTGTTATGATTTTATAAGGGCCCTCCCAATGTTGCATTAGCTTCGGTGATCTTCCTTTCTTTCGATGTGGATTATATAGCCATACTTTCTCTGATTCAGTGAATTCTGTTGCGTTACTACTAAGGTCATACCGAGTTTTCATTCTATCTGTAGCTATCTTAATCCTTTTTCTTGCTAGTTGATGAATATTCACTAATTTATGACGGAGGTCATCTACATACTCTGGTAAATTTTCTTGTTTGTTGGGGGGAATATCAAACTTAATTTCGCTTGGCAGCCGTATTTCCTTACCAAATAAAATGTTCGCAGGAGAGTAGCCTGTTGTTGAATGTATTGCAGATCTATAAGCGATCAGAAAGAGAGGGATGTAAGAATCCCAGTCTTGTTGGTGTTCACCCACCATTTTCTTCAAATGCTCTAGCAGAGTTCGATTAAAGCGTTCAACCATACCATCTGATTGTGGATGCAGAGGAGTTGTCCTTGTCTTCTTAATATGCAATAATTTGCATAAGCTTTGAAAAATGTCGGATTCAAAATTCTTTCCTTGGTCCGAGTGAAGCTCACAAGGTACCCCAAATCGACTGACCCAATTTGTTACACTCCTTTTTGTTTCTTCATTGGGCCTTTACTGGCCGTGCATTGTGTACACTTTCGACACCATTCTGCTACATCTTCTCTCATTTTAAACCAATAAAACCTTTCTCGAACCTTCTCCAGAGTCTTGTTTTCTCCAAAGTGTCCTCCTGATACACCATCATGCAACTCTTTAAGAACATCATCTACTTTTACCCTAGGAACTAAAATCTGCATTTTAAAAAATTTTCCATCAGCTGCTTCCCATTTTCGTTTCAGTAACCCATTTTCAATAACTATTGATTTCCATTGAGCCCAATAACCTTTCAAATTTTCACTTCTATTTGAAATTTTACACCAATCTGGACGCTCACCTTTCTTTTTCCATTCCATGATTAAAGACATATCTTCATCTTCGTGTTGTAACTTACAGATTTCATCAATACTCCAGCCATCAGTAGCTTTTACCATAATCCTTAACACTGGCTTCTGAGTTTTAGCTTCTACTGAGGTACAGTATTTACAGTCAACCCTACATGGTCGACGAGATAAAGCATCAGCATTTTTGTGTAAGCTTCCTTTTCTGTGGCTAATTTCAAAATCATATTCCTGCAAGCGCTCTATCCAGCGTGCTATCTGGCCTTCAGGATCCTTGAAATTCAATAACCACTTCAGCGATGCATGGTCTGTTCGTAACAAAAACTTAGGTCCATACAAATACTTGTGAAAATGTTCCGTAGCCTTGACTATAGCCAATAACTCTCTTCGAGTAACACAATAATTCCTCTCAGCTTTTGACAATCTTCTGCTAAAATAAGCCAGTACTTTTTCCTTTCCGTCTATATTTTGTGACAGGACACCACCAATTCCTGTGCTACTAGCGTCAGTGTCCAATATAAACGAGGTTCCTTGTTTTGGATAGCTCAGGATAGGTGCTTTACAAAGTTCTTCCTTTATTCTCTCGAAACTACTTTGGCATATGGGTGACCATACAAATGATTGCTTTTTCTCTGTTAATTGATGCAAGCTCCCAGCAATATCTGAAAAATTTTTTATAAATTTCCGATAATAGGTTGCTAATCCCAAAAAACTCTGCAACTCTTCTTTATTCCTAGGGACTGGCCAATCCCTTACTGCATCCACTTTTCTTGGATCAGTTTCAATACCTTCTTCAGATATTATATGTCCTAAGAATGGAACGTGTTTTCTAAATAATTGACATTTCTTAGAATTTAGCTTCAAACCAGCTTGTTGTATTCTTTTAAATACCTCACATAAGTTTCTGGCATGTTCATCAAAAGATTTTCCTACTACAATGATGTCATCCAGATACACTAGACAAGTGATTCCTATCAATCCTCGCAGAACATTCTCCATTAACCTCTCAAAGGTTGCAGGTGCATTACACAATCCAAATGGCATTACTTTGAATTGCCAAAGCCCATTACCTATGGAAAACGCTGTTTTTTCTTTATCTTCCTGAGCAAGCTCTACTTGCCAATATCCACTTTTCAAATCCAAAGTTGAAAACCACTTAGACCCTGAAAGTGTATCCAAGGTGTCATCAATCCTAGGAAGTGGATAGCTATCTCTCTTCGTAATATGGTTGAGTCTTCGATAATCGACACAAAAACGACTGCTACCATCCTTTTTCTTCACTAACACTACTGGCGACCGCCACGGACTATTCGATTCTTCAATAATTCCTTCTTCTCGCATTGACTCAATCATCCTTATAGCCTCCAATTGCTTTGCCAACGGAACTCTTCGGTATACTTGCTTAATAGGTCCATTACTGTTTGTAATAATTCGGTGTTTCACCAAACTTGTGCGTCCATAATCTAGATCATTTTTTGCGAACACTCCAGAAAAATGATCAACCAGACTCCTTGCTTGTTCATGCTGATGACTACTAAGCACCCCTTCATCAGACATGATGAATTTTACTTCAGCGGATTTGCTCAATCCAAAACTCAATGGAAAGTAATGAATACCACACTGCATGATTCTATCCTTAAGTCGAGACCAAGTATACAACTGTCTGTTATGTCTGCTACCAAAAATCTTTGGAGAAATTGCCATTTACCCAGCGTAATTTTCCGTACAACTTCCCCATAAACATTAGCCAAACCTCCTGTTGCGGTCCTTAGTTCCCAATTTCCTTTTTTTTTATACATTCATCTTGTACAAGATTTGACCTTAGAATGGATTTTGAAGCGCCTGTATCCACTATGATGATAATATTCGTTTCATTAATTTTTCCTCTTACACCTAAGCTTCCATCTATTTGTCGTATTCCAGCAATACTGACAGTTTTTCTTGAGGCGTCAGCATCAATCCCCAATTTTCGCCTCCAAAAATTGGTGATTCCTAGTTTTCCGGCTGCTCTCGTCACTCTTTCCGACTTGCATCTTTGCCACTTACTTTACAAGTCTTCCATTCATCCGCTTTACAGTGTTTCTGTATATGACCCTTTTTTCCACAGCTCCAACACATGATTTCCTTTTCTTTTTTAGAAAGATTCCTCATCCACTCTTTATTAGAAACAGCCTCATATACTCGAGCTGTGTTTCGTGATGCCTGTTTTGCTGCTTTGTAAGACGTTAGGTCACTCACTGTTACCAAGCTATGACCATTCTGGTTAATTGATTCGTTTTCAACATCGCCCTGTGAAAAATCCTGTGGTTCCATTATTTCCTTTAACTGTCTTAACAATTGCGCTTTTGTGCCTGTAGTAACTCTTCCTCTCTTCTTTAATTCTTCTTTTAATTCCGCAACTGTTAAAGCTTCCATTAGAAATAAATCCCACTTCTGACACCAATGTTACGTTTTGTCCCAACGTTATTCGAAATACAATCTAACTATTATCTTTTAACATTTATTTTGTATCCTATTTATTATAATATAATATTACTTAAATTATACTATCTCTAACTAATTCACTCAATAGTAAGAAACTCCAAACTGACTTCCATTTTTCGGTGACAGCTCTTTATATAGTAAGCTCACAGCCTACTTTGCTGTGAGCCTACTATAATTATATAACAATATTAAGGATTACTAATCTATTATGTAATAAAAGAAAATCTTGAGCTAATATATATTAAAACAACTTTAAATATTTAACAATTAAATTTTTTGTACTTACAATTGAAGCAGTTTATAGTACATATACCTTTACCTAACGAACTAAATATATTTGGAAATTTATCTAGAAAATTTCTTTAAACATATGGTCCAAACTATTTTGCAAGGTTCTAAAGGAAAATCGATTTAAATGCAAAAGGCTTATCTTGCAAACGTGTTTTTTATTCTCGGAACTGTATCAGTACTTTACTTATATATTTTAAGAGAAAATTGTAATATAATTCTATTATTTTAATTATATTTTTATATATTTTATTATACTTTAAATAGTTTCATTATAAGACATTTTTATATCCACACCTATAAAATTTAACTTTGCAAATGTACCAAATGTAAATCACACATACTATAAATGTATACGCAAAATTTTATTTAAAATTATATATATATATATTAATTTTCCAAACGCCCCAATATATGCAATTAAATTTCATAGTGAGTCATTACACCCATGAGCTAAATATTTTAATTTAACATTTTTATAAAATATAATTTGTTAATTTTGCAAACTAAAAACTTATAGATATGATGAAACTGAAATTTTGAAATAAGGGGCATTATACTCACCTTCCGTGGGAATAATTTTTAGTAAGCAAATTTTATAACAATCCAATGACTACAAAAAGAAGTCCATTGGATATAGAGTAGTTAGTATAATTCTGTACTAGCTAGTATTGTTTCGTGTTTGTAATAAGCCCTAATTGGCTAACAGTGTAAATAATTCTATTATACTACCAAGCCCTAATTGGGAGGTGAGAAAATAGAAAATGAAAATTTATTAATATAGTTGTTAGCCCTAATTGGCACCTTATAATAAAATATTATTATTAAAATTTAAACTAACTTATTTTCATTTCAATGTTAGCTTTTTAGCCACTCTCAGGTATGCCCTTCAAGGTAACCCTTAACCTCTTTCAAATTTATTTGTGAACTAGCGTTATAAATATATATAGATATATATACATATATGTTTATAGTGTGGACAGAGATCTTTGGACATGCTTCGAAAATTAATACATGGCGATCCTGCAACCCGGACCACATAGAATATGGCTAAAAAAATGGCACTCTAAAATACTACAAAGGAATAGACGATTGAGGGAGGTAATCGACGAATTTGAAGCAGTGGAGGAGCAGCTCAACTTCTTGGCTGAAATTTTACAACAAGAATAAACATAAAATTTAAGAAAAAAAAAATGTTCAAATAAATTACAAAAAAAAAAAAAACTTTGTTTTATATCTTAGTGATTATAATATTAGAGATTGGTGAAATTATCTTTTAACTTATAATAGGCAGTAGAAACACAAAAGAAGAAGTGATTATAGCCCAATCAGCTCCAGGAAATATTTTCCATTACAAAACGTCCCTGATAACTTTCGGGATCATGATTTTAATTATAATAGCAATATATTATTTAAATAATCTCTTGACAGCAATAAAGATAGTACCACAATTAAATGGTAACTATAAGGAAATAGAAAACTTCTTGAAAATAGCAGAGCTATACTATGAATCCTTGGACAACGACGGAAAAACGAAATTAATTGATTTTATATGGTGTGCTAAGATAGATCAAAAACTTACGGCAAGTAAATTTTATAGTACATTGAAAGCAATTTTAGACCTGTTTCAGTATAAAGGGGCACTCCGACTTCCCGAAAAGTTGAGTTCTCAACCTTAAACGAATTCGTTATTCATTAATTTCTATTTTTAATTAAAAAACTTACGCATTACCATGATCTCCGACTATTTAAATATAACAACGTTGAGTAAAGTGAATTATTTAATAATTCCACAGCTTTAACTGCATTCTCTATTATAATCATTAACAACTTAGTCTGTGGTTCAACGACTAAAAGAATGCCACGCAATATTTCTTTATTTTCGTCAGATAATTCTTTTGCTGCATTCATATTTAAATCGTTTTAATTAATTTTAACAAAATTATTCACAAAAACCTTCACTTTAATGACAGTGGAACTTTTGAGAAATGAAACGTTAACTAACAGTGCTGGGGCTTTGTAAACACCTTTTTTTATATAAACTCAATCGCTGATAGTGTTTTGCTGATAGTGGCCTCTGTAAACATGCTATTACTACCAATGTAAGAAAACTAAATTAGTATAATACCAACTTATATATGAGCTGTTATACTCTTATAAAGTGTTATATTTAATGTAAATCTGCAAACATTACACTTAAAGAATACAAATGAAAACAAATTGAATTTAACATAAAAAAAACATAATTACATTATAACACGTTTTACTTGTTTTTTTAAAAAAATTAAAAACATATTTAAATTAAACTAAAAATTACATTTTCTTATTTCTATCCCACTAACAAAAGTATAACCTAAATCAATCTGTCATTTTAGCTATTATATTAAACTTCTATGCGGTAAAATGTATAAAATCATGAATTGCTAACGGCTGCATTCTGCGAAATCAAATTGGAAGCGATTCAGCGACGATTATTTTAGCTTCTGATGCGAAATTTGACGCTGGATAGTTCCAGTGTGTCGACGCAGATTTTTCCGCTTATTACAAATTTAACAGGGGAAGGGAAATTCAGTGAATTTGTCCGGTTGTGTAGAACCCCCTGTAAGTAATTTACAAATATAGCTTCAATTTTAAATTTTGAACAATGACAGATGTAAAATGTCAAAACAACATTCGTATATATTATAGCCGGCTTACACCAGCAAACAAAACCATTGTGTGGGAACCCCTATTGCATGCTTTGTATGAAAATTTCAGACGAAACTACTTCTGCAGTGTGGTTTCCAGACTGTCTTTGAAAAGTAGTTTCCGTAGCTTTGTATAATAACGAAGTTCAAAATATTTTCGAAGTCAGATTTCGCAATTGCTATTTGCAAGTGAAATCTGTTAAAAAATAAAACAACTTTCTTTTCATATTGAAAAAAAAATCATAGAATGGAAAAATAAAAAGTTTTTATTAACTGAAAATTACACTCCTTCATTTCATGGTATTCATTCATACAATTAATATTTTAAAAAAACATTAATAGTTACTTTTTAGTTTTCGCGCTTTCAACAAAATTCTATTCAAAATATAAAAATGTTAATAACTGTGACCACAGAAATAAAATGAAAATTTTTAATTGGATTAAGTATTTCGAATCAGTTCCAAATAAAAAATATAAATAAAATTGTTCAACAATGGTGTTCTCCCTGTAAAGTTATATGTAATGCACAACAAAAACTTTAAATAGTTTTCTAGGAATTATCTGTGGCTTTGACATAATGAAAAATTACTAATAACACTAATCAAATTTTTTTTATGTTAGAATAGAACACAAAAATAGTATAATTTCCCGATAATCCCCTTTAATTTAGGATTCTTTTTTAATTTCGAAAAGTGGCTACAAACTCTCTACTGTTTATACGTTTCGGCCATAACTTCGAAAAGTTATGTTATGACGACTCGTTAATTAAATGATCAAACAAATAATTTAATTAATTTTAATAATTTTAATAATTTTAATAATTTTAATAAATTATTATACAACTGGAAGTACAAAAACGTAATAGATTTGTACTTTTGCCCTAGGGCAGTTGAACGGTATACAGAATTAAAAAACAGTCGAGATTTATTACTTTTTCGATATTTCAGTAAAAATGTCAACGTCAAATACCGAAGAGAATTTCCATTTGTATATTTGAATTAAATAATTTGTATTTTAATCCAAATATTTTTATATTTTAAAACTATTCAATAAATTGTGTGAATTATGAAACAATCACAACATATTTTAACGGTATTATTCTTGTGTCTATTATGGTATATTGTATCATCTAGCAATAATGTAATTGGGAAACTTGTTCTCAGTGAGTTTCCTTATCCAATGACGTTGACCATGATCCAGTTAACGAGTATTACTGCATATAGCGGACCATTATTTAGTATTTGGGGTATACGCAAATATACAAGCATGACATGGAAATATTATTTGAAAATTATAATACCCTTGGCACTAGGGAAATTTTTCGCATCAGTTACGTCCCATATATCTATTTGGAAGGTACCAGTTTCTTATGCTCACACTGGCAAGTATTAAAATATACCTCAAAATTTTTCTGGAACTGTGTGGAAAACTTAAGTATATTATACAGCAAAGAGCTCAGAAATGAAGTCTCAGAGGAATAAAAAACTATTTATACGTAGAAAACCAAAAGTAATTGTTTATATCATTAAATTGAAATATGTTATACGAATATCTTTTAAATGTCATTTGCGTAGTAATTAATCAAACAGTTTCTTTAATTTGTGTTTATAACGTTGCAACGGCATAATTTGTGTTTATAATTTCTTTCGTGTTAAAAATGTAAATTATATAGATTTCCGGTTTTGTACAATAAGCCCATATAATAGATACTTAAATGTAAAAAAGCGATATATATTGAAGAAAAAATTAATAAAATGTATGAATGATGATGGTGAATGGGGAAAAAAAAGATTGGATAATTTTGAATTAAGGACTTGAAAATTTTTCTAAGAAAATGTAAAAAATTAAGCCCATTTTGTACAATAAGCCCATTTTGTACAATAAGCCCATATAATTGATACTGAAATGTTTAATTAATTAAAAAAGAACAAAAAATTAATAAAATGTATGAATGATGATGGACAACGTAAAGCACCTGGTTAGAAATTTTACAGCCCAAACAACAATAAATTCGGTAGACAGCAATCCATAGAGAAAGAAAAATTTAATTTTATCCGCCTTTTAATTTTTTTAAATTAAAACACGGTTTTTTGCTTTTTCATAACAAACACACAAACTAAGCTTAGTTATTTTTGAAAAGGTTTAATTTGAAAACAATGGTGAGAATAACATAAGTTATTGCAATATTACAAGTTCCCCAAGTACTTATTTCTTCATAGAAGACAGTTAGCATTTTACAAAAGACTAATATTTCATAGGAACAGTCTTGATAATCTGAATAATAAAATGAAACCAATCACTATATGTGAGTTTATTTTTAAGGAAATTTTCAACCCAATAACTCAAAATTTGAGATAATTACTTTGGGTAAATAAGGCTGCAAGTCATTCTATTAGCAGCTATAGGGACAATAATTACTATTTTTATCTTTGCTTAAGCAAAATATATTTTTTCTGCCAACATACTAATATAATATGTTTTATATTTATAGTCAAATAAAATGTTTTTCACTTTTATGAGTGCAACTAACTCTAAAAACCACCTGACTTCAATTTAATCTTAAATAAACAATTATTTATTTTAGTTAAAGCAACAATGCCCTTGTTTACGGTTATTCTTTCACGAATAATCTTTAAAGAACAACAAACATTATCCGTGTACTTAAGTTTAATACCAATTGTTTGTGGTGTTGGAGTGGCTACATTAACTGAAATATCTTTTGATATGATTGGTCTTATTAGCGCATTGATATCAACAATGGGATTCTCTTTACAAAATATATTTTCTAAAAAGGTATTGATCTTTATAAAAATTGTGTTGAAATATATATTAAATGTAATAATATTAATAATTTCAAAATTTAAGGTACTAAAGGACACAGGTATGCATCACCTACGACTTTTATATATTCTCGGACAATTAGCACTTTTAATGTTTCTACCAATTTGGTTATGTGTAGATTGTCATAATGTTTTAAGTCATCCAGGAATTGTAAGTAAGAATACTCCCTCCATTTTGTTAATTCCTTCTAGGGTTGGTCTATGGTCTGCTGTTTCCTAAAACTGGCGACACTTCAATATATGAATATGAAGTTTTTTCTCACTTTTATTTTATTTCCTAATAATATAAATTAATGTAATTTTTTTAATGAAGTATCTTCTCCATATTCTCCGATAATGATTGCCATTTGTAAATTAATAACATTTTTTTTTAATTTCAGAAAAATTTAGATCCCAAAATTTTAGGACTATTGTTTGCTGATGGCTTGTTGAATTGGTTGCAAAATTTAATCGCTTTTAGTGTACTTTCACTTGTAACCCCTTTGACTTATGCAGTTGCTAGTGCATCAAAAAGAATTTTCGTAATTGGAGTATCTCTTATTATTCTCGGAAATCCTGTTACATGGATAAATTTAATGGGTATGATGGTTGCAATATTCGGTGTACTTGGTTATAATAGAGTAAGTAGAATTTTAAAAATATTTAAATAAATAAATGCACAAAGAGAATTATTTTTTTATTTATTTATCTTTTAATTTCAGGCTAAGCAACTATCACATCATAAAAAAGAAGTACTATTACCATACACAAATAATATGTGGAATACTTATGATCCATTACAGCTTCCAAATTCAACATATTTAAATGGAATAACATACAGTAATGGCCATTTAGCCAATGGATATAAATCAATTAAAAGCAATATCTTATTAAAAGGTTCAAGTAATTCTAGTCATAATAAATTACTTTTTGTATAGTTAAAACACGTATAAAAAAATTGTTAGATAGACAATTGCAAATTGTAAGGAGAATTTCGACATAAATTTTTTATAACTCTAAAGGGAAATTTATATGATTTAATTTTATACCATACGCATCCTATTGCGTAAAAATTCTTATTTTTATCACATTTAAACTTTGCATAAAACTTTCAATGTATAAAACTCTATCGGGTAATCCCCATTTAATGAATGAAAAGCATGTACTTAATGATACTATAATATCGAATCCTAGAAAAATTGGTAAAATATTCATTTATTAATTGTATTGAACATATTGTCTTTATAAAATTTTACATGTGACCAAGTATACAGCGTACAGTATAAGTATACAGCGTATATGTGTTTTTTAAATTTCTAGAATTATATCTTCTATTTTATATAGAAAACTACTTAGGAAGCTTTACATTAATAAATAAGTAGCTTTTAAGTATATACGTTATTAACAAACATACACGGAAAAAAAAATACGGGTGGCAAGTAAATATATTTGATTGTTGAGTATATAATTTACTTCAATTTACTAGAATTGAGTATTTAAATTATTGACTCAAGAATTATTTTCTTGATTCAAGTACATCGAAAATCAAGTAAGAGCGTTTACTTGGAAACCAGACTTTTTTTCATTGTAAGCCCATGTTCGAATGTTCTACGAGAACGTCCATGTTTTAATGACAAAAATAAAGATCGCGTTAAAAATAGTTAAGCTCCATAAAGTGATAAGCTCAGGTGTCTAGAATACTTCACGCATAATAAAACGTCTACTTCAAATTAAAAAAATTCCATAAACGGGAATTATTAATACGAATATTTTTTTCTTAACCTACATTAGTATTATTTATTTATTTTTTTTATTATTTACTTCATAAGAAATTTTGTCGGTTTTCCAGAAGCTTACGGAACTTGGGGCTAGAACTTTACGAGGCTTGTGTCGCGTATTAGAGGTGTTTATTTTGTTTTCAATGTATAGTCTGTAAATACGCATTATGTGTATTGGAATCATATTGGGAATTAAAACTTCAAGATAATCGCATGAAGTAAATATGTACTAAGATTTATCAAATTCTTTTTTCTTTGTTTTATTTTTATTCATGTATTCTATACTACACCGTATTAGTCAGTCTGCGTCTAATATGGGGAGTATTATTTTTTAAAGTTGATATTAGTGTCCATAATAAATGGTTTCTCTTTTTAAGTTATTTGTTTCCAAAAAATACTTCAGAAAGAAAGTTAGGGAAAACCAGTGTGAAATAAGTCACACGAGAAACAAACAAACAATTATTCGTGGTCATGAAACTGAGAAGAAAGAAAGTGTATTTGATGAGAATCGTAAAATCGCACAAAAATGCTGGGTGTGAATGGGAAAATGAACATTACAGATGCACAAGATCATGCTGCAATATATGCAGTTCATTCTCCCATTCATTCTCACCAAATGTGCACCAATGTGCACACCCAACATTTTTTTGCGATTTTGTCGTGATTCATTGTGTTGTGGTCGTTGATGTCCGATTTTTGAAAACAAATACCACAGGTGGTGCAATCAGTTAACTCCGTTTAGTGGTTGTTAACACAATGTTCCTTCAACGTCTTGCATTCAAAGAATTGCATATTGCAATATAGACAAGTGATTTCGTCGTTGCTCAGATGTATTTGGATATGTTCGATGGCGTTGAATCTATTTTTAAAAATACTTCACAATTTATTAAAATAAATAAGGAAATTTTACCTTCAGTAAACCTCTTTCTAAAACATTTACACTCGTATCTCTCCTTCCCACTTTTATGCGTCCGCATGTGGACCACGAATAATTTTCTGTTCCTGCTTTTCGTGTTACATATTTCACTCTGGTTTTTCTTTATTACTGTGTGTAGCTTTTCCTTATTCTCCTGAAGTTATGATGGTAATCTGTTTTGTAGCCGCAGTCACATTCGATTTTGGTGGGCGCTTTTTACATGTCGGTTTATTTGGGAGATTTGACTGAACTTTTTCCCACACATTGGGCATGTTGGTGAACTCGCTTCAACAACTTCGTATGTAACAATTTCAACTCCATAATTTTCTTCCGGATTTAATGGTGTTAAAGATCTTTCTAAATTATTTGAATTAGAACATGGTGTATCAGGACGTGTTGGTGTTCTAATATAATTATTGAATTATCTGAATTTATAGTTTGCGGTAAATTTGATTATTTTTGTGTTGTTAAATGTTTAAATCTTAAACGAATTGAATCTACAACATCAAGTAAATTTTTAGCATCCATAGTCAGAATATGAGCTGCTGATAGCATACTTTTTCTATATTCAACATCTAATGTTGTATCATTATATTGTTGAGCCAATCTCAAAATAACTGGAAAAATAAATGAAACAGGATATTCACATTGAGGCTGGTATCATTCAATTTCAGGGTAAGCGGAGGTGAAATGTAAGACGGAGTTTCGCAAATTTCGAAAAAATTTTTACCCCTTCCTGAGGCAGAAATATTTCTGCCTCATGCTTGGCATCTTACTAATATACATTTATATATACACGTTATCGGTAATATTTTACCAACACATATTCACACATTTTAGTGGACTAAGAATTGTAGGGGAATATTTCCGATTTGATACCGGCCTCAATATGAATACCCCCAAAGTATATCTACAGCACTTAATAAATTTCTTAATTCTGCACCAACATTTTTAACTAAATTTAAATATTCTGAAGAATTTGCCATTTCAACTCCTTGACATTTGTTGTTGCTGCATAAACAATATCAGTTCTATCTTAATTATTTGTTTTTGGTATTGAATCTTTTTTTAACATATTTTGATAATTTTCTTCCGGATTTAATGGTGTTAAAGATCTTGCTAAGGATGAATTATTTAAAGTAGAACATGATGTATCACTACGTGAATTTGATATATTTGTTGGTGTTGATATAATTGATAAATTAACTGGTGTATTTTGTGGTGAAAATTTTGAATTTAGGTTTGTATTTCCTATTTCATATCCTTGACTTAAATCCATGATTGTTTTAACACCATTTGTTGTTGCAGCATAAACAATGTCATCAGTTCTATCTAAATTATTTGTTTTTGGTATTGATATAATTGATGAATTAACTGGTGTATTTTGTGGTGAAAATTTTGAATTTAATTTTATTTTCAAGTTTTTTATTTCCTTATCCCTTTTTAATAGAAGTTTCATTAGTTTGGCTTTCGTTTTAATATTTCTGTATTTCCCCAGGAGCCCTAGTTCATCCTGCAGGTACTCTCCAACTGTCGATTTTCCACATTGTAAAATACCAGATATTTCATTATGCGATTTTCCCTCGTTCTCTATGTCATATTTTATTTAAAAAATTTTTTTTGGTTGAATCTTATGCCTTTTTAATACTTTACTAAAATTATAAAAAAAAGTTAAGCCATAATTGGGGTTATTTTTAGTTTGCTTGAAATAAACATCCCAGTTGGGAAAGTAGAGCTATACTTCATTAATGAAAGAGAGCTACTTTTCAGACATAACGATAACTTTCTCGGGGAAAACATCAATGAATTTTGTTAGAAAAGGGGACGAAAAGATGTCGTCAGTGTCGATTTCATTTCCTACTTTAGTTATTGTATTCTATTTCTCATTCGCTTTTTTTGTTTTGGTTTGTTTTTGTTATGGTGAATTGATCGAAATGTCTGGCGCTTTTTAAAGAAAAATTATCTATGCTGATTATATTTGTGAACTTTTATTAATTTGGGTAAAATTTTTCATAAATATTTTGAGTTAATATGACACGTTTGAAATTCTCATAAATTGCTAATCAGATGGATTGTATCTGACATATGAACATCAATTTTTCATTTTTTTCTTTCGTTTTCTCTAAAAATATTATTAAAAATTAATTAATTTACTATATCAAAAAGGAATTGGTTCCGGGTAGTAAAATATAAATGACCCAAATAAAAAATATTAAAAAGCATTCTAATGTGTCGATTACATATTAAGTTACAAAATAATGATATATTATCCTCTAAGACAGGGGTCGGCAACCTCTTTGTCCTTAAGGGCGCAATACTAGCCGCGTTGCCTACCTCTGCTCTAAGACATTGTTAACAACTTCCTGAATGGATCTAGGAGTTAAAAAGCATTTTATTTATTTACAGCTGCCTCTTTTTTATCACATCTATCGATATAATCTATGTTCACATTTATCTTTCACTTAAAAAATTTTTTACTACAAAGTTTCTTATCGTAGGTTTCAAACGTTATGTGCTAGCCAAAATCTTTAAGGAAACCTGTTATCCGCGAGTTTTTTGATGCGCATTTAAAGCTCTTCCACACAAGATAAATCTGAAAATTTTTTTAAAAAGCCACTGATATATTTATACATACTGACATCGTTGTTGTCTATGGTTTTTGTTTGTTTTTGCTTTTTTGTATAAAAAAAAAAACAAAACATTTGAAATATGTATTTTATTTTTCTTGAGTAGTCTGACGTCAAAAGAAATAATTTAATCGTAGTGCGTCAGAGTCGCATGCACCTCATTGAATCGCATTTTTTGTTGTTTATTTTATCGGGTAAAAATCCTAAGAATAAGTTCAATATTGCCACACTAACGGCCAAAATATTTAGATGGCCTTGAGAGCAACTTATACGATTTTTTTAGGGTCCATATCAATTTTGGATACGATATGACAAGTGGGTATATCATCTTTGATTTATTATAAATCTTTGATTACTGGTGGAATTTGTGTGTTTCGTATAATAGTTGTTTGTTAATTACCGTTAATTAATGTTAACTTTAAAAGGAAATTTTGAAATAATTCAACAATCAGAATATAATGAAAATAGTCGCTACAATAAATGTTTATGATATTTGCCGTATTTCCACTTATATATTTTTCCTTGCAATTTTGGGGGGTTACGGGAAATGAAGTCCAAGCTAAACGTTTAACGTTTCTGATCTGTGTCTGTTGTTACATATGTCATAAGTACTAAATTTTTTACAAGTCTTGTAACTTTTCTTGTCTTTTCAATCTGCGAATTCACACGAGTCATCATTCCCAATGCTGAAATATAGCTAAGCCGTGAAAGAACTTGTATTGCACCAACTCTTTCCATTTTAAAACGTTTTATTGTCCAATTACCCTATTAATAATTTTTCATTAGTATGAATGTATTTATAATAATTTAATTTCAAATAATTTACAAATGATATGGCTGATTCTAATTTAAATATTTATTAATTTTTAATTAGCAAGATAACAATAATAATATACAAAAACAAACTAAGAATAATTAAAATTCTTAGTTATTTTGTATTTAAGTTATTAAGTTTCAATTATTACTAAGTTTTATTAAGTTTCAAATATCACTCCAGAATTATTATTAACTTTTATTTAGTTTTACATAAGAGGAACAAAATATAAATAAATTTAGTTAATAGTTCTTAATTATGTTATTATTTAGTTTCAATTTATTTCATATATATTATTTTAGTTCCATTTTCTTACTAACACTTAAAATAACAATTTAAAACTTTGTAAAATACTTTTTAGTTTATTATTATTTTTAAAATATATTATATTTACTTCCATTTAATTTAACTTCACTTCACATTTGTTCCAAGTCCAAAAAAGTCATTTCAATTTGCTTAGAAATACCCTGACCATATACATATCTATAAATTACTATGTAAACATTGCTTGTAGCGTCTGTATGAAATTTTTACGTACAAAAACAACTATAGTTACTTTCTCCATGAAAAAGCAACTATGAGGGCTACTTTCTGCATGCTATATCTGTAAATTTTTCACTTATGCATTTTCCACCATTAAGCACGCAATAACTCATTCATTGATGGACGATTTCCTTACTGAGATCTCAAAAATAATACTTGAGTCTATTAAAATACATTTTATCGTTGTTCATAAGAATAAAACTTATATTCTAACTTATTAGATTAATTGATTATTAAAATTATTAAATACTTTGTATTTGTTAATTTATATAAATATTTAATTATATTAAAATATGCTTAATGTTAAAAATTTTGAAAACAACTTATAAATATATTTCAATATGTTAATTAATTTTGCTAAATTTGTTTAGCGATGTTTTTCAGATTATAAACAAATAAAGTTTTTTAAATTTAATCTTGTTAGAATAAAAATCCATAATTATTCCATTGCAATATAGTAAATTATTTATACAACAAAACAATTTAATTTTATTTTATTGGTTTTTGTAGATAGGTTAGTTTTATACTTTGTAACTCTTTATGAAGGGTAGATCATCATTATAATTATCTGCTTCTTCCTCAAAACTAAGCTCCCCCAATTAATTCTCTTTGCACCTATTTTCACTGTCCCCAACACGATTATTATCTTTTACTTATTCAAATTATTATATTATTCAAAGCTTCATTTACCCTTTGTTACCGTTTCACACTATCTCTTTTGTTTTTCTCCTATCCTTCTGTATATTCCTCTTTCAACAAAAGTTTTTCGATCCACCAATTCATTGACACATGACTAATGAAGAAATAAACGAAGTTATTAAGTCTCAGTGCGACGAAAAGCTACTATGTCATACGCAGGTGGTGGGTGACCGTTCTGTGAAAATAGTGATGGAAGCATCTATGTCCTTATGCGATAAAAAATCAAGAGAAGGCTCAATACAAGCGAAACTTGAATCCAGAAAACTTATTCCCCGATTTGAGAGTAAACGAGATTTTACGGCCAAAACCTAATAAGTTAGATTTTTTTTACAATATATTAATGTTTGATATTAACAAATTTTTGGACTATGTTAGTTATTCATGCATTTTATATAATTTTTGTTACTTTCTAGTAATATAAAATTGATTCTTAATAAAATAATAATATATGTAGGTCTAACCAAACGTCATTTTTTCAAAAACTCCCGCATCATTGAATCGCATGTGCGGGCTAAACATACCACTTAATTTGACTTTTTATTACTAATTGTTATTTGTTTGGACCTAAGAGAACATAATATTACTATTGGAATATGATCAAAATTAATATTTAATAACTTTTATTTTTCCCATACAAAAATGGCCCACCCTAATGTACACTAATCCATATGTAATTAATGGTTCAAATCAACAATCCCCTCTAAAAACTGATTTTGAAACAAATTTTTTAATAGTTCATTAAATATCTCTACCCTTTAGAAAAGTTTTATTAGAATTATAAATCAAAAAAGTTTAGACAAATATTAATCAAAATACATACATGCATTACTATATTTCAAATAAAATAACATATTCTACTAAAATATTTAAATATATTAGTTTCGTTGGAAGTAATTCTTTTACTCAAATTCTTTTAGTTTCGGGTAATTTCAAATATTCAATTCCCTTTAGATATGTATCCACCTTGATGAACTCATCGTGATCATGAAGCCGCAATGGTGTGTAATTCATAGGAGAAAATCCAATCGCGGGAATATTAGCCTTAAGTTGAAAAAATTCGATAATAGTTTATATGTATAACAAAGTAGATAAATTGATTATTTACTTTTCGAATAAACCGACTATCTGTACCACCAGGAAAAACTTGAGTTTTAATTTTCAGTCCCCTGAAATTTAATTATATGAATTTCTAAAGTTCGAAAAAGCTAAAAAAAACTGGAAAAAAGACTAAAATCCCCCGCGAAGCGACATTATCACAATATTTATTTTCATCAAATTAAATTTTGAAATGTGAACAAAATGTTTACAAAAACTTACAAATCATCAATTGTACGTTTGAATACCCTCCAGTATTCATTTGTATCCTCCAAGTATGTAGCCGGTATATAATCCTCTTTTTGGGCATACTCAATAGAAATATCGCCACCTGCTTCATCGCACCAAATCTTAATCTAAAGTAAAGAGCACCAATGTTGGTATGATTTATTTAAAAAGAAAAGAAGTTTAGGTATCATGCTTATAGAATATTTACTTGTTTCTCAAATGCTTCTAAATCAACATCAATAGCCAAACGCACATACAAATTGTGAACAATGGTGGAACAACATTGCTCTGAACGCCACCTTCAACCATTGTTAAATTTATTGTTGTTACATGACCGATAGTTAGACTTGAATCTTTTTCTTGTTTATGAACTTCTAATTTTCGGAAATCCATAAATTTATCAAGTAAATAACGTAATTTTTTACCAGCTGTGTTTTTATGCAATAGTGAACAGTGACCAGGAGTACCCGAAATTTAAAAAAAAATATCTAAAATTTCACATTAAGCAAAAATTAAATTCATAAAAATCATAAAATTATGTTTACGGTATATTGTTGATTCAGCGTAGTAAACAGGAAAAACTTCTGTTGCACTTGCAATCCCTTCATCCAAAGCAAAGCCAACATTTAGAGCTTTAAAACTTTCTGAAGGGACAAATACCTTCATTCCTAGTTTTCCCCCAATTTCTTCATCTGGAATTTCAAAGAGATTATGGACAGTAAAAATATAATTCAAAATCAATTAGAAATTAAGCAGAAAAATACCAATTCTCTTTATTTGTATGTAAAATTACTTCAAATTTTTCAAAAGCTTTATAGAAATGATTTTGATCTAAAATATAACCATACATAGTTCCTGCTAGAATTTATTAGAAAGAAATTCATTGAAAAGTATTCGAACTACTTGCAACTCAAATTCTCAAGCTTTTGAAAATATCAGTGCCATGATCAGTATCAGTACAATAACATCAATTTTTTTTTAATTTTGTAAATTCATATTCAATCAAGCCAGCGAAAATAAGTGCTATGTTAAAAATTCTTGTAATATCCTCATTTTTTTCAAAACCAATCAAATAATAAATGAAACTAAAACGTCTATTTTTCGCCAAGCCGACAACGTTTTGTGAGGTCAGTGGTAGGGTACACACACATAATATAAAATCCAAAAATTCTTTTCCCTCGTGCCATGTAAAGTATATTGAAGTAGCAATTTGGGAGTAAGTTTTTAAACATATGTTAGAAGACTTGCTCACAAATCATCATTTTCATATAACCTTACATGGGACGAGAGCCATTTGACGATTTGGAAATTATAGGAAATTAGTAATTTAGTATTTTTAGTAATTTGTGATGTAATAACTAAGCTGCGCAGAAATTCAACGAGTGTTTAATTAATTATAAGAATTTAGTCCAATAAAAATGAATTTGCAAAGGCAAGTTTGTTAGAGTTCCATAAGTTCCATAAAAAATGAATTTGCAAAGGCAAAGGCAAATCAATGAAAACTTGATTGGATAAAATAAAATTTATTCTTCAAATGTAAGTCGTCCTGGGCCATGATTTCTCCTTTCCCCTTTACGTAATGTTTTTAATTTAGATGTTTGAATAAATTTTAAATTCTTTTATGCTCCAATTTTATATTTAGAAACACTCAAATCTTTCGCATAAACCTTTGTTGCCGTGTTAGGGTCTTATCTCTCAAAATATTATAGATTACAGTTTAATAACATTGTTTTTAAAAATTGTTCATAGTACATTATCTATATTTCTACAATCACGCAGAAAAGAAAAGCTTTCCATTGTTAAATTTAAAGCCAATCCAAAACAATAAACAAGCGTTAACAATTACCTGGTACAAAAATTACATGAAGTGTGCGCTTAAGTTGAATGCCTTTTTTTTTAAAGCACGTATTGCTCCTAAATATTGTGTACCCACACATTTCATATCTTGCGTGCCACGGCCATAAATCCTTCCCACATCATCAACTTCAGCAGCAAAAGGTGGATGTGACCAATTTTCTTCATAAACTGCCACAACATCCATATGAGAATTAAGGACAATTGTTGGTAATTTTGGTTGAGTTCCAGTCCATTTTAATATAACAACGGGCTTTTTTGGATGCCCTGGATGATACATATTAGTTATTAGATCAAGGTTAGCTGCTTGGCGACATAAAAACTCCACGCATGGCCCTAGAGTATTAGTTCAATGCACTTATTATTTAAGTAAAATCTATTAACTGAAAAAAAATTTTCCATTCAAACACTTTTAATTTTCTTACCATAGTCGACATTTGGCTGTACACTTGGAATTTGCAAATATTCACGAAATATTTGAATTTCTTGGTTACTTTCCCACACGCTCATTTCAAAAGTCTATGTATTATTTGTTTCTAATAAAATGTGAAAATTTATTTTTATTATCTTATTTGATGATATATATTTATATATATACATACATGGATGACTTGATTGATATATTAAATTGGAAATTGGGCACTGTTCTAACAGCTAGAGCTGTTGACAGAGACTAAGATATTATGTGTATTGTAAGCACTTTTATCACTAAACTATTATCGCGGGCACAAAGATTTTATTTAGATTGTGTAGTAGAAAAAAAGCCTTAACCACATTCTTGTGGTTTATCTACTTATTCTATTTATCCATTTTAGATATAGTAATTGCTGCATTTACCCTACCCAAGGAAATTCAAATTTAAAACCTTAATTTCATTGTGATTAGCGACTTCCCATTGCTTACATTTTTTTTTATATTGTCATAACAATCTAGTAAGTACATACTAATAAGCTATTTGTTTTTAACTTAAATTACTACATATCTAAAGTTCCAAAGTTCTAATCCTGTGATAGACACTTTGATTTTCGTTATTATTTCTAAGTCACTGTATCGACTCATTACATCTTTTTATGTTTCACTCCATACGCTAATTCGAATGGTTTTACCCTTTTGAGTCGTCTTATTATACTGTCATTATCCAGGAGCTTGAGAGACTCACTGTTGATGTGATTTTGTAACCGTTGTTGGTGTTTTTTGGCATATTTTATAATAACACTATCGACCATTTCCACCTTCAAATCCTTGTGGATATCATTGTTACGTATATACCACGGTGCGTTGACGATGTGTTGAAGTACTTTGTTTTGATATCGTTGAATTTTATTCTTATTACTCTGACAAGTACAGCCCCAGAGTTGAATGCCATATGTCCAAACTGGCTTAAGTATTTGTTGGTACAACAAAAGTTTGTTATAGATTGATAGAGTTGAGTATCCGCCTATTAGCCAGTACATTTTCCTGTACTTTAGAAAATATGTTTCAACCAAATATAGCGGATAACATCATAAACTTGCCACATATTTTGAATAATGACAAAAAAAAAATACCATTTGTTACCCTCAAAGAAGTCAAACGAGAAATAAAGAATAACATAAATTCCAAAAAATCTCCTGGATATGACCTAATCACTGGACAAATACTTAAAAAATTGCCGAACAAAACATTATCTAAAATCACGAATTTAATTAATTCAGGTTAAGATATGTTCCACAAATATGGAAGATAGCTGAAGTCATTATGATTCCTAAGCCTGTGAAACCACCACATGAAGCAGCATCATACCGACCAATATCATCATTGCCAATACTGTAAAAACTCTTTGAAAAACTTCTACTGTAGAGATTAAAACCTATAGTCGATGAAAGAAATCTCATCCCAAATCACCAATTTGGGTTCAGAAACCAACACTCTACGATTGATCAGGTTCATAGAATCACAAACACCATCGAAAAATGCTTAGAAACAAAGAAAGTCTGCTCAGCAATCTTTTTAGATGTGGCGCAGGCATTTGATAAAGTATGGCACAAAGGGCTGAAGCACAAACTTAACATAATGCTCCCAGAACAATATTCGGAAATATTACAATCCTATATATCAGAACGGTTCTTCAGAATCAAACAAGAAGATGCCTATTCAGAACTAAAACAAATTCAAGCAGGTGTACCCCAAGGCAGTGCGATAGGACCATTGTTATATCTCCTATACACTAGTGACATACCTAATTCTAACCAAGTTATTGCCACATTTGCTGATGACACTGTAATATTAGCAATTGGAGACAATAATATGGAGTCAACAGAAAAACTGCAAACAGCCATAGCTGAAATAGAACACTGGGCAGCGAAGTGGCGTATCAAACTTAATGAGGACAAATCTGTTCACATTGATTTCACAAATAAAAGAATTGACTATAAGCCAGTGTTTTGTTTGGCAAAAATTTCTGCCTTGTCTTTATTGTTTCTTCCCCATTTACCAGCCATATTTTTAATTGGTGGTGTTTGAACTATCGGTCTTTTTACATTTTTGGTCATTTTCCAAAGCGAGTAGTCGGTTGGGATCATTAGAAAGCCCACACAGGAATTCGCTTAAGGAATTGTCCTGCAGTTGTTTTATTTCTTTTCGTATCTGGGCTGCGAGATTATTTGATCTGGTTTTGTCTTGTGGCATTCTAGTTTGCTGCCATCTTTTTCTTGCTTTCCTCTTTTAGTAATAAGTTGAAGAATTTCTTTTGGATAATTGTTGCCTTTTAGTTTGCTTTTAATTTCAGGTGTGTTTTGCCAGGCTGATTGTTGAATATCATTGAGTAGTTTTTCCAACTCCAAGTCCACCTGCCCTTCAGTTTTCAGTGGCACATTCAGCTCAGTTCTTTTTTCTATTGCTATCCTGAAACTCTCCCAGTATGTTTTTTTATTTACTAGTGTAGGGTTACATGGCTTTTGTATAATACTAGTACTTAGTATAAGTATTATTGGTGTGTGATCCGATAGTAGTTCCAGGTTTTCCTCTATTTGAATGTAATTACTTGAGATATTATTAACAACAAAAAAGTCGATCAAATCTGGAAGTTTTTCAGGGTCCGTAGGCCAATAAGTGGGTTTGCCTGTTGATATGACTTCATATTTATTTTCTTGTACTGCTTTTAGCAGTTCTTTACCTTTAGCAGTTATTATACGAGATCCCCAGTGTGTTTGTTTTGCGTTAAAATCCCCGCCTATGATGAACCGTTTTCCTACATCTTTGAAAAATTCTGTGTTTCTCTCTACTTTAATATTGTGTTTAGGAGGATTGTATATGCTACCCACTGATATATTGTATGTTTTGGTCTTAATGATAACTATTGCTGCTTGTATGTCTTCAGTTTCAATTTTTTTTTCTTCATTATGGCATATATTTTCTTTAATTTATTACTGCACTTCTTCCTCTGGCTTAATTTGCAGGGTGGATTGCATGATATATCTTATACCCTCTAAGTTTAATGAAAGATTGTTTGGTGAAATGTGTTTCTGATATTAGACACACATCAATTTTGTTTATGTCTAGGACTACTTTTAGTTCGCTTTGGTGATTGAGTAGTCCATTAGCATTCCAGGTCATGATTTTAATTACATTAGTCATTTATTTACTTTTTTATTTTTTTTTATTTTTTTGTTATTGTTGAGCGGAGCAGTTTTGTTTTTGGCTGTATTCTCCATATCTTTAAGACGTTGATACATATTTGCATGTGATTTTTCAATATCCGTTATTTTTGTAAGAATATGATTTAATATTTGACTTATATCTTGAGTTTCTTGTGTATTTGGGGTTTGCTTGCTCATACCATGGCCGACCACTGATGCATAAGTTATTGTTTTTATGTCTTCGTTGCTGGTACAGATGTTCTGGTTTTGGTGAGGGTTTGAATTTTTGTTGTTGTTGCTATCAGTCTTGTTTGTTTTGCTAATAATAGTTTTTTTGTTTCTCTTTTTTTGTAATTCTTTCGCAATTTTACATCCCCTATAATTTGCTGGATGCTCATTTCCACAGTGTATATATTTGGGCTTTTGATTTTCCTCTTTTTGACAATCTATTGTTAAATGTTTTCCTGCACATTTCACACACCTTGGCTCTTTTTCGCAGTACTTATGTGTATGACCATAATTCTGGCACCTTTTACATTGCGGAATAAGTTTGCTCCCTTTCATTGGATGGATTTCTACTTTACATCCAAGAATATTGGTGATCTTGTAAATATTCTCAATATTCTCACTGTTATCAAAGGTTAGCATGAACATATTCAGAGGAGTTTTAGATTTCCATGATAATTTGTTATTAACTGTGTTGAATTTATATCCTTTGTCATAGAGATATTTTTTAATGTTTTCTGGCTTACATGTTCTGTGCAGATTTTTCGCCATAACACGAATTGGGCGCGTTTGCTTATTTTCAAACGTATAGTAATTGTATTTCAATCTATTTAGGTTATCAATTATTTGCCTGTATATTTCGGAGTTGCAGCTGTTAATTTTGATCTTGGTATCATTAATGAGTTTTATCTGGAAGTTATTTTCTCCTGTTGTTTCAGCTAAGACTTTATAAAGCTGCTCATATGAAATAATGTTTTCCAGCATTATTGGAGGTGGATTATGACTTTTATACTTTTCATTTTGCCCAGATTGCTTATTTTCTTTATTTTTGGGTTCAACTGGTGTTACTAGTGAAAGCGTATTATTTAGTTTGCGCTTTTTGGTTTTGTGTTTTATCCTAATCCAGCCAGTTTCTTTTTCTAATTCATCCTCGTCTGTTTGGTACACTATTTTATTATCAATATTTACCTTTGATAGTTGGGGCTCAATATTCCTAGTCTCACTTTCACCTTGACTTGAAATTCGTCCCCTTACTAGATTTTTTTTTAAGTTCTTCAACTTGTTTTTGCAGTTCAAGAACCAATTTTTTTAACTCAGCATTTTCATTTTTAGTACTCTGCCAATTATTAGTCGCATATTGCCCTTGTACGTATAGTAACTGTTCATTGTGACTACGCTCACTATTTTCTTGGAATAGCGCTTCATTTTTTTGGCTAATGGTACCTGGCATATTTGGGGTGCTGCTAGCGTTAGCATTTGTATTTTCCATTGTTATTAGTTTGTTTAATTCTTATTACGCAATTATATAGTAATTAGATTCAAGTGAACACAAGTTTAAAAATGAATGTAATAAGAAAAAAAAAAAAAAACAAAATAATTTTTCCAAATATTACAAAAATTTTTAAAGTAGTCAATAAATAGTTTTTCCATATTAATTTAATGCACTTAAAATAAATATGCACTAAATCACTCTATCAGTGAACAGTTTTGCCTAGACCGTTACTGACCAGTTTTACTGTTTGTTATAATAATTTGTTATTTAAGGTTTGTATAAGTAAGTTTGAGTTTATATCACTTCACAAGTTAACTGTTGTTATTTGGTATTACCTTTGTTATGCCTAACGGGCATCACTTTGATAATACTATAACACAGATTTATTTCTTCGATTCACAATAACTTTGTTTAAAGGGAAATCAATCACTTAAACAAAAATAATCTAACACGACTGTTCGCATCGACTGTTCGACATCGAATGATTTATATTTAAATGTCTTTTTTTTTTGCTAAGATTTTTAAAATTTTTTACTGATAATTAGTAAATTTATTTTTTGTTGTTAATTATTTGAAGATTTCGTACGGGCCACGTTGGTAAACAAAAAAAATTTTGAAATTCATAATATTTTTTGAAGAACATAATAAATAAATAATGGTAAGGATTTTGAAATTTATCGATTTAAGTCCGATCAACGCCCTTATAAACTGATATACTGGCAAATATTGTAGAACTTTACACAAACTCATTGCTGGAAATTCTGGGTGCTTGATTATTAACCGGGTGTGGAGTTAATAAATTTTTTTACATCTTTAACATTTTCAAGACTTATTTAAAGTTCATTAGCTTAATAGAAAAAATGCTGGTACTAGAAAGTATTTCTTCTAAAGCTGTATCAAGTTGCTTGGTTTAATAAAAAGGAAGTTTTGCATAAAAAAATGTGTGTAAGCGTTATAATGTTCCCTGTAAGTCTGAAGTTTTAATATGGTTTACTTTATTCATTATAAAGTACAAAAAAAATTGACAGACGATTTCAATAAATATAAGTACTTGCCAGACGATGGTGAAAGAGTTTGTAATAAATAAAATTTATTCCATAAAGGATGAAATTTTGTAAGATCATATTTTTTCTTTGCCCATGTTAGTATATCTAGTATTTTAGGCAGTTTTATTATGGATATAATTTAATATCTAAAATTAGGTCAAAACTAATTTAAACTTGTTGCTTTATAAATAAGAAAGATTCATTCTTCAATATTAATTTATTGCATTAAAATATTATTATTCATATTCCTTTATTTTATTTGTAAACCAATAATTAAAATGTAAATAAAAAAAGAATTTTTTATTCATGCTATTAAATTTAAGTAGTTAATATTAACTAAAGCATATTAAAGCATATAAAGTATTTAAAAAAAATGTAATAAAAATAGTAAACGAGATTAAATAAAATAAAATTAAATTAAATTGAATTTGGTCGAATCCACCAAATTCAAAGGAGTTTAAGTTTTCTAGATCATTTTGAATTTTTTTTGATAATAATTAAAAAAATAAAATTATTTTTATATTTATTATTTGATATATTACGTATACTTAAAATATCAGGCCTTATGATTGGAAATCATATATAATTTGAGCCTATGTAGATATCTACCTCATCAGTAAATTGAAATAATATAAAAATAATCAAACTATATCAACAAAATGTCAGAGTATTAGGCAGCTATTCTATTGGATTAGAATGATGATTTTTAGAAAAGTTGAAATTGACTAATTCGAATTAAGCAAATTGTTTAAAAGAATGTTCCAATAATTATATGTAAGCCATGATTGCTGTAGCTATAAAAAATACAGATCCATAAATAGAATTTTTAAATGGTAAAAGGAGATTTAATATATTTATATATTAGTCCAGTGTTACGTGACCATATGTTTTTATGCAGGGGTCCATACCCCTGAGGACCAAACATAGGCACGGTATACCAGGTGTCGTTTGTGTGGCAGTGTAGCGAGCTCGCTAGCCGGCTATTGCGGTAGAATTATAGGGGTGGTCCTTGCCACTGACACACTGGACTAAATCTCGCTACTGAAAGGGAGAATTTCAAAGAAAAGAGCGTTGGGCTCGAAAATAACAGGGTATTGGCCGCAGAAATGAAATAAAAAAAGGTGAAAAGTAAAAGGAAATCGAGACAAAGGAGTTAAGCCCCTTTGCTCGTCCATCCTATGATTGAGCCGGCTGACCTGAAATAAAAAAAAAGGAGGAGAGGGTGATTAGGACATCTTAATCAAAAAGAAACTTTTTATTCAAGCATTATAGTTGTAATATTTATTGAGAAAAAAAATTATGTACTACCAACTAAAGACTAATCTTAAGCTATTCAAAAAAAATTATATGTAACTTAATAAAAAAATCCAGATTTGAAGCCTAAAATAAATCATTATGCAAATAATAACAACCCAATACAAATTAGGTACTAAATGTTTCATACTACTAAATATTAAAAGAAACTAGAACCTAGTCTTAGCTTAATCAGTACTTAAAATAACCAAAAAAAAAAACCCGAAAATAATCTTAAACCCAAACTATTCAAAGAAACTTTAATTAAAATAACTAAATTGAAACAATCTTACATGAATTCTTTCTTTTCCTGGTGCTTGTTGGGCCCAGCAAACCTTCTGGAAAAAATTTTTATTAAAAAAAGTAATATGCAATAAAAGTGTGGCTTCTTCGATGGTTCATCGTTTTCTTTTCTCTTTCTTCAAACTGTACTACAACTTGCGTTACTTACTGGTAATTCATAATAAATTTTTATATATTAGCAATTAAAAACAAAAACAAAAAAATTAAAGAATTTAGGCTAATTAGTAATGCTTTCTTTTTTTTTTTTGCTTTTTGCATCTAAACTATTTTTATTTTATTTAATTTTATTAATGTAATTCATAACTATATGGTAATACCAATAAAATTATTAAAAAAAATTCCTTATAAATAATGTTGGCCACCTTGGTTCGATCCTCTAGTTTACAGATGATATGCCTTTTTTCTCCTTTTTTTTTTTTTGCTAACTTAACAATGATGCAGCAGAGTAACTGATCATCTGGTTCAAGATGGTCACTTAGTTTGTCTTATCTTGTTATTATTAATTTTCTTTTCCTAATATCCCTAATATTAATACTTTTTACTTAATCAAAAAAGTTTGATTTGTACTTGATTAATTACAGTACGATTTTTTTATATAATTTTTTTTTGTTATCCTTATTTATTGTTAATGTTTTCATAAATTCTCAAGTATGAATTTAACGGAAAAATTATAAAAACTACATAACTCAATTTCCGTTTTTCAAAGCACCTCTCTCCTCACAGCTTGTTACGTCACTGTTTAACTTAGTTTATGGTTGTGTTTAACAAAATTAAAAAAAAAGGTCTCATTATTATTATTATTTTTTTTTTTTTTGTTTAACAGAAACAAAGAAAGTTATCCTTATGTAAATTTTTTTTTTTTTGTTTTATCAACACTTCACAAAATTAAGAGCTAGCTGGCCCTTTAAGCATTATAAATCTTTTTTTTTTACTTTTGCATTCGAGATTATATTAACAAATTTTATATATATCTAAATAATTTAATACTATTAAATTATTAAGTAAAACCAACGCGGAACTAGCACATAATAAACCATCCATCCATTTCAACTCTTAAACTCAACTCTAAATAAAAAAAATATTTACCGCAAGGTCAGAGCCCCCAAGGACCAGGGCTCTGCCTTCTACCAAAATCTAACACTGACTGAAGCTTGTTTTCCAATCAAAGTAGATTTGTTTCAACGGAATTCTTATAAAAATCCCGTTGCCAAAATCTATTCTGCAACGAAAACAAGCTTCAAACAAGCAAGCAGAAAATATTATTAAATACATTTTTCTGCTTGCATATCAGCAGGTGTCCGTTACAAAACAGGTATCTTTTCGCTCCATCTCTCGCCAAGAGAGAGCGAAAAGATAGCTGGAGGAAACCTGCCAACGTGTGGCTCGACCCACGACCCTGAAATTAGGAGTCTCATGCTATACTGACTTAGCTAGCCAGGCATATACTAGTGGCATAATTTTTGATTGATAGTTTAAGATGTCCTAAACCTAGACGGAAAAGGAGGCGGGAGTAAAGAAAGGTAATAAAGTGGGATGTGGGAAACGTTAAGTGAGTGAGTATACTGCTCACTGCTCAGCCAGTCCAATCACAAAATGGAGAAAAAAAACTATGGCGTAGAATTTATGCCGGTTGAGCTCCATTGAGTGGGTAAAGATTCCAGACGAAATAAAGCAATTGCCGTTTAGGCCGGTTGGTTGGCACTTAAGTGCAAGGAGCTCAGGGTTGTTGAGTGGCAAACACAAAAAGGGAAAAACTTAAAAGAGTCTAATGGCTGAAATGCAGGCTGGAATCACATTGAGTTGATCCAACTCCGTACAAGCCGCAGTGTCTTGGCTTAGCCAAGAACACAGATTCAAGGATTCAATCCTTCCGCTTCACAAATCAATGCAACTCAACCCCACGTTCTTGCCACGAATCTCCTCGATGAGAAGTTGGGAGTAAGACGAAATAAGCTTCTTCTAAAGCTCCACAACTTGTGAACAATCCGCATTGTCTTGGCTTAGCCAAGAACAAAGATTCAAGAATTCAATTCACAAGTTGCTTCCCTTCGGCATCCATTCATCTCCATTCATCTCCTCCAGCTCTCTGAATGAATACCGCAGGACAGGAGGCCTAGCCTCGTGCTTGTTCAAGGAGTTCATCCAAAGGCCTTTATCTCAAGGAGAGACTTGACTCACGACAATCAGACTAATAGTGGGTTCAGACAGGGCACTCACAACCAAAACTCACAGCGATTCTCTGATTTTTGTATGGAAAAATGACAAATGCATCACTGTGAGAATCTTCGTTCCCGAACGTTGATTTTGTGAGTTATAGCAGTTTACTCATGGCAGCACTAATAGGAATTGTGACTATTGAAACATATAAACATATAATGACAGTGGAACTTTTAAGGAACGAAACGTTAACTAACAGCATTGGCGCTGTGAAAACACCATTTTTTTTATATGAACTCAATCGTTGTGAGTTTCTGCTGTGAGTTGGCCTGTCTGAACCCACTATAAACAAAAGATGCTTTATGTTCGTTCAGAACAATCTGACTGGAACGATGAAAATAGAATTGAAGGTCTCAACAACCAAAGGAGGGTCAAGGGTGCGTAAAGCATAATTTAAATTGCAACTAAGTTGCTACTATGGGGGGGGGGGGTCTAAACAAATCCTCCATTGATATGTTTTACCATATCAACTTCGGGTAAGGCGAGCGTTGGGCGCCATGTTACGTGACCATATGTTTTTATGCAGGGGTCCATACCCCTGAGGACCAAACATAGGCACGGTATACCAGGTGTCGTTTGTGTGGCGGTGTTGCGAGCTCGCTAGCCGGCAGTCGGCGTCAGAATTGCAAACAAGGTAGAGCCCATGTCATTTTGGGACCTGGCTTGAATTTTTTTGTGGTTTTTTTATTAAGTTGAATTTAAAGTTTGTTTAAGTTAAAGTTTGATTGAGAAAAAAAATGTATAAAAATACATGTAAAAGTAAAATAGTTACAATTGTGAATTTATAAAACAAATAAATTTTCCCAGCTTGGAAATAGATATTTTTTTTAAATTTTTTTTAATCAATGAAGGGGGTGAAGTGAGCAAACATTAAATTTTTTTTGGAACTAATAATAAAAAAAAAAAAAAAAAAATAATTAAAAAAAAAAAAAAGGAAAACAAAACTCAACAGACAAATACATTGCCGAACTAGGGTTTACCCTAAATATAGAACACTAGCTGTAAAATTCCCTCAGTTTAATTTCGATAATAGTGAAAAAAAAAAAATTTTGTTTAAATAACTATCTTAAACCGTTATTAATATGTGTGTTGATCCTTTTAAAATGGAAGTGGAGAAGAGAAATTGAAAAAAAAAGGAGATCCCTGAAAAGAGAAAGGCGTGGTGACGCTTTCGGACGATAGCATTATATTGGGCGTAAATAGAAATTCGACGTAAACAACAGCAGGGAGCAGGAATAACAAAACTAAGTATTATTAAATAATAATAGAACATGTTTAATAACTACTTGTAGAAGTATTTCAATATTCTTGTGTTAATTTTTTTTTGTAAATAAGGTTACTATGATTAAGTTTTTTTTTGGAATTTTCACTGAAACAAAAAAATAATGATAAAAAAAAAAGAAGGAAACGAAGAAGAGAAAGAATTATAGTAAAGAATAATAAATGCGATAATAAAGACAAGGAATAAATCTTGGATTATGGTTGTGAAAAGTCATCTAAACAAAGGGAGATTCAAGGATAGATTTTTTTTTATAAATTAGGTTTTATTGAAGCGATTATATATATATATATATTTTTTAAATTAGTTGAATTTAAGTTTAGAAATTTTATGATAGAGTATAAATTTTGCTTATTACTTATTTTTGAGGGAAAAAAAGGAGGGAAAGAAATCTATTTGTATTTTTTTTGATAAAATGATCTTTTCAGAGTTTGCTGGGCCCAACAAGCCAAGAGAAGAGGAGAAAAGAGTAAGTTTATAAAACAATTAAAATTTTCTGTTTAATTATGGTTTTCCCTTTTCTTAAATGAAGAATAGTTTTTTTTGTCTTTTATTTGGAGGCTTAATTTAAAATAAGTTTGGTTCCTTTTCTTATTTATATATATACCTAGGGGATGATTAAAACTAGCTTTTAAGTTTATATATATATATATATTTAATAATTTTTTTATTACAATTGATTTCAAGATTGTTCCTTATATTTCAATTCAACTTCTCTACATATATGCATGTGTAAATTTTATTGAATAAGTTAAATTTTTTTTTGAATTAATAAACATTATAATAATGTGTGAGTAAATCTTTTATTGTTGAGATGTCCTAATCCCTCCTCCTTTTTTTTTATTTCAGGTCAGCCGGCTCAATCATAAGATGGACGAGCAAAGGGGCTTAACTCCTTTGTCTCAAGTTTCTCTGTTTTCCACTCATTTAATTAAATTTCTTTCTGCTTCTGCGTTCTGCAGCCCCTGTTATTTTCGAGCCAAGCCGCTCATGCCTTTGAAAATTCCACTTTTCAGTAGCGAGATTTTGATCCAGTGTGTCAGTGGCAAGAACCCACCCCTTTACTCTCCCGCAATAGCCGGCTAGCAAGCTCGCTACGACCGCCACATAAACGACATCTGGTATACCGTGCCTATGTTTGGTCCTCAGGGGTATGGACCCCTGCATAAAAACATATGGTCACGTAACACCAGCGAATAAAGACATAGCACTTCGAAAAAATTAGGGGAAAGCTGGATTTTTGCAGAGGTCTTCCCTTTGAGGTTCTAAACAATACCTCAAAAGTCACCATCGATCCAAGTGCCGCTGCGGCTGCTGCGCGGGACCACAGGCCACAAAAAACGGTTTTTTGAAATATCTCGATAACCAAGGGTACTTTAAGCTGCTGTTTAAACAATTGGTCTATACTGTTCACCAGTTTGTGACAATTGTCGCAGTCAGAATTGTTTAAATGTTCCGACTAATACATCTAATGTAAAAAATGATGATGAGATTACCGAGGCCATAGATCCATCGAGTTGCTTATTTGAAACGATGAAAATCAACGAAGTAGAAATAGAAGAAGAAGAGAATGATGAAGAGGTGGGGTGGGGGTGGAATTAGAAGAACAATATATTGTAATATATAAAGAAAACAAAAATTTTTATGATAAACTAATAATAATTCATATTTTTTTAGCGTATTTTCCTGTTTATTTATATATTTACCTATTTACCTTGTTTATTTATATATTAACCTTCATAAATTAATAGTTTCTAATCATCTTTACACGTGGGTTATGCCTATTGGAGGGACAACATGATAAAACTACGCATCTTGTAATCTACCCGAAAGGTATTGTGGTAAGTAGTACACGTTTTATGATAATTATCTTTTGAAATCGAATTTAATAGAAAACCGTTAGTCTTACGAAAAAAAGAATATCTTTTTTGTAGAAAATTTTAAAAGCTATAAATTTGATCTCTTTAATTGATAGCTGTGACGGTTAACGAGATTTTTTCAAAAAACCGTTTTCTGTGACCTTTGACCCCGCGCAGCAGCCGCAGCGGCACTTGGATAGATGGGGACTTTTGAGGTATTGTTTAGAACCTCAAAGGGAAGGCCTATGCAAAGATCCAGCTTTCCCCTAATTTTTCCGAAGTTCAGCCTTTTTTTTGTCTTTATTCCCTGAACCTAGATGCTCTTGTAAGCATCTTTCAAAAAAGTATGACAAAAACTGTTATGGTTTTTGAATCTGAAATTTCTATCAACATACAGAAGAATATGCTCGAATAACAATATCGAAGAAGATACAAATTAAGTTGAAAGCCGTTATGACTTTTATACAAAGTTTAATTTTCTTTAGAATTTAGAATCTAAAATATTGCAGCCTAGAATACCCAACAGAGCACGCCAATATCATAAATACACAGAGGATATGTCAGATTGGCTGAGGATAATTGATAGCTTAACAATTAGTTTTGAAAAGCTCCAAGGGTTTGAATTAGACTTTTCTATTTAATAACTTAAAACATATAGACTAAAAAAAAATTCATGAACAGTAATGGCGATGTTCGGATATTCATAATAAGGGGCTATTCACTATTTTTTCCAACTCATCAAATTGCTCTCTCGTTCAATGTAAATTAAATGGAAATGGCAGGCTTGAGAGTAAAAAATTAAGCATGTTAAATATGTTTAATTTTCTACTCTCAAGCCTATATCGGTTTCTTTTGTATTAGTCGTTCACTAATACATACATGCCAAATAATCATTTTAATTATGCCTTTGATGAGTGCACATCTAATAGAGCGTTTTCACTGACCTTAGTACTTAGTATTTAGTACTTTTTTAAAAGTATTTTTATGGGATATCTCTAGCTTAGTTTTCAAATATGTCAATAATAATTATTGAGTAGGTAGTAGGCACTAGGTTCAGTGAAAACGCACTATTATTTGAGAAATAAATTAGAGATTTACCATAAAAATACTTTTAAAAAAGTACTAAATACTAAGTACTAAGGTCAGTGAAAACGCACTATAAGAAAACATATGAAAATGTCAAAACAAGCTATGTCAAAGTTAAGATCATATTTAAAAACAAAAATATAAGATTAATATTTATAATTCTTTCAATTTTACTTTTTTTTAAACTTTAAGAATTTTGATTTTAGTCTTAACCTATTTACCTGCAAAATATGGCAAATATTATTGAAAAATCTTTGACATTTTTGTGATTAAAAAATTATTTTTACCAAAAACAACACTTAAAATTTAAAAGAAATTGAAGTTATTTTTTCTACAAAACTATTTAAGTGTTTTCACCTAAAAATATTTTATTTATTTTTCACCTAAATATTTTATTTTACAAAATTTAAGAAAAAGTATTCAAATTTCCTAAGGTATGACGTCAAAAAATTTACCCGCGGAGATATGGGGAGAGTGCCCAGCTTAAAAAAAGAGCATGAATAAAAATTTTTAAAAAGTCACATATATGTTAAGGAAATTGTGAAACCGACATAGAACTGAGACAATATTATCATTTATGTTTTATAACAAAAACTACAAGCGCATTAATCTTTCTAAAAAAAATTTTAAAATATTGCAATGCAAATTTTTGCACTCGATGAGAAATAATTTTCTAACAACTAAAGAAGATTTGGATCTTGATTTTATATAGAACAGATATTTTCTTATATATAATACAGTCAAACTTGTTTTTATGCGGTATCTTTTTGCGATTTTTTTTTGTGCTGTATAAGAATTCTAAAAATATATTCGCCGTTGTCATGTTTTCTTTTAGTGTACATACATATGTATACTGCAAGGCATTTATCGCCTTTGTTCTCTAAGGCTGCCCACAGAGTGCCGGCTTGCAGCCGAGCTGATGCCGATTCCGATACCGAAGACTATAAAGTCGTTATGGGTACATCAATAGGAATAAGCTCAAAGTGTTCGGTGCGCAAGCCTACCAATCACAATGGGAATCGGTGTCAGCTCGGCTGTAAGCCGGCACTCTGTGGGCAGCCTAATATGTTGTAAAAAAATTATGTTTTATTAATATTTATGAAATTACCAAATATTTTTTTTGTGTGGTCCCTATGTACCTATCTACAGGTTTGACTGTATTGCCTTATATATATTTACTAATAAAGTGCTTTAACACGTAACTAGTGCTGATATCGTATTTAGTAAGAATTACTTTTTTACTATATCAAAATATATTGTTTTAAAGAAAAGTTTAACTTTCCATACATTTTTAAATATTTAAAAGTTTTTGCATTATTTGAAAAACATTTAACTGAAGTATTACTATATATTATGTTTGAAAGTTTACGTAGTATTACGTTTTATTTTTAGACCTTCTGTATGCAGAATACGATCAAAAGCAGTCATATGTATAATATGTTTTATAAGATGAAACACATCTTTTCCAAAAAACAAAAGATTTCACAAACACTTTAATAATAATTCTTTTAAAAATTTAATGGTATTATTTGCTAAAAGTTTGATATTAATTTATATTCTCTTTTTCCTTTTGTTTGTTCTTTATATTATATTTGTATTTAGTTAAAATACTTTGGCAATTCAAAGAATTTTAAGTAAATTTAGTTGTCAATTAAACCCGAAGTATTTCGCATGCTTTATTATAACATATTGCAATCCAATCAGGTTGTGTAGCACCCCATTGTATTTGGTTAACTTCACCTTCTGCTGCTGTATACGCTAATATAGGATCTTCAATTGCCCGTGGCATTTGCTGAATATCCCAAATTAATGCTTGATGATCATCACCGGCAGTGCAAATATGGCAGGAGCTGTACATAGTTTAGGTTTTTTAATTTTCAAATATTAAAAATCGATTTTATTTGCACAAAAATAATAGCAAGATACAAACGACAAATAAAAATGTTTAACGTACTTACCTATGTGGTGCCCATGCTATACCATTAACGCATGCTCTGTGATTACTCAGTCTTGCAACAGGTGTACAAGGGACTCGAACATCTAATATAATAACTTCACATGAGTCCATTGCAATAGTAGCTAAATAATTTGGATCTTGCTTATTCCAAGCCAGACGTAAAAGTGCTGTGTGTGCAGGATCCTGAGTTTAGAAAAATAAATTTAGTCGTTTTTCTTAGGGAAAGATTTATTTAGCTCTGAAAATCATTTTACTAAGGAAACCTGACATACAAAAGAAGTAGAAGAAATTAATACAGGATTTGATAGAACTATCACAACTGATAACTTTTATGGTAGTATAATTCAGCCCTAGAAAGTTGTTTGTTTTTTTGTTTTGAGTGTGTAATCACAACTTTGCATTGAAATTTGTCCTTGAGGAATTTGTTATCAATGTTAGTACCTTATTTTTTGTCACTGAGTCAGGGAAGTGTTTAGAGCTGGTAAAGCTCAATAAAAAGAATTATTGAGTCGACATTCTTTCCCGTATTGTAGGAAGTCCTTCATTCAACATTCGAATTACGATGAATAGAGTAGTTCATGTGGGGGTAATTTTTAGAGGTTTTTTACAAAAATAACTTATTAGTGTGTGCATTTTTATTGAAGTTCTTTAGAAGATGGTAGTTTATTTATTATTTTAGAAACCCCAGCGGTGGTTATATATCTTCACAATGTGAATATTATTCCGATAGATATCAAATTTTAACTTTTCAGAGCAGGGTAAAAACATTAAGGGAGTATGTATACTGATTGCAAAAAATCATTTCATGTTTGCTGCGAAACATATAATTTATATTACATCAAATAATTCTTTTAAGAACACACTGTAAAAATTTATCAAATTTTTTTGAATAAAACGCCAATATCGTAAAAACATATATACTTGTTTATTTACATCTTGTAAAAAGTCCCGAAAACCGAGGGAGAAAAAGAAAACGAAATAATAAAAACCATTTCGAAAAAAGGCAAACTTAATAAAAAAAATTTAACATTTCACAATGACATTTGCCTTCAAATGCTCTCGCAAAATATTGAAATTCTCTTCCCATTTTACAATCAAACCAAAAGTAATTGGATTTTTAAAAATTAAGTAACCAAATATATATTTATACCTACCTCATATATAATTGTTGAGTGTTCCAAATGCCTTAGATCAAACATTCGAACAGACCCATCAGCACCTACTGAAGCAAACATATCACGACCACCACCAGCTCTCGAAAATGCAATATCATATACTTCCTTATCATGCGCAATCAATTGTGTTTTCACATGTCCAGCTACATAAACACGACCATGAGGCTAAAATATATAAACTTTAAATTAATAATTGTATTTAAACAATCATAACATTTGTAAACAATAAAATTTTTACCTGCCCTGTTTCCAAACCCCAAATTGTACATGTGGTATCAATTGATGAAGTACCAACTAAATTAGGATCTACCTCATTCCAATCAAATGATGTGAGAGGAGCACAAAAATCACTATTCTTATTATTATTAAGAACACATTCTAACCTTGTATCAGGTTCACCAGCTCTCCAAACACGTAAATAATCACCTAAATAATTTAAAATAAAAAATTTGGGCGCTCACATTTGCATTTATATTCATATAAATTTACCACTGGTAGCAAGAAGATCTGGATAAATTCCTTTAGAGTCTGGTATCCACATTATTTTTGTAGTGGGATATGGGTGGTCAAATGTGCTGAATTTAAAGAAATTTATTTATTTTGAATATTATATTAAGACGAAATATTTTTAAGCAATTACCTTTTAGCACTAAATTCACTTGTATCTTCATCTAAGCTTATTATCTGAACCTTGTTATTATATTCTTCTATAAAGCTACCAAGTGCTAACCGAAATCTTTTGTCTGGACGTACACTCCAATTCATTGAAAATAGCGGCCATGGTGCCAGGTACTTATAAATTTCTTTGCGTTTACCGGATGTTGATGACATAACTATAATTATTTTAGATTCCATAAAAAAAAATTTAAGCACTATATAAGATTAATTTGCCTGTAAAAAACTTTCTTAATGCCCAAACTTTTTAATTAATCGTGCCCATAAATATTTTTAAAAACTTGACTTTGAAAGTCATATATTATTTTCTTTGGTATAATTTTGAGACAAAAATGCGAAATTTTTTATTGGTTAATTTCTAGATGCAAGCTCAGTATTTTTCTAAATTCTAGTTAAATTAAATTTCAAAACTACCAGAATAAAAAGAAACTCTTATATCGAGAATAATACTTCATTTTTCACGTAACTAATTAAATAAAATAATAATTTTATAAAGTATATTTCTACTGGTTTCCTTTAAAAATACCCCTTGCCTTTTAATACCAATTTTAACCGCATTAAAAGAAATTTAACTAAAATTATAGCTCAAACATAACTTACTTTTTTTTCGGAAAATTAAATAAGATATTTGTTCTTCAAAGCCGTAAAGATACAAGCAATCAATATTAATATTTATTGAGTCTTTAAATACAAATATACAAACATTTTAGAATTTTAAGTCTAAAAAAAAAGGCGAAGAGTTGTTGGCCCGTGATTAAGTATATAAGCCTATTCAATTCAATTCAATTTAATTTTATTGAGACTTTTTAATTACAATTGTATACAAAACTTTAGTCTTACGATCTAATAGTACTGAGAAATATTGGCCCAATAATAAGTGTATAAGCCTATTCTGGTGTGACAGTAACACCTACGTTCACAAAGTGAGTAGGTATATACCCAGCAAGAAATGAAGTAAGGTGCTCCGAGCCCGATGCTAATAATCGGCATTCGCTGCCCCTTACAAGTAAGGGCAGTCTAAAGCTTTTGCTTCATACATAGCTGGCTTTGAGAAAGTGTGTGTATATAAATCGGTGTTTCATATAAAAATATATGAGCATGCGCACACTGAAATTCTAATTGCTTATTTTGACATTTCAGTTCATGTTTTTTTTCGGTATGTTTTATAGATTATTGCATTGTGATATTGTATATTTTTATATTATCTAAGTTTATAATTATTTTAAAAAGTCATAAAACTTGTGAAAATGTTTTCGTATTATTAATGAAATTAAATTTGCAGTATAAAGAATTAGTATATGTATATAAGAATGTTTTATAGTGATATTGAATATTTTTTATATTACCTAAATAAATTTATAATTATTTTGAAAAATCGTTAAACTTGTAAAAATGTGTTCGTGTTATTAATAAAATTAAATTTAAAGTGTAAAGAATTAGTATAAGCTATTGCTTTGTTAAACTATAAGTATAAATTTTAGGTTATGTTTTCTTTTATAAAATAAAATTTCCTTTCTTTTTAATTAGATATATTTTTTTATTTAACATCCCTGCAATAAAAAATAAGAAATTTTCCTTTTGAAATCTATACATATTTTCTAAAAGTAATTTTAAAAAATTTAAAAAAAAAACAGCAACAAATAAATAAAATTCAAACATCACACATGCCCTTCATTATCATGTCAAGCGGGGGCATAATAGAAGCAGCAAAATGCAAATTCAATGCCACTCGGTTATATGAGAAAACGGAGGCATAGAAAATGTATATGAAAGCTCTTTTTGATATGCCCAGTAGGACCTTTAAGCATATATTCATTAATGTTTAAGATATTAATTTTCAGCTGTTCAGGCCTGAGTCTTTCCTATAACTTGTGCATGAATTTTACATGGCGAGGGCCGATTTTTCAGGTGCGACACACACATGCACGTTAAAATGTAGGGGAATTTATTTTAAAAGCGCATGCGCATACTTTTTTGGTGTTACCAGCTTAGAATTATTTCTTATTTATTTTTATGGTGTTGATATATTAAAACTATTTTATATTTTATTTTAAGTTTTTTATTTACTAAAATATTTCAAACAATATAAATTTTTTTATAAAATACAAATAAATTTAATAAGTTTAATTTGCTCCTTTTTGTGGCGGATTTAGATAATACTCAAGATGTTGCAATGTTGCATGTTACCTGTAAAAGGATTCTAGTTACAAAAAAACAGAAGCATAAAAATTTTGTATATTAAACTATTATGTATCTACAAAAACGCAGAAATTAATTGATGAAAATTAATTGGAGTGGGAATAATAGTTTATTTCCTTTGAAATCCGTAAATTTCTTTAGCACCGATTTATTTGGTATGCAAATCAAATTTTCAAAGTGTGATTAATTGCATTAAAATTAATATTTTAGAGGCAGTTAAATGTGAAAACTTTGGCTACAAAGAGTTTGAAGAGTGTATGCGAAAAGGTTTGCATAATGCAAAAAACCGAGTATATGTTAATAAATATAAGAAGAAAAATATAACAAATAATAAAGATAATTAAAGTATATTAACAATATAACATTAAAAAAACTTTATCTTTAAGAAAATTACCTTTTTTAAAATATATGGCCTTAATATGTTAAAATAAATGAACTTTAAACTGTTTTGTGAATATAATTTTAATTTCTAATCCACCATAAAATCCAATATTTATTCCATGTCTGTTGACCAATTCTGTGGATAGCCTAAAAAATAAAAATACATAAATACATAAATATAACATCCCCTAAATAATTATTTATTAGAAATATTTTTTAATTAATTAATACTATAATTAATACAAAATAATTTTTTTACTGTTCACAAAAATTTCTTGTCACATTTTGACAAGTGAAATACATTCTATGTATTGAACAGGCAGGGCATGCGCAGATTCAAGAGTATGCGTATACATATATTGTTTACACTATCTTATATAAAATTAGGTAAACACAATCAAAACTTTCATGAGCCTGCCTGAATTTTTTCTTAGCGGAAAGCAAAAAGTAATGCTTAATGCCTGTTGAAATAGACAGGCGCCTGAAACATTTCCTACTGGGTGTATAAGAAAAGTATATATACCCAGTAGGAAAGGTGATCATCGCTTATGGGCTGCCGCGAGCATCGCCAGAGGAGGTGGCAGTTCATCGCTTTTACATCTCCTTGCCATTCTTTTACGTGTAATTTTTAACATAGGATGTCCTAGGAAAGGATGAGCGACAACACAAACGCATTAAATATGCGTATGTATTGCATTTGTATGCTCTTGAATATTTCTTATTATTCCTATTGGAAATTATTTCTGTATACCAATATCATCTGGTACACTGTCAATTTTGCTGTAAAATAAATTAAAGGAAAGGGCAATATGAAAATAGAAAGAATTTATTTTTAAATTTAAGCATTTATTCATTTTTTAATAACAATTATACAATAATTATAAAATAAATTACAACAATGCAATTCAACTGTTTATAGATACTATCATATATAATAACAATAAAAATTCTTAGTTGTAAGGTTACATATGAGCAGTTCAATTTATTATTAAGTTTTATTTAATTTCAGTTCACTTCGTAATGACATTAAAATTAGCATACTTAATATATTTAAAATTCATTAATCACAGTTAAAGTTTTTTTAATATTATATTTCACTTTATTTTATTAAATTAACTAAAATAATATAAATTAAAACACTTAAAAATAACTCACTTCAGACTTTTTCTAAGTCCTAAAATGACATTTGGCTTAGAAATGCGTATATGCCATGACTATACACACGAAAATTACTCACGGCACATATACACGCTCTGTAAAACACAGTGTATCTTATATTTAAGCAATCACCACATCGCCTCGGCCTGCTCTAAGCAGGGCAAAGCGATGATCGCCTTGCCCTGCTTAGAGGATGTCATCGCCAAATTTCCTACTGGGTATGTGCATGCCATAAGATTTCACCCACACACACGCAGTTCGTTGCATATGTATGCTAGGCCCCTTCGCTATAAGGACATCGTAATGTTAAAATCATGAACATTAGGATGGCAAGACGGAGCATTCATACCTCCTATATGGAGCTATTGAAGAGGCCAATTGTCAGGCTCGGATTTCTTACTGGGTAGTGCTAAATATTAATAAGGTCTAAGTATTCTATAAACGCAGCTTGCTCCCGGCTGTCAAAGAGCAGGTAACATCCCAGTAGGAATTGTTGCTACCGCGACCAGCATGTAAGTAAAAATCTACTCGTTTTATAGGCTTTATATATTATACGCTGTAAAGACTGGGCTTATATATATTGGTAAAGCGCATTTTTGATGGTGTAAGTAAAAAAGTGACATTTTTGGTTAAGATATATGGCGTGTTTGTGAAATAAAATTTGTGCATATAAAATTTCATTGAATTTCAATTATTAAATCTTGAATCTTACCAATATTTGCAGCGTCCATTTTTATTGACTTGGTGATATTGAAAAGGATCCTTTTTATAGCCTGAAGAATAAAATTATTTTTCAAATATAATTGCTATGATTGAAAATGATGCACTTTTATTTCACTTGTGTTAGAGCTTGCTGGTCACCTGCGGAGATGCCCATGTTAAAAACCGCTGTGGTTGCATGCATATGCCTGGGGTTATGCTGGTCAAAACATCAAAGGCACTTGGATGTGTCTAGTAAGACATTTCCTACTGGGATATATATATAATGAGTTCAGAATGAAGTAATTATACATTAAAGTTCAATTGAAATTTGACGTATATCATCTACTGAGTACAAATATTCTGCTAATAATACCAACTAAGTGTATAGTAACAGTTTCAAAACAGCCCAGCGGGAAAAAGATTGATTCCTCAATGCATTCGTAATCCATCCCTGGGAAGCTATGAATCGATTCTCTTTTCATCTAATCATAGCAAATTTTAACCAAAGCATGATCGCAGTGAGAATCACTTACTAACACATGTAAGAAAACTGCGTTAGTATTGTACCCTTCATATATGAGCTGTTATACCTTTATAAAGTGTTATATTTTATATTTCATTAATAAAAGAGGGATGGATAAATAACACATAGTGATGAAGCAGCATATATGCTATATTATCACAATGTGTTACATATCCATCCTTCTTTCACGTAAGTGTAAATCTGAAAAAATATATATAATTAATAAAATAATTAAGCATGGAATAAATTAAACATAGTTTATAATTAAATATTTTATTTAATTAACACTATATATTCACAATTGAACAATTTATTTACTAAAACTTAAATGCTACAAGACTTAACCTAAACAAAGTCATAACTTATTCAACTATTATTTTATTAAACTAACTTATTTAATTATAATTTTATTAAATTAAACTGAACCATATGTTGACAATAATTATATTCAATTAAATAAAACAAACATAGTTTCCTAAAGATATATATATTTAATCTTAATTTTTTAACACAACATCACATAACACGACTTTTATATTCTTTTCTGAATATTATAAAAAAAATAATTTAAAATAAAACACTTTGAAACTATTAAGAATTTATTAACACTAAACCACTTCAATAACACTTATATTTATCAACTGCCTACTTTCAAAACTATTCATCTTTTATATATTTCTTTATCTTAGAACTAATTACATTTCTTATCATGGACTTGGTACTTATTTAATATTAATTTTCATTGATTACATTAATATTGATTATATTTATATTCATTGATTATTTGTATATGGACTTAAATAATTTATATAAAATATTTATTTAATTAATATGAACTTAGAACTATAATTTTATCTTGTTTATTTGTATTTAGCATATTCATTAATTTGGACTTAGAACTATTTACCAAAACATTACTTTATTATCATTATCATTATCATTATCATTATCATATATAACTCCTTCTCGGTTAGATTCAGAATTCTCCTGAATTCTCCTATTTATATTAATCATTATTTTTCTTTTTTTTATTTCTTTAATAATTATTATAATAATTATGATCAAAATTATAATTACAACAAATATATTAATGCTATATACAATATTTTTGTGCATTTTTAATTCTTTTAATTCTTTTATATTATTATAGTTTTCTAATGTAATGTTGTTAAAATCTATGGGTTTTATTAATGTTATATTTATTTTGTTAGGATAAAAATATTTTTCTTTCATTTGGACTTTTTTATTGTAAAATGTTTCTTTAAAAATGTTCAATTTACAATTATAATAATTAACAATATAATTTCCATTCAGTATTATTTTTCTGTCATCACAATTATGTAATAATTCTTCTTTATAAGCATTCTTTACAATAATTGTTTCATCATCAATCTTTTCTATTATGGAATTATTATTAAATCTTAATTTACATTTTTCCTGAATTACACAATTTTTGCTTAGTTTTAAATTTTTTTCCATAACATCTTTTTCATATTTATATTTTTTATTCCTAATTTCTATAATATATTCATTTTTTTCACTTATTTCTAAATAATTCTTATTTGGTAATGGTGTAATTAATTTTAAATCTGTTTGTATATATTCTTGTGGTATTTTAATTGTTAATATAAATGAATTGTTCTTGTATTCTAATATTCCTAATTTAATTAATTTAAGTTTGTATATATCTATTTTAAATTTTTCTATTTCCTCTGCAGTTAGTATGCTTGGGTGTACAATATTATGTTTTGCAATTGCTATGTTATCTTGAATTTGATTAACTTTTTTTTCTATATACCTTAATTTAGTAAAGAGCCATTTTTCTGCCCTTCCTACTATATTTATAAGACCTCTTTTTCTTCTATTACTTCTGTTTGGCATTATTGATTTTACTTTTGTTTTTATTATATTAATTTCTTCATAAATTAAATCCTTATTGCCTATTTCTAAATATTCTATATTTTTTTCTATTTCCTTAATTAATTCTAATATTTGATTTGGATTTATAATGTGTAAAATAGTATTCATTTCTGTTGCTATTTCTACGTTTTCTATTTTGATTTCCAAATATCCTGATTCTTCATTTATTGGATTTACTTGCAACATTGCTATGGTTGGTGTGATCATCATTATGAACAATAATATTATTATCTGTAAATTTATTTTTTCTTTTTATATTAGATTTATGAACATTTTTTTAGAGGTTTTACAACATATCTAGTCTGTTCTTTATGCCTAACTCTTTTATAATTTCTAACTGGTCCTTTTATCCTATCTTCTTCATAAATTTTCCTATTTTTGTTTAGCTTATTTATTAATTTATGTTTCTTTTCATTCTTTACTTTATTTAAAATATCTTCATTTAATTTTATTTCTTCTGTTGTTGTTAAAGAAAATACTTTATCATATGATACATAATTATTTGTTATTTCAATTACTTCTCCATTTGTAATTAGTACTTTATTTTCCTCAGTTTTTTCATTGATATTATTACCATTTTCAGAAATAGTATTTGTTTCTGGTATTTTAACCCCCTTTTCTTCTGGTTTAGCTTCTTCACATTTGCTTACCACAGGTGAATTTTCATTAACCTCTTCAGTGAGTTTATCACAATCGCTGTCGTCTTTTTTATTTGATTTTTGTTTATCCTTTTTTTCAACTGACAAATTCCTCAATGACCATTTTCTAGTCTTACCTGTTTTCTTTTTCTTACTACTATCACTACTTTCATTTATATTATTGTTATCATTAACTTTTTCTGTATTTTCAATAGAATCCTTAATAACTGTAGTCTGTTCTTTTTCTGTTGATAAATCTTTTTCTTCTGTATTTTCAACTTTAATAATTTTTTCTTTGATAGGTGTTTCTATACCATTTGTGATGGTGTCCCCATATAATTGCGATTTAAACTGATCAACATCTTCTATTTTATTCAAATAATTCGTTTGAATGTGGAATAATTCACTTGCTTCCAGTGCGTTAACTTCATGAAGTGGTTTGACTAGGAATGGAATATGTTCCTCATTTGTTAAAATAATTTCTTTTGTTTTTATATTTATTTCTTTCGCATTTTTTTCAATCCAATCCATGCCAATTAGGAAATCGTATGGTTTATCTAACTCTATTTTTACCCAACGTATCCTGGCATTTGGTGGTTGTTTAAATTCTACTGGGCACTTTGTTTTTACATATTCTGTTGGTTTTTTAATTTTTCCTTCAATTGTGCTGATTTCTATTTTCTTATTTTCTCCGATTTTATCATAAAGATCTGTTGGAACCGTTTTTGAATTTAACAAACTAATTGTAGAACCAGTATCTATAATTGCTAGAAATTGTTTTTTGTTTAAAGTTATTAATATGTACACTTTTGAGTTTTCCGAGGCTAGTTTATAGAAAACTCTTCCGTATTATTTATGTGATTTACTTCCTCTGTTCTATTTAATGTATCTATTTCCATAGGCTCTGGGTTATTTTGTCCAGAATTATTATAATTCCTAAATTGATTACTGTTTCGGATTTGATTATTGTAACGGAATTGGTTACTATTTTGATTATAACGTACTTGATTACTATTTTGATATTGATTACGTAGCTGATTACTACTTTGGGATTGATAACGGAATTGACTACTATTTTGGGGTTGATTATTATAACGAAATTGGTTACTATTTTGATGTTGATTATTATAACGAAATTTGTTACTATTTTGAGATTGATTATTAAGAAAAACTTCATTAAAACTATTACGTTTATTGTCTTTCATATGATTGTATTTATTTATTTTTTTTAATGGGTTAAGACTTTGTGTGGTTACTAAATTATATGTGTCTTGACCAATATATTTATATAAAATGGTTCTAATTGAACTTAATTCAAATTTATTATATAATTCAGCTGCTAAAGCACCTGCAGTTATTTCTTTGATTTTTATTATTAACATACCACTTAAACTATTTATAATTTCATTCTTTTGTTTGCTAAATGCTGCATACTCAGTAATATGGTCAATAATTTTTTGTACCTTATATAATAATTCATCAATACTACTTACTTTTAAATTGCTGATTTCCCTGCTTATGCTGGCTTGGTCTCGAGTAGGTCGATAATGAATTTTCAATTTTTCTTTACACTCTTCCCATGTTGTTGGTTTTTCTGCTGCTAGGTAATTTTTTGCTGCTCCGCTGATTTTCTCGTTGTAGATGATGTTGTACGCTAGACTGGATTCGTTTCCGTAGTCAGTTAATGCTCGCTCCACAGATTCAATGAACGATGGTAGTGTCCCTGGTTGTCCGTTGAAAATTGGAAGATATTTTGTATCCTTCTCAATTCTGCTTCTGATGGTTTGTGGTTGATTTTGTGCTGTCATAAGGTTTGTTAATGCTATTATGCACCGTTCCATATTTAAAGATGTTGTCGTCCTTTTTTCTAATAATGGTGGTTTTAGTATTTGTTTCTCCAGTGTGTTGATGTCTCAGGATCGTTTCTTCGAATGCTAGTAAATTTCTTCTTTAGTATTCTTCGTCTTCCTCCCTTATTTTGATCACCAATTTTTATTTTATTGCTCGTATCACTAGATCCTTATTCTTCTGAAAAGGATCCTACCGACTGCGCCACTTTTATATTCCTTTCTGAATATTATAAAAAAAATAATTTAAAATAAAACACTTTGAAACTATTAAGAATTTATTAACACTAAACCACTTCAATAACACTTATTTATCAACTGCCTACTTTCTAAACTATTCATCTTTTATATATTTCTTTATCTTAGAACTAATTACATTTCTTATCATGGACTTGCTACTTATTTAATATTAATTTTCATTGATTACATTAATATTGATTATATTTATATTCATTGATTATTTGTATATGGACTTAAATAATTTATATAAAATATTTATTTAATTAATATGAACTTAGAACTATAATTTTATCTTGTTTATTTGTATTTAGCATATTCATTAACTTGGACTTAGAACTATTTACCAAAACAATACTTTATTATCATTATCATTATCATATATAACTCACGCGTACTTTCGAAATGTCAACAAAAACTTCATTTTCATCGCACACTTATAGTTATTGTATATTTTAAAAGTGTAATAACTTTAAATGTGTTAGTTTTATGGGTTTGAGTATGAATAAGTTGTATAAAATACACGAATTGCTTACCGCTGCATTCTGTAGAATCAAATATGAAGCGATTCATCTGTCATTCTTTCAGCTTCTGATTCCAGATTTCCCGCTGGGAGTTGACTAGGTACAAGAAACTTAATACTAAACTTAACAACTGCGAAATCTTACCAATTATAATACTATATAAGCAATCGACTAAAGTTATTAAACAACATGATTAAGTATATACAAAACTTTGCTTATCTTTCAATTCCAAGCTTTTTTTTTTTTTTTCCCTTTTTTTTTTTTTATTATTATTATTATTATTATTTTTTTATTTTTTCTTATTCCTTTATCTTAACTTATATTGCCATAAATCTTAGAAAACATTTAAAAAGTGTACAAATCGGATTAAAATTATTTACAAGAAGACAATGTACAATTCTCACAAAATGCCCGTTTCTTAAAATTAGAACCATCTAGTTCCGGTAAATCGGCTAAGGCATGCTCGTACTTCAGGAGAATGACATAGTTAATATTAAACCTATAGTTAATGCGATTGGACTTATTGTAGAAGGGAGGAGTCTCCACAGTATTAGTTGCTTCATCTAAAAGGTTAAGCTCATCCCTGGAATCATCATGTAAAATATTAAAAGGCGAAAGGTAGTAGTTGTCTTTCAGTGAAGACCCAGAGTTCTCTAAGCATATATTTTTGAGTGTTGTGTTGGGATGCCATGATATTTTATTTGGTGTTTTCACACCCAATCTAAGAAGATAGCTCAGAACAGGGGCTATTCTCGCGGTGTTATAAAGTCGATTGTTAGAATAGAATTTCCTATTGGGTTTACGATTAAGTCCTGTTATTAATCTGAGAAGTGATCTTTCAAGAATTTCAAACTTTTTGGCATAGGTAGGCGATATGCTGAACCAAAAGGGAAATGCATATCCCATGATTGGTCTAATAATAGCTTTATATAGAAGAAGTTTAGTTTTGAATGACCAGAAGGGGGAAGTAAAAGCACTATATACTAATCCAACTGCTATTTTAGCTTTGTTAAGAGTGCAGGATGCGTGATAATTAAACCCAAATCTTTCATTGATATGAACACCCAGAGCCGTGGTGGTTTTGTGTAGTTTAATTCTGTTATTCATTAAGTAGAAGTTTATCTCTTTGGTATCTCTAATACATGACCTGTGGCATATACCACTAGCGTTACGAATCACAAGTAATTTACATTTGTCAGTGTTCAATTTAAGTCCCCAGTTCAGGAGGTAACGTTCGAGAGTAGGTTTAATAGCATTAAGTGATTCCAATGCAATGGAGGGTCGGGTCGCACTAGTGGTAATAACTATATCATCTGCATAAATAAAAGCTTGAAGGCTATTTGGGTCAGTAGAATGAAAGAGGAAGTCGTGCAAAGCAAAAGTAAAAAGCATTGGGCCTAGGACCGACCCTTGCGGGACTCCAGAGTTTACTTCCACCAGATCTGACAGTATATTACTAATACCAACTCTAAAATATCTCCTGGTCAGGAAACTATTAACCACCTTTAAAAGTGGCGGTGGACAGCTAGATCTGTGCAGTTTGAGAATGATTCCCTTATTCCATATTTTGTCAAATGCCTTCTCGAGATCTAATTCCAACATTATAGTACAGTTTTTGTTCCTAAGATTGTGAACTATGGTGTTCCTCATGGCCAAAAGTGAATGTGTGGTAGAGTGAGCTTCCCGAAACCCAAACTGGTTCCATGGTATAAGGTCTCGAGAGGAGAAAATATAAGCCTATTCTGGTGATACAAAAATAATTCCTTATCACCCCTATAATGACAGAAGGAAGTACCATAAGAAGAGTGTGTTCAGTGCAACTCGTGCTATAGGCTGTGTCTAGATTAGCGATTTGGACAGCGATCTGGAAAGCGAATTGGAAAGCGATTGGAGGCGCGGTTACATTCAGAAGTATATTCACCGCAATAATTGCATTACAAGTCCCAGTAGGAATTCGGTCTAGCAGTAGACGAAATCAGCAAGAAAGCTTCGCAGGAAATCTGCTACCGCAACCAGCACACAAGTAAATATTTACCTATTTTATACGTTTATTCAATAAATTTTCACAGCAACACACACTTTTGATACTTTTGTAATGGCGATTAGTGTAAAAGTGACATTTATGTACTATGCATTTGGGCTTTGAATGTTTGATAAAATAATTAAATTGGCTAAATTAATATATTTTATTTAATTAAAACATAAAAGTGAATTCTAAGTGAAATAAATACTAGTTATACTATTTAGAAAATGAAAAATTATTTAAATTACAAATAAATCCAAATAATTAGGTAAAATTAATCCAAATGAATAGGTAAAATTACTTATTGAAAAAAGTTAAATATAATAATAATATTAAATTTTTTAGCAACAAGTCCTCAACATAAAAATGATTGGATGGCAGACTTAATAATGGTTAATATGAAATCAATACTGAATCGTATTCTTGATAGTATTTTACTTTTGATATTGAAAAAGATATCCTAGCCCAGATATTTATAAATTTGTAGTTCCTTATAGTTTTAAAATTTTTGATAAAATGTATTATGTTAAAATAACTTTAAAACTAACTTTAACTTGTACTGTACTTTAAATTTTATTGAAATAAAGTAAAAATACATTAACCATTATGTTTTTTATTTAAAATTTTCTTTTATCCCTTTTTCTCCAAAAAGTCGTTTTTTCGGGTCTTTTACTCCGATTTTCTTTCACTTATAGTCCGAGAAATGAAGCAGATAAGAGCTCTATATATCATATATCATAAGCGATTCGAATATATTTCGTATAAGAAACATTAATATATATAAGCGCTGATAAAAAGCATTCACACACAGGCAAAAATTCAAATGTATCCTATATTGCATTCACAAGATTAACGCATATGTGTTAAAGAGTGCTGGTCGCCTGCGATGGTCTAATGTTAAAAACCGCGCAGAATCCAGCAAAATGTCTGGTGCTGTGCTGGTCAAAACCAGCAAGGCACCGCGCGGTGTCTAGCAAGACATTTCCCACTGGGGTCTTTTCAAAAAGTACAATTTTATTACATTTATAATGGATTATTATTTACGGTAAGTCAATTCAATATAGTAAAAGAATAGTGAGTTTGCAGGGAGCTCTTTATAAATCTCACCCGTAACTTCGAAAAGTTATGCATGTCATGACAACTCGTGTATCACCACCCAATAGTTGTCTTGCGTTACACCCTAGTCACACAGAGCAAAGAAACTAGCTCTTTTAAACCTAATCTTTTCAAAGAACCTAGTTCTTTTAACCCCATGACACACAGAGCAATCTAGTTTTTTGAACTGAGCTGTCAAGAAACAGCTGATTTTATTTTGTATAGAATTTTTGATTTGTTTTTGTGAAAAATTTTAAATTATAGTAATAATAAATTATAGTAATGAAAGAAATTTTAAATTTTATAAAATTAAAGAACTAAAAGGTGGATGTTTTTAAATTAATCAAATTTTTTATAACTAGTTTGTGTGTTCATATTTTAGGAAATAAGAAATAAAACTAACTATATTGAAATAACTATAGCGAATTAAGCAAATTTTGGATTTTGGATGGAGAAAAAATTCTTGATAAGCCTAAAGGACGTTTATTACCTCAAGATAAATTATTATTAATTAAAGTTTATGATTGTTATATATCAAAAATAATTTTTCTTCTAGTCTCTAAATTGCTTAACTAAGTTGTCAGCTGTTTTATTACTTAACAAATATAATGTTTTTTTTAAAAAACTGCAAATTTTTTTTTTTTTTTTTTAATTTTCCAGTGTTTACTACAATCTTAATCTATTTACAATTAATTTATTAGTACTATTATCTAAGTGTGTGACGTGTGACGTGTGCGGGAGTGAAGATCCAGTGATCAGTTCCCTATAAGCGTTAGTATTCCTATGTTAGGTCATGCGGTTTCTTGCGGTGAAGCCGTCTTGTCTGGCTTTTTTTTGGTACAGAGATCCATGAAAATGAAGATTACAAGAGCAAACAGAGAACATATCATTCTGTACCAAAAAAATTTTCTTTCAGTGAAAAAATGAAAATGTTTGCCTTGGAGTCAGGAGAGAATCAAAATCCAAATAACAAACATAAGATATCAGGAGCCCACGCGATATAGACGCAGTGCATTAAAAAAAACCGATTATACATAACTAAATTAACTAATAAAACCGTCGTAGTTTGTCTTATTGTTTTAGTTAAATATCTAAAAACTTCTTTAATTGTAAATAGAATCAATTATTTAGATATAATTGAAAGGCCAGTATTGCTATTTAAAAATAGTATGAGCTTAAAAAAATTAGTAGACATTAAAAACAATTCAGCAAATATTTTTATTTATATCAAAAAAAGATTTTACAAGTTTATTAAAAAAAGCATTTAATTTAATTTTTCTGAATTATTAACAAATATTTCCTATTCTTAATAAAGATCTCGTAAGCCTTGCCGAACTCTCCTAGCACCTTCATATTCATTAGAATGAGACTTTTCTCTAAAGCCTGCAGTAATTAAAGATTTGTCCTTCTGAAATGAATTTCGCTTGTTGACTTTATTTCAGAGCATAAAATATCATCAATATTCTATTTTAAAATTATAAAATTAGGTTTTTATTTAAAGATATCGGAAATTAAATATACCTCTTCTGAAATTTGCCCATTATCATTCAAAAATTTTACAATCCTATTAAAATCAGATTCTTATTCTTTCTTATTATTATTTAAAATTGATTCATTGATCTTTTCAATCTGAAAAATAAATTGATAATTATAATGTTCCAATTAAATATTATATAAAAACTATTAGTTGTCATTGAACTGGGATGCAAATTACTTACAGCTTCCCGATTAAACGCATGCTTTTTATAGTTTGTAGGATCATCCATTTCTATAACTTAAAATTTCAATAGTTATATGTGATGCATTCTGCTTAATTGCAAGCCCAACTGCAAACATATACCCTTTTTCATGAGAATATGTCCTACACTTTTACATTTATTAAATTAAAATAAATATTTATTAAAATATATAAAAAGATTAAAAAATACATACCAGTATCCATGGCAGCTATAACCCCTAAAAAGACAAATAGTAAACAAACTTGACATTTATCAGTGTCAAATAGCACAGGGCGAAAAGTAAAAATTTTTCGCCTTTCAGCGCTACCAATGTTAGAATTCAAAAAACCATGTTCCTGTTGCTGGTTAAAATGATTAGGTTATAATCTAAAGGGCACCTTAGACGACGGACATGGTCCATGTCCGGGGTTTTTTAAGCGTCTACGGCAATGTCCGCGGACCAATTTGACGGTCCGCTGTAATGTCCGGGTAAATTAATGATTTTACTTGGACATTATGACAGCTTCATACATTTTTAATAGCATGAAGATAGCAAAGAAAAACAATAGCACAAAATTACACTACTATTCATTTTTATTAACAAAAGGTTATAATTTTGAAATTATTCATTTTTGATTTAATGTTTTATAGATTTAGTTATGCATTTTATATTTAAATATCTATGAACAGAAAAATACTAAACTACAGGAAAAAACAAATTTTTACAATGAATTTTTTAAATGTTGAGTTCAAATTTCTGTAAGTGTAGTGGAATTAATAAATATAATTATAATTTTTCTACTATATTTTTCCAAATAAATAATAAAAAATAAATGTATTAAAATATTATAGTTTACCAACACAAATACACTATTTGTAAATTTTTAAATAACTTATGGCGCCAAACTTTATATTCTTTATCCTTACCGAGCATGGTTTTGCTATAAATTGTCCTTTAAAAAAATATTAAAGGCATTCGAGTGTAAAACGGCATGGAAAGTATTCGTCAAATTTTAGGGAGTTTTTAATTTAAAATAAGTGAAGTGTAATTTTTGTTTAATTGAAGAGAAAGATGGCTTCAATACCAGAGAATGAAATGTGGAAAGAGCTTCTTGGTTTATATCGATCTTTACCAGAGCTGTGGGACCTCAGTTCAGAAAATTATGCAGATCGAAATAAAAAAAAAAGCAGCATGGCGTGCTTTGCTTATTAAGTATAGAGAAATAGAAACAAACGCTGATTTAGATACATTAAAAAGCAAAATTCCCAACATTAGAAGAAGTTTTCGAAGAGAGCATAATAAAATAGAAGCAAGTTTGAAGTCAGGTGCAGGTGTTGAGGACGTCTATGTACCAGCACTGTGGTACTATAATAGCTTAGAATTTTTGAAAGATCAGGAATGTCAGTTGCCTGGAATATCTACAATTGAATGCAACAATACTGTTGAGTTGGCAGGGCTTATAGAAGTAAGTTATTATTGTTCTCATTACTGATTTTTAATTATTTGAAATTCTAGCCAACCACCAAAAGACAATGAAAAACTACAGCTTATAACATGGCCGAAAAGAACAAGATATTAAAAGAAGCTCTGGCCCTCGTTGAGAAGGAGGAAAATACCAAAATTGTGGATGAAGCTGGCACATATGCCGAGAGTTGGGCGGCTTCTTTTAGAAACATAAAGGACAAACAAAAATTGTTTGCTAAAAAGGCCATAGAAGACATCCTTATATTGGGCCAATTAGGAAAGCTTGATTATAACTCTATAAGAACACCTCCTTCATCACCAAACATAGACTGCGCAGATGAAACAGGTTTCTATGGAGAAAGCTACTTGGAAGATATATAAGTTTATAAAGCATATATAAATTAAACCTGTATTTAATTAATATAAAAATTTTGTTTTACATCTTGTTTTAATTGTTTAACATTGCTAAATTTTGATCAATAAAAACATATTTAAAAATTCTATATTAGTTTATAACAAAAAAACTTAACTGTCGTATGACTATTGCCAGGAAACTGCTCCAGATCCATTAAAATAGATAGTAAAGTTATCTCTAGTTTCCTTGGCAACCAGGCCAGTGTTTTGAGTGTTATATGTTTCAAGATTTAGCATTTGGCAATGAAGCGGTTGAGTATCTGAAATACTTCTCATGTAGACAGAAGAATTCTTTTTTCTGAGAAAATTGTGCAGGTAGCACGCTGCTAGTGTTATTTTTATAGCTTTCTCCGGGCACAAGTTTATTAAATTTAAGAGTATTCGAAATCTTGATGAAAGGATGCCAAAAGCATTTTCTACCACTCTTCTAGCACGCGAAAGCCTATAATTGAAAACTTCTTTTTCATTTGAAAGATCGGAGCCTTGATAGGGTTTCATCAAGTTCTTCATTAACGGAAAAGCGTTATCCCCTACAAAAACAAATGGTAACTTCTCTTCACAGTTACTTATTTCCGTTTCTTCAGGGATTCGAAGCCTATTGTTAATAAAGTAATCAAAAAATCTTGTTCTTCTAAAAACTCCGCCATCCGACACATGCCTGGTAGCCCCAGCTTCCACCATAATGAATTCATATTTCGAGTTTACAATGGCCATCATTACAATTCTGAAACTCTTTTTGTAATTGTAATACAGTGATCCGGATAAAGTAGGTTTGGTAATTAAGACATGCTTTCCATCAACGGCACCTATATGTACAATTCGGAAAGTTCCATGTTTTTTCGAAATCATAAGCAACTTCCTTCCATTGGTCTTCTGTTTCAGGCAGCTAAAATTGAGATTTATTTTACTGATTGTCTTGTTACTAATGCAAAAGTCAACACTACCTTTATGCAATTTTTTAGAGCTTTGATAATAGCATCACAAGTTTCTAAGGCTGTGGAGCATCATCCTCTAAACACTCATCTAATAATATCTTTAATAATATCGTACGTTTCATTTAAAATTAATGAATACTTTTGAAAACAAAAATTGTACTTTCTAAAAAAAGTTCACATATAACTTTGATTTTCATCTGTCAAAACAGTACACTCTAAAGTACTATTAAAATGTATGTCCGGGTAAATGAATGTCCGACGTCTACAGTGAATTACCCGGACCATGTCCGTCGTCTAAGGTGCCCTTAAAAGACCACGTACATCGCGACTTCTGATTGGCTGAGACAAAAAACCACGTTGAAAGAACTAGTTTCTTTTTCTGTGTGACTAGGGTGTAAGAGGTCTTAGCTATTAGACGAATGAAAAGTTCTCTTTTAGAGGTCATAAGAAAGATGACATAAATTCAAATTTTCTAAGCGGACTTACGTCGTAAAAAAGATACAAATAATTTGAATTTCCTAAGATATCTTTTCTAACCATATTAATTGATATATTGACAAAGATGAAAAAATTTTTATTAATGTTCATGTTCAAAATAAAGTTTACATATATATGTATTATACATATTTTTTTATCTCTTTTCTTAGATATTTTTAGATAAATTTATTAAAAATATAATTTAAGATAAGGTTTAAATAATAAGCAAAAGTTTTTTCCTCTTTTTTTACAAAAAATCGGCTAAAATGCTACAAAGCTTTCACTTCATTTCATTTCAGCACGATCATGATATCATATACAAAATTTTTCTAAGTCTTTGACAGTTGACATTATTCGTAAAATGTAATCAGTGTCAAAGTGAAATTTTGATCTAGTGTTAATAGTGTAATTTAGTATCATAATTATAATTGCTAGTTAATAGTGTTTAATTTAAATAAAAATATAAGATATTAATCATAATGTTTCAATTATCTACAAATCTTTTCGTACTGCGTATACGAAAAGTATTTTACTTAGGATTTTGCTTGTTTTTTAAAAAAATTGTTAGCTTAATGTTATATGTGTAATTTTGTATATAATTAAATAAAATTTTATTATATAAATTTCAATTTGTCTTATTTAAATAAAAAAAACCAAAAAATTCCTAAAGTATTCTGCGCATTATAGCAAAAGAAAAGAAGAGAAGTGTCAAAGTGCGATATTTTTATTTAGATTTTAATTAAATTAATAGATTTATTTAGTGTTATAATTTTAATTTTAAAATGTAAAATTTTACACGAACTTTTGACCCCTAAATTGTAGCTAACTTTAGTCATCTTTTTGACCTCAGAATTTAGAGATAATTTTGTCCTCAGAATTCGGACGTCTTTTAGATATCTTTTCGACTTCTCTATAAGAGCACGTAAGATGACTTTTCGATGTCTTTTAGAGGACTTAATGACAAGAATTAGACTTCCGAAAAGAGGACTTATAGAAATTAAGATATCTTTAAGATCTCTTTTAGTGCTCCGAGTGCTGTCTGGGAAGTAAGCTCTAAAAATCCAAAGATATTGTTCTAATGATTTACAAAAGTAAGTCTCGTAAAAAAGTACTACTTCTTAGGTCGAGGCAAAAATCTGTAAAAGGTCCTTCTAATCGAAAACAAAATCCGAAAACCGCATCTTTTTATAATAAGACTAAGTTTGGAGTAGATGTAGTTGACCAAATGGCCCGCAAATACAATACAAAAGCAGGGTCACGTAGGTGGCCTTTACAGGTATTTTATAATATTTTGGACTGGGCAGCAATCAACGCGTGGATTTTACGTAAAGAGACTTGTGAGGAAAAAATAACTAGAAAACAATTTTTGTTTCAATTATCCAGAGAACTAGTTGCTGCAGAAAAGAATATGTAAATATGTAAATCAAATGTAAATAGAAACTGTTTTTACCTGTTTTCTTGTATTAATAATATAATTAATGAATTATTAAAATAAATGTTGTTTTTGAGAAATTCTATTCTTTTATTTACATAAATTAAATCAAAAGTCAAAATGAAAGCAATGATCAGAACTACGTCAATTTGAGGAGTGCGGTAAAACTAAGTGTGGCGACACATATTTAAAAATTTAAATATTTTTTTTTTTTTATAATAAACCGCAGTAGTTTTAGAAATAAAATAATACGTCAAGTAAGCAATGAATACTTTTCTTGTTTGACGTATTATTTAGTTTTCAGTTAGTTGCTGTTTATTATTTATGTGAATAGATTTAAAAAATTAATTATTAGTTATTAATTAAAAATAAATATCTATTGTTTGTAATAAAATAAAATTTATTAAAAATAAAAAGATGATTAATGTTTAAAAATAATAATTAAATAAAATAAGTGGTAAAAGTGTATTATACCACAACTGGTGACCCCGACTAAAAAGAGAAATCAAAAAGAAGTTTTAATATAAAAAAGAAAGTTAAGAAGAATAAGAAAAAGAAGATTAAAAATTTTAAAGAAAAAGAAGATTAAAACTTTAAAGAAAAAGAAGAACAAGGAAAATTTTTTTTAAAAAAAAAAAAAAAACAGAAGATTTTAAGAAAAGAAAGAAGAATACTCAAAACAAAAAGGAGGAAATAGAAAATTAAACAACAACAGCAACAACATTCAAAAAAAAAAAGAAAGAATTTTCCAGCTCAACAAGGAATCAATTCATCCTTTTTCAATAATTTAAGCAGCAACGAGAGCAACAGTTGACGTAAGAACTTTTTTTTTTATTTTTATTTTTATTAGTATAGTTGTACTTGTTATAATTGTTGTAAGCGGTTTATTAGTAAAAATTTTTTTTTAAATTATGAATCCTGCATCGGGGGATAATATTGCAGCGGTCGCTATCAAACCTCCACCTTTTTGGAGGGAAATGCCGCATTTGTGGTTTATCCGTTTGGAGTCGCAATTTAACGTCGCGAAAATAACTTGTGAAAAAACAAAGTTCGATTATGTATTGTCTGTAATGGATGGAGATATTATCCGTATCGTCAGTGACATAGTTAGTGACCCTCATCTAACTGAAGCGTATACTAATTTAAAAGAGACTCTAATTAAACGTCTTTCGCTAAGTGAAACAACCAAAATGAACCAACTTTTAAGTGACTTAAATTTAGGAGATCGAAAACCATCTCAACTTCTCAGAGAAATGAGAGAGCTAGGCGCGGGCAAAGTTTCAGAAGAACTCCTGCGTTCCTTGTGGCTGCAGCGTCTTTCTGATAACAGTCAGGCGATTCTTGCCTGCAATCCCGGAAATTTAACCGAATTGGCAAACTGTGCGGATAAAATTGAAGAGATTAACAATAAACCTAATGTTTTTGTTTGTGAGACTAAGCGGTCAAATGATATCTTAGAACGGTTAGATTTTTTAACAAAAGAGATTAAGGATTTGAAAGCAGAATCTCGTGACAGTTTTAGACGGTCAAGATCTAGTTCTAAATTTCGTTTAAGATCAAAAAGTCCTCGTAGTAAAATCAACAAGAATATGGATAGCAATATGTGCTGGTACCACAAACGTTTCGCAGATAAAGCTACAAAGTGTATCCAGCCTTGTTCTTATGAAACTTTATCGAAAGCAAAAAACTAAATCGCCTTTCAGCTCCAACGGCGGTTGACAAAAGCCATTTTTCAAGCCGTTTAAGCATTTTCGATAAATCTACAGGACGGAATTTTTTAATAGACACAGGAGCCGATATATCAGTAATACCTGCATATTCCATAAAGAGACTTACTCCATCAAATCTCAAGTTGTCAGCAGCAAATTCTTCAACAATCAATACCTTTGGTCGAAAAGTTTTAATTTTAGATTTGGGACTCCGCCGAAATTTTTCTTGGAGTTTCATCATAGCTGGCGTTGTCAAGCCTATAATCGGCGCAGACTTCCTCTGCCATTACGGTTTATTGGTTGACCTAGCAAAGAGATCGCTTATCGATCCATTGACTTCAGTAAACTCTATTTGCAAGGTTTCAAAAAATTCTATTACAAATTTATCACTGTTAGGGGATAGCTCAGTAGATCCACGTATTAGTAGCATGCTAAATAAATGGCACAAAATTACTGCTGAATCCGGATTTGCTTCTTCTATTAAGCATGATATAACGCATCAAATTTTTACTACTGGTAATCCTGTGGTTTCAAAGGTCAGGAAATTGTCTACCGAAAAAATGTTGGCAGCCAAGCAAGAATTTGATTTTTTAATTCGTGAAGGGATTTGCAAACCTTCCAACAGTCCCTGGTCCTCGCCTCTGCATCTAGTCAACAAAAAAGATGGCAGGTGGTGACCATGTGGTGACTACAGGCAACTTAACGCCATAACTAGGCCAGATCGTTATCCAATTCCCTTGATTCACGATTTTGCACATCAGTTACATGGATGTAAAGTATTTTCAACTTTGGACCTTACCAAAGCATATCACCAGATACCTATTGAGCCTGAAGATATCCCAAAGACTGCAATATGCACTCCTTTTGGCCTTTTTGAATTTACGCGTATGACCTTTGGTTTGTGTAACGCCGCTCGATCATTTCAACGGTTTATTAATTGGGTACTAAGAGATTTAAATTTCTGTTTCGTCTACATAGACGATGTTTTGATTGCATCCAATTCAGAAGAGGAACATTTAACACATCTAAATCAAATTTTTCAGCGTTTCGAAGAGAATGGTTTAGTTATTAACTTAGAAAAATGCCATTTTCTAAAACCAGATTTAAATTTTCTGGGCCATTTAATTAGTTCCGAAGGCATCAAACCGTCCACGGAAAAAGTAGCAGCAATTGAAAGCTTCAAGCGTCCCGAAACTGTTAAAGAGCTTAGGCGTTTTCTCGGCATGATAAATTTTTATCGACGTTTTTTGCCAAATGCAGCCAAACATCAATTGCTACTTAATGAGTATCTTAAAGGAAACAAGAAGGATGGACGTAAAAAAATTAACTGGGATAGTAATTCTAACGAATCGTTCGAAGCAGTCAAAAGACAGCTTTGTGAAGCTACGCTTTTAGCTTTTCCCGACCCTAGGGCTAAATTAGCTTTATTTGTTGATGCATCGAATACTGCAATTGGCGCAGCTGTACAACAATTTGTCAATAACAATTGGCAGCCTTTGGCATTTTTCTCAGTTAAATTAAACTCGACTCAGAGTAAATATAGTACATACGATCGTGAATTGCTAGCGATTTACCAAAGCATTAAATACTTCCGTCATTATGTTGAAGGCCGAAATTTTACAATTTTTACAGACCACAAACCTCTTATTTATGCCTTTAGACAGAACCCGAATAAAGCTTCGCCCAGACAATTTCGTCACCTCGATTTTATCTGTCAATTTTCGACTGATATTCAACATATATCAGGTATTCACAACGTAGTGGCAGATACATTATCGCGTGTTGACGAAATAAAATGTTCTCCAACTTTGGATTTTGAGGCTATCGCAAAGGCACAACTTTCAGATGAAGTTCTCAAAGATTTTTTAAAAGATAAGGCTTACATATTCCAAAAATCTCCTATTTTTGGATCAAAGATGGAAATATATTGTGAAAACTCTTCCAACCTTATGCGTCCATACATTCCTAAGGATTTTAGATATCAGGTTTGTAAATCCGTTCATGACATAGCTCATCCTGGTGTCAGATCAACGAATAAATTACTGACTTCAAAATTCTTTTGGCCTTCTATGAATAAATATAGCAACGAGTGGTCCCGAGCGTGTTTACTTTGCCAAAAAGTAAAATTACTAGGCATGTTAAAAATACACCAAACATATTTGAGCCTGTTTCTACGCGCTTTCACGTTATCCATATGGACATTATTGGACCCTTGCCTGTTTCACAAAACTTTAGGTATTGTCTTACAATAATTGACAGGTTTACTCGGTGGCCAGAAGCAATACCATTAGCAAACTGCACAGCGGAAACCTGCGCAGAAGCTATATGTAGAGAATGGATAGCTCGGTTTGGCGTTCCGAGAATTATTGTTACCGATCAGGGGCGACAGTTTGAATCTGATCTATTCAGGGAACTTGCCAAAATATTTGGGTTTTCAAAGAAATAGAACGACAGCCTACCATCCTCAATCCAACGGGTTCATTGAACGTTGGCATAGAACTTTTAAAGCCACCTTGTTAAGTTATAATTGCCAGTCTTGGTCTCAAGCACTTCCATTTGTACTTCTTGATCTTAGAACTGTAGTCAGAGAAGAATTTTCAGCTACTCCAGCTGAACTTGTGTATGGAGAACCAATTAGGCTACCAGGAGATTTTTTGCAAGAATCTAAAGAGGACTATTCTCAGTCAGAATTTATTAAAAAGCTACGAAGATTATTTTCTTCGTTACGACCTGTGCCAGCCTCCAATCATTCACTCAACAAATCGTTTAAGTTTAAGGAGCTTGATTCATTTTCCCATGTTTTTGTGGGGGCGAATACTAAAAGGTCTTTACAATATCCATATGACGGCCCGTATTCGGTTATTGCTCGAAAAGTAAATTATTTTGTAATCAAAATTAACAACAAAGAGGTTAATATTTCCATCGAGCGGTTAAAACCCTGTTATTCGGCCCCAAATGAATTTATGCCTGAAAACAAACCGGTTAAAAAAGTTCATTTTAGCCTTTGACTCCAGACGGATAAAACGAAATTTGGTCGACAAAACTAAAGTTTTGTCTAGTGGGGGAGTGATGTGGCGACACATATTTAAAAATTTAAATATTTTTTTTTTTTTATAATAAACCGCAGTAGTTTTGGAAATAAAATAATACGTCAAGTAAGCAATGAATACTTTTCTTGTTTGACGTATTATTTAGTTTTCAGTTAGTTGCTGTTTATTATTTATGTGAATAGATTTAAAAAATTAATTATTAGTTATTAATTAAAAATAAATATTTATTGTTTGTAATAAAATAAAATTTATTAAAAATAAAAAGATGATTAATGTTTAAAAATAATAATTAAATAAAATAAGTGGTAAAAGTGTATTATTCCACATAAGTATGTATATATTTAACGTCGGTAGTACAGCATATATTATGCAATACTGCAGTTGCAACAATCACTTTCTGAATTGTTGTAACTTTCATCCGCATACCTGTAGCTAAAATCGGAAAACGCCGTTTCCATACCCCGAACATCCGTTCAATCACATTTCTTGATCTCATTTGAGCTTTGTTAAATAAATGTTCAGCTTCTGTAGCAGGGATTCGCAAAGGAGTTATGACACGGGATATACAAGCATAGCCACCATCTGCTAATATCACTTTATCCCCGAACTCCCCAGTTTCTAAGCGCACCCAAATCCTAGAAATCCTAGTTTAATCATGACTTGATCCAGGCCACCGTGCAACTATGTACGTTATTCTTAAATTACTATCAAATATAGCTTTAACATTGAGGGAAAAAAATCCCTTCCTATTTCTAAATATCTCAGATGTTGAGCCACCTGCAAGTAATGTTAATTACTAAAAGTTAATTGAATAATTAATGCTCTTTAAATATACCTGGGGATTGAATTCTCACATGGGTACAATCTAATGCTCCTATAACGCAAGGGAATCCGGAAATTTCATAAAAGCCTGACACATTCTTATCTATATCTTCACTACTTTGCGGAAAGTTTATATAATGTTGTCTCATAAAACATTGTTTGAATTCATTTAATGATAACATACTTTACAAATTTTCTTTCCACAGTTAATACTAGCAGCGAAAAAATTGAAAAAAATGTAAAATGAGTGAAACATAGTAACAAAATAAAGATTTTCATATATGTATAGAACTATAGGATCTATATAGAGATTTGGGCCAAATCAACCTTCTGAAGCTTTAACAAAAAACGTACTAATATAAATACAAAAGGAATATTGGAAAATAAAACTTTTTAAAATAATAAAAAAAAATAAAATTAAAATAACATTTTTACATAAAAAAGTTGAAATACTTTCATTCAAGTTATGTTTTTTATGGAAGCGTAATGACTAAATCAAAATTTGTCAAAACCACTCTTAGGTCATATTAGAAACGAAAAAGAATTTCAGTTTGAAAAATTCTTGAAAAAACTCAAGACAAAGATTTTAAATTGAAGTTCATGGTTTTTGGTTGTTCTTCAAATTGTGATTCTTCAGGGCATCTTATTCTTAATTTTAGAGATTTTGTTTGAAATTAAAATGGTAAAGATGAAACGCCTTTCTGAAAACACTTATTTTTATATAAAGCTTAAAATTGCTAGATAATATAAATTTTAGAGATTGATTTAAAATGTTAATTTTTATAATAACAATAATAATAATTTGCTTTTAATTATAATCCCTTAACTATACTTAAAAACTTTTCAAATACAGAGTTTGTTAGTAATAGTTATGGGGGGTTGACATCGGAAAGAATTCACTGTAACCGAAAAATGCACATATCCTGGAATAATTTTAATTAAATATTTTTATTATCACTGTTTGAAAAACCGAGAATTCTTTTTTCACAAGAAGTCAACTAAATTATTACATTGCCAAGAAAATTTATGGAATAATAAGCTTTTTAACAGATAATCAATAAAAAACCACCTAAACCAGAATTAGTTCACTGGGGAGTGTTAAAAAATGTTAAAACCACCTAAACCAGAATTAGTTCACTGGGGAGTGTTAAAAAATGTTAAAACCACCTAAACCAGAATTAGTTCACTGGGGAGTGTTAAAAAATGTTAAAACCATCTACACCAAAGCGTGTGAAATTTATAGTTCGTATACATTTAAGTTTCAATTGTTTTTAAGTTTTACAATTTAATTTTTTAATTTTAATTTTCCAGATTTTTGTGGATCTCGTGGTAAATCATGAATTTTAATACCAGCTGCATTTTTTGCATATTCTAATTATCTTTGATACTTTTACTGGCTGATGAAAGTTTACCACCCTAAAATTAAGTTTAAGTAAAAGAAAACATTAATTAGCCTTGACTAAAGTATCTAATATTATTTGCAGGCAATATCTGACCTTTAAAAAAATTAAATAACTGATTAGAAGTTAATAGACCCTAAAGTGTTAAAAAATGTTTTTTTAAATGAAAACATCAGATTTGCGTATAATCATTGTAAATTTGAAAAAAGCTCATATATTCATATATGAAAGCACTAATCTTACTGTCATATCTCTCACCAAATTAGCACTTTAACCCAGGGATATTATTCTACCAACGTATGGCGCCCAAGAATCTATAGCATTGCTTTAAATATCAACGGCTATATTCTAAGATTGGCCACAGTTATAGGTTATGAACTTAGGGTAAAAAACTTAGTCCATAAGTAAATTTTCTTTTTTTATTATCGGTGACGTACACATGTTTTTAGTTTAAGCATTCGGTGCATTTAATGCTCATTATGAAGAAATCCAATAAATTAAAATTATTTGCAACAAAAAAACAATATTTAGTACTTTCCACGATAGAATTATCTCAAGTTGGTTTCACATTGTCAAACATTTTTTTCGAACCTATTAAATAAAGCGGTTAATTGTCCACTATGCATTTTTTTGCTATAAGTAAAGAATTTTTCACAAGTGAATAGCTTTTGCTTTATTTCACTCTGTTTTTATATTGGAACATAATAAAAATTAGCCTAAAAAAAGAATCCGAGAATTTTTCCTCCTAGATGTTTTCGTCGGGCTTCTTCGTGATCCATTATACCTCCTGATGTTGTAAGTACTACAAACCCAAATTGTCTGGATGGTAACAAATTATTTGTCCATTTTTCAATGTCATTGATACGAACATCAAATCTTGGAGATATAACACCACATTTGTTCAATCGACCAGTTAAATTGACAACAACTTTTCCAGATCTATGGTCATCAACAATTTCAAATTCCCCAATATATCCTTTTTTCATCATGACTGTTAAAAATTTGATTACCACTTTAGAGCAAGGTCTTAGCAAAACTTGGCGTTTTCCTCGTTTTTCGGCATTATTAATGCATTTAAGTGCATCCGCTAATACATTCATTCGAACCATGCTAAAACACGAAAAAGCTTTATTAGCAAAGGTTATTTAAAAAATATAGAATTTATTCAAAACTAAATTAAGAGTGTCACATAAATACAAAAATAAAAGTATTTTGTTACTTGTATTATTTGAAAAGCAACAAACTTAATTATAGTGAATGTAATTTGGTTGAATTAAAATTGTAATATTGTATGGTATAACAAATTTTTGCAAGGTGAACAAATGAGAGGCTAGCAAATGTAAAGAAATATATTCTTCAAAATATGATATAAAAAAAAGAAGATTAATCAATTATATTTATAAAAATTATCTAGGAATATAATAGATTTAAATGGATTACTTGTAATTTGCTGAAAGCTGCTGCGTTTGACAGATTTGACAGCGGAAAAGGAAAGACGCTAGTTTTACTCAACCTAGTGTGACTTGCGCTCCTAGTGGTTAGCACAATAACTTCATTTACATAGGAGAGTTAAACTCAGTAAAAAATTAAGAGTGCCTGCAAAGTGTCGGCTTACACTCGAGTTGACGCCGATTCCGATAACAATTATAGAGTCATTTTTCTGACTACTAAATTTTATAAAGTTTATTATAATAATAATAATTCATTTAAATGAATTCATAACGTTTTCAGCTCATTTTACGCTTTCATAGATATTCGGCGAATTAATTAATTCATTCAGTTCTAAATTTTTTCATACTTTTTCTAGCTAGCAGTGGTTTAATAAGCGGACAATCATTTTTCTTTAACTTGTGGCAGCAGTGCCAACCCTGCGTTAGCAGTAACAGCCCTGTCGAAGCTGCAGTGTCACCAACCAAGAGAATGACATCCACACATCATCATCTTTTCTCTCTTTAGCTACAGCAAATATGGTCGACGTACTACTTTGTGTTTATAAATTAAAATCTATAATTACTAGAAGCATCCGAAGAATTGTATTACTTATTTTAGTAGGAAATAATTGTAAATAGCAAAGAGTGTTTGAGTCGTATTTTATCCCTCAAGCACCAAACTGGTGACCCCGACGTGATTAAAATATTTTTTAACTCTAATTAATAAAAAGTGCTACCTATTTAATTTTATTAACTAAACCTAAATATTGTGAGAAAAATGATTGGAAGACGCCCAAACTAAAATTTGGTGCACATATTTAATGTGACATTTCTTCCGAACAATTTACCATCGTCATGCTTAATTGGAAATAAATAAATTTTTTTTTTTCATATTGTGGGAAATATATTTAACAAATATAAGTGAATTATTAGCGTCAAAAACGTATTTGATCTACTTTTAATATAATCTTTCAAAAATTAATGCAAATTAAATTAAAATAATAGACATTACATACTGACAATTGTAATAATCACCCAATAACGGCGTGATAACAACGTATTCGATAACTTTCTGCAAATCAAATCATATCATGATATGAAACATTATAAATAATCATCATATCATATGTTACATCATCATCTTGGTGTTTTAAAAATTGAATAACCTTCCCACATATGAAATCAAAATAAAATTCAGAATATCAAATTTTCTGAAATAAAAAACAGTTTAAAATAAAAACAAAGTTTCCATATAAAGACTCTGACATCATTACAAACGCAACACTACAGTGCATAAATCAAATTTACACATAATCAAAATAAACACTGGTCCATCAGCATTCATATTCATTTTTACACATTTGGCAGAGTGTATGTCATACCAAACGGGTTAATATAACACACCAAATGGCTAACAAAAACGCTGACAACCAATCCTCGGATCAAAGCGTGGACATCGACATCAACAGGGTGGATGCTTGCAAGGTCAAACTCCCAGATTTTGTGGAGGAATATACAGACCTGTGGTTTTGGCAGGTTGAAGCAGCATTTGAAGCATCGGGGTTGACATCCGACAAAAAACGTTACTGCACAATCATTGGACAATTACCCACTAGGGTCATATTAGCCGACTTAAAAGCATCACCACCCCCTCCAGGCAAGATGTACGAGACCTTAAAAAGCGGAGTCATTAGCGAATTTGCCGACAGCACTCAGGTGAAAATAGCCAAACTGCTAGGGGACATCTCTATCGGAGATAGAAAACCATCCCAACTCCTGGCAGAAATGCGAGGAAAAGCAGCAGACACGCCAGTCATTGACGAGATACTAAAATCCTTATGGTTACGAAACCTACCCGAGCAAATTAGAGCGATTGTATCTACCAATGACGACATTACATTAACTCAAGCCGCAAACATCGCCGATCGAGTTTTAGAGGCAACCAGTTCAACATTTGCACATGCTAGTGAAGTGCGAAGCTCATCACCTTCAATGAGCAGCGTCGACCAGCAAAGCTTAACACCCGTTTTGCACGATCTGCAAACCCAGATGAATAAAATTTTAAAATGTATCGAAAGACTACCGGACAGACGGTCCAATTCACGGGATCGCCCAAGTTATCAGCGCAAAGGAACACACCGACACGCTATGGACACACCCCCATGAACAACACAACCACACCAACATCACAATTTGATACTTGTTGGTGGCACCATAAATTTGGGGATAAAGCTCGAAATTCTAAATCACCGTGCAAATTTCAACCAAAAAACTAGCTCGCTGGGCTCCCCACGCAGTTGGCGAGCTCGGTAACCACAACTACAATACCAAAATAGAAATCAAGCAGCCCAACCAGCAAACTACCAATCTACGTCTTTTTGTCACTGACAAACGCACTCAACATCGATACTTAATTGACACTGGCGCAGATATCTCTGTTATACCTCCAATAGCAAATGACAAACCAACACACCGAGATCACCCCATAGGACAACTTTTCGCCGCAAACGGCACACCAATAAAGGTATTTGGAAAGAAAATGCTCACCTTAGACTTAGGACTACGACGCGAATTCAATTGGACTTTCACCATCGCACAGGTCCAGTCACGTATACTAGGAGCAGATTTTTTGGCTTATTATAACCTATTGGTTGATCTCAAAGAAGGTGCACTGCGCGACAAAATAACTAAACTTACTGCAAGCTGCGTCGCCAAGCACCAAACCACAAATACAACCGTAAAAGTCATAAGTAAAAATGACAAATACCAGAAGCTACTCCACATTCACAAAAATTTGTTTAAACCAGCAGAGAATAAAGCCATCACGCCAGCCAGCACACTACACTACATAAGCACACACGGTCCTCCAGTAACCGCAAAAGCTCGGAGGCTAACACCAGAAAAGTTAAAAACAGATTTCGAATACCTATTAAAAAAAGGGATCATCCGCCCATCTAAAAGCCCGTGGGCATCTTTCCTCCACATGGTATCCAAAACAGGAAATTCTTGCATTCATGCGGTGACTACAGAGCCTTAAATGCTATAACAGAAAACGACAGATACCCCATTCCGAACATACAAACCTTTCACAACATACTATACGGAAAAAAAATATTTTCGACCATTGATTTGGAAAAAGCCTACTATCAGATACCAGTAAATCCAACAGATGTTCCCAAAACAGCTATAATAACACCATTTGGACTCTACGAGTTTCTTTACATGCCTTTTGGACTGTGCAACGCTGGCCAAACATTCCAGCGCCACATCGATCAAATATTAAGAGGTTTGGATTTCGCAATTCCATATATAGACGATATCTGCATCGCATCGGACAACGAGCAACAACACCAAACACATCTAAAAATAGTCCCCAAACGACTTCAGCATTTTGGAATGACTATAAATATCAACAAATGTGTTTTCGGAAAATCCCAGGTGAAATTCCTAGGGCACCTCATAACACCACGGGGAATATCTTCATTGCCTGAAAAGATACAGCTAATACAACAATTCTAAAAGCCAACTATCATAAAAGATCTCCGCCGTTTCGTAGCGATGGTCAACTTCTATAGACGATTCATAAAAGGCGCAGCCGAGATACAAGAGGTACTACAAAAGCTCATGCCAGGGAACATAAAAAATGACAAACAAGAAATAACAGTGGACACAGGATACGGAAAGGGCATTTGAAACCTTCAAATAGGAACTGGTCAACTCAATAACCCTCGCATTTCCAAAAGAAAACGCAGCTTTAATCATAACAACCGACGCATCCGACACAGCATTAGGAGGATGTCTACATCATTGGAACCACAACAAATTGGAGCCATTAGGGTTTTTTTCGAAAAAAATATCTGACGCACAACGTTCCTGGAGCACGTATAAACGTGAACTCTTAGCTATATACAAAACCGTCAAACATTTTGAAGAACAAATTGAAGGCAGGAAATGGGTTATATACACAGACCACAAGCCCATCGTTTTTGCATTTAATAAAAAATCTAGTAAAATTTCGAAACTGGAACATACCCAACTACGCCAACTACTGTACATCAGCGAACATACAACAGATATACGCTATGTAAAAGGAAATTAGAATGTAGTATCCAATTTTCTATCACGCATTGAGCATATAACACTCAACGTAGTGGGCGAACTTCCCCAAAATACCATAAATTATAGCCTCATGGCCAAACACCAGGACCATGACGAGGAGCTCCAAAATATCCTACAGAAAAAAAAATCAAAGGCAACGATACAAATAATCAGAATACCGCTCCCTAACTTAGACGCATATTTGTATTGTAACATACATAACGACAGAACGAGACCCTTTGGAAACAGAATTTATACAAAAATTCCGAGAAACAATGAACGTAATACGCCCAGTTCAAACATCCCGTCATATAAATGAAAAACCATTCATCCAAAAGGAACTACACAAATGCGAAAAAGTGTTTGCCCGAAAGGACTCAGTATTAAAGCCTTTGCAGCAACCGTATGACGGCCCATATCAAATTATCAAACGAACACCGAAATACTACAAGGTACTAATCAATAACAAACCACAAAATATTTCTATTGACAGGCTAAAAGCAGCTTTTACTACCGACATTCCTCCATCATCTGACCACCACGTACCAGATGACAACATAAAGCCAGCAGTAACCACCAGGTCAGGACGCACCGTGCGTTTCCCCAGCCGACTACACTCGCTATCACAAGAACACCAACATTTTCCACCAAGAAGACTGTGTCGTTGAAAACGAGACACTCTTCGGGGGGGCTGTTGTGGCAGCAGTGCCAACCCTGCGCAAGCAGTAACAGCCCTGTCGAAGCTGCAGTGTTACCAACCAAGAGAATGACATCCACATGTCTTTTGACAGCTATCATCTTCTCTCTCGTTAGCTACAGCAAATATGGTCGACGTGCTACTTTGTGTTTATAAATTTAAATCTACATAAATTAAATAAATAAATTTAAATTACTAGAACCATCCGAAGAATTGTATTACTTATTTTAGTAGGAAAATAAATAAATGTAAATAGCAAAGAGTATTTGAGTCGTATTTTATCCCTCAAGCACCAAAAACTAAACCGGAAGTAAGTATATCTATATGCTCGAGAGGTTTCTTTGAAACTTCTGTAGTCATGAAAGTTTTTATAAATAAAAAATATAAGCAGTATATTGCGCCGTTGTAAAAATTTAATTGTTTACTGTATACAAAAATATTTATAACTCGGCAATTAAAGTTCTAACGCCCGGTTTCACAGTTCATACTTAAGTGCTCCTTAGCGCATCTGTCAACTTAAAAATGTATTTAAGCAGATCTTACGTTTCACAGTTCCTCCTTAACACTTAAGGAGCCTTAACTTCTCCCTTAAGTTAAGTCCCTAATTTTCACGACTTAACTTTCAGAAGAGTAGATTTTGTGTCAATTTTACTAAATTTGATGTCAAAAAAAGTTACTTTATGTAAATAATAATTTGCAGGAATAAAAATTAAATTGACTTTAAAGTTAGTGTTAATAAAAAAAAGTGCAATTTTCATTTGATAGTGTTGTATAAGAAATGCACTATTTCGCGTATTAGTTTTAATATGTGAAAAGTAACTAGTTGAACTGTACAAAAATATTAAAACATCATTAACATTATAAAAGTTTTATTACAATTTATTTAAAATTAATTTAACACTAACTTTTCAATAATAACAATTTATATTTTTCCAAAAACACTTGTTGAAACCATAAAGGACGCCAATGCCAAAAATAACTAATTATTTTATTACCCTTCAGCATTATAATTTTTAAATTACCCAGAATTGCCACAGAAATGGTATTGCCATGTAACAATATGGCAAGATGTTTTAAATATCTTGTGAAAACATTTTTGGCATTAAAAAACTTTTTAGTTTGTCAATCATTTTGTTAAGTTTAATCAGAAATAAAATATTTAATGAATAATATGAAAAATATTTATTAGTTTGCTTTATAATAAACACAAGGAATATTTATATTTTAAGAAAATTACAGATTAGTTGTTGTTTTTAATAGTGGTGCTTATATTTTTTCACTATTTCACTTATTGTAACATATCCCTATGAAAAAAATATGTCAGGTAATGATAATTTTACTTAAAAATGGCTTACAAAATTCAGCAATGAATGCTGAGTTAAGGAGATAATAAAAATGGACTGTGAAACACTTCTAGTTCTTAAGGAAAACTTAAGTTTTTTAAGAAACTTAACTGAGGAAAAACTTAGGTGTCAACTGTGAAACCGGGCGTAAGTCTTTCTTAGCGCATCTGTCAACTTAAGAACGTACTTAGCCAGGTTTTGTGTTTCACAGTTCATATACTTAACCTTTAATTAGACTTAACTTCATGCTTAAATTAAGTCTCCAATTTTTAAGACTTAAAGTCGATTTAGCTATCAGAAAGCAAAGTTTGTGTCAATTTTACTAAATTTTGTATCAAATACCTTCGAAAACTTTATTTAAATAATAATTTACAAGCATAAAAATTAAATAAGTTGTTAAAAATAAAAGTGCACTTTTAGTTTCTAAAATGTTTTATAAAAAATGCATTATTTCGCAATAGAGAAATGGGGTATCATAATTTATAATGGATTTCGATTTTGTTCAATCAGAAATAAAAGATTTAATGAATAATATAAAAAATATTTATTAGTTTGCCTTACAATAAACACAAGGAATATTTATATTTTAAGAAAAATGATTACTTATTGTTTTTAATAATGCTGTTTGTATTTTATCGCTATTTCATTTATTGTAACATATCTTTGTGAAAAAAATATGACAGATTATGATGATTTGACGTAAAAATGGCTTACAAAATTCAGCAATAATAGCTATGAGCTAAGAATATCATTAAAAATAACTGTGCAACACTTCCAGTTCTTAAGAAAAACTTAAAACTTTTAAGAAACTCAGCTAAGTACGAACTGTGAAACCGGGCGTAAGACTTTCTAAGAATATTGAATTATAAAGAATTGAAAAAAATAAAAACACTTATGCCCGGTTTCACCATTCGTACTTAAATTTATGCTCAGCTGAGTTTCTTCAAAAACTTAAGTCTTACTTAAGAACTGGAAGTGTTTCACAATTCATTTTTATGATTTACTTAACTCAGCTATTGTGGCTGAATGTTCCCAGCGGGAAATCTGGAATCAGAAGCTAAAAGAATGACAGATGGATCGCTTCATATTTGATTCTACAGAATGCAGCGGTAAGCAATTCGTGTATTTTATACAACTTATTCATACTCAAACCTATAAAACTAACACATTTAAAGTTATTACACTTTTAAAATATACAATAACTATAAGTGTGCGATTAAAATGAAGTTTTTGTTGACATTTCGAAAGTGCGCGTGTTATGTGATGTGTTAAAAAATTAAAATTAAATATTTATATCTTTAGGAAGCTAAGTTTGTTTTATTTAATTGAATATAATTATTGTCAACATATGGTTCAGTTTAATTTAATAAAATTAATAAAATAATAGTTGAATAAGTTATGACTTTGTTTAGGTTAAGTCTTGTAGCATTTAAGTTTTAGTAAATAAATTGTTCAATTGTGAATATATAGTGTTAATTAAATAAAATATTCAATTATAAATTATGTTTAATTTAATTCATGCTTAATTATTTTATTAATTATATATATTTTTTCAGATTTACACTTACGTGAAAGAAGGGTGGATATGTAACACATTGTGATAATATAGCATATATGCTGCTTCATCACTATGTGTTATATATCCATCCCTCTTTTATTAATGAAATATAAAATATAACACTTTATGAGGGTATAACAGCTCATATATGAAGGGTACAATACTAACGCAGTTTTCTTACATGTGTTAGTAAGTGATTCTCACTGCGATCATGCTTTGGTTAAAATTTGCTATGATTAGATGAAAAGAGAATCGATTCATAGCTTCCCAGGGATGGATTACGAATGCATTGAGGAATCATTCTTTTTCCCGCTGGGTTGTAAGCCATTTCTATGTCAGATGATCATAATCTGTCACATTTATTTCATAGAGATATAATATAATAAGTGAAATAGCGATATATTATAAGTACCACTTTTAAAAACAATAATTAATTCGTAATTTTCTTCAAATAAAAATATTCCTTGTGTCACTAGGTTGGTTGAATTAAACAAAATAATTGGCCAAATAAACAGTTGTAGTTTTTATACACCAAAAATATTTTCACACAAGATATCATTTTATATGGCAAATCTATTTGATAAATTGGGGAAATTTGAAAATTATAATGCTGGAGGGTAATAAAGTAATTAGTTTTTTGAAGTATAAGCATCCTTAGCGTCCTTAGCGTTCTCAACAAGTTAGAGTTTGTTTGATTTTAAAATTATTGAAAAAATTAAATTCAAAGTTAGTTCTTAGTTAGTTTCAGAAAGTATAAAACGTTAGTGATATAGTTTAATTTGGACAAGTTATTATTATTATTACTATTAGTGAAATGGAGAAACAAATAAGAACCTCTAATTTTACGTCAGCAGAGGAAACCCATTTAGGGAAATTAGTAAGTAAATATAAAAACATCATCGAAAATAAAAAAAGCAATAGCTCATCAAGAGAAGATAAATTAGGAGCATGGACCAAAATTACGGATGAGTTCAATAATTCAGGCATATTTGTCAAAAGGGATATGCCTTTTTTGAAAAAAAAAATACAATAACATCAAGAGAAATACAAAGAGAGATACGCAAAAAATGCAATAACATCAAGAGAAATACAAAGAGAAATACGCAAGAGAGCGTAGAGAAATTTATAAGACTGGTGGTGGTCCGCAAGTGGATGTACCAATCAGCCAAGTAAATCTAATGGTGAAAGGGCTTTTGAGCGAAAGTCTTTCTGGTTTAAGAGCCATTTGTGACGATGTCTTACAAGAAAAAGGTAACTATACTACAATTTTTATAAAAAATCAAAAATTAAAAATTGAAAAAATAAAGAAAAAGTTAAAAAAATAATATACATATATTAAAACTTTTGTTTTCATATTACACTAGAACTACCAAGAGCGTCATTTTGACGATTTTCAAATTTAGTGTTTAAAAATTTTTATATAATTTATGTAATTTTTCTAGAATTTTATGATGACTTTTAATGAAATATACGAAAAAATAAATATTCCTATTCGATTTTCACTCAGCCACTTTAACTTCCATAATAAATATGACCTATACCTATTTATACCAAGACTCGTCAAATTGACGCCTCAAGCAATCTCAAAGTTTATAATATTTTATGGATCGTCTATGCGAAGATGTCATCAATACATATTTAAATTTACTTACACATAATTTTCAGACATTTCCTGGAAAAAAATTAGAGACATTTTTCATATAGAACCCGCAAAGAAGCTAATGGCCAAAAGGCAAGTCTTCCTGGAATTATGAGAGCAAATAAAAGAAAATTGCCAGAAATAGCTAGAGTTAAGAAAGATAACATGGCTATTTTTTGCACAAAGCTCTAAAAATCCAAAGATATTGTTCTAACGATTTACAAAAGTAAGTCCCGTTGTTATGTAATTTCCTAAAAATGGTTCATAGCACTCTTTGCAAGGTACAGAAATCAACTTTAAAATATAAAAAATAGGGTCCGGGACCAAACGCACAGATGTTTTTAGACATCGCTGCAATCTCTTCCTTGTAGTACTAGTCCAAAAGCGAAGATGTTAAACGTTTGCCTTGTAGAGCAGGTATTTAGTGGCTAAAAAGCTAAGATGTAAAATATTTGCCTTGTTGGGCAGTTGATAGTGGCTAATAAGCCCAGTGTTGACAAGAGTTTTTGCAACAATAACTTGAACACAATAATTTTAAGCCAATAAGTTTCACCACTGATTTATATTTATATTTATTTTAGTCAGCTTATGAAAAATTGCAAAGTAATTGTATTTGTAAACCAATAAGTTTAAACGCTTATTTAATAATAGTTAATGAAAATTTTAATTTAAATCACAAGATTCATTCGATATACGTAAATTTAAGATTTTGATGAGATGTAAAATCACTAGATTTCTTCGATTGATATAGCTTAATCAAAACTTGATACCTTTTTCCAGCACGTTTATTTTCTTCTTTTTTGACATCTGATCTTTTTGTTTTTTCAAGTCTGAAGTTGGTGTTGTATCCGAGCAATGTGTATTGCCATAAACTTTAGTTCGAAGCATCTTGGGGCTCTTCCGAAGAAGATCGATCATCTATATATTGAAGTTTGACCAACTTGACTATCGGCCGAGTTAAAGTATTTGTTTGCGTGCGCAGAGTCACCACCCGTACGCAACCGTCTTGCCCAAGATGTGTTTTTAGTACCCTCGCCATTGGCCAATGGGCAGTCGGTACATTGGAGTCCTTAATTAGCACTAATTCACCCATCTTCAAATTTGGTTGTAAAACTTTCCACTTTGGTCTTTGTTGCAGCAAAGTGAGATATTCATTGTGCCATCTTTTCCAAAATCCCTGGAGCATCGCTTGAAGTTCGAGAGCAGATGAGCAGGTGTTGGTGCTATGATTGGCTGTGTTAAAGCCTCGAATTCTTGATCTGGCATAGCAAATAAGGGTCGAGAGTTTAGTATAGCTTCGATTTGGATCAAAACTGTGTTCATCTCCTCATAAGTTAAAATGTGAGTACCTATTGCTCTTCGAAGATGTGTCTTAATCGATTTGACTCCTGCCTCCCAAAGGCCTCTAAAATGAGGAGCGTTTAGTGGATTGAACGACCATTGTATTCCTTCTTTATATAAGGTATCCCCTACTTGTGTGTTGTGTTTGTCAGATAGAAGCAGCTGCTGCATTTCTGATAAAATACGATGAGCGCCTTTAAAATTTTTTCCATTATCTGAAAATATGTGACAACATCGGCCACGGCGACCTATAAGGCGACGTAAACATGCAAGAAAGGCTTCAGTGGTTAGGTCACTGGCAAGCTCCAAATGCATTACTTTTGTTGACATACATACAAGGACACAAATATATCCTTTAGTGTATCGAGGGTTTCGCCCTCTGAAGCAGCGCAGAGTAATAGGATCTGCGTAGTCGCAACCTACGTAAGCGAATGGCTTTTCTTGTCGGACTCTAGTTGGTGCTAATGTGCTCATCAGTTGAGTTGACTGCAGTTTTCGGTAACGAAGACATCTATGGCACTGGTGTATGATCTTTCGGATTACATTCCTGGCACCTAATACCCAATATTCCTCACGCAATAGTGTGAACAGCTCGTTTATGTTCGCGTGGCAATATCTGACGTGATGATCTTTTACAATCAGGTTCGTGATGTGGTTATTTTTTGGTAAAATCACTGGGTGTTTTTACGAATATGGTAAGTTAGAATGATGTATTTGTCCTCCCACTCGAACTAAATAGCAATGCCATCCAAAAATATTGGAAGGAGATCGGTAACTACAGCTAAAATCATCAGGAGAACCTGAAAAACTAATAAGGCATATTCCAGTAACGGTCGAAAATTATATTGCAGCATGGAATTTATTGAAAGATAGATATTCAAACCAAAGATTATTAGTAGGTGCCTTGTAGATACACAACCGACAATTGATTATGACTCAGCCACTTCAATTAAAACCATTCATGACACTACTATTGAATGCATAGTGGGCCCAGAGAATTTGGGTCCACATGTTCAAGCAAGTTGGGATCCAATCCTCTTACATATTTTTACACGAAAGCTTGATAGGAACACTCATAATTTATATGAACAAACTCTCAAGGTACCAAAGTAGTTACAATCATTAAAGGAATTTTTAGAATTCTTGGAGCTAAGATTTCAAGCCTTAGAGTCACTCGGTCAAAAGCGAATTCCCAATTAATTCAAAACCACAACTCTAACAACTACTAAAAATTGCAGAAAAACTGCAAATATTGTAATGGTTACCATGCAATATATTTTTGTGAAAAATTCTTAAAATTACCAATGCCAGAAAGAAAGGTAGCAGTAAGAAAAATAGGCTTATGCCTTGATTGTTTGAAAATGGGGCATAAATTAGAAGATTGTTCATCCAAGGGTTGTTTTTAATGCCAAAGAAGACACAATACTCTACTGCATCCAATAACGCAATAACCCCAAAGGGGAAGAGATATAAAGCTAATGAGTCATTTCGGGTCTGCTTCCAGTCAAGGTGAAGTGTCTTATGTATTTTTGGGTACTGCTGTAGCATTTATAGAAGATGTTGATGGAAGACTTCTTAAATGTTGTATTTTATTGGACTCTGGATTCCAAGTCAGCTTTATAACAGAAAGGTTAAAAAGAAAATTAAATATAGCAGGTAGCTTGAATGAGTTAAGTCTAAGTGGAGTTGGTGAAATGCGACTCGAAATACAAGATAAGATTAATATAAATCTCCAGTCCAAAACATCAAGAAATGGGACATCGGTAGAAGCTTATGTAATAAAGGACATCGGCACAACCACAACAATTTATTGACATAAACAATTGGAATGTACCAGATAATATTACCTTAGCAGACACGGATTTTAATAAACCAGGAAGGATAGATGTTCTTCTTGGAGTAGAAGTATATGGCGAAATAATGCTGAATGGGCAAGTTAAGCTTGGTGAAAACCTTCCTGTCTTACAAAAAATTACGTTAGGCTGGATTGTGTTAGGGAAGGCAACTAATGTTACTAATAGAGTTTGTGGATTAGTTAATTTGAATTAGGAACAGCAATTGAAAAAATGTTGGGAACAAGAGGAATGTTCCAATATACCAACTATTAGCAAAATTGACTTACGTTGTGAGGACTTCTTCATGGCAACAACTATAAGGGATGAGTCTGGAAGGTTCATGGTAAGCATGCCAATTTTCAATGAACCAAATCTTTTAGGCGACTCATTCAAAATGGCTTACAAAAGATTGATTAGTATGGAAAAAAAACTTGCTAAGCTACCGGACTTAAAACAAAAATATAATGAATTTTTGATGGAATACCAAAATCTAGGCCATACGAGCGAAATATCTTAATCGGACATTCCCAAGGTTCATTACTTTCTACCTCATCATTATGTTTTTAAGCCTGAGAGCAGTACTACCAAATTAAGAGTTGTGTTTGATGCTTCGGCCAAGACTTCGAATAATCTTTTTCTAAACGATTTAATGGTAGCTGGTCCGCAGGTACAAGATGACTTGTTTGATATTATTATGCGTTTTCGAATACATAAATATGTGTTCACAGCTGATATCACACAAATGTATCGTCAAATCCTAATGGAAAAGGAGGAAAGAAAATTGCAGCTAATTATGTGGCGACATCAGCCCAATACACCGATTAAATATTTCCAATTGAATACTGTCATTTATTGTACAAAGGCAGCCCCGTACGTAGCCACTAGGTGCTTGAAGCAGCTGGCTGCTGATAAAGCTATACGCTACCCATCAGACTCTCGTATTATAAGGGATTTTTACGTCGATGATATATTAACAGGTGATGGTAATTTGACTGAGGCTATTAAGTTAAAAAATGACTTGAGTAGTATATTAAAATCAGCAGGCTTCCAGCTGCGCAAATGGTGGGCTAATAATGAAAGAGTTCTGCAAGGTATTCCACAAAACGATCTTGAATCAACTCTAAAGTTGAATAATAATGATGATGAGCATATTAAGACACTGGGATTAGCTCGGGAGCCACGTGGAGATTGCTTTTTATACTCAGCAAACTTAGCAGTACGTCATTAAATCACTAAACGTACAATATTGTCTGAAACTGCCCAACTGTTTGATCCATTGGGATTATTTAATCCTGTAATCGTGAAGGCTAAAATCTTCATTCAACAATTATGGAAGTCGAAATTTGAATGGGACCAAGAACTTCCAATTGAACTTCGAGAAAAGTGGCTTGAATATAGATCAGGGTTAAGAATGCTTAACAATTTGAAAATAAGGAAGATATGCTCTAATCGATTGTAATACGAAGAATATACAACTATATGCCTTTGCGGATGCTAGGGAATTAGCATATTGTGCAGTGGTTTATTTAAGATCAACTAATCAGCTTGGAATCACTGAAGTAAAATTGTTATGTGCCTAATCACGTGTAGCACCAATAAAGGTTATAACACTTCCATGACTGGAGCTTTGTGCAGCCATGCTGGCAGGAAAGTTAGTGAATCGAATTATAAAGATCATTAACATCAAAATTGACAACGTTACATATTTGTCCCATTTCCAAATTACAATAGCGTGGATTAGAAGTGATCCTGCCTTGCTGAAGCCATATGTGGGTGGACGAGTCTTAAAAAATCCTTGAATTATCGTCACCAGCACAATGGAGACACATTTGCACGAACCATAACCCTACGGACATGCTATCACGAGGATTGCTGATACATCAGTTAATTTCTTCAGAATTGTGGTTCTGGGGCCCCAGTTTTTTGAAGGAGCCAGAAGAACAATGGCCTACAAGTCAAGTTGACGTTGCAAGACTACCCAAAGAGGAACGAAAGGTCAAAATAGTACTTAATTGTGCTTCTAATACACATCAGGAACATTTCATTTCTAGAATCAATCATGGCAATTCATTTGAAAAATTACAATCTATTACTCCAATGGTAATTCACAGCACTAGAAGATTCAAGGAAAAGGTAAAAAATCACAAGGGTATCAAGATTCAGATGGATAAACAAGGCAAAGCACGCCCCTTAACAGTTAAGGAGTTAGAAGAAGCTCTACGAATGATCATAGCCTTCATCCAAAGGATGGCATTCCAAGAAGAAGTGGGAGACCTACGAAAAACATCTATGGTAAAACCTACAAGCAAATTAACATCATTAACTCCGTTTTTAAATGAAGATGGTTAACGAAACTTTTTCAAATAATAGCGTTATATATTTCACTCCTGATTGTAGAGTATCAAAAAATTCAAGGTACCTTGGTCGATATGATTACAGATATACACCATGGCAAAATGAATGCACAGATTATATCAACAGACAAACTGCATGGTCAGTTATTAAATTTTGCATCCCACTTACCATCATCATTGACTATACCTAGCCAGAATCCTAAAGATTTATATGGAATAACGAGCGCTAAATGCAGAACTTCAGGAAAGTTTACGTTGTTTGTTATTTTGAACTTTATAGACTCATACCACTACCGATTCTGGTCAACCAATCTTACATATCTATTTCACCATCAGCCGAAATCTTAATGATTGATTTGCAACGAGAATCCTTCTATACTATAAAACAAACGAAGTGGCAAAATGCATAAATATACACCCAAGGAGCTACTCATGTCCACAAACCAGCCCCTTGTACAAACGAAATTCAGCCAACATATGATGCGAGGCAGAAATAATAAATAGTCAAAAAATGTCAAGCGCATGTAAATTAACAAGAGGCAAAATCCATCAAAATTATGGATTCAATTATCGAATAAAAATCAATGGCTATTTTCATTAGACCATGAATATATATATAATCTGGTTTGTGTTAACCGTACGTTATCAAATACTGGCCTTCTAATATTCTTTAAAAGATGTGTGATAAAGGATGAAGACTTTATATATATGTGGGACATTAGTCCCACAGTATATATGAAAATAGTCTTGATACAACATTTGGAAGACTTCAACCAGCAGTCAACCTTACTGATGAATTGCCCAATTTTCATACAATAAAAGAACCCCACATTATTTCATCGGTTACTACTCAAGTGAAGGAATTACAGGAGATCAAGAACACATTAACATATATCAGAAGGCAAGAGTCAATACAAGACTTGTCAACGCATGACATTCATCAATATAGTATCGGCTATAGTATTTGCTATAGTATTTGCTATAACCATTGCATTGTGTATATATATTGGATGGATCTATTGTAAGTGGAAACCAGTCCAATTTACTATACCACCATCAGATCAGCAAAGCCCCCATCAGACGATCAACCAAGGACCTACTCCTAAACCCCGAACGACTAGCCAGCCTTCTGCAAGGAGGGAGCAGTTCAACTTTGAAGACACTTCAAGGGGGCGGAAGATGTTTAGACTTCAACTCATAAAAGTCACACATAGTATGTTATGTTTAGAGTTGAAGTTCATAAACCATAATATAGTACATATATAGTATAAATAAATTACACATAAGCACATCCTGTTTAAAGTTTCACTTTATAAACATTTAATAAAAGAGGAATGTGCTGACACCTTAATCTATAATAACAAAAGTGTCTAGTACACAGATTTGTGTGACTTGATAGCAGACAGTAAAATTAAAAGTTTATATTAAGAATTATGTTAGATAAGGAAATTGATAGTATATATAAGAAGAATTGAATAATAAAGAGTTAGTTGTCGAAAAATATTCTTTAAAGCAACAAGTCGAACCAGGCAATCTAGTTCAACTCTAAACTTGTAAACTTGGAAGCTTAATAAATTAAGAAATTCATATCTGGGGTGATAATTTATGAACTAGGCAACCTAGTTCATATTATCAATCAGCTACCATTACAGCAAAGGTGTTTTTAATTTGAAAACGCGCTAAGGGAATAATTTTAATCGAAATAATAAGAAAAGTGTCCAGTACACAGAATTGTGTGACTTAAAAGCAGACAGTAAAATTAAAAGTTTATATTAAGAATTATGCTAGATAAGCAATTTGTTAGGTTACCTTATTATTTATCTGGTTTGTACTAAGTCTTGAACAAGGCAACCTTGTTCAAATTAGTATTAAACATCATCTATTCTAATTTTGCTCAAACAAACCACGTGTCAAAAGTACAAATTAGGTCTACTTTAGCTGCAGTTTTTTCTAGCGCGATTCGCATTGTGTCAGCTTCCATTTGTTTGTGTGGATTCTACTTAGGTGTCACCATTTATCTTCATTTTGAATACGCTTTTGCCACGCTTTTATAGTATCTGAACGATAGCCTGCTTTAATTAATTCATCAATTATATTTTTGCGATTTGTATTTTGAACAATGATTATATGATTACATTTTTCAACAATAAAACGAGCTTGTTAAGATAATTTATCAACCCCGGCTGATATCTGTCCTTCTAAATATGTTTTTCGTTTACCATAAAACTTTAAACGTAATGTAAAATACTCTTTAAAAATTTCAGTTGCTGAATCAAACCGTCGTAAGACCATTTTATTATCCAAAGCATGCATTTGATTAAGCTTTATAAAGCTAAAAAAAACAATTGATCCTTGGAAATTTTGATACCATGGATGCATATAATATCAGGTTCCTCATGTGCAATCATTTTACGTATATCTTTGATAATGTCACATGGGTTATGATTAGGAATTTTCGTATATCAACAAGTACCTATTCCTCCACATCTTCAGAACAAAAAATAGGTTTTGCTAGGGGTGTCATCATGGTAAATATATAACCTGGAATGCCGCTATTTTTTCCACCGGATAAACGACTTAACACACACAGTTACGCTGCTGCAACCACTTTGTGTCAATGATGTGAGTAAAATTTATGCTTTTATTTGTCTTTATATTTAGTCATATTTTAGGCAAACTTTTACAGTTTTCTTTTAAATAATATGTTGAACCCTTAGTTAGTGACATATGAGCAAGTAAATAAAAATTCGTATGCATTAAAAACTCTGTAAAAAGTCTATAAACTTTTGAAAGTTTGTGTCATTTTGGTAACATTTTAGACGTAAATTTTGTTTTTATTACCTACTGATAAATTTCTTTTTCTAAAACACAACGTAGACACAATTACGTAACTGCGACCACTGCGACATTTATTTTCAAAAATTTTATCTATGTTTAAGATCATTCCTCGCTCAGAGAACACAGAGAACACACGCGTCAGCCAGTTTGATTTTCTAAAACAATTAAAATCATTAAAATAATAAGTTTAAAATAAAGTTTAATAAAATAATTATGAATATAAACAATAGTTACATAGTTTAGTTTAGTATAATCATTAGTTATTTAGTTTAGTGTTAAACTTTAAAACAAAGAAAAACAACAACATTACAAAACATAACAGTTTAATAACTTAATCTATTTTAGCAATTAAAACACTTACAATTAGTCTAAATTCAAGTTTAATATATTAATTAGTAATATAAACAACATTTACACAATTAAAAAGTTAAAAATAGTGAACTACTTTAGTGCTAAGTAAACAAAGAACATCATAAACATTAAAATATAAGAACAAAGTCGCAGAAAATTCATTTTTAATTAATAATTAATTATAATATTTCATTAATTAACAATAATACTTATAATTAATTCGCAATACACAAAACATAAAACATAAAAATCATAAATTTATCACATTGCATAAGTGCTTAAATGTCATACGACAAAAGTAATGCCACGCAAAAAAATATTTAAGTAGGCTGCGTTTAGTTTTTATACTATTCAACCTAAAACATTGTTAAAAAGAAAAATAAAAGCTAATCTAATATCAAATTAAAATGTCTAATAACGAAAATTTACTCATCATCATTAATGATCAAAAGGCTTTAATAGAGAAGCTTACGAAAGAAATAGGCGAGCTAAAAGAGCAAATGAAAAACATAGAAGTTAACAAAAACAAAAAAACCATATTAGCTGCACCAAAGCTAGTATCAACGGATACAAACTCCAATTATGAATACTGCACGGACGAAGAAGAGTTGGAAAGAGAACTTACAGGCAGGTACCAAGAAATAACCAAGAAAAAAAGGAGGCGTACGCTAACTAACTCACCTCCTAAACAAAACAATAACCCATCACCTACGGAGCAAGTCGCCGCACTTCATAAGGAAACAAAAGATAACAAACATTTACCCCCGCCAATATACGTAAGCAATGTGGCAAACTTTAACACATTCAGAAAAAAACTAACCGTCATCAACAAAGACTACATACAATTCAGAGCGCTAAGTAACAGCAATATAAAAATAACCATAAACAACGCCGAAAACTATAGAAAAACAAAAGATCTCCTGGAAAACATTAAGATTCAGGAACCGGAAAAAGACAAGCAGATAGAATATCACACATATCAGCTGAAAGAAGACAGAGCATTTAGATTCGTAATCAGAGGTCTTCCATCCAGTATTGATACTGATGAAATTAAAGCTGACCTAGAGAAACTTGGGCACGAAATACGTCAAATAAGAAACATATATAAAATGGTAAAAAACAAAGAAGGTCTAAAGGAGAAAATATGCTTTCCCCTATTTGCAGTAGAGTTAAACCAAAAACATAATAACAAAGAAGTCTTCGAAATTAAAAACCTAACTCACTGCAAGGTAACGATAGAGTCACCGAAAAAAAATCTCAGTATACCTCAATGTATGAACTGTCAACAATTAGGACACACCAAAAGCTTCTGCAAAAGAGAACCAACTTGCGTCAAATGCGCTCAAAAACACCATACCAAAAACTGCAACAAGAAACCAGAAATAACACCAACATGCGCACTCTGTCATGAGACAGGTCACACAGCAAACTATAAAGGATGCCCAGTGTATCAAGCAAGAATAAAAAGTCTATTACCAAGAAAAGATGCCGCCTTACATAGATTACAAACGACAGATAGCACAAATTACAAAATACTGACACAACCCAAAACATTACAAGGGTTATCATATGCACAAGTGGCAAAAGAACAGAACACAGTAAAGGAAACTGAAGCCATAGATGAAATCAATACAATTAACATCCCAAGCAGTAACAAGAAACCACCCATCACTGACTTGACAGCAATACTTAATCAAATAAAAAATGCAATAGGGCAACTAGCCGATAGGATGGACAAAATAGAAGCGAAATTCACACCACATCATAACTTACCCAATAAGGGGAAAAAACAAGTTAAAATCAGTCAATGATGAATTCTCTTACAAGAATAATCACTTGGAATGCCAATGGGCTAAATGAAAGAGCCCTTGAACTAGAAAGCTATCTTCATACAAACCACATCGACATAGCACTAATATCCGAAACGCACTACACAAATAAAAACTACATCAAAATAAAAGGGTACGTATCCCATTGGACAAATCACCCTAGCGGTAGAGCTAGAGGTGGCACCGCGATCATAATAAAGGAAAATATTAAGCATTACCTACATCCTCCTATTAGCGAGAATTACATTCAAGCAACTATTATCTCCATAGAATTCAACAACTCTAACCTGAGTATAGTAGCGGCATATTGTCCGCCCAAGCATAGAATATCGAATCAGCAATACAGTGAAATATTTCGAAACCTAGGGCAGAAATTCATAATTTGAGGAGACTTCAACACTAAACACACAGCATGGGGCTCTAGATTAATTACTCCTGGTAAAGGAAATGAGCTATTAAGAGCCATAAAAGAACAAAAGTGTGACTTATACTCGACTGGTAAACCTACATACTGGCCAACTGATACAAACAAGATTCCACACCTCCTGGACTTCTTTATAACAAGAGGGCTTACATCAAACACGATTGAAGTGGAAGAAATTCTGGATTTATCATCAGACCATACCCCTGTACTACTAACGGCAGGTATTAAATACCCTTCCAAAAAAACCAACACAACAAGTATAACAACTAGATATACAAACTGGAATGTCTACAGAGATAAGCTGGGGGAGACTATCGACCTAAAAACAAAATTAAAAACTCAAGAAGACTTAAATAATGCTGTAGAATTGTTCAATAATAACATTAAAAGGGCAGCAACTATAGCGACACCGAAATCATCAGGAAAACATGCATATTCATACATTTCATACACGGCTGAGATCAGAGAGCTAATAAGCGAAAGGAGAAAAGCTCGTAGACAATGGCATAACACAAGAAATCCTGCAGACAAAAATAAATTCAATAGAATAAGTAACAAAGTGAATATGCTAATCAAAAAATTCAAACTTGAGGGATTAAATAACTACATAGGTGAGTTAGGTCCGAACAAAGACAAGCAGTACTCACTATGGAAGGCAACAAGTAGATTAAAACGCCCTGTCCTTCACATTCCACCAATAAAAAACCAACAGGGCAATTGGGTCTGTAAAGATAAGGACAAAGCTGAGACGTTTGCCCAATATTTGGCAACAGTCTTTCAACCACATGATATAACATCTGGAACCTTAACAAGACCAAAGTACCTACCAAGCCAAGATATCAAAAAATTTACGCCAACGGAAATAGCTAACGAAATTGATAACCTCAAAACCAAAAAGTCACCAGGAATAGACAGAATAACTCCCAGAATGATTAAAGAACTGCCAGCAAAAGGGATAATGATGCTGACATACCTATATAATGCATGTATGAGAATGAATTATATACCGAACAACTTCAAACTCACACAAATTATTATGATTAAAAAGCCAGGTAAACCAGCAGAAGAAATGACCTCTTACAGGCCGATATCTCTCCTAACAGTGAATTCGAAACTCTTTGAAAAACTACTAATTAAGCGCATCGAGCCATTCTTTAAAATTCCTGAATTTCAATTTGGATTCAGGAAGAATCACTCGACAATTGACCAAATACATAGAGTCACCGATTTCATAGAAAATACCTTCGAGGAAAAGAAATACTGCTCAGCTGTCTTCCTTGACGTCACTCAAGCTTTCGACAGAGTATGGCACGAAGGTCTTATATTCAAAATGAAAAATAAGCTACCCCGTAATATATGCATACTACTAGAATCATATCTATCAGACCGAAAATTCAAGGTAAAACACGAAGACGAGTTATCGAATTTCTACAAGATAAATGCAGGAATTCCACAGGGTAGTGTACTAGGCCCCCTCTTATACATATTCTATACAGCAGACATCCCTATACCAAAATCAACATTAGTTGGTACGTTCGCAGACGATACAGTCATATTAACCAAAAACTCATCACAAGACAAATCAGTCGAAGATTTGCAAACAGCACTAAATACCATCAACGAATGGACAGATAAATGGAAACTAAAAATAAATAGATCAAAATCGTTACACGTAACATTCACACTCAAAAAAAGTAATAATAGCCTACGAACATACCTTAATAGTGAAGTCATTCCTCAAGAAAAAACAGCGAGATATCTTGGCATATACTTGGATGAAAAATTAACTTGGAAGCACCATGTGAAGAAAAAGGCTGCGCAAATAAGGCTGTTAACAAATAAACTTTACTGGCTACTGGGGAAGTACTCCCAGTTAGACCTCAATAGCAAAAAGTTAATATACACTGCAATAATAAAACCTAACTGGACGTACGGTGTTCAAATTTCGGGCTGTGCCAGGAAAACCAACCTAGACATAATACAAAAAAATCAAAACAGAATACTTCGCATTATGACCAATGCATACTGGTATATTAAGAATAAAGAATTACATGAAGAATTAAAAATTAAGGAAGTCAAGGAGTTAGTCAAAGATTATGCTACCAAACACAAAGAAAGGCTGCTGAACCACAGCAACGTGAAGTTAACACATCTGATGGATACAACAAATAGAACAAGAAGACTTAAAAGAAGGAAACCACAAGACCTAATCCTAACATAAAAATGACGAACTCTTAGGGACATATTCATTGGAATATCAACCCCCACCAGTTAATCTACATTAAAAATAGCTGATAAATTAATATTTGATTAAGATGGCAGCAAACGAATGAATTTATAAAAAAAAAAAAAAAAAATGTTTAAGATGCAATTTGGTAATTGTTATGAAGTCTCCTAAAAAGGGTACGTAGCACTTTTTGCAAGATACCAGCTTCAAAATATAGAAAACAGGGTCCGGGACTAAACTCAAAGGGCGATTTAAGAATTGCTGCAATCTTTGTTGTTAATAGTGGCTAAAAAGCCGATACTTAAGACATTTGCCTTTTAGGGCATTTAATAGTGGCTAAAAAGCCGATATGTAAAATATTTGCCTTGTAGGGCAGCTAGTAGTGGCTAAAAAGCCGATATTTGGTAAATAAAAACACAAGTTGTTTTAGTTTATTCATTGCCAATTGGGGCAATTTGTTTACTTAAATAACAAGTAATATAAAAAGAAATTTTTTAAAGTATATTCCTACTTGAGATTTATTTTTTATTTTTTTTGAATTCAGAATTCGTAATTCGTTGCATTCAGTTTTCTGAAGTTTTTCTCTCATACAAAATTAAAATTAGTTTATTAAATATAATTAATGAATTAATATTTGAACTAACTGCATTAACATCAATTGTCATCCACTCCCAACACAACAAAATTTATTTGAACTTGATTGGATAAATAGAAAAGGGTAAAATTAACAATGGAAAGTTCGAAAGAGATATTGGACTTTATGAGCTAACGGTAAGAATAATATTTGAACTAACTGCATTAACATCAATTGTCATCCACTCCCAGCACAACAAAATTTATTTGAACTTGATTGGATAAATAGAAAAGGGTTTAATTAACGATGGAAAGTTCCAAAAAGATATTGGACATTATGAGCTAACGGTAAGAATAATATTTGAACTAACTGCATTAACATCAATTGTCATGCACTCCCAATACAACAAAATTTATTTGAACTTGATTGGATAAATAGAAAAGAGTTTAATTAACGATGGAAAGTTCCAAAAAGATATTGGACATTATGAGCTAACGGTAAGTGTTTTAAAGTGAATCTGATTTCCACAAATGTTAAGGTAATATTCATAATACTTGAAGGTTCAAGACAGTGTTGCACTGTCCTGAAGCCTTAGTAAATGGAAGTATCTACGGTGTTCCACGGTAGATATTTCGTATAAAAATAAACTGTTCTGTCAATGATACGACTTGTTTGATATCTAAAACTCGACTGCGTTTATTTCTCTTAAGCTTACATTTATATATTTCTAAAAGTGCTTACTAATTAATTTAGTTATATTGCTAAGTTTATCTTATCAGAATATTCCCATGTTTCATTAATGCATGAGAATATTCTGATAGACATTATAGAATGCAGTAATATCAGATTACACTGATATTCTGATAGACATTATGAATGCAGTACTATCAGATTACACTGATAACTTAATGCAATCAGACAGTACTGCCTGCACATATGTGCATTCGATGGTATGATACATTATTTTTGCAGACACAACATCTTTGAAGAAATGCTATTTTTATGCAGACTCAACAGTAAGAATAAATTTTGAACCAAATGCATTAACACAACAAAATTTATTTGAACTTGATTGGATGAATGGGAAAGATTTTATTAACAATTTAAGATTTTTACATACTTTTTGCAAGCTAATAGTAGGAATATAAAAAGGAAGACTCACCTGCCGAGTAGGGCCGTGGTTTGTCTTTTAAAAATTTGTAACAAGAACTGATTCGCCTATTAAAATTATTCTACTTTTATAGGGAATTTTTCATCCCACTCCTCAATACAATTTTTTCATGTTCCATAATATTTTTTGCGAAATCTGCAAATCAATCAAATATATTTTGATTTGCAAATTTCGCATTTAAAAAGTTCATTGATTTGGTTGAACTTTATTACTATATAAAACTTTTCTTTTTTTTCTTGAATATTATTTATGCGAAATCTGCAAAACAGTAAAATATATTTCGATTTGCAAATTCCGCATTTACAAAGTTCATTATGGTTCATTGTATTAAATGAATCAAAGTTTTATAAATGCATACATGCATATTTAATTAGAATTAATTGTTTTGTTTTTCTTTTTTTTTATCTTAAAAATTGAGAAAATATGAAGATTGAATATCTTCATACCTAACATTCCTCCCCCCTTATTGAGAACATTTTTCGGGGGAAAATGTTTTTAATTTGTGGTTTGTTTTATTTTTAATGCTAAGTTTCTAATTTAATTTATTATGTATATTTTTTTATTTTTTTCCTATAGGATAATTTACAAATAATATTTTCTTTTATTTATTATACAAGAATTGGAATTGAATTTATTTTTGAAAATTGGTTTTTTTTGTTTTCAAAAGATATAAAAATCACTTAAGCTAGTATCAATACGTAATTATTATATGTTTATAGAGATAGTAATATAGCAAATTTTCCTTGAAAGTTTTTCTTATTGGTATTGTTGTATTTGTTTGTTACATATTGTTGATATGATTCCGGCATTTATTTCATAGATTTTCAAATGATGCAATTTTTAATTTGGTGTTTAATTGTTGAGTGAAACTAGTTTGTATGTATATCCTTTTTGGATATACTTGTGGATTTGTTTGATGTTAAAAGAATTTTTCCATGACTTCGTCGTTTCATTAATAGTTGTATTTTTCATATATGCATCTTTGTATCATCATGAATCCTGATTTTGTTATAAAAACCCATTGCTTCACTAGCGGGCATTGTATATAATGGTTCTTTATGTTTTTCAAGAAATACCTCAACTGTTTTAACTCATGAAATTTTCGATATAACAAATGACAAGGTTTGATCAGTAAGATTATTATTAATTAAATATGTTGCTCCGCATGCTGATACAAAATCATGTAAATTTTCTCTAATTACTGGTGTATCTTTAATAATTTTATATGATGTAGCCCAATTCCAGTGAAAAAAAATTATAATATACATGTTTTTGTTTTTATACAACTTATAACTAAAAAACTATTTGTTCCCTAATTAATTGGTACTATTATTTTTTGTTATTTCCTATTTTTTAATTAATTTTATAAAAGAATCATCAATTTGTTGATTATTTGTTCTTCTTGTGTTTTTGTTTTTTAAATATATATATATATATATATATATATATATATATATATATATATATATATTTTTTTTTATGGATTTATTGTGTTTTTTTTTGACAAAGAATGGTCCATGAGGTTATATTTTTTTTTTTTTCGTTTTTTCAAAATTATCGCTTATAATTAGTTTTAATCATTAGCCCATATTGCTATAGGAATTATGCAATAAAATATGCAGAGTTCACACAATTGAAATGGAACAAAATTTTTTTAAAAAAAATTTTTTTTGAATAATCCAGCTGACTTTAAGTTTATTGAATACATTTTTTTTTCTTTTTTGTGTGTTAATTTAAGATTTATTATTATTTTATATTTTTTTAAAAAAAAATTTCTGACTGTACATGTAATAACAAATTGAATTATTTTAAACTATTATGTATAAAAAAATTTTTTTTTTGTTTTTAACTATTAATATATTATTAGTTTTATTATATTAGTTTAATTATTTCAATTAACTGTACCAATGGTATTATTAGCTTTATAAAGATCATAATCTTGTGAAAAATATAAATTTGGTTCAATATTAACTTCAAATAATTGTATTTCAACATCGATTGTTGAACTATTTTCAATAAATTTTGGTCTATTAAAATTATTTTTAATTTTATCTTTTCTTTTGTTTTAATGCTGGTAATATTGTTAAGTATTAATTCATTAGGATTTTTTACATCGTATTGTTACACTTTTATCAATGTTATCATTAGTAGTATATATATATGAATTATTTGTGATTAGTATTACTTTAGGATTTGATATTTCATCTGTTACAAGGTATGATATGGCATTATTTGAATTTATGCGTTGATTAGAAAAACTTTTTAAAAATTTTTGTGGTTGTTGCTTATATTACGTGTATTTTCCGGTGATCAATTTATTCCATAAGATTGTTTGCTGTGTAGTTACAATTAATCCTTACACATTTTTCTTTATTTATTTTATTTTCTTTTTTCACGTGAATAATTTAAGCCGGTTATTGTGTATGCGGCAACCTTTGTTACTTCATAAGGTCCCATCCAAATTGGGGAGAGTTTGTGTTTTTTGGCTGCATTTTGCAGTAAAACTTTGTCCCCAACATGTATCTTTTTGAATTTAGCACCCTTGTCATAGTAAAACTTGGATTTTGTCTTACTATTGGTCAGATTTTCACGAGCCCGTCGGTGGATATTTTGCATTTTGGCTTTTACGTACGCGCAGTAATCGTCAAAATTGTATATTGGTTCTGGTTTCTTGGTTAGATTACTGGGTATTGGTGGTTGGAAACCATACAATGCATAAATGGGACTGTATTTACTGCTTGTGTGGGGTGTATGATTATGCGCTAAAGCGGCTTCGCCTAGCCAGTCATCCCATTCTGCTGGGCTATCATCCACAATGCTCCGTAGATATTCTATCAGGGGTCTGTGGGCTCTTTCAAGACTACCGTTGGACTGTGGGTGGTAGGCTGTTGTTTGAATTTTTTTGATTCGTAGTAACTTACAAAGCCTTTTGAACAGATTACTTGTGAAATTTGCGCCTTGGTCGGCTATTAGCTTTTTTGGAATAACAAAGTATTTTAAGATCACATTTTTATAGAAACAGTTTGCTACTGTTTCTGCCTCGCAATTTTCTAAAGGGAAACAATCAAGCATCTTAGTTAGGTCATCTTGATAAGTAAGTATGTATTTATTTCCATGGTTGCTCACGGGTAGAGATCCTACAATGTCTAGATAGACTTTGTCAAAGAGTTTTTCGACGGTATCGGTTATTACCATGCGCATTTTATAAGCTTTGTTAATTTTGTTTCTTTTACATTTAGAACAGCTTTTTATGAATTTTTGGATATCCTTGAACATGTTCTTCCATTTATAATGCCTGCGAATTCTTTTGTATGTTTTATGAGTTCCCGCGTGACCTCCCAGAGGGGTGTCATGATAGTTTTTTAAGATGGTAGATATATCTAATGGGTAATTTAGTTCTTCTGCTTCCGATTCTGAATCCTGATCCTCTTGGCTGCCGACTGAGTTACCATCGAAGTTCTCTTCAGGGCTTATTTTATCTTTTACATTGTTGGTAATGTTTTTTGGGGTTAGAATTGTATCAGTTTTTCTTTTCTTTAATCTGTTTTGTGCACGCGTTGTTGCTAAACAAACCCTTGTTGTACTATTTTGTTGTTCATTTTCCGTATAGTTGTTGTTTTCCAAGCTATTGTTCTCCTTAATTTTATTTTCACTGTCTGATGTATTTAAATTTTCCATATCTACCTGGGGGATTCTACTTAGACTGTCTGCATTTTTGTTATACTTCCCCGCCTTATATTCTATTTGGTAGTCGTACTCTGACAACTTATGATGGAAACAAACTAAGCGAGAAGTAGGATCTTTTACATTGAATACACCTTTCAATGGCTTATGGTCGGTGTAGATGACAAACTTGCGCCCGTACAAGTAGCAACGAAAATTTTTTGTTGCCCATACGATTGCCAATAGTTCTCTTTTATTTCCGTTCAGCCTTGTTTAAAGATCGGCTTGCATAAGCTATCGGCTTGTCGTTACCCAGTCCTCCTTGTGAAAGTACTGCTCCTATTGCTTCTCCACTAGCGTCAGTTGTAAGGTGGAATGGTTTGTTAAAGTCAGGATATATCAAAAGGGGAGGTGTGATTAAAGCTGTTTTTAATTCAATGAATGCTTTTTCACAGTCCTCCGTCCACTTAAACTTAGCATTGTTCCTTAGTATTTTGTTAATCGGCTCTGCTATATGGGAGAAATTTGGTATAAATTTCCGATAGTAATTTGCTAATCCCAAAAAAGATTGGACCTGTCGAATAGTTTTAGGCCTAGGGAATGTTTGTACACATTTCGTTTTTTCAGGATCAGGGAGTGCCCCTTCACTAGAACATTTGTGTCCTAAGTATACTACTTCCTTCTTTAAGAAATGGCATTTCTCGGGTTGTAGCTTTAGGTTATGTTCCCTTATTTGTTGAAAAACGGCTTGTAGTATATTATTGTGGTCTTCTAGATTTTTTCCATATATCACAATATCATCTAGGTATACAAAGAATTTAAATCGTTGTAGTCCACTAAGAACAATGTTCATCAGCCTCTGAAATGTGGCTGGAGCTCCTTTGAGACCGAAAGGCATTCTTTGGAACTCGAAGTGACCTTACATGGTACTAAAAGCAGTTTTTTCGCGATACTTTTTGCTTACGTATACCTGATGATAACCACTGGCCAAATCAAGGGTCGAAAAATATCTTGAATGACCTAACTGATCGAGAATGTCATCGATGCGAGGTAGTGGAAAAGCATCACCTTTAGTAAGGTTGTTTAATTTTCGGAAATCTGATTTTAGGTACAACCAATAACGATGAGTTCCAAGGACTTCGACTTGGTACAATTATACTGTTTTCCTGCTTTTCGTTGACTTGTTCTTGTATGATTTCGCGTTGTTTTTCTGGGAGCCTATACATTTTTTGATTTAAAGGTCCTTCATTTTCTTTTATTGGAATTTCATGTGCTAGTGTTGGAGTATAGGATAGTTTGTAACCTGGCAGGTGAAATATATCATTGTAATTTTTACATAGTTTTGTTATGGAGGCCATTTCTTCCTGGTTTAAATTTTCATCCAGGTTTAGATTCTCTTTTAGGAGATGCATTCGTTTCTTGTTATAGATACTTTCCATACTGTATAGGACTGATTTTACTTCAGATGGTTGTTTTTGCTTACTTCTGAATATATGATAACTCTTAATTGGTTTTAAAGTAGGACGTATGCTACCTAGGGTCTCTCGTTTTTCATTTGTATTTATAATTGGTACTAATGCCTTTTTATTTTGTGCGTTGACTAGACAATTTCCGAGGTAGACTCCTTTTCGTAGCTCAGTATGTGAGCAGAAAAATTCTCCGTCCTTATCTGTATCTATTTCCATGATCATTTCTGTTCGTCCCGGAATAACGACGTCAACGAATGGAAAATGCGTCATTTGGTCACAAATGGTCACAAATTTCTTGTTGGGTATAATCATAATAATGATATTAATAATAAAATAATAACAAATTCAACAAAAGATTTAAGTCAAATATTAGAAAAAGAATCTACATTGAATAAGTCATCATGATGAGAAGTTATGTAAGACAATTATTAATTTAGCACAAAATTTTATGGGCTCAAATAATATTAACCTGCTGGAACCTATTTATCAATTTGACATTACAACTTACAAGGTACACAACCGACTATTTCTTAACTGAACGAGTATATTAGTTAAGTGCCTAGAGCATTGGGGATGAAAAAACTTTTAACCAAAAAATATGAAATTTTATTAAACATTAGGATGACTTGTATTTAAGGGGTTAGGGCTACTCAGCAATTTTAAAAAATCGGTTTTTTTTACATTTTCTTAAAGTATAATATATGAAAAATATTCTCTGAAAAATTGAAGTGCATCTGACAAATAGTTTTCAAGTTATTTGCCCATTAACAAAGGGCTCTCGGACTCTACATACTATACATCGAGTTTAAAACTTGAAATTCGTTTTTCTCAAAACTGTGTTTTTGAACCAGTGGCCACTGTAACTCGAAAACCGCTGGTTAGATTACAATGAAATTTATACAGCTTTTGGAAAACATGAAAAACTCGTGCCTGATCAAAGGATTGTTTTCTTTAAATTTCGATTTTTTATAAACAATTAACTGCTGTTTTTTTCCCGAAAATCTGGAAAAAAATTTCCTGAGGCCGCCATTTTTAAAAAAAAAAGCTTCGACCAGACATGAGATTATTTGATAATAAAAAATTGATAATTTTTTTTGTTCGATTGATTTTAGATGAATTTTCAAGGATTTGTGGTGGCTACCGCAAGTGACTTCTGTTTGGAACTGGGTCAACACACACAGCCATAACTTTTAAAATTATTAAATTTTTTTTTTCAAATTTTCGTGAAGTGAATTCAAAACATTATGCAATGATGCCATATTTTTACTTTTATAAAATAAAATAATTCACTGGGAAAAAAAAATTATTTAAAATTATCATTTTTTCATGTCTCTAAGAAAGCCCTAACCCCATAATAAGAAAGGTATTATTTGACAAAGTATGGTCATTTACTTACATTTATTAGAATTTCAAATATATTTAATGGTTTTAAATTTTTTATTATTCTAACAAATTCAATAATTATCTTATCGCAAAATCCCAGGGTGCATGATCTATACGTAAGCACAATCTACATTTTCACAATAAATTTAATTTGGCATATAACTAAGTGTTTTTCGGTAATTTTATGCTTCATATAATATCAGTTTAAAATTGATGCTAATAGGAAATTATTTCCATCTTACGTCATTTTCATCAGTCAGTCATTTTCAAAGCATGGTCTCCTTCTATTTAGATATTCGTCCTTTCTGTCCAACTATTCATCACTAAGTACATTAACTGATTAATTACTACTGATACCCATTCTCCACCGAAGCTTATACTCATTATTACAATACAACGACGGTAATTTTGTATGGAGAAATGGGTAAAACACGCGTATTAAGCATGTCGAAATCTCAAATCCAATTATTTGTTATTATTTTTTTATAATGTGTCAATTGCAAACCATAAATTTATTATTATTAGATTGCACATACTGGTTAATTCTCATCGAAAAAAGCATTGCTTGAATGAATCAAGCACTTCATTTGAAGTTTGTCTATGCTAAACCGTGTCGACACCGTTCGGTTTCAGTGTTTTTTTCCATACAAAACTGTTATATGTACTCGGGTTAGCTTGGTGTGAAACGCCTATCAGCAGCATCTAATTTCGGGTGATATGGTATATGGACAGTTATAATAACTTTTAGCCGTCAAAAAAACTTCAAAGAAAATACTTATGAGGTCTCTCGAGACTTTAGGCTAGAATTACTATTTTACCAGCAAATAATCCTTAGCATAATTCATACAACGATCTTTCTTAATGAGTTTTGTCATTTTTATATTTTTCGTGGTCCTTGAAATTCTAAGCAGCGATTTTTAACAAAAAAATACGCCATTAAGTAATTTTTTTAGCTCTCTAAATGAAATAAAAGTAAAAAATGGCATCATTGGGGGTAGAAACTGGCAATTATCGCCTTCCTACTCCTTCGGCGAGTACATCACTCAATTTATTACTGGGTATATATGTATATATTAGAGATGCAACGAATAGTGATTTTGGCCGAATACCGAATACCGAACGTTCGACCAAACTCTCGGCCGAATACCGAATATTCGGCAGCGGAATATTTAGTGGAAAATGTGTGCATTTTGTTCTAGCGTAATTCAGTTTATTCCCAGTGGGAAAAAAGTGCTCGAAAAAGCATTTGAAGCACGAAGTGCCTACTCTCCAATGTAATCTGTGTAGTCTTTTAACACGCAATAGTATTGGAGTAAGGCACTTGAAATTAAGCACTTTTGAGCGCAATTCAAAAATTATATAAATTCTTAAAATTCGATTTTTTTTATTTATACAACAATAATACAATAATTTTATTCAAATAATACTAAAAAAATAAACTCCCAAACGGATATACTGGAAATGGTGGCAGCTGCACGCCGAATTGTTACCCATTTTAATCACTCTGGTATAGCACAAGGAAAGCTGAAATCTATTCACCAATAACTTAATTTGCCAAACCACCAACTAGTTAAAGATGTTACCACACGCTGGAACTCGTATTATTAAATGGTGCGATTATTAGAACAAAAACGAGCTGTCATTCTGTACCTAACGGATTATGGATCTATAAATAATTTGACACCGACATAGTGGATATCAATGGAGCAATGCATCAAACTCCTCAAACCATTTGAAGAGATAACTAAACTAACAAGCTCAAATTTTTCTTGCATCTTTGAAGTAATTCCACATGTTGTCACATTGTTGAAATATCTGAGAAAGACAGAGACTGCCGATGGAACACTAAATTTATTGAACATCAGATTGAAAAACGGTTTGATTTTGATGGTAAGGACAAATATCTGGTTGCTACATTTCTCAATCCGTGATTTAAAACTAGTTTCCTGGGAATAGTTCAAACGGAAAAAGCAAGACAAAAAATTATCTTAGAAACTTTAAAAATTAGTTGTGATGAATCTAGCGGTGATGATGATTATTCTCCACCCCGTAAGCAAAAAAAATGAAACATATGACAGTTTCTGGAACTGCTTTGAGGAAATTGCTACAGAAACAGATAATACGCAAAGTGACGCTTCGGAAAAAAGTACTATTGCTAATGAAATTGATTTTTATTTAAAAATTCCTCGCCTAGAGCGGATGGCAGATGTTTTCAAATGGTGGTCAGTAAACGCACAACAATTTCCGTGCTTGGCCAAATTTGCTAAGATTTACCTATCATCTCCTGCTCCTTTAAACAAAATCGATAAATTTGGCTAAGGCAATATGCTCCTTCCGTTAAAATCCAGCACTCTTTATAAGTTATGAAGTAATTTATCGTTTGAAACAAAAAACAATTTTTATTTTCAAAATAATCATATCTGTTAGCTTAGAATTTTATTATTTTAATTGATTTTTCCAATAATAATTGGATTGATAAATTTGTAATTTGTTTTGAAAAATCAAATCAATCAAAGTTTGTTGAAACTTAAAACGATTATTAGCTTGATGAGTTTGTGATAAACTATCAAACTGATATGTAACATTAACAACTGTATTAGGTGGATCCTTTTGTTCAAAGGATACTGTAAATTTAACAATAACCGTTACAATTGATCCATACTCACGTGATTTTGGTTTAGTTATGTCGACATTATAAAAAAATATACTTTTCATCATCTATCATCTATCTGAGAGCATATTGGATGCTCTCCAATCCATGAATCTGTACGTTTAATTTTTGATTTTCGTTTTATCGAACACTCATAACGAGTAGGCTTTGATTCCTTGATTATGTTATTTGGTCACTCCAAAGATTAATGGTTCATCCGTTTCCTCGTCACCTTGCGGTAGGATGACCAACGCGTATTTTTAAAGAGGTATCCCCAAGAGGCCTAATCCTCTTTCTTAATAATACTTATAATAACAATGCTATGCTAAGAGTAATATAATCAACCGACTTCCCATATTATCCCTTCATACGTTATATGGACGAAATACACTAAAGTGCATCAATGCATCTCGAAGTGAAAAATTTCTATAATATGACGTTAGGCTTGAATAGTTCCAGTAGTAATAGAAAAAAGTCGGGTGAGAAAAGAGCGGATGAAGGTTAGAAAGGGCGTCCGAAGCGTCCGAAGCGTCCTGCATACGTTATATGGACGAAATACACTAAAGTGCATCAATGCATCTCGAAGTGAAAAATTTCTATAATACGACGTTAGGCTTGAATAGTTGCAGTAGTAATAGAAAAAAGTCGGGTGAGAAAAGAGCGGATGAAGGTTAGAAAGGGCGTCCGAAGCGTCCTGCATACGTTATATGGACGAAATACACTAAAGTGCATCAATGCATCTCGAAGTGAAAAATTTCTATAATACGACATTAGGCTTGAATAGTTCCAGTAGTAATAGAAAAAAGTCGGGTGAGAAAAGAGCGGATGAAGGTTAGAAAGGGCGTCCGAAGCGTCCGAAGCGTCCTGCATACGTTATATGGACGAAATACACTAAAGTGCATCAATGCATCTCGAAGTGAAAAATTTCTATAATACGACGTTAGGCTTGAATAGTTGCAGTAGTAATAGAAAAAAGTCGGGTGAGAAAAGAGCGGATGAAGGTTAGAAAGGGCGTCCGAAGCGTCCTGCATACGTTATATGGATGAAATACACTAAAATGCATCAATGCATCTCGAAGTGAAAAATTTCTATAATACGACGTTAGGCTTGAATAATTGCAGTAGTAATAGAAAAAAGTCGGGTGAGAAAAGAGCGGATGAAGGTTAGAAAGGGCGTCCGAAGCGTCCTGCATACGTTATATGGACGAAATACACTAAAGTGCATCAATGCATCTCGAAGTGAAAAATTTCTATAATACGACGTTAGGCTTGAATAGTTGCAGTAGTAATAGAAAAAAGTCGGGTGAGAAAAGAGCGGATGAAGGTTAGAAAGGGCGTCCGAAGCGTCCTGCATACGTTATATGGACGAAATACACTAAAGTGCATCAATGCATCTCGAAGTGAAAAATTTCTATAATACGACGTTAGGCTTGAATAGTTGCAGTAGTAATAGAAAAAAGTCGGGTGAGAAAAGAGCGGATGAAGGTTAGAAAGGGCGTCCGAAGCGTCCTGCATACGTTATATGGATGAAATACACTAAAGTGCATCAATGCATCTCGAAGTGAAAAATTTCTATAACACGACGTTAGGCTTGAATAGTTGCAGTAGTAATAGAAAAAAATCGGGTGAGAAAAGAGCGGATGAAGGTTAGAAAGGGCGTCCGAAGCGTCCTACATACGTTATATGGACGAAATACACTAAAGTGCATCAATGCATCTCGAAGTGAAAAATTTCTATAATACGACGTTAGGCTTGAATAGTTGCAGTAGTAATAGAAAAAAGTCGGGTGAGAAAAGAGCGGATGAAGGTTAGAAAGGGCGTCCGAAGCGTCCGAAGCGTCCTGCATACGTTATATGGATGAAATACACTAAAGTGCATCAATGCATCTCGAAGTGAAAAATTTCTATAATACGACGTTAGGCTTGAATAATTGCAGTAGTAATAGAAAAAAGTCGGGTGAGAAAAGAGCGGATGAAGGTTAGAAAGGGCGTCCGAAGCGTCCTGCATACGTTATATGGACGAAATACACTAAAGTGCATCAATGCATCTCGAAGTGAAAAATTTCTATAATACGACGTTAGGCTTGAATAGTTGCACTAGTAATAGAAAAAAGTCGGGTGAGAAAAGAGCGGATGAAGGTTAGAAAGGGCGTCCGAAGCGTCCTGCATACGTTATATGGACGAAATACACTAAAGTGCATCAATGCATCTCGAAGTGAAAAATTTCTATAATACGACGTTAGGCTTGAATAGTTGCAGTAGTAATAGAAAAAAGTCGGGTGAGAAAAGAGCGGATGAAGGTTAGAAAGGGCGTCCGAAGCGTCCTGCATACGTTATATGGACGAAATACACTAAAGTGCATCAATGCATCTCGAAGTGAAAAATTTCTATAATACGACGTTAGGCTTGAATAGTTGCAGTAGTAATAGAAAAAAGTCGGGTGAGAAAAGAGCGGATGAAGGTTAGAAAGGGCGTCCGAAGCGTCCTGCATACGTTATATGGACGAAATACACTAAAGTGCATCAATGCATCTCGAAGTGAAAAATTTCTATAATACGACGTTAGGCTTGAATAGTTGCAGTAGTAATAGAAAAAAATCGGGTGAGAAAAGAGCGGATGAAGGTTAGAAAGGGCGTCCGAAGCGTCCTACATACGTTATATGGACGAAATACACTAAAGTGCATCAATGCATCTCGAAGTGAAAAATTTCTATAATACGACGTTAGGCTTGAATAGTTGCAGTAGTAATAGAAAAAAGTCGGGTGAGAAAAGAGCGGATGAAGGTTAGAAAGGGCGTCCGAAGCGTCCTGCATACGTTATATGGACGAAATACACTAAAGTGCATCAATGCATCTCGAAGTGAAAAATTTCTATAATACGACGTTAGGCTTGAATAGTTGCAGTAGTAATAGAAAAAAGTCGGGTGAGAAAAGAGCGGATGAAGGTTAGAAAGGGCGTCCGAAGCGTCCTGCATACGTTATATGGACGAAATACACTAAAGTGCATCAATGCATCTCGAAGTGAAAAATTTCTATAATACGACGTTAGGCTTGAATAGTTGCACTAGTAATAGAAAAAAGTCGGGTGAGAAAAGAGCGGATGAAGGTTAGAAAGGGCGTCCGAAGCGTCCTGCATACGTTATATGGACGAAATACACTAAAGTGCATCAATGCATCTCGAAGTGAAAAATTTCTATAATACGACGTTAGGCTTGAATAGTTGCAGTAGTAATAGAAAAAAGTCGGGTGAGAAAAGAGCGGATGAAGGTTAGAAAGGGCGTCCGAAGCGTCCGAAGCGTCCTGCATACGTTATATGGACGAAATACACTAAAGTGCATCAATGCATCTCGAAGTGAAAAATTTCTATAATACGACGTTAGGCTTGAATAGTTGCAGTAGTAATAGAAAAAAGTCGGGTGAGAAAAGAGCGGATAAAGGTTAGAAAGGGCGTCCGAAGCGTCCTGCATACGTTATATGGACGAAATACACTAAAGTGCATCAATGCATCTCGAAGTGAAAAATTTCTATAATACGACGTTAGGCTTGAATAGTTGCAGTAGTAATAGAAAAAAATCGGGTGAGAAAAGAGCGGATGAAGGTTAGAAAGGGCGTCCGAAGCGTCCTACATACGTTATATGGACGAAATACACTAAAGTGCATCAATGCATCTCGAAGTGAAAAATTTCTATAATACGACGTTAGGCTTGAATATTTGCAGTAGTAATAGAAAAAAGTCGGGTGAGAAAAGAGCGGATGAAGGTTAGAAAGGGCGTCCGAAGCGTCCGAAGCGTCCTGCATACGTTATATGGATGAAATACACTAAAGTGCATCAATGCATCTCGAAGTGAAAAATTTCTATAATACGACGTTAGGCTTGAATAATTGCAGTAGTAATAGAAAAAAGTCGGGTGAGAAAAGAGCGGATGAAGGTTAGAAAGGGCGTCCGAAGCGTCCTGCATACGTTATATGGACGAAATACACTAAAGTGCATCAATGCATCTCGAAGTGAAAAATTTCTATAATACGACGTTAGGCTTGAATAGTTGCAGTAGTAATAGAAAAAAGTCGGGTGAGAAAAGAGCGGATGAAGGTTAGAAAGGGCGTCCGAAGCGTCCTGCATACGTTATATGGACGAAATACACTAAAGTGCATCAATGCATCTCGAAGTGAAAAATTTCTATAATACGACGTTAGGCTTGAATAGTTGCAGTAGTAATAGAAAAAAGTCGGGTGAGAAAAGAGCGGATGAAGGTTAGAAAGGGCGTCCGAAGCGTCCGAAGCGTCCTGCATACGTTATATGGACGAAATACACTAAAGTGCATCAATGCATCTCGAAGTGAAAAATTTCTATAATACGACGTTAGGCTTGAATAGTTGCAGTAGTAATAGAAAAAAATCGGGTGAGAAAAGAGCGGATGAAGGTTAGAAAGGGCGTCCGAAGCGTCCTACATACGTTATATGGACGAAATACACTAAAGTGCATCAATGCATCTCGAAGTGAAAAATTTCTATAATACGACGTTAGGCTTGAATAGTTGCAGTAGTAATAGAAAAAAGTCGGGTGAGAAAAGAGCGGATGAAGGTTAGAAAGGGCGTCCGAAGCGTCCGAAGCGTCCTGCATACGTTATATGGATGAAATACACTAAAGTGCATCAATGCATCTCGAAGTGAAAAATTTCTATAATACGACGTTAGGCTTGAATAATTGCAGTAGTAATAGAAAAAAGTCGGGTGAGAAAAGAGCGGATGAAGGTTAGAAAGGGCGTCCGAAGCGTCCTGCATACGTTATATGGACGAAATACACTAAAGTGCATCAATGCATCTCGAAGTGAAAAATTTCTGTAATACGACGTTAGGCTTGAATAGTTGCAGTAGTAATAGAAAAAAGTCGGGTGAGAAAAGAGCGGATGAAGGTTAGAAAGGGCGTCCGAAGCGTCCTGCATACGTTATATGGACGAAATACACTAAAGTGCATCAATGCATCTCGAAGTGAAAAATTTCTATAATACGACGTTAGGCTTGAATAGTAGCAGGAGTAATAGAAAAAAGTCGGGTGAGAAAAGAGCGGATGAAGGTTAGAAAGGGCGTCCGAAGCGTCCTGCATACGTTATATGGACGAAATACACTAAAGTGCATCAATGCATCTCGAAGTGAAAAATTTCTATAATACGACGTTAGGCTTGAATAGTTGCAGTAGTAATAGAAAAAAGTCGGGTGAGAAAAGAGCGGATGAAGGTTAGAAAGGGCGTCCGAAGCGTCCGAAGCGTCCTGCATACGTTATATGGATGAAATACACTAAAGTGCATCAATGCATCTCGAAGTGAAAAATTTCTATAATACGACGTTAGGCTTGAATAATTGCAGTAGTAATAGAAAAAAGTCGGGTGAGAAAAGAGCGGATGAAGGTTAGAAAGGGCGTCCGAAGCGTCCTGCATACGTTATATGGACGAAATACACTAAAGTGCATCAATGCATCTCGAAGTGAAAAATTTCTATAATACGACGTTAGGCTTGAATAGTTGCAGTAGTAATAGAAAAAAGTCGGGTGAGAAAAGAGCGGATGAAGGTTAGAAAGGGCGTCCGAAGCGTCCTGCATACGTTATATGGACGAAATACACTAAAGTGCATCAATGCATCTCGAAGTGAAAAATTTCTATAATACGACGTTAGGCTTGAATAATTGCAGTAGTAATAGAAAAAAGTCGGGTGAGAAAAGAGCGGATGAAGGTTAGAAAGGGCGTCCGAAGCGTCCTGCATACGTTATATGGACGAAATACACTAAAGTGCATCAATGCATCTCGAAGTGAAAAATTTCTATAATACGACGTTAGGCTTGAATAATTGCAGTAGTAATAGAAAAAAGTCGGGTGAGAAAAGAGCGGATGAAGGTTAGAAAGGGCGTCCGAAGCGTCCTGCATACGTTATATGGACGAAATACACTAAAGTGCATCAATGCATCTCGAAGTGAAAAATTTCTATAATACGACGTTAGGCTTGAATAGTTGCAGTAGTAATAGAAAAAAGTCGGGTGAGAAAAGAGCGGATGAAGGTTAGAAAGGGCGTCCGAAGCGTCCTACATACGTTATATGGACGAAATACACTAAAGTGCATCAATGCATCTCGAAGTGAAAAATTTCTATAATACGACGTTAGGCTTGAATAGTTGCAGTATTAATAGAAAAAAGTCGGGTGAGAAAAGAGCGGATGAAGGTTAGAAAGGGCGTCCGAAGCGTCCGAAGCGTCCTGCATACGTTATATGGACGAAATACACTAAAGTGCATCAATGCATCTCGAAGTGAAAAATTTCTATAATACGACGTTAGGCTTGAATAGTTGCAGTAGTAATAGAAAAAAGTCGGGTGAGAAAAGAGCGGATGAAGGTTAGAAAGGGCGTCCGAAGCGTCCTGCATACGTTATATGGACGAAATACACTAAAGTGCATCAATGCATCTCGAAGTGAAAAATTTCTATAATACGACGTTAGGCTTGAATAGTTGCACTAGTAATAGAAAAAATTCGGGTGAGAAAAGAGCGGATGAAGGTTAGAAAAGACGTCCGAAGCGTCCTGCATACGTTATATGCACGAAATACACTAAAGTGCATCATTGCAGCTCGAATTCGAATAATGACTAACATTATGTCCAAAACTGCTACGAAAAACTATTAAAATAAATTATAATAAAAAAAGAAAAGTTTTCAATAGAATTGTAGTAAATCCTGAAAAGAAAACTTTGAATTTGATTTCAATTTTAACGGCAAACATTAAGTCTAAAATTCACTATTTAAGGGTAATTTTCCTCCCTTCCAAATCTACGCATCATTGCGCTTTTTTTTTTTAAAAAAAATTTAAAACATGAATTGGAAAAGGACATTAAAGTTCAAAAGATTTAAATCTTTCATCCTAAATGGACACGAAAACAATCCTAAATTGCTATTTGATATCATAAAGCAACATTTTCTCTTTTTATTTTTATAATTTAAAATTTATGATTCTAATGCTTTCCTCCTTTTTCGTTTTTAATGAAACAAATATTGGCTTGAGATAAAATCAATAGTCCGAAACATCCCTAAACAAAAAACTTTTTGTGCAAATGTTCAAATCTATTGGTCCACAAGTTAATATTTTATTCAAGAATTTAAATCAATTTCAACAATAACAAATTTGGATAAATGCATGACACCATCGTTCTACTTCGCTTTACATGTTATTCTAGTTGGCATCAGTTATTTGAAAGTTAGTAAATTTGATGAGAAGTTAACAACAATTGATTCAAAGTCAGTATGTTTCATGGAAAAATTTTTAGAAACAACAATAAAACGATGAAGAATATTTTACTTCAGGGATAAAAAGGATAAAAAGGATAAAAAGGATAAAAAGGGATAAAAAAGCCCATGGGATAGGTAAACACAGTCGCGAATAATGCATTACTTTTACTGTAAGTCAATTTAATGTAATAGAACATAAGTTAGAAAGCATAAAATATATATTTTCAATCAAAATGTCAAAAAATTATTGCAGTCAAATACTTCTGAGTGTAAACTTGCCTATTAAAGCTCCTACTTTTGTTATAAGTTAACTTTTGTTTCTATAATTTTAAACCGGGTGTTAATAAAAAATAACACTATATAACAATTCAATTTTTAAAAGTTATAAATATCAGTTTCAAAAAAGCAACAATCGTGGTAGCTTGGTTTGTGTAGTGACTATTTAATAAATGTGCTACAATCATTATTTATCTTATAGTTTTTAGAGTTTTTTTAAATATTGTATGTTTTGCTTTAAATTATTTATTTAACAATGTTAAAAGCCGATGAAAAAGTTTGTGTAAGACAATTGCTTGTTATTTTGATATTTACTGTATTCATTTTTAGGATGTTATCAAATTATTTGCGGATGGTGTTTTGGTTAGTTTATAGTGAGAGACTATTTTCAGAAGCTGGAATTATATACGAGGGAAAGGGCAATCGTTTGCTGCCAACAAATGCTGAAAAAATAGTTTTCATTCACCCTAATTTGCCACTTGTAGATTTTAAGTATTAAAACAGCTTATAATTTATTATTTAAATATATACAATTTTGAGTAACATGTGTTATTTTTTCATTAATACTGATTTCATTAATGTAATATGTGCTTTTTATTCGGTATTCGGCCGAATGCAACATACTATTCCGAATGTTAGAAAAAGAGGCCGAATACACCTCTTTTTATACCGAATAGTTGCCGAATATTCGTTGCATCTCTAGTATATATACAGATACAATACATACAGAAACCTAAAATGTATGCAATGTGCATATCACAAAAGCGAACATGTTTAAGTAAAAAAGTTATGCATGGCGATGTGATCATCGCCGAAGGCCTACAGAGATGAACATTTTTTCTACTTGAAAGCTCCTCTAGTTTTTTTCAATGCTTAATAATTATGATAAAGTATAATTAATTTACTTCGTTTGGTTCGTTAAAAGCAATCAAATGAAATCTGAAGCAAATAGAGAAAAATACAATAAGTTATTTCAACACTTCAACAGATATCGTAATTTTGTTTCTATACTAGTTAAGTAAAAACAACCAATATAATTAGACCACAATAAAAAGAATGCTTTAAAATTTTTCAACAAAATCATATGAAATGCATTCAAAGCATTATATATCATATATACATATATACATATATATATATATAGAAAGTATACATAATATATATACATATATGAAAACGAAATAAACAGCAAGAATGACGTAAATTTTCTCTGTTACATATATGTGCTGTGCTTCCACCACTTCCGTTATTACTTTGGCCTCAATACAAACGCGCAAGCTCAAGGTGTTAACTAAAAGAAAACACTCAATCAGTCAGCATTCAATACGAGTCAGATTAAGTTTGTTTCATTCTAAATTTAGTATTTACAAATATTAAAACTTTACAAATGGAAAATACCATTTTTCTGTTTATTTTATATTTTATCAAATATTATATTTAACATAAATCTTAGTTTAAGAATTTTAGTTTTGCTAATGTTCGAAAAATATTTTGTATCATATATAAAAATCATAAATTTCGTGTAGTGAGGTTTCAATCTAATGATTACTAACATCAATTTTTGATAAATAAAGTTAGTGTTTTTTGATTAAAAATTATTTAAAAAAAGGCCAAACAAAAATGACGGAAACAGTAGTTACAATCGATCCTTCATCAAGGCATCCAAAACCAAACTTAGCACCATCTAATGCTATTGGTTTAAGCTGGATACAGTTTAATGCTGAATATTTTACGAGCATATCAGGAATTTTGAAATTAATACAATTGGTAAATTAATGAAAGTATTTATATTTATTGTAAGGTTAAAAAAATTTTTTTTTAAGTAAAGTAATTTAAACCCCTAATTATATAATGTAAAATTGTATGTATTTATATAAAAATTATTTTGAATTTTTTGTTAAGCTGAGATACATCTATATATTTTTATTGAAAATTTTATTTTATTATAATTTCATTTATTTTATTAATTTTATTTATTAACAATAAATTCCTAATGAAGTGCGTCTAAAGGGGACTACTCACTACTTTTCCCAAGTCGTTAAATAGCTCTTTCGTTCAATGTAAAGTATATAGAAATGATGGTTTGTGAGTAAAAATTTAAAAATTTACTCAGAATAGGAAGAAGTGTTTGCTAGGAAAAGTCGCCTTTTATTCACAAAAAATCTTCTTTACAAGCTCATTTGAAGAAGCTTTTCATCGAAAGGCTTGCTTCACGCTTATTGGATAAGTCCTTCCACAGAAGATTCATTTTCTGTATTTATTTTCTTACTTAAGCTAGAGAGTTATGTTTAAATGTTAAGAATAAAGGTAATATTAAAATGTAAGTAAAGTTCATGGGAGTGGTTTGCCTACGAGCTAACTAGTTTTTATTTAGATCAATTAATGCGTATAAGTAAATTTTAGATATATTGCAAGAAAAACTGATAACTCTATACTACTATACTATATACTATTATAATGTAAATTTTTATCACCTTTTCAAATTCTTTTAAGACCACAACGCCTTAAGGTGCAAACACAATGACGCATTTTGTGGTGCGGAAGCGGTGACAGCTGTCACAGCTATAGGAATTTATATTGCCTGAGTTTTGGAATTCTGAATGAAAACGCGCTCCGCAGCGCAAAACGCGTCACTGTTTACACTCGATGTACAATGTAGAGTCCGAGAGCCCTTTGTTAATGGGCAAATAACTTGAAAACTATTTGTCGGATGCACTTCAATTTTTCAGAGAATATTTTTCATATATTATACTTTAAGAAAATGTAAAAAAAATTTTTTAAAAATGATGAGGCATTAGACTATTTAAAAATTAAAGTTATCATTCTATGAAACTCTTATAGCAGGAACTCTAGTATACTTTTCGAAGCACATTGTTTTGTAAAAGTCTGAAAATTTTAAACGTCGCAGTTTTATATCACTTAATTACGTGTGTAATGCCTGTTAACTTAGTTTTAGTGCGTTTGCGACATATTAAGCAGATATATTGCAAAATTGTAAGTTTTTGATACATTTGCAATATTACGCAAGTTAAGTAAAGCGTAATTTTATTTTATGAAAAAAAACTTTTATTTATTGATTATTTAACTTATTTCAGTTTTGGAAATTTCTAGATTCTTATTTCTAAAGCTTATTCAAATATAAAAATTAAATTTATTGGAACCTTAGGGTTCAAAGTTGGTCTTCAGACTGACTAATTATTATTATTTTATCTTGGACAAAGATTATATTTTATTTAGTGTGCAATTTATTGCACAAACAAAAATATTATATTTATGCTGATGTGCAATTTGTTGCACAAACAGAAATATTATATTTATGTTGATGTGCAATTTGTTGCACAAACAGAAATATTTTATTTCAGTTGAATTCCTCTAACAAAGTCTCTGTTGACGGGAAGTATCTTATTTCCGTCTGCAGAAACTTTGGTTTTAGGATTCGCTGACGTAACTCCTCCTTCCCTTAGATTGAAACTCTCCTGAGTTTCGTTAACGACGTTAATTTTTAATTTTTTGTATGTTTTCTTAAAATTTATACATAGAATTATTAAAATTATTACAACAATCAAAATTACAATTAACATTACTATATTATATATAGTATTATTTTTTTATGAAATTTAAGTTCTTGGATTTCTTCAATATTATTCATTGGCTTAATTTTTAATTCATCAAATGATATATCTGAATTATTTATTTATTTTAAAGGTTTGAAAAGGTATCAGAAAGTTTGCTTTAAATTTTTCTTCCCTATTATAAAATATCTTTTCTTTATTTTTCACATTACAGTTGTGAAAGGTTAACAAGTAGTTTCCCTCTAAACTTAATTCCCTTTCATCACAATTACTTTTAAAAGGTATATTATTTTGGGTCTTTAAAAGTATTAATCCAGAATCGATTTCTATAGTTTCTGATTGTTTGTTTTTTATAGTTTTACATTTATTTTTGTATATACATAAATCACTTATTTCTAGGTTTTTTAAACTAACATCTCCTTTATAATCATAAATTGAATTGTTTATTTTAATTTCTGTTAATTTCTCGAGCCTTAAACATAAGTTCTTCATAACTTTTATTAGTGGCAGGAATAATTATTGATCTTCTAGCTGAAATAGTTTCTCTAGGTATTTTTAAAATAAATACGATTTTTCCGTCTTGATATGTAGCTGAACCTAATTTAATATTTTGCAAAGTTTCTACATCTATTTCGTATTTCATAATTTCCTATTTTGTCAAAAAATTGCTTGTCATTAGACCTAATCTAACAGACGCAATGTTACTTTCAATTTTTTCTATATTATCTCCTATTATCCTTATTTTCATTAAAAAGTCTAGGAAAAGAAGCTCTTTGTATACTTTAGCATTACTTTCTCGAATATCGTTAAATTTTTCAGAGATTTTAGACCTGTCAGATTCAATAGTTTTTGTTAGTGTCTCAAAAGTTTTGTTAAAGTTTTTGATGATTGCATGGTTATTTTCGACAATGACTTTCAAATGTTTTTCTATTTCCTGTCTGTCGTTGTCGTCCATTGTCCCATACAACCATTTCTTGGCAGTTCCTGCAATGTTAATAAAACCTCGTTTATGTCTGTGGGAACCATTGTCTGTAATTTGGCTCTGGTTTTATTAAGTTTGTTTTGTAAGAATGGTCAGATTCCGTTAGCATTATGTTGGTTTCTAGGGTACTAACTATTTTTTCAATTTCGGTTAGGTTTATTATGTGTAAAAGTAGATTGTAATTTTGTATGATATTTACGTTCTCTAGCCTAATTTCCGCAGAACCGTAGTTATTCTCAATTTTTTCGATAAGAAGAAATTCTTTCGTCATTTGTAGCAGTAACATAATAGTCATTATGTCAATAGCCATTAGTATCCACTTCACCTGAAAAAATTTTTCTACGCTTAATATTTGTGGGGTGAATATTATCTAACTTAAGTTTCCTATATTTTCGTTCCTTTTTATGTCTATGGGCTTTATAATTTTTCACGTAACCTTCTTCACCACATTGCTCGTAAGTTTCCCTGTTTAAATTCAACTTATTTATTATTTTCTCTTTTTTTTCTTTAAGAATTTTTTCTATTTTATTGCATCTATTTCTTATCCGATATTACCTTTTATGACATCCATTGGCCTTACGCCTATTGTGGAGTGTACTGATTTATAATATATTTCACCAATTGTACTGTGGAAACGCTAAATGTCAGAATTTCCCGTATGGCTATTTGGTTTAGTATAGTGAACTTCTAGTTCTTCATTTCTCAAAAAGTCTTTTATATTAACAGAGCTGAATTCATTGTCCATTGTAATACGTTTTGGTTTACTTTTAATGGAAAAATAAAGCCTTAATTTTGACTTTTCATTAATGTCACTTGGAGTTTCGGTTAGATTTTTTTTTTTTTTTTTTTTTTAATATTCCATTGTTTACTACAATCTTAATCTAATTACAATTACTTTATTAGTATTATTAACTATTTAGTGTGAGTGTGACGTGTGCGGGAGTGAAGATCCAGTGAGCAGTTCCCTATAAGCGTAAGCGTTGGTATTAGTTCATGCTAGTTAGGTCATTCGGTTTCTTGCGGTGAAGCCGTCTTGTCTGGCTTGTTGTGTCCAGCAGTAGTACAGCTTCTATGTTAGGGTGATGATGGAGTCTTTTTTCATGTCTTGCAGCGTGTTCTTGGATGACTTCTTTTACCCATTTTATTTTTAGATCTTCATGTATCTCTTTGTTAGTCACGCATTGGTATGCGTTAGTTATTAGTCGTAGGATCTTATTTTGACAAGTTTGAATGGTTTTTATGTTGCATTCATGCGTACATCCCCATAGCTGTATTCCGTATGTTCAGATTGGTTTTATAATTGTTATATATATTAATCTTTTTTTACTTAGGTTCAGTTGCGATTTGTATCCAATTAACCAGTAGTACTTCCTTATTATTTCTTTGATTTGTTTGGCCTTCTGTCGCACATGAAATTTCCAGTTTAATTTGGAATCTAGATGTAGACCTAGGTATTTCGCTGACTGTTCCTGTAGAATTTGTTCTCCATTGATATATATGTGTAAGTTGTCAACTTTTTTCCTCAGCGTGTATGTTACGTGAGTTGATTTGATTCTATTGAGTTTGATCTTCCTATCTGTGGTCCATTTGCTGACTTCATTTAGTGTATTTTGTATTTTTTCCACAGCTTTTTTTGCGTTTTATCACTTGATATTATTACTGTGTCATCTGCGTTCGGTTAGATGAAATTTTGGTTTTATTGGTTTGCGATCATATTTTGCTTTGTTACAGCTATCACAATTGTTAATATACTTTTGTATAAGTTTCTTGAGGTTTTTGATATATATAAGCCTTTTTAATCCCATATAATTTTCATTCATCCCGGTATGTCCAGTTTCGTTTTTATGATGTCTTTCTATCTGCTTAAAAGCTTCTTCTTCGTTTTTCATTTCTTTTGCCATGGATGTGCATTTATAAAATTTTAGGTTTGTATCAAATAACTCGATTAGTTTCTCTTGCACTATATTATACTCATGGTCTGATAACTCAGATTATATTCCAACTCTTCCAAATTTTAAATATCCACGAAATATGTCGGATATGAAATCATTCTTAATGACTTCCGCAGATATTTATATTTTACGAGTTTTGCCACAAACTTCGGTTTCTGTTACTTTGTTGTTTACTAGTAAAATTTGTAAAGGAAATCGATTAACGACAGTGTCAAGTATTGGAAAATGATCATTTTGGTCCTCTTCTTGAGAATCGATTGTAGCATTTGTGCTTAAATTGTCAGCTTGTAATTCTTCCGTTGGAGTTTTAGTCTCCTTTGAGGCTGATTCGATTAAATTAATTTCATCGGTAACTGCATTAATCCTACTTAATAAGTCTGTGGCTTTATTTTGCTTACCTTTTATATAGTTAATGTTTATGTTATACTCGCCTAATTTTAAAAGCCATCTGTGTAACCTTGGGTTAATGTCTTTTACTTTGTGCTTGGCTTGCAACCACTAAAGAGGTTGATGATCTGTCATAAGATCGAATTGTCTACCATAAATATATGGCCTAAAATAATTCATTCTTAAAAGTTCCTTTTCCGTTGTAGAATACCTTTTTTCATGGTCATTGAGAGTTATGCTTGCATAACTTATAGGGTGATTGTCCTGTGTAACAACGGCTCCTGTTATAAATTTGAATTTCTTAGTGAAATCCGGGTATTTCAGAAATATTTCATCAACAAAGGTAGCCGGAGCATTTTTCAAACCGAATGGAATTCGAACGAACTCGTAATGCCCCAAAGGTGTTGAGAAAGCTGTTTTCTTTCGATCGCTTTCTTTTATTAGGACCTTATGAAATCCTTTTGCAAGGCCAAGCATTGTGTAATATTTTGGGGTCGACCCAGTTTTTCTAAGATATTTTCAATGTTTGGCATAGGAAATTTGTCGTCAATTGTAACTTCATTGAACTTTCTATAGTCAATGAAAATTCTCCACTTTTTCAAACCAGAGTAGTTCTGCTTTTTTGGCACAATCCACAATGGTGGATTGTAGGGCGAATTACTTTCCTTAATTATTTCTTGCTGCAACATTTCCATCATTTGCTTCCGTATTTCTTCTTCATGGATCTGAGGGTATCTATAGACTTTTGCATAAATTGGAATATTTGATTTTGTTATGATTTCATGCTGAATTTCGTTAGTATGACTTAATTTCTGTTTTTCTTGAAAAAATATGCTTTTGTTTCTTTTTACTAAGGTAATGAGCTTTTCTTTTTCTTCTGGATTCATATCTCCACGGAGTAATTTTTTAGTGATACTATGGTCTATTTGGGATTGTTCCATAACATTTATTTGGTCATAAAAATATGGACAAGAGTCACAAAATTTTAGTTTTTTATTCTGGATTTCAAGGTAACCTTCTGTTATATTTATGATAGCTTGCATTGGTTCCAAAATATTTTATCCTATAAGATCATCAAATTCTTTTTCCTTAAATGTAGTTAGCTTCCAGCTCATAAAATTGTCTTCTTGAAATTCTGAGGGAAGTTTAGTAATTATTTCTTGATTAATTTTAGTATATCCACTAAGGGTATAAAATGTTTATAAGTTTTAAGCGTTTATAATTTTTAAGTTTATTTTTATCGAGTAGAGTAGTTGTTGATCCCGTATCAATTAAACACTTGACTTTTTCTCCGTCTATAGTTAATTCAACTATCGGTAAACTCGAGTTCGAGGCTGCGATTAAAAATTTGTTTCTTCATTCATTGTATTTCTGGTATTTGCCCTTTGAATATGGTGAAATTCCATAGGCCCCAAACGATTGTGTCTTATTTGTGCAGAATTTCTATGGTTAAAATTGTTTGCGGTGTTATTGTAATTGTTATGTCTCCTGCATTGTTCTGTATTATTACTATTAAAACTATAAGATAAATAAACCGGATCTTTATTGTCAAAAGGTCTAGATTGATAATTCCTATGGTTAATTTTAAAATTTTCGTAAAATTTCAATTTCAATTGTTTCTTCTAAAGTATAAAATGCTTCACGTAAATTTTTTATATTTCTATTATGAATTATACTTGAATAATGTGGATCGATATTATTTAAAAAGCTTTTTAATATAAAGGTGAGCACCCACTTAGTGCGTATATCTCAGCGGGTAACTTTTTTGACGTCAAAATGACGTACAAATGAATTTCACGCTGAAATATCCACATATGAGAGGGAACTTTGGCGTGAGTCTATGACGTCATAAAAGCTACCCGCTGAGATATACGCACTAAGTGGGTGCCCACCTTAATACATTCATTTGATTCAGGGGAAAATTTAATGGGTTTTTCTTCATCAAATTCGTACTTAGTATTAAACTTATCTAACATAGTCTTTAAATATTCATAATAATTACTTACATTATAATTTTTATAATTAGTTACTTGGTGAAGGAATTGATGATATGATTCTCGAACTCCGAAGTTCTTGATGAGTTCACTTTTGATGTTTTCCCATGTTGGATTAGATCCGAGGGTCCTAATCATTTGTAGAGCTGATCCCTGGATTTTATTCAAAACGTTTCGTTTGAAGATATATTCTTTTAATGTTGCATTGCCTTCGAAAATTGGAAGGAATATTTCCACTTCTCGCACAAAAGATGATAGATCGTAGCCATCGTCACCATTGAATTCCTTAATTTGGGATGCTTCCTTCATCATTTGGCTTGCAGTAATAGAAACTTGATTACCGTCACTTGCTGCACTTGTTTGTTGGGTAGCCATTTCCTTTTCGTTTCATTATTATTATCTCTTCTTTTTTGATTAAAAAAAATGGGTTGTTAAATTTAGATATTTAACTCAGATAAAAAAAATTTCAGAATCCACTCGAAGTATAAGAGTATTATCTTATATATATTTACACTAAATGTTTATTTTAAATAGAATGTTAAAAATACTGAATTGTCTTATATATATTTACTTAATTATTATTAACATAAATTATTCCTTAAAAACAATTTTTGTTTTTGAATTTTAGACACCTTTTTCACTAGTTTTTTTTTTGTTAATTACTACTGTCTGTTTATTTAATTTTAACTTAATTTTTTTTTGTTTATTTCGACACAAAATAATTATTTAAAGTGATTTTTTTTACGCTTAAAACCATACTCCCCCCTTAAACTACTAAACATAAAAACGTCAAGCTATTCTTTAAACAATTTAAAGGGATAAGATTTATATGTTCTAGTGAATCAATTGTTAAAAAAAAACAATTATAAACTTTTAATTTATTATCTTTATTGTTAAATCAATCAATCAAACAAAACCTTAACTTTTAATACTTTACAATTTTTTAATACAATTAACACAAAATCACAAATCACAATTTTTTTCTTTGTGAACTTTATGTTTGCACAATGGTCAGCTCACACTGATAACTAACAACTCATGATTACAACTGATGATTACAACTGATAACTAACAACTGATCATTTTGGTTTTTTAACCATATTTATATCCAGGCCTTTTATTTATTTTATTTTATAATTTATTGCCAAAGTCCATTAATGATATTTTTCAATTATTACTTTTTTAAAATTTTGTATTTTTTAACTTTAATTTTTCATTCTCATATTTTGTTTATTTGTTTGAAATTCCATATCAGTTTTGAGTTTGTTTACTCTATTTAATTTGAAGTACTTAGACTTTAATTGGTTGAGTAATCTAAGTATGTACTTCTAATTTCTTATTTATTAGGACCTATTAATTTTTGTTTAGGTTCTCAGGGTAATAAGTTATAGATTTATTATTGTTTAACTTTTTTAAAAAATGAATTTATAGCTATTTAGTTTTTCAGGGTAATAAATTACAGATTTATGCATTTTAGGTGATACAATATATTACTTTGTATGAAAATTCTAATTTTTACATGATATTGATGTTACCTATGGGTACAACTGTAGGCTTACTTATAACAGATAAGCTCAACTAATTTTTCTGTTTCATAGTTAATTATTCATTAATTAATGAATTATTTTATATTTAAGAAGGGTTTGTTGCTATGTTTTCGTACAGTTAGCTATGGCCTAAATGGTAAGAGCATTCAGGAATTTAAAATATATGATACTTGTCATTTTACTGCTTCTTGGTAGGGATCTATCTACACACGTTCATTTTTTTTTTAACTAGAACCCGTGAAGATGCATCTAGGAGCTCCATTTATGCTGGCTGAATTTTTTACAACACAAATTTTAATATGCAATGCTTGTAAAAATTAAAGAAGTCTATGTGCAATATTTTATCATTAAACAACTATAACCAGCACTTAATTGTTCTGAAAATGTTCTTCTCGTGTGTGGGAAGCGGAATTTGTGATTGTACATATTTTGAGATGGCATGAAAAATTTATGAAATTTGTATGTCTAATTGTAAGCCTTTATTAACCCTTGACCTGTTAAGGTATATCTTTTTTTTCTAAGTTGTAAAAATTTGTATTTGTATAATTTGTGTGAATTTCCGTTGAGTTTAAGTAAAATTTATGTCACCAGCAAAAAGGCACGGAGTTAAATCACTAAAAGCAATATTTAAGCAATTGAAAAAAGTTTATCATAAAATATTTCATAATAGTTCCTTTAATTCTTTTTCTTACTTCTATAACCTATAAAATAAAATGTGCAATATTTCAAAGAGTAATAATTTACAATAATATTTTAAATTATTATATAATTTTCCCAAATTTTAAATAAATGTTTAGTAAGAAATACATAGATATTGTAAACTAGACTTATGATGTAGTCAAGAAAATATGTTCAAATTAGTTATTATTCTATAAAAAGAAAAAACCAATAAATAAATAAAAATATAGAGGCTATAAAGAGAAACAGTTATAATAGAAATAAAATAATATAATAGAAATAAAACATAAGAAAAAGACCAAAATAAGTGAGCTTTGTTAGTTCTGATTAAGTTAATTGCAAAATGTGACATAATTTTAAAATCCTTTTGTAATTTTTTCTACAATGGAAACCTTTCTTATATGGAGGTAGCTCGAAACGAAGTTTTTTCCAGGCGATCTTGATAGTCTAGAAATATACTAGTTGCAAATAGAAAATGTAAAATAATTTGTGCGTTTTACCTAAAACACAACAAATAACTGATCATTGTTAAATGCTCGTGTTTTTGTTAATAAAATATTAATTCGAACCGAGTTATAAAGAAAAATTTGTATTTCGGAGTAAATTTGGGGTCTAGTTTTCACCTCTTTTTAAGTAAATGTCAACTGATAAAAGAAACACAGAACTCATAGTTTTTTAAAAGCAATATCATATCTGAGGTCTTATAATACTTGTAAAACACATAAACATAGGCGCCCAATGGTATACTAGGTACTACATAATATAACTTAGTGTAGTGTGTCAGTGTGAAAGCAGTAATCATGCCTAGTACTAGTAAACAACATGAAGAGCTACTTCAAATAATTGCTAATCAGCAAGAGATAATTCAGAGAATGTCCAAAGAAATCGAAGAGCTGAAGAGCAGCAGCGGTACAAACCCAAATGTAATCTCATCAGCACAGAAACGGGAGCTAATACTACCTCCGCGAATAATTCTGTCCTCAGCATCATTCATAACATCCATGGATGCCATTAAATACAAAACAGATGAAGAGGAGCTAGAGCGAGAAATAGGTTCAACTCGAGCCCAGAAGCAGATTAAAAAGAGGTGGCGAATAATAACTAAGTCACCACCTAAAGAAGCAGACTTACCATCAATAAATATCCATGAACACGTAAGCAAAAGTATCAAAGATAATCAGGTAAAGAGAGATCCTCTCCCGCCTCCAATATACGTAAGCAATATCAATGATTTCAATTCATTCCGTAAGAGAATTCTAACTACAAAAGCAGGAACTGTGCAATTCAAAGCCCTATAAAACGATAACCTCAAAATTACAGTGACTAATACTGATGAATATAGAAGCATCAAAAAGGTGCTAGATGATATCAAAACAGAACAAAAAAAAAATAAACGAGCAAGAGTTTCAAAAAAATGCCTCAGCAACTATGATAAAAGTGATTGAATACCACACGTATCAATTAAAAGATGAACGAACATTTAGGTTCATTATAAGAGGCCTACCAAGTAGTATGAACCAAGAAGAGATTAAAAAAGAACTCACACTTCTAGGTCACGAAGTTAAATATATATCGAATATATATAAAACAATAACTAACAAAGAAAATCAAAAAACAAGAATTGATTACCCATTATTCGCTGTTGAAATCGGTCAAAAAGATAACAATAAGGAGGTTTATACCATAACCAGACTAGTACACTGTAAGGTGTCAGTCGATGCGCCAAAGAAGGCAAGAACTGTCCCCTAATGCACTAACTGCCAGCAGTTAGGACACACAAAAAGCTTCTGTAGTAGAGAATCTAGATGCGTCAAATGTGCTTCTAATCATCACTCTACAAAGTGTATAAAATCTCTGAAAACCACTCCTACCTGTGCTCTACGTCAGGAAGCTGGACACACAGCCAATTATAAAGGTTGTCCAGTCTACCAATCAAAGATCAAAAGTTTGACAACAACCAGATCAACAACAGTTCAACGATTACAAATAGACAAACTCAGTACGCACCGATCAACATCAACACAAGAAGCAGGCATTTCATACGCACAAGCTGTTAAATCTGCAACAAATGCAACTAATATGCTAACAACGAATAGCAACAAAGCTGGCGAAAACAGTACCGACATAGTGCTAATGCTTAAGCAAATACAAAATACATTAGCACAATTAACTAGCCGAGTAGAAAACTTGGAACTCCAGACTAAAACTCAACTAAGTCAAGGGAAGAAAAAGAAAAATACGAAGTCTAAGAAAGCTGACAAATGATGAACACACTACTAAAGATAATGACATGGAATGCAAATGGCCTTAATACAAGAGCCCTTGAGCTGGAAAATTATCTCCACATAAACAATATAGATATAGCTCTTATATCTGAAACCCACTTTACCAACAAAAGCTTCATAAAAATAAAAGGCTTCAAAACCCACTGGAGAAATCATCCTAATGAGAGAGCTAGAGGAGGGTCAGCAGTATTGATAAAAGATAATAGAAAACACCACCATTACGCAGCTATTAGCAAACTTCACTTACAGGCAACAGCAATAACAATAGAGTACAATAAATCCGAATTAAACATGGTAGCACCGTACTGCCCACCAAGGCACACACCAATTTAAAGAAACCTTTGAAAGATTTGGTCCAAGATTTATAATAGGCGGGGACTATAATACTAAACACACAGCTTGGGGATCAAGACTAATATCGCCTGGGAAATGAAATGAACTCCTAAGAGCCATTAAAGAAAGTCAATGCGAATATCATTCATCACGAAGACCAACGTACTGGCCAACAGATATGACCAAGAACCCAGATCTACTCGATTTCTTCATCACTAAAGGAATTTCAGCAAGATACATTGAGGTTAATGATATAGAAGACTTATCATCTGATCATACTCCAGTTCTCCTAACAATAGGAATAAAGGTTAACTTAATCAAACGCAGAATAAACGAATAAGAATACCGATTGGGACGCCTTCAGAAGAATCCTCGATAAATCTATCAACCTAAAAGTCAATCTCAAAACAAGAGATGATATTGAGCAACAAACTAATATGATAGTAGACAATATAAGAAAAGCAGCAATTTCATCAACACCAGAAATTAAAGGAGGGGAGCCTACTATCAAAATAACATACACTGCAGAAATAAAACAAAAGAAAAAAAGAAGGAGAGCCCGAAGGCTTTGGCATTCAACCGGAAACCCAGCCCATAAAACTGACTTCAATCGAGTCAGTAACAAAACAAACCAACTCATAAAAGCATATAAACAAGAATGTTTCAACAAGTACCTAAGTGAGTTAGGACCTGATAAAGACAAGAACTACCCCTTGTGGAAGGCAACTCGACATCTTAAACACCCAGTTGTTAGAATACCCCCATTGAGGAATCATCAGGGTGGGTGGGCACGTAAGGATTATGATATAGCCGAACTGTTTGCACAACATTTATCCTCAGTATTTCAACCGCACGACATCCAGTCTGGTACTCAAACACAACCAAGGCACCAGCCATATAAAAAAATCAAAAAGATCACTGCCTTCGAACTTGCCAGTGAAATAGACAACAACTTGAATATAAAAAATTCGCCAGGAATAGACCAATTATCTCCCCGCTTACTCGATGAATTACCAGCAAAAGCAATTAAAATGATAACATACATATTCAATGCCTGCATCAGACTACAATACGTTCCGGACACCTTTAAGGTAGCTGAAATCATAATGATAAAAAAACCAGATAAACCAGCGGAGGAAGTTACCTCCTATAGGCCAATATCACTCCTCCCAACACTCTCAAAGTTATTTGAAAAGCTGCTCCTAAAGAGACTAAAACCTCTAGTGACCATCCCTGACTATCAATTCGGATTTAGATCCAAACACTCTACAACTGATCAAATTCATCGAGTCACTGATAAGATAGAACAGGCGTTTGAAGAAAAGAAGTACTGCTGCGCGGTATTCCTTGACGTATCACAAGCGTTCGATCGAGTCTGGCATCAAGGGCTTTGTTATAAGTTAAGCATTCTCCTCCCAGGCAACTTCTATAAACTACTGGAATCGTACTTAGCCAATCGCAAGCTCCAAGTCAAACATCAATATGCTAAGTCAGAATATACCCAGTAAAGGCAGGTATTCCTCAGGGTAGTGTTCTGGGACCACTTCTATGCCTGATATACACTGCAGACATTCCTACCACGGAAAATACATTCATCGGTACTTTCGCTGATGATACTGTCCTACTCTCAGTGAATGAGTCTCAAACCAAAGCAACTGAAAATCTTCAAAACTCACTTAACTCTATCAACAAATGGACATCTAATTGGAAGATAAGAATTAACAGCTCCAAATCTGTGCACGTAGTATACACATTAAGAAGAATCAATATAATCTCCACTTATTCCACAATGGTGAGCTAATTCCAAAAGCTGAGTCGGCAAAATATCTAGGCCTACATCTAGACTCTAAGCTAAATTGGAAACATCACATACAACAAAAAGCTAAGCAGATAAAGCAACAATTAATCAAACTTTACTGGCTACTTGGGAAAAATTCTCCCCTAAATCTCAAAAGCAAGAAGGCAATATACACCTCTATCACTAAACCCATCTGGACTTATGGAGTGCAGTTGTGGAGGTGCGCGCGTAGCTCAAATAGAGCTATCATCCAGAAAAGTCAAAACAAGTTACTAAGATTAATTACCAACGCCTATCGCTTCATCTCAAACAAGGAACTTCACGATGACTTGAATATCAAGTGGGTAGAGGATGTTATCCGCGATTACGCTTCTAAGCATGAACGAAGACTTATATATGTATCATCCAAACATTGAGGCCATCCAGCTCATGGATACATTTGGCAAAACCAGGCGCTTGTGCAGAGTAAAACCGCATGAATTGACAATCTAGTATCAATTCTACAATATCAATGCATTATGGGTGTCATCACTGGACGATAGCCCTCACACATCGAACTCACCTCAACACTACCAACTAATTTTTTATTTATGTAATTTAATAATTGAATAATTACTTGCATACTAACTTAATCCATTAGAAAAAATACAAAATAAAAGTGCTTATTATTTAACCTGAAAAAAACCTTTGCAGTACAAGCCCACACATAGTGCAATCCCACCTTTTGATATATCATATGGCAGAGACCGATGTGCACTACTCTTTTGCAAGCGCAAAAGCATTGCTTGGACAAAAAAAACTTATCCAAAAATTGTGTGTATACACATGAATTTCACGCTGAAATATCCACATTTGAGGGGGAACAGAATCAACAACTTGGCGTGAGTCTATGACGTCAAAAATTGCGGAGATATGTGCACTAAGTGAGTGCCCACCTTTAGACTTATTTCTTTCGCTTTCCTTCCTTTTCTTTAAATTTTTCCTTTTTCAGAACTATCTGTTATAATTGCTAAAGACATTTTCCTCTTATTATGCAATAAATTTCTTTTTGAACCAGGATTCTTGGATAAATATAACAGTTTGAATTTTATTGAATATTAAAAGGCCGACACTTTCATGACCCAAAAGCCTGGTTCTTTCAAAACATTTTCAATTTAATTGTATAATGTGAAAAATTTTGCAAAATCGTTGCAATGATAACGCTAAAAGAAGCCTAACCAAGCTAACAATCGCTAACCAATATGTTATACTTACTTTAATATTACTTTAAAATTATCATAAATATTTACTTTTTGACGATGAAAACTTAACAAGTTATACATTTGCTAATTTTATTTTGAGAAATGTCAAATATCGGGGGTGACAGGTATTTAGTGCTGCTATCTCATAATATAAACTTGAAAAGTTGATTATTTATTTTATAAAATAAAAAGATGCTTCATGTTGAGTAATTTTGTAAAGCCCAAATAAATTGTTAAATGTTTTATTATTTCCCCACCTACTTTACTTATTTTTAGAAATATTGCAAAGTTTAATATATATGAAAATATTTGTTTCCATATCAAATTACATTTTTTTCTTATTTAATAGTTCCTTTTAATTGTGGACTTATACACACAATAATAGTTTTGACGATTTATTATTGATCCCAAATAATTTCTCTGAAGTCATCACGCCTGAAATTTTGATTACAAAAGGCAAAGTCTGCTAATAATTTACAAGCATCTACCGTAAAATTTTCTGTGATCTTCATCCAAATACTACTAAAATGTTATTATATAAATTATTTATCGGTTTTGTATGTTTTTTGTTCTTTGCCATGATCATGAATGAGTTTAACTGACAATTTTTTTTACTTGGTTACATATTTTACTATTCGTAATAGCATTGGGTTTCAGTGTTTAAAACGTTCTACTCATGCTGTAAGAATTAGATCTCATGGTAATGCTTCGCCCCAACAAGTATTTAATTTAAGACTTCGAGAAATACCTTATGTTTTTAAATTTATTAATAATTTTACATTTTCATGTATCGGACACACACAGACTGAATATGGTACTGAATGGGTACCATTAGAGACGGTTGAAAATTAGACGGTGAACACAATAGTAAAATTAAGAATTTATATTTATAACAGTTAAAAGCTGATTTAAACAATTCATTTGTTTATAACAGTAAGAATTTTACAATAAAATCTTCTTAAATATTTTTTTTAAAAGATCCAATCTAATAACTGAAAAACAAGAAAAAAACAAAGAAATCCTAGCCCCAATAAAACCGAAGTTATGAATTTTTTTTAACTATTCTTCAAGCCAAAATCACACAATTCTCAAAACTTCGGTCCCTTCCATTTTCTAATAAACATATATATGTATAGCAAAAAATAACTTATTTTTTCAATTTAAAGCTCGTAAAATACAATTAAGGAAAATCATAAATGTGTCAGTCAAATGATGTTCGGTTTGTAAAAGAATGCCCTATATGCGGAAATAAAACTAATTATAATATATAAATATGTATATTTCTTAGAAAAGAGAAAACAACTAAAATTATACATGCGTATTAAATAATAATAAAGAAAAATTCCCCTTACTTCATCCAAAGGCGCTGATGGGCCCAGCCGAGCCTTTCTTCCCTATTTTAATGAGTATATGATATAAGGTTTAAGGAAATTAAAAAAATTAAAACAAGTAAAATTAAACTAAATAGTGTTTTTTATTTTTTTCTATTTTTCGAGACCTCATTTAATTTTAAATACTTTATGCTTAGATGTACAATGCAAAACAACCACAAAGAAAATTAATTTGTATGTTTTTCTTCTTTTTTTTCCTTTCAGAGGTTTGTAAAATATTTTTGCATGGAAACAACTTGTTTGTTTCAGAAATTCATTTTTGTCAACGGGATTCTTATCAGTTCCCGTTGGCAAAAGTCTGTTTTGAAGCAAACAAGTTGTTTTGCGTAAAAAGAGTGAGTCGGCGTTAGGTTTTTATAGAAGGCAGACCCCTGGCGATTGGGGGCTCTGACCTTACGGTAAATTTTTTTTCTGTGAGTTTTTTGTGGTTTTAGTGTCAAAGAGTATAGATTCTTTGAAGAATACCATATATGCATATAGGATTAGAAAAAAAAAGAAAGAAAAATATTTCACCGCGAGCTATGTTGTCGATGTGAGCAGCCAGTGAAATAACTTTTTCTTGTAAATTTTGGAGTTTTTATTCTATAAAATCTACTGTTATAGTTTACTAAACAAAAAAAAACTATATATAAAAGAAACAAAGATATTAGTGCATTTAAAGTAAATAAAAATCGACACATAGTCTTTGTTTGGAGGAAACGAAATCTACAAACTAAGTTTAACGTTGGCGTGAACATATAAGGAGCTGAGTATTTTTTTATTATATATAAGAAAAAACAACATATGTAATGGCATCCATTAAAATTTATTTTATCTTGATAAAATGATTTGAGATTTATTTTTTTAGAAAGAAAAAAAAAGGATAATTTTTGTGTAGGAACAGATTCCAGGAGTTTGCTGGGCCCAACAGGCTGGAAACAAAAAAAAAAAAGTAAGACAAAAAAAACAATTTTTTTTATTATCTCTAATCTTTTTTTATTATTATTAAATCTTTTGTTTTACCTAAAATTTTTTTTATTATATCTCTTAAGTTTTTTTGATTAAGAAGAAAAAAAATATCATGTAAGATTGGTTTTCTTTTTTTTCTTAAAGATAGTTTTGGTTCCTTTTTATTTAGATTAAGTTAAAATCAGTTTCTAGGTTCTCTTTTTATGTTTAGTAATTAATTTAAGTTTTTTTTTGGTTTCTCTTAATTTTGTTTAATGATTAATTTAAAGTTGGTTTCTGGATTGGTGTTTTCTAAATTTTTTTTTATTTAAAATTCTTCCTTTTTTTGGTTTTTGTAGTAAAATTTTTTTTTATTTTGATTCAAATAAATAGTATAATGTTTGAATAAAATTTTTTTTAATTAAGATGTCCTAAGCCCTTTCCCCTTCAATCATTTTTTTTTCAGGTCAGCCGGTCCAGCCATAAGATGGACGAGCAAAGGGGCTTAACTCCTTGGTCTCGATTCTTGTTTATTTTCTTGCTTTTCATATCATTTCTGCGGCCAATTCCCTTTTATCTCGAGCTTAGCGCTCCTTTCTTTAACAATTCCTTTTTTTGTAGCGGGAGATGGTCCAGTGTGTCTGTGGCAAGAACCACCCCTTCAATTCTACCGCAATAGCCGTGCATAGCGAGCCCACTACGCCGCCACACAAAAAGACACCTGGGAAATCGTGCCTATGTTTGGTCCTCAGGGGTATGGACCCCTGCATAAACCATATGGTCACGTAACAAATTCCTTTTTTTTCAATACCAAAGTCTGGTGAAAAGTTTTATTTGATAAAATGCTATTTGTTTTTTTAAAGTATTGTTAAATATTTAAAAAAATTTCTTTTGTTGCTTACCGGAATTTTAAGCTTAGATCTGCTTATATATTGAAAAATTTTCAATTTTTTAAAAAGTTCCAAGTTAATGTCGCTAAATATATAATTGTATTTAAGGAAACGGAAAATTGCCATCTTAAGACCAACACGACTTACAATTAGTGGCAGGCTTTAAAGTTTAAATTGAATGATTTTATTCAAAGCAAACACATTTCAATAAAAAAAAGTATAAATATAAAAGTTTTTGCTAGTCTCCTTGAACATGAAAATTACTTCAAATCGAAAAGTTTCTTGCTACGTTTTTTAAACTGTAATACTTGAATCGTACAACTGAGTACTGCCCGAGTCGAAATTTTTAGCGATGATTTCATACCGTTCGATCTGGATTAGGTATGATTTCAAACTGAATGTACTGAATTGTGTATGATTTCATATTGAATGTCCTGAAAATATTGAACTTTTCATCTGTCAAAATCATCATCATCAACTTTATTTCAAATAGTTGATACTGATTTCATACTGTTCGTGTTGAATTGAGTATGATTTCATTCTTAATATACTGAAAAATGTGAACTTTTATGTTTCAGGATCACCAGTATGAATTCATCATTAACTTTTTGAAGTAAAGCTCATGATGATTTCATACTGCTGATGGTGAATTTAGTATGATTTCGTACTTAATGTTTTGAAATTTGACGAATGATTATTTTATTCTCTATTTTAATCTTTATTTCAGATTTTTGAGAGAATGAAATAAAATCTCTCTCTTTATGGAAAAATTTTCTGAGTCCAAATTGACATTTAGTTGACGTTTAGCTTTAAGTAACAAAAGATGTGATTTGTTTATAGTGATTTGTGCTATATTTAAGATTTATTTATATTTATAATAAAAAATATAGTGTAGATATTAAGTGTAATAGTTTTTTAGTAAAATAAATGTATGTTTTAAACAAATAAAGCATAAAATTGTGAAATTTTGTTTACTTTTTGTCCTAGTTTTTCCTAATGTCAGTGAAACTTGTTTTTTCTTTTCAGGGATGGTTATGTATAATTATTGTTAAATTATTGTGATTATATATATATAATCAATAAAATGCTTTGTTTTTGAAATTGTGTTTAGTTTTCATAGTGAAATTTTATTTATTTTGTCCATTATTTTGTCTTTTTTCAGCATAAATTGTTTCTTGTTTTCAGTTTTACACGTAGAAGGATAGATATGTGATATATATATAAAAGTTATTGTGGTAATATAACATGTATGTATATAAGTTTTCAATAAATAAAATGTTTTACTATAAATTTTTTTTAATTTATTTATTCATTCTTTAAACATTTTAGCAATTAATTATTTATTTTCAGGCTTAAACGAAAGTAAAACGGATGGACATAATACATAGTGTTCAAATAGCATATGCTATGCTATTTGATCACTATTTATTATATCCATCCCTCTTTTACTTATGAAGTATACAAATTTTTTCAGTTCTATATTCTCTTTTTTCATTCTGAATTGATGTTGAAAGTACTGAAAAGTTCGTAACTTGTATTGAAAAAGAGCTCTCTCAAAGTATTTAAAAGTGCTCTCTCTTGAGACTGAATTTATACTGGTGCTGTTGAATCGGGAATTATCTATCAGTATCAGTATCAAATCAGTACTAACTTTTAACATAAGAGTATATGTAAAACATAATACTGATTTGAGTCTGGTTGTACTGAAAAAGTACCAGGATTAACATTACGAAATCATCACTAAAAATTTCGAGAGTACCTGTGAGTACATAAGAGAGTCGTTCTAAAGAAATATTTAATTACTGATAAATTATATTTAAAGAAAAGCTTATAACATTGTAAAATAACAGAAATTGACTTTAAAGTAGTTTAAAAGAAAAAATCTTTTTTGGGCCTTTCATTTAATTCAAATTTATTTGATCGCCACCGCTTGACTGAGTAGAAACCTATCCATTAATACTTTTAGCCGGTTATATTGCAGTTAAGTTCAGAAAAATTTCTTTGACTTGCTTGGTTTACTTTTTCTAGTCATCATTGCCAAAAAAATTTTTAGATGAGAGATTACAAAGTAATCTTAAGGAGGATAAATAGTAGGAAATCGAGTGAGGTACTCGCCCAGTGAATATGAAGAAGAACATCTCCTACTCGCTACTCTGGCAATGCAAAAGGTGAAGTGGCCATGCTTATACACGCTACGTACGCTGTATTTACATAACGTGTATATGTGCCGTGAGTAGTTTTCGTGTATATAGTCAGGGCATAAGCATTTCTAAGTCAAATGTCATTTTAGGACTTACAATTAGAAAAAGTCTGAAGTGAGCTATTTTTAAGTGTTTTAATTTATATTATTTTAATTAAATTAAAGTGAAACATAATATTAAAACAACTTTAATTGTGATTAATAAATTTTGGCTCTATTAAGTATACCAATTTAAACGTCATTGTGGAATGAAATGAAATTAAATAAAAGTAAAAATTATAATATAACGTAACAACTATGAACTAAATTTATCTATAATTTGTTTATATAATTTAAAAATAAACAAAACATAAAAATGATTGTGTAGTGATATGTGAAATTAAATAAAACTTAATAATAATTGAAAATTAATAACTGCTCATGTTATATTACCTAACAACTAAGAACTTTTATTACACAGGCCAACGATGAAAAACGTTTCCAATAATTTTAGCTTATTCCGACTATGATAATAAAAAATTCGTATCACCCACCAATATCTCACATTTTAATATAGAATAAGTTAAAACTTTACTATTCAAAACTAGGGGGCAAGCCTCCTGCTCGCTTTGCTCGCCAACCCCCACCCCCTCCGACCGCAAGTGGTCTCTCCGGGGGCGTACTTGTACTTTTACATTGACAACAACGGAACTCCGTATCAGCTAGATCTGAAAAAAAATTCCAAAAAATTGTAATACATCAGAAATAAAATTGATGCAACAGCAGCATGATTGGATGCTGTGTGGAGACTTAAAAGTTGTCTCTATGCTCCTTGGTCAACAAAAGGTGTTTACAAAGTTTCCATATTTTATATGTGAGTGGGACAGCAGAGCAAGATATCTACATTGGTCCAAAAAACAATGGCCCTGTGGTAGTTGGTTTAATTATTTTACCACATGAAACTTAAATACAATATTATTTCACCAAAAAAACAAAATATGTTTCTTAAATTAAAACTTAACTTTTATTAAAGATTAATTTAGACAATAATAATTATATGAGCTTAATATTTAAAATAAGTTCACAAAACTGCTCAACTTACTAACTGAATTTATCTACGTAATATGTCAAACACGTAAACTTTCAACGCCTGCTTGACATATTACGTACATGGCTAAAACTACTACGCTAAAAAAATAATTCAAATAATTTAAATAATTTAATAAAATTTAAATTAAATATTTCCACCACATCACTCCCCCACCAGATCAACATATGGTTGATCGATACAATTTCTGGATTTGGCAGATTAATGTTTAAGGTTAAACCTTAAATTTTTTGTGTGTAATTTAGGTTTTTATACGTTGCTGTGTAGATCATCTTGAGTTAAATAATAGGGTTTGAGGCGCTCTATTGAAATCTTAACGTCCTTATCTTTAATTCTGACGGTAAAACAGTTTTGGTCTCGCGAAATAATTGGAAAAGGTCCTTCATAAGGACATTTGAAAGCAGCTTTATTGGTAGACCTTACAAAAATATGCGAACAATTGCTGAGCTCTTTAAAAATGAAAATTTTACTGTCGGAGTGGTCCGAAGCAGGAATAGGTTGAAGGTCTGAAAATAAAGATCGTAATTTGACAATTTAATCCGATTGAGATAACTTATTCAAGGATTCTTTTTGAAGAAAGTCGCCAGGTAATCTTAAAGATTCTCTATAGACTAGCTCTGCTGGAGTAGCGGCGAATTCCTCCCTAAATGTTGTTCTAAGGCCTAAAAGTACGAACGGTAATGACTTTGACCAAGCGGGATCATTATAGGTTTTTAACGTAGTTTTTAGAACCCTATGCCAACGTTCGATTAATCCATTTGTCTTAGGGTGATAAGGAGAGGAACGAAGTCTTTTGAAACCTAGTAACCTTGCAAGCTCCTGAAATAGGGTGGATTCAAATTGACGACCTTGATCTGTTATAACTTGTTTTGGTACTCCAAAGCGTGCTATCCAGACACGACACAATGCTTCAGCGCAAGACTGAGCCATGTAATCAACTAAAGGGATTGCCTCAGGCCATCTTGTAAATCTATCTATGATAGTTAAGCAGTAGTGAAAACCTTCAGAAATTGGAAGAGGTCCAATAATGTCAATGTGGATAGTACAAAATCGACATGAAACTGGTTGGAAGACTTTGTGTGGATTCTTGACATGCTGAGAAATTTTATTCTTTTGGCACGCTAAGCAAGCTCTAGACCAGTTGTTAGAATCTTTATTGATTGCTGGCCAGAAGTATTTCGAAGTTAACATTTTATTTGTAGATCTAATACTTGGATGAGATAAATCATGAACTGACTTAAACACTTCCAATCTAAAATTTTTTAGAATGTAGGGTCGTATAATACCTGTAGACGTTTCACAAAAAGTTTGAGCACTTGATTCGAAAAGTAGGAACTGAGAAAATTTTAATAACTTATTGTTGAGATGAGTTTGGGAATGCCAACAACGTTGCTTCTGACAGTTGATTTTTAACTATGTCAAAAGCCTTTAGAGAAATAGAATTCCAAAGAATCTTTTTGTTTCCTTCTTTCTTACTGCCTTTTAAGTATTTATTTAACACCAACTGATGCTGAGCTGCCTGAGGAAGGAAACGGCGATAAAAATTTATCATTCCCAGGAATCGTCGGAGTTCTTTAACTGTTTCTGGTTTTTTAAATTTAATTATAGTCTCTATTCTATCAGAGGAAGGTTTGATACCATCTGAACTAATAGGATGTCCTAAGAAATTAATAGACCGCTTTAAAAACTCACATTCATTTAAATTAATAATTAGTCTGTGCTCTCGAAAACGTTTAAAAACTTGTTCGAGATGGTTGAAGTGTTCTTCCTCAGATTTAGAAGCTACTAGTACATCGTCTAAATAAACGAAACAACATGATAAGTTACTAAGAACGATGTGGATAAACCTTTGAAACGTTTGAGCGGCATTACATAATCCAAAAGTCATTCTTTTCAAATAGTCCGAAAGGCGTACATATTGCCGTTCTCGGAATGTCTTCTTGATTAATTGGGATTTGGTGATATGCTTTGACTAAATCTATTTTTGAAAATATAGAGCAATCTTGTAATTGGTGTGCGAAATCATGGATAATAGGGATCGGGTAACGATCAGGAATAGTTATAAAATTAAGGCGTCTATAATCGCCGCATGGACGCCACTCACCATTTTTCTTTTTTACTAGATGAAGAGGCGATGACCAAGGGCTGCTTGAAGGTCTGAAAATCTCTAATTTAAGAAGAGTTTCGAATTCTTTTTTGGCAATTAATAATTTATCTGGAGCTAACCTTCGACACTTAGAAGCTATTGGATTTCCTTCAGTAAGAATTTTATGAGATATTGAATGTTTAATAGGCTTATCAAAATTGTTATCAATGGTTATGTCGTACCAACTTTTAAGTAATTTATGGATTCTAGGATCGTAAGAGTTATCAAATAATACAGATAAACTAGAGTTAAAACTTGATGTAACTTTGCCACTTGAGCGAATAGTGATCAATGGATATATGAGTTGTTTTTTTTAAATATCAATAAGTAAACCGTAATGACCAAGAAAATCGGCACCTAATATTGGTTTAGTTACATCAGCAATAATGAACTTCCATAAAAACTCTCGTCGAAGTCCTAAGTCAAGAGTTAAATACTTATGACCATAAGTATCGATTTTTGATGAGTTAGCAGCTAAAAGTTTGAAACCTGTGGGTGGAAGTCTGTTTGTTGAAGGTGCTGGGACAACCGACACATTTGCTCCGGTATCTACTAAAAAACTAAAGTTTTATACGTTTGTCAAATATGTGTAAACGGCTTGCATGTTTATGTTTATCAGCCACCGTTTGAGCTGATAAACGATTTAGTTTTTTGATTTAGTATCCTTTATTGAAATAAAGGAACATGGCTGAACACATTTTGTAGCCTTATCTGAAAAGTGAGAGTGATACCAACACAGGTCTGATCTATTATTAGAATCCTTGAGGGCATTGGAGCATTTAGACCTGGATCGTGATCTAGAATTAGACCTAGAATATCCTTTCTTAACTTTTATTTGTAAATTGTTAAGTTGTCTTTCTAAATTATCTAAGCGTTCCAGAATAGAACTAGGCTGAGAATTAGTGGTCGGGGTGAAACATGCAAAAACGCTGGGTCTGGTATACAACTCCGCTATTTTATCTGCGCAAACAGACAATTCGCTTAGATTTCCTGGAGTGCAGGCAAGTATGGCCTGTATATTTTCAGGTAGGCGTTGGAGCCATAATGATTTTAACAGTTCATCTGAGACTCTATCACTTCCCAACTCTCGCATCTCACGCAGCAATTGAGAGGGTTGGCGGTCACCTAAAGTGAGCTCACTCAATAATTGATTTAATTTAGTTACCTCACTAGCGGAAAGCCTTTTGATTAAATTTGTTTTTAAATTATCGTATGGTTCAGTAACATGGGGGTTTCTAATTATATCACTAACAACTTTTATAACATCACTCTCGAGAGTAGCAAGAACGTGATTAAATTTAGTGTTTTGTGATGTGATACCCGCAAGTCTGAATTGAGCCTCCAGGCGATCAAACCAGAACTGTGGTGTATTCCTCCAAAACGGAAGGGGCTTAACTGAAATGGCGGAAATAGCGTTCTCATTATGATCTCCACTCTGAGAATTCATCGTTAAATATTTTTTAGCGTATTTACAATGAAGAATTTAAATCTTAAGTAAGTTATAGTAAAGTATAATATAATTTTCTTATGAATAATTTACACGCTTGATGCAGCCTCACATCAAGAAGAAGGCTTGGTCCCGTGTAAAAAAAAACTTAAATTTTTGTTACTCAAAATTACCTAATAAAAAGTATAAGTTTTCTTGAAAAAGCTGAAAACCTGATTCTTGAATGAATTTTCACTTGATTCTTGATTGAATTTTCAATTGATTCTTGATTGAATTTTCTTTATCTTGAAGAAATCTTGAAAGAGAATAAATCTTGATTTAGAATTGAGGTGAGTTGAGTTGTATTGAGTTGAGCTGGGGTTACCAATGTGTGGTAACAGTTCTCTTCAGTCGAGATCACCCAATGTATTAAACTTCGTAATGGTAGTGAAGAAATTTTGAATAGATGGTTGATTTTTTCCTAAATTAACCAATTCATCAGCAATACTTAACAATAGCCTTAAAGTTGAAGATTTGCTTCAATCGGAGGTCACCAATATGTTAAGATGACTACACCCGGAATCTAGCTTAATTGTCCTTTTTTTTTTTTCCTCGGGGTCACCAATATGTGGTAGTTGGTTTAATTATTTTACCACATGAAACTTAAATACAATATTATTTCACCAAAAAAACAAAATATGTTTCTTAAATTAAAACTTAACTTTTATTAAAGATTAATTTAGACAATAATAATTAAATGAGCTTAATATTTAAAATAAGTTCACAAAACTGCTCAACTTACTAACTGAATTTGTCTACGTAATATGTCAAACACGTAAACTTTCAACGCCTGCTTGGCATATTACGTACACGTCTAAAACTACTACGCTAAAAAAAATAATTCAAATAATTTACATAATTTACTAAAATTTAAATTAAATATTTCCGCCACAGCCCGTTAGAAAAAGTTTGACACCCGGCGAGAAGAATATTTTGCATAAATCATTAGTAGACCCGAAAAATATTATTTTACCACCACTACACATAAAATTGGGTTTAACGAAACAATTTGCAAAGGCTTTGTCTAAAGATGGAAGTTATTTTCAATATTTGTGTAGAATATTTCCTCATTTATCAGCAGCTAAGCTTAAAGAAGGGATTTTCGTTGGGCCTGATATTCGTAAATTGATGATTGATTCCACCTTTGAAGCAACGATGAATAAAAAGGAAAAAGAGGCTTGAATATCACTCAAAGAAGTTGTGACCAAGTTTTTGCACAACCACCTTGACTTTTTCCCTGAAAACTTAGGTAATGTGAGTGAAGAGCAGGGGGAGCGGTTCCATGAGGATATAAAAGAAATGGAAAAACGATATCAGGGACGGTCGAATATCAACATGATGGGTGATTACTGCTGGTCACTTTATAGAGAGAATAAAAATGCATCGCATCGGAAAAAAAGCTTTGCAAGAAACTTTACAGAGAAAAGGGAGAGAAAATACAAAAAAAATAAACACCTAATATTGGCATTTTAGCAATTTAATATTATTGTAAGTAAAAATTGTAGCTTAATTAAAAATAAAATAAATTTTTTTCCAAATTTTTCTTATTTCTTAAAATATACATATAATTAATTAATTAATGTCATATTGTGAGAAATCTGTGGCTGATAAAAAAAAACTGATATCAAATATGGCCTTAGCACCAAAAAATACATAAGAAAGAGGACAAATTGGTTTAAAAAGTTTTAAAAGTATTTTTTTCGCTGGCCTGTGTATTATTATATATGATAGATCTATAAATTGTTGAATTGCATTATTAGAGAAATTGTTATTAAAAAAATGAATAAATATTTACATGAAAAAATTAATTCCTTCGATTTTTATATTCCCTTTCCTTTAATTTATTTTACAGCAAATTTGACAGTGTACCAGATGATATTGGTATCACAAGTAATTTCCAATAGGAGTAATATAGGGGCTATTCTTTATTTTTTCCGCTTGACGTCAAATCTTGTTTACCTCCTACACCTCGTATACGTTTTTACGCAAAACAACTTGTTTGCTTCAAAACAGACTTCTGCCAACGGGAACTGATAAGAATCCCGTTGACAAAAATGCATTTCTGAAACAAACAAGTTGTTCCCATGCAAAAATATTTTACAAACCTCTGAAAGGCAAAAAACGAAGAAAAACATACAAATTAATTTTCTTTGTGGTTGTTTTGCATTGTACATCTAAGCATAAAGTATTTAAAATTAAATGAGGTCTCGAAAAATAGAGAAAAATAAAAAACACTATTTAGTTTAATTTTACTTGTTTTAATTTTTTTAATTTCCTTAAACCTTATATCATATACTCATTAAAATAGGGAAGAAAGGCTCGGCTGGGCCCATCAGCGCCTTTGGATGAAGTAAGGGGAATTTAAAAATTTTTCTTTATTATTATTTAATACGCATGTATAATTTTAGTTGTTTTCTCTTTTCTAAGAAATATACATATTTATATATTATAATTAGTTTTATTTCCGCATATAGGGCATTCTTTTACAAACCGAGCATCTTTTGACTGATACATTTATGATTTGCCTTAATTGTATTTTACGAGCTTTGAATTGAAAAAATAAGTTATTTTTTATTAACATATATGTTTATTAGAAAATGCAAGGGACCAAAGTTTTGAGAATTGTGTGATTTTGGCTTGAAGAATAGTTAAAAAAAATTCATAACTTCGGTTTTATTGGGGCTAGGATTTCCTTGTTTTTTTCTTGTTTTTCAGTTATTAGATTGGATCTTTTTAAAAAAATATTTAAGAAGATTTTATTGTAAAATTCTTACTGTTATAAACAAATGAATTGTTTAAATCAGCTTTTAACTGTTATAAATATAAATTCTTAATTTTACCATTGTGTTCACCGTCTAATTTTCAACCGTCTCTAATGGTACCCATTCAGTACCATATTCAGTCTGTGTGTGTCCGATACATGAAAATGTAAAATTATTAATAAATTTAAAAACATAAGGTATTTCTCGAAGTCTTAAATTAAATACTTGTTGGGGCGAAGCATTACCATGATATCTAATTCTTACAGCATGAGTAGAACGTTTTAAACACTGAAACCCAATGCTATTACGAATAGTAAAATATGTAACCAAGTAAAACAAAATTGTCAGTTAAACTCATTCATGATCATGGCAAAGAACAAAAAACATACAAAACCGATAAATAATTTATATAATAACATTTTAGTAGTATTTGGATGAAGATCACAGAAAATTTTACGGTAGATGCTTGTAAATTATTAGCAGACTTTGCCTTTTGTAATCAAAATTTCAGGCGTGATGACTTCAGAGAAATTATTTGGGATCAATAATAAATCGTCAAAACTATTATTGTGTGTATAAGTCCACAATTAAAAGGAACTATTAAATAAAAAAAAAATGTAATTTGATATGGAAACAAATATTTTCATATATATTAAACTTTGCAATATTTCTAAAAATAAGTAAAGTAGGTGGGGAAATAATAAAACATTTAACAATTTATTTGGGCTTTACAAAATTACTCAACATGAAGCATCTTTTTATTTTATAAAATAAATAATCAACTTTTCAAGTTTCTATTTTGAGATAGCAGCACTAAATACCTGTCACCCCCGATATTTGACATTTCTCAAAATAAAATTAGCAAATGTATAACTTTTTAAGTTTTCATCGTCAAAAAGTAAATATTTATGATAATTTTAAAGTAATATTAAAGTAAGTATAACAAATTGGTTAGCGATGGTTAGCTTGGTTAGGCTTCTTTTAGCGTTATCATTGCAACGATTTTGCAAAATTTTTCACATTATACAATTAAATTGAAAATGTTTTGAAGGAACCAGGCTTTTGGGTCATGAAAGTGTCGGCCTTTTAATATTCAATAAAATTCAAACTGTTATATTTATCCAAGAATCCTGGTTCAAGAAGAAATTTATTGCGTAATAAGAGGAAAATGTCTTTAGTAATTATAACAAGAATTATAGCAACAAAAATTTCGAAGGCCATAAAGTATCCTTTTACCATTAAATGATCCTCATGAAACAAATATTTTTCTTCTAGCTATGACCTTATAGCGGAGACAGACATAGCACTTAATGCTCATTAGCTAATGCCCATTTAGGTATTTTGTATGGAAAGAACGACATTTATGATTTTTTAAACCACATTTAGTAAATGTTATTTTTAAATAACATTTGCTCTCTCAGAGCTTTTTGACCCGTTTACTGACAAATTTATTCGAATTCAGCGCTGCCAGTTTTGTTTTCGGCTAAAAGCAAAAGTGACAAGTATGGTTATGGCTACAATATTTTATGAGTTGTGAGTTATATTTTGTGGGTTATTCAATCGATGTTAACATTCGGCGGTGTTAGCTTTTATGTCTGTCAGGGCCTAGTTAAATGCAGGTGAAGTACTTACACCTACCAAAGCGAACATCGCCTGATGCATGAAGCGGTGTTCATTTTTCCTACTGGGTTATTAAACATTCATATACAGCAGGGTTTCTTAACCTATGGTTCATGGACCCCGACTGGTCCTAATTTTTAAAATGTTTGCATCAATATTTAGCCAGCAGTGGTTAATAAAATGTTTTTTTGATGAATTATGTTTAATTTTTTTCCCTTTTTATATATATTTCTCATAAGTTATTCCATTTTAGGTTTATCATTATAGAAAAAACGGGCTAGATATATATCACACAGCTATACTTAAGCATATGTTTAACGTAGTGTGTATATATATACCTAAATAAAAACAAAATGCTCATATATATAAAAGCTCTTTAACCCGAGAGCGCATAAATAGAGCTTTATGCATGTGTTTTGCAATCCTGTCCCAATCGTCTTTTTAAAACACTGTCAAGAAATGAACGCAGAACATGAGGTACTTTAGTACCACACGGAAGTGGGCTGGCTGTCACGAGGGCAGGTTTTGAAACGAGTTTTCATTTTGAAGGCAGAAGTATCACTTTTTTTAGAAGAAAGAGATAACTCACTCTACGAATATTTCAAGAAAAAAGGTTTTATATGTAAATTGGCTTACCTGGCAGACATTTTTAACCACATGGACGATATATGTCTTACAATTCATGGGCCTGATACCACAATTATGGATGCCACTGAGAAACTACTGGCATTTTTATTGAAAATGTCACTTTAGAAAATTAAAATTCAAAATGTGATATATGCAAACTTTCCAATGTTGGACGAAGTGCTTTTTGAAAATGGATCTCGGCAAGATAGTTTGTTATTGAATAACTTGAAAAATAAAATCTGTGAACACCTGGAAGTACTTCAAGTTTCATTTGAAAAATATTTCAATTCGGATGGAATAAATATAAAAGATGGGTTGTGGATTCGTAATCCTTTTCTTTGTGATATTGACTGTTACGATGACATGAACCTTGCCAAAGATGAGCTAATTGATTTAAAAACAAAGTCCTTATTAAAAATGGATTTCGATTCAAAAACTCTTGGAGAATTTTGGACTTCTTTAAGAGAAGCCTACCCATTGCTTTTAAAACGAGCTATGGCAGCCATTATTCCGTTTGCTATAGTATATCTTTGCGAAGCGGGATTTTCCACACTTGTCACAATAAAAACAAAACATTGAACTTGATTGAATGTCGAAGATGATATGCGCGTTGCTTTGTCGAAAACCATCCCTCAATTCAATCTGTTAATTAAGGAAAAGCAGCAACAGCCTTCACATTAAAAATTTTAATTTCTTCAAATTTTTTATACTATTTAAATAAAAATATCAAAATAATTAAATAATAAAACAGAATATTTTTTGTAATAAATGATGTTTAAGCAATTTTTTTTTCACAGAGGGGTCCGTGACATATTTAAAATTTTTAAAGTGGTCCATTGTGCCAAAAAGGTTACACTGATATACAGCAATTGGCGCTCGTGTGAAGTCATAAAACTATGCATATATACATATATATGTTATTCTAAGATAATACGAGGGCTTCTTGTTTACCTGATAGACATTTGCTGTTCAGAATGAGGTCATATAAGTTATACTATAAGTTTAAATTGTTGTTGACGATAATAACGCATAGGAAAGACGGATTCGTTAAAAAAGTTAGTGGAAACAAATATTGCGAGTAGTTGTTCTTTATAAAATATATACAGTAACAAAAAAACCAAACGCAAAATAACGGTATTATCGTTAAAATTAAAGCTCGTGCTCACACACACATACACAGATACTTCCGATATACGCTCATTCACGGATCGGAAATTATTAATAAATTTATTATGAAGTATGGAAATATTAAAATTTTAGATTTCAAAAGAGGAAAAAAATATTTTCCACATCAACAAAATTTTGTTACTCTAAAAAAATTTTTTTTATGACTGCATTATATAGAACATATTTTAAGAAAATAAAACAACAGCTCACGCCCATTCATATTACATAATATAAATACCAAATATATTCACCCATATTAGCACTGTAACATGTCCTCAAAAGCTTACTAACAAATCTCAGAAAACCCACGCTTTATTTCTCGTTTGAAGAGTTGCGTCATTCACCTTGAATGTATGTAGGCAGTGCTATGTCGTAAGACATGCTGCACTTCATTGCAAATTAGGAATTTTTTATTATTATTTTTAATTCATTTAAATTTTAGAATTTTTAATTACATATATTTTTTATATTTCTAGGTTTTGGGTATAATTTGTATGGCATTAGCATCACCTGGAATTGTTGGAGCTACCTATTTTTTCTTGTTTGTATCAGTAACGTCATTTATAACAACAATTCTATGGTCATTTGCCTACCTTTTAGGTATAAGAGAGGGTCTAAATTTGGCAATTGATTGGATTTTGACAGTAAGAGAGATCAATATACAAAATTTTATTTCTAATAGCAACATATATATATGTATATATATTTAACCCTTTTTTAATTTCACTTTAATGGGTTAATAGATTTCAAATTGGGAGTAATTTTCTTAAAGTGATATGGTCCAATTTTCGGTAATACTATGTCGGAGAGCATATTAAGAATTAAATATAATCTAATGGATTTTGGAAGAAACTTACTTCCACTGCCCAAGTTTTTATTACGCTTGCATTAAAAATAGTTGCATTTTCTTGTTGAAATATCCATGGTAAAGTCTACAATTACATTTTCAATTTTAGGTGTAGTGTTTCCCACAATATGCCTATATGCTAGACAATCCTTTTTACCTTGCTCGGCTATGATATCTAGATAAAAAGCGTTCTTTTTTCCTTGAATCGTGGAAATAATAATTCAAACCATCGGGAAAACGACTACCAGTTTTTGCCATTTTTATGAGATTTATCAACACTCGCCACACAAATTTATCAAGACAATTAATAATTAAAATTTCTTTTTCAAGTAGTTTAATACATATCAAAAGTAAATTATTTATCATTAGATTTTGATATGCTTATATCATCAATATTTTATATAAAAATTTTCAATGAATAAATTTATATAAGATTCATATAAATAATTTTCGTAAGGTGGAAATTTCAAAAATAATTTGCTAGTATTATGACTGCTTGTTTTATTATTTCTTTATTTACAGTATTATTGGCGGCTCCCTTAAATTTAATTGAAAAATGATAAGTGTAGTATAAAAGATTTTTTCATAAATGACAAAGGAAATTTTCAACCTCAAACCTCAAATTTTGATTGTAATAAATTTTGCTTAATTTCTCTTATAAACATCATTACTAATTTTTGTTTATAATATTCTTGAGCTCGTGATAAATTGTATTTTCGCCAACTTTGCCTTGTAATTTTCATTTATATCAATGAATTAATGAAGCATCACTGAAAAATTGAATATTTTGCACGTAAAACAAAGCAAACTTGATTTTTCAGTTTTTTTAACTTGATTTTTTTATATTCCTACTATTAGCTTGCAAAAAGTATGTAAAAATCTTAAATTGTTAATAAAATCTTTTCCATTCATCCAATCAAGTTCAAATAAATTTTGTTGTGTTGGGAGTGGATGACAATTGATGTTAACGCAGTTAGTTCAAATATTATTCTTACCGTTAGCTCATAATGTCCAATATCTTTTACAAATTTTCAGTCGTTAAAAAAACCCTTTTCTAATCATCCAATCAAGTTCAAATAAATTTTGTTGTGTTTGGAGTGCATGACAATTGATGTTAATACTGTTAGTTAAAATATTAATTCATTAATTATATTTAATAAACTAATTTTAATTTTATATGAGAGAAAAACTTCAGAAAACTGAATGCAATGAATTACGAATTCTGAATTCAGAAAAAGAAAAAAACAATCTCAAGTAGGAATATACTTTAAAAAATTTCTTTTTATATTACTTGTTTAATTTAATTTGAAGAATATAATTATTTTATAGCTCATATGAGATTTTCTTCAAATTGGATTTGGTTTTAGTTTAGTATAAATAGTCCATATTGTCATATAAAATTAATCAAAATTAAACTCAAATCACCAAATTTTTGAAGAAAATGTTCCCAGCGTGACGACGGCTCCAGACTACTCCTGATTCCTAACATGTGGCAAATACCCGAAGCGTCGTCTCCTTTTTTTATTACACGAATTTGCAGGAATCTCTCTGACGAAAAATATGCTATAGCCCTTATACATAAGCTGACGTGGAAAAGCCATAGAAAGTGACAAAGAAATATGAACATAATTCTGTTTCTAGAATGCAGTAACGAAAATATTTCTCAGATTTCTTGATATTATATACGGTTAGACTATTATCCTTCTGCATAATACCAAATATTTTTAATCGGTTGACAAACAGTCAAATTATGGTAGTTTTTTCCAAAGAGCTCCCTTATTTTTTATGTAAAACTTTATATTTATATGAAGTTTCTTGTTTTTAGGAACTTTTAGTAACAAATCTAAAATGGAAAAAGCTACATTTAATCAAAAATGTCTTTCGTTACATTATCATGTTGTTACTTCAAACATATGTGTAGCAAATTTTGTTAAGTTTAAAAAAAATCAACTCTTACTGAAATTCAAAAGCAAAAAATTCTTTTTTTTTAATTTTCAGGAACTACTAAATACAGGACTAGAAACAGTATTCTATTTTATTGCTTTCATTGTGCAATTAGCTACATGGTCGACACGTGGGCAGCACTATGGCTATGGTGGTAATATAGCAGCTGGGATTTTTGGTCTTTTCAATACAATAGTGTATGCGGCTGGATCATATTTCTTATATTTAGAGCACAAGAGCCGAACAGTACAATAGTTAAATATAAATCAGACAAATAAACATTTTTCAATTCATATTTCCTTTGGCGTAGGTAACAAAAACCAATTCGGGGTTTCATAAATGTTTCCTTGTTTTGTTTAGTTTTTAATATTTTATTCTGTTACAATAATTTTAAGAAATAATTTTACACATATATTTTTTGCTTAACATACAAAATTTTGTTTGGCATTTGTAACAGAAATCGTATGCCAAGGAATCTTAATCTATCGACACAAAATCCTAATATTTTTATATTATTATTGTTTTTATTATATATGTTATTTAAAAGTTACATCCATAAAATATCTTAGAATCATGGACGCCTAATAGTTTATTTTTAAAATGTATCAAAAAATTACAGTTGCTTGGAAGCAAATAATGAATTCAGTTTTGTTTTCTATTTTTCATTAAGATTATCACAACCCAGATCACAAATATCTAAAGATCCAAAAAAAATAGCATTTTCGCTGTTAAATAAAAGAAATTTACGATCTTCCTTTTTTTGAAATTTTTTACATGAAAACAATTCCAGAATTAACTAGGCCAACTTCAACTGTGTAGGTAGAGTACTGAAAATACTGATGAATTCTAACTATTTTGAATTAATAGGCATCTGACATCAAAGTTAGCGTCGATTTTAATACTAATAAATACAATCACAGTTAAGAAATAGATAGTCGTAAGTTAGTGAACTACTAATCTAGGAAGTCGAGTTTTAAATTACTATAAGCTTTGTGCTAAATAGTAAAAGCTTAATTATTAATTGACAAATATAAATATATATATATACTAGTGGGCTCCGCCCCCTGCTCGCTTCGCTCAGCCGCTTCGGTTCTATTTTATTTTGATTTAACCTTTTCATGCCCTTACCCACATATGTGAACATTTGGTGTTTATAGTTATAGTAACTGTCAATAAATAATTAATAGATTCAATAAAAAATGTCAATAAAAGTAAACATTTTTATTTATTACTTCTACACCTCGACAGAGCTACGTACAATTGACCATGAGCAAATATTGTATGCGTTGAATGTACAATTAAACCAATTTTATCAAAACTTTGACCCTGTAATTTATTTATTTTCAGGGCAAATGCTAATCTGACTGGAAACTGCAATCTTTTCAATATGAATTCATTCAATATTCAATATGAACGCCACATCTATATTGCCTTTTGTATCTAAAGTTATTCTAGGAACATAAATTATATCACCTTTTCTATAGCCAGTTAATATCCAGGCTTTACCTTTAGTTCTGCTGGTGGCAAACCAGACGGTGTTAATGACAATAGATATTTCAGCAGACATTATAGAATAATATTCTCTAGAACGGTTTTGTCTCCACCAAGAGATGTCACTTTATCAATGGAATTACCCTGTATAGGCTCCGCTCCCTGCTCGCTTTGCTCAGCACCTCACAGGCTTTGCTCCGCTCAGTTTATTAATTATATTAAATCACAATTTTAATAATAAATCACAATTTCAATTACAATATAATAACACTCACTAATTGAAAAATAAAACAAATGAAATGAAAGACGCTTACTAACCTTGAAAAGATTCTTACTACGAAAATGTCAGTTTCTGTCAAAAATTTCAAAGAAAAAAAATTCAATTTAATGTCAATACACAGCACAATTATAGATTTATTAATTATATTATTAATCACGTGTACCTACCCATTAATACGTGTATTACCTTTAATCGTGTATTACCCATTAATCGTAATAAAAAAATATTTGACGGATAAATCGAAATAAAAACTATCCTATATCCTATTCGTGATTAAGCTAAGCACAAAATATAAACTTTAATCCCTATTAGTGCAGTAGTTTTTTAATGCCTTGCAGTCAAACATCGGGACACGTGATTTATATATATATAGATATATATGTATATATATATATATATATACTTCATCTATAAGTCGGAAGTTATGGCTACCAGTAATCAATCTACTTACATAGGAGGATGTCCAAAAGGAATGTCATTTATAAGCAGGAAAGACCATTTCAAAGTACAATTACTAAAATTTTTTGAAGAATACACTGGCCTTTGGTTCTTCTAGTTAAAAGCGTCATTTAAGGCAGCCCTCAATTTCAAAAAGCATATTATTGTCAGTAAATTTTTAGATAGCACCTAAACCAAGAGTCAATTCTATAATTCATTAGCTATCAGAGCTGCAAGCTTTAAAAACAAGCGGATACACCAATCAGTGAATGGGAAATTGGAACTATTCGGTCTACATCTGAAAAGGTTTAACTAACTCAAGGAAGCAATTTAAATCACTTCATCAAATATTAATACAGTTCGAACCTTAGCACCTATCATGAACATATCAAGTAAAAGAACTGAACAAGCAATTGCAGATGAAAATGATCAAATTTGATAATATTAAAGAAAGACTAGCGATTACGTTCACATTCTCAGCATAACACACCAGTAAAGCAAGATGTGGAAATCTTTAAGGCTGCGTTCACAGTGAAAGCTGGCGCTGGCGCTGGTGCTGGTTGCGAGATTGTTGCAGAAAAACTTATTCATAGTGGCAGCTGGTAGCTGAGCTTGTTTATAAGCGATAAATTTGTGTACAACAACATTAAAATGAAAGAAAGAAGGGGATTATCATATTGTTTCGGCTGGTAAACGTCATGTATACATATATTTTGTTGCTGAGATTAAAATGCATTGGTTAAATTTTATTTGAAATTATCCCAAAATTGTTTTATATTTCCAAGAAAAAAATTCCTTCAAATTTTTACCTTGAAAGGATTATATTTACATATAGGATGCATAGTTTTCTTTCTAATATTCTTAGAAAATATTTATAAAAGATTTTGTAACCTTTATGGAAATTCATATGTTTTATGGAAGGAGTTTTCAAAACATGTATTTCAGGATTTTAGTATTATATTAGTACCTGGAAGCAAATTATATTTAGTTTATATGGGCATAAGTCTAGACATTTGAAGGAGTAAAAGTTTTTATCAGATTTCTGCAGTCTACTTCACAATATATTGCCTGAAATAAGAATTTTTTAGATATATCAACATGAAATTTATCATAATTTAAATATAATAATTATTCTAATAACTACAATTTTATCAGCTTATATAGTAATTATTTTAATTTAAATATAATTAAAAATCATTATCTATTATAAACACTTAATCTAAAAAAAATATTAATTAATTGAATTAAAACAAAAAATTAATAAAATGGCTTCCATCTTTCCTCTTGTTGCTATATACAAATTTTGAACTAGCTCCGCTATATGATGTCACATGAAAATGTTTCGTATACAAGCTATACGAACCATCTTCAAAGCATGGCATCAGCTCAAACCAGCTTGTCAGCCAGCTTTTACTCTGAACACATTAAGCTGGTTGCTTTGATTTGCCTTTAGCCACTTTTCTCGCAACCAGCACCAGCGCCAGCGCCAGCTTTCACTGTGAACGCAGCCTAAGAGACCTATTATACACTTCTACTTTTAGTTTACTACAATCTAAATATTACTATTAATTTATTAGTACTGTTCAGTTGCACCTCCTGTTAGGTGATGACAGGTGAGGGTTGCCAGTCCATTGATCTATTCCCAATAGTTAGATTGTTATTTCATACGGCTTTGTTCTTTGTAGTCTTCTAATCTGGTTCGTTGTGTCCAGCAGTTGTATGACTTCTGTATTGGTATGATGAAGCAATCGTCGTTCGTGTTTCTTGGCATAATCACGTATATCATCGTCAACCCACCCAATTTTTAGATCTTTATGCAGTTCCTTGTTTGTTACATATCAGTAGGCATTGGTTAACAAGCTAAGGACTTTATTTTGACTAGTTTATATGACAGCTCGATTGGTTTTATGAGTACAACCCCATAGCTGTATACCATACATCCATATGGGCTTTATAATTGATAAGTAGATCAATGTTTTACTTCTAAGGTCCAGTGATGAATGTTTTCCAATTAACCAGTAGAGTTTTTGTGTTTGCTGCTTTATCTGCTTTGCTTTTTGCCACACGTGGTGCTTCCAGTTCAATCTTAAATCGATATGTAGTCCAAGGTATTTTGCAGAGTCAGTCTGAGGTATTTGCTCTCCATTTAAATACATGTGCAAGTTGTTGTTTTTCCGTCTTAATGAGTAAGTTACATGGATTGATTTTTCCCTGTTGATTTTTATTTTCCAATCCAAGGTCCATTTGTTAATGCTGTTTAGTGTTTGTTGGTGTTTATAATTTGCTTTTGCTTGAGTTATGTTCTTGGACGAAGGTTCCGATAACTGTATCTTCTGATATTGGGACGTCTGTCATGTATAGGAGATATAACAGCAGTCCCAAGGTGCTACCCTGTGGTATCCCTGCTTTCGTTGTATAGTATTTAGATTTAGCATTTTCGTAGTTGACTCTATATATACGATTGGTTATGTATGAATCGAGTAGATTGCATTAGTTGCATAGTAACTGGAGACTCATTTTATATTTAAGTCCGTCTAGCCATACCCGGTCGAAAGCTTGTGAGATGTCTAGGAACACCGCCGAGCAGTATTTCCTTTCTTTAAATGCTTGTTCGATTATATTTGTGACACGATGTATTTTATCTAATGTTGAATGGTTGCTTCTAAAGCCAAATTGGAAGTCAGGTATTTTCACTAGTTGTTTTAGACGTTTGTCTGTTTGTACGTTTGCATATTTGTACGGCTGATATATTGGACTTGTGTTTATACTCGACTGTATATCGTGAGGTTTGAATACTGTTTCTAAGTATTGAGCAAACATTTCTGCTTTTTGATAATCTTTGTTAATCCATTTACCTTCATGATTCCTCAGTGGAGAACTCTGTTGAGCGGACGTTTGAGCTTTCTTGTAGCTTTCCATAGTAATTCTCTCAAGTACTAATTGAGACAGTCTAATTTGTATGATTTTATGAAATTATTGACTTTGTTACTGATATTGTTGAATGTGTTTTTGTCAGCAGGGTTTCTGGTATTATGCGAGACTCTTCTTGCTCTTCTTTTTTCTTTAATGAATTCTTTTATTTCTGGTGATTACATTATTTCTATGGACTCTACCGTCCCTTTAGATTCGGGTGTCGCTGCTGTTGCTGCCATTTTTAATTTTTCTATATATGTATATTGTTCAGACTATAAATCTTGATAAAGAAGAAATTGCTGACTCCGAGTCTAACAACAATATCAAGCTACACAAGAATGTGTACACTTGATGCTAGAATATAAAATATTTTGTTTAGTCTAGATGTGGACACTTGATACTAGATACTTAGGATAAATTATGTTGTTTAGTCTAGTTAGTTTTGGTTTTGTTTAGTTAAGAATATATAATGTAAGCAAAGTGTTAGTATATAAGAAGTTATTTAATGAATAAAAGTTTAGTTGTCAAAAAATATCTTTGGTAGCAACAAGTCGAACTAGGCAACCTAGTTCAACTTACTAAAAACTTTAAAATAAAAAATAAGGTTTCCTTATTTTATTTGCGCTGTTTGTACTAAGTCTTGAACAAGGCAACCTTGTTCAAATTAGTATTAAACATTTTGGTGACCCCGACGTGATAACTAGGTAACCTGGTTATTACTTTTGAGTGAGTTTTGGAAGTGAATTAAGTGAAAGAAGAATATATCAATCAAGCATCAGCTAGGCAACCTGGTTGATACTTATTTTTAACATTTTGTGATTGAAAATTAAAAGGAAAACAGTGTTGTTTACAAAAAAAAAAGAGCAGCTATCATGAGTGAATTGGATCAACTCTGTAATTCACAATCTCAATTAGGGAGAGAAATTGAGAAATTTGCTAATGTATTCTACGGAGATAGGCCATCAAAAAAGAACGTCCTATACTTGAACGAAAAATTAAATAAATTAGGACTGTGGCTCAAATTTGAAGAGCAAGATGAAAAAGTACGAAAATTATTTCAGTCCGCATTACCATTACATGAATATTTTACAACAGACTATTTCAATGTTGTAAAGAAGGGCTACATCAAGATAGCATCCGATATCAAGGATGCACTCGATGCATTAAAAGGTCATCCTAATGCAGAACATAATGAAAACCAAAAAACTTATAAGGAAGAGGAATCGTTCGGACTAGTGCATATTCAACAGAAATTGTTAACCAATCTGAAAAACATAATAGATAAGACTAAGGAAAATGTCAAAGTAGAAAGCAAGGAATACTACGAATTAAAAAGTAATGCCATACAAAAATATTGGAACGAGATCGAACAGAACCACAAGAGTCTATGTATGAAAGACATCGAATTCTCGCGGACTTACGATTGGGAAACCTTTTTTAAGGTACAAGAAGAAGTTGAAGAAGTTGTCATTAAATTGGCTGAAAACAAAAACGCTGTAACCCGTGGAGATAAACCAGTAGCTACAACTGCTAAGCCATCAGTAAAGTTACCAGATATTCAAATTCCAAAATTTGATGGGACTTACTTGAAGTGGCAACAATTTCATGATCTTTTTAATCAGATCATTCACATGCAAGATATAGGAAACTCTCAAAAGATGTTTTATTTAAAATCAAACTTATCAGGAGAAGCTGAAAAACTAATAAGGCACATTCCAGTAACGGACGAAAATTATATTGCAGCATGGAATTTATTGAAAGATAGATATTCGAACCAAAGATTATTAGTAGGTGCCTTGTTAGATAAATTACTAACACAACCAACAATTGCTTATGACTCAGCTACTTCAATTAAAACCATCCATGATACTACTATGGAATGCATAGTGGGCCTAGAGAATTTGGGTCTACATGTTCTAGAAAGTTGGGATCCAATCCTCTTACATATTCTTACACGAAAGCTTGATAGGAACACTCATAATTTATATGAACAAACTCTCAAAGCACCAAAGGAATTACAATCGTTAAAGGAATTTTTAGAATTTTTGGAGCTAAGATTTCAGGCCTTAGAGTCACTCGGCCAAAAGCGAATCCCCAATCAATTCAAAACCACAACTCTAGCAACTACTGAAAATTGCAGAAAAGGCTGCAAATATTGTAGTGGTAACCATGCAATATATTTTTGTGAAAAATTCTTAGAATTACCAATGCCAGAAAGAGAGGTAGCAGTAAGAAAAATAGGCTTATGCCTTAACTGTTTGAAAATAGGTCATAAATTAGAAGATTGTTCATCCAAGGGTTGTTTTAAATGTCAAAGAAGACACAATACATTACTGCATCCAAGTACGCAATTGCCCCAAAGGGAAAGGGATGTAAAGCTGATGAGTCATTTGGGGTCTGCTTCCAGTAAAGGCAAAGCGTCTTATGTATTTCTAGGTACGGCTGTAGCATTTATAGAAGATGGTGATGGAAGACTTCTTAAATGTCGTATTTTATTAGACTCTGGATCCCAAGTTAGCTTTATAACAGAAAGATTAAAAAGAAAATTAAATATAGCAGGTACCTTGAATGAGTTAAGTCTAAGTGGAATTGGTGAAATGCGACTCAAGATACAAGATAAAATTAATATAAACCTCCAGTCCAAAACATCAAGATATGGTACATCAGTAGAAGCTTATGTAATAAAGGAAATTACTTCTGCGCAACCACAACAATTTATTGACATAAACAATTGGAATGTACCGAATAATATTATCTTAGCAGACACGGATTTTAATAAACCAGGAAGGATAGATGTTCTTCTTGGAGCAGAAGTATATGGAGAAATAATGCTGAATAGTCAAGTCAAGCTCGGTGAAAACCTTCCTGTTTTACAAAAAACTACGTTAGGCTGGATTGTGTTAGGGAAGGCAACCAATGTTACTAGCAAAGTTTGTGGATTAGTTAGTTTGAATTTGGAACAGCAATTGAAAAAGTTTTGGGAACAAGAGGAATGCTCCAATATACCAACTTTTAGCAAAATTGACTTACGTTGTGAGAACTTCTTCATGGCAACAACTCTAAGGAATGAGTCCGGAAGGTTCACGGTAAGCATGCCAATTTTCAGTGAACCGAACCTTTTAGGCGACTCATTCAAAATGGCTTACAAAAGATTGATTAGTATGGAGAAAAAACTTGCTAAGTTACCGGACTTAAAACAAAAATATAATGAATTTTTGATGGAATACCAAAACCTAGGCCATATGAGTGAAATATCTCAATCGGATATTCCCAAGGTTCATCACTTTCTACCTCATCATTATGTTTTGAAGCCTGAGAGCAGTACTACGAAATTAAGAGTTGCATTTGATGCTTCAGCCAAGACTTCGAACAATCTTTCTCTAAACGATTTAATGGTGGCTGGTCCGAAGATACAAGATGACTTGTTTGACATTATTATGCGTTTTCGAATACACAAGTATGTATTCACAGCTGATATTACACAAATGTATCGTCAAATCCTAATGCAAGAGGAGGACAGAAATTTACAACTAATTATGTGGCGACATCAGCCCAATACACCGATCAAATATTTCCAATTGAATACTGTCACTTATGGTACAAAGGCAGCCCCGTAGTTAGCCACTAGGTGCTTGAAGCAGCTAGCTACCGATGAACCTATACACTACCCATCAGGATCTCGTATCATAAGGGATTTTTACGTCGATGACGTATTAACAGGTCATGATAGCTTGATGGAAGTTATTAAGTTAAAAAATGACTTGAGTAATCTATTAAAATCAGCAGGCTTTCAGCTACGCAAATGGTGCGCCAATAATGAAAGAATTCTGCAAGGTATTCCACAGAACGATCTTGAATCAACTTTAAAATTGAATAATAATGATGATGAGCATATTAAAGCACTAGGATTAGCTTGGGAGCCACGTCGAGATTGCTTTTTATATTCAGCAAATTTAGCAGCGCATCAGGAAATCACTAAACGTACAATATTATCTGAAACTGCCCAATTGTTTGATCCATTGGGATTAATCAATCCTGTAATCGTGAAGGCTAAAATCTTCATTCAACAACTCTGGAAGTCTAAATTTGAATGGGACCAAGAGCTTCCAAATGAACTTCGAGAAAAGTGGCTTAGATACAGATCAGGGTTAAGAATGCTTAACAATTTGAAAATAGGAAGATATGATCTAATCGATTGTAACACGAAGAATATACAACTACATGCCTTTGCGGATGCTAGTGAATTAGCCTACGGTGCAGTGATTTATTTAAGAACAACTAATCAGCTTGGAATCACTGAAGTGAAATTGTTATGTGCCAAATCACGTGTAGCGCCAATAAAGGTTATAACACTTCCTCGACTGGAGCTGTGTGCAGCTATGCTAGCAGGGAAATTAGTGAATCGGATTATAAAGATCATTAACATCAAAATTGACAACATTACATATTGGTCCGACTCCCAAATTACAATAGCGTGGATTAGAAGTGATCCTGCCCTGCTGAAGCCATATGTGGGTGGAAGAGTCCAAAGAATCCTTGAATTATCCTCACCAACAAAATGGAGACACATCCGCATGAACCACAATCCTGCGGACATGCTATCAAGAGAAATGCTGGTACATCAGTTAATTTCTTCAGAACTATGGTTTTGGGGCCCAGCTTTTTAAGGGAACCAGAAGAACAATGGCCTACAAGTCAAGTTGAAGTTGTGAGACTACCCGAAGAGGAACGAAGGGTCAAAATAGTGCTTAATTGTGCGTCTAATACACATCAGGAACACTTCATTTCTAGAATCAATCATGGCAATTCATTTGAAAAACTACAACATATTACTGCAATGGTAATTCGCAGCACTAGAAGATTCAAGGAAAGAAAAAAAACTCAAAAGGGCATCAAGACTCAGATGGACAAACAAGGCGAGACAAGCCCCTTAACAGTAAAGGAGTTAGAAGAAGCTCTACGAATGATTATAGCCTTCATCCAAAAGATGGCATTCCAAGAAGAAGTGAAAGACCTACGAAACACAGCTATTGTCAAACCTACAAGCAAGTTAACATCATTGACTCCATTTTTGGATGAAGATGGCTTAATACGAGTTGGCGGACAATTAAATGCTGCTAATATTAACTATGATGCAAAGCATCCATGGCTGTTACCTGGAGATCATGTATTCTCAAAACTATTGATGAATCATTTACACAAATATCATCTACATGCAGGACCACAAGCTCTTTTATCCTTATCTCGACAACGATTCTGAATAACTCAAGGCAGGAATTTAGCCAGATCTGTGGTTAATAGCTGTGTAACATGTGTTCGCGCTAGCCCTCAATTGATGAAGCAGCTGATGGGCAATTTACCGGATAAGAGAGTTTTACCAGGTAGACCATTTTTAACAACTGGTGTTGACTCCTGTGGTCCGATCTGGACTCATTATAATCTACGAGGAAAAAGACCTCAAAAAACATATTTGGCAGTCTTTGTATGCTTTGTAACAAAGGCCATTCATTTAGAAGTCGTAACAGATTTATCAACTGATGCTTTCATAGGAGCTCTAAAGCGCTTCATGGGTCGGCGTGGTTTTTGTAAGGAGTTATATTGCGACAACGCTACCAATTTTGTAGGAGCAAACAATAAATTGAATGAGTTAGTCGACACATTGAGAGACAAGACTTCACAAGAAAAGATCATGACAAGCTGTGCGCAACATAACACGCAATTTAATTTCATACCACCGCGTGCACCACATTTCGGTGGATTATGGGAAGCTGCTGTCAAATCATTCAAAAAATTGTTCATAAAAACATTTACTTCAGCATCATTAACATACGAGGAGTTATGTACAGCAACAATTGAAATAGAAGCAATGTTGAATTCACGTCCGCTAACACCAATGTCATCTAATCCAAATGATCTACCTGATCTTATCGGTGAACCACTTACCACACTATCCGAAGGAGAAATTAAATCCATGTCAGCCTGCACTAGATGGAAATTAGTAACAGCATTGCGACAAGAATTTTGGCAAAGATGGACTATAGAATATCTCAGTGAGCTACAAAAAAAGATTAAATGGACCAAACATCAGCAAAATATTAAGCTTAACACAATGGTAATCATAAAAAACGAAAATTTACCGCCTTTAAAATGGACAATGGGCCACGTTATAAGAGTAACACCAGGTCAGGATGGATCAATTCGAGTCGTTGAAATCCAAACAGCAACTGGGATTCTCAAACGAGCGATTCATCACATTTGTCCTTTACCAATCGAGGCAAGTGAATCAGATACTCATAGTCTTTCGAACGAGAAGGAGTCTGAAAGGGAGGACAAAGAAGGTAATACCCAGCGAACCAAATTAAGAAAACGACCACCTGAAAAACCGAAGACTTTACCGCAACCCAAACGAAGATCAAAGGTGAAAATCAATCCTGTAGGTATCGCTCTATTGGCATCTGTACTCTCAATGGCCCCAACAGACGATCAACCAAGAACCTAGTCCTAAACCCCAGTCAGCCTTCTGCCAGGAAAGAACAGTTCAGCTTTGAAGTACGAGACTTCAAGGGGCGGAAGATGTTCAGACTATAAATCTTGATAAAGAAGAAATTGCTGACTCCGAGTCTAACAACAATATCAAGCTACACAAGAATGTGTACACTTGATGCTAGAATATAAAATATTTTGTTTAGTCTAGATGTGGACATTTGATACTAGATACTTAGGATAAATTATGTTGTTTAGTCTAGTTAGTTTTGGTTTTGTTTAGTTAAGAATATATAATGTAAGCAAAGTGTTAGTATATAAGAAGTTATTTAATGAATAAAAGTTTAGTTGTCAAAAAATATCTTTGGTAGCAACAAGTCGAACTAGGCAACCTAGTTCAACTTACTAAAAACTTTAAAATAAAAAATAAGGTTTTCTTATTTTATTTGCGCTGTTTGTACTAAGTCTTGAACAAGGCAACCTTGTTCAAATTAGTATTAAACATATATTTTTGTATATTTTTCTAGGTCTTCGCTACTTTTTTGGACTATCTTTAAATCTATTGTCTTTTCGAGGTGGTCTCTGAATACGTTCCAGTCTGTGTATTTGTTTGTAAGATTTTTTTGCAATCTTTTAATTTTATCTGTGTTCCTAGTCATGTATTTCCTGTATTTCAATGTAGTTCGTTGCAATTCCTTTGGTTATATAGAAGTCGAGTTAATCTGGAATTTTTCCCGGGTCAGTAAGCCAGTAGGTAGGTCTGCGTGTCACATTTACTTTCTTGCATGGCTCTTAGGAGTTCATTTCCTTTACCTGGTGATATAAGTCTTGACCCCCAAGCTGTTGTAATCGCCTCCTATTATGAACTTCGGTTCCAGTTGTTTGAAAGTTTCCTGAAACTTTTGCGTAGTTGACCTGTACCTGGGTGGACAGTAGACTGACGCTGTATTTATGATCACTGCTGTACCTCCTCTGGCTCTTTCGCTGGAATGGGTTGTCCAGTAGGCTTGGAAGCCTTTGAGTCTAGTGTAATTTTTATCAGTGAAATGTGTTTCTGAGATAAGTGCTATGTCCATATTGTTAGAGTGGAGATAATGCTCCAGTTCTAGGGCTCGGGCATTTAACCCATTTGCATGCAAATGCAAAATATTAATGAGAATCTTTTTTGTAATTAATTTAATCATTATTTTAATCGTCATGAGGTCGATTATTACGTTCGTATTCCATACGACGTGAATGTATTATGCCGCCTCTACACATTTGGCAAAGTATGCCATTCTAGCAAATCCGCGAATGTGTAGAGGGTGCATTTCCCTTAGTTCGCCAGAGTTTGTGAAGTTTGTACAAGTTAGCTTTGTTGACGAACTTTTATACAAATTTATGAAACACAAACGCCAAAAATAACAACTTCAAATGCAAAAGTATTCTTTTCTTTAAAAAAATTAAGTAAATCGGGCTAATTAATAGTTTAAGGCATAAAACTTTTCTATAATATAATCATAAATAATATTATGACTCTGATTAAATGCACGAATGTGTGGATGGATATACAAAAGAATGCGGCAAATAGAACGAATTTGACATTTGGCGAATGTCACGAATGCATAGAGGTGGCATTAAACCTTTCATTTCAATCATTTCATTAAAAGTATCAGGTGAGTTTTCATTTTGTATACAAAAATCCCATCCCCCAAGTATTGAATTACATTAGAATCAGAATCAGAAGAGCCTAAGCCTATTGAGTCTAAAGTTATAACATAGATGTATACAAACTTATGTCTACTGCTACATAGCACAAGTTGGCAAGGCGCTTAAATGGCTACTTAAAACTAAAGCCTAAGCTTATGTGCAAACTGACTAGAAGAGTCCCATTATAATATAACAAGTAATCTGGGCACCTCTGGCTGGCACCTGAGATTGTATATTATTGGGTTTACCAGGTATTGCCTATTTTTAAAGCATCGTAACTTTGTAATCAGTAATAGTAGTTACTTTAAAGATTTCAACGTTGTAAATATCTGTACATAATAGATCTTATTTCTCCCAAATATAGAGAAACACATATTATAGGATTTACACTAAATATATAATTATAGCATTTAAATGAAATAATTTACCAAAATTGTCATACCAAAAATAAGGTAAAACTCAACTAAGTTGTTACCACATAAGGAATAGTTTATAGTTATAAAAATAAAAATTAATTAAAAAAAAAAAAAAAAAAATAAAAAAAAAATGAAAAAAACAGAAAAAATATAAAATAATGTAGAAATTAAATGATAAGCAACGTCACTCATACGGTCACCTGTATGCTGTAGTAGTTTTTATGCAATAAGTGAATTAAGGTTTGTAAACAGTAGACATTAAGGACCACGAGATTAATTTTTTTTTTTTTTCACTACAATCACATGGTAGCCGGGAGAAAGCTACAACACATAATTACTCAGTATTCAGTACTCTCTGGAATTCTCCAACTCACATAGATGAGTCAGGAAATAATTGTTTTCACCAGAATAGGATTACACACCTCAAAGGGCCAATATCCTCAGGATTATTTTAGTTGTTTAAGACGCTAAATATTGTATTAAGTTTGTATTTAAAGTCTCAATAAAGTTTGATTTGATTTGATTTGATTTGATTTGATTTGAGTAATCTGGGCAGGTTGGTATGAATGTTTAAGATAATAATGGGCATCTTGCTGCCAAATGAAATCGTACTAGTAAGTTAATCTGCATACCAAGTATTTTCAACATTTCGTCCAATACTGTCCCAAAAGTAACTTTTATCAATTTGCAGTTATGGGTAGTGTAAAATTACTATTAGTTTACATTGTATATATTTTGTTAAATTAATTTTAAATTTTTAATTACTTTAGATTTTGAATGTTCAACCAGATGTTACATAATACTATGTGATTATTTGTCTTATATTCCATGAATAGTTAATTCTAGGTAAGATATAAAACTAACGGCTTCCGGTTTGAGATCAGTATCATCCTCAAAGTAATTGAACAAGTGTTTTTTAACAAGAAGGCTCAGTTTAATGATTAAGTTTAAACTTAGATAGTAAATAGCAGAAATAAAAAAGAATAATAACGGTTTATAGGCACTTGCAATGATGAATATGTCATCAGCGTAACGGAACGCTTGTATCTTATTAGTATTCAAAGAATGGAACGGGAAATCATTTAGTGCTTGTATGAAAAGGATGGGACCCAGGACAGACCTCTGCGGGACTCCGGCAAGAATGTTGACGGGCTCAGAGCAGTAATTTTGGATAGAGGGATTGAAAGATCTGCCTGCTTAAAAAGCTGTGGATCAATTTAAGTAGGTTACTGGGAATGTTTAAATGACTTAATTTTAGGACAATGCCCTCACACCATGCATATATTGTCAAAGGCTTTTTTCAGGTTGAGTTCAAGGGCTACAGTGCTGTTTTTAACCCTAAGGCTGGAAGTGATAGTGTTGCAAGCATTCAAAGTTGAATGACCCTTACGGAAACCGAATTGGTTCCAGGGAAGGATATTACTATCCTCGCAGAACTCGCAGAATTTAAAAAAAAAAACTATTTCCACAAAATTCATTTATTTTTTATTATTATATATTAAACATTTTATTCTACAAAAAGAAAATTTAAATTTAAGATAGTTTATGTTAATGATAGATGTCTCCAAAAGTTGTGTATTTTATTCAGCAGAAGAAAAAATGTCAGCTTGAGTAATTTGTATGTAATACATAACCTAAAAATAGAGTTTTAAAGTGTAAAGGCCCAAACACAATGAACGTGGTTTGCGGCGCGCAAGCGGTGACAGCTGTCACAGCTATGTGATCTTATATAGCTGAATTTCGCAATTCTGAATGAAAACGCGTTCCACTTGCGTTTAGACCAATGAGAACAATGAGTTTGCAGGGAGCTATTTATACGTCTCGCCCATAGTTTCGAAAAGTTAAGGTGGCTATAGACTACAACTAAAAGTGGACAACTTTTGCTTCCTTCTCCATATAAAAACCTGTTTTCTGGGACTTTTCGGGTAGATATTAAACATGTTTGATATTTTTCTGATTTTTACATGCTCTGCACTAATACACTCAAAGAAAAATTCATTTTTCAATCTTTCTTCGAGTTGTGCACATCGGTCTCTACCATATGATATATCAAATGACGGGATTGCACTATGTGTGGGCTTGTACTACAAAGTTTTTTTTCAGATTAAATGATAAGCAAATTTAGTTTGTATTTTTTCTAATGGATTTAGTTAGTATGCAAGTAATTATTCAATTATTTAATTAAATAAATAAAAAATTATTACATGATAATATTGAAGAGGAAACACATGTAAATATATTCAAGGAAAATAAAAATTTGGGCAGTTTAATTCATTACCCATAAGTGAAACAATTACACCTAATATTAAGTTTAACCAATAATATTTAGGAAAATAAAAGGATTTCAAATGCATAATTTGAAGAAAGGAACTTCAAAATAAAATATTTTCAATTGATTTAAATTCAACTATGTCAAATATAAATATTTCATAATTTTTGTAGGTAGGATAACATACAAAAAGATAATTCTATTTCAGCAATACTTGATAATGATCAACAAAAAAGTTCTATAAAAAGAAGTAACATTATTATTTTATATTTATTATAATAATTAATTTCCAAGTTGTAGACACTTTTTGAATATACTTTATTAAATAAATATATATTTCATGTTATTTTTGTTTTTAAATATTATTTTTACTTATTTCATTTTAACTTATGTGTTATTATTTATATTTAAATGTAATTTATTTTATTTAAATTTGATTTATTTATATTTCTTTTATAACTTCACAACTTTTCTCAATTTTCAAACCTTTTGCTATAAAAAAATCATATACAATTATATATTTGATTTAAAAAAACAGGTTCTATAATATTTGTATATTTATACTATTATATTGATATTTTTTGTGTAATTTTTACTCGTCAGAATTCCTCTTATTTTCCTAAATATTATTGGTTAAGCTTAATATTAGATGTAGTTGTTTCATTTATCGGTAATGAATTAAGCTGCTCAAAAATTATTTTAATTGAATATATTTTTATGTGTATCTTCTTCAATATTATCATGTAATAATTTTTTATTTATTTAAGTAAATAATTGAATAATTACTTTCATACTAACTTAATCCATTAGATAAAATAAAACTAAATTTGCTTATCATTTAACCTGAAAAAAAAACTTTACAGTACAAACCCACGCACATAGTAACCCCATCTCTTAAAATGTCACATGGCAAGAACCGATGTGCACAACTCGAAGAAAAATTGAAAAATGAATTTTTCTTTGAGTGTATTAGTGCAGAGCATGTAAAAATCAGAAAAATATCAAACATGTTTAATATCTACCCGAAAAATCCCAGAAGACAGGTTTTTATATGGAGAAGGAAGCAAAAGTTGTCCACTTTTAGTTGTAGTCTATAGCCACCTTTATGCATGTCATGACAACTCGTGTATCACCACCCAAGAAGATCAAAGAAATATTTTAATTCGGGAAGAATTGATTTCGCTTCATATCTTTATTTAAATAGTTTAAATATTGTTGAAATTTATGAAATTATGAATTATTATATAAATTAAAATTATTATCAATAATAAATGCTAGTGAGTCCACTCCGATTGGTATTTAGAAAAATTCTCCATTTTTACGCTAAGCGCCAGTGATTCCTAGAGATCAGACTCATAAAACATAGAACCAGCCAAAATTTGAAAAGGCGAACATAAGCAGGCGTATAAGAAAATTTTTTTATGTAATATACAACAAAGTAGAAGGTGGCCATTAGTTAAGTAGATATGATGCTAAAGATAACAATTAAATACAAAAACAATTGCTAATTAAATCATAAATATATTAATCATTTGAGTTAAGTAGATTTTTTTGATTTAATACGCGCGTGACATATGTTTAAATAGCGAAAAGAGAGAGATAAATATAGAACTATTGGAATTTGACAGCTATCATTTGTTATTATCATTTGCTATTGAAAGTCAGTCATTTTGTGCATTTTAAATAAATTAAAATAAACTTTAAATAAGTTTTCTTAAAAAGCAGGTAATATTTAGTAATTTTGGTAATATACCGGTTGTATTTTTATATTCCAATACTTAAGCGTGATTAGAAAAAATAAGCAGATTTCCTATTTATAATTAAAACTTTAAAAAATCAAAGAAAAAAGCTAACATAAAAAAGATGAGTTGCCCTTTGAATGAAGATGACATCAATAAATTGAAAAAATTTATTTCCCTGGTTTCGGCAAATCCACAACTTCTTAATATACCCGATCTTGAATTTTTAAAGACATTCATTGAAAAATTGGGTGGTAAAGTTCCTATTGGACCTAAATGCTTTCAAACAGATGAGTAAGCTAATATTAATTAGTTAATTATGTATGATAAATTGTATAGAAAATTCATAATAGTAAACCAGAGGCAGCTAAACCTCAAAAACAAAACGAAGAAATTATTGAAGAGGATGAGCCAGAATCAGACATAGAATTGGATATGGCAGGTAAAACTAATAATTTAAAATAGCAAATTAAATATTTTTTCCTTAAATATACCTTTCCGAACTATAACCACATTTGAAAAAGCCAAAAATATAATTTAAGAATTTTTATCCTACTTTTGTAGCTCAAATTCAATGTTGTAAATTAATTTTTCATTCTAAATTTTAAAGAAAAGTTTATGTTTAGTTTCTTAACTCAATTATTAATGAAGCAATTGCGATGAATATAACAAAGAGAATATTTTCGTTTCAAAATTTGTCAGGCTCTTAAAAAAATCTAAAATGTTAGAAAAAAGTTAGTTGTTAGACTCAATTTCTATTATTAAAAAAACAATTGCTTTAAATTTTTTTTTGTCTAGTCTAATTAAGCTATAATTTCTGTCTCATGTTATTTTGTGTATATATATACATATATATGGTATTTTATATATATATATACATTTTATTATATATATATATATATGTTATTATATATATATGTATATATATATATATATATATTTGTAGGAGTAATTGAAGGTGATAGTGAGCTACCTCAGGATATGGGGGATGTGAATAAAATTCCAACAGAAGCTGACATGGAGGAGGCAAGTTTAATTCGCTCAAAGGCAGCATTTGCATTTTCAGAACAAAAGTACTCTGATGCAATTGAATTATATACAAAGGCAATCCAAAGCAATCCAACGAATGCATTATATTATGCTAAAAGAGGTCAAGCATTTTTGAAATTACAAAAACCAAATGCTTGCATACGAGATTGCAATCGTGCTTTAGAATTGAATTCTGACAGTGCAGCCGCATACAAGTTTCGTGGACGTGCCCATAGATTACTTGGTAAATGGGAATTAGCAGCATGCGATCTTCGGCAAGCTTGTAAATTAGATTTTGATGAAGAACTTGATGAATGGTTACGTGAAGTAACACCAAATGCTAAAAAAATTGAACAACAAAAAATAAAACAAGAACGTAAAAAAGCTGAACGTGAACTACGTGAACGTGAAGAACGTATGAAAAGAGCTCAGGAAGCTAATAAAAAAGCTGAAGAAAAAAATGAGCAATCCGCTGGTAGTGGAAATACTCGTCCTCCAGGTGGAATGCCTAACTTTGGAGGGGCATTTAATGATAATGAGTTATTTAATGCTTTCAAAGATAAAGATGTGGCCGATGCTTTGCAAGATATAATGAAAAATCCATCAAATATAACAAAGTATATGTCAAATCCAAAAATTATGAATTTAATGGCTAAAATTAGTTCTACTATGGGCAGTGGTGGGGGCATGGGATTCCCAGGATTTCCAGGTGCCGGTAATGCTGATGAAGCAAAAAAATCTAGTTCATCAGATGACTATCTTGATTAATTTTATATATATATATAATTATATTTTAAAATGAATTCCGTAAAAATTTATAAGCCAGAATATTCTGAATCCAAGAAAATATTATTTTACAGTTTAATAAAATGTGTTAAATAAATTTCAAAGTATTTCTTGTGACTTTTTTCAATTTATGATTTGAAAGTTGAAATTTTAGTTATAAATTTCATTTAAAAAGTTAAGTCTAAAAAATCAATATAAGGTAGCATATTCTTGCCAAAAAAAGTAAAAATAACTAATTTTATTTTCAATTAACAAATATTTTTTTTTATAATACTTCAACGAGAAAGTTTAAAGCACGTCTTTTGTCTGTGTTTATAGTACAAGTAATAACGACACGTAGATGATTTAATTAGGTACTAAATATTAACCAACAAAATCTGAAGCATAAAATTATTGATAGTATTTAACTATTATACTACTTAGTTATTTATATTTTTTTATTAATGAACCATGTGGTTGCGGGTATATATTACATATTATGCATCCTAATTTTGAAATCGTGTAAATGCATTTGTCGAAAGTGTTGAACCCTAAAATGTTAACACGTTTTAAGCCTTTCACGACCAAGGGAAGTATTTTTCCCAATTTTAATTTGTGCTTTTTTGCTTTTTATTACAACCTTGCCCACATTTCTATTACAAAAAGTCTCTTAGAGGTTAAATATTTCTCATGGAATTCCAAAATAAGTTAAATATAGTTGTTTTACGGCAGACCATTACAAAAAAAAAATTTTTTGGAGTGAAACTTCTATAGCCGGGGTTCTGAAAATATGTGAGTAAGACCAAAGCGTTATAGTCCAAGAGCTGGTAGACATTTTTGACTACATATTTTTGGCAACTTGAAAACCTATTACTTCTGCAATATCTGAGTGTAAAAATGCAGACCTGGCTGTAGGATTAGGCGGCTTTATCGACTTATAAATTTTGCAAAATGCGAATTTTTTTTCGCAAAAAATGTTCTTTTGGCAAGATGTAAACTTAATATGTTGTAATTTAGTATTCAAGAAATTTGGAAAAAAAAGCCAGATCATTTAGAGGCCGCTAAAGTTTTGCCAGGCGCTATCAAAGTTATTTCCTGGCTGTGATGCCAAAATTTGACTATAGTCAAAATGTGTTTTTAAGTATTTTTTGGCTTAGAAAACCCCAAATCCAAAAAATTTTTTCCTTTGCACTTTCCTGCAATCCATGAGTAATAAAGTAATTAAGGATTATTTCTTGCGGAGCTTGTTTTTAATCTTTTAACTATCCTTAAAATATAGAAAATTCTTTCTCGTAATGAAAATAAAGAGGCCGGCAAATAAAGAAAAATACATAACCTACCTGACAAACAAGAACTTTCTTGATAGCTCCAATCAAAACCTTTACATAATTTTTCTAACAAATGTGTTTCAAGTACTTTATTTTTCAAAAGCAGCTTCAGAAGCGTTGGTATGCGCTAGGCTTTATGAAGACCAAGCAGTCGGTACTGATTTTGGAGCGCTCGAAGAGGTCTTTCCGAGCGCACGATTTCCCGCTGGGTATATATATATATATATAAATATGTTCGTATGGATATATCTATTTATATATATTTGGTTTGTATCTGTTTAGCTTATGTCTGAAAAAGACAAAAAAGCAAGTGAAAAAACTGCATACCATCTGTATTTGCTAAAATAATGTGAGCTGTTAAGTGCGGATAGTTAAGTTTGTTTTGTGTTTTCTATATATATATAATTATAAATAATTATATTTCTTTAAAGATTCTTTGTAATTTTACATACTATAATATATATATATTATATATATATATATATACCCAGCGGTTAATTTCTCCTCGATCAGTGACAAAGGGAAACCAAGTGGTCACCGAACAATGTTAATCTATAAGTTCCACGCACTGATGACATTTAAATAGGAAATGAGTACAGAAACGTCCCCGATCCGTTTGGGTGTGTGCGTGCATATCGGTGTTATATATAAGCTGGCATATTTAAAAGGGGCCCAGCGGTTAATTTCTCCTCGATCAGTGACAAAGGGAAACCAAGTGGTCACCGAACAATGTTAATCTATAAGTTCCACGCACTGATGACATTTAAATAGGAAATGAGTACAGAAACGTCCCCGGTCCGTTTGGGTGTGTGCGTGCATATCGGTGTTATATATAGGCTGGCATATTTAAAAGGGGCCCAGCGGTTAATTTCTCCTCGATCAGTGACAAAGGGAAACCAAGTGGTCACCGAACAATGTTAATCTATAAGTTCCACGCACTGATGACATTTAAATAGGAAATGAGTACAGAAATGTCCCCGGTCTGTTTGGGTGTGTGCGTGCATATCGGTGTTATATATAGGCTGGCATATTTAAAAGGGGTATATTAAATATAATATCCCAGCAGTTAATTTCCCCTTAAACGCGGAATAGTGACAAATGTCATTGTTTGTCCCTTGAAAAATATATGGAGTTTTGTTCACAAAATATTCTAAGTCCTAAAGACTTAGAAAATTTTTGTTCAACTCTCGCATGTCCACTCTCTTCGACATTTGTTAGTGTAGTTTCGTTTGCTTAAGTCGCGAGTGCATGTTTTAATTACGTGTTTTAATTTTTATTTTAATGTGTGAAAAAGTGAAATATTTATATTTAATTAAATAATTTATAAGTTTTTATGTGTAAAGAAAACAAAATAGAAAAATAAATGTATTTATATAAAAAAATATGAGTTTCCTTTCCCCTATTTCATTTCAAGCAAATAAAACATTTCATTTACAGGGTAGTGTGAACGAGAGAAAAAATATTATATTTAATATACCCCTTTTAAATATGCCAGCCTATATATAACACCGATATGCACGCACACACCCAAACGGACCGGGGACATTTCTGTACTCATTTCCTATTTAAATGTCATCAGTGCGTGGAACTTATAGATTAACATTGTTCGGTGACCACTTGGTTTCCCTTTGTCACTGATCGAGGAGAAATTAACCGCTGGGATGTTATTCTTTAGTACATATATAAATTAAAAAAAAAAATCATTTAGCATTATGGCTAAACATTATGAAATATATTTTTAAATTCTTTTCTCTAAACATAATTCTGTATTCATTTACAAACTCCTTTTTTTCCAAATAGAATTCATTTATTTATTTATTTATTTATATCTATAAATTTTTATTTACTTTTTGATTGTTTAAATATTCCATAAGGTGCAAGCACAATGAACACGGTGCGCAAGTGGAACGCTTTTTCATTCAGAATTACGCGAAATTCAGCTATATAAGATCCCATAGCTGTGATAGTTGTCACCGCTTGCACACCGCGAAGCGCGTTCATTGTGTTTGGGACTATACTGAATTTTATACATCCTTAAATACTAAAATTTTATTGTTTTTTTTTTTCAAAGTAAATTATGAATAAAGCAAAAAAATTCTGAGAGACCAAAAATTAATTGCTAATCTTGTTTTTAAATTTTTTGGGAAAACAAATTAATTTGACCAAAAGTAAAGAGAAAAAAAACTTAAGTAAAATAAATTTAACACTGACCTTTTTTTTACATGATCATATCAGGCTGATGGGCCCAGCAGTCCATTCGACTTTTATGATATATGCTTTCTCGTAAATTTAGGATTCTGAATTACATTTAGTGCTTATGTCAGTGGCTTTTTTCGAATATATATATAGTGACATATAATAATTATAGCTTATAATCCAGTGCGACATAGCTTCAACTCTGCTGGCTTCCACCGTATATTTTTGATGGATGGTTGATGGTTATGTGTTACAAAGATAAACTTGCAGCGGTCAGTCCTTTTTTGATCCTCTCCCTTTTTTAAATGTCATTGTATAACATTTCTGTTGTTATTAGCATTTTTTTGGTATAATTTTCTAAGAAATAGAAGAAATTGGTGAATTTACAATTCCATTTTTTCATAGTCGTCATTAATGCTACGTGTCATGACGTGCACTCATTTAAAAAGAAAACAATGCTTGTCTAATAGGTCTATGAAATTTCTATTATTGGTTAGTTGATTGCCTTGATAAAGACCTGAGGATAACCCACACAAACTTTTTTTATGTCAAGGGTTTTCTAAACTATTTCTAATCAGATATTTTCTATCTGTGTTTTGTTGTCAGTGAACAACATTTGATTTCCTGTTTCAAAAACAAATAAAAATTCATTCAAAAACCCAAAAATAAAAGACGATTACTTAAGTTTTTCGGCTAAAATGTTTAATACTGCAGATACCTCCAATATTCTGGATAGCTATTTGCCCAAAGAATGAAAAAGAGAATGTGCAGAGAATGAAAAAAATCTAAATTTACTAATCAAGATTTTATTATTAAAGACATAGCCCGTATTTTATAATCATAATTTTCAGATATACAATTTCAATAATACAAATTTATATTTTACCAGACAATAAAGTTACATACGCATATAAGGTATAGCACCTTACTATGAGGGACAACGTCTATTGGATTTAATGCACATGGCTCTATTTGAATTTTGATCAGGAAACATAAAGTTTTCAATATTACAACATGATATTCTAATCATGTTTTAATGTTTAATGTTTTAATAATACTGTGCAAATAATTATACTGTTGGATGGTGCTTTCATAAAGTTTTGGTTCATTATTTTTCGAGATTAAATCTGAGCTATAATTCATTAAAGGCAAACTAAAAAATATTATTAAGGATTAGGTAGAAAAAAATTCAAAAGAAATATTTGATATTCATATTAATTTAAGTTTTAATTGTTTTTAAATTTTACAATTTAACTTTTAACTATAATTTAGTTTTTAATTTTACAAATTTCAGTTTGTTTTTTCATAATGCTTTAATTTCAATTATTGATTTTGTTTCCTTTGTTTATTCAGTTCTTCCATTCTTGTGTGACGTTTGCTTTTTTTGTGTTTATCTAAAGTTTCTTTTCTTGAAAAGCCCTTTTTACACAATGAACATTTGTATCCTTTTAATTCTTTATGTACTTCATCTATGTGCCTTTTCAAACCACATTGCAGTTTAAAATTCATATCGCAAGAAAGGCACAAAAAGCTAAAAAAAAAAGATCTATTATTAATTTTATTAATGAATAATTAAGAAGACTTAACTCACGTTGTCTTCATTTTTTATGCCCCTCAAAATTTCTTGGACGTCATCGTCATAATCAACCTGGAATCAGCAATGAAACGCAATTCAATAATTAAATATATATTTATAACAAATATTTACTTACATTTTCCTTTCCGCTTTCAATGTTATTGTCCCCAGCCTGAAATTGCATATCGAAGGTAGTTAGTCAATTAAATACATTCAAATTTAATATTTATTTACTTACATCATCATCCTCAGAAAATTTGTTTAGCGCGGATTCCTTTAAAAAGTCCTGATCAACCTGGAATCAGCAATGAAACGCAATTCAATAGTTAAATATATATTTATAACAACTATTTACTTACATTTCCCTTTTCGCTTTCAATGTTATTGTCCCCAGCCTGAAATTGCATATCGATTTAATTGCATATGTCAATTAAATAATTTCAAACTAAATATTTATTTACTTACATTAACTACTTTATATGCAATGCATAAACCTTTCTGCCTTGCGTGAAGCTCGGAAATCTGTAATTTAATATTATATTAGTAATTGCTTACTGAAACATTTATTTCATTATTCTTTGCTTACCGTTTTATCCCTTGTTTCAATCTGAAATTTAAAATTACATTAGTAATTAATTAATTAGTGTTCTCAGGGAACACACTTAATTTGTTTCCTTCATTTAACATATATTTTTCTCTATTGACACAACACTCAATCATATTTTTATGAAATTCATAAAAGTTCGTATTACGTAAATATTGTATTACCTTGTCACTAAAAGCCTTACATTTATTTATTGATTGATTTTTATATATTCTCGGTCGAGACCGAGACCGGGAACGAGACTAAAAACATAGCAGCTAAAATGGGTAATACCCATTCTTCACCGAAGTTTATATTCATTATTACAATACAACGAATACAAATTGTTATATTTTCTGTGTATGAGGATATGGACAAAAACAGTAATTTTTCTAGATTTTCGCCTTTTAAGTTATGCCGCCTCTCATCATATAGCTGCCCAGCTCTACTAAAAAGTCGCAACGCTAGTCATAGGCGTTTCACACAGAATTGATATTACAATTTCGATTCCGCCATTTTGTAAATTTGTATGGAAAATTCAGTCTCCTCTAATGTATTGTAATATTTCAATTGCAATATGAGAGCCTGTGTGAAACGCCTATCAGTGGAGCTGATAAAACTTTGCTGGCTTATGATAGCTTACTGATAGACTGGTACGTGTGCAGTCTTGGCTATGGCCGAGAATCTCGGCCTGGATTTCGGCCGAGAGTAGGCCGAGACCGAGTTCTCGGTCGGACCTTAATAAATATATACCAACTTGTATAGTAATACATGGTTTTATAATCCATTGTCATTTTAGTGAAAGTGGACAAGAAAAATTAGAACAGTTAAAAACAGAAAAAAAAATGAATACTTAATTTGACTTAAAAATTAAAAGAAAAACAAAATATCTATTTAGATTCAATGTTTCAATGTTCCGATACCTCGAAAATCATTCGACACTATCTCATAATTACTATATGGCACTATCTATTCAGACTAGACAAATACATAAGCATTTCGAAAAATATCTATTTTAACTCTACGAATTCATACTTTTAACTTTGATGAAGCTCAAAATTAGAAAAAAAAACAACTTTTAAACATTACACAATAATTTATACCTGAAATCCCGCTCAAAACTAAATTTCATCCAATTTGAAGAATTTTTACAAAAAAAAAAAAAAAAAGATGTCATATTGGGTCCGCAATCTTGAATTTTAAAAAACTCATAAAAGATTTAAAATCAGCACCTTCGAAGACCCCCATGTACCGCTCGATACTTAGAATATGAAGGTTACATAAAAATTTTCGTAATTTGCGTAAAAACGTAATTTGGTCCAGAGTAGTTCTTTAGTAATCGAATCTCACTTTTGCGGGCTTAAAAAAGTCAGTTTTTTATCAATGAAAAACGAACCGTTGGACCGACTTCGCTCAAACTCCTTTCAGATCTAAGTCATGATGCGGCGTATCGATTGATATATATAACACGTAATTTGTCCAGTAGTTTTTGAGAAAACGAATCTCATAAAAAGCTCACATCCCTACATACATACGCACGCACACACACGCACACACACACACACACACATAGACAGACATCACTCTAAAAATGATTGCAAATGATTCTCCAGGTCTTGAAACGTAAAGAAAACACAAAATTATTTATTTCGATTTTCGGACCTATTAAAGTAACTTCTCAAGAGAAGTTAAAAACAAGCAAAAAAATGTGTATCGAAACACGCGCAAAGTTTACACGTGCCTTGCAATATACATATATGTATATGTATATATCTTCTGACGACAGTCAAAAATTCCGCGGCGCTTTTGAAAAAATTATTTATCTCCTTTGACTGGCGACAAAAAAAATTCCGCGGCACTTATTCAAAGGAAACAAAAAAAATCATCTAAGTGTGTTAGCCAAGGATAAGTGGATCAAAGGAATGGAAATTTTTTAAACAAAACAAAAAAAACCAATGAATGGGTTCGTTAAAAATTCCTCATATTATTTAGCCAAATTCATGCACAAAAACAAAATTCCTCTTCATATCTTCATAATTTTCATATAACTTCATATGATTTTTGTTTTGTATATGATATCTTGATTTGCCCTTCTGTCGCTTAGCATTATTTTTTTCTTTTATGTCGGCAGCGCTTGTGCATCAAGACTAAATTTATTTGCTGGCGACAGCACAAGCAATGAGACAAAAACAAAATCATAAAAAAATGTGCGTGCTGGTTTGTTGTTTGTTTATCATAAATTTAGTTTTCCTAGAAAAACAAAAAAATTCGGTAGACCTAAAAATTCTATAACACTTCATAACATGCTACAACATTTTGTGAAATTTGCGCTTGCGGGTTCGTTAAAAAGGATTTTTCTTTCCAGCCCTAATTCTGTTCACTCTAATGTCATCAACAATAGCACTAGAAGTCATACCAATAGACAACGGGAGCGAATTTATCCATATTGAGATCGAGGACTTTATGTCCTCGACTTTATATGCTTTATGCCCATTTACCATTATAATACAAAATCAAGATCTCTATTTTTCGCGAGGAATTCAAAGCTTTTATTAAAGTTATACCAAGAAATAATTTGATAAATTCAAAAATAGCTCAAATTGAAAAAAAGATATTTTTTCCAAAGAAATAAAAAATTGTAAGTATGAAAAAGAATATGTAAAAGAAATTATTTCTGATATACCGGGAATAATTATAACAATGAAATAGAAGAAGTTGATCTCGTACAGAATTGTGTTCCGAATAATATTACAATACGAGGTAATAATTTAATTAAATTTAATAACTGTACGATAAAAGCTTTTAACCAAGGATTTTCGAACCATGAACGTTTGAATTCTTTTACATTTACTATATTAACAATGAAATAAAGGTAACTAAACCAATAATTTTTTAACCTGAAATTAAGGAAATTATAGAACTACATGTTGAAAACTTTAAAGAAATAAAAATAATAAAAATTGCGAACAACATAAAGTTTACTATCAATATTTTCTTAGCCATCAAAGTAACTACAGTGAGTGTAAAAAGTCTTCGTACACCTAAGTATTTTTGAAATAGCTTAATTTTTAAGGCTTTTACGAAATATGTTTTTTTTTTTAATAAAAATAGTAAAATATAGTAAAATATAGTCCTCTATTTATCTATATATACAAAGTTAAAAAATAATCAACAGAATAATTAAAAATTTAAATAATTTATTAGAAATACCCAAAATCACGCGCAAAAAGTCTTCGTACACTTATTGTATTTTTTAATAAATAAGGACCAAAATCATTTTTAATGCTTTGTTCTTCGAGTCTCCTAAATAATTTTCATAAAATTTGTAATATACAAAGTGTTTAAATAAAAGTATTAATGGAAACATTGCATAGATTTATAATAACAAATTTTAAGAAATATAAAAGTATTACTGAAAACATTACATAGATTTATAATAACAAATTTTATTTCACATTTTATTTCAAATTTTAAAGAGCTAAAAGTATTACTGAAAACATTGCATAGATTTATAATAACAAATTTTATTTCTAATTTTAAAAAGCTACTGAAAACATTGCATAGATTTATAATAACAAATTTTAAGAAATATAAAAGTATTACTGAAAACATTACATAGATTTATAATAACAAATTTTATTTCACATTTTATTTCAAATTTTAAAGAGCTAAAAGTATTACTGAAAACATTGCATAGATTTATAATAACAAATTTTATTTCTAATTTTAAAAAGCTACTGAAAACATTGCATAGATTTATAATAACAAATTTTAATTCAAATTTTGAAAAGCTAAAAATATTACTGAAAACATTGCATAGATTGGTTTTTGGAGTTGGTGGAGATTTTTTATTCATTTTACGCCAATAAATTTTAATTCAGACTAACTATATTTTATAACAAAAGAAATAGGTCAATTATTACATTTATTTAAGAAATAATATAATTTTAATCATCACTTAATTCTTTACTTTTTTAATAAAAAAATATAAAGATTAAAATTTATTAATTTTCTATTAAAATGTATTAATTTTCTATTAGAATTTAATAATTTTCTATTAAAATTTAAATATTCACTATAGTACACAAATTTTCTTCATACGCACATATACACACCATAGAAAACTTCTAAAACATCTAATTATACTGAAATAACATAACTCATAAATGGGGATTACAGTCTTATTTCATGTGTATTCAAAAATTTTAAATGGATTATAAGAAAATGCTTTAATCTAAAACTCTTAATAAAGGATTTAATTGCTCTCTACTACTCTCTCTATCAAAATAATTTAAAGTACGTCATAAAAAAATAATTTAAAGTACGTAATAACAAAATAATTTGATGACCTCATAACAAAATAATTTAAAATACGTCATAACAAAATAATTTAATGACCTCATAACAAAATAATTTAAATTACGTCATTACCACATATGTATATTATAAACACTAACCCCAATTCATTATAATATACATGCATATATATATGGATTATTTTAGATAACAACACAGTAGTGATCAATTGAAAAGTCTTTATCTAAATGTTATCATGAAAACTTTCTAAAATCTGTTTTATAGAATTTTTATAATATATAATAAAATAAATTGCAAATAAAGGAAAACTTCACAATAATTAAATTAACAATAAAAGGAAAGATTGTAAACAGAAACAATTCCCTTACCCTGCCCTAATACTATTAACACTAACATTCCCAGTTCTAGAGCCAGGCATCGAAACATAATCCTTTTCAACTAATTTATTTTATTCCCAATAAGCAAGATCATTAAATTACACCATTATAAAATTAATCAAATCACAATACTCAAAACTAAGCGAAATTCATGTGCAAAAAACAAAATTGATTAATCAAATCACCATACTTAACAATCGAATGTCACTTCCGCACTTTTGTATATGATCAAATATATATATATATAGATTAACACATGCTATATATACTAGTGGCCTCCGCTCCCTGCTCGCTTCACTCGCCAACCCACGCTTCGCTTCGCTCAGCACACCACAGGCATATATATATACCCAGCAAACATTTTCTCTGATCGTCACCTAAAGTGAATGCAAGTGAAGCCTGTGAGACAGAGAGAAATAGTGATAGAAAGGTTAAACAATAGTGTAACTCATGTAGTTTTACTTAGCATCTGGCTAACAAAAATTTTCTAAGTCCTAAAGTGATAGAAAAGGAGAAAATAGAATGGGTAACTCGATAGTTAAAAATATTCTAAGTCCTAAAGTGACAGAAAAGAAGAAAATAGAATTAAACTCTATCTAGTTTTTGAGGTCTTATAGTTTAAATTAGTTTTCTAGTGCATGATGATTAAATAGTTTCGCGTGTTTTTTAATATTTCTATTAATTTGTAATATTAAATTTTAATTACTTAAAATGGATCATATAGTATTTGATTTTTGGAATTAAATTCATTACAAGGTAAATAACATTTAACTTATATATGAAGAATGCAATAGATTTTCAAGAAGTAATTAAATTTTTATGATTATTTCCAAAAAATATCAATTATATACATATAAATATAAATATATATATTATTAACGCGCAAATAATTCATTCCTTGTGTTTTTAAAATAATGTTTTTAAATAAATTTATTTTCAGTATTAGAAAATTAATTTACCAGCGGGCAAGTATAATAATTCTCTATTGAATTCACTAGAGAATCATCTCAGGTGAAGCGCCTTCACTAACTATAACTTCACGAAAGCTAACTATCATGAAATTGCATGAGATACCCTGAAAATCTTTGTAAACTACTACAAAGAAAAGCTTCAGCTATTATTCTCGTAAAGTGAATTCACCGTGAACGACCATATCCTTCACCCTTGGTAGAGTTAGTGATTCACTAATGATTCCGGGATGAATTCATTAGTGAAGGCGCTTCACCTTAGATGATTCTCTAGTGAATTCATTAGAGAATCATTTTGTTTGCTGGGTATCCATCAACCATATATATTTATCCACATACATATGACCATATATGTACACATATTACTATAACCACATATGTATATACCCAGCAGTTAATTTCCCCTTAAACGCGGATTAGTGACAAATGTCATTGCTTGTCCCTTGAAAAATATATGGAGTTTTGTCCTAAAGACTTAGAAAATTTTTCTTCAACTCTCGCATATCCACTCTATATGATCTCTCTTTGACATTTGTTAGTGTAGTTTCGTTTGCTTAAGTCGCGAGTGCATGTTTTAATTACGTGTTTTAATTTTTATTTTAATATGTGAAAAAGTGAAATATTTATATTTAATTACATAATTTATAAGTTTTTATGTGTAAAGAAAACAAAATAGAAAAATAAATGTATTTATATAAAAAAATATGAGTTTCCTTTCCCCTATTTCATTTCAAGCAAATAAAACATTTCATTTTCAGGGTAGTGTGAACGAGAGAAAAAATATTACATTTAATATACTCCTTTTAAATATGCCAGCCTATATATAACACCGATATGCACGCACACACCCAAACGGACCGGGGACATTTCCGTACTCATTTACTATTTAAATGTCATCTGTGCGTGGAACTTATAGATTAACATTGTTCGGTGACCACTTGGTTTCCCTTTGTCACTGATCGAGGAGAAATTAACCGCTGGGTATATATCAATATCGTTATATATATGTATCACCATTAACATATATATATATATATAGCCATATGCCCAACTTCCGTTACGCGTTTTTGTACACGTTTTTGTACGCGTTTATTTACGCTTCCAATTGATTTTACTCCCGTGGTTTATAAAATTTCGTTTCTTAAGGAGTAAACTATATATATCAACATCTTTATATATATATGTATCACCATTACATTTATATATAGGTTTTGCACTCCAAATTCGTCCTTTTGCATTCCAAAATCGTCCTTCTCCATTTCAAAATCGTCTTTTTACATTTCAAAATTGTCCTTTTTCATTTCAAAATCGTCTTTTCATTTCAATTTCGTCTTTTTCAATTTCAATTTCAATTTCGTCTTTTTTCATTTCAATTTCGTCTTTTTTCATTTCAAAATCGTCTTTCCAAGAAAAATTTCTTTTTAACAAATTTTAATTACTTTATTTATATATTTATTTAAATCTAGTTACAAAGCATGACATATATATATGTATATGTATATAAATAGTGTATATATTATAAATTAATATATTGATTTTCCCGCTACAGCTAATGGAAGCTTCATTGTCATGTCCAAATAATAATTACTAAAATCGGCTGGTGTGATGGTTGCTATCGACGACTGAATCACATTTACCAGATTTTGATGACATCCTGGATCCGATAGAAAATTCCTCGCACACAACTTTGTTTTTGAAAATACTTTTTCAATCGGATTCAGCATTGGCAAGTATTGCGAAAGATAAACAATTGTGTGCGTTGTTCCTGTTACTATATCTCGCACCTCTTGCGTCTTATGTATAGCTGCGTTGTCTAGTACTAACCAGGCATGGTTGATGCTTTTTTCCTCCAATTTTTGCAGCAATTACTCAAGGAACTCCTTAAAAATATTCGCATTTACTGCTGAATTCACTAAAATTTTTGTATTCATGATTCCATCCAGGTTCATTGCTGCGATTAGAGAAACATTACGTCCTCTTATAGCTGGAACTGTTATGTGTGCCGCAGTGTTGACTTTGGACCTGGCCTTATTCCTTCTCAAATGGTAGTTGAATCCAGTTTCATCTATAAAGATGATCCTCTCCTTAATTTGAGGTGAATCTGTCGAGAATTTCAATGCATACTCTTTACGTTTTTGTATGGTGTCCGTAGAGTTCATGCGATCCAAATTCTTACTTGCATTCTTCACCGTAATTTTCAAAGCTTTAAGTCCATTACTTACTGAAGAAGTGCACAGATTGATGTGAGTTTTTTCGAAAATTTTCTTCTTAATGCTGTCCAGTGTGATGCAAGGATTTTCTTCAACCATTTCTTCGATGCTGTCTAATATCTCCGGTGTCATTTTCACGTTCCCCCTTCCACCACGTGTTCCATTTGAAATTTTACAGCCATCTTTTTGATATCTTTGTAAAAAAGATTTTGCTGTGCTTATGTTCATCCCCGCTATTGCAGCTGCTTCGATAATCGTATTTCCTTCTTCAAAGCATTTTATGAAGATTTTCCTTTGATCTGTACTTGTGCTTGTGTACTTACGTACCTCTGCTTGCTGCTGATCCAAAATACTACTTTCATTCATATTCATACTTTTACGCTCAAATGAAACTAAAGTAAACTGAAAATGCACTGGGTATTTATACCTTCTAATTATATATACATAGATCCACTACTCTTTAAATTGTATATATATGTATGTATATAATATTATATGTAATTATATCGTAAACACTCCTAATAAGATTAAGTCATTAGGACCTAGTAAGAAAAATGAGATCTTGTCATAAATGCATTTTATTTATACTAGCTAACACTAGGATAATGAAGTTACACATTTTTCATCGGTAAACACTTTTAATAGTAAGGATTATACTATTTTTGTTATGTCTTGTAACTAGATTTAAATAAATATATAAATAAAGTAATTAAAATTTGTCAAAAAGAAAGTTTTCTTGGAAAGACGATTTTGAAATGAAAAAAGACGAAATTGAAATGAAAAAAGATGCAATTGAAATTGAAAAAGACGAAATTGAAATGGAAAAAGACGATTTTGAAATGAAAAAGGACAATTTTGAAATGTAAAAAGACGATTTTGAAATGGAGAAGGACGATTTTGAAATGCAAAAGGACGAATTTGGAGTGCAAAACCTATATATATATATATATATATATATATACCAACACACACACATATATATATAAATATATATCCATCAACCATATATATATATATATATATATAACTATAACCATATATATATATAGCCGTATGCCGAACTTCCTTTACGCGTTTATTTACGCTTCCAATTGATTTTACTCCCGTGGTTTATAAAATTTCATTTCTTAAGGAGTAAACTTCAAAAACATTTCGTAAAAGAATTAAAAATTAAGCTATTTCAAAAATACTTATTAGGTGTACGAAGACTTTTTACACTCACGTATACTTGTATGTAGATAAAATGAAAAATAATGGAACCAAAAGTATTGATGAGGACATCAATCTTAAGGTGCAAACACAATGAACGCGGCGCGCACGTGGAATGCGTTTTCATTCAGAATTACGAAATTCAGCTATATAAGATCCCATAGCTGTGACAGCTGTCACCGCTTGCCCGCCGCGAACCGCGTTCATTGTGTTTGGGCCTTTAAGGTGCCAACACAATGAATGCGGCGCGCAAGTGGAACGCGTTTTCATTCAGAATTACGAAATTTAGCTATATAAGATCCCATAGATGTGACAGCTGTCAAGGTGCAAACACAATGACCGCGGCGCGCAAGTGGAACGCGTTTTCATTCAGAATTACGAAATTCAGCTATATAAGATCCCATAGCTGTGACAGCTGCCACCGCTTGCGCGCCGCGAACCGCGTTCATTGTGTTTGGGCCTTCACCGCTTGCGCGCCGCGAACCGTGTTCATTGTGTTTCGGCCTTTAAGGTTGGCGGTGTTACATGTAATGATGAAATGCAGCTAAATATTATCAATAAATGGCTAACATAAAATAAATTTTCAAGAAATCATTTATAGTTATAGTACCTTCCGTTGCTTAAATACTGAGTATGGTCGAATCATCAAAAACGTTCCGATAAATCGATGGCTCATTTATTAATTCTTTAAGGTTAAAGGAATGCCTTTCACTACTACTTTTTTTTGCTTCTTATCGTTAATCAAATTTTACTGCTTAATGTAAAGGCTTCGCATTTTCATTAGAAATCATTACTATTAAAGATATTTTGACTCCCCTAATTCCAGCCATATATTTTTGTTCGTTTTATCACTAGTAAAAGTTCACTCTGTAAATGTAAACCATCAGCCGAAATGCCTCACCTATAAAATTTATTAAAAGACGCCACTCCAAAGAGCTTAGACGTTTGTTGATATTGGCTCGCTATTATTGTGCTTTTTGTAAATATTTTCCGCTATTGTCTAAATTTTATTGAATTTGTAAGTGCTTCAGTGTTTTACCATACTTAATTTAAACATAAAATATATAAGCAACTAATTTAATGGGGAAAAATTATCTGTGATAAGAGTGAAAGTGTACCATTTTAATATAAGTGTTAAGCTAATCAGACATTAGAAAATTTAACTACATAACAATTTGAAATTTGTTTAATTAGAAAATTAATATTAAAAAAAACTAAAATAGGAAAAAGAAATGATGTCATTAAACATAATATAGTTCCAATGAATTTGAAATCCATGACCTCATTCTGAGAAGAAGAAAATAGAATCTTCTAATTTAAATTTTACGTGAATTTGCATTTTTGTATTACTTGCTTTTGGTTCGGTTTTGATTACGTTCGGTTTCAGGTTATATTTTCATATTTCATTCATAACATAGTTGTTTATAGCTGATTCAGTATTTTGAGGGGCAATTAAATGCTTTCACCTTGGCAAAACTAACTTAACTCGTTTTTTTTGCCGCCAATGTTGTGGTTTATTAACACATTACAGTCCGTGTGCACATATTTGTGCGTTTCATAAAACTTAAAGTAAAGTCCGTGTGCACATATTTGTGCGCTTCATAGAACTTAATGTAAAGTCCGTGTGCACATATTTGTGCGTTTCATATAAAACTCACTTAGTAAAGCTCGTGTTCACATATTTGCGCTTTACTTGTAGTTGTTACTACTTCATATGTAGTAAATATATATTTACAATATTTCTGTACAATATGTTTCGCGATTGTCTAAGTAGGTATTTATTTATTTGAATTTTTGGAGACTAGAATAATTTTTATTTAGATAAAGTCAAATTAGTGAAAAAAACATTTAAATGGATGAAATAGAAGAAAATTTTGAAGATAGCTTTTCAGATATTCCTAGTGATTGTGAAGACTACAGTAGTGATGAATCTTCGTTATTTGAATTTTCACAGCGAAGGGGTCGTGTAATGCGCCTGCCAGATTCAAGTGATTCAGAAGACGATATATCAAATTCGAATCAAGATTGGTTAGAGACTGATAGGCCAAGAAAAATACGCAATTTTGAAGTTGTTGCCGGTTTAAATGTGTTTCCAGAAAATCCAGAAAATGTAGAAGATATTACATCACTATATATTGGTAACGATCTTTTTGATATAATTTGTGAAGAAACAAATAAATATCATGAGAAAACCCAATATAAATACAAGAGATTAGCACATACTGCACCGTGGTATAACGTCACCAGAAATGAGCTCAAAAAATGGTTTGGTTTAATAATTTTGATGGGATTAGTAAAAAAAAATTCTATAAATGAATACTGGTGTACGAATCATCTTATAGAAACTCCAATTTTCCGGAAAACTATGAGCCGTAATAGATTCAAGGATATATTAGCTTTTCTTCATTTTTCAGATAATGAAAATATTTCACAAAATTTGAATAGGCTTATAAAGATCCAAAATATTATAGAGTACTTCAGAAAAAAATTTAAAGACGTTTATACTCCTACGCAAAACTTGTCTTTGGATGAGGGTATGATTCCATGGCGTGGGCGGCTGAATTTCAGAGTATATAATCCTATGAAAATAATAAAATATGGGATTTTGAATAGAATGGTATGTGAATCTAAAACGGGATATATTTGTAACTTCAAACTCTATTCGGGTGTAGGGTGTAATTTACGAAATACCGTAACTGAAGTGTTGGCTCCTTATTTGAATAAGTGGTACAACATATATGCTGACAATTTTTACAATAGCGTTGAATTGGCAAAACATCTTTATACTTCAAAAACCAGAATTTGTGGGACAATTAGAGCAAACCGAGGATTACCTGCTGTGCTTAAAAATATAAAACTACTGCAAAATCAACATATTTTTCGCCGGAGTGGACCAATACTTTTACAGCTGTGGAAAGCTAAAAAAAATAAGGTAGTGAGGATGATTTCAACAATTCATCAAGCCGAGATTTGCGATACGGGGAAAAAAGATAGAAAAACGGGTTTGCCGATTTTCAAACCAAAATGTATAATAGAATATAATAATTTCATGAGTGGTGTTGACCTTGCTGATCAGTATCTTTCTTATTATCCAATTTTCAAAAAAACAAAAAAATGGACAAAGAAAGTTGTTATGTATTTATTTAATTGTGCATTTCTAAATTCTTTCATAGTTTATCAGAATCTAAATCCAGGAAACAAAACAAAATTTAAAGATTTTTTGCTTAAACTCGCAGAAGCGTGGCTAACAAATAGCAAATCTGATACTGAAGAGTCTATGGCAAGTGATGAAACAAATACAACTTTTAGTAGAACACCACGTTTAGATTCGGAAATGCGACTTGTAGGTTCTTTTAAACAACATGCGGCGATTAAAATTTATAGCGAAAACGCCAAAAAGCTAACTAGGAGAAATTGTCGTGTGTGCTCAGCACATAAAATAAGGAAAACTTGTGCATATATGTGCAAAACTTGTAAAGTTCCATTACATTTAGGAGACTGTTTCCAAAATTATCATTCTAAGAAAGAATATTGAATGTAGAATTATTTAATTGTAGTTCGTTTAAATAAAAAAATCGTTCCTATACTTATTTATTTATTTATTTTTTTTTTTTATTATTGAGAGATGGAAACTAGCTCTTTCCCAAAATAGTTCATATTAGAATTGTTTCTTTTATTTTCTTTGTTTAAATAAACAGTAAGTCGACTTAAGTGGTGACTTAAGTTTTGGCACTTAAGCGGAAACATATGGCTTACAACTCCGGTTTGCAAAAAAAACCACTAGAAACCATTTTAAACCCTTAAATAAATTTTTTTTATGCCCGGTCCCAAACATATTTTTTTTATATTTTACCTCGGTCCCAGGGGCTGGTTGATATTGTTTGTCCGCGGACTGTAATGTGTTAATATGGAAGGTGATGTCATTGGTTTTTATTTATACGCAGGGCTATATGTACTCGGATGACGTAATATATACACACAATATATTTTGTTAGTCATGATAAATATTTGGGTGTAGAATTTTGAGGATAAAATATTATAAAGATAAAAATTAAACAAACAAACGTTTTTTTTATTGATGTTCATTCGGAAACGGTTGTGGGTATTTTATATTTTATTTTAAGACTAACATATCTTGAAAAGTTCAAACTCCTTCGATTGAGTTTTGGTTAGGGAGATAAATAAAAATAAACCATATTTTTATGATTTCCCACGTAAAGACGCTTTGAATAAAAATTGAAAATTTTAGTTAATTATATATATATATTAATTTTGAAGTTTTAAATTTATTTTAAAGTAGCACTTTCAAGATGGTAGCTTTTTTTTATGAGGAAGTATATAATCAAACTAATAGATCCAATTTGACGTACATTAGGCAGGCGTCAGATGAAGCAAACTAAGGCTGCCTGCAGAGTGCCAGCTTACAGACGAGCTGACACCTATTCCCATTGCGATAGTCTAATCTTTTGTAGGCTTGCACTCTGAACACTTTGAGCATATCCTATTGATTTACTCATAACGACTTTATAGTCTTCGGTATCGGAATCGGGGTCAGCTCGGCTCCAAGCCAGCACTCTGCAGGCAGCCTAAGAATTAGGGAATTGTCTGATGCCGTAAACTACAAATATGAACACCGGCAGGAACGTGTTAAATATTCTGCATCATAACAAAAAACAGATAGGGTTCCTTGATAAAATGCCCAAATCATTATTGTCAAATCACAAAGAAAGTTCTAGGAAAAGAATTTTTCTCAACTTTTTATTCTGCTAAGAATGCAGAATAGAAGTGTTTAGTTCTAGTTAGAAATTATTCTGTTTCGTGAACTAAAAATCGTGTTAATGCATTTTTCTAGGAATCATAAAATCATATTCTCAAATTTTTGTTTTTGCAGAAATAAAATCGTAATACTATATCCTGGCATGCTCTCTGCAAACTACTAAAGTCAGTCTGATGACCAAAGCACGGCTTGGTATTTTGTTTTTGTAGAAATAAAAGCGTAATACTCTATCCTGGCATGCTCTCTGCCAACTACTAAAGTCAGTTTGTGACCAAAAACGGCTTGGTATTAATGGTTTTTATAACATTCGAAGTATTTTATGTAATTGGAAAATTGTGAATTTGTTTTTAATTGATCTTATTATCGGTAACTTAAAATGTAAATTTCATTCAATAGATACACATTAAGCTTTTAAGTTGTTTAAAATATTTCAATACTTCAGAAAAAATATATTTGCGTAAATAAATTCATAAAACAGTAAGTTTTTCATTTTCAATTTCAGACTTTTCTAAACAATCATTAAAATGTCCCATTCAGTTACTATAACTCGAACAACAACAACAACTGGAACATCTGCCTTAATCGTTAACACTGGCTATATAAAAACCAAAGCAGGTCTTCTAAAACTCTTGCAGCTGGTGAGTACATGGTTTCTTTAAGTTGTCGCCAACACGATATATCTATATCTGGCCTTTTTTAGAGATATGATGAAACTAAACTCTTTGAAATATTTAAAATATTGATGACAACATTCTATAAAACTTTTGTACAGAATTATCAAATAATAACAATAATAATAATAATGTTTGATAGTGATTTCAAAGTGAATATACTGAATTGGGTATAATTTCATACTGAATGTACTGAAAAGTTTGTAACTTTAATACTGATTTGATACTGGTAGTGTTGAATCGTGACTTATCTAAACCTTTCAGTATCAATTCAGTACGAATTTTGAACATAAAATTATATGTAAAGGATTATACTGATTTGAGTATAAAGTAGCAGATGATGAACAGTATGAAATCATCATCAAATATTTCGACTCGGGTATACCCGATTCAGTATACCCAATTCAATCAGGCTCGTTACAGAATGTCGTTTCATGAAAAGTGTGTTTAAAGTTTTAAACTCTGGAAAAGGTATGAGTTGAGATTTAAACGCCAATAACTACGAGAGTTTTGTATCGATTAATTTGAAATTTTGACACAAACTTCTTAGAATTTATTTAATAAGGAAACGCAATAAAAAATTTCAATTTTTGAGCAGTGTTATTCCTAGCAACTGGTAGTGTCTAAGTGACTTTTAGGCTTGCGATTTTTCGATGCAATACACTTATGCGACAAGTGTTGATCAATCTCGTATAAATGAGAAAAATCGCTTAATGCTTAAATTCACACAAGTTTTTAAATTTGTACAAACTTTTTTGTGAATAACACTCATTGAATTTTGGCTAAAGATTGGGAAATGTATCTCTCTTTCAGAATTATATACCAAGCTTGTATTCTGATGATTAATTTTTGATTATTTAATATAATAATAACTTTTAGCTTCCGCTAGTTAATTCCTCACTATGAGTGTGAAAATTTTATAAGAACGTATACTGGAAATATTTTAGCATTTATTTTTTTTTTATTGGAAAGTCTACAGAATACGATGAAGTTATTAAAAGTTCACCAGAGTAATATTCATCTTAATAAACTGAAAATTTATAGCTTTTACGCTCGGTTTCACAGTTCGTACTTAACTTTTTGCTCAGCTGAGTTTCTTACGCCCGGTTTCACAGTTCATACTTAAGTGCTCCTTAGCGCATCTGTCAACTTAAAAATGTCTTTAAGCAGATTTTGCGTTTCACAGTTTCTCCTTAACACGTAAGGAGCCTTAGCTTCTCCCTTAAGTTAAGTCCCCAATTTTCACGACTTAACTTTCAGAAGAGTAGAATTTGTGTCAAATTTGATGTCAAAAAAGTTACTTATTTATGTAAATAATAATTTTCAAGAATAAAAATTAAATTGACCTTAAAGCTAGTGTTAATAAATAAAAGTGCAATTTTCGTTTGATAGTGTTGTATAAGAAATGCAATATTTCGCGTATTAGTTTTAATATGTGAAAATTTTTATGCTTGGAAATTATTATTTAAATAAAGTTTTCGAAGGTATTTGACACATCATTTAGTAAAATTAACACAAATTTTGCTTTCTGATAGCACGAAGTTAAGTCTAATCAAGGGTTTAGTATGGCTGTGAAATGCAAAACCCTGGCTAAGTACGTTCTTTAGTTGACAGATGCGCTAAGAAAAACTTAGGTACGAACTGTGAAACCAGGCGTTAATAATATGTGACAACGGATTGAGCCTTGTTGGCTTAGCAATATTTTATATTTCTTTACATATTTCTTTTCATTTCAGATATTAGGTGCAGTTACTGTCGGCATTGTTGCTTACTATTATAACGGCTACCATTATTATGCAGTACCGGATTTATTCTTTTTATTAATGGCTACAGCATTTATGATTGCAACATTTTGTTTACTTGTTTCATGTTTATTTTCACTAAGTACAGGTGGAATAATTTCTAAAACAATTTATGTAAAGGTTTTGCCTTTTTTAATGCTAAAAAGGGTTTAAATAATTTTTCTTGTAGGAACTTGTTTATCATTCAATTGCTACAATTTTACTTTTAGCAGCATCTTTGGCACTCTTAATTGAAGTCAGTAGAAATAAATTCAGATCATCTGTTTATGATGCTTACATGAGCGCATCAATAATTGGATTAGTGAATGCCATTTTCTACTTGCTAAGTGCCATTTTAGCTCAGCGCTCATATCGTGGTATTTAAAAGTTAAAAGCAAACTAAATTTTTACCATAAGTACTATAAGTGTGTAATTCTAAATGATATTAAAAACCAATTTTAAATGTAAATTTTTATAAATATTTTCTAACCATGTTTATTAAATTTTTATTTATATTTTATTTGCTTGATATATTTTAAGAATGAAAACTTTTAAAAACTGTATTTTCTAAAAATATTTAAAAAAAAATAAAACAAAAAAATCTTCGAGTATAGTGCCATATTTGTTAACTAAAACACATACTATAATAATTCGAATAGTTTTCTAGTCATAATACAAATTTTTATTGTTCTCTATATAAATGTATCAAAAATTCATGTAATAAATATTTTCTATTTGGTATAAAAATAAAAAAATTTTATTATAGAATACCCACTGTTCCATATGCATGGATAGAAACAATTTATTTGTATTCATTAATAGACACAGTTTTTAATTTTGATAATGTACAATGCTTAAATTTATTTAACAAGTCTAATTTGAAATTTGGTTACAATATTTGGAGTTTCAGCAAAATAAAATAATTTAATCGTATTGAATTTAAGGTTAATATGTTATATCAAGTGATTACTTATACCCATTCTCCACCAAAGCTTATAGTCATTATTAGCCTTCCGTGCAAAAAAATCGATTCTCCACCGAAAATTGTTTGTATCAGGGAAATTTGATGGAAATTTCAAAAAAAAGTGTCATAAAAGTAAACATTGAGGTATTGACTCTGTGAAAATACACAAAATAATTTCAATGTGCTTACTCGCAAAACTAGTATTAAACTAACTTCTAAATATTATATTAAAAATAACCTGAAAAAAAATTAATTATTTTAAAATACATAAAATAATTTAAAAATACTTATCAAAATACCACCATTTAATTCCTGTTTGACACATAAATAGGGGAATTTTTTATGTTGGACAACCTGCTAATTCATAATAGATGGCAAAATTTCCTTTATGCAGCCCTTCAAAGGCTGTATTTTATACAAGATTGCGACATGCTTAATACGGGAGTTTTACCCATTTCTCCATACAAAATTTCCGTCGTTGTATTGTAATGATGAGTATAAGTTTCGGTGGAGAGTGGGTATTAGATTTAGTTCGATTTAATTAATTTACAGAAAGGATTTGTTCACGAGTATCGAGTTGTTTTTTGACATCCGTCCACGAGTCTCAATTAGCTGTCATCATTTTGGCACTGCCCTATGTGCCTCCAGTTGCGATGCCTATATCTCACGCAGACGTGACACTGATGTACAATATTGCGAATAATATTTCTAGCTGGAATTATCCAAAATTCTTCACGTAATAAAGTGAAAAGTTCCGTGATACTGGCGTGGCAATATTTCTCGTGGTAATATTTCACAATCAATTCTGATAAATTATTGTCTTTGGGTAAAATTATCTGTGGTTTTGCATTGTATGATAGCTGTGACTGCTGAAGTCGATCTCCAACTCTTAGCACGCTGTTAGCATCGATAAAAGGTCGAAGGCTGTTCAGGCTACTGCTGGTTGGGAGTTGCTTATGATTGCAAAGGAGTGCAATCTCCTTACTGAACGTAACTGCCTGAACCTGTCTGAAGCATCGTATTTTGGCAAGATTTAGCTCTGCGCATGTGAGGGTGCCATGAATAACAGAAGAACTCCTCTTCAATCCATTATTAACTAACCTGATACAATATGCTAACACTCGAAAAAGCTCGATCCAACTTGAATATTTCAAGATCAACGACCAAAGTATATTCGCATCACATATCTTAGTAAATGATTGAATGCATGTGGTTCGCTCCTCGGGTATTACCAACTGATGATGATGATATTAGGCATCTGAAGCACAATCAGCTGGGTTGTGGCTCGATGATAGATGTCTTCAACAAGGCCGAGGAAGTGTGCTTACAATTCCTGAAGTACGATTTGCTACAAAAGTATTCCACTTACAGGGTTGAGTCACCAACCAATGTAGTACGATCTCGGAGTTTGTCCAAGCGAATATCTTATGATGAATCTTGAGGTTGGCATTCAATACCCTTTCGAAAAGCTTTGCTAACAGTAAACCTCCGCTAACTCGAGTCGAGCTATAGAAACCTGTTTTAAAGGCACTACTTTGCTTTTAGCTACAACTAGATGAATAGTGTAACCACCACTGGTTGATTTTGACTTAGCATATATGACGGCACCCTAGGCCTTCTCCGATGCATCCGAAAACCCATGCAATTCCAGTATTGAGCTCGAGAAACCTATCCACCGAGATATCTTTAACTGATCTATACTAGGTAGTTCTTGTTGAATTTCCTGCCATTGTTTCGCTAGTGCATAAGGTACAAGATCATCCCAATCTAGTTTTTGAAGTCATAGTGATTGAAATAGTATTTTTATTAATATCGTTACTGGTGTAAAAAATACGAGACGCTTCTGATAAAAGTTTCCTTTTAGTTGTTGCGTGGCCGGCGGTGGTAACGATCGAAAACGAAAACATGTCCACTGCAGGAGACAATTGTAGGCCCAAAGTTTGAACCACCTGATTGTTATCGCTGAATTCCCTCTCGGTAATTCCACGATGTTTCTCTGGTACTGACGACAATAACTTTTGACAGTTACTGCTCCATTTACGAAGTTGAAATCCAGCCTCAGAAGAAAACATTTTCAGCTCAGTTTGTCAACAGCTGTCATCAGTGAATGACGTCTAACCAAATTTATCAAGAGACTTAATTTAATTAATCATGTATTAAATAAAAATAATATCAGTTATCTATTCGAACACTTCATAATAATTGTTTTTCTGAACCGAAATTATATATATTTTTAAGAAAAAGAAAATGTTCTTTGAAATAAAATAAAATTTAAACCAGTGAATGTGAAACAGTAATTTCACTTCACTTCAGTAAATTTCAGTAAATTTACCACAGAAATTTCATCAGTAAATAGAAATTTACTGAAGAGTCATATGGCAGTACGCAGGGGAATTCTTATCTATTTTAAAACAACGAAACTTCCTAGTCATTCTGACAGTAGTGAAAGCTTTTTGTGAGGTTAAGCCTGCATAGAAATTTCGTTAAAAGGTAAGAGTTTAATATATTACTTATAGTGATTATATTGTACTTATTTGCAGTTTGAAAAGTGAAAAAATTTCTATACGATGGAAAGTAAAAAGGTCATCATTTCATCAAAAAAGATGAAATCCATTTTATGAACAGCTTTTTCTGGTGACATTACTAATGCGCTTAAAATTCTTGTTTTTTCTTGTTCTTCTTCTACATAATCTACATAATCATAATTCAACTTTGTTAGAAGTAATTTTATGAGCTTTTTAATGTATATATACTGCGGAATTTTTTTTACTGTTAAAGGTTCTTTTACCTTTAATTGTCTTTAGATGCACTAGTTATTCAAATACAAAAAAAGGTTCAATTGCACAATAATACGTAAAGATATATTTTGTTATTTTTATTAACACAAAAAAAAGAACAATTCTTATAATAAATTTACACAAAACTAATTAAACTTAAGTTGAATGATTGTGACCAGGCTTTTAGCCGAGACACCTTGAAGATCTGCTTGAGGCGATTGCACCCTAACAGAATTATAATATAGATTTTGTATGTTGTTGATCATGCGGTCTCTGCCAGAATGACCAGAATGTCGAACCCCTTTACTTTATATAGACTTTGTGTGAGAACAAATATTTCTTATCTTGACCAGACACACAACTACTTTTCTTACGCGACAAATTCTTGCTATAATGTTTCCGGGCTAATGTAATTAAAATCAAAAGTAAATTAAACGTAAACACATTGTGCTGATATGACGAGATCGTATTTTATCGCGTAAACAAAACAGTTGTGTGTTTATGCTGTGACAAATATAAAAGACATTGTGATACATTGTATTAAATTACAATATGCCACAATGTAGTTCAAGATATATATATGTAAAATAAAGTAAAAGGTAAGGGATTCAACATTCTCGCCCACTGCTGAATGTATATTCAGTTGATTTTTATACGAGGAATTCTGTTTCGAAACGGGATGACTCGTTTTTACTGGTGGTTGGATCCTGTCTGGCGATTGTGGGCCTTTCATTAGATGATTTTCCACATAGGTGTTGTCGAGCCTTCCAGAATATAAAGGTTATAATTAGTGCTATTAGCGCTAATGATCCATATCCGACTATGAATTGGTGTGTATCATGCACTGTGTATTGTTCCCTTGATTGCACCTTAAGCTGATCTATACGGTTTTTTAACTTTAGTAGTTCTTCCCTGGTTGAATTATAAGTTGCGTTATCGTTGCCATTATTTTTGTTTTCAACTGCTTGCATTGTATTGAATTCTATCGGTAAAGTCAAGTTGCTCGCAGGTGTAAATGATATTCGACTGTGTGAAGGGTACGTGTGGTGTCCCTGAATAATAAATGCTGATTGTTTAATTAAGCATTTACTATTTAATTCCAGAATTCCTGTTTCGGTCAGTGTAACATGGGTTATGTTGTTTTCACAAATCAGATCCATCGTGGTTGTTGTTGACATAGCGTAGAGCCATTGGTTTGGGCTGCAAAGTTGAACCCAATGGGGTCCATTATTCATTTTGATTGTATTATAGGCGTCTGGGTGTTGAATGTGGTTGAGCAACTCCATTTCGCAGCTGCTTGATGTGGAGCTTCGTCACAGTGTTATGTAACCCAAATTCCTTTGTTTGCCTCCAACTAAAATCAGAATTACTGGATGCCAGTTTCTTCAAGTCAAAGTTTTTACTCTAAAGAAATGTGGCAGCTGTGATGTCAAAAGATACCGATCCCTACTTCAGGACATTAGGGCTTCAACCTCAAGACTAGTTTGATTTTGAGACGTTTGAATGACTTAAGGTCGTTTACCAAATTCAATCTTCAAGTAAAACTTTTCCTGAAATTTAACCTTCGAACAAAGTTTTTACTGGAATCCAAAGTTAAATGTTAATTTTCTAATTCCAGAAAATACCTGAAAGTTTTCTAAATCCGGAAATTTAAAAAAATATTCCAAGTTCAGAAATTCAAGAAAATATTCTAAGTCCAGAAATTCAAGAAAATATTCTAAGTCCAGAAATTCAAGAAAATATTCTAAGTCCAGAAATTCAAGAAAATATTCTAAGTCTAAGCTTAAAAACTTATTCGATTTTTCTAAGTCCCAGTTTAAAAACTTATAATTAGTTTGCCTTGTAGGGCATTAATATGGTGGCTAAAAAGCCGAGATTTTCTTAAGTGTAAAATTAAAAAAAAATGTTTTTCCTCTGCTTGCCAGTTGGGGCAATTTTTTTATTTCTAAAATTTTTTTTTTTTAAGAGTTAAAGCAACTTACCTGCCTAGGTACGGCGTGGTAATTCGCTCAGAAAAACTCACAGACTGACTATTAAACTAAATTGTTCTTAATTTATAGGACAATTTCTCACATTTTTTTTTTGGTAAGTTTATTTTTTGTTTCTCGTTGATTTGCTAATTTGACAATTTAATAATTTTAAATTAAATTGTCAATTACACATTTCTTTCAGTGAAAGTTCATTGATTCACCTGAACTAAAAAGTAAACCAAAGAGACTTTCATTAAATTCTCTTATTAATATATTAATAGTTCTTAATAATTTAGAGCTTTTTCTCATCTTAATTTGTTCGACCACGCCTTTTTATTTAAGTATTAATGGTCAAATTCGCATTTTCTTTTGTTCTTTAAAATTATTATTATTTTCTTTACTTAACTTATTCTAAAAAGAGACCACGCCTTATTTTTACTTAAATTATTAAATATGTATTGGTGGCCGTACTGAATAAATTCTTTTACTTTTATTATTATTTATTTTTCAAGATGGCCGAATTTCTAAATAAATTTAAAATTAATTGATAATTAATTTTTTATTTAAAATAATTTTATTTTTAAAAATAATAACTTACTCTATCTAGGGACCCTTAACATTCCTCCCCACTTAATTAAAACATTTTTTCGGGGGAAAAATGTTTTGTTTTTTTTGTTTTTTTTTTTTTTTGAAGAGAAAAATTAAAACCACACTTCTTTTTTTTTTTTTTTTTTTGTTTAAATTTATTACTACTCCTTTTCCCTTTATATAAAAAAAATATTAACTAGTATATTATCCCTCTTAATTACTATACAAAATAAATTCAATAATATGGTATACAATGTTTTCATCCCTTTTAAAAAGTAAAAATAAATAAAATAAATCACCTAAATGAATACAATAGAATATACCCTTTTATTTTACCCCCCTTAATTATTATATAAAATAAAATCAATAATGTAACATACAATATTCTCATCCCTTAAAAAAAAATTAAATGAATAAAAGAAATAAAATAATTTGTTTGACATCTTAATAGTAATTGTAGGTATCCTGCTAGTTTTTTGGTACTGCATATGTAGGTTTCGGTTCTGAATTTGATACTAGAAATGATTCTGGCTGATATGTCGTTACACACACACATGAAATTGGGACAACACTAGGTTATTGATTCCCTACCGATTGCGTGGCACAGGAGTTTGATATTTTGTTCCTGTTTTTGTGCCGTTCTCGTTCTCCTTCTAGTTGTTTGACTTGCTTAATTAAACTTCGTTTGATTTCGGGGTCATCTGTAATCCTTATCACTCGATGCAAGTTTGCCAGTTCCCAACGGATTTTGGCAGTTACGCCTCCACGCGGCTTTTTGGCCTTTGGTTTTTGTTGAATCGGTGCTGGTTGTATTACTCTTTTTCCTTTTTGTCTACTCCTGTATTCCTCCAGACTTATCGGTCTGGGACCTGCTAGTGGATTTTCCTTTAGTTCTTTATTGAGTTCCTGTCGTTGCTTCTCCAGGAACTCTTGGTATGTTAATCGTCGTTGATTGGGTGTTGTTGGGGCTGTTAGGCCTAACTTCTGGTGTTCTTTTAGTAAGTAATAGGGTGTTTGCCCAGTCGACATGTTTCTTGAACAGAAAAAACTCGTTTATTTATTTTATCAGTTTTTTCAGATTAGTAGTTAAGGTGAAGTCGGTAGAATTAATTCAATAAGAAAAGAGAAAGTAATTAGCGATGGTGTCCCAATTTTTATTGTCCACAAGTTTAGTAAAGTTTGTGTACATGGTTTGGATTTTATTCTTTAATACTTCTGCATTCAGGGTTATGATCGGTTGCTCCTTCCGTGTTTGGTGTAGGCATTTCTCGTTGATTAAAAATAAAAGGTTTGCCTTGTGGGGCAATATAAGAAAGTGGCCAGTTTGCCGATATGTTAGTAAAATATACAAAATACAAAAAATACAAAAAAAAATAATACAATGTTTACCTAGCGTGGTCCTTGTTTTTTGTTCAATTAACGAATTATTTATTTAATAATTTGTAAAGATAAACTTAATGTTCAACACAAAAAGAAACTTATTGATCAATCACTGACCGAATAATTATATTTTTTATTTACACAAAGAATTAGATAATTAATGTTTAAAATTTGATTTTTTTTTTATTTGTTATTTTTTATTCAATAATATATTCGATAAAAAAAAAAAAATAAAATAAATAATAATTTAACTAAAGTGGAATTAATCAACTAATGCTGCCGCACTTGTAAAATAATTGATATTTACTGAATTACTTCAGTTAAAGTATTATTCTTTTGGATAGGTTGTGTTCCCAAAATTAATGCTAAAAAATCAATTTTATCAATAACCTACATTTTACAGTGCAATGAAACATAAAGAAAGTAATAGCAATTCTGCTGACGTTAAGTGTTATAGAATCAAATATAATATAATAAATATATGCATATATATATGTATATATCCGTCACAAGTAAAATAAAAGCAAAATTCCTGACTCCATCCATAAGATGCCAAGTCAGGGTAATCTAAACAAAGTAGTAATTTTTAAATAATAATCTTTGAAAAATAAAACCGAATTTCCTGACTCCATCCATAAGATGCCAAGTCAGGGTAATTTAAAAACATATAATTCATATTATTATAAAAACAAACAAATTCTTCGAAAACTATTACTTTTGTTTATGCCTCAAGTGTTGGCTATTCAAATTACACTCGAGACATAAACAAATAAGAAAATAAAACATTATATTTATGATCTCGTCAATAAATGAGATCGTGGGAACACCCACATACAAGAGGGTAGTAATAGAATTTTCTTTTGACAAAAAATATTAGTCGGTTACTAGATCTCGATTCGGGAAGTCCTCTCGAAAATTAATTTTTGAATATATAAATATATATAAAGTTAAATAAAATAAAAAGTTTAGATGAATACTGTTTTGTCGAATACAAGTAAAAATAAAAGAAATTAAACGAGTACTGTTTTATTAAATATATATATAGTTAAATAAAAATTATAAAGTTTAAATGAATATTGTATTTTTTTGATTATTATAAAATTAAATTTGCTAAATAAAAAAATGAAAACATTGTTTTATTTATCAAACATATAATTGGCGCAGTCGGTAGGATATGTCAAGTGTATTTAACATTTTATTGAATACGCGTACTTTTCATTGTTTTGTGACATAACAACCAAATCAAATCATAGTGCATCAAAAGAATTGATCAACTGTGACTCATAATTACATCCTCATCAACCATCATCGGTTTGCAGACATTTCTTCCGGAGAACGAAAAGAAATACCAAAACCAAACAGTTTGGAGGAACCTGGACTTCAGAAGATCAACAGAAGTGACCAACTGATAGTCCTCATCAAGAAAACAACAATTCATTAAAGTAAATATCTAGTAATTAGGTACAAATTTCCACAAAATTTTTTTTTTCTCTTTTTTTTCTGTAACGAAAAAGAAATAAAATACAAAAACAAAACTGTAGGTATATATATACCAAATATATTTAAATATTGCTATAAAATTTGATTTATTAGATTAATTAAATTGATTAAATTAAATATTAAACTTAATTAAAATTTAAATACATATATATATATATATATTGCGTAACTAAGAAAATTTTTTTTAATATTAACTGAAAGAAAATTCCTTTTGCATCATGAAATATTATGAATGACAAAAAAACAGAAATAAATAATATAGAAAACCTTACAGAATTGTTAAATAATATAAGTATATCCGTTGATAAAACTAATAACACTAAAAATTGTGAAGGGATTGGCTCCTTTCAAAAAGTTCACATAAGCTCTACTACACCTCCAAAAAAAATGGCACAACTCGCCTTAACTATTGACCCTCTTAAATACTTAAATAAATTACCCGAATTCACAGGATATTCTGGGGACCTACAAAACTTTATTGGTCTTATAGACAAAGTTCATCCACTGCTTTTGCGATACGATGCACTATCACAAAGCATTTTTTCAGATACCATCAAAGCAAAAATAAAGGGCAAAGCCCGTGAAATAATCGAAATAAACAGCCACTTAACATCTTGGCTAGAAATAAAGGAAGTCCTTATTAATAACTTCGGTGACAGTTCTACAATAGAAGAACTTTTCGATCAACTCAGAGGAACTACATTTAAAATCGATTGCATAAGCTTTTATAATGATATTAAAATAACACTTAGAAGATTAAACGTAAAAACCAAACTCTCTTGTGGAGACGACCTAGTAAAGGCACAAGAAACTATCACTAACAATAAATCATCAGCGCTTACCATTTTCAAAAATAAAATTCCAGAACCCATGCGCTCAATCCTCTATTGTAGAAACCCTTTAAGTTTAGAAGCAGCTATGGATATATTGTATGAATCAGGTTATGCATATCAAAACAACAATACACAAAAAATGAGCACCTATAACCAAAAACTTAATAACAGAACTCCAAATACCAATTTTGTCAAATTTTCAAATGGTAATAATGACAACTTCAACCGCAAACATGTAGCCAACCGCAAAGCCCAACCTAACTATAATTGGTATAATAACAAATACCCAGAAAATAATTCACTAGGTCATAGTACAGGTAATGAATACAATCAACGCCATAATTCGAACAATAACAAAAATTGGAATGGAGGAAATCAAAACTCATACAACAATAGGTATCAGAATAAGGTACAATTTCAGCGCTATCAGCAACCATTCATGGTTAATAGGGAACAAACCCAAGCCCGATACTTCAACAATAATGATACCAACGACCGCCCACAAAACCAATCTTGGCAAAAAAGATGGACAAACAACTATAGCAATAGCTCACATTTTGGTAACTCGAATGATACACACCAACGAAATAATCAACCTCATCCAGAACCAATGGATGTAAACACTACTGAAATTTTACAGAGTCCTACAACTCAAAATTTTCGTTCGAAAGCCTCGCTTGTCAATTACCCTATATCATAGTTAATAGCAGTACAAAACCACTCAAGTTTATAATAGATACCGGAGCAACGCATTCCATTATTAATCCAAATCTCTGTAGTCCAAAATTAATTCACTCACTTCAACAAAATATCATACTTAAAACATTAAAAGGCGAAATTCAAATTACCCAAAAAGCATTAATTCCTCTATTTCAAGAATTGGGGGACAACAATAAAAAATCTGAGTTCTATATTTACCCTTTTCACGACCAATATGATGGACTAATTGGCAATAACATTTTGATTCCTCTGAAAGCTAAGATTGATTACAAAAACCAGGTTTTAATAACAGAAGAAAAAACCACAAATATTTTATTTAAAGAAAAGGAAACTAAAGTTAATTATGTTCTCAAAGGTAATGGTTGCATTAATCTTAATATACCAGTACTTCAAAGAAATGGTTTAGCCTTTCTACAGGAACAGAAGTCCGTAGATAAAAAAATAACTATACCTGAAGGCGTTTATAATGTGCAAAACTATAAAGCTGATGTACAAGTTGAATCAAAAATCAATAGGCCTACGAAATTCACATTCAGACCGTTAGAAACGGTGGTAGTGAAGGAGGACAATTTTAATATAATACAAGAAGAACATATTTCACAAAAAATACGTACAGACCATCTAAACCAAGAGGAAAAACGAAAATTATACAAAGTTATTAAACAATTTAAAGATATATTTTATAAAGAAAACTCTGAATTATCGTTTACCAATGCCATCAAACACCGAATTCGTACTAAAGATGATGTACCAATTCACGTTAAATCGTATAGGTATCCTTACATACATAAGGAAGAAGTTGAAAATCAAATTGCAGAAATGCTGGAAAAAGGTATAATACAACCTAGCAACTCGCCTTATTCAGCACCAGTCTGGATCGTTCCAAAGAAGGAGGACGCCAGCGGTAAACAAAAATGGCGAATCGTTATCGACTACCGTAAACTGAACGATATAACAATCGATGACAAATACCCTATACCAAATATCGACGAAATTCTTAGCAAATTAGGAACTTGTCAGTATTTTACCACCCTCGATCTTGCTAAAGGCTTTCACCAGATTGAAATTGACAGGAGAGACCTCCATAAAACGGCATTTAGTGTAGAAACAGGACACTATGAATTTCTTCGTATGCCCTTTGGCCTAAAAACGGCACCCGCTACATTCCAGCGCCTAATGAATGACATCTTAAGAGACTACATCAATAAAATCTGTCTCGTGTACCTAGATGATATAATTATTTACTCCACATCCTTAGAAGAACATCTAGACTCACTTTGCAAAATTTTTACAAGACTTAGAGAAGTACACCTAGTAGTTCAGCTAGATAAATCTGAATTCCTGAAAAAGGAAACTGAATTTTTAGGGCATATTGTGACCTTAGAAGGCATACGCCCAAACCCCAAGAAAATAGAATGTGTGAAAAATTTTCCTTTACCCAAAACTTGTAAGCAAATCAAGCAATTCCTTGGCCTTACAGGCTATTACAGAAAGTTTATTAAAGATTATTCGAAAATTGCAAAACCTATAACTAAATTTTTGAAGAAAGGTCAAAAAATCAATTTAGGAGACCAACAATATAAAAATAGCTTTGAAATGCTTAAACGATTATTGATCACAGAACCAATACTAACTTATCCAAATTTCGAAAAAGTATTCACACTATCAACTGACGCAAGTCAATTTGCTTTAGGTGCTGTTTTGTCACAAGATGGTCACCCAATTTGCTACGCAAGTCGTACATTAAATGACCATGAACAAAACTACAGTACTATAGAAAAAGAACTACTAGCGATAGTTTGGGCAACAAAATATTTCCGCCCCTACTTATTCGGCAGAAAATTCATTATAGAAACCGATCACAAACCTTTGGAATGGCTGTTCTCTATAAAAGAGCCAAATTCAAAACTGGTACGATGGCGCCTAAAACTATCGGAATTCGACTATAAAATTCAGTATCGTAAAGGAACAAAAAACAAGAATGCAGATGCACTCTCTAGAATTGAAGCCAACTTTTTGCAAAAATCTACAACCCATGAGATACCTGAAAGTAAATCCTCACTCAATGTGTTTAAAACACAACTAGTTGTAAATAGAATAAATTCTGGAACGTTAAGAACCAAAAACCTTAAAATTTTCAATAAAACTAGAAAAATAATTAACGCAAAGGCAATGGACAAGGAAACGGCTATTACCATACTTAAACTGCACACCAAACCAAACTCTTTGAATGCAATTTATGTAGTAGATGAAGAATTTCTTAAAACAATTGAGGAAACTTTTCTTGAATATTTTTCCAATAGTCAATTAAAACTCATCAAATGCAACACATTATTAGAAGATATTATAGACGAAATAAAGTTGGCGGAGCTTATCGAAAAAGAACACTTAAATAACAACCATCGTGGCATCACAGAAGTATATAGTGAAATGAAACTAAAATACTTCCACCCTAAATTACATACAAAAATAACGCAGTTTATTAATAACTGTGAAATTTGCAATGTCGAGAAATATGAAAGAAAACCTATTAGGCAAAAATTTCAGATAACAGAAACCCCTGCTAGACCAAACGAAACTATTCATATAGATGTCTTCTACACATTAGAAAAAAACATCTTCCTGACTTTTATCGACAAATTTAGTAAATATGCACAGGCCATTAAATTAAACGCTAGAACCTGGACAGAATTTAAAAGAGCTATCCTTCAGTATGTATCTACAGTCGGAAAAATTGAAAAATTAATCGCCGATAACGAACTAGGATTGAAGGCACTACCCCTTAGAGAATTCTTGGATAGTGAAAATATTAAAATACACTTTACGTCTAGCAATAACCATACTTCTAACTCGGATATAGAAAGACTCCACAATACTATAAACGAACACTTAAGACTCTTAAGACACGACGACAACATAAACATCGACACAGTCGAGGAAAAAATCTTAAAAATCATATCTTTTTACAATAACTCTATACACTCTACAACAAACAAAAAACCTATGGATTTCGTTACCGGTAACGTTAAAAATGAAGAATATGCAGACATCCAGATGAAAATAAAGAACTTAAAAGAAAAACAATTAAATAAAATAAATTTAAATAGAGAGGACGTAAAAATCAAAACAGGAACAAACTATATTAAAGACCCACGTGGAGGAAAAAATCATGCAAAGTTTCGATTGATCAAAGCAGAAAAATTGGATGACAACCACATAATAGACACGAGCAATAATCTGAAATATTACAAATCACACATTAAAAGAGAAAAAAAATTTCAAAACAACGACAACCCTTCTATTAAATTGAAAAACGCTAAAACAAAAAAAAAAAAAACAAAAAATATATAAGAATAAAATAAAAATTATTTCCGTTTCAGAAAGTAATGGCAACGAAAATAATAACTTTGGTACCGGATTTAGAAAGCTTTAAAGATATTAAAGTTGCCATAGTATTCCACCAAGAGCAAATTGTAATTATTCTTCTGATACCCATATACAATGAGAAACCCATGTCCAGAATTTTGATAGAGCCAGTCCCAAACCAGGAAAATAATTCTATATTTCTAAGCGAATATTCGGTAATATTAGATAGTAAAAACAATGCTTATAGTAACAAAGTAGAAGGTAACCTTAAGAAGAACCTAAAAAATATCAATGATCAATGCATACTCAATATCTTAAAGTTTAAGGAAGCACATTGTACTATGCAAAAATTCCAAAGAATAGAAGTCAAAGAAATAATTCCGGGAATAATAATTACAAAAAATATTGAAAAAACAAACATTGTGCAAACATGTAATAATTTTCCTATAACAATTCATGGTAGTAATCTAATTAAATACGAAAATTGTAAAGTAGAAATAAACAATTGCTCTTTTGAAAACTATTATTCTAAAATAAAAGACATCGTAATTTTACCTCATTTTTTGACCAAAGTCATTGAAAATGGAACTTTAAGTACATTAAAACTAGAAGTAATACATATTAAAGAAATAAACAATAATAGAAAAAGATTAAATGAAATAGAAGCGAAAAAAAAACTCGACTCATGTTATAAGTATCTCTATAAATTTCACTATTTTATTAATTTTAGCAATTTCAATATATATCATTAAGAAAATTGTAAAAACAAAAAAACAGAAAATAAATGATAAAAACACCTCGACGGAGTCTCGGACTAACGGGGGGGGTGTTATAGAATCAAATATAATATAATAAATATATGCATATATATATGTATATATCCGTCACAAGTAAAATAAAAGCAAAATTCCTGACTCCATCCATAAGATGCCAAGTCAGGGTAATCTAAACAAAGTAGTAATTTTTAAATAATAATCTTTGAAAAATAAAACCGAATTTCCTGACTCCATCCATAAGATGCCAAGTCAGGGTAATTTAAAAACATATAATTCATATTATTATAAAAACAAACAAATTCTTCGAAAACTATTACTTTTGTTTATGCCTCAAGTGTTGGCTATTCAAATTACACTCGAGACATAAACAAATAAGAAAATAAAACATTATATTTATGATCTCGTCAATAAATGAGATCGTGGGAACACCCACATACAAGAGGGTAGTAATAGAATTTTCTTTTGACAAAAAATATTAGTCGGTTACTAGATCTCGATTCGGGAAGTCCTCTCGAAAATTAATTTTTGAATATATAAATATATATAAAGTTAAATAAAATAAAAAGTTTAGATGAATACTGTTTTGTCGAATACAAGTAAAAATAAAAGAAATTAAACGAGTACTGTTTTATTAAATATATATATAGTTAAATAAAAATTATAAAGTTTAAATGAATATTGTATTTTTTTGATTATTATAAAATTAAATTTGCTAAATAAAAAAATGAAAACATTGTTTTATTTATCAAACATATAATTGTTAAGTTCATTTTTTTGTTTTTTTTTTTTTATATATATGAAGTGTTTACTTATATGGTTATGGAGACTCAAAGTACAAACCAAGAAGGTTTTGAAGGTTACCGTGGATTTAACATTAATGTTAATACCGAAGATCAATTTAATAGTCTTCTAAAAATGCAAATTGATGCTGATCAAGGTAAAATAGATTTTTGGGTATTATCTAAACTTAATAAAAGTGTAACAGTTATGTTCGCAGACAGTATTTCTTATCAAAATTAATTTTTCCTCTTTTCAAATAAATACTAATGTATTACGTATAAAATAAAAACAAAATTATCAAAAATTTATTTGTTAGAATTTGATTTTTTCCTTTTTCTTAATGAAATTGAGTCACATTTTATGCAAATTATATATATATATATATATTTTTTTTTTTTTTTTTTTTTTTTTTTTTTTTTTTTTTTATCAAAGTACTTTAAAACAATATACGTTTAATGACATTTATTATTTTTTTTTTGTAAATAATTTTTGTACTTTATTGTCTTCCCTTAAATCTTTACACGGAATGATTTAGTCCGTGGACCTTTCAAACTAGGTTTATTTTCATTGTTGCTGTTCGTCCTTATTGTAGGAAGGGGTTGCATTTGTAGTTGGATCGGTGATTTATTTTTTTCTTTCCTAACACAGGTTAATATTATTTTGATGGTTAGGATAAGGAAAATTAGTAGTATTATTGTTAGTAGGATACTGTTAACGTTACTATGGGTTCTATGGGTTTCCATTTTCCGACTTAGTTCGGTTTGCATGAGATTTTTGGAAAATTCGTTTAAATCTTCACTGTGGGATTTCAAAAGATCAGAATATTTGTTAGATTCCACGATCTTTAGGGTTTCTAGGCTATCGAATTTATCCTGTAACGGGGGTGATGTGTTAAATGGAAGGTTTTTGGGTAGGTTAGTGTGAATGGTTTGAATGGATATCTCGGTGTTTGTGTTGTCGGTGTAAGGGATTTCATGAAAATTTATGGTGAAAATACATGGTTTGGTTAGCGTTAGTACTGCTGTTCCGAGGAGGGTTGTGATTTGCAGATTATTTTGGCATTGTATTCGAAGAAGTTTGGGTGCGTTGAAAATAAAGAGCCACGAATTCTTGGCTGAAAGCTTGTTTAGTATTTCTGGGTTACCCTTAATGATGCGGTGATTGCAGCTGATGCTGTTAGGATTGTTGTTAATGATATTCGAGATGCAATCCTTGACGTCAAACCCAATGTTGTTAACTTGGGTTTGCTTGCACACGTGTAAGTTGCTAAGATGGAGAGTATGTATCTGTCCACAGTCGCGGTTAAAATCTGCATAGGTATACTTTAGATAGGAATGATTTTCGTTGTTTCTAATGAGATATAGAGATTCGACATCAATTATCAAGGTGGAGTTTGATTTGAGGTTTATGGGTAGTGGATAAATGCGTTGGATTTGATGTTCGGTTGGCTCTACTAAAGGAATTTCAATTTTTATGTAAATCCTGGAATTATTTCTTAGGAATTGGACTCGGGAAAGTTGTGAAATTGTTTGGAATTCCCTTATTATTTCGTGAGTGTGGAAGTTATTCATGATTGTTGTGGTTAAATTCAGGAAAGTCACCGGATCTATTATCAATGGATGAATTTTTCCCAGGGAGAGGGCGTTAAAGATTACATATTGTTCCGTTAGGTGATTTGAGATCTGATGTAAAGTTAGTAGTATGAAGGCGATGAGTTCATTGGCATCTGTTTTTAGATGTATTAAATTAATTATTTTGTTCTGGGAGATGATTTCCTGCTGGATGCGTTTCTCTAACTCCTGTGATCGTGCTAATAACCGGTTTCCTTGTTGACTAATGTTTTTCATGGCTGATCCTAAAGTGTCGGTGGTGGATTTTACCAAGGATATTTGTTTTTGCATTAAGTGTAAACTGTCCGTGTCATGTCTTTCTAGGGTCTCAAGTCTTTCGTAAATGTTTTCACTGTCACTGCTATCCATTGTCCCGAACATGAATTTGGCTATTTTGCCACCGAAATTTATTAGACCACGTTTTTTTCGTTTATCACTGGTGAGAGTGTTTAGGCCTTGCAATTTTTTCTTAATTCCGCTGATAATGCCTCTTATTTCTTCCGTCCAGGATTGACATAGACTGTCGGCTTGGTATTCGTGGATGAGACTGCAGATTTTTTCTACGTGGGTTTCACAACTGTTGATGAATACTAGTGCTTCCTGCTCATTTATTAGTGTTCGTTGGGTAATTATTTTCCATGTTGATTTAAAGAAAATGGCTTTCCCGTTGTCCTCGAAAAAAACGGCTGTTTTGTTTAAAGGTAATATGTGCGTTTGTAGTCTTACTAATTTTAAGACGTATAAAATCATTAATCCGGATGTCCACATGTTGCCTAGGAAAAAGAAAACAATATGAAAAATGGGGGTTATTTGGTTCGATGCGTATAGGTATAGGTTCAAAAGGTTGAAATCATGTAATTTGCCGCGGCAAATAGTGTCTATTTGAAAAGGATTGGTGCTGAACGATAAGGGCTTTAGCTGGCCTGGTATTAGAAGTCATTACATAAAGACTGAAATATGGAGGCAGGGTGATTTTGTTTATTTAAACGTGCGTTACATTTTATTATCATTTATTGGATTTTCTTTTTAAAACAATAATTTTTTTTTTTTTTTTTTTTTTTAAATAATTCCCTTATTTCTGATGATAGTCCGCATAGTATTGCCGGGAATAGAACCCATTTTGACCATTTTTCTTGAAGTATTGCTTTATAAATTTCGTTCTGAGGATGTCAGTGGATGATGGTCCGTTTAGTTCGTTGGCATGCTTAAACGTTGCCAACTTTTTCGTTAACTCAGTCCTCTGTTGTTCGAAGAGGTCTGCCTCTACTTCAAATGGTAGTCTTCTCCCATGGTATGTTTCTAATATCTTGGCCACAGCTTCCAGCAACCAATATTGACGAGGTTCTGGCACTTTTTTGCATCTCCGGCTTAGTCTTGGGAAGTTTTTCCTTATAAACTTCTCTCGATGATAACTGGTTCTTACATGATGATCCATCTCATTTTCACTGGCCCTGATGTGACATAGGGTGCATTCATATCTGGTTACTTCCTTTTGTGCGTGGGTTAGGGCCACCACGTATTCAATACCGACATAACCTCTGCAATTTGTTAGGTTTTCTGTTATTTTCTTGGTTGAGAATTTCCTTTCCTCCTCTTCTAGTACGTCTGACAAATCGATTTTGTGGGGGTATCCAAATGCAAAGTATATGAGTGGAATTTCCTTGGCCAACATTCTGCTTTTGGTCGTATGGAAAATCTTTCGTTGATTGAAGATTTGTGATCCTGTTGAGAGAAGTTTTTGAGTCAGAATGCTGGGTTAGTTTATTTAATTTGGAAGAATTTACTACATCTATTTATATGTTTGTGAAAATAGAACGGAAAGTGTTTTAGCTAATGGTAATGGGGTTAGAATAATTTCAAACGATTGAGGTGGACTCGGCGTAGTTTTCTATCTATCCTTATGGTACAATTTACGTCACTGTTGATTTTTATTACTTCGTAGGGACCTATCCATATGGAGGATAGTTTATGCTTTTTGTTCGCATTCCGGAGTAGTACTTTATCTCCTACGTGTATTGTGGGTGCATGAGCGGTTTTGTCATATTGTGCTTTAGAGACTTCTTTGCTTTTGCGTAAATTTTCCCTGGCTTTCTGGTGAATGTTTCTCATTTTGTTCTGTACGTAGATGCAGTAATCATCAAAATTGTAAACTGGTTCTGGGGGTTTAGTGAGACTACTTGGAATAGGTCTTGTGAAACCGTATAGTGCGAATACTGGGGAAAATTTACTACTCGTATGAGGTGTATTGTTGTACGCCATGGCCGCTTCACCTAACCAATCATCCCATTCCGTTGGATTTCCATCTACCACATTTCTCAAATATTCGATTAGTGGTCGATGTGCTCTTTCTAGGCTTCCATTGGCTTGCGGGTGGTATGCGGTTGTTTGTATTTTCTTAATGTGTAGTAATTTACAAAGCTTTTTAAATAAGTCGCTCAAGAAATTGGTACCCTGATCAGTGATTAATTTTGTTGGAATGGTGTAGTATTTCAGAATGATGTTTTTGTAGAAGCAGTCGGCCACCGTTTCTGCTTCACAGTTGACTAGGGGGAAACAGTCCAAGATTTTAGTTAAATCGTCCTGAAACGTTAATATGTATTTGTTTCCGTTATTTGATATTGGAAGCGGACCAACTATATCTAAATATATTTTTTCGAAGGGTTGTTCAGCAGTATCACTAATGACCATGGGCATTTTATACCCTTTACTTGATTTATTCTGTTTGCATTTAGTGCAATTTTCTATATGTTGCTTGATATCCTTATACATATTGGTCCACTTATAATGTTGCCTAATTCTTTGATAGGTTCTTTGTATCCCCGAGTGTCCTCCTAACGGAGTGTCGTGGTAATCCTTCAGTATTGTTTCTATGTCAGCTGGATTGGTTACCTCTATGGCTTGATTATCTAGAGATTCCGGTAATTCAACATCAGTGTCGGACTTGGATAGTGGTTCCCTGGAATTTTCTTTCTCCCCTTTATCTAAACTGTTTGGCAATTCCTTCGGGGAATTGGACCTAGATTTGTTGAGGTTTTCTTTCGTCTGCCGTGCTTCTCGCCCTTTTTGGGCTCGAGTAGTCACGAGACATTGCTTAACCTTTTGTGATGGTGGGCTTTTACCCTGGTCTTCTTTGATACTGGGGGCTTCCTGGAATTGTTCTTCTTTCTCAGTTGTTAAAGAGGTATTAGATTGTTGGAGAGGAGTAGTATTTCCTTCGTTAGTGATTCGGCTGAGAGAGTCTGCATTCTTATTGTATTTCCCCGGTTTGTATTCTATTGTGTAGTCATACTCGGAGAGTTTGTGGTGGAAACGGACCAGTCGTGAGGTAGGATCTTTTACGTTGAAGATTCCTTTTAGAGGTTTGTGGTCAGTATAAATGGTAAATTTCCGTCCATATAGGTAGCAGCGAAAATTTTTTGTGGCCCATACTATTGCCAGTAATTCTCTTTCTATGGTGGAATATCTTCGTTCTGCTCCGTTTAGGGTGCGACTGGCGTAGGCTATGGGTTTGTCGTTTCCTGGTTCTCCTTGCGAAAGAACGGCTCCAAGTGCGTCTGCACTTGCGTCAGTGGTAAGGGTGAAAGGTAAGTTAAAATCCGGGTAGATTAATAGAGGTGGAGATATCAGCAATTTTTTCAGAGTTTCGAAGACAGTTTCACAATCTTCTGTCCATTTGAATTTGTTGTTCTTTCTGAGGGTTTTGTTAATGGGTTCCGCGATTTTGGAGAAATTCGGAATAAATTTTCTGTAATAATTTGCAAAACCAAGGAAAGATTGTACTTGTCGTATGGTCTTAGGTCGTGGGAACTTTTGGACACACTTGACCTTGTTGGGATCGGGTAATGCTCCTTGTGGTGAGCACTTGTGTCCAAGATAAGTGATCTCTTTTCTCAAGAAATGACACTTCTCAGGTTGAAGTTTAAGATTATGTTCCCTTAATCTCTGGAAAATGGCTTCTAACTTATCATTGTGGTCGTTAATGCTTTTACCATACACCACAATATCGTCCAAATACACGAAGCACTTGAATCCTTGCAGACCACTTAGTACTATGTTCATCAAACGCTGAAAAGTTGCGGGAGCTCCCTTGAGTCCAAATGGCATTCTGTTGAATTCAAAGTGGCCTTGTGTCGTGCTGAAAGCTGTTTTTGCACAATCTTTGGGGTCGACGCATACCTGATGATAACCACTGGCCAAGTCTAAAGTGGAAAAATAACGCGAATGTCCCAATTGATCTAAAATGTCGTCAATGCGTGGTAGCGGAAAAGCATCTCCGATTGTTAGTTGATTTAACTTTCGGAAATCTACGACTACACGCCATCTTTTTTCCCCATCCGGGCTGTCCTTCTTGGGAACTACCAATAGAGGGGAGTTCCAGGGGCTTTTACTTGGGACTATTATGTCGTCGATCAACATTTCTTCGATCTGTTCGTTGATTATTTCCCTTTGTTTCTCGGGTAATCGATACATTTTCTGATTACTCGGGCTTTCGTCAGATTTGATGGGTATTTCATGCCTTAAAGTGGATGTGTGGGTTAACTTATCTCCAGGTAAGTGAAATATGTCTGCATAGTTTTCACATAAGTCTTTTAATGCTCTTAATTCCTCTTTATTCAGGGTTTGATCCAAATCTAGGTTGTCGTAAAGTAGTTGGGCTCTATTATTGAAATTAACTGTGTAATGTTCCAGAGTATCTTCGTATGGTGAGTTTAAGGGTCGTATGTTGAAATTGTTTAAAGGGAGTAGTCTGGGTTTGATGGTTGCTAGGATTTTGTCGTTTTCGTCAACATTTATTATGGGTACTACCATCCGATTATCCATTGCTTTTATTATGCAATTTCCGAGATAGACGCCTTTTGTTATTTTTTGTTGGGGGCATATAAATTCTCCCTCCTTTTCTGTACTTATTTGTAGAATGTTTTCAGTTCGTCCCGATAATTTGATTTTATCAGGGGATGTTATATTGTCAAGCTTAACAGACGTTGGTGCGTTACCTTTCTCCATGATGGTAAGCTTCGTCTTGTTGCTTTGTATCTTATCTTTAGACTCGAATTCTGCCGTGAGTGCTTTGATTTGTTTTTGATTTTGTTTCTTAGGAGTATTGGATGATGGGTCAAGTGGTTTTGCTGAATTTTGACCACTTGATAGTTGTCTAGAGAGATCCCTAGTACTTTCCTTGCGAGGGAAAGTAGTAGCTGTTTGATTAGATATTGGAATACTGAGGATTTCCTTATTTTCCTTGCGAGGGAAAGTAAGAACTTGTCTTGGTCCTTCAATATTACAATTCTTCCGTAGGAAATCGTACCCCAATATGCCATCTCCTGGTATGTTTACCCTTTCGTCTAAAACGTGAAAGTCACAGGGCAAAGGGGATTTCATTAATATTTTACCGGTGCATTTACCTTGTGTGGATCCCATCCCAAAGGCTGTGGAAATCGTCGTCACATCTTGGGTTATGGGGGTTGAGGGGTTGATTATATTTTTTTTTATAAAACTACATTCTGCACCGGTGTCGATTATTAAATCGGCTTTGCCTCCTTTTACTATGTCGATTGGTATTAGAGCTGTACATATTTTAGGTGGATTGGGCTGACATCTATCAGTCACTTCAGGCCTTGGATGGCAGCCCTGTTTTAGTTTTCCGACTGTGTATTAACTAGCGTTTGTTGGGGTTGTTTTGAGTCGGTTCTTGAATCCCATTGTTTCTTGGTTCGGCATGTTTGTAGTTTATGACCATTCCGCTGACAAAATTCGCACCTTGTATTTTGACCTTGTCTTTCAGATCTGTTTTGTAGGGTATGAAACTGGACAGGGGCTGGGTTCGGGGGCCCTGAGATTTTATTTACGCAATTCTGAATGTTGTGCCCATAGACCCTACATTTAGGACAGAAAGGAGTGTTCTTGCGCATACGGCAATCTGCATATGTGTGATTCGGCTTATTGCAGAATCCGCATTGGACAGGGGGTTGATTTCTCTGTGGTCTAAATCTATTTTGTGAGTTTTGCGGTAGATTGGGTTGAAATTGATTATGTGAATTTTTTGGATAAAATGGACTGGGTTCAGCTTTAGGGTGAGTTTGATTTCCTAAAGGGTGAAATGGCGGTCCCTTAGATTGCGGTTGATTACTGTAATGTACGTTTGGGGGTGGTTGATAGTAAGATAACTGTGGAGGATTCAGCATCATTAGATGTTCCGCTTCTTCGAGCTTTCTTGCTTTATCCAGCAAAACTGGCAACTGTTTGTCGTCGCTTTGTAGAAGGAAAAATTTATGATTAGGATTTATTATTCCTATTTTGAAAGTGTACACCGCCGTCTCTTCTAGATCTGATTCAATTGCTAAGGCGGCTTCCCCACTATGTCTCTCCTTGTTGCTAGAACAGCATTCTGTGTATAAGTCCTTTACTCGGTTTCCAAAGGATACCAGGCTTTCTCCTGGTACCTGTCTTAACACCCGAAGTTCATTAACAAGGGTGTGGTATGGTTTGGTGTTAATTAATTTAGACCTTAATAAAGTCTCTAATTCCCTTAAATCCTTGTATTCTCCTTCTATAACGACAGATGCTTTGTCGCGAAATCGTATTGGTAATAATTGTAGGAAGATTTTTGTTTCTTCAGGGGATAGGCAGGCCATGGTGTGAGCGCAACATTTCAAAAATGAATTTATTTCATTCAGTAGGTTAGGTCCGCTTTCTCCAGTTAACAAAGGTATGCCCGTACATACCAGGGTATTAATTTTGCTAATATCCACAGACATGACAGGGGTTGTGAATATTGTAGGTGTACTAGGGGTGGTTTCAACAGGACTATACGAGATCTCGCCGCTATCAAATCCCGCGAATGAATTGGTTCGCCTTTTAAAGCGTTTTCCAGACCGCAGGAGACCAGTCTGTATTGTTGGGGTTTTGTATAATTTTTCGGCTGATTTGGACGTTGTTGCGCCTTTAACCGCGCTGATTTGTAGTTTTTTGGGAGAAAAAATTTTTTGAAACTTCCTGAGACGTGACTGTTTTTCCGGCGTTTGTGGATTTTGACTTATTTCTAATGGAGGGCTTGTGTCTTCAAATGTAAGTGAATCGATTAACTCAGAGAACTCTTGTAGTCCCGGAGTTAGAGGTAGTGATGCTTTGCCTCGACTTATTGGAGTTATTGAAAGATTTTCTGGATTTGCATCGGAGACAGTTAAGGACATTAAGTTGGGTTTACCGATGAGGGTAGGCTCGTGAGCTAATAATGTCTTGATTACCGTTGCTCAATATTCGTGATCTTACTTTGCTAGATCCGCCTTCAAACGTTGCGACAAATGAAAGCTATAATCCCCAAGTAAAATCCTACCGGCTGCGCCAAAATGTTATGTAACCCAAATTCCTTTGTTTGCCTCCAACTAAAATCAGAATTACTGGATGCCAGTTTCTTCAAGTCAAAGTTTTTACTCTAAAGAAATGTGGCAGCTGTGATGTCAAAAGATACCGATCCCTACTTCAGGACATTAGGGCTTCAACCTCAAGACTAGTTTGATTTTGAGACGTTTGAATGACTTAAGGTCGTTTACCAAATTCAATCTTCAAGTAAAACTTTTCCTGAAATTTAACCTTCGAACAAAGTTTTTACTGGAATCCAAAGTTAAATGTTAATTTTCTAATTCCAGAAAATACCTGAAAGTTTTCTAAATCCGGAAATTCAAGAAAATATTCTAAGTCCAGAAACTCAAGAAAATATTCTAAGTCCAGAAATTCAAGAAAATATTCTAAGTCCAGAAATTCAAGAAAATATTCTAAGTCTAAGCTTAAAAACTTATTCGATTTTTCTAAGTCCCAGTTTAAAAACTTATAATTAGTTTGCCTTGTAGGGCATTAATATGGTGGCTAAAAAGCCGAGATTTTCTTAAGTGTAAAATTAAAAAAAAATGTTTTTCCTCTGCTTGCCAGTTGGGGCAATTTTTTTATTTCTAAAAGTTTTTTTTTTTAAGAGTTAAAGCAACTTACCTGCCTAGGTACGGCGTGGTAATTCGCTCAGAAAAACTCACAGACTGACTATTAAACTAAATTGTTCTTAATTTATAGGACAATTTCTCACATTTTTTTTTGGTAAGTTTATTTTTTGTTTCTCGTTGATTTGCTAATTTGACAATTTAATAATTTTAAATTAAATTGTCAATTACACATTTCTTTCAGTGAAAGTTCATTGATTCACCTGAACTAAAAAGTAAACCAAAGAGACTTTCATTAAATTCTCTTATTAATATATTAATAGTTCTTAATAATTTAGAGCTTTTTCTCATCTTAATTTGTTCGACCACGCCTTTTTATTAAGTATTAATGGTCAAATTCGCATTTTCTTTTGTTCTTTAAAATTATTATTATTTTCTTTACTTAACTTATTCTAAAAAGAGACCACGCCTTATTTTTACTTAAATTATTAAATATGTATTGGTGGCCGTACTGAATAAATTCTTTTACTTTTATTATTATTTATTTTTCAAGATGGCCGAATTTCTAAATAAATTTAAAATTAATTGATAATTAATTTTTTATTTAAAATAATTTTATTTTTAAAAATAATAACTTACTCTATCTAGGGACCCTTAACACAGCACGGCGTGTTTTTGTCGGCAGAGATGATTGCCGTTTGATGCCATCTGGCAGTCATGCAGTTCTTGTGATTTGAGGGGATAGTATTTGTCTCGATACAGGTTGACTAACAAAAATGTTGGCGATGTTTGTATGGTAAAGAATGAGCCATTACTTAGTACTGGTACTGGTGTAACCTTGTAGAGTTCAAAGTTCTCTGATGACACTAACGGTAACGTGAGTTTGAAGAGAATGCGGTGTTCTAAGATTTTCCCTTCAATACTCATGAGCTTGTAATAATTGAACACGTCTGCTATCTTGAGTGGTAATTGCAAAGTGGTGGGCAACTGTGCCTTTATATAGGTTAGTTCTTCCTTCATTTGACTCGGAGTTATTAATTGAGCATTGATTCGACCCTTATGGGTATCTGTCAATACTGACAAAATATCAGTTTGTGCCTTAAATAATCTGGAAGCACTAAGTGACGCCAATATGCTTATCGAGTTCACTATCTGGGCGTATCCTTCTTGTTGAAGTTCAGTGGTAAGCACACTAAGGCGTTGATTGGCTTGCTGGATGTGTGAGTCTAACCTGATAAATTGTTGATGAATCGAGTCTTCTTGTTTTTTTATTATATTAGCTGTCGCATCCATTATAGATGTTTGATTTTGCAATAAATGATAGAGGTGATTGTTGTTGTCATTTATTTCGTCAATTGTTTTGGACATTTTCTCCGCGTATTCCGAGTCAAGGATGCCAAATAACGAACTGGCTATGTTACCGATTATATTTATCGCTCCTCTTTTTCTGCGTGTGTTTAGATTTCTACCTGACAGAAGTAAATGGTTAGCAGCCAACTGATTTTGAATCTGCTTGAAGTGCTGTCCTATTGATGTACATAATTCCTTTTGCCAGGTATTCATGATTTCGTGTGTGCAGTTCCTCAAGAAGTCATATTCCATCCAGTAAGAATTCATGTCGTAGAAAACAATGAGCTTCCATTCGTTGGAGATGATGCTCGCTAAACCAAGGTTTTCAAAATAGATGCCTGGGTTATTTACAAATGGTTTAACTTTAATTAGATGCGCTGTGCTAAGTGGAATTAGTAGAAATGCTACTAATATTGCCAAAAGTGCTGATCCAATCGATGGTTTCTTCTTTTTTGGTTGGGTGCATTGGTCGTCGGGACTTGAAGCTGTACTATACCTTCTGGAGAGGTTAGCTTGACCTTGAGACGTGCATGGTTTTGATTCTGGATGTTCCTCTTCCTTCATGCCCTCGATAGGCAACGGAGCTAATTTATGTATAGGACGCCTAACTATACCCTTCATGGTGCGAACATCAGCCACACGAACCAGCCCATCTTTACCACGTATGACGTTTACGATTCGACCCATGGGCCAACTTAATGATGGAGTGTTTTCTTCATGAATAAGAACCATGTCATTATTTTGGATGTTTTGACACTTTTGTTTCCATTTGTACCTATATTGCAATTGGTGCAAATATTCGGTGCTCCAGCGAGCCCAAAATTGATTCTTAAGTTAGTTTACATGCTTCCATCGACTGATTAGGCTGGTTTTGACAGGAGATGCAATCACGTCTACTGAACTAGTTAAGGGTTCTCCTATGAGAAAGTGTCCTGGAGTGAGTGCGGTCAAATCGTTTGGATCTGATGATGTAGGCGTCAATGGCCGCAAATTCAATATGGCTTCAACTTCCGTAACGGCTGTCTCGAGTTCTTCGTATGTGAGCGATGCCTCTGATATGATTCGTTAAAGTAAGTGCTTAGCTGATTTGACGGCGGCCTCCCATAGTCCACCAAAATGTGGAGAACGGGGAGGAATGAACTTGAACTCTATTCCCTTTGTGCTACATTTAGTGATGATTTCGCTCTTGGCCTTGTCAGAGGTTAAGCCTTCACGGAGATCTAGTAGGTTCTTGGCACCTACGAAATTGGTAGCATTATCGCAATATATTGTTTTACAATGTCCTCGCCGCGCAATGAATCTGCGCAATGCAGCTAAGAATGCTTGTGTAGTTAGATCGCTGACTACTTCGAGATGTGTTGCCTTTGTGGCGAAGCAACAGAAAACTGCAATATAGGCCTTTTGTGGTCTCTTCCCACGAAGCTTGTAGTGTATCCATATTGGTCCACAAAAATCAATTCCGGCTATGATAAAGGCCTGGATGGTTGAACTCGATCGCTTGGTAGATCTGCCATTAATTGTGTCAGCAATTTTGGTTTTATCTTATTGCATTGGATACAGTTATGCACAATTGAGCAAGCCAAGATCTTTCCTTTAATAGGCCAAACAGTTTGTCTGGCTATGGCGAGAAGAGTTTGAACTCCTACGTGTAAGTGCTCCCGATGAATGTCATTCAATAGAGACTTCGTCAAGTGATGATTGTATGGTAGGAGTGCTGGGTGTTTTGCCTCATATGACAATATTGACTCTTGTAGACGGCCACCTACTCGAATGATGCCTTCTGCATCTAAAAAGGGGGTAAGACTGCTGATGCTACTGCTTCTGGCAACTTCCCCAGTTCTCGCTAGATTTTGATAATCTTCCTTAAGTTTTTGTTTTTGCATGATTCTGATTATTGCCTTGAACGATCGATCTAGTTCAAGGACTGTTATCGGAAAATTGCTTGAGTCCTTAGTCTTCCTTGTTTGTGGTGCATTGTTGCGTGCACGCTGAATGAATCTATATACATAAGCGATAATTCGTTGTGCTTTCTTGAAAGAGTTAAATGACATTACTCCGTCTAACCCAGTTTCCGTTTCTTTTGCTACTAACATAGATGCAGCTTTCCGTCTCTCGGCTTTAAATGGCAATGGCCATAGCTTCTCTGAACCGTGTAAAAACCTTGGCCCATAAGACCATGAATGGCAATCCATGAGTTTGGTTGGCATAATTCCTCTGGAAAGCACATCAGCAGGATTATCTTGGGATCCTACATGCCGCCATTGTTTAGGATCTGTTATTTGTTATATCGTTGATATTCTGTTAGCTACAAACGTTTGGTATGATGACGATGGTGAGTTTATCCAGTTTAACACAATTTCTGAGTCCGTCCACAGATATATAGGTATATTGGTTAACTGTAAGTCTCTTTTTATGCGTTCAGCTAATTCCGCAGCTAATTTGGCTGCGCACAATTCTAAACGTGGTATGGTAGATGACTTTAATGGTGCTACACGAGACTTTGCACATAATAATCTCACTGTAGTGATCTGTTTCTTGTCTATTGCTCGTATGTATGCTGCTGCACCAAATGCCTTTGCCGATGCATCAGCAAAAAGGTGTAATTGGGTAGTTTTCGGAGTTTTTGACGTAAAAACATGCCTGGGGAATTTAATGTTGTGTAGTTGTTTTAACTCTTGACGAAAATTGCTCCAATAATGATGTAGTTCTTGCCTAAGTGCTGCGTCCCAGTCACATTTTTCAGTCCACAATTGTTGAAGGAAGATTTTTGCGTTGACTACCACTGGAGCCATGATCCCTAAAGGATCGAAGAGTCTGGCGATGTCAGAATAGGCGGTTCGTTTTGTGATCTTAGGGCAATCCTTCCAACTGGTTTTAATGCAAAATTTGTCCTCCTTAGGTAACCAAGTCAACCCTACTGTTTTTATATGATCTTCTGCTTTATCGCAAAAGTCAAGTTCGATTTCTTGTTCGTGTAATGGAAGTTTGAATCCTGCAGAATTTAGAAGTGTTTGCAGTTGTGATTGTATTGCTAAGGTTGTAGTTAACGTATCAGCACCTGTAAAAACGTCGTCCACGTAAAAATCTGATTTCAGCACCTTAGCTGCTTCAGGGTATGTCTCTGGGTGTTCTTCAGCCAGCGATTGTAAGCATTTTGTAGCTAAGTATGGTGCAGATGTCGTGCCATATGTTAGTGTGGATAACTGATAACATTTAAACTCATCGTCAGGATTGTCTCTCCACCAGATTAATTGATATTTTTGTTGATTTTGATGAACGAGAACTTGTCTGTACATTTTCTCGATGTCAGCGGTGAAGACAAATCTAAGCATGCGGAATCGTAATAAAATAGAAAATATGTCATCTTGGATAGTAGGACCCGTGGCTATTATATCATTTAAGGAGACGTTTGTTGTCGTTTTGGCGGAAGCGTCAAATACCACTCGAAGTTTTGTTGTGCTGCTAGTTGGCTTAAATATGCAATGATGTGGTAAGAAATAGTATGGCTTTTTGATTTCAGAGAGATTAATTTCATTCATGTGATTTAGTTCTCTATATTCATTTATGAATTTCTTGTATTCAATGCTAAGATACTTGTCTTTGGACAGCTTCCGTTCTAATGCCTTAAAGCGCTGCAATGCCACGTCCTTTGATTCGCCCAAGCTTGTAGGCTCCTTAATGAACATTAGCTCTACGATGAATCGTCCATCTACATGTCGCCTCATAGTTCTTTTGAAGTGTATTTCACATTGTTCCTCCGCCATTGTAAGTTTTTTGGTTTGCGAATCCACATTTTCTAAAAGCCACGTTTTTTCGATCTGTGTTTCGAAAAATTCGTCAATAGTATTTATTCCACACGTTGCTATAGAGTGACACTGTGAATTATTCATCTTCCCTGCTACAGTCCACCCAAAAACAGTGTTTTGCAATATGGATAGTGAGCTGCTTAATCTGATTTGCCCTATGGATAAAATGCTGTAGTATAGTTCCGCCCCAATGAGCAAGTCTATTGGTAATGGTTGATGAAATGTTGGGTCAGCGAGTGGTATGTTAGCTGGTATGTGCCAATTTGCTATATTGATTTTAGTTGAAGGTTGTTCTGAGATGATATTTGTCAAGATGAAAGTTTCCAATGACGCTTGGAAACTATTGATGCAGGATCTTATACTAACGTTGACCCTTTTCTGAGTTGTTTGCTTTAAAGTCCCTATACCTTCAATTTTGATATCGCTCTTTGCTGTCTTCAGTCCAAGTTTTCTTGCAATTCGCTCTGTTATGAAATTTATCTGTGACCCAGAATCTAGTATAGCTCGGCATCTGATACTAGTTCCGTCATGTTTTTCTACTTCAACTATTGCGGTACCAAGCACAACATAGTTTGCGTTTGCCTCTGATTTGAGGTTGGCAGTAAGTGCGGCCTGCTTATGTCTTGATGTACTGATAGCTGTTTGTGATGCAAGAATCGGTGCACTCTTTGCTGAGTCAGATTGATGCGGTTCGAGGTGTGTTATGTGTAACAGGGTATTGTGCCTTTTTCCGCATTTCAGGCACCCCCGGCTTGGGCAGGAAAATAAATTGTGTCCACCTTTGAGGCAGTTTAGGCACAAATTGTGTTTTTTAACTTGTTGAATCCGCTGTGCTGACGACAACTGCAGCAACTTTGGACACATAAATAATTGATGTCCAATGTGACAGATAGGGCAATAGATTCTGACTGTAGCTGTTAGTGCCTTACGGCTAGTTGATGATTTCTGCTCCACTTTGTGACTGGTGCCGATTGCTTCTAATGATTGGAACCGATATTCCAAGAATCTTAAGAATTCATCAACAGATGGCAATTCCCTTGGTTTTGTCAAAGATTGTTCCCATAATGAATGGGTTGAACGATCTATCTTTTTAACCAGAATATGCATCAATATTGGGTTCCAGTTATCTGTGTTGATCACTGAGTTGCGCAGAGCAAGCAGACATTCCTGCGTAGTATCGTGAAATGAACGAATTGCAGCAGCGGTTTCCATTGCTATTGATGGTTGAGATAGCAGTTTATTGAGCAATGCGTTGATTATCAATCTATTGTTCTCATAACGATCGCATAGTATTTTCCAGGCAATATCATAGTTGGCATCAGATGTTGATAAATGTTGTACAAGCTTCTGTGCTTCACCTACAAGACTAGACTTGAGATACCAGAACTTTTCACAACTAGCTATTGATTGATTGTGTACTAATTGTAAATATAAATCACGAAACTGGATCCACTTAACATAATCTCCTTCAAATTTGGGTAAATCTATTGTGGGAAGCTTCATGACTGGTTTAACTGAAGATTGGGATACGAAGGTTTGCTGCTGCCTCGTATCTGCATTAAGCCCTTGCTGTAATTCCAATAAGGTTTGATGCACTAACTCTTCTAAGTTGAAATAGTCCTCCATAACTGTAAGGAGGCTGTCATTCGAGTTGCTTGATGCATCGTTAAATAATTGCTGAATTGTAGTCCAAAGCTGTGTCAGGGAATTGATTTTGATGTCGAAATACACAGGCGATTGAGAGTGTTTGTCGTAGTCTAGTGTCTTGATTTTCTGCCTCAATTGTTGCATCAAAGCTGTAAAGAACTCAAATTTTTTGTCATTGTTTGTACGGTGATGTGGTTGTTCCGTGAAGTCACGCGGCTTAATTGCAGAAGGCTTTGGAGGGTCTGTGGTGGTATCTGTGTTTTTTTCATTTAGTTTAGAAGCGATTAGTTCTTTAATGCTTTCATATCCCGATTTTATAGCCTTGTAATATTCCTTCGCGAAGTATGGATGGTTACATTCGTGACTGTAATTTTGTTGAATCTGGCGATCTACATTGTCGAAATCCTGCCATAACAATTCTAGATTCTTGAGCCGTGACTTCAAGTTCTCTGTTGTTTTCGGCAACGCGGGTTCTTTCTTGAAATTGCTTGCAATGCGCTTGATTTCATTACCTGTTTCCTCTTGCTGGGAGGCTAACTCCTCTAAATTAATGCTCATGTTTGAGTATGTATGTTGGTTGATTATAAATTGTAGGCACCACAACTGAATTTGTTTTATTCTTTCTTTAAGTGATTTTATTAAATTCACAGATTAATTTAATTTATAACAAAAAAAAAAATCACGTCGGGGTCACCAAAATGTTAAAGGTTCTTTTACCTTTAATTGTCTTTAGATGCACTAGTTATTCAAATACAAAAAAAGGTTCAATTGCACAATAATACGTAAAGATATATTTTGTTATTTTTATTAACACAAAAAAAAGAACAATTCTTATAATAAATTTACACAAAACTAATTAAACTTAAGTTGAATGATTGTGACCAGGCTTTTAGCCGAGACACCTTGAAGATCTGCTTGAGGCGATTGCACCCCAACAGAATTATAATATAGATTTTGTATGTTGTTGATCATGCGGTCTCTGCCAGAATGACCAGAATGTCGAACCCCTTTACTTTATATAGACTTTGTGTGAGAACAAATATTTCTTATCTTGACCAGACACACAACTACTTTGCTTACGCGACAAATTCTTGCTATAATGTTTCCGGGCTAATGTAATTAAAATCAAAAGTAAATTAAACGTAAACACATTGTGCTGATATGACGAGATCGTATTTTATCGCGTAAACAAAACAGTTGTGTGTTTATGCTGTGACAAATATAAAAGACATTGTGATACATTGTATTAAATTACAATATGCCACAATGTAGTTCAAGATATATATATATATATGTAAAATAAACTAAAAGGTAAGGGATTCAACATTTACTTTATTGGAAAATCAGATCTACAACGAGTAGGATTGAAATGAGTATTTTTTTCAATGAGGTTATAAATCATTTTTATGTAAACTATATAATCTCTTTTTTAAATTTACTTATTTTTTTTTATATATAAAATTAGAGAAAATCCTAAATAGTATTATTTTTAGATGCTGGAGGTGATAATTTGGCATTCAGTGCAACGACATCGACGTCGTTTTAAAACTTTAAATGAAGAAATTGCGTTCCAACACATCACACAAACTGAGGACAGTAATCTTTTATTTTAGGAAGTGGTTATGAATCTTGCAATGGTTTTGATGAAAAATAACAAAAGCAAATTATTTTTCTATTGAATTTTTCATAAAACTGAATATAAATTTAATATTAAGTTCATTGTAAATTTAAAACTATTTGTATATAATAATAGATCATTGAAATTACCTTTATATAGTAAGTCATAAGAGTTTGATAAGTGTGATGTTATAACAAAAAAAATTCCTAGTGCCTTAAATAATTATATTGGAGGTAGACACTGTCTTAATTTTCTTTGAATACAGTATTTGTCTTAGTATAGCAAATTTTAGTCTCAAAAAAGTAATTGTAACAAACTTACAAAGGAAACAAAGAAAAATAATAAAAGCAATGCCCACCAGCTTTATTGATCACAACATAATTTTTTATTGCATCCCTTATTTCAATTCCATTTTGATCAGACGAATTTGGCCGCTGTATCATCCGCTGCCTTCTTTGTAAATAGATAAATAAATTTAAACATAAACATCTAAGTCTTTTTTTTTTAAATACGTATTGACACTTTTGACGTTTAATAATTTTCTTCAGTAAATTTGTCATAGGGTGTTTACACCAGCAACGAAACCACGTTCTGGAAACCACCAAACTTGATGATTTCCGGGGAATGTTTACACCTGCGCAGCAAAGTACGGAAACTATGTTAGTCAAATGAAACTCAAATGTCAATATATTGTGGAATGTGAGGTTAAGTGTTCAAGTTTTACTTAAAGTAAGTGATTTTTCATGGTGTATATTTATCTATTATTATGATATATTAATATACTATAATATAATATATGTTTATAGATAGATAGAGAACATATGCAATTGTTGGTGCAATATTTGCTACTCGATGAGCTTATAACGAATTGGTGGTTGATTATATTTTTTCAATTGGAAGAGGTGCATATTAGTTCAAGAAATTGTGCATTGTTACTTCTTCTTATGGAGAAAAAGCTTTGGTCATGTGTAACTTTTTGGTTAGAGAAATGATAATTGATTTTTGTAATCACTAATTTTAGGTTGAAGAATCATCATTTTGGCAGAGAGAAGTACCCCAATACTCGAACCAAAAGTTTAAAAATATGTTTCGGGTGGATCGAGCATGAGAAGAGCGGTGTGATCAAATGGATGAAGTAGTCAAGGAACTTCTTAAGCTGAAAACCTATACATATGAAGAAAACTAAACAAAAATAACGGCCGTCATTAGAGTGATTTGGCATTTAGAAATTTCTACAGAACTCAAAGCTTTTAATATTTTTTTATACAATTTATTGTAAAAATCAATTCCCAAATTTGATTAAATATTTTCATATATATTTTATAAAAAATTGGGATTTTATTTTTGGTGTACTTAACAACTACGCATACTTAACTTTCCAAAGAAATTTGGAAGGCCTTTTATAGTTTTAATTAATTAGAATTTCATTTGAAACCTTAATTTTCTTCATTTAAACCAAGTCACTGTGTCCTCTACAAAATGTTTTTAAGAACTGAGAGGAGCTAGTACTTGTTGAGCTCAAAATTTAGCCATTATCTTTAACAATTCATGTCATTAAACATTATATTGTTGAAACATCTCTTTATGATTCTTTCAAATCACATTATAGCTCATAGAAACTATTATAAAAATTAAATTGAAAAAGTTATGGCTTTTATTCTATTAGAACATTTTAAAGATATTAATATCACAATAATTTATTTAAATTATTTCTTATAACATTTCCAATATTTTCAATATTATCAAAAACTAAAATATCATTATTTATTTCATAGAGAATCCTAAAAATTGTAAATTATTTGGATATGATTTACTTATATAACAGAGTAAAGGTGCTCCAGTATTATTCTAAAAAAAATTTTTGTACTAGTATTATTTTTCATTTTTTAAATGATAAATATTATTAGCATAATTTACTTCATAATTTTTGATATTTTCTACTTTGCCACATAAAAAATTATCATAATGGTAATTATTAAGGCGAATATTTTTCCCTGGCTCAAAACTTTTTTGCACTGTGTTTTCGTCTAAAAAATATTTTAATATTCAATAAAAAAACATTTTTAGTATTTCACAAGAACTTACAGTCACTAAATTTATACAATTTCACTTTATGTATAATTTTTATAGAATTTCACTCTATGTATAAATTATAATTAATTTTGACAGATTTTAATAATAAACTGCAATTGCGAAAGCTGACTTCGAAAATATTTTGGGCTGCGTTTATTATACAAAACTACGGAACTACCTTTGAAATGCAGTCTGGATACCACATTGCAAAAGTAGTTTCGTCTGAAATTTTCATACAAAACATGCAATGGTGGTTTCCGCAACGTGGTTTCGTTGCTGGTGTAAACGCCCTATCAGTAAATTCGTGCAGCGGAAACGCTATTTTTTTGTATGGGGCTTTCATTAGTAAATTTGTCAGTAATTTCGTGCGGTGGGAACGCACTATAAGATGGCTGAATTAATTAACAAAAAAAAATGCACTAACAGTGAATACTTACTGAACTAACAGTGATTAGAGGCAATAATCTTTTGCTTCTAACAAGCAATTTTTGTTTTTCGGCATTGCTAAATAAACAAAAATCATAGTGCTGCCAGATTAAAAAAAAAATTAAAAATACTAATAAAATAAATAAATTTCAAATTTAAATTAATTTAAAAAAATAACATAAAGCTAACAAAAAGGAAAAAAAAGTGACAAATATGGTCACAGCCAACATTGCAGAACACCATATAAACTCAATAGAAGGTCATAGACGTGATGACCCGAAAAATAAAAGAATTGGAAGATACTTTAAAAAGTATAAGTCAACCCAATGAGAGAGAAATTAAGAGACCTAACCGCATGATATCAGCACCGTCATCAAGCTCGGAGCTGCCGAAAACCCATGAATATACCAAGGATGAAGATGAAATAGAAAAAGAGATCTCAAACGTTCTTAACATAGAGTTAAGAAAAAGAAGGCGAACCAAAACTAAATCGCCTCCAATAAATACAAAAACTGAACAAGTATCAACAATATGTCAAACCATAAATATGGAAGCGGTATTAGTGAAAAAGCCACTACCATTAACACAACCAATATATGTAAGCAATTTGAATGACTTCAACTCGCCTAGGAGCAAAATAATTGTAATAAATAATGAGTCCGTACAATTGTACTCTATGTATAAATTATAATTAATTTTGACAGATTTTAATAATAAACTACAATTGCAGTTGACTTCGAAAATATTTTGGGCTGCGTTTGTTATACAAAACTACGGAAACTACCTTTGAAATGCAGTCTGAATTCAGAGCATTAAGCAGCAACAACATAAAAATAAATATAACAAATGCGGAGGGTTACAGAAAAACAAAAAAACTGCTAGAGACTATGAAAAACGAAGAACAAAAACTAATGCGAAAAATAGTAACATAGAATATACATACCAAATGAAGGAAGACCAATGCACAAATTGTCAACAGCTTGGTCACAGAAAACGCTTCTTCAATAAGGACCGAGATGTGTAAAATGTGCCCAAAACCACCATTACAAAGATTGTAATTAAAAACTAGACAGCAAGCCAACTTGCGTTCTATGTAAAGAAACAGGATATACTGCATACTGCAAAGGCTGTCCTGTATACCAATCTAAAACTAAAAACTTAAAAACAAGCAATCCAACAGTGACGCAACGATTACAGGCAGCTAAGTCATATAAGGTAACACCAACATTAACAGGAATGTCATATGCACAAGTAGTAACGAGCTAATCAGAAGAAGAAAATAAAATTCCAAACGAGACAAAAAGCACCACAAGAAACGAGGTCAACAACAACGAAATCTTAAAACTGCTCCATCAAATACAGAGCACACGAACCAGTTAACTTGCAGAGTAGATAATCTGGAAACCAACATAATAGGGAACTGATCACAGGATCAAAACTCCCACACACGTCATACACACTCTAGTTAATAATACTAATAAATTAAATATATAGATTAAGTTTGTAGTAAACTAAACACTGAGGGGGAAAAGAAACATAGGTAACAGTTTTTAACCGATAAAATAGTCTACCCGGATTATTAGGAGTATTGCGCCAAAGAATACGTTGATAGTCTCGATGTGAATTTACTATCTATATCTGTCTAAACATTTTCTCTATGTTGGCTATAAACGTAAATTCATACATCCTGAATCGTAAGCAAACTGCGAATAAGTCCCTTTTAATTGGTGGACCTACTAACAAGAGGTCGTTTAAGGAAACGTTGGATGAAGTCTTTGATGAACCATCAAATACTACTCTGAGCTTTGGCTCATTGCTTGCTCGGTGACCACATGATGAGGTAAATAACAACAATGGTTAACCCGAATTTCTTTTTTGCATATCTTCTCCATATGATGATTGACGAATGTGAGAATGACAGCTCTCTAAAGCCTGACAGCGATTATTCATGAATTCGATTAGCAGTAGTAGTAGTAGTAGTAGTAGTGAAAGAGAAACAAGATGCACCATGACCAGTGTTTCTTTCCGCCAAGCTCGGAAGACTCTTGTAACAGCTCCAAACCACCTTTGATGTGAAGTTTGGTGCTTCTAAGGCTTTTAATGCTGCCTGGCTATCCGAAAAAAAATATATATGAGCCTTTCTAAAGCCTCTTTTTGTACACTGGATCGCAGCGGCCTCAATAGTAACAGTTTCAGCTTGAAAGATGGTAGGGCTATTACCTAGAGCCATGAAGCTCTTGTAGCCCGGATCGTTAATCACTGCTCCTGTGCCAGAGTCCGTTTTGGATCCACCAGTGTACCAAACTGAGGCATGCCGCAGAATATCCTTCAGCATGTCCTCGACAATATCTCCGGATCTCGCTTGGGCCTTAAACTTTCGTTTACAGTCCGTTGTCCGGTCCATGTGTTCTAGCATTTGAATTACTTGACTGGGCATACCAATCTTTACCGGTATGCTGGCAAATTTCCTATTGTTGGGACCAGTATGTCCCGAAGCTGTCATAATTGCTGCCGTTTTCCATGCCACCTGCTTCAAACAAATGTGCAGTGGGTGAAGGCATAGGATCTATTCAAGTGTAGCCGTGGGTGCGGATTTCATAGTACCGGTTGCACGCAAGCAAGCAGTTCTTTGTAATTTTGACAGCATTCGTTGCGTTTGTTTATTCTCCATCTTGTACCACCAAGCCACTACCCCATAAGAAAGTATGGGTCTTATGACTGCCTTGTATATCCAGAGAGCCATATGAGGTTTTAGACCCCAATTTCTACCAACCATAGATTGGCAAGCAAATAGGGATCTAATGGCCTTGTTTGTAACATATTTTATGTGAGGGGTCCAGGACAGGCTTTTGTCCATGATTACTCCCAGAAATTTAACCTCATCACTCAAGCCAATGCTGACTCCATCTAGCTGTAGTGGGTTAAATTACAGTTTTCTCCTCCGAGTAAAGGGAACACATTTTATCTTGTGCGGGTTAACAGATAACCCCATGGTTTTGCACCAGTTCCCAACTATGTTTAGGGCATGCTGCATGCACTCTATAAGAGTGTTTTCAAATTTTCCTCTTACTATGATTGCTATGTCGTCAGCATAGCTCACACAGCAAAAGCCAGCTTGTCCTAGCATGCTAAGTAGCTCGTCCACAACTATCAGCCAAAGAAGAGGAGAAAGAGCAATTGAGAACATTGACTATTTCGACTAGGGCCGTGTCCATGGACTTCCCCGTCTGATATGCATGTTGTGATCCATGCAGACCAACTCTTCATATGCAGACATAGTACTTTCTCCATAGTTTTAAGAAGAAAAGATGTTAAGCTGATAGGCCTATAGGCCTTTGCATCTTTATTATCTTTTCTCCCAGCCTTGGGAATGAAGATCACTTTAACATCTCTTCAACTCCTAGGCGTATATTCCAAGCAAAAGCTTGCTCTAAATACTTAAATCAAATGGTGGCAGAGTATATCCAACCTCTTTTGTATTAACACGGGGTAGATACCATGTACTCCTGGGGCTTTGTAAGGCTGAAAAGAATCAACAGCCCATTTGATAGTACCCTGTGAAAAAATTTCCTTTGCAAGACGGTATGATCAATGCCCTACCGTCCTAGGGTGATGACAGTTCGACTCTGCACTGTCATTTTGCCCTTTGTTATAGCAACCTGGGAAGTGATTCTTCAGCATTAGCTCTAGAGTTTCCTCTCCCGATGTTGTTTCTTGCCCATTAGGCTTTTTAATTGAACCTAGAGGATTTTTGTGATCTCTAGATAGAATTTTGGCTACTTTACTAGTAGCCGAAATATCTTCCAGCTGCTCACAGAACTTGCGCCATGATTTCCTTTTATTGGCTCTAAGTTCTATATTATATTCAGTGAGAGCGCTGCGGTATGACTGCCAGTCTCCCGTTCTTTTGGCTCCATTAAAAAGTTTTCTTACTATTTTCCTTTGTTTTTCGAGTTCATTATTCCACCAGCTGATTCCTCTACGTCCATTTATAAGCACTTGGAGTGAGCTCATATGATAGGCGGTTATTATCGTCTCGTTTAGCTCACCAACGTAAAGATCTAAATCAGCTGTATTGCATATAGGTTCCTGCAAACCATCTAATCTATAGTTCAGTTCCCCTACATACATGTTCCATTGAGTGCGTCTTGGTATTCTTACCATCCGCTCCTCTATAGGCGGCTTAATGATATTAAACCTAATGTAGCAGTGATCCGAAAGAGAGATTTCTTTTGATAAATACCAATTTCCAATGATGCCGCAATCATTGATATTTGACAAGGTCAAGTCTAGAATTTCTCTCCTGTTAACGTTTATAAACGGTGGATCATTGCCTCTATTACAGATTTTGATATCATTACTAATTAAATAATTAAGAAGGGACTCACCTCTTATGTTGTTGTTGGAGCTGCCCCACACCTCATGATGAGCGTTGGCATCGCATCCGATTATAAACTTCTGGTGGCAGTCTTGACTAAACTGTACGAATTCCTGGACCACCATTGTTGGCACCTCATCTTCATCACCAGGGAAGTATGCCGATACAAGATTAATTGTGTAGGTGCTTTGCTGGTACTGCACCTTGAGGGACACCGCTACTATGTCCCTGCAAATAAATTTATTTATAAAAAAAATCTGAAGGTGAGGGCGATACAAAATTGCCGCTCTTGGTCTCTCAGAGTTTGTATCGAATATTAATTTACCTTCTCCACCAAGTCCCTTTACTTTGCCCTGGCCAGCCCAAGGCTCTTGAATCAGGGCAAAATCCCAGCGTCTATCAAATTAGCAGACGCCGCTTGGGACCTGTGGAGTTTAATCTGCACGCATTTCAGCATGCGTCGTGCTCTTGGGCTTCACCTCCAAAGGGATCCCATGCTTCTTACTTTTATGCCAGTTTGGCCTCTTTTTAGTTTTACCCTCTTTAGAGCCTTCTGGGCTGAAGGTACCTTTCAGTGCCTTCTCTTTGGTATCTACGGCTATCACTAAGCCGCTAGCACTTGGAGTGAGACTAGTCCCTGATTCAGCACATGATTCAGAAGGTTTTTCCGAGGGTTTTAAAACTGATGTTGTCGTAGGAGGATACTGAGCTAAGACCTTAGCCTGGATGAGAGAAGAAGTCCCTTTGGCTGGAGTTAGGTTTCCCTTCCCCTCAGCTAGCTTTTTTCCATCCGATACTTGAGCACCGTCTTTCTTGCTTACAAGCTGATTTACTTCAGTTTGAACTTTAGTTCTCTTTGGCCTGAAGTGAGCTGTCCCATACAGCCACGTTATCCTGTTGTTTAAGGTCTTTCAAGCCTCTGCAGTTTCTTTGCCTATTGATAAAGTAAGCATGACGTGTTATGAAGTATCCTAAAGGTACGTATCACTCTTTGTAGAAACCAGCTTCAAAATATAGAAAACAGGGTCCGGGACTAAACTCACAGAGCATTTTATGTAATATGGGGAAATTCTCATCAAAAAGATCTCATCAATTACCTTTGCTCAAGCGGGTAGCGCTGGATGCCAGGCAATTGTTAAAAGCGACTATCTTTGGAGAATATTTCTTCCAATTATCAAAAGTCTTAGCGGGAAACGCTGGTCTTTGATAATTGGCAATCTGTTTAGGCTACCATAAGTTTTAGCGGGAAACGCTGGTCTTTGGTAACTTCGCAAACTTAAATATCTGGACAAGATGAATTTTGTAGGCTACCAAAAGTTTTAGCGGGAAACGCTGGTCTTTGGTAACCAAATGAAATGATGAACACTTTGAATTCAAAACACCAACTGATTTATTTTACAAAAAGAAGACTCACCTGCCGAGTAGGGCCGTGGTTCGTCTTTTAAAAAATTTTAACAAGAACTTCCTCGACTATTAAAATTATTCTACTTTTATACAGAATTTTTGATCCCTCCTTCTGTATAATTTTTTACTTTTGCTATAATATAATTTTTCTTTTTGCGAAATCTGCAAATCAATTAAATATATTTGAATTTGCAAATTCCACATTTACAAAGTTCATTGATTTGGCTGAACTATATTACTATATGAAACTTTGTTGTTGCTTGAATATTATTTATGCGAAATCTGCAAATCGATAAAATATATTTCGATTTGCAAATTCCGTATTTTCAAAGTTTATTATGCTTCATTGTATTAAATGAATCAAAGTTTTATAATATGCATACATGCATAATTAATTAGAATTAATTGTTTTGTTTTTCTTTTTTTTTTTATCTTAAAAATTGAGAAAATATGAAGGTTGAAGATCTTCATACCTAACATTCCCCCCCCCCCCCCTTATTGAGAACATTTTTCGGGGGAAAATGTTTTTAATTGGTGGTTTGTTTTATTTTTAATGCTAAGTTTCTAATTTAATTTATTATGTATATTTTTTTGTTTTTTTTTTATTTCTTATAGGATAATTGGAATTGAATTTATTTGTGAAAATTGGTTTTTTTTTTCGAAAGATCTAAAAATCACTTAAACTAGTATCAATACGTAATTATTATATGTTTATAGAGATAGTAATATAACAAATTTTCCTTTGAAAGTTTTCTTATTGGTATTGTTGTATTTGTTTGTTACATATTGTTGATATGATTCCGGCATTTATTTCATAGATTTTCAAATGATGCAATTTTTAATTTGGTGTTTAATTGTTGAGTGAAACTAGTTTGTATATATATCCTTTTTGGATGTACTTGTGGATTTGTTTGATGTTAAAAGAATTTTTCCATGACTTCGTGGTTTCATTAATAGTTGTATTTTTCATATTCATAGAATTCGGTAATGGCAAAGGTTTTGCAGCAATGTAAACTAATAGTGTGGGATGGATGCACGATGGCGCATAAAAAACCTTAAAAGATTTACGAAACAACCAAAACCAATTTGGTGGTGCAATGATTTTATTAGCAGGAGATTTTCGCCAAACATTGCCAGTGGTTCCACGTTCAACGCAAGCTGATCAATTGAATGCATGTTTAAAATCCTCCAATTTGTGGAAACATGTCAAGCTATTACATTTAAGCAAGAATATGCGTGTCATGTTGCAAAATGATATATCTGGAGACATATTCTCCAAACAACTCATTGATATTGGTAATGGCAAATTTCATGTAGATGTGCTGACTGGCTGCATCACCTTTCCTGAGAGTTTTTGTCAGTTAACGCAATCAGAAACTGAACCCATTCAAAAAGTGTTTCCAAATGTTACTCAAAATTACTTATTCTATGATTATTTGAGCGAACGAGCTATACTAACTGCCAAAAACACTGATGTAAATGAATTAAATTTTAAAATTCAAGATGACATTCCTGGCCAAATGAAATTGATACGGCAACATGAAGATGATGTCGTAAACTATCCAACGGAATTTTTAAACTCACTTGATTTTCCAACACTGCCGCCTCACAATCTTCAATTAAAGGTTGGATCTGTAATCATAATGTTGCGAAAAATTAACCAACCGCAACTTTGTAACGGCACACGATTAGCAATAAAAAAAATTACTAAATAACGTAATAGAAGCAACCATATTGAAAGGAAAGTATAAAGGAGACGACGTTTTAATACCCCGCATCCCAATGATTCCAACTGACGTACCATTCAAGTTTAAACGACTACAGTCTCCAGTACGGCTTGCTTTCGCTATGACTATAAACAAATCCCAGGGGCAGTCATTAAGTGTTTGTGGTCTTAATCTAGAAAACCCATGTTTCACGCATGGTCAATTGTATGTTGCCTGTTCCCGTGTGGGAAAACCACCTGCTCTGTTTGTTTACGCGCCAGGTAATCAAACCAAAAATATCGTGTGCCATAAAGTACTACAATAAAAATAAAACTTAATTTAAAGTAAGTTTAAGTAAGTAGTAAGATATCTGAAATTGTAACTTTCATTGTTATTTCTTTGCGACTATTAAAAGACTATTATTGTTACAATTACTCCTCCGAAACGGCTTTACCGATTTTGATGGCATTGTGTTATTTTTATATTCCATCGTCGTTTACAGCACTCCATGCCTCTTATACTCATATCTACCACACCCTAACATACAGACAATAAGTTAGTCATTTTTTTCTACTAAAATAATCCTAGGAATAATTTAAATTTGGCAAAACAACATTTGCTGGGTCAGCTAGTTAATATATATTTTATCTTTTTTTTTTTTTTTGTTTTTTTACTTATCACACTATCATATGATGATATCATATGTTTTGATACATTAAACTGATTGAGTGAGACCAATTTGAAACAATTTTATTGGCCTTTTAATTTTATCAATATCAAATTCTACCTCAATACTTTTTAATTAAATTTGATTCATATGTTCTGTTTCCTAGATATGGATATTAGATTTAAAGAGAATAGGATAAAACTATAGTCTTGTGTCTCAATCTCTCAAATTGAACACTATTAAAAATGTAAAAAAAAACTATTTACGGTAATTATATAAAAAAAAATTTGATCCATGTAACTTTTTTAATTTTTAGAAAAAAAAAATAAAGCATTCTATAAAGATATTAATTATACAATAGAGGAAAAGTGCTCATATACAAAATTTAGACTATAATTAGATTGTTTTTCGGATTAAAATTGTAAATTTTGTTAAATATTTTTCCATTTGCTTTATGCTTCATATTTAACTAGCTTTTTCGGCCGTTCGAACTTTATTTCTTTTCGAAAACTACATTTCACATTGCAATTAAACGGCAAAGTCTTTCCTCCTGCTTATAAACTAAAATTCTATTTCTAATTTAAGAATTTGATAATTACTAGTAAGTAGTAATTCTGTTTTTATTTAAAAACATTGCACGTAATCCTGCTATGATTTTTTAATCAATTTAAATATTGCGAAAAGATTCTTTTTATAATTTATGCTAATATCCGTATAAAATTAAAGTAAAGCAAAGATGCTTAATTGTTCACGTTTTTAAATATAATTCTTTCACATTGATAAATACCAAAATAAGTTTCTTAAAAAAAATTGACCAAAATGGTCAAAAAAAAGATTCAATAGAAAAACTTATTTTAGTTCTAAGTGACTTTAAGTGCATAGTGTATTGGCATTTTAAATGCAATTAAATGCCCTTTTTAAAATAAAAAAAAATGTTTAGTGTGCTAATTATGTTATTTGCTTGTTTCCAGGCATCCGCTTCCGTTAAAGTTTAACATTTAAAATATATTTTTTGTTAACTGTGCTTTTCTATGTGGGAACAAAATTTTTGAAATAGGAGATGTTGAAGTTGTTATTGTTTTGTCCCAAATTGTTGTTATTCTGTCGAAAGTTGTTCCTTTGATAGTTGCCTTGCATATTTGTGCGTGACGTAGGCTGAGAGATACTATATTCTGTTGTTGGTTGATAGCTTGAAGGATCCATCAATGGGGAAAAATATTGCTGTGTTGTTCCAAAGGTCATTAGATTTTCTGCTTCCTCTAATTTGGTAGCTCTTTCTATAATGGAATTCAAGGATTTCTCTTCGTTCTGAAGTAGGTAGAATTTATAATTTGGATTTAATATTCCGACTTTAAATACATGAATCGCTGTTTCTTCTAAATCTGATTGTACAGCTGAAGCAGCATCGCCAGTGTGTCGTTCACTATTTAGATGGCAGCACTCTTTAAATAATTTATTAACTCTTGAACCGAAAACTGAGAGGGTTTCACCTGGTATTTGACGTAGAAGACGTAGTTCGTTTACCAAGGTCAAATATGGTTTTGATTCAATCAATTTTTTACGTATGAGAGTTTCTAATTCTTTGAAATTCCTGTATTCCCCTTCTAAAACTGTGGTTGCTGTGTCACGAAATCGAATTGGAAGTAGCTGTAAAAATGTGTTGAACTCTTCTGCATTTAAACATGCAATTGTATGGGTACAACATGTTAAAAACGCGTTCACTTCGTTTAATAAATGGGGTCCGTTTTCCCCGGTCAATAGAGGAATACTTGTACATATTAGTTGATTAATCTTACATACGTCTACAGGCATTTTAAGGTTTAATCTTTTGAACGCTTTATTGAGATTTTTTGAGGATTTCTTTTCTGGCTTTATTAATCCAGAAAATAAGTTGGATCTTCTCTTAAAATTTTTCCCTGATCATACAATTCCGGTTCTTGTAACAGGTGCCAGATTGTTTGAAGCCGAACTTTTATTAATTGGTATTGGAATGTTTTGTTCTTTACTTGCACCTTCCCGATTGCCTTCTTTTTCAGGACTGGTATTTTCAAATGAAAATGAGTCTATTATATTTGCAAAACTAAGTAGTCCTGGAGTCTTTGGTATCCTTACCACACGTCTATCTATTGGTGTGGATGTTAAATATTTGTTTTGTCCTGTCGAATCCTCACTGCGTTGCATATAGTGTTCCTTACCTGGATCTTCACAGTCTCATAGATTCGTAAGATTGAGAATTTACAGCTAAAAAGCAGACCTCAATCCTACCGGCTGCGCCAAAATGTTATGAAGTCTCCGAAAGGTACGTATCACTCTTTGTAGAAACCAGCTTCAAAATATAGAAAACAGGGTCCGGGACTAAACTCACAGAGCGTTTTATGTAATATGGGGAAATTCTTATCTAATCGTTGCAGAAAAGATCTCATCAATTACACTGGTCTTTGGTAACTTCACAAACTTAAATATCTGGACAAGATGGATTTCGTAGGTTACCAAAAGTTTTAGCGGGAAACGCTGGTCTTTGGTAACCAAATGAAATGATGAACACTTTGAATTCAAAACACCAACTGATTTATTTTACAAAAAGAAGACTCACCTGCCAAGTAGGGCCGTGGTTTGTCTTTTACAAAATTTTAACAAGAACTTCCTCGACTATTAAAATTATTCTATTTTTATACAGAACTTTTGATCCCTCCTTCTGTATAATTTTTTACTTTTGCTATATTATTATAATTTTTCTTTTTGCGAAATCTGCAAATCAATTAAATATATTTGAATTTGCAAACTCCGCATTTACAAAGTTCATTGATTTGGCTGAACTATATTATTACAGGAAATTTTGTTGTTGCTTGAATATTATTTATGTGAAATCTGCAAATCGAGAAAATATATTTCGATTTGCAAATTCCGCATTTTCAAAGTTTATTATGGTTTATTGTATTAAATGAATCAAAGTTTTATAATATGCATACATGCATAATTAATTAGAATTAATTGTTTTGTTTTTCTTTTTTTTTTTTATCTCAAAAATTGAGAAAATATGAAGATTGAAGATCTTCATACCTAAAAACGCACCCATCATCCCTGTCCTTTCTGGATAGGATACGCCAATCCTTACCTCTTAAACAAGTATTTTGGAGGTATAGTCGACGTATTATTTTGTCGTTGCCCTTTTTTTGGCACTGAGGTAAGTATACAAAGAAGATCTGCGGCTGTGGCAGCTCGTCCACCTTGCATACTTTGAGGGCAATATTTGACTCCAGTTTAAGTGAAGGGGCTATTCCTCGCACCCAATTCTCTGTGTCGAAATCCACACAGCCTCTTTACCCAGCTTTACCCAGCCTCTTCGCTTAGTACACCCAGCGAAGGTAGGAGGGAAACCATCTACTGGAAGTTCATCCATGGCATCCTTGATTTTGTCTTGAATGCTCTGTAGATCTTCATTACTGAGCAGCACCTCTGGATATTCTGTGCTGCATATAGCTAGGGAGGTGGCCTTCACTACATCACTGTAGTTTATGGTCCCAGCAGTCTTTCCAGACCTGGTTGGCTCTTCAGCCTTCCTTCCCCTTTTCTGAATTATCTTACCCTTCTTTGGGGGGTTCGATGCTTTGGGGCTTTCCTCTTCCGATCTGCCCCACTTATTCAGAATAGGTCTCGTGCTAATCGGGACCTTAGCAAGTTCTAGGGCTTCTTCATGTGACAACCCCGTACCCCTAAGATGTGCGTACCTTTTTCGGCCCGCTCCACTAAGGGGTCTAGATTTTTTACGGGTAGAGTTGTTCAGGTCATCTTTAGGGTCAATAGTTGACACCTTTAAGGGACCTGTCAGCTCACTCCCTGAGACAATAATTTGACTTCGTTCGGCAGAGTCATGCTCCATAGGCATAACACCTTGTGGAGGCAGCTCTTCGATTATTACTGATGATGCCATCACGGCTGATGCGTTTAGAGGAGCATCTCCCTCAGGGTTTTTATGTCTATCCATAAAATCTTTTAGTTGGAGGTAATAACGGTCAACCATAGGCAGAGACTCCTTTACCTATGGTAAGGCTATTTGAAACCGGAGGTCGCCCGGTATCCGGAGTTCCACGCTAGCGACCAAGATTCGAGTAAAAACTCACCCTCTTGGCCATACAACCTTCGGCGCGTGTGTCCCACCTTGGCTTAGGGTTTGGTTTCCTTAGCCTCTCCAGTTAGCTGAGGTGCTAACCAGGTACTAGGCCCTTCCACCACATCGAGGTTAGAAACCAAGAAGGGATGAATTCGATTAAGTCCTTGGTGGTGGGAGACTGAATAAAAGTTTTATATTCCGCCCATGCTTGTTGTGTAGATGAATATACAATCCATGGATCACGACCTTCTCCCTCCTTGCCAAGTGCCTTCAATCCCCTTAACATTTCATCCACCCCATTGGTTTTCTTGCGAAGCCCAACAAATGATGGTATTGATATTGATGGTAATGATAAGAATTCTTGAATAATTGACAATTCGTATCCGATTATCATAACGCTCATTTAACGTCTCCCAGGCTTGATGATAATTGGCACTGGTCACCGAAATATGTCGTAGTAATATGGAGGCATCACCTCTCAAAACCCCTTTAGGTAATGCAGCTTTTGGCTGTCACTCAATTTGGTCTTATTATGAATAGTGGCCTCAAACAAATCACGAAATGACACCCATTCATTATAATTTCCCGAAAAACGTGGAGTTTCCAATTTTGGAAGCTTTGTGTCCAATCAGCGATTGTATGATGACGATGAAACTAAAGTATTAGACAGACGCTCGAAGAATGAATGGGTCAATAACCTAATGGGGGCTATTATTAATTGAGTCAGTAGCTTGTCGAAGATTTAATGCAACTACTAGGTTCTCTTTAGCATCGTAGTACTTGCTTGCATAAGTACAGAATTCTGCTAACTGATTTTGGATTTCGAAAAACTCTCCCCAGCCACCTCCAGCTTCTGCAAGTCTGCCTGGATGGCCTGCTTTGATGTATCCTATGGAATATTTTCGGCAAATGCGACGATTTGGGTAACTATCCCCTTGATGTACCCTCTTTTTACCTTTAAGGCCTCCATATTGGACTTTTATAATTATGCAAAGCAAAGAATGCAGGAACTAATCTAAAAGTTATGCATGAATAAATATAATATAATATGATAAATATCGACTTCAATAGTTGCCCTCCTCTCTAAGGGATCCGGCTCGAAGGACCATTTTCTTCCGTATGCATGGATATAAACAATTTATTTGTATTCATTAATAGACACAGTTTTTAATTTTGATAATGTACAATGTTTAACAAGTGTAGTTTGAAATTTGGTTACAATATTTAGTGTTTCAGCAAAATAAAACAATTTAATCGTATTGAATTTAAGGTTAATATATCAAGTGGTTACTTAGATTTAGTTTAATTTAATTAACTCACAGAAAGGATTTGTTCACGAGTATCGAGTTGTTTTTTGACATCCGTCCATGAGTCTCGATTAGCTGTCATCATTTTGACACTGCCCTATGTGCCTCCAATTGCGATGCCATCTCGTAACACCCACCTAGATTTTAGTTATGATAATAAAATAGCTTCTTTTTTGCTGTATCACTGATGAATTTTCTACTAACTTATTTATTACCATAATTCATGGCCACGATGTGAGAAAGATTTAATTCTCGTAATGCAACGTTTGTAGGGTAACTTTACATCTATTTATTAAAACTATTAAGCGGGGTATTCACTATGTTACCGAATCAATGATTCGGCTCTTAGTTCCCACATAAAATATATGGAAAGCACGAATAAGAGAGACAATATCCAACATGTTGGATACTTTGGTTAAATTCTGAAGTGGTGTTAGGGCATTACTAACACATATAAACAAAAATTTCATTTTAAATTTGCCTTCGTGCAGTACCGATGGATGCTTTATCATACGGAACTGTCAAATTGGTTCTAAAGGCCTATACACTTCAAAAAAAAAACCAATTCTTTTTGCTCTCTTTCCCATACAAAACCTGTTTTCTAGACCTTTTCTAGCTGATATTAAGCAAATATTATTATTATTAATATTAGGTGTACTTGTTTCACTTATTGGTAATGAATTAAGCTGCCAAAATTTTAATTTTCTTTGGATATATTTTCATGTGTTTCTTCTTCAATATTATCATGTAATAATTTTTTATTTATTAAATTAAATAAAATTGAATAATTACTTGCATACTAACTTAATCCATTAGAAAAAATACAAAATAAATTTGCTTATTATTTAACCTGAAAAAAAACTTTGCAGTACAAGCCTACACATACTGCAATGCCACTTTTTGATATATCATAGTGGGTTCAGATAGGGCACTCACAACCAAAACTCACAGCGATTCTCTGAGTTTTGTATGGAAAAATGACAAATGCATGACAGTGAGAATTTTCGTTGTGATTTGTTGTGGAACTTTGGAGATATGAAACGTTAACTAACAGCATTGGCGCTGTGAAAACACCATTTTTTTTATATGAACTCAATCGATGTGAGTTGGCCTGTCTGAACCCACTATCATATGGTAGAGACTGATGTGCACTACTCGAAGAAAAATTGAAAAATGAATTTTTCTGTGAGTGTATTAGTGCAGAGCATGTAAAAATCAGTCCTAGAAAACAGATTTTGTATGAAAAAATTAGCAGAAATCATTGATTTTTTTTTTAAGTGTATAGCCATCTTATAGCATGTTCCCATCTGCCAACTTTACTACCAACTTTACCACCAATGACAATTTTTGTATGAAAAATTCAAGGGTGTAACAAAGTAAACTACTACGGGGATTCTCGTAGTAATTGAACAAAACTGTGGCAGCACTGACGGGAATAATTAAAATATTGGAATTTCGAAATTAGAAGGATGCCATTTTGACAGTTCTATTTGTGCATGGTTAAGTGTATTATGTCCAATCAGGAATGTAATTAATACTTTGGTGTTAATAATTTATTTTTATTTATTGTTTAATTTAATTTGTTTTAGATAAAATTAGAACATAAACATAAAAAACAATTATTATAATCTGTTTAAATGTTAAAATTAATTATCAGCCAAAACAAAAACAAAAAACATAAAGACTTTGAGGCTCTTTAATAAATAAAACTATTGACATTTTCATGCCAATATCCAATCTGTTCGCAAATAGACAATTTCTATTTTGAAAAAGATAACATGTCTAGAATATATTTATTACTAAAAAAAACTTAAGCCTAAAACGGATTTAAGATTTTCGTATTAAAAAGCATAATAGACCTTTTTCTTCTCCATAATATTTTATTTAATACATTTGGTGGAATAGTTAATAATAAAATTTAATAATGTAATAAAATGGCCATGAAAAATTTCAAACAATTGCCACTTTTTTATTTTTTTTGTTGGTTGATTTTTTATACTCATATGAAAATAATGAGCTTATAAGAATTTTACAAACATGAAAATTGATACAATTTACTTAAAGTCAAAAAAAAATTCTGCGAAGATGTAGCTTAAAAGATAACGTAGGTAATGATTTCCTTGAGAAAAATTTTACCGACACAGAAACTGTAGATATGACTTTTATCTTATGCTTGCAATAAAATTCGATATAAAATTTTGTAATTGATTTAAAACCACACAAATATTTAGAAATTTATTCCCAATTTTGTTTTTTGTAATATTTTTTATTATAAGGATCTTTAGTAAGAACTAACTGAAGGTGAATTTATTGAAATATATGATTTTATTAAAGGGATCCCAATCATGTTAGTTTCCTTATAAATCATAGTTCTCCTTTTTTAGAGAATGATATAACAAAAAAACGAAAACAAAAATTTAAAATAATCCATCAGAAGATCAAGTATTATACTGATTTGTAGCAAATCGGATCAAGGGATAAAACCTATATTTATGTTTCATGTATTTAATAAATTAAAATTTTGTCACGCTTTAGAATATTTACACAATTGACATATCAAGCAAACACAGCTGTTGGCATGGTGGTAAAGTTGGTAATAAAGTTGGCAGATGAAAACACTATTTTTTTATATGGGCTTATTTGGTGGTAAAGTTGGTAGTAAAGTGGCAGATGGGAACATGCTATTAAGGGGTTATATACACTTATAGGGGCTATTCACTATTTTTTCCGCTTGACGTCAAACCTTGCTTCTCCTCCTATCACTCGTATACGTACATAGTGTAAAATATATGTTTTAAAATGGTGGGGATTAATTCTATAATTGTGTGTTTATTTGAGAGAGCAATGCTTTGACATTTCAATTTATAAAATTTTATAGGTTATGTTACCATAGGAAATTCGAATACTTTTTCTTAATTTTGTGAAAATATTTAGGTGAAAAAAACTAAAATATTTTTAGGTGAAAACACTTAAATAGTTCTGTAGAAAAAAATAACATCAATTTGAGTTAAACAACACAGTTTAAAGTATTGTTTTTGTGAAAAATAATGTTTTAATCACAAAAATGTCGCAAGGATTTTCCAGTAATATTTGCCATATTTTGCAGGTAAATAGGGTAAGACTAAAATAAAAATTCTTAAAGTTTCTACAAAAAGAAAAATTGAAAGAATTATAAGTATTTTTCTCAAATTCTGTTTTTTAAATGTAAGTTTAACTTTGACGTATAAACGCATATTAAAAAAACTGCTGTAGAAACCCAGCCTCGAAGGCAAAATTAAAATGATTTTTTGGCATGCATGTATTAGTGAACGACTAATACAAAAGAACCCGATAGCGGCTTGAGAGTAGAAAATTAAACATGTTTAATTTTTTACTCCCAAGCCTGCCATTTCCATTTAATTTACATTGAACGAGAGAGCGGCTTGATGAGTTGGAAAAAATAGTGAATAGTACACTTTTAAAAAAAATTCATTTTTGTATTGTACATATATTTAAGTAGACACACAGAACTTGATCTGACAATTGTTCTAGAGGTTGCACACATATTTTTAAAGACATGTCAGAACGAATGAAGGTGCTTTTGCAACTTTGAGCGCGTTTTTCTCAAAACTGTGTTTTTAAAGTCGGTGACCACGATTGCTCGGAAATGGCTGAACCGATCAGCCTCAAATTTTAACAAAAGCTTTTTAAGTATATTTTTCAGGGTTTGACCGTGGATTTTTTTGAAAAATTAATTTTTTGTTTTTATAAACAATTTAAGGACAAATTTTTTGTCAAAAATCGAGTTTTCTTAGAAGCCGCCATTTTGTCAAAGAAGTTTATTTTGCTTATTCCCTCGATCAAGTTCTAGATAATACATTACGTTAACGAAATTTATTTGGTTTTTTTAATTCAGATGATCCAATCCAGAGATATCGTTGTCACCGCAAAACGTCCTTTTTGAGAGGAGCTCCAGAAGATCAGCTATGGCAGCTTTTGATATTATTATTTTTACTTATAAAAAATGTTAAACTACAGATAAGAATTACTATAATATGTGTATTAATTTTCTCATTAAATAAGGTGGATATACACTTAAAAAAAAATTAATGATTTCTGCTATCGTTTGCATACATAACCTGTTTTCTAGAACTTTTCTGGCTGATATTAAACATGTTTGATATTTTTCTGATTTTTACATGCTCTGGTCTAATACACTCACAGGAAAATTCATTTTTAAATTTTTCTTCGAGTAGTGCATATCGGGCTCTGCCGTGATATTTAAAGAGATAGGATAACAGTACAGGTAATGTTACGTGACCTTATGTTTTTTGGAGGGGTCCATACCCCTGAGAACTAAACATAGACACGATCTATCAGTTGTCGCTTCATCGGCAGTCGTAGCGAGTCCGCTAGCCGGCTATAGCGGTAGAATTGGTTAGGTGGTTCTTGCCGACGACAATCTGATACTTGAAAGGGAAAATTCCAAAGACAGGAGCGCTAGGCTTGAAATAAAAGAGGACTGCATACCGCAGAAAGAGAAAAGCTAAACAGGAGGAGAACAAAAAAGAACTCGAGACAAAGGAGTTAAGCCCCTTTGCTCATCCATCTTATGAATGAGCCAGCTGACCTGTAAAATTAAACCTTTTATGAGGGAAAAAGGGATAAGGGCATCTCAAAAAAAATCTTTTAATTAATCATTATAATATTTAAAAAATACTTTCCATATAAAAAAAATTAAATTACACACTAAAAAAAATTAAATCAGAGATAATTATTTACAATAAAATAAAAACCACTAAACCAACTCTAAATTAATTATAAAATATTTATGAAAAGTGAAAGAACCAAAATTTAATGTTAATTATATTATAGTAAAATAATAATCCAAATACTACTTTTATCTAAATTATAAGAAAAAAAATGATTATATAAAAAAAAGGAAACGCCTGACTAATATCGATTAAATAACAAAAACCAAAAACTATTCTTATATATATATACTATTAATTTTCTATTAATTAAAAAAAAGGAACTCCAAATAAAAAAAAATCGAGTATTGTTCCGGGAATCAAAGAAACCAGAACTTATTCTAAGTTTTCACAATATTTAAGTCGGTATTAAGTTTTAACCGATTGCTTTTGGTGAAGTCTTGGCTTATTTTTTGCCTAAAGGTATGCATTTATTCTCCTTCCTATATATTTTTCTTAGTTTGCCTAGTTTTCTTAGTTTGGTTAGTTTACTTTGGACTTAAACCTAAGTTATAGAAGTTACGATAAAAATATATATATATATTTCTAGTACCCTAACAACAGGCAGTTGATTGTAGATTGTCAAATAAGTGGTTTAGTTAAAATATATTTGTTAAAAAGTAATCCAGTGAATTTTATTTTTTTTAATAATATTCCAAAGTGAATATAAAGGTGGTTCATGCCGACGACAATCTGATACTTGAAAGGGGAAATTCCAAAGACAGGAGCGCTAGGCTTGAAATAAAAGAGGACTGCATACCACAGAAAGAGAAAAGCTAAACAGGAGGAGAACAAAAAAGAACTCGAGACAAAGGAGTTAAGCCCCTTTGCTCATCCATCTTATGACTGGGCCAGCTGACCTGTAAAATTAAACCTTTTATGAGGGAAAAAGGGATAAGGGCATCTCAAAAAAAACCTTTTAATTAATCATTATAATATTTAAAAAATACTTTCCATATAAAAAAAATTAAATTACACACTAAGAAAAATTAAATCAGGGATAATTATTTGCAATAAAATAAAAACCACTAAACCAACTCTAAATTAATTATAAAATATTTATGAAAAGTGAAAAAAACCAAAATTTAATGTTAATTATATTATAGTAAAATAATAATCCAAATACTACTTTTATCTAAATTATAAGAAAAAAAATGATTATATAAAAAAAAGGAAACGCCTGACTAATATTGATTAAATAACAAAAACCAAAAACTATTCTTATATATATATTCTATTAATTTTCTATTAATTAAGAAAAAGGAACTCCAAATAAAAAAAAATCGAGTATTGTTCCGGGAATCAAAGAAACCAGAACTTACATGATTTTTCTTTGTGTTTTGGCATTTGATGGGCCCAGCAAAGCGGCAATCTGGAAAGAAATATCTCCCCTTTTTTTTTCTTTTAAATACAATTAACTAGATTTCAAAAAAAACACTAGCATTGAAAATACCTTAATACTAATTAAAGTATACAAGAAATATATATACTGAAGAAACAAAAATAAATTATCTAATGCACTAAGGTTCTATTTTTTGATCCTAGTACCAAATTCCCCTGATTCAAAAGTTTTGACATCTTTCTCATTGACTTAACAAAAAAATTGTTTTCTTCCCATTTAGTAACTCTCGATTATCCTTTATTATAGTTAATTTTCGCCCCATTTCAAGAAACTTGTATTAATTTTAAAAATTACAATCCAACCTTATTAGTTCATGATGATATAATTTGTAGGTATCTCATAACCTAAGTTTTATTCGCTCCCATATTTAATAAAATTTATAAATCATCGTGATGGTAGTAATTTTTCAATATATATATATATATATTTTTGACTTAATTGATTAAAGAATAACCAAAATTCTAATTCACTAGTCTACACGAAAAATGCTCCTCAAAATAAAATTGTTTTCTAGGGTAAATTTGGGTCGCTGAATTCGAAAATGATAATCGTTTTTTTATTTAAAGAAGCGTTTTCGAGATATTTCCAAAACACGTGTTTTTTGGGTGTATTTTCTTTTATTGGTCTATATCTCAAGAAATAATTTTCTGAATCATTAAAAATGACTTGTTTTGAAAAGTTTGTATACCTTTCTACCATTTGATATATACAAATTTGATTTCTACAAATTTATCTTTTACTTGTAGTCTTAAAAATTTTGGTAAATAATTTTTTTCAACCAAAAAACGACATGAAAAATGAAAAAATCATGTCCCCACTTAATGATCTATAACTTTTTGAATTTTCTTTAGATCTTAAAGATTATACCTTTAGAATTTTTATAACGAATTTGTAGACTAGTGATTTAAATTTGAATTCCTGAAATCTCACAATGGTCACATTTAACATAGAAAATGTCACAAGAATAAATTCTAATTATTGGTAATCATAAAAAAATTTGCAGGATTTTATAGCAACAATCTTTTAATTAATGAGCCTTAATCCGCCCACTCAGGAGTTTATTTTTTTTTTCAAAATTTAAATTTTTTAATATTTATTCGAGAAATAAAACCATATGAGATATAGGAGTATATATACATATTTATAATCACTGCAAATTTTTATATGAAGTCTATATGTCTATTAATACCGTTAATTATATTTATCATAATGTATATCACGGATTTTATTAAAACACCCAATTTATTATCCACGCAAGTTACATATGATAATACTATCACATATGATAACAATAAAGGAATGTTTTGGTAAATATATAAGATAAGTTAAGTATTCAAATAAATTGATTATTAATAATTCTAAGTCCAAATATATAAGATAAGTTAAGTATTCAAATTGATAATTAATTCTAAGTCCAAATACATTGATATTGATAACTATATTGATATCTAAGAATTCTAAATGATAAGAATAAATATAAAAGACGAATAATTTAGAGAACAGGCAGTTGATTGTAGATTGTCAAATAAGTGGTTTAGTTAAAATATATTTGTTGAAAAGTAATCCAGTGAATTTTATTTTTTTTAATAATATTCCAAAGTGAATATAAAGGTGGTTCTTGCCGATATATAAGATAAGTTAAGTATTCAAATAAATTGATAATTAATAATTCTAAGTCCAAATATATAAGATAAGTTAAGTATTCAAATTGATAATTAATTCTAAGTCCAAATACATTGTTATTGATAACTATATTGATATCTAAGAATTCTAAATGATAAGAATAAATATAAAAGACGAATAATTTAGAGAACAGTGTTATGTAGTAGAAGTACCTCGTCGAAATGGTTCCTTCCTTGACAGTGGGTAATGGGGTAAACTGGGCAACCCTCTCTCTTATAAACACTCTTTCTTCAGCCGTACTATGAGTTATTTGAAGGAGGAAATCAGGTGACAATTTAATTTTCATGCATAATTTTTATTATTTTAATTTACTCTAAGTTTTCATTTAACTAATTCCCAATTTAAATTCTTACAATTTTAACTCTTGCAATTTTATGTTCCTAAGATAATTACTGTTAATTTCACTTAGCGGGTTTTTTTTCTAAGTTTTCACAATATTTAAGTCGTTATTTTTGTAAGTTTTAATTTTCACTTAGCGAGATTTTTTCTAAGTTTTCACAATATTTAAGTCGGTATTAAGTTTTAACCGATCGCTTTTGGTGAAGTCTTGGCCGAATTCGGCCGGTCTCACAAGCGATAGAAACTTTTCTAAGTTCTTTTATTTATCGCGTTGGTGAAGTCTTGGTCAAATTCGGCCGGTCTCACAAGCGATTTTTACTTCAAAATTTTTTTTAGCATGACTCGCTTTTTGTCGCAAATGCTTTTCTTTTATATTAAAAAAATCGGCTAAAAGCTCCCCCTCTATTTTTCTTGGATTTAATTAATTTCCGTGTGAATTAATATTTTTGTCAAAACTGAAAATATATCCTCATGAGAATATTTTTTCTGATTTCCGCCCAGACTTTCCGTTATATACAATTTCATATTATGTGTATGAACTTTGCTTCTGGACTCTTTTAATTCTAAAGGTAAATGCACTGGCTTATTTTTGCCTAAACGTATGCATTTATTCTCCTTCCTATATATTTTGCTTAGTTTGCCTAGTTTTCTTAGTTTGGTTAGTTTACTTTGGACTTAAACCTAAGTTATAGAAGTTACGATAAAAATATATATATATATTTCTAGTACCCTAACACTCCTCCCCCCTATTTTGAAACATTTCCCGGAGGGGAATGTTTACTATTATTATTACAAATTTGAAAAAAGAAAATAGCCTTTCCCGGGTTACATGTATTTTTCCTTAAATAAAATCTATCATAAAAACAACAAAAGTATTTGGTTTAGTCGGAACCTGCGCGCCACTTATCAGTATTTTAAATATTTTTCATCGTAATTTGAAATTGATTATTTGCCGCACTTTGTTGCTGTTATAATAAATGTCGTGATCTTGCTTAATTTGGCTAACCCTTATTTGTGTAGGAGCCGACATCCCTTGCTGTATTTGTTGTTAGATAAGTGTTGTTGTTGTTGATATAATTACCCGATGTAACTGAATTAGATCTATTTGTTATAGTTGATTGTGTAGCTAATTCATTTTTTCGTCGTTTACGTTGTTTTTCAATTATTGAATTTTTATTTAAATTTTTATCATTTAATTCTATTTCAGATATATTTTTTATATCATTATTATCCATTATTTCATTTATATTTGATAATAATTCATTTTTATTTTTATCTTGAATTTTTGAATTTTGTTTTTGATGTGAAGCAATTTTCTGGTGTTATTTTATCTAAAGTGACAGATTCTTCTTTGCATACAGTTAATAAATTTTTATCATTTATTGTTTCTAATATCCTGTCTATCTCTTATATCAATTACTTCATTTGATTTAATATTTTTTTCAATATATTTGGTATTATCTTTCGATGTACATGGCTGTGGTATATAATCATTAATATCAGATGAAATATTTGTGCTTAAAATACTTTCAATTACATCAAAACGTGTTGGATGTGCTGATAATGATAAAGCTTTTGTATTATCTAAATTAATTAAAAAACTTTCTACTATATCACCAATTTCTTTATTTATATTATTAGAGTTTTTATTTATTTTTTCTGCTTCTTATACTTCTACGTTTATTTAAGGTAGCTTTTTCTTGTTGTTGTTGTTTATTAGTTGGTAAAAAATTTGATTTATTTGTAGTTTCATTTAAATAATTAATATTTGGTAATTGCATCTCATTTGTTATATAATTAAACCAATATTACATTCAATATTATTCAATATTATTGGTTAATGTTATTTTAGCAAAGTTATTTATATCATCTGATTCTTTAGTAATTGTATATTCATTTTTATCATTTTTTATTAAATTTTTTCGTTGTCATGTATAATTTTTAGGTAAAATATGTTTTTTTTACATTAACATTTGAATCAAAATTAATATTTTCATTATTTATATTATTTTCATTTTCTATTTTATTTTCTTCGATTGTTATATCAATGTTTTTTAGATTTTTATTAATATTATTATCATTATCTGTTTTAGATAAAATTTCTTTTGAATTTATAATAATTATATTATTTTCTTGTTTTTGTTTTGAAAATTCTTCTTCTAATTTAAAATTTTGGTTTTTTTAATCATTTTTTTTTAAATTTTGTTCTAAATTTTTACATATAGTTCGATATTTTTTCTTGGTCTACCACGTTTATTAATTTTATTTTTTCATAACAATTTTGTTTCGATATAAGATTCTTGTTTTTGTATTTTTTCAGTATTTATATTTTCTTGTATTTCAATTTTTTTAGTTTCTATTAAATTTGTAGTATTTTCATTTAAGTTTTGTCCAATATTTTTACTATTAATTATATCAGTTTCATTTAATTTTTGTTATCGATAAATTTTCATCAATAATTTTTTGGCTATTTGAAATTTCTATATTATTACTAGCTTTACATTTTCTAGTACGTAAATTTTTAGCAATTTTTCCATTATCTAAATTTGTATCTTTCAATTTTTTTTTTTTTTTTTTTTTTTTATTATTTTCAACAAATATTTCTGATTCATTTTTTTGTATAATTTTATCATTATTTATTTTCTCTGTTACATTTGATTCATTTGAATTTAATAATTTTATATTATCCCTTTTAGATTTTATATTTGGACAATTATTAACTTTAATTAAAGTATTTTTTGTTGATTTATATTTAAAAAATTTTATTGATTTTTTTTTTTTTTTTGCTTGTACGATTGTTGATGTAGTTTTTATTATTTCATTTTTATTTGGACTTTTTGTTGCTTGAATATCATATGGCCTAAATAATATATTCGAAGAACGATTTCTTGTTTGTGTAAATGTTTCAGGTTGAACATAAAATAAAAGTTTTTTTTTTTTTTTTAATTCATTATTAACTTTTGAATTTGGTGAATTGCATATTTTCTTTTTGTACTTAAATCAAGAACTCTTTCTTGTATATCAAAACAATTAATTTCAGATAAAACTAATTGTTGTATTGGACTATTTTTTGGTTTAATTAAACGTTTAGGACGAATAGAATTTCAATATTGTTCATTTGAATTTGTTTTTTCTACTAAACATTTTTCAATTGGATATTCAATAATAGTATCTTTATTAAATTTTTCATTTTTAATTATTACATTATTTATAATTTTACGTTTTTTATATGAACCTCTAGTATCATTATTATTTTTAATTAATTTTTGATTATCAAAATTTAAAACCATATATGATTATATTTTCAGGTTCATTTAAATTTAATACTGGTGAAATATTTATTATTGTATCCTTATCTAATATTTTTGTTTCAGATGATTTACATGGTGTACTATTTTGCGGAAATGTTTTATTAATAGTATAACTTTTATCGATATCAAATAATATAGCACTATCATTTGGATCGCTATTTTTAATGATCTTGGTGATGTTCTCCGTTTAGGGCTAAAAAATTGTTCATTTGAACTATTGTTTTTATCATAAAAACTATTATCATTTGATGATATATCAATAACACTACCGAATCCATTTATTTCTGATGTTATAATTCGATTACATGAATTTTTATGCCTTGGTGATATTCGACGTTTTATATTTTCATTGAAATTTTTATTACTAATTGGTTCATTTGAATCATCATTTAAATTACTATTACTACAATTTGGTTCAATTTTTTTTTTTTTTTTTTTAATATTTTAATTTGTGGTTTTTTAATTAATTTACGTTTTACAGTCTTTCTTTTTGGTGCCTTTGTTGATGTTGTATTCAATTTATCATCTGTTATTATTTGTTTATCTAATTTTTCCTGTAATTTTCCAGTTAACGTTGCTATACAATCATTTAATTTTTTTTTCACGTTGTTTTGTTTAAATTATATTTTCAGTTTTATTATTAATCATTTGTTCATTACTGTTTTCATTAATATCAACAACGTTATCCATTATTTGTGATTTATCATTTATTTTTAAAGCATCTGATATAATATTTGAATTTGTTTTAATTGGGATTTCTTGAATTGAATTAATAGTTTTATTATCATTAGAAATTTCAATATCTTTATCAACTAAATCATCCTGTAATTGCCTTTTTGGACTATATTTATTATCTTTAGTTTATATAGGAATCTTTTTAATTTTTTTTTCTTATTAAATGGTAGCACCAATTTAGTTGTTTTCACTTTATTAGAGTTTTTCATTTTCATATTTTCAAAAGATTTATCTTCTATATTTTCAGTTTTATTAATTTTAGATTTTTTTAAATGTGTTTTTCTTGCTAATTTCCTCTTGCTACTATTATCATTCATTCTTTGATTTCGTAATAAACGATTACTTTTATTTTTATAAAATTTTCTTACAACTTTTTTAACAAGACATTTAGTTTTATGTGTATCATTATTAATATTACAATAATTTAGATTATCATCATTTTCCTCCTTATAATCACTATCACTAAGTTTTTTAATATTTGTGATTTTCTTTTATTATTTTTTTTTATTTTTGTTTTAAATTTTACATTTGTTTTGACTTGTTGATTTTATTTACTATTTTATTATTCCACCTAGAGTCATAATAATATAATTATTATTATTATTATAATTTTTTTTTTATGTTTTTTTAAATTATTTTTAAGGATGAACGGCGCTCATCTATTGAGGCTTATTACCGTTTTTTTTTTTTTATTATTTCTAAGGATGATCGGCGCTCATCTATGGAGGCTTATTACCGTTTTTTCTTTATAAATTGTCTGGTTCGTGACTGCTTATCAGGTGTCGGAGGTTTTTGGATTCTTTCTTGTATCTTCAAAAAAAACTGAGTCGATTAGCTCAGAGAACTCTTGTAGTCCTGGAGTTAGGGATAATAATGCTTTGCCCCTATTTATTGGGGTTATGGTATGGTTTTCCTCACTTTCTTCGGAGTCATGGAAGGACATTAATGTCAGGTCTTCTACTAAGGGTAGGTTCGTGAGCTAGTAATATCTTGATTATCGTAGCTCAATATTCGTCGATCTTACATTTCGAGAACCGCCTTTAGATATTGCGACAAATAAAGGATGTTCTTATCGTGTAAGATCCTACCGGCTGCGCCAAAATGTTATGTAGTAGAAGTACCTCGTCGAAATGGTTCCTTCCTTGACAGTGGGTAATGGGGTAAACTGGGCAACCCTCTCTCTTATAAACACTCTTTCTTCAGCCGTACTATGAGTTATTTGAAGGAGGAAATCAGGTGACAATTTAATTTTCATGCATAATTTTTATTATTTTAATTTACTTTAAGTTTTCATTTAACTAATTCCCAATTTAAATTCTTACAATTTTAATTCTTGCAATTTTATTTCTAAGTTTTTTTTCTAAAATATTTGAAGTGCTATGTTCCTAATGCCTGGGACTCACTAGCGCTTAGCGTGTGGAGACGACTTAGCACAGTAAAAATGGAGAGTTTTTTTTATATACCATTGGAGTGGAACATCAGTGGAGACTAATGGACCCATTAGCATTTAGCACTAAATTTTGTGCCGCTAAGCGCTAGTGAGTCCCAGGCATAAGATAATTACTGTTAATTTCACTTAGCGGGTTTTTTTTCCAAGTTTTCACAATATTTAAGTCGTTATTTTTTTTTTAATTTCACTTAGCGGGATTTATTCTAAGTTTTCACAATATTTAAGTCGTTATTTTTCTAAGTTTTAATTTTCACTTAGCGAGATTTATTCTAAGTTTTCACAATATTTAAGTCGGTATTAAGTTTTAACCGATTGCTTTTGGTGAAGTCTTGGCTTATTTTTTGCCTAAAGGTATGCATTTATTCTCCTTCCTATATATTTTTCTTAGTTTGCCTAGTTTTCTTAGTTTGGTTAGTTTACTTTGGACTTAAACCTAAGTTATAGAAGTTACGATAAAAATATATATATATATTTCTAGTACCCTAACAACAGGCAGTTGATTGTAGATTGTCAAATAAGTGGTTTAGTTAAAATATATTTGTTAAAAAGTAATCCAGTGAATTTTATTTTTTTTAATAATATTCCAAAGTGAATATAAAGGTGGTTCATGCCGACGACAATCTGATACTTGAAAGGGGAAATTCCAAAGACAGGAGCGCTAGGCTTGAAATAAAAGAGGACTGCATACCACAGAAAGAGAAAAGCTAAACAGGAGGAGAACAAAAAAGAACTCGAGACAAAGGAGTTAAGCCCCTTTGCTCATCCATCTTATGACTGGGCCAGCTGACCTGTAAAATTAAACCTTTTATGAGGGAAAAAGGGATAAGGGCATCTCAAAAAAAACCTTTTAATTAATCATTATAATATTTAAAAAATACTTTCCATATAAAAAAAATTAAATTACACACTAAGAAAAATTAAATCAGGGATAATTATTTGCAATAAAATAAAAACCACTAAACCAACTCTAAATTAATTATAAAATATTTATGAAAAGTGAAAAAAACCAAAATTTAATGTTAATTATATTATAGTAAAATAATAATCCAAATACTACTTTTATCTAAATTATAAGAAAAAAAATGATTATATAAAAAGAAGGAAACGCCTGACTAATATTGATTAAATAACAAAAACCAAAAACTATTCTTATATATATATTCTATTAATTTTCTATTAATTAAGAAAAAGGAACTCCAAATAAAAAAAAATCGAGTATTGTTCCGGGAATCAAAGAAACCAGAACTTACATGATTTTTCTTTGTGTTTTGGCATTTGATGGGCCCAGCAAAGCGGCAATCTGGAAAGAAATATCTCCCCTTTTTTTTTCTTTTAAATACAATTAACTAGATTTCAAAAAAAACACTAGCATTGAAAATACCTTAATACTAATTAAAGTATACAAGAAATATATATACTGAAGAAACAAAAATAAATTATCTAATGCACTAAGGTTCTATTTTTTGATCCTAGTACCAAATTCCCCTGATTCAAAAGTTTTGACATCTTTCTCATTGACTTAACAAAAAAATTGTTTTCTTCCCATTTAGTAACTCTCGATTATCCTTTATTATAGTTAATTTTCGCCCCATTTCAAGAAACTTGTATTAATTTTAAAAATTACAATCCAACCTTATTAGTTCATGATGATATAATTTGTAGGTATCTCATAACCTAAGTTTTATTCGCTCCCATATTTAATAAAATTTATAAATCATCGTGATGGTAGTAATTTTTCAATATATATATATATATATATTTTTGACTTAATTGATTAAAGAATAACCAAAATTCTAATTCACTAGTCTACACGAAAAATGCTCCTCAAAATAAAATTGTTTTCTAGGGTAAATTTGGGTCGCTGAATTTGAAAATGATAATCGTTTTTTTATTTAAAGAAGCGTTTTCGAGATATTTCCAAAACACGTGTTTTTTGGGTGTATTTTCTTTTATTGGTCTATATCTCAAGAAATAATTTTCTGAATCATTAAAAATGACTTGTTTTGAAAAGTTAGTATACCTTTCTACCATTTGATATATACAAATTTGATTTCTACAAATTTATCTTTTACTTGTAGTCTTAAAAATTTTGGTAAATAATTTTTTTCAACCAAAAAACGACATGAAAAATGAAAAAATCATGTCCCCACTTAATGATCTATAACTTTTTGAATTTTCTTTAGATCTTAAAGATTTTACCTTTAGAATTTTTATAACGAATTTGTAGACTAGTGATTTAAATTTGAATTCCTGAAATCTCACAATGGTCACATTTAACATAGAAAATGTCACAAGAATAAATTCTAATTATTGGTAATCATACAAAAATTTGCAGGACTTTATAGCAACAATCTTTTAATTAATGAGCCTTAATCCGCCCACTCAGGAGTTTATTTTTTTTTCAAATTTAAATTTTTTAATATTTATTCGAGAGATAAAACCATATGAGATATAGGAGTATATATACATATTTATAATCACTGCAAATTTTTATATAAAGTCTATATGTCTATTAATACCGTTAATTATATTTATCATAATGTATATCACGGATTTTATTAAAACACCCAATTTATTATCCACGCAAGTTACATATGATAATACTATCACATATGATAACAATAAAGGAATGTTTTGGTAAATATATAAGATAAGTTAAGTATTCAAATAAATTAATTATTAATAATTCTAAGTCCAAATATATAAGATAAGTTAAGTATTCAAATTGATAATTAATTCTAAGTCCAAATACATTGATATTGATAACTATATTGATATCTAAGAATTCTAAATGATAAGAATAAATATAAAAGACGAATAATTTAGAGAACAGGCAGTTGATTGTAGATTGTCAAATAAGTGGTTTAGTTAAAATATATTTGTTAAAAAGTAATCCAGTGAATTTTATTTTTTTAATAATATTCCAAAGTGAGTATAAAAGTGGTGCAGTCGGTAGGATCCTTTTCAGAAGAACAAGGATCCAGTGATACGAACATAAAAAATAATTTGGTGATCAAACTAAAGGAGGAAAACAAAGAATACTAAAGAAAAATTTACTAGTATTCAAAGAAACGATCCTGAGACATCAAAACAAACTGGAGAAGCATCTGTTAAAACCATCGTTACTGGAAAAAAGGATGACAACATCTTCAAGCATGGAACAATTCATAATAGCTTTAACTAACCTCATGACATCACAGAATCAACCACATGCCATCAGAAGCAGAATAGAGAAAGACATAAAGTATCTACCTATTTTCAACGGACAGCCAGGGACATTACCATCGTTCATTGAATCTGTTAAACGAGCTTTAATAGACTACGGAAATGAATCAAATCAAGTCTACACCATCATATACAACGAGAAAATCAGCAGAGCAGCAAAAAACTACCTAGCAACAGATAAACCAACAACATGTGAGGAATGCAAGGAGAAATTGAAGATCCACTATCGACCTACTCGAGATCAAACCAGCATAATTAGATAAATCAGGAACCTCAAAATAGTAATCAATTACGTTATAACCAAAATAGTAACCAGTTCCGTTATAATAATCAACCCCGAAACAGTAATCAGTTTAGGAACTACAATAATCCTAGACAAAGTAACCCAGAACCTATGGAAGTTGATACATTGAATAAAATAGAAGGGGTAAATGCAATAAACAATACGGAAGAGTTTTTTATAAACTAGCCTCGGAAAATTAAAAAGTGTACATATCAATAACCTTAAACAAAAAACAATTTCTAGCAATGATAGATACCGGTTCTACAATCAGTTTATTAAATTCAAAAACAGTTCCACCAAATCTTTATGCAAAAATTACGGATAAAAAGAAAATAGAAATTAGTACAATTGAAGGGAAAATTAAAAAGCAAACGGAATATGTAAAAACAAAATGTGCAGAAGAATTTAAACAACAAACAAACAACAACAACAAATGGAAGAAATGGAAATACAAGGTATCATAAGAAGAAGTAAAAGCAAATATAGTTCACCAATAATTGTAATTCCAAAGAAAACTGATCAATCTGGTAAACAGAAATATCGAAATATCAAAAATAGCATACCCTATGATTAAATATTTAAAAAAAGAGGTGAAAATAAATCCAAATGATCCAACATATATAACAGCATTTGAAAACTTAAAAACATTAATATCCTCACATCCAATATTGAAATATCCACAATATAAGAAACCATTTACCTTAACTACAGATGCAAGTGATTTTGCTATAGGGGCAGCGCTATCATAAGAAGGACACCCGATCTGTTTCCTATCTAGAACCTTAAATAACCATGAGAAAAATTATAGTGTAACAGACAAGGAATTTCTAGCAATAGTATATTCAGTCAATTACTTTAGACCATATTTATATGGAAATAAATTCAAAATCATAACGGATCATGTACCAATAAAATATTTAAACAACAAATTCAAAGGAAAAGAGTTTTCACAAAGAAATCAGAGATGGATATTAAAGTTACAGGAATAAATTTTGAAATAGAGTATTTACAGGGAAAAGAAAATAAACTAGCAGATTTCTTAAGTAGAATGGAAAACACATTTAAGATAAGAATCAAATATGGATTTATCAGAAACTCAACATTCAGTCGACGAACACTTACTCGATCACATACCAATCAAAGAAGAAATAGTTAACAAATACAAAACACAAGTAATATTAACATATAACATACCACAAGAAATAGAAATAATACATAACAGAAGAATAATTTACATTAATCCTTCAGACACAGCAATTCAAATACAAAATGTACTAAAAAATTAATAAACACAGGCAAAGTAGGAATTTTTTCGGAAACAAGCGATCATGAATATAATAAAGTCCAACAAATAATAATAGAACTATTCTAAAATAAGGTAAAATTTATTAAATGTACCATGAGGGCCCTAGAAATAAGTAAAGGAGAAGATCTTCACAAACAAATTTCTTTATACCATACTAAAGAATCAATGCACAGTGGTATAAACAAGACATACTATAATCTAAAGAACAAAATTTATTATCCTAAATTACAGGAACATATACAATTAATTATAAATAACTGCGAAAATTGTCAAAAAATTAAGTACGACCGTAATCCAATAAAACCCAAGTTTCAGTTAACAGAGACCCCAACAAAGAAAAATGAAATAATCCATTTAGACATATTCCATATCTCTAAACAAACTTTTGTAACTATTATAGACAAATTAACAAAATTTGCAGCAGCATATTTAATAATCGGTAGAAATTGGAAAAGTAAAATATCAATACTAATTGATCATTTTGCAAAATTTGAAAAGCCCAGAAAAATAATTGCAGACAATGAATTCAAATCAGAACAATTAATTGCTTTCTTAAAAGAAAAAAATGTAGAAATACATTGGACAACATCAAACAGTCACAACGGCAACTCAGATATTGAAAGATTGCATTCAACCATACTAGAAAAAATTACTGGAATCGAAGATAAAACATTATCAATAGAAAATATAATACAAATACCATTCCACAGTAAAACCAACGCCAAAAAAAGCTTAAGAGTAAATAAATGAAGATATTTTAAATAAAGTAAATAATGAAAAGAAACATAAAATAATAAATAAGCTAAACAAAAATAGGGAAGTTTATGAAGAAGATGGGATAAAAGGACCTGTTAGGAATTATAAAAGAGTTAGGCATAAAGAACAAACTAGATACATTATAAAACCCTTTAAGAACGTGCATAAATGTAATATAAAAAGAAAATATAAATTTGCAGATAAAAATAATATTATTGATAATAATGATCACACCAACCAATAGCAATTGCAAAACATAATATTATACACCCAAGTATACTAACTACAGAAGAAATAGAAAAATTTGATATAGATATATACAAACTAAAATTAATTAAATTAGGAATATTAGAATACAAAAACAATTTATTAATATTAGCAATTAAAATACCGCAAGATTATATACAAACAGATTTAAAATTAACTACACCATTACCAAATAATAATTATTTAGAAATAAATGAATAAGATGAATATATTGTAGAAATTAAGAACAAAAAATATACATACAAAAAAGATACTATTCAAAAAAAATTTAAAATTAAGCAAACATTGTATAATTTAAGAAAAATGTAAATTAAGATTTTAATAATTCCATAATACAGGGTGTTCCGTTACGAGTGTTTCAAACTTTGAGGGTAGAAAGTAGATAAAATTTCATCGACAAAAAACACAAAAAGTGGGGGTCTAACGTTTTTCGTTTCCCAGTTACAGGCATTTGAATTTTTCGTGTTCAATTTTTACCCCCATGCACTCATTCGCTTATAACTTTTGTAATAGTGCAATTATATTTTTTTAAAAAATTTTTGAAGAGCCTACAATATTATCTTTTGATTACAAAAAAATTTGTTATAAAATAATTACTAGTTTTGGAGAAAAAAATTTTTAAGTAGAACCGTTGGTAAAAAACCCGGGCATTTTTTGACGTTTTTTGCTTTTCTCTCCTGAAAACACCCTCATAATTTTATTTTTTTATTTGATTTTCTTAAACTACAAATATTTTCCAATAAAAAGTTGGTACATTATAATGGCCTAACTGTTTTCCATAGTGCAATAAAAATCTATCAAAGTGAGCCTTTCCCGATAACTTAATAAGAATTTTCTTTATTTTTTACCCAGAAAAAAGTCCAAAGAGGTTAGATCTGGACATCCGTCCTGATTGCTTTTTTTAACTATCTCAGGTTATGAATTCATTAAATTTTGTAGATTTATTGGAAGAGCTGACGATTCCAACAAGTTTCCGGTTACACGGTTTTCCGGTTCATTTTCGCCTCATTTCTTCAGTATCTGGACAAACACTTTCATCAATGGATAGGTGGAGGTAGACTTGTAGTTTGACCTCAGAGATCTCCAGCTCTAACCCCTTTGGACTTTTTTCTGGGTAAAAATTAAAGAAAATTCTTATTAAGTTATCGGGAAAGGCTCACTTTGATAGATTTTTATTGCACTATGGGAAACAGTTAGGCCATTATAATGTACCAACTTTTTATTGGAAAACATTTGTAGTTTAAGAAAATCAAATAAAAAAATAAAATTATGAGGGTGTTTTTAGGAGAGAAAAGCAAGAAACGTCAAAAAATACCCGGGTTTTTTACCAACGGTTCTACTTAAAAATTTTTTTCTCCAAAACTAGTTATTATTTTATAAGAAATTTTTTTGTAATCAAAAGATAATATTGTAGGCTCTTCAAAAATTTTTTTTAAAAACATAATTGCACTATTACAAAAGTTATAAGCGAATGAGTGCATGGAGGTAAAAATTGAACACGAAAAATTCAAATGCCTGTAACTGGGAAACGAAAAACGTTAGACCCCCACTTTTTGTGTTTCTTGTCGATGAAATTTTATCTACTTTCTACCCTCAAGGTTTGAAACACTCGTAACGGAATACCCTATATATAAAAAAAATTTATAGTTGATAAAACCACTACTCCTAATATGGCATCTCACAGTAACATTTTAATTTATTACTTTCATAATTTTATTTTTTTTTTGTGCTTTTCACCTGAGTCAAACAAAACTTCCACAAAACCCAATCAAAATTGCAAAATGCAAAAAAAATTATTTTGAGATAGGCTGTTACAGCTTGCCCTAATTTTCAAGGGCTTGTTACAAAGCAGATAGACATCCTCTCCATTTCTCTTTAAAATGGAGCGGAAGGATAGCTGGAGGCCAATGACTTTTTATAAAAAAATAGCCTTAAGTCGAACGTAAAAATTCTAATTTTGGTGTTGAAATTTCTGGTAATTCTTGATGATATAAATGAAGACGTAATATTGGTACTATACGAAGAAATAGTAGACATAATTTTGTGATTGTTGTTCCATAGATTCCATATTAATTTTTGTAGCTCCTTCTTCAATTGGAACACATTCCTTTCGTAAATGTATACATTTACCCATATTGCTGCTCCTAAAGTAGAAACACCCTTTATATCTATTTTAGAAGATTTTGTATATTCTTCTATTATTTGATCACATTCTATGTCAGTCAGGGTGGTACAAAGTATTACTATTAGATAGTAAAGTAAGTTGTACATAACTTAAACAATACATGTAAACCAAACTTGCTCTAAATTCAACGGAGTTAATAATATAAATTTTAATAACAATGAAATAGGGTCCGCTAATAGACTAGGTAGATGCAATATATATTCTCTGCAATGTGAATGAACTGGGGCCGTTTCAGGAATTGGAAGGCCTTCTAATGAAGCCCACTAATGCCATAATGGCCGTTCAATGAGAACATGTACATGTACCATGTACATGTACAAGAGTAATGGTACTATATAATCACGTTTTGGTTTATATCAGTGATTATCAAACTTATTTCTTTTACCGCCCCCTTTGAAAATCAATTATTTTTCTGCGACCCCTCCCCCCATTTTTAATACACCCGTAAAACTTTAAAACCACAATTTCATTACTTTAATTAATTTAGTTATATTAGTCGGTTCTGATGTTTAAACTTACATTCTAAACTAGAAATTTTTACCAATGAGAGCAAACAAAACCCAACTTTATAATATTAATAATATATTTTAATCAAATTAAAAGAAACAATAAAAATATGTAATCAGTTTTCGTTTTTATACTAATCTAATGAGATAGATGAATTTGATGATATTTAATAAGTTTGTTGATATCAGGTTCGATCTTACTCAAAAACAGTCATAAGGAGCCGGGTTTGGTAACTTGCAAATGATTTCTCTTTTTAGTAAGCAGCATTGTCACAGCGCTAAATCCACGTTCACACAAATATGACGATGGGAGTGCTATCTAAAATCGTTCAACGATAGACCATAATCCAGGGTACAACTGCGGGATTTACTTTTGTAGCCAAAATTGTTGGTAGCCATTTTTGTATTTGATTTTTATTTCCTCGTTTGTTATCAGTCCTATAAGTTCTTCTTCCAACTGGGGTGATATTGCTATGTTGACATTTGAAAAAGGATCTAACACCCAGTCTGGTATTTCCAATTTCAAAATGTCCTGGAATCTTTCAATGAAATCACTGTGAAGATTTTCCAAATGTTGGAAGTAGACGAGCAAGTCGTCGTTGTTGCAGGATACTGATAAATTGTGAAAATTATGGAACTCATGTCTGCCGATATTCTTCTTGTGTAAGAGCAGCTTAGCTACGAAAGCAGCGACGACATTTTTTGTTTTTATTGAGTTCAAGTCATCGCCTTGAAGTTGGAAATTCATATCATTAAGCAATGTATAAAGGTCTGTCAGGTATGCGATATCATTCTTTGATGTGATGAGGTTTTCGCGCAATTCTGTGTCTTTGTTTTCCAAGAACTCTATGACAGAGTCAAAAAGATTGTAAAAACGAGTCAGACAATTTCCTTTTGATAGCCAACGCACTTCAGTGTGAAAGATCAATCTGTTGAAATCTTCATCATTATTAACACAAAGCTGATTAAATAAATCTGTCGGTGGGTTTTAATTTTAGTGAAATTTAAAATACTATATAAAGTAAATGAAATTACAAATTATACATCACCCCCCCCCCTAACCCACGTCAACGCCCCCCATTTCCGGGGCCCCTTAACGCCCCCTCCTCCAGGTTTCAAATGCCCCCAAGGGGGCGTTATCGCCCACTTTGAGAAAGACTGGTTTATATCGTAAAATATTATTTGAACATAATGATCCACTCCCTTGTATTAGTTGAATCAAGAGGTATTTTAGGACACCGTAGAAAAACGTTTACCTTTAGCATTATGTTCTGATGATCTAGAGAGGTTAAAACAAGGAATTTAATCGTAGAACTGATCTATTGACATTCAAATTTGGTGTAGAATCATAGTATTTAACAAATAATTTAGCCTATAAAAATGGAGTGCATGTACAATCATATAGACGTCATTTACATTTAACATGTTTTGATGCATTTCTTTTAAAGATTTGCTTAAAATTATCATATTTTGCAGTTAGTATTTTGGTTACAATCAGTGTAAATTTTTGGACAACCCGTCAAGGAGTACCCCTCGGTGGCAGCTTTGTGAAGTTGGTCCGGTTAGATCGACGTGTGGCTCGACCCACACCCTGGGAATAGAATCACATGCTCAAAAAAAATCAATTTTAAAAGGAATGACCATATAGAGAGAAAAAAAATTACTATTGATATATATACAAAAATGTAAATGTAAAATGAAAGTCGAACAAAAAAAATGTAAAATTGCACAAATTAATCAAAGAGAAAAAAAAATTGAAAATTGATCAAATTTGATTGAAAGTTGAAAGCTAACTTGAAAGTTTGATTATTCTTATTCTGTTTTACAGTTGCATGACAAATCATCGCTTTTCAACTATTGTAGGAAATCTATAAGCAGCAGGCATCACAAGGAGTCCAATGTTTATAACCCTTTTTAATAAGGATGAAACAAATATCAAATATATATATATATAAATTATAACGATTTTCATTGACTGTCTTCTTAACCAAATAAATATTTATTACGAATAAATATAATATAATAAATATATTTTACCTTAAGGATAAAAGAAATTATGAATAACCAGAATCGATAATTTTAAATCCATAAAAAGCAATGTAAAGTTTAAGGACTAATTGTTTTTCTTCAATATCTCTTCAATAAGTGTTTCAATGTCTTTGGAATAGATTTTCATTTTTGACACCGTTATCATCGTTAATAAATTTTTTAAGGAGATGGTAAGGTTTTAAAACTTTTTTTTTCGAATTTTTTTTTTAACTTTTTTCTGAATGTCCAACATGTTGGAAATATTGTGTCACAATTTTAAGTACATCAGAGTAAAAGTAACGAAGATACAGCGTTTCCAATGACCGCTCCTCATATAAAAAACCCCGTTTAAAAAACTTTAAATCGATTTTCTTACAAACAACATTTTTTGATCCCGTGAACATCATAACTAAAAATCCACTAAACCGATCCGTTTGAAATTTTGTACACTTTTTCTAAATATAAATCACCAGATAACCACGAAGAGTTTTTTTTTAACAATTTTTTTCTATTTTATAATAACAAATAGACAGAAATTTTGGGGTGAATATCGCGTTTTTAACTTCCAAATACTGCCAAAATTCATGTTGGAAATATTGTGTCACAATTTTAAGTACATCAGAGTAAAAGTAACGAAGAAACAGCGTTTCAAATGACCGCTCCTCATATAAAAAACCCCGTTTAAAAAACTTTAAATCGATTTTCTTACAAACAACATTTTTTGATCCCGTGAACATCATAACTAAAAATCCACTAAACCAATCCGTTTGAAATTTTGTACATTTTTTCTACATATAAATCACGAAGAGTTTTTTTTTTAACAGTTTTTTTCTATTTTATAATAACAAATAGACAGAAATTTTGGGGTGAATATCGCGTTTTTCACTTCAAAATACTGCCAAAATTCAAAAAATTGAAAAGAAAACGTCAGGCAACGTGTCACCTGCAAAACGCAATTTGATTTTTTTATTTCAGATGATCTGGTAACTACTTATGATGTTAACGGCAACACTACTTTTGTCGGAGGCGCCCCACTGCCTTATTTATTACTATTTCAAAAAAAAATGCTTAAGATGAATCTTAACATGTTTATAAAATAAATAAATCAACATGATTCCTATTACGAAAAATTCTAAAATTCTATAATTTTTCTAAAATTATAGTGAGCCAAAATGGAAAACACCTATTACATATGAAATTATATAAATAGCAGCCTAAATTAAATAAAAATTGTATGCATAAACTTCCATAACTTGATTGTACAGTTAAAAAATTAAATAAATTATTTCTAATACAAACTTCATATCTTTAATGTGCACTACATTTTGGATTTCAGGCATGAAAGTAAACATCGAACGAATCACTGGGTGATGGTATTAAATGGTATATTTTTTTAAAGTATTAAAAGCATTAAAAATGCTTAAAGTTTTTTATACTATTTTAAATGGTTAATGGTCAGATCATCTTAAATCCTTTCAATGTTAATAGCAAAATTTATCCACTCATGCATAGATTAAAAAACAGGGATGGGCAAACTTTTTCGATCGCGGGCCAAAAATCAAAAAATAAAGGGTTGACGGGCCAAGATAAATTTTTCTAAAATTTTAAAAACAATATACAAGTATTATAATTTAAATATGATAATGAGATGAATGAAATTGCGATTTCATTTTTAAAAGTTCCTTATATTGAAGTTCGAAATGAGATGTACTGATTTTAAGGAACGAGGCTAAATGCTCATCTATCAGTACTTCTGAAATTATTCTTTCTAAGGTTCATAGTTCAAAACACTTGTTCACATAATATATATAAGATGAAGCAAACATAACACTGATTTTCTGGACGTGAGATATTAAATTTGGGAAACTTACTTTCAATAAAGATTTGTATAACTCTAAATTTGGCATATTTAGAAACAGCTGCTTGAGATGATTGTTAGAGGGGAACTCAATTAATTCAAGCTGCAAATCTGGCACTGAATGGCACTGAAATCTTGAAATCTGCGTTCGATCGAACTCAAAGTGCAATTTTTTCAAGTTGGAAGCTGTCTGCGCTTGCTTTTTCCGTAGATTTATGTTTTGTAGCACAAAATAAAGAAAGTAAAAATATCATCAGTCCTTTGAAAAAAAGGAAAAAAAAAATAATATTTAAACAAAGTAGAAAAGGAGATGGATGTATACATAATATATAAATAATATTTCGGACCGGCAAATAAAAATCTATCCGCGGGCCACATAAAACCTTCCGGCGGGCCGAAGTTGGCCCGCGGGCCGTAGTTTGCCCATCCCTGTTAAAGAATGTAGTTTCAATCATTACAGTTTTAGATAATCAATTGGATACAGCTATTGAAAATCAGTAGAGCAAGTTTAGAAAGAATAAACATTTTAACATTTTAAGTAGGTAGCTTTAAAAGTAATCTAAGCATGATTCCATCATTTTTTTATTTACTAAATTTTAATTGGAACAATAAACTCTTGTCTAGAAAGACAAACTAGATAGTGAGTGAACGAAAATGTTTGTATAAATTTTATTTTGAATGTCTGTATAAAAAGAACATTCAATTTGAAACATATAAACGCTTATATAAAAAAAAGAAGCTTTCCTAACATAGATACTAGTCGTCCAGAAGTAAGACGTCTGTTATAAAGTAGAATATATTAAAGTTAACATAAGCCCTGAATTAAACTCATTTTATATTCAAATTTTTTGTTTCCTCAAACAGATTCAATTACTGTTGATACAGTTGCTTGTAAACAACATTTAAGTAATTGTAAATATTTATTAGTACAGTAATAATAAAAAAAATAAAAATATTATTTACAATTTTTTAACATACCGTTTTCTACATATATAGGAAAATTAACACTAAATGTAGCAAAATTTTTGAATTATAGCTTAAAAAAACTTGTACAAAAATATGATACTCTAATTTAAATATAACAAATTAATATTTTAACAAATCAATAAAACTTGATTCGATAAAATAAAATTTATTCTTCAAATGTAAGTCGTCCTGGACCATGATTTCTCATATACCTTCTATATTGCTTATATTTTGGATTATTTGCCATGTGGATCCGTAAATTTTCTTCTTCTTTTTCTTTCCACTGTATAAATTTATCTTTTTCCCATAGTTCTAATCCTAAATATTCTTCTATTTGTTCATCTTCGATAGCATTAAATTGTAATTGTCCTATTCCAAGATTACGACGTATCAAATACAATTTTTCTTCCTCACCGTAAGGCTTTTTAAGAATATTAAAATTCCAGGTCCATTTAGTAAGCCATATTACATATGTAATAATTAAGTATGGAAGCATTATCATTTGAACCCATAATAAATCCTTAATTGATGGCTTAGCATACGCACCTTTAATATCCATTTTTTCTTCAATAACTTTTCTTATTATTTTTTCAACTTCTTCCTTTTGTTCGACCTTTGATAATTTATTTCTATTTTTTTTAATAATTTTGCTATTAATTTCATCTTGTGCCATATCCATTGCTTTATTTCTATACTTTGGAACTGTTGAAAAATGTTTAATAGCCGATTCATATCGCTGCCATCCACTATAATATTGAATTACGGAAATAATTGATATTGTAACAATTATAACTATTCGGACATCAACTTTAGGTGTAACTCGTCGCCTATAATAGCGATAGTAATGGGCATAATATTCTTCAGGATTATCTAGAAGGTAATTGTAATCAGTTCGTGATTCTTCATCGCGTAAAATTTCATATGCCGTTGCTATTGTCTTGAATTTTTCTTCTGCAATTGCCTTGGCTTCATCACCACGATGTCTATCTGGATGAAATTGTCTAGCTAATTGTCTGTATGCCTTGGAAATTTCTTGTTTTGTAACATCACGAGTAATACCAAGCACGTCATAGCAATTTTGTGATCCACAATATAAGCCGTCAAGTAAAGCATATGATAATGCTGGGAAGGCAATTAAAAGAAATAATTGAAAAATATTCATTGCAAACGTAACACTATAGCACTTATCAACTTTATGATAGTTAGAAATGCCACGTTAATTAATTAAAACCCAAATGCGGTTGTATCCGCACCAGCGGTGGTAACTTTGACATACACCAAAAAAATGTTATCACATTTGGTAAGATATTCTTCCGTTATTCAGCTATTCTTCAGCAAAGACTTCGTTTACTTTTTAGCTCAGTTCGGATGCTCGACTGTGAAACCAAAAACTAAGCTTATACAAAACGGGAGATTGTAGTTTTATTTTTATTAATAGAACTTTCAAAAAATAAAGCGTTTCAAAATTTTCATACAAATTAATTAGTTTTACAAGCAGTTCTTAAGGGTCCGGTTGGATTAAAAAGTAGCTCATTTTTCCTTCTAGTTAAGCTTTAAGCTAAACATCTGTTTTAAAAGTGAGCTTAGGAAAGCATCTATCCCCCTTATATCATTTTAATAACGCACATAAACACTTGTCATTTTAAATATCCCAAAACTCTTCAGGGCGGGGTTAATGTAGAAATAATTAAACAAAATGTTATTATTTATTGTGGTTTTATGTTTATTTGTTAAAAATGGTTTGATATGGAAATTATGAATATTATAAATTTATATTAACTATTTAAATTATAGCTTTAGCACTTGAATGTTATGTTTGCTCAAATCAAACTGGAAATACAGAAAAATGTTTAAATACAATTAAAACTTGTGCTCCTGAAGAAGATGTTTGCCTTTCTGAAGTTAAATGGGGTAGTCAACCTTATTGGTCACAAGGTGCGCTTAAACAATTTTATGTTTCCAAGAAATGTTCAACAAAACAATATTGTACAAAAATAAGAAATAAATATATGAAGTATTGTACACATATTTGGTACGAAGACTGGACCTGCTTTGATTGTTGTTTGGGGGATAGATGTAATTATTATATTATAGTAAGTTAAACTATCAACAGTAGAAGTATTTTAAAGAAATTTCATACAAACTCTTGTAAATATTTTAATTGTTTTCGTCTGTGTAACGTCGATTTTATTTACCTTGGAGCAATAAAATTTCCCTTTTGGAACATAAACTCAGTTATGCTAAGTCATATACATTTCTATGAGTAAAACTCAGCTTAGTACAGTGAAAGGAAATGCAACTACTAATTTTTGTCATTTTTGTCCCTTTCGTTTTATTTATTTCAATATATTTCGGATATATTAAGATTAATTGTATTTCTGTAAACTGGCTGATTACGAGTCTAATTCATAATTACCAAATTATACCAATTTAAGTGGAACAGACGGTAAAAGGTTTGGGTTATTATATATAAAGCATAAAAGAGAGTTGTGTGTTCATGGCAAAAATTTGTATGCTATTTAATTGAATCTTTGATAGTAATAATTTTTCTTCAAAACTTAAGTATGTTTACCTGCATTCATGTCAGTAACAAAAATTTTTTTAAATTAATTCATTTAATTGCGGAAAAAAATTCCTAAAAAACCTTAAAATCTAAAATTTCACACGAGAAAATCCCCCTTTTTCTTGTAATTAAAAAAGCCTAATAAGCTATGAATAATTTTTCCGTTCTTAATTTTTGTAATTTTCATATATTAAGTTTAAAAATTAAATTATTTATTTTAAATAGTATGACAGTAATTGAAATGATCTTAGGAGCATTAGGAAACAAATTAACTCTTACCAAAAATATCCGAATCAGCGTAACGCACCCGAGCGTGACGGTAGAATTAAATTTATCCCACAGAAGAAGTGCAAAGTGCGCTCAAAGAAGTTTCCACTTAAAAAAAAAAGAAGAAAACAATTTTTAAATCTTTGTAAAAACGAGAACAACAAAATTTATGTAGCAAAAAGAAAAATTCCCATCTTGATAAAAGCTTAAGAAATTTACAATTTTCTAAACGTAATACAATTGGAATTCAATGAGTAAAAACGTTAGTTAGTTCTTTTTGTTAATAAAATATTTATACAAAGAAGTCAATATTTTGTAAGTTTTAATTTCTATTTCTTTAATAAAGGATTCTTTTATCTATTTGCAGAGTGCTGCTAACCATATGAAAAAATTATGGATTGGATTTTTACTAGCTCCACTTTTTATATATTTTAACAAAAATTTTTATTTATAAATATTTTATATATTACAACGTTCAAAGACATGTAAAAAACACTCCGTCCATTTTTAAATACTAGACATTATATTCTACTTTAAGAATAAATCAGTATATACTTTGCCGTTGTTTTAATTAAAATAATTTCTTTTTTGTAATTATTAAGTTCATTTTTATTTAGAATTGATTAAATAGCTTTCTCGTAAGAAAATCTCTCGTTGGAAGATTATAATTATAATTATAATTAAAAATTATGTTTAGAAAAAAGTTATTAAAAGAATAAAAAAGTTGTTTCCTTAATGCATTTTATTAAAAGGATATTTTTAATGCCGCTAGCCTAAGGTAAGGATATATTAATATTTTTTCACTAAATTTTTGAAAATTTTGTCTAAAGATAATGAAGTAAAATTTATTAAAAACTGTTTATACAAAAAGCCGGAGTAAAAATAAAATTAAATTTATTACATTGTTGAAATTTACATCTTATTATTTGTAATTGGCTTATTGCTGATAATATTATTATAATAATAAGAATTTTATTAGATTCAAATGCAAAAAAATATACATGAAATTTAAACATAAAATTTCTATATTTTAACCTGGCCTGGGATTGGCTTAATATTTTACGGTTTTTCCATAATATTCCCGTTGAAAATTTAAAAAAACTTAACAACTCTTTAAACGCTGATTTATGTAAAAATAGAACCAGAAATTCAATTTTAGATCACCGAAGTTCGTTCAGGTAACTTTGACCTAACACTTGATCAATACAGCAAAATGGCAAACTATAGGACATTTTTGAGTAACTCATTGCAATGACTTGAATTTAAGTGTTAGTAAAGACATAATACTAGCTCATGAATTTATTAAAAAAGTAAAAAAATAAAATATGAAGCTTGCTTAGTGTTACTTTCTCGTAAAATTATATAAAGTGTGAATAATATTTCAATCACAAACTGTTTCGACAAATATAAAATATTAACATTTTGCCGTTTGGACGGTTTTTAATTTTTTTGTCACTTGGTACCGATAGCACTAATTTATTTTACTATGCCCTTCACCGACGGTTCCTGAAATCGGCTTGAGGCTAGTTTCATGAATTTTTAATCCTGTTCCTCTATTTTCAGAAAATTTCGAAGATTTACATCTGTAAATAAATGAAAAATTTGCTTGTTTACGATACTTTCGCGTGATACCATTGTGGTGCCACCGGACAGCATAGTGTTAATACCTTAGAAAGTATATTATATGGTCTTGTACAAGTGTAAGGCTGCGTTCACAGTGAAAGCTGGCGCTGGCGCTGGTGCTGGTTGCGAGATTGTTGCAGAAAAACTTATTCATAGTGGCAGCTGGTAGCTGAGCTTGTTTATAAGCGATAAATTTGTGTACAACAACATTAAAATGAAAGAAAGAAGGGGATTATCATATTGTTTCGGCTGGTAAACGTCATGTATACATATATTTTGTTGCTGAAATTAAAATGCATTGGTTAAATTTTATTTGAAATTATCCCAAAATTGTTTTATATTTCCAAGAAAAAAATTCCTTCAAATTTTTACCTTGAAAGGATTATATTTACATATAGGATGCATAGTTTTCTTTCTAATATTCTTAGAAAATATTTATAAAAGATTTTGTAACCTTTATGGAAATTCATATGTTTTATGGAAGGAGTTTTCAAAACATGTATTTCAGGATTTTAGTATTATATTAGTACCTGGAAGCAAATTATATTTAGTTTTTATGGGCATAAGTCTAGACATTTGAAGGAGTAAAAGTTTTTATCAGATTTCTGCAGTCTACTTCACAATATATTGCCTGAAATAAGAATTTTTTAGATATATCAACATGAAATTTATCATAATTTAAATATAATTAAAAATCATTATCTATTATAAACACTTAGTCTAAAAAAAATATTAATTAATTGAATTAAAACAAAAAATTAATAAAATGGCTTCCATCTTTCCTCTTGTTGCTATATACAAATTTTGAACTAGCTCCGCTATATGATGTCACATGAAAATGTTTCGTATACAAGCTATACGAACCATCTTCAAAGCATGGCATCAGCTCAAACCAGCTTGTCAGCCAGCTTTTACTCTGAACACATTAAGCTGGTTGCTTTGATTTGCCTTTAGCCACTTTTCTCGCAACCAGCACCAGCGCCAGCGCCAGCTTTCACTGTGAATGCAGCCTAATTAATTATGATAACTAGAAATCTGTCATAGATGCCGAATGAAATATGCAGGGAAGAGCTTAGTGAAAACTATAAGCAAAACATTTTGAATTTCTTTACGGATCAACTCCTAATTTATTCAATGATAGCTCAAGATCGCACTACGTACAAATAAATGTAGAAAAGGCAGGAATTAAAGTTTGAATTGCTTCATATCATATCCTCTGCAATTCAGACAACTACTTAAGAGAAAAACAATTTAATGAATTAAAACAGACAGACCACAGATTTGATGACATTCATCCGATAAGTGTTAACACCACTCGCCTAAATAATCAACAGGCAAAGATTACAAAGTATACATATTTGTATATAAGCATAAGAACTGCTTTTGTTTAAGAAACGGGTAAGAGTTTCAGCGTAAAAAAAACACTTTTTTCGTGTATTTTTTTATGAATATGAATTAAGCAAATTTATTCAAAACTTTTTTACATTATTAGACATGACCATAACAACATTCTGTTATATCTTTATTAGAAAATATTTACAAAGAAGCCGGTGACACAACTTTTCCATGGACGTCTTTGGAAGATGATTTGCGGTTAGCTGGAAATTACCTGAAATCAAAAACTCATAATAATTAACCAAAGTATCATCTTCCTCCTTTGCCCCCAACGTTGGTCTGATTGTTTTTTTTTTTTCATTTTAAAAGTTTCGGTGTTCATTTAAAGTGAAAAACATGACCTATTTACCTGGATTAATTTTGCATAATGTGATTTCTGGTAGAATAAGACATTTTGTGGAATTTTCTCCTATTAAAATGATAATCCACTAATTGACTTTAAGTTTAATGCAAGAGACTTGAAAAAGATGCAAAGATTTTGAAAAAATAAACAAAATAATGTTCATAGTATAGAAGAAATAATGACCGACGACCTTCATACTTATGGCCTGGAATAATTTTGAATAATATGAATTTTTAATTGTATTAGAAAAAAATTTCCAAAATATGGAAAGCCATTTTGTGTTTATAATTTATTTTAACCCAATTTCGACATTTTACATTCATGAAACTTGTCTAATCTGAAAATAAAAAGAACAAAAGAGTAAAAAGAATATTCTTCTCAGTTATATATTTCTTACTAGATGCTACCCTCAAATGTAATTGATGTAATTGCAATTTTTTTTTTACATTAAACACGAGATCTTAAAAGTTCTGCATCATCTTTATGGCTATTTTTAAAGAAGGCTTTAATTTTTCCGTGTTTTCTTTTTCCTGCATCAGCAGTAACTGGAAGAATATTTCTTTTTTCCAATCGTTTAAAACTGGATAAAATCAAATTACTGTTTGGTTTTGTATTTCGAAGATTTCCTGATAAATCTTTAATCATACATAAATCAATTTCAGGATCTTTATATTGACGCTTTCCTAAGCGTCCTGTTTGAAACTTTTTTTCAATATTTTTTTTAATTTTCTGTTTTCTCTGTTGAATTAGTTTACCATGTTCCTCTTTGAGATCATTACATATGTGTTTTATTCTAAAAAAGCATTGATATTAAAATAAATTTGACATATATATATATATTTACCTATGTATATCAGTAATTTTTTTCTTTTCGAGTTTCATTTTCATTCGTTTAAAGCTAAATTCTTTTTGTTCTCTTTGTTTCCTTCGAGATTTTTTATCTTTTTTTTTAATTTTTGTCGGCGGATTAACCGCATTATACGGATCAGTATTGACTTCATTCACTTCTTTTTCATTTTCTTCCACTATTTCTTCTTTTCCAAAAGTATTACGTTCTTCTTCAGGTATTTTTGAGAACATATCAGTTGTTACGCGTTTCAAATGTTTTTCCTCTTTAATAATTTGTGCTTCTTTTTCAATTGCTATATTTAATAAATCTTGATAATCATTAAAACTTGGATTGTAGCTTGTTCCAGGATGTGGTGTTTCAATAGGTCTATTTTAAATAAAAATAATCAGATTTATTAATGCATTTTGAAATTAAAACATTAATTACTTTAATTTATTGGGTTTCTTTCTAAGACGATCGTCTATTTTAACTATAGGCTTTCCTGTATTGCGTAAGTGGTATAAGCCTAAGCTTTTATCAATCCATTCGTTATTTAGTTCTTCATGATTTTTTGTATCTTCCACTTCCCATAAATCGTTTTTGAAAATTTTAGCTTTGTTTTGGTTTCTAAACTTATTACAATATTTCACTCTATCTTGAATAGATTGCAAAACTTTCCTGGAGGATTCATTATTCAAAATTTTTGTAATAACATTTTTTCCGGTTCGTAAGATTTTTGTGTGATTTCTGATGAAAATTTAGTTGGTTTTAACATGATTATTATTATATTATTATTACCTTTTCTTAATAGGATCTTTTACATCAGAAGTGTTTTCCAATGCAATAAATCCTCTAGGAGGCTTTTTCGCATTCTCTTTACGTTTTATTTTATTGGATAAAAGTTCAACTTTTGATTCTTTGTCGTCTATGAAAAGCTCATCGTTACTTTTATCAAGTATATTTCTAATTAGGAGAGTTGACTAATTAAAAAAAAGAAAAGAAAAAATAAGACTAATATTGAGTATACCCAATTCGCTCTTCAGTTCTTTGATTTTCTAAAAAATCTTCCACATCTTTAATATCAACATGTTTTCTCCATGAGGCTTTATTTTTTTTTGAAACTCGTTTTCTTGTTACAAAAGACATATGGTATCTGTAAATTGCTAAAACGATTCAAATATCAAAATACTTTTTAGCACTTTGATTCTAACCACGTTGAAAGTGACAGTTTGACAGTTAAATTGAGCAAATCTTGATAGGTTTTTTGCTTACCTATAGATGTTTGTTGTTGGGTTAACATACTAATTAAAGGCTAATAGTAAATTTTTACGAAAAATTACAACGCCTTCAATATTATAATGATATTGATGGATTTTCGAAATTAATTCTTCCATTTACTATAATGAAATTTTATACGTATTAAAAAAAAGGAAAAAGTATTATAGGTATAGTATTAGGATATTCAATAGATGGCAGCTTGTTACATTAAATGTCAAAACAGTTTTCGATGTGAAAAAAATTTTTTATATAGAAAAGTTTTTTATTAAAATAGGGTAAAAATGAATGATATGAACGGAGGAAAAGTAAGATACATAGATAGTGTGGTAGACTTTTTTATATTATGAACTTAACATGAAAAATATTTTAATAGAAATTAAAGAAACAAAAAAATATTCAGTTTTTTCAGTATTTATAAAGTCTAATTTTTTGGTTTTCTAATGTCAAAATTTGCTAATTTCAATAGTTTTTATAAAGATATTAAACTATTCTCATAGAATGCGAAGTATATTTAATTCCTTTTCTTAATGTTTTTATTTAAAAAAAAAAGAATTTATATACCCTCCTTTGAGTAATTATTTATTATAAAATTTTAATCCTAAAAGTGTGTCTTTAGTTTTAACTGTGAAGGGGATATTAATTTTATTCCCACACTTGTGACGACTTTTTACAGATTTTTTTTACATAATTCACTAATTCATAAAGTTTAAAGTTGTCTAGTATAGTTGCTGAATCTTTTCCTGCTCACTCAGTGGCAATTATTATTTATTTACTTTTGCAATGTATATTGTACTATTTCCTTAGCTTCCTTTAACGTATCTTTCTTCTTCCGCAAAATGAATAAGTTCTCTTTTAAAACAATACAAATCTTCCTTAATTGACAGCTAGATATTTCGTTCACAAGCTTTAGTTTTTGTGGTGGATATAATTTTATTAAATATAATATTTTCATATAAAGCTAAATATTTATATTTGAGCAGGGAGGATGTAATTCAGATTGCTTGGATCTAGATTTTGTATATAGTGATGCTGATACGTATGCTAATGAAATTGCTGAGCTTTATAGTTATACCGAATTCAGTGAATTCCAATTTAATGTTAAGGTACATTAATTTTTACATAATATTAGTATACTTTTAGAAAATAAAAATTTTAAACCTTATTTAGGCATTTGAAGATCAAATGAAACTATATAAATTACCTCCATTATGGCAAAAATTATCTATTGAAGAAAAAAGATGTTTAATTATGAAATTATTAAATCAGCTTGATGTATCAAAAAGATCTTTTAGAATGCAAGCCGCACGTTGTATATTATATCTTGCACAGGGTTGTTGGATTGAAGTTCAATCAGATCAAGAACAACAGCAATGCGCTCGTGATAATATATTGCTTTTATATCAACAAGGTGTATTTTCAGCATTTGTTGAACTTCTTAATTTAGAAATAGAGTAAGTAGTCTATAAAAATGAGTTAAATCAATAGAATTATTTAGCATAATGTCAATTAATCTTTTTATTTTAAAAATTGTCGTTAAGTTTATAAATGTACTAGTAGTGCCGGCCACACGTTGCTGCAGCTTAGTTAGCTTCCAGCAATCGCAACGCGACACATTACCGTTAACGGTTTGCAAAAATTAAAAAGAAGGGGGTCCTGGAATATTAACCAACATAACATAAGCGTAATTTCCCAATGTCGTCCAATTAATACCCAAAACAATTGAATTAAAATCAAAATTAAAAAGAGTACAAGAAATAAGTGACACTCACCTGTCAAATTAAGAATTAATCATGATATATTCTATAAAAGATATTAAAGATCATTCATCAAGATAAAAGCTATCCTATCTCTCAAGCTGGACCAAACAACGCATGGTTACAAAAATTTCATTAAAATCGGTTGAAAAAAAAATCGGTTGAATGTATAATGTATAATACAAAAATTTAAATTAATTTTAAAAAGCACCGAAGAGGAAAAATATGAAATATCACAAACAGCTGTAAAACAAATGTAGCTAAGAACAAAATAAATGTCAAGAAATGTCGCTAACAAAAAAAAAATGTCGCTAACAACCCGCATTTGCCCACAAAACTGCTGCAACAAATGGTCGTTTGGGGTCATTTGGGGTCGTTTGGAGTCGTTTGGAGCAAAATTATAAATGTGATTAGCGTAAACCAAACTCGTGACACATGATTTTTATATATAAGGATAAATCAAAAAAACTAATAATTTAAATTTTCCAGGATTGCGTTGATAATTTCTAGTATAAGTTTATAACTTTAATAGTAGTAGTGCCATTCTGGGCAACAATATGCACTGGAATCAAAAACAGATCTATTGTGTTATAATTTTGGAAAACTTAATAAGAGATCTTATGTCAAACATGGAACTTTTAAACATTTAAAATTGAATTTTAAATTCTAATACTGATAAATACTGAAAATTTATTTTGAAAACTTAATAATGTTAATTTAAATTCTTCCTTTTCAGGAATTCTTTATCTGCTGACAGTGCTATGCTTAAAGTGGCTGTTTCACTTGCTGATTCAACTGATTTACGTGCTATACTTTCCGTTCTTTATTTAATAACAGAAACTATGCGGGCGGAAAAAGAATATAATTCTGAGGACTATAGGATTAGCGTTGATAATTTTACTCATGAATTAAGTGAATAATATTGAAAAAATATATTTGAAATATATATATTATAAATTTTTTTTCTCTTTTAGATACTCCATTTGGAGATGAATTACTAGCTGTTAAACTACTTGGTATGATAACAAGATTTTGCAGTGGTCTAGCACCACATTTTCCAATGAAAAAAGTTCTTTTGCTACTTTGGAAAATATCATTAGTTAGTCTTGGTGGAATGGAAACACTCCGTAAATTAAAAAGTAATTTTTTTATTTTAGTCTTTTAATTCTATTTTTTCATAAACATTTTTTTATGCTAATAGAATTTAAATTATTTTTTATGAAATTCTTTGTCTTTATAAGTATAATTTTAATATATTTTTCTTAGATGATTATCGTATCCGTTTGGGATTAAATGCAGTTAAAGAAGACACTATCGAAATAACTAGACATATGAGAGCTAGCTCACCCCCAGCAACTGCTGCTGATATATTAGAAAATCAAAATCCTAAAAGGAATGCATTTAGACGAGTACGTACGAACGATATATTGCAAGAGGTAGAATTGCTTTTACATATTTTGCATCCTTTTTGTAGTCTAACATAAGTTTGTTTCTAATGAATTGTGTGAAATTATTAATTTGTCTTCTAATATATTAGAAAACAAATATATTTATTTTTCGAACAGTTCGAATATCAAACAATTCGTATTTTCAGTAAATTATAAAGGTAAAACAAATTATTTCTTTTTGAGATTAAAATAACATGATTAGTGCATTTTGCTTTAAAAATAAATTTTCGAGTAGTTAGCAAATTTAAATAATATCTATACCAATGTTTTTTTTATTATTATTAAGCTTTGCATTAGTTTTTAATGAATGAAAATATTTCCATAAAAGTTATTATTTAGATAAATATGGATCTAAATTCGAGTACTTAAAAGTATTAAATAACGATGCTGAATCATTGTAGCAAACACTACCGAACAGATTTTGAATGATATCATAATGACTTTGAATTATTTTTTTTGGATTGTTCGCCAAAGTCATTCATATAAAAGGTGAACAATATCTAGTTTTGCCCATGCTTCCTATTCACGCTTACCTTCCTGGTACATTTTGTTGTTATTTTTACCAAGAATTTAAAATAGCTAAATTCAAATTTATCGTTGAGTTACAATAAAAAAGGTTATGTAGTCTTTGGGAAAAATTTTTAATGTTTATAATTCGTGGGTTTAAAAGTTTATTTCCAAAAAAATACGTCCGGCAGCAGGTACCGCACAAGCAACTTCCGTTTGAAAAAAAATTTTTTTTAATGTTCCGATATCTCGAATATTAAACGAAATTTCAAAATTCATTTGCCATTTCGCTACCTAGAAGACGGGATCATAAAACTCTTACTAGATAATTACGGTTAAATGTGTACTATATGCATTCTATGACTCATCTATTTCCTTTTCTGCAGTTGAATCGAATTTCACACGCTCGAAAACCCCCATCTGCCCCTCAATACTTAAAATTACGCTCACACGCATACACACACTGACATACATCACTTTAAAAGTGGCTGCAAATGATGCTCTAGGTCTTGAATTGTAAAGAAATTACAAAAAACTAACTATTTCGATTTTTGGACCAATTATCATAACTTTGAAACGAAGCTCAAAATTGAAAAAAACAACAACAACTTTTCAATATTACACAATATTTTATAATTATCTACTTAGAACCCAACTTAAAACTAATATTCATCCAATTTGAAGAATTTTTACAAAAAAAAAAGAATTACGTCATATTGGGTCCGCCATCTTGAATTTTTAAAAACTCATAAAAGATTCAAAATCAGCACCTTCGAAAACCCTCGTGTATCCCTCGATAGTAGAATATGATGGTTACATAAAAATTTTTGTTCCATGCTTGAGAACGTTAGTTTTTTATTCATAAAAAACGAACCGCTTGACCGACTTCGCTCAAACTCCTTTGAGATCCTTGAGATATTAAAAACGTAATTTGGTCCAGTAGTTTTTGAGAAAACGAATCTTATAAAAAAGCTCACATACATACATACATACATACATACATACATACATACACACACACACACACACACACACACACACACACACACACACACACACATACACACACACACACGCGCGGACACCACTCTAAAAAAAATTGCAAATGATTCTCCAGATCTTGAAACGTAAAGAAAACACAAAATTATTGATTTCGATTTTCGGACCTAAAGGTGGGCACCCACTTAGTGCGTATATCTATCTCATCGGGGGTATTCACATTGAGGCTTGTAACATTTCGGAAATGTTTCCCTACAATTCTCAGTCCACTAAAATATGTGAATATGTGTTGGAAAATATTACAGATAACATGTGTATATAAATGTGTATTAGTAAGATACCAAGTATGAGGCAGAAATATTTCTGCCTCAGGAAGGGGTAAAAGCTTTTTCGAAATTTGCGAAACTCCGTCTTACCTTTCACCTCCGCTTACCATGAAATTAAATGTTACCGGACTCAATGTGAATACCCTGATCGGGTAATTTTTATGACGTCATAGACTCACGCTAAAGTTCCCCCTCATATGTGGATATTTCAGTGTGAAATTCATTTGTACGTCATTTTGACGTCAAAAAAGTTACCCGCTGAGATATACGCACTAAGTGGGTGCCCACCTTAAGATGATATTTTAAGCTATAAATCAAGATTTTTTCAAATTTATGATTATGTATATCAAGTACGCAAAGGAAAAATACGATAAAAATTAAAAATTTTACAAGTTTTTTAATTGCTTTGTAATAGAACTGGGCTTGAGACTTGGCCTTTTACACGAAGTTTTAGTAAATCGCTGCCCAAGGCGGTATTTTTATAATTGTTTTCTTAGTATTCATTTGATAGTCGTTAGAATTGACTTAAAAAAGCCGCAAAGAAGAGACTATTTCTAGTAGATTGAGGTTGCACATAAAGCTTATAGTTTTTGATGTTAAAAATTATCTGATAATAAAAACGAGCCTCAAACGAAAATACTTTATAAGCTAGCAACAAAATTTATTAAAAACTTCATGACTGAGCATAACTTAGCCCTTATTTTTGGTACCTCTCTCCTATTGTAATAAAATAATTCTGAACACAATTTTTATAAATTTAGAGTTCATTAATTTTTTTATTTAAAGAGAAATTTATGTTATCAAGTTAAATGTATATTTAAAATTTTTAGTTGTAGGCGATTATTGTAATTTATATTTCATTTTTTAAATTATTTTGAATTGGAATGAGTTAGTTTTTCGAAGATAAGCATGAAACCATTCTATTTACATAAATTAAGATAATTATTGCCAGTAATTTAATTCAATTTTTATTTAAAAAAAAAACGTCTAATTGAATTTTTAATTTAAATTTACCTTAGCTTTGTTAACTTGCACCGTTTTAATTAACTGAATTACAGCTAATGTACAAATATTGCTTTTGTTTTGATAACTTTATTAGAAAGTTATACATTTATTATGAAATAAAGTTTAAATTTCACAAAATAACTGTAGCATAATTTGTAAATTTATTTAAACTATTGATTTATTTTTTCATAAGTTTTTTTCTTCATTTAATTTACTTTAAAAGATTTGATGGTAATATACAAAATTGATATATTTAGAGTTTGATGAAACAGAGCTCATTGGATGAACAAGAACAGATTTTAATGGAAATTGAAGCACAACAAAAGGAGTCTGAAGAGGATTTATCAGATTATTATCGTCCATACGATGATCCATCATTTAATTCATCTGCACCGGGACATATAGGTATATTGTGAAAATATCTTTATTTCTTATTCTTATTTTATTGAAAATTTTAAATTGTTTTATTTTTTTCAGGACAAAAATTTGATCAAAATTTATATAATATGATGTCACCTTTAAGAAATATAAGTAAACTACCATGGGCACCAAAAGTTCGACAAAAGGATATTGATCAATTTTTAGACATATCTCGTAGTAAATTTATTGGCTATACATTACTAGATGATCATGAAAGTCTCGCTGGCTTACCCCAACCTATCCATGAAGGAATTAAAACTTTAAAAGCGGTAATTATGATAAATATGAATTAATTTATTTTTTTTCTTCATAATTTTGATGAGATTATGCCAAACTTAAATCTTTTTATAAATAATATCCTCTTTTTTATCAGAACTAGATTAAAAGTATAACTTTTAACTATTCACCAAAGTATGATAAGAAAATTCCAAACTCTATTAATGTTGATTTGTCACAGTCACTTTTTATATTCCTACTATTAGCTTGCAAAAAGTATGTAAAAATCTTAAATTGTTAATAAAATCTTTTCCATTCATCCAATCAAGTTCAAATAAATTTTGTTATGTTGGGAGTGGATGATAATTGATGTTAATGCATTTGGTTCAAAATTTATTCTTACCCTTAGCTCATAATGTCCAATATCTTTTTGGAACTTTCCATCGTTAATTTAACCCTTTTCTATTTATCCAATTAAGTTCAAATAAATTTTGTTCTGTTGGGAGTGCATGACAATTGATGTTAATGCAGTTAGTTCAAATATTATTCTTACCGTTAGCTCATAATGTCCAATATCTTTTTGGAACTTTCCATCGTTAATTAAACCCTTTTCTATTTATCCAATCAAGTTCAAATAAATTTTGTTGTGTTGGGAGTGGATGACAATTGATGTTAATGCAGTTAGTTCAAATATTATTCTTACCGTTAGCTCATAATGTCCAATATCTTTTTGGAACTTTCCATCGTTAATTAAACCCTTTTCTATTTATCCAATCACGTTCAAATAAATTTTGTTGTGTTGGGAGTGGATGACAATTGATGTGAATGCAGTTAGTTCAAATATTATTCTTACCGTTAGCTCATAATGTCCAATATCTTTTACAAATTTTCAGTCGTTAAAAAAACCCTTTTCTAATCATCCAATCAAGTTCAAATAAATTTTGTTGTGTTTGGAGTGCATGACAATTGATGTTAATACAGTTAGGTAAAATATTAATTCATTAATTATATTTAATAAACTAATTTTAATTTTATATGAGAGAAAAACTTCAGAAAACTGAATGCAACGAATTACGAATTCTGAATTCAGAAAAAAGAAAAAACAATCTCAAGTAGGAATATACTTTAAAAAATTTCTTTTTATATTACATGTTCAGTTTATTGCAGTATGTTTCAGCTGCGATCGATTTGCTAAATTAGAGAAATCATAATTAATTACACATTTGCTGTACAATAAAACTCTTCCACTTTGGAGTATGTTATACTTATTCATTCTAGTTCTAATGCGATGATAAAATTTTGTTATTGCTATTTTAAATCCACTTTTCAAAATAAATGGCAGTTTGCTTAAAAGTAGATAAGATTTGTAACGTGAAATATTTTGGTTTTGTTTTTCATTCAATTCTTGTGGAATCCACTTATTTTATTATTTTACTTTCTCCATTTCAGCTAAATATATTATTATTATTTTAATAACATTAAACCTAAACGATTAATTTTATCAATTTTGCAATGTTTCTTTCAGAAATTATTAGCCTTTGATTCTTGGTGACGGTGTTGCTTATATTTATGTGATTAAATTTATGTAATTTGGTTTATATTAAAGATTTTGTTTAAATTCATACCAAACTAAAGATAGGATAACCAGTAGAGCATTAGCAATATGCCACTTGTTTTTTAATTAACACAGTAACTTTAGGCAATATTTAACCTTTTGTTTTCTATTTTTTTTTTCTCTAAAGTTTATTTTAACAAATAATAAGTTTATCTTATCCCATCATAAAAGTTTTAAAAAAGATAATGACATTTTTTGTATTATTTTATAAAAGAAATTATTGATTATTAAATTCATTTCATCTAAAATGAATAAAACAAGTTTTTTGTACTAGTTTCATTTCCACTTTGCCTATTTTCGATATCAATAAATATTTCTGCCGTAATCGACTATTATACGGATGTCCTATAATACTTGATATCCTGTCAAATCCTGATATTTTCTGTTTTTAGGTTATTCATCTATTTGAGAGATTTCTTTAGTTAGACATCAAATTTTCTACTAATTGAAAATAGTATTTCAAACCGACTTTTAGTTAAAAATGTTTTAGTTGTAATTAAAGAAAAATAGCTTAGAAGAAAAAGAAAGTTGAGTGTTTGCAATCATAATCTTCCTAAATCATTATTAATTATAAATTTAGTATATTTTATTGGTTCTAAATAGAATATTATTTCTGTAAATTGAAAAAAAAAAACAAACAAGAAACTAACTTTAATACTTTTAATATAGCATATGTACGTTAGTATCTCCGATATTCAAATTCAAAAAGAGGAACAAATGGCAAGAAATCCAATATCAACAGTAGAAGGTGAAATTAATTTAACTCCAGTTGAAATTTTATATCAGGCTATATTACCAAGTTTACCACAATATATGATCGCATTATTAAAAGTTTTGCTAGCTGCTTCACCAACATCAAAATCTAAGACTGAAAGTATTAATATTATGGCTGACGTTTTACCCAAAGAATTGCCGTAAGTTATTTTAATTTATGATTTTAATAAAAAAATTTTTTATATTTATTTTTTTAATATAGTATGACAGTAACTCAATCAACAAAACTTGGAATTGATGTTAATCGTCATAAAGAAATAATTGTTAAAGCTATTTCAGCTATTTTACTCTTATATTTGAAACATTTTAAAATTAGTCATGTCTATCAATTTGAGTTTATGTCGCAGCATTTAGTATTTGCAAATTGTATTCCTTTAGTATTGAAATTTTTCAATCAAAATATCATGGAGTATGTTGAATCAAAAAATTCGTAAGTATTTAAATATATTCTTTATAATCTAGAAGTATAATTCCAAGTAGTTTCTTAACTGAAGGCTTTCTTTGTCTCGTAATATTCAATGAAGTTCTAATGTATTCCTAAAGCAGCTGCATATTTCTCACTTCTCAGAGTTGGACGATTTTATTGTGAGTTACCACTCGCGAAGCAATAGGTGTTTCCTTATTTGCAGGAGTTTAAATTTATTCATCCCTAATAAAATAATTTACACAATGTAAGCTTTTCTAAATCAGAAATTGTTAAAATTTTATAAAACAATTTTCATGCAGCAGAAAAAAAATTGTCATTTAGCAGCAGATGCAAACTCTCCCTGCTTTCATAATACCCGACCACATAGTTTGAGTTTTCCCCTGTATATGAACTTTTTTATATTTACATGATGCAACTAAAATGACTTTAATATCATTATTTGTCGATGTTAATAAGTTTTAGGTATTCGAAACTACTTTTATGTTTAGAAAGTCAAAAAATTAACCCTTGTAGATATTTATAATTCCAACTATAACTAATAAATTATATTATATTTTCTTTTCAATTTGAACAGAATACCAATTATGGATTTTCCATCTTGTGTAATTGGAGAACAACCTGAACTAACTTCCGATAGTTTAGTTGTTGGAGATTTAGCACCATACTCATGGCGAAATGTTTTTTCGTGTATAAATCTTTTACGAGTTCTAAATAAATTAATTAAATGGAAACATTCGCGTGTTATGATGTTGGTTGTATTTAAATCTGCACCAATATTAAAAAAAACATTAAAAGTTCGTCATGCTATGATGCAATTATATGTTTTAAAATTATTAAAAATGCAAACACGTTATCTAGGACGACAATGGCGTAAATCAAATATGAAAACAATTAGTGCTATATATGCAAAAGTTCGTCATCGTTTAAATGATGATTGGGCATTTGGTAATGATTTAGAATCAAGACCATGGGATTTTCAAGCTGAGGAATGTACATTAAGGACATGTGTTGATCGTTTTAATAATCGTCGATATCCTGAAGCTGTACAAAAATGTCAAAATTCGGTAACTGGTAGTAATAATGGTGGAACCGGCGGAAATGGAACAGGATGTGGTGGAAATTCAGCTAATAATGATTTAGATACAAATGATCTTGATATTAATGATTTTACATTTAATTTAAATACAAATTATATTCCTGGATATGGAGGATGGGATAAAAAAATTGAATTAACTGATGAGTTCAAAGCAAACTATGAAATATGGTTACAAGAGGAAGTATTTAATTCTACGGTTGACTGGGATGAGTTATTTTTAAATAAAAAAGCCAACTAAATTTTATACTCTAAGTAAATTCATTAAATGACCAATTTATTTAGATATTTTCTCTTAAAATTGATATATGTTAAATTAAAATTTTTTTATATTTTATAATTATTTTTAGTTATAAAAATTTTCGATAAATATATATGACCAATAAAATAAACTTGTTTGTTATAATATTTTTATTTTGAACTATTTTTAGATTTTAAAGATTTTGAAATTCAATTCTCTTTTATAAAATAAAGAAAATCTGGGTGAAAGAGTTATGGAAGAATTAAATCAGCACAAAAGCACAAAATTATTGTATTGACAATTGCATTCGAAATAATTTAAATCCAAATCTGGTTTTAATAATTGCATCTGAAGTAAAGTAAAAAATAGTAAATAGTAAAAAATATTTGGATACCTTAAAATAATTGAGATTGACCTTGTTTACTTTAAGAGGCACAACTAGTGTGCCGCCTAAAGAAGGGTGATTTTTGTGAATTTTTTTAAAAAAGAGTATTGCACCGAATGTTTTGAAATTTGGCAGATATATTTAAGGATGAATAGCAAATACAATGTAATTTTTTGAAATAAAAGTATTGGCTTTTTAGGAAGTTATCCAGCATCTTCTGAGTCTTAAAAGAAAAAAGTTTTCCAACTGCTGCAGTTATTAGGACTTCAGAGTGGTTGGAATCAAAAAACAAAGAGATCAGAGCACATTTTTGTTAGCAATTGAATTTAGTGTCTTGTGTATTTTATAGGTTAAAGGTGATTATGAAATTTTATGGTGTTGATTTGTGCCAGGGAATTTATTACTTTTTTACCACTATTCTCAGGGAATAGTCCAACCGTTTTCCAATAAAAAATGTTTGTTATTAACACCTATGCGCTCCACTATATCAAGAAAATGGTTATTAAATTATACCTGAATCATTTTTTGCAGTTGGTTTAAAGACTGCTGCGCTTTTTAGCGTAAGAAAAGGGGTAATTTAATATGAAATTTCTCATACTCTTACTACTTGAATTACTGTTATATCTTGGATTTTTTTTTGTATAGAACATACATATGTTATTTAAAACATATAACTATTCTGACAAGTCTTGTCAGAAGGTGTTACTTTTGAAAACAAAAATTTGTCTGTAAAGCACCTTTATCAGTAATTCTCAATATTTTTTCATATTGCACAGTTTTAAAAAAATATTATGTGTAATCATTTAATTGGAATTGATTTTATTCAACACAAATTCAAATTGATAAAAAAGAAAAACAAAAGTATTTAACTTTAATTGGAACTAGAAGAAAAACTTTAAAAACAAAAAATGCACCTGGATATGGACAAGATTAATTGAATTGATAATTTAATTTTATTGAAAGAACTATTTTTGCTAATTTTAATAAAAATTTTATTGTAAAAATAGTATTAATTTTTAATTTGAACTTTTAGATATATATATTCATGCACTTTTACAACTATGTCGTGTAATGATGACTGCACAGAGAAAGTATATTATATATATTTTATTCATACATTTGCAATGTGGGCGCCCACCTATACAACATGATTTTATATAGCCGCCATATATTTGGGGATACTTTTACACTATTTATATAAATGCCCCCCAATAACAAATTTATTTATTTTAGTGTATGTAAGAGCGTTTGCTGTTGTCAATGCACGCAGTAAAAAATATCTGTTTTTTTTTCTACCTTTTGTATCTCTCATTCTCTCTTTTTTTTATATAATTTAGAGGTTTAATGCGGGTAAGAAAAATGTCTAGAATCAATCAGTGAGCAACTGTGTATTGTGTATGTCATAATTTATTAAAAACAGAAAATATATTATTTTAGTTTGACATTTCTCTTATAATGTGTTGAATTGTTATCGACGAGGGAGCTTTATATTGTTTTTAAATAAATAAAAAAAAAAGTTATAAAAGAGTGATAAGTGAATTTTAAACTGATAGAAGCTCAACTGATGCAATTAGATTTTTTGCTGAATAATGCTATAATAAATATTAATCTAATAGAAAATATTTAATAATATGATGTATTTAATTTAATATATTTAATTCTTTTTTTCATTTTTTGTGAATTTTAAAAACTTTCAAAAATAATATAATCTTTTTTTAATGTTTTTTTAAAGACAAGTTTTAAATGTAATCCATTTTTAAAACAAAAAGAAAACCAATTGTTTAAGTGAACTTTCAATAGAAATGGCACCAAGTTTAAGTAAATTAGCTCAACATCAAAGTGCAATAATTGGAATTGCTGGCGTCTCAGCTGCTTTATGGATAGTTTCTTGTGGAAAATTTTCGCATAAAAAACGGTATGAGAATTGAATTTTTTCAAAATAATTCTGTTGAATTGATTAATTTAACTCGTTTAATTTGACTCGTTGCTTATAAATTAGAGTTTTTATTAAATGAAGATTAAATGAAGGTTAAGAAATTTTTTTAAGAAATTTAAACCTATATCTTTTAGTATATCCAATAATTAAAATAAAGACAGTAAAAAACATTCAAAAATATATTTTTGATTATTTCTGAACTTAGGAAACCTTGAAAATTATTTCTAATGGCTATAATTTAAAATTTAAATGACATTTATATATCGCAGAATAATATTATACATTTTTCTTTTTTGCGTGGTATCATCTTAACTCTTCAAGCATTTTCATCGATAAAAATATAAAATATTGAATTTATTTAAATTTGATTAACCTAATTACTTCACTTAATCGCCCAAGCACACCTCAAAAAATAAAATCTAATGAAATGTGTTTTTATTTAGTCAAAATTTTTTTCAAAATATCTGAAGAATTTTTTTTGAGATTGGGATTGCTATTAACCAGTTAACTATTTCGACATCTTTAGAAAATGCAGTTTTAAGTTAGGTCGCAAAATTTTTGCAATGACGAGTATACTCGTCAAACAGAGAGTAGGAGTAATATGAAATTACACCTGGGTCTCTTTTTACGCAGTCTTTTACACGGTTTCTCACTTTTACGCGGTCTTTTTTTACGCGGTATCTTACTTTTACGCTGTCTTTTTTTACGCGGTTTCCTACTTTTACGCGATTTCCTACTTTTATGCATTTCCTCCACTTTCAGCAATTTTTTCAAAGATACAGGTTTTTTTTACACATTTTAAATATTGGTTTGTTAACAGCTTTTAATCACTTTATCTGGGGTTTTTCAAGTAAATTACTAACTATTGTTTGGTCTTAATTACATTTCACCAGAACTGGTCTGTAAGGATGTGGACTAGATATTTCATAGGAAAGTTTTAGAAAAATCATTTAAGTTCTAGGAATTTTCAAAATTTATCCTTTGATATATAGACTATATGTGTACTGCTGCAATGTTGGCTCTGATTGCTTTATTACAGGGACATGTATAGCAGACCAAATTCTTCGAAGTAGATACTTGTAACTTATTGTTAAGAAATAAATATAATTTTGTTATGCCTCCTTTCCAGAAAATTTCCTTTTTGCAATATAAAGAAAAATGCAAGAAAAAAACATTAATGTGTTTTTAACTACCCAAAAACCTAATGCTCTCATTTGAATGTGATATCTGCATTATTTTCTTCTGAAGAATAATAAAACAATTCCCCATATACTTTCGTGTTTTCACAAGATGAAAAATTTAAGTTATTTTACTTTTTTGGTAGGATTCCTTTACCTATATAAATTGGTTATATAGTTCAAATTTGATACAGTTGTTCGTATACCGTGTTGGTAAATTTAGTTATTTTCGTTTAGAAAATTTAATAAAAACATATTAAAGTGTACTTTTAAGTGAAATTTGTAACACATACGAGTACTCCAAAATGAATACAGGTAGAACATTTTTCGTATTTGTCTTCTCAAAATACTTAAATAAATTTTTTCAATGGGCTATTATACGAAGCATATTAACATAAAGAAAAAAAACTACATAGAGCAAACATTTCTTTGGAAAAGAAAATAAAAATTTTACATGGGTTAGCAAGTGGAGAAGGTTCGTCATCTATTGGAAAGATCTATAATTTAAATGAATCAACAGCACGGACTATTAAGAAAAATTAAGCTGCAATCAGGGGATCAATAATATCTGGAACAAGGTCAAGCACAAAATCCACTTCTTATTCTAGAGATTATGTCATTGAAAAGACTGAAAAGAGCTTAGCTTTATGGATTGGTTCTTCTTACGTTTTTTGTTATATTGGCAACGATTTTCTTTACAAGGAATAATTATCCTTTATTACATGTATTACATACATCCTTTTTTCAGGCGGTCTTTTTTTACGCGGTTTCTCGCTTTTACGCGGTTTTTTTTTACGCGATTTATTTTTACGCGGTACGGACCTACCGCGTAAAAAAAGACCCAGGTGTAGGTTGTAATTCATTTAACTTTTATTTTTATATTTCAATGCTCACATTTATTTACCTATAAATATTTTGCATATAACCGAAAAAAAACGTGAAAAATTAATTCCTTACTTTAATTTTCTATTAAAGAAATGATATTAAGCAAAGAATGCAAAAGCAACCCGAATATTGTCATTATTTTCGAATATTATTCTTAAAATTTTATTCTTAAAAATTATTCGAATATTATTCTTAAAATAATGTGCACACCTTTGTATAAGGATCAGCTTTTAAAATTAAAGGACCATAATCCCGGAAATATTTTCCGGCTTAAGCCTTGTACAGAACAAAGCGAATTTTATTCGTTAGACGCCTAAGGTCATAAAACGGGTGGTGTATTCGCTCTGGCCATAGCTAGAAGAAAAATGTTTTAATTCTTGCTGTACCTCAAATTTTGGTTTTGCTTTGAATTTTTGTTGTATTTATATTAAAAGGGATAGGAACTGACTACTGAGCTTATTTACATGAATTCCATAAAAAATCATTAAACGAATAATTAAATTGATCTCATATGAATAAGAAAAGAAACAATATTTTGTGCCATAAGAGGCTGAAAACGATAGAAAATTGAGCTTTAAAATTGCATCTGTAAAAGTAGAAGTGTGCTACAAGAAAAAAGATTTGGCGCATTTTATGAACACAAGTGGTGAAGAACATCAGACTTAAAACATTTTTAAGCAAACCTTATTGGAAAGAATACTTTCCGCAATAAAAAATTACGTCATCGTAGAACTATGGAAAATTGAGTTTTTATTCTTTTTCTACTTAAATGCACATGACAGTTTTATTTTGTAACCGGTTTCAAAACACAATCAAATATTTTTTCTTCAATAAATTATACTTTACTATTCTGAAAGAAAACTGGATCAAAAACTTGTTTTTCTTAAGTGAAAATAAGCAAAGCGTAACGATTTTTTTTTATTTTGCAAAATTGCAAAAAATGCTCTAAAAAGGTTTATCAATTTGTTAATAACGGCTAAGAGGAAAATCTAAGGAGAAATTAATGTAGGTGAAAGAATCTAGTTACCTACAGATTAATAAATTTATTATGACAATTGTATGATTACAATTGGAGATAATTGTGATAAAGGTCCATGCCAATTTACTTTAGAAATTATTGCTGGATATAGTGAATGCCAAATGCTTTTATAGTTACTCTCAAGTTTTTGACGTGCAAAACTTTGACTTTTCATCATGTTTTATAAGAAAAGTATAGCAAATCACTCCAAGCAAACACATGACGAAACACTTTTTAGCTTTTAGCTATAAACAAATATTAGTTAAAAAACAAAAATAAGATAAAGATATATCTGGCTGATTTATATCTATATGGCTGTAGCGATTACAGACAATGATAATTCATTTACAACATTTTTTGTAGTATTATTTCTTAATTTTGTAGTTTTTGCAATATTTTGTATAAGCTCATTAATTTTTAAGTTATTAAATAAGTAAAAATATGTCTGAAAATTATTTAAATTATTCATTTAATTATTTGTACTTAGCTAAAATATAATTTTGCTCTTGTGGATATTATGCTTAATATGCGTCTAATTTAAATGCAAGATGTTGCTTTATTCCTATTCAGTATGTCCTTGTTACAGTTGTGATAAGTTTGACTTTAGATATCTGGAGTTTAGGTGAAATTAATTAGTTAAATTTTCCGCCATTTTTAGTAATTTTTTTTATAACGAAAGTTGGAAAATTTTAATAATATTTATAAATTTCTATTAGTTTTATACATAAAAACGGGTAATTCATGAATGTTGAAATATATAAAATGAAAATATTTAAATGACCTTAACGTAAATATTTCAAGAAAGTTTTAAGTTTTATTTTTTATTCTCATTTTATTTTTATAGACAGCACAATTTATACGGCATAGCTAACTAAAATTCTTACAATGAATTTTAGAAAAACTTTTGAAGTACATTAAGAGGTTTATTTATATATTTCGAAACTTACTTTTTTCTCTTACTTACTCTTTCATTAGGGTTTCCATTAATTTTTACGATAATGTATTTTATTATTCAAGTCTATTTAGTATGTGTCCTTAACCAGTGTTCTTCTTAGGGTATTTTATATTTTATTAGAATAATTTTAAGTTTAATTAACTTTGAATAATTTATATTTGATATTAATTTAACTGAATCAATTCTTTAAAGAAAAGGTATTTTTGTCCAAAGTTCATAAATTGATTTCTGTGCAATACAAATAACAGTAAAACAAGTGATTAAACCATTAAATTACTTTACATAATTATCTTTAATACACAAACTAAACAATTTACAATAAGATTTATACTTTTTATTAAAAAAATTTCACCTTTTGCATTTAAAATGGAAAAGTAAGTAACGCAGGACTGTGACAGTTTTCATCTGAAAAAAACCTGGGTAGTTATTTTGGGACGTGAAAAAAGTATTTAAAAAACTCTATCTCATAAAATTTTTAAGAAAAAGAATATTCTAAGCCACTGATATGTTTAAGCTTTAAATATTCATATCTACCCACGGTCATTGTTTATTACGAGCTTATTTAGAGATGCATGTATCCTGCAACTAACTTTTATTGATATCGAATTAAATAAAAGAATTCTCTTCCATATTTTGCAAAAGTCGGAAATTCCATTTATTTGAAAGAATATTATGGAAATTTAGATTTCGTCTTAAGGAAAATAAATTACTCTCTACATAGTTCGGCTATAATTCGAAGCAATTATCTGATACAAAGATTAAAGAAGGCATTTTTATATGCTCTTTAATACCAATTCTCCACCGAAGCTTATACTCATTATTACAATACAACGATGGAAATTTTGTATGGACAATCCATAGTTTTTAAGAAAAAGAATATTCTAAGCCACTGATATGTTTAAGCTTTAAATATTCATATCTACCCACGGTCATTGTTTATTACGAGCTTATTTAGAGATGCATGTATCCTGCAACTAGCTTTTATTGATATCGAATTAAATAAAAGGATTCTCTTCCATATTTTGCAAAAGTCGGAAATTCCATTTATTTGAAAGAATATTATGGAAATTTAGATTTCGTCTTAAGGAAAATAAATTACTCTCTACATAGTTCGGCTATAATTCGAAGCAATTATCTGATACAAAGATAAAAGAAGGCATTTTTATATGCTCTCTAATACCAATTCTCCACCGAAGCTTATACTCATTAATACAATACAACGATGGAAATTTTGTATGGACAATCCATAATTTTTAAGAAAAAGAATATTCTAAGCCACTGATATGTTTAAGTTTTAAATATTCATATCTACCCACGGTCATTGTTTATTACGAGCTTATTTAGAGATGCATGTATCCTGCAACTAGCTTTTATTGATATCGAATTAAATAAAAGGATTCTCTTCCATATTTTGCAAAAGTCGGAAATTCCATTTATTTGAAAGAATATTATGGAAATTTAGATTTCGTCTTAAGGAAAATAAATTACTCTCTACATAGTTCGGCTATAATTCGAAGCAATTATCTGATACAAAAATTAAAGAAGGCATTTTTATATGCTCTCTAATACCAATTCTCCACCGAAGCTTATACTCATTATTACAATACAACGACGGAAATTTTGTATGGATTGTCCATAAGAATGGAGATTTTGTATGGATTGTCCATGGAGAATGGGTAAGATAAAGAAGTTAATGCAAGATGTTGACTTTAAAAAAAATTTGAATAAAGCTGAAGAGCTCGCTTTAAAATCATTGAGTTGGTGAAACATTTTTTAGGAAACAGAAAAAGTCCTGATTGTGTAGTTATATAGTTAGCTTTATAATTTTAATAAACTGGGTTTTAATATGAACTTAAAGTTGCATTTTCTACTATTGACTTCTTTTCCTAAAATCTTGATGCTGTCAGTGGGTGTTTCCATACGAGGAAACAAGTTTCCGGTCACATTTCGTTCCAAACTGGTTTCTTTTCGAAGAAATTTTGATCGTCCACACGGGGAAACAAGTTTCCTGGTAACATTTCATGTGCAGATGAGTAATATAATTGTGTGTGTGCATTAAAATAAATTACTTCTTGTATGTGATAAAATGTTTCTCTTGATACCCAAATTTTTCTGGAAACAATTTTAAGTTCGAATTTTCTGAATTTTACCCTTTACTTCTCGCCGCTCTATCCTAAAAACAAAAATGTTACCGGAAACTTGTTTCCTCGTGTGGAAACAGCCAGTGAAGAACAAGTGAAGGGATTTCACAAAGGCTACTGAGAATATATATCAAAAAAGGTGGGACGGCTGATTTTTGATGTATGTTGAAGAGAAATGAACCAAATCGTAACTACAAGAAAAAAAAGAATTGACCAGAAGTTTTGAAGAAAGAAGAAAAATATTTAGTTTGATTAGATCTTATTTCAAACTAATATTGTTCATTTTGTAAATAAATACTCAATTTTATATTAATCACCTTATTATAGTTTTTCTTTGATCCGTTGCATGTTCTAATTTAATATTTTGTAGTTTTCCAACAAAAGGAAATAAATAAATTTTAATTGCCATTATACCGAAAGTTTGAATATAGTGAAATGCTAGATAAAACTACAATGAGCATTCATTTTTCCAATAATTATTGAATCTCTTACAAAAATGTGAAAAACACGTATAATCACACAAAGCAATCAATAGCTCGCAAAATTTACGAAATTTAAATCCAAATAAAACTGAAAATCAAAGAAACTACAAAGGAAGCATATACGAATTAAATTAACAAATCGATCTCATGACGCGTGGGTTTTCAACAGCGCAAGAGGAAATCATTACAACTCAAATTAGATGCAATACCAGAGAAAGTGATGCGTTCATTATAATGAAAATATAAAAAAGAAACGAAAACTTATGGAAAAAATTGAATATATTAAATTGTTTAATTTCGTGGCTATAATGTATTGGCTTTTTACTTTAGAAAAAATAAAATGATTAAATAATTTTTTTGTCAACTATTGCAAAGACTTCAAAATTTTGACCTTTGGTTAGGCAAAAAAAAAAATGTTCATATAACCTTGAATGCTTCTAGTTTTTTATAAAACAGCAAAACTAACGGAAAATGCCAGAAGACAGATCGAAATTAGTTTTGCATTAATTTTATTTAAACTCTATGCGGCTTGTATAGTAGTTAATCGCACCCGGATGACATGTTAATTGGTTGACCACATAATTTCTTACATAATAATTTAATGGCAGCAAAAAAAAAGTTATGTTATTTTTTTTTTCTTAAGTTGCAACGAATTGCTTCTTTTAGTTAAAGTTTTAATTAAAGAATGAACAAAATTTGAGACAAAATGTTTAAAAAATTTGTTTATTTATTTCCTTTATGCTGGCATCAGTGATTTCACTTTTATTCTTTCTGACATTGATGTTTTGTTGTTATGAATTTTATTAAAAATTTGCTTGAATTTCAGTTGTTGTAGTAAATTTTGCTTTATTTGCATGCCATGTGCTTAAGAGCTGTCTTTCATATTTTTTATAAATGAAAATTTTGTTTGTTTTTCTTTTGTTTTTTAAAGTTTAGTAATTGAAAAGTATATTTTGGCCCGTAAGGTTATTTTCTTACCTTTTGACTGATGATAGATTTTATATTTTGGTTTTGGCATAAATTTATTCTGGCTTTAAGGCAACATTTAAATCTATCAACTATATCGCCAAATATTTTTAAACTATAGGACCTGTTTATATTCAGGGTGAACCACACCAATAGCTGGATATTTGGGCTATAGAGGTAACAAGTAAGAGTAAAACATCGAACAAAAGAACTAAAAAATCACTGTAAATTTATGGTTGAACATTAATATACAGAAAGCAATTTTTGACATTTGATGATGAGTTAACTAAAAATTAAACTATTTCTAGTTTCTTGGTTTTGAAGAAATAAAATTAACACTATCGATACTTCATGTATACTAGGAATAGGTCCTTCCACAGAGAATCAAGTGACTAACAAATACATATATTTATATACTTTCATGCGTATACTAAGTTCTTCTGTCGCAATTAACCCCCATATGTAATACTGAAAATATTTTTCAACAGAATTTTATTGTGTGCTTCACATGAAATGTAAACAGGCCCATTAAGTTGATACCTGCTTTCAGAGGAAGTAAAGCTCTGACAACATTCGAGCGCCAGACACTTTTCAGACGTCCAGAAATGCACCAGACACTTATTAAACGCGCGACTTACTAAACGTCCGATGTTTAACATATAAAAAATATAATTTGTATGTGAAAATTTAATGTTTTCATTCACACTCTCACCTTCTCTACCAGTTACCTCCAGTTTTTCAAAGCAAAACAATCTTTCTATTTCATTTCAGGTTAAAATATACAATACAATTGTGGTGTATTAAATTTTTTTAAATTTTTAATAGCTTTAATACTAAGACATAAATTCTTAAAATAGACAAAAATCAATAAATAAAAAGAATTTCAATCTAATATTAATTAGTAATTATTTACTTATTGTTGAAATGACCTCGTGTTTTACCCAATATTTATGATATTTAATAATTTTTAAAGAATAATTATTATCATCTTTTGAATTATTTAAGTAAAAATTTTAATTTTCTTATGTTTTTGTTTTTTTTTTTTCTTTAAGAAAACCACGGCCAGAAGATCAAATTCAGTATTTAATTAATGAAAATAAAGATAAAAGGCCACAAAAGGCACATGTGGATGCCGCTTTCTTTCGTCAGCTAAGAGCTCTTATGAGTAAGTACTTTTATGTTGTTTTTTTTTTATCTAAATTTTATATTGAAGTTATAAAGTTTTGTAGGATGAAAATCCTTTCTTTTTTCTTCGCTTACAATAGGTAACCTCTTTCTAAGATAAAAATTTTTTGTTATTATGAATTTATTAAAATCATTTTAATTTCACCTTGTTTAGAAAGTATGAAACAACTGACTGGTTAAGGTTTTGCAAATCCAAGTTTGAAAGTTATTGATTTACTTGCTAAAACAGTTAAAGAAGTCACAAATGAAGCCTTGGTTTCGCTCTAAAACTAGTTTTGTGGACTGTATGTAATTCTAGGAGCGAAAAAACAAATATTTAGATCAATTTGCCATGATTGATTGATTCAGTCGTTAAATAAATATTTCAAGGAAAAACCAAATATATTGCTTGAAATAATTATAGGAAATTAAAACTAAAAATTTTACTTTACTTTTTGTAATATTTTGTACTTTAAAATTATTTTGTGGTTTCATTGGAAATTAAGTTGTCATACGTGTTTTGGGGTATATTTCTTTTAATTTAGCTTTTCATTTATTTTAACCATATATATTTAGAGTGACCATGACCTTGAAATTATATATTATGACTCTTAAATTTAACATTTTACATAGCTAATATTATTATTTAGAACTAATGTTTAGTAGTGAAACGTGTTGTCCATGAATAATGAAATTTTCTGTGGTTAATGGTAATTAAAAAAATTCAGTTAGACTTAACCTAACTTTATAATTTTATTTTTTAATTGGCTGTTAGTTGAATAGAATACCAAAAATGGGTAATGAACTTTAGTACTCAAGACAAAAAATTAACTATCACTTGTTTCATTCTTATTCCAAATCATAGGGAACCATTTGTCCTTGTCTAAACTGTTTGGCTGATCGTATTTGTTGAATATTTGGCTAAAAACTACATACAAAATTTTCCCTATTAAGAATCGAAGAATTGTTTTTTCCTGAATAACACCAATAGGGCTACCTGCAGAGTGCCGGCTTACAGCCGAGCTGATGCCGATTCCGATACCGAAGACTATAAAGTCGATATGGGTAAATCAATAAGAATGTGCTCACAGTGTTCGGAGTGGAAGCCTACCAAAGATTAGACTATCGCAATGGGAATCGGTGTCAGCTCGGCTGTAGGCCGGCACTCTGTAGGCAGCCTAACAGTTGTCGAAACAATAATAATGAACTGCTTAATATTTTGGTTGAAAATGTGTTAACGTGTTACCAAATTAAGAAAAAAATTATACTCATCCTCAATATCATCAAAAAATTTCTTGCAGAAATGTTTCCTGTTTTTAAAATTCCTTAAAAAAATAAATTAATAAATACAGAAGTAGATTTATGTACATATAGGCTGACCAAAACAAAACATAATAAATCAAATTCAAAAGGGAATACAATGAAGAAAAAATCTCAAGTTACTATTTACTAAATTAGATGAGATAAAATAATTTTGAATTGATTTATCAAAATATTTATATAGCTCTTCGAATATATGTGTCTACTGCTGTTACAAATTGCACTGAAGGAACGATCGTTATTTTCAACATCAAAACGTATAGAAAATTATTTAAGAGCCTCTATAAATTAAGACGGTTTGAATGCATTATTACTATATACACATTAGAAATAAAATTATGGAGTCCATTGAATTCAATGATAATTAAAAAATTGGCAAAAATTAGGAAAATTTTAAACAAAAATTAATGAATCAAAAAGCTTTCGATTATTTTAACTTTTTTCTTTATTTCCTTCCTTTTTATTTAATGCTTCAATTTTTTCAAACAATTGAAATCTTTATTCCATATAAAACGTATTATATTTTCATGTAATAATATTTTATAGAAATTTTTTAAAAGTTTTACAATATTTAACTATTTCACTTCCGAGAAAAAAGCAAAAACCTTTAAAAACCTGGTAAAATTATTTTCCTTCTTATATTTCTCATTCAATCCTATTCATTGAGATTGTTTTTTCTTTTTTCTGAATTCGGAATTCGTTTCATTCATTTTTTTGAAGTTATAACTCAAAAGTAATTTATTAAATATAATTAATGAATTAATATGTGAACTAACTATATTAACATAAATTGTCATGCTCTGCTAACACAGCAAAATTTATTTTAACTTGATTGGATGATTAGAAAGGATTTTATTAACAATTGAAGATTTTTATGCAAGGTAATTGGTGTTAGTAGTTCAATAAAACTTGAAAGATCAGAACTTGTTGCTAAATGATTACTATTACTAAAAACATTACAAAGTTCTTTCATCTCTAAATTGGTTAAAAATGCTATAAGTGATTCTAATACAATTTGACAAGGATTCATTTTAACAATATCTTTATTTGGTATAAAGCCAAATTTTGATTTTCCATTAATTGATTGTCCTTTAGTTGATACTAATGATTTTGTAGCACTTGCCTTTGCAAATTCTTGAACTTTCAAGAGGAATATTTATTAGACATTCACTAAAAGTAATATATATAAAAATAAATTATTTAATTAAACATTACAGTCTATTATTTATCTTTTTGAATCATCAAATTATGGAACTTATTGAACTTTACAAATTCCATATCTTTGTCTTATTCTATCGTTTTTTCCTTTCTTGAAATTATTTTCACAGCGCTCTCAAAATTATTTTCGCAGCGCCCTCAAAAAATTTTATATCCGGCTCAATATTTGACAACGCAACCCGAAGTTCTTGGTCAAGATCTTTTAAGCATGACCGCTTATCATTTTTAATTAATACAAGAATTGAAAAACTTTGCTCACATAAATATGTCGTCGAAAATGGAAGTAATGTTAAGATTGCTTTGTAGGAAATGTGAGGATATTCTTTTTTAGCGTAAATCCAGAAAACATCTAATGGGACTTCGGAGAAGTATAATTTTAAAGTCATGTCATTATTTAAATCTGTAAATTCCTCTCGAATTTGTAGAGGAAGTGCTTCCGTAGAATTTATTGCATTGGTTGCAAAAGGATTTCGAATCCAATTGTATTCTTCCGTATTAATGGAATAAAAATATTGATCAAATTTCTGCCGAAGCATACTTAAATGTTGTTGGGCCAGATCCACAATTAATTGTTTGTTTACAATTGTAATATGATTAGTCCTTTGGTACATTTCCAAACCTCCTTTTTGCAATTCTTTCTGCCAAAGTTCGAGTTTTTTAATAAATCTTTGTAATTTGTCGGAGCACGTCAAAATATTCTCATTTCGACCTTGCATTTTTTTATTAAGTTCATTCAAATGCTCGAATATATCAGCCATGTATGCAAGTTTGGCTATCCAGTAATCATCATCGAGGTGCTGGCATATTTCGAGCATATTCTGTGTTAAAAGAAATTCATGCACCTCTTGACGAAGCTCAAATAATCTAGCCAAAACTTTGCCACGGGATAGCCAACGAATTTCTGTATAAAATAATAAGGATTCATATTCGGCTCCCATTTCTGCACAAAGTAATCCAAAAATTCGCGAATTTATGGCTCTTGATTTAATTAAGTTTATGATTTTAATGCATTCATTCATCGTGTTCAAAAGTTCTTCCGGCAAATTTTTGACCATCAATGTTTCTCGATGTTTGCAGCAGTGTGTAAATTGTGCTTTCGGATTTTTTTGTTTTACACAAGAGACAAAACCTTTCTTACTACCCGTCATTGCTGCTGCACCATCTGTGCAAACAGCAATGCAGTTGCTCCATTGAATATTACATATTTTGAAGAAACCATCGGTTACTCGAAAAATTTCTTCACCAGTAGTTCGCTCTGGAACTTCCTTACAAAATAAATAATGTTCTTTAATAAGGTCCTCGTCAACGAAACGTACAAAAGCTAACAACTGTGCTTTATTTTCAATATCAGTTGTTTCATCGATTTGAAGCGCAAATTTTTCAGCCGATAACAGTTTTTTAATCAGTGTTCCTAAAATATCGCTTGACATATCGTGAATACGTCTTTTAACAGTATCAGCAGACAACGAAACTTTATTCACTTCATTAATTTCATCGGGCCCAAACATAAGTCTAACAATTTCTATGCATGCTGGTTTAATAAGTGTTTCGCCGACAGTGGCTTCTTCTGACCAGTATGTACCTTCTTCTGACGTGAAATTAATTTTGCAACATGATAGCTAGCTTCTAATACCTTTTCAGAAACTGTTACGGCCGATTTCATAAATTTCTTCTGTTTTTTATTTTGTTCTAAGCACCTCTTTAAATATTGTTTGTCTTTGTTGGCGCAGCTAGGATGGCTTGAATATAGATGCCGCTTTAATATACTGGGTACCATTCACTCGTTTGATAGCTGATCGCCGCAAATGATACACTGTGGTCTTGGCGCCGTTTCGTCACCACACCACGAGAATCCATATTTGATGTAGTCTTCGTCGTACTTTCTTTTCACTACCAGCTTCAGGTTTTTTGTAACACTTGTGCTGGGTTCTTCGTCATCCGTACGTGAGGACGAATCTTTCCGACGTAAAAATTTATCCGTATTTAAAGGGGGTATAAAATTTAAAAATTTTTATACGAAAAACGTTAACCATACATAATTCAGTGAGAAAATTAATAATAATTATAGTTAGTGGTAGGAACGTGTGTATTTAACTTTGTGTTGTAAAATAGTGACAACAATGACATACGAGTGAATGTGATGTACTACGCGCAAATGCAAATAGCACATGCGCATGAGTCTTCAACGACGCGCATAGCGGCCATTTTGCTTTATCAATGATTAATTTGGTGGGCCTTGGTGTTTACACAACAAAGTATGCAGTTTTCAACTGTCTTCACCAGGGGACCATTGAATAAATATTTAGTTATAATATTTATTCTATAGTATATTTAGAAATAATTACATGATAAAAACAAGTTTTTATATAACGTTTTTAAATTTTGTGTAATTTTTTTAATACCATTTTTTTGATAATAATGGACGTTAAAATTTTTGGAAAAAATTATTTGTTTCCTTTAAAAAATTAAGAGCTAAAAAATTAAAAAATAAACAATTTTGTGTATTAAATACATTATCACAAATTATAAAATGTACAATGACCACGGCACACCTGTATCTGGCTCATGGCACACCAGTGTGCCGCGGCACACAAGTTGCGGAGCACTGCGCTATAACTTAAAAGCTAAAAGAGTTAAACATCCACTTTTTGTGATTTTTCTAATAAAATTTAATTCATTTTTTACTTTTAAAGTTTGTAATTTTTTAATTTAATAGAATTTTATTTCAACAATTTTTTAAATCTAGCTCTTGTTAAATTTTTAAATATTTTTTCAAGCATTTTTAGTCTATAGAAATTAAACGCTTTGATAATGGTTTTTAGCAATTACTAAAAGGCCAATTTTGCATTCAATCTACAAATCTTATTTTATAAATTAAGAGAATTTACAGCGTGCTTCTTAACTTTCCCTACTAAAAATAAGATTGATATATTCTCATGTAAAGTGTAGCAGAGATTAAAGCACTTCTATTGATTTTTATAATTAAATATTTATTATTACAAAAAAGTTTTTCATAATTATAAATTTCAAGCATTCTATTCAATTTTAAAATTAGCTTCTGATTAGTTAATATTTTTAATTATTGGAAAAAAACTTGTTTATTGAATAAGTTTTTAATATTTATTCATTTACTTTATTGATTTTTTAGCTTTATTATTTAAATATTATTAAATATTAAAACCTCTTATTCATTAGTTGGATTTAGTATATTTTTATGGTATTCTTTAGAAATGTTAATTAATTTACAAAGAATTCATATGGATTAAACCTTTTTTTTAGATTGTGTCTGACCTTTTATAAATCACATTGCTTTATTGGCAAATATTTGATAAAATCGTTAAATTGTTTTTTTCATTTGTACTTTTAAATAATGTCAAATGAGAATTAATTATCAGTAATAAATAAAAAAAAACTTATATTTCTTTAGAGCAATGTAAAGAATTATTTGATGGTAATCAATTCAATGGCAGCAATAATCTTCACACCTCTGACCTACTGTAAACACTGGCTTGCATAATTGCACTTTTAATTTTGGATCATTGACACCATACAATGAGATTTTGGTGTCAATTTAATTAACTTTACAAATAATTCACTGAGGTTATATATATTATAGGTATTCATCGATTAAGTAATCTAGAGGGATTTTCAAATGAAATAAATTTGAAAAAGATTTTAATTTTTTTAACGATTTTATGTAGTTTTTTTCCTTGTATGTTATGTAATATTTAATTAAATATAGATACATACATTTAAAAATTCTTTGAGCATATTTGATTGATTTAATTCTATTAAATTTCTTGCATAAATCATTCCCAAAAAAATTCCAGCGTATTAAAATCAGCGGCAATAAACACAATAATATTATGTGTTTATTATTCTATGTACATCTTTCTAGCTTCATGGGAATATTTAATAAATATCACCACTCATCACTCATGATAACAAAATTTATTATCTTTTAAAAATAACATAATTTGATATGGATCAGTTATTATATTAAAATATTTAATTCTGATAAATCTCGTTGTATTTATTATTGAGTTATTCGAAAAACTTAAAATCAGTGTTGTAGATAGGAGGGATCAAGAGGATCATTCCCCCGAGGATAGCACTTAAAAATATATTCTTGGGTCTTTTTGTATACCACCACGCATACCTCCAAATGATACTAGCCATTAGGCTAGAAAGTTAGCAATAAGAGGGAAAAATCTTATCATTTTTAATAGAAAATAATAGTGCAAAATCCTGATTAAGTACTTAAATATCATATCTTTGTCTTATTCTATCGTTTTTTCCTTTCTTGAAATTATTTTCACAGCGCTCTCAAAATATTATTCGATTAAAAGATGTTAAAATGGTTTCTTGCTCAAACTTAAATGTATGTGTACAATTAAAGGTAATAATCGGATAAATACATTAGTTTTGAAGGACAATTTACATAGGTGTGTTTTTTTATGTCACTGAGTTCTGGTAAATCTCTTGAGGTAAAGTGCTGCCTTTTCGTTCATTCCCAAATCAAATTCTTGTTTCTAAAGAGATTATTCCCCTTTAAATAATCTATTAAGGAAAACACAATACCCTTCTTAAAAAAATTTATAGTTTGAATAAGAAGTGACGGAAAAAACTCTTCAGTATGATGATGGGTCCTTAAAGCACAGCTGAATATTATAACTATCACATACATACATACATAAAATTTTATTGAGTCAAAATTGTTACAATAGAGTACAAATTTTCCTTAAAACTAAGGCACAAATGAAGTATTCTGGCCCGTAAGGTGTGTAAGCCAAACCGATGATAAAAAAAAGTACCCCGAGGGGTAAACATAAGTTCTGAGTTAACTATTGAATGCTGGACACTGCTGGCTCCCGGCAGTGAAAAATAAAAACTAAAATAAAGTTAAACTGAAAAAAAAGAAAATCAAGAAACAAACAAATTTAGTGTAGGGGAAGATAACAAAAAAGGATTGACTAGAGGTGGGTGAGGCAAGTGGGTAAAGGCTGGGGAATAAAAATGAGAATGCTAGCGTCTATAATTAAGTCTAGACGTCTTGAGACAGAATGGTGGCACTTGACCAGTGTTAGAAGAAGAATCTAGGTTAAGACAAGATAACGAGTTAGGGTGTAGGATATTGAACGGGGAGAGGTAAAAGTTATCAAAAATAGAACTGTTGACGTTGGTGGAGTATATCTCAGCGAGTGTTGGGTTACTATGTCGAGCAATTTTCTCAAGAAATTTATGGGCAAGTTGAAGTTGGTAAGTTAAAAAGGGTGTGATATGGGTAAGAGACAGCAGCGCATTATTTGGGTACCATTTCCCGTTAGGGCGACGGTGAAGACCAGTAACATTTCTGAGGAGGTGTCTTTCGAAACGCATTATTTTATTGGCATGCGAGGGGGTGAAGGTGAACCAAATGGGAAATGCATAGCCTAAAATAGGCCTTATAATAACTTTGTATAGTAAGAGTTTTATCGCTGGTAACCAAGTGCTAGAGCAAAAGACACCCGAGAGAGCAGATGCTGCCACTTTTGCTTTGTTTAAAGCATGATCGACATGTAGGTTAAAAATAAAATGTTCATGAAAAAGGACAGCTAGCTTTTTAAAAGATTTAGAGAAGAATATAGGCTCTGCAAACAGAGAAAATTGGCCAGTTCGACATTGGGGGATAGTGTCCTTATGACATCTTGATGATGGATTTCGTTTTAGAAAATATCCTTCTAATTTTGGGGCAAAACGGTTCAATTTATCAAGCGGCTCCTTGGGGAGTGAACCACCAGCGGAGATAAGAATATCATCTGCGTAGAGAATGGCCTGTAGATCGAGAAAGTTATTATGACCAATGGGAAAGTCATGCAGCATTACGCAGAACGGCTTAGGACTCAAGACCGATCCTTGTGGAATTCCAGAGTTGATAGAAAATAAGGTGAAGAATGGTTGTAGAGTGATATACACATCGATCTGTTGGATAGAAAGTGTAGTAAGATTTTAATTAGTGGATGCGGGCATGAAATGCTGATGAGTTTAAAAATTAGGCCATTTATCCAGAGTCTGTCAAAGGCTTTTTCAATATCAATATCCAAGGCAACAGTACAACACCTATTTCTTAAGTTGTGCGCCATAAGTAATGCATGATTGGTAGAGTATGAACTCTGGAATCCAAATTGATTGCGAGGTATAATATTAGCATCATCAAGGAAGCTGTCAAGACGCGACGCTATGATCTTCTCCAGTAACTTGCCTATACAGGGTAAAAGAGAAATAGGTCTGTAATTCAAACTATTGTTTGCATTGGAGGCCTTAGGGATAGGAACCACACGAGCTATTTCCAAGCACGAGGAAAGTAGCCATAGTTCAAAAAATTGTTAAAAATTGTACAAAACACTGGGGACAAAATACAGGTCGAATTTTTAAAAACATGGTTGGAAATCTTGTCAACACCCGCAGATTTGGTGTTTTTAAGCGTTCTGAAGGTTGCGATCACTTCATCAATAGTGCAGAATATATCATTACCTTCATTTGAGTTTGCATCGAGGTGTGATGAGAAATTTACAATACTGGGTGGGTAACAATTGAGAAATTGTTCAATTCTATCATTAACCAATATTATAACTATTGCTTAGATTTTTCTGAAAATTTTGTCAGTTTTTCTTCTTTTTTTGGATTTTGCTATATTAAGACTTTTATCATAGAGTTTTCTATAATTTCAAATTCTAAATTCTAATCATTTAGTATACTCACCTTACATTTTTTATTAATTTTATTTCCTTCTTTAAATTTGAAATGTCTATAAAACGTTTTTGGCATCTTTTAATTACTAACAAAAAAAATTTTTCCATTTTAATTTGCAGAAATTTTAATTCCTGGTTTTTGGAGTACTGAGACATCCTTACTAATTTTGGTAGCAGGAACATTGATTGCAAGATCAATTAGTGACATTTGGATGATCCAAAATGCAACGGTTATCGAAAGTACAATAATAACAATGAACAAACCTAAATTTAAGGCGGCATTAGTTAAATATTTAGCAGCTCTTCCTATGGTAAAAAGGAAAATTCTAAAAATTATTATCAATAGTAAAATAATTGCCTTTATTTTATTTTTCTTAGATATCAGTTGTAACAAATATTTTAAAATGGAGTTTAGGTGAACTTAAGCTAAGATTTCGTACAAATCTAACTCATTATCTCTACAACCAATATTTAAAGTAAATGTTTGATTTTTTGTAATGTAATTTCCCATTTTTAAATTATTTATTACTGTTTTAGAGGATTTACATATTATAAAATGTCAAATTTGGATAACCGGATAGCGAATGCAGATCAACTTTTGACAACTGATATTGACAAATTTTGCGAAAGTGTTACTGACCTTTATTCAAACATAAGCAAACCAATCCTGGATATCTTTATTTATGTTTATAGGGTAACAGTTTCTCTTGGTGGCGCCGTAAGTATTTTTCTTTTAAAAATAGTAATTCATTTAAATTAATTACTTACTCATACTTGGATTTTTCAATGAAATTTACTTAAGGGGATGGTAGTATTTTAAAAACTTTTTTTATTCGAATTTTTTTCCTGAATGTCCAACATGCCGAGAATATTGTGAAATTTTAAGTACATTGGAGTAAAATTAACGAAAATACAGCCTTTCAAATGACTGCTCCTCATATAAAAAACTTCGTATAAAAAATTTTAAATCGATTTTCTCACAAACAACATTTTTGGTGTCCCTGACCATCATAACTCAAAATCTACTTAACCGACTCTTTTGAAATTTTGTACACTATTTCTACACATAAATCAACAGGTAGTCAGGAAGAATTTTTTTTTAAACAATTTTTTTCCATTTTATAATAACAAATACGCTAAATTTTTGAGTAAATATCGAATTTTTCTCTTAAAAATGCTGCCAAAAATCACAAAATTGGGAAAAACGCTTCCTGATTACCTCGGGCAAAAACATCGTTTAACTATTTTTGGATAATTCATTCATAATTCGCTTTCTATAAAATAATGTATGCCCAACTTTTTTGTTCTTTTTTGTTGATACTTCTAAAGTTTCAAGGAAACTGGCTAGGCCACCACGATGCGGGCAGTTGCCTCATTTATGGATGAAATACAAAACTGAGTATCGAAATTTTCAAAACTTTCCGCTAACAAATGATGCGTAAGGCAAGAATTTTACTGCCTCTTGTTTTATCAATACATAATTTCCGGGTTCATTCGGGCCTGAATTCATTCTAAGGACTGACAGCGCATTTAACGTCTCTGTTAGCTTTTATTATTGGTTACAAAAGTCTAATAAATTTTTGCTAATCCTTGGAAAAGTAAAGTTTAAGTGCCTTTGAACTCATCAAATAACTTAAAAGGGAAATAAAAATAAAAACAAATTCAAGAAAATTAAGAATTTTTAGGCTTAATATAGTTTAGTATTTTAATAATCTAAAAATAAATTAATTTATTATTTTTTTTAATAATATTTTTAGACACCATCAATATTAATGATGTACCTTGCTTTTGCTGGTATATTATTGACACGATTACGAAGGCCAACTGGACGTTTAACTGTGGAAGAACAAAAACTTGAGGGTGAATTTCGTTATGTAAATAGTCGACTTATTACGAATTCAGAAGAAATTGCTTTTTATCAAGGCAATAATCGTGAAAAATTGACTCTTTTTGCCAGTTTCTCAAAACTGAGAGCACATTTACGTAAATTTTTGGAATTTCGTGTCGGTATGGGCATAATAGATAATATTATTGGAAAATGTAAGTTAATGACAAAGAAAAGTTTAATTTAAGTAAATATTATTTTATTTATAATTCAATTTTAATATTTTTAGATATTGCTACAGTTGTAGGATTCTATGCAGTTTCCATTCCCTTTTTTAACGAAAATCATAAATTGCTCTTAGCAGAAGATAAAGGAGAAAGATTAAAGGTAAGTAGAATTTAAATTGCTTGCTTATCTTTGGGGAATTTTTCTTCTTTTTGGGGTGACTTCACCGAAGTATAAAAACTGAGGAATTCTTACTTGAAAAAGTGAAATTCTGTTTATGGAAACTAGCAGGGCAAAGGAGGAAATTAGATGTAAAAAAATTTTATTTGAAAAAGAAAAAAAGAAATATAAATTAAAGGGGGAAAACGATTTTTAAAAAAGATTTAATTTGGAAGAAAATAAAATGATGAAATAAAAAGAAATATTTTTTAAGAAGAAAAAATTAATAGTAAAATCTGCTACAAAAACCACAAAATTTACTCTTTAACTAGTCTTGTACCAAATTGACGGGACAAGTTGAATGCTTATAAAGCATTTGTAGTTTGTTACTTTTCTTATACCGGAGACATACATATTTAGTAGAAAAATTACTCATCAGTGAGTCGCTCATGCATGAATTCATGCGTAAATCATGTCGGCAAGTTCACTTGTGAAATATTCATTAATGCAGCATGCAGAAAGTAGTCATCATACCTACTTTTAAATCATATTTAAATGCAGAAAGTCGTCATGACGGAGAGTTTTGCGGCCATTTGTTAAGTAAATTCATTAATGTTTTCCCCGGGAAAGTAGGTGTTATAACTGAAAAGAAGCCCCCTTTGTTAATGAAGTAGAGCTACTTTTCCTACTGGGATACCTTTTTAGCAAATTTATTTAACCTGTATTTAATAATTTTCTATGGAAAGATAGCCGAATAAATACTAATAAACTCCAACTAAATGTGAATGTAAGGGATATGTATGTCTCTGGTTTTAGGAAATTTATTCAAAATTTTGCTAATTATAAATATTCTACATTTAGGCTTATTACACATACGGACGTATGTTAGTTAAATTAGCTGAAGCTGTAGGACGATTAGTACTTGCCGGGAGAGAGCTTTCACGTCTAGCAGGTGAATTTTAACTCAAAAAAAATTATTTTTAGTTTGAATTTTATTTTTTTTTTGTTTTCTTGTAATTTTTATAGGTTTCACATCTCGAATGACAGAACTAATTCATGTGCTTAATGAACTTAATAAAGGTGGTTATGAAAGAACAATGGTAAATGGTTCAACTAAACAAGAGAATGATATAGCACCTAATAATGGAAAAATTTCCTTCCGAGATAATATTATACGGTTTGAAGGTGTCCCCCTAGTAACACCAAATGGTGATATTTTAGTAAAAGAGCTGACATTTGAAGTCAAGTAAGTATTTTGAAAATTTTTTACATCAATGTTGTTTTAATTAATTAATTATGAAGAAATAGCAGAATTAAGAAGAAAGTGAATAGTTAAATTCAAACCTATTGAATATAGTTTTTTCTTTAAGTTGAGAACTAGGATTTTTATAGAATACGTAACAGCTGTCATTTTTTTGGCTGAAATTGGTAGTTTTACTTATGGGTGGGTGTTAGTTATAAAATTTTTCAAAAATCGCTTTTTTTGAATTTTGATATGGTATAAGATTTTAGGAATATTTTGTTTAAATTTCAAGACAATCGAGTCAAAACTCTCGTAGTTATTGACATTTAAATTTTCCACCTATTGTACATTTTCCAGATTTTAAAACTTTAAACGCGGTTTTTCCGAAATGACGTTTTAAAAGCCAGTGATCATCGGCATTCAAAAATTACTGTAACAATTAATTTGAAATATTACATTTCCTTTTTACACATAAAATAATTTTATCCAGCATTGCTTTTTTATTTTTAATAAAATTTAGAGGTTTTAAAAATGAAACAATGACGGAATTTTTGTTATAAATGGCTGTTTTAATTTCAAACGTAATATATTTTCTTTTCTTGAAAATTTGTTGATGTTAAAAATTTTTATTTTAGATCTGGAATGAATGTTTTAGTTTGTGGTCCGAATGGATGTGGTAAATCAAGTTTATTCAGAATATTGGGTGAACTATGGCCAATATGGGGAGGTAAAATGACAAAACCTCCACGAGGTAAACTTTTTTATATCCCTCAACGACCTTATATGACACTTGGTTCCTTTAGAGATCAGGTTTGTGTTAAAAATTAAAATTTTAGCAAATTTATTTTACTACAATATTTTAGATTATTTATCCACATACAAGAGATGAAATGATGCGCCGAGCAAAAAATGATGCTGATTTAATGAAATATTTAGAAGTTGTACAATTAACATATCTAGTTTCTCGGGAAAATAGTCTTGATGCAGTTGAAGATTGGATTGATGTGTTATCAGGTGGTGAAAAACAAAGGATTGCAATGGCACGACTTTTCTATCATAGTCCACAATTTGCTATTTTGGATGAATGTACAAGTGCTGTATCAGTAGATGTAGAGGGAACTATGTATCAGTACTGTCGTGAAAATGATATTACATTATTCACTGTATCACATAGGAAATCATTATGGAAACATCATGATTATTATCTACAGTTTGATGGAAGAGGAAGTTATGAATATGGACCTATAGAAAATTCAACTGAAGAATTTGGATCCTAGTCTTAGAATTTGTTTTTGCCTTATATAATAATGTTGTGGTTGATGGTGCTGGACCAGAAAATCTTCTAATATATCAAGTGCATTAAAGATTTTTATTTAAGCTAAAGTGATAATAACTAAAAGAAAATTTGTATACATACATAGCTTATTATATTTTAAGTGTTATAGAAATATTTAAAACAAATTTTAAGTAAAAAATTTAAATTTTCAAAATGTTTTTTCATTGTTTAGTAAAAGAAAGATTTTAACTTACACAAGGTATTTTGAATTAAAACTAATATAATTTTTGGTAGTCGTTAAAAGGCTTTAAAACATTTCTATTTAATGTCCTAACAATAAGTTATCCCTCGTATAAATTATAATATTTAGAAAAATTAATTAAAATTTTTTGCGAAGAGAAATACTTTGTGAGTTTGTAAAATGGTGCAAATTTATTGTATTTTTCGATTTGTCTGATGACTTAAAACACGAAATTTTGAGTCTCCCACATTTACAATCATAAATTTAATTGCATTCCATCAAAACAGATATTAATAATAGTTGCGTGTCTTAGTAAGATGTGAAAAACGTTAAGGTTAGAAATTCGATTATTATTTCTTCAATAAATAAAAAAAAATGTTATCAGTTTTATGATAACTTTATGCACTTTTTGACATTTAGTTTTTTTTATTCCAAAAGAATTTATCTTTCTTTTTAATTTTCGAATTAAACAAGTAAGATTAGTTATTACTGAAATCTTTCACTCCAAGTACAATGCTTAGATTAGTAGAAACCGTCTTGACAGTTAAAGTCAATGGAATTTTTATTACTATATGGAGAGAAAAATTAAAGTTTTAAAGTCTTGTAACATTTTAAAGCAACAGTCTTGAAAATTTTATAACAAAAACAAGTAACATAAAAAGAAGTTTTTTAAAGTATATTCTTACTTGAGATTGTTTTTCCTTTTTTCTGAATTCAGAATTCGTTGCATTCAGTTTTCTGAAGTTTTTCTCTCATATAAAATTAAAAATTAGTTTATTAAATATAATTAATGAATTAATATTTGAACTAAATGTATTAACATCAATTGTCATGCACTCCCAACACAACAAAATTTATTTGAACTTGATTTTATTAACTATTGAAGATTTTTGAGCAAGCTAATAGTAGGAATATAATTAAAAACAAAGCTTTCGTTTTCGTAATTGTCATTTTTCTTATTTCATAAATAAGAGTGCATGCATTTGTTTTTAGAGTTATGGTTTTAATATCCTAAAAATTATAAGTGACCAGGTGTCTTAGGGGAAAAATAGGGACTGAGAAAATCTAGATCTGCTTATAACAAAAACGAAAAAATTAGGTTCCGCTTTTTTCTTATGAAACATTCAATCTCTAATGAGGTTCTCAGGATACCTATTATACTCAATTCAAGACCTTCGAAAATGTTATCTAAATTTGGAGGCTAAAAAATAATTATTCAAAAGCAACATTTTTTGACATTTTTTAAATAAGATTTAAGACTGTAACTAGGTGCATTTCTTAAAATTAGGATAAAAATATTACCTTTTAGAATTAAAGGAAAAGTATTTAGTCAACTAACTTTCTGGCCACTTCGAATTGTAACACAAAATTATAATTTAATATGAAAAATTTGCTGTTAGCGCTATGGACAAATTCTAAAACCACTTTTAAGCTGAAACAATCAATTTAACAGATTTTTAATTATGAAAATGAGTTCGCAGTTGATAGGTGACATCACAAAAAAAAAAAAAAAAAAATAAAAGATTTTAGCTATAATATGAGATACTTATATTAGACCTCCTTAATTAAGTTGAATTTAATAGAAAAGAACAACAAATTAACAAATAAATCTCTCAAGAGTTATCAATTTTAGCTTATAAGCAAAATATTTAAAGTAAAATTATTGTTTGATATAGTAATTAAACAAAGTAATTATTAACAGAAAACACAAGAATTGTAACAAAACGAAAATTATTCTTACTTAAACTCAATTGAAGCAAAAAAATGCGATTTCTTTGTACATTTTTCATTTAAATTTTTGCGCTTTATTTGCTTTTTGTTTTTTTTTTGTTTGTGTTTTATATCAAGATAATTTATACCGAATTTTATATAGATTACATTTACAATTAGAAATACATTAAGTCGTTTTTGTTTTATTTTATTTATCAAATGTCGAATTTTTTAAAAAATTATGCAGCTGTATCAACCTCTTCAACAATATGATTGGCTGATACTTCACTGGGTGAAGTTAATGGCGCAATCGTTGATGTTGTTGTATTATTGTTACCATTTGGTGAATTATTGCTAGTTGTACCAACAACTCTCCCCACTGCCCCATATGGTGCACCTTTTAATTTACGCGCTTCACGTTTTTGTTTTCTTTGTTGCATGACTAGTCGTAACTGATCTAATTTAAATTTAGTCTTGTTATTTTCTAGTTCTATGCTACATTTGTTACATATTGTTTCATTTGTGTTTTGTGTATGACTATTTGGGCTAGTATTAAAACTATGAAAACTGCAAGTTAATGATTGTCCCTCACCAGAACGATTTGTATTAATCGAGGAACTATTTAAATTTGAACATCCACATGATATATTACGATCATTACATGAAATTGTTCGATCTGATCCTGTTGTTTGTCCTAAAAAATCTGAATTGCTATAATGCCCGTTACATTCACCATAGTTACAAGCATCTCCTTTTGAATTAACACATTTCATACTAGATTCATGCGATACAATTTCCGTTTGAGAAGAACCATTCTAAAAAAAAAATATTTATATCAAAAGTTTTATTATTAAATAAATTTCGATCTTTTTTATGGACAAAGGTTCGAAGTTTGACATATTTTAATCAAAGCCTGTTTTTAATTTTTGATTTTATATGTGCTTGTAAATTTATCCCTATCATAAATTTTAATGTAAGTAAAATACATTTACATTTATACATTTATGAATAAGATTTCAAATAAAAAATAATCAAAATTTTCGTACAGTACAAACATAGAAAAAATATTATTTTTAAATCATAGAAAAATAAAATATATAAAAAAGAATCAAATCAATAATCTGCTGGTTGGAAGCGCTAAAGGTCTAAAGCAATGAACACATCCATGTCCCACACGAGTCTGACAAGCTTCTGATGGATGAATGTGCTCATGGCTAAATAATCAGCGGGTTCACTTTTAGGTATTACCAAAGTATATTATTTATCGGCTCCCTAGATGAATCAGAGCAAATTTTTTCATAATAATAATAGTAAATTTTCCTTATAAGCAACTTAGGTTCAAAATTCTCTTACCAACGATCACAAATTGAACTCTCGTCATAGAAAAATCGGAAAGAAAACAAGAAGATATTTGAAGCGACTTTTATTGCAATGATCGACAGGAGAACTGCAATTTTTGCAAATAAACCTAGCTGTCCACCGGATGTGCCCATTATATGAGAAACACTCTTGCATAATTTTTGTGTAACTTTAATTTTATGTATAATATTGAAAAAAAAAAAAAAAAAAAAACACAGAATTCATAAATTGTATCTACCTGTTTACTAACACGTGATGGCTCAAAACTAATGCGAGCTCCACGACTGTATTGTGGTGTTGCACTAAGCAAATCATTTAAAATATGTATAACTGTTGAAATATCACGTTTTGGTCTTCCATAACGATCTTGTAATGCTGGATTTAATGTACCAGAGAATGTACCTGAATAAATACCTTTTCCATGATTTTTCATTGATTCAATAACAGCACCAGAACTACTTTTTCTCGGTATTTCTTCAGTTAAATCAACTTTATTAGTAAAAACTTCTTTTGATAGTTTCCTTAGTGTTTGTGTTAAATTTCTTGAAGCCTCAGCTAATGCTCGACTATCAGTTGCACTTATTACAGCCATTGGTTCTTCAATATCAAATAAAGATTCTGTTGATGATGATTTATCAGAATTTATAGATGTCGATGTTGATGCAGAAGATGTTTCACGTTCTACACATGACTTTTCCATGCAAACATTCCTTCTAAAAGTATTACTGATACTATTATTATGATGATGAAGATGATGGCGATGTTTAATACGTCCAATTGTATTATTTGCTGTTTTATGTAAATTTGGAGAACTATTAAATTTTGTGCTTGATGTATTTGTTGTTACAATACTACCCTCAGATGTGCAATTTGGTATTTCTTGTCTTGCCGGACATTGATTAGTTTCACATAATTTTCCACTGTCTAATCTTTTACAAAGGCATGATGTTAATTTTGCTGATATTGGATCATGGCAGACAGTTGAACGATTTGTAGCATTTGTTTCTCTTGGGAAATCTTTTGATATAGGAATGCTTTTGAGTGATGCTGTCTTAATTGGACTTGAAACAAGATTAGATAATGATTTAATTGGTGACTGTTCTAAATTATCATTACTAAAAATTGAATTAAGGCTGGATGAACAACAGCTATTTCCTGAATCTTCTGATGTAAATGATGTATTTGCAGTTTGTGCTGTTGAGGATAAACCTTTAACAATATTTTTAAGATTATCAAAATCTTGTTTAGATAAATAGGAATTTCTTTCTACTGATTGGCTTATGTTGTCTGTAGCACTATCTTTTTTTTGAGATCCATTACTTAAACCCAAACAATTTTCAATATTTATTGAATTTTCACGAATTTTGACATTAGTATCATTATTTAATTTTTTAGTTGATGAATGTAATTGACCATCATTTGAAGAAAAACTTGTTGAAGCATAAGACGAACTACGATTACTATTTTTTTGATTTGAACGTGATCGTGATCCTCCTTGTGGACTAGCCGGATTAACGGTACTTAACTGAAGTTGAATAAGCATCATGTGATCTCCAAGTCTCATACTTAAATTAAGTGGAGTTTTTCCACTCAAAAAATCATTTACTTGTGAATCATTTAAGGATTCTAGAGCTTGCATGACTGTATTTTCAGGACGTTGAGTCTAAAATTTAAAGAAATTATATTATTACATTTTTAAGCTTTGATTAAATTTTTTATCAAAATTATATAAATATTTAAAAATCAATATTTTTAAAATGAGTTTTACTTCTTATAGACAAATTTCCTGGATATGTTAACATGAAATATCAACTCAAAAATTTCTTTTACAAATGTTAAATACTGATTCAAGAAGTAAAAGCTACAGTGTTTTGTTGTTGATTAGAATATTAAGGTAACTTTCTCCTTGGCATTATAGAAAATTTTGCAGCTACATAAATGCTTCTTTGAATGAGTAAAGCAGTGGTGCGAAAACTATTTTCACTGTCGACACTCTTCGTGTAAAATTTTATCGTGGCCCCTCGTTGAAGGAAAGTCTTATATTTTTTTAATAACAAATAAAATTTGTGAGTTTTTGGCGACCCTCAAAATTTTTATTGCGACCCATAGTTTGCGCATCGCTTGAGTAGAGCATACATTGTTCTTAACCCATATATAAAATACATTTTCCCCCCCATCGAGGTTATTAAGACTTCAAAACTACACAAAAGTTTTATCTATTTTTTTTTTGATTTCTCAAAAAATAATTAAAGTAGAGGTCTAAAATTTTCAAAATCTGTTACAATGCAATCATATCCTCAAAATCCCAATCGGATATTTCTGGGGGCAATTTTTGTATGCTTATCTCCCTATGCCCTTTGGTTTAATGATTTCAGATAATTCTAGATATGGTGATCAGTTGTAAAAATCATAAAAACCACTTCTGCGATGAAATTAACAGTTTAAGTTTGAACTACCTTAATGAAAAGATCCACGAATATATAATATAACTATAACAAACTACTTATTTTTTCCAAGAAAATTTTTACATTAGCTGATTTTGACGATAAACAAGTTTGTCCTCAGTGCCATAAAAATGAATTTTTTTTTTGTTTGTGAAAAGACTGCTTTGAGAAGAATGTTTTGTACGTGTATAAGCATATTAGACTAAAACAAAAACACAACTTACCAAAAGTCCAGTTTCAACATTCGGAATCAATATAACTTTCGCTCCATCAAAAAGTCCATTTTCTTTTGCAGTACCATCCAGTAATTCTCTAAAATAAAAAAATAAAATTATTTATTTAAAAAAAAAAGGGACAATTTCAATTGTTGTTTGATAAGACCTGAAATGCGTAACTGTTTTTTTTATACAACTATTACATTAAACAAAATGTATCTTCAGTTTTTTTCTTTAGAATCGAAGTTTTATAGGACCAGCGTAACTAATTGTTTCAAATAATTAATTGGGCATAGATAGAACATATATAGAAATTTCAAAGTTCTACATATTGCGGAATATAATTTAACTGTCACATTCAGTTATTTGTTGCAAAGAAATAAAATTTACATCTTACTGTATTTTTTCACCGGGTTCGTTGATTAATGTTGATGTAAGTAGTCTTAGAACAGCATACTTGCTATACACATTTTAATCCTAAAATGCGGTTTATACAGTTATTATGAGCCAATCTAACTGCCACCAAACATATAATTAGTGACGGCAATTTAATGCGATACTCATATAATTTTGATTAGGAAAAAAATATAAAAAAATTACCTTTTTTTTTATTGCAATTGAAGAAGCTTAAATTTTACATAAAATTCCAGCTTAAGAATAAAACAAAAGTGTAGGTTTTTGAATTTTTATTAGAAAATTTTCCAAGAAAGGGAGCAACAAAGGAAAACAGACGCGTCAAGCTTTCTTACGGTGATTTCTTTTATTTTTCTAACTACACCCAAGCAAAACGCTGAATTGCCAAAATATAAATCATCTAACTGTAAAAAACCAAATAATCAAGTTATATACAAAACAAAAAAAAAAAAAAAAATACATTGAAATATATATTTTCAACGTTATATTTGCCGGTAACGTAACTAAATTTATTTAATTAACATAACAAAAATTACATAGAATATTAATAGGGCAGCGTCAGCATTTTTAGCAGAGGACGCTTTAATTTTAACAAACAAGTTTCCTTTCTTTTCATAAATGATATAAAAAATTTATTTCCTGTAGACTTGCCATACAATCGTTAAAAACATTTTTTATGGAACAGGTTGTGTATGCATAAATATATATATATGTATATATTTTTATGGCTCAGGTATAGTACACACATTCGCAAAATAAAATGGTTCGGACACCAAAATGGTTTTCAAGATGAGGTCGATATTGCACTACGCACGCCATAGCTGCAAGAAATAATCTATCGGCTATATGTAAAAGGAGATTAAGCAACTCTGAAGGCGATTTGTGACTGGCGTCAGATGGACTTGTACGTATAAATCAGCTGTAAACATGTACAAGATGGCGGACATTGCTATATAGCTTTTAAAATTAGTTTTAATCTATATTTTCAATTATTTAAAAACTTTTAAATTTACACAAAAGCAAATATATTTTATTTTTAATAAAAAATTAATTAAAATTTAATAAGTATTGTTGCTAACCTTTCACGATGTAATAAGCAAATCCGGTCCTTAGCCACTTTTAATTTTTTGGCAATTATCTTTTTTAAATTTTCAATTGATATTTGTGATTCAATTTGAACTGAAAAATTTCCTCCAGTTGTTGTAGCTATATTTAATGTAAATAATTGATTTAGTATATCTGAACCACACCCAGACATAATGCTACGAGAATTACTATCCATTTTGTTTTTAATTTTGATATCAAAACTTTCACATTTAAATATTTTATAAAACACTTTTATTGATTATTAATATCATTGAAATTATAAACACTTATTAAAAAAAATAATCTATAACACTAAAATTTTACATTATATAAGGTTCGGTACTGTCAACGCGTCGATTATACCACGGAGATTTTCACATTGGGGAGGCTACTTCCGAAATGCATATAAATTCAACTATTGGACTATTTCATTTTTGCTTTCTTTCTAATAAAGGAAACGAAACAGCTGCATATTATATATATTCTATTCATGTTTCAGAGACTGATTTATGACATTTTAATTATTTGATATTTAGTTCCATCTCATAGGAAAAAATTTTTAGAACATAGTACTACCAGGTGTTTTTTTTAATAAATTGAAAGTCTTATAGTATTTATTATACTTTTTATTTAATAAAAAATTTTTTCTTCCAAAATATTTATAAAACTTAAGCTGCAGCCTCTCCTACTTGCTATTTTTGTAGACTGCTTTTACTTAAAATTTTCAATAATGTTTAAGAATTTATGAATTTCACCTAATTCTTTAATTCTTAACAGACGGATGTACACCCTTTCTAACTACAGAAAGATACTTTTGTATGGAGAACTGTGTGCATAGTTGGTTGGAAATGAGTAGTAACTAAAGCCTTTTAAAGTCTGTAGACACAGAAAATTGATATCTATTGTAAATTTTTTCTTATTGGATCCCTCTGCTTTGTGTATCTCTAGCTCTCTTAGCTTCATTAATATTTATTGCTTAACTTTATAAATCAATTTACCAAAATAAATTAAAAACTCTTAACTTTTCTTTAATTTTTTAGTTAAAAAAATTTAAAAAAATTTAACAATCTGTGACATCTGATTTGACATTTCACATCATATGTTTTGAGACTTATACAACATGTTTCTTTTGTCGTCGCATGTACAGACTTTACCTGTTAAGAACCGATTTTTTGTATGGACAACTACAAGGTTATACATGGCGTCTGTTAAGAAAGGGTATTATAGAGAACAACAGAAAGTAAACCAAAGAATAATGTGCTAACAAATTCAATGTCTCCTTTGCCATACCATAATAGCGATAATTTTGTTTTGCTCTTTTAATTTTAAAATATTTTCCTTAAGGTGCTATTACACCTTCATATAAATATGGAAGAAATGTCACATTCGATGTATCATACAAGTGTGATAGCCATATCTGTATGTTAAAATCTGTATAGTGTAATAGCTCTTCTGAAAAATTTTTTTCAGAATGATATATGTATCATATTTCAAATGTCACTACCTCTCATATTTATATGAAAGTGTAATAGCACCTTTACTATACTAATTAAAATATATATAATTCTAGTTTTAGTACACACTATTTTTGGTATACAGCCTAAATATATTTAGCACACGTACAATTTTAGAGTATATAATACGCAATTCCATCCGTCAAACTTGTAAACAAAAGCAAAAGTTAACTCATTTTGCGAGGATTGCTCTATCGCAAATTTTAGTATTTTTTCCGATAAAACATGTACATACTTTAGTTTTTATATTTTAAACAATGATGTAAATAAAAACATATAGAACTGTATAAATCGTTTTTAATAGAACATTGTCTGTGTCAACTCAAATAAAGTGAGATTAGGTGTGCTAAACGAAAACGTTTGAATTATGTTGGGTGATTTTAAAAAATCTATAATTTACGTCAATCCATTTGTTCATTCGCTGGAATTCAAAGACCCAATCTTAATAATTAAGGTATTGCGTATTAGCTGTGATCATTTGATTCGGTTATATTAATCAATATAAATTTTTGCAATAAATTTTAATTAACATTAAGAATATTATAGATTATTTAATATACAAAAAATAAATCCTTTGGATTTAAAAATCAATTTTATATCCAAATATTTTGCAAGCATTTTTGTTACATCAGTTTATTTCTTTTTTATTTGTAAAATTTAATTTTCCTCATATTTTCTATTGTTATAATTTTGCTGATGGGGTAAAAAAGAAATATTTTACGTTGTTTAAGATGTCTGCAATTTGGAATTTACATTAATAGAATTATTCCACCTTGTGACTAGTAGTAATGTAGGTCATAAAAAATTTATAATTATGAATTATCGATTTTTTCTTATTAAAAAGTATTAAATAGCTAGAAATAATAAAACACAAAAGATAACTATAGTAGAATTCTAAATACTCCCACAAAATGATGGCATTCCTAAAAAAGAAAAGTACTTTTGATCAAAGTGAAATAGATTCCAAAGAAAATATATTGATAAGTTTTTTAATAAAAAGAATAGCATTCAAGTGTGTGTAAATAATTATATGTTTTTTTTTCGAAAGAAGACTATAAATTTCTGTAATAATTTTGAAAACCATTGTGGTACAGAAATAGTCTAAAAATAAAATTAAATATTATTTGGTATTTAAATAACTTTGCAATACGATGCAATAAATAATGGCAAGTATCATAAAAATGAAAATTTCCCTGGAATGCATATTAAATCGCCTATCCTAACAGTACTATTCTACTGTTTTATTTAATAGCGATAATCCGATAAAATTCACCTTTCATTCCTTCTATTTTTATGGTAAAATTTGCCATTTAAAGTAAATTTAAAAGTCATAAATAGATAAATTGTATGAACTTAGAAGTTTTTAAAAACGATGGGAATTTTATTTGCTATCTATCGATAAAAATGGTAGATTAAAAATATTTTATCAGTTATATTGTTTTTTCTCTAAGTTAGATTTTTCAGTTATTTAGTTCTACGTATGTGTAAGGGTATTAACTTTAAACAAAGTTTTATAAAAAATTTTTCTGAAAATCATCTAGCATTATGTATTGGAGCGTTATCCTACTGGAATATAAAATTTTCTTCTTAAAATGATAACAAAAGTTGTCCACTACAACTATTATTGTCTTGCCTTTTTGAAAGACATTTTAGATTTGCCTCTCTGATTGAAAGCTCATTAAACAGCCTCCTGTTAAAAATCTTCTGGAATGAATGGTTTTTTATTTTTTCAAATCCTGCCAATATTGTTTCAAACCATCGGAACCATAAACATTAAACTTTTTTTCATCACTAAAAATAATTATTGACTACAATAAATTTTGTTGAATGCATTTTTCTCCGAATTGCAGCTGAGTTAAGATATGGTGATTTTTTGATGCCAAAGACTATGAAATCGTTATGGGTAAGTCAATAGGAATCTGCTGAAAGTGTTCAGAGTGCAAGCCACCGATTTCCATTACGATAGTCTAATCTTTCATAGGATATTTTTATTATAGTTTTTAAAGTTTGAAAAAAACCCATTTTAACAAAATATTTAGCTTATAAAATGTGTCTTTAATTTTCCGGCTATTCGGGCATGGATTCGGAATTTAAATAAATAATCGATAATTTGATTTATTTTTCATATCGAGGAATAAAGATTTTTTCAATAAATTTCTTATGCTTCCGTTATGATTTATGATTATTATATGAAATCAGGAATAATAAAATATGTACCTTGATTCAGATTGAATTAAGATTTATTACTTAAAATTAAAAATGTACAAGCCATTACTTATTTTGATTTTAATTTTTAATGTTAGAAAAGAAAACCATAGTAGATAATGTTTTTTTAATATTTTTACTAACTACTAGTGAGAACCTTTTTAATGAAAAGCTTAAAACTTTAGAAAACAAATTTTTATTAGAAAGAAAAAATAATAAAAAACTAAAATGCTGAAATATAGATTGAATATTTTGACAGGATGATGACTTTTATTGGCTTTAATTTGCTCTTTTTCAATTTTGTTAAATTTAGTTTTACAGGGCCTTAAAAAAATAAAAATAAAAAAAAAAAATTAGCAAAAACTACAACAATAAGAAATAATTACATTTTTGTATTAGAATTTTGGTGTTAAAATTTTGTAATAGAATTTCTTGTTAGCCTTCTTTAAATTCCATTTAAAATTTTCAGCCTTAATCCTCATGTAGAAGTTTGCTATAAGAAACTTCGTTCTGATAAAATTGTGTTTTGTTAAGATCAGTCGTGAGTCAGTCAGTGAAAAAAGCCTAAAGGCCTGAACACACCATTAAGTTTTGCTTGCAGTCTACAATACTGTTTTCCATACGTTTTTTAAGGCTTTTCCATGTGGTCATTCAGGCATCATTGTTTTTTTACTATTGTTTTCCGTTAATTTAAAATTTATTCTTAGCTAATTGCTAAGCCTATTTTTGTCAAAATTAAAGACTGAAGTGCGAAGTTAAGCCACGTAAAGGATTAAAGGAAAGATAACTTTATTTATGAAGTTTTAACCATAAACCGAAGTATTTTTTCAATACTCGACTACTAAAATTAAATAAAATAAAAAATTTTTACTTTATAACGCTAATTTTTCTTAAAATTGTTGAAAAATTATTTTAATTTTTTAAATCGATTTGCTTAATAAGATTATTAATTATTTTTTTCTTCCTTTGTTTTCAGACATGCGTTTTGTCAATTATTTTACTACCTATTCGCTTGATCTTGATGACTTTTTTTCTTCTCATTGGATGGTCACTAGCTTATATATGTGTGTGTGGTCTTTCTTCTGAAGATCTTCAAGTGAAACCAATTTGTGGATGGCGCAAGTAAGTTATTAGTTTTCTAATTCAGTGAAAACTATTTTTCTTTATATCAAGTGTAATTATTTGGGAACTTGTGTAAGACTGTTGGAAATCCGTAAGAATTTTTTGTACCATAATGATCTTACGTATTTTCTTGTTTTATGTATTTTTATGGATAAATAATAAGAAAACTTCATAAAATTCCTACAATTTAAACTGAAGATGTGTTAGCAATCTAAAAATAGATTGTTTGTTAAGCGGGGTATTCACTATATTTCCGAATTAATGATTCGGCTCTTAGTTCCCATTTAAAGTATATGGAAAGCACCAATAAGAGAGAAAATATCCAACATGTTGAATATTTTACTCACAAATGATTCAGCCATATACTTTATATGGGCTGAGAGAGCCGAATCATTGATTCATATTTATAGTGAATATCCTGCTTTAAAGTATTAAATATTTTACTTAATTACAGACGTTAATTCATTCAAATTTGAAATATTTGAAATTTGTTGTCCTTAATTTTTATTAAACTTTCTAAAATACTAGTAAATTATCGCTTTTACCTATTTATTTCTTATATCACAATTAGTATTTTATAGCTCTGGTATTTAATTGAACACAAGTCTGATACTGAGTCAAAAGGCTATGAGGTAGAAGAGATGGCTACACACATACTTTTTGACTAGTGTGATCAATATCCTTTAATTGTTTCTTCCTAATGTTGAGTAAACCAATCAGAAAAACTTGTTGTTTTTTTTAAATATACTGAAATAAATTATTTTTGTTTTTTGATTTTAGAAAAATTCGAAGCGTAGCAGCTTTTGCAATTCGAACAGTCTTCTTTTTAGGATCTTTCAGTTATATAAAAAAAAAAGGAATACAAGCTACGGCTAAGGAGGCTCCTATTCTTTGTTTAGCACCACATTCTTCATTTTGCGATGCTATTGTTATTTTAGCATTAAATTTACCCACAGTTGTAGCGAGAGCCGAAACAGCAGAAACACCACTTTTTGGAAGTATGTACAAAAAAAATTTATTTATTTATAATTTTGATTATTAATCCCTTAACATGCACGCTCTAGTTAATTTGAGTACGCTAAACTGTTTTGAAAAAAACTGTGCGTTAAGGAGTTAATAGTTGAGTAAATTCAAAATTTGCTCTTATTTTATTATAGTTTTATATTTTTCGTATATTTGACATTTCTTTTAAGCTAATTGCATTCCAAAGAACCTTTAAAATGGCGTGCTTTCTTTTTTTATTTGCTGCTAATCTCGGTTTTTGTTTGTCAGAGTTTCAAAACTAGACCTTAAATTTTTATTTAGTATCTACTTACGTTGAATAAAGTGTTGTTTTTTCTAAATACCTTACCGTTCTTAAAAATTTAATCCTGTTTATCTGCAGATATGATGAATTAGTTGCAAAAATATTTTGTGAGCGGGAAAATTTTCTAATTCTTTAATATTATAAAAACTCTGTTGTGGCACATTGTCGCACGTATGCCAACAATTGGTTTTCACCTATGAACTGGATGTTCAATTGAAAATCTTTCTAGATCTTAATGTTATCTTTCATCTCGTTGAAGAAATAGAAGTTTTATGCCCTGATTTTAATCAAATAGAAAGCTATTTTATTACAAGAAAAATAATCGTATATAGAAATTACATTTGATTCGGCTACTACTATTACTGGGTTTTTAAAGTTTTTAGTAAAATAAAAAGGAAATTTGAGCTCATTTTAATATACTAGGATCGCCCAGTTGTCGAAACTCGACATTTCAACAATACATCGAAAAAAACAAAATGGAATATTTTCTTTGCTTGAATATTGTTTCGCTCTTTTTTATGAATGAAATGTATTGTATTTGCGAAGAGTACCGTGTTTATATTCATGTCTATGCTTGCAATACAAATATATGGTAAGTAGAAATGTATATATACTCTCGGCTTATCCGCCAAAATTAGATAAATATAGACCTGCAAAAAAGTATAATCCTTTGAAAATGAAAGATGCAAAATTTTTTTTATTTTCCTCAATTTCACATAAATTATACTACAAATCAAAAACGAATTCCTTGTCATTTCATTTGAGTTGAGTTCTATGTAAAATTTTATTGTTTTTAAAAAAAACTCTTTTCTAATTTAGGAAATTTAGTACACAAAAGAGTTTTTCATTTTATTAATGATTTATTCTTTCAGCTTTTGAGTTTCAGGCATTTATTTGAAAGTTATTAGGCTAATAAAAAATTAAAGAAGGAAAATACTTTATTTACTAGCATCTAAAAAGATATTATTGTATATAATCTCTAATAGCATTAGCTCTCTCAGCTTTTGTTGCATTCTCATTCAAAGCTTATTTTTCATAAAATTTTTGTTATTAAAAAACTTTTGCAGCACTTACAAATAGTATTCAACCAATTTATACTCAAAGGACAGATCGAAATTCACGACGCTCTACTATAGAAGCTATAATTCAACGAGCTAAATCTGATAACAAATGGCCCCAAGTAAAATTTGAATATTGATATTTGGTATTTTTAGTTGGTTATATATAAAAATTTACAGATCCTTATATTTCCTGAAGGTACTTGTACAAACCGAAAAGCATTAATTACATTTAAACCAGGAGCATTTTTGTCTGGGGTCCCTGTTCAACCAGTTTGTATTAGATATCCTGACGTATTTGATACTGTAACTTGGACATGGGATAATCCTTCAATGTAAGCTGTAAATTATTAAAAAACTATTTTATGAGTATAGTTATGTTATCACTTCATATTCTCATTTTCATTATATTTAAAAGAAGAGGTAAAAATAAAATTCTTGTGATACAAAAGTGCGATGTATTAAAAATATATATTCTCTGTATACTATAAATAAATTCAGTCTATTTTTAATAAAAATTGTTTATCTATTTGAAGAATTAAGCTGATATGGTTCACCCTAACTAAATTGAATACAAATTTTGAAATTGAGTTTTTACCCGTCTATCATCCAAACGAAGAAGAAAAATCGGATGCGTTAACTTTTGCAAGAAATGTCCGAAGTGTAATGTCAAAGTCTGTTGATATTATATTTTTAATTTTAAATATATTAAAAAAATACTATTCCAGATCACTTAATGTACCTGCATTTGATTATGTTTATGAAGATTGTTTATTTATGATGCAAGCAAAAAAACGAAAAATTCCTAATTATGTAGACATTTTTCAAATTAAAAATCTACGAAATCAGCTCGGGTAGGTATATAGTAGCATTTTTTATGCAATTTTAAAAAAATTTCTTATTCATTGCTTTTAGTTTGCATAATTTAAATATCGAAAAAGAATTTTCCATTGAAAAATTAAGTTTCAAATCTGACTTTCAAGTCAATTTGGAAGATTTTTCTAAACAATTAGGTATAGCAGAAAATAACGAAATTGTCCAACAGCTTTTTCATATCATTAACAAAGTAAGTTTCATTAAAGAAAAAGAAAACAATAAATTAATTGATATTTTATTAACACATTTTATTTATTTTAAAATAGTCGGACAAATGTGTTATAGATTTTCGTGATTACTGGCTGTCAGCTTTATTTATTATCAATCAAAATAATCCTTTAGAGGAATTTTTACGTGATATCGTAAAGGTAATCGATGGCATTTATTTTTAATTTATTATAAATTTTTATTTTTTTGTTTAAAATAGGTTTATTCTAGCAATAGCCAAATTAATAAAAATATTTTTTATAAAGTTATTCAACATTCTGGCTGTGTTAATAGAAAACAAAGTGATTCACTTTTTCAAATGATATGCCAAGACACCAGCAAAAATATTACAATTGGTTTGTATAAAATAAACTTTTTTTTGTAGTTCAAAATATAACAACATGTTTGAATATATTTGAGCAGATAAGATGCAATATTATTCTTTATTTTTACAAATAGCTTAAACTGCCTAAACCTAAGCATTTACACGTTTGTTGTGATTGAATGACACCTCTGCAGTGAAGACACTTGTAACAGTTTACTAACTCTTTTTTTTATTTTAATCTAGTCATATGTCTAGGATATTACAAGGAAATTCAGCATACTCGAATTCATCGGTTTTCGTGAAACTCAGCTATATTATAGTTTGTCAAAGACTTTATTTAGAAATAATAAAATAAAAGTAAAATGCTTAGTTTTAACCAATATTCCTAATTGCTCTCTTTAGCAGATATTTAGATTTAATACAAATTTTATTGAAGATTAAGAAATAACTTAAAAAATTTTTTTATATTTTTCAGATGATTTAGTAGCCTTTTCAACTCAAAATCCTGAGTGCAAATTGATTAAATTTTTTGATACTGAAAGTGGCGTAAAAAAGTTGAAAAAGTTATAGTCTGTTTTATCTTAAAGATCTTGTGTTAAGCTGTGAATATTTTCAAGTATTTTTGTTGTTTTTACTTAATTTTTTTATTGTACTTAATTTATTTTAAAGTTTGACCAAAATAAATGTTATATTTTTTGTTTTGAAATTTGAGATTTACTTCTTATAGTTAGTAATTTATGATTTTTTCTAAAAACCTGAAAATATATTCTAAGAGCGAAAATATCGGATTATAAGCATAATTTCCATATTTGCTATAATTTTTTTTGTGGTAAGTTTAGCTCACGGCAACTTTGCCAAAAAATAAATTATTTCTTGTTCTATTTACTAAACTTACGGAAATCTTAGATATAGTAATTTGAGAAACCTAATATAAATAATAATATTGATATCTTGAGTTTTTTTTCTGTCTATTGGAAGAATCTATGCCAAGACTCATGCGCTAATCTTTCATGGGGCAATTATTATTTTTTAATAACTTTTTGACTGTCTTTTATTTTTAATATTTTTTTATAATACAAGAACTAACACTATATACAATTATAATCAACAATGATAAAAAAGTTAGTAAATGAAAGGCCGCATTGTCTGCTCCGGCTTTAAAAAAAGTAATTTCGGTGGAAATATTTTGTTTTCTTAGAGAATTTTCTTTTAAACTATTTTCATCTTTACCCCATGTATATAGGAATGATACGTGTAAGAATAGCGAAACCTAATATGCCACAAACCACTTTTCTTTCAAGGTTTTTTTCTTGTTTTGTTTGATAATTTTAAATTTATTTTCTGCGCTCACGCTTTCTGCATATCAAATTTCAGTTGTTATCGCAACATAGATTGAAAAATCTATTATATGTGTACAAAAATTGATGAAAGTTTTCAATTTTTTTTTTTACTAATCTATACATGTTTTCTAAAATTTATAAAAGAAATATGTAAGGATTAGATTTCAAAGTAAATATTAAACTCAACCCCGCACTTAGAAATAAAAAAGTTGAATTTTAAAGTGAATTGATATAAAAAATTATTATAAAAAGAAAGAATAAAAATATTATTAAGAAATAAAATATGAAAAGTGTCAAGAAATTTGAGGCAATTTAAATAAACTTCACTCACAAATGAAAAAATATATTAAAAGAAGATTATTATGGCATTAAATGGTTTGTGATTTCTTCGGCAATGCGGAAGAATTTAAAATACTTTTTAGCACTTACCATAGGAAAAAAAAGAACTAAACAAATAATATAAATGAAAATCCTAGAATATGACTAGTTAACTAAATTAGTAGCAGCTGAAAAATAATTTTTATTTTAATTCTGGTCTGGTGGACCAATTATGGTGAAATTGATTTATGCATTTGTCTAGGATTGGCTATAGGAATACTAATGAATTTTTGGTCAAACTATGGTAAAAGTTAGTAGCACGTTCGGAATTCTTGTTTGACATTTTCATAAAATCTTTAACGTGGGTCAGAGTTAAAAATTAACCCTAAATGAACATTAATTTTACCTAATTGCTTCTGTTTTTGTATAAAACTCGTAGATTTAATGCGCTAGAAATATTTTTAATGGGTATGAAATTTGTTTCCTAAGGCAAAGAAATTTTTATCTTTGCATTAAAACATCTGAATTATGTGTTATAATTAGTCACTGTTTCTTTTTAGGAGAAAGGAATATTATAAGAAACTCAAAATCAAACCACTGTACGTCTATTTCAAGATTTTGTATTCTTAGAAATATTTTAGCTATATAACTTAATAGCTTCTAATCTACTTAAATATTCTTAATTTAAAAAGTAATGAATTTTTTATAACTGTTCTTTATTGCCAAGATAGTACCTTATTTTTTTTTTTACAAAAAAAGCAATATTTTCAATACTCTTTTGAAAAGTTATAAATTTATTTTTACAACATATCCATAAATTATTTAAATTAAACTTTGAAAATTCTCTATAAAATAAAATAAGTAATAAATTAAACAAAAGGAAATGAAAATTTCAAGAAAAAAGGTGCTGTAGTATAATAAAAGGATGAAATGTATTAATATAGAAAATTACTCAAAACAAAAACAAAAAATCCACTTTAATCCCGGAAATGAGAATCATTTGTCAGCATATTAATCTGAATTTTTTATTATCAAGTAATCCTTGAACTAATATGCTTAAACTCAATATACAAAAAAATGATTTGTCAGAATCATATTCTAAAAGAGATTCATCATCTAACGAAAAAAAAGAACTTTTTATAAAAACGGAAAAAAGTAATTTATTTATTTTACCATCGGGTTCTATAATAAAAGTAAATTTGATGTGATATAAAACCATTTTTTATCCGCAAAAAATGTAATTTATATATTTGCTACATATTTTTTTCAGAAGAAAAATATTTAATTAAAGGTGATTTGATGTGTCTTGGAGGATAAAATCTTTAGTACAAAACTTCACTGACCGTCCTTAACACTTATTTACAAAAAATTAAAAAAAAAAAATGTTAAGGGGCAGTATTAAATTGTGGGAGGCAATCATAATGGATGCTGAAATGTGGTAATAAATGCTTTAGCAATAAATGACTGCCTTTAATATCCATAAACTTTTTTTAGGGCTGACTGTTATTGTAAATTTTTGCACGATCTATCTAAATAAGTATTGGTTTTTTTGCTATAATAAAGATATAGTATTTATGATATATGTATATAATAGTATTTGAAATATGAAAGATAATACACCCGAGATTTTTAATGCTGTAGGCCTAAGACGTCATGAAGTTATTTGTAAATAAAACTAAGGTTTTATAGGTTATAGTTTTTAAAAATAAATCAAAGAAGTATAAAAATATTTCACATAATCTTAGTACTATTAATATAAGTATATTATTTATTCAAGATATTAGCTCGCTTGTAAAGCTTATTTCTTATTTGGATTTAGTGGTAATTCAAATTTAATTTACATAAACTGCGTTTATGAAAGTATAATGTGTAATTGAAATTTTTCAAAAAAATAAAACCATTCCTAGTTGAACTCTCAGTTTTGAATGGGGTGGAATCTTGTACATGAATTTTAAAACACTGCGAGGAATTATTTACATTTCAATTTAGGAACCATAGGGGTTTTTCTTTTAATATTGCATAAAACGTCTAATATTTTTGTTTGAAATTAAGTAATTTTATTTAGAATTAGCTATTTCAGCTGATTTGATTAGGTTTTTTTTTTTTTTTTCAAAAACTGATTTTCCCTTTAATTAAATTTATTGAGAAAAATATTCGATGATACTTTAACAAAATTTAATATCGTATAAAGGTCCTTATAACTTATATTATATTACAAAATCTTTACATTCAGCTCAGTTCAATGAATAGAATTCAATAGTGAGGCTTCTTAGCTTTTGATTTTTAAGGGTACTAGTACGGCATGCTTAGTGGTTACTTGATAAAACATCTTCTTTATAATTAAATCTAATCATTTTGCAAAAACAATAAAGGAAGAACTATTAGTTAAAACCAGAAAGGATTATTATTTATCCCATGTGACTTATAGGGTTGTTAAAAATGGTTATGTCATCATTCTACAAAATTATATTTATATACTACAATAGTCTAACAAAGTGTAACTTTCTGCTGGCGTTAGAATTATCGATATAAATATGTAAATTTATACAGGAGTACATATTCATATTAATGTATAAATTCGCAAATAACAAGTATGTAATGTATAGTTAAATTACACTATAAAGATGTCAAACGAGAGGTAGGAAAATTCCACCTGAAGGAGCACACTTGATCTCATGTACACTTGACCATTGTTATATTACTTCAAAGCAATAATCTCAACTGTTGATTATCACATGAGCTAACATAAAAAAAACAAAGAAAATATGTATTCTTATATTGCGCATATTTTATACTAGTTTTCTCCTCTTATTTCTGAATGGTGAAAAGCTATAAGAAGCTCTTATACTATATTTTTAAAGTTAAAGAAATTTTTGCTAAGTTAAGCAAAACACCTTTTTATTTTTTCTAATTTTGTAAAATAATAAAAATAAAAGACAAAAAAAGAAAAATGATTCATCCTGTTCTATATTAGCAGTCTGTGTGGCGTCATTTAGGGTGTATTACATTAAACCGTTAATTTTGAATGCTATATAATATAAATAAATGACAATTTTTTATGGTTATTGTTTTTATATAACAAGGAATGTAATTATATTTTTAAAATGAGTTGAATTTTGTCTAAAAGTTTTTTTTTAGTTAGAAAACACAGGATATAACGGGCTAAGTATAAACAAATTGCAATCGCATTCAACAAAACTTTATTACATTTATATTTATTGTCTTATATATCTAAAAAATTTTTATTCCAAAATTTCATATCACTAACAACTAAGTTGAACTGCAACCATTAATTTCATTAAAAAAACTACTCTAAAAATTAAAATTATTTTCTAAAACTTTTAAAAATTTTTTACAAAAATTAAAAGGATAAGTTAAGTTTTTAAATATACTTTTTTTACACACAAAGTAATATATCCTGGAAAAATATACATATTTATATTTGTTTATTTCGCTAGAACTTTTATATTTAAGCTTCAGCTCTGAATATTTTTTTGTGTAAAATTGTTATTTTAAAACAATATTTTTTCCTTTATATTGTCGTTTTTATAATTTTTGTTTAATTTGGTATTTAATCCAGAGTAATGACAGTTAAATATAAAAAATTTGCAACTATAAAATTTGAAATTAAAAGCTAACCTCGAACTTGTTCTAATTTAATTAAGAGTTACAACTAGTGTGAAATTTTAAAAATTTCGATTTTATTTTCGCATTTTTCGATAATTAATTTGTGCTTTTAGAAATAAGATATTAAAATTTCAAGTCAAAATATTAAATAGTTTCTGCGCTACATCCTTCTAAAGAGCTCTGTTAGAAACTCACGTTATTTGTCTTTAAAGGCGTTTTTCTTAAAACAACGTTTTTCAAATTTGCTGCAGGTGTAACTCGATGAAAAATGATCTGATCAATTTGATTCTTATTTCAGCATATTTTGTACTTGTTTCTCCTACCAGTTTTATGATTGAATGAAGCATATAAATTTGTCAGGCTAAAAACATTAAAATTTTTTTTTTTTAAATCCGCCATTTTGTGGCCAATTCAGGGTCATTGTATGGAAAATATTTCTGAGTTTAATGATCTTTTTGTTATTTTTTATTTCGGGCACTTTGAAGGCCTCTATAACTGCAACAGTGCGAGAACTTTTTTCTTTGAAGGCTCAGAAGACTAAAAAAAAATTTAAACATGTTTAGAAACTTGCTCATAAATCGTCATTTCCATACACTTTATATGGAATTGAGAGAGCCATTTGACGACTTGGAAAAAGTAGTGAATAGTCGACTTAAGTCCTTTCATCAAAAGAGCTAGACATTAAATATAATTCTATAATTTTTAAAAAATTTGTCAAATTTGTGAAGGCAAAGTTTTGATCTTTGATACCTTTAAATTATACAATTCTTAAAATCTTTTGGATTTTGGAAAAAAAATTATTAAGCTCATGAAAACTGATTTCATTATAAAATTGGAACATTTTAATTTCATATTTCAAAAATTAAAATGGTGTTTGTTTTGGTAATTATCGTTTAAGTTAAATTATTTTATTTTCTTATGTCTAGTTTCCAATTAACCATTGAAAGTTTTTCTCTAAATCAAGCTTAATTTTTAGCTTTTATTCTAAATATGCCCTGAAATTATCTGGCAATTAAATAAAGACCAAGTTAATAGAGCACTGTGAAACCCAACTTATGATTTGTGATGAATAGTTTATGGCTTTATTTAAATTACTAAGAGCTCATTATTGGTGAAGTTTATCAAAAGCTAAAAGAAAATTTTACTTTTGAAGTACTCAAGCCTAAAAAGTACTTGAAAGTGAAAGGAAGTCTTATGGATAAAATATATTGATTGAATTAAATTAGCTTTATTTAAAAAAGAACAAAAATTATTGAACATACAAAATATCTTAAAGGATGGATTGACCTTACGGGCAAAAAGGATTTTTTTTGTTGAGAGATTTCAAAGTTTTTATTCTAGCAAATAATTCCTTAATTTAGACTCTACTCAACATAATTTTTAAAAGATTAAGTATTCAATAACATGAATCGATAGTTTTATCCTGATTTGCTGTAAACAATTGTTTAACTAATTATTTAAAAACTACAAAAATAACCTTCTTAGTTTCTTTATAAAAATTAAACATTGTAATTAATTGAAACTATATATACATATATGTATATTGTAAAAACAATTATGGGTAAATAGGGCGAAATATTTTTCTTGCAAGGATTATAGAATTATATAAGTCAAAAGAAAATTAAAAAGTTTCAGTTGTTTCAAATGACCTACAAATCAATTATTTAAATATACAAATAAATTATACTTGTGTATTGCATGTTTTTAGAAAATTTACAATCGAATAATGTATTGTAATAATTGTCCTGACTCTAGTTGAAATTTATTATGTGTAGCCTAAGTAAGTAGAATGAGCTAAGCTTTTGAAGGTGAAAAGCTCAACCAATGTTTCAAGAAATAAAAATTTATCCATCAGCTGAGTTTAGTCTTCGAGAAACGTTAGTTGTGTCCAGAAGTTTTGGCACAATCACTTTTCTTTTAGGCTCTTTCGATAAATAAATACTTAAATAATATAAAAAATTAAAATTTTTCATTATGTATAAGTTTTATTAAAAATAATCCCAATAAAATAAATATTTCAAAGCAATATTTTGTATAGTTGTAATAGTTTTGCAAAGTTTATTTTCGATTTAAAGCCAATTGTTTTGAGTACAACGATAAATTTAAAACAAGACGTTGGGTTTGTGCCTGATACGTGTTAAAAAGTTTAAACAAAATTTAATTATTATAAATAAATGAAAATTAGATTCTAGATATTCTTCTTTAATTGTATTTACTTTAAAAATTATTGAAATGTGTTTTAAATTTAATTTAAGTTTAAATTTAAAATAACTAACGTAGTGTAGAACTTTAAAAAATTTAAACTTTTATTTTGTTTTGTGACCTAGTTTGTATATTGCTTAGAATACTTTGAAACCTGATGTTAATGTTGATATATATGTACCTACATATATAAATAAATATGGTTATATATCATAGAGTGTCCTGAGGTGCGACTAGTGGAATTATAATTACAGTGATTGAACGCATTACCGAACCTACATGTGAAATTTGTGCATGTAAAGGTCCAGTTAGCCAAGGAAATAATGGACAAGCCTTTTTAAGATTAATGAAGATGGTTTTAGTGGTTAATGAATAATAAACACGTTGGTGCATATTAAAACGTTTTTATCTTTTTTTTAAGTTCAAAAAGGTATAAAGAAAATAACTAAATATATGTCTTCTATATATAAATATATATATATATATATATATATGTACGTGACTTCTGTTTATTAGGGATGAAAACATGAATTTTGTACAAGAAGGCTTGTCTTGCTTATAGGTTTTTTTGTGTTTTAAAAAAAAAAAAATCAGCCAGATATTAAAATAGTGATTCAAGTGGAATTTTCTTCAGGGAAGTTAGAATTGGTATGTAAGAATATTGATTTTTATATAATTTTTTGTAGTAGTATGAATAAATTCTATTAAAATATTTAAAAGAGGAAACATATTGAAATTTATACCTGAATAATGGACTTTTTCTGTATTTGTACTTCAGTTCTTTAAGGATCTTTGTGTTCATTTAATTTCAATTGTCTGCAAGCTAAAGAAATTTCAGTTGTTAAAAGGTTGAAGTAGATTTATTCTTCTTTTTTTTTTGTTAAATTGAAATTTGTGGTTGGTTGTAAAGTATTTGTTAGTTATTTTTCAAAGTATTTATGCTTCAGAAAATAAAAGGAGGTGCTGCAAATATTTACAGTATGCTGGTATGCAGCTAGGCTAATATGTTGTACCCTTTAAGTTAATTTAAGCTGAAATTTAGCCAAAGTTTCATTGATTTCAACAAAGAAGAATTGAGTGTAAGGATCGTATGAGTAAAATAAAATCTAAGGATTGAAATAAAATTACCAACCTACTTTTTTATAGGTTTAAACAAGTTAATAATTTCCTAGAATCGTGATACTAGAGAATGGAGAATTTTCTATGGAAAAACTAAATTATTTAAAATCGCAGTGAAAGGCATTAGAATCCCTAAATATTATGAGGTATTTTTCTCAAAAGGATATTTTTGATTTTATAAGTTTTAGTTTTATAACTTCAGTAACACTTCTTTTTAAAAAATCAAATTTTACTCAGTGTTTACTGACAATGTATAATCCAAAAATAAAAATACACTTTTACTAAAAACAGCCTTTCCGAAATGTAATTTACTAAAAGGAATTATAATGAGAAACATCAAAACTTTGCAGAATAAACTTGTACTCTCAAGTTATTTAACTAATTTGGTGGAATAAGTAGTAAATTTCAGAATTAAGTAAAGATTTCACACATGAATCTTAGGTCTCACACATTTGATCTTTAGTTTTGATGAAATGATAACTGAGTTTAATGTGGTAAGATCAGAAGATTCGTGGAACTATGTAGAATATATACAAAGTTACCCAAATTATATAACATGAAGATTATTTGGAAGGAAATAAGCATTCAACTATAAGGAAATTTCTAGTTTTCAACTTTACATATTATGGATTGTATTCTAAATTGTGAGTAAATTTACTGAGTCAAACTTTAAAGAATAAAAACCGTTTTTAATGCACGGCGCGGCAAAAAATTAAGTTCATCACAAAACAACTAATTTTTCCGACAAAAGAAGGAAATAAATCAAGCGATTTAGAGTATTTTTTGCTGGATAATAGCCATCATATACCTTTTTATTATTCTTTGTCATATATTTATATATATATAACTTATTTTTTATGAAAACAACTGACAACACTTCATATTTAAAAAAAAAAATTATTATAATCTTAAATGGTGGAATTAATCGATAGCATTTAAATGAATTATTTCAGCAGACCAAGTGAAAACAAATTTGTATACAGAAAAAAATCATTGCAGATGCTTTTCCCATGTGATCCAGGTCACGATGTATTAAAGAAAATTACCAGAAATTTTTTCTGTTTTCTTGAAATGTGCGGTGAAATTTAAAAAATTTTTAACACATTTGTCAGTAATTTCATTTCATTTCGTTGGGCATAAATAGCCCGAAAAACAACTTATAGCTAATCAGAAAATGTGGTACCTATTTAATAGATTATTGCTAAGGAAAAGTAGTGTAAATACTTTAAGTTTCATTTTAAAGGAGTCAGCTAATATTTGCATATTCAGTAAATTACCAGCATGTTATGAAATACATTGTTGTTTTTGGTGTAACCACCTTATTGAAAGTGTTATGAAATCTTAAAGTCCTTTGATTTCACAATCATTGATTATTCTAAGACCCTCAAAAGATGATCTTATGTCTAGGACTCACTAGCGCTTAGAGTATGGGATGACTTTAGCACAGTAAAAATGGAGAGTTTTCCTAAATACCAATTGGAGTGGACTCACTAGCATATTACGGTTTTCATTGACAGAAATTCAAAAATAATATATCAATAATTAGCTAATAAATAAGATTTAAATTAAATTTTTAGCTAATAAAGAATTCATAATTTAATAAATTTCAACAATATTTAAAATATTTAAATAAAGATATGAAGTAAAATCAATTCTTCCCGAATTAAAATATTCTTTTGATCTTCTTTGAAAAACCGAAAAGCTAGCGCTAACTAGTCGTTAATTTAGGCTATATACCAACTCAGTCGAGATTAATGGACTCATTAGCATTTAGTGCTAAATTTTGTGCCGCTAGGCGCTAGTGAGCCCTAGTCATTAGAATGTTATCGAGATAGGTACCTGCTTGAAAGATCTTAGCTAGTACTTTGTAAAAGCTTTAGCTAGATTAGGCTGGTCTTTAGTTGCGTAGAATATCTTAACCACAAGACAAGATAAAGTTGTGGTATATATTCACGCTTATTCGCAGTCCACACTAATGTTTCGAACGTAAGTTATATATGATAAAATGCTAAATTGTATAAATATAAAGTTCCTGTGTGACAGAAATCATAATCCATTAAGATTTTTCAGCAATCTTCAGAATATATCAAAAGTTTTTCACATTGCTTTTAAGGAGTTTTAAGAAGTCACTTGCAAGTATCTTTCTAGAATTGATTTATTGATCCATGTAAATAAATATATAAAATTGATAGTATCTTTTATCCAAAAAAATTTTAAAAAATTTCTCTTGTCGTCAGATTAACTAAAGTAAATTGAAAAAGTCTTATCCGCAATCATCACAATATTTTCATTTTCTTTAATATCTTGTAGCATTTGAACTTTTATGATGTCAACAAACATAAAGGTGAATTCTACTCTCTCAATATCTTAAGTAAGAAATTTCTACAATTTCTGTTCTTTATGGATTCTGGTTTTACTGTAATAGTTTTATATATTTAAAAATTTCTATAAAATGGAAAAACTTCATCAAAGAGAAAAAATTAAAAAAAATTTTTTTTGTTAATTTAAGGAAATATCAAATGAAAAGTTCCCTTATGGTTTGAATTTACGAAAAATTTCTTTATATTACTCAGATTAGTTTCAAGCAAAATATCAGTTAGCGATCTGCCTAATTACTTAATTAAATTTGGCTTTTAAATATATTTAATGAGAATTAAGCAAAAGAATAATAACTACATCTGTTAAGAAATGCTTTTGTTTAATGTTGTTTGATAATGATTTAATTTACCTGCAATTTTATTTAAAAAAATTAAAATGTCACCCTCAATTTGGTAGTATTTCTGAAGTTTTTCAAAGACTGGAAATAAAATACTGTCAGAATACTTTATTAAAAATGTGTTAAATGTGATAATGATATCCGTTTCAAAGCTAGTTTAGTAATTATATTTATCCTCATATGATAAAAAAATAAAAAGAAGACAAATGAGTTTTCACCCTCTTTTATTTAAGGAAGACATTTGTTTTAACGGACCTAAATTTTCTTGAAATAAGGAAAATTCCTTGGGTTAATCATAAATCTAAAAAACTAAATTATTCTAAGGATAAGCCAAATAAATATTATTCCTCCAAATAAATTTTATCTACATTTTAGCAAAAATTTTATGATGAATAACTGAAGGATATCTCCAATATTTACTTATATTAACGTAAAAATATATATCTTTAAATTTTTCATTAAATTTATTAATTCAATATTGCCGTCAAACTCCAAGGAAATAGATTAAGTAGGAAAACTAACCTAATTTAATTTGGCTATCATGCAACCGAGATAAAAATTAAGGAAAATTTCACTAAGAATTAAAAATCAAGTTTATAAATATATTTTAGATTTTTAATGATTAAAGCTGCATTAACATGAATTTGTGCTGGATAATTGGTTAAATGAACATATCCTTAAAATTATGTTGTACTTTTTTTGTAACTAAACATAAGGGAAGCAGGGAATTGTAAACAAAAATTTCTATATTTTAAAAATTATTTAGAGCCAAAAATTTATGTTTCTGAGAATTAAGGACTGTAATAGTTCATTAGTTTCTACTTGTTGAAATAAATAATACCAGAGAGCTTGTATTTTTAATTTAAAGGAAAATGAACTCTTTGTTAATCCTTACTAGTGGCAACTAAATCAACCGCAATTTGCTTGAATATTTATGGAAGAAAGGTTCTCCTGATAATTTATTACAATTTCAGTAAGTGAACATTATCCTGTTCAGTAAATTACCTCTATTTTATCAACGAAAAAGAGCTACATGTCGTAGCTAGGCAAATATCCTCCCTGTTGTCATAGGAAAAACAGAAACAAAGTTTGTTTAAAAATGAACATATATGGTCTATTTTGAACAGTCTAATACCCATTTTTAACAGGTGCTGTGTACAACGTTGTAGTCCTCTATACAAAAAAATCGGTTCTTAACACGCAAAGTTTGTAGTGACGACAAAAGAAACATGGCGTCTAAATCTGAAAGCATAAGATCTAAAATGTGAAATCAGATGTCGCAGATTGTTAAATGTTTTAAAAGTGTTTTAACTAAAAAAATTAAAGAAAAGCTTAGAGTTTTTAATTTTATTCATGTAAATTGTTTTATAAAGTTAAATAATGGGTATTAGTGAAGTAAACCAAGCTAGAGATACACAAAACAGGAGGATCCAATAAGAAAAAATTCACAATAGAAGTCAATTTTCTGTGACTACAGGGTTTAAAAGGCTGTAGTTACTACACGATTCCAGCCAGTTATGTACACAGTTCTCCTTACAAAAGTGGCTTTCTATGAAGTTAGAAAGTGTGTAGTTCCGCCTGTTAAGAAAGGGTATAATGCATGTGTTGTCTTGGAAACTTCTGCGTGAAAGTCACCTCAAAAGTTATATCTATATGAATCCATCCAGCGATGAAACTCTCTTTAAATTCTATTCATCATTTTGTATCATAATGGCTCTCGTCTTTTACTTTTAATTTTAGAGAATTTAATACTTACTTAATAACCATAAGGTTTAAGATAAGTTGTAATTAATAATCTAAAGCAATTTTACTTTTTGTTTTTAACAAAAAGTAATAAGTATGCTATGAGACATATAGTATGTCATGATATATGACATGTTAAAGTTACAAACGTCATTTTAGTGGATTATTATTATTATTAGTATTCATATAATATTATTGTTATTATTTTCATTATGATTAAAAGTGTTATTATTAAAAAACTTAAAACATGGTGTCAGAAGTAAAAAAAAAAAAAAGAAGCAAGTGTTAAAATATTAAATGTTAAATTAAAACAACAAAGTAATAACGGGATGGAGTCGCGTTTGCCACAATCACTAAATTGTGCTGATCTGGCTAATGAATGGCCGAGATGGAAGCAGCAATTTCTGATTTATCTGTTTGCCACTAATAAAAATAAAGAGAGCGAACAAAATAAAATAGCCACATTCCTGTGGTTGATTGGTGAAAGAGGAACACAGATTTTTTATACGTTGTTTCCCGAATACGGAGGTTTTGAAAAAATAAATGAAAAAATGGTTTCCAAACTTATCAACAATTATGTACGATCGACTGTTTACTTTGCTCACAATTTTACCATATTGCCATTCTTTTCCATTTTTCTTAAAAATAGTCCCTGTAATATTTTGGATTATGGAAATAATCTAGTTAAAATGTTTGGTAAAGTTAAATTAAAATGTACTGATAAGCAAAGGAATAAAAGTTATGTTGCTCAATTTTTGGTAGTGGATGATGATTATGAACCCATATTAGGTTTGGAATCCAGTATAGTTTTTGGTTTGGTCAAGAAAATAGACACAGTGGCATGCAGGGTACCAAATGAAGTAGGTCGTTTTATTAAAGAGAATAAAGAAATATTTGATGGACTAGGAACAATTCCAGGAAAGTGTGCAATTGTGTTGAAGGAAAATTCTGAGCCGGTACTACATTATAAAAAGCGTATACCTTTTAGTCTAAAAATAAGAGTGAAAGATAAGTTAGATGAAATGTTAAAAGAACATATCATTAGTTCTGTAGATTATCCAACTGATTGAGTAAATAATCTGCAAATTGTGGAAAAAAATAATGGAGATATTCGCATATGTTTGGAACCGAAAGCATTAAATAAATGTATTAAACGGGAACATTTTCTAATTCCAACATTTGACGACATATAGTAAGTAGACTGTCTAATAAACGGATATTTACAGTATTGGATCTCTGCAATGGATTTTGGCAGATGGAGCTAGATAGGAAGAGTTCTGATTTGACAGTTATTTATAACTCCATTTGATAGATATCGTTGGAATCGTGTTCCGTTTGGTCTAAACAGTGCACCAGAAATGTTTTAAAAACGAATGATTCAAATATTTGGAGATATTTCAGGTGTAGAAGTTTATTTTGGTGGTATTCTTGTTAGTGGTAGTACTATGGAAGAACATGATAAAGTACTATCATTGGTTTTACAACGGGTAAGAAAAAATAATGTTAAATTTAATAGTAAGAAGATTCAATTTGGAACTAGCAGGGTTATATTTATGGGACGCAATTTACAATGGTCAAATTGAACCTAGTGATAAATATGTAGCAGCTTTTAAAAATATGCCTAGACCCGCAAATAAATCTGATGTTTTACGATTGCTAGGGCTATTTAAATATCTGGCAAAGTTCATACCTAATTTATCAAAAAGGTCAGCTGCTTTGCGTGAAATAACTAAAAATAATGTTAAATGGCATTGGAATGAAAAGCACGAAGCAGAAGTACAAGATCTGCTTAGGTCTATTAGTAAGAGTCCTGTGCTTGCTGTTTTTGATCCTAAATTGCCAATTGTTATAAAAACTGATAGTTCTAAAGATGAACTGGGTAGTATCATTTTACAAAATAACCTGCCTGTAGCTTATGCATCAAGAACAATTTCAAAAAGTGAGCAAAAATGCGCACAAATAGAAAAAGAATTATTAGCTATTGTTTTTGCATGTGAAAGATTTCACTATTTCCTTTATGGTAGTGAATTTACTGTTCATTCGGATCATAAGCCACTGGAAACATTAGTTAAAAGAGATATTGATGAGGTAACACCTCGCTTACAAAGAATGTTTTATCGCTTACTCAAATATCCTGGCATGTCAATTATTTATAAACCAGGTAAAGAAATGTTGGTGGCTGATTGTTTATCAAAGGATGATCAAGAGTTTGATATTGAAATGTCAACAATGATACATTCAATAACCTACAGGGCATGTTTATCTAAAAACAATTATGATTTATATGTTGAAATGTTTAAAGAAGATGAACGTTATCAACAGATTGCAAAGTATGTAGAATTTGGATGGCCTAAATTTCATCAACTTGATAATTTTAGTCAGAAATACCACAAGTTAAAAAATGAACTACACTTTGAAAATTGACTTTTATTTAGAGACCATCGCTTGGCCATTCCAACCAAGATGCAACCTAAGATTACTAGATGGTTGCATGGTCCACATTTAGATGTTGAAAAGACTCTGGCTCGAGCACTTTAACAAGTTTTTTGGCCAGGAATGTCTAAGGATATAATGGATTTAATAAAAAATTGTAAAATTTGTGAAAAATTTACACGAAATAATCAAAAAGAACCATTGGTACAAGATGAAATATCAAAATATCCGTTTCATAAAGTGTCAACGGATATTTATAAATACGCTGGGAGTGATTTCATTGTTCTGATTGATTCTTATTCAGGATTTATAATATCGCAAAGGATTAAGGAAAAGACGGCTAGTCATATCATTGACGTATTTGATAAATATTTCTGTTTGTATGGTTATCCAACAGAAATCAGAAGTGACAATGTTCCCTTTAAATCTCGTGAATTTGAACAATATGCAAATGAAGCAAATATTTTGTTAAAGTTTTCAAGCCCGAGATATCCACAAAGCAATGGCTTGGCAGAAAAGGGAGTAGCTATATTAAAAAATATTTTAAAGCACTGCTATGAGGTTAGAGAAGTTAATAAATTTCAATATCGAATTCTTGAATACAATACTACGCCAGTAGCAAGCATGAAAATGTCTCCGTCCCAAGGTTTTTTTGGTAGATTAATTAAAAATAGATTACCAATATCTGAGAATTTGCTCTATAGAGATGATATTAAAAGAACAGAAATTCAAGAAAAATTAGAATTGAAACGTGAATTACAGAAGAAATACTATGATAGGAATGCAAAATTATTACCTGAATTAAAGCAGGATGATAGTGTTATTTTTAAGAAAAATGGAAAAGAATGGCAATATGGTAAAATTGTGAGCAAAGTAAACAGTCGATTGTACATAATTGTTGATAAGTTTGGAAATCATTTTCGAAGAAATAGACGTTTTATTGTTCCGAGTAAGAATAATGATATTATAATGATATGATATTGAAAAGAATATGGTAGGAACTGCACATATTAATCAACACCCGCAAAATTCTGAACTAACAAATAATGAGCTAACAGAGCTAAACGTAGAGCCGCAAGGAGACTCATCGAATAATTTTTACATTACCCGAAGTGGTCGGACTGTTAGAGCTCCACAGAAGTATGGATTTTAAAAAATAAAAAAAAAGGCATGTAATAAGTATGCTATGAGACATATAGTATGTCATGATATATGACATGTTAAAGTTACAAACGTCATTTTAGTGGATTATTATTATTATTAGTATTCATATAATATTATTGCTATTATTTTCATTATGATTAAAAGTGTTATTAACAAACTTAAAACACAAAAAGCTTCTAAAAATTGAAATTATAAAAGAGAATCCATACTCACAGCCATCTAGATCTTCGGTGACTTTCTAGTCTCATCGCAGTATAAAATGCGATAAATCACCCCATATAGCATGGAAGCTGTGAAATTACATTCATCGTCCACAAAAGGGAGAATTTTCACCTCTAGGATAAAAAATGATAAAAAAAAAGTGATAACATTTCAAGAATGAGTTTTTTAAAAAATCTTTAGTAAACCGCCATGTTTTAAGAAAATGTTCATGTTTTACAAGTTCTTTTAAGCTTCTAATTTAGGTCAACTACTTTTATTACTTTTATTTAGACAAAAATAATTTTTCTATACATTTTTGATTAGTAAACATGTTCATCATAAAGGATGCTCACAATAATATATAAAATATTTAAGCATACCAACCATCTTATCTAAAATCTATTTTGGTAATATTTTTAGATATATATGATAGGTATACACCCATTAAACATAGAATTTTAATTTTTTTTTTCTTTTCATATAATTTCAAAGCTTTTTAAGTATTTTTCCCTAATATAATAGTATGATTGCCGGATTATGTAAATTAATTTTACCTTGTCGTGGTGTACTTTATTTATAATATAGAATGAGAAAATCCTGCAATCAAAGTAATGAATACTTATTAATTATTGAATGAATAATTATTGATTGAAAATTCAATTTCCTTCCTAATGGTGGCTCGTGGAGTTTTATAACTCCGGGTTATTGCTTTATTCTGATCGAATAAAATTATGAAATTTTATATTTAACTTTTATAATTTTATCAAATGGTAAATTACTAAAATTTTTAATTTGGAAAAACATAAATATATACATATATCGTTATTGAAATTTATGAAATTATATTCTTATCAAAAAATATAGTAGGTACAATATTTTAGTTTAACAAAATTATTTTCATCATCATATATTCTAAAACATGTTACACAAAATGTATCAATTTTATATAAAAGTAGCTTGAATTCTGCACGAAAATTTATTATTTAAGTAAATCGATTTTTGAAGCTTTCCAAAAGACAAAGGTAATACTAATTAAATATCCAAGGTAATATTGCAATAATCACGCAATTCCAGATATTTTTACAAAAGAATTTCACGTCATTTAAGGCTTATTTTCAATACTTTTGACCTATAGAGCTTACTTTGACCTCGGATGCTAGTTTTTTATGCGCAGCTAATGATTTTAGTTTGAGTACTCTTAATATGATAAACTCAATCTAAAGACGAAAGTTTTCAGCCTAATTGAACACTAAATTTTTTATTACTAAGTCTGGACTTTGGTTATATTTAAGCTAAATTTAAACATAGATGCTTTGATATTTGCTAGTTTGTAAATCATGAACATTTTATTTAAGATTTAACTCAAAGACAATAAAGTATAACAATTTTTATGACCAATTACCAAAATAAGAAAATTCTTTAATATGTAATGATTCATTCATGAAGACTATTATAATCGTCCTAAAAATAAATTAGAAAGCTTACAAACAAAATTATGTTATTTGTATTTAATTCTTTAGCTGCTAGAAAAATTAATAGAGAAAATTATAATTTCAAAAAGGATTATATGACTTTGGGTTAGTTATGAATTTTTTGTAGTATATTAAATTCTGATTCGAGTTTCTTGAGTAATATGGATTGTATTTACATAAATACTATACTAAAAGCCCTTAAAAGTAAAACAAGGTAAGGTAGAAATAATTTAAATTATGACATAAAAAGCTGATAAGTATAAGATAAAAATAGAAACTTCTTTAAATGAGTTTTTTCAAACAGTTTTCTAGACTCTATTTTCTTATATATTTTCAATATAAAAGGAAATGATAATTCTAAAATGGTAAATATTAGTCACTTCAAGGAAAGTTTTTTTTGGTACTTTTCCAAATAGCTCAAACAGTAGGAATTTTCAAATAACTTTTTTTTTACGATCTTAACTATTTCTTCAGTAAAAGTGTTTGTCTAAAAAGACAATAGGATGACATATGAATATACTTGAAGATATAATTTTTATTAAAGTTTTAAGAAATGATTTTAGGTATTCTAAGCAATACTGAATAAAATCAATAAAAATTCTAGTCACGTTGCTTTAAGAGAAGCTTTCATAAAACAGAATTGCATATCTGCAATCATTAGAGTCAATAATGCTTTGTTACATCCGAAATTGATGAAAATAAATTTTAAATCAAAGTTTCTAATAAAGCTCTAATTTATTTACTATTATTATACTAATTTTAACAAATGCTATTTAGGTTGCTTAAATTTTTATCTTTCCTTGATAATAAAGTAAAACATAATTTATCATAAATGATATAACAAACTCAAGTTGAAATAGTATACATGATATAAAGCAAAAAATTAGATGAAAGTATCCAATTTGAAATTTATGATTATTTTTGATTCCTTGAATTCAGTAGAATGTCCTAGTCCTAATAGAAAGTCCTACTAAATATTTAAAAATGCAACAGTGTGAAGTATTGATGAGTATCTATATGATAATTAGTGAAAGGAAGTGAAACAAAAAAAAATTTGACAAATAAAAATTTTAAAATGAAAATGACACAAACAGTTAAAGCCTTAAATAAGTCATACTGAATTATTATTACATAAAAATTTTTAATAACTGTGCAAAATATTATAAAAGTAGAGTATAAATATTCCTTAAATTCATTCAAAATATATATGTTACCTATATAAAAAAATTTAAGAAAATGACGCAAGGTGTCTTTAGTTAAGTAATTGTGTCTAATTGTAAACCATATGTGAAGTATCAGCAAACATACACGATTAACAAATATCCTGGGGTTCTTATAATACAAAATACCGAGCCGTTTCCAAATGGCTTGTAATTTGAGTACGCTATTCATTCTCTGTGAATTAAATTGACAAATTCTAAAATTGAAAATATCTACATTTAAATTGTAATAATTTATTTAAGTATGCCAATAGAAATTGAACTATAAGTTATCGTCAAAGTTCTTCATCCAGTTAGCTAATAAAATGCTTGAGTATGCGGATCAAGTAAGTAAAACGTGGATTGGGTCCTAGATCAATTTTCTTGTCTGGATATTTTCTTCGATTTCTTCGAAAACGACAGCCATGAAAGTTTCAAGAAGTAAAAGTCTTTGTTGGAGTTTCTTGTTTCTTTCGATGCAAAGTTCTGTTCTATCATAACCTTCAGTGATGATTGACTGTCTAAAATAAAATGGATTAAAAGTTTACTATTATCGGCTTTGATAGATTTTATAAAACCGAATGCAATGGATATAATTTTTCTATGTAAAATTGCAAGGTTCGTAAGGTTAATAGCATCTGAGATTATGGTTTTGCTTTCAGCTGCAATACTTTGTATCCATCATTGAAATCTCTTTCTATTTTTTTTATTGGCTACATAATTTTACAAAGAATATTTTTATTATAATTTATTTTTTTGTATGTGTGCATTTATTTAGGTAGTAAAAAGAAGGAATAATTGATTTTGCACCCAATAATAATATAAAAATTATTTTTTTATTTCTACAAAATATAAAATATAAAATATTGATTAAAAACTTAGCTAGAAATTAAATATTTATACAAAAATAATGACTACCAAACCTTAAAGATTTCGAACTATTCAATAAAATTTGTTTTTAATTACTTTATCTTAAAACACATTAGAAAAATATTAGGATTTTTTTACTTTTCTTATTTTAGCTTCGATTTTAGTACAAAGTTTAATAAGCAGGATCTAAAAAATTAAAAACAACCCATTATTGTCTAATTGCTCAAATAAAAGAAATCATTTTATATACTTTTTAGCCAGTCTATATAAATTGAGAGACATTAAAGAAGTTATTTCTCCATTTTCCTATTTAGAACAGTTTTATATGTTCTATAAATTTTTTTATTTATTTCTTCTTAAGAAAAACTTATTTATTTAAGGTTATTAAAAATATCCTAAGCCTACAAAGCAGCTAATATTCTAGCCTATAACAAATTTTATTTGCATTATTCATTTGCATTATATTAACAGTTTAATTGTGTAAATGATACCCTTAAATTTTCTTTATTATTCTTAAAATTTTCTGAATTATATAGCAAATTGCAAATTTTATGTCTAGTAGGACAATGCTTTATTCTTGGCTGAATAAATAATCAACACAAAAAGATATAAGCCATATTTTTATCTTTCATGTCCTCTCTTTAATGATTCTTTGTATATAAAGAACTACTTGAGAATTATGTATTATGAAATATGTTTATAAAAACTAATTTTAAAAAAATTTAGTAGACAAATAATTTTTCATTAGTTATAGTCGAAAAAATTATTTTGACCTAGTTAGTTTATATTTTTGGGTTATGGTCTGAAAATTATTTGAAAAGTAAATCCTTATTTAACAAATAAATTATCATACTTGGCTCTAAATTAAATTATGAATTCGTAAAAATTAAAATATCTTTCTGATAGAATGAAATTAAATTTTCCAAAAACTAATTCACCTTTTATGTAGGCGACTATATGCTGGCACTCAGATCCCTAAAAATCCTTTGAATAATTAGTGATGACATTAACTTGGATATTTTCCAGTTAATTTTAGTATTTGTAAGAAATTCAAGTACTATTCATCATGTATGATAATTTTAACAGTTTCTGGGGCGCAAAAAAACCATTTGGCAAAGGAAATGCTAGCCTTGAATTGGATTTATATAAAATTTCGTTTATATAAGGCATTAGAGAAAATGACACAGTTCTTGATTTTGTAATACATTTTTTAGGTTGCAATAATTTGTCTACAAAAGATTTAAATACAGTAAATCTTTTCAATTCCCTCCCTACCTCAATTTGAGTAACATGCCCCAGATTTTGATCATTTAAAATATTCAATAGATAACATGAGATTATTCTTTTATGTAAAATTGGGTTGGGCTTAAGTTTGCTCAAGTTTTAAGTTAAAAAATATGCTGGGTTTGTTTGATTGAATAGTAAATGATTTTTTTAAATTATCTTTGAAATAACGTTTTTAATCTTATTATGGCAGTCGTTATCTAGTTTTTTCTTAGTTTTGGAACGCCTGGAAGATCTGGAATGTTCAGATTTCCTTGAAAATATTTTACATGAGATTACGCAAAGTCCATTTCATATCTCATGCTGTTCACCGATATCTTAAAATTTTCTAATTTTTTTCTCCATATTTTTACTTATCCTTTTCCTATCATCCGAAAAATCTTTAATATATTTTTTAATGATACCCGTGATACACTGACAGTTTTTTAAGAGCTCATTTAACTTTTAAAATTTTTAAAATATCTGAACTAAAGAAAATACTTTTTCTTTCTCGTCTTTTACATATTGTGAAAATTCATTGTCAGAGATAAATAAATTACTTTCCTTGTTTTGATATTACTTTTACAACTTAAAAAAGTTAAAGGAAAATTAAAAATGGAGATAATCTTTTTGCTAGACCAACCAAAATTTCTTTTAATATACTTTGAATTTGGAGCTTTAGGAATCAATTTAAAGTTCCGTCCTTCAATATCCAACGCAAAATTTTGTTTCACTATCCGACTCATACAACAAACATGTAAACTGTTCAATCAACACATACATAAGCTTATAATACATAACATTTTGAGAGTTATTGTTAAATTTTCTAAATATTCCGTCAAGTTTAAAAAACGAAATTAAGCCAACTAAGCACATTAATTCTCATTATATGAAAATACCACTTTCGGGCTTCTTTATGAAGAGTATTTGGAAATCATATACTTACTAGGGTTATATTCAAGGTCATAAATTTTTAAAGCTTACTTAATTGCCCACTTGAGAAAAAATGGAACAAAAGATTCTTCTTTACATCTACATATATAAGAAAAAAAAGTTTTTGTATCTAATAGATAAACATTTATTCTTTGAATCTTAAGCCCAAGCTCTCTGCTGCAATGCCAGCTAACACTTAATTATTAAATTTAATTTGCTTGAATAACCGTGACTCTGTATTTGGAACAACCTTTACAATTAGAGTTATCCTCTTTAGTTTTCATCTGATAATGCATAACAAATTATTCAGTTATTTCGCAAGTGTGCTATTAGGTATCTCTACGTTCTCTTTCTTTCGACTTTTCTAGAACAAATACCAAATTTTTGTACAACTTTTCTATTCCATTTGTTTTAGAAATTGAAACATGTTAATATTAATTAGAATAAAATTCAGTTTTATTTAATACTGGCCATTGTGGTTCCATCTATATAAACCAAGGTATTATAATTCTTAAAATGATTTGAAAAGGATAATTAGATCATATTTTTGGCCCAATTTAGAAATAGAGCTTAAGTAACTTAAATTTTCAGTTTTTTAAATGTGATTAAAGGCTATAATTGAAAACTATAATATAATTTATAATTTATATTTACCATTTCCTATGATTTTTATTAGAGGTCATAACTTTTGTGATTGTACAATCAATACTTCAATGGTATTAAATTGTGTTTTTTAACTTAATGTTATCAAATACTTTTATTGCTCATTATTGGACTCATTATTGCACTATTATTGGTTGCTAAGAACAAGAAAATAAAGGGGCAATATGTTCTATCGGATAAATTGAAATTTTTAGCTTTTAAGTAGAATAGAATCTTACAATGCTATTAGTGTGCCATCTTTTATAGGACTCATTTATCATAAAATTCAGTTAAAATAAAATATAAGAGATTCAAATAATCCCTTAAATAACAGGAATACAAACACAAAAGTTTGACCTTAATATAAAATATAAATTTCTCTACAACCATTATATACATTAATGATAATTTATGGTATAAAATTTCAAAAATCTTTTAATATATTTAAATAAATTACAACCAAAGTCTGTAAACTTTAAATGAGGATGAAGGACAGTCAGATAAATGAAAACAAATTGAGAATTTGAGGATACCAAGGATAAAAGTAACTATTACACAAAAAGAAGCTTAGTAAAAATTATTAGAATGTACTTTTCAAATTTTTTAAAGCTACTATTATTGTGAGGGAGGGGGGGTGGGGGGGGGGGGGGGGGTAGTAGATTAGTTCGTTAAAAAAAGGCCATGTTTTCAAGAACTGTTTTCTCCAATACACGTAGTTCTACTTTGCTTAATTAATTGCTATATGATAAAAAAACATTTGAACAATACTTTCCTAAATTTTTAATAATAATAATAATAAGTGAATATGTGAATATCTGGAGGTGGCTTGAAAAAAATTGTTTTGCGGTGCGCACCTAACTCAGGCTTTACTGTAGCGCGGCTGTCACTTTGGTCTGTGTTAGGCCTTATGAGCTCTAGATATTTTTTTTGGAAAAGATAACTATATTTTTTGTATCTGATTTTATAGTTTTTATGCTGCTCATAATATGCTTGTAATAATGGAATAAAATTTGCGTTTTTGTTTCAACAACCAAGTCCAAAGTCATGTTTAACAAAATTGTAGAAAATTTGTTCTTATTTTTTATAAAAAGGGTATTTAATAAAACTATTAAAAGATTTTTTAATTTTTTCTATAACAAGAAGAATATAAAAAGACATATTTGTTCTATATTATACCTCAAATTTATTTTCCAAGTTATTTATTATCAAATTTCCAAAATTTTTATTGACTTCAATTTACCTTTCTTTTGTCCCCTTTGACTTACAATCGATTTCTAAAGTAATTTCTAGTTAAGTATTGGCTGCAAATCATAATGAAAGATACTTATATGCTAATATATGCGATATATATATATATATAAATAATTTTAGCAAAAAATTAACCTTTTTCTAGTTTTAGTCATACATTGTTAGTTATTTTAATGTAATACATTACACTTAGCTTTTAAGAGGGTAAGTTTATTTGTAAACATTTACAAAAAGACATGTTTTCAACAAACAAAGTTCGTTTAATTTTCTCTGAAAAATTGAAAATGTATCGATACCATTTTAATGGAGCCTAGGAGACTCATTAGCATTTACTGCCACTAAACGGTAACTAATCCTAGATATTAAGGAAATTGTAATGTGCAACAAAAACTTTTTCAAAAAATTGTAGTGTCCGATGAGTTAGTAAGATTAATAGTTCAAAAACCAAATGGCAAATAAAAGTTTTTGAAATCAAATAATTCACTTTTTCTTTGGACACTTTTGATATGTTGCGTCTGGTGAAGGAATTTTGAGCTTGTTTGATCAACTCTCCAAACACATTCCTGGCAGTATTATGCAGTCCATTTTCAGCAGAGGAGCAAATGATTTAAAACTTATAAAGTGTTGGAAAAGTAATTGAGACTGATTTATGTATTGAAATTCTTTGAAACCCCACACTTTTTTATTGTGAAATATTCGTAATATTGTAAATGGATGTTTCTAGGAAAATAATAATTTTTATTTTGGATTTTCAATAAACACGAAATCTGGCTATCAAGTGAAAAAGAATCAGGTAGAATTTTATGGTTATAGAATTTAATTTAACCTTTTTGTACATTATTTTGTTATGAAAAAGAAAAGTTTTTAATAATTTTTTTAAATTAATTTAAAAAAAAAAAGTTTTTCTTTTAGAAAATAAATCCAAATAATTTTCAAAAAAATTATTGATTAATGTTTCAAATGAAAATATTTCAAAATAATTATTTTTTATTTTATCTCTTGATCCCTTTATAATGAAAATTTGAAATCTAAGTCAAGAAGAACGACTTCCTTTTGTGATCTTTATGTAAATGATGTATCCTATTTATTGATCTAATTACTTTAGTGATATCATTACATTATAGCATTTTGAAATAATCGATTTTACACATAATTTCTATGACATTGTGCTATTCCCAAATGTAGACTATTGAAGAAAAAATTTCAGAACTGTTTAAGCAAACAATGCCAAATTTTTCAAAGTAGAAAAAAATTTTTGTAATATAAATTTAAATTTTTTTTATACGTAAAGCCTTTGCCCAACCCTTTGCCTTTGCCCTGAAAAATAAAATTGATTTTTATGTGTTTTTAATTTCCCAATGTATGTATAGTTTATGTAGACCCTAAGAATAACATAAATATATATTTAAACAACTTAGAAGTTTTCAACTTAAGAACTTATAAAACAAAGTATCTTCACAAACTTTGTCTTTATAGCTTACTCCAACCCAAAATAATTGGTCCTTGAATATGCCAACTTACTAGCAACAGTTTTTTAAAAATATAAATGACTCTAGACATGAAGTGTTAGTTAATTTTTGCATATATATACATTTACTGTTAAGCTATGTTCACAACTTTTAACCAGGACATCAGTAAGTTGATCGACCTTCCCTTGAATAAAAATCGATTGAGTGTCGTGATTGCAAAAAAAAAACCTAAAAAAAATCCAAAAGAAAGTTATAATAGTTTTATTACTGTAAAAAAGCTAATGAGAACTTTAAATTTTTTAGCTAAAAAATTTTCACTTTTTTTAGAACATATCAGAATTTAATTAAAAAGCTTAATAGCCTGGTGATTTAAATTTTAGCTTGATTTCACTCGGTTGAACCGAAAGGTTGAAAGGTGGGGTTTAATTTTTCGCACTATTTAAATATTAATTTAAAGCATTTAAGTACGCAGTAAGGAAAATGAGATTAACATTTCTTTTGTATTATTAAATTTCTACTTAGATAAATTTTACATTATAAGGGTAAAAGGGATGGCAGATAGGTGAAATTACTATATATGTATATATTTATATTTTCAGGGAATCATTTTTAATATCAAGATGTTATCGATTCGTTAATAAAATAAAAAATCTGCTTGCTTTTCTATCTTAATTCACAAAAGATTCGAAATTTTGACTATTTAGAAAGGAATTGGTAGTAAGAAAAAAGTTCAGTATAAAGTTACTAAAACTAGTGTGGTAGGCAAATTAGGAAAAACATTTAACGTTGTATAATTTTTAACTTTCTTCTTGAAATTTAAACTGATTTAATTTATGTTTTTCATAATAAAATTTGCTAAATTTTTATGTAGAAGATAGGTGACTTCAAAACGTGTAGATACGATATGCAGTCAAATTTTTCAAAAATATTCAATCAATAGTCTTCCAACTCTGATGCTACAGCTAATTTGCATTTTTATTACGTAATCAATAAAATGCGTTTGCTGTTCGAACTTTATATTGCACAAATAACTTTTTTTATGTATACAAAAAAATTAAGTTTGACACGTCTAATTTTATGAGCATCCCACATAAACTTTCCTGGTGCTACATTCATATTCAGTTTGTATATAAATACTGTAAGGTCTCTTTTTATGCGGATTATTTTTATGCGATTTTGAAGTTGTGCGGTTTGTATTTCATCAAAAAATTATGCGATTTTGCAGTTGTGCGATTTGTATTTCATCCAAAAATTTCTTGAATAAACATACATATAGGCTTGTTTAGAAAGCCCGCGTATAAAAAATCTCTAAAAATCGTGAAGCAAAATCATTTTCTAATTAATGACCCAAATACTGAACGAGCCTTCAAATTACAGCGTGATCTGCAGAACTGCATGTCAGGATATCGAGAGCTACATAAAAACTTAGTAGAATCATCATCGCAAAGTTTAATTACTGATTTTATTGTCAGAAAAGAAAAAGCTACAACAACGAGAATTGAAATTTCATCGTCTCTACCGCAAGTATCTATTGCAGAGACAGTCTTTTCTGATGATGAAAGTGATTTGGAACCACTTCGTAAACGGTGCAAACCATTATCAGATAGCGACATTGATTAAAAAATATAAAACTATATTACTTTTCAATAAAATAAAATGCATTAAGTTTGAATACACGTTTATTTTGAGCTTTTATATGAATTTCTTTTACTTCTTTTAATTTCAGCAAACTTTTTTATGCGGTTTTAAGTTAATTTTAACTCGTTGTTTTGGATTTATGCGATTTTGGAAAATTACGGAACGTATCCCTAGGTTTTCAAGGCAAGTAAAGTCTTTTTTAATGCGAATTTTTTATATGCGCTTTTCTGTGGAACGTATCTACCGCATAAAAAGAGACCTTACAGTAATTTAAAAAACTTGCATAATTGTAAATTTCCAACATTTACAAATCAATCTTTCTTAAAGGTTTACTTGAAAGTTAAATTGATTTGATTTGATAAATGAAGAGTTTTCCTGCCAGAAAACCTTTTTAATTAACTTAAACATTGTTTTACAAAAAATATATGTAAAATATAAATCATGATTTTTAGCGAAAACCGTAATTGATTAGGGAACAATTTTTCTTTTAAAAAAATTCTACGGAGATCAGAATTTTCCTTTTCAAACAAAAAAGACAAAAATCTATTATATTAGTATTTTTATGATTAAATACATCTATTAGACACGTATTTACCATTAAATGATAAATTTGTCTAGCTTTTTAGAAGTGAATAAGCCATTAAAATGTTAAAAATTCTGACGTCTGCTTGATATGTTGATACCGTGAATAAAACAGCGTTTAATGGCTAAAGGACGATACACATCTTTTTTTTTTTAACGCTGAACCCTTCTAAAAATAGCATAACAATTTTTTGATGGTCTTTTCAATACAGAAATGCCATTTTTGAAAAATTAAAGCTCTTTGGAATGTCATATGCTGTATTGTATTGTATTCTTTAGTTGTCCCTAAGAAATATCACCCTTAGCATAATTTTCAACGGAATGAAATTTTACTAAAATGTATCTCTGAGATGGTTTTAATTTATTTGTTTTAATTTTATCAATATTAAATGCTAATTAAATTTAATAATTTTGTCAAATAAAATTCTTAAAAATTTATTTAGTAAATGAAAAATAAAATATTTACATGAAATTGTTTTTATTTCCTTAAATTTGAAAGGTATAATATAAATTTTCTAGTCTTTTATTGACCTATGATAACTAAAGTGCTTTAAATTAAAAAAGGAGGGAAATACAAATATTTTATTTTTATATTTCTTAAAAGTAAAATAAGACACGTGGTTACATAAAATAAATTGAAAATAATAAAACCTCAAATTTTTTGTTAGGCAATAAAAGTAAATAGAATTCGATTTGTAACACTCAAAGTGGGAGATAGCATTTTAAGTGGACAGAAACAAGCTTTTATGTAAGTAATTTAGTATAAAGACAAAAACTTTAGGCTAAATTTTTAGTTTTTTTGTGTGCCAAGATGACGTGTTCATGAATGACGTTTAATAATAATTGCAAAAAATATTAAAAAGATGCAATATAATTCTTTTCAGTAAATTCAGTATTTAGGAAAAACAAGATAGCAGAATATTTTGTGATTGATTGTGTAATTGATTACATTAAAAAAATAATGTCATTGTTATTAATTGTAAGTAACATTTAAGAAAAAACGATAAAGTAGAGGAATACTGCTACAGGGTCAAAGTGCTATCAAATTCGTGCAAAATTTTGTAGTTATGTAAAGTTAGAAAAATTTCCCTTGGGCAGTGCATGCGGAATACTAAATTACAATTTTTACATGCCAGGAAGATAAAATACAAAATTGAAAAACTTAAAAGAAGTTTGGGATACAAATTAATTTGCGGCATTTTGTTTTACATATATCAATTCATAAAATATTTAAATGGGTATTTAACATGTAGATTTTTTTCTTTTTTTTTTATCTGTTTATAACCAATGTTTAAGTTTGTCAAAAAAATACACTGACAAAAGTTATTCTAATAAAATTTATCTAAAGCTCTCCAAGTCTATCTTGAAGTTTTCTTTCATTATCCATTACAAGTACAAGTACCTTAATTGTTTGTACATTATAATGAAATATTTTTTGAAAAGTGGACAAATACACAGCTAGATATTAAATTAAATTTGTTTCTTGGGCACATCTTGACGGGATGAACATGTTTTTTTAACATACTTTACATTTGAATTAGATTAATATTTTATTAAAATTATCATTGTTCAAAATTTCTGGATGGAATAACAAAAGCAATTGAATCTAATTAAAGTATATGTAAATGCTTGATTAATAAAATTAAATGATCAACGAGGCAATTAATTAAATTTCTTAAGCCATTTTTGTTTGTTTATTTCTCATTGGTAAAATTTTACAATTTTAAATAAAACAAATTTATCTTTTGATAAATATGTAATTAATATTTAAATAAAGTGAATTATGAAATTTCTTAAGCATCAGCTTTGTTCAAATTTAAGGATCCTAAGGTATTTTGGATAATGGCATTTATCATTCTAAGGGTAGAATATTTATTGTTTTTTTTTAATGAAATTTTTCTTTTATTTACAATTACAAGTATTTTCTAAAAGTATTTATGATCTTGTTTTAGATTAAAATTTAGTTAAAAATCACATTGAAGAAATTTACAATGTTAGGTTTTGTAAATAGAAAATAAGGAAAATAAATTAGGTTAGCAAAAGTAGTTACTTAAACTTCAATTTCACTAAGAAGACAAATTTTATCATAATCAAACTTAAGATTGCATCCGTTTTTTTTTCTTTTGTGAAATGTGCTTAAATATTAGAATGTGCTTAAATATTAAAATGTGCTTAAATATTAAAATGCTGCCACTTCAAGATTTGTTTAACTTCTTGTTAATGAGAAAATTATTCTTTTCTCTGTTAAGTAAATAATTATTTTGGTCATATTTCACTGAAAATGTTTACCTGAAATATCATTATAAAAAATTATGGTAAATTAATTCTAAGCTTGTAGTCAAGAGCAGGTGCTATGAATTAACTGAATATGTTAAAAAAATAAATAAAAGCTTTACTTAAAAAGCTATTTGCATAATCTTCATGGCAACAATTGTTTTAAGGAGATTTTTGCGAATAAATAGGTATATAGTTCAAATTTGGAGTTGTAATACTTATAGTGAAAACGCACTATTAGATACTTATATTATATTTTGAAATGTGATGTCACAAAGTTTGAAACACCTCCCTTGCCCCTTATCACGCAATGTCACACTTCGTCGACATACCCCTCCACCCTTAACGTGTGACGTAATTAATGGTTGGCCTCTTAACAAAGTGCATATTTTGTAACTAAAAAGAATGTTTTTCTTAATCGATGAAAATGTGTTAAAAAATGTAAGCTCAAGAAAAAATTTATAATAATTACATACTTTTGGAAAAGTTTAGCCGTTCACTAAGCTTAAGATTACAACTGAGATTAAAGTCATGACCAAAATTTAATAGGAGATTATTGAAACTAATAAAAATATCGTAAATATTTGTACTATTTGAAATAATGCCAATAACACTCATGATTTATATAATTAGTCTTCAGGACTTAATAATATGCTTTGATCAAAGCTCTTTGTTGCATTTATGGATGGATATAATATAATTTCGAATATAGTCTACTAATGTAACCTCAGCTACCTAATCAGAAAACTATTTTAGGACTTTGCAGTCATTTATTTGTAAAAATAGAAGATTAATAAATATTAATATGGCTTTATTTTGTTGGGTATTTAGATATATTTTTTTTCTTAACCTTTACAACAACAAGTAGCTTACTTCAGATATAAGTGCTTTCATGTGAAGCTATAGACTTATCTTACTAGCTTATAAAAACCAAAAGCATTCTTGAAATAAAAAAATTTCGAGCACGTAAGATAGGTCCTTTTGGTTAAATAATTTAGTAAAAAAGCATTGGGTTAAGGAATCAGAAAAGACTGACTTCCGTCACATTATTATTTTACTGGATAGGTTCACTACCTTGATTAATCCTCAGAATTATTTAAAAAAATAAACAATACCAGTTTATTGTTACAAATCAATATTGTTCCCTTCAAAATATTCCTTGTCGACTGCAACGCACTTATTACGTAATTGATCTAGTCCTCGAAACATTTTTAAAACTCGATGTTAAGTCTAATCATTAGGGTCATCACCGATTTTTTATTTATCTGTTCTCATCTGCTGAAATGCATTCCCCTCAGTAGATTTTCGATTCGCTTGAACAGAAAGAAGTTACGTTAGGTCAAATTAGGTGAATTTGGTGGTTGTTGGATGGTATGCATGTTGTTGTTAGCCAAAACTCACAGATAATGACGGCAAAAATACTCGAAAATATTCAAGGAATTTAAAGGAATGCTGGTATATTGATACAAATTATATCAATAAAAATTCTTTAAATACAAACTGTATCAATACAAGATTGGGTTCTAATAAAGATTTATTTATAGTACTGCAATAAAAGCTAATAGTTTTGATTGGATCTTTCATTTATATGCAGTAAATTGCATGTAGTTTTGTTAAAACTCGTCAAATTATTTAATAAAAATTTTATAGTTGCAGTAATTAAATTTTTATTTGCCTAATAATCAAATTTGTCTTGCTTTTTGAAAGACAGAACTGCATCAGTTAGGAAAATTAATTCTTTTCTTAAAATATCCATCCCTCATTATATTAAATTAGTTAAGTTCTTTAAGGGTAGGAGATAAGAGTAGCATGCTAATGGATTTTCTTCAATTTTGATTTGTAAGCATGAAATTTCTTTAAAAATAAATAAATTCAGACCGACATCTGACTGCATGCGAAAAAGGTGTATATAGCTTTATTCTATAAAATACTAATTTTATATTTTAAAAGCTTTAACTCATTTGGTGTCAGCAAATTTATGACGTCTTAGGCTGCCCACAGAGTGCCGGCTTACAGCCGAGCTGACGCCGATTCCGATACCGCAGATTATAAAGTCGTTATGGGTAAATCAATACGAGTATGCTCAAAGTATTCAGAGAGAGCCTTAAAACTAAACTAACATTTATTAAGATTAAAAGATATATTATGTAATAAATAAAATTTACAATAGTTGATTTTTGCTAAAACTTTTGTATTTAAAAAAATTATATTCTCATGAGATTATAATAAATAGTAAAACTACTCAACCCTCAACTACAAAACTTTTTTTTGTTATATATGTAGTTTTAAAAAGATACAAATTTAAAGTTGACATAATTTAGAAAAATGAGAGGAGCCTTAACAAAAATAAAGTACATAATTTGTCGCTAGAGAGTTATTTGCGAGAGTTTATTGACATGGAAATTTGAACATAGAAAAATTTATTAAGAAATACTAATAATGGTAGTAACTTCAGAATGAAAAAAAAGTGAAACGGTATAACGTTAAATATTCATTTACATTAATTCAGTACGAGTTAGAAAAAAAAAATAAGTGCCTTTTCTAAGGAAAAATCTAGGTCACCATTCTATGAGTTCTTATATCTTGAACAATATTTGATAAAATCTCTATGAAAATTTTTACAGTAGAAGACATGAAATTCCCTTGAAATGGATGTTTTTTTTTGTATGTATGTAAGTATGTAGTTTAATAATAAATTAATTTCAAACACGCTACAATAAGCAAGCTATCAAGCTATGAGCAAGTTTTATTATATTTCTAATTGGTACTTGATTTTTAATTTTAGTCTAAAGAAGAAAGCTTTTTACAGAAACATCAAGTAATAAAATATAATATTTTTATATGGGAGCATTGATCTATCCCAGTGGTGCGCAAACTATTTTCACTGGCGACCCCCTTTTTCGTGTAAAATTTTATCGCAACCCCTGGGTGGACATTGATTTTTTTTAAATTTTCAATGCAGCTAAACTAAAATTCAATTTGCTATTTTGGGTTATAATAACGATTAATTAGAGTTTTGAATAAAATATTTTAATCTTATAAAATAATAATTTTATTAATGCGAGGTATGCGATTGTAAACTGCAAATGATTTCTTCTATATTCGGATGTATAGTGGAAATCGCCAGCCGTAGGTCATTCTTCGATTCTCCGATTGTATGTGCTTTCATATTTTTTCCAATTAAATATGAAACTTCTAAGGATGCCTGTAAAGCTTTTTCAGGCACTGTTGTGTATTTTTTCCATAAAAAATTTTGGTTTTTCCAACTTTCCGCTCGTTTTTTGAAAAAACTTTCAGACTTCTTTGAAAATTCGCTATGTTTAGTTTGCAAATGCCGCTTTAGTTTGGCAGATTTCATACTTTCATTTGCCAGTTTATTCGAGCAAATAACACAAAATGGGGGTTCTTCACCATTAACAAAGCAAAATGTAAATCCGTATTTAAAGTACTCTTTTTGATAGTTTCTTAATTTCTTATAAAGTAATATATCTTCTTCAATAATTTTAGAAGTAGAAACAGTTTTATTTGAATTTTCATCTTCAAGTTTTTTAATTTTATTGGATGCTGGGCCATCACTTTCCTTTCCTTTTTCGAACTGCTTTTTTAAGGCACAGACGCGACTGTATAAAAAATAATTAAATAAAGTGAAAACTTCCGTCTCAATTCCTAGCAATTACCGTTTTACTATTTTTACTTAGCTACAGCCACTGCTACTGTTCGGTCTGCTATTCGATTTCTCGAAAAACAGATAGTTAGGGTGTAAAAGAAATAAATACACACTTTTTTATTTTATATATAAAGGTATATTATTTTTGGGATTTTTGAAGTTACAAAAAGGTATTACAAATGAGATATATACACAATGTTTAAAGGTTTTGAACATTGAGTAGCTGCACGATTGGTATCTTTAGCTCAACTGATTTATTTTTTCTTAGCTTCCAAGATGCTAAAGGTAAGCGGGTGTGGTCAAATTTTCCTCAATGTTATTTTGTCAAGAAACCCAAAAAGGGACGTATATATAATGTATAAGGACAGGACATGATGCCATTTTCAGACAAAGGCACAAGGGTCCAAGTGCAAAGCTGGACTGCATATGTTTGCAATAAACTAATAAGACAAATTTTAGAAAAACGTGGGAAAACTTGACAGGCATTAAAAAACTAAAAACTCTTTTCAAGGCAAACAATCCGCATGAAGCAACATAAACATTTCAGGGTCATATTTCAGGGCCATCAGTCCGAAAAAATCTCAAGGTATTACATTCACCCAAAAGGCATATTCCAGGCAATAAAAATCTTACAGCTACTCAACATTCTCCCCCCGTTGAGAGATATACGATCAACTAATTAATAATGAAATTTTACAATATATATAATATGACATAGAACAAAATAAATGAAAATAACATAAATACATGGATATATAAATACATATATATAAATATTTTATGAATAAAAAATTAAAAAATGAAATAGTTTATAAAGACGAAAAATCCTATATTAATAATATTAAAATTTAAAAGCACTATCAAAATTAATTAAAATAAAATTAGAGTAAATAAACGATAAAGATATTATCATAAGCAATATATTTTTTTTTTTTTAAACTTCAGCATCATTTATTGGTAAAGGTGCAAGTTTCTTTACACTACGATCATGTTCGCCAGTTGATGTTTTGACACGAACAGTTCTGATGATGCCATCTTGGCCTGGATAGGTTGAAATTACTCGTCCGAGGCGCCATTGTAATGAAGGGATGTTGTCTTCACGAAGGAGCACGACAGAACCTTCTTTGATAGGATGCGAACCCTTAATCCATTTAGATCGGATATTAAGTTCATTTATGTACTCTTTGTGCCAGCGAGACCAAAAGTCTCGTTTAACTTTCTGTATATGCTGCCACGTGGATAAACGATTTGTAGACACTGTTGATAAATCGTGCTCAGGTATACTCGAAATAGGTTCGCCAATAAGAAAATGGAAGGGGGTTAAGGCATTTAAATCGTTAGGATCTGAGGACATAGGAGTTAAGGGACGAGAATTTAATATTGCTTCTACTTCAATTATAAGTGTGTTAAATTCATCATAAGTAATAATATTATTACTAGAGACTCTTTTTAAGTGCTTTTTAAAAGACTTTACAGCAGCTTCCCATAGCCCGCCGTGGTGCGGTGATCTTGGAGGTATGAATTTCCATGCGATGCCCTTTTCTGCTAAATAATTGTGAATACGATTGTTGTGAGTTTCGGACTTTACTAATTCTTCAAGCTCTTTAAATACATTTTTTGCGCCTACAAAATTAGTTGCGTTGTCTGTGTAAATAGATTGGCATTTACCACGTCTGGATATAAATCTACGTAAAGCAGCTAAAAAACTTTCCGTTGTAAGATCACTTACTAATTCCATGTGGACTGCTTTTACTGACATACAAATAAATACAGCCACATATACTTTAATATATTTCGTGTTACGATATTTCTTTTCTTTTATTGAAAACGGACCGCAATAATCTATGCCAGTATTTGTAAAAGGTCTTGCTTCTATTGTTCGAAGTTTAGGTAAATCAGCCATGGGATATTCTACAGGTATAGGATTTGCTCGTGCACATATAACACAAGAGCGTATAACTTCTCTTACTTGATTACGTCCATCTACTATCCAGTACTTTTGTCGAATGGTATTGAGAGTGGTTTGTATTCCGCCATGCAATGTGTTAAGATGTTGAAGTCTTATTATTAATTTTGTGACGTAATGAGACCTTGGTAAAAGAATGGGATGTTTCTGCTTATATGAATATGAAGAATTTCGAAGTCTACCTCCTACTCGCAATAATCCATCTTGATCTATGAATGGAGATAGATTTAATAATTTACTATTTGTAGGTAGTATGTCCTTTTTTAAAAGATATTTAATATCATTGGAAAATTCAGCTTGTTGTATTAAATATATGATTCTATTTTCAGCTTTATGTAATTGTAATGCGGATAAATTTTTGGTATGTTTAGAAAAAGGTAATAGTTGTAGACATCGAGCTATTATACGTACTAAATCGGTGAAGTTGGAATATTTATAAAATAAATTAAATTCAGCATTTGTTTTTAAACATATAGGCTTTTTGAATCCATTGTTATTAGCAGGCTTTATGATAGGTTGTGAGGGCCATTTTGATTCTATGCAAGATAACCAAGAAGGGCCTTTTGTCCATAATGACACCTTTTTAAATTCTTCAGGTAGCAAACCCCTAGACACTATATCTGCAGGATTTTCATGTGTCCTTACATGCTTCCATTCGGCATCTTTTGTTTTATGCTGTATATTTGACACTCGGTTGGCTTCAAAGGTTTTCAGTAAATTAGGTGAAGTATTAATCCAATGCAACGCTATCATTGAATCCGTCCAGAAAATGACCTTATCCAATTGTTTATGAATAGAATTTTTTACGGTATTATATAAATCAGCTAATAATAGAGCTGCACAAAGTTCTAATCGAGGAATTGTTTGTTTGTTTTTTAGCGGTGCGACACGTGATTTTGCGCAAAATAAATATACGTAAATTTTGTTAGCTTGATCTATTGAACGCATGTAAATACATGCCCCATAGGCCTTCTCGCTCGCATCACAAAAACCATGCATTTGTATTTCTTTTACATTAGGAGGTAATATTCTTCTTTCAAAACTAAGGTCATTCAATACAGGTAATTGAGTTATAAAATTTTTCCATTGAGTATGTAGATATGCTGGTATTGACTCATCCCATTTAAGATTTAATTTCCAAAGTTCTTGCATGATGAGTTTTGCAGTGATGATCACAGGGCTTAACAATCCAAGGGGATCAAAAATTCTAGCAATCTCTGAACAAATAGTTCGCTTAGTTACGGTGTTATAATTTTGAGGACTAACTGTATAAATAATAGAGTCCTTGAAAGAATTCCAATGTACTCCCAAAGTTTTTAATGTTGCATCGTTAGCATTTTGAAGTTGAAGATTAACATTACAATCAGGTATAGTTTCCATTATCTCAGTCGTATTTGAAGCACACTGCCTTAAATTAAATCCTCCACATCTGAGTAATTCAGTAGCTTCTTTTCTTATTTTAATTAATTCATCAATACTATCAGAACCAGTTAATAAATCATCAACGTAAAGATCTCGTTTCAATATTTTAGAAGCCATAGGAAATTTGATGCTTTCATCGTCACACAATTGGAATAAACATCTAATAGCTAAAAATGAAGCAGGTTTCAATCCGAATATTAATCGATTAAATTGATAAATTGATAAAGAACCATCTTTTTCTTTCCATAAAATGCATAAATATTTTCTATCTTTTTCTGCTATCATAACCTGAAGATACATCTTTTCTATGTCACCAGTTAAAACATGAAGGTGTAATCTAAATCGTAGTAATAATGAAAATATATCGTCTTGAATTGTTGGACCCCCTAACAAGGCGTCGTTTAATGAAATACCTGTACTAGAAGCCGATGACCCATCAAAAACTACTCTCAACTTTGTAGTTAAGCTTGATTCCTTTAAAACGGCTTGATGTGGTAGATAAAAAACCTTTTTCAGGTAAAGCGTTTACTTTTGTCATATATCCTAGCTGTATGTATTCTTGTATTACATTGGTATATTGCTCTCGAAGATGTGAATTTCTGTTAAAACGTTTTTCTAACGATTCAAATCGTTTTAAAGCCATGGTATACGAATCACCCAATAATTCATGTTTATTATTAAATGGCAAACATATGGTATAACGTCCGTCAGGATTACGCGAGGTGTGTTGTACAAAATGTTTTTCACATTCAGCTTCTTCAGGAGAAAAATATTTAGTAATAGATCCTTCTTCTATTTCCCAAAATTTAGTAATATCATTTTGTAAGTTTGTTAAAAAACATCTTTGAACTTTACTTGAGGTATCAGATTGTATAAAATTGCCTCCAATCACCCAGCCTAATTGGGTCTTTTGGAGTATGAGATCAGGCTGATCAGGAGTAGAAAGTTTAATTTGTCCAATGCTCAAAATTGATAAAGAAGCACCAGAGCCCAAAAGAAGTTGCACAGCTGCAGGCTTATGAAATTGAGGATCAGCTAGTTGCAGATTAGCAGGTATTTTAATTGAGCGGCGATTAAATTGTTCTTCAGGTGTAAATGACGTAATCAGAGGAATGGTATAAAATTCTAATTCTTTTTGATAATTATTATGATTCGATCTAATAATTGCAGTAATACGATATCTAGATGCAGTAGATAATGAGTTGAGTGCGCCAATAGGTATATTATGTTTGATCATAGGTATTTGTAATTTTCTTGCAAAATCTTCATTGATGAAATTTTTTGTTGATGCAGAATCAATAATAGCTCGACAAGGTATAGGTATATGTTTGTTATCCAATATAGAAACCATAGCAGTAGGTATAAGATCATCAGTAGGGGTGTCTAAAGTAAATACTTGTGCCTTTTCTAGTCATTGTGAGGTACTTTGTGTAGCAGTAGGTATAAGAGAGAGAGATGATTCCACAGGTATATTTTGCCTATCAGCTTCTTTAGATTGTCCATTCGTTGAAGATGTATTATCCTTTATAGGATTTATAAAGGTGCTATGTCTCTCATTACAAATACGACATGTACCACCGTTACACTCGTTTATCTTATGATCACTACGCAAACAATTGAAACATAGCGATGCAGATTTAACAGCTTGTTTTCTTTGTATAATGGACATCTCACGAAATTTATTGCAATGATAAATTAAATGATTTTGTTTGCATATTGGACAATCATTGTTGAAAGATTTTTGATTTTTCTTTTGGGAATGAGTGAGAAATGATTGACCACGTCCGCTTTGATTATTGTTATTTTTTACGGGTTTAGAATTTTTATCTTTATTATTAAATGTATTATCTGAACAATTACCACGTTTTTCCAAAAATTGAAAAAGAGATGTGTATGACGGCATTTGATGGTTATTTAAAGTAGTCTCCCATTGAAACTTGGTATAATTATTGATTTTTTGAAGTACCAAATATATTATAATCGTATCCCAATGCTCTATTGGTTGTCCTAAGCTCTTAAGCGCCCGTAAATGTTGTTTAAAGGTATCTACTAGATCATCAATTGCTTCAGGTGTATCCCTAGATAGGCGCGGATAATCATTTAAAATAGACCAGTGTCTTAATATGGCTTTTCTAGAATTATCATATTTTTCATTTAGAATTTTCCAAGCTTCTCTATAATTGTTAGCTGAACTTTCAATAGACTCAATGGTTCGCGCTGCTTTGCCGCTTAGCCCTGATTGTAAATAATGTAATTTATCTACATCAGATATATTATTATTATCTCCAAAACGCGCTAAAAACTTGTTTTTGAATGAATTCCAATTTTCAATGTTACCATCGAATGTTGGCAACCCTATTTCTGGCAATTTCATTTTAGACATTGTCGATTGAGCAGCGATAACTCGATTTAAATTAATGTTTTCTTGATCACGATTTGGTGCTTGATTTTTATTACGAGATTCTCTAATTATTTTTCGAGCTTTAGCTACGCATTCATCATAATCCTCTTCCATCTTATTTAATTCTTGTTCATGTTCTTCTTTATTAGCCGCATCTTGTTCGATTAATTGATCATTAATTTCTGATAAAGTTTTAAATACTTCAACGATTTTCTCTAACTTTATTTCTACCAAATCCATATCGGAAATTTTGTCGGACACCAGGAATTTTTGAAAAGCAGTCAATCGAGCTTTTATATTTCCACGTTTTTGCTTTAGAGTCATTTCAGCCATTTTAATAATTATTCTCGTTTTTCAAAAGAATATATGTAAAGGATTAATATTTATCTTAAGGTATAAGGAAATTGGCGAAAATCTAAGACAAGCTTACCTTTTGTTGACGTTGGTGTTGTTGAATTGAAGCACTCCACTGCTTGCCGTTGTTGAGGCACTTTAAATATTTTTTTTTTTTGAATTTATTTAATGGCACGTAATCAACTTTATGGATGTGATTGCTCTATATTAACAATAGATTCACTATTAGGATTAATTATTCAACTTTTAAATGTTTGAGTTTGAGTTTTATTTTAAGTTTTTCACGACACTATCAGAAGATCACTATTTTACGATCCGGCTCGAAGGACCAAATGTTCGGTCTGCTATTCGATTTCTCGAAAAACAGATAGTTAGGGTGTAAAAGAAATAAATACACACTTTTTTATTTTATATATAAAGGTATATTATTTTTGGGATTTTTGAAGTTACAAAAAGGTATTACAAATGAGATATATACACAATGTTTAAAGGTTTTGAACATTGAGTAGCTGCACGATTGGTATCTTTAGCTCAACTGATTTATTTTTTCTTAGCTTCCAAGATGCTAAAGGTAAGCGGGTGTGGTCAAATTTTCCTCAATGTTATTTTGTCAAGAAACCCAAAAAGGGACGTATATATAATGTATAAGGACAGGACATGATGCCATTTTCAGACAAAGGCACAAGGGTCCAAGTGCAAAGCTGGACTGCATATGTTTGCAATAAACTAATAAGACAAATTTTAGAAAAACGTGGGAAAACTTGACAGGCATTAAAAAACTAAAAACTCTTTTCAAGGCAAACAATCCGCATGAAGCAACATAAACATTTCAGGGTCATATTTCAGGGCCATCAGTCCGAAAAAATCTCAAGGTATTACATTCACCCAAAAGGCATATTCCAGGCAATAAAAATCTTACAGCTACTCAACAGCTACTTTGTTTTTGTAGCTCAGTAACTATACTCGTGCGCTGAAACCTAAATACCAAACAAACAAATTTTTCTAACTTTTGTTGCTCGTAGGTTTTCGCTAAAATTGTAAGACACGTGGATTATGATTTTTCGGTGCTTCCTGCTATTTTATTAGACACGCGCTTGTCAGCCTTCTCAATTTTTATTTTGTCTCTACTCAAAGTCGCCGAAATTTCTTGAGATTCCTGTACATCAGTACATATTTCGTTTGTTGGCATTTGTGTTATTGTCAGACATATTAAATTCAAAAATTAACGTGATTTAAAATTATTAATTTTGTTATGGTTTTCAAAATTTAAAATTAAAGAGTGAAAAATTATTATTAGATGGGTTCTAATTATTTTTTGCAAGCTTCAAAACATCTGTATATGAGCTGTTTTTAAAGTGGACCGAATTAATTTATTTTAAAATAGTTCATAGTTTTTTAACTATTCAAAGAATTCAAACGAAAGCAAAAGAATTAGCTAATTATTCAATGAGTTCAATTGATTACCTGATTGCATCAATGTCTTTACAAATCCGAACTGTTATTTTTCTCGGAATATAAGCATTATTAGTGTATAAAAATAAGTATTCAATTTGGGACAGTTGATCGATAAATGCATCACTGCTTCTGTTGGCTTACCGATTGATATTAGATACTGATATATACCAAATTTTTTTCGTAAAAGTTCAAGGTCTATTTTTATAATTAATACCTGAAAAAAGTCTTATATTTGTTAAATAACAAATTAATTTGTGAATCTTTGGCGACCCTCAAAATTTTTCTGGCGACCCCTTAGGGGGTCGCGACCCACACTTTGCGCACCGCTAATCTATCCTATTTACGAAGCAGATTTATTTATTAATATTTTACTGCTATTATTCAAATCGTTTTTTCTGATTTTCCATATGAAAGGATGAAATACTTCAGGAATTACTTTTGAAGTTATGGAATTGTAAAAAATAAATATAAAGTTTTCTTTGTTCATTATTTGTGAATGAATTAACATTAAATAAATTATTTCAAAAGCAAAACTTTCTCTACACAAAAAATGTGAAAAGATTTTCCACATTTTTATTCATTTCTCAAGATTGCGATATAAGTTAACACCCAGAACATAAATCAAAGATATATAGCACAATATATTCTTAAAGTTCAAATGTCAAATAAGCAAATAGAAGTAAACAGACAAAAAGACCATAACAAGATTAATATTTAGTGAAGGCTAAACTCTAATTTTTTCGATGTATATGAGATTAAAAGATTTATTCAAAGTGTAAGCAGACAAAAAGTAAGTTATTAAGACGATATCTACTAACAAAAATGTCTAGAAAACTATTTAAGAAAAATCCTAGTAGTATGAGTAAAGATTGAGACTGTTTTATTTAGCTTAATATAAACGCCTAGATCCTATTATATTTTATTAGGTGGGCATAAATAAACAAAAAAAAATTTTTTTGTATAGTTTTTTGGTATCTATTTAGATAAAACAAAAGCTCTTCATCTTAGAAATCTAAGAAAAATAAATATTAGCTAATTTATGCCTTTGATTAACACTTTAAAGTTTTAAAGGTATCAATAATTTGGAAGTTTTTCGTAATGACTTTTTTTTAAAGTTCTCTAAAGTTTTTCAGATGAGTTTGTTATCTATGGAAAAAATTATTGTCTATTACAGAAGTTTAGAAAGGAAATTAGAATTGGACCACATACTATTTGGGATTATAAACAGACACTTAGCTGCATACAATTATAATAGATACTTTTTTATTAAAGCCTGAAATTAACTTGTTAAAATTTTGAAAGTAAACAGAAAAAACTTGATAACTTTTCAAAATTACAAAAAAAAAAGGAAAGTAACTTATTCACTTCACCATTTTTACGATAATTTAGAAAAGACAGTGAAAAAGTATTTTTAATTTTATTACAATTGAAAAAGACTTTGGTAAATTAATTGAAAAGAGTTTAATTATATCAAACCTAATAGACAAAATGATTTTACGACATCATAATAAAGGATTGAAGTCATTTAAAATATTTGATAAGTTGTCTTCCTCATTTGTTGATAAAATTAATATACCAATAGATTCAGTAAGCTCATTTTATGTTTAAAAATCACAGTCTTATTAAAATATATTCATAAACTTTTCAGATGAAAGTTTTAGCATCAAAATGATCCATGACAGCCTCACTAAACAATTTGAAAACTAAGAACAAAAATTATATTGCATTTCTTCCTTGATGGTGGAGCACCTAAATTATTGAATAACTTTAACATATGTGAGGTATATAACTTTATCATGTTTATATGTAACTTTTTAGAAATTTGTTGCCAAACATAAATTATACTAAGTTATTGCCATTGCTATTAAAAGTTTTGAGATTTTCTTTGTTGACCAAAGTTCTGTTATTTTTTGGTAAGTGCAATTATATTATTATATAATATAGTTATATATATATAGTTATTTAGGTGCATAAAATGACGATATGAATGCAAGAGTATGTGTATTGTATTTTCTTATGTTTAAGTAGTTATCCGTTTTTGGCAGCAAATGGGCTAATAAGTGATTCTGCGTTTAAATTTCGGATATATATTATGAAACCTCATGAAAAATGAAATGTGAAAATTATTGGTCAAACAATTACGTCAAAAAAAATATTTTTGACATTAAAATGTCTGCATAACTACACATAATAACACACAAAAATTTATGGTTGAAACTGTATCCCAAGCTAATCACGTGAGTTTTGGAAACTTTATAAAACTTTATCTTTAAAGCATTAATTGTAGGTTTCTTATGAGATTTTGTAAAGTAAAATTTCTTTGTATCACCTTTATACAGCATTTTGTTAGTACACAAATTATCTGCATACTTGCTAAATTATTTAAACCCTAAAAGCTTTCGTTTTGTCTCTTAAGGTTTTGAAACTTCGGCTTAAAGAAGTATATTAAATAACAATATCCCTTGAAACTTCTTTAAAATAAAAATCTTGTTAAACGGTAATTCATGTCACCGGAGACACACATACCCCTCAAAACAAATTTAAGCTTTTAATTATATTAGTCAGCTAATTGAAAGTTTATTTAAAACATGCTAACTTTGCGTAGCGTAGAGGGAACGCGAAGATTATTTATAAATATCTTGACATATCACGAGGAAAAGTTTATAAGAAATATTATTTAGTTCAAAGTAGACACTTCTTTGAATTATTTTTTTAATTCCTCTTTTGCTTATTTGTTGAAATTGTAGCTAGAAAGTAACATTTTTGCATTTAATGAATTAATTAATTGAATTTAGTGTTTATGGCGAAAATATTTTGTAAGTTTTAATTATGTTCCTAATTATTTGCTATTTTTTATATCAGTGTTGAATTTTACATTGGAAAGTTTGTAATTCAACTATTTTGTACTGTTTTTAGGACGTTGGGGATGGCGTAGTTTTTTCTATTTCGCTTCATCCGACGGCTATGGAAATCATATTTTGCTTTATCTCGTGGTGGCTTGCACAAAATGTTGTTTAGCAAGAAAATTAAAAGTTAATAGAAAATTAGATTACTTTACATAAAGTTTCTATTATCTAAGAAACTATAACCACCGGTGGTATTCGACATCATCTATAAAAATATCCAGCTAAAGTTTTTCCTATTTGAAAATATCCAATTTTTAGGTTTTCAAATGTGTGCTATGATAACAAAGTACTGTTGAAATAATTCAGAAAATTGAAAAAGTCAAAATTTATTAAATAGATTCAAAGTTGTTTTACAAATTTAAGATACCTAACTTGTTTACAGATGATTAGACGTTCTGTTGACGGATTTAAATTACAAAAAAAGTATTTTATCTATTATGCTAATATTACTAATATGAATTCTTACTTTATTGAAATCATAATATATTATTTCATTAAAATTGCAAACAGCTTTTATATCACTCAAGCTTAAAATCAATCAATTACTTCATTTTAAGCTTTTTCAAAAGAATTTTCTTCCAGTTTTCCATTTATTAGTTTACACTTTCTCACTATAACTTTAATAGCGCCTTCAATTAGTCCAGATATTAATTTTCAATTTATTAGAATGGTAAAAAGTCTTACATATCAAGCACAAAACAAATATCCTCAAAGGAAAAAGTAGTTTTATCGCATGACATAAAAAACAAAAACAAAACTGACGAAACTTTCTTTTATCCAAAAATACACATTGAGACAAAATTTGACCCATAGCTCTTAAGGTAATTTGTTTGGTAACAATCAATAAAAGGACATACCTTAAAAATTGATTAATATATTGATGGTTTCCGCTCATATATATATAAAAAAAACAAGGCCAAAATAAACGGCATTGGTTATAACGTTTTTGGACATTCTAATATTTATCTATTCTTTTAGATATCTTTTAGTGTTTGATTCTATTGTATAAAAGCATTTGTATAATTTTTGGATTTGTTTAATATTGTGACCTAGTTTTACAGTATATTAAATTTTTATTAGCATAAATATTTGTTTTTTAGTCATAGATATTCGGTTTTTGTCAAATCACATTTAGTGCTTATTAGTTATAAAGGTTTTTGTTTTTGTTGTTGATAAAAATTGTCTGGGAGTTAATCGAGTAAAAATAATCTTAAAATACACTGGACACAGGAATTTGTTTAAAAATCAGCCTTCTTTAAGATGTGAATAATAAAAAAAAATTTATTGAATTTATTATTATGCCATGGGATGTGGGTTGATAGCAAATTTAGGATTTTTAAAAGTATTAGAAAATTAGTTCTTATTTAAGGCATTTTTCAAGGGAAGATTTTTTTGTTATAAGGGGCTTTGTGTAAATTATCTAAGCTTTCATTAATTTTATTTTTTTTTCTAGGGTATTTTTGATGTCACAGTTTTATTTTAGTAAATTAATCACTTAGAAACTCTAAATTTGATAAAAAGGTTTTAAGTGGTGCACTTAAGTCACATTTCATGGAAAACTGAAGCTTACCCAGGATAAAAAAAACTACAAATAACTGCATAACCATTTTTCCACCTTTTTTCATACTGTATATAAAGGCATTAGAAGAGTTAAATAGCTTTTAGCTGGTTTTTCTATAACAAAAAATAATTTTAGAATTTTTATTGTTCAAGGATTATGGGTTGTAGAGTATTCTAAGCTTTTCCTTTGTATAATTTAAAAGCCTTGACAAAACTACTTTGTTTTGCATATTTAAAAATGTCAAATACTCCGGAAATAGGAAATATTTATATACTATATAGGATCTAAAAAAGTTTGTAGTAGTTCATTTTCAAATAACTACTTCCAGATATTTTGAGTTTCGTTTTTATTTGTAATTTTTATTTTTTTTAGTTGTAAACATCCATGAACTGTGTTTCAAATTGCACATAAAAGTCATAGCTTTTATGTTTCTATGCATAAATAAGTACGCTTCTTTTTATGTTTGCCTTGACAAGTTCTTAACTAATTAATTCTTTAATTATTCCCAGTAGGGAAAATACTCAGTGAGTATCTCATTCATGCGTGAATCATGTCGGCAAGTTTACTTGGGAAATATTCATTAATACAGAATGCAGAAAGTTGCCATCATAGCTACTTTTCAGTCTTATTTTAATGCAGAAAGTCGTCATGACGGAGAGTTTTACGGCCATTTGTTAACTAAATTCATTAATGTTGACCACGAAAATGTAGGTATTATGACTGAAAAGTAGCTCTCTTTCATGGATGAAATAGAGCTACTTTTTCTCTTGCGAAAATTATATAATAACTTCCTGCAGATGAAAATTCACAAATTCTTAGTTTTTCGAAGATCACTGTTGTGAAGCTATCTACAGTTAAGGACATTTATCATAGTTCTTATTTTCTTTTAAATAAATCGGAGAAACATCAATATCCTAAAACGACGAGAAACCAGTTAATTGAAAAATCTTAAGCCTTCTGCTAAAAACATGAAGATTCCGTTCCCTAAACCGGCAATTTAACAATCGACTAGGGAAACATTAAAAAATCTCACTCCCTAACTCAGATAGATAGGGGACAACTGATCTTAATTCTATTTGCCTTGTAGGGCAGTTTTTAATGGCTGATAGAGCCAATGTTTAAAAGATAAAAACAAGAAAGTTAGAAATAGTTAAAGTTCTTTATTATTCTAGCCAATTAGGGCTATTTTATAAAAAAGAGCAACTTACCGGCCAAAGTGGGCATAGGTACGTGCTCTGTACAGAATTAATTCACAAACTACTGCTTAATTCTAAATCATTCTTTAATTTATACATAAATTTTATTAATTTCCGCGTTACAAAAACTCTTAATAGTAATTTCCTGGTTTTCTTAATATCTAAAACTTTTTTAAATTTCTTAATTTCCGTATAATTTCTTAATTTTGAAAGAGTTCACGGAAATTGCAAGTCCATACTAAAAATGCTTGGATCTGCAAATTCCGCAAATTCTTTTCAAGTTCACTTTCTTTACTCTATATTCTTTTAAAAAGCTCTTTTCTCTAATTATTTTAATTCATGCCGATTAAATTCTCTTAACTTATTAATTATAATATTAGTTAACACATATTAGTGTTATAACAATTAAATAGTCATATATTAATATGATTAGTGGGCGTGAGCTTTACCTTTACATATAATTTATATTAATTAATTTAATATTGGTTTGTATGTATTGGTGTAGCTTTTAACTTAATTCTCTTAAATACTATTGGCCGTTGAACAATCATGGCCGCTTATTTTTAAATTAATTTCTTATTAAAAATAATATTATTAATAATTTTTAATACCTAATATCACTTACTGTTTTGAAGAATTAGACTTTTGATTTAAGAACTCACAAGATTCATAACTTTTTTCAACAATGCACAAAAATAGCTCCTTCAAAGTTTTTAACATTTTTAACACTATTAATTTGACTTAATAGTTACTCAGTCAACGAGTTATAAAAGTCTTTAAAATACAAAAATACCTCAAAGAATATATTTTACCCTAAATAATTGCATACAATATTCAAAAGCTCAAAAATATATCTTTTAATTAAATCTTCAACAAATTTTACATTGCTAACAAGAGTTTGGGGTAGAAATTCATATAAAAAATGTCACAGCAGAAAAAATCGCTGTGATTTTGCAATAGTTTTCTTTCTAAAAAATTTGCTTTTGCTATCAATAAAAAAATTTGCCTTTCATTATGTTTATATTATATTTATATTTACTCAAAACATGAAAATAACTCAACAAAGAAAGTAGATCCACTTCATTGATACAAGAAAAACGCCTACTTTGACGGTATGCTCACCACAATTAATAAATTTTGTTATAGGACATGATAGATATTTTTTGAATTCTTCTTTGATGAGTTTTTAGCTAGTGTACGAGGAGTACAGAGGTAGTATACTGTATGCATCACCATAACATAAATGCATGCAAAAAATCTCCTTATAATTTCACCCTAAAATACGTATTAAATTGTATCTTGGCAGTGTTTTCAATAAAAGTCAACACTTGTTTCAAAACAATCAAATCAATTTATAAAAAAGTTTCTTTTACATTCAAATTCTCAAATTAATACCAAAACATGTAAAAAGTTTCTTAATGAAAAATAATCATTTTTTGTTTTTAAATGCTATTAGTTTGATTGATTCTGCCACAATTTTTTCCTTTAATAGATTTTATTAGCGAAAAGTTTTTGTATAAAATTATACAATGTATTTTAAAAGTTAGATTTACATTAGTACTTTACATTTTGCTTATATTAGTGAAATTTCACATTACTTTGAATGAGAATGACTTTTATGCACCATACTAATAACAAGAATACTGCTTATTGTTAGTTGGCTGTGTTGGTCAGAGAGTTCAATTATAACATTTCATGAAATATATATTTTATTTTTGAAGTTAAGCCTTCCATTTTATTTTTCAAAACTTGTTTGACCTAGTAATAAAACTTTTTAACTAAAAATGCTCAACAACAACAAAAAAATCTGAATTTCATTTAAATGTTTACACCACTAAAAAAGATCTAACGTTTTATACGTGGTAGAAATTTCAATATGAAGTTTAAATTTCTGATGCTCCAAATAAATTATATATAAAAAGTTTTTTATGTGCCTTGAAAGAATAAATCCAAAAAGAAAATTTTCAGTAATTGTTTACATACTCTAAGAAACTACTAGAGCTTGTTGAGTTTATTCATTACATTAAAAATAATATTTATAATTTTAAATGGCGTAAAAAAATTAATAAATAAACGCAGAAAAATGAGTCGAAGCACATTTAAGTAGAGTTTATATAATTTCATTTTTAAACAAATGAGACATAAAGATTACAAATCTTGAAATTTGCTTACAATAGTACAAAAGGGTTACCCAGCAGTAATTATGTATAAGTATTTCAATAGAATCTTGCTTCTAAGCCTTAAAAATTGTTGACAGCATAAAATAATCGAGCATAGAATACAAAGACTTTTTCTTAATTTATTTGTAAGCCATATGAACTAACATGAACTGGCAAAGTTAAAAACAAAAATAAAACAAAAATAACTTAAAGAAATCATAAAACTCATTCGAGATAGCAAGTTACTTTAAACATTTTTCCTGCCACCATTTCTATCTTTAATTAGGTTGGAAAATCCATGTATAGAAGGATATACTTTAATTTAAACTATAAATGAATAGTGAAGGGATTCTAATTAAATTTTTCATAAAATAAACCGTAGTCAACGAATGTGCAGTAAATAAGGTAGCAAAATTAATTTTTAAACTTAAGGAACCTCAGGCATTATAAAGTTTTGAATATTTTATACTTCCATAATTAGCATGAAGTATGGAAATGATAATAAATAATAAAGTACTATAGTAAAAATGATTAAATTTTTTTAAAAACAATTTGTTTAAAAACATAATTTAAGTTAATATTTTTTCGTGCATGATTATATAATTTTTCAAAAAATCAAATATATTAAGATATATTTATATTTTATTTCAGAATAGTCAAAGAAACAAAAAACAAGTGGGTTCTTGAAAAATGAGTTTAAAATTTGTTCTAAATCGATATAAATACCCAATAAATCATCATCTCATGTTGCCTCCGATATTAATACGGTGTCATTTGAGTTCGGTTGAAGTTATTTAAAATGAAAACAAAATCTCTGTGGTTAATTTACTATGGCTTATTTACCATATCAGTAGGAGGACAAATAAATATTGATCCAGCACCAGGAAGATCACCTGGTTCAGGTATGAATGTAATTAAAAATGGACATGGTACAGTTTCAGAATCTCCTACATTATTATTAATTAAAGATGATGCTAATGTATTATATGACCATAATGTGACAACTGAAAAAGAAAAGTCACTCTCAAGGATATACTCAGAATTGAGTTTAAATAGTATGAATAAAACAAATTTTATTAGAGAACATAATGAAGAAAATTTTAATAAAACTAGACAGACGTCTAGAAATGTTTGTAAGACTCAGCTTAATGATTATGTCAAAAACAGTGATAAAATTCTGGAATTAGATGGCAATTTTAGTGGCCAAAGTATTACAGAGTATTACAAAAAATACTTTAAACTTCTTGCGGATATAAAATTGAATGTTACACATAGTATCTTTGATACGCGGAAAGGAATTGTCTGTGGCCTTGTTTATAAGGGTAAGTTTTTATTTTATTTCCGTTTTTTTATCGTTTACATGTTCCAATAAAGTTCTTTTACATCTTTATTTAGTATAAAGTATGTCTAAAGACTTGTATGTACCAAGGACATAAGATTAAACGCTTTTGTATATATATATATATATATATTTTGGTATATTTTATTAGTTAAAAGGTTTGCATAGTTGTATTAAGCATTATAACATTTTACTCTGCTAGTAAAAATTTCAATACTTCAAATTGACCTAATTTTTTTTTGTACTTTGAATTCCTAGTTCTGTAGAGATTTGTTTACATAGATGTTATTGGTAAAAATGGGGTTATATTAAATGTATGAAAAGTTTAGTTTTATTTGATTAATTTACAGTTTTTATATAATTTTTTTTAGAAAAAAAGAAAGATATTTTTCTTCCCTTGTACGCAAAGGCCATTACCTTTTTGTGTTTTTTCTAATGATATTTTCATTGATGAATAAAAATTCGAGTTCACTGACTTTTTGCTTCTTGTAAACTAAATGAAAAGTTGAAATAATTGAATTTTTGTAAGCCTTTGGTATATTTTATGACAATTTTTTTTAAAAAATAAAGACGAAAAGTATCGTTTCAAACTGTTAGAGGCATGTGAATGTAGGTGTAGTAAATAATTTTAAGATTTTAGATTTACCACAAAAATAATTTTTGGTTTCGAATCAAAATTCCTGTAGATTCAGCATTTTGCGAATGATATATTTTTTGACACGTGGAAGAAAAGGACAATATATTGAGAATAGAATAGTATTAATATTGGTTAAAAAAATACTAATATAGGTTCAACCAGTTAAGCATCGAAATTAACTTTAAAAACCACTCACAGGTGCGAAATTAAAATCAAGTTGTTTCATGTATAAACGACGATGGCAGCGATGGAAGAATTACATTTTTAATTAAGAAAAACTTCACAATTTATGTCTGCTATTATAAACTTAAAAATTCTCAAAAAATAATAAAATAGTTTTTCGATACCCAACAAACGCGCTTAACTGGTTAAATTGTTTTGTGTGATGAGCACAAAGTTAGTTTAAATAAAATAAATTATTTTCAATAATAAATGAAGAAATAGTAATTTGAATAGCCCCGATATCATATAAAGTTAACATTTCAAAATTGAAAATAAATTTTTCAATTGAAAAGAAAGTGACACCCAACGTCAGGCATTTTTAATAACTAAAATCAAATCGATACGCGTGTTTGTCACGTCGTATATACGTATATAAATCATCTTTTGGTGCTGGTATTCGGAATATTGAAATATAATAAGCTATTGTGTATTAAGGATGATACCAACACAAAGTGAATAATATAGCAAAAAAAATATATAAAGTTTTTGTTCTTTATTGTTTATTGATTTTAACTGTTTACTTATTTTTTTAAGTAGTTAAAATTTTTGCTAAATAAAATTTGAGATTGGTAAATGAAAAAATAATTTCTGACGCAATTCGACTCTATTCATCAATAATTATTAATGATGTGGATTCTTAAATTATTACAAAACAAAAATAAAGAAAAATTTGCTATATGAATAGTATTTCTAATAAACTTTTTGATACTTAATATGAAAATAGATTAGTTTTACCTTGTACAGTTTTCTTAGAAATTGTATTATTGTTAAGGTTTTTTTTTTTTTTGTTTATCAAATCCATTAGATTGAAATGAACATATAAAAAAATATAAATGGAGCTGTTACTCAAATTTGTGTACTTATTGTTCAGCTTTTAAAATGATGAGAAACAACGTATAATAAGGACAGTAAGTATTATATTTGCGTTTTTTTAGGGATTGTTTTCGTTAGTTTAGTTTTTTATTGTGAAGAGTTTTTGAAATATAAAGGTATAATTATTCTGATACATTTTCTATTTTAAATATGCAGAGTTTTTTTCCTAAACATTAGATGATAGAAAAAGAGAAGACAGTAGAATGGGTTCCCATTCTGTTCACTTTTATGGGTAGACTGTTCAGTCTACTCCATAAAAGTGAAATAAATTTTCTTGAATTTGATTTTGGAAATATATTTTTTAGTTTATTTTTTGAATTATTATTTATTTTTAGTTATTATTTAATATTGCTAAATAGCTAATTTTAAATTAAAATTCCTTGCAAATTTAAGCAAATTACATTTTATTTATTTTATAATGATGTTTAACCTTTTAAACCCTTGGCCACATACATAATGTATGTCGACGTTTGGTTTTAATAGTTATAGTAACTGTCAATATAATTATAGAGCAAAAAGAGAATAAAAATATAATAACATTTTATTAAGCACAAGTACCTCAATAAGAAAAGTAAACATTTTTTATTTGAGTACATTGATAATCGTAAAATTAAAAAGAATTAAGTCATTTTGTTTCCTTCCATAACAAAAAATCGTCCTAAAGAGGTTGAAATAATAATTTATTGTCAAAACATAAATTTCTTGACATATAATTTAAAATTAAGTCACTACGTTTTATATCGTTTAAGATTTATTAGTAAATGAAATAAAAATACTTTTCACTTTATCACCACTTCTCTTACAAATGGAATCAGAATACAATGAAATTTTCACGAATTTTCACAGCATCAATAATTTTCACTACATCTTTCTAAAAATTGATGGCATACATTTATGATGGTAAACATTTACACTTCTTGAACTTTTTTATATCGTCCATGTAGACAGATTTATTTTTGGGTTTAAAAAGCTGTAAGTTTTACTTCTGGCTTCTTTAAAAGAAAAGTCAAATCTCTTTACTTTTAGAGGATCTTTTAAAAATCAGTAATTGGTTATGACCCAACTGTTAAAAACATTATAAAAAAGGTAAAAATTTGACGTTCGATTTATTTAATTTGTCTATAGATTTCAACAATTTGTGCACTACTTTGGAAAGACATTCCTTCTTCCTTTGATCGTTTTACACTTTCTGGGCAGCTGATAAGCAGAATAATATTAGTATCCAAAGACCAGCAATATTTATATTAAGCTAGGTCTTTATTGAGCGATTAGTATTGATTTCTTCGTCTCATTGTGTTTTACTACCTCTTGAAAAACATGAGATGGATCAAGGATATGGAAAAATAATTAAGAGTTTTTAATTGAAAAACTACTATTTATTTTTTCTAGAGATTTAACAATGAATTTGTGAATTGTCAACATACATTTAATTATTAAAATTTGTTGATTAGTTGAATTAGTCATTTTGGGACCAGGTATTCAATACATAAATTTTCACTAAACCATATTTTTTATTTACTTCTTTAGGTTAGTCATATTTTGACTAACCTAAAGTTATGAGTTTTTTAACAGCATAACAACAACAGGATTAATTTCAATTAGCTAATGAAAATTCTTTTACTGAATGTATGTTTATTTTTACACTATTAATAAAATAAGCAGATTTTTGTTGGTTGCTAGACACAAGGTTTTGTTGCTATGTTTCAAGCAATAAGCTTTGAAATAATTACAGTTGAGTATTTTTAAAATTATGTGGCCGAAGAGAAAGTTAATTTCCCTAAAACCTAACAAGAAATCAGGGAAATAATTAAAAATAATTTCTTCCCTTATTTATTGAAAAAAACCACAAGTTACTCAGTTTCCATTAAATTCATAGTTTAAAGTAAGGATGAACAGTATTACTTTTGTAAAAAACTATTTTTAGAGTTATATTTGGTATATAATTTAATCTATGGTATATATATTTTAAAAATCAATGTTTACTTGTGTAAAAGTAGTTTTTTGGTCAAATTTTTTGTTCAATAGCTCAAAATGCATCATACAGTATGGTCACATATCTTCAAGTAGTCAAAGTGAATAACTAAGCTTAAATTTAAAAAAAAATGCCATTTTTTAAACAGCTTAGATTTTAGTTTATTTATCGTGCTTTGAGCAAAAAGAACTAATTGAGTTTTTAACTACAGTGTAAAAGCAAAGTGAGTAATATCCTATTAAAATTGTTAGAAATAAAAAATTCAGCAATTTACCAAAAGCATTGGTAGTTATTTGAACATTCAGCAGAAAAAAAAAAAATGCTCTGAAACATAATTAATTTTGTAAATTACTAAAATAATAGAAAATGTCAAGCAAAATTGAACAAATAAATGATTTTAGGTCTTTACGTTATGCTATGATATTTTTTCCTTAAAATATCCTTTATTTCCTTTATGCCAATTATATAAATAAATGAAACGTCTAGCTGAGTAGGAGGATTTATGTATAAAAAGACAAAATTTGTGTAACACATAAAATAAGATAGAAGAAATAAGATGATATGAGCCGGAAATATAGATTAAGTTGGTTTTGTAATGGTCTAATTTAGGATACATAACACGAAAGGAAGATTGCAGCTTTTACTCAAAGTAAAAGAACTGATTTAGAAATATTTAGGAATCGTGAAAAAGGAAAAACAAAATTCTAAGTCTATTCCTTTTAACAATAAAGTCGTAAAAAAATCAAATTACTTTGCAATTCTTAATGGATATTAAAATTTAAGAACTCATCAAATATTAAATTTTATTTTAGAGATTTTTACTGGATTTCAGATTCACTTAAATCATATGTTAGCATATTTTTTCATGTTTAAAAAATTCAATGCCATCATTTATGAAACTGGACTAGATACCAAAAAAAATGGGCCTGTTATATTATTTATAACAAGGGTTGTCTTTTGTTGGTTGATGGAAGTGATGGTATACGTTACTGGACTTTTTGATTAAATTATACAATGTTTTCTGTTTTTGACTGAGAATAGCTATTAAAGTTTTGGCCAGTATCGGCCGGTCTTAACTGTTTCCGTAGTAACTCATAAGATAATAGAAAACAGAAGAAGTATTGTAAGTATTTTTTGTTACACCAAATTTCATGTAGAGTTCCACAATTACTCTTTATTTAAAGGTTATTCTGAGTTTTTCTTTTTTTCGTTTATTTAAAAATAGTTCTAAGTTTTTATTATTTTTATTTGTCCCCGAATTTTTATTTCGAATTACACAATTAAAATCAGTCTTCTTCACTCTTGGTTTAACAAATCTTCATAAATTTTTAAATTATAAAATTATTCTAAGTTTTTTTTACTATTGGTTTAACAAATCTTTATATGTCTTAGTTGAAGATATAAAATTATTCTAAGTCCCAAATAAGAATAAAAAAAATGGTCAAAATCTTTTCAAGTTCAGTTTTGGCCAGTATCGGCCGGTCGCACTTGAAAAGATTTTTTATTTCTAAGTCTTGTTTTTGCGAAAAAGTTAAAATCTTGGCCAGTTTCGGCCGGTCTTAACCTACCCGCAAAAACAACCTCAGTTACCAAAAAATTACAACAGACTGCCTTATTCTAAAGAAAAGTACTTTCTTTTATAGTACCTTTCTGTCGTGCATTTTTTGTTTTTTCTATAATGCAATATTGTTTTGTGCTACATCTGCAAAACAATATTGCTTTTATTATTTTTTTTTTGTATTATAATAATTTTTCTGAACTATGCAATTTTCTTTTAGTTCATGGGACTTTGTACCTTGTAAATCTTTATACTTTACCCTAGACTTAAACCTAAATTCAACCAAAGCTTTCAATAGATCTTAAGTCTAGACAAAATCCTAATTATATAATTTACGAATTTATTATTTTTATGTAGGCACATGTACCAATTCTAATTGTAAGTTTTAGTTTAATAAAGAAATATTTATTTATTTATTCGACTTAATATAGAAAATGTCCCATTATTTACTATTTAATATATACTTTTCCCTTTTTAATTATTCATTATCATTATTATTATTATTTTAAACAATTACAATCAAACTTAAGCTATTTATTTATACAAAAAAGACTATTTTTATTTAAATAGTTTTGCATCTTTTAAAGAAACATATAAGATGTGGGAATTGGTACGAATAAAGACAGATTAGTAATTATTGGGTAAATGGTAGTAAAATTGTTTTAAATCAGGGTACGCCAATCGTTTACCTAACAGACCAGTGATTAATAGCTTTATTGACATTTTGTGTGATAATAATCATTGTACAATAATCAAGCCCGAAAAACGTGCTTCAAAAATGGAAGATAAGAAAAAAGGAACTTGTATTTATAGTGCCCAATCAATATTGAATACAATAATCGTACTGATGATTTATTTTTCCTCATTTATCTGAATTTAATCGTGGTATGTTTCAAACTAAGCAAATAGAGTTAATAAAAAGCTTCAGAAATAAATGGTGTAAAATTTTTCAATTTCTATGTCCTAAAAGAATTGTTATCATTTATACTTATTTAACTTCAAAGAAAATATTGTGATTAAAAACTCAAGGCTGTTTATGTGAAAAAATTTGGGCTTTTGTTGAACGGGAGAAGAGAATTTGAGAGTTTAATATCTTTCATTATACTTCAATGGATGTTTGTCATTACTTCTCACAAAAATCACCTTAGATATATATTAAAAATTTTTTGAAAATTTGTAGTTCAATCGTTTTGTAGTCTGAAGGATATATAGGCATACATTTTTTTCATTCTATACATAGAATAAAAATTGATATTTTCTAGGACAAAATGATGCATATAATCCAGTTTTTTGTAAATCCATTTTGCTGGAAAAGTTGCATTTGAATTATTTTTGTTTTCTTGTTGACACTGTAACGGACACCTGCCCTAACAATTTTAAATTTCAGGAAAAAAAAAAAAAATGATATATACATAAAAATTAAAATTGTTTCTGACTGCATTTCGATTGCAATCAGAAAATGATAGCGGTGAACTTATCGGGTTCCTCGGTCAATCAACTTGTTAACAAAACAAGTGGCAGGTTGGTTGAATGGGAAAAGCCGGTAGGCTTACCGCTATCAACAACTTGATATGGAATGCAAAATTGAAATGCAGTCAGTCGAGGTCTAGAATTGTATAGAGCAGGTCCCGGATGATTTTAGTGTATCAATTTTTTTTTTTGGAAGTGTGACATTGAAACTAAAACAAAACATTTCTTGTAACACTTAAACGCAGTTTTAAGTTTTAAGTTTCATTCTGAGTTAAAGTTTAAACTTCTAAAAATGGAAAAAGAAAGTCTATTTATTATATAAAAGGATACTTAATTACTGTGCTTAATATAAATAGTTAACAGGAATGATTTTGAACATAATTTTTTTGGAACATATATAACAGTACACGAACCTTGAAAGAACGAAAAAAAAAACCCATTCATCAAAACAGGTTGTTGTTTACTGAAAAAAAAAAACGAGGGAGAAAATTAGATGAGGACGATTACTGAGGGACGCCGGCTTTCCTAACTAGTAAGAAGAAACAGGAGGGACAAAAAGAGAACGCTAAGTTTGGATTGTTATTTGTAAGATTAATATAAGCTTGTGTAGGGTTAATGATTAATTAATGATATAAATGACATTAGAATCAGTGAAGATCATATAACTCAAATTTTGACTAGTATTCTAATAACAAATTTCATATGATCCTCAATCTGTTAGAACTATTAGTAAAAAGTTATTATCTTAATTAGAGGACTTTTTCTTTACTATTGATTTTTTAAGGAATTGAATTTTTTTTTCTTAAAGAATAGTAATAGTTACTTTGTAAATTTAATTTAAGTAAAATTAACATGTTGAAATGAAGAGCTTATGAATTTTTCTTTGATTGTAAAATAGGATGCTAAAGGCTTGAATAATTAATATATATATCTATATACATATATATATCTATATATATAATTCAAAAAAAAAAAAAGGAGCAAAATATTAAGTTTTTTCTAGGAACGTTTGCTGGGCCCATCAACACCACAAAAGAAGAGAAATTCACGTATGTTTCCTTTTTAATTAAATTTTTCATTTTTTCTTAAATTATCATATTTTTTTTAATTTTTTTTATTATGTATACACTGTATACACTTTGTTTCCTTTTAATAAAGTATATACTGTATTATATACATAGTTTGTTATTAAAAAAAATTGTTGGGTGTATTTTAAAAATACAACACACTTATAAGTTGAGAAGGGTTCCGTTTTCAATTGTATGAGCTTAGTTTATTAGGGATGGGTTTTAAATATTAAATAATACCACATTAACACTTTGTATATTAATTTTATTTAAACCAAAAGAAAAATAAATATTAATTCAATAAGTTTGTTATATATATATATAAATATACATTAAAATTGATTAAATTATAAGTACTTACCTGCTCAACGCGTTCCAACGTTGAGTAAAAAACTAAGAAAAAATATAAATTACTTTATGTTTTATGTTTTTGTCTGATAATTTAATACTGTAAGGTCTCTTTTTATGCGGATTATTTTTATGCGATTTTGAAGTTGTGCGGTTTGTATTTCATCAAAAAATTATGCGATTTTGAAGAAGTTGTGCGATTTGTATTTCATCCAAAAATTTCTTGAATAAACATACATATAGGCTTGTTTAGAAAGCCCGCGTATAGAAAGTCTCTAAAAATCGTGAAATCATTTTCTAATTAATGACCCAAATACTGAACGAGCCTTCAAATTACAGCGTGATCTGCAGAACTGCATGTCAGGATATCGAGAGCTACATAAAAAATTAGTAGAATCATCATCGCAAAGTTTAATTACTGATTTTATTGTCAGAAAAGAAAAAGCTACAACAACGAGAATTGAAATTTCATCGTCTCTACCGCAAGTATCTATTGCAGAGACAGTCTCTTCTGATGATGAAGGTGATTTGGAACCACTTCGTAAACGGTGCAAACCATTATCAGATAACGACATTGATTAAAAAATATAAAACTATATTACTTTTCAATAAAATAAAATGCATTAAGTTTGAATACACGTTTATTTTGAGCTTTTATATGAATTTCTTTTACTTCTTTTAATTTTAGCAAACTTTTTTATGCGGTTTTAAGTTAATTTTAACTCGTTGTTTTGGATTTATGCGATTTTGGAAAATTACGGAACGTATCCCTAGGTTTTCAAGGCAAGTAAAGTCTTTTTTAATGCGAATTTTTTATATGCGCTTTTCTGTGGAACGTATCTACCGCATAAAAAGAGACCTTACAGTACTGCACTATAAAAGGATTTGAGTCTCAAGTCAAAACCCTGAGAATACATTTTAGGATAATCTCAAGTCAAAACCCAGAGATTATAGTTTATCAGGTCAAAACCCCTGATATTTTTGTTGGAAAAGTTCTTAAGTCAAAGCCCTGAGAACTTAAAGGAAACTCAGGTCAAAACCCTGAGTTTAGAGGCGACAAAGAAATAGAATTTGAAATAATAATATCAGGTCAGAACCCTGATATTATAATTAAGAAAATTCTCAAGTCACAACCCTGAGAATTTAAAGGAAAACTCAAGTCAAAAACCCTGAGTTTAGAGGAAAATTTGGATATTTGAATTTTAAATCACAACTAATAGCATGAAGAGCAAAAGGCATACTAACTTATTGCAGCAAGTGCATGGTTTTTATACTAGAATAACTGGATCTAGGTGAACTGTAAATTTCAGTTCCCATGATCGAGCTTATTGGGTTTTATCTGTACAGTAATAACTCCATAGCAACTGATTAATACAGTGGGCGGAGTTATTTTGTACACTAATATCAAACAAACCAAATTACCAATACCAAATAAAGCAAATTATAATATAATATACTTACTTGTTTGGTTTATGACGTCATGTCAAGTTGACCATGTGCTCAGAGATTCGATGCGGTAACACTACTAAAAATATTGCTACACTGTTAAAAAAAATAAATAAAATATAATTTTGTCAAGAAAACTGCTGGAATTTTGATTTGGCTCCAAACATACTGGGCCCCGTTGAAAGATTTTATTATTATTTTTTTTTTTAACAAAAAAAAATAGAGAAAAATATGGATTAGTTGGGTTAAATAAAAAGTAAATTAGGGTAATAAAAATTTTATTTTGCCCTCTTTTGTCATTTTGACATTCACCCTACGACCAGTTGGCAGCTTGGTGCGATATTTTCTTTTTTTTGAATTTAATAATTTTTCCTTAGGAATGAAAACTGGATACCTTATCCCACCGTCCTCTACCATGATCATCAGACGATCTTCAGGGTTTTTATCAGCGTGCCTGATGACCATGTTTTTTAGGACTCTGACCTCCTTAGGGGTACCCTTAAATTGCGTAGTGTTTGTTCTACCTTTGACCCCTTCTGTCCTACTATGAGTGCGATTGGATGCAGTATCCTCGTCATCCGAAATTTCAACGATGACATTTGATTTGTTTAACGTCATTATATTCAAACCCCTAGTTACTGAAGTTATTGGGGTTGTAGCTAAGGTGGTTGGCGCGTGTATGAAGAGCCGCTCGATATTTCGCCCAGGCGTTGGAGGCCGATCAATATTCTGACTGGGCGTTGAAGGCCGATCAGAAGTCTCAGGTGTTGACATTTCTGAACACAAGTAAATTAGAATAAGTTAGGTTTAGGAAATGGTTTAATTACCTGATATTGAAAATGTTAATAACCCAAAGAAATTTAATATTGAAAATGATATTGAAAATGTTGATAAAAAACACAAAGAAATTTAATATTTTAGAATTCACTTGTTATTTTAAGCACTTTTGAAGATCAACTAATCAGTGTTTATTATAAGAGATTTATTTATAGAAAAAAGGGTAAACGGTACATTTGAAATTTTAAGACAAATGTGATAAACAAAATTGAAATTATTTATCAGAGCAACTGTTATTGCTAGGCAATAAACAAGTTTTGTGAATCGGTCTAATGATTGTATTAGTTGGAGTTTGTATAGAGACTACACGAATTAAATTGTCTGGGCCTGTATGGGTGCTTATAATTTTTCCTAAGGGCCACCTACCTGGGAGCATATTGTTTTCTTTAATGATGACGATATCCCCAATTTTGAGATTTCGTTCTTCAGATTTCCATTTAGGCCGATTTTGAAGTTGAACATGATATTACTTTGACCACCTTTGCCAAAAATGATGTTTTAGTTGATTCAAAAAATTCCACCTAGAGATTGGATGTGAATTTATGTTGACTGGTCCCTCAGGATATGTATTTATAGAAGTACCTATCAAAAAATGCAATGGAGTAAGTACTTGATCATCATTAGGGTCTTCAGAAAGTCTACACAATGGTCGTGAATTAAGACATCCTTCGATTTGAGCCAATACTGTAGATAATTCTTCAAAGGTCAATGAAGTATTACCAAGTATTCTTTTTAGATGGTATTTTACGGATTTGACTCCAGCTTTCCAGAGTCCACCGAAATGAGGGGCTGACGGAGGATTGAAGTGCCAAGTGATGCCTTTGTTAGCAATTTGTTCAGCGGTATAAAGTTTTGCTGTTTTTATTGCAGCATTTAAATCTTTATCTAAAAGGGTTTTTGCACCAACAAAGTTGGTACCGTTGTCGGAATAAATATCTGTACATAGGCCTCGTCTGCTTATAAATCTTTGAAATGCAGCAAGAAATGCATTGGAACTTAAATCTGATACTGGTTCTAAATGAATTGCCTTTGTAGCCATGCATATAAATAAGCATATATATCTTTTGTATAGACGGTTTCCCCGATGTTTTGACATTTTTATATTAAGCGGTCCTGCAAAGTCTATATCTGTATGTGAAAACGGACGTGAAGGAGTTATGCGACATGCAGGTAGATTACCCATTAATTGGGTATTAGATTTTGGTTTTTGTTTAAAGCATATAACACACTGGTGTATTAAATGTCGTACACTTCTTCTTCCATGTAATAACCAATATTCATTCCGAAGAGCAGATAAGGTTGATTCAACTCCGCCATGAAGAGTTTGATGATGAAAATGGCGTATAATCAATGAGGTAATATGGTTAAAAGATTTGGGCAAAATTATGGGATGTTTTGTAGCATAGAAGAGGTTGGAATTAGAAATTCTTCCACCAACTCGTAGTAGCCCTGTGTGATCGCGAAACGGATTTAACGTGATTAATGTGCTTTTTGAATTTACAGACTTATTGTTTTGAAGGTCTCGTATTTCAGATGAATATTCAGACATTTGAGCTAGTTTCAATATTCGAATTTTCGTTTGTTGAAGCACATCTGAAGTTAAAAAACCAGTTGTGCATTCGGAATGCTTTAGTTTAAGATTGTAATAAAATCTTAAGGAGTAAGATAATGTTCTTATTAGACGGGAAAATGATGAGAATTTAAGAAAGAGATTATCAATAAATTCGGTAGAAAGACAATTTAAAGTAAGTCTTTTTTGTTCTTCAACGACAGAGGTTGCATGAATTTGATTGTTAATAACACATTGAGATTCAGGTTTGTTTAGCCATGATGGTCCATCCCACTATAAGGGTAAATTAGCTAGTGTGGAGGGTTCAATCCCTCGAGAGTTATAATCAGCAGGATTATCTTTAGCTCGAACGTGATTCCAGGCTTCTATAGGTATGGATTCTTGTATACTTGCTATTCGGTTGGCAACGTATGTTTTATATTTTCTGGGGTCACTTTTAACCCAGGATAAGGTAGAATCTGTCCATGCATAAACTGGAACGTTTTTTAGCTCCAAATCAGTTTGGGTTTGAACTATTAACATAGACAGCAGAGCAGCTCTATTGAGCTCTAGACGGGGTAAAGTGACTGGCTTGGTCGGGGCAACCTTGCTTTTAGCGGTAACAAGATTTACATGAATTTCCCCACAATCATCGATAACACGTATATAAACAGCTGCGGAGTATGCATGTATAGAAGCGTCAGAAAATCCATGTAGCTGACAATTGGAATAAGATGAAGTTAGATGTATCCATCTCGGAATTTGAATCTGATTAATATAATATAGCTCAGAGTTGAATTTGTTCCACTCAGTAGCTAAATTTTTGGGTATAGGATCATCCCATGAGCATCCCGATAACCATAACTTTTGCATTAAGATTTTTCCAGTTATGATTATTTGTGATATCCAACCTAAAGGATCAAACAGTTTGGCTATGCAAGATAATATAAATCGTTTTGTTACTGGACCATTATCAGTTTTCGGAGATTTCGGAGTAAGAATATCAGTTGATGGGTACCATTGGATACCTAATGCTTTGATTGACTCATCATCTGAAAACGTTAATGGGAATTTCTTTTCTCTGTCTTCGTGGGGAATATTTTTCAAAAGTTTTTGATCATTTGCAACCCATTTTCTTAAATTAAATCCCGCCGATTTCAACAGGTCGATGAGCTGGGATTGAATTTCTAGTGCTTGTTCTAGAGAGGATGCCCCGGTTATTGCATCATCAACATAAAAATCCTTTACTATGACTGATGATGCTAAGGGATGTGATTTTGCTCCATCTTTGGCTAATTGATGCAAAGATCGGATGGATAAAAAAGGAGATGGCTTGATGCCAAATGTGACAGTATTCAAAACGTAGTCTTTTATTGGTTTTGAAGGGTGATCTCGCCATAAAATTCTTTGATAGTTATGATCATTTTTATTTAAATTAATCATTCTGTACATCTTTTCAATATCTGCGGACATAGCATACCGGTGTTTTCTCCATTTTAAAATGGTTGAAAACAAATTAGATTGTAGTTTTTTACCATTATGAAGCTGGTCGTTAAGGTTTTTGCCATTAGAAGAAATAGCGGAAGCATCAAAAACGATGCGGAGCTTAGTAGTAGTACTGTCCTTAAAGATAGCATGATGCGGTATGTAATAGTGTTGGTACATTTTTTGTAGAAAATTTTATGATCTACAACTTTTGTAAAGACTATTTTACGATAAAATTTACTGTTTCTGAGAAAATTATAAAAAACCGAAATTTGTGACCTTTGACCTTGAATAAAATTTTTTGCACAAAGGGGATCGATGGGGACTTTTGACCCTTTATTTGTATTGACATAAATAAGGTCTGTGCCAATTTTCAGCTCTATGCGAATTATTCCGAAGTTTCGCCTCTTTTACGTCTATTTTGACTGGACTATTACCTGGTTGATAGAAATTGGGATCTGCTAACTGAAGGTTTTGTAAATACGTCAATTTTTGACGGTTGATAATATGCGGTGGTGTGAGATCTGTGATGGTTGGAATTACCATTGCTTGAAGATGGATTTTGTTTATTGCAACATAGCGAGATTGTAGCATGAATGCTACTTTATGCTTAACATGTGTTGCTTTCGAATTATTAACACCTGTTATCTGCAAGGATAACTTATGTTTTTTGAGCTTGAGTTTAGCTGCAGCGGCTGCGGTAATGAAGGAAACTTGAGAACCAGAATCAATGAGTGCTCTCAATGTAAATGTTTCCCCTGATGTAGAATGCGCGTCAACTAGTGCTGTACCTAACAAGGCTTGTCGATTGAAAGAGTTGTAGAGAGATTGTAAAGTTTTTTCAGATGGCTTTACAGTTGAGGATTGCTGTTAGTTAGTGGTGCAGTTAGGCCTTCAGGGCCGTTTGATTTAACAGGATGCATCAAAACATCCTTGTTAAAATTATATTTTTGATGCAAGAGTGAATGATGAAGCTTCCCGCAGTGAAAACAATGTCTTTTACTGATGCACTGTGGTGTAAAGTGTCGATTAGATAAGCAATTGAAGCATAGATGTTTGGATTTGACGAATTGGATTCGTGATTCAATGTCATAGTTTTTGAACTTAGAACATTGATATATATTGTGATCTTGCTTACACACTGTACACAAAGGAGCAGAGTAACTATTGTGAGTATGTAATTGCACTTTTCGTGGTGAGAAAAGATTTTCATGGGGTTTTGAATCAGAAGACCTGGTTGTTAAAATAGATTCAAGTGTTCTAAAACGATATTCTAAGAATGACTTAAACTGCTCGAATGTTGGATTGTGTTTCACGGGATAATTTTTGTGAAATTATGAAAATCAATATAGGATCCCAACCGTTCGTAGATACCCCCATATTTTCTAATTCTGATACACATCCTATCGTGACGTCTAATAAACTTTTTAGGCTTTTGGCAGTTTCAACAGACAAGGAAGATTGATTACACATTAATTTTAACTGTGCTTTAACTAGTGCTCGTGGATTATGATATCTATCGCGAAGTACCTTCCACGCAATTTCATAGTTTGCATCAGAAAGTTTGTAATATTTGACTAAGGTTTCGGCTTCTCCAGAAAGACTTGATTTTAAATATTGTAGTTTTTGTGCGGGTGAAAGTTAATAGTTTTCATGAATTAGAGCAACAAAGAGATCATGAAAAGAAGTCCAAGAATCATATGAACCTGTAAATTTAGGAATAGCTATCTTTGGTAACTGTAAATTACTTGTGGGTATTCCTGAACTTAAGTTGGGATTAAAAGACGTTTTAGTGTGCTGATCATAATTAATTAAATCCTTCAACGTGGCCACATAGTCGAAATATTTTTCTTCTTGCTCGGAATATTGATCTTTAGCAAAGTACTCATATTTATTTAATTCTTCGGTAGATATTTGTGAAGCAGAAATTTCAATTTCACAATGATTCGCAGAATACGATTCCCATAGTTTTTCTACAGCGGATAACCGAGCTTCTGCTAAAGATCTTGTTCGTTTCTGAATGGCTGTTTTTTTGAAATTGACGATAGATTTATTAATAAGGTTGGAAAAAACTGTTTGTTTGTCGATAAGCGCGTTAATAGGCATTTTGTTAAAATATATTGTAAACTTACCTTATAAAACCAATCACACAATCCGGCTCGAATGACCAAAATGTTGGGTGTATTTTAAAAATACAACACACTTATAAGTTGAGAAGGGTTCCGTTTTCAATTGTATGAGCTTAGTTTATTAGGGATGGGTTTAAAATATTAAATAATACCACATTAACACTTTGTATATTTATTTTATTTAAACCAAAAGAAAAATAAATATTAATTCAATAAGTTTGTTATACATATATATATAAATATATATTAAAATTGATTAAATTATAAGTACTTACCTGCTCAACGCGTTCCAACGTTGAGTAAAAAACTAAGAAAAAATATAAATTACTTTATGTTTTATGTTTTTGTCTGATAATTTAATACTGCACTATAAAAGGATTTGAGTCTCAAGTCAAAACCCTGAGATTACATTTTAGGATAATCTCAAGTCAAAACCCAGAGATTATAGTTTATCAGGTCAAAACCCCTGATATTTTTGTTGGAAAAGTTCTTAAGTCAAAGCCCTGAGAACTTAAAGGAAACTCAGGTCAAAACCCTGAGTTTAGAGGCGACAAAGAAATAGAATTTTAAATAATAATATCAGGTCAGAACCCTGATATTATAATTAAGAAAATTCTCAAGTCACAACCCTGAGAATTTAAAGGAAAACTCAAGTCAAAAACCCTGAGTTTAGAGGAAAATTTGGATATTTGAATTTTAAATCACAACTAATAGCATGAAGAGCAAAAGGCATACTAACTTATTGCAGCAAGTGCATGGTTTTTATACTAGAATAACTGGATCTAGGTGAACTGTAAATTTCAGTTCCCATGATCGAGCTTATCAGGTTTTATCTGTACAGTAATAACTCCATAGCAACTGATTAATACAGTGGGAATACAGTATTTGGACCAATACCAAATAAAGCAAATTATAATATAATATACTTACTTGTTTGGTTTATGACGTCATGTCAAGTTGACCATGTGCTCAGAGATTCGATGCGGTAACACTACTAAAAATATTGCTACACTGTTAAAAAAAAAAATAAAATATAATTTTGTCAAGAAAACTGCTGGAATTTTGATTTGGCTCCAAACAAAAATAGTTATAAGATTAGTTTCAATAATTTTTTGTATTCGATTAAGTTTCTTTGGTATGGTTTATTTAATAAGTCCTTATTAGTATTTAAATAGGTTTAAGGTTATTTTGATTCCTTTTAGTTTTGGTTAAATATGGTTATTTTTTTTTCAAATTGTAATTATTTTTGGTTAGTAAGTCAAGGCATTTTTTTTTCATAATTTCTATATAGATTAATTTTTTTGAATTTAATTAAATAAATAATGTTTGAGTAATTCTTTTTTTTTGAGATGTCCTAATCATCCTCTCCTTCCTTTGTTTTGAATTTTCAGGTCAGCCGGCCCAACCGTAAGATGGACGAGCAAAGGGGCTTAACTCCTTTGTCTCGAGTTCTCATTTTTGTTTTTTTTCATTTTGTTTTTTTTTCTCTTTCTGCGGCAAGCAGCATTCGAGCCTTGCGCTCTTTTCTTAGAAATTTCTCCTTTTAGTAGCGAGATTCAGACCAGTGTGTCTGTGGCAAGAACCACCCCTTTAACTCTACCGCTATAGCCAAGGATAACAAGCTCGCTACGACTGCCACACGCAAGACACCTGGTAAAGCGTGCCTACGTTTGGTTCCCAGGGGTATGGACCCCTGCATAAAAACATATGGTCACGTAACAACACCTAATTTTTGAAACCCAAAACTAAGTTAAAATATTACTCATGTTGTAAAACAAAGTATCTAAGATATCAATTAAATCTCTCTTAAGTGAGTGATGAACTTCCAAAACCAATTCAAATTTGAAAAAATTATTCATTTTAATTTGCATTTTAAATCATATTGCAAACTGGTTTGTAGTTGTTAAATTTATGCAAATTTTAACCTCAAGTTGAACGATACACGATAGAAATTGAATAACACTTACATTCTTTTTTGAATCCAATATTGTTATTTTATTCAAATGAATATTGTTCTATAGATTTGGGATATCTTATGTCCTTATTATGGACTAAGAATACTAAAGTTAACTGAAGCCTGGAATCAAGTCTTGCAATAAATAAATAATTTTTATCATATTAAAGAGATATGTAGTTAAAACTTTAGAAGTGTAGCTTGTTCTGTTGTTCTGTTCCTTCGGTTCCATTCCTAGAATGATATTGAATAAAAATTAAATGAAGTAAAACAGCAACTTGTTAAAATAACAACTGAAGTTATGAGTTTTTTATTTCTATTTTCAAGGCTCAAGAAAACATATTACATTGGTTCTGAATGCTATTGTCCTTTAGTATATATACACGAGTAAGTCTGCTAAATAAAATGCAAATTATTCTAAATTTTAATAAAATAAAATTTATGATCAAAATGCATAAAAAAGACAAAAGTAATAAGTTTTCTTTCCAGGTTACAATTTTGATAAAAAAGAAAAAAAAATTATTATTATTATTATTTGTATATAAAATAAAAACTATACAGGTTAGGTTATAATTTAACCAACAATATTTAAAAGTTTACTTCTAGTTAAAATCACTCATAAAATAAAATTCTTGGTTTATCATTTTAATCGCTTAAATTCATCTAAAGTCATCCTCCGAATCTATAAGTTAGCATTAATGTTATATATTCTTTGAGTTTTCTTAGCAAAGCCTGATATTATGTAAAAGGAAGTTGTTATAGTCAATGGCACCATCAGGATATATAAAGTAGTTATATATTTGAAGGAAACAAAACAACTTTTAGGCATTTAAGTTGGCAGAAAAATATAGGTATAAAAACGATGAAATAAAATTTAATAAAAATTTACGACTTAATTTAAGGAGTATTATAGAAATGATAAAATGTTAATGCTGAAATCATTCCAATTGAATATTTATAATCAGTTGGATTGAATAAAATTTCTAATAAATCGATTCCTGTTTTATAAATAGATAAAAGAAAAAACAATAAATATAATCATATTCTATTGGCCTAATCGTTTTGGTAATTTTTTTGTTGACAATCAATTTTTAATACTTAATGATATAAGAAATATTGTCTGGCGCCTTATATTTTATTTGTTGATTTATTTGAATCAAACTCGTTTTATATAAAATTATTTTTATTGATTTTAATTTAACAATATTATTATTTATTTAGTTTGCGTAAATAAATGTTGTAGCAAGGAGATTATAATTCATTAATAAAAAATTTAACAAACTAGGACAGTCTGGTCAAGTTAATAAAACATAACTATTATTACATATCATTTTTCTTAAGAATATAATTATTAAATAATAAACAAAATGAAGTCCTGCATGAGCTTTGGTATGTCAGCTGAGATAAACAGGCGAAATAGTTCAATTATTTTCCAAGCAAAACCCTTGCTGATTTAATGTATCAGATAATCAAACTACAGTGAAGGTCTTTCCATACCTAAAATATTAATATTATTATTGAAAATAATAATAATAAAACATTCATTCTCTTTCATCTTAGTTTTTGTGGTGGAACAATTAGGTGTGCATTTTCTTTAAGTAAACCATAATAAACTACATATATATATATTTATTCATATGCCCATATATGGTGTTTTGGTTACGCGTTTTTCTAAGCGTTTATTTTCGCTTCCAATTGTTTTACTCCCGTGGTTTATAAAATATCGTTTCTTGATCGTACTAAAAGCAGACCTAATAAACTAAAACTTAAATAATAATTAAGTTTATGGACAGAGTTATCATTTCATAATTTGGTAATTTACTCTCAAACTTTTCAGCTATGCAGTTCCCTAGTTGGTACAGTAGGAGCTTAGCACACATACCTTTACCCAAATATACTTTCTGGCGGCTTCAGAGCTCTATTGTATATGAATCAGTTTAGGTTATCCAAAGGTAATATAGGACGCAATAACAATCTACTAATAGTGTATTTTAGTCGAAAATCCGAAAAAACAGCTCTTATTTTGATGATTTTTTTTTCAAAAATTCACTATTTTAATATTATTTGGAATCAGAAACCTTTTGAAGCGGGACGGAATTATTTATATAGCTTAAACAATAATTTTGATATTTTTATAGAGTCACCCAAAACTGTACGACTAAATGCTTAGAATAGAAAGTAGATGAAATTTCATCGACAAAAAGCACAAAAAGTGGGGTCTAACTTTTTCGTTTATGAGTTACAGCTTCTTGAATTTTTCAGACTTCGTTTTAATTCTCAACGCACTTTATCACTTATAACTTTTGAATCTGATAATGAATGTGATAATGAGTAAAAAGAAAATATTTTTTAGAGCTTACAATATTGTTTTATTATTAAAATAGCAAAAGTTGAAAAATAAAAACAAATGACGAAGAAAAAAATTTTTAAGTAGAAAAAGTTGGTAAAAATCCAAGGCATTATATGAGGTTTTTGGCTTTTTTCTTAAACCAACATAAACTAGTATAAGTTAGTATTTTTTTTATTTTTATTTCCGTAAAATATAAACGGTTTCAAATGAAAAATTTGTTTATTTTAATAGCGTTACTGTTTTCCAATAATTGCAATAAAAATTTAATTACATTAGCCTTTCCTGATAATTTGATAAGAATTTTCTACCAATCGATATCAATATTTTCACAACCACGTAAAATAAATGTTTTTGAATACAAGCAGAAGATATTTGAGTTTTGAAGTGGTTTAGTGGAAAAAAAATTAACAAAGTAATATTTTATTAAATATGAAAAAGTTTCTGGTTTATTTTCACAGACAAAAACAAAGGAAATCAATTTTTAATTTATATTTGCCTATTGGAGACTTCATCTTCTTCCGGTGGTGGATGGTTATCGCAGTCATTTCCATTGCAAAAAATACAGGCAGGCAAGCAATACACTTTCATTTTGTTGATATAAGGTCAATTTCTATTGTGCGTATAGCTCCATAACTCATTGTCAGTAAAACCTATAATTCAACCTTAATAAATATCAAAATTATTGGTATTCTACTTTAGATACCCTAATTTTTAGTGTTTCTTCGGACCCCATAAAGAGAAACCATTATATAATTTTACCAAAAATTAATAATAATATTAAAGAAAAATATCAAAATTTGAAAAAATGCAGGCCGGCAAAGTGAGGGCTCGTGTCCTGGTGTACGTGATTCCAGTTCCTTCTGTAATATAAAGAAAAAATTTTTTTTTAATTCTTCAAGAAGGAAGGTGTGGTTATGGGACTACGAAGAGTTTCTTAGAAAAAAAATTTTTTTTCTCAAAATGCCGGCAGTTTGAAGAAAAAAAAGTCGATTTTTCGAATTTCTAAACTAGAATATCCCCTTAAACAACATAAGTAATTCAGTCCTCACTCCAAAAGGTTTTTGATTTCAAATAATATAAAAATAGTAAATTTAAAAAACAAAAAATCATCAAAATCAGAGCTGTTTTTGCTGTTCTTTGTTGTTTTTTGTATTCATTGAATAATTACTGAAACTAGAATTATGATTTTTATAGCTGTACCAGAATGGATCAAGTAGAAAAATTATTTCTGTTTTGCTTTTGTTTATTTGTAATTGAAGTTTTACTTAAGATGTCATTGTAAAGCATAACTAAATATTCTTTTATATTTGATTTCTTTATTTCTTGACAGAATTGTAAAATCGACTCAGCTCAGAATTGTATTCATTGGATTAATCAACAAATTTGATTGGTATAATTACTATGAGTACTGAGCTACAATGTAGCATGTTTGATTTAAACTGAATTGAAATGAATATTTATACCAAAAATAAAAAATATACAACTCAATCTCCTTAATCCACCTACTATCCTTGGTGTGAATTTTTATTCGTATCATTTGAAAAGTAAATATACATATGTTAAGCAAAATACATGAATCATAATTATAATGGAAAGTGATAGCATTCATTGCTTTAAATGAGATAATTTTTAAGCAAATATATGTTTGATATTTATACTTTCTCAAAGTTAGTAGAGTTATCTTATTAAAACAAATAAATTTCAGTTAAATTATGGTTAAAACGTATTTTCTCAATGCCATGTTGTATATATACCTCAGAATAATTCTTTTTAAATCAATAAAATTCAAAGAAAGCAGCTGTAATATTTAATATAAAGTTTATTAGACATTATCAACTTAAAATCTTATTGTAATAAATGACAAATAAATTGAAATTAGATCTTCATTTTTAATATCGTTTAGAGCTAGGGTGCTTTTACATGTTAAGATAGTTTAATTGGTTATTGTATTAGGGCTAAAACCACAAAATACTGCACAAAGATGGATTGAATTAAAAAACCTCTAGAAGTAGACAAAAACTAGTTTTCCAAAAAAAATAACAATGACTCCAAACTTCTTTGTTTGACTATTAAAAAAACTTTAATAATCAATAAGTTTAATTAAATTCAAATCTAAATTTCAATCCGATTATAGATATCCTATTCTACATATTAAGAGCCATAAGAGACTCAGGATAAAATAGTTTAAGCTAATTAAAAGAGATGTTTTTGCAATTAAAAACGCTTCATTACTATTATAATAACATTTTCAATATTTATTATTATTTATTTTGATACCAACTATTGGAATAGAAATGAAGTAAACATAAATACAAACTCATTACACAATTACATCAGCAGAATAGAGTCCTGCATTTAGATGAAATTAAAACCTTACACAAATTCCAAAGTGTATACTTAGTGGAGTTCCTGGAGCATTAAAAACATGCAATCTGCGGATTTCACCAACAGTGAATGAATTTTTTTTTTTGAAGTGGGATTTTGTTCGTTATGCTATAAATTGAAAAGTTTACCAAAAATTTTTTTGTGCATTTGATTTTTTTGGTATTTAGGGGGGGGTGAAAGTCGAAAAAACCGACTTTTTTTTTTTTTGCATATTTGCATAGCTGAACCCTCTAGAAAAATATTCCCAAAAGGATTTTTTGAAATTCAAATAATTTCCCGAGTTACAGCTCGTTTTGTGACGCATTTAGTCCTTATTTCATATTAATCTTTAAAACTTTCAACGCGTTTTTCTCGAAACTACTTTTTTCGAAACGTTGTGCTCGATATCTCAAGTTTTATTTAACTGATTTACATGAAATTTGGCACAAATATTCTTTATATATCAGAGTATGCGGCTATGAAGATTTTTTTATTCAATTTTTTTTTTTTTAATTTCAAAAGGCAAAAAAAAAACGGAGAAAACGTATCTTTTCTTTCAAACCGGCGCCATTTCGTGAAAAACCATTTTTTTCTAAAAAAACTCTTCATAGTCCCTTAACTACACTCTTTTTCTTGAAGAATTATAAAATAATTTTTCTTCATTTTACTGGAAGGACGGGAATCGTGCACACCAGGACACGCCATTTTTTTGGTAAGCCCCCACTTTGCCGAGCTGCAGTTTTTACAATTTTATATTTTTTTTAAATATTATTAATATTTTATACTCTTAAAGTATTTATAAATAACCAGCAAAAAACTGCCACTGCCACTGAAAGTGTTGTATATAAATGGATCAGCGGAGTTATTTATAGTAAAGATATTATTGAAGGCATAGAAAATTTTTGTGATATATCTTTCAATAAAAGTCATCAACACAGTGATTCGACAGATGCTAGAATACAAAGGGACGATATCGATGTAAGAAAAGTGGTGGGTTTCTTGAAGCAACACAGCCCTTTTCCTGATACAGATGTTATTATGTCCATTGCTACTGGAATTACTGGAGACAAATACATAAATTGCTACGATGCTTTTGAAGAAGGTTTGAAAATAATGAAAAAGACAGATGGACAAAATTTACGCGAATTGAAACTATCAAGAAAGGATATAATAAATCCTCTATTAGCAAAAAATAACAAAATTAAAATTTATGACAATGTTATACCTCTTGATCCATTGCTGCTATTTCAACGGATTTGTGTTTTAAAAAAAACCGAAGAACAGCTTAAGAACTATATGAATTATGAACTGGCACCATATCCGTTGGCTCTATTTGAAGATGGCCAAATGCGAAAGACAAAAAAATCAGCTTTTTACGGGTTATTTCCTGAAATTTTAATTAATTTGAAAAGTCTAGAAAACATTCATTACGTTATTGATGGAGGTATGTTATTGCATCGATGCAAATGGCAATTGAATGAAACCTTCGAAATAATATGTGAGAATTTAGTAAGTTATTTAAAGTGTAATTACAATAGTAACATATATGTAGTATTTGATGGATATAAGAAAGACAATATTAAATCAGCCGAACGGAATCGTCGCACATTGAAAAACAAATGTGCCGACATTGAATTCGATCAAAATATGTCTTTAAACATCGCTCAAGATAAATTTTTGTCAAATAATAAAAATAAAAGCCGCCTGATAGAAATGTTAAAAACTAAATTAGCCGACAACAATATCTTTACATGTCAAGCGGAAAGCGATGCAGATAAATTAATTGTTGATACTGCAATTAACTTAGAAACAAAGAATATTGTTATAATTTCAGAAGATATTGACGTTCTGGTTATATTAACTGCATTAGTGGATAAAGATCGGGAAATATATTTTCTAAAGCCATCCAGAGGCAAAGTCCAACAAAAAATATTTTCTTCGAAAAGTTTAGAAACATCGCTACCGAAATGCAAAGAACATATTCTTTTTTTGCATGCCTTCACGGGTTGTGATACTACATCAGCGTTCTTTAATAAAGGGAAAATTAAGTTCGCGAAAAATTTTGAGAAGCGTAATAATTTACACGAATTTGCAAAAGCATTTAAAAATATCAACGAAGACTCCAATAATATATTTCAAGCAGGTGTAGCATGTATTTTAGGTTTATATGGAGCTCCAAAAAAAATTAAAGATTTGAATACGTTGAGGTTCAATTCTTTCATAGAAGCAACAGCTAAAAATACAAGTGTTCTTCTGTCATCTTTACCTCCTACAGCTGATGCAGCATTTGAACACATAAAAAGAGTATACCTGCAAATCCAGATATGGCTAGGAAATGACGTAAAAATAGAAAATTGGGGATGGAAGTATTCCAATAATATGTGGACCCCAATAACAATGAATCAATTACCGGCTCCAGATAATCTATTGAAAATGTTATTCTGTAATTGCAAAAAGGGATGTGGAGTGGCTTGCGGTTGTCGAAAGAGTGGCTTATACTGCAGTGTAGCATGCCGACAATGCAGCGAAAATAGTTGCTCTAATACTTCACCTATTATTCAAATAGATGTAGTTGAAGAAAATCTTTGTTGATACAGAAAAATAAGGAAAATTATTAAATAAACAAATATTATATGAATAGTGCTTTTTTTTATTCCATTTTCCTTAATTTATTTCTTTTTCCCAATTTGTCATCTTCATATACCTTAACTCAATTTTGATACACAAAAATATTGTACACTCTGATTATTGTACTATCTGAATTATTGCATTTATCAAATTTTTGTTTTTAAAACAAAGCCCCAAAATAGGTAAACTTTTTGTATACATTTTTAGCTAAACATTTCATTTTAGTTTCAACATTTCGACTAAATCCGCAGTTTTCATGTTTTTCATACTCTAGGCACTCCTCTAAAGCAAAATAATAAATAAAAAAAAATACATGCTCGAAAATTAATTTTTCATAGATTTTTGTTTAGACGCCCGTATTTTTAGTGTTCTTTCGGACGCCATAAAAAAAAACCAATGAATAATTTTAACCTAAATTTTTTTGCTCGTTATTTATAAATACTTTAAGAATATAAAATATTAATAATATTTAAAAAAAATATAAAATTGTAAAAACTGCAGCTCGGCAAAGTGGGGGCTTACCAAAAAAATGGCGTGTCCTTGTGTGCACGATTCCCGTCCTTCCAGTAAAATGAAGAAAAATTATTTTATAATTCTTCAAGAAAAAGAGTGTAGTTAAGGGACTATGAAGAGTTTTTTTAGAAAAAAATGGTTTTTCACGAAATGGCGCCGGTTTGAAAGAAAAGATACGTTTTCTCCCTGTTTTTTTTTGCCTTTTGAAATTAAAAAAAACAAAATTGAATAAAAAAATCTTCATAGCCGCATACTCTGATATATAAAGAATATTTGTGCCAAATTTCATGTAAATCAGTTAAATAAAACTTGAGATATCGAGCACAACGTTTCGAAAAAAGTAGTTTCGAGAAAAACGCGTTGAAAGTTTTAAAGATTAATATGAAATAAGGACTAAATGCGTCACAAAACGAGCTGCAACTCGGGAAATTATTTGAATTTCAAAAAATCCTTTTGGGAACATTTTTCTAGAGGGTTCAGCTATGCAAATATGCAAAAAAAAAAAAGTCGGTTTTTTCGACTTTCACCCCCCCTAAATACCAAAAAAATCAAATGCACAAAAAAATTTTTGGTAAACTTTTCAATTTATAGCATAACGAACAAAACCCCACTTCAAAAAAAAAAATTCATTCACTGTTGGTGAAATCCGCAGGAAAAAGCTCCAGGAACTCCACTAACTGTTCATGTTACTGATGATGAAGTTATATAAAGTTTTCTACCCCTCTAAAACATTTTAATCTAAATTAAACAGTTTAGCTTAATACAGAGTTTGGTTCATAATTAAATTTGTTCTCTGTATATATTTGTTCAAAAACACAGTTTATAAAAACTGTTGATTCTTTGGTTTTATATAATCATAATACATATGATATTGGGTTGTAATTAAATTTTTTAATAACCTGTTTTACTTTATTGTACTTAAAAGACTTAAAGGTTTATACAAGAATTATTTAAAATTTATTACTTTAAAGTAATAATGCTGAGCTTTGAGAAATTGAATCCTTATGAATAACAAAAAATTCCAATTAACACGAAACGTTTCTTTAGCAAAATATATTAAACTTTAATTTAAAATTATGTTGAAAGTACTTAATGGAGTTTCTAGAACATTGACCGCATATTCAAAACGAACATGCCAGGGCTAAAGTACATTAAAAATAAAGTAGAATTATGAATAAAATTTTAGGAAGAATTTTAATATTAAATGAAATCGAATTTTAAGTATTTAATTAAGAATTAAAAGAAATTATTTATAATCGCTTTTTAAGTAAAAATAACTAAAAATGGTTTTTGTCATAACAATGGAAACCTTTTTTTTTATTTTCAAGAGTAAAATACTTTATACTTGAAGTATAATCGGACATCTCTTAATGTAATTTTAATACAAAACTAAACAAGGAGCAGATGAGTTTTACATATTGAACCGAAATTTTATACAAAATATTTGAAGCACGTACAATAGCAATTTTTAACAAAAGAATACAGATCATCGTTCAATGTAAACCAATAAAAGTAATAAAAAGTTGTAATTCAGTTTAAATAACAAACCATTCAAGCCTTTCCCTATAAAGTCTTATGAATAACACGATACGGCGCTTAGGGGCTTGAAAGTTTTAGGGATATTTATTTGATAGTTTCTATTTGTTAACTAAATAAAAATTTTCAATTAGAAAAAAATGTTAAACACACAGAAATATAAGCACGTTCAAAAATAAATCTTATTTTTACTATCTTTGAAATTTAAAATATATTTTGATACTTTCTATATGTTTTTGATTTTATATATTTTTGATTTGGATTACTGAATAATATCTCAATTTTAAGTCTGCAATTTTCATGGTCCTTGCTCCATGATTTTATTATTACTTTTTTCCACGCTAAAGCATTATAAGCCACAAAAGAATAATCTTGCATTTTCTGGCTTACATTTTATTATTTTGTATTACTCTTTATTACTAATACCATTGCAAACTAATTAAACAAGATTATTAATTTTACTTTCCTTGGAAATTGGAAAGATTGAGCCAATCAGTATATTTTATCCTTCAAACCAATTATGTTAGAAATTTGTTGGTTCAAAATAGAAGTTGTTTTAACACTTTAAACATTTATGTTGAATAAAAAAATCTCAGATTTAAGACATCTTAAAATACTTGAAAATTTTCAAAGCTCAAAAAATTTACTCATTGCTCGCGAAATGGATTTTAAAGATTTCATGGTCTAAGCTATAACTATATAACCCAATATTTTAAATAAAATAACGTTTTTTCATATAACATAGTCAGGTCAAGTATATCTAAAAGCTTTAAAGGGGCCACTATACTTTCACTATAATTTCCAAGTCGTTAAAAGGTTCTCTTATCCCATGTAAGGTAGCGATTTGTGAGTAAAAATTCAAACATGTTCCAAAACTTATTCACAAATCATTCAAACATGGGACGAGGGTGCCAGATTGAATCAGAACTGAGTTTGAATGACAGAAACATAGAAGGTTGTATAAAACTCTTAAGTACAAAAAGAGCTTCTCTGCATTTTACAATTCTCAATCGAAGGCAAGTATAGTTAAAAAAACAATGATATTTAAATGATATCAATACTGAAAAATGCATAACTTTTGCATAACAATTGCATAGTTTTTTTTATAATAATTTATGTCATTGGAGTGTGTGACACCCCAGGGTGCCAAGTAACTGATTTTTTTTGTAGTACTGACATACTGACAGGAACATTTTTTCTATAAATGCAGCTATTTTATTAGTTGTAAATTTATAAATTTTTCTCCTGTGTCTAAAACTTTCAGTATAAAAGTTAAACTTCAGTTATTCAGGCCTTTGACTTCGTAATAATAAACTACGAGATATTACTTCTTTTATAATCCTTTAAATGTATTTGAAGCATAAAATTTTAAAAATAAAAACTACTTCAAAGGTTTTTGATATTTTGTAACCATAGAAAAAGTAATGAGATAGTAAATATTAAAATAATATTCAAAGGACCTGTAATCATGAATTCTTTTTGATCTTTGACTAGTTCAAAAAAAATAATTTTAATAAATGAATAAAAAATAAAGGCTTGAAAATAAAAAAATAATGATGTTTGCTATTTTTGTAGGATGCTATAGACTGAAAAGGATTATAATAAAAATCCGTATAATATTCAACTTACCAGAAAAGTGTTCATTAAAATTTTCTTTTTCACATTTAGAATAAAACAACAGCAAAAATTTTAAGAAATTCATACTTTAATCAAAAATATAAGATATTTTCTGTTTGAAAAATTTTTTAAAATACTTTTTGTAATCCTTTTATTTTGCTTAAAAGTTACTTAAACAATTTTTTTCAAAACATGTTGAATTATATTTGATATTAGGTTTTTCTTTCACTTTTCAGTTAGTGTTACAGCTGAGAAAGCAGAGCTTCGAAACTTTTTTATTGAGTCTGTATCACAAGGCAAAGAAAAGGGATCATTTATTCATAATAATTTAGAAAGGGATCTTCCTAGGTGGGAATCAAATAATAAAATTTTTATAAGCAATTTAAGAAAAACTTCTATTCGCAGGGATGATGTTTTAAAAAATTATCAACCAGTTAAACAAGTTGCTCAGACTGCAAAAATATTATCAGAAAATGATAGAAATAATGAAGAATTTTGCATTGCAAATAGTTGGGCAAAAGATCGGTACGAGAATGGTAATGCTTCCACATTTTGGACTTTAAATGATTTTTGTAATACTGAAGATTCCATAGAATTCCGGTAAGATATTAAAAATATAATTGTTTTAGTGTTTTAATTTTTGAAAACATATTGCTATTAATCCACTTTTACATCAGACGCATTAGAAAAAAAAACTTTGTAATCCTTTTAATGCAATTCACTTCAATTATTTGAGCTATAGGCTAATAATTGATTCAGGTTAATTTTTTTAAATTTCTGTACAATACACATTTGTTTAATTTTAGTAACTCAAAACATCAAAATATCCTTTTTCTTATATTTTTAATTTATTTTATTTATTTCCAGATTGTTTTTTCGTCTTAAAGAAGAAAAAGATACACAAAAACTAGTTTTCTTAAAAAAATTTATTTATGCAACAGTAAAAGGTAATAATAGGCAATTAAATTACATATAATTACAGAAAAAACATATATTTTCCAGAATGTCGTCTTTATTTGAAGCTGTCATCAGGTTCTATTGATTACACATATTTACCCCCTTACTATACTTCTTGCACAGTACACTTTCCGTCATATAATGAGCAATATTTTACTCAACAAACAGGACTATTAATTGAAATGATTCGCTTAAACTCTCCATGTGATATGGGTGGCTATATTAAATTTTGGAAAATGCCAAAATTATGTGGTAAACTTGAAGAATTAAGTGAAACTGAACGAACTTATCATTTTGATACACACAAAGATACATTTTTTCAAATATACAAAAATCCAATGTTTAGTTTAAGTTATAAATCAGTTGATTATTGTTATAATATGTCGTTAACTGAAAGATCTGGATCTTTTTATTTACAACCTATTGAAGATTCAATAGAATGTTTTTTTAAAATTCATTTACCATATGGTAATCAAATTGATATTAATTTAGTGACAAATAATAAAAGTGCAATAAATATTAATGAACAAGATTCAAGTTATAAAATTTTAGATTTAAGACAATTTCAAACACAATTAAAGCCAAGTAATAATAAAAATAATTCAATATGGTTTATTGGTGATATGACTAGCTATGATTATGAAAACTGTAATGGATTATTAGTATGGGTGCATTATTATAAAATTTATAAATGGTTTTATTGCATACACTCAACTGATATAGAAAATAAATTTAAGCTAAGGACGTCTAGTAATAATGTGTCTATTTACATAATACAAGTGCATAATCATTACAACAGTGCAACGAAAGCTAAACCATCTTTTTATTTTTCATATAGTTCAAGAATAGCACCGGATATTGTATCAGAATGTGCCTTCGGCTGGATTGCAGTCAATCAATTTTGTATATCTATTGTTGAAAAATTATTAACATGGTATGATAGTGAACAATATTGTATAAATAATTATGGTCATTTAGCATCTATTCAATCAGAAGAAGATCAAAAAATTATTGATCAGCTTATTCTGTACAGGTATGTTAGTTTTTATTTTGTAATTGTTTTTTACTATGGTATAACATTATCTGTTTATCAATTTGAAATTAAAGTACTATATAATAGTCAGATACAAGGATGAAGCAAGAAATAAATGAAAAAAATTGATTTAAGGCTCTTATAAGTGAAATAGGAAATATTTGTTAGCTTGCAATACTATTCAAATATTGAAAATTTTAAAATGGATACCTAAATAATAACTTTTAGCCAAAAAGATTGTCCTTTTTATTTAAAAAAAACCAAATTCTCAATGAAAAATATAATTTTAGTTATTTAATTCTATTAAATAAATTTTGTTAAGTTATTTAATGTAGTTTATGAAATAATTGGAATGTTACATGAATGAATGAGTTTACTTAGGTTTTTACTCCTTATAGTGCGTTTACAGTGGCCGAATGTACTCGACAAATGTACTAACATTTGCTCCATATTTAAAAAAAGAAGTGTTTATACGGGGCAATAGTACATTACATATTTCATCTTTTGAAAATTTGCTTAACTTTGTTATTGTAGAAAATTCTTTACGTCACATTCACAGCCAAACTTCCACAATAGGCTTGTGTCCACTAAGAAAATACTGGATACATTATAGTTTTTAATGATTAATCATGATATCAAGAAAATAAAAAACGAAATTATTTATAATTAAAATTAGTAATTATTGCTGTATTCAATAAATAAAGATAAGTAAAATATGAATTTAGTCACGTGATCGTAAACACCATTGAGGAAACGTGAAGTCACACCTTGCGAAACGTAAATATTTGCTTTTTCACATGTTTAACCACTTTTTTCGTATTTGTTTGCTATTTGGTACATAAATAAATAATTTTTTTGGTGTTTTTATAGCTGTAATTTTACACTTAAACACTACACAATACTTGTAGTAAGTTTAATTCATTTTAAAATTGAATAGAACAAGAAAATGAACAAACTTGAAAGTAAACTAGATTTAGATTAGCTTACATGAGAAATATACTAGAGATTTCCACTATTTTAGATTTAATAGTCCTGTTCCCGCATAAAGCTTTCGTACATTTATATATATTTTGAAATATAATAACCGAAGTCGCCCTAATATAGTGATCAGATTGAAGAAATTGTATTGTATAGCTCACACTCTGCTTAACTTTACCCGAAACTTTAAATTATTAATCGAAACTATTTTTTTCGAAATTTTTGTCGTGATTTCTTAAGTTCCACTTAACCAATTCATCTGAAATATGTTGTGAGTCTTTTTTATACGTATACGTATTCCTAGATTAATAATTCTTCTTTATTTTTTAGTTTTGATTACTAGGGGGGTTATAATCGTGACAAACTTTGCATTACATTTTTTGAAGACCCTCCATGTCATCAGTCTTTTTGAGTTTTGAATATTTTCATTTTTTTTTTCATGTATTCTTTAAACATTAATAAATATTCTGTAAAATAATGGACATTAATGGATTGCTTCTTTTTTATTTCACCTAAAAAAATACTTAAAATTCATGTCTCTAGACTAGAACATAAGTTTAGTTCCATTAAGTGAAGCCTCAAACAAAAACATTAAAAAATTAAAAAATATGTCTCTATATATTGTATGTTAATGTATGTTTTCCCCGAAAGGCATTCATCACGATTATAAATGAAAAAATTGTAAGAAGAAAATAGCGTCCAAAGGTTTAAACATTTTCTTACGTATATATGTGAGCAAAAATATAATTTAGAATTTTAGTTAAACGTACAATTAGATATCCATTCCTGGGCAATAATAATGTCTTTTGCATTGAAAAAAAATTACTAGCACTACATTTTTTGCAGTTTTCGTGGAATTTGCTTTTAGTTAATATTCTTTACAGCAGATTCTTACATTTCCTTTCATAAAAAATCTCTGAAATCTCATTGCTGGCTTTAAAATTGCATAAAATATTTGCATCAGATAACTTTAGTGTAAAAAATAATGCACATAAAAGATTCATTGCAAGTGTGTGATGAAAATTTTATTAATGAAGTTAATACAACCGAATCTAAATTTCATTACAAACTTGTCAAATTATGCCCTGCTTCCAATTGAAATTATAAAATAAAGGGATAAGAAATTTGGTGTCCTAATTTATCATCTTTTTATTTTAACAAAATTCTAAGAGTTGTTTTTGTAAAATTTGAGTTTCTACCTTAGTATATATTTCGTTAAAATTATTTTTCTTGTTAAAATCATTAAATCTAAAGAACATAATGTAACCAATTTACATTCCTTGGATTATTATCCCATTTCTTTGTTAAGAAATAGAAGATTTTTAACATAATCCAATGAAATAGAAATGGAAGAAAAGAACATATTTGTTCTTGACTCTATTAAAGGTTTTAAAGCTTGCTTTTTAAGAAATAAAATTACAATAGTTTAGGTAAATAATGGACGGTGATTGTATTACAGTTACCAGATTATGTGCCGTGAACATAATTTAGAATTAATTATTAAGGAAATTATTTTTTTATACAATTTATGACTTAACCCATCAGGCAGTATAGGCTCATGTAATTAAAATGGTTTTACTGTACTATTTCAGGATGAAAACTATTAAGTATTCTTTATTGTATATTCATTTTTGCTACGAAATTTCTATCTTTAAACGCCATAAAATATGGACTTCATATTAAGTATTTCAGAACTTTACATGGAGAGGTTGAAGGGGTTAAAAAGTTGGAACTTAATTATGACTTTTTGTTGTTTCCATTGAGCAATATAATTGGTATTCTTTTTTTTTAATTTATTGCTATACGTGCTTAGAATATGAGGTATAAGGGTTTGATTTTACATGTAAAAATCATCACCTCTCTGCTAAGCTTCGTATCAAAATTCTATTTATATATTGGATTCAAACTATATATTTCTTTTAAAAATATTTTTGTCTAATGATTTTCAAAGATGATTTTATTGTAATTTGGACAACTTCTTAAAAAACTTTCTTACCAAATTACTTCCTCTTGAATGAATGATGAATAAATATTCAACCAATTTTAATAATATCTCAATATTTTAAAAATATCTTTAAATACTTTCAAAATTTTTAATGGTTTTTAATATTGAAGTTTTTTAAAAAATTAAATAAAAAATAAATAGTTGGTTGACAAGAAAATAGTAAGGTTTTTATCACCTCTTTTATAAAAGGTAAATTTTTTAATAGCCCATAATATAATCTATATATTAATATGCAGGGTGTTTTTTTATTCTCCCTTTTAAAGGAATTTATACTCAATCGATTTTACTCAAACCAGGTTTATTCGAAAGGTGACGTCGTCGCTAAGATATGTGGATTGAAATAATTATTTCAAAATTCCACATATGTCAGTCGCAAATGAGTGATGTGTGTTGCATGTTTTTTCCAACAAAAAAAGGAAGGGAGAGAGAAAAACTGCTTTGCCTTTATATTGTTGTTGTTTTTCTCTCTCTTCGGCTCTATTCGGTTAACTCGTGGATAAGCTGAGTGTATATTTACGTTTCTGCTTGCCATATATTTGTATTGCATTTTCGGTATTCTTTGCTACTACAAAACATTTCGCTCATACAAACAGAGCAAAACAATATTCAGACAAGAATATATTCCCTTTTTATATTCCTACTATTAGGTTACTCAAAAACCTTCAATTGTTAATAAAATCTTTTCTATTCATCCAATCAAGATCAAATAAATTTTGTTGTGTTGGGAGTGCATGACCATTGATGTTAATACAATTAGTTCAAATATTATTCTTACCGTTAGCTCATAATGTCCAATATCTTTTACAAATTTTCAGTCGTTAATTTAAACTTTTTTTATTTATCCAATCAAATTCAAATAAATTTTGTTGTGTTTGGGGGTGCATAACAATTGATGTTAATACAGTTAGTTCAAATATTAATTCATTAATTATATTTAATAAACTAATTTTAATTTTATATGAGAGAAAAACTTCAGAAAACTGAATGCAGCGAATTACGAATTCTGAATTCAGAAAAAGAAAAAACAATCTCAAGTAGGAATATACTTTAAAAAATTTCTTTTTATATTACTTGTTTTCGATGTATTATTGGATTGTCGAATTTCGAAGGCGATCATAGTGATAATTTAATAGTCTGGCAGATTATCGACGTTTTCTTTCTTATATATAATAGCTCTTAATAAGTGTAAAAAAGAGCAAATAAAAGGATAAAAAAAGAAAACCACTTTATAAAGAAGAAAATACTTTAAAACAAACTTAATTTGTTATTAACTAATTACCCTCAATAAGAAAACTTTGCATAGTTCACAATAGAAGGAACTCTTACAAGACTTAAAGTAATATCAACGTCACTTAGTAAACTACTTCTTTTGTTTTTATTTGGATCTATTTTTCATTATTTAATTCATAAGAATTATTTCTCTTCCTAAGCAAACTTTGGTTACTTTTATACTAAGCAGTAAACGACCTTTATCCATTCAAAAAAAAAAAAAAATCAAATCTAGTAGAATTAACAAAAACAAAAGCAAAGTTTTGTGTTATATATATGTATACAAAGACTTTTTCACCATTTATTCTTTAATTAATTTAAATAGTACTTAAAAACATTTGCATTTATTTCTCAAGCGGAAACAATTACTTGAGTTGGCCTTCTTTTTTCAACATACATAAACTTCATAGTTACTGGAAAATTAGTTTTTAAGACTATTCAAAGACTTATCTGGCTAACTAGCGACATTATGGAGCCGAAAACTCTTAACTTTATTAATTTAAATTTAGTAAATTTAGCAGGCTATCAGCCTCCGAAGAGTACTTAAATAATAATTTAATAAATTTTCTAGATTTTCAAAAGGGAAGACTACTACAAATAACCCTATGATTATCTGGATGATAAAAGGAGTAATACTCATAGATAAATTTTTGTTTTTTTTTTCAGAAATTTTTCTAAATTTGAAATCAATATTTTGTTTATGGATTTTTTTAAATGAAGTAGGAAATAGAAAACAATTTCTAAAGTGATATAAGAATTAGAACTCAATCCCAAAGAAACTTAAGATTGAATTAAATAAAAGTTATTCTGTTAATTACTTCACATGAAATTAATTGCTCGTAGGTTTTGTCCTAATTATGAAGTTTGAAGTTTTTCTTAACTGCTAAGTAAATTACTTTGAGGTATCTACTATATGAATAAATTATTAATGATTAATTTCTGCAGGTATGTCAAATAGAAAATTTATAAGAAGATTATTATTTTCTATTTAAAAAGTTTATCATGCGAGTCTAAAGATATTTCTGTTTTCTAACATTTTACAGGAAATTCAAACTCTCTTACTTTTTATAAAATTCAACTAAAAAACTAAGTTTTATTCTTGTGAAAGTAAATTATTTATTAAATTAAACGTTATTTCTGTTGTTATAAGATAAATCATAATTAATTTATTAAATAGGTTAACTGCTGTTTATTATTTTCCACACAATCGACGAAATGCCTTATATAGTTCTGCTTGCATAAAGTGATCCTGTAAAACTTACGAAGGCCTAGAGCCTATAGGGAATAGTACAAAGAATATATCCTTTCCTTATTTTACTTTTGTATTGATTAATTCTATGACCAAAAGCAAAACCCTGGTAGGATTACCAGTTTTGACATTGCTAAGTTAAGCTTAAGTGAACTTAAGCTATTTTGGAGCTTAAGATTTTAGCTTAGTTAAAAATATTTGCTTTGAAAGTAAAACGTATGAAATAATATAAAAATAAAACACACACTTAAGTAAACATATTTATGAGCTTAGATAAAAAAAAGTTTTTACATTTTATGATTTTGAATAAGTTTAAACTAATTAAAAGAATAGATGCTACGAAGATCAAAGCAAACGTTTACAACATCTATCTTTATATTGAATCTGTCAAAAAAGTCATTGAATCCTATATATGTCAAGGACTCCATGAGCTATTTACTTATGTATTTAAGATCTACAAAACCATTTTAATTGTCAAATATCCCTGACGTTTTTCTTAGTTTGTATTTTTCTGCAAAGGTACAAGAAACAATATCATTGCCTTTTTTTAAAAGATTGTTATTTTTTATTTGAATTCATTCTCTTGGCAAAAACTAAGGAGCCATAAAGCCTTAGAGACCTATTACAAAAACTCCAAATTTTGGCATGACTAGCACAATATCATGTGTGTAGAATATTTTTAAGTATAAAGTTTGCATGTTATGGCTGATATTATTTCTTTCACGTGCCCAAGTTAAATACCTGGAAACAGAATAAACATGCAAATAAGTTATAAGTGGAGAAATCATTTGCAGGTGATTTAATATCACCCGGAGCTAAAATTTTATTTTGAAAGCAAAATAATGCTTGACAAACGATTTCAGAATATAAAAACTATATTAAAATGTTGTTTTTTTTTTTTTTTGAAAATCCTTTGGTTATATAGATAGGTTTTTCAATTTTTAAAACTTTATACAATACCTAGAACGCTTTTTACGAGAATCCAATATGAATTTTAACAGCTAATACAACAACAAAGAGCTCATTTTACAGCCGATTTAGAGAGGTCAAAGACAATATACGTTGAACACTTGTGAAAAAATAATTTTCATTGTTTTTCATTAATATAAAACGGATAATGGAGTTCAAATTAATTTGTTATTAAACTAAGATATATTTTTTAGTAATAATCTTTAGAAATGTTTTCAAATTGGACATTGAAATGACAACAATCGATTTTTACTCAGGAATTTGAAAAAAAATTATTGAAAATACTCAGTTTTTTGTTTTATTCGCAGAATGATAACAAAAGTTTCGTTGATCCTGTTGATGTCAAAGAAAAATCCATATTACGATATCCGAATATTGTTTGCGGATATGTGGTTGCAGTGATGTAGCAAAACTGTAAAGACAGAGCGATTTAAGGATTTTGGATGTATATTTTTTGTGAGCTTAGCTCATTGTGTTAAAAATATTTTACAAGAAATTTTTTCCAAAAAAAAAACTTGTGTTGTGTTGACTTGTGTGGAGACATTCATGATGCTGTAATGACATTCTTTTTCAACTAAATCCTTTTCTTACAGATTAAAGTATTTAAGGATAGAATTAATAATAACTTTTACTTGGTACAAAAAACTTTAAAGAATTTTTGTTCATATTATGTCATATTCTTTATTTCTTTTAAAATAGAGTAAAACATCTTTTAAAAGACAAACAAACTTACTCATTTGTGGATAAAAAAAGGATTTGTTTTCCTCTTTAGTCTCTTGATTTAATCTTTTGAACGATCCAATAAATATATCATTTAAAATCACATCAGTAATCAGTAATTTAACACACTTTTTATTTATATGGAGGCTTGAATATAACCTCAATATGTGACTGTCATGTTTTTGGATGTATCCTTTTCCCTGGTATTTTTCCAGGGCATAAAATTCTATTTTACTATTTTTAAGCGGTATCAAGACATCAATTTGCTCCTATCTTGTCAAATATCTGACATGATTTCAGCTTACTGTTTTTTTTTAAATTTTCTTCAGCAACTGTTTTATCAAGATGAACATAGTATTCAGCATTACTCACATAAAGAAAGTAAAATTGTATTTCGCAAATTTTTGTTTTTGATAAAAAAAAATTTTAACCTATGTCAAGGATTTATTGAGTTTGAACGGCAAACAACTTCGTATGGCAAAAATTTTGCTGCATCTCGTTTGATGTGCTACCAATCCATAGTAATGAAGATTTAAGGAATTAAGCTTTAGATTGTGGAAAGAATGCGTACTACTTCAGACTATTTTTAGTCCAAAAGTTAGGCTTTGTTGGACAAATAGTTTTCATTTCATTCCTTATAATTTCATAAAATTTCGGCATTTATATAATATATATATTAATAAAAGTAAAGTTAAAAGTAATAAAGGCAAGCGTCAATTAAAAACTTAGGATAAAATTAAGTTTTGTTATTAAATTTGAATTTCCTACTAAAAATATCATACACGAAAAATAAAAGGGAAAAGCTTCATTCTTTCTTAAAGCATGTAATAATAAAATTTTACTTTAAAGTCTAATTAAAAATCAACACAAAGTTAGATTGAACAAAGTTACAATTTAAAATAAACGTGATTATATTTGTTAATTAAATTTTTATTTTTATTTTATTAAAATAGTTTTCTTGCAAACCATGAATGTTATCTCAAAATATTAGAAACTAGCAACTGACCCAGCAAACGTTGTTTTGCTAAACTTACTGTCAGTGGGTGAGGATGTGGTATATATGGGTGAAAGAGGCATGAAGTGCTGGGAACGATGGTGGAATATAAAAAATATAGTCCAAGATAGTCATAGTTCATACTTTAAAGCGTCTGGCAAGGCGTTTTTGCTGTTTTTTCGCACTTTTTTTACACTTTAAGGTGTTTGGCTGACCTTTTGGCCCACGGGAAGTCAAATAATTAATATTTAAACTAACTAAATCTTGTTGTGAGCTTCTTTTTTTTAGTAGTTCCTTTTTCTTCTTTTAGTCTGAAAATTCTTTCTTTTTTATTTCTTCAAAATTAATTCAACTGTTAAATTATATTGCAAGCAAATTCATTCAAGTATAATATCAATGCTTTAGCGAAATTCTTGTTAATATTTTAAAGATAATCTGAAAAGCGGTAAATGTAATTTATATAATTTTTTTATTTAATTAATTTTGACATTCAACTTTATAAAAAACAAAAATATTATGCCAAAAAATATAATAATCGAAGAAACACTCACCTGTCAAATTGAGACAAAAAGAAGTCAGGTTATGTGTTAAACACTATATTTTAATTAAATTAAGGAAAAGTAATTAAAGTTTTTAATATTTATTTCAAAATAAATTTTGTGGTAAATTTTCATTTAAATCTGTGCAGTAGTTTTGATGTCCATTGGCTTCAAACACAAAACCGTTGAGTTTTGTATATAGATTATTACTTGCTCTTTTTTGATTTGTGATTATTTTGAGAATTTCAGCCCCATTTATTAAAAAAACAAAAACATATTATAATTTTTCATTAAATTTATGACTTTTCTCCAATTTTATCAAATTTACTATTATATTTTCACGCTTAGTTAGTGTCCTTGTCTTCAAATTTTATACGTTTATATTAATTTCTCACTATGTTTTCATGGCAATTTATGCGGAAAGAAATTGTTTATAACGTGAAAAAGTTCCGACAGGTTCTTTCTTTCTCACAGTAACTTAAAATCGCTTGTGTGAAAAACTACGCGAAAACTTCTCATTCTTAAATTTTATTCTAACGAATAGAACAGAATCTCACCCCTCGGATTGAAAATCTTTCATGATATCAGATAAGTAAAAAATATTTCAAAAATCTAATTTTATTTATTAATACGCAAATAACAGTTAAAATTAAATAATTAATAGTTGAAAAGAAAATAAGTCGGTTTTAATTTCATCCTTTTACGGAATCAAATATTAATTTTTTATCATTTTAGTATTGATTTTAGGATTCTTACTAGAAACTTTGAAAATCTTCTAATCCATTCCATAGTATTATTTTAAATTCCTTTTTATAATTAACTTGTCATCAAAAGTCTTAAGATTAATGACTAAGTCGGTTTCAGTTTTTTAGTTTAATAAATTTTTGTACAAACTATTAACGTCGTAATTATACAAAAAAATATCTCCAAAATATTTCCTTATACCCATTCTCCATACAAAACTTCCATCGTTGTATTGTTATAATGAGTATAAGCTTCGGTGGAGAGTGGGTATTAGATAGATAATAAATCATTTAATTAGTTACAATTTATTTTCATTATTTAAAAAAAATTTAAAAGCTTTCAACCTAAGATGATAAAACGATTTGTTAAATACTAGGTTTATTTATCTTCATTTAGTATCAGGACAATCAAAATAAAAACATAATATTTAAAAAGAAATTTTAAAAATGTTAATTAATTAGCAGATGTTCATGTTTAATTAATTATATAAAAGATTTTGATGAAAAAGTGTTAAATCAAGACGACAGGAATTTGTATTCAAACACATATTATCTTCAATCACAAAAAAAAAAAAAAAAAACAAATATAAACAAAACGTTTTGCTATATACCAAATTTACTAACTAAACATAATTCTTAATATATTTTAAGTCCTGGTTATATTGATGACGCTGCATATTGGATAGGAGGATCTGATAAAAATTTTGAAGGCGACTTTCATTGGAGTGACAGTCTTCCATTTTTATATTCAAGTATATAAAAAAAAAAAAATTATTTTAATTAATAACTAAAATTAATAAAATTAAAAATTTAGACTGGTTTACCGGTTGGCCACAATATAGCTACTACAATAAACAACCGAATGATGATGGCTTAAGTAGCCAGGATTGTATTGAAATTCGACGATATTTTCGTCCACCACCAAATATTCAACAGACTAAAATTAATTTACTTGATTCCTTTATGTGGAATGATAGAGATTGTGAAGCTAAAAATTTTTTTTTATGTGAGCGTCCAATTTTTGATCGTAAGTATTGTAAATATTAAAAATATTAACTTAAATTTAATTATTTCATTTTCAGGACCATCAAATCAAGATTGGCAAAATGATTGTAATAAAACTCTATCTTTGACTAAAGAACAGCCAAAAATGTCATTATGGAGCCCTTTGTTTCCACGTCAATATCCTGATAATACAAATTGTTTTACGACAATAACAGCACCAAATGGATACCGAATTGTTCTTGAATTTGAAGAGCTTGTAATTGAAAGTGAACTAGGGTACCACAAAAATAATTAAAAGAAATTTTTATAAATAAAAACATAATTTTATTTACAGGTGTAGTTATGATTATTTAGAAATAACTGAACCAAGCTCTACCCAAACTGATTTCAACTCTAACGAAACTAACAACAATAAAAAAGACTTTTTATTTGATACTTTTTTTTCTGCAAACTATAAACACTTATTAGGAATTTATTCAAATTTATATCAACCACGTTCAAATTTACTTATCCTAACACCAGACTATCCTCGAGGTAATCCATTATCGCATACAATAAAACTCCGGGAAAACATTCCACGCAGAATATGTGGTGATTGGAGCTCAAAATTGAAACTTCTACGATATGTTTCAAATGGATCCTATTTGGGTGTTCATTTTGTTTCTGATTATTCTCATCATTTTGGAGGATATAAGGCAAAAGCTTATATGGAAAACAGTAAGTAGAAAATTGTTTGCTCTGTTGAGTATCTATATATTTTGTTTTATTTTTTTGTTGTTATACAGATTGGAGGAAAACTTTAGAATATTTGGAATATTTTTTTTTATCTATCGATATCGAAAGTCTTTGATATAAAAACTCTTTCAATTTAAAGCAATTTATAAATTTACATAAATGAACACATGTAAATGAATACATGCTTTGATTTTTTTCATATCAGTATTTCATTAAAATATATTCAAAAAATTTTTATAAATAGTCCTTCAAAATCTACTTTTGAAAAAGAGAGTAAGAATTTAATGCACTTGTCTACTTAAATGAGTTTTCGTAGCATAATATTTTCTTTAGTTCTATAAGGGCTCTCAACTATAGTTATTCTCACATATATCTACTATTCCTTTTTTGACGTCACCTGACGCAACTTTTTGTGAACTTTTTTTAAATTTCTCTAGAAATTGCACGTTTGATTTTATATATTTTGTCAGCGAAAAAATTAATTTTTATATCAAATTTTATTGATGTTAAGCTGTTGAGGTTTTTATTTTTTATCTTATAGTTATAAAATTGATGATATATGATTGTGCTATTAACCTTAATAAATATTACTTTTTTCTTTCAGTTCATTATTTGTGTGAAGCTTTATTAATTTTATTTTGTTTTTCACATTTTAGACAAATCTTTCCCTTACTTTTAATATTTATGTTCTAGTAAAATAAAATAGTTGATCACATAATAAAATGCAATTTTTCCGCCAAGTAAAAGTAGGAGTGGGTTGAGTATTTGACAACAATTTCGTAACGACATTATACTGTCATCGTCATCCTTTAAGGAACAAAACTAGTTAAAAACCTCTAAAAAAATTTTTGTAAGGTTTTAAAAAAAAAATTATTGCACCAAATGTCTTAAAATTTGGCAGATATATTTTTGCATAAACAAGAAATACAAAGTAATTTTTTGAAATAAAAATATTCGTTTATCAGCAAGTTATCCACCATCTCCTGAGTCTTCAAGAAAAAAGTTTGCCCACTTCTGCAGGAGTTCTGGCCTTCAGAGCGCCTGAAATCAAAAAGAAACCCAAAAAGATCGTCAAACTGGAAAGTATTGCTTATTCAATGATCTACAATTCTAAAAAAAAATAAAATGCAACAAAATTGCGAATTGCCTGGAAAAAATATATTTTTGCATCATAAAACTGAAATGTCATTTTGTGGATAAATAAGTACAAAATATGCCGAAATAAGAATCAAATGGATTGGATAATTTTCTATCGAGTATGCACCAAATTTGAGAAATGTAGTCTTGGGATAATGCCTTTAAAATATTGAGGACGGCGTGTACCACCGGTGACTATTTGAGATTTTCATTTGAAATTTTGATATGTTTGCTTTAAAGGTACAAAATATCAAAAAATGCAAAAAATAAAGAAAACAAAATCAATATATTAAAAATTTCGCTAGATGAGTGAAAAAAAAGAAGGGAATGGGTTAATTTTTGAGAATATTTTTACTAAAAAAGTACATAATTAAAGTAAATAAATAATTTTTAATAATACAATACTCAGTCATAGTAGTTGACTAAAGAAAAATGTTAAAAGTTGTAGCCCTCATTAGGTTACACTAAAATTTTCTGTTTGTAGTAGTAAAAGTAGAAATTTAGTTTAATTTAAATAGTTATAATCAAAACTAGGGCTGTAAATTACAGTACGCTTTTGAGAAATTTTCTTTTGGCTGTCAAATTCATAGTACAGAGGGTCTGTAGGGATTGTCTTATTTTAACAAAGTTCAACACATATTTTTTTGTTCAATTTTTTAGAGTACTTTATATGTTCATATAAATTTCTAAATTCTTATTTATTTTTAATTCTACACTTTACTAGCTTTTTGGTTTAATGGTAAGTTTCAAAAACAAACTATTTTCCTTTTCCAAAAATTATAAGCCTAATTATGCAATTTTCCGTACTATATATTTATTTTTAAAATTGAATTTCTTAGAAAAGTTTATTTTTTATAGTTTCAAAGATCGATTTTTCTTAATTAAGCATGAATATTAAAGAATTCTTTGTTAGCGTCCTTTTTTTACTTTCTAACTTCAATACTTCATTAAAACTTTGACTTTATGCTAATTGAATAAGAATTTTAATTTTTTTTTATTTTCAAATTGTCAGCAAAAACAACAAATGCTTTTTTAAAATAATATTTCGACATATTTCAAGGAAATTCTGAAGTTTAAATAAAGTACCAACGTGTTAATGATATATAAATTCTCAAGAAAAAAAATAATCTCCTACTTCCTTGACAGCCTTTTAAATTATTCTTTTATTTAGGTTGAATAAATAGAATATTATACATTTGTGGCTTCAACGTGGCAGTCATACTTTGGTAATGAAATAACATATTGAAATTTAAAAAATTGCATACGATTTATATTGTGAACAAAACATGACAGGCATAAAAAATTCATTAATAGAGTTTTGTGCTTTATTTTTTTTTTTTTACTTTTGTTGTATTATTCTTAAGCTTTGCTATGTTTGATTTATAGCTTAACTTTTGGCGTGACGTTTATTTAATTTGAAAATACCTTTTGGGAAATTTTGAAAGTTTTTCTGAAAGAAGGTCAGCTAACAAAATTATGTACAATATTAAACAAAAATAATTAATTTATTATTAATTAAGCATGTTTTGTATTTTCTTAGTACAAAATGTTGCTTAATGTAAAATATATGAAAATCGGGTTCTAATGAGTTTTCTTTTCAGTTATTCGAAAAGTTTACAAATTGAAACTTACATGGCCGAATCTTTCAGTAAATCTTTTTATATTAATGCGTCAGCAAAAAATTAAAGACCATAAAGTTTTTACATCATAATTATCATTTTAAAGGTTTATCAGAATGTTCAGATGAAAGACTAAAAGCTTACAATGGTTCTTGTTACCTTTTTGTGTCTTATCCAGAAATCGATTGGTGGACTGCTCAGCAAGTATGTAAAAGTATTGGAGCAAAATTATCTTCGATTACATCTCCTGATGAGTATAGGTAAATCCATTTTCTTATTATATAAATTCAAAATAAATCCTTCTCTGTCTAAGATTTATTACAAGTAGCATACGTAACCAAATTGATTATGCCCCACAGTTAATATATTGGTTAGGAGGAGAGTTTTCAAAAGAACAAAACTTTGAATGGACTGATGGCTTACCAATGACTTTCCAGGTGGAATTTATTTTGATTAATTGTTGTTTTTGTTATCAAAGCCTATATTTGTTTAAATTGTATTTAATGTAGGGTTGGCTACCTGGGGAAGATCAGGTTAATTATTCAATAAAAGACTCAATTTGTATGGGCTTACGTTGGAAAATATCTCCTACACCAATGTTACCCTCAGGACTTTATTGGGCATCAGAAAAATGTAAACAGGTTGGTGGTTATATTTGTAAAAGATCAAAAGTATTTTCAAAAAACTTCAAAGTTAAAAACGAAACATTGAGAGGGGTTGAAGGTCGTCTTAAGTCAACAGGTAAATAACAGAAGCAAATAAAATATTTAAAAAATATAAAATAATTATGTTCAGGTTATCCAAACACTTATCCTCCGAATATTGATTATTGGATACATGTGATAGCACCAGAAAGACATCGCATTATTCTTCAGTTTCAAAAAATAAACTTAGAAGCACAAGATGAATGCCTTTACGATTATGTAAGCATTCAAAATTTTGATACAATTTCAAAAATATCCCTTGAGCCAGCGAATAAAATTATTACACCAGAATATCTTATGGTTAAGGATAATTATGATACTGTTCATAATTTTAAAGAAAAAACAAAGCTCTTACGTGGAAATCGGAGTATACAAAAAGCTAGGGTCCATAGAACACTACAAAAGACGAAAAATTTTATAAACAATATACCAAAGTTTTTATCATTTCGTAAAAGTTTTAATAAAATTCAAACTAAACGGAAACGTAATGCTGAATTGATATCTTCAGTAAACTCAAATTTAAAGCAGCACAGTGGAAATTTTAATACATCCTTTGATTTGAATAATGCTCAAACTTTTCTTCCTTATGTAAGATGGTGTGGTTCACATGACACAAATATGTCGAAATTTGATTTTGTTTCCTCATCTAATGAAATCATACTTAATTTTCACAGTGATTATTCAAATACAGGATTTGGTTTTGCAGCAACATGGAATGGTATTGATATTTCTGGGTGTCCTTTTCAAACTTTGACAGGTCTTGAAGGGATTATATCAAGTCCTAATTATCCACATTTCTTAATTAATGACTTAGATTGTACATATGTTATTCAAGCATCATATGGCCGAAAAGTTTGGCTTGAAATATTAGAATTTAATATGATTGAAGAATCTTCCTTAACAATTGATCTTGGTGAGGGAAAATTTCATCCATTTATTAATAACGAGCATATAAATGAAGGAACTTTTATTAGCTATGGATCACAAATTAAAATTCATCTATTAACTGGTCAAAAACCTAGAGGAAAAGGATTTTCAATTAAATATCGAATGGGTGAGTTAATAAATAAAATATTTGAATTTTATTAATTAAAAGAGGTTTTTTGTTTTTAAACAGTTGCATCTGTTTTAATGGAAAAATCAATTCAATTATCATTAAATACAAAAGGATATTTGTATAATTTGAACTACCCTCAATTAATGCCAGAGGATGTTAATTATGTTCAACATTTTATAGCACCGCTGGGTAATATAATCTTGTTAGAACTATACGGAGTCGAATTTAGTCAAAATGGATGTTCAAAAAGTGCTTTACTAGAGGTTAGTATCTTACTTAATGTTAAATTTATGGGATAAAATGTGCATTCATTGAACGCCAATGGCTGTTTAAATATAAATAACATTTTCAATTGTATTTAAGTACATATTGTTCGATTGTATGAAAAAATACATAGCAAAATATTTTGCTATATTGAAATCTGCTTTTTAGCTGTTAACTAAGCTTATGATTTTAGTTTAGTCTGCTCATTTTAAGACTTATTTGAATTACATTTTTAAAAGGCAATTAATAAAAACTTTTAAAAGGAGAAATATAACATCGTGTGGGGTTTCCATATTTTTATTTATTTATTAATTAAAAGGCCTATCTAATTTTCATTAGGTAGCAAAAATTCAATTTTTTTAACCGATTTTTGTTTTTCCTAAAATGCTATGCAATTACTAAATTACACATTTTTTCGTTTTTTATTTTAGACTTTTATTTAACTTGCCTATTTTTCTGTAGAGGATTGTAGTCGATTTTTGAGGTATTTGTCGGTGGGCTATTTGCTTTAAATTTCGGGAGAGTAAATTGTCGAAAAATTAGCCCATACCTAGATCAAGTCATGAGTGTAGTGGAATCTTACGACTAAAATATAAACTAGTTTGGAATAAACTGTTAAGATTTGAATTTAAAATATGTAAACTACTGCGGTGATATTGCAAAGTCGTTTACAAATTATTGTTGAGCAATCAACCGGTTATAATTTCTAGTAACACATGCAAGGGATCTTCATGAGAAAATTTAAAAATATTTTGCATTTTGCTATTTTATTTTATTTTAGTGTAAAATAATAACAATAAAGGATAAATTAAATAAGAAGGATGAAATAAAAAATAAATCAATAAAACTTTTACAAGCGAATTTTGAGTGATTTTCTGGACACAATAATAAATATTTTTACCATCCATTTTTTTACTTGTTATTTATTAATATTTTAATAGTATAAAGTATAAAAAGTATAAAGTATAAAAGATTTTTTCAATTCTTCAAGAAAAAGGATGTAGTTATAGCAGCACTAGGAGTTTTTTTAAGAAAATTTTTTTCATCAAAACGTTTTTACCTTGTTTTTTCGCCTTTCGGTATTTTTTGAAATAAAAAAAACTCTTTGTAGTTCGATGCTATAATATATAAAGAAGCCTTGTGCCAAATTTCAAGTAAATTGGTTAAGGAAAACTTGAGATATCATGAACACCATTTAGAAAAATTTAGTTTCGAGAAAAACGTGTTTAAAGTGTGAGGTTAAGTTTCGTGAGGTGTTCCTCGGGCTACCAACCTGTTTAGTCGATGCGTCACAAAATGAGCTGTAACTCCGAAAATTATTTAAATTTCGAAAAGTGATCTTAAAAAAACTTTCCCAAAGAATTAAGCGGGGTATTCACTATACTTATTCTGAATCAATGATTCGGCTCTTAGTTCCCATTTAAAGTATATATATATGGAAAGCACGAATAAGAGAGAAAATATCCAACATGTTGAGTATTTTACTCACAAATGATTCAGCCATAAACTTTATATGGGATGAGAGAGCCGAATCATTGATTCACAGATATAGTGAATACCCCGCTTTAAACATGAAAATGTGCAACAATTGATTTTTTAGAATTTCTAAGTCAGAATACCTCCTTAAGACATTTGTTTGCCTCAAATCTGACATAAGTGATGGTGACATATATGAGTATAATTACATTAAATACAATTTTAATGAAATTAGACAGTTAGATTTTTCTTATTTATTTTTTGTTATAAAAAACAAAACGTTATTGAATTCACTCAAGTAGTTTTATGTGAAACTCTCCATTTTTAGAGCTCTAATAAGTTCTCTCATACTCTTAAGGTGGGCACCCACTTCGTGCGTATATCTCAGCGGGTAACTTTTATGACGTCATAGACTCATGCTAAAGTTCCCCCTCATATATGGATATTTCAGCGTGAATTTCATTTGAACGTCATTTTGACGTCAAAAAAGTTACCCGCTGAGATATACGCACTGAGTGGATACCCACCTTTAGAGTTAGTGAATTGCAAACATAAGAGTATAAGCCCAGCGGTTAAAATTCGCTCTTGACCTGAAATTGGAAACCATGATTCCAGCCATAAGGCCGTGTCCATACTCGCGGCTGGTTGCTGGCTGGTACTTGTTGCCAACATTTTAATGTCACGAACTTGTAGCGGGGCTAGTTTGTAAACATTAATTTGTGTATAGCAACCTATTAAATGATTCACAGATATAGTGAATACCCCGCTTTAAACATGAAAATGTGCAACAATTGATTTTTTAGAATTTCTAAGTCAGAATACCTCCTTAAGACATTTGTTTGCCTCAAATCTGACATAAGTGATGGTGACATATATGAGTATAATTACATTAAATACAATTTTAATGAAATTAGACAGTTAGATTTTTCTTATTTATTTTTTGTTATAAAAAACAAAACGTTATTGAATTCACTCAAGTAGTTTTATGTGAAACTCTCCATTTTTAGAGCTCTAATAAGTTCTCTCATACTCTTAAGGTGGGCACCCACTTCGTGCGTATATCTCAGCGGGTAACTTTTATGACGTCATAGACTCATGCTAAAGTTCCCCCTCATATATGGATATTTCAGCGTGAATTTCATTTGAACGTCATTTTGACGTCAAAAAAGTTACCCGCTGAGATATACGCACTGAGTGGATACCCACCTTTAGAGTTAGTGAATTGCAAACATAAGAGTATAAGCCCAGCGGTTAAAATTCGCTCTTGACCTGAAATTGGAAACCATGATTCCAGCCATAAGGCCGTGTCCATACTCGCGGCTGGTTGCTGGCTGGTACTTGTTGCCAACATTTTAATGTCACGAACTTGTAGCGGGGCTAGTTTGTAAACATTAATTTGTGTATAGCAACCTATTAAATGTCAATTCATTTCTCAATAGAAAGAAAGGGAGGGATGACAGCTCTTTTATTATTTTTATTTTTCAATTTAATTAATAAATAATTCGATTTGGACTAAAATTATTTTTGATATGTAATGATTTTTGTATTCATAGTTCAATAATAATTACTATATAAACTGAAAACTTGTAGTTATTAACACCGGAAGCAAAAACTTTTGACTTAAACTACGGTTAATACTTAAATAAATTTGAAAATTATCCCAAATTGTTTTATATTCTCAAAAATGCAATTTCACCTTGAAAGAATTATATTTTACATAAAGGTTGCATAGTTTTTGTATGTATAATATCCTAAGGAAACGTTTATGGTAGGTTTTGCAGTGAATTTACCACAAAAGCGACTAAGTCGCTAAGTGCTAAGTCTTAGCTTGCTATCATCGATGAAAATTAACATTGCGACAGGATTGCAAAAGCAATGTCTAAAGCGCTCGAGTTCAAATGCTTTTATATAGGAGCTTTTTTGTTTTCTTTAGCTATATATATGTATACACTGCGTTATACATGATTATGTATAACTGTGTGATATATCCGTTTTTTCTTTAATGATAACCTGAAATTGAATAACTTATGAAAAATATATATAAAAAGGGAAAAAAAATTAAACACAATTAATCAAAAAAACATTTTATTAATTGAAAACTATTAGATATATATAAATATAATCACAATAACTTAGTAATAATTGTATATATCCATTCCTGAAAAGAAAAAGTTTCACTGACAGTAGGAAAGACTAGGACAAAAAGTAAACAAAATTTCACAATTACATGTTTTATTTCTTTCAATTTCTTATGTTTAATATACAAAAAACTATTACTTTTAATATTACACACTTATTATCATAAAAATTTAATTCTACACTTATTATAAAACGCTAAATGTCAACTAAAGATGACATATACGTGAAGGCGAGTGAATACTTACCTATGTATTAGTTTGATAGGCATGTAGTGCCTATACGTGCATAGAATAAAATGAACTTATAAAATTTTGAACTTTTTTATATCGCTTGCACTTATGCCTTCTCAAAACCAGGCATCTGGTTTTAAGAGTAAATTAACCGCTGGGAGACTTTTATAAAAAATTTTTAATTTGGATTATCTGATAGAGAAATATATATTTATCTAATTTCTTATACTAAAATCTTTATTCAGGTATACGATAACTATGCTGATACAAATGGCTCTCTTTGGCATTTGTGTAAGTATATGGACGAAATTACACCATCCACCAATCATAAAAATGAATCCAGCAGAAATTACATATTGCATGCTCCAATTTATGTTACATCATTTCTTAATACATTACACGTAAGGCAGAAGACTAAGCAAAGTCGAGGAGCACTTCTTAATGCAACTATACGAATACAACAAGGTAAATATTAGTGATTTTTAAAAATTAAATTTAATTGAATGAAAAATCTAATTCTATAGACTCAAACTATAAAACGAAATTAGCATCTGGAGATGACTTTGTTGAATCTTGTACACCAAATCCTTGTCAATTTAATGGTAAATGTATTACAGGAATACAATTTAATCGATGTGAATGTGTTGGTCATTATACTGGAAGGTAAAAGGCTGTAAAAAAAATTTGAAGTCTCATTGAAAAATTAATATTAATAGGTTTTGTGGTTTAACAGTTTGTGAACTAGAACCATGTTTATTTGGAATTTGTGAACTTACAACAGATAGCTTTGAGGTATATAGTTATACAGCTTGGTATCATTGATATTTGTAATTGATGCTAATTAGTTTGTTTTTATAATAGTGTCATTGTCAAGTTGGGTATACCGGTATAACCTGTGATCATAAACAAAGACCATGTGCTGATAATCCCTGTGAGGGGCGTGGTGAATGTTTTGAGAAAAATGATGGATATTTTTGCAGGTATTGAAAAACTTTTAGAAATTACTTGTGATTTGCTTGTATTTTAACTATTTAATAAATTTAGCATAATAATTATAGTTCGGAATTTACGAAATATGACGTCATTGTGGCGTCTTCACTTCGTTGACGTATCGTTAGATTCCTGTTATATGTTATAATTTACTAAAAGTAAATTTGATTCTAAAAATGCAATAATGTCATATTGCTTTATATAATTCATATTACTATCTTGAAATATAAAATTTCAACTAAATAGTTTTTATGAGAATATAATTATTCTCGTTTTATTCTATGTCTGCAAATTCGAAAATGAAGAGTTTATATAATTTATCAAATTACAAATGTTATTCTTATGCAAAAGTTTTTACAAGTTTTTAAATATTAGTTAATTATTATTGATTATATTTACATCGATTTTGATTTTTCATTTGATTTTTATTTTATCTTAATTTAATTTGAGAAGGCATTACATCTTACCCCCTAAAATGAGACCAAAAATTTAATTTAGCTTTTATAATAGAAATTCAAGGCATAATAGACAAGTTTAGATTATATTCAATATTAAGAAATGTGCATAAAAAATATCTTTATATGAATATTAAGTACTTTTGGGTTAGACAAGTAGAACTTTTTTGATTTTTTAAAATTATTATTATATTATTTATATTAATTACTGACAATTGGTTTAAAGTGTTCAGGTCTAAGTATTTGCGGGATTGTTTTGGATAATGTCCAGACTAGAAATTTGTTTTACACTTTAATATCTTGCAAATTACTACTTATTGATTTAAAAAAATATAGTTAATATTTGCGCATATTATGTTCCGAAAAAAAAACTGGCTAACTAAAAAATAATAAAATACGTCCGGCAGCAGGTACCGCACAAGCAACTTCTCTTGAGAAACAAATTTTTTTTAATGTTCCGATACCTCGAATATTAAACGAAATTTCAAAATTCATTGGAAATTTGGCATATTCCTGAATTTTTATTGAAACTTCCGCATTTCGCTACCTAGAGGACGGGATCATAAATTTGTTACTGGATAATTACGTTTAAATGTGTATCTATTTCCTTTTCTGCAGTTAAATCGAAATCAACACGTTCGAAAATCACCATCTGCCCCTCAATACTTAAAATTACGCTTACACGCATACACACACTGACATACATCACTTTAAAAGTGACTGCAAATGATGCTCCAGGTCTTGAATTCTAAAGAAATTACAAAAAAATAACTATTTTAACTATTTTGGACCAATTATCATAACTGTGAAACGAAGCTCAAAATTGAAAAAAAAAAACAACAACTCTTCAACATTACACAATATTTTATAATTATCTACTTAAAAACCAGCTTAAAACTAAAATTCATCCAATTTGAAGAATTTTTACAAAAAAAAAATTACGCCATATTGGGTCCGCCATCTTGAATTTTAAAAAACTCATAAAAGATTCGAAATCAGCACCTTCGAAAACCCCCGTTTACCCCTCGATAGTTAGAATATGATGGTTACATAAAAATTTTTGTTCCATGCTTGAGAACGTTAGTTTTTTATTCATAAAAAATGAACCGCTGGACCGACTTTGCTCAAACTCCTTTCAGATCTAAGTCATGATGTGGCCAGAATTTGGTCCAGTAGTTTTTGAGAAAATAATAAAAAATAAAGATTTGTGGTACACGTTAAAATATTATTCTTTATTTTTATTGTACTATGATTGATATCAGTTTATAAATTTAGTTTTGAAAAAGAAAATAAAAATGTAAAAATTTTTTCCTGGCATTAGGATCAGTTCCCCACTAAATGTATTTTAAAATCCAAAAACTAGCCTAAGAGAATAATGGAAAAACGATCTTGAAAAGACAGGCCCGGATCTACGATTTTTTTGACTGGGGCAGATACTTGTAGAGGCGCCCCCTCCACCCTAGTGTTGAAATAAATACATGTCTTCAATAGTTCAAAAACGAAAATAATGGGTAGGGTTTTTATTATCTCAAAACAAGAACCATATAATAAATTTTAACTCTTTAATACATTATAAAAATTACCTATTAGACAAGAAAAACTTGTCTTGCTACAAGCTTACACGACGTACCTTCTTTTCTGCGAAAGAGTCTATTGGCTGATCAAATTTGGCCTCATAGGCAGTTTTATTTTCAATAGCTAATATTGCGAGGCCAGATAGAATGTTCCTGACTCATGGTTGAACGTAGATAGCTCTTAATTATTTTGAGTTTGCTAAAACTTCGTTCACAACTTGCAGATATCTTTAGTAATGTGCAGTATATCCTTAGAGCTATACTAACATTAGGAAACGCTTCTTACATGTCATGCTTGCATAGAAGCTGTAAGAAGTCTAAAGCACTTGATTTTTCTTTAATTCCTGTCACTAGATTTTTGAATATTGCAAGTTCCTCACAAAAATCAACGGTATTCAAATCTCTTGAATATTTCTGTGTTAGATTAGCACCATATTTCTGCAGATCTTCAGTTGAATTGTTTAAAACTGTATGACCACATAGAACAGTAAAATTTTCATTTAAACTTTTCGCGCTCTCTACCCTTATTTCAATTTTTTTTAAAATCTTGTCAAAAACAACTTTTAAATCTTTGAAAAATAGTTGAACTGGGTCAAGTGTTCTGGACTTGTCCTCGCAGAGTTCATCATATTGTCTTCTTCCTAGAAATTCATTTGTTTCTGAGGACCGGATCAGTTCCCAACTTCTCTGATAAAGGTGTAGCTTCTTCGATCCAATGTTCTGTTGGTTTTTCTCCCGTTTCCTGCAAGATTTTAAGAAGACCTTGCATTAGCGCCACAGAACGCGAAATAATGATATCCTCTTTTTGTATTTCGACGTTAACTCTATCAATCTTTTGAAGAATATTAGCCCAAATTGTCAAGTTAGGAATAAATTTAAAATCCATCATTGCATGCAATAGATGACCAGTTTCGTACTTAGATTCTGCAGTAGAAGAGGATTCTTCAATTTCTTTCAGAGCTTCGACAACTTCCTGTAAATTATTTAATAGCGCTTTTAGAGCAAGGTGTTTTGCGGACCATCTTGTTTGGCTGCTTCCTTTTAAATTGGTTTTTGTACACTTTTGCATTACTTTCCACCGTGCCGTGGATCCAACAAAGAAACAAAAAATTTTTTGTACAAGTCCAAATGGGCCAACTGCTTCTGAACATTATGACACTGAATTTGCACCCACCAGATTTAAGGAGTGTGCTAGGCATAACACAAACTCTGCCAGCGTGTTTATTTTGATGACTCTGGATTGCACTCCTATGCCGGCTATATTAGAACCGTTGTCGTAACATTGCCAACGACATTTTTGTACCTCCAAACCATCAGCTTTCAATTTTTGTAGAACTTGCTGTGTAATATAATCTCCAGTCTTTCCATCAACTTCTATGAAATCAATGAAACTTTCTTTTATTTCACATTTAGAGCCTGTTATTTTAACCCTTAACGGTCCAATGGCGCCATATAGGCGACATGACAATTTTACTTACTGGGTCCAATGGCGCAATATAGGCGACATGACAATTTTACCTACTGGGTCCAATGGCGCCATATACGCGCCAAAAACCATTTCATTATTTTTATTGCTATTATTGTTGCTACTGTTTTTCGCACATGCACTTTTGTGTTATTCGAATCTAAATTCAGTCTTGTTTTGATTTTTAAGGAGAGCGTAGACATTTTACAGAATTAAGTTTATTATATTTGATTTTGTTTGAAATCATAAAATATGGCAGGAAATTATAGGAGAATAATATATGAAGGTAACAATAATTTCTATGATATGGTAATGATATGGTAATCAGAACATGAGGACTCGTATTGAAAAAGTCAGCAATTTTCTAGAATATATTGACTCAAAGTTCCTACAGTATTTTGTACCATATAAAGATATTTCCGTTGATGAGTCTGTTGTAGAATTTAAAGGAAGATTAGGTTTTATTACCTACAATCCCGAAAAACCAACAAAGTGGGGTATAAGAATATATGTACTAGCTGACTCGAACACAGGGTACATTTCTACAATTCTCCCGTATTATGGCAGCATAACTTCAGACAACCTTCCTAGATTGGATCTCCCCGTAACTACTCGAATTTCTTTGCATTTATTTAAGAAACTTGTTGATAACGTTGGCTGTGCAAAAGGATACCATATGTATACAGACCGCTATTATACCAGTATACCTTTGGCAAATGAATTACTAAAAATGGAGTGCCACTTAATTGGCACTCTTTTTCTGAGGCCTTGAAGTATGTGCTACAAATTCCTACATTCTATATAAATCCGTTCAGAAAGAAAAGAACGAAAAAGCACTTTCACATTACGAATTTATGAAAAAATTGGTTGATCAGTTAGTAGATGACTTTCATATGTTGCAAACACCTTGAGGACGCGCTGATACTGAACAAGATTTGCAGCGATTAAATGGTAAGCTCCACATCATTCGCAGTAGAACTAAAAGAGACTGCATAGTATGCTCGAATCGAAAAGTTTCAGGGGGAAGACGAGAAACAAAATTTTATTGCGACACTTGCACCGAAAAACCCGGAATTCATATTGGAGAGTGCTTCGAAAAGTACCATACTCTCAAAAAATATAAAATCTAAATAATATTGTTAGTATTATTATCCTCTATATATATTAATAAACTTTCCCTAAAATAAAAATATTTCTTTGATTTAAAAACGTTTTACAGCTTCTCTTCTATGAAAAATAGCTGGACCTGGTGGGAGGTAAACTTGAAATACTTCCGGACCGCTAAGGAGTTTTAATAAATTTTCACTAAAATAATAATATTTCGTTTTGATTTACTTGATTTACTTGATTTAGAAATATTTTACAACTTCTTTTGTATGAAAAATAGCTGGACCTGGTAGGAAGTAAACTTGAAATACTTCCGGACCGTTAAGGGTTAATGTATCGAATCAATTTGTTCGGTGTGAGATACATCTGGAGTGCAATCAAACATGATGGTGAAGTAATTGGCCTTCATAATCTCATTTATAATAGTTTTTCGAACTTTTTCTGCCATTACCTCGATTAATTAATTTTGAATTGTCTTTGAAAAATAGGATACCTGTCCCTTTTTAACGTATTCTAATTGATATTTGAGAGTGGAGTTATATTTGGCGAGCAGAGTAATCAAATTAAGAAAATTTCCTTGACTTGGTTGAGGGAAATTTACAGTGAAATCACTAACAATAAGTGTTTCCTTGGAATCTCTTGAAGAAAGACAGTTCGTAGCAAGAAACAGGATAGCGTCCATTATAACATTTAGAATTTGTCTCAATTTTTCTTTTTCGGTGTGAATTAGCCGCTCCATGTCATGATCGATGCCCTACAGGATTTCATTTGCTGCAGACGTGTCTTCCATTTAATAATGCATTCCTTATGCATATGCAATGTTTCATGTACATTTAATCTTTCAGTAGTTTTTTTCCAATTAATTAGACCCTTTTTACCCAAAGCTGAAGCAGAACTACTGGTGTACCGCTTGCAGGCGATACAGTAGATAGCATTTTTTGTTTTGGAATAAAGAAGCCAAGATCGTTTAATATTTTTCATATTAGCTATTGTTCTGGACCATTTAAATATTTCAAAGGCCTACCATTTCGCTCAGTAGATCTGAAGTCTATGTTTCCAGGATGTTTATCGTTTAGTAATATAGCTTGTTTGATGAAAAACGACCTCTGTTGATCCATGTTTTTACTAATAGTTATATGTAATAAAGCTGGTGCGCTGGGAAATATTTTTTTCTCTTAAAAATATGAATTTGGCGCCCTCTAAACTTGTCACCCGGGGCAGGAACCCCCGATTCCCCCCCCCCCCCCTAGATCCGGGCCTGTGAAAAGATACAGTATTTAGCTGTCTTAGAAGGCCAAATGTTTGCTATCTGTCATTTTCCATTTTAGCAGGTTGAAGAAGTTATGGAATCTATGATTTTCCTTTAAATATCTTTTTTTATTTTTTTAACTTTTTAATTATATTTTCAACATATTTCTTAACAAACAATTTCTTTAAACAAAATAGCTATCGACTTTTCAATGTTAGCTAAACTAAAATTAATTCTATATATATATAGAATACATGTTTCAACGTCACTATGAATAAGAAACTCTCACTAAAAATAATTCATCAAAATTTCAGATAAATTTTCCTGATCTTAGTAAAAGACTATTGCTATTTTTATTACTCTGTTTGTATGTACAGAATAATTAACCTCTAATTTAATTTTTTCGTGTCAATGTAACTTTCGTCACAAGTTAACTTCGAATGAATATTGACTAAAATCGGCTTCAAAAGAAATTTAAAATTCCTTTTTAGCATTCAGCCTCTTGTCTGCCAATATATTGTGGATATTTTATTTTAAGCAATTCCAAAAAGTCCTTTTTAGCCTTTGCTATCATTGAAGTCTAACAGCCTGAATACTGGCAATGACTTTATTTTGTCTCTATTTGTCTCCATTACATGACTTCACTTAAAATGTGTAAAGAACTCTTTATGTAATTTTTACTAAAAAATTTCTTAATAAATCTCTTTCTCTTATTTCTTAGGTTATTAAATAATAACAAAAGTTTAATTTTATTTTTAAATTCAAATATAAAATTTTGATCAATTTCTCTCTATTTTAAAAGGTGTCATGCTTGGTGGGAAGGACTACGCTGTGAACGTCGAATGATGCATATACCTTATAGACCTTTATCAGAACGAATGTTAACTGAACCATTTTGGCTTGGATTAATTACAGTTTTTGTTGTGTTAGCAATAATTGGACTTGTTTGGTGTGCTAAACGGCATTTTCCTGAAAAAATAGAAAAACTTCTAGCTGAGGAAGCTGATCGTAATAGAAGTAATATATTTTAATTTTAATAATTCGAAAAAAATTAATTTTTCTTTAATTTAAAAAAAAATATATATACAAATTAGCTTCAGGAGGACATCACCATCATACATCATTACGAGAACAACTACAATTTACGACATCTTCATCGCAGTCAACATCAATAACACCAGGAGCATCACGTTCAATCCTCAATAGATTGGGTATAAGAAAAACATCTATTTTGAGCCTCAGCAGCCCTAATCCACCTGAAGGGGCAACAGCCCGTACATTTTCGCTAGATGATTTATTACGATCACCTCCCCGACGTAAGATAGGATTCGAATTGGTTGCATTCAACTTTACCCTAAATATCTCCTTAAGCACATTTTGTCCTATTTTTTAACAGTACATATGTATGTGTTCTTTTTCACTGATTGAAAAAAAATTTCCTCTATTTAAATTCAATTTTTTTCTCATTTGCTTTTTTTTATGTTTAATGAAAAAAATGTATCCCTGCTTGTCCTATATTTTTATTTTATATTTACAATAATTAATAAATTATTTTTATTGGCTTCTACCAAAATTTATAATAGACAAGAATCACACTCAGGACCTTTTTGAAAATGTATATAGACTGCTCTCTGCTAAATAATACTTAAACCTTTGTGAGTGCGTTTTTGGGTTTATTTTACTATTTCTTACAACAAGAAATACATATATTATTCCAAAAAATACCATAGTCGATAAATAAAGGAACAGAGGAACAGAAATTCACTAATACCTTCTCTATTTTATTTACCATAAGATGGGCCCTACATTTTCTGGGTTTTCACTTAATTTTTGTATGGCTGGAATATACTTGTAGCGGATACCTTTAGCATTTAATTTTAAAAATAAATCTAAGCAGGATATACTTTTTTGAAGAATATTCAAATTAGTAATAATAGTAAAATTAAACTATTTTCAAAAGTTTAAAGTAAGCCAAAGCTCTTTTCCCAATGAAATCCTCTCGTGTGTTCTGGCAGATAGCCTAAAATGTAATGTACTATAAAAATTCATAACCAATAAAATTATCATAAATAATTTTATTCAGATTAAATGAATGTATGATCACCACTGTTCTAAAGTAATTTACCAAGGGACACAAAGTTTCAATTTTGAAATATAGCCCTAGCTATGTTTTTCAGTTTTGATTATTCCATTTAACTAGTAAACTAGTAAGCAATTTGTATTACATATCCTAATGTTTATGCTTTTCATCAAAATTTTAGAAGTTTGATCTAAAAACAAATTATGCAATCAATAAAACAAACGGAGCAAAAAATCCTTCTTCCGTTAAATTAGTAAATATCTAGAAAAATATATATCAAAATGCACTTAAAGTTTTACTTTAATTAACACTCATCTAAAATTTAAACCAAAACTGCAAAAGTTTTGAACTACAATTAAATTATTACTAATTTAATTTTCATTGATCTGTTTTGAAAAATCAAAATTAATCAATTCATTTAATTAAATTTTTCTTTTATGAATTATTTGTTAAGAAAATTTAATGTTTACTGTTTGACTACGCTGTAGAGTTGTAAAAATTTTTGCGAGTTTCACCAAAATATATTGCGTAACTTCTCCAAAAATTTAAAGACTTTTTGAACCAATTTATATATTTTCATATCTGGATTTCAACTGACTTCAAAGGCAGAGTCACAAAAATTCAATTTTCAAATAAATTTATTAAAATTTGCTTCTATAAAGAGTGAAAGGGCTTTTGAATTAAAAATTACAGTTGCTTCATTAATTTCAAAAAGAAAGTTTCTTAAGTGCGGGTTTGGGTAACAGTCTCCTTAAAAAAACTAAAGCTGTTTAATAGATCTGAAAATGTTTACAAATTGTAGCAAACACTGTTGAACAGATTTAGAAATGACGAACAGCTCTTTTTTTGTGTCTGTCGTCATAAAAATTTATTAAATTTATAGATATAAATTAAATTATTGAATATTGTTGTTTTGCATGCAAGTAATTTAAAACTAGAAAATATTCAATTTAGGGTTATGTGCATTATTCAAAAAATTTCAATTAATTAGCTAAAAAAAATTTGGTAGAAGCCAAAAAATCTAATAAAGTGGCCATGAAAACTGTATAACGGGATCCCAAAAAACAATTTTTATAATTTAAAATTTATATTTTTAATCCTGATTATCCTTTGTATTATAGATTAATTCCTCAAATTCAAATTGCCAAGTTTTAACAACTTGTAAATAACATCTATGAAACTGCTTTATCTCTTTTGTGCATCAGTCTAATGCTTTCAACAACTCTTGAGTGTTTCTGTGGCTGCTGGTAGGCAATTTGCACATTTTAATTACTTTAAGTACACTGTCAAAAATTTAAATTCTTTTTCACTTTCATGTTTTGTAAATAGTAAGTTATTAGAAATCTAATTTGTTTTATCTTAACGTCGTAAATGCATGAAAACAATAATTTCTAAAATAAAGGATAGATGATTATTATTATTAAGTATTTCTAATGATTACAATAAAAATGAATAATTTTAAGTATTTCTTTTATAATATTTATAGGATCTCCATCACCAAGAAAAAAACGTAATAATTCTACACCAATGAAAAAAAGTGGGACTGAAAAGAAACAAATTTTACAGCATCTTGTATCACCAGTTTTACCAAATTCAGAATCTACAACTGCAATGAATGAATTAATTCAATTATCTGATAGTCAACTTCCAATTGAAGTAATTAGATCAGAGGGTGACCTTAAGGAGACATCTTTTACAGAAAGTCTAGGTTCTACAATAATTCATGCAATACGGCCATTGAATGATCCTAAATTAGAAAAGAAAGTAACATTTGCTAGATTACTTAACAAAGTTTCAGCAGAAATGAACACAGGATCAGATGATATTGGTCATGTAAGTTTCTAGAAGAGCTATAAATGATTTAGAAAATGTGCAGTTAGTTATAAAATCGCTCCTAATTCATTTAAAACTAATTATAGAAAATGATAAAATTTAACAATAATTTAGAAAAAAATGCAATACAAATATAATTTGAAAACAAAAAGGGTGTGGCATCTTCAACCAAATCTTTAACCTTGTTGAAGAAGTTTTCTTCTATTTTTCTTGATTTATTTTCTTTAATATTTCCAAAAAATACTTCATAATCTGAAATAGTTAAGATTTGTTCCAGTACTTCCTGTCTAATTAAACTTAATTAAATTTTGACTCAATTTTATATAACAATCAAATAGAATGGCCAGCATAAAAATTAAACATGATGGTCTTATCTTAATTGTTCTATATCAGACTCTTAGCCTAAGAAGGCTCACCTATAGTTGTTAAAATTACGCTGACTTTGGGATAGCATCTTAAAATTTTAGTGGCTACCCATAGTTGACATTAAATCATTAATTATGTCCATGAGGAAAGAAATTGCACTAAAGTAATAATTCTGTAATAATTCTGTAATTAATAATACTTAAACCTGTGTCTGAGGTAATGTTAAATATCTTTGAAGACAGAAAGCAAAAATCAAAACTGCTTGCAAGAATTTTGTCCTCAAATTACCTCGTTATACCTGAAAATTAAACACAGTTTAGAATGAGGTACAGTCATCCTATCTGGAAGGAATTTTAATTGATGTTTTAAGTGAGCTTAAGAAAAACTAGAAATTCGGGTGTATGACATTTTAAAGAAGAACAGAAGTTCACTTAAAATCGTGCAATTATTTTGTATTTACAAAAGATAGAATTAATCACTTTTAGAAATTTGGGATTTTTCTTAAATTGCTGTTTTTCTTTAATCAACTTTTTTTTTATAATTTATTAAAATTTTATCAGAAAACTAATATTTGAAAAATACCAAAAGCTTTGGGCAAAAAAATCAAGGTTTCTACCAAATCTGCCACTACTTTACAATAATTAATGGATAAAATTCATATCTAGTTTCAAGATAAGTTCAGGCAATAATTACTTTGAAAATTGTCAACAACAAATTTAATTTCACAGTAAACATTAGTATTGATAAATAAGGATCAACAGAGATATTTTGCTAGTGCTTATAAATTATAATTAAATTGGATAGAAACCAAAGAAAAATAAGCAATGGCGAAATTAAAGCGAATTAAATTCTATTTGATTAGACACAATATCTACAAACACTCATAAAGAGCAGGATGGAAATAATCTTTCCTTATAGAATTCGATGAGATGAATACCATGAATAAAATGTTAACCAAGGAAAGCTAGGAATTCTATAAAACTCAGGTTATCAAGGTGTTTATGTGACTGTACCATAAACAAACGAAAAATAACAATGCTAAACTGTAAAGAATAGAAAGAAGTTTTATAGTTTCTTAGATGTAAAAACTCCTTTTATGAATAATAATTTATTATTTTACCAAATAATTTTCTTTAGGAATGAATTTTATGTATACAAATAAACTCATGGTATAAGTACTTTTTAAACAATCATAGAAATAAATAAAATAGAATAGTTTCATTAGAAAACTTAGCAGGAAACTGCAAACTGTATTAACAAAAGTAAGTACAACTTTACAACCACCAAAGATGCAGAACATAAAAGGTATTTATAATAAATTAAAAAGATCACTGTCTGTGCTTGAAGATAGCAGAATTAGAAGTTATAAGGATGAAAATTCGTCAAAATTAACCTACAAGGCAGGCTTTTAGTTTAGAATTGATTATAATAATGATAAAAAATCTCCTCTGAGCTTGCAAAGAACTGCGGGAGTATTAAAAACAAATAGGCATTTTGCAACTGCATTGGATAGGGATTTGCTATGTTCGTTTTTTTTTTTGTATTCAAACGCTTACACTTGAATTTTATGCAAACCAAAATTATTTAAAGTACTAGTAAAATCTTATCATGCATGTAATTTAGGAAAGGTTTTTCATTTATGAAATATTAGAGTCATACAATTTGAACTCATTTCAATTTGAATTTTCCTGAAGATACTTTGAAATACTATTCTTCATAATTAAGCAAGAGGAGAATTTTACTTTTTCCTCTATTGAAGCATAATAATAATTGGATAAATGTCGGAAGGACTACTTTTTCATATTCCTTGGAGTGGAAAAGTAAAAATATCTGTAAAAGATGCAGTAGTAGGCATTCAGTTATCTAATTTGGTTAAAAAAAATATTTATCGTACTATATATTAACAGCTGTCAAACTTAAATGGTATCCATTGACCAACCAAAGTAGTGGGTATAAATTATTAAAATTTTTTTCTTTGATGATTCTACATAGCCACATTTTGTGGCTTTGCAGATTTGAGATTGTGGTCGGAATAAGTGTACTTCTGACTACTTCATTCATAGAGTCTTTATAAAGCTTAATCCATGCAAAATTGCATATCGTCTGAATGTTTGCAAATAGAACTAAAGTTTTCTTTGTTTATCTCTGGTAATGAGAAACAAGAATACAAAAAAAATTTTTTAGAGTATATTCCTACTAATATTTCTCATTCATTCCCATTCATTGATATTGTTTTTTCTTTTTCTGAATTCAGAATTCGTTTCATTCATTTTTCGGAAGTTTACCTCTCATATAAAACTAAAATGTAATTTTATAAATATACTTAATAAATTAACTACACTAAGATCAATTGTCATGCACTGCCAACACAACAAAATTTATTTAAACTTTATTGGATAAATAGAAAAGATTTTATTAACAATTGAATATTTGTGAAAGATATTGGACATTATGAGCTAACAGTAGGAATAATATTTGAACTAACTGTATTAACATCAATGGTCACCCACTGTCACCTCAACAAAATTTATTTGAACTTGATTGGATAAATGAAAAGAAAAGATTTTATTAATGAGATTATTATGCAAGCTAATAGTAAGAATATAAAAAAGCAATTTTTGCCATTTTCCGTACTTTTTCAAAGATAAAAAATAAATGAGTGCTATCATCATTCTTACTATTTACCTTGGACCTTGATTGATATGCTTGGTTGAAGGTTGGACTTTTTGAGTTGAAAAATTCATATGCACCTAAGGTAATCCTCAGCACTATAACCCTATGCTAAATGTTTCTGCTTATGATAGATTATAAACTAAATAATATGACAAAGGAAAATAGAAACTATATACAGCCATCTAGGTTGAGCTATATTGTGCAAATGCTTCCTTACTATGTAATTTCAAGTTTTGTAATGCCAATTGGCTGCTAAAATTATACAATCTAGCATCATTTTTTAGGTTTTTTGTGGGGCTATATATAGACAATGCTTTGTGGATATATTTGTAATTTGAAGCATCTACAAGTCAATATTTTTCAAAAAATGGCAATGGATAGAAAACTCTGAAACTTGTGGAAAGTTCTTCAAAACTACCACGAAAGACGAAAATTTTGAAAACAGTCACGTGATAGAAACTTGTTATACTAAATATTTAATTGCAATACCTAAAAAATAAACTGAATAGTTTATTTGTATATATTTTTTATTTTATTTCTTGAGGTTAAAAATGGATTTTGTATAGTAAGATTTTTTGGTTTTTAAGTAAAACCAGTTTAAAAATCAATTTTTGATTTATATTTTCAATATTATTATTTAATTTTTAATGTTTTAAATATTTTGATGGAGTCAAACAACTACGTTAAGCAAGTACATCAAAAATTTTTTATAATTGTTCACATATACTTAGGCAGATCTGAACCAGAAAGTAAATAAAATAAAATAACTTTTCTAAATCACTCTGTAGATATTTGTTAAATCAGAAGTAATTTTTAAAGAAAAAATAATAAAACACATATTACCTAATTAAGTTTCTGATTAAGCAAAAGTTGTAGAGAGTTATAAGATTCACTTTTATCTGGATTTTTTTCAACAATCTGCTTGGATGTACAGACTTTTTAAAAGCTTTTTCGAATAAAGTTATTTTATATTACCGTAATAAACACAAATTCGTAAGAGTATTGAAAGTTATTGACAATGTGTAAAGAAGCATTATAGTAGGAAAACCGATAAAATACTATAAAGCAAATTACTTACTTAAAATTTTCAATTCAACTTTTTTAATGTAGTTACTTAAAAAATTTACTATAAAACAAAAAATACAAAAACCACAAAAAAAATTCTAACTTATTTTTAAGTTTTTAAATAAAAAATAATTATTTTTTATAATAGAGAACAAGCAACTCAAGTGCACTTAGCCTTCCAGCTGAAATACAGTTTAGAGCAAGCTCTTTGCCCCAATCACCTTGTACAAATGATACAAGATCACCACGAACTATATTACCAAATCAAGGAAGTGCTTCATTATCAAATTCAGAACTTCAATTAGCTGATATTGATTTGAAATACTCAATTAATCGCTCACAGGATACAAAAATGGCTAGCGCTGATTCTATATTAGCTATACTTCGAAATTTTTCAACAACAATCAGTTCAGTAAATACATCATCATTATTTGCTATTTCACCATCAACAACAAGTGCATCTAGTCCCCAAGATGATATAAATATAGCTGATGATGAATCTTCCTCATCATCAATATTTACAACAATGAGTTTTTCAAGTGGTCCACCAGATTCACCAGTCTTTTATAGACAATCTGCAATTGAAGTTCCTGTATTGGATGCATTGACTGTTCATAAAACAACACAAAACTCTAATCAATTACATCCACCAACAATATTATTAGAAATTCCAAGTAATGGTATGAATAAATGTCTCTCACCGATACGAGAACTTCCTACACCGATTCCTTCACCAGCATTGACACCAATTTTACAAAGACTTCAAAGATCAAATAGTCCCATTCCAAAGAAAGAATCCATAAATGTTAGCTGTAGTGAAGATGATGATGTACAACAATATGATAGAGGGGTAAGAAAATTTAAATAATGTATAAATGTAGTTAATACCCGTATGTAAGGCCCTTTGAAATGTTGTTATGCTTTTAGTTTTAAAATGTCTTAAGGATAAATATTACTAAAACCCAATGAGTTTATTATCCCTTTGTACTTATAATTGTATGTAGTTTTGTCAGTTTTTTCAAATAATTTCTCCTAGAAAATTACTCATTAAACTATGTCCTTTTTGATAACCATAATACATACATGCATTGTCTTAAAATAGTAAAATAAGTTCATTGCTTTGCTTAAAATTTTTTACTTTGCCGCTCTCTCATTTCCCATCAAATCAAAGCAAGTGACTATTGAGCCGTAGAAACATAAAAATAAATTGAAGCTTTGGTCAAGTTTTGTATTCATTTTGCAGATTTAACAAAATTAAAGCAAAACCCTCTTTTTCTATGAAGTGATGGAAGCACCGAATAAAGTACGAGTGCTTAAATTTTTGAAAGTTTTTTAACACGTTTGAAGATGGCGTGTACTACCTTTGGCTCACATAGGCTATAGTTTTGTTAGATGAAAAAACTTTATGTGGTTAAAAATAATTGTTTTATTAAAATCAACTTTTAATTTCTAACTAAAAAACTGTGCAAAGCGCCAGAAGATTTCACTGCCGCCGAATGAAGCAAAATAGAAAAAACTGCGCCGTCTTCAACATGTTAATTCAATTTTTTTGTTTTTGAAGAATATTTCTACTTTAATTTTATAATATTAATGATCAAATAATGTTCATGTTTCATAATTACGATTTGCTCAGCAAAATAAAATCACACATTAGCCAATTTGACATAAATTACCTTGAGGCAGAAAACATACGAAATAGATTCATTAATTTTTTACTACACGTTAAATATTTAAATTTATAAATTAAAATAGTCAAAATATTTTTGGTATAAAAAAACTTTGTCTGAACAGCTGTAATATATCTTCAAAATTCAAAATCTTTCATCATATTTCATTACACCATTAAATTATTAACAGAAACAACAACAAGAGCAGAGAAATGAGGAACATAGAAGAAAAGAACCTTTGCCAGAACAATGTAGCCAAGATGAAATACTTCTTATTCGACATGAAAATGATGAACCTAAGTCAGATACTAGCATAAATATTGATACAAAACATCCGAATGTTCAGCAGAAGAAATTAAGGCCAAAAGATTTAATTATACCCACTTTATATGTTCAAGAGCCCAGTCCAACTATGGATCAAATTCCCGTATTTATTTTTCCAGGATCACCACCACCCCAACGTGCAAGCATTGATGAAACAAGCACAATGTTTCCAAATAGACAACAACAAAAGAGGTAATATCCGTCTTATTTCTGCATGTTATTTATCTGTTATATAGATATATAAATCTGTATTGGAAGCTTTCATTGGTGTAGGTGTAGCATTAGTGATAGTTTTTTTTGTTCTTCAAACTAGTTGTGAAATTGCAAAGTCTGACCTTAGGCTTCTCAGAAAATATGACAAACCGACATCTCTTGATCTTCCGTTTCCACCACCGATAATAACAATAACTTCAAATAACAATGAACTTGAATCAGATGCTGAACTATTATCACCTACCCAAAATAAATTGGAATCTTCATCTGGCACAACAGCACCCAGTGGTGGTATAAATATGTGTTATTTAAGTCCATTTACAATGTGCAATCGTTCTGATCGGACTATATCTGAAAGCAATTTAAGCTCATCAGGATATTCGAGTATGGCAAGCCCGGGTCCAAGTCGATGTGGTTCTAATAATCCATTATATCCAAATGAAATGGATGAATCTGGTGCTGGATTTCATGGTAACGGTTTATCTCTTCATGTAAGTTTATTAAGTCGTAGACAAAGTTCAGTTTTGGCAAGCTGTAAAGAAAATGTTTCTAATGGAACCACTTCAAATTCATCTTCTAGAAACAATAATTTCTCAGTTCATAAGTCAGATGATGAAAGCAATTTTGAAGGAGCAGTAGCAGAATCAAATGATGAAGGTATTAGTACAGATCATTTAGAAGACAAAACAGATGATAAACATTTAAAAAATTTGACCAAATTAGAGAATATAAGTAAAGACAATCGAAATTCTGAAATGATCCAACTACAATTACCATCAATAGTTATACAATCTGGTGGTACTGATAAAGCTATATCGCCTGTTTCTTCTCGTTCTGAAAGCCCTTTAAGTGAAAAAAATAGTCTAGGATGTTTTTCAACATACTTTTATAGCAAGAGTGACAATCCTTTACCCTTTACTGATTCTGATGGATTGTATGATTTCCCATCATCTGATAATAAAAGCACTACATCGCTTCAAAGGCGTAGTAGTTGTAAAAAACGTGAAAGAAAACAATCAAAACCAATTCCAAATCCTTCACTAAATATTGATATCACCTGCAAAGATCTTAATCAAACTGGCCATATTTCTTCAAAATATTGTTTACACTCCAATCATTATTATGGAAATACTATAAACAATCGAAAAAGTCCAAGAAAGCGAAATCTTCAGAGACAGCCAATCAGTAATAGTTCTTCATCATCAGAAAGTCTTGCTGCATCTAGAGAAATCACACGTTTAAGTCCAAGTCGAACAAGAGGTAAAATTTAAATTTAAATTTAACATGTTTGTAACTTTTCATGTTTTTAGGAAACATTGTGTCACCACTAATAGATAAATCTATGAGAAAATGGGAAAAAGTTGATTTACAGGTAAAAATTTAGATTAAAAAAATATTTTGATCTTGTAAACTTTGAAAAAGGATAATTTCTAACAGTTGGAAGAATTAACAAAAAAAACTTAAGCCAACAATTTTAAAGCCAAGCAAAAACAAATTTTTATATGTTTCGTATTTGTATAATATTTTTTGACTAAGATATTTAATTATATTCAATCAGTATTAATGCTATTAAAAGTAGTATAACTGAATTTAGCTTTCATATCCTGATCTTTGTTATTTTATTGTTATTGTAGTTTTGAAGCAATAATCTTAAAAGCATATTGCTAGCAGGGCTTAACTTTATCCTAAAAAAATATTATAATATTTAACATTAAGGCCATGTTTGTTTTTGTAGAAAAACTTCAATTCAATACAATCCATTTCTTATAAGGACAGCATAACCAGACAACGCAAAACTAGTCAAATACGCGCCATAGGAAACCAAATTCGGTATTATTCAATAAAAAAAAAATTATATTACATTTTTAAAAAGTGTTTCAATTTTTGTTGGTATTTAGATTTTTATATAGAATAGAAAAGTCTTTAAAATCACGTGATATTGCTATACAGTCAAATAAAACTGATTTTAATAGCGAATCCAATCAGCGGACTCTATCACCGAAAGTATCTTCGCCAATTTTAAGCACGAAAAACAAAAATTTATTATGTCGCCAAAAACGACTGCCGAATACTATTTACAATGCATGTGCTGCAAACTGGGAAACTGAAGATCTAAGTGTCCTTGAGGATAGTATCTACAGTGATTAAAATAACTTTTAAAAAATTTACTTAAAGAAATTTACTTGAAAAAATTGCTTTTTCTTTATTTTATTTATCTTATTTTACTATGTAAGCTACATTTGTTTAAATGATCTTAAGCGAATAATTATAGATTTAGGTTTTTATAAGTATAGAACGAAGCCAAAAAGTAAAACGAAATTTGGTGAATGTCGAGTTCTTTTTATTTAATTATTTTTGTAATTTACACTTAGAAGCCTCCAAAATAGGGGTTTTTCGAGAATTTTTCCTGAAAAAAACCTTTAGGTTTATTAATGTAAAAATTTATTCACATATTATAATAACTCTCAACTGTATTTTAAAATTTTCATATGTAAAAATATTAATATTGAAAGCTGCTATAACTGATCTTCTGGATCTCTACTCAAAAAAGACGTCTTGCGGTGACCACGATATCTCTGGACTGGATCAACTAAATTTAAAAGAAAAAGCCACGACCAATTCCTGGAAAATATACTTTAAAAGCTTGTGTTATAATCTGAGGCTAATCGGTTCCGCCGTTTTTGAAAAATCGTGGTCACCGACTTTGAACACAGTTCTGAGAAAAACGCGCTTAAAGTTTCAAAAGAACCTTCAATCGCTCTGACACGTCTTTACAAATATGTCTTTAACTTCTAGAACAATTGTCGGATCAAAGTGAAATTATTTGTGCGTGTACTGAAATATCCTACAAAAAACACTTCTGCGCAGTAACAAAAAGAGTGACGCAATTATTTGAATCATAACTAGAAAATTACTGATATCCATTTCTAGTGACGCTTTTTATGTGTAAAAAAATGCCAAAGATTGCGGCAGTATGTATGAAACTATGTTGAGCATTTTTTTTTAAATGTTAAATTTTATGCTTTAAAACGCTGTATAAAATTGTAATATGTATAAAATATTAGCTAAAATAAAAATCTAGGGTTTAAAAACGTGCTCAAGCAAAAAATCAGTTAAATTAATGTTAATGCTATACATTATTTATTTGGACATAACGTTCACTATAATATGTGAATAAGAAATTTAATCAAGCCATTTCCTTGCAATTGTGAAAAAACTGAAAAATTGTGATATTGTTTTGGACGGTGTATTCAAAGTTAAAATATTGCCACATTCTTTACGATAAAAAAATTTTAACAAATTAATTTAAAAAAAAATGCTTAGCTTTTAATTAAAGTAATTAATTTTTATGTAAAATTTTCTTTCGAACCATACCTTTTTTTAAATGAAAAAAACCAAACGTTCAAAATGAGCCATAATTCTGAAAATATTTGGAATTTGAAAATTATTAAAATCAATTTTTCTTTCCATTTTATATTCCTCTCAACTTCAATCATTACTTTTAAGCACAGTTTCTAAAAATCCAAAAAAACCCAAATTTTCTGTGTATAGAGGAGTGTCGTTTTTTTCCATTTTATTCGATTATCATTGCGTCACTCTGGAGACTGCCGTCTCCTCTGATATGTATAAATATTTTTTTTGAAAAGTCTAACAGTAAGTGTATATAACCCCTTAAAAAGGAGCTTGTTAATCATTTTTTGTGAAAATTTTAAATTGATTGATTTTAGAAAAACTTAAGAAATTCTGTACATGAAATTCAGTTCAATTTATCTCTTGTTATACCATTTTCGGATCAGGAATACAAGTGCTAGCCTAAAAATCAGTTAGGTTTTTATGGCGGGAGAGGAGTGCAACTGGTTTTTCAATAATTTCTTACAAAAAACTGAAGGTGCTTTTTGTATTGAATTAAATTACATATTAACATTGTTGTTCAAATGTGTTCACAAATAAAGAAGACAAAAAATGTTGGTACTCTTTTTTGATTTTTTCAAAGGAAAATGGTTTGACAGCTTTTAAAAAGTACATGAGATGTTTTTAGTTTTAAAACAACATCAGTTTATTAAATAAAGAGAATTTTAGGATTAAATGCTTTGAGGCCTTGTTGATTTTTTTTACAAGAATCCTACTAGAAAGAAATTAAAAAAAATTTGCATAACGTATAAATAGAAGAAAGCTCTATATATTCCCAAAAAAGCTCTTATTATAGGTATAAATACTATGGTTAATATTATTACAAAAAATTAAACAAATGTTTTACTGAAAAAAGCTACAACTAACTTTAAAATTAATTTAATATTTTAAGTAAATATATTTGAATTTGAATTGTGTGTTATTTTAAAATTTTAAAAAGGCTTGTACAGAGACTGATACATTAAGCTATAAAAATAAGATGCCTGATATAAATATATACTAGACCTCCAGAAAAATTTGTAATTGTTTTTATTTAAAAAAGTAATCATTTTGAATGTTAGCAAAATTTTTCAGCTATATTTTTTCGTATACAAAAATGTACTTAACTTGACTTGTATAATTTTTTATTATATTATAAACTTTGTGCTAGTATAAAACTTTCACACAAAACTTTTTAAAATAAATTTTAAATACTTTCATTTTAAGTGTATATAAATATAGCAGAATCAGTATTAGAATAAGAATATTCCATATGTATACAAACATAGATAAATGCTAAGAATAGTTACTCATAATAATTTACTATAAAATAGGATAATTAAGGATAACTATCCCAATTATATTGATAGTGTATAATATTCTAATCAACGTGTTAAAATTCATGTAAAAAATCTGTGATAAAAGGTCTATCTTAAGCATTAAAAGGCACCATTCACACATCTTTTTAGCTATTATTGAATATCCGAATAGATTTGCACTTAAAAACAAATTCTAAGCAATATTTTCATTTCATATTTAATTCAAACAAAGCTATATCTATAAATAATCGAACCAGTAAGCATTATATATTGTGATGTTATACAATGAGTAAACTAGCCAATAAGCAATAATTTTAAAACATTATTTCAAAATGCTTCTTTAATGTGTTCATTTAAATTTTCCATTTTCATAGTGTTAAAAATGGAATTGTTCATCAAGTCTTTCATGTTCATACTAAGCCATGTAATTTAAATAAAAAATATATTGTTATTTTAAGCAATGATTGCTGTTGAATAATATAAATTTGTTTTTTTTTAAGTATTAAAAATTTTAAATTAAATATAAAATTATTGGTTTTATTTTTATTAAGTCGGTTATAATGAGTTCCATTAAAATTAATATTTCGTAACGACATGATAAAAGAAAAATATAACATATTGTATATTCATTCTTTCATAAATTTCAGTTAACATCTAAAAGCTGTTCTGTTTTTATAAAAATTTTTATTAATAAAACCACCAAAAATCTCAAAAATAAAAAATTAAAAATAAATATTTTTGTGCTTTTCAAAATTTTCCTCTGACTTTGGTGGAAAAGTTATTCAAGCTCAAGAATATTTAGAATTTTCCTCGAATTAAGTTCTTAGAGCTTTAACAAGTAGCGAAATTACTAAGAATAATAAAAACAAAATCATAAAATCAATCAATTTGGGGATAAACACAAACATACAATATTAATTATTTCGATGCTGAAGTTGTAAATAAACTCCATTGCTTGATTTTAAAATTAAGTCTCCCTGAAGCTGAATTTCTCCTTTTTCCCTTGAAAGTAATAGCTTGTATCGAAGAAGGACTTTTGATATAAGACATTTCATTTCTAACATTGCAAATTTTTGACCAATACAATTTCTTGGCCCAGCACTAAATGGAATATAAGAGAAAACTGCTTCAAAGTTATTATTATCGGAGAGAAATCGTTCAGGATAAAATTTTTCAGGTTCTGGAAAGTAGTCTGCATTACGAAACATAGCATAAAGTGCAAAAATTATTTGTGTTCCCGCTGGTATGATTGCTCCATCTAGATAAATAATTTATATATCTACTTTATAGGAAATCAAAAATTAACATATTCACCAATAACTATTTCTTGCTGAAGTTCTCTACCGATAAAAGGAACTGAAGGATATAATCGTAAAGTTTCTTTTATAACCAATTCCAAATATTTCAAGTCACAAAGATTACGATATGATAAATTTTGATTAACATCTGTACCACAGACTTCATGAATTTCTTTCAAGACTTTATCCTGGATTTCTTCATGATTTGATAGTAAATATAGAGCAAAACATATTCCAGAAGATGTTGTGTCATGACCCTCAAATTATAAATAATATTAAAATTTATATTATTGTTTAGAATTAATACAATATACCTCAAACATGAAAGTATCAACTTCTTCACGTATGTCATCGTCAGTCAATTGTTTACCATCAACATTTGCCATGAGTAACATATCCAAGAAATTTTTCGAATTTGTATGTAAAGTATCCTGATTTTTGATTATATTCGAATGTCTTTGTTCAATTACACTAATCGTGAAATCATGTAAAGTTTTTAAAGTTTTCTTCCAATTCCGCCCAGCTTCAGATAAGTTGTATAGAAAGGGTATGTAGCCGATAGTACTGAAGGTCCTCCTATGTATCAATGTTGCCATTCTAAGAATAGAAATAATTTAACTGATTCCTTTATATACAAGTCCATTCCTTTACTCTTCTACTACCCTTGCGTACTCCAAATTTGGATATAATTGGGCGCTTATTGAAACTCCCATTGCTGCTTCTGAAAAATCAAAGTAGCCAGTGTTGTGTAAAAATAGTTTTAGCTTTGCTTAATTTCTAAGTAAAAAATATGAACTAAATTGCAGTAACTTTTAGTGAAAAATTTATACCAAATTAGATAATGATTACTCACTTTACGCTTCGGCATATGATTTTTATGTGATTTGTTATCATTTGACGGTAATATACATATTTATTTGATTCTATACAAATGTTTGAAAGTGAAAATAAAACTAAATTTATTAAATTTTGAATACATTAACCATAATAAAAGTATGTAGAATTAAGTAAAAGGAAAGTATTGACATTTAAAAAATGAAAATATAATGATAAGAAAAATCCAAAAACAAAATAAAAAGAAATGCATGATCAAAATTAAATTAAATAAGAAAAAAAATATTTCAATATGGAGGCCTTTTTGTATTACAAACATTTTTGAATAATTACTACATAAGTTACAAATGGATGTCTACACAAATGTATTACAGACATATAATTATAAATTGGAAATTATAAAACCTTAAAAAGCAGAATTCTCCTTGATAAAAAGAGCCTTTAAGTCAAAGAATTATTTAATTCATTTAACTTATTAGCAACTAATTTGAAACAGTTCTAACAATCAAGAGTTATTTTAATCCTACCGCAAATCACATCAAGAGTTAGTAGTGAAATATCTTTGCATATGTTGTAATCTCCTTTGTAACACTTAATCTTGTCAACATAAATATCAGACTGTTTATTGAAAACACGTACAAACTGCTCTAAAATAGTAAAATGAAAACATGGTGTAATTAATTTTCTCCTCTTGAGCCATTTGTTGCCATAAGAACTCAGCAGGACAGTTCCTGCATATTCGGTAATAATTATTATTCCTTTATTATTTTATATTTTGATGTCAAAAGAAACTTTTTACCAATCCAATCGTGCATTAAATCATATTGCCACGACTTTTTTGTTTTTTTGATGTTTGAGCTCCCTACTATTAGTTTGACGACTTTTGGATCTGCTGTAAAAAGTCCAATTTCATAAAGAAATCCCACCATTAAAACATTCTTTCCATAAATTTTAATGATATTGTTTGAAACTTTGAATATTTCTATAAATTAATGTGTTTGTTAATTCTAATAAATCATCAAATTAATTCTTACCAGTAGCATTTTGTGAAAAATATGGCAGATGTCCAATTATTGGATAGATAAAAGGCCTTTGAAACTTTGATGACAAATAAACAATGTTTATCCATCGACGATAGAAAAATATTATCACTGGAGTAATGCATATTATTAAAAATATAAATACTAGCATTATACACTGTTGAAAATTACTCTTTGGGGGTCAAGATTACAATAAGTGTTACTTATTTATTGAAAAGAAATTTTGTCTTAACCATTTGTATAACTTTTCTATATACATTGTCACAATCTGAAATGGATTATCTTGGAGTTAAAGTACTTCAGAGCTAGTGAAGTACTTTAAAGGGTTATTTTTTCAATCTATCACAGAAATATACTATATTTAGATTATACGAGCCGCAGTTATCTGCAACTAATTCAAGCTTATCGCAAAGAATAGCAAAAGCATGAAAATATGGCATACTATGTAGACTATTTCAATAGTCTTGAAAACTAAAAGCCTTTCAAACATTTTCTTATTAAATTATTAAAAATGTTGTTTAATTACATTTCAAGCCCTATTTTCCTATTTTATTTTACTTTTAACACAAAAAAAATTTTTACATATTACTTAATTCATGAAATTATTATTTTAATTTTTTAAATAAAACTAAAAAATTTATATCAAGAGATCAAAAGTCAAAATTGTAGCCTTCTACAGCCATAAGTAAAATCAACGAACACTTTAAAAAGAAGATATTGTGTTTCTTATAATCTTAACCCCTTTAAAGTAAAAATTTAAGTAAGTAGCCATTTCTTTAAAAAGTTGCTGACCATCTTTTAGCTCGCTTTGCAAGTATTAGCTTAGGAAAATATAAGTCCCGTATATGTCCAAATATATATTTTAATCTAAATATAAACAAATAAATTTTTAATCCAAGTATTCAGAGTCTCCGTCTGGCTTTCTGCCGTTCTGCTCCGTTGGCTTAAAGTATGTCCACATTGAGTACTATATATCATGTTCTTTAAACTAACCGAAAGGCAAAATCCTTTTTTCAAATTTCATTTACAAATTGGAGGAATAAACAACTACCGTAAAAGTTTATTAATATGATAATCATGCTCTTAATTCAAACGTAATTCTAAAAATCTTACTCTATATTCACTAATTGACAATAAATCAAGTTTTTGTATACAACATTTATTGTATTTTCGAAGGGACAATAAGGTGTTGAAGGAGGAAAGAGGCATGTTTCCAAGAATTTTTTTTTAGCGATACAGTTAGTTCAAGCTTATTTAATGAATTTTTATATAATAATACAACATTTGAGCAAAGCTTCTAAGCTTTTATTGCAGAATATCAATAAAATTGAGCGAGTGGCATTAAATGTTTGGGGGCCTTGAAAAAAAGATGTTTTTTGGTGTTGATCATAACTCGCAACAGAATCATTTAAAACAAAAAAATCGAAATTTTTTTGTTATGGAAAATGTTTTTTTTTTTGTTTTTTCAAAAAAGCTCCCGTCGATACCTGATGAAATTTGTGAAGAAGTACTCTGAAAAATTTTAAAATTATCGGTCCAATAAATTTTGAGTTATTGTGACATCGACTTCGGAAATAACAAGTTCCAGGAAAACGATTTAAGGTTTTGCTCAGTAAAAAATTAAAAATAAAACTCGATAAATCTTTTATACTTACGCAGAGTCATCGATATGAGATCAATAGAGCTCAATAGAGATCAATAGAGCAAAAAGCCAGCCTGTCATCAAATTGATCAAGAGCATCTTTCTTTTCTTGTCTACGCAAAACTCTTTCTTCTTCATTGTCGTACGCCGCTTGATCCTCTGCTCTATTAATTCGCAACTCGTCAGTTTGTCGCACTCATTTTTGAGAACTTGGCCCTGTATCTTATACAAAACAAAAAAACCTTCATTGAAAGTACAATGCTGCATTAGCTGCAGTTTCAACAATCGTAGAGACTAATAAACTTTAGAGATATTTTAATTTATTTCTTGATATTTTTGAACAAAAATTTTGTAGAGAGATGTTGAAAAGTTACTAAACATAACATGCAAAATACTTCAATATATTTCCTTAAACTTTATCTATAAGAAAAAGTTTTTGCTTTTATTCTCTATCCCGTATTAAGTACTCTCTTAATATTATTTATATAAAATGTTTTAACTAAATTTTTATATTTAAAAAAATTTTATAAAAAAAAACTATAAAACAAATAAAAATTTAACAATGATTTAAAATAAAATATTAATGTGAGGAGTAATTCAAGCTCAACCTCACAAATATTAAAATCAAATTACTGGCTTTTTAATTTTAAAAACACAAAATAAAATTCTATTGCCATTATTATTGTACACAAAAGGAACACAAAAATCTTCTAAAAATTAAAAGTTTGGTTGTACTCCCTATAAACAATTACTCTGTAAGTGCTCTAAAAAGAAATATTACAGAACCATTTCCTAGATTTGAGCAAAAATATTAATTCCATATAACCAAAGTGTATTTTTAGTATTAAAAAAAACAAGGAAAAATATTTAAATCACAAACTTTACTGAAAAAATACTTCCGGAAAATAAAACTTAATTTTAAAAAAAGTAGCAAATATTGCTACTTTTCCTTTAAATTGTTTTTTGATATTCGATTATTGTTTAAAAAGAAGTTCTTTAAGTAAAATGAAACCCAAAATTATCCAAAGAGTACAAAAAATAAATAAATATAAGGAAACAATATTAATTATCTCGACGCTGAAGTTGTAAATAAACTCCATTGCTTGATTTTAAAATTAAATCTCCCTGAAGCTGAATTTCTCTTTTTTCCTTAGCAGGTAATAGCTTGTATCGAAGAAGGACTTTCGATATAAGACATTTCATTTCTAACATTGCAAACTTTTGACCAATACAATTTCTTGGCCCAGCACTAAATGGTATATAAGAGAAAACTGCTTCCAAGTTATTATTATCGGAGAGAAATCGTTCAGGATAAAATTTTTCTGGTTCTGGAAAGTAATCTGCATTACGAAACATTGCATAAAGTGCAAAAATTATTTGTGTTTCAACTGGAAAAATGATTCCATCTAGATGAGAGTTATAAAATATGTATTCTATTGATCATGAATATTTCTATACCAATAATTATTTCTTGCTGAAGTTCTCTACCGATAAAAGGAACTGAAGGATATAATCGTAAAGTTTCTTTTATAACCAATTCCAAATATTTCAAGTCACAAAGATTACGATATGATAAATTTTGATTAACATCTGTACCACAGACTTCATGAATTTCTTTCAAGACTTTATCCTGGATTTCTTCATGATTTGATAGTAAATATAGAGCAAAACATATTCCAGAAGATGTTGTGTCATGACCCTCAAATTATAAATAATATTAAAGTTTATATTATTGTTTAGAATTAATACAATATACCTCAAACATGAAAGTATCAACTTCTTCACGTATGTCATCGTCAGTCAATTGTTTACCATCAACATTTGCCATGAGTAACATATCCAAGAAATTTTTCGAATTTGTGTGTAAAGTATCCTGATTTTTGATTATATTCGAATGTCTTTGTTCAATTACACTAATCGTGAAATCATGTAAAGTTTTTAAAGTTTTCTTCCAAATCCGCCCAGCTGCAGTTAAGTTGTATAGAAAGGGAATATAGCCGAGAACATCAAAAGTTTTTCTTTGTGTTAATATCGCAATTCTAAGAATAGAAATAATTTAACTGAATACTTCTTATTAAAATGCATTCCAATACTCTTCTACTGCCTTAACATAGTCTAGGCTTGGATTTAATTGGGCATTTATTGAAACTCCCATTGCCGCTTCTGAAAAATTGAAGCTTCTAGTACCAAACTTTTTAAAGAATATAAAGTTACTTCTTAGCTAATTGCTTAACTCATTATGTAATAATTGGAGGGATATTTTAGAATGTTTTATTTTCTGTTTAGAATTTCATGAAAACCTTTCAAGGATGGTAGATATTTCAGTCGATATTTTAATAAGAGAAAATAAATATGAATAAGATGCTAATTTTTGAAAAGGTATAAAGAAGCTAGTCTAATTATGTGCTATTAAAGATTGAAAATTACATAGCTGCTTTTAGCTTGATATTCACAATTTTTAATTTACTTTAATAATGGAGTCTTCATCTTATTGTTAGTAACTTCTTTTAGTGTACGTATCTTTAAACAATAAATCAACTTTGTTTTGATAAATAAATATTGTGTTTGTTTACTGACAATTAGTGAAGCTCTAAAGTTATTTTAATCATACCACAAATCACATCAAGAGTTAGTAGTGAAATATCTTTGCATATGTTGTAATCTCCTTTGTAACACTTAATCTTGTCAACATAATTATCAGACTGTTTATTGAAAACACGTACAAATTGCTCTAAAATAGTAAAATGAAAACATGGTGTAATTAATTTTCTCCTCTTGAACCATTTGTTGCCATAAGAAGTCAGCAGCCCAGTTCCTGCATGTTCGGTAATAATTATTATTATTCTTTTATTATTTTATATTCTGATGTCAAAAGAAACTTTTTACCAATCCAATCGTGCATCAATTGATATTCTCGTGATTTTTTGTTAGCATCTTGGCTTGTTATAAATGCCCCCACGAATTTTGGATCTGCCGTAACAAATTCAATTTGATATAGAAATCCAACAAAAAAAATGTTGTTCCCATAAGTTTTGAGCATTTCTTGCACAGCTTTGAATATTCCTTTGATTATATTTTTTATAAAATGATAACATTTTTTGAAAATCAATAAAAATATCTCACCAGTAACATTTTTTGGGAAGTGTGGTAAATGTCCAACTATTGGATAAATAAATGGCCTTTTAAACTTGGACGAAAAATAAATCACTTTCATCCATCGACGATAGAAAAATATTATAGCTGGACCAATGCATATTATTAAAAATAAAATTAATAACATTATACTATATCCAAGATCTCCATTTGACTGCGAAAATAAAACTGGTCAAATGATTATTACTTTTAGTTTCGCTTACTATGAATTATCAATTAAGCAGAGAATTTTTAAGGTTTTCTATTACTTTTGCAATTTAAAGCGTCACAATCTAATCTCAGCATATACGTTCTTCAATACTCTTGCATTTGATTTAAGATTTTTAGTATCAACGAACTCAATATAGATTACGGGCAATGTCTTATTGCACATATAAGCTTTTCGAGTCAAAGAATCCAAAAGTCAAGAGTCTTGACCATTTAGTTTATTAGCTGGTTTGAACTTCAGACATTTGTGTAATAAATGAACTTAGAATTTCAAAGTTAAAACATTTTTGCAAGATTACATTGAAAAATTTTTGTTTCATTATTTCTGTCTTGAAAGCTGTAGAATATTCTATTTATAGAGCAAATATGCTTTAAAATATGGCATTTATGATTGACCTAATGATCTTTATAGATGTTATTGTTTTTGGAATATGAATAATTGAAAGATAACTCTATTAATATTACTTAGGTATAATAAATTTTTTTTAATTGTAAAAAATATTAAAAATCACAGCATATCATGTTGATATGAAAAAATTTTTTCAAAGTTTTTCCAAAGAATTTTTTCTGTGAATCTATAAACTCCCATAGCATAAAAGATATTAAATAAAATAAAATAATCAAATCACGTCAAAAACTCTTTTAAATCTATTATAGTTCAAGTTCAAAGAATACTTTCAGCTACATGAAAGTTGAATTAATGAGATCAATTAAAGAACAAATCATAAGTTTTTAATGAAAAGCCTCAATTTTTGTACAGAAAAGTTATTAGATTATAAAGAAATAAATAAAGGATTGATATAAAAAATTAGTACCTTATTGTCCAACCTTTTAATAAATTCTAATTCATTTGCTTGAAGGTGTTTCTTCTAAAATAAAAGCTATAGTTAAACTATATAGCTTAGACTGCCTTATTTCAGATCAAACTAGCCAGCTGACGGCTTTTAAAATCAAAAAATGGAAAATGCACAATATGGAATTTTGTTGATCATCTCCTAACAACTTTATGAATGACTCAAAATACCCGGTAACTCTCCAAAGTTGCGTTCATTCAAGAGCATAAATCTCTAAAAGCTAATCAAAAGCATACTAAAGCATTTGATAATGTAAAATTTAGCTCTTTGGAAAACCATTTTTGGATTAATAATAATATGAATATATCTCCAAAAAAATTTATAGCTATTATCTTACCTTTCTTTGCTTTATTCAATCTCTTTGTCTAATAGGTACCGACTTGATTCCACAAAAAACACCAAATAAATTCATAAGTCATTTCCGGAAACATCTTAAGCTTAAAGACATTTTTCCTTTACAATAAAAATCTTGCTCACATTTAATTTATTTGATTTTAAGTCTAAAAATTTCATACACGATGGATTTTTTGTCATACTTTTACATTTTTAGTATCAAAAAGTGCTAATGAAAGTAACTGAGATGTCAAGGGATAACTGGTAAGAACGAAGTTCCTTAATCCTTAACCTATGGCAATTTGCTTTGTAATAAGAAATAAAAACAATATCAAAAACTAAAAGTAAATATAAAAAAACAAAAAAAAAAAGAAAGATTATTGACATTAATATTAACAATAATAACAAACCTCACTTACAGGCAACAGCAATAACAATAGAGTACAATAAATCCGAATTACACATGGTTGCAGCGTACTGCCCACCAAGGCACACACCTACTCTACACCAATTTAAAGAAAACTTTGAAAGATTTGGTCCAAGATTTATAATAGCCGGGGACTATAATACTAAACACACAGCTTGGGGATCAAGACTAATATCGCCTGGTACAGGAAATGAACTCTTAAGAGCCATTAAAGAAAGTCAATGCGAATATCATTCATTACGAAGACCAACGTACTGGCCAACAGATACGACCAAGAACCCAGATCTACTTGATTTCTTCATCACTAAAGGAATTTCAGCAAGATACATTGAGGTTAATGATATAGAAGACTTATCATCTGATCATACTCCAGTTCTCCTAACAATAGGAATAAAGGTTAACTTAATCAAACGCAGAATAAACGAATAAGAATACCGATTGGGATGCCTTCAGAAGAATCCTCGATAAATCCATCAACTTAAAAGTCAATCTCAAAACAAGAGATGATATTGAGCAACAAACTAATATGATAGTAGATAAGAGCAATTAAGAAAAGCAGCAATTTCATCAACACCAGAAATTAAAAGAGGGGAGCCTACTATCGAAATAACATACACTGCAGAAATAAAACAATCCATTAAAGAAAGAAGGAGAGCCCGAAGGCTTTGGCATTCAACCAGAAACCCAGCCCACAAAACTGACTTCAACCTAGTCAGTAACAAAACAAACCAACTCATAAAAGCATATAAACAAGAATGTTTCAACAAGTACCTAAGTGGGTTAGGACCTGACAAAGACAAGAACTACTCCTTGTGGAAGGCAATTCGACATCTTAAACACCCAGTTGTTAGAATACCCCCATTGAGGAATCATCAGGGTGGGTGGGCACGTAAGGATTATGATGTAGCCGAACTGTTCGTACAACATCTATCCTTAGTATTTCAACCACACGACATCCAGTCTGGTACTCAAACACAACCAAGGCACCAGCCATATAAAAAAATCAAAAAGATCACTGCCTTTGAAATTGCCAATGAAATAGACAACAACTTGAATATAAAAAAATCGCCAGGAATAGACGAATTATCTCCCCGCTTACTCAAGGAATTACCGGCAAAAGCAATTCAAATTATAACATACATATTCAATGCCTGCATCAGACTACAATACATTCCGGACAGCTTTAAAGTAGCTGAAATCATAATGATAAAAGAACCAGATAAACCAGCGGAGGAAGTTACCTCCTATAAGCCAATATCACTCCTCCCAACACTCTCAAAGTTATTTGAAAAGCTGCTCCTAAAGAGACTAAAACCTCTAGTGGCAATCCCTGACTATCGGACAATTCGGATTTAGATCCAAACACTCTACAATTGATCAAATTCACTGATAAGATAGAACAGGCGTTTGAAGAAAAGAAGTACTGCTGCGCGGTATTCCTTGACGTATCACAAGCGTTCGATCGAGTCTGGCATCAAGGGCTTTGTTATAAGTTAAGCATTCTCCTCCCAGGCAACTTCTATAAACTACTGGAATCGTACTTAGCTAATCGCAAGTTCCAAGTCAAACATCAAGATGCTAAGTCAAGAATATACCCAGTAAAGGCAGGTATTCCCCAGGGTAGTGTTCTGGGACCACTTCTATTCCTGATATACACTGCGGACATTCCTACCACGGAAAATACATTCATCGGTACTTTCGCGGATGATACTGTCCTACTCTTTGTGAATGAGTCTCAAACCAAAGCAACTGAAAATCTTCAAAACTCACTTAACTCTATCAACAAATGGACATCTAATTGGAAGATAAAAATTAACAGCTCCAAATCTGTGCACGTAGTATACACATTAAGAAGAATCAATAATAATCTCCACTTATTCCACAATGGTCAGCTAATTCCAAAAGCTGAGTCGGCAAAATATCTAGGCCTACACCTAGACTCTAAGCAAAATTGGAAACATCACATACAACAAAAAGCTAAACAGATAAAGCAACAATTAATCAAACTTTACTGGCTACTTGGGAAATATTCTCCCCTAAATTTCAAAAGCAAAAAGGCAATATACTCCTCTATCATTAAACCCATCTGGACTTATGGAGTGCAGTTGTGGAGGTGCGCGCGTAGCTCAAATAGAGCTATCATCCAGAGAAGTCAAAACAAGGTACTAAGATTAATTACCAACGCCTATCGCTTCATCTCAAACAAGGAACTTCACGATGACTTGAATATCAAGTGGGTAGAGGATGTTATCCGCGATTACGCTTCTAAGCATGAACGAAGACTTATATCCCAACGGGAAATTTGGAATCAGAAGCTAAAAGAATCATAGATGAATCGCTTCATATTTGATTCTACAGAATGCAGGGGTAAGCAATTCATGTATTTTATATATCTTATAGGCATATATACTCAACCCTATAAACCTAACACATTTAAAGTTATCACACGTATGCAATAACTATAAAGAGTGTGATTAAAATGTGTTAACATTTCGGAAAGTACGCGTGTTATGTGGTGTTGTGTTAAAAAATTAGGTATATCTTAAGGAAACTATGTTTGTTTAATTTAATTGAATATAATATTGTCAATAAATGATTTAGTTAATTTGTAATAAAATCATAGTTAAATAAGTTTCATAGATAATAAGTTTAATAGTTAATAATTTTAGGTTAAGTTTTGTATTGATTTTAAGATTTATTAAATAAATTGCTCAATAGTGAATAGTGTTGAATAAATAAAATATTTAATTATAAACTATGTTTTACTTAATCCATTTTTAATTATTTTGTTAACTATGTATTTATTTTCAGACTTACACTTAAGTGAAAGAAGGATGGATATATAACACATGTGAATATATAGCATATATGCTGCTTCATCACTATGTGTTATATATCCATCGCTCTTTTATTAATGAAATATAAAATATAACACTTTATAAAGGTATAACAGCTCATATATGACCGGTACAATACTAACGCAGTTTTCTTACATGTGTTAGTAAGTGATTCCCACTGCGATCATGCTTTGGTTAAAATTTGCTATGATTAGATGAAAAGAGAATCGATTCATAGCTTCCCAGGGATGGATTACGAATGCATTGAGGAATCATTCTTTTTCCCGTTGGGATATGTATCATCCAAACATTGAGGCCATCCAGCTGATGGATACATTTGGCAAAACCAGGCGCTTGTGCAGAGTAAAACCGCATGAATTGACAATCTAGTATCAATTTTACCATATCAATGCATTATGGGTGTCATCACTGGACGATAGCCCTCAAACATCGAACCTACCTCAACACTACCAACTCACTAATATCATAAGTACTAATAAATTAATAAGAATATTAAGATTGTAGTAAGCTAAATAATTAAAAAAAAAAAATATTAGACTGTTATGTTAGATATTTGTAATTGAATTTCGTGTTAGCATTCCTTAGATGCCAGATGATTTTTTAAAAAAAATACATGTTACTTAAAACACTAAAAGATAGGCTTTCTCCACTTTTGAGAAAAAAAATTAAAAAACTGAAAAAAGTGTTTTTAGGTTTTTCTCATCAAAGCTTAGGATAAATAAGAAAATTTTCTATTGACAAGTTTTAGAACTTTTTAATATTTACAACTTTTAATTTTAAACTTTTTTGATTGGACGTGTAGATAATCCATAAATAACCCAAAAGCATCCCCCCCCCCCCCTCAAAACTGCCCCTTTACATCTCGAAACATTTAAACTTGTTCGATTTATGTTTTATGTTATTATGCTAATAACACGCTTTACCATATTACGTCATCAGTTTGCTGTAACAAATTATGCTTTTTTTCTTCTCTTTTTTACACTTTTGGCTCCGGGCCTAATAAGTTAATACGGAACTTTGATATTGTTTTGTTGCACAGCCTTAAGCCGGGCACTCACTTAGTGCGTATATCTCAGCGGGTAACTTTTTTGACGTCAAAATGACGTACAAATGAATTTCACGCTGAAATATCCACAAGTGAGTCTCCACTTTAGCGTGAGTCTATGACGTCATAAAAGTTACCCGCTGAGATATACGCACTAAGTGAATGCCCTCCTTTAAAATTCACAATAGATGTCAACTTTCTCCTTACACCCTTTCTTAAGGCCGTGTTCATACTCGCGGCTGGTTGCTGGCTGGTACTTGTTGCCAACATTTTAATGTCACGAACTTGTAGCGGGGCTAGTTTGTAAACATTAATTTGTGTATAGCAACCTATTAAATGTCTTGAGAAAAAAGGGGAAAGATAATAATTACAATTTTATGAGCTGATATAGTAATTATTTTACTTATGAATATAAAAATTATTATTTATAATCAATAATTTCAAGCTAAATTAAATTATTTATTAATTAAATTGAAACACAAAAATAATAAAATGGCTGTCATCCTTCTCTTCTTTCCATTGAGAAATGAATTGACATTTAATAGGTTGCTATACACAAATTAATGTTTACAAACCAGCCCCGCTACAAGTTCGTGACATTAAAATGTTGGCAACAAGTACCAGCCAGCAACCAGCCGCGAGTATGAACACGGCCTAACAGTATGGAAGCACAAAAAAATCGGTTCTTACAAGTCTGTACATGACGAAAATAGAAACATGGCGTCTAAATCGCAAAACATATGATTTGAAATGTCAAATTAGATGTCACAGATTCTTAAATTTTTTAAAAGTGTTTTAGCTAAAGAACTAAAGAAAAGTTTTTAATTTATTTTGTTAAATTGTTTTATAAAGTTAAACAATAAATGTTAATGAAGCAATGAGACCTAGAGATACACAAAGTAGAGGGATCCAATAAGAAAAAATTCACAATAGATCTCAATTTTCTGTGTCTACAGACTTTAAAAACCACCTTTCCAACCTCCTATGTACACAGTTCTCCATATAAAAGTGGCTTTCAGTGTAGTTAGAAAGTGTGTACATCCGCCTGTTAAGAAAGGGTATAATACAGGCTTTGAAAGGCTCTACTTATTATACATATCCAACAGATTATAATATACACAGTTAGTGTCTTTCCGTGTATACCCTTGTAACGAAAAAGGGTATAATATATCTGATCTCTGATCTCATACAAAAAATAATATGTATATTATGCAGTATTGTACTTTCTTTTTATTCAATACAATCTTTAACTTTTTTTTGTATAATTTTATTATTTTAACGCTTTATTTTTTTGTTATTTTCAATTACTTTGTTAAGTATATTTAATTTGTTGTTGTTGTTGTTGTCTGTGTGTTTTTTTTCTTTATTTTTATTATATATTTATAACTACATGGCAAAATTTAACTTTTTATAACAATCTAGTAATTAACAAATTAAAAACAAGCTACAATTTATTAATTATTCTAATCATAACTATAAATATATTTTGCGTTACAATTAAGTCTTAATACTTTTTCGTTTGGATTTATTTTTTAATAATTTTATCTTATATGACAAGTACGCATTTGTTTTCGACTCCAAAATAAAATAAATAGTAATAATAATAATACTAATAATAATACTATAATATTTTTGAGGATTTGAATAATATGATATTTAGTTATGTAAGTATCGATAATACTTATACATGAAATTACATTTGTTTTTCATATAAATATGTGATTATTGCACAACGCATTTAACGAGTATTTAAATTTTGAATTAATTATTTGATGTTTTTATTTGTGCCTAAATATGTATATACACATGAAATAATTTTTTTAATTAGAGTGAATTTTATATATTTATTTCTTTGAAAAATTTTTTATTTCAAAAGACTAAAGAAACAATTACGAAAATTTTGAATTATTCGTAATGAAAATTTATGTAACACGGTGGTTTGATTTGATTCGGTGTTATTGTATAATATTTATTATTTTATAATATTTTTAAAGTTATTATTTTTTATTTTATTTAGGCCCTAGAATTTTTATTAAAGTTTATTTTTCTATTTTCTATATATACTATTTAATTGTGGCTACATATGCTGATTTTTTAGTTATTTAGTTAAATAATTCATATTAGCATCAAAAAATATATAATAAAAATTATTCACAGATTAATATTAATTTAATTTTATTCAATGACTTTTGGAAATATTTTTTAAAGAAAAAATTCTGTACCAAAATCTTCTATTTAAATAAATCCTTGTGGAATTATTTTAAAGCAGTTTTTAATAAATTACCAACACTGAGAGTAATTTATAAAAAACAAAAAACAAAAAATTATTTAATTACTATAATATTACTTTGATAGTTAATATTTTAATATAAATATCTAACAATCAATATTTAGTATATTCTAAAATGCAGTTTTTATTTGGCTGCATTTAAATATAAGCTCTATTGTGTATAAAGTATTAGATTGAATTTTCTATGATATTTTAGCTTTCTTTTTCTACAGCACACTTACACAAACTAAACATATATAAATATTTATGCTGATTTTCAATATGATTTATTTTTATTATTATTTTTTTATAGTTAAATAATTCAGCAAAATTGCTTGTAGCTATTCAATTTGACACTCACTTTGGGGCTCAGTCGTGTTGTGCTCAGAATATGATTTGCTTCAAGTAATTTTGTTGCACTTCTCAGAATTTATTAAAATATTTGATTTTGATTACAAAAAGAAAAAAACCTAAAAAAAAAGCTTAAAAATTAAAAATAATAATAATAATTGAAGCTAATATAAAATTAATGCTTACCCTAGTATATAGGTACACTTTGAAAAAACTCACGCTAAATTATGTCAGAAAGCCGACGTATTTCTGAAAAGCTTTCTTCCTAAGTTTATGTTGGCAAAAGTAAGAATTGAAAAAGAGGGACTTGATTTACATTGGTAAAATAGGAATATATTTTTACACCTACTGGGGTTATTAAGTGTGACTATGAATTTTTGCCAACAAATAAATTTTTGGTGAAACTATACGAGTTGTCACTTAACTCCAATTCAAAATTTTGCTGTTAATAGCAAAACTATTATTTTTCAAGAACAAACTCAATTTCTAATATTAACGTACATATTTATGAAAGGAAATTTTCTACAGTTTAATAGGTGAAAAATATTGCTAAGCAGTAAAACAGTTTTGACAAACATTAAACTTGTACAAGTATGCAATTAGTTTGTTATTTTTGATTTAACTAGGATTTGTTACTTTTATAAATCTTCAATAAAAATTAAGTTGAAACTGTGTGTTCCACAGTGCAATACACAAAAGATTATGAAATGAATGAAATGAATGAAATGTTTTTCATTTAGACCCAAATACTAAAGAACAAATTTCAAATAAAAATTATTAATCAAATTAAATAAAGAAAATTCTGTATTAATAATAAGCACTAAAAACAAATAAAAATATATGTTTCCTTGTTTGTTATATTCTCTAAGAATCGGCAATTTCTTTTATTTAAAAATTCCAAAGGTCATTTGATAGTTTTAAACTAATACTTTAATAAATAATGAAATTATTTTATTCTAAAATAGTTCATAAAAATTTTGGAATCGTTGTAAAACTTTCTAGTATATAATTTACTAAGCATAATAACTTCATTTATACAAATTAACACTTACAATTTCTAAATAGCTGGCATTAAATGCTTTTCTAGTTATAATACTCTAATGGTTTATTGAAATGTATGTATGTATGCTCACAAACATTTTTGATTATAAATATCCCAAAGTTGCATAAGTTTTTACAAAAGGCGTGTCAGTTGCTGAATTTAGATCTCTTAAAATAAAAATAAATTAATTAAGCTTATTTAATCAATATATATTTTTTTAAAGATAATTTCTTAACAAACAAAACTCCTTTAATTTCCCCTAAAACATTTGATATGTAATTTGTCATGAAATTTGTATTATTATAAAAACAAATAATTTTGATTGAAATAATAAAATACTTTATTTCAATTAAGTAAAGATTAAACTTTCAAAATAAAATTAAAATATCAAAATTCTAAAATCCGGAAAACATAGAAAAATTTAAAATCATAAAATCACTAAATCTTTGAAGCAAAAAAATAAAAGAGAGACAAAAAACATAAACGTTACAATATGCATCAGAATGGCCAAAATGCAAAACCCAATTGACATTTCTAAAATACCAAAAAAACTAGAATATATGAATGGTTTTTGTTTTTGTCATGTGTGAGAAGTTGAAGGTAAACAAATATTTTACTCCTGGATAAAAATTTTTTCGTCATAGTTAAAATTAAAAATGAGAAACCATCAAAGTCCATGATATTATAAAATATTTGCATAACAGGATCAGAGCTCTAATCCAGTAGTAATCAAATTTATAAGACAAAAGGGATTAGGGATTCGAAACTACCCGTCACTTCAGGGATAAAAAAGCTCAATGTAACCAACTCCCGTGTACGATAATTTTAAATTTTTATACAGAATTATATTGAATTTATTTAATTGGTTGATCAATTTCGGTCGTAAGCTGTTGTCAGTCAGATTAATATTTTTTGTCACTAATTAAACTAAAAAAACATAATCAATTATTATAAGAACCTTTGAATTTCTGATAAATTAAGATAATATTTAAGCTTTGAATAATTGTTAATAGTTCGAAGAGATAAGACTGAAGATATAAAGGATTATTAAAAAAAGTACTTAACTCTTTATTTTAATTATTTGAAAAGGATATTAAAAAACTTACTCATCTTCCCATGGGCAAACAGTATTATGACTCAAATCATCTTCGGGTTTTTGTAAATCACCTTCAGATTTGTCATTTGTATTTTTCAGTCCTGATTCTTTTTTTCTTTTATGTTTTTTTGCATCATCAATTTCTTTTTTTATATCTAATGATTCTGGATCATCTTCGACAGGATCAGTTTCAAATTCAGCTAATGGAGCTAATATTGGTGATGGAGTAGGTGCTGGTGCAATACAACCTTGTGCCGGTGTAATACATTCATCAATTCCATAATCAAAATCTATTGGTTTTTCAAACTGTGAACATTCTTGATATTCATCAGCTGTCGGTGACAAATCAATTTGTTGATTTATTTCGGTTTCATTTATATTTCCTTTAGAAGTAGATAGATTTTCAATTACCTGCAAATTAGTTTCTTCTCTTTTAATTTCTATTTTATCAATAGTATGCGGTGTATCTATTTGTATTATTGGAGTTGTTGCACCAGATTTTACTGAAAGTTTCAAATCGGGAGATGTTTGACAGCCAACAACTTTATTAGAGTCACACGCAATAATTGATTCTTCATTTTTAATTAATTGTTTTAATTCCTCGTTTTTAGAACTATCCTCTTTAAATTCAATATTTACATCAGGCAGACCACCTGATGAGATCGAACTATTTCTTTTGAGCATTAAGCTAACAGGCACTGATTCTTTATCTTTAAATTTTTGAAAAGTGGTTTCTGTTGAACTAATCACGTTTGGAAGAGTAGAATGTTTTGTTTCTATATATTGAAATTCAGACAAACTATAATTAAAAATAATAAACATTATTATTGATTCATTTATAATTGTTTAAATGGCTTACGTTGATGGAATTGTCATTGAAGCTCTTCTTTGTTCCATTTTATATGGAGACAAACGTTTTGAGTTGTAATCACTATCGACCGTATTTTGGCGCAAGCCACACGATCGTTTCATTCGCTCTGAAACTTCTGTAACATCAGCTATTGTGGTGCTAAATTAGGAAATAACATTTTACTAATTATTTTTAATTAAAAAACAAAAGTATAAAAATTTACTTCTCTTTAGTTTTGGCAACATTATTTGGCTTTTCATCCCAAGGGCATACAGACAACAAATTTGATGACTCTGGACTAGATTTTGTTTCCCATGGACAGACACTACATGCTTCTGTTTCTTGTGTAGCTTCTAGTCTTTCGATTGAAAGTTTAGAAGTTTCTCTAAAAAAGAAAATTTGTTAATTAATAACAATTTATTAATTCTAATAAAACACATAATAAATAATGCAAAATATTGTGCAGATCACAATAAATTAGGAAAACATAAACACTTAATATACAACATTTATAGTTAAAAAGTGCACTGAAGTAGATCCAGACCACAGTTTCATTAGCTTAAAAACATATATATAAGAAAATATTTTCATAATTTTGGAGTAGTCATAAATTATTTTAATTTATCAACAGTCCAAAAAGTATAATAAATTCATGTCGATCTCTAGTAAATTATATTGCTGCGATTTACCATGAAAAAACGTATATAAAGGCATAAACTAGACAACAAAGATCACGCAGTGCTAGGATTAGATTGAATTGAATGAATTGCAATCAATACATCTATTTACAAAGTTTTACAAAATTTATTAAATAAATTTCACTAGTGCTTGCTTATTATTTTGGATCTCCCTCTCGTTACTTTGTAGTTCTGGTCAAACTTTTCAATAAATATTATCAGCCAATCATCTTATTCACCATATGACGTTTTTTGCCCTGCGACATAACTTGTCGTTAAAAATAAACTCTTTTGAGTCGATTGAAACGATAAGACTAAATTCGAAGAAGGAACTGATGGCCATACCTTCAGTGGACTATAAAAAAAATTCTAAAAGAACTTCTAAGGAATCCCGCAGATATTTCAGTGAAAACAGTTTCTAGTTCTTCTAAGCATTTTTTGTGATAGTGTCATTATTTATTTGCGATAAAATAAATATAGCAGATATTTAACATAAAACTTGTAAAGGAAGGCATTTTTTTGAACATGTGAACTATTTTACAAACTTAAAGTAATTGATTTCAAATTCAAACTCTTCAAAATACCAAATTTTACTATCTTAAATAATTTAACAGTCACTCAGAGATGGAATGAAACCAAAAAACCGCAGAACATTAAATTGTTGTTTAATATTTTTGTTTAAATTATAAAAAATAAAAAATGTTATTTTAGCACTGTTTGTTTCCAAAAAGAGAAACATTTCTATGAAACACCAAAATTACAACCATACCTTTAATAATGCTAGTCAATACTTAAAAATAAAAAGGAACAGGAAAAAAAAAACATTCAGAATGCTATTTAACAGAAAAAATGAGACAAAAAAGTAAGATTAAAAGTTTCCAACTAATAAAAATAAAATCATATAAATCTTACTGAGTACAAAGTTGCTGGTCTAAATTATCCTTGACTCGTCTACACGGATAATTAGAATAAATTTGGGTTTTAAATCCTGGCATATCTCCTCTATAAATCTCAACACTAGCAAAAAATAAAATGTAAAATAAATAAAAATCTATAAAAAATAACTAAATATCATCTTATTATCTCAAGCTATTTATTATCTTCAGATACATATATCTGATTCATAAAAAGACCATTTACACTAGGTTGATAAATCACACAAATCTGATATAACACAATAACAATAATATCTCGCATGATCCAAAGTTGATCCAAAATCTCCCAATGAAACGAAATAAAAACGTTTAGACATCATGTATGAGCTTCTAATGTTTCAAAACGGCTAGAGAGATTTCATAGGCCAAATGTGAAAAAGAAGTTCATCGTGTAAATTAGTCAGGGAAAAGTGAAAATCGATCAGTGAACTATAATTTTTTTAAATATTTACCTACCATAAAAGGCCAAAACTTTTCCTGTAGGTATTTTATATATTTCTTTAAAAATAATTACTAATTTTTCTATTATATCTTTACCTTGTTAAAATCTTTATGGAAAAATTTACAAGGACTCTTATACTCCTCCTCTTAACCATTCAAAAATTAAAAGAAAAACAAAAATTACCTATAGGGAACATCACTCAAGTTGTTTTGGCTGTGTGAATGTGGTACTTTATTTGTAATATCTTTAACATTAATAATCGTTAATTCATGTGCAGATCCTGATAAACTACGATCACTGCCACGTCGTCTTGATAAATTTCCTGTTGCTGGTAAAATACCCGAAGTTGATGGTTGTGTTGTTAATGTTTGATTTATATTACTAGTTGTTGTTGCCTTCTTTTTTGCTACACCACCAAAACCAAAGAATCTCTTTTTGTGTGAAGGTTGAATACCACTTGCAAGTAGTGATTTATAATGTTCTGATCTTATAAAACGAGGATAACAGTCTTTTTTAAGTAAAAGCATATAAATATGTTCAGCTGCTGCATCAAAAGTAAAACGTGAAGGATTTTTAAGACCTTTTTGAACTACTTCCATAGTTTTACCATCTATATTTATTTCACAGGGAGCACCTGGTTTTAAAAATTCTCTAAAAATAGAAATTGTTTTTTGAAAATATTCTTTTTGCTTTTTTTTTATTTATATAAAAACTTACTCATATATGGCGTTTACTTTTTTGGCAACCTGGGAATGTGCTGAACGTCGTAATTTATTTACTGCAATCCAAAATCGTATATTTTCATGAGAGTATTCTTTTTCTAAAAATGTTGTGAACTCTTGAAGTCCTGTTGGATCCGCAACAAGTTCTTCAATTGATATGGCCCATCGTTTAACACGTTTTTCGGTGGGAATATCAACAAGAGCATTATTAAGCTGCCAAAATGTTATATCTTCTGATATCCAAGGATTTGATGGTAGAACTGGTTGCATAAAGAAGTCATAGTCAATAAATGTTTCGCAGTAATTAACTAAGCTTTCACAAGCCTGAGACATTTTCATTCGTGTACGACCGAGTGATTTTTTAAGATAATCTACTTCTCGCTGCCAATCATCTAATGTTTTCTTTTTAGGTTTTGAACCTTGACGATCTCTAGTTGGTACTGGACATGGTTCTAATGGTGTAAATAGGCCTGGAGGAGGTCGATGTACTCGCCAATATGCTCGTTCCTAGATATAAAATTAAATTTATTAGATTGAGTGAATGTAAAAATAACAAGTGGTAATATTTTTCATATTAGAAAATATGTTGTCCAATATTTCTCTAGCACGCCTTTTCATCATTAATCACGTATAAAAAAATAACGCATTAAAATTTCAATAAAGTACTTTATATTACTGAATTTTATCTCAAGAAATATTATCCCTTGAAATTAGAGTTACAGTATTCAAAGAAATATTGGGATATCAACTAACGCATAAAATAATTTGGCTTGAAATATAATCTTAAACAAAATTCTACACAACCAAAAAAAAACCGTTTATAACAAAATGAAATGTGAAATAAGTTGTAGCATCTAGGATTTTATTTAAAAAATAATTTAAGCACCATCTTGAAATCGCAAGTAAGTTAAAGCCTTAAAAATATTTCGACTTCATTTTAACAACTCACCAAAAGACCCTAATTTCCTTAATTGTAAATTAAATAAGCTATATGTACATAATTTTGACCGTAAAATTTCATGTATCCAATATTTCAAACTTAAGGTATGAGTTTTTAAATCATAAAAATACAAAATAAAATATTATTAGTCATTTTTAAAAAAAAAACAATAATTTACTAGTTTTAGTAGATTTTCAAATTAAAATTTTTTATCATAGCTAACAGTAGTGGGGCTCATCCACTCCTGTCTTTTTGACAGTCTTTTATCTTTGATGGATTAAATTTATGGATTTGAATTTATGATTACCTATTAATAGAAATTACTGCTGATGAGATTTAAAGAATTTCAATCATATCACACAACGTGCTTCTGAACATATTTTCTTTTGGATGATGATTAAATTGTAATTAATAGGTGTAAAATTAATTCTATCTTAACTGATTCAAAAGTTTTTAATAATTTTATAAAAATTTAGTATACCTGTGAGTCTCCAACAATTTTATCTCCTTTTTTTCTTTCTTTAGCTAAACGAACTTGTTCTTCAGCCTGCATTGAAATAAAATCCCATTTTCCTTTTAAATTTTTATGTAGGCTTGCAAGTGCCTCACTTTCATAATCTTCAAGTCCATGTCGCTGTTTATTACGTAATGATCTTTTTGCTAAATAAATTGCATATTCAACATTATCGGGTGCTTTATGTTGCCAAGGCCAATAATAAGGTGTTTGAAATCGATAAAGAGAAGAATCATCTTTAACAACAAGTGTTTTAGTATCATTAACAGGAAAAAAATAACCATGCAGACAAAGCTGATTTGCTAAACTTAGAGCTTCTGATTCTTCAACTGATAAGTGATCCATCAGCCATTCAATTAAATCATAGCCTAAAATTTTATAAAATTACTAAAAAATAATTTACAAACTTTATATAAGTATATAACAAACCCATAAAAGCATAAGGTATTGATGTAAGAAATGTTTTTTGTTGTCGGACTGGTACACCATTTTCAGGATCTTGCATTTCTCTTACTATTATTTCCATCTGAAAATTGAATAAAGAATATAAATAGGTGTTCTTATTGATCAATTTCATAATTTCATCTATTTCACAAAAAAAAAACTATAACTTTCATAGGAGTTGACTAAAAATTAATATTCTTCTTAAAAAAAAATCACTATCAAGAATTTTATTGACTCCATTATATTTCTAGCATAATTGTATGAGTGACATTTTGAAAATCGATTAAGAAGTAGATTTTGACCTCTATTTGAAGAAATTTTTCAATAAATGAAATCATTCAATTTGACCAAATTCAACTGTGATACAGTTTTTCTTTGCAAATTATATGATGAAATCCATAAATAGCTAAATTTGTCTGTAAAAATCATAATTTAAGATTTGCTTGTGTCCATTTTTGGACTATCATTGCCTACATGCCATAAAAATAGGGCAATATATCGTATTTTTTTTGGCTATCCAAAGACTCCAATTTTAAGGTAGATATCAACTTGAATCCTAAGGAAAGAACTAGGTCCAGTTAAAGTGCTCTTTTCTCTTATATGTGTATATTTCATATATTTAGGAGTGCAATATTACAAACATTTAAAACATTTATCACTATTAAGCCTTGAGATTTAATTAAATTATAAAACCTATCGTGTACAATTTTTAATTATTACATTAATAGATTGAATCCTAAATCAAAATTTCAATTATTATAAGTGCAGAATAAGAAAGCGCTTAAAAGCAAAAAATAAAATAATTAATAATTTTAATCCAATTATAATAAATATTTGAACAAATTATTAAAACGTTTCATTATGATATAGCAACTGGAAAGCTTTTTCTGTACTATAAAGAACAAGAAAAAAACAATTTTAATATACTCGTATAATAATTTCAAGTAAAAACCCAACTTTATTGGTATAAAAAAAAAAGAATTTCTATAGGAATCCTAATAGCATTGATAGAAATGAAAATTATTCTTCACTTGAGCTAAGGATAATTTCATAGGGGAAAAATAAGATCAATGAAATATTGCTGTAAAAAATTTTATGTCAAAAAAATGCTTTTCTCTGGTTGTTTGTGAAATATTTACATTGCCTGGAAACTAAGGTTAATACATACGCTACATTGGGGTAGCTATTAAGTACTGATGTCGACGATAGTAAAATAAAGTTTATAATACAAAATCATCAAAAATCTTATTTTATGACGAAAAGTAAATTTTATTAAATCAAAATTGTCCAGGATATATTTACAAAATGAGAAATCAAAAAATATAAAAAAAAACTTTTATTTTAGAATGCAAATAAAATTAAATTAATTTTTTTAGGAAATATTAAACAAAACATTTTTTTGCTGTATTGAATTGCACTTTAATAGGATTTTCAAAAATACAGACTTTTAATTGCTGACTACTTAATACAGAAAATAAATACTAGTGGATTTCTTGTTCTTTAAGAATCGATATAAAGAAATTAAGCGAACAAGAATTCTGGAAATTATGGCAGTGACCGCAAAAACTAGATCACATGAAAGTTAATAGGTTCACAAATGTAAATATTTATTTTTTCAAGAACCATTTTCAAAAAGTTTTTCCAACACATGTCTCAACAACAAAGTTATTCAAAAGAAAATTTCAGAAGAAAGCTATCTTTTCATCCTCTTTTGAAACTCAGTGATTTCTAGCTTCTTCTAGTAAAGATAATATATTTTTAAAACTTAACGAAGATATTAAATTTTTATACTAAAGCGTAATATTTAAATCCACTAAAATAGGATCATTTAGTGAGGATTTAAGCTTTATAATGTTCTACTTATTCAAAAATACAGGCACAGTTTTCAGATTGAGTGTTTAGCTTTTGGTAGATTCTGATAATCAACAAAAAGGGAGCTAAAAATAGGCTTCTTGCAAAAATTTTAAAAATATTTTGATAAAAAAACAGGAAAAAAATATTAAAAATTAAAACTATCTATCCGCTATCTCCTTTTTATATTCCTACTATTAACTTGCAAAATGTATGTAAAAATCTTAAATTGTTAATAAAATCTTTTCTATTCCTCTAATCAAATTCAAGTAAATTTTGTTGTGTTGGCAGCGGATGACCATTGATGTCAATACAGTTAGTTCAAATATTATTTTAATTAATAAATTACTTTTTAGTTTTATTTGAGAGAAAAACTTCAGAAAAATGAATTAAACGAATTCCGAATTCCAAATTCAAAACAAAGAAAAAAGAATCTCACTGGGTGAGAATCAATGAGAAATATATAGTAAGTAGGAATATACTTTAAAAAGTTTCTTTTTATATTACTTGTTTTAAAAAAGTTATTAGATCTAAATTTGTTTGTTTGCCGTTCTATTAATTAAAAACTCTTTTGCTTATCAGATCTTAATTTCACTCATTAAATGACTTTCATATTAAGTTTTAAAAAACTTTAAAGTGGAAAATAGAAGCTAGAAAAATTTCTTCTGATCACTCTAAGGTGATCAATTTTACTATTGACCATAAAATTTGAAGACAAAACTAATTAAAAAAATAACTCAAAAGCTTATTGCATAATTTTATCTTTGACTGAACATTTAAAATGACCGAAGCTACCCGCTTATTAAATTTAATGAAACAGACCACATTGATTTCACTTCTGAATTTAGTTGAAAGTAAGAAATTTTTATTTTGTACTTTTTAGTAACAACAATATTAGATAGTATCCCTACAAACCACATTTTTCATGTCTAAAAAGTTTGATATCCTCCTAATTTTATTATTTATTGTACTCTTTTAGTGATCTTGAACTTTATGAATTCCATTCCTAAAGTGATAATCTGAAGTAATAACTAAACAGACTTTCACAGCTGTTATTAGTTCTTTGTTAGATGAAAACTGTTCCTCAAGCACGAAATTTTTGTGATATGAGGTAGAAGTATGGGAAAACATTATTTAGTAGATAGATACATAAATGTAGCAACAGTTTGAATTTGAATTTTCTGATCTTTACAATGGTTTTTTGAAATGTCTGTGAGATTATGCCATTAAATCAAACTTATTTTTCCTTTCTTCTGTAAGGCAGATCTTTTTTTTAAAGTTTTCAATTTCAGTTGGATCAAAAACAAGTAATATAAAAACAAACTACATAGGTCAGTAGCCACAACTGCTAACTCCCTATTGAAAATCATTTGAATGAAACATCTACTTAAAGCAAAATATTTCAAAAATTTATCAAAAAATTTACCAACAATTTTTCGTAAGAATTAAACTCGTATTCTTCAACTTTACGTGAAAAATACTAAAACCCTTGAATTTTCACGATTGAGCTAATGCCTGTTGACTTCAATTTTCATTACAAACTTCTAAAACTCTTAAAGTATTAAAAATTATTTAAAAACCAAATAAAAATTTTTAATGATTCGATGAGATTCGATCCGAAGGCGTAAAGATTCTATACCAATTTTGCCCATTGCAAGACAAATTTTCCTTTTTTTCAGAAAAAGAATTTGAAAAAGAAATTATATTCAGAATCTGAAAAAGAATCTAAATCTAAGAGATTATGCAGAATTTTCTAAATATTTCTTCTTCATAAAACTAAAATTAAATTAAATTAATGAATTAATATTTGAAAAGAAAACTGTATTAAGTGTCATCCACCACAAGTTTTAAAAAATGTATTTGAGCTTCAGTAGATGAATAAAAAGTATTTTATTAGCGATCAAAAATTTGAACAAGATATATAAATGTATATACTCGTAGTGAGCTGAATTGTATGAATTTAAGAAACAGCAATAATCTGAGTTTATTATATCGCAATTTTTGCTGTAATTCTTGAATAAATTTTATTTTATATCCCAAAATAACTGGCATTTTATTGCCATTAACTAACTCTTATTACTATTAATCTACTAAAAACTACCAAAACATGTGGTCAAACTTTGCGAAGCAAAACATCATCTTAATTGTAAAGAAAAGTATAGTGCTTTATCACTGAATAATTAAGGCAATGAAATGGAATGAAAAATTATCTAATTTGGAAGGATTAACAAGTTTAATGACTTAAAAGGCTCTACTACCCTTGATTTAGTGATTCAGTGGTTAATATTAAATTCCTTTTAAAGCAAAACACGTTTAGTTTTCAAAACATGCCAAAATTTTATTTAATTATTTTATCTTAACTGATAAAAAAGATAAAGCTAAACTTTAATTAATTTAATATAATTAATAAATTCTTTAATAATAAATTTTTAAAGAATTTGCTATATTATTACTGATAATTAAAGAAAACCAATTATTTATTTATATTTAAATTAAAATATAGTTTTTAAATCATAGTAGCCAACACATTTAAAACAAAACAAAGAAGCTTTGCTTATTTTATTGAAAGAAAATATTAAAGTCAGAGTCATTAGTTTTATTTCTGCAACAATGAAGTCACTTGTTTATATCTTTTTTATAAGTTTAATTGGTATTATTGTTTTATATAAATGACTTGAATTTAAAAATAATAAATTTGACTCTTTTTTAGGTACTTCAGTGATCAGAGCATATACTTTAACTAGATCTAAACGATTCAATGATTTTGAAAATGCCGATAATAATCAAACAATTATTAAACCCACCATAAATTTAACAGAAAATTATTTAAATTTAATAACTCCTGACTTTATTGGAAAGGTATTTTATATTTTTTCTTCTTGAATTAAATCCAAATAAAAATAATTCAAGCAAAACAATGAGTTAAACTCAACAACTACATATAATCTGGAAGAAAAAAATGGGACCGATGCTTCTGGAAAGAATGAAAGCAATTTTAAAATATCCTTAGAAATTATAGAAGTTATTCCAGATGAGAGAGTTTCGCCTTCTTTAGGTATGCCTTTAAATAATTTAAATTGCATTATCAATTTATAAATGAAGTTTCAGAATTCAATTCAAATAATGAAAAAGATGCTGAGGCTGATTTAGAAATTTATCCAGTCGATAACAAAAGTAAAAAAACCCTGACAGATTATGATTATGATTATAATGCCATAACATCAAGACAAAATTTGTATCTTCATAGATCAAAATTTAGTAATCCTTTTGAAGCTATGAAAATGTTATTTAAACTTGGGATTGGTAAATACTACAAAAAAACAAATAATTATAATTTATTTAATTGAAAATCTTATCAGAATCTATGAAAGATATGGAAAGAAGTTATCCAGATATGCGAAACTTTGAACAAAATTATGGAGGATTTTATTGTCCCATTCATTATCCAGTCAGCAGGCTCTCAATCCCCAACACAAAAATGGACAAGACCAAATGCATTTGCGGGAAAATATACTCAAAATAATGAGTGATAAAATTTCTAAATTATTTTTGTTTTTTCTTTTTTGAGAATGTTGAAAATTTTATGGAAATTTTAAAGTATATTGAATCAAGAGTACACGTTTTATTGAAAATTTAAAATTAGTTATTTCATTGGTTACTATTCCTCATGAATATTTTTATTAAGCTTTCTTTACTCTGCATTTAGAATCATTCTAATAATGGCCTTAAACATGTACAATTCAAGGAAGATAAAAAATGCATGATATGTTCATACTGTTTTAATTTTATGATTTTATTAATTCAGGATAACGTTATAGCTACTCTACACAATCAGAAAATTTTTGCTAAAATTATAAATATATAATTTTTTTTACTTCTCTTAAAAAAATTTTTCTCTTAATGACAAGAATATTTGTCATTAAACAAAAAAATGCCATATTTCATGACGTGTATACCTGACATAAATACTTAAAGGAAAGCAATAATAAATTCATGACAGGAATTTAATATTTAAATAAGGAAAGCTAATATTTAAATATTTGTGGAACAATTAAATTCAAAATAAGTTTCTAGGATTGTTCTTCCATTTTTATCAAAAAGTGAAAAACTTTTCACTAAAACTACAAAAACAAACCTTTACAGTGCAAAAAGATCATATATACCAGGGGTGGCCAACCTGCGGCTCGCAAGCCACAAGCGGCTCTTCAAAGGATAATTTGTGGCTCTTGATAAATGTACCCGGATCCTGTTTTCATTTTTGTGTTATGTATATTATAAAAAATTATCGTTTCGTATGTGCTTAAAAATGTCTTTTAAGGGGTTAGGGGTACTCAGCATTTTTAAAAAATCAACAAAATTCCATTTTCTTAAAGTATATCTTAAAAATATTCTCTGAAAATTTGTTAGTTTTTTTTTGATATGATATGACTCAAATGAATTATATGACTCAGGCTGCTTGTCGAGTTATTTCAATATTCAGAACAACGTACTTATGTGAATCATTTTACTCCACTTTAAAATTCGTGAAATCTAAACACCGATCAGTATTAACTATCCCACATCTCAAAGAATTACTAAGAAGTGCTGTCACCAATTATTCACAAAATTTTAAGGAATTATCAAGAGAAGTAAAATAAATGTGTATGTTATGTTTTTAATAAATATAATTTCTGTAAAAAAATTTCTTTAATACCTTTCTTGCATACCTTTAAAATACGTATTTATTTGCGGCTCGCGAAAAATGTCAAATTTTTAAAAATGGCTCGGACTATCAAGGATTTTGGCCACCCCTGGCATATACGATAAAATAGCAGTTACATTTAATTAATGGAAAAATATCTACAAGAAGTTAAAAGTTTGCATCTAACATTTCATACAAAATATGATCATTATTATCCAAAAGGATTCACAAATTTTTTCCATGTCATAAAATGATTAATGAACCTCATAAAGATAAATCCCTAATTTTTTTTCTTCCATTAAACTATTAAAAAAGTTATTTCTTCTATTTTCGTTTACTAATTATTATACTTTGTGATTGTGAAATAAAACTCTATTTTTCCCATATTATCACGCCATATTACATGAACGTGGAAATGGGAGCGTCTAAAAACACCTCATTGGAAGACATTTTTTGCTAAGAATAACTTTTCATAAAGAGTTTCAAATTTTTCCCACAAAACCCAGATATGTTTAGAGCTAGGAATAAATTTTTTAAGAAAAATATTCATTTCATACTGTACTCTTTTCCAAGAAATTAATGTTTTCCGAAATCACTATTTCAAAATTCCGAAGTCACTAACTAATCGCAAAGTATTACAAAAATAAATCATATTACAAAACAAAATTCAATAATATTGTCTACTGTTTAATTTATGCTTAATTGTCTGTTTTATATTCAGATTTGTCTTGTAATATAAGAACTTTACACAAAAGTATTAAATTTCTTATTCTATATAAATATGCAACATGAAAATGCTTCGAAACACTAAAGCAAAGCATTTTTCTGTTTTTTTTGTAAAAACATCCAAATAAATTATAGCAAATAAAATAATTCAATACTAGTAGACAAGCTGAGAATGTAAAAATATAAAAATACAAAGAAAGATGCTATGGGTTATTTTTGTCTGTTTATTTTATAAAGAAAATAGTCGTTACTGATGTGAGTCTTTGGTGATAAATTATGCATTAAACATTGTAGATAAAACATCAGAAAATTCATTAGCTAAGTACTAATCAATAAAATTGGGAAATGTATTGAACAGTAAATGATAACGTGATCAAGAATTAGGGATTTTGTTTATCAAAGCTTTTCTTACAAATCAACTTCCGAAGCGAAGAAAAAAAAATTAACAATTAGATTGATTTCTTTTGATGTAGCTCCTTGCTATTGAGATTAAATAAATATATTACTCAGCCATTTAGTACTTAGACTTGAACATTATTCATTAAATACGGTAAACAATTTCAAATTTACATTTTTGATATAATTCTAATATCAAGCTAAATATTGATTTTAATTTAGCGTTTTAGCGCTGCGAGGAAATTACTTTACTGAAACAATTTATGCTGATATCCTTAAAAAAAGACCTACTTTTGAGGTAGTATATTTTAGCCCTAAAGAATAAAAAATGTTTCAATTACTTTGTGGAATACATTTAACTGTCTAGAAGCAAGTACAATAAATTATTAAATTTTTAAAAGCTTCTTTTAAATTGACTCAAAAAGTAAATGAAATGTCAACTTTTTTTTTAAATTCCATAAAAATTTTTCATTGCACTTCATTAAAATACAATACTATAAATTTGCGAAGTATGAATGAATATTTTCAAGTCATACTGACAACTATATACAATGGGAAAAAAGAGAAAATGGGATTATGTTAAAAAATTTACTCGTAGTCATCTTTCATGTAACCAAACCTTTTTTAAGGCATAAATATATTGTTCAGATTCAAGAAAATATAATAGGGTTTTCTAAAGCATTAGATATTTTTAGTAGTACATATTTTAAAAATAAATTTTTAACAATTTAATTTAAATATTTAAATAAAATACAATCCAAACATCACTGTATAAAATGATGCTATATATTATCACTACTTTTTTTTAAACTTAAATTACCTTATCAAAAGCCATAGGCCTTGAAAGTTTATCAAGATTTTGATGGCTTGTTGTAGTCACTCCCGCAATTGATGAATTTGATTGTGATGATAATGATGAAGCTTTATTTGATTGTTGATGTACTATTGAAATTTTTTCTTTGTCTGGTGGTATTTCGCAAGATGGCTCCATGGCCATCAAGCAGAATAGAGTGCCAGTTGGCACTTGATTTTTACAATTATAAAATTTAACCAAATTCCATTATATCCTTGTTTATGAAATAACTTCCTTAAATAAAATAATATATAAAATTTTTCCAGAAAAACTATCATATTTTACCTACTTTCTTCCATTGTGTAGAAAATTTGTTTTGATATACAATATATGAATTTTTGTTTAAATAAATTTATTTCTCTACAAAAGTAGATCAGAAATTGCAGTCGCAAAAAATACAGAAAATTTTCTGTGGATGGCTGCTTCAGCCCTTGGCCCATTGCGAATTTACTTCCACATGCGATCTGAAAAATTAAGAACAAAAATTATGTTATTACATACTCGTATAATGATAGAAGGAAAATACGATGAGATAAAAAGAAATATAAAAATCTGGTTAAAAACATTTCAATGTAAGCTCTATTTTATTAAATGTCAATTCCTCATTATTTTCAGGATCTTTAATCTTATAAAACATAAACTTCTAATTAAATGCAAAAATTTTTCTTGGATAAAAATGTTTAGGAATATAGAAATTTTATATCTTCAATTTAATATTGAAAACTTAAATAGAGTTAAATTCCTTAATATCTTATAAAAGTCAGGAAAAAAAATTTACAATTGTAAGTACTTGTTTTATTACTTTTTTAACTATCCAATCATCAAATATTTGTAAGACTTAAGCGGGCTTAAGGTATTAGTTAGTATTTTTAGTGTTAGACAAATAATAAAATATATCATAAAAAAATAACACAGCGGACATAAAGCACTTGCTCAAATTTTATTTCAAAAACTAAGGTTGAAGTATATACAAAATAAAATTTTTCACTATAATAAAGGAAAAATTTCCCATATTTCGACTAAATATGAGTCTGAAAATATAACAAGTTTATCTCTGATTTTCCAATAGTCGGAAAAGTGAAACATAATAAGATATGACTAATTAAAAATAAATACTTGGCGTCCAATTTATATTTATATATTTGGGAAAACTGAAGGGTAAATAGATTGAAAAAGTATTGGTAAAAGACAAATATACTATTTCAGGTATTATACATTATAAATTATATTATTTTATATCTTTTCTAATCAAAATTTTAAGAAAATTAAAGCATATTAAGAAAAACTTTGATAAAAGTAAAACCAAAAACTTTCTGCGATACTAATAAGTAAAAGCATTGAGCACTTTATAATTTCATGTGCATATGGTGCTTGACTTCCCTATCTACATTTGAAATTTCTATACAAATACAAATTAAATTAATTCATATCGAATTATTGAGAGTCCAAAAACAAAGAAATTGTTTTTATACGTAAATCAGACTAATTAAAGTATATTTTCCTTATTTTTATACAATATTGATGGTGCCCTTATTCATTTTATGAATAAGCATTAAAACAAAAAGAATTTAATTAAAACTGATTAAATTACTTTTTCAATATGTATACTTTTTTAGAATGTTTGCACTTTTGCGAGTTTTTAAATCATTTGGTATTCAGCCCAGTTAAAAGCCATTGTGCTTTCGAACGATTCGATTTTCGAACGTTTTAAAAACCAAATTATGAATTAAAATAATTGTCTATACAATCAAAAGTCTTTGAGTGCCAAATCAGATCAATAGAATCTTTTTCTTACTCAATAACAGATTTGGTTTGGGATCTGTAAAAAAGGAATTCTTCGCTTCTCTTGCAATATATCAAACACCCTTCAAATAGCGGAATTATGCGGAGAGCAGTAGTTATTCGACAGTTTCTAGTGAAAAGGTAGGTTTCTTCTCTAGAAAAGTTAATTTCTTGCAAATGAACAAAATTCGTTCTCAATCAAACCCATTTTGCCTCACAGGTATACATAAAAAATGTTCACAGAACTGCAGCAGGTCATAGGCTGCTTTTGACGCAGCTCGATTGTATATTCAAAGTACTCGTTCCTTATTAAGTATTTTTGCTTAATTTTGCGGTATTCTATTTGTCCACAGCATTCATACAGCATTGTAAATAAATTAAGGTTTATACTGGAACCAAGTGTCTTTTGATTAGTACATATTTCAATTTGTTTGTCTTTGTTGTGGTAAAAAATGTTTTACGACATATTCACAATCAAACTTAACCTAACTTCCACAATTATTCACTGTCAAACTATTGCCGAAAGAGAGGATCAGAAAAATTTCCCCTCGGTACTGCCACGAGTTGTTTATTAGCAATGAACTAGAAAAATAAACAAGAGATTTCCCATACAAATTCTAAAATAATAGTCCTAGGTACTGTAAACGCACAAGCCATCCAAAAAAACCTTGGGCGTAAGAATAATTTTGTTTCATACACCGAAAACTAGCTTAACTTGGCTTTCGATAATTGAATACATAAAACACTAGTTTTTGGATCATGGTAAATTGTTCAAAAAGAATTACGAGCAAAAGTTCAAATAAGTGAAATAATAAAATAATCATCATTTATTCATTTTATCAGTTTTTAATAACCAAGTATAAAAATTATAAATATCTTTAAATTCGTTTTTAATTTTTTTATCAAAATCAAATAAACAATATTTTAGCAGAAATTATGTTTATGCATCGCTAAGAAACATAAAAACAAACACGCCTTGGCCGGATTTAGTTTTATTCACTGAAATTTTATAATCGAGGACACATATATCGAATAAATAGATGCAGTCTGTTGCAAGCCAATTAGCATATATTTTGCATCCTTTTTTTCTAATATAAACTTATGATAAAATGGCCTTATTTTATAAAAAAAAATGGGAAATTGAATCAAAGGCTTAAAGAAGGTCAATATGCAATGCCAAAAATAATATTTTATTTTACATATGCACGTTTTATATAAAATGGTAGGATTTCAGTACGCATCATTTAATTTTATTTAAAGTACGAAAATATCGATTATGCACCCACATAAATTTCCATTGGTTCATTTTTTAGCATTCTATACATAGTGATTTTAAATGAATTGAAAAAAATTACATATTTTTGATATTAAAAAAATAATTTTACCAATTTTAATTGAGCCGATGGTTGTTTCCGAGGCCTTTTGTTTTCACGCCATTCACAGTAATTAACATGTATAGATAATAATTTGATATCTAGCCACCTTTTTAATTCAAACACTTAAGCTTAACAAACTATTTAATTTTGTAAGCGCACTATTAAATTCATTTAATTTGAAAAATGACCCGAATTTCTCAGGTTAAATTGCACGTAATCAAAATGAATATTTCTGCACTTAAATTTCAAAATCCATTGATTATGATAGATATGTTTCTATATATTTACATATATATGTTTACTTTCGTGAGATTTCATTTAATCTATTTGCTCGTCCCACGCAATAAATTTTATAACTTAAAATAAATTGCGTTCTTTAATTACAAATATATATATATATATATATATATATGTATATATATATCTTTAAATTTAATATAAGAATAAGTTCACAAATTCACTTTTTTATAATCAGATCAAATGAATTAAAGAAAGCTTTAGACAAAAGGACACTTTTAACAAAAGAAATAAATTAATTCGATGTGGACATCCAGGTTTGACCTTGTAAAAAAAACTTTTTTTTTACTTTTGAAACTTTTTAATATCTTACGACTTGAAAAAACTTTTGTATTTCACAACTTTCAAATTTTATAAACCCTTTTAATTGTTGTTATACCTTTTTTATAAGTAAAAATTTAACTGTCTATTATATTATAAATTGTTAATGAAAAATAAAAATTAATCACGATAGCAAGCTATTGACACAAATGTCCGCCTCTAACTGGGTTTGACCTGGGAAATTTTCCCACCATCAAGGATGTCACTGTATGTATTCGACTATGAAAAGACTAAATTCAGGAGAAAACTGATTTGTGCGCTTGATATTTTCATCATCAGAATAAAAATAATTTTATAATGCGCCGTCTCGTTACCGACAATTGTATCAATAAATAGAAACGAGTCTGCGTCGTATAGTTATCAAATTTTCCAGAAAAATAAAATAGTAATATATATATACGTTTATTACATATATATATAAATATATATATTTATATATAGTATAAAGCAGAAATTCTAGGAAATAAAAATTTTGCTTTTATATCAAATGGCTAAACAGAAGAACACAGTGCTACACAGCATTCAAAAATCTGTAAATTTAGCTTCAAACTCTGCTTTTGTGGAAAACAACCTGTTAGAAACCTATATATATAGCTTCATACACCCTAAGCCTACAGCTTGCAATTTTACATGCTTCATAAATTGCAATAAAGCTCTAAAATTTCTTTAAAGTTATTAAAAATAGATAAACTTGGGTTCGATGTTTTGCATGATCTGTTGTTAAAGAATTCTTAACAGTTTTTTTTTTTTGGTTTTTAAATAATGTCAATTTTTTTATGATGCATTAACAATCAAAAAATAAATTTTATATTCTATAAAATTTATCTACACTTAAATTTTTATAGTTTCGAAAGAGAAAAGAGTTTTAAGTACACTTATGCTAACTGCACCTTTATAGAAGTGGCGCCACATCTTCTCAATTATAGCCTGAAAAAAATTCTGAAAAATTTTATGACAAAAAATATGACAATTAAATGCTATTTTAATGTACAATATTATTGCACTTTGCATCTGTTTAAAATTGCATGGAGTTCTCCGGTGACAAACTCTAGTTATATTATCCTAAAAAATAGGATTTAGTTAAATTATTAATATTTGTGTATTAAAACATATTTAAAATAGAATTTGTGCACTATATTAAGTTACAGAATCATAATTTTCTCGAATTTTATTAATACTTCTTGTATCCTGAGGCAATCGTTTGCTAAGCTCACACCGAGGCTAACAGTCAATTTGGGACAAACTTTATGTATCTTTCCAGTTCTATTCAGATCACTGAAGATACACTCCGTCATTTAAAATTTATGTCTCAAATTAATTTTAGTTTTTGTTGTTGCTCAAAATTATAATTTTTTTAAAAACTGTAGTTTTCCACGTGCAATTTTCACACTCAAACAATAAGTTTCGTATCTCTGCTTTTCTTCCTCTTCATCTATTTCTTCTGGTTGTACGTACTTAGCATAAAACTTATAAAATTAGACACTATCTAATTACTAATTAGATGTAATGTAATACAAGTCCGAAAAAAAAGATTGTCTATGAAAGAAGAACTCAAAATATAAAGTGTAAGTTTGGCCCATTTTTTATATTTGGCGGAATATATTTGAGCCTTAAAATTGTAAGGAAATTTAATCTTTCTATTCCGAAACAAAAAAAATTTCTTTTAATAAAACAAAGTGTACAAGTCCCGCGTACATTTTTTGGTTGGTTGGTAAAAGCTTACTCCCACCCAGTTGGTGAAAATTGGCAATCACTTTTAATGACTTGTAAAGCAATACTTTTTTTCTTTTTTCATATGAAGCCATTCATTGTCGAATCATTCCTTCAAATGAATCAATAACACAATCATAGGCACTAACATTCCCCATTTCATTTTAATTGGAAGTGTTTTTTCCTTTCAAGACAAAAACAGTGTAGGTTTTCTCTTTTCCTTATAGAATCTTCGCTATTTTCTCTGTGATTTACTTACAAAACTACTAACAATAAGATACTTTAAAAAATTGATTTAAAATTGAATATACTAATATTAAATTATTAGACGTAATTATGAGATCAAAAATTTTATTTTATTTGTTTAAACTTTAAAATACAAATATTAGTGAAACATCTATAAAAATTAGTAATCAATATTAAAGAAAATCGATATTATTCTTTGAATGATTAAAAAGTAATAAAAAAAATTACTTTAATTTTTAATATATTTTAATGTTTGTAAAAATTTTTTTAAATATTGAAAACGCTGACGAAATTTTAAACTGATTGTCTCTACAATACCAACAACTACAATCATATTAGAGACGGTGAAGACTTGCGTGATCTTGATCGAGACTTTGATGGACTTTTTAAACTGTGTCGTGAATTACTTCTACTTTTCATTTCATCACCCCATGGTTCTGATATCCTTCCATACCAATTTATTAAATCTCTAACTTCCAGCTGTAAAATTAGAATTCTTATTAATTTTTATTATAAAACTTAATAATCAATATTTTAAATTGAAATTTAATTAGTTAATTATTTGCCTGTATAGCTCGAGGTAACTGTTTAAACATATCCAATTTTGTTAAATTCGGATGTTGTGATATAAATGAGAGACAATTTGATTTTAATACGGAAGTCATATAACGATCGGCTATCCCTAAAAGGCATAAAACCGAGTCTTCATCTATTAATGAATTTAATGTTGTCTCACACAATTCCTTCAAGAAAATTTATCAATTATTGTTAATCCAATAGTTTTAATTAAATTTTTTGTTTACTTTCAAATCATCAATTGAATAACGATCTGCTAATAACATAAGCTCACAAATTTGTTCTGCTCCTACAGTTCTATCTATTGGGGCACCATAAAGATATAATAGTAAACGTCTAAATATCACAGGTGAAGTGTCTTTTATTACAATTTTCCTGAAACAAAAAACAATCAACTTAATAAAGAAATTAGTATGTAAAATATATACGATGACAGAACTTTTAAAAAAAGGTATTTCATATTTATTTAATTTGCTTTAATAAAAAAATTTCTGAAAATTTCTGAAAATTTCTAAACTAACAAACGCCATCATGGTATTTTTTTTTTTTAAACTTTGGTTTATATATTTTAGTAAGCCATTTATTAATAAGTTTACTTTTTTTGTAATGGTTTATATGAAAAAAAAGTACATAAAATCTTTTAAGCATTGTAATACATAATTCTAAGCTTATTTAACAATTTTTTATGTCAGCCATTTTAAATTCATAATTAATAAACTTCATGTCATATAAACCAATTTAATCCTTAAAGTACGCAAGTGTAATAAAATTTACCTATGGATGCTTTCTTGCATTCCTGATAGCAATGCCTTTTTAAACCAATCACATCTAAAAAATATTGAATTTAAAAATAAATATACTAAACAAAATTTAAAAAACAATTTTTACCTGGCTGAAACAATTACTCTATGAGCTCTGAATGTATGAACTTGTGTTGGTAAATTATTATATTCATAATCTTTACTATATAAATCATCAATATTAGGAAAAACATGAACTTCGAATTCCATATCAGCTAAATGTCCAGAATGTAAAATTCTTAAAGCATTTTTTGATAAATAACTATCGACAACTAATGGTGGTTCACATAGATTTCTTGTTAAATTTAACTAGAAAAAAAATATTTTAAAAATTTGTTTGAAGAATACTATAAACGATAATTACATTTTTATAATCAAAGTTAAGCCCTTCCTTGTTTTGAAATTGTTGTTGATTTTCTGTTTGCTCATTTCCTGTTTGTACTACAAAGCCTAATTCCATTATCGATTTGGTAAATTCGTCTCTTTGAACCAAATTGCTAATCTTTAACGACAATAAAATAAATAAAAAATTAGTTGAAATAATTTAGTTAGTAATACACTATTTACCTTATTAATAATCGAATTGAAAGCTGTTCTATGGCTTAAAACTTTTGTTATTACTCCATTCTAAAAATTATTTAAATAAATTTAATTTTATAAATCATTTAAAAAATAAAATGTTGTAAATTATTTTAAAAAAATGCTGCTTACTATATGACTAGCAGCTAATTTAAAGCAAAATTTAAACTCTTTCCATCCAACTTTATCGTCACATTTATCCGATATTGTTTCAAGGAATGCAATAAAATTTGGTAATAAGAGTATGAGTTGTTCTAAGTTCTGAAGTACAGTACTTCTTTTATCTGAGACATTCATTTCAGTAAATGCAGATCTATATAATAATATTATTAAAATACTATTTATTTTAATTATAAATTATAATATGTACCTCTTCTCTTTAAAAATATTTGAAATGTTAGCAATTTTATCATACATATCACGCATTTTTCGCATCTGATAGACATATAAAACATATTTAATATCGCTATCTGCTAAATTTATATGTTTTTCTTAAAATATAATTAATATAATGAAATTTTAATATTTTATGTTTATAAATTTATCACAGATACCTTGTGCAATATCTAAATAACGCATTTGACGTCCATGTCGCTGAATATCTATGTTTGAAGAACTAAAATCCTAAAAATTATTTATAAATATAATACATTAATAATATATTTAAATTCTAGACAATACTTTGCACATTTGTTCCAATGAACACTTTATTTCTTCCATCACATTTGTTAGAATCATCAGAGACAGTTCAATCTGAAAATATAAACGTTTATTCTTTTGCAATTATTGCAATAGTTTTTAGTTCTTTGGTTTAATTTGTTAATTAAGCTTCTTTATCAGGGATGTGACTTGGTGTAAAAGATTGCTGGATTTTATTGCTATAATCTTAGCAAGAATAACTCCATGGGAACAGAGAAAAGATGGGTAGTTGTCTTTTAAGAATTATAGCAGAATTTGAACTGATTTTTTTTATTTGCTCTGGGTTTTATAGATATTTATCAACGAATTAGTGATCTTTAATAAGCCTTATGTAAGTAATTATGAATTTTAGTTCAGCTTACTCGCCTTGTTAAGCAGCCAATTGATATGGAGTATACTTTAAGAATGAATTCCTTAAATAAACAAGACTGGAATTGGATTCTATATATAGACTCATGCTTTACCTAGACATCTGCTAATAAAATTAGGGTGGATAAAACTTTTTATTAATTTCAAAAATAAAATTTATAACAAATATAATAATTCATGAACTAAAAAGTACCCCTAAGTGATAAATAGGACCCTTGACTTTAATTCCACCCAAAATATTCAATGAAGAACCAGCCAACAAACAGAAGTTGAAGGTCAAGGACCAAAGAAAAAAGAAATTTTAAGCCAGATTAAATCAATGCTTTAAAGATTTTGTATTAGTATCGAAGAATTAAAAGATTTATACAAGAACTTATCAGATAAAACTTTGGGAATATTGTCAGCGTTTTCTTTTAGAGAAAGTGCAAATTTTTCAATACCAAAAATATTAATTAATTTAATTTTGAATTATTACCTCAGGTACAAGGTAAGTAGCTAGCCCTAATTTTTCATCCATCGTTAAGCCAGCAAAAATTGCAAGCGTATTAATTACAAGTTGATGAAGTTGTGACATAAAAATTGGAAATCTAGTCCAAACATATTTAATAATTTCATTTTTTTGATAACGTGAAAGATTCGGTCCTTGTTTAATAAATATATTCCAGAATTGTAAAATTTTAGCAAATCCTAGAAATTATAAAAGCAGTTGAAAACTGTTTTGAATTTTTTAGTTTAAAATAAACTTTACCGACGGCCAATAATCTAAAACCTTCAATGAAAGTGTTGCATAAATATTTTGGTTGTGTTGCAATTGTATTTGGATTTATTATGACTATAATTTGATTTAGTACATCATGTGTTTCCATTGTTATTTCGACGACAACTAAAAATAAAATTATTAATACATATTTTTTTTATTATATTTAAAAGGTATTACATTTTCTCAATTTAATAAGATTAAGATACTTTTTACAAGGATTTACAAGCTTATTCAATGGTGGTTGTTGTTCTGCAAAACTAATAATTTGCTCACATATTTCTTCATTTAAATTCGGTGGTAAGCTTTCTGAATATAACCAATGAATTATTGGTACTAGTAAAGATGAATACAAATTATTGAGTACATTGACTGGTGTTAATGGCGATGTAGGTGGTGTGTCTAAGCAACTAGGAAATGGTGATGGACTTCTTGCACGATAAGGAGACAGTGGAGGTTTTCTACTACAGCAAATAATATCCGTGGGACTGATATAAATATCATTTGAAAAATTAAATATGTTTTTGGTAGAATTCGATTGAATATTTGTATCGGATACAGATGTTGGACATTTTTTTATTGGTTCCTCTTGAATTATCATACACTCTTTAGCTGTGAGGCAATTGAAAGAGCTTGAAAGATTACCCATTGCACTATTTTTAATCGATATTAAATTAGGTGGACAAAGGAACCCAACACCAGGTGGTGTAATATTTTGTATATCATGTTTGATATTATTTATAAATTCATTACTGTTTGGAATAGTTATTGCTATTTGTATTGGATTAGTTTTACTATCTTCAAGATTGCCATTTAATCCCTTCGGTTGACTACACATGCTACAATCAAAACCATTTAAGCGAAGAATAGTTGAATGAAAATTGTACTAAAAATAGAAATAAATTTTTTGAACAAGTTAAATTTTTAATAAAATTTAAAGTAATATAGTAAAATGATTATTGTTAATAATATATTATTATACTATTTTGTATTCTTTTATGGCAGTAAATTTCAAAACTTACAGAAACTCCATCCAAACTGATTATTACCACATCACTAAAATATCCTTCTTTTAAGGCATTTGTAAAAGTAAATTCTTTCTGTTGTCCAACTGCATGTCCCTCTATCAAACGTTTACAAAGAAATGTATACCAATTCTCACATTCCAACATAAGAGAATCAGCTGGTGTTAAAGTTTGAGTCTAAATGAGTCAAAAAAAAATTTTAATGGGACTAATGGAAAGTTATACATTGCTTGCATTTGCCTTAAATTCAATACTATGCCCATTAAATGCTCCAAATACAAGCCTGGGATTTTCATGGTTGACATCAAAAGTTTCAAAACTAAATAATTCATTCACAGAGCCATAGCAGTTATCACAGTCTTTTTCAGTAAGCGGGTTGACTAGATCATTGTACCATGTGATATCACCAATTTCATCAAGACGAAATTTAATTCTAAAAAATAAAATTTTTATTTAATAAATATCTTTGGTGGATATAGTATCTTTTAAAAAGGGGATTAAAAGAAATTTTTAACAATTTTTCTTTTTTGCAAACTATTAAAATTCAACAACAGTTTAAACTTATAAACTCCTTTTTTTTGAAAACGATCTCGAAGTTCCTTGTAATTAACTAACATTAAAGCAAAGGTAATGACACTTAGTTGTATGATTGAACGTTTCCTAATTGGATATTCAGTAAATGTAAATCTTAGAAATGCTTTGTGCTTTTAGCAGGTAAGAAAACTAATGTTTTCTAACTGAATAAAATCGAAACTGCTAAAAAATTATTGATATAATGCATATTAATTTATATTTTAATGTACTTAAATGTCAATTTACATAGGCTTAGGAAGTAGCTGAAAAATACAATTAGACAGTAAAAATTGGTACAGCAGAAAACTCAAATATGTTTAACTTTGAATCATAATATAAAAAATACTAGTTTTCAAGACAAATTAATTTTCGTGTACATTTTCTGACTTAAAAGGAGCATGAAAAGAAAATCTATTTCTTTAATTCAAGCAATATTTAATATTACAAAGCCTTTTAGGATCACTTCATTTTGTAGAAAGTAAATATGAAAAAAGTCTAAAGAGAGATTTTTGATAAATTTTTAACAGTATAAAAAAAAACTGTTATTATTAACATCAAAAACTTAAAATTAATAGCTAAAAATGTAGATTATAATCCTTTTTTTCAAAATTAATTCAAAAATAAATAAATAACTTTAGATTTATTCACACAAATATCCTAAATATAGTAATAAAAAATTTCAATTTCTTTTTATCAAAACAAAATAATTATTACCCTTCCAATCCAGATATTTCTTGTTTTCCTTCGAAGGAGCAGCTAACGATCTAAAATAACAAATTCAAAAGAAAATATTTTATTAAACATTTAATCATTTCAACATAACTTTAAATATATACCTCCCATGTTCCATGAAATGTATGTTCTTCAGCCATTTTTAAATTATTTTTGGGATATCTAAATAAAAACTGCCCCCTCGACATAGAAAAATTCAATGCTAAACCATTTTAATTAAATTTTTATTCTATTCAATGATTTTATACACTCAAAATAAGTTTGCTAAATCTCCATTAGAAGAAAATTTCAGTGAAATGTCAAGAAATGTGAGTTTTGAAGTTAGTGTCGTTTCCTAATACCTACACTGTTGCTATTGTGTAAAAGCTTTCAGACAAGAAACTTTTAAGCTTCATATAAATGGCCTTAAATGTTTACAATTGTTCTTTTATAGGCTTTGAAATTATACAATTAAAACTCATTAAAAATTTTGTAAATTCACATTTTACTCCTTTTTTAAATATTTAACAATTAAATTAGAGCAATAATTCATTTAATTTACAGATAAAGTTTAAATCATGTATCCTTTAACCCTTTTTGTTAATAAAAACAAATCAAAAATTTTTTCAATATTAATAAAAAATAATTTTTAAAATATTTCATCTTTCATCTTAAGTTATAAAAAAGTACTGGTCAAAAATCTGCAAACTCGTCAAATACAAAAGAGGGTGGTTTTTTTAAGGAATTTTTAGCAAGCTCTAATGGACATATCTATAAAAAATAAATTGAAATTAATATTTAATTTTTATTAATAATTAATTAATATTAATACCTGCTGAAGTGATTTTATATTTATATCAAATTTCTTATACATAGCGATTCTTTGCAACCCTAAAATTGATTTTAAGCGTGTCTTGCTATCAGGTATAAGTATTTTGGTGAGTAAGTCCTTTTCTTCTAAAGATGCATCTTGAATTGCTTCTGGAAAAAAATTTACTCTTATGTCTAAATACTCCTTTTCGTTCCAGCTTGAAATTTTTCTTCCAACAATTATGCTAGTATTGGGAAACTGAAATAAATACAAAATGTTATTAAACATAAAAGTTTTTTTGTTATATAATATTTTTGTTTAAGAGAAAAATGAATAAACAATTGAAATCAGAAAAATTGAAAGAGGATAAATATGTAAGACGTTCAAAATAATAAATTTTTCAAGAATTTATGATGGTTAAAAAAATTGCTGAAAAATTAGGGTACAGAATTCAAAAAGTCAGAATAACTGGCTCAATGAATTATTCATTTAGTTTTCGTTAGAATATTTTATCAATTTATAACTTCGTTCTTAGTAAAAGTTTTTTTGTTTCAAAAGGATTTTTAAAGCTTTCAAAGTTATTAATAAAAATTCTTTAAAAGAAATTGAAAAAAACTATATTTTTCCAAATCAATAATAGATTTAAATAATATTTAAAATAAAAACTACCATTAATTTTTTTTAAAACTAATGTTATTTGTTGTTCTAATTACTTCCAATAAAATAAATTTTTCAAACAAAATCTATAAATTGTCTTCTTTAAAATAACTAACGGGCAAAATATATTCTATAATTTATCTCCTACATCTTAAAGCACATATATCTAGGAGCATAACATGCAGCTGCAAATACATTTTTGCACGAATAGCAAAATTAATATGCGTATTATCTATAGAATAGGTAAAATTAAAAAACAAAAAGAAAGGAAAAAGGAAACAAACCTGCTTATTAACCATGCGTGCTGCGTTTTAAAATAGCATTAATCGCATAATTGTTCTGTTCATGCCACTACCACCTCTTTTTCTATATAAAGATATATATTTATATACATACATATATTATAATATATATAAAAGCATATAAATTCTTTTCTTCAGGCAAAAAATACGAATATAAAAAGTACCACAAACTTCTACGATATACTCAAATACCTTAGACCACGTTCCCAGAATAATATTTTATCATGTTTATCAGATTCCTCATGTAAGTTAATCCTATTTTACTTTTATTTCCAAATAGGAAAGAAGATATTATTCTTAGCGTTGATGGCATCTATATAGAGAACAGAACCTTAAAGGTTTAGGATTTTAATAAATGCGTACCTGGCAGTATGTAGGCAGTATTTTATCTATGGATATAGTGAATACGACTTTAATAGCTTTTACAAAGGGAACGACTGAATAGGAGTCTAAGAAAATTACACACCAACAGTAAAAACAATAAAAAGCAATAATAATAATAATAATAATAAAGAAGAAAAAATAAAAACAAAAGAAGTACATTTTCACAATCTTTTTTAAAACGATCATGTCAATTGCTTGTTTATGTGAATAGATAAACGCAATATATAACCAAAGACTGAGGAATACCCATTTAGGGAATCAAGTATTTATATATATATATCCATTGCCAAACGAAAAATCAGAACAATTTTAATATAGTTTTTGTTTATTTTCAGCGGTAAAAGAAAACTTTATTGCAAGTCCATATAACAAAGTACCAAGAAAATATTCAAGGAGACTCTTTCGTACAAGAGTAATAACTTATTAAGACTGCAAGATCAGAATTATTTTTAAATATAATAATATTGGTGCCCTTTTTGGAAAGCCTTGAACTATAACTGATTATGATTTGTTTTAACATCTTAACATTCCATGATAGGTATTTTACAACATATTAAATAATAAAATCACAAGCCTAATGTTATTCAATGTTTAGAATTGATTTTTTTCTTTTTATTGCAATTTAATGGCGATATAGTAATTTTAATCCGTAATCAATAAGTAATAAGATTATTTGTATTCTCATCTTGTTGCCTATATTAGCCATTCCAACGTCATCACTTTAGGAATTATTATGTATATACATATGTTTATTAATATATATGTCTATGTATATCTACATATGGTAGTTTGATTAGCAATCTAAGAATTAATATGCAAATTGATTAAACCATCAATTATTATTGATCTTGAAAAAATCCTATTTAAAGCTAATGCAATCCTGTTACTATTCGATAAATAGGGAAGATATAAAATTTGTTAAGTCGTTAAGAAATTTATAAATAAATCAGAAGAATCCTACATAAGATATAAATAAAAAACAACCTATCGGCAATCTTGTTTTAAACTGGTTCGCAATTTCTACTTTAGAATGCATCATTTTCTGCATCAAATCAATTTTTTTTTGTTTATATTGTTCGTATGCTGTTGCTGTTATAAAGATTACATAAATATTGCGAAAGATTTTTTTAATACAATTAACAAAAAAATAATCTTTGAAGTCTTCTTTAAATTTTGTTCAAAATCTTATAGACACAGCATTATACATATATTGACATTCTTAAAAATTTAATGAACTTAAGCTGTTGTTTTTGGTTTTCTTCTTTTTTTTGATATTTTATTAAAAGAACAGGTTCTTACGTTGCTCCCTGTTGATTCATCGAAATCAATTTTAATATTCTTGAATAACTGTACTCGGTAAACCAGTCAAATAAAATTTTAATATAATTCGCACAATTATCAGAAAAAAAAATAATTTTTTTTCTAAAAAATTAAAAAAACTAAAAAATATTTTAGAACATCTTAGTGTCTAAGTATTAACCTACTTTTGTATAAAAATAAATTAAAAAACAGTAAACTAGTATCATAAAATATAAATATAAACCCAAAATACCATCTAAATATTCTTGTTCGTTAGGATATTTTGTAATTCATTTGTAAATCAAGTATAAAAAAAAATTAATTAAATTAATTTAAATTCAGCATAAACACAAAGTAATAAATATTACAAAATTAGACAAATATCAGTTAATTTCCATGAATCCCCAAATTTAGAAAAAATTTTTAAAATGCCTTTAAATACTGCCCACATTTTTGTTTTACCTATTCAAATTTTAATGTTGATTTTGTTCTTATTTAAAGAAAAGAAGAAAATATGTATTTATGCATAATTTACATTTAGTTTTATATATACTGAATACTTTTTGGTTCATATTTTTTATAATTTTTAAGTTATATGCATTTTATTCAACTTTTATATTTGCAGATCCAATCATAAAAAAATTGATATATATATATTTTACTTTGAAAATTACATTCATTTATTGAATTAACCTAAAAATGTATTTAGGATAGTTATTTTAAGAGATATCATAAAAAATGGTTTATTAAAAAAGGTTATGAAGATCTAAAGCTCATAGAATGCCTTACAAAAATATAAAACTTCCATGATCAAAAAAATAATCAAATATACGGAGAAATGCAGGTAATTTAGTGGACTCTAAAAAATAAAAATAAAAGAAGCGTATAAAAAAAGGATTCATAAATCTTACAATTGATTTATTCTGTATTAGATTAAGGATTAGTTATATGAAGATTATTTACAAAATCTTTTTTCACTGAAAATACATTTTTATATAGAATATGAAAATAGGACATTTTAAAATCATCGGCATTCAAAAACTTCATCAAATCATTTAAAATTTTACATTTACTTTTTACATAACAAATACCTTCCCCCAACAGTTTTTAATTTTGTACACCATTTAGAGTGTTGTGGATGGTGAATTTTTCATTTAAAATCGCTGTTTTGACTTCAAAAGATCACAAAAAATAAAAAATTCAAAACTATTCAAAAAAAAAAGGGAGGGAAGGGAGGAGGGAATTTTCAAACAAAAGCAAGCCTTTTAATATAATTTAAAACCTTTTAATCAATTCAAGCTAAAATGTTACATTTATGTAGAGTAACTAGAGTTTGTCCTGATCATATTGCGTAGAGCTTTATCATTTAAAAACCATCCCATTTTTGGGTTGACTTCATATTTTGAGTAATTTAATAATACCAGTCAAAAATAGCATTTGACTCCAAGAAATTTCATTTTTATTGTTAATATGTAGTTAATAAACTTTTGAAAATTAAAATGGTTTCATTCCTATTTAACAAAAAAAAATGCTTTGCTCTAAGTACTATAAACAAAAACAAATTATTTAAATTCAAATCTAAGGAGCACAATTCACAAATCACAACAACGAAACGCAAAAATGAAGTATGCAGAGATCATTTATGAGGCTTGAGTGGTTTATTACATTTGGCGAATGTAAAATTATTCAAAAATTTGTTTTCCATTATTTACTGTAATATATGGACATCTTAACACTTGGAAAATTAGCATAAATTATCTACTATAAGTTTATACTAGTATGGCTGCTAAATCAGGTCACATTTTTCATCCATGATGGACACTAGATATAAATCGATGGTTGAATAGAAAAAAATTTAGTAAATATATAAATTTTGCTGCCATTTTTAATAAGTAAAAAGGAAAAATAACTTTTGTTCTAAAAAAAACAAAACAAATTAAGTATTATAAAAATTTTTGCATTTTATTAGAATATTTTATTTTTCTAACAAATTATCAGAATATAAATCTACAAAGTAAACCAGGTCGTCAAATTTTTTGATTAATAAAATTACATTCTAAAAGTTTGCGTCAATATATGATGCAATTATGATCTTAAACTTCTTTCTACCTGAAGATGTTTAAATTCTAAGCACGAGTTTGAAACGTCCTCGGAAATAAAGGTAATTTTTTATTTATTTTTGTTTATTTAAGATTTAAGTGAATTAAAAGCATTATAAACAAAGATGCGAATATGCAAATTATAAATATACTAAAACTTAAGCAAACATTTATAACATTTATCCAATATGACGCCATTAAAATCTGTTTAATATTCCGGATAGATGAGACCTAGACCTTGTTCGTGTAGGCCAAAAGTTCATAAAATTTAAAAGAAGGTCTTAGACGGATGCATAAAAAATAGAATATAAAATTTCAATATTCTCAAAAAGAATTTTGTTATAAATTATATAACACTTATAGTTATCTACAACACTTTAAACAGTTTGTGTTGCTTTACAAAATTAAAATTATCCTCTAATTATTTAAAAATCGATTCTATAAAGCAATAATAATTAAAAAAGGTGAACTATATTTCATTAAAATTCAAACCCTTATTTTGCAAGCTTTGATAATTCTTTTACGTTTATTTAAAAATTTAAAATAAAATAAATAACAGCAAGTAAAGAAAGTGAATTAGTTATTTCAGCCTTGTAGGTACATTTTAGTCAAAAATTTTGACATAAACCAAAATACAAAAGAAGTTAAATGAATAAAAGCATTTTCTTACATTCTAAATAATTTTAAAGCTCATTGTTCATGAGTACATTTCGTAGTTTAAATGTACGTAATCAGTTATCGTATAAATTTAGGCTTTTGCCTTAAAAGATTTTTAAGACTTTATTTAAATAAAAAATAAGCTAAATAAACAAATTAAAACTCGAATCTATTTTAGAAAAAAATATACATCAGTTTCAGAGATACACTCATTTGTACGCATTTCCAATAAATTAAATACTTTTCAAATAATTAAGTTTTGTGAGAACAGAGCTTGCAAAAACTGTTAAAAACTCATTTCTATTACAAAAAGGCTTTCTTGCAAGCTTTCAAGAAGCCGTTGTCATTAAAACCAGGGATTGACAACCATATTTTACGAAAGAGCCATTATTAAAATCATAAAGTTAAGATCATATTTACCACAAATCTACAAATCAGCCACTGCATCTATGAAATAATGCATTTTGAAAAGTATATTAAAATATTTCCTTTTTTCCATAATAAGACATTTTCTGTGTTCCTTTATTCAACTGTATCTGTAGCAACATATACCAAGCGCCATTAACTTTTGATCTCTTTACTTTTCAAATCAGTTAATATTTTTTACTGTACGTGTCTTCTTACAAATGTATTTTGTGTTTTATAGATTTAATAAATCATCCAAAAGAATCATTTTTTTAACTAAAGTCATGATTTTTTAAGTTTTGTATAAACTTTTAGAGGTTTATGAAGATTGCGACAAAAACCAAGCGAATATAACTTTTGAATCAGGCACTACACTAATAAAAGATTAGTAATTATTTTAAATAATATTTTTTTCATATCCAGTTTCTTCTACATAATTGCCGAGTACGGCAACTTAATCAGTTAGGAATACATTGTTGAATCTTCTCTTTTAGAAGGTGAATTTTACTTAGGAATTTATAACCTCATTTATATTCCCTCATTCGTTGGCAGTCTTAAACTGCTGAAAATGTACAATCAACTTTATCTAACTTAATTTAGATTACTTGTAGGCTTTAAGTGGAATTTTTTGATTGCCACATGGATTTTTTCTCTTTATTTGAGAAAAAAAAAATCATAAAAAATGCAGTGGAAGGACCACATTCTGTTAATTTAGTGTTTATTAAATGGGAAATAAAAGTTTGCTCTCATAGCTATTAACCCTTTACATACTAAGTTCATCAAAAAAGAAATTGAAATAGCATAAACAGGAGATCATCAACCTAAATTTGTTTGCTTATGATCGCTTGGCATCAAAAGTGTCAATTGAGTACTTCAAATTTTTGATATGTTATGTTGGATGGATAAAGTTAGCTTGGGTATAAATGGAATTAACTGAATATTTTATTAGTGAATACCAAAATTATTATTTTGAAAAAAAATTGATAATAGAATTGAATTAGTAAAATACAACCCTATCCTAAAACTGTTAAGAAGAATAAAAATCTTGCAACGGATTTTTATTAAAATTAGCTCGGGAATCAAGTAGGATATTGCTAAATAAAAATTAACCGTCATATATTCAGTCCCGGATTAATGCACATTTATATCTAATAATAAGTAACAAATACGTCAGAATTTTCAAAATAGCAATAAAGAATTCATAGGAAATTTGGATGTTATTACCAAATCCTTTTGAATAATAAATAAGTTCATTTTTAATAAATGTTTGATTCTTTTGAGAGAGCCTGGAAACGCGTCAGCTTTAGTCTTATTTCACTGTTCATTTTTCCATAAAGTTTAATAATAATTATAATTTTATAAAAAGAACGCTTCTAATACTCTTATATATATTATATTTTTTAACATAATAGTTGTTACATTTAAGAAAAGATGAATAAATCTTTAAAAAATGGATTCTGTTTTGATCATAACAAAAACTTGTACAAAATGCGAGATGTTTAAACTACACCAGTTAATATTATTTGTTTCTATAGACAAATATTAATAACAATATCTGTCGAAACAATCATTGCGCCATTTTTGATTTGGAAAATGTCATAAAGTCATATGTTTTGAATAAAATTCTCAAAGAAGAAAGAAATCGAAGTTTTTAAATTTACAAACTATTAACCACTTTTTATCTAAAATTCACACTTGAATATAATTCCAAAAAGGAAATTTTTGATTCCATATTTTCAATTTCTAGCAATTGTACCTAATAGTTACCAAACTTTTTCAAAAGCTTAATTAAAATTTTAAATTTATAATTTATTATATAAAAGAATGATGTTTTCTTTTGATGAAATATTCTGAATCGCTTACAATTTAAACAAAAATATAATAAAACAAATCTCCAACTAAACACGACAATGACCTTTCAGCACGCACCCAGCACATTCAGGGCCAATTTTGCAAGAACTTTCCTGGCACTTACAAGATACAAACATCTATGCATAATTGATGCAATCCTATTTAACTGTCACACTTACAGCACGGATATTTTGTAAGAGGATTATCTAATTGGTTAATTGTAATAAATGGTAAACCCTTCTACTAACTTTGCCATGTATTTAAAATATCTTTGGCGGAATAAAGGAAAATTCCCATAATGTTCGTCTGGCTGATGAACAAAATGGAATTCATGCTATTTATAATGCGTCTGTGAACAGACCGGACAATGTTCGACTAATACAAAGTTGGGGTTATAATAGAGATCAGTTGCACTGCCAAGGTCAGAGAAAATTGTAGTAATATCAGAGTTTTAAAATTTGCATTGTATTTTATTTTTTCGCTTAACCTTGATAGAATCGATAGTTTGGTTTTAAAATATTTGGTTCCAATACTGTTATTTCTTTATTTGTTGAGATAAATAAACTTAATTAAAGTAAATAGAAGCTATGTACTGTAAACAAAGACTTGCAAAATAATCATTTCCTACAAGTGATATTTGGTGAATTTGATGGACAAGGAATAAAAACAATTTTGACAAGTATTTACATTTTAACTTTTTGAAATTAATTTATTTTAATGAAAACAATACGAAAATAAATGTGATTTTTTTAAACTAATTTTTAGTTAATTTATAACTTTAATAATTTGACAAAAACCACACACCTAGTATACGTTTAATATAAGCAAAAGATGTTCAAAGTTGCCTTGGACTTCGTCAAATAAATTGACGAAGGTGTACAATCTCACAAGCAAGTCGTCTTTTTCTCGATTTCTTTCTTTAATTCATTTAATAACGCATTCAATAGTTACTGTCAATCTTTTCTCCGATATCTCAAAATGGTCGATGAATATTTTACCCACTCTCCGCTTATACTCATTATTACAATACAACGACGGAGTTTTTCCGTTTTCAGTCACTTCGGATCACTTTCATTGGCTGCTCACCAGTCAGCAAATGCGGCACCCGTTTTAAGAGCAATTTTCTAATAGGAATACTTATGTAGAATATTGAATATACGGCTTTTTATTAACTTTATAGTTTACAACTTCATTTTATGACCATTTTGTAGCTTTTTTTGGTGTTTCCAGCAAAATCCCCTAATTTTAGCGGCCAGAGTATTTAGAAACATTGGTAATTTTATAGAGGAACTTAAAGTTATCAATCAACGTTCAATGACTGTTTTCGATGGGGAAGAGTTAGGATAACAAATTTCTCATTCAAAAACAAAATATAAAATGTTTTTAATGCATGCTTTTTTTAAAATAAAAAAACAGCGTCAGTAAAATTACTAAAAGTTCTAAATTAAATTATCAAATTATCATAAAAATTTCTTTTGGAAAATTGGTTTTCCTTTAAAAATTTTCAGGTTTGTAAATAGTGGTGCCATCTAATGGAAGTTTAACAAGTTATTGACCTTTTTAAAATTTATGATTTAATTAAAATTTGTTTTTGGCATTCTTAACTGAGTTATGAATGTATTAAAAAACATTAATTTTCTTCATTTTGATTTTTCAACATTTATTTTCTGTAAAAAAATTCAAAAAAGTTTAATTAAATTTTTATTAAAATTAAACTGCAGCTTTTATTGTTTGGCTGCATTGTCCGCATTTTTCACACAAATTAAAATAAAATAATATACTCGTAAACGATTGAAAAGCATTTTGAAGTAGCCATTTTTATGTGCGCTGAAATGCTGTCTTATTCGAAAGATTTTTATATACTATTTGTGAAGTTAATTCCTTCAAATATCCTTGTGCAATTTACCATTTAAAAAGATCAATTCAAAATGAACAATTATTTCACTATTGCGAAATTAATAAAAAATTTGAAGTATATAGAATACTTCTTTACAGTTTTTTTAAGTGATAAACAAAAATTATAATTAAGACAAAAATGTTATCGCTCTTAATTTATCAAACGATTTTCTATTTTTGTAAATGATATATTTTTTTAAATTTTATAATTAAATAAATAACGTGATATAAGAACTTAAGTAAGAAAATCATAAAAGCATGAGTTAATTAATGCATCTTATAATATGTTCAACATTTAAATTATCTACAAGCTTTTTTTTTATATATGTATCTTAAAGTATACGCCTAGCTACGATACTATCAAACGATAGAATTTTATTAAATAAATCATTTTGGCTATCGAAGAGAACTTTCCACTAAGATAGATTAACCAAAATCCAGTTGTATGCCTATGAGGAGGCTAGAGTTCAATGTCCAAGCCGGCATTTAGGAAGACCATTGCTGTGATAATGACTTCAGCTGGATCGCAAGTATACAAGAAATTATTGAAAGGTTAAATAATGGGACAAACATTACTATTAAAATGGAAATTTAAGCCATCCTACGGAAGATAATGTGAAACGCGGAAGATCTAAGCAGTATAAACAGAAATATATCTTAATATATATATATATATATATATATGTATATATGATATTTTTGAATGGATTTCAATCACTTAAAATTCCAAAATTTAAGACAACGATTAACCTTAGTAAGGTTCAGGATAGTAATGTTAAAGAAATTGTAGATGACAGAGATGCCAATGGTAGTAATTTACATCATCAACCTGGATGAATAACACATCATATAGAAGCAATAATGAATCACTTTATCATTAAACTTTTTAAATGCATTTTTTTAAATCTATATTGTTCTTGTTTTTGCGTTATTATTATTAAAGAGAGAATATAGATAGTATTAAAATTCTTTGCTGGTAGCAATACAGATGTTTAAACTAAGCAGAGCACGTCGCACAAATAAACTGGATGCATACCATTGCTACAAATGGCATCCTATTTTAAATTATATTGCATAGAAACTAAATAAAAATAAAAATAAATTAAAAATCTAAATATTCTTAGTACAAATTTTGCTACTTTCTCAAAGATCAATTACTTTTCCCAAAATAAAGTATATGCTAACAAAAAATAGCACAAATATAGCGCAGCTCAGGCTAATTATCATGCAAATTAAGTTGAAATTGTGTATAGATGACCCAAAATATTTTCAACAAACTTTCGAAATTAGAAATTGTTGTTTTTTCTTAGTTTATTTATTTGCAAAGAACATAACTAGCCAAGACGATAAACTTTATATGTGAAGGCCGCAAAAACCACTATTACGGTAAAAAAAATTTAAAAAAATCAAACAGGAAGTTTTTTGATGCCTTCGTTTATTGATGACGAATATTAATGTTTTTTTTTTCTTTCATAATTTTTTTAGAAAAAAACTAACTGATTATCGATTCTAACAGGAGACCTTGATATTTTTTACATTAAACTTGTCGATCATTTAAAATGAAAAAAGCCAAAGACCTTTACAAAATCAATGCTGATATTAAAATTTAAATTAAAAACATAAAAAATACTTTAAAAACAAATAAAAATCAAACCAAAACTTTTTGCAATAAAAAATTAAATCGGAATTTTCTTTATGAATCAAAATTATATTCTTGTATAAGTTTTTGTTTAAGAACAAAGCATAAAAAAGAAAATCAAAGCAAATAGATCAAAAAAATTAGAAATTGAAATTAAATGAAGAAATTTAAGAATAGAGAACTATTTATCTCTTTTCAAAATGAAGTAGATCTCTGCAAAAGAGATTCTACATACAGAAAAATTAAATCAATTATCATTGTGTCATTGTGTAATGTGTCATCTGCTGTACTTGAGACTCAAATTTTAGCCCAAACATTCAGATTTTTCCAGTTTTGCTCCTCTGTTCTACATACTAAAAGTGAGTTAAATAAAAATTGCCAAAATGACTTAGATTTCTCATCTAAATTTTACAGAAATAAAAATAATTTCCTTAGATTGTACAATAAACTTGAGCGCTCCCAAACTAGCATCTTTGGCTGTTGTTGAGCTTCTATCAATACGGTTTTAATTGTAAAAATTCCTTACATTAAAAAATTTGTTGATGAAACACAAAAGTCTTTGTAAATTAACTCATTTTAAACTATAGATTAATTTGTTAAGTCATTTGCTCCTTATATTTTAAAAGGATTTTATCTAATAAAAATGCTTTATAAATTCCAAATTGCATATTTTATTGAATAAGCCACCTAAGTTTTCACTATTTAAAATTTTGCTGCGCAGCACTTATTGTAACAGCGTTTATGCAATTTTGTAATAAAATAAATATTCAAGATAAAAGTCAGGTTAACAAGAACTGCGAAATCTTTCACAGAATATTACAGTATATCAAAAGACACAACAAAAAATATAAAATCGAAAACACAAAAAACGACACTACATATACTAGTATTTTGTGATCATAATTCCATAGTTTTTAAATTAAACTTCTCGCACGTAAGGATCAGTTTGTAGCAGCTAAACGCAATTTCTCTCAAAATTTGAGCTAGATCCAAACTTTATTATCGTTTTTTTTTTTCGTTTTTATCGAAATATTTATCGATTTTTGACATGGATTATAAATGTTTATCCAGTTTTCATGCATTTTTTGTCCAAATACAACTCAAAAAACACTGCAGTTTTTAAATATGAATCTGTGTGACTTTTTTTATTGCCAATAAGAGAGAGAAAGGTTTTAACTCGATTGAAACAATAAAAAAATCTTCAAAAAAGCAACTGATGGCCGTCGTGGCCATCGACGAAAATTCAGATGAGTTAATGCAGACATATAAAACGCATAGCTTTTAATGTTGATAATTTTGAAGGGGCCAATAGATAAATGTATTTTTTTATAAGTTTGGGAAATTTTGGTTTGCTATGTTGTATATATACAAATATAAGGTTAAGTATTTTATATTTAAAACTGAAGATTTGAAAGATTTTGATATGCGCACATAAAAATAGTTTATTCTATTCTAATTATTAGTAGCCTACTAGCTTTAATGCTTACTAAATATTTCTAAGAATTCTACCGTATTTATTTGTAAGATTTTTTGCTATCTCATTAGGTTCTACGATCTCAAAATTAACAAAGAACATATTTAAAATTTCTTTAATTAATATTTCCTGAAGGTAATAATACTTTTATACCAGCTTTGTATAAAAGTAAATTAAACTGGTATGATCTTTTAGATGCCAGTAATTGTAATAAAAATTATCATTAGCTATATCATTTTTAGTTTATATCATAAAATTAAGGTTAAATCGGCTGAAATACTCAGATCTGAGATTTGTTTATTTAGAACACTGAAGTTCATGAAAAGATTACTACTTCTTATTTGCGTTTCATTTTAGATCCTAACGCTTTTAAATAATTTCAGTTTTTCTTTGTGATTTGTCAGGGAAAGAGGCTTCTATTCTCTAAATGAATATGTTTCAGAAGAAAATAAAGTTCAATTTACCATTTAAAATTTTCTTTTAAATTTCATTTAGCCGGGTGAAGTGGGATTCATTTCCCAAATTAAAAAAGAAATCATTGATATTATTTATAACGTCTTTTTATCTTTTATTCATGTGTAAAAACTCAGCATTTTATATATATACTATATATCTATATTAATATACTTAAATACAAATAATTTATGCTTTAGCTTTCAATTAAAATTTGAAAAAAGTTACTTACAGTAAAAGTTACACTTGAACTACAAGCGAAATATACAAAAAAATACTTTAAAAAATGTTCATATGAAAATGATTGAATATAAATCTCTACCTAAACCTTGACAATTGAATTTAAAAAGAAAAAAGTACTTTCACTTTCTGATTATAAGAAAAGTGCAGTCCATATTAATGAGCTGATCAATTTTTTTAATAACCTTTTATTCATTTCATTTTTGTTAACTAATTATATGAAAAAAATAAAGAAAGAAAGAAAAAAAGAACATCATTTTAATTATACTATGCCACATACAAACGATGAATACAAATTGCCAAGATTGAAAAATTTATTCCATCTTAGGTGCGTATGGTTCTTCTTTGCCATAAATTTAACAGAAGTTGATGTCGCCGACCCCATCCACTTGACGCCTTGGTCATTTTAATACATAGAACCTGTTGCATTAAAATGAGTAAAAAAAAAATTTTTTAAAATAAAAACCAAAAAAAAAAAAAATAGTAATAATATCTTTGCGATGGTTTCCATCTAAGGAACAGGTAAAAAGAAAAAAAATGAACAAGTGGTTAATGGAATAAAGAAAACCCATGTTTATACATTTCTTTAAGGATCTTCTTGGCTAGCTTGCAATTTATTGACTTAAAAAGATTTCAAACTTCTCTCTATTACTTGCATTTATACTGCAAATGGTGACGTTCTTAAAATGAAACTGACATCAGTTGATTTAAGAAATTGTAGCATATTCTTTGAGGCTTCTGCTATATACTAAAATTTTATTTAATTATAAATAATACAATTAATAAGAAGACAACACAAGTTAATAATTTTTTATTTGAAGAGTATATTAAGAAAAAATTAATCGGATTTCTTTTCTTTATTGACAATGAAGAATTTTTATTTTGTTCCTATTACTTAAGAATATCATGAAATTTTATTATTTAACATTAACTAATATTATTAACAAAATACCGGTATTTAAATATTTAACAAGCAGATAAAAAACTGCAGTAAAATATTATGCATACTTTCAAGCTATATAGTCGAAGTGGAAGTTATAAAATATTTAAGCACGTTTGGTTGATACGAGTATAATTGATAAAAAGTTGCAGATTTTTCTTCTTTTTTTTTTTCTTTTTTTTATCTAATTTTATTCATTAAAATTAATTATTTAATAACATAACATATAATGCTGTTTAAAGAATTTAAAAATACATAAATATCAGTTTCATAAATCTTTCTATTCTAAAAAATAGTTTTTCGTGCGAGAATTTTATTTTTTGTACCTTTTTTTCTCTCTCTGTTATATATAGAAAAGCTTTCTGAGCGAAGCGAGCAGGGGGCGGAGCACACTAGTTTCTTAAATTTTATTTTAGAAATGTTAGAAAATTAATGTTTAATTTTCTCCACGTCTTTATTTTTTATTCTTTGACCTTTTTTTAAAGTGGTGTAGGAAATTTAGAAACCTAAATTGTAAATGTATATGAAAAAGAAATCTTGTGCATTTTTAAATAAAATAATAGTCATTTAACCAATAAACGAACAAATTGGGAAAAATTCAGAAAATACCTTGATGAAAAAATAAACATCAGAGTAAAACTCAAAAATAAAAAAGACAAACATAAATTCAACAATATAAGCAATAAAGTGAGAAAAATGATTCACTTGTACAAAAATGAATGCCTCCAAAAATATTTATCAGAATTAAGCCCAGAAAAGGACAATGAATACTCATTATGGAAAGCTACAAGGCATCTGAAACGTCCTCTGACTAGAATTCCTCCACTAAGAGACGAACAAGGGGGCTGGGTTCGTAAAGCTGAAGATAAGGCGGATCTATTTGCAAAACACTTAGCAAATGTATTCAAACCACACAGTTCTGAGTCAAAAATCAATGTAGCTCCGAGATACCACAGTGAAAGAAATTTAAAAAAATTCACAGTATTAGAAGTAGCAAAAGAAATTGACAATCTGAATAATAGAAAAGCCCCAGGGGTTGACCAGATAACTCCTGCTATAATGAAAGAACTACCGGCAAGAGCAATCATCTTGTTAACTTATATTTACAATGCTTGTCTAAGGTGTCAGTATATCCCCAGTGATTTCAAAAAAGCATTAATTGTAATGATCAAGAAACCTGATAAGCCAGAGAATGAGGTGACCTCATACAGACCCATTTCAATACTTCCGATACTAGCTAAAATATTTGAAAAGCTACTAATCAAAAGAATTAAGCCTCATGTTAGCATCCCTGATTTCCAGTTTGGCTTTAGGAGCAAACATTCAACAATCGATCAGGTCCACAGAATTACGGACAAGATAGAAAGGGCATTCGAAGCAAAAAAATACTGCTCAGCGGTCTTTCTAGATGTGTCACAGGCTTTTGATAAAGTCTGGCACGAGGGACTTATTCATAAACTGAGCCTAACGCTGCCAAGAAAACACTGTAAGATACTTGAATCTTCCTTGAATCAAAGGGAATTTATGGTATCGATAGAAGACTCTAAATCAACTCTATATCCAATAAATGCTGGTGTTCCACAGGGTAGCGTATTGGGTCCATTGCTGTACCTATTATATACAGCTGATGTACCCACATTAAATGACCTATTCATAGGCACATTTGCTGATGATACAGCAGTGATGGCCGTTGATGATTCGCAACTAAAAGCCAACGAAAAACTACAAAAAGAGCTTGACATAATAAGTAAATGGACAGAAGATTGGAGGATTAAGTTGAATAACTCCAAATCGACTCACGTACCTTCACGTTAAGGAAAAAAGACATTAACCAACAAGTATACCTGAAAGGAGAAAGAATTCCGCAGGCTAACACAACGAAATACCTTGATTCGCAGCTAAATTGGAATTGTCATATACAAAAAAAGGCCAAACAAATGGATATAAAAATGCTTAAAATGAACTGGCTCATAGGTAAACATTCCAAAATGAAGCTTAGTTACAAGAGATTACTGTATTTGACAATCATCAAACCCATTTGGACTTACGGGATCCAGCTATGGGGATGCTCAAGCAAAACAAATAGAGAAATTGTTCAAAGAAAACAAAACAAAATCTTAAGAATAATTACCAATAACAAATAAAGAACTTCATGATGATCTTCAAGTGAAAAGGATTGATGAAGAAATACAGCGTTATGCCTCAGAGCATAATAAAAGACTTCACTACCACCCTAACATTGAGGCATCTCAACTGGTAATACAAGAAGGCTACGCAGAAGTAAACCTGAAGACCTAACTCACTGAATTACCTAATCAGAGTTAAATAATAGGTAGGAAAGGTTACTGGACTTAGACTACGAGGACTTAACTACATAGTTTCTATGAATTAGAATAAGATTAAAAGTACTAATAAATTAATCATGTAATTAAGATTGTAGTAAGAATTATAACGTTAAAATAAAAATAAAAAATAAAAAATTTTTAAATAAAGATAAACAATATAATTAATAGTGGTTAAAGTAAAATATTTGTAACTACTATATCAAAATTATTAGTAGCTAGTATTTTTTTAACAAGAGCAGCTAGTTGTGGGCCTGGACAATATTTAGTTAAGGAGACTATAAATGTCAAATTTCTTATAGGTCATCGATTTTTATTGATTTAAGCGAACAATAAAATAAATAGATGCGCTTATTGTTGTTACAGAGTTCATCTTAAATTTTAACAAAAAATACGATTACACCTTTTTTTCATTGTTTATAAAATTGATCAAAAATTATTTAAAAATATAAGTAAAAAGTATTAGTGAATAGTATTTCATGTCTTTTTTATAATATAAAAATGTTTCATAATGATATTCAACTGTAAAAACATTTTTATGTGCCTCGAAAAAATGGTGTCGAAATCTAGTTGTGGGACAGAGAAGTAGCTAGTTATGGAACACTGTTATTTGACATTTTAACAATTATTTTGCATCCCAATTAAGTTTTTTGTTTTATTTTTAGCGATGTAGACCCCCAAAAAAATCTCATCAAGCAGCAAATAATGCGATACTAAGCTCGTGCAAGTTTTTTCACTTGCCAAAATTGCAACACTGCTGAGGATTATTAAATTTTTTTTTCTGTTTATTTTTTAATAAATTTGATAATTTTTTATAAATAATTTTCACAAATAATATGGGGTTTTGTTTAAAGATTTAGTGTTAACATTGGCCTAACAACGGTGTCCCATAACCGGGCACAAATTTTTTTAGCAATCAGCTTTATTGAGTTATTACTATTATTTACTAATTTGAACAAAACTTTTTTTTACAAGCTCAATAAAGCTAATCCTTTGCAGAAATATTAATACCTCTTCAACGGTGTATATATGACGCAACAATATTGATCGAGTGCAAAACTGTGTATGAAAATCAAAACATGTGCCACAATTAGCTACCCTACTATACATTTCTGTACTTGACTGAAAAAATATTAACACATATTTTTGTACATTGTCATTAAAAAAAATTTCAATCAGAATGAAAATATTTGAAATTTCTTAGTTGTTATTAAATTTGTTTAGAATTTAAATGATATCCTGACATAAAATAGCATTATTAAGCTACTTCAAAAGTAAATTTTTAAAATATTTTATTCAAAAAAAAAATAAAATGAAAATAATAGAAAAAAACCTTATACTTTCAACTTGTTTCTGAAGTTTATGTAATTCAAATAATTTTTTTTACTTATTTTTCAAAAGCCTGATCCATTTTTAACATCGTGATTACGTGATTTGTACCTTTTTTATTACATAAACAAAAAACATTCAAATAAATTCATCTCATCTATGTAAAGGTTTCATTTAAGTCCAGATTGCTTCATAATAATATATTAAATTTATCCTAATATTTTATTTATAACAATTTATCACTTAAATAAAATCCGGCCGAATATTTATGTATGTAAAAAATATTTGACATTAAAGCTGTGGGCATAGTGGAGCCAAATTTATTCGTAGTATACATATTTAATTCCGTTACATGCATTTTTTATGCTGATTTGAAATACTAATTGAATTTACGCGGGCTTCACTAAAAATATGCCCGTAGTCTATAAGAGTGTAATGATTGTCGTTATCATATTTTGGAGAAAAATTTTCTGATAAATTTCATCAAAAAGGAAAAATGTCCTAGCTATTTGAATTCACATCCACCATTCTCACAACTATTTAATACATTTATTTATCTATCTTAAATCAAATTACAACGTTCAACTGCAGTGTTCAAATTGGGGTGATTTTGTGACGTAGATTTTGTAATTTTCAACAATAATTTCTAAATTTTTGTAATTTACAAAAAAAAATTGGTTAATGTCACTTATTATAGTAGCCATGAATCTATAGAAAAATATTCTGTTTTTTTTTTTTTGGTTTAGACCATTATAATTCATGACTATTCACGTGGGCTAGGGACGTAATTTTTTGCTCTACTTTGAATGAAAAAAAGTTTATTAAATATTATAGAATATAGCTGAAGAAAAATTTTTATATATAATTTAAGTTGTCAATAAGGTTAAAAAACTTGAAATGTTTACAATTTATTTTAATACCAAAAGAAATATTTAAAAACCTAAAAATTTCAATTATTACATAAGGATACCCCCTTAAACGTTACCATGTAATGCGTAACAATAAGTAATTAATATACTCAATTTCTACCGGAGTAACAACGTAAAAACTGACCCGAGAAGCTTATGAGCAAAATTTCTTAACATTAATTGGCTTTTGTAACTTTAAATAAAAATTCTCTGACGATTACTTATTCATAAACTCTGTAATCAAGTTTTTTACGAATAATTTTTCTTGAGAAATTTAGGAAAAAAAGTTATATTTAAAGGCGGAATTTAAAATAGTACTAAAGATTCTAAAATATCCACCCAAAAATGCTATGTATATATAAATAACATTAAAACTGATTTAAGCTAAGAGAAGGTTAAATATTTTATATTTAAAAAAATTATGATTATACACGAGGAAACAATTTTTTTATGTTTTCATAACATTACAATTATCAAGTTTGTTTCCACGCACAAAAAAAACAAATATCAATAATAGCGGAAATGGTTTAATTATAAAAATTTTAAAATACAACCAAAAACAGCCTAATCAGAAGATTTCTTTCTGAAGTTGCCCGTGTTCTGTTTTTTGCCATTTTAAGTAAAATTCCAAATGATTCTACATGATATACTTATGATAACAGTTTTTAAGAAGGCATCGTTTTTTTTTTTATTTTTGTTGAAATAATGACCATTTAACTTGAAATTAAAACAAAACAAATTCAAGCTGACAAAATTTCTATTTTAACGATCTGGTTAAATTTTTAATTTGCAAAATAAATTCAATTCAATTACTCAAAATTTGATATTGATATGCGCATTGGAAATCTTACGAAGAACCTGATTATATTATGAAATTGTGCTTGACCTTGCCCAAGGCAAAACAATTTTAAAAGGAAATAAAAAATCAACCATAAGATCACCTAATTAGAACTTATAATTATCAATTTTTCTCTTTAAAGTGAATTAATAAAAACTAATAATGAAGCCCTCTATTTATAATATGATAAGAGATTTTTTAAATATTTCAATGATATCACGAAATATAAAAAACTTCTGTTTGTTTTGAAGATAAATAATCGGCAGTGAAAATTAACCTCGATCGTTAGAAAAAATTTTTTAGGCCTTCAAGTTTATGTATATTAAAGTAATTTTGACATTGTCGACGTTTTGAAAATAAAAGTCAAATATTTCAAATTAATTTTGTCTTTGAATTATTAAGGACTCATAAAAATTTCAAAGAATTGTTTGAAAACTGTTTTAACATTTTTATCCCAGGTTTAATAAACCTCTTAATATCTAATTAAAATTAAGTCCTTAAAACAGCAATAATGAGACTTTTAAAATTGTAGACGTTTATGTGAGTTTGAGGTATGACATTTTTATTTAATTGCTAATAATAATAATAATATTACGTATATGATACATGTGTAAGATTTACAAGAAAAAGTTTTAACACACTTTTTTTTATGTTTGTGATATTTTTTAAAAGTACAAACTTCTAAGAATATTCTATAAAAATTTCAAGTATGATTAACAATTTTTTAAGCATCTTATAAGAAGAAGAGAAGAATCTAAGCAACAAACTTAAGCATTATAAAGATTTTCTTCTTCTTATTCCATATATAAATTAGCCAGTACTTTAGCGGCCTTCCAAGAACTAACTTCATTGATTTATATACTGAAAAATTGTGTATTAAGGCAAAAAATATCTCTGTTTGTTTATGTTTTATCTATAAATTCTCTTCTGGACGCTTACTAAATATTTTGCAAAACAAATGATCAAAATGTTCTTTCTCTGACGTGATGAAGAATGCTAAAAGTTGGAACAGACAACAAAACACTGTTAAAATAATTTATTTTTAAGGACAAATGTTCCTAATCTAAAAATTTCAAATGCGTTTTTTAGAAAAAAATTTATTTTTCTCTTTGATTTGATATAAATCACTGAGAAGTTTTGATTGCTGCTGTATAATCTGTTTTGTACAAGGCATAAGAAGTAGATTCCAGATTTTACAACCCATCTGTTATTCAGATTAAATATATTAGAATAGAAAATTATCTCATAAATCCAAGATCATTACTCTAATTTCCTTCAGGTTCACATTTTCCTCCCTCACCTATATTAAACTCTATTTTCCATCAAGCAAAATATATATAAATTGCCCAGTAGGAAAATTACTCATCAGTGAGTTTCTCATGCATAAACTCATGCGTGAATTATGTTAAAAATTAATGTAATATGCAGAAAGAAGCCACTTTTCAGTCAGGCTGTTTTTTTGCAATATATTTAGCAAGCCTTCAGAAGAGAATTTATAGATGAAACATAAACAAACAGTGATATTTTTTGCCATAATACACAATTTTTCAGTATATAAATCAATTGAGTTAGTTCTTGGAAGGCCGCTAAAGTACTGGCTAATTTTTATATGGATTAAGAAGAAAAAGTAGGTATAATAGAAAACAGATTCCTTGATTTTTCCAGTAGCCCATCCTTTTAATAGTAAATTAATAAAAGCAAATTAAGTAATAAATATTATCTATACTTCTTGTGTGGTTTAAATATAACAATTTCATTCAACAGAGCCGATAATACAATAAGAAACGACCCTTTAATAATTATTAAAATCCTCTCAAAATTTTATATAAAAATAAATAAGAGGAGTTAAAAAACCTAATTTTTGGGGAATTTCTAAGTTCAATTACTTGATAGCACTTATAGGCGATTTTTCCTTGAAAAGTTTTCATATATTTGGCAATGAAAATTTTATTAGTTCATTAGTTGATTCAATTTTATTACTTATTAATGGGTATTGATTAACTTATTTTAATACTTGTTTTATTCAAACGTATAACAACACTATGATTATTAAGTCAATAACTTTATAAAAAGTACAAATATATATTATAATATTTTAATTGGGATTGAAAAATTACTGATTATATTGAGCTGTCAATGGTTATTTGTTAATATACTATGTTCACAATTCTAACATAGCTTACCAAGAAATGTACTTTAAATTTTAACTACATAACTACAACATAAATAAATAAAAAAGTGCATCAGTAAATTTATGATGAAAAAGTGTACCGATAAAAGTAAAACTCATTCATATCTCACTAAAAAAATTATGATGGGTTTCGTACTTTACTTACATTCTTTTGTGAAAATAAATCCGAAAACTAATATAGACGTCTAAGTAATAGTAATAAACACACATAACAGGTTGAATATTAAATTTGAAAAAATCGTTGACAAAGAGGAAGATATGTAGCCGATATTATAAGCCAATTGTAAGCTTTAACTTTTTCAAAAAAAAAACTGATTTTATTCATTTTATTAGTCAAAAAAAAAAAGTATAGCTACACTACTACACTACATTTTATGAATCTAATACATCCGGTATTACAATGAAATATAGACCACTGCCCCGCATTTAATTTTTTACATTATAAAATAAGAATTGCACCTTTTATTGATTGCTACACTAAAATAGAACTTCTGTATAAAATTTTTGTTATTATTTTTCACAATAAAGCTTGATTAATTAAGCAACAATAAAAACAAAAGTTATTAAATTATCGCTTTTATATTTGAGAATTTTTTAAAATTATACTCAATAATAATCATAAAATTCTATAAAAAAATATATTTAAAATAGCTAATTCTGTAAAAAATATTTTAGCTGAAGTCACATTTGTAATATTTTTTCCTAAAAAATCTAAGAAAACATTGAATTTTCCGTGCTAAAAAGTCAAAACAAAATATAAAACGTGGCAGTTCATGAGTAAAAATACTGGTTAAAGTATAAAAATTTACATTTGGATTAATAAATTTACGAAAAAAACAAAAAAACTTTCACTTTTATTTAGTTGCTTACATCAGTTTCAAACTTACATCAATAAATATAAAGCCTTTGTTGCATTTTTTTAATATAAATATACCCAGAAATACTAATACCAGGCAGGTTTATAAAAATTAACCTTGACCTAAGCTATATATATACGTTTAAAAAGAGCACTGTTGCTTAGCGCATCTTAATTTCGTGCAGAAAAGATTCTTTTTTTTACTTCTTTACTGTCATAATAGTTATCATTTTATTAATAGCATTAATAAAAAGAATTATAATTATCTATATTTTATTATTATTACTATGATACATTTAATCTGATTATAAGTTTCCGCAAGCAAAAAAATCATCAAACTGATCAGAAAACCAGAAATTTTATATCTAACTTTTTCTGAAAAATTTAAACTGTATAAAGAAATCTTGAAAAAATTTTTTTTAATAAACATAAAAAGTTATTTCCTAGATTAATGACTTCTTTATATTTGAGAAGTAAAAAACAAAACTTCAAAATTAAATACAAAACGAATTTTTTTGGAATTCTATGCAAGCATTTTAGACCAATAAGTGTGAGTTCGATTACATAACAAACTTAAAAATAAGGTCACTCTGATCTTGACAAACTTTTTGTTAACTTTTTAGATAAATCATATATCTATATAGCTGTAGTGTTAACAGATGCTAAATACCAAGCATGATTGTTAATAAATAAAATAGCAATTGGCAAGCATCTTAATTTTAGGTGAATTAAAAAATTAAAGATTGCTTACATCGCTTACAATGAATTGCGATTGGTACTGTTTGTTTATTTTTAAAGTTCACCAAAGAAGAAAAAAAGTTTTTTCCGCCTTTCTGCCGGCGTAGTTTTTCTAAGAAAATTTCAGTTTTTGTTATTTTTTTTTTTTTTTTGATTAAAAATTTTTTAATTAAAGACTCGGTAAAAAGCTTACGCGCGAATAATTAAGTTGCTTATTTTTTTCTTTACATGGTTGGGCATGGTACGAACTTAGGTATTATTTCATCTATGAATATTCAAATTATATTGAATCAATTTGATATGTTATTTTGTTGTTGTTTTTTTAGAAATATTTACCTTTTTTGTTTACTTTTTTTCAATAAGAATTCAATATAAAAACAGTTAATTTAAAAATTCCAGGAAATGCTTTGATGAATCTTTTAAATTATGCTAAGTATTCAAGGTTTTTATTAGTAAAAACCATAAATATAGTTTAATCAAATATTTATCTCACAAATATCGTATAAAAGCAACATATTATAATTTTACAAGCTTGATTGCAAATTAAAAGTGTGCTGTAAGATTGAAAGATTAACTAACAACCCAAATATCTAAGGTGGATTATATGTGATTCTTTAGATTCTGAGGATAACCAGGGTTCTTTAATCTAACTTTTAGCTATTTTTTAAAATAATCAATCAAATTTAAAATTAAATAAAATAAAATTTTCCTTGAATATTTGAATTAACTGTTTTTATATTGAATTCTTATTGAAAAAAAGTAAACAAAAAAGGTAAATATTTCACATCACATTAAAAACAACTGACGTAAAACTCTTGAATTTTGCCTTTAGCCATTGCAATTTGAGACATAAGCCATTGTTCTTATTAAAAATAAACGCAATTTATTTTTTTTTTTAATTTTTAGTCATGACAACATTTATTTATCTTTCAACAGTTTACAGTACACAATACCTAAGCGGTTCCCCAATTAATAAAACGTTTTCTTCTTGAAATGCACACCAGATTTTAAAATAGAGGGCCTAGTTTCTCCATAGTGAGCATAGACTACTTTTCTAATGAAGTTTTTCAAAAAATAGTTAAAAAATGATTGCTTCTTTGCACAAAAAAGCCTTGAAGAATACAACAAATTTTATCCATTCAATTTTGTTCTCTTAATTCATATGGCGGGTCTCTTACTAGTCATACATGTTTTATAACGACTAATGCGGCTTCTAATGAATATCTCAACAAGATATAAAAAACACAAATTGACAGGGGTTTGACTTTTTGATAAAACGTTTTACTTTTGTTTTAATTACTTATAGAACTTACTTAGAAATGTTTAATGGCAATTTTTTATTGAATTTAAATAATAATAATTCAAATAATTTACTTTAAGTTAATACTTCTTCTTTCTTTGATATTGTTTTAGACACTAGTTAATTTCAATTTACAAACAATATGTCAAAAAAATTGATATTTGGATCAATTGATTGTAAAATATCGATGAATAATTTCGATATATCATATCGTAAAAAACTCTTATATATAAACATTCCTAGATTCAACCATACTGGAAATTAAAACTATGATCAAGATTTTTCGGTAAGCAGTTTACATGACAAAATTAAAAGACGTGAAATCAGTTACAGCAGTTTGTACAGCGTGTACAGCAGTTTACTTCTTAATTATTTTTAGATAGAAAAAATAATTGAACCTTTAGTAAAAAAAATAAAAAAGTTTTGAAGCAAAAATAAACTAACAGAACAATTTGAATTTTATAAAAGTGTAAAAAGCCAACTAAACTAACCTCATAACCTCATAATTAAAAGGTTATTAATTTTTTTTCGAATTACAAAAACAAAAGTCTGAAAGCTACAAAATTTTCATTAGCTATGTTTAACATATTTCGTCCAGAGACCTTTGGCATCTTTAACTTGTTTATACACCTCCACAAAGTCACAAGAAATATAATAAATTAATAAGAAGATGTTAAATTTCGCTGTTCTCGTGGACATTACTGTAAAATTTTAATAAATACAAACGCACTTATATTAAATAAATTTTTGAAAGTATTCATAAATTTTAAATAATATTTATATTTAGATTTTATGGTGTTTAAATGCTTATAGTTATTTTTTGGTTTTAAAATATGAATAATAGGTCTATGCCTTCAACAAAAGCAAATTGTCAATCTTTCTGTTTTTTCCAACAAAAATTGGTAGAATGTTTTAATTCTTAAAAGAAAGAAGAAAATAAAAAGTACAAAAAAAATTAATTTTAGTTTAGACAAAAATATTTTCACCGGTTGAAAAAAATCTAATTAAACTTTTTTCAGAAAAATTTCTTACCGTGAGTGTTAGCTCTTTTTTTATTGAAAAATATTTCTTATAATGGAAATTTTAATGTTTTAATTTTCGCAAAAATATTTCCTCACTACTGAAAATGTAAGCTTAATAATAATTGAAGTTTTAGAACTTAAATATGAAAAAGCATGTTTTACTTTTCAACAGCGCCAAAAACATTCAATTAGCAACAATCCTATCATGTTGGAATATCCCTGCATCATGATATTCTATTTTTTATTCATAACAAAGCATTTTGTAGCATAACGCAAAACTTTATTTTTTGAACAAACTTTGAGAGCAACTTTTACTTGAAAACTATCAAAATATTTTCACTGTTAATGCTCAAGACACATATTATTATAATTATTTGTCTTTTCGAAGTGAGTTCTACTCAAATGATTATAATACACCACAGTATAATTTACCCTGTCTTCTCTTATTATTTATCTTTTGAAGTGATATGAAAATTTACAAGGATAGTAATACTGGTTGTAGAGTAATAACAAAAAAAAAGTATCTGAACTGCTGTTATACAGATGTATCATTAAACAGATAATTTCCCCAAGCTTTAGAGTCAGCATCCTCTAAAACACAATATAAAAATTTTAAAAATGTCCGATTGAGTCTTATACAGAATATCAAAAATGATAATACTTAAATTGAATACATCTAAAAACCCCAAAAAAAGGTTGAAGTTTTAATGAGTACTCTCTCATTCCACAAAAAACTTATTAAAAATTGGCCACATGTTACTTTTGTATTTTCTTCGGTTATTCCTAACCCTTAAACTTCATCCCAAAAGAGTTAAAAACTTGAAGAGTTGAATTTCTTCTTATACACTACTTCATTAATTCCTTTATATTGTGTTCAAAAGCTAAGAAATTGACTGCATAAATAAAGAAAAATACAATTTTATTTCACAAGATATTAGTAGTCAAAAAACAATATAACATATGGCATATAAACTCTCTTTTGTGATATTTTTTAACATACAAGAAATTAATTGAAATTATTGATTTAGTAAACTCACATACATTGATCATAATGATACAAATCTAGTAACAAAGAGAATCTAATACTTGTATACTTGGATAACTATAGTAAATAAATGCATTTTTTTGCACTTACCACTAAAATGAAACAAATGTTTATATAGTAACCTGAAATATCTGCAAGGTGATATAAGGTAACACATTTTTTCAATTCATAACCAGAAATAATATAATAGTCAATAAATATTCGTCTTATATCTTTTAAAGAAATATTTTTTGTCTTACTACAAACTAGAATTTGGCATAACAAAACCTTGACATCATTTTTGTATTGGTCTATCAAAAAACAATTCCTGATGTATTCTTAATATTTTTGCATAAAATTAATTTCGTTTAAAGTTCAAGGATTAATTAGGGTGCCACTAAGGAGAATATTGCATAGAAAATAACATAAATATTATATAATATGAATAAATTTCCTTTTTTTTTAAATTTCCAAAGTTTTTTTTCTTAACGTCTTAAATTTCAAGTAATCTTACAACTTATTTCTTATTAAAACCAGAAAAAAAACCTTAAGAATTCAGTTAAACGGTCATCAGAAAAATTATTTAAACCCTCATCACATATCCATCATGCTGATCAAATTTAACGATGCTAAAAGGTTTTTCAATCAATAATAATATTTCGTACTATTATTCCTAAGCTCTTAAAATCATAAAATGTGGTTTTATTAAAAAGGTAATCGACATTCATCACAATTTATTAATTCTTACCTTTGAACGTCAACTGAAAACCCCTTAAAATAAAAAACAAAAAGATTTTTATACATACACATTTGAGGTTCATTTTACTTTAGCCAATTAGAATATTTAAGCATAAAAAGAATTATACTAAGAACCAAATAGAATATTAATAAAATAAAAGTAAATATTGTTTTTTTATTGAATTGAGAAATGAACAAAATATTACCAACTTTTCAAACAAAAATTGTATCAAATTAAAAGCAATAAAAGTTTTTGTTAAAAATAATAAAAATAAAAGAAGAAATCTAACAAGTTAAAACAATTTAGAACAAAGGTTATTGTCAGAATACACAAATCATCTTCTGCATTTCGCCGTTTTTTTTGCAAGTATTGCAAATGCTGGACTGAAAGACTTAACAAAGGTAAACCAGAAGAAGGCTACCTTAAGGTATCTGCCTTCTATATATGTTTCATCATGGATAAAAAACAAAAAAAAACCTTAAATATATATATTTATATATATATATATATGGGTTCTGTTGTTAATGTCTAACATCCTTCCGAGTATCTTTGATAAGACCAGACAGGATTCACATCTAATTTATAGTTTTCCCGTGATTTTTATGTTTTGATTTTTATATATATTTATATTGAAATGAACAATATATAAGCTCAAATATGTAATCTTAAACAAATGTATACCTTTGCACATTTACCTTTGATTTTTGTTACTTTATTGTCAGAATAAATATTTTCTTAAACCAAATATAACCAAAGTGGGGGGAATTCTAAAGAAGACAATATATGATGACAGAAATTTTACTGGGGGCTGAGATAATTTGTTAAAGATTCTCCTCTTTCATATATATTTTAATAAACCCCACTACATATTACAATTTGTCGGATATAAAAGCGGATGAGCTATACTAAAACTACTCAAACAGAGCTTTAGTTGACAGAGTGAGAATAAGTTACCCAAAATTCAAGTTAAAAAAGTTAATTTCTTTTAATCAAATTTATTCTTTTGGAATACATCAATTTGTTTTGTTTTTTTTTTCATTTATTCGAATAAAAAAAATATAAAATTTCAGGTGAGTTTCGATATATTTTTTGTAGTGTTTTAGTTTTTGATTTTTATTCAAAACTTTTATTAATTGAATCCTAAATGTGAACATTTTTGCTACGTGCAGTGTTTGGTTTTAAAAATTTTTATTCAGCATATTTAAATAATTAAATTAAATTTTATACAATTTTTAGTCAGTTATTGTTTGATATATTTTTTGTTTGATTCGCTTATGAAGTGTTTTAAAAAATTTGTGCCAGGTTAAAATTTTAATTTAGTTTCTTATATTTCTTCTTCTTATTATTATTATTTTACTAATTTTAAAAAAGAGTGAAAAAAATTCTTTAGATATTCAATTTAAGTTTTAAAATTTTGGGTTTGAAAATACACTCAAATAATTTTTCATTTTAATAAATTTTTTGAAATTTAAAAATTCAAATATATTTGTATTACAATTTTTATAGTTATAATACTTCAATAATTTTATTTTATTTATCCAAATTAAAACTTTAATCGAATACCATTCTCTTACCTAGAGAAAACAAAAAATCTGTCTAAAAAATGGCATTGGCATTTGAACTTTTTGATTTCTTTCTGTTTTTCTTAATTGATAGCAATTAAAATCAATTACTGGCCATATTATCCCCTGAACTTCTTTTTTAATTCACTAGAAAAAGATCTAGTAAGCTTAGTTTCGCTCATTAAAATTATTAAAATTATATAAGCAATTTCTAACGAATTTGCTAAACACATTTCGTAGTCGTTGTTCTAACTTTAAATTTTTATTCTTATTTATTTATTCCTTTACGGCAAAATATGTGGCCTAGAAGAAGGAGTTGTTTTATAAACGAGTTATCCAAGTTCAAACCTTGACTAGGGAATTGTCTTAATGTTTCTTTAAGTATTAACCAAGTTATGTTATTATAAAATTTCTGGGTTCTAGCAACTATAACATTATTGCTTAATATTTAACCGTCCGGGTTTGATATCGCGTTAAATCTCAAGAAATTTATCTACTGCCAATAGATTATCTGTTTTTCATTTTTTCTTTGATTCTTTGTTTCAGACTCTTTAAAATTTTTCTGACGATGTTTATATTTAACCCAAAATATTATTGAAATTATGTTTTCTATTTGTTACACAAAATATTTAATAATATCTCAAAATCATAGAAGTGATATTATTTTTAATATTTAAATTATTGTGTTAAAATATTAAAATTAAAATTATTTGATCGAATAGGTTTAATGTAGTCAGGGGCAATTACTCCTAGTGTATTGCTGGAGACTTTTTAGTTATTCTGAATAAAAAATGGAGCTTCAAAGTTTTACCTTACTTCAAGTTTTCTAGTCGTACCTAAAGGTAGCTACCCCGTTCTTTCATGAATTGAGAAAATTGTTTCATAAAGTTTCGAAATAGATCATTTAAATAAAACTAATCATGTTTTTTAAAACAAATTTTTTCAAACCTATTTTAAAAGCCATCACATAGTGATAAATAAGACTAAGTTATTAAGTTCATTAAAAAACTGAGTTCAGCCATAATTTTACTCCAAGTTTAACATATGAAACTCTTTGAAAGATATTTGTACAAAAACAACTTTGGAGAAAAATAGCCCTTTAAAATATTTTTCCTACTATTCGCTTAAAATATTTTGCAAGATTGTTAAAAAGATGTATCAAAATTTACCATCGGCAGACTTTTATTTTGTAGCCTGTAAAAGTATTTAATCTGACGCTAAATTAAGAATAATTTAGTTTGTACTATTTAAGCAGATGATTCCTAGTTCAAATTTTAAATTATTGTCTTTCTAATGATGGTAGTGATATCTGAATGCCTCCTGGAAATATGAAAGCTTTACCTACAATATTTAGCTCTCCTTCAGGAACTCACTTTCTAAAATTCTTAAACTTTGGTAATTCTAACCTAAAGTAGATGCTGTCATATGTTTACTCTTGGAAGAACCGAATTCAATCCTTTTTTTTCAAAAATTACTACTTTAATAACTTCATGTCATTATTTCTAGTCTTTTTTTATTTAAGTTAATTAAATCAATTTTATGATAATATCCGATAATTTTTTAGAATTGCAATTTAAGTAAAATATCTTCATTAACAGGAAATAATTTAATAATCCTGTAAAAACAAAATATAAAAGGGAGGTTTATAATTTAACTGATAGAAAATAATTGAAATATAATCAAGGTCAACAAATATATTTTCCAAAGATAACGACAAAGACTTCAGTAGTCTAAAGCTTTTCCAAATTAAAGAAATAAAAAACGTGGTTAAGTGCATTACAACTGTATTAATTATATGAATATGCTGATGTAATCCATGTGTCATGGTCGTCACTATTATCGAATAGAAAGGCTAAATAAAGAAAAATGAAGAGAACGGAACGTCTTAATTGTAAGTTAGACCTAAGATAAATATCTATAGATGAATTCCAAAAATTTTAGATATCCCAATTACTCTATTCGGGTCGTTAAACTTTGTGTTTTCTACTTCAAAAATCACTTTAAAAATTAATGGAGTTTTCTTATTTTTTACAAACCACAATAAAAGGAAAAGAAAAGAATATTACAAACTTCAATAATAAAATATAAATTAGATTCAGGTATAATCGAAGGTTTATATATTCTTCTTATATTTTCTAGAAATTTTAAATATGATTAAATAAAATTGAAAAATGCCGACTCAATAGCCTTAAATGATTGTTGTATCCATGATTAAATGAATAAAATACTTTAAAAGTAATTGAATTATTGAGCTTGTTAATAAAGTTAATTTGTTCTTCAGAATTTCTATTGTGAAAGCAAGCACCAATCATTGACACAAACAAAATAAGATAATTTTCTTGTTGGGATAAGAAACACGCAAAAATTAGTGCGGAATGCAATTTACTATATTAAATAAAACTGAAGCAACTCCTTAATCAAAATAACTTTCACATTATTAGATAATCATTATGTTTGTTTTTTTTTAATTCAAAATATGAACGTAGAACAGGCTTACACTAATATCAAAATTGTTCATTTAAATCAATGTATCCTGTTTTAAAAATTTCTCAACATCTTTAGAAGTTTTCAAATAACAAAAGATTTACATGGTGAATATGTCAATAATTTTGACCAGAAAAGAAATTTAATTTTTAATGGTATTTGTTTATTCTTTGATCGAATTATAAAAAATACTTAAGCCAATATTACAAGAAAATTCCACTATAGTTGCTCATGGATAACTTTGATGACTTCTACGAAAATAATTATGTGATTTAAAAATATTTCACTGTAAAAATATATCTACTGTTTTTGCCTGGTAACATTAAATTTATCTACGAACTATAGCAATGACTAACAAAGTTCTGCAGTACACAGTTTTTTTAATATAAAAAGTTATGCTGCAAATAAAATATCAATCGATTTTTAAAAATTTCAAATTGTATTTATTAGCGACTAAAACGGGCCCTATAACTGGTACAGGAAAAAACAACATCTTCAAATAGTTTAATTGCTAAAAACGAGGACTGCTTTAATTAACAATTCCTTTAATTTTCTGAGTTCCTTGTATTGTTCATTCAACTAAATTTAAGTTGCTTGAAATATCTAAATAAAGCTCATATACATTTAGCCAAACAATGTCGGAATCGTTTCTCCACAGAGCTAGTTGTCAAATATATATCACTTCAATTTTTAGCAGTCTTTTAGTCTTCAACAAAAACAAAAAACAAATTTCTATTATTCTATTTAAAACTATCCAAAAGCATTAAGGAATTGATTTCAAAATCTTACATAGGATTATTTAGGATAAAAGTAATTAAACTTAAAAGCATTATGGACTAGTTAACACATCACTTAATCTCAACATTATACTAGTATGGAGCAGCAATTTTGCGAAAGTTCTTGAATGAACTTGTACTTGATATTGCTCTCGAATATTTATTTTTATTGAACTTCCGTTGAAAGTATTACTGCTGAATCTTAACCAATCAATTTGAAACACTTGTGCAAGATACTGGACAATCACGACATGATTTTTAAGTACTACAACCATTGAGTAATGTATATGAAAAGAGAACTTGTTAAATGTTATGAATAGAATGAATAAATATGATTTGCACGATTATTTTAGTGGAAAATTTTCAAGAATATGATTATAAATTACAAAGTATATAACCTAATTCATATATATGCATACATATAGGCTTTAATTATTATATTCTTGTTACATTTCTCATATTTTTCTCAGAATGATTTTAGTATTAAAAAGAAATAATTGAAAGAAGCGAATATGTAACATTTATTTTATCCATTAATTTTGTGAATGATTTTGTCAATTTAATACACTAAAGTAGGTCAAATGGAAATTATAAACAAGACGAAATACTTCATGTAAACTTTAAGTAGAATATTGACTTTTTATGACCTTCAAACTCCATAATGGATGTTAGTAATAGCAAATTTCCTGTTAACGTTGTACTTGTATTTTAGCTTTTGTAAATTTTCTTTTTTTTTTTCAATTAACAAGCTCGAATCAGACAGTTTTGAAATAATTTTAGTTTGTGAAATTGCATTCAAAATTTTTTTATAAGAACACAAAAAAATTACTTTAAGTATAAATATATGTTCCGAATTTTGAAATCAACAGAACATATTTTCTGAATTAAAGTCGCTAATTTTCGTAATTAAAAGCCAAACCAAAAAACTTATAATTGATATTATATAAATCTTTTGTCTAGAAAAAAATATACATAAAATATCAAATATATATTTTTTTCATTTCTTCTAGAATGAAGTTCAATTTATTATTATTGTCAATGTGTTTTGCTATTGTTCTAACACATCCAGTTCCCGATGATGAAGTTTCACCTATTGTACCTGCCGAGCCTGCAGTTACAACCGATATAAAACCTGAAGTTAAAACCGTTCAAACACCTGAAGTATCTGCAGATGCTGTACATGGGGAAGAATCAAAATTAGAATCACGATCAGCACCAGTTGATGATGCTCCAAAAGAATCCCTAAAGGAGGCACCAAAGGAAGCTCCAAAAGAGGAACTTCCGAAAGTCGAAGCGAAAGAAAAAGTTGAACCAAAACCAGAAGCTTTTTCTGAAGTAGAAAAAAAAGCAGAAGAGCCTAAAGTTGTTGCCGATGAGCCAGCTAAAGAAATAACACCTGAAAAATCATCTGAAACAGTTAGCCTACCTAAACCAACATTGGCAATATCACAACCAAAAATAGAAGAGAAGACAGAAGAAAAAGTAGTAGAAGCAAAAAAATTAGCGGTAGAAGAACCAAAAAAAGTAACAGAAGAAACTGTACGACTTGTACGTGAAGCTGAAGAGGCAAAACTTGAAGAAGCTAAAGAATCAGCACCAATTAAGTTAGCAGAAGTAGAACCAACAAAATTAGCAGAACCAGAAAAAAAATTAGAAGAAGTCAAAGAAGAAAAGAAACCCGAAGAAATTAAAGAAATACCTAAAGAAGAAAAACCATTAGCAACTGAACCAGAAAAAAAATCTAGTGAAGAATCAAAGGAAAGTACTGAAGAAACAAAAGAAAAAAAATCAATAGAAGAAAGTTCTGAAGAAAAAAAAGAAATTGTCACAGAAAAAACAGCCGAAATTAAAGAAATGGCAGAAAAGAAAGGTGAAGAAGAAAAAAAACCTGAAGTAAAAGTTGAAGAAAAAAAACCTGAAACTCTTGAATCAAAACCAGCACCAGAGTCAACATCTTAAAAATAGATAAGTCAAGTCACATAGAATCAGTCAAAAAATTAAAAAAAAAAAAAAATTTAATTAAGTTAAAAATAAAATGAAAATTTAGAATTTTGCAATTGAATGTCGTAACAACAATAGAAATTATAAGAAAATCACTTACAATTTGGGAAATACTATCATACTTTTTCGATGATAGGTTTTCTTCTTTTTTTTATTATTGTTTAAATTCTGTTTTAGTTTTTTTTATTTCTTTAGTTATCATAATTATTTCAACATATTAATTATGTAAGAGATGTTTAAAAACATAAAATAAAAGACCTGAATAAGTTGTTTTGAAAGAAAATCATATTGAACTTCATTCTATTTGAACACAGAAGCCAACAGTTTAATTTTATTTTTATTTTTTTGTTTTTATTTTATACCTAGTATGTTGATGTATGTAATACCTACGATAAGGTTGATAATAATAATAATAATAAAAATAAAAATAATAATTTTGCAGGTGAATATAAATATTATAATCATTGATAGACTGATTTCGACAATCGGAACAAATGTAAGATTCAGGTCATTAAGCTATTTCAAAAAGTATAAATGTTTCTTAAAATTATTATTATTTTTGTTTTTTAAAAAACAATTTATGTAGTATTATGTAGAAAATAAAACGAAAATAAAACTCTTAATAATAAATTTAAGAACATTACTTGTATTAATGGTTGTTTGTTTTTTGTATGACCTCTTTTACTGGCTTCAGTTATGGTTATGATCCTATATTTTCCCTATAGTAAAATTTTCTTATCCAAATCTCTTTCTAATACAAAGGACATGATACACATTAATATTGTTATTTATTTATTAATATTGAAATACGGTGATAGCTGTATCTGAGACTATCCGGGAGATCTTAGAAAACCATTAAACGCCTGGACCTGATCAATTTTTATGCTCTTTTTTTGATGGATTTTTTTTTGAGGAAATAAGTGAGCCATTTTTTTGTTTAATAAGTAATTCTATTCTATACAAAAAGTTAATATATTCAAAATAGCGCTCTGTACAACTTAAACCTTATTTACGTCCGAAAGTTTTTTCTTTTTAAAGTGTTTCACTATTATAGTTAATATATTGTAATTGGTGAAAGGTAATTATCGAAAGATTTCATTTTAAAGTCGTAATATTAAAAATGTGAAAAGACCACGCTATTTATTATTAACTAAATTACGATTGACAGTCATGAAAAAACTTTGAAAAAAAAAAATAAATATTCATGGATTCATTTTTACAGCTTAAACTAATTTAAAGTACTCTAAGCAAAGCAAAGCAAAGCTTAAAATATTCAAACTTACCTCTTTTGTTATCATTTTACAGGCGATTATGCCAAGTGACCACCAATCAATTGCATGCCCATATAATTCTCCATTCCGTATTTCTGGAGCTGAAAAAACAAAAAGAAGAAAACATTAAAGTTTTACTTACCTGTAAGCAAAAACATCATTTGTAGAAAATGTGTTGAAATAGGGCTCACATAAATTATATAAGTAAAATATATAATTTCATGCAAAAATCATACATTTTTTGTTTATTTTAAAAAATTTGCATATTATATGCAACCAAAAGCTTTTAAAGAGCTACAATTACTAACATTTTTATTTGAATTTTTATAGTCTTTTTGTATGAATAAAATTATTAAAAAGTGTAATATTAAGAAGCATTTCTATTATAAAAAAAAAACATCAAAATTAGACTATAGATAATACTAAAAAACCACAAATTTTATTTTATTTTTTTTATAAAAATTATCAATATCAAAATTTTGAAACTATTGCACGGATTGCAGCAAATAAGCAAATAGCGCTTTGTTGTAACGATAAGAAAACAAGTTAAGGTTTGTTTAATCTAAACAAAAAGAAAGAACCCATTTCATTAAGTCAGTCTAAAGTTATTTCTTCAGTAATTTTTTTCCAACTTAAATCATTTATACCTAAAGAAGCTCATTAGGATGTTTAGGATTTATGCAAACCCAAATTAATATTTTAAAAGTTTTTTATTGCCCACCAGAATATTTTTCATTTTTCACTAAAAATAACAAAAGAATATTATGAAAAATGAAACTTGAACTTTTAACTAATGATAATAATCTGTAAAACTTTGAAATGTAAATATACAGATGCTTAAAAAAGATGATGCAAATTATTCAGACTTGGAAGTGCACCAAAGCCCAGCCATCGAAAGTTTTCATTCCTACACAAACAAAAAACGTTTACAATTGTTCGAAACTCAAAACTGAATTTTGAATTAAAAACTTCAAAAAATGATCTTTATTTAGATCGTAAAAATTTGTATGGCATCCAGGCCACAAAGTTTTCTTTTTTGACATATCTTAAGATATTCATTTATGTCAGAAACAGATTGTCAGTCTCTTACATTTTTTTTATTCAAAATCCGATTCTGTTATCTCTAATTGACAATATTAGTAGCTACTATAGAAGATGATAAAAAATATTGATTTTATTGTAAAAAAAAATAAGAAACTGAAGTAAGGGTTTTACATATAAAAATATTCCTTCAAGCTGATTTCTGTAGATAGCTTAAACTAATTATTTATAAACAAAATCATAAAATCCCTTGTGGTAATTCAAACAATCGTACAATGGTACACAGAAAAAAGATTTTAGAAAATACTTTGCACGGAAAAACATAATTAAATTGATTATAAAATACAAATATTTATAAACTTCTTCCCTCTAAAAAGAAAAGAATTAATTTTGATAATACATTTCTTTAAAATTCTAATAAATATAATATTCAACTAAAATCAAGTTGAATTTAAAAAATGAACACTGATATCAAGTTTTGTTTTGTTATATATCTTCTAATTATTAAGAGAGACTTATATTAACATTTTTTTTTTACAAAACAATCACAACAAACGTTAGACCTCTAGTTATGAAAAATCACAAAAAAGAAAAAGCATTTTTCTTATCATATTTTTCTTCTTTTTTTTTAAATATAATTAAAACTTTCTTAATACTAATCGAAATTATGTACATTAATTATAATTACATATTTTTTGGTCATTTTAACAAATTAATTTTTTAGTTTTTTGAATTTTTTTAGTATTCTAATAACATGGTTTAAGTATTAATATTTAATTCTTTTGTACCAAAAATATATGTTTACAATTTTAAAATATTTAGCTTATATTAAGCAAATAATATTAATAACCAATATATTAACGAATATTACTTAAAATAGCATTTAATTGTTCACAAGAAAAGGCATTTTCACACATTATCAAAATATGTAATTTGTAAATTTTTGTTATATAATAAAAGAAGACAATTAATCTTAATGTTTTGTGTTTACAAAGTTATCTTGATTTCATTTTATTAACTTTTTGTACATTTATTTAAGGTAAATGAAGTATGTATGTTAAAAATAAAAATATTTCTTATTATTTTTGTTTGTTCCTACATAAAAGCAAATTTCAAATGATTACAGCCTCAACTTTATAAATTAAACTTCAAAAAATTATCATAAATAGTGTGTGTATGTGTGTGTGTGTTTGACTTAGAATACTAACTATTTCTCATTTAAATTCGTAAAATATTTTCTTTATATATTTAAACTTGCTTCCATCTTTTACATAACATTCGATCACCTTATAAAAAAACTATAACCTAAATAATAAATTAAAATTTCTTTAAGTTTATATTATTTAATTACAGAGTACACGAGCTAGAAAAATTATATTAGTTTTTTTGGGTAATTTTAATTAAAAAATTAAGTAATTCGACGGATTAAAATGCTCAAAATGGTATTAAATATATAATTTACTTTATTTCTCATACTTTAGTACTTCATTTCTTCGAAAAAGCTACACAATTTTTATGACCTTTAGCATGGCTAGTTATGAATTTCAGTATTAGAATAATGTTTTTCCCAATAAATTTGTACAATTCAATTTGAAAAGATATTTTTCTTTATTTTTATTGGAAGCAGTGTATACAGGTTAAAATATTTTACAGAGAAATCTTATGATCCTTATCTATATATTGTAAATTAAAATATAAAATTTTTCCGTATTCCCTTAGTAAAAACACAAAAACCTAATTTTACACTTTAATTTTCAATGCATACAATAAAATTAAGCGCGTAACTTTCACAATAAGATAAGTGAAAGTTAGAAATTTTTGTAAAATCTCACTCAAACAAAATTTTTGTAAAAATATATTCAAAAAATTTAACTGAAATCATGGGTAATATCTTAGATTTAATAAAGATCTATTTACTGAAATTTTTTAGTAGTTTCTGCTCGAACACAATCCAATATGTTGAAGGATTAGAAATGTAGTGCACATTTTAGTACACAATTGAAAAACTAATATAATTATTTTTAATAATCTACAAAAGTATCGTTTTTTTAAAAAAAAATAAATAAAAACTTTAAGCTTCTTATTTTGATGTAAGGTTTCACGAATGTCTAAAGCAGATATAAATTAAAATAAACGAAAAAAAAAAACACAAAATCAAAACTCTGGTTTAAAATCCATAATAGTCAAGCCTACTTTAAATTACCAGAAAAAATATTAAGATTAAATATTAGATGCTAAACAATTATTTTGATTATGTTTAATAATTAATATTAATAAATATAATATTTTAGTTTTTTTTTTTAAAAAAAATTATTAAATAATTGCTAAATAATCACAATGAAAGTGTTTCCTTAAATATTTTTTTCATAGTATTACTAACAGAGGGAACAATGCTACCAGCGGTATTATAATCAAATTTAAATAAATATGGCTGTACATCAGGATAAGTTGTATCAAAAACAGAATCTAAATCTGTTTGATTCGGTATTTTAGGTACATAGTCATGACGATTCATAACTTCTGTTATATAAAAAATTTTGTCACTAAGGACTTCACTAACTGTTTCACGACATATTAATCTTTCATCTTCATTATCTAATTTAATTAAATCCAAACGTACTGTCCATACTTCCCATGGTATACATTCAGCTTGAAAAGGCCACCTATTTTTTTTTCTTTGGAAAAATTCTAAACTTATTTGTCCAGTACCACTACTTTCATTACTACGAAGTTTTTCACTAAATGATGTAATTGCTTTTTTAACAGTTCGATTGAGATTATCTGAAGTACAACAAACATATGTAAAATCAATAAAATCACAATCGACATCTGTAAAACCAATTGGAACAATTGAATAAGTAGCTTCATTTGTATATAAAAATTTGCCAAGACATCTATGAAATAAAACTGTATGAAAGATACTTGCTACTGCCTCATCTACTTGTCTACCTTCCATTGTAAGGTCAAAAACTTGTGATCGTGCATTCATTATAGTTTAAAATTTTTTTTTAAATGTATTTTGATAAATAACTAGTTTTAAGCTTTTAATATTTAATTAGATTATAAGTTTCGTACCCACATATTCGAATGTACCACACATTGTTCTGGTACGTTCTCCAATTTTTAACCATTTACTAAGTCCAAAGTCTGTTAGTTTAATATGATAATCTTTGTTTAGCAAGATATTTTCTGATTTGACATCTCGATAAATAATTCCAGCGTTATGTAAGAAATCTAAATAAATATAATTATATATAATTTATTGTTAATTATGGTCTAGATTTTATTTACCTATTGCTAGTGCTATTTCGGCGACATAAAGACGCACTTGTTCAAACGAAAAATCAAAAAATTTATTGAAAAGTTCTCCACATGAAATATATTCCTGTACTAAAAATAATATAATAATACAAATTAATAAAAAGTTTTATTATAAAATATAGAATTTTGAATGATTAAATTTTTCCGAAAACAAAATAAAATTTTCGAATTACTAAAACTAGACATGATTTCACATCGAAGTCTAAGGTTAACACAAACTGAAAAAATCTTGTAGCCAAAAGTGAAAATAGGGAATATACTGACATTTTTATCCGAAAAAATGTTTTTCGATACTTAAAACTTTAACAAGGTAGAATGTTGTGATTCTTAAATACATAATTACACGATATTTAAGCTTTATCAATTATGTATTTAGTTTTAATTAAATATCGCATTACTTTTGTAGCCTCACTGAATTTTACCCGGCTAAAATGACTTTTAAGTGAAATTTTACTTAAAAACTTTAAAACTATGGAATCGCAGATAACTCGAAATTTTAATAACATCAATCAATAAAACAAAATCCTGGATATAAATTTAAGCAAACATTAAATTATTTTGAAACTTACATATATAAAGATTTCTCCGATTCTGCCAAGAATCCAAATGTTGAACTATAAATAAATGATGGCCGCACGCTTTTTGAATATTGACTTCATTTTTAGTTTGTTGGACGCCTTTATTAATTATTATCTGAAAAATTAATGCTATAAGTTACATAAAAAATTAAATTTTTAAAATACCTTAGACTTATGTAAAACTTTAAGAGCAAACTCCACATTATCCTGTTTTTTTATTACTTTGAATACAGTACCAAATGAACCCTTAGCTATTTGAGATTCAAATTTGAAATTTTCAAGTTTATTTGAACGTTTAAAATTAGGCAAAAAAATTATATCAATATTTGGTATAGGCCATGTAGTTTTAGAGTACCTTGTAAACGTATCTAATCTGAAAAGGAATAATTTATTACATTGACTCTAGCTTTTATCGTAAATATTTACTCTTTTATAGTTTTACTTCGTTTTTCTTCGATTATCAAGCTAAGAGATCGTGGTTGATTCTTATTATGTTGTTCTGATTGAAGCGAACAATTCTAAACAGATTGTAAAAACATTTCCAAATGAGAAATTTGTATTTCAGGGTGTGGCCTAATAGTCTAATCTCTTTTTTTTTATAAAATTAAAAAAAAGTAAAATTTTGAAATTTTTCATTAATATACTTCCTGAGGAACCATCTTAATGTTTTAGAAACATTGTATGTGCGAATTAAAAATCTAAATATATGTGTGCGTTTTGCCAATAAAAATTAGAAGTATTTTCTTATGTTTATGCATGCTACATGGAAAAGAAGTTTTCAAACATACAATTACCTCCTATTTATTAGTGTCTGTATTAAATCAAGGTTTTGCCAGAGTATAGTGAAGGAATTTCAAAATTTCGTGAATTCCAAAAGTGTAGGACTGTGAATAATCACATTTGCTTCTGGAAAATTATTGCTAAGACAACGATTCTGGTGAAATAAAAAGGATTTTAGCATCAGGTTTTCAAAAATTTTTACTCTTCATCTTGCCGTTTTCTTCCAAATATCATATAAAAACGTCTGAAATTTGATTTCAAACTTTTTTCGAACCTCTGTAATTTTAGCTTCTATTTATATATACTTAACAGATTATGAAAGAATGCATATACTTCATTATATTTCTCCTGATTAGTAATAATTTAAATAATGTGATAATCTACTTAGTTTTACTTTTAGTGTTTAGACCAATTATTAGGAACTTTACTTTAATCTCGATACTCCTCTCAATATAAAAATGTTTCTGGGCTGTATCGAGCCAAATAATGAACGAAATTGATAAAATTTCAAACAAATTTCGCATGAGAGATTCAATGAAAATTAATTTAGATAAGAAATATTCAAAAATCTAGAATAAAAAAGCAATATTAGTAATCAAAACAAAGAAAAAATCATAACAAAATTTTAATAGTTTTCGAATCGTGTACAAAAAAAATTCAAATCAATTAATTACACGTCACATGAAATTATAATTTCAAATTTAAAAGTAAAGTGAAATTAACAACTTAATTTAGTTATCATAAAATGATATCTTAATTGATCTGAACTAAGAGAAAAGTCAAAATGGTGAACAACCAAAAATTCTTCCTAAAACTTTTCAAACGAAAATAATTTTTAATTATAGCAAGATATTTTTTTGCTCTATAAAAATTTATTTTTAACCAACTTCAAAAAACATTTATACTAAAGAATATGACAAGTGTAAAAACGTCTACTGGAAGTATTTGTAGCCATTTTGCAAAATATAATAACAATTTGAAGTGAATAACAATGAACTTTAATGCATTCATTAGCGAAAGTAAATAAAATACGATAGTAATTTAAGCATTTGAACGAACATTTTTACCAATTAAACTTGAATTAAGGAATTATTATTGAAATTAATTCTCTTTAAATTACGCAGTAAACACGAATTTTCTCACCTTTAAATAAATATCATTTGAGGTTTTTATCCTATGTATATTCTGTTTACTTTTTTCCACGTTTAAACTATTATCTGATGTAATCTTTAATACATTTCCCATCAAAACAAAACACAAAGCTGAAAATTTCTATTCATGAATTTACCCAAATTTTCAGCTTGACAGTCTTTTTTATCCAAAAATCAGGTGTACCAACTACAAATATTTGTAGAGTTTCTATATTTTCTTTGTTTTTATTAATTTACTTAATAAAATATGTTTAAAATATTGTTTTTAACTTATTATTTCACAGTTTAATATGCTTTCAAAAAAACTAACTTACAGATTGATATTCTTTTTGCAGAAAGATGAACTAATATTCTAATTCTATCTTTATGCTAGACTTATATATGTTTATTTTATTGGACGAGCAAAATTTTGGAGAAAACCTGTCAAAGTGTTTCTAACTTCAGCAAATTATTTTATCATTATAAATATAAAGTTGTCATTATTTTTAATAAATCATAAAATTTGGTTAATTACAAAATGGATCTTAGCCTTGACGAGATAATTAAAAAAAAGAAGATAGGTAGTAAACCTATAAAAAAAAAGTAAGGATCATTACTATCGAATTAATGATTAAGATAATAAAATATTTTTACTTCAGATTAATCAATAAAAAAACAACAAAAATTATTAAACGTACGAGTCCCAGAATACAAGATGCAAGGTTTAAAATTATTCAAAGAAATAGAGCAAAAATACGTGATGCTCGTGAAAAGCTGGTACAAATAACAAAAAGTAACGGAGATGCAAGGTTAAAAATTTTAAGAAAAAGAAAAAATTTTACTCCAAGAACAACGCGTATTACTAGAGGCTTTAAATCAAAACCTTTTCATATCAATACGAGAGCTATGGAATATATTCCTCCAAAATATTCTCAAATTATTGAAATACCGAGAGGTTACATTGATTATGATAATATGGAAGTGGAGGAAGGTAAATGAAACATTAAATATTTTGATTAGTTTTTAATTAGAAAACTATAAAATAATTATAACCTAATAAGCAAATATAATCATTGTGTACTACAAAAACAGAAGTTCTATTCAATTTGGGCAGTTAGTCGGGCGTGGTTATAACTATTTTCTTTTAAGATATTTATATATTATAAGTTAAACTTTCCGCTAAATAACATTAAAATGTTCTTTTAGAATATCATTTTCCTGCTCCAGCTAGTCTTCGTAGAACAGTCCACAATGATAAAATGCCTCAATATGATTCGTACAGATCACAAGAATTTGGTAGTATGAATGCTTGGAATAATGATCCATTTGACTGTTATGAAGCTCCCGTAACAAGACCGATCGAATTAACAGAACCCATTAAAATTAGGAGGGAAATTCGGGAAATGTCTCCAGATATTATTCCAAGAGGAATTTTAAGGTTAGTATTAATTAAGCAAACTATTTATAAAAAATAAACTTGAATTAAAATATTTTATAGATCGAAACCTGAAAAGAATTCATTGTTTTCAAGAAGACAAAAACCCGAACAAGGATCTCATTTGTCATATGAAATGAGAAGTAGGTTAGAACATGCTCCAAATCCGCATGCCTCAATGGGAATTTTTGCAAATCCTCAATCACATCAAAATCAAAATTCTTCTTCTGGATATAGAATAGTTGTCAGTAATTTACACAATAGTGTAACACAAAATGATATCAAAGAGCTTTTTGAGGATATTGGTGAACTTTATGAAGCACGTCTTGTACGTCCTGGTGTAGCTGAGGTTATATTCAGAACAATTAAAGATGCCGAAAAAGCTGTGGATACCTACCATAATAGACAGTTAGATGGGCAGCCAATGAAATGTTTACTAGTAAAACCTCGTGCATCTAATAAACCTACTTCGCCAGCTATAAAAGGAAGCACGTAAGTTTGATTAATTTTAAAATAATCTTTTAAAAACATTTTTTAACTAAAAATTATTTTTTTTTTTAGTAATTTTAACACAAGATCACCAAATAAAACACCTCTTGAAATTGATATCGATGCTTTACATAAAGTGCTTTTTAGACGACAGTAATAATACATTTTCATTGTATTAATTTATGAATTTTATTTGCTGTTTATTTAATTTACTTTAGCCTTGAAAATTTTTTCAAGCTAATTTTATTTTTCAACAATTCTGCTTAGGTTCTTAAATAGTTCTTTAATATTTTAAATTGAAAATTTTCTTTTTGTGTTGGTAAATTTATATTCTAAATACATTTGGTCAAATAAGCAGATCTCTGCCTTTAACGTCGGCAAAGATAATTAATATACAAAAAATTACTTTGAATTATAGATCTAAACAAATTAATTTTTTTTATATATGTATCTTTGAAAATTTTCAATTAGTCAAAAACCTTTGTAAATTTAATATTTAGTAATAAAATATTATTTTTTAGCATTAAATTTGTTTTAGTTTACGCTTTCATAATGATGTAATTGTATATTTTTGCTTGAGTATTCAGCTGATATCTACAGTAAACCACTATAATTAATAACAAAAACGATCTCTCAGTCGCTCGAAAGCTAGGAATATAGCTTCTACAGTTTTGATTCACAGCCAAATGCTGCATTAGTTGGAATTGCTACTGATGTGTTAGTGTTTCCTTGATTATTTTTTTATTTCTTTAATTTTCTCTTTTCAGTTCTTGCTTTAAAAAATAAATCACTTATAGTGCGTTTACAGTGGCCAAATGTACTAGACAAATGTACCACCAAATAGAGAATTCCGATACAAAATTTTAAAATTGTAGTCGAAGTTGTTAAAATTTTATTAGGAAAAATTTTTTCAATGTCAATATTTATAATATCTAAATTTATCTAAAGTTAACGGTTAAAAATGATTAATTCAGTAAATGATTCAAAACACAAACTTATTGAAACAACTCAATATATTATGCCACAACAATTGAGTTAAGGATGCAATTTTCTGGGTGTTATACACCAAACTTCTTGTGAATTATTGACACGCATCGATTATTAGATATCTGTCAAATTTTGCACAAATAAAGTGATGACAAATGGTTTGGAAAGTTCATTATTGCAGGTATTCCTGATAATTCATTGCTAGTGAACATGGAACACCTGTTCTGTGTAGCACACAGAAATATCAATTTTTTTCTTTTGAAAGCTTCTTCAGTGCATAAAAATTTAAATATAAAAATTATTTAGATCAATTCTAGATTAGGAAAAATTTAAATTTACGAATTGTTAACATTTATAATACAAAAAAAACTGGAAATTGTAAAATTTTTTTATATTCCTACTATTAGCTTGCTCAAAAACCTTCAATTGTTAATAAAATCTTTTCAATTCATCCAATCAAGTGCAAATAAATTTTGTTGTGTTGGGAGTGCATGACAATTGATGTTTATACAGTTAGTTCAAATATTATTCTTACTGTTAGCTCATAATGTCCAATATCTTTTACAAATTTTCAGTCGTTAATTTAACCCTTTTCTAAACATCTAATCAAGTTCAAATAAATTTTGTTATGTTGGGAGTGAATGACAATTGATGTTAATACAGTTAGTTCAAATATTATTCTTACTGTTAGATTATAATGTCCAATATCTTTTTGGAACTTTCCATCGTTAATTTAACCCTTTTCTATTTATCCAAACAAGTTCAAATAAATTTTGTTATGTTGGGAGTGCATGACAATTGATGTTAATACAGTTAGTTCAAATATTATTCTTACTGTTAGCTCATTATGTCCAATATCTTTTACAAATTTTCAGTCGTTAATTTAACCCTTTTCTAATCATCCAATTAAGTTCAAATAAATTTTGTTATGTTGGGAGTGCATGACAATTGATGTCAATACAGTTAGTTCAAATATTATTCTTACTGTTAGCTCATAATGTCCAATATCTTTTTGGAACTTTCCATCGTTAATTTAACCCTTTTCTATTTATCCAAACAAGTTCAAATAAATTTTGTTATGTTGGGAGTGCATGACAATTGATGTTAATACAGTTAGTTCAAATATTATTCTTACTGTTAGCTCATTATGTCCAATATCTTTTTGGAACTTTCCATCGTTAATTTAATCCTTTTCTATTTATCCAATCAAGTTCAAATAAATTTTGTTGTGTTGGAAATGCATGACAATTGATGTTAATACAGTTAGTTCAAATATTATTCTTACTGTTAGCTCATAATGTCCAATATCTTTTTGGAACTTTCCACCGTTAATTTAACCCTTTTCTAACCATCCAACCAAGTTCAAATGAATTTTGTTATGTTAGGAGTGCATGACAATTGATGTTAATACAGTTAGTTCAAATATTATTCTTACTGTTAGCTCATAATGTCCAATATCTTTTACAAATTTTCAGTCGTTAATTTAACCCTTTTCTAATCATCCAATCAAGTTCAAATAAATTTTGTGATGTTGGAAGTGCATGACAATTGATGTTAATACAGTTAGTTCAAATATTATTCTTACTGTTAGCTCATAATGTCCAATATCTTTTACAAATTTTCAGTCGTTAATTTAACCCTTTTCTAATCATCCAATCAAGTTCAAATAAATTTTGTTAATACAGTTAGTTCAAATATTATTCTTACTGTTAGCTCATAATGTCCAATAACTTTTTGGAACTTTCCATCGTTAATTTAACCCTTTTCTAATCATCCAATCAAGTTCAAATAAATTTTGTTATGTTGGGAATGCATGACAATTGATGTTAATACAGTTAGTTCAAATATTATTCTTACTGTTAGCTCATAATGTCCAATATCTTTTTGGAACTTTCCATCGTTAATTTAATCCTTTTCTATTTATCCAATCAAGTTCAAATAAATTCTGTTGTGTTGGAAATGCATGACAATTGATGTTAATACAGTTAGTTCAAATATTATTCTTACTGTTAGCTCATAATGTCCAATATCTTTTTGGAACTTTCCATCGTTAATTTAACCCTTTTCTAACCATCCAACCAAGTTCAAATGAATTTTGTTATGTTAGGAGTGCATGACAATTGATGTTAATACAGTTAGTTCAAATATTATTCTTACTGTTAGCTCATAATGTCCAATATCTTTTACAAATTTTCAGTCGTTAATTTAACCCTTTTCTAATCATCCAATCAAGTTCAAATAAATTTTGTTATGTTGGGAGTGAATGACAATTGATGTTAATACAGTTAGTTCAAATATTATTCTTACTGTTAGATTATAATGTCCAATATCTTTTTGGAACTTTCCATCGTTAATTTAACCCTTTTCTAATCATCCAATCAAGTTCAAATAAATTTTATTATGTTGGGAATGCATGACAATTGATGTTAATACAGTTAGTTCAAATATTATTCTTACTGTTAGCTCATAATGTCCAATATCTTTTTGGAACTTTCCATCGTTAATTTAACCCTTTTCTATTTATCCAATCAAGTTCAAATAAATTTTGTTGTGTTGGGAGTGCATGACAATTGATGTTAATAGAGTTAGTTCAAATATTAATTCATTAATTATATTTAATATACTAATTTTAAGTTTCATATGAGAGAAAAACTTCAGAAAACTGAATGCAACGAATTACGAATTCTGAATTCAGAAAAAAGAAAAAACAATCTCAAGTAGGAATATACTTTAAAAAATTTCTTTTTATATTACTTGTTTAATATTAAAAAATAATAACTACAAAAAATTTTCGATTTCTCCTGCTTGCGTTGGAGTTGTTAATGGTGTTGATGGATGTTTAGGTGGAGAAGATGCTGGTGTCTTGAACAATGGTGCTATAGTCATCTTTTCAAGAAAATTATCTAATTGTTTAAGTGACAATGCATTATGTAATGTTTCCAATGGACGAATCGGTGGTACACCTCCAAAACCTTCAAGAACTATTTAAAAAGTTATTAAAAAATTATAACATTGAAAACCCAACTTGTAAAACATTTTTGAAATTGTTATTTACTATTTTAGTTTAAAATAGAGCAAAGTATTGTTTTACATGATTAAACTTATTTAAAATTATTTAATTAAAAACTTATTTACATTTTTTGCTTTCTTGGTTTGATTAAAAATTGTTATATTTATTAATGTAATCAACCGTATAAAATATTTTTAAGTAATAAAATACAACAAACTAAATATAGTTACAATTTCCCCCAATTTACAAGAGATAATATCATAATTTTTGAAACTATTTTTGATTTTATCGCTTAATTAAATATATATTTAGCATATTTCGATTTAAAAGACATTTTGCAAAACAAATACATTCTATAAATTCCTTTAACTCAAATTTAAACAAAAAACAGATATATACCTGATGGTGTTGCTGTACTTGGTATCATATCTCTCAGATTTGGTGCAGATGAACTTCCACTAATTACAGCAGTACTAAATAAACTATTAGTACTAGCAGCCATCTTTTTGCTAAATCCACCGAATCCCAAAATTTTGAAATTACACATCTGGCCAGCAATGCTGTGACGTTGTCGTCGTGTGACCGCAGTTACAGAATTAGACGCTGATGACGTTGGAGTTTCTGTATGGCGGATTAGTTTAACGTTTATGTGTTCAAAGTACCGACACGAAAGTAAAAATAAGCTTGGTATATTTTATAAGAAATATAACACACTAAAATTAATTAGTTATAAGTTTTTATTAAAGAAATGAAATCAAACCGTTTTAATAGCTTAAATTTTGAAAGAAAAAAAACACACTAAAATTAATTAGTTATAAGTTTTTATTAAAGAAATGAAATCAAACCGTTTTAATAGCTTAAATTTTGAAAGAAAAAAAACCCTTGTTAGTTTAAAATTGAAGAAATATTTTTATCAATAAATATGCTTTTTTGCTTAAAAAAGTGAAGTATAAATATTAAGGTTAAATAAACAGTCGACTTGCAAATAGTTAAAGGCTTTTAGCTGATATGCAACTACTTATAGACTCATTTATTAACTAAATTAGATACCTTAATGCAATAAATAACTGCAGATACAAAGAAGATAAATATTATTTTCCGCAGTGTTTCGACTTCATAAGACAAACACAAAAACGTTTTAATTTATTTGAAGTCAAATAAATATTAGTGAAAGTACCAAAATATGAGAGCCGAATATTTTTCCACAAAAATTTCTGTTATGGTAATGAACGTCAATTTAAAAGCGATCACTAATTGCGATTTCGTTAACAATTATCAAATACAGTCTTTTTGGAAGCATTCAGCAATGGAGTTTTTAGCTACAAATTAGAAGGAACCAAATTTGCACAAAATCAAATAGCTTTGTGCCTGAAACCTGTAAGAGTATTCAAAATATTTAGAGTGTATTTTAATAATTATCAGATCTATGAAGTATTTTTTTCTCATTGATATTTGTTAAGCTAATTTATTTCATCAAAGAAAAACTTTGCTCCACTCTTAAAGAAATTTAAAGGAAACTTGTTAATAAAATACCGCGCCTACTTTGAATGTTGAAATATTTCTTATAAAAACAAAGATTAATGTATCAGTATTTTGAATTAAAATCATATTGATTTTATTAATGTAATCAAATCAAGCATATAAATTTAAAAAATATTAGTTTAGAAAAAGTTAATTATGAAAAAATCTTTTAAAAGTGTAACAAAATATAAGAAAAACTTAGTGAGGAGTTTTAATTAATAACCACATCATTAGCTGTTCCCAATATTTGTAATAAATAGTCTTTTTTTGTTGCTTTTGTAGCAATAAAATTGATTAAAACTACATTTAATTAAATTAGAAACAAACTTGTGACCAACTAATGACAAGTCTGCAGTCATTCAGGAAAACACACGGACATGTCCAGCCAGATGTGTTTCATAATTTTGTTTGTAAAAATTGTTTTTTTTTTTTTTGGTTTTTTCATGAAAATAATCTTTTATCAATTTTGAATAAATTTAATGTAACAATAAAATATCATAAATAAAAAATAAGAAGAAATAATAATAAAAAAACAATACTAACAAAATTTTGAAGTTGAAAAAAGAAATAATTAATCTTTTTTCGAAAAGTGTCCTACGATATGTATTTGAAATAAGTATTTGGAAATTTAACAATTGAAATTACCTTTATTCAAAAATTAAAATAGAGATGCTTAGTACTAACTCAAAACCAAAGTATTATCTCTATTTTTCTCTTTCTTTTGTTTTCTTTTGCTATCATCCGTGTTAAAAGCGAAATTTATTTCAAATCCTTAAATTTATTAAAAAAATGTCATGCTCTTGTTAATATATTGTAAAATATTTAAACACCCGTTTTAAACACTTTTTTTTTCAACTTGTTTTGTTAGATAACAAAAAAAAAATTAATTATATTTCGAATTAGCAAAAATTTACCTTTGGATTGTGGATGACGTTGCTCATATGATCTTGATCTTGGTTCAGTATTTGGACTTAGACATCGATTCGATCCTAGCGATCCACTTTGTTTGGTTTGATGTGCTAATTCTTCACTTAATCTTTTAGCTAAATCCATTGCTTCATGCCCACAAACTGTATAATGTAACCCAATTGGAATTGGCTTTGATATTTTTATATGGCGAGATTTACGGCTTGGTTTCGGTGGTAAGCTAACTTCACTAACATCTTCTGGTGATGATGGATTCTATAAAATGAATATAAATTTATTATTAAAAAAACACACTGATTTCCTGAAAATAAGTTCAAAATTTTCATTTGACTTTGATTTTCTTAATATTACTAGTAAATTATACCTTTTAATTTTAGGATTAGGCTCTTAAATATATAAATTGATTTAATCTTAATGCCTTAAATAAAGCAATTTATTAAATTATTATTTATTGGCCCAGTGTCCGACAATAATGTTTATGAACATTTTTTTGGTTTTTAACAGTAAACAAAGATTTCTTTTATAAACCTCAAAGTCTAAATTTTAAAGTAAGAATTGATAATGTTTTCCTATATTCTACACAAAATTGATTCAGGCTTTGAGAAAATTCAGATAAAGTTGTTATATTTCCTGTTGAAATTAGCAGATAAAGAGATATCAAACATTAATTTCTAATATAAAAATGCTGTTCATCTATACTAAATTCCTCTATGCCCTTTAGTTTATTGAACTTTAATTTCCCATAGAATATTGCAACTCAAATTTTAATTGCAATATTCAAAAATTAATTATACATACATAATACATAAATTATATACAATACATAAATTTTCTCATATTTAATAAATTAAAACTTTGAACTAATCGAAATTTAAGTTAATTTATTCAAAGCTTTAAGCCAAAATTATTAAAGCTGAGAGCTGAAATTAATATTTATTTTCTTTGCATTGATTTGCAATATTTAATAAATTATATTATTCACTTACGTTATAAAATGGGCATGTCTAAAACGCAAAAATTAAAAAAAATTAATTCTGATTTAAGTTCAGAAAAAAGTCTTGGCTCGTGGGATGGGTTTAACATTAACCTAAATTTAATTTCTAGTCTTGCTTTAAAGAAATTCAATACCAATTATTGTTTAAAAACTAAAACCATTTCTTGTCAATAGCTGGTCTCTTTTTCCCTCTGAAACAGCCAGAAACTTTAATTTTCAGGTATATAACAATTCTCACAATAATCTCGCATTTTCAGCCGTTCTACTTCAACTTGCACACTGAGCAAGGCCTTAAGGTAGAGATAGCTGTTCAATAGTTCAAATAATATTATGAATTGTGGGAATTTTTATAGATGCTTTAAATTTCATTGCAAAATTAAATATTACCAAATTAAATCCACGACAACAAAAAACCTATAGTTACCACACTTGGAGTTATAGAAGTACTTGATGAGCTCTCTTCACTATCAATTTCTTCTTCTATTCTTGCTGGATTACCACTTTCGATATTCTAAAAATTTAAATTCATTAAAAATTTAATAAAAAAATTATTCATACTTTAGTTTTAGTTTGTGAAGAATCATTACGACTATGTGGACGAAATCCTGGTCCTGGTGGTAAGTTTTTTTGTACGCAACAATTAACACCCGGACTAAAATGTAGTTCAATATGAAATCTTTCTTCTGATGATGGATCTTTAGTTGGATCTTCATATAACATTATAACAATTTGTGACATATAATTTAATTCAGAAACCATTGATATATATTCCATTGCACGTCTCCATTGTTCATCGCAAACTATATTATTTAATCCACCAAAACGTAAAACAGTTAATAAGCTATGGACATGACTTTCACTTGTAAAATATAAACGTGTACGAACATGTCGTCCAGGACTAGAAACACCATGACTATAACGTGGATTAAGTCTATTAACACTCTCATCATCAGCTTCTTCAATATTTCTTTGTAAATCAGCTTTAATTTTTTTAAGTAATGGTGTACATATACCTTGGCCAATAGCTAATTTTTCTTGTACCGTTAATCCATATTCCTGAGGTATTACAATATCTGCTAAATATTTGGCATATAAATATAATTCTTCTGCTTGTTCAAATTGAAGTGTATGCTGATTATGTTGTAAATCATATTTAATACAATCATAAATATCAGGTATTTTTGATATATCAAATGTTTTATTTTTAGTGGCAAAATCTTTTTCAATTTTTTCCCAGCGTCGTCCCATTAAATCCCATGTTTCACCATGATAAAGTATAGCATCTTTTGTTTTAGGATCATCTCGTTTAATATTAATAACATCAATTAAAGTTTTAATAAGGACTTGTACATGCGTACAACATTGGTTTGGATTTTTAACAAAATCAATAGCTTGATTAATACTAATACTTTTACTGGGATTAATTGCTTCTCTATCTATTTGGGTAAGATCTCGATTGATTTGCATTAATTCATGCAATCTTGTTTTTGCCCTAAGAAACATATTTTGTTTGTTTTTATATTAAATTCTTAATTATTCTAGTTTGTCAAATTTCTTACATATCTTGGTATTTACTTGAATCACAGTCATTATCAAGGAGCCCATTTGTATTAGCACTTTTTACCATTTGAACAAGTATCGGTGTCAGTTCACCTTCAAGAGCAAGAAGTCCTTTAGCAAAAGCTGCTGCTGTCATTTGAACTCTTCCTTCATCAGAGGCGTAAATTTTCAAATCGTGACGGAAAGTTGAATGCAGCCTTGTTACACACACAGTAATAAAATTATTACTATGATATAAAATAAATTCCAATATTTGGAAAATTACCTTAAAAGTCCAAGACCTTGTGCTCCTGAATAATCATGTCTTCCCTGTCCACCAGGATACATGCATCTAAAAATTCTTCCTAGTTCCTCTGCTTGTATACGACCTGCGGGAGTTAGTTCGCCACCCCATTTCAGGATCAGAACCAAAGATGGCTCTTTACATGTACCTTTAAAAAAATTTCTCTTCAATGAAACTAACAATAAGAAATTTACTACTTAAAAAATAATTTATATTTTAAGCAATATCAGAAAATGAAATTTGTGATGTAAACTAGTAGACAAAGGCTGACAGAAAAAATATAAATATGGAGAGAAAATGAGCTGTTGAGGTTGAAAAGTTGTGCAGATTACAAGAAATAAAATCTGTACTTGAAAAATACTCGTAGTTTTCTTAATTCCAGAATTTTTAAGCATAAAGGTTTCAAAAAGAAAAAACAGCAATATTAAATTAGAAAAACTCAACATTTGGGAGTGTTTTTAAAACAAATACAACATCTTAAATAATTTAATAATTACTTAATGTCGCACTGCTACCATCATCTGAACTTGAACCTCTCGGACGTCCTTTTGGCTGATATTTCATTTGGACTTTTCTATTTATTCCAGAAAAATGTCCATACCTTGAATTTTTTTAAAATTACATATGAAAAATGTTGTTTTTCGTTTAAAAAAACCTTACATTTCAAGAACACTCTTAAGCTGTTCAAGTTTTCCTTGTTTTTCTTCAACTTCTGAATCGGCAGCTTTTGTTTCAATTTCAGTTAATAATGATCTAGCTATATCCAAAATTTCTTGTAATTGTTTTGGTTGTTTAAGTTTGACATGGCCATGTTTATAGCCACCATATTTTTCAAATATTTCAAAAAATCTTTTAAATATTGAAAATAAATTTCAAAAAAATTACAATTTCAAAATTTACATACTTTGTATGACGAACTTCAAGTTTCATTTTTTGTTTTGGTGTACGATCTCCGTGTCGTATTACAGCAACTACACATCTTAGTTCCATCATTTTACCAAATGTTGTCGGAACAATCGGAGGATCATCAAGTTGAAAGGGTACAGACCATGGTATATGAAGTGTAGGTGTTAATTCTCTTAATATCATATTACCTAAAATTTTGGCACAATCATCGTAGTATTTATTTGAATTTTTAACAAAACTAAAGCCATTAACATCACAAACGTATGATTTTCCGTTTGCTCTAAAGGAAAAAAAAATGTTTGTAAGCTTCAATATCTAAATAAATGAGTTTCACCTCAATAAATCAAATCCACAAACTGTTTGCTTAAATGCTAAGCATACTTTACGTGAAATTAATTTTTCTGCATTATTTAATATCACAGGATAACGAATTTCTTTTCCTTCACTATCTCGTTCAACTTTGCCATCTAGTGCCGGGCTTTTTCTAGCTTCAGCATGTGCATAATCTGGTCCAACGGTGTAGACTTTTACATCCGTTCCTTAAAATTATTTAACAAAAATTATTAAAATAATTTCATAAAAAATTTAGTATTTCTTATAAGGTTATAAGGCCTTATAATTAAAAATATTATAAGAAAGTAGAAGGAACATATCTTTAACATTGTAAGAAGAAGAAAAATAAAGTTAATTGTTTTTATAGCAAGCACTCAATAACTCCATTGAATTTAGGCAAATCTACAAAAAAAAAACCTATAAAACAACAGCGTTTTAACACTATAAAGCGAATAAATCTATACTTCACTGTTTCTTAGTGTAAGTACCATAATCTCTGGTAGAAAGACTTTCTGGAAGTAGTTCTTTAATAAGAAACCAAATATTTTGGCAGCAGAAAATGATGCATGATTACTCCTGAAATACCGTACGAAAACAAATAAAGTTCTGTAAGTAAGGCTGTAATTATATAACCACCTACGTAAATCTGTGGTTCAGTAGAGTTAAATAGAAAGCCAAAAAGAAGAAGAACGCGTTTGTAATAATATTATTTAAAAAATATTTTGGGTTTGCAATTTTTTTACCCTGATCCTGATCTTTATTCATGACGATTGCAAACACCAGTTAAATTGAAAATTAAAATTGCAGTCAAACACGCATATCTAATTGTAATGTTTTCATGTCTCATCACCATAAAGTAGAATATCACAGAATTTCAGGCAAGCATTGATTTTATCAACTGTTTTTGATTAAGGAATAACAGGTAATGTTTGTCTTAAATCACTCGAAAAAAATATTAATGCGTTTTTATATGGTCTGAGGTTTCTTTACAAATCTTTAAATGATTAACAAAGGCCACAACAATTCTTTGCCTTTTCTTGAGCAGTTATACGTTAGAATTTAAAAATATTCAACGTAAAAATCTTAATAAATTATATTCACAATATCAGCTTCATTGTGGAATAAGCAATTTTTATCAAAGTAACAATGTCATATTCTGAATAATCCAAGTATAACTATTGGGGGTGTTCACATTGAGGCTTGTAACATTTCGGAAATGTTCCCCTACAATTCTCAGTCCACTAAAATATGTGAATATTGGTTGGAAAATATTACAGATAACATTTGTATATAAATGTGTATTAGTAAGATACCAAGCATGAGGCAGAAATATTTCTGCCTCAGGAAGAGGTAAAAGCTTTTTCGAAATTTGCGAAACTCCGTCTTACCTTTCACCTCCGCTTACCATGAAATTAAATGTTACCGGACTCAGTGTGAATACCCTGATTGTCTCACATTGAACTTTTCCCTCATTGTGCTTACTGACTAAGTTCTTCAATTTCAATTCAACTTACCATCTGTTGGCATAAAATCTTCATAAATAAAAGAACCAGTTTTTCTAACCCTTGACTCTGGTGAATAAACACTACTTCTGCTTCCAATCTAAATAAATTTCTTTAAAAATTTTGAAAGATATATTTTATGAAATAAATGTTGTACCTTACGAAAAAGTCTTTGACTACCACCTCCAGCTGATGTCGGATAATAAATATAAATATTATGGTCTTCTGCTGAAACTGGTTTCTCAACAAATGGTTTATTAAATGTTACACCGTTAACTTCAACATGGTCCTCAGATTCTACAAGATCATGTTCTAAAAAGTAATTTTTAACATAATAATGTCAAGTTTTATGCTTAGATTACTGCTTGGATCAGACGATTCTCTATCTAAAACTGCATAACGTGGAATTTCTATGCCTTCACCCTGTAATATAGCATAAACTCGTCTTCTATCCTAAAAATAGTTATGATTTTTAATTTAATTTTTTTAATTTTTTATTGATAACTTTAAAATTATTTTTTTTATTTTGTTATATTAATTACTTGGATGTCAAATTGCATATGTAAATTATTAATAACATATGGTTTCCGAAGTTGTGCATATTGAATGGCTTTTTCTAAAGGAAAGCCTTTTGAATGGAATGATATAAGACAATCACAAGCTGGCCAACTTTCAACAGGTTCCTATATTTAAAATATTTGTAATAATAAGGTTGAAATTTATAAATTATTGTAATGGAATAGAATTTTTCAAGGCAATAAGTGTTTTTATGAGGAATTTTTATAGAAAAACATATATTGCCTACTTAAAATACAAACTGGCAATAAATGTATTTAAAAAATGGGTTACCTGCAATATTACATGCTCTTCAAAAACTACCATTTTAATATATTCAAATTCTAGTAGCCGCGTTAATATTTCTTTCATTGGTTTGGATTGTGTCTTCTTTGCCATAGCACATACTCCAACAATAACTTGCTTTCCGGAATTAGATGATAAACTGCAATCAGAATCCATTCCATCACCACAAGTGTCAGCATCACTCTTTAAAAATATTTTATTAGAAATTATCAGCTGTTTTTTCTGTACTACGGAAAATTAGTCGATTTAAGATTGAAAACTTTAATTTGAAAAAACATCAATTAGTGATAAAAAAGTTGTACCTAAAGTTTAAAGAGTATTTAGTACTTTATACAACAGAGAATAAAATTTTATCCTCTGTTGTTAAATTTCGGTTTTCAATGTTTTTTTAAATATTTAGGTAAATTATTAGTATAAAAAATTAAACTTTTAACTTTTACACAGTAGCAAATAAGTAACACTTAAAACTACAAAACTCAATTGAATAAAATTAAATCAAATTTTAATACAATAATCGTATTTCGTTAACTAGCTCAGTTATTAAACTTAAATATCATTATAAAATTAATGTAAATATTAGAAGATCTATTTAGACATCAGTTAAATACCAATAATTTGTATAAAACATTTACATGCATTTTAACTGGATTAAAAATTTCTTCAGCACTGAACTTTTATATCAACAAAAATTTATATTATGTTTAAAATTGTTGTCTTCGACTTTTATTTAAATGTGAAAAATTTCGCAATAAATATAAAAATGAATAGCAATGAATTGATTTCATAGAACTTAAAACAGATGTGAGAAAAACAATGTTTTAACAATATTTTGAAATAATATTACAATTACGTCATTGCCCACATAAAAGCCTGGACGACTTGCTGATTTCAAATCCTGATATCCACTTTCAAGCTCAGTATAAGACATTCTTCGGAAATAATTTATTATTTAGAAATAAAAAACAATAACAAACACTAGAAACTATAATTATCACAAGTAATAATTTTCAGTAAAATTGCTTGACATCTACTTATAAATAAAGATATTAATAATATATTAAAAATTCATGTATAAATCACGCGGTAGTTAAATATTAATTAATTTAATAAAATAATTAGCAATTTAAGTCCTACAGACAATTTGTCAGCTGATCTAAGCTGTGAAAGTATACTTATAAAATGTCTACAAAAGCTTACCTTAAGGCAGTAAAGCTTAATTTAACCGCAAACATAGAGCAGTGGCTGCGTTCACACTTAAAAAGATTTTGGCTGGAGAAAGTTTTAGTAGACTTTTTTTGACATTTTATTGATAACTATGATTTTTTTGTTAATTGGAGTGTTTTTTATTGTTTTTCTGATTCACGGCGAATTAATTTTTTATGTCTTTAAAAGAACATAAGTCCTTATATTTTCGAAAATTAAACGCCAAAATGGTTGAAAGATTTCCATAACCAAAGCTTTTTAAAATATACCCGGCCCGTATAGAAATAGTATGTTTTTTGAACGTATACACAAAGAAATAGGCTGAGTTCTGAAATGCAGTTCTACCGCAGTAATACATTGTCATAAGTTCATAAATGTCAAACTGCACATATGTTTTACAATGTCATGAGTTCGAAAACTTTTACGATTGTATTGCCTCCTCTACACAATAGGCTATCATACGCCATTCGAAAACTGACAGTGATTTTCATAATCATTGTGTGTCCATACACACAATGGGCCATGATGAGTGGATACATCCGTGGCCATTATTTCCCCAATCATTGAGAAATGGACGTCAAAACGACTGCTGCCGCCGTTTATTTTTTAAGTGTTTGTAATAATTTTATTGAAACTTATGAAAAACGAGTGGCTAAATTCACAAGTCTTTTGATTTTAAATAACTATTTAGAAGAGCGGCACATGTATCGCCATTGTGTGGAGGCATTAAAAAGTGACAACCTACAATCGCCTACAAGGCGATCACACGCCATCATTTAAAGCCATATCAACACGCATGGCCCATTTAAGACCATTAGGCCACGGTCCATATGGTAGCGAATTCCTGCGACTAGCGAATTTTGATCGATTGAACGACGCATATATCGCAGGTTGTCAAAGTTATATCGTATTTTTTCATGCGTTTACAAATTATCGGGTAAAATATATATTTTTTATGAAAAATATGAATCAAGGTTTTTACCAATTTTTGAAATGAAAAACTTACCATACAATAGAGTATTTTTAATTATAGGTAAAATATTTAACATAAATATGCTTATTTATTTATTAGGTAATAATGTATTACTTATTTTTATTATTTGTTATATTGCATATTTATACTAAATATTTTACTTATAATTAAAAATACTCTATTGTATAGTAAGTTTTTCATTTTAAAAATTGGTAAAAACCTTAATTCAATTTTTCATAAAATATATATATATTACCCAACAATTTGTAAACGCATGAAAAAAAACGATATAAATTACTTTGCCAGCCTGCGTTAAATGTCGATCAATCCCATCGATATGGGAAAATTCGCTAGTCACAGGAATTCGCTGCCATATGGACCGTAGCCTTACAGGGTCTATGCCCACTAAGGTCCGACCGAGAGCTCGGTCTCGGCCTACTCTCAGTCAAAATCCAGGCCGAGATCTCGGTTCTCGTTCTCGGCTTAAATTTGCCGAGATTCTCAGCCTTAGCCTAGAATGCACACGTGCCAGTCTATTAGTAAGCTATCATAAGCCAGCAAAGTTTTATCAGCTCCACTGATAGACGTTTCACACAGGCTCTCATATTGCAATTGAAATATTACAATACATTAGAGGAGATTGAATTTTCGATACAAATTTACAAAATGGCGAAATCGAAATTGTAATATCAATTCTGTGTGAAACGCCTATGACTAGCGTTGCGACTTTTTAGTAGAGCTGAGCAGCTATATGATGAGAGGCGGCACAGCTTAAAAGGCGAAAATCCAGAAAAATTACCGTTTTTGTGTCATAATATTAGGTTATTTAATTTTGAATATTAAAAATGTCCATATACTCATACACAGAAAATATAACAATTTATTGCATTTTTCTCACTTTTAACTTTTAACTATCTTATCGATTTTAGCTGCTATGTTTTTAGTCTCGTTCTCGTTCTCGGTCTCGGCCGAGAATATATTTTTTCTCGTTCTCGGTCTCGGTCTCGGCCGAGAATAAAAAATCATTCTCGGTCGGACCTTAATGCCCACACTATCCTCTTGAACATAAACCATAAACAGACTAGCCATTACTTTTTTGTCCCTCTATACAATGGGCGACTACATAAATGCGCAATGATGGACCATTGTGTAGAGTTTATTAACAAAATATACCATGGTTATCTAGCTAAAGTTTGAAGAACAGTTTTATAAATCTGATTTTTAAAAATTTGTAATAGCCTTTAACTTCGGACATAATAGATAAACTTTTTAGTTATTAAAACCATTCAACAGTAACTTAGATAGCTTATTGTGGACACTCAACTTTCTTATATGTCTTAAGTGTTTTCCTTCGATTACCAATAAAATATATTAGCCCAGGAGGGAGGGATGAGCTCGACCTCCTTGATACTACCCCTATTTACACTACTGGCATCGAATACAATTACTTTAACACTCTAAAGTATTGCTTGCAAAAAAATTCACCTTTTTCTAGCAATTTTCTGTAACATTAATGTCTTCTATGTAAGGTTACTCCAAACTAATAATTATAATTTTCTAATAACCGTTGTTTTCACTTTCATGCTAATACATATCTATGCCACGCGATTACCTTACCTTTCCGGACTGATCGTTAGTGTGAATTACTGCGGTAATGTTAGCCGTAATAGCTTTAGTGTCGAGTTATATACTTAGCTAAATCGGTTATTGTGATATAATAGGGATTTCTTTAAATACCCGTATATGGTGTTTTGGTTACGCGTTTTTCTAAGCGTTTATTTTCGCTTCCAATTTTTTTACTCCTGTGGTTTATAAAATATCGTTTCTTAACTGCAATAAAAACTATATTCGTGATTAAGCTTAACAAACTTTAAAGTTTTCAAATTACTTAAAATCATTTTTTTCTATACAATTAATTTACTTTTCCCACATTTTATGATTTATCGTAACATGGATTTATCGTAGCATGGATTTATCGTAACATGGATGATTAATGATTAATTATCTTTAATTATATTTTTATTTAAAATACTACTAAAAATTTCTTGTCAAATTATCATTTAATTATTTAACTTTTACTAAGAATTAAATGAATTATTTGAAATATATATAATTTAAAGATTAAGAGAAAGATCATATAATATTATTTTATCTGATTCAAATGTTGGCGGTGGTAAAACAAACGTCAATCGAACAAATATATCCTGATTCTCTTGAAAATATTAACAATGATCAGTTATCTGAAAAATACAATGTTTAGATCCACCATTACGTTTTTTTTAACTGAATACTGTTGTGCGTAATTTTTTTGTTATTGATCAGAAATTTATGAGATTATGGGAATAAAGCAAGGGCTGCAAAATTATTTTTGCGGTTTTCAGATCGAAATAAATGTTAGACAGAACTCTGTCAAAAATTAGAAAAATTTCTTTGACCATTTAATATTATCATATTGGGTGGTATACAGGGAAAACATCTTTAAATATTCTTAAAATTTCTTTTATATTTAAGAAGAAAAAAAAAATCAATAAATAAGTGAAAAATTCTGTTGCTTAAGAGTTATAATAAGACTTTAATTTATATACCTTTTCGATGCAATTCTTTTGGTTAAAGTGATATCCCTTATCCAAATCGATTTATGTTAAAGAAAAATAGACAAAACGGCAGATATTTGAATATTGTACTTTTCTATTAGATATATATGTATTTTTTGTTTAGTCAAATGAATTTTTTTGTAATATTTTTGTAACATTAAAATTTCCGATGTTTACTAATTTAACAAAATATTTCAGTTGAGCAAGCAATAGTCAGATAAATGCGATATGTAACATTTTGTAAACAGTTTTTAAGTTTTCTCTATTTCAATTTTTTGCTTTATTAATCACAAAACGAAAGAAAATTGATACACCTATTGAAAAATTCCTTATTCATGTAATATTTTTATTATATTTTGTTATGAAAATTTCTTATCGCCATTTTTCCCAACAATCTTATGTTATTTAAAAAAAATTTAACTCTTATTAGTCATGCAGTAAGCAGTCTTTATTGCTTAATATATTTCTTTTAAAAATCTAAATTATTTTCAATAAATTCTCTCTATTTAAATTGAAATAATTACATAATTGACACCCGGTGTTTCATTGTTTTCACAGATGCTAAATGTTCCGGATAAATTTTACTTGTTTCATTTTCTATGGAACAATGGAACTATGGGAAGTTCTTTTGAGAATTATCCCTTCCGTTGATAATTTAAAATTAGGCTATATATTCTGTTTTGTTGTTGCTTGAAGACAAAAGGGATTTATAATTATCCTCATCGAGTTTTTAATAATTACTGATTTCTTTCTATTATTGCCGTCTATGCATTAACAAAATCAAAACTAATATTTTCGATATTAAAAATCAAGTTAGACAGAACTTGGAAATAAATCAACAGAATTTAGGCCTAAAAGGAAGTCAGGCATTAGTTACACATGAATCACGCAATAAGTGTATCAAATTTTTTGTTGAAGCAATGTAAAAAGTATCTAGAAAATTTTATATAAAACTATTTATTTGAAATATTTAACATGAAAATTTTAAATATAAAATTAACTAGTGTATACCAGGCCAAATATCAGGGCATGTTGCCAATTTTACGGGTAAGTAGGCCAAATGCAGGACAGATGATATTTACAAAATTTTTGAAACTTTCCAAAGAGCTAACGTTTGACGCGTTGAAAATGGTTTTTATATTGATAACCGAAATTATATGAAAGAAATTCCAACACTCAATGATCACAATGACTTATAGTCATAAAAAATCCACATTTAACCAGAAACCTAATTGCCAAAAAAGGCAATAATCAAATAGGTGAAAATTTAATATATGATATGAAAATTTAATATATGAAAAGTTTTTTAAAGTATTTAGCAATATTACATGGTAGGCACACAGGGGTTATGTATACGAAGCAAAAAGCTTCATATTTCTAACATAAACAATGCTCATGAGAATATGATTATTGAACATATCCCACGGACATTCCATGAACATTGCTTACGTTAGAAATTTAATATAAACACAGACAGGATGTAATAGAGATAAGAAAAGGACTTAGATTTAAGATACATAAAATAATTGATAAGATTAGTTAGTTAGCATCTAGAGTTGAAGTCGTCAACACGAATTTAGAAACTTATTGTGTATCAAATAAAGAAACTCAATAAAATCAATTTTTGTTTATTAATTCCAAAATAGTTAAAAACATATCTGGCGCAGTCGGTAGGATCTCTATCAAAAGAAAAGGGATCCAGTGATCGAATTCTAAACAAACAACAAATAATTAATTAATAAAACAAAAAAAATTAAAACTAATTTTTTGTATAATTTTTGCCTTTTTTAAATTTAACAAAGACAAAAAGTGTTTGTTGAAAGTGAAAACTTAATAATTGTGTTTTGTTGGATTTTTTTTGTGCAAATTCTACAAAAATTATTGATCGTCGTGATAAGCGGAATAGGCTATTTGACGAAAAACGAAGGATGGCAGAACCAGAAATTTTTAATCAAATTAGCCAGTGTTTGATAGCGCTAACTCAGATTGCGGCTCGAAATAATCAGACCCAAAGCCGAAGGTCAACTATAGAAAAAGAAATACAGTACTTGAAGCCATTTGAAGGTGAGCCCAGAACGTTACCATCATTTATTGACTCAGTGGATAAAATAATTGAGGAAAATGGGGATGAAGTAAATACTGTCTACCAGGTAATCTACAACAGTAAAATTCAGGGAGGAGCTAAACTCTTACTTAATGCAAATCCGCCAACCAACTGGAATGAATGTAAGCTGACATTAAAGAAACATTATAGAGCACACAAAGATCAATTAACTATCACTAAAGAAATAGGATCTTTAAGGGTGAGTAGTATTTCTGACTTAGATAATAAAATTAGATGTTTAGTGCAAGATATAACGGAATATGCTGCCTTTGATGAAGAAGGTACCAAAATCATTGATATATTTAGCGGGATGCTCATTCAAAGAGTTAAGGAATTAGTTTCGGGATCATTAGCCCATTTAATTATGCAAAAAAAGAAATTATCGGAAGTAAGAGATATAGTTAACAGTTTTATTGGACAAGACCATTATAATTTAAATGTTAGTCTATTAAATAGAAACTTTAATAAAAATATTGAGAAAAAATCAGGGTATTCGTCATTCCATAAGAATAACTCCAATAAAGTGCATGAAAATGATTACCATCAAAACAATTTTCGTAATAATAATAATAATGGTGACTGGAGGAGAAATAATAGTCATAGGCAGAATAATAATAACTACCGTAGTCCACAAAATAACTTTTCTCAGAGAACTCGACAAAGTAGACAAAGCGAACAGCCAATGGAAGTAGATAATATTACCAACGAAGATGATTCAGAATCCGACAAAAATATTTTTTTTATAAATTAGCCTCGGACCAAAGTAAAATTTTTATTAAATTAACGATAAGTAATAGAAAGTGTATAGCACTCTTAGATACTGGTTCTACAATTAGTATCTTAAATGAAAATAAAATTCCTGCATCAACTTTTACTATAGTCAATCAATCATTAACAGTAATAAAAACAATACAAGGTGAAGTATCTAAACCCAATAAAATAGTGGCAACTTTGTGCCCAATAGAATTTAAATGTACAAATAACGCTAGATTTAAATGGATAGCAATGCAACTAGAAAAACCCTATGATTTGCTGTTAGGTATGGATTGGATCAGTAAAAATGTTAAATCTATTTGCTTAAAAAAACAGGAAGTAACCTTAAATAATGAAGTGAGTCTTCCATTCCTATCAAAATCTTTATATGAAGAGATTAATGTATTGGAAGTAAGTGGAGTGCAACATCTTCAATTAGAGGGTTTGAATGAAAAAGAAAGAAACGTCGTAATTAGAATATTAAAAAAATACAATAAACTTCTGTATAAAGCAGGTGATCAGTTAACGAGTACTAGTTCAGTAGTTCATGAAATTAAAACCACAACGAACGAGCAAGTAAATTCGAAACTATATCGGTTACCCCCACAGCATGAAAGAGAGATTCGTAAACAAATGGTAGAAATGGAAGAACAAGGGATAATTAGGAAAAGTAAGAGTAGATATAGTTCACCCATCTTTGTTGTCCCAAAGAAAAAGGACCATTCTGGTGTACAAAGTTACAGACTTGTAACAGAAACTGAATCGAATCACCGTTGATGATAAGTATCCGTTGCCAAATATCGAAAGTATATTAGATAAATTGGGTAAAGCACAGTATTTTAGCACAATTGATCTCGCAAAAGGGTATCATCAAATACTAGTAGCAGAAAACGACATTGAGAAAACCGCCTTTGTTACACCTGCTGGTTTGTATGAATGGATAAGAGTACCCTTTGGGTTAAAGAATGCCCCTGCCACCTTCCAACGTTTGATGAATGATATTCTTCGGGACTATATAAATCAAATATGTGTTGTATACTTAGATGACATATTAATTTTCTCAACAACTCTGGAAGAACATGAGAAATCATTGTGTAAAATATTTGGGAAATTGCAAGAAAATAATTTGAAAATTCAAACGGACAAATGTAGCTTCATGAAGAAAAATACAGAAGTTTTGGGACACATTTTAACAAAGGAAGGTATCAAACCCAATCCGGAGAAAATAAAAACAATTCAACAAATTGAAGTGCCAAAGACGGAAAAACAGTTAAAGGGATTCTTAGGCGTTACAGGGTATTATCGGAAGTTTATAAAGGACTATTCAAAAATTGCATATCCGACGATAAAGTATCTGAAAAAGGGTAATAAAATAAATGTAAATGACCCCCAGTATTTAACAGCTTTCGAAAATTTGAAAGAACTGATCATCTCTCATCCAATTTTGAAATACCCAGAATATGACAAACCATTTGTTGTAACCACAGATGCGAGTGATCATGCCATCGGAGCAGTGTTATCCCAAATGGGCCATCCAGTATGTTATGTCTCGAGGACTTTAAATAACCACGAACAGAATTATAGTACTACTGACAAAGAGTTCTTAGCAGTAGTTTATGCTATAAATTACTTTCGACCATATTTGTATGGGAACAAATTTAAAGTAGTAACTGATCATGTACCCATTAAATACATGAACAACAAATATAAGGGAAAAGATTTCTCTCAACGTCATCAAAGATGGATACTAAAACTTCAGGAGTATAATTTTGATATAGAGTATCTTCAAGGAAAAGAAAACAAAGTAGCTGACTATTTAAGCAGACTGAATAATGCAGAAAAAATAAATATTGAGAATGATAATGAATCAAATTTAGAACTATCAGACACAATACATTCCGTAGATAGTCAAGGGCAAACATATATAAAAATAAAGGAAGAAATCGTTAATAAATACAAAACTCAAGTTATATTAACATATGATCCTAAGAATGAAATAACTGTATTACATAATAGAAAAATAATAGAGATAAACCCTTTAGAAGAAGAAAGCGTTATAAAAGAAAAATTCCGAAACACCTTAGAGAAAGGATATATAGGGATCTATTCGGAAGTGGCTGACACGGATGATAACAAAATTCAATTAATCCTAATATCAATGTATGCGAATAATAGTAAAATAAAATTTGTTCGAAGCACAAAAAGAGCAAGAGAAATAAAGGAGGAAAACGTATTACACAAGCAGCTATCCCTATACCATATCAAGGAATCCATGCATAGTGGCATCAATGAGTGTTATTACAATTTAAAAGATAAACTATATTATCCGAAACTGCGAGAACATATACAGCTCATAATAAATAATTGTGACAAATGTAGGGAAATTAAATACGATAGAAAACCAATAAAGCCGAAATTTCTTTTCAGTGAAATTCCAAAGAGCAAAAATGACATTATCCATTTGGATATCTTTCATTTTAAAAAACAAGCCTTTGTCACGATAATAGACAAATTAACAAAATTTGCCTTATCTTATAAAATTACAGATCGAAATTGGAGAGCGAAGAAAACAATTGTAATGGAACATTTCTCAAAATTTGGTAAACCTAATAAGCTCATAATGGATAATGAATTTAGAGCAGAGCAATTAATAGAATATCTGAATAAGGAAAATGTGAAAGTACATTTAACAAAATCAAATAATCATACAGGGAACGCTGATATTGAGCGGTTACACTCAACTATGTTAGAGAAAATAACAGGAATTGAGGATAAGGAACTTTCAGTGGAAATGCAGATACATTTGGTAATAACAAATTACAACAATCGATATCATTCAACAATAAAATGCAGTCCTATAGAAGCAAAGGAAAAGGTAGCAGTCGTGGATCTTCAAAAAAGGTTACAGAATTCAAAAGTCCAAACAATAAACAAAAGAAACCTAAATAGAGAAGATTATGAGGAGCACAGATCACAAGGGCATATTAGAAACTATAAGCGATTGAGACATAAAGATCAACCGTATTACAGATTTAATAATCTGCGAAATGTTCATGCATCAAATATCAAAAGACCGTTAAAATTTTCAGGGCCTCTGCATCATGAATGTTAACATCGATGTTTCCAACGACGGAAGGCACTCTACAAGTAAATCCAATAGAGGAAGATAGAGGAAAAATATTAAAAACTCTGGATAAAACTGTTAACAATACAAATTCACTTCTAAGACACTCATTTTATTTGGACCAGATGATTAAATTAAAATATTTCGAGGATAAAATAAACCAGATTCAAGACAGCATTGCTGCTGCTAAACACAACTTAATGCACCCTAGTATATTAACAGCAGAAGATCTAGAAAGCTATCAGGTAGAATTTTATAAGCTTAAATTAATTAAAATGGGCATAATGAAATATAAAAATCAATTTTTAATCATAGCCATTAAAATACCTAAAAATTATGTTAAAACAGATCTTAAATTAATAACACTAATACCTAATAAGGACAATTTTGAAATAGAAAGTAGCAATGAATATGTTATAGGAATAGAAGATAAGATATTTACTTATAAGGAAAATGTTGTATTAAGAGATTTGGTAACAAGTAACCATTGTATTCTAAGTAAAACATGTAAGCTAGTTTATAATAATAAAACTAAAATCGAAGTCCTAGATGACAGTACACTTTTAATAAAAAATGCAAGAAATGAAAAATTAGTACAAAATTGTGACCATAGGCAGATTACATTAAATAAAAATTACTTAATCACATTCAATAATTGTGAACTAAAGATGTATCAAGAAGTGTTTTTGAACAATGAAAAAACTGTACAAGACAAATATTTTTTTTCCTAATAATGAATTTAACCAAACATTTGTAAAAAGCATAAGTTTTGAAAATTTAGTGGTTAAGCATTTTGACAATATCAAAGAAATAAGCGAATTGAAATTCCATAAAAACTTGTCCTATGGAATCAATGGTTTGTTAATAATTTTTGCAATAATTTGTTCAATCGTTTTGATTTATTGGCGAAAAAGTAAAAAACAAAAAAAAAATAAAAATTGAATTAAAAAATAATCATGTAATAGAAAAAAATAAAAAAACTCAGGAGAGTTTTAAATCTCGCCAAGGAGGGGTTATGTATACGAAGCAAAAACCTTCATATTTCTAACATAAACAATGCTCATGAGAATATGATTATTGAACATATCCCACGGACATTCCATGAACATTGCTTACGTTAGGCATTTAATATAAACACAGACAGGATATAATAGAGATAAGAAAAGGACTTAGATTTAAGATACATAAAATAATTGATAAGATTAGTTAGTTAGCATCTAGAGTTGAAGCCGTCAACACGAATTTAAAAACTTATTGTGTATCAAATAAAGAAACTCAATAAAATCAATTTTTGTTTATTAATTCCAAAATAGTTAAAAACATATCTCAGGCGCTAATAGCCATACTTTTAATGACCATTAGCCCTTAATGGAAATATTACCCTGTGTGAACGCCATATTTTCGCAGTATATTGTCAATAATATTACAAAAAACATGGTATTCACGAACGCAATATAATGGCCATCAGCTTCAAAATGATCATCTGGCAACATTAAAGGCGAAAATTTTCTTTTTGCCGTAGCCATTTGACAACTGAATCATAGCAATATGATTCATATAATTACTTGAAAAAACATGTATTAATATTATGCATCTTAAGGCCCTAGTAGACGTCGGACATTGTCCGGGTAAATCCACTGTAGATGTCGGACATTCATTTGCCCGGACTTGTATCATTTTTTACTAAATATATAATTTATAGTAATAATAACATGAAGTTGAACTTTTAATAAAAAATGATTAATTAATTAATGTAAACACCAAGTACATTAGCGATTTGGACAGCGAGTTTTTATAGGCGATCTGAGGGACGGTTATACTCAGAAGTATATTGACTGCAATTATTAAATTATAAGTTCTCTCGAATAGTATAATTTGTACCTTTAAACTAATTTTATTGCATTTATAATGCATTATTATTTAAGGTAAGTCAATTTGATATAATAAAACTAGTTAGAAGGCAGAACTTTTATATTTTCAATCAAAATGTCAAACTTTGAAAAACTATTGAGTATAACCGCTCCTCAGAACTGCTATAATTTCGCCTATAATTCGCTGTCCATAATCTAGACACAGGCTGATATATCAAAAAGCGGGATACCATATATGATATATCAAACGGTGGGATTGCACTATGTGTGGGCTTGTACTGTAAAATTTTTTTTCAGGTTAAGTAATAAGCAAATTTATTTTGTATTTTTTCTAATGGATTAAGTTAGTATGCAAGTAATTATTCAATTTCAATTTTCTTTTGAAGTTCCTTTCTTCAAATTATGCATTTGAAATCCTTTTATTTTCCTATATATTATTGGTTAAACTTAATATTAGATGGTATATATATATATATATATTAGATTATTTTCCTTGAATATATTTTCATGTTTTTCTTCTTCAATATTATCATGTAATAATTTTTTATTTATTTAATTAAATAATTGAATAATTACTTGCAATACTAACTTAATCCATTAAAAAATACAAAATAAATTTGGAAAAAGTACTTTCGATATAGCACATTATACGAGTCCACAGACACAGCCGTAGACACCAAGTATATACCTACCTCTCCTACTTGTAGAAGCATGGCATTGAAATAAAATTCAAATGCACAAGAAAAATTTCTTACCCTGTAAACTATTATTTTTTGTATGTGTTATGCCTCCTCTACACATTCGTGACATTCGCCAAATGTCAAGTTCGTTCTATTTTCCGTCTTCGCTAGTGCATCCATCCACACATTCGTGCATTTAATCAGAATCACAATATTATTTATAATTATATTATAGAAAAGTTTTACAAAAATGCCTTAAACTATTAATAAGCTTGATTTATTTAATTTTTTTAAAGAAAAGATCATTTTCGCATTTGAATTTGTTATTTTTGACGTTTGTGTTGTGTGAATTTGTATAAAGTTCGCCTCCAAAGCGAACTTTGCACAAACTTCACAAAGTATAGCAACTAAGCAAATGCACCCATCCACATATTCGCGTATTTGCTTGCATAATTTGCCGATTGTGTAGAGGAGGAATTAGAGTGTTTCTCGTGTTACCAAAAATTTTTTGGAAACAAATTCAACTTCGAATTTTCCGAATTTTACCCCTTACTTCTTGCCGCTCTTTCCTAAAAACAGAAGTGTTTCTGGAAACTTGTTTCCTCGTGTGGAAACACCCATTGCTTGGAATTCAACTTCTTAAGGATTCTATAGGCACGTAGAGATAGGAAATATGGCATATTTTGAACAACCCCTGGAATCTAGAATACTCGTCTATATCAAGCTGTATAGGTAAAGTCAATACACACCGACATGAATTTCTTATTTCTTTGGCTTAAATTTCTGTAGTAAAATTGCTTAAGAGGCAATTCACTGTTTTTGATTATTATTTGTCTGAAGTGTACTCATGTAGTATTTAAATTTATAGGACACAAGGATGTAAAGTTTCCTAATTTCAATTTGGTCAACACTTTACAAGTAAATTTCAAAAGAGTATTTGAATTGTTTGAAAAAAGTCTCTACTTATTATTTACAGCATTTTGAGCTTGAAGAAGTTAAATAAATAGCTTAGCTTATTAGCTTAACTTTGTTTACTCATAATAAATTCCAATTGACATTTTGCCTTGAAAAAAGCATAAAAACTCATTTTCTAAATTAAAAGCAATAAAGTTTTGACAAAGAGCTTAGGTTAATTAGCAAGGAATCATAGTAACGCGAATTCCTGAAGCAGTTGTCAAGCTGCCAAAAAATCTTTTGTATTTTTTATAAATAATTACCATTTTATGCAAGCAATTTTATTAATAATATAGAAATGCATTGCAGCAAAGTAGCAGGAAAGGTGAAGCATAAAGCCGTTGTTCTATCCGAAAAAAGTTGGAATGATATTCTTCAGGAAATTAGGCCCTCTGATACCAAAGCACTTGAAGAAGAAGAAAAATATGCTGAATATTTAAAAAAGGAATCTGAAAAACTTAAAAAACAATGGCCAGAACAGAATAAACAAGTTGATTCTGCAGTAAAAGATAACACTAGCAGAGATAACTTACTTAAAGAGCAAGAAAACCGCCGTCAAAAGCAAATAAAGCAAGCTATAGAGCTAATAACTCGCTCAAGGCATTGTTCAAGGCAACTAGAAAGTGAAGCTTTATTAGGATATGTTCTTCAGTGCCAACAAATTCAACAAACTATGAACAAAAATTTAGCAAAAGAAACAGCAGAAAAACAGAAATTTGAAAGCTATGAAAGAAAAGTTCAAATTGAGAAGGAATTAAAAGAAGAACAACAAAAAATAGCTGAGCGAAAGAAAAAGTTCAATGATTATAAGCTGGAAATTTATGATACAATTCAAAAGCGTGACAAAAATAAATCTGAGGGATATCGTAAACAACAGGAAATAGAAAAAACAGAAAGAGAAGTGTTTGAGAAAAGTGTTCAGGAAGAAAATGAACGCGAAAATCAACTGCGTATACAGAAGAAAAAAGAAATGCGGAAAGCTGCAAAAGATGCAATGGAAATGGTCGCAGCCAGAAAGGAGCGTAAGTGAATAAATAGATATTATAATTATTTTTAAACTATATTTTAATGATATCAATGTAGGTGAACAGCTAGAGAATGATATTGAAAATAAAATTGTTGAAATATACTATGATGGAAAAAATGAAATCGAAAATCTACTAAAGGAAAAAGAAAGAAAACGCCAAGAAAGTCTTATGGCAAGGTGTGAAAAAAATTCTGAACATTTGAAAAAACTTCAAAACCATAAAAGCAATGATGTTGAGGAACAACTACAACAGAGACTTTATAAAGAACTAGAAACAAAACAAAACTTAAAAGAAATTAATAAGCTCAATTATGAAAGAAAGCTTAGAACAGAAAGAATTAATCAATGTAATGAAGATAAAAAAAATGCTCAGATAAAAAAGAATATTGAAGAAGAAGAGAAACGTTGGCTAATGGCGGAGCGTATAAAAAATGATGAAGTTAATTTAAAATATATGGAAAAACGACTTGAAGAAGTCTTTAAACAAAAGGATAAAACATCTCAGCTATATAGTACACATCTTCAAGAGCAAATTCGTGGTAAACAAGTCAGAAAAAATGAAGATGATCGTATTATATCTCCAGGTTATGAAAAAATTGATGAACACTTTTTTGGATATGCTCAAACTTTAATTGAAGATGCTGAAAAGAAATCACGGCCTACATTACCAATTCGGAAAGCAGTTGCTAATTATATTCATGAAAATAAAATTAAGGGACAGCAAATTAAATGCCAAAAGTTTAAAAATTAACCATTTCAAAATTTTTTATAATAAAATTAAATTAAAGGAAACAAATTCAAATGAACTGCAATGGAAAATAAATACAAAGGACGGGTATTATAAAAGTATCTAGTTTGGTAAAATAAGCCTTTGAAAGATGTAGCGAAGCGAATTTGTTATCTGTATCCTAATATGAATTTTTTATCTCCTTGTGCTTATTTTTCAAATTGAATTATGCATATATTGAATTTTATGAAGATTTTCGATGTCTTATTAAATTTTTTGCTAGTTAAATTTCATAGATTTTAAATTTCTTATCCTTGCAAATAACCATTGATAAAAATTAAAAAACCTAGAAATACTATTTCTTGTAGTTTTTATATTTTAATTCTCTACATTAATTTTGGTAAAATGATTTAAAAAACTTCTAAACATGAAAGAGTTTATTTTTTATGTTTATTCTGATTTAAGTAAGTGATTTTCAAATTTATGATTTTGTCTTAATTAGATTCTGTTTTATACCGTATGAATGGTACTATTTTTTAAAGCCACTTATGTTACAAGCTCTGATGGTGACAGTTGCAATCCTGGCATTTCTAAATTTGTTTTAATAAGAAAATCGGGATGTCCCCCATGATGATACGTATACAACGTATCTTCCATAATGTCTAGAGCACTTTTACTTATTGTGAAATTATTTTACAATTCTACAAGTGACCAATAGCCAATAGAGCGCTTATTTATTTTTCTAACAGCTCATATATGATAGCTTTGAGAAAAACACTTTTCGTCTCAAATGAGGGCAAAAATGTAAAAATCTTTTATAGGTCAATATACACTTTACTTTAAAATTAAACAAATTATTGGCTGATATTTGTATAATTTTCCTATATTTTAAGAGATTAAAATAAATTCATTAATTATTATTATTATTGTGTTACATTGCAAAAATTAAAAAAATAGGATAAGATAAAAAATTAGTGTTTTCATAAATAATGTTTGAAAAAATATAAAAGCTTATTTTATGGTTTCAATTTCAATATGTCTTCTTTACTATATTTAATGATAAATTTTTGCTTATTTATTCCATTGGAAATATTACCCGACTCAAGTGATTTTGGATTCATATTGGAATCAGTTTTAAAGTCTAAAACGTTATTATTATACGTTACTTTCTCTTTTGGTTCTAAATTGCCTGATTTATTCGGCTGGCGATAGTTATCAAGTCCTTTAAAATTAGGATCGTAATTCATATTTTTAAGTAATTTTCTTTGATCACTTGCTTTAAAGCTTTCATTAAGCTTAATCTTTTCCACATTTGCTTTCTTGAAGGCACTATCTGACCCTATTGGATTATTATTATGTTCGTCCTTATTTTTTAATGAATTGATACCTCCGCTTTTCATTAATTTTTCTTTCTCCATTTCCTCAATGCATGCCCTTATTCGTATAGCTTTAAGTTTTTTATTAAGCTCATGCCTCTCCCTTTCCTTTTGTTTTTGTTTCTCTGCAAATTCTTTAAGGATATTATGTTGCGTCTCAGTGGCCTTTACATTCTGCTGTCCACTTGAATCAGTTTTTGAAGTATAACTTTCCAGCTGTATACCTGAATAAAAATCATTTAAAATATTATTTGAAATATATGATTATACTTACGTTGTTTTCTACCTTCGATCAATTGCATTGCCTCGACTGCTGACTTACGTTGCATTTCTCGTTTTCTTTCAAGGGAAAAACTTTCACGTGAAATTTCATTATGATGTCTTACATTATCTAAATATTTTGAATTAATATCATTAGATTGTCTGCTTAGCAGCTTAGACTCTAAGGGTTTTTCAAATTTATCATTATTTTGATTAACATGTCTCAAATTCTCATGTCCAGTTGATGGCTTTTCAAAATTTACGTTTGTTATTTTCTGAGTATTTGGTAAATTAAATTCGATTCCCAACAATGCTTTTTGCCCTAATTTTCCTGTATTTTGAAATTTGTCTACTTCGCGGCCTTTTTCTTGTTGATTTAAGGAATTATTGAAAATGTTTTCTTTATTGTATTCTGGATTTTGATTTTCTAAAATTTTCATATCCCTTATAATATATTCTTTATATTTTATATCTTCAAAAATTTTGAATTGTTGCCCGTTAACATCTTTCAAAATATTATTAGTCCTTGTATAAAAAAAAATATTTGATTTATTTTTTTGCGACACTGGTAAACCTTCTGAGCTCATTTTTACTGCCTGGTTGATATCAAGTGAACAATTCCTATGAGATTTTTAAAGCAAAATCTACGAAAAATATTTTACTGATTACCGTTCCAACTAATATGATCTCCAGCCTACTATAAACTTATGATTTATTAAATACTTCAAATTTGCATTTTCAATACCTACTACGTTATTTTTTTATCAAATTGAATTTAATTTAATAAATTATTTTTACATATATACTATGTTTAAGAATATTATTTTTAAGGAAGCATGTAATTGATTCTAGTAAAATTATCATAAATTGAGTAAAACATAATTATTATTTTTTAGTATCAATTAAAAAGGGATATAAAAAATTGGCCTTACATAAATAGATTTAAGGTGTTTCTATAAGATATCTGGCTATATAACGTGCCGGTTCTCAAGTTAATTATATATATATATTCCTTTAATACTGTCGTAGATATTAGCTTGTAGTTCGAATCTCTTTTTGTATTACACGATAAATAATATTTTGGTGAGTTCACTAAAAAATATTTTTTGTATAATCTTTTCCGTGATTTTAAAATTTTTAATATAATAATAATAAGAAATGTGTATTAAGCTTCTTGACTATGTTCCTACATTATTTATTATAGATAATGCTGTATCTATAATAAAATTTATCACAAAATATGGATATATATTGATCGGTTAGATTCTGAAACTCTTTTTTTGTAGATATTTTATGGACCTGTCTTGGATTGAATACTAAATCTCCTTATTTTCTGCATTGTTAAACACAAATACTTAAATACGTTACCTATCTATATATTAATACGCAAGGTGTTTTTTTGTTCTCCCTTTTTAAGGTATTTATACTTAACCGATTTTACTCAAAATAGTTTTATTCGAAAGAAGACGTTATCAAGATGTGCGGAATGAAAAAATTATTTCAAAGTTCTACAAATGTCACTCGCAAATGAGTGACGCTATTTCCCATATAAAATGTATGGAAGAAAAAAACAAAACAATATAAAAACAAAGCAAAGCTTTTTCCGATGTATTGTTTAAAATTTCAACTGGGCGATCCTAGTTTTTATTATTTCATTTTCATAGTTTTATCAGGTGTTAAAGCATAGGCTTCCATCTATTTAAAAAATCATTTGATCGATTTTATTTTTTATATAGAGATCTTGCACATTCATGGAGAATAAGGCTATGCTTTGAATTATTGACTTGGTTAGGGAAATTAATTGAAATAGCTATCAAAGTAATTACTTCTATGTAAAGAACAGCAGCCTAACCTGTAATTAATCTGACTCAATATTCATTAAATAGTTCACAGGCAGTTTTTATTATTTGAAATTTAATATGAAATATTTATCTTTATTTGTGGGATTAAAGGACTAAAAATTTCTATTCATAAGATACAACTCACTACAGTTATTTTGCTTCAAAGATTTTTTATAGTATTTATGTTTTGTGAATTTCGTAAAGCTTCGTAATTTTATTCAGTTCATAGCGCATAATGTCATTGCTACACACAATAAAAACAATTTTTGAGTTTGTTGGCTGGTTCATCCTTTAAAGAAGTTTTAGGTTTTTTTAATCAGTTATAAATAATAAATTTAACAAAAATTGTTGGCTATTACTTGACTTACTTACTTCTAAAAAATTTTACTGTAAATTTACACCATTTTGTATTGGTAAGTTTATACAGATTAGTGTGAAGAATTTAAGCTTAAACATTAATTTAAAATTCGCATGCAAAAGGCAATCCAAGAGCGCGATAAAGAACAGCATATAAAAAAAGTGGGAAAGATTAAATATTAGGTTTCTTTTAGTTTAGCTACATTAGAGATGGTTTCTTTACACTTATTATTTAAAAATTTGAATTTGTTTAAATTTAATTGATCTCAATAAACTTGCATTTATTATTTATCATAAATGTAATATTATATTATAAAAATAAAAACGAATATATAAAATTATTACAAAAATTTTATTATTAAACAAAAATTAATAATAAATTTACAAAACTTAATCATCAGAACTTTGTTTCTGTCTTTCTTCACGATCCTTTGCAATTATTGTCATTCTCTCTTTAGGGCTAATTACACAAAATATTTTATGCAAATTAAAACAAGATGAAGATAACTATAAACAATAATAGTTAGATTTGTTATAAAATAGAAAAATAATTTACTTGTTGCATTAGTCTTGCTTTTAGTAAAATATTATATTCATTATCTTCTGTTTCGGTTTCCTTATGGAATTCAATTAAAAATTCTAAGGTTTCCTTAATGGTTTTAACAATTTCATTAACAGTTCTAGTTTTAAATAATCTTCTCACAATATATCCACGGGCAACAGCACAAATTTTAGTAGCGCACACTTCCTCTAAACATTCCTATTAAATAAAATTATTACTAAAAAAGATTAAGTTTTTGTAAATAAATAATTTATTGCCTCTGATGAATCAAGTGATATCCATTGATGAGATTAGCGGTAAAAAAAGGTGTTTTTTTAATTTATATATTTTAAAGGGTAAAACTTACAAAAAAAATTTTGTTTTTCTAATTTGAAAAAAAAAAAAAAACACTAAGAAAATAATGAGTTGATAAATTTCAAGATGTATTAAAAACTTTTTTAATTAAAATTAATCTACAAAACTATCCTTACTTGAGCTTCTGATATTTTCGTTTTGACAGCATCTTTTGGTGACTGCCTAAAGCATATCACATCTTTTTCTGCTTCTTGATCTTCTAGGCAATTAGAATTATTTGGATATTTATTTGATTCACTTGAATTTACCATAAAATCTGTTGGATTTTGTGATAAACGAAGAGCAATATTAAGCTGTTTTATAAGTAACGATTGTTGCTTTTCGAAATGTTTTTGCATTTTAAGTTGTTCTTCTTGTTGCTTTTTTAATAAATTCATTAACTGAATTTGTGTCTGTTTCTCAATATTTTGTACGCTTTCTGTTTGATCTATTAGCTTTATTTCTGTTGAAGAATTTTTGCTAGTTGATTTTTGTTTAACTAAAGATCGTGATGAGATATTTTTAAGTTTTCTAGCGGCCTTTAATTTAGCACTGGTTTCATATGGACTACGTCGTGATTTAAGTTTTTGTAATGGAACTGTTATTGGTGTCACTACATTTGCATTCGATGATTTATAGTCACATTTGCAACTGTTCTTAGTTTTTAAATTTTTGAGATTTTGATCTACATTTCCCATGTTGATTGCTAAAAATTCATTTTTCTTTGCTAAAGATTTTAAACTGTTTTCATGTTTTTCTTTAGCTAAATAACGTTGCAGTACTGGACTGGGACCATCTAAAATGAATGAATTAGACCTCACTAAGCTTTGGGGTGAGATAACAGGAGACTCTAAGGTTAAATTATCTTGTTTTGACTCTTGACTAATATAAGGTCTTTCCGAGGATGAGTTTTCTTTAGCTTTTTGATTATTTTGTTCCGTAGAATTTGTAAGCCTCTCATTAGGACATAACTTTATATTATCATTATTCGCAAAGATCGCCTTTTCATATGATTTTAAATCTAACTTTTGATATTGGTTTTCAACTAATTTCTCTTTGGTTTCATTATTATTTATTGATGCAATATTTTCTTTATTTGATGTAGGATCAGAAAATTGATCATTAATTGGTGCTGTAAAATAGAAGCTATTAAATGGATCAAGTTTTTAATTTCAGCTACAACTTACTTGATGTTATTTTAGTATAGCTTTTATATTTATTAACTTCATTAACAGAATCATTAATTATTTGACTTGAGCTGCTTGGCTCAATAGTTTTCGTTGGTAGCACTATTGGCTTCTTAATTTGCAAAACTTCTGTTTTAGACAATGGTTCATCAGGTATTATAACCGTATTGGCTTTAATGTCATATATAAAAGTATCAGTCTTATTTAATTTACTTAAGTATTTCAGAACTTGTTCACTTTTTGCAGAGGGTTTCTTATTAATATATAAAGTTTTGACTTCATCCGGAGGAGATACCATTTTACTAGTTGATATAAGATTATTGCGTTTATTTTCGATTAATATCGCAAGATTACGATAGTTGATCATTTCTTTTCTACGTTCTTCATCCATCTATAATAAAATTGCTTATGTGTTTAGAATTTAGGTTAAATTAAATATATAGATATAATTAGTTACCAATGGAGGCAAAATAGGCTTATTATCAACATGAAAAACTGAAACAAAATTCTTTTTATTACTCATTTTAACAAAATTATTAATTCTATAAGCCAAGAATATAATTAAAACAAAAATTAAAATAAATACACAAATGGTTGCTATGCAACCATTGCTATGCTCGTTATAAACAACTGTCAAATCTTGAAGTGTTTCATATTGAAAGGTCAGATGGCACTAAATTCTAAATAAAAAGCTTTTAAAGCCATTAATATATAATTGAAATTGAATAAAACAGTTTTTCTTCACATTTTTATAACGAAACTAGGTGCAAAAAAGGATGAAAATATAAAAAAGGTGCTTCTGACTTGTTAATAGTACCATACGGGATAGCTTTACGCAATAGCTGGGCTATTATGAAGAATGGTGCGCCCCCTATAATGCCAATTACTGTCAATTTTAGCATGGGCATATCCATACCTATCAGCACAGCAAATACAATCAAACGTAGTTGTAGAGTTGTCTATATATACACAAAAGCATTTTAGGCCTGCATACATATAGGACAAGGAGATGTGTCGGCGGGTACTCATAAAATATAGGTCTCATGCCTAGGACTCACTAGTGCATAGCGTGTGGAACGACTTAGCACAGTAAAACTGGAGATTTTTCCTAAATACCAATCAGAGTGGACTCACTAGCATATATTACTCTTTTCATTGACATTCATTCAAAAATAATATATCAAAAATTAGCTAATAAATTAGATTTTTAGCTCATAAAAAATTCATAATTTAATAAATTTCCACAATATTTAAAATATTCAATAAAGATATGAAGTGAATTCTTCCCGAATTAAAATATTTCTTTCATCTTTGAAAAACCGACAAGATCGCGCTAATAGGCCGCTTACACCAGCAACAAAACCACGCTGCGGAAACCACCAAACTTGATGGTTTCCGGAGAGTGTTTACACCTACGCAGCATAGTACGGTAAGTACGGCATAGTAAGTGGATAAGTCCAAAAAATCCAAATTGAGAAATTTAATGTTTCTTAATGCATTTATAATGCATAACACATGCAGGGGCTATTAAAAAAAGGGTTTTTTGACCAACAAGAAATGAAAATATGAGGAAATTCTTTTAAGACTACGAAATATATTATTTATTCCATTAAAATTTGCAAAAATCAGAAAATATGAAAAAATGGACTTATCCACATTGGCTTCTGAGCGACTCATATAGCACTCGGTGAACTTATATCGAAGATATGGATTATATTTTTCAATTAGAAGAGATGTACTTGTACACTAGTATAAAGAAGAGTGTATTGTTACTTCTGACGAAGAAAGGACTTAACAACAAGAATAACATGTACGGTTTTTTAATTTCAATAGAAGTAATAGAATTTAATGTTAAAAATACATATTTCTTTTAGTCCAAACTTAATGCTAAAAGACATGTTCCAATTTCATTTGGTGTTGAGTCAGGAAATGGCAAAACTGACGACATAAAAAGAAAAAAATCTGCAACTGAACAAAAGGTGTACAAGCCTCTATCGGGAAAATATTCTGTAAAAGTGCAAAGATATATAAACCTTTCAAGGCTTCGAAATGGTGCACTTCGTCATCAGAACTCGTTTAGGAAATATTAAACTTAATAATCATTATTATACTCCAATCAAATGTTTTTACAGATTTCTTGCTCAAATAAATAAAATAATAAGTGCTTCAAGTAATGTTTTATTTGAAATAAAATAGTTTTGTTTTCTTAAGGCTCAAACTTAAGTTTGTATCACAGTTATATGGAAGATATTTTTAACAGCTTGGTAATTAATTTTTATTTATATGTCCGTTCTTATTATTGAGTTCTTGACTGGAAGGCAGCCTTTGGTTTGTGAATCACTCTTCGGAACATTTTTTTCTTGGTTTGCTCCCAAAAAACGAAAATAAAAAAAAAATCAACAAATATGGTCTTGAAGTTAACTTAAAAAAAAGAAAAAGGCATTTAAAAATTAACAAAATTTATTTTAGTGTACATTAAATATAAAAATTAATTTTTTCTTTTTAATTTTTTCTTTAATTCTTGTTCGGCACAATTGCATTTCCTAGCATTGTAATTTACCTACAATACAATACAATAAAAAAATATAAACGACTTAATAAAATTATTAATGATGTAAGCCTCTTAGAAAAACAGTACTTAAAAGTATTAAGGCCTAAACACAATGCACCAGCTAGATAGCAGAGTCATCTCTTTTTTTGCTATAAAACTCGCTAATATATGTCAACCACGCCGCGTGCATTGTGTCAAAAGTGACCGCGCTCTGGTTATAAATATATAAAATATAATATAATCTCCATGGCAGCCGGGAGCAAGCTGCGCTAAAATCTAAAACTCTGAACATACTCACTCTTCTGTCATCCTTTTCACACTGTTTGTGAGATAAAGGAATTTTATGTATCTTTTGTATAGGCTTATACACCTAAAACGGGCCAATAATACTTTGTAAATTTAGTCAGTAAGAATTACTAAATTTTGTAAAAGTTTGTAACATTCAGACTCAATAAAAATATAATTGAATTGAATTGAAAACCGCGCTCTGGTTTTGTGCACAACTTCACAAAAAACCGCGTTTGCGCGCCGCGTTCATTGTGTTTGGGCCTTTACAGATTTTGTGAGTATTATGTGAGTGAGTTTCTTTTAAATCGCCATAGAGCTGGCATATACTGCCTGAGGACAGCTCCGAAGGCTAATATCTCCCCCTGGCTTAGTATTTTTTTCCTCTGTTTTTCCATCTAAAAAATATAATTAAGCACACATTTTAGTACTTACAATCAATAAATTATATGATGTATTTAAAAATTTATTTAATCCAAGTTAGCAATTAACTTTTATTTTTATTATACATATATACCCATATATATACCAATTTTTATTACAGCTTTTGCATTTATTTATTGATTTGACAGATCTAAAATGAAAAAGAGCGATTGCGAAAGCTGACTTCGAAAATATTTTGGGCTGCGTTTGTTATACAAAACTAAGGAAACTACTTGTCAAATGCAGCCTGGAAACCACATTGCAAAAGTAATTTCGTCTGAAATTTTCATACAAAGCATGCAATGGTGGTTTCCGCAACGTGGTTTCGTTGCTGGTGTAAACCGACTATAATTCAGGTTATATACCAATTCAATGGAGACTCATTAGCATTTAGCGCTAAATTTTGTGCCGCTTTTCTCATACAAAATCTATGATTGTCAGTAAATTCGTCAGTAAATTTCGCCAGTAATCTTGCGGTGGAAACGCACTATAAGCGGTGGTGAGTCCTAGGCATCAGAGAGATCTTGGGAAATTTGAAAAAACTGGTGTATTATTCGAAGTAACGGATGCATTGGGCTGTGCTTCAACTAGTTGGTTGGTTGACTGACACACCCTCTTTGGAAAATTATGTATTGGTATAAGGAATCGCCAGTAGGTATAGTTCTCAGATTCCCAATATTTTTCACATTTACCCAATTTTAACGTTTCTGTTTACACAATTTTGAGAAAAACAAAATTATAATCCTTTTTTTTCTCCATGTGATTCAAGTTAAGCTATAAATTTATAATTTCAAAACTTAAATATAAAAATTTTTAATACTTCAATAACAGCTGCACTGAAATAATATCAAAAATATCGAGAAACCGAGAACTTTATTTACAGATGATTTTTGTAACTCGAAAAATAGTTTTTCAAAGCGGAATGCAAGCCCGCCTGCCTGCCAGCCAGCTAACACTGGAAACTTGAGTATATTCTGGCATACTTATTAAATTATCAATTAAAAATTTATTGGAAAAAAGCTATTGAATTTGAATCACTTATATGTTTGACAGATCCTGTAATGATTTTCTTTGCATGTATTAGTAGGAATATCACCATGATCTTCTTTTTTCTAGTGACAACATGATGGGGTCTTTAGTTCAAATAACAGCCCAGTTAGCTCAAACCTCTATTGAGGCTTAAACACTGTATTAGCCTCTCGTATTAGAAAACGCTTTTCCATTGGCAATACACTGTATTAGAACATATGATGGAAATATCAAAATAAGGACCTTAAAAATTTACATCTACATGTGTTAAAATATAGTTTTTAAAGGTTCAAAATAAATAATTAAATAACAAAAAGGCAAAAAAAAGCAAATAACAATTTAGATAATAAATAAATAACATATTTAAAGACACAATAAATAGGGAAATTTTGAATTGTATTTTGTTGGATAACCTGTAAAATCACAATTGATCCCAAAATTTCCCCCTATTCAGACTTTTAAAGGCTGTATTTTAATACACGACTGCAACATGTTTGACCCACATGCTTAATACACTGTATAAGCGTCAGTGGAGAAAGGCTATCATCGCTCTTCATCTCACATATTGTGAGTATCGCGGACATTTTGTCCTCCGTGCATGCGGGTCCTTTAAAATTAAAATTTATTTTACTTGTTCCTGTTCAATGATAGCAAACCTAATTTAGATCGATGCAGAGTTTAAAATTTTGAGCATATATTCAGTCAAAAATTTAAAAAAAAGATTATTTTTAATGTGAGCCCAAGAATTATTCTCAATGATCAATTTATCAAAAACAGCCCAGAGAAAAAAGACCTAATTTGTCTTAACTTGAATAATTGGAATTAAACGAGTTAAGTAAAAATTTATTATTAGTTACACAGGTTTTCAAATATTCTTTTGAAAATCAATTTAAAAAATAGCCAACAGATTCAGTTTTTAAAACTTTTCTTTAATTTCTTTAAACTATTGCATTTGAGTAGTTATCAAGACAAAGGATTCGTGACTAGAATAAAGACATAGACTTTAGTGTATAATAAATGAAACTAATTTTCTACTCTAATTATGTCTTTCGTACTCTTTAGATTTTTAGATGAGTATACATTATTTGTATAAACCGTTAGGTCTTACCAATACCATACCTTAAATTATTTAAACAATAAAAAATTAACATAAAAAACATTGCATCCGTTATGATGCAAAGGCGTCGGCATTGACATTCTTTACACCACAATCAACCTAAAGCTGTATGCAGATCATGTCCAAATGATTTCCTTCATTTTGGTCTTTTTTTAGGACGTGGTAAATTTTTAAAAGAAGGGCATCTAATGTTTCAAACAGCCTAAAAAATGTTTTATTTTATTTACTTTCAATTGAGACGATTTTCAATAATCCTTGGTGATTCTATTTATATATTCTCCTCTAAAAAATAAAAATATGCAAGTGAAATTGCAATCTAAACGATCTAAATACAAATTTAAATGGAAAATACTCGTTAAGTGCAATAAACGCACACATACAAACGCACAAATAGAGTCATAGAAAAAGAAAACCGTAAAGACGGGGATAATATTGGTGGTATAGCTGCACCTCCAACAGACGTTGCGCATTATTTCAATACTTTCTGCCGAAGAAGTTATAGCAAAATAGTTTGGTGTCTTAACCGGCTTGTAAAAAATTTAATTTTTAATGCCTAGACGCGAATTTTTAATCTTATTTGATACCGCGCGTAAAGTGTTGCTGCATTAATTTTAATTTTAAGAAATTATAAAAATTTAAGAAAAATAATATAGTTAAGAAAAAATAGACGACGTGAAGTGTAACGATTTGAAATGCCTTGTGAGGTTTCTATTTTTTTATATCTTAGGTGTACGTTTAGATGATTGAATAATACTCGAAACGCATACCTACAGTGATTTTGATTTGTAACGCTGTTATAGAGGTGTTTCTGGATTATTATTTGAATATCTTCAGGGTCACAACGTATTAGATTAAGATGCTTCCGGTAAGTTTGAGCTTTCTTGTTTTTCCAAGTATAAAATAGTTCTTTTTATTTTTTCCTAACAACTACTGGTTATTGATTACTTTCATTTTTGCAATTATTCTGTATTAAGCATTTTTTTATTTTCTTTATTTGAATTTAGTTTCACTTATACTTTAACAGAGTTGGTCAACTCAACTTCCTAGGTGACATTTAAAGTAGTGTATTTAATGTTTTTTTGTTTTTTTTTTTAAGTTCAAGGAAATGACGTTTTTATAAAATCTGTGAACGTTGTACCAAAGAAAAGACACAGTTTTATTTAATAATTTTATAATTGATAATTTTTTATAGATATTTGATGGTTTCACAATCTATTTCGAGTTTTGCTATTTTTTCCTTAAAATCACAGATTTATTAATATGATATACCGCAGTATTTAAATATTGTTTTGATCGATTTCACTGTCCACCATACTTGTAGTTAGTTGACGAATTTTACTTTTTTTTTTAATTATGAATTACTTACTTGGTAGTTTACTTAAAGTACTTTTGCTTATGGTTTATTATCTTAAAAGATGGAATTAATTTCTTATGCCCAAGTGGATCTATTTTCTGCTTTAATGGGAAACTTTTTCTTCTCTTTAAATTATATACTTGATATTGGTTTATAAATTTTGGCATTCACTTTCACTTGATGATGAAAATTATTAATGCTTTATGTAAGACAAATTAACATGTCAATAAAGCATCAGATTATGATCCTTGAAATAGGTGCATGACATCACAGATTGTATTATAGAAAATCAGCTCTATACTTAAGTTTTATTAATGTTCAATCGTAAATGTTTATGTTGTTGCTGACTTCTTCAGATCTATTTAAATCCAAGTTAAAAAAAACAGCAAGAACTCAAAATATGATATCTCTAAGGCTAACATTTAGCCAAGGTTTCTTTCTAACAGGTGGTAAACTGATAATAATTTTCTTATTCAAATAATTAGCTTTATTAATTGAAAAAGATATTCTCTTCGGCTTACTACCAAAGTCTTTGTTATGGGCGACTTCCTAGTATATAACACGTTCAATTCAGACTACTTGCCTTGCAAAAATTATTTAAAATGGCATATGTAAGGATAAGAGAGTCGTGTAAAAATTTTCAATCTTACGTTGTTTTGTATTGATCAGGGATGATTTTTAATAATTTTCATTGTATATGTTAACTGTGTACATTATATGCTTTCTTGACATTTTTTTTACTAAATTATTAAACTTAAATTTATACTTAAGTGTGTCGAAACTTTTTAAATTTATTTAACAAATCTTTACGTATAAAAAATAACTTCAGCAACAAATTCAAAAAAAGGCGCTTCAATAGGCCACAAGTAAAAATGAGTTGGGCGACAGATTTCTTATCCTGATCCAGAGTTTTATTCGGTTTTAAAAAATATTTTAATCATTTGAATATTTTGATATCAATTTTGAAGTTCAGGCAATAAAAACTCAATCATTGATTAGTCAAAATATTTAACATTATAAGGCTGAATAATTAAAATATTCCCAGTTCTTTTTTTGAGCTTACTATAATGGAAAATTTTAATGAGTTTTATGTTGTGCTCAGCACTTCAAAAAGGCATTGAAATGGATGTATCTGCAAAAACATAATTATTTAAAAATTGTTGTCTTTAGTAAAGCCTTGTGACTTTTGTTATAGCCTTTTATACAGCATTTCATCGGATGAAGTTAAGGAATTATTTAAATGATGGCGTAGCTCTATTGTAAGTTTCTAGTTATATACAATTCTAAGAATGTTAAAGTCCTTAGACATAGTACTCAATTTTTACTATAATTTGCTTCATTTCATATTATCTTAAGTTTTCTACCATTTTTCCTGAAGTAGAATTTTTATTTATTTTTTTCCTCATACTATATTAGTGAATTATATTCGAATTAAAAACAATTCCTTTACATCTGCTATAAATTTGATCATGATCTTTATTCTACCTATAAAAAATAAACTGCAATTGTGTTTGCATCAATTTGTCATATGCAGTTGCATATTTGGCAAGGTATATTTCAAAGCAAATTAATATTAAATATAAAAACAAAAACATTTGGCTATAGTGCTAAATGAATAAGATTAGTGAAACTGCAAAAAAAAAACAAGTATCAAATATTTAGAATTACCAGCGTGCAAAGATCTTAAGATGTTAATGAGGAGAAAAAGAAAGCAAAAACTTAACTGTATGAAAACATCGAGAAAGCCATTCAAGTAAAAGTGATGGTAAAAAAGTTATTTAAGGAAGATCATGTTACATAATAAATAATATAAGCCAGTTTCAAAAATGTATTTATTTTAAATATTTATTTTGAAAGCAATAACATTAGAAGCTCTGTTTAATAATTTTTACATAGCAAGGTATTTTAAGACCGTCAATTTTTGTTGTTGAAGTCGAGTAATTTGCATGGTCCTATTTGAAAAGAACTCAGCAATCAATCAATAAATTATAAATTCTTTGTAAATTGTAACATAATATTCAAGACAGTAGGAATAGTAGGAAAAAATTAATAGTTAAAGATATTAAAACTATGAATGTTACTGGCTTTAAATTTTTAGAATTTTATTTATAGGGTAAAATTTGAGTTCAAGGACTAATAAAACAAAAAAATATAGAAAAAGGAGCTTGAAAACTCAGCAAATGTTAAAGGCTTTTTAAGGAATATTAAAATCTATATACTAAAGATATTCCCATTAATAATAAGTTATCAAAAAAAGAGAAATAATATTGAATATTATGTAAGACTAAGGAAAAGGCCAAAGAAAAATGGATTTAAAAGCATCAATAAATTCCATTTCAATCATAGGGATTTATATATTTTTTTAAACTACTTACATTAAGTGAAAGTAAATCATTTTTTGTTGAAATAAAATTTATTACTTTAAAAACATATTTAGAGATAAGTGTTCAGCTTTTTTAAAAAAATATAATCAATTATTAAAGTTTATAAGACTGCTTAAATTAGACTTTGATAAATTTAAAGATTACCCTTAAAGAATGTATACTCGTTTATCGTGATAATTATTCTATTTTTTGGACATTCGCTTTGCTTAACATTACTTTGAAAGGTTCATACCTAAAACATAGATTCCTGTCCTATATTTATCTTTTATAAAAATACTAAAAAATTGTTGCATACTATAACTCACGTATAATATTCTCGGTTCTTCATCTTAGTTTTTTGTTTGGAGCACAATTTAGCTAAAACTCTTCCATTTTTAAACTAAAAGCTTTTAATGCATTTCGATACAAAATAATTGGATAAAAACTTTTAAGTTACCAACAACTGTATAAATATATTACTAGTTTTTTTGCGGTATTGTTATTATTTGTTCAATAACTATTAAACATTATTGGAAGAGCATTCAAGCTTACTATTTCCAAATCTTTTTGTTGTTTTATATTTCAATCTACTTTTTTTCCAACAAAAAAATTAAAACATGAGCACCGTTTTCATTCAGTTATTTAATTTAATATTATACATAAAAGTCATTTTCCTATTGCACTTGTGCATAGTGTATAAACCCTGTCAAAATAATTAATTTAGAAAATAATTAATTTAGAAAATAACAAAAATTGGTATTTTCACAAATAATGAATACTAAAACTCATCAAAACCACTAAACTGCTAAAAAGTAAAATAGGCTAAATCATAAAAATGAGTTTCCTTTGATTCCATTGTGGAAATAAAATAAATTACTAACGTCAGATGAATTTTATAGCCTGTTTCGTCAATTAAAACTTCATAAAAAATGTTATTTTTGTATTTCTTAACTATGAAATCAATGAAATGATAGAATGAAATGATTATTTTTTAACTTTTTGGCCTCAAAATTAAGTATACTTAATCTAAGGAATCATTTTATTGTACAAAAAGGAACTAGAAACAAAGTCTTCAGAGATACAAAAACTTCGATTTCCAATTTAAGGAGTAGGAGTAAGGAAAACTGGTTTTTATTTATTTGAAGCCAGTTGAAGTGCGTTTCCTGTTTTTCGAGAGGGACCATTGATTTTCTAGGTTATTTTTTTATTTTTAGTTGCGGTTTTTTTGATGTCAGTATTGTGGACAAGAATTAAATTTAGGAAAAACACTTTTTAGCTGTCCTTAAAAAAAAACAAAATGATCACTGAGACTACATCAAGGCAGTAAAAAATAGCTTTAAGGTACTCATTCATTGTAGCAAACATAGCCGAACAGATTTAGCGTCCCTTAAGATTGCTTGCATTGCAATTGTCTTTGTTTGTATGAATATGTCAAAAATTAAACTTTTCAACTGACACTTAAAATTTCGATTTAAGCCCTCTGTAATGAATAAAAAAATTGTCCTTAAAATCCTAAAAAGCCCCTAAAATCAACCCCTTCCCCTCCCTAAAATCTAAAAAAAAGGATCACATATTATTTTGAATTTTTACAGTCAAAAGATTTTCAAATTACAGCCATGTTTGATAAATATTAATTATTTCTTTTATTAAAAATTCAATTTCCTTGAAATTATAAAATAAATTTTCAAATTAGATGAAATAAATTGGAAAATTTCCTTCGAGTTAATTTGCTGTGCAATTACTAATTTAAATTAATATTATCCGCTTATGATGTATTATTATCAGTTTAGTCGTTGAATCGAGAAACTTTTAAAAAAATTAAGTTGGGAGTTTTGTATTTGTGAAACAAGAAAATGGGATAAAAGAAACATAAGCTTAGCTTAGAAACAGTGAATGAAAAGATAGTTTTTTGTACTTTTTGAGCAAAAAAAAATATTGCATGTTGTTCTCCTTTGCTTTTTATTACTGACTGGCGGGCGGTATATATGTCACATCTAAGCTTTTATTCTTCTTTTTTTTCATGTATCAATTTTAAATGTTATCGCACTGACCATGAGAAATAAAGCTTTCCTGATATTTCACCAATTGTTAACCTTGGATAATTTTAGAGCAATGACTTTAAAATGTCGCGTCGTTTTTTTATTTTCTAAGTTATTGGGATGTTTGTGGTTCCTGCCGTCAAAATTAGGTTTTTTAAAACTACGTTGATATTGGCTTACCAGATAAATACTGCTCTAATTCAAATTTAATATTTGAAACAATTTCTTCAATGGCATTCGTTTTAAGGATTTAAAGAAAAAAAATCTCAGTTATTAAAAATAATCCAACTGTTATCCCCAATATGAAATTGTAAGATTTGTAGAAAGAGAATTATCATTTAATTTTTTATTTCAACTAAAATCTTGTGGAAAAGAGAACATAGATCTAACGCTTCTTATGCTTAAATTAAATTAAAAAAATATAAATTTACTTGTGATTTTTCCAATCACAAGATAAGCTCAAATTTAGTTTCAAATGTTAAATATTAACTTTTTTGGGTTTCACATAAATTAAAAAATTACCTGGAAATAACAATATTTCAATTTAAGTAGCCTAAACTTGATTCTTGTAGATAAAATCTTAAAAACTTCAACAAATGAAATAATAAAATAAACTAGCAGCTAATTTTTTTGTGCTTTAGATATGTAAATCGAAGGTCACAAAAAATTTGTTAATTTTTTAAGTCTTAATAAGCATAAAATTGTTATCTTTGAACATTACTAATAAGATTTATATTTATAGCAACTTTTACTGTGTAAACACGTGTAAGGTGATAAAAAAGATATTTTCGTTGATTTATTTCTAGTACTCCTTTTTTATAATTGATTAAATCATCTTTGAGCTAAGACCACTAGTTCAAATACGCAAAGATATGTCAGTAATTGAAATGATTTACACTAAAGCAAATTTTTTCTAAAAATTTAATTATTCAAATATAAATCAAATGATTTCAAAATATAGTTTTGTGTGCTTAAGTTAAAATATGTTAAAATACGAAAATTTATTTATTCAATTGGAAAAAAAAATAAAAAAACTCTTTTTTCGTAGGTGAATTTAAAAAAATAAATGAAATCAATTGATTACTTCATGAATTCGGAACAAAAAATTACTTGAAAGCCAGCTTAATAATTTAAATTTTACCGACAGTTAAATCTTAAAAAACTGAGGAATACATTGCATTTTAATTGATATAATTTAGTACTTTAAAAAGTCTTACCATGATTCAAGAAATACTTCGTTAAAATGAGGGTTAAAATGTTTTAAGTGCCAATATAAAATTCTTCATATTTTCAGCAGCTTATCAAGACAAAAAGTGTAACTCATATAAAAAAAATCAGGTAACAGCGGTTTAAGTACATACTCGTATGTATATCTTCTATCCTAGATAAATTGAACTTGTAAAGAAAGCATTAGCTCTGTCTTACTATATTGGAACCCAGGCACTTAGGTTAAAACTGCGGTTCTTATGGAAGTGATTTCATGCGACCAGTAGTTTTTTACGTTTGTATAGAATTTATCAATACTGTATATTGAGTCGATAAGTCACATAAGTATAGCTTAAGAAAACTAACTACAAATAGATTTTAAATTAAGTTTTTCAGAATATCCAACGCTGAAGTTGATTTAGAATTTGAACACGGCCATATCCCCGGATTGAACATATCCATAAATAATAATTTTTGTAATATTTTATAGTTTTTAAGCGAAAATAGAATTTATTCGTTGTGCTAAAGACTTTTAAAGTGATCTCCATTATAGCTGAAGACAACATTTAAGATTTACGGTTCATAAAGCAGAGTTAAGCATATATACGTGCTGTTTAATAAATTTTTAGTCGTATCCTCTCTATCAACTATCTTTTAATATATAAAAAGTAAAGCTAAAACTTTCTTTTTTAAAGATTTTACTATCCAAAGTAAAAGAAATCAGATTGTCTTTTACTTTAATTATACGATTCTGAGCATAAACATAATTTTCTTTATAATAGTTTAACTGAAAATATTACCAACATTATTAAAACTATTTATTACAAGCAATTTAATTGTTTTATTGTTGTAGGTATATTAATTGATGCATATAGTATTTGTTTTAGCAAAAGAAAAGAAATGGATCTGAAATCTTTGTCATTTAGTAGCATATAAAGCTTGTTCAGTATTACGTAAGTGAGGAATGTTGTCGCATATTTTTCAACTAATATGGATATTATGTGACAAGTGAAAATTTTATAACTGACATCAAACCAGAAATCAGAAGATAGAAAAAACTTAAAACTGATAACAGATATTGCTAAATTTATAATAATAATAAGATTGGAAATAAATTTTAACAAAGCAAAAAATTTACTACATTTTGTGAGAAATGATCGCATGTTTAACAAATGAAGTGGATTAAATATAAATAGATTTTATACACATAAAATCAAGTACCTATAAATTATTAAAAGCAAGATGAATTTACGGCATGACTAAAGATTTAATTTTTTTTTAATTTTGTGAGAAAATGAAGCTTAAATTAATTACGAAAAATACTTTTGAAGAGCAACAAAAATACCCTTCATTAGTACACTTTTACTCCTTCCTTAAACCAAAATAATATTTGATATGTATATCAGGCCCAACTTTCGACTCATGCTGTTTTCCTATAAAAACTTTAAAAGCTTAAACGACATGGATCATATTTCATTATTAAATAGATGGTTGCGTAAAATTGAATTGATTTAATAAAATTAGTTATCAGTTATATATTGATTTAATAAAATTTGGGTGTTATAAGTATGTACCGCGATATTGTATTACGCAAAAAAACACGATAATTCTGCATTTTCAAAAGCGAATGTAGAAATAGTGTGGGTCCAGTTAATGAAATAACTGATATCGTTTTTTGGGAAAGATTTTTCATAAATAAAAAAATTAATCGGAATGTTATGGCACGGCCAGTAATGCTACAAACAAAAAATAATAAAATATTAGCTGATTTCAGAGAAAAAGCTTAAGGCTAAAAAAGTGTGTTTTAAGACCTTTTTGTTTTTTATTTGACTAATTATTGTTCCATCAAGCTTGTTTAAAAATTCGAACCAGGTGTCTTAAAAAATTATTAGGGTTTTTAAACCTGAAACACTTTTATAGTTTTTGCATTAAAAAAACTTTTAGGAAACATTTTAGTTTTTTAAGTAGAAGCTAAGTTTTATCTATTGAAAATTGCTCTAAAAAAAGTCATAACTTTTTGATTTCATGCATTACGAATACACTGAATTTTTTATTTGAAAAATTTTTTATCGAGTAGTCATTTTATAGTATATTCAGACAGGGAGGGCTCAGAGCGACTCTGTGAGCTTTGTATAAAAAGGTAGTCGAGGAAAGATTATGAGTCCTTAACTTCCGTAACGTTGATTCTGTGAGTTTCTCATGACAGTACTAAAGGAATTCCTAAATTTTGTAAACAATGAAACGTAACAAAAGTCATTTTGTCAGCTAAACAGATGGAACAGTCAAATGACTGTTCATTTAAGAATAAATTTAAACATCCAAACAGCTTTTAACCTAAACAGCTTTTCATTTAATATGTTTTTAATTAAAAATTAGTAATTTTTAAAATATAGGATAAAATCGCTCTTTGCGGAATGATACCTGACTCTAAAAAAAATTTTTTAAAAATGAAAGCTGTCTGTCCTAATTTTGATTCAATATTAATATAACACCGATAAAGGTTATAAATATCAGACTTCAACAAAGAATCTAAACAACCAAAATATTAAAATGAAAGTTCACATAATAATAATTGGTAAAACTTGAGCAATTGTATAATTAAAATTATTTAACATTGTTGAGGTGATTTATTTAAAAAGCGGAGGCTGAAGTTCAAACAAAACGTCAACATTTTTTCTATTATGGGCCTCAACATCTTAAGTTGCAATCAAATTATACGAAAGTACTAAGAAAACTTTTTCAATATTATAATAGACAAAGTTTAATGACGCTTGAATTGAACTATCTGAAGTTTGATTTGCTGGAAAATTTAATTATTTCAGTGAATAAAATTTCCTGTTTTGTTCTTTAAATCCACAAATGTTTAAATGACCCTGGTTAAAAAAAAAAAGCTACGCCCTTAGTAATTAGAGCTTCCAAGAAGGTATTGGAATTCATTTTCACTTCATATTGTTAGTTATCTGACTCAAATCTTTAACACCATTGACAATGGCTGTGTGAATTTTTTAGTGTCTTAAAAAGCCTTGACAATAAACAAAATTTGTTAAGACGAAAAATTAGGTGGCTATTAAAATATTATATTCGTCTCAAAATTAAAATTTTCAACCGGGATTATATCTTTGTAATGAATTATAAAATTTATAAGACTAAATTTATATAAAAGGAAGTTCCATTTTTATTACAATTAATAACCAATGACCTTCATGTGATTCAACGGTTTAATTATGATTTTGATGAGTACTTAAAATAAGTATTCACAAAAATAAGAAATACTTTACCACTGTTTATATTTTTTGTACTCAAGGCTTTCTATAGATTTTAATTGTACTTATCTACATTTGAATAGCTTATTACATCCGATTATTTTGGTAGTTTAATTTGGTGGCCTTCAGGAAAAGTGTAGGGTTTTGTAGGGCTACAAGCTAACACCTAAACAAACTAAAAAGAAAATCTGAGTTGGGTTTGCTAAATAATTTTTTTGTTTTACATTTTACAAGCATACAAGCATTGCTAAATATTTTTTTGGAAAAGAAATGTGAGAGATTGGATTAGCACTTATATGGTATAGTTTTAAACCAACTTCCATCCTTCGTATGACTCACAGAAGGTTTAAAAATTTCAAAACAACCATCTTTTGAATTGAAGTGGATACTTCTTATTGTGCAGAAAAGTAAAAATTCATAAGTTTCTATTTCAATTTGTAAAGTTATTGGTTTTTTGAGAAGTTTCTGTACTGCAGTTAAGCAAACTTAGGTATGAAATGTAAGGTTGAATACTTTATTAATCCTAAATATTAGCATTGTACTTAAATTCCAAACGCTTAATTGGAATTAAAAACCCATCCATTTTTTTAAATTAACTCAAATTACTTGAAATTAATTATTTCTCAAATTTTGGGGGCTGTCAAAGTAAAATGGAAAAAGAAAGCTATATGTAGTATATTTTAAGCTCATTATGTTTACTCAATAATTTTATAATCTATTATTTTTAAAATTGGTTGATTTTTATTTATTATGTTAAGTTCTTAATAAAAGATGATATAATAGTAGCATGTTAAACCTTCAAAATGCTATAGATATGATGTAGTTTATTATATATTAGCAACTGACCTAGCAAACGTTGTTTTGCTAAACTTACTATCAGTGTGTGAGTGGTATATATATGGGTGAAAGAGGCATGAAGTGCTGGGAACGATGATGGAATATAAAAAATATAGTCCAAGTTCATACTTGAAGGCATCTGGCAAGGCGTTTTTGCTGTCTTTTCGCACTTTTTTCACTGTTTTTTTCATTGTCTGGCTGAACTTTTGGCCCACGGGAAGTCAAATAATTTATATTTAAACTAACTTAAGAACAAGTTCTAAGATTGGTTATAAAAAATAAATATAATTATTAAAATTTACTTGAAATTAATCTTGTTATGAGCTTCTCTTTTTTAGTAGTTCCTTTTTCTTCTTAGTCTAAAAATTCTTTCTTTTTTATTTCTTCAAAATTAATTCAACTGTTAAATTATATTACAAGCAAATTCATTCAAGTATAATATCAATGCTTTAGCGAAATTCTTGTTAATATTTTAAAGATATATATATAGATGTCAAAATTTTAAAACCTTCATTTTAGATTTGAAAATAGAGTGTAAAATATTTTTTGTTATCCAATCTTTAGCTAACACAAACAAACTGGATGGTTTGCCCACTCGAGAGCTTGCCACGTATAACTGTCCGTGTGAAAAACACGGCTCAAATCTAAGCCAAAACAGACATCGTTTTGCCTTGAGACTTATTGATAGTCATCGCAAATGTATATTTTATTGGAAATTGAAGACGAAAAAATTTGAATTGGCACATCTGTGGGTATAATAGGGATCCGTGGAAGTAATACATTTTCACCTCAAAATATGCCATTTAAAGTGATGGCTTCGAAAACGTTTTATATTAACTTTTTAATAAATAATCGCATGCCGTTGCCCAGCCGTGGTGGGTTGAAATTACCAAGCAAAATAACCGGACATCCAACCTTCGGTGCATAATTATGCGGCGGCATGCCTAGTAGATCTAATGAGTTTAAAAACTCTGCTGGATAATTCACAGCTTTGGTGGCATCGCAAGCTGTATTAATAGATTTGTATGATACCAAGTCCCCTGGCAATAAATGTTGTATTTTGGGATTTAATTCGTCTTTGCGTCTTTTTGGCATTATTCACTGCTCAGAACACACATAAATAGAACAAATTGAATTATTTTATGATGAAAAAATATATAGTAATAATGTATGTATTGAAATGAAACTTCTTTATCGACGTGTGAGAGAAATTTTATAACAATGTAAAAGTAATCGTCACTTTTTTCAGTTACGCACCATTTTCTTTACCAATATTCAGTAGTGACGACAAAAATAATATTTTGTTAATAAAGCGACTGAATAAAAAGACTTATTCTAATTAAAATTTTCATAAAGAAATTTCACTTCTACCATCTATATTATATTTAGTGTTATTCAGTGTATATCGTGTACATTTTTTTTATTATTTCACCTACCTTTCACAATATCTCTCTTTTGAAATGATTTCACAAAATTTTACACACACTGACAATCAGAATAATTGATGCGTGTAACAAAAAAAAAATCATTAGTATGAGCTCGTGTTACATGCTGAGTACTTTCGAGGTTATATGAAATCAATGAATTAACTGAACGTGAGAACTACACTCAAAATTCATGACTTTATATATAGGAATAAATAATTACAGCCCTGCAAATTAATGATAAATTTATTTCAAAATAACACTGAAATAGTAAAATGATAATTGCAAACGTCACTATTACGATTGATGCACAAACAATAATAATAATGGCTGAAAAATGTAGGGATTGAGAAACGGCTGATTGTGTGAGAGAGATCTCATCCCTACTCCGTGTTGTTTACTGGGTCAGAAGTGACACCAGTGACATCAGTTATCGACCTGGGTTGAACATTATTGAATTACTAATATCGCTATTAAAAAATAGGGGCTAATGGTAGAAGGGTGAAAATTTAGAGTTGAATGTATTTTTTAATGCCACATCATAAAAAAATAAAAAATAAAAATTTGTCCAAAAAATAACAAAAAAAATTTTGGGGTGGACCACCCTTATCACTTAGGGGTGCACAAAAAAGACAAAAACCTATTCTCAGACCTATTGAATATACATATAAAATTTCACCAAAATCGGTTTGGCCGTTTCGGAGGAGTATGTTAACTAGATCTGTAACACAAAATCCAATATATATTTCGCTATTAATGATGGGTTGATGGTAGAAGGGTGAAAATTTAGGGTTGTATGTATTTTTTAATGCTACATCATATAAAATTAAAATAAAAAAATTTTGTCAAAAAATTAAAGGATGGGGGTAAAAATTTGAGGTGGACCACCCTTATCACTTAGGGGTGTAAAAAACAGACAAAAACCTTCCCGAGGATATCCCCAATAATTTCCCAAATTTTCACGGCGATTTGATGTATAGTTTTTGAATCTATCGAGTACAGACAGACAGACAGACACACATTCAATTTTATATATGTATATAGATTAGACAAAGTAAAACCATAAAGTTTAAAAGAATCAATTTTTTAAATAAACCATCGGAAAGAATAACATAACTCGTGCTTAAAATATTAAGCTGTCTTGGAAGGCTTTAACCGTTCTTCTATTAAATGTGTAGGTCAAAGAATTTAACTCACTTTTTCAAGCTGATAAATTTGTCTAAGATTATCTCAATTGGCTAAATTTGTGGCAATTTGCCTTCATTTTTGTTTTTTGCATTTTGTTTGAACCTACTGTTTTTGAACTTGTATCTCAAACCCTACTTTACAGATTTTGCATACATTTTTCATAATTTTTTAACATAATTAGCTTTGTTAAATATTCCATTTACTAATTAACAATTTTTATTGCTCATAAATCAAAGAAAATTTTATTATATCTTTTCAATATTCTGCATTTCGAAGAAAAGCAAAAAGAATCGTTTCTACATTAAACTAATTTTAAGCAAATAAAAAGAAAGAAATTACTGTCAAAGTTCTTTGATGGAAGTTAAGCAAATTTTGCTTATATATTCACTCAATATGAGACTTTTAACTGATCAAATAAATTTGATCAAAGTATAGTGTATGAATTGCACACTTATATTTATATTTATACTAAGAAAATGATTATTTTTAACTGAATAAAAATGACAAATATTCAATTTTCAATTGCTATGTAAAAATAAAAGAAAATTAAATGAGTTGTAAAATATACAATCAAAAACAAAGGTCTTGTTTTTGTTGGGAAATGTGGAAAATGTTGCGAAATGTGGGAGGTGACAAAACAGTGTTAATTTTAACATATAAATATTATATATTGTTCGATTTATGTACGCACTTGCATGCTTAAAAAATTTATTAATGTTATTAAAATACCCCTGAAACAACTTAAAAATCAAAATAATAGAAAGCTCAAAAACTTATTTTAATATACAGGGTGTCCCAGAAATGATGGATAATCCGTTGAGGTAAAAAAGTAGACAAAATTTCATCGACAAAAAACACAAAAAGTAGGGGTCTAACTTTTTTCGTTTTCGAGTTACAGCCTTTTGAATTTTTCAGGCTTCGTTTTTACCCCCACGCACTCTATCAATTATAACTTTTGAATCTATGTAATAACGAGTAAAAAACAAATACTTTTTCATAGCTTACAATATTGTTTTATTATTAAAAAAACAAAAACTTAAAAATATTAACAAATGGTGGAGAAAAAAATTTATAAGTAGAACCGTTGGTAAAAAACCTGGGCATTTTTTGACGTTTTTTGCGTTTTTCTTAGAAAAACATCCTAATAATTTTTGTTTTTTATTTTATTTTCTTAAACTACAAATGTTTTGCAATGAAAAATTCTTAAATGTAATGGCCTAACTCTTTTCCATAGTGCAATAAAAATCGATCAAAGTGAACCTTTCCCGATAACTTAATAAGAATTTTTTTAATTTTTTCCCTAGAAAAAAGTCCAAAGGGGTTAGATCTGGAGATCTTTGTGGCCAAACTACAGGTCTACCTCCACCTATCCATTGATGAAAGGTTTTGTCAAGATACTGAAGAAATGAGGCCAAAATGAACCGGAAAACCGTGTAACCGGGGACTTATTGGAATCGTCACCTCTTCCAATAAATCTACAAAATTATTTTGAAGAAATTTTACAAAATTTAATGAATTTATAACCTGAGATAGTTCAAAAAAGCAATCAGGATGGATGAGGCTTCTTTTACATAAATGGGCTAGAGAAAACCCACATGATATTCGGCATGAGTGAGGGTTATGAGTGATAGAGTGCGTGGGGGTAAAAATGAAGCCTGAAAAATTCAAAAGGCTGTAACTAGAAAACGAAAAAAGTTAGACCCCCACTTTTTGTGTTTTTTGTCGATGAAATTTTGTCTACTTTCTTACCTCAACGGATTATCCATTATTTCTGGGACACCCTGTATATTCTATTACTATGATAATATGAAAACTGAAGCTATTCACATAATTGCTCAAAATATATCTAATTGTGACATATAAATTTGATGAGTATTCATCAAATTTTCTCAAAATGACAGGTATATTTGACTTGAACATCCCTTAACTCATCAAATGACCATGATCAAAGTGCTTTGACAGTTTGATTGGATTGGTCAAGGGTGCCCTTAAAAGCTTCGAAGTAGGAAATGCGAGTATAGCAGGAGTAGTTTTGCTATGTATGCATTGACTCGGGAATTATTTGCCTTTCCCTATGACATTTATATGTATACATTTCTAGAACACATGTCTACTTTATGGAGTAGTAATACACATGCAAACCAATGATGCATATGTGTGCGTAGCATTTTTGGATAGGGGAATATAATTAAGCATTTTAATTTAAAAGCTCTTTGAAATAATATTATATAGCAAAAATAAGTAAATCTGGGATAGATGTTGAAAGCTTCAAGTGACAAAATATTTTGGTTAGGACAAATTCAGGGTACCTAATTTATCCTAAGATTAAAGAAAGATTTTGTCAAGAAAAAATTATCAAGTTTTCAAGAAAGAAGTCAAGTGTCTGGAAGAAGTCAAGTGGTCAATTGAAAAAATAATCAAGTGATCAAAAAGAAAGTCTAGTGGTAAAATATTTTCGTTAGGATAAATTCAGGTTACCTAATTTATATTAATATTAAATATTTTGTCAAGGAAAAATAATCAATCAGGAAGAATGGACCAATTAGTTGCTTCACAAACGCAACTAGGAACAGAGATTCAGAGAATCTCTGCAATTTATTACGCAGATCGTGCTGCAAAGAAAAATAAAATATATTTAAAGGTAAAACTAAACAAAATTCAAGAACTTTGGAATAAGTTAGAAGAACAAGATGATAGAATCAGAGAAGATTTTGCAACAATGACTTCTCATGACTATTTTGTAAAGGATTATTATAATAGCATCAAGGAGGAATATTCAAAAATCTGTTCAAATATTCAGGGCATATTAGAACCAGAATGTATACAGCTGTCCTCAGATAGGACGGAAAATTTTGTAAGGATTGGGGATCAAGCTACCAGTCAGAGAGAACAAAATAGAGTATAAAATGGTATTCAAGAGGTACAAAGAAATAATGAATCCGAGTCAAACCTCTTAATTTAACAAAACCAATTGATAAGAAGCTTAGTTAATATACTAAATAAAACCAAAGGCTTGTATGAATCTCAGTCAAGGGAATTCTATGATATCAAAACTATTAATGTCAAAAGACGTTGGCAAGAAATTGCAGAGAATCATAAGCAGTTGGTTATAGAATACAAAGGACAACCCATGCAAGATTATGACTGGGAAACCTTTGATGAATTAGAAAGTTATATGGATGAAGTTATAAGCGAATTACAATAAAAAAGAAATGCTTTGGCAAATATATCAGATGTGACATTTACTAGAATGCAACTAGCATTTAAGCTACCTGAAATTCAAATACCAAAATTTGATGGAAATTATTTAAAGTGGCAACAGTTCCACAATCTTTTTTTACATATCGTACATCAGCAAAATATCGGTGATTGTCAGAAAAGGTTTTATTTAAAATCAAATCTGTGAGGTGAAGCAGAATTACTGATAAGGCATATTCCTATATCAAATGAAAATTACAACTCAGCTTGGGAGGTGTTGAATCGTCGATATAACAATAAGAAAGTCTCTATGAGCAATTTCTCAAAGCTCCGAGGGAATTGCAATTTTTACAAATGTTTTTAGAATTCTTAGAACTACGATTTCAAGCTTTAGAATCAGTGGAAATTTAAATGGAATTGGTGAAATGCGTTTGAAAGTAAAGGACAAGATTAATATAGAAATTCAGTCTGGTACATCAGGATATCAGACGACTCTGAAAGTTTATGTTCTGAAGGAGATAACATCAAGTCAACCTCAACAATTTATAAATATTAACCAATGGAATATACCACAGCATTTAAAATTAGCCGATCCTGAGTTTAACAAACCAAAAAGAATAGATTTATTAATTAGAGCAGAATTGTATGGAGAACTATTGCTGAATGGGCAATATAAAATTGGGAAAGAGCTTCCACTACTACAAAACACTACGTTTGGTTGGATTGTTTTGGGAAAGGCAACAGTTTCTACAGATAAATTCTGCGGTATGATGAATATTGAAGTAGAAACGCAATTAAAAAAATTTTGGGAACAAGAAGAATGTCCTCAAATAAGACGATTGAGTGCAATTGATCAACGGTGTGAGGAGTTTTTTGTTGCTACAACAATACGAACAAATTCTGGACAATTCAAAGTCATCCTGCCAATTTTTACCGAGCCAAGTCTTTTAGGAAACTCTTATAAGAGGGCTTCTAGTAGATTACTGAGTATGGAAAAAAGTTACTTAGTAAACATGAGTTAAAAGATCAATATCAAAGCTTTATGCAAGAATATATCAATTTGGGTCATATGGAAGAAATTTAAAAAAATTCCAAAATTACATTACTTTTTACCCCATCATTATGTTTTGAAGCCCGATAGCAGCACCACTAAATTGAGAATCGTGTTTGATGCGTCAGCCAAAACATCAACAAATTTATCATTAAAAGATTTAATGGTAAAAGGTCTGAAAGTTCAAGATGAATTATTTGATATTATTCTTCGCTTCAGAATGCATAAATATGTATTTACCGCTAATGTAACACAAATGTATAGACAAATTTTAGTGAATGAAGAGGACAGAAATTTGCAGCTCATAATGTGGCGATCAAACCCTAATAGTCCTGTACGGTATTATCAACTATGTACTGCAACTTATGGGACAAAGGCGGCTCCTTACTTAGCAACAAGATGCTTAAACCAACTAGCAAGTGATGAATTAACAAGGTTTCCCTTAGGGGCCAGGATCATCAAAGACTTTTATGTGGATGATGTATTAACTGGACATGACAGTCTAACTGAAATCATCAAAATAAAGGGTGAGCTAATGGCTATGTTGAAATCAGGAGGATTCCACTTACGAAAATGGTGTGCCAATAATGGGCAAATTTGAAAAGATACTCAGAACAAAGACCTTGAAGTTATATTGAACTTCGACAGTAATAGCGAAGGGCATATAAAGACATTAGGACTAGCATGGGAACCACAGCGCGATTGTTTTAAATTTATTAAAATAAATTCTCGCAGCAAAAGATGACAAAGCGCACAGTTTTGTCTGAGACCGCTCAATTATTTGATCCATTGGGGTTAGTCAATCCTGTAATAGTTAAGGCAAAGATTTTTATTCAACAACTTTGGAAAGATAAAATACAATGGGATGAAGAGCTTCCGGTGGAACTTAAAGAAAAATGGAGTCAATATAGAAAGAATCTTGAAGTGCTCAGTAATTTGAAAGTAGGCAGACATGTAACGATCAATGACAGTTCTGCAAATATTCAGTTACATGTGTTTGCTGATGCTAGCGAAAAGGCATATGGAGCAGTCGCATATTTAAGATCAAAAAGTGCTTTGGAAGGCTGTTGCGTAAAGCTACTCTGTGCAAAATCTCGGGTAGCCCCTATAAAAGTGGTGACTTTACCAAAGCTCGAGCTATGTGCAGCAACGTTAGTAATAGATTTAGTACAGCAAATTATGAAAAATATAAAAAAGAAAATAGAAAAAGTTATTTATTGGTCAGATTCAGAAATTGTACTCTCATGGATACAAAATGACCCGGCTTCATTAAAAACATATGTAGGTACAAGAGTGCAGAAAATAATTGAATATTCTTTATCATCGCAGTAGAGGTATATCAACACTAAAGATAATCCAGCAAATTTACTATCAAGAGGAGTAAACGCACAAGATCTAGTACTGTCAAGTCTATGGTTTTGCGGTCCAAGGTTTCTTCAAGAAGAAGAAATCTCATGGCCTGTTCAAAAAATTAATAAAAAAATTTTATCAGAAGAAGAGAAGAAAGTTAAAATTATAATTAATTGTGTTTCTAACAATGATAATGACCATTTTATATCAAGGATCAATCATAACAATTCATTTGAAAAGCTTCAGCGTATTGCAGAAAGAGTCATTTGTGGAGCCAGTTACTTTAAGAGGTTAAAAAAAAATTTAACAAGTTCAAAGGATAAAGGTCAAAAAGAAAACTGGTTGTTAGTCAAAGATTTGGAAGAAGGTTGAAAATAATTATATCATTTATTCAGCAAACAGCATTTAATGATGAATTAAAAGATTTAAAAAAATCAAATATGGTAAAACCGACAAGCAAGTTAAAGTCATTAAGCCCATTTTTAGATCAAAATGGATTAATAAGAGTAGGTGGATAATTGGAAGCAGCGGAAATCAGTTACGATGCAAAGCATCCATGGCTTCTTCCATGAGGTCATGTTTTATCGAAGCTGTTAATGCACCATTTACACAAGCAAAATTTCCATGCTGGCCCACAAGCTCTTCTAACAATAGCACGTCAACGGTTTTAGATAACACAAGGAAGAAATATAGCTAAGACGGTGGTCAATAATTGTGTTATATGTGTACGAGCCAGACCACAGATGATAAGCCAATTAATCAGCAATCTGCCGAAATCTAGAGTTCTTCCAGGGAGACCATTTTTAACATCTGGAGTTGATTTTTGTGGTCCCATTTGGACACATTTCAAGGTACGAGGAAAAAAACCAAAAAAACATATATAGCTGTATTCGTCTATTTTGTTACAAAAGTTATTCATCTGGAAGTTGTATCTGACCTGACATCTGATGCATTCATAGGAGCGCTTAAGCGATTTATGGGTCGTCGAGGATACTGTAAAGAGATTGTTTGCGATAATGCAACTAACTTTGTAGGTGCAGACAGCAAATTAAAAGAATTGAATGAAGTGTGGAAAAATAAGGAATCACAAGAAAAAACTGTAAATTCTTGCGCACGACATTGCACTCAATTCAATTTTATTCCACCGCAGTCACCCCACTTTGGTGGTTTGTGGGAGGCAGCTGTCAAATCTTTCAAAGCACTATTTTCCAAAACATTGGGATCCTCGGCATTAACGTTTGAAGAATTATGTACTGCTACAATTGAAATCGAAGCCATTTTGAATTCAAGACCGTTGACATCAATGTCAACAAATCCGAATGATCTCTCAGCTTTAACCCCGGGAACCATTGACAGCACTACCGAAACAAGAAATAAAGCATTTGACTACTTTAAGTAGGTGGAAGCTAGTTAGCTACATTAGGCAAGAATTCTGGAAAAGATGGTCGAGAGAATACTTGTGCGAACTTCAAAAAAGATATAAATGGACTAAAAAGCATGAAAATATTGAATTAAATACAATGGTGGTAATTAAAAATAGGGACACACCACCACTGAAATGGTCATTAGGTCGTATAATTAAAATATATCCAAGTACTGATGGAATAGTCCGTGTAGTTGAAGTTTTAACAGCAGATGGTGTATTTAAACGTGCAATCAATAATATTTGCCCACTACCAATAAAATTAGAAGAAAATAAAAAATGAGGAAGCACAATTGCCACAATGATAATAAAAAAGAAAAGAAAAAAAATAAAGTAAGATTGAAGTATGAAACTTCAAGGAGGCGGAGAATGTTAATACAATTAACATAATTTAAAAAATTTATAAATATGTTTTATTTAATTTAAGTAGTTTTGAAATATAATTTTTAAACATGTAAGCTTTGAAACTTAGTTGCCTTTGAAAGGCAGCTATATAAAGCAAGAAAATTACAAAAATAAAGTGAGTTATTGTTTTGTGACTTTGAATAAAGTTGTTTTATTTAAATCATCACAATTAACAATTCAGAATTTAGGTTACCTAATTCTGCAATTGTAAAAACAGTAGCGCTTAATAAAGTTTGAAGCAAGGTTGAATTTAGGTTACCTAATTCCTCCTTGCTGGTGAACAGAGCCCCTGTAAATCAGTAAAACCTCTAAACTTACTTCTCTTTGCCTTACTTTGGAGGTATTTTGTTCGCATAGCGAGTATACTCCAGTCCAAGAAAGCTCTCCTAATTTCCTACTGGGTTGTGTCTCATAAGCTGACAGAACTCTCTCCTAACTATTGTTGTTTTTTTTTTGTACCCTTTAGAAATATTTATTGAAGGATTCATGAAATATTATTAATTATGTAAAAATATTAAAGTTATTGCAGTCCAGCTTACTAGCTTTCATCAAAATTGTTGTCCTTGTATTTGATAACTGCGTTTGTATACTAGATGTACATATATACATATATCTTTAGGATGTAAAAGATTGTTCAATTTTTTCTCCAAATTAAAATACAAAAAAGAAATAAAATGATCTATTATAATACCAAAAGTTATAAATGTTATCACATTTCATTTTAAATAGCAGTAGTTTCTTCATAGAAAAATCACAAACAATGCAATCTATTAGATTTTGGGAAATGTTCTTCTCCGCAATGAAACTAATTGTAAGATAACTTTGAAATATGACTGAGGATGATGGTGTTTGGTCCAGTTGTTAATGTAGTGATGAGTTTGAAGAGAAACAATAGATTAAAGTTCTCGAGTGTATTTATGCATTAATTTCCAATTTTAAATTCTTCAACAATTAATAATTAGATATAATAACATATTATACATATAGATAATATCTAGATAACGTCAAAAAAAAAAGAAATTTTTAAAGAAACCAATAAAAATAATTTTTAAATATCTATAACCAAACAAATTAGTAAAGTTGCTCTTAAGAGAAAATTATCGAAATATTCAATTTCCGCACTCAATAGCTAAAAATAGAATTTAATGTTATTAACTTAAAACTATTATAAAACATTGAATATTTTAACAATATATTAAAGTTTTCATAACTTTTTTTTATACGGTTTTCATTACACAACAGCTCAAATATATATGTATGTTTGATTAATTGAAAGCTTTCCATTATTTCACTAAACGAGTGGAACAAGTAAAATATTGTGCAAACAAACAGTGGCACTCACTATTTAAAAATTTGTTGACCTATGTATTACTTCAAATTTCATCTCTAGTCGTAAGGTTATAGAAAGTTTTATTTACATCTAGTTTTATTTGTTTTTATTAATTGTTTACATTAATATTGAAAAGCTTCAAGCTCTAGTTTCCTATTATATTTTAAAATTGAAAATAGGACTTTTAATAGAGTCAAGTATTTAAAGTGTTAATAAGCTAGTATGCCATTCGAGCAATAAACGTTTTAATGCTGTAAACTTACTTTCATTTGTATCCAAAATCTAAGCGAATGTTCTTCTATCTGGGTGAAAGAAACGGAGAAGCAAATCCAATTATTTAATTTTGTGTTTCGATAAAACCTATGGAAAGCTATAGAATATTAAACCGAAAACCCAAAATATTGATATAGTGGTCCTTATATCATTTGTTATGGAATCAACAGGGCTGAAGCTCATATAAAGCTGTACCCATTGCAGGGTTTATAAATTCTTCTGTTTTTGCTTAAATTATAACTTCTTGTTGATAAATTCATTACTACTTTAAAGTGTTGGTGAAAAAAACTTAGATTTAAGAAGTAATCCACAAAAAAAATTGTTATAAAAATTCTTGGAAAAATCAATTAAGTTAATCATAACTCCTAGTCATTCCGTATAAATATCAAATATTTGATTCTTTTTTTTTAAATTAGTTTAGAGAAAAGCGTGAAATCAATTTGTAAAACTAAATAAATGAGTATTAGAAATAAAGTTCAAAACTATTTTGTCAAAATGACATTTAATTAGTACAAGGAGTAAAAATTAAAACATTGACAAATATTTATTTATAACTAAACAGATTATGAGATATACATTATATTATCTGATTAGCAAAAATTAAAATAGCTTAAAAAACCAAAAAGTCGATGACTTTCACTTATAATTATGTGTATTACAGTTAAACCGTGGTAGTATTTGCAAAAGTTAATAAACGCTACTCTCAATTCAATTAAAAGCGAGAAAAAATTAAATTCTATTAAAATTTTCAGCATATATTTATCATTTCATTAAATTAACTCCATTTATTAACTTCATTAGTTTTAATAATTTTCCTGTAACAATCCAATTATAAAATTACCTCAAATGACCCTGATCGATTTACCTTCAACATTTAATTTTTATGCCTAGTCTACCTTGGCAGAAAGCTCAAAATTACACACATAGTGGTCTTCTTATACTTTGAGGATGAATCTATGGTTAGCGAAAGTATGGAAGATGTCATTTTTCTTCTACGACTTTCTCTTTCAATTTAAAACGTCACTTGCCAAGGTAAGCTTAATAAACGTTATTGAAAGTGAGTTTCTGGACTAGAAGATTGTCGTTAAACAACTATGCTAATTATTTATATGTTTGTTTTTAAAACTGATATTTTGTTGTTGCAATTTTTTGCTATAATGTCATTGTTGTTGTTAACAAGCTTGCAAAGAATGTAAACTTACCTGTTTGTTCGAATACAATATTTCTTTTGTTGGACAGTCTACAGTTTAAGTGGGTAAAATACATAAAATTACGCAAATAAGAAATATAGATGCAATTGAAAGAATTTTATATGGACAAGATTCGATTTGGTATAACCTGATTAAAATTATCGTCTTTGGTTATTGGACGTTATCTAAGCATGTACTTTTGTTTCTTCTCACATTAAGTCTTGCACCAGTTTTTTTATGTAGCAATACAGTACTATATATTGTTATTTAAACCGTGATGAATTACCTTTTTTGATTAATTCAATTACTATAAATTTGTAAGTTCAATTTTGCATGGTTGTATCAAAAATTTCTTAAGTTTTGTTAACGCATAGCCAATCATGTGTGATAACCTGGTGAAGCTATTGATTCTTCTGATAAATTTTTTAAATTCTAGAAAGTAATGGATATTTCCTATATTTTTGCATTCTGTTTTTGGAAACCGTGTAAATATTTTGGCCAAGAATTATGTAATGGTGTCTTGTTAGTCTTAAAAGTAAGTCAATCATAATACAGAAACTGTAGAATGTATAAAATTTTAAAACTATTCAGAAATTTAATTTTTTTTTTAAAACGCAAATAAAATTTATATTTAGCTTGTTTTATTTTAAAAAGATATAAAAAAAACTTCAATTACATTTGAGTAATTTGTTTTTTCATACTAAAAATTATAATACATAATAAGCATTCTGGCTTGTTAATTATTTATTGTTAAGGAAGTAAAGCTTTTCCAACAAGATTTTACGGTTTTTGCTTTAGATTCATTATGTAATATTATTTTGTTGTCTTGAAAATTAGAAAATTAGGCAAAACAGGAAAATTATTAGTAGGATAAATGAGACTAAAATGAGAGCTTTCTGTAAAAAGCAACAAGTAAAATGCCTTCTCGTTGAATTTTTAGATATTGCTAAAACATTCAATGCCGTTTAGTTCGTTAACTTCACTAATATTCTGAAACAGACGAATATCTTTTAAAATAACAACTATTTTTTTTTGCTGCTATTCTCAAAACTATGAAAGTGATATGAAATACTTTTCAATGTTGTCTAATAACAGTTCTGATTTTGATGGTTGCTTCATTTGTTTAAGATTTTACGTGGTGGTACAAGTCTTACTACGTGAAAGATCACTGCAAGATGTTTTAAGTAACGTCCGACTGAGAACTCGGTCTCGGCCGAAATCCAGGCCGAAATCTCGGTTCTTGATCTCGGCCATAGCCGAGATTGCACACGTGCCAGTCTATCAGTAAGCTATTATAAGCCAACAAAGTTTTATCAGCTCCACTGACTAGCGTTGCGAGCGAGCAACTTTTTGGTAGAGCTATATGATGAAAGGCAGCACAACTTAAAAGGCGAAAATGCAGAAAAATTACTGTTTTTGTGTCATAATATTAGCTTATTTAATCTTGAGTATTAAAAATGTCCATATACTCATACACAGAAAATATAACAATTTATTGCATTTTTAACTCTTAACGATCTTACCCATTTTAGGTGCTATGTTTTTAGTCTCGTTTTCGGTTTCGGTTTTGGTCTCGGCCGAGAATAAAGCATCATTCTCGGTCTGACCTTAGTTTTAAGGAAATCTTTGATTTCAATGCAATATCCATATATGTATATGACACATTATGTTGACATTCCCAAAAACTCTTGATGACTGTATACCAACTAATTTTAAAATACACTCAAAATAGATAGAACCTCAGTTATTTTCTGGCTATTCTTAGATTAGTATATCACGGGTAGGAAAAATGATGTAAGACAATTTCAGTTAGTTTCTTGCTATTCAAAGTAGAAATTTCATCAAGAAAATTCATTTCATTGCCTTTGTTTTGTAGATTTAATTTGTTAGTTATTGCTTTGATTTGAGTGCAAGAAATTTTTTGTAGAGTAAAATTAGATTATTTTACACACTTAAAAGTAACATTTTTTTCCGTGAAATTATTTTGCTTGCTTCTCAAAAGGGATGGTAAAATTTTTCTAGAAATAATTTTAAATCATAAAAATGAAACTTCAAAGTGAGACTAACTTTATAATAAAACCTTTAAATGTTGCACCGTCACTTTTGCTCTTTGTAATAAATACTATGCGACTTGACGAGCTTATTTATAGATTGCTTGAATAAAATTGATTCCTGTGTTTTATTATCTGGTTTAAATACATATATACACACACACATTTCATCATGTAAGTTTAACCCACTTACTTGGAAGAATTATATAACATAGATTTTAATGAAACAAATTTAGAAAAATTTTAAGGATTTGTTGTACATTATTAAACTTTTCGCTTTCGGTGCAGGAACCTTAACAATTTTAATGTTTATTTTTAAATGACTAAAGAAAGTTTTGAATAAGTATATAAAAATAGTGCCAAATTTATAATTCAAAGCCACATTAATGTGAAGGTGTGAAAAAATATAGAGTGTGAATGTATTTATAAATTTTACCATGCCAAATGGATTAATTTTTATATGTTTTGGTACTAAAGTATATTTTTTAACTTTGTTTAAAAGGTTTCACACTTGAAACCACTGCGCTTTGTAGACCGGATTCAATTTTTCATCATTTAAATATTTTTTATGATTTCAAGCTTAATCTGTTTTTTTTTGTGCATATTTTTCAACACATTATAATATCTTTTTATCTGAAACGAGCGGAAAAAGTTTTTTTTTTACCTAAAATACTATTTGAGCTATATTTTTAATATACTAACAACTATGGGAATTTTTTAAAGATTTATCGAAAATTGTAAGCCAAGCTTTTTAAAAAGAATTAAAGTTGTTGTATATTTATTCAAAATTCAAATACAAAAATGTAAACAAAAACCATATTCAAGAATTACACTAATTTACGTTATTTCGGGTAGTAAAAGTTTTGGAAAAGAGTTTTGCTAACCACTTACAGGCATTAAGAGGAACAAAAGAAAAAAGACTAACATTACATTAAGTAAAGTTAAAGCAAAGATCATAAAATACTCGCTACCGGTAATAAAACTTAAAAATCTACTCATTTTGAGTTTTCAAGTAACAAGTAAATAATCGATTTCACTTTTATATTTACCACATTTTATATCGTTTAAAACTGTTATTCTCTTCTTTGAAGATTCATTTCAAGGTAGTTATTGAGTTTTCATGGAATAAGCGAAAGTACTAATAGAAATCCGATGCACAGTAAATTGAAATTAATTATTTTTGAGTTGATCAAGCTAATAGCATGTAGTTTCTTACAATTAGTTAATATACGCATCACCTTAATCAAGTAATGATCTTTCATATTGTTAAAAATTTAACTTTAGGAAAAGGAGATGAGTAAAATAGTTATCTAATAAGATCATTTATCTTTTTTATTTTTTAGTAGAAACTCTCTGGCAATTTTTTCGAAAAATAAAAATCAACAGCTACTTTTAAGACTACGAAGAGTGTGTACACTATTTTTTCCTCTACTCCATTAGGAATAATTAAGTAAATCATCAAATAATCAAAAATTGATTTAAATATTGGGGCTCCTGGTTTGTTTATACTATATTATCTAGGAAAACTAGGTGCAAAATTTTTATCTATAGTTTTAAAAAGGAAATGTTAGAAAAGATATAAGAAAACCATCAACATCAAATTACTTTCTCATAACATTAAAGTAAAACCTTAGAAAGATTCTAACCTTAAAAATTTATTTATTATTAAAAGTATGTATGTCAAATGTGGTTAAAGAAAAATATATTTGTTTTGTTATGATTTACATATGCAAGGGATATGCTAGTGTAAATAGCATACAATAATTGTATCCGGATTATTATTCACAAAAGAAGGCGTAGTATTATTATTGCTCAAAATAGCAAAAAAAAAAAAAATTAAAAACATCAACACCAATTATTCTAGTGCATACAATTTCTGGAATGTCTTTTTTGAGTTTTTTTTTTTGTTTTTAATTTTGGGATTCTATATTTTTATAATTTTTCAAAAGAATTTTGCTATGATTTGAAAAAGGTTTGGCATACCAAGCAAATTATTAAATTAGAACAATCAAAATTGACATAATAATTTTATTTTTGAGTTAATTGAAAAGATAATTGCTCCTAGTCAGTCCTTCAGTCGAGAGCTTTGAGAAACGATAGATTTTTTTAAGATTCATAAAAAGTGCATTATCATATTTCAAAACAGCAAAAAAGTAGTTCTTAGCTCTTTTGTTATTAATCTATTGTAAAATATTTTAATTGGTCTATTGATAGTGATTTGAATAAGAAAATGTTGTTATGCCACCATTTATCTACTAAGTATTAAAAACTAGCTTTTATTGCGTCTGGACTAAAATTTCTTAGTTAGATTGATAATGAGTTTGTTTGACAAGTATTGCGAAGGACAATCAGATGCTAAACCTCTATCATACTATACATATTCTTTGCAAAGTAATCACTTCGTGCAATGTAATTTTCTTATGTCAGTTAACTATTTCAAATAAAGATCTTAAAATTAAACTAACAATAAGAAAATACTTAAAAATTTTTTGGTATCACATACAATATGTAGCTTAAGAAAAAATGATCAAATTTATAAATATTTACTCTTTTGCTTAGCTTCTTGATTTTCCGTAGTCATCAATTAAAATTAATAAAAGAAATATATTAAATACATAAATTAGTTGCTGGGTAGGCTATAATTTAAAAATTTTATCAGATTTTCTAACTTCATTTAATGATTAGGAAATCTAGAAAAAATTAAGATATCATTGCTAGAGATTTGAAATTTATATTGTACCACTACAAATTTAAACATTCATAAAACTTATAACATAAAGCATTTAGGCGACGATTATGAATACGTGTGAAAGGGTGTGAAATTTGATTTTAAAAACTTAAAAGCAATTAATATTATAAATTTAGTAATTTATGAGGGTCATTGGATTAGATTTTAATTTCATGATTATGAAACATTTTTACCATGCTAAGCAGTTTTATTACACCGGATGTAAATTGAAAAATTCAATAAAATAGACTTAAGTGATAATAAGTTTTCATCATCCAATAAGGAAAATTAAAATATTTTTAAAAATAGTTTGAATTTTTGATCGTGTAAAAAACAAAACTTTATATTAATAAAAAATTTATGTTCTATTAATCTAAATAAATTTTTTTGTGTTAGTTTTTGACTTTTATAACCAAAAGTATTCGATTTAGTATAATGTAAAATAAAATTTTGTAATAATCACTAGTATTATTTTGTTATGATCTTGTTGTAGGTAGGTATAGCATTTGAATATTTCGATGAATAATATTCAGTTAGGGTAAATGAAGACCCTAAATGCTTTATATATATTATTTGTTTTAAGGAGTACGGGGATAATTTATCAGACAAATTAAAACAATAGTTAAGAAAGAACTTAAAATATATTTCTCTTTATTAAATTTTAAAAAATTTGAGAAAAATAAAAAATTATACGCTTTTAAAAAAACATTTTCAGGTTTCATGTAGCACAACTTTTTTTCCTAAATTAAAACGTTTTACAAATACAATTTTTATTTCGAGGGCTTGCTGTGTAAAATAACCTGAAAATTCTAAGTACTAAACCACAAATCCAGTATAAAAGTAGCAATAAGGCTACTTAATACTTTTATGCAAAATTTTTAAGCAAATTATGTTTCTTCACTTAGGTTATTAATAATTTTGTTTTATTTTTTTGTTATTTTCAATGTCCAAAACTATGACTTCATAATATTCATCTGACCCATATTCACATGCAATACTTGAACAGCTTCTATTGTTAATAAACAATCAGATAATTGTGGAAGAAGGGTCATTATTCGATTCGTAGTCTTTAACTAGGAATAGTATGTAAAACTATGTAAAGATTATGAAAATAGTTTCTTAAACCTCTGTCCATAAAAAACAATGGACTCTTGTTTTTATCGCACATATCGTATTGTACATAGAGAACGCGGACTGGTTATAGGCTGAAGCGATTGTTACTTAATAAAATTTAATGCTAATAAGTTTTTTGTTTGCACTTCTTTGTGTTATCTCATAAAAATATGTTTTACACATGTATCACAGCTTTGATGATGCGATCACTTAATTTAAAATCGATGATATATATATATATTATATGTAACGATGGCTACAGTTTTATTAATAGTGAAATAATATTTACGCATTCAATTTATGTAGGCGTACAAAACTACACAATTTCCAAATTTTTGTGAACTTTCTTTTGTTCCATTAAATTTATTTTCCCAATACTTTCCCTATCTTTTTCTTTTTCTCATCAATTCTAAGCAAATTTTTCATACAAATTTTAAAAGAAAACTAATATTTTGGGTGATTGACTGAATTTAAAAAAAAAAATAATAAAAAACTGAGAAAATTATGACAAACAAACCGTCTTTTGGATGATAGCTCAGCAATTCGTTTTGAAATGTGAGTTCATATTTTTGGGTTAGTTTACAGTTTATGTTTCGTAAGGTGAAAATATCTTTAGTGTTAATATACTATATATAATTTAAAATTATTTTTTTACATCTTCTTGTTTTTAATTTCATGCCATTAACATTTTCAATTTTCTCAAGGAAATGTAATAATGTTATTATGTCTTATTAAATATCTAAAATTATGTAAGAACCTGTAAAAAAAATATTGCTTCGATTTTTATTAGGACAAGATGCAATATTAAGCTTAAGATACAACGCCTAGAACTTTTGTCAGATTTAACCAAAGCATTAATTTTTATTTGATTTATGATTGCAAAATTGAAGAATTGTTGTCATTTGCTTTCTGCCATTGAAAACAAAAGTTAAGTGAAATAACTGAAAAGTGCCATACTTATGTGAAGCTTTTTAAAGCCTAAATTGTGTGAATCTCTTTTCGTAGTAAAAGAAAAAATGTTATTAGTTAATGATACAATTGTAGATTTTGAAAAAACAATTAATTTTATTGCAAAAAGTTTTGACGTAAATATGAATTTCCTTCAGATGAATAATGAGTACATCAAGTACATCTGTTAAAAAATAGTTTTGAAATGAACCCATAATTAAGACTAGTTCTATTTCAACTGAAATTGAATTATGTTTACGTTTAGAAAATCTTCAAAAAGCTAACTTTGAATTTTGTAATGAAAGTAATAAACTTATTTTCTTTTCCATTTGAAATTATTTCTAAGGAACATATTATAGTTTCACCACTTTACATAAAACTGAATTTAATGAAAAACTTTAAATATTAATAATAAGAATCCTAAATTAAATTTTCTCAAATCATTGTTTACTAAAATGAGATAGTCGCGAATATCTGAAGTCATCTTTACTACATTTTTATTGGTCCCTAAATTTGAAAAGTAAGTTTTTTTTTGTTTTTATTTCTACGTAGAACTCAATTTGAAAATAATAAAAGGGCTGTAAAATATATTTTTATGATGGGCAGTAAATAATTTCTATTGTTGCATCCTCAGGTGAAGTAGAGTATTGCCTTCAAAAATGATCTAACATCGAAAGAAAATAATTCTTGAGAATATTTTAAAGCAGCTTTAAATGGATTTCTTGGCACGCGTCTTATTTTGAAGATGCATTTTTTAAAACCTCATTTGCATACTTTCTTAGTTAATTTTTAATTGTGTTTAGGAAAAATATTCAAAAGTGGGAAAAACTCTCGATTTTTGGAGTATTTTCTATATTTTAATTTCAGAACAAAATTTATTTAAATTTATAAAAAATAATATATTAATGGTAGAGAAAATAATACTTGATCAAATACCATGCCACATAAGCCATTTCTCGTACACAAAAATACTGCTAACTAGTGTAGTTATTGTTATTAAATTTTTTTGATTTAGTACCCGAATCGAAATTTTGAGCCTCATTTCACTCTCTTTAACCTCAAAAATACTAACTTTGGTATACTTTGGTAAACTTTGAACCTCCTTAAATCCTCTTCGACCTCATAAAAACAAACTTTTCATTAATTGGAGTCTAAGGAGGCCCAAAGGAGTTTAATTGAGTCATTTTTATCCTAGTTATGTTGAATTTCCCTAACTTATTTAAATTAATTAGAAGATAATATCCTGTATAACGGGTTTTAATTCATTTCATCTAAGCAATAACACAATACTTACTCTATTTGTCCTCATTCATTTTGTGCTCACCAATTCAATCAAAAATTTTATGAAGTTTAAAGATTTACCTTGTCCCTGTTTATCAAATTCACTTTCTGTTTTAACTTTGAGGTCTTTACATCCTTGTTGACCTTTTAGTTGTTTTTCATGTTTAATGAAGTATTCTAAAAATAAATGATATAACTCTGGTTATAAAATATGTCAATATTTTTTTTGCCTTGATTAATAGCTGGAAGGCATGTAACTTGAAGCAAAAAAATAATTTAGCCAAAATCAAGTTTTTCTTTAAATTCATTTATCCGGCTAGTACTGAAAAACAAGCATTTTATTAACAAGCTTTTTTAATAAATGAAATTCTTTTTAGCTTCCGAAAGGGGCGGCTTGGCACGTTTTCATTTTAACCTTAGCATTAATTGTAATAAAAGGTAATTAATTATTTATTTTTATTTTTGAACATTTTAAATTTACATATTATCTATTTTTCTAGAAATTAATGCTGAGCAGCGAATTGTTTGCTATTATACTAATTGGAGTGTATACCGACCAGGTACAGCAAAATTCACACCACAAAATATAAATCCATATCTCTGTACGCATTTAATTTATGCTTTCGGAGGATTTACCAAAGATAATACTCTTAAGCCATTTGATAAGTATCAAGATATTGAAAAAGGTAAAAAAAAAACATATAAAAATAAAATAAAATACTAGCCGAAAATTTTGTTTTCTAGGAGGATATGCCAAATTTAATGGGCTTAAGTCATATAATAAGAAATTAAAAACTCTATTGGCATTGGGAGGTTGGAATGAAGGTTCATCACGATTTTCACCACTTGTTGCTAATCAAGAACGAAGGCAACAATTTATTAAAAATATTTTAAAATTTTTAAGACAAAATCATTTTGATGGACTTGATTTGGATTGGGAGTATCCAGCCTTTAGGGATGGAGGAAAACCAAAAGATAAAGAGAATTATGCACAATTTGTTGAAGAATTAAGAACTGAATTTGATCGTGAATCATCAAAAACTGGACGTACCAGGTATTATTTGTGGATTACTATTTAAATTATTTTCGAAATATAATGTTATTCTTTTAATAGGTTACTATTAACCATGGCTGTGCCTGCTGGAGTACAGTATATTGATAAAGGTTTTGATGTGCCTAAACTAAATAAATATTTAGATTGGTTTAATCTGCTATCATATGATTACCATAGCGCATATGAACCATCAGTCAATCATCATGCACCGCTGTATCCTTTGGAAGAAGAGTCAGAGTATAATTATGATGGTGATTTAAATATAGTGAGCATCAAAAATATATTTATTTAGCTTGATGATGAATAAAGTTGTATATCTTCTTGTTGTCTATAGGAAAATACTATAAAATATTATATACAAGCTGGTGCTGATCGTTCAAAGCTTGTTCTTGGTATTCCTACTTATGGACGCTCTTACACGTTATTTAATGAGGAAGACACAGAAATGGGTGCTCCAGCAGATGGTCCTGGAGAACAAGGTGATGCAACTAGAGAAAAAGGCTACTTAGCTTACTATGAAGTAAGTAAAAAGCAATTAAAAATTGTATTAAAGCAAATGCTTTAAGCTTAGAAAATAATTTCAACTATGACATTCTTATTAAAATGCGAAATCTTGCTTTAAATACTTTGCTTTGTATTCTTCCCTTAAAATAAATAACATAGTGTTTAAGTGTAAATAAAGGAACTTAGATGTTGTCTCATCTTTACACAAGCTTCTAGAATAGAAATTTTATGTTTTTTATTTACTAGAGCAAATAGATTTGGGTTTTATAATCTGTGGGAGTGTAATACTTCTTAAGTGGCTACACATCTTTTGCAATAATAAGCCGTTGTTTCTCAATTAATTTAGGCTTTTTCGTTTGAAAAGTGATTTTGTTCTTGAATTTCGGTTCAGAGTCAAGTATTAACTTTAATGTTTTCCCACAAGATTATTTCTTCTAGCTCTATTTCGGAAAATTAATAATGCACAAATAAGCTTTGATAATTTTTATATAGCTTTAAGGGGTTAGAAAATTCAATGTTTCAAACTGATCACCTTGTATGTCATTGTTTATCTATGTAACTTTTTAAATAGATTTGTGAAAACCTAAAAGCGGACAAAAGTTGGACAGTAGCTAAGCCTAGTCCAAATGCAATTGGTCCATATGCATACCGTGGAAAATTATGGGTAGGTTATGATGACGAGGAAATGGTGCGTCGAAAAGCACAGTATGTATCTGAAAATTCCTTAGGTGGAATTATGTTCTGGTCTATTGACAATGATGATTTTCGAGGTACTTGTACAGGGAAACCATATCCTTTGATAGAAGCTGCTAAAGAAACATTATTAGAATATGCAAGGTAAAATATTCTCTTATTTTACAAGAAACGAAATAAAATAATTGAACTTATAAATAGAAATGGTGATAATGAAATCGTAGATACAAGTCAACTCACAAATCAAATACAAACAAGAAGCCGTGCTAGTAATGTTAATCGAAATACTGTAGTTAATGATACAGGATCAAATAGTTCGAAAAAGGCAGGATCTAGACGATCTTCTAACAAAAAAAAGAAGATCTCAACGACTAGAAGAACTACAACAACTACTACTACACAAGCTACGAAAGTAACAGGTAGAACTACAACACCGGCACCACCAACAACACCTGACCCAGGCGGAGGTAAGTTTTTGAGCTAAGTAGCGTATAAGACTGTACTTTTTAATTACTTTTACATGAATAATTATGAAATCGACGAACGAATTTAACGAATTTTGATAATTTAATTTATAATTTAGCTTAATACTAACAAAACGAAACCTAATTTTAGATTTTAAATGTGAAGATGAAGGATTTTTTGCACATCCAAGAGATTGCAAAAAATATTATTGGTGTTTAGACAGTGGCCCTTCTAACTTGGGGATTGTTGCTCATCAATTTACTTGTCCATCTGGACTTTATTTCAATACAGCAGCTGATTCATGTGATTTTTCCAGAAATGTTTTATGCAAAAAAAATTTAAAATCGGTAACTACTACAAAACCGACAACAATTACCACAAAAAAGTAAGAAAACCAATTTATAGTACATCATAAAGTAAGTTAATAATTTTTTTAGCCCTACTCTGAGAACATCCACAACACCTTTAACAACTACATATAGAATTACCCGAGCTACATCAACTACAACAATAGCACCACACTTTGAAGAGGAAGAAGAAGACTATGAAGAAATTGATGAAGATGAAAACATTGATGAAGCTGAAGAGGATCCAAAAGTTTTGAAGGAACTAATTGAGTTAATTAAAAAAATTGGAGGAGTTGAAGAACTTGAAAAACACATTAAATCACAAGAAACACCTAAATCAGAAGTTTCCACAACTCCATTATCAATAAGTAAATCTCTATATGCTAAAGTATTAAACCCTTCAAGAAGTTTTACTGCATTAAAAAATCGTTTATCTCAAAAAAATCGAACAAAATCAACTGAAGAATATGTTGATGAGGTAAATTCAAAAGAATTTCTCCAAAAAAACCATAATAGCCGTCCAAGACCACAAAATGAAGGAATCGGTAAACTAGCAGAAACTGAAGGATTTTTAAAGGAGAAACCAAAATACGTAACAATTAACCGGAAAAGGCCTACAGTGCCACTAAGTGCGAAAACCGAAGAGGACATTGAAGATGATGAAGATGAAGAAATTGAAGAAGATGTTGAAGATGAAATTATTGAGGAAGTTATACCAGAGCAAAAAGTATCAGCGTATACTCCAGCATACGTGAATATTCGAAGATCACGGCCATCAACAGAGAAAATTCAAACAACTCAAGAGCCAGAAAATATTGTACTTCCAAGAGTTACATATGCTTCTTTGAAACGAGTTAGAAGTACTACTTCAATTCCTGATGTTACTTTGAGGTTAGTATGTCATGCACACACTTCTGAATAGAGATGTTGAAATAAAATATTCTATCATTGGACATGTAGTAAAATTTTACATTCAGCCATTTAATTTCCTTCCAATTAAATAATTAATCTTAAAGTTTACTATCTTAATCAAAATAAGAATAAAATTTTCATTAAAAAATTAATTTATAAATTATTTTTATTTGAAACAGATATAACTCAGTTCAAAGGACACGTTCATCTCCATTACTTATTACCGAAGCCAATGAAATTATTGAAAACCCGTCAACATCTAGACTAGATATTACTACAAATCAGCAGGATAAAATGGTAGGGTTATCTGACCATTTTCTTAGCACCACACGAAAAACACAAGAACTGGCCACAAACACTCGCTCTTATTCGAATATTGAACGTAAAATAACAACAATAATAGCCACAGAATTAAACACAGATCCTGTCACAACAATTGCTTCAGATTTAAAGATGTCTCGGATTCCTAGCACAATATCCACTTCCATCCTTACAACTCCCGAAATTAGTACTTTAATAAACAGAAAGGAATTTTCTGAAGCAACAATAGACTCATCAGACAAAGAACTTAAGACACAAACAACTGAACTTAATAGCGATAATATTTACCAAATACCTACAAATATATCGGAAAAGGTAAAACTAGGGGTAACCAGAGCTGGTGTGGAAATTAACGAAAAAAATACTCTACTAACTATTACTAATTCCAATAATAAATTAAGTAGTGAAAATAATGACGTTCCTACTAGATCGACTTTGACAAAAATCGGTAAACCTTTGGAAGAAACTTCGACTTTATTTTTAGGAACTATATCAAGCCCTCGCCCATTTGGTTTTCCTCGTCAAAGATTTCGTCCCACACAAAGAGCATCTACTACTGAACTTACTACTGAATCAAATAAGGTGAGTGAGAAACAGACTAATCGAAAATTATCAATAAGTCGTAGGAGATATAATAATTATAGAATTAATAATGATACAGATTATAATGAAGTTTCTGAAAGTAGCTCTCAAACCCAAAGAACTCTTTTGTCCCAGTCACGTAGTCGTGGTTCATTTCGTCCCTTTACTAATCCTAATTCCTTAAAAGAAACTATTTCAACTGAGGCTACAGTTGATCGATTTTCACACATTCTAGATAATGAAACAAGCAATCCAAGATTTTACATTAATAGATCTAGGTTCCGTGTGGCAAATCAAGAAAATATTACCAAACAATCAAATAAAAATGAGAATGAAGAAAAGCCACAAAGTGGAAAAAATGTTTTTAGATTTAGGCATCAAACAACAACATCTACTGAGGTGCCAGTTGAAAACAATCGACGCTTAAAAATTCGAAGAAGACCCAGCACCAAAACACACACTACTCAAGTATCAGGCTTAAGGAGAGATCCTCAAAGATCAAGACCTCAATCCGATGATGGTATTAATTCTCAAATTGAAAGTAATAAATATGAGAATGAACTCAGTAAAGATTTTAATCTTGAACAAATTAAATTAGGTCTAGTTGTAGATAATACTACAACTAAAATAACCTCCAAGTCACGACGTATTTTTAGTAGAAAAAATTCTGAAGCTAAAAATTATGAAGAAACTAAGTCTGAAAGAGATTCAGAAATTTACTTCATAGAACCATCAAAAAGTCCTCAACTAAGATTAAGAGATGCGGAAAATTTTACAAAGAATCAGGAAATTCTAAACATACAAAATTTAAATAATAATAATACAACACAAGATAAACCTGTAAGGCGTCGTATTTTAAGAGTTTGGCGCAAGGAAACCAATAGTTCAAATTCACCTGAAAATATTTTAAGTTTAAATAAATTAAATGAGGACTTATTGAATAAAGCTGAAAGTTCAGCATTCATAATTCCTAGAAGAAATGTAAAAGAAAAATTTCAAACAGAAAACTTTGTCCCTGATCAAGAAGAAAGAAATTATAATTCTAATGAAAAAAATGCCACTTTAGTTCAAGGGAAACCCAAAACACAAGTAAGAAAAATACTAATAGCTAAAAGACTCTTAACAACAAAAGCAGAGCCTGAAGTGACAACAGAAGATTTATTAATAACTTTAATAGAGCCTGATATGACTACATTAGAAGCCATAACAACTACTGATGTAGAACTAGTGACAAATTCTAGTATTAACTTGAATGAACAAATAATGAAATTTACAAATACAGTAGAATTGAAAAATGAGACCATAAAAGATAAAAGTAAGTCAGTTTTTGAAAATAATACTAGTTACTATTTAGCCACTGAGTTGGCACAAGAAAAGAAAGAGAACAATCAAGAATCAGGTGAAATCCAAGGAGTAAACTCAACTACATATCGAAGTAGATTTTCATTTCGTCGGCCAACATTTAGAACTCCAACAAGATCAACAACTGTGAAGGTAAGCTTAACAACTCCGGCGGTACATTTAAATCGACATTATATTCGGAATTACAATAATATTAATAGATCACCAATAGAAAAAACTACTGAGAAGAAGACCTATGTAACACTTACTACTCCACCAAATACAACACCAAGCCGAATAGTTGCTACTAAAGAAGATATTGATACAACAACATTAAATGATGACGATTTTCAATTAGAAAGAGATGAATACTATGATGAAATTTATGATTACCTTAGTGAAAACTATAATGAATATGACTTAGACATAACCACACCAAATAGAATAATTGATGAGACTTCTCCTATCATAGTAGAAAAACTAACAACTCAATCTAATCTAATTACAAGAAATTTTGTGAAAAAATTTACACCAAGCACAACAGAATCAATAACAAAAGACACTTCCCTTCCCATAGATATAAATTTAGATATACTCAAAGAAAGAAACAAAAAACTTTTTGAAAACACAAAACGGAAACACATTTTAAATTATCTTAAATTATCAAAAAAAGAGTCAAATAATGAGACACTAGTTGAAACAACAAAACAATTACAGACACTGAATAAAACAACTGAAAATGAAATCCTAAATGAAATGAATTTATTACAGGATTCTACTAATTTAACAAATACATCTAATTTGAGTACAACAACAACAACAACAATTCCAACAATCATGAATAGTATTGGAAATGAAACTGAATTCAATGAAAAAATAATAATGGATAAAAAATTGGAGAAACTTGTTGAAATAAATCGAATTATTGAAGTATATTCAAAAGAAGATAAACATAAACGTAAAGCAAATAAATTAGATATAGAAGAAATCGATGCTGGAGATCTTAAAATTGAACAACTACCAATTTTGAGTAAGCTCGGTGAAATAAGTCGCATAAAAAATATTAAACTTATTGAACCTAGTAACACAAAGTTTATATCTAACACCAATTCAATATATAATAATGAAAAATATAATAATATGAAAATATTTTTACCAATAAATAAAATTTTGGGTGTTGAAACATCAACAATATCACTTGAAGGACTTTTCCATATATCTAAAGACTCAAAAATAATATCATCTATTGAAAACAGCTCAAATGATTCAAATGATGTAGAGTCAGCTACAATACCATTTGAAAAAACTGAACGAAATGAATTCAATTATATTCGGCCACCAGTTCCACTTCTTAGGCCAGAATCGAATGAATCGTCACCTTTGGTAATATCGATTGCAAATTTAGACAAAGTAATTCTTAGTAAGGTTTCAAAAATTGAAAATAATACTAATACATTAGAAATTCAAAACACAACAGAATTTGATTCTAATACTGAGACTACAATTATCAATAATGCTTTTTAATTTCTCTAATTTTTAAAATATAAACGGTCAGTAGTAACTTTTTCTTTTGCATATTTACAAATTAAAGCCATTTTCTTTGATTTTTTATACATTTTTAGGAGTTTTGATAGCTAAAAATTTAATTATTCACTTTTATTATTTCTTTTTTATATTAAAATTTGTCAGGATATTAAATTTTATGATATTTGCAGCTCTAAAGTACCTTAGGTAAACTGGAATTAAATAGATTACAGTCTCTAAATTTTTTAGATAAACCATTCAAAATATTGAATAAAAACTACATCCAAAAAGCAATTTCTGCAGGCATGTAATTCCCAAAAAATCTCCAAAAAATTTGTCAATTGTATAATAATAAAGTTTTATCTAATCCTTCCAAAAAAGTCAAACAAAATTCAATACACCTTACGTTAGGTTTCGACTTAAATACTTGTTAACTTGCTAGCGTGCCTGTTTGGAGAATATATATTGCTGCAAAAGAAATTAATTGGTTTATAATTTGTCAAGTGCACAGTGAAACCAAGCACCACGCTGTGTTTCTCCTTTTACGCATAAAGGAAATAAAATGTAAGACGGAGTTTTGAAATTTCCCAAGAAACAATGTATGGTACTAACTTTACTACCTTGCCATATTTATGCATTCAAAGGTAATGAGCTTTACAATATAATTTTATTGTTTATCACTTGCTCAGTTTAACATGGCAGCTGGATTAAAAGCTTGTATTACTTGCACTGTTCACACCATACCCAGTCCATACTCAATATTCTAGACTTGATGCAAAAATATCAATTCTAATAATTTTTCTAAAATATTGTACGTATATGATTTTTGCAGAATACAGGTGCAAATTTCAAAATTATTTCATTAGGTTTGTAAAAGAATTTTAATTATATTTTATGAAAGTAAAATTGAACAAGAGAAAATGGCTTAAATTTAATGCCGTCAAAATTTCGTTAAATTATGTATAACAAAATGGCCAAATACTTTCTAGTCTGCTTTAATTTTCGTTTAACATGCACATAATAATAATAGCAAACTAACAAAATTCATTGGGTTACAACCATTATGTTTGAAGAGAACAATTACTACAAAATTTACTTAAAAAAGCTTCATAACCATAAATTTATGGCTAATAAATTTCGAGTACAAATATTCTTATTTTTATTAAAAGTAAATAATTTTATTAAAGTTTTTAAAAAATGGTAAACTTCGTAGTAATTACCCTTTAAAAAAATAATTTAACACATATAAAGACAAAATAAAAAAGAACTTATAATTTAGGTTAAACAAATAGTAAAAACTGTTTAAGTTATATTATTGCTTCCAAGGTTTAAATGAAGTTAATTTTTTTTTATTATTTTGCAAACAAATTAGATATAGTTAGTTGAATATAACAAAAACGTATAATGAAAAATAATTAAATCATAAAAAATTGCTAATTTTATTATATTAAGATAAAAAAAAATAATAATTTTTTGCTTATATATTATTTTGTAAGTTTTTAGTAAAAACAGAAAATCCTAAATTCTAAATCTATTAAAATAATATTAAAAATAATTTTTGGATTTATTTCCATTCAATAAATTTGTTTAGATGTTTATTGGGTAATTTGAAAAAAACTTTATTTTAAAGAGCACAATTTATTTTTATTTGTTTAATATGTTTTAAGACAATTTTAAAATTATTTTACTTTTACTCTTTAAAATATTTAATTAATGATATTTTAAATGAGCTATAAATGACAAAAATCAAATGAATGGATAGTACTCTTTTTGTGTGAAACTGTTCCCATCTTATAAATTCTCATGTGAAAATATGCTAGCTATGATGTGGGAGTGCTATGCCTAACTTTGTATAGTTGTATAAAACACTTACTCTTAGATTAATACTAAATTCAGTTAATTTATAATATTTTTTTCCTATTATCATGTCAACTAAATATTTTTATAGTAAGGATGCGAAAAATAAAAATGGTTGCTTGATAATTTAGCTTCAATTTGTTATGTAAAAACAATCGTTTTTCAGTTATTTTACGTGTGAGATTATTGAAATTTTGAAAAAAATGAATACAGCTGTTATTAATAAATAGCTTTAAGTTGAGCATGTTTTGAAAAGTAGTTGAATTTTGCATCACTTGCTAATTTCAAAACAGTGTACCCCATGTGCCGAATATGTAAAGTATTCGTATGAAAATATTTCCTAAATGACAGATTTATGTGGAAAGAAAATCATGCCCATTTTATAAAGCTAAAATTAGAACGATTTCTTACCAGATGTGTATTAGTGAATCTGTAAAGTTGCATGAAATTAGAAATTCAGATCCTTATATGAATTACGATAGGGCTCAGTCATCTCTCATAGTCGTTTTTAAAAAAAATATTTTCGAACAATTACAAAACTTCGTTTCTTGTCATACTTTTCTGAAAATTCAAGTCTTTGCTACCGAAATCCTTTAGTTGCTAAAAACTTTTTTTAGATATTGTATTTTAACGAGTTATATTTTAAATAATTAAATTAAACTAATTGACAAATATTTTTTAGCTTTTGTATATACCTATTATTAATTTTCAAAACATATACAGACAAATCCTGAACGCAGGTTTTTAATTTAAGCTTAGAAATAACTTTGTACCTGTGTGATTATCCATTTCTTGCTTTATTCAATTGAAACTGACTATCAAAAAAATATTTGTAGAGTAGATTTGATGGAATTTTAATGGAAATTCTTTACGTAATCAAGCAATAATTTCTGATGTTATCGGTCATACAGGTAATATACGTTGAAATATCCTCCACTTATTTTATTCTTTGAATTTTTATTAAATATTAAAAATGTTGCTTTATATTAATAACGACTTCAAAGTATAATTATTTTATTCCTCTACAAGGAGTAACGATGTTAATATTAAAAGCATTAAGCATATTCTATTCTATACAAAAAATATCTCAAAAAATAAATATAAGGTTTGGTTTTTGTGTTTGAAAATAATTTCTTTGATAAACCTAATATTATTCTCTATTAATAACTTCGAAATAAACAAAACACAGTGGGTGCAATTTACTGTCAAGTTTAGTTTTACAAGTTATTATATTTCAAATGTTACCATAATTCTTAGTATTGGTTTGTGTTTCATACATATATATTTTATTTCGTAATTATCCCATAAAGTTTTTTACTTTTACCATAAAAACATAGCAGATAATATCAAACATCATTTAGTATCCGAATACTAATTTGTCTTTGAAATCACTTTCTAGTGGTTACATTCCAATAATCATGAAAGCATTCAAGGGGTAATCATTTTCTAAAGATCAATAAATACTCATATAAGAGTAGCTAAAAAAAATAAACAAAAATCTAATACTAAAAGTGATACTAAATATGAAAACTTATTTAACAAAAATTTAACAAAAAAATTTATCTATTCAAAGTCGCACCTACATTTTGTACACATATAATATTCCATGCAGTAACTACCATTGAACTCAAGTAAAATAACAATTCCAAAAAAAGCGAAAGTCTTTGAATAAATTTACACTTGAATCATTGAACTCCTTTAAAGTAAAAACTTTTACTTAGGCGGACAAAAGCATCATGCATCAAATTTTGTCATTCAAAAAATAAATCAATCTGTCATTATTTTTAATTTTCTTAGACCAAACTTTATCACTTTTTAACATAAAAATTTTTCTAACACATAAAATGAGAGTAAAACATGTTACATTTAGGTATTTGCTTAAGCCAACTCGTTTAACACGTGTTTTTATTTCATAAGACGATGAAAAGTTTTTCCTAATTTGTAAAACTTATTTTACTAATATACTCCATAGGTTGATGTAATCTGACCTGCCCAAAATGATAACCTCGGAATTGACCGGCCTACTTGTAGATAAAAAAATGTGTGGGTAATGGGATTATTAAGCTTTAAATAATTTCCTAGTTAGATACTATTGACGTAAATATTGATTTATCCTTTCATGAAGAAATTTTTTTTTATTTAATTTGTTAGTTCTCTTATAAATGATGTAGATTATGATTTTTTAGAACTAAAAATACATATTGTTAGGTTAGCAATTGTAATTTGTGATATACTTTAAAATATTATGTGCTACCGCGTCTATAAGATACAGTGTAGATAGTTTCAATATTTCTGTCAAATATTCGCTTCGTTTTTAGGGTATACAATGACCATGTGCATTTTTTAGATTTTGTAGGTTTTTGAGTTTTGTATTTAACTGTTTTAATTCCATTTTATCACCGAAAAAATACTTTGCTTCACTTACAAAATAATTCTATATAATGCTTACAACTACTTTAGTACTTATGTATATATAAACCCTTGGAATTAATTCTTTTTCTCATTTTAGTACATTTTTTTCTCTTTGCTCTTTCTTTAATTAAAATGATCTATCAATAAGTTTTCAATAAAAAAAACTACACATTAGTGAGTTTGTTTTCTACATAACTGTTTTATCGTACAGACATCAGTAAGTATTATGCGATTTGGATCAAAGAAAATTTGTTGATACTTTCTTCGAGAAAGGATTGTATAAGGCTGAAAAACAATTCTCCTTATTATTGATTAATAATAGTATTTGCTAATGATTTACATTCCTTATCTCCAAAATAAAGTTGATTTTATCCCCTAACTTATGTTGTACTCATTAAAAATTCCAAGGAAAAAGCTTGGAAAATAATCAGTAATTGTACGCGATGCCGGTAAAAAAGAGTCTTAAAACTAGATTAATTTTAAAATTCTTGAACCAAATTAGAATTTTTTGGTGAGAGTAGGCAATCACTGCAGTTAGCTTGCAACTCCAAAATAAAGTTTGTTTTTATCCCCTAACTTATGTTGTACTCATTAAAAATTCCAAGGAAAAAGCTTGGGAAAATAATCAGTAATTGTACGCGATGCCGGTAAAAAAGAGTCTTAAAACTAGATTAATTTTAAAATTCTTGAACCAAATTAGAATTTTTTGGTGAGAGTAGGCAATCACTGCAGTTAGCTTGCAACTCCAAAATAAAGTTGATTTTATCCCCTAACTTATGTTGTACTCATTAAAAATTCCAAGGAAAAAGCTTGGAAAATAATCAGTAATTGTACGCGATGCCGGTAAAAAAGAGTCTTAAAACTAGATTAATTTTAAAATTCTTGAACCAAATTAGAATTTTTTGGTGAGAGTAGGTAATCACTGCAGTTAGCTTGCAACTTGATTGAAATTAAGATTCAAGAGTCATATATTCAAATTTGAGGTCATCAAAACTCTTTCTGCTAACCACAATAGACGATTTTTGCCTTAATATTTACATACAAAGAATTTGATATCAGCAATTTTCCTAAAAATGTGATAAGAATACTTATTGTGTAAAAAGCTTCGGTGAAATTTCGGGGAGTACTCAAAACAAATTTATGGGATAAATGCAACGAAATCGTTTGAAATGTAAAGTGAAATATGTTTCTAGGATGTTTAAAATCAAAACCCTTAGAAAATCAAACAAAGATGTAATAATAAAATAACAAATACCCAGAGTATTTCGGGTACGTTTGACTGTATTTAAAAATGCTTTTCAATATGATGTGACTAATAAAAAATCGCTGAGTTAAATATGAGTGAAAGTGGTTTGATATCATTTGTTTCACGCCAAAAATACCCCTAATTGTATCTGATATATATTTTTTCATCAAAAGTATCTGAATTTCAAGCAGCTAGATTAAAGATTTTAGCATATGTTCGAAGCCTATGAATCAATATTAAGTTAAATTCGTAGTATACGTTTTAATGGTATCAAAAGAGTTTGCAAAAGAGTAAGGCTCCATTAATTAATACTGAAACTGGGAGTCTGTCACTATTATACATTGGTTAAATGAAAAAGTTTGAAGGGCAAAAGAAAATATTCATACACATTAAAAATAAAAAAACATTATTAAAAATTAATCGTGAGGATTGAAGTTTTGGTGCCTTGGTAATAAACTATTTTGTAAGTTAAAGCAAATTACGGGCTTTGCCAATAAGTCACGACATTTGAGATTAAAAAAACTATAAAGAGTATTGTGAAAAATTTTATCAAAAAAAAAATACTTGCCAAAAAACTAGACATGGATCTAAGTTACGACATATTAACTTGTGCGAAATATTTGTAATAAGCTGACATTTTTTTAAATCAACGTTAATAAATGTTGTTGAAGTAAATTTTTATATTGTCAATTTTTTATATTTATGTCTTCAACGATTAGACAATAATTTCAGTATTTATATCACTTTTTTTGGTTTTTATAAAGGATTTTATTATATCAAATATGTTAATTATACGAGAAACTTTAAACTGAGTTTGGTGCTATAGATATTAATCTACGCTACTGATATTTTAAGAACAATTAAGGGTTAGTTTGTGAATTTTAATCCAATAAGTTTTTCTCAAAAAACTACTAGTTGATTACTGAAGGAACAGGCAAGTTGATTAGGGCTAGTCAGTTGATAACTTTTAGCTACAGCATACAGTAAATAATTGTATTCGGGCAACCCTATTTTTATATATATTTCTGTTGTTCTATACTTCTAATTCTTTAAATCATGGTGCTGAAGAACGCATCGAATATGATTTAGCTCAGTGCTGATTAACCAAACTATACCTTGTCTTGTCTTGTCTTTATCTTATTTTAGTATATTACTTTGACTTTTTTTGTGACCTACTAATATCTAGCAGCGTCACTATTGTCTAGTAGTCTTTTCTAGTTTTCTTTCTTACCTTGCTTTGGTACTTAATTTTTTTAATAAAAACTTGAGCGTAATATTTCAATTTTAAAAAAATATATAACAAATCCGATAACAAATCAAAAACAAAAAAAGATCACAGTAAAAAAAAATTCTGATGATGAGAAAGTTTCAAGTGTTTTTTTATTTTTAATCTTTTAAATTTATTTGATTAAAACCACTTAGAACCATTTAGCAGAACTTAGGTTGTCTAGTTGGTGTTAAAAATCAACCTTACTACTTTCTTAAATAAGTTAAGTTTTTCTGTTTCAGTGTTTTAGAAATTACTATGAAGTTTTTTTCTGTAAAATATGTACGAAAATATGTTCAAAAAGTTTGAAAGAAAAAACTTTAAATTCACACGTTTTTGAAGTATCAAAGCTGAAAAATTCACAAAAATAATTTTTTAACAGTCAAATCATATTATTTAAATTTCTGAGTTCACTTCATTGAAACAAAATTGTGAAATATATTTTTTCCATTATTGAATTTGCTCTCATGAACCGTGTTTTAATTGAAATGAACAACAAAGTCATCCATGGTAATTTTCTAGTCTACGAAATAGAAAATAAAACAATAAAAAGAACTTAAAAAGGATTACAGTACTGAATTATAAAGAATTAAAGCTCTTTATGAACAAAATATAACCTAGAATTTATAATTAAATAGAAGCATAAGCGATATAATTCTATTCTAAAAAGTAACCTAGAAGCAAAATTCAATTTATGAGGTCTTCTAAGAGCTTTTTCTAATTTCTTACTCTTATAGCGTATTAATAAAAGTCCATAAAGTAGCAGACCAAATTTTTTTTAGATGGTTTATTATTAAGAAACCTCAAATTTCTATATATTTATATATTATATATACATAGAATTGAAAATTGAAATTTGAAATTGAAAATTTATAAAAACCAAAAATTTTTTGCAAATGATTCAAATTTCGTGGAAATATTTTTGATTATTATAGCTTTGGTACAATTCCGGTTTTAGTGAATGGATTTAAATAGCCAAGACTCGGTAATCCTTGCATATAATGAATAAATTATTACTGCAAAAACTGATTCTGTTTCTAAAATTTATTTAAACTTTGTAGCAAAAAAAAAACAACTAACAAATTTTGAAATGTAGAAAAATACTTTAACAATTTTAGTCATTCTTTTTTTTTTTATTTTAAAATTATTGAAATTTTTAATGTAAAAAATCATTTCTATTACACTTTTAATGCGACTTAATTTTATTTTGAAAAATATTATGTACAAAATTTAACCACATTCATAGCAGATAGTATCCATAAAAAATAAAATTTGTCTACATTTTAAGGCATTTTTTAGAAAATGAGTAAATGAAAATAATTTGAGCTCTGTAATGTTAACTGAAGAATTATTTAACTAAAAACTATTTCTGGTACCAAAGCTATTAGTATTAATAATAATTTATTGGTAGTATTGTTTCTCTTATAAAAGTTTGTATTCAAGGCCTTTTTATTGTCAAATGCGGTTTTCCGCTTTTGTATTTATTCAGTAGCTAACTTTGATTATGTTTAAAAATAGAATCCCTTAGATAATAATAATTAATCAATCACAAGAATTATACTACACTACACTATCTAAAATATAAAATTTATTATAATATTAAAATTTAATTTTAGATTCCAAAAAAAACTTAACAATTCACTTTAACCACTAATTTTAAAAATTTGGTTTTTGCTACTTTAAAAACTGCTCAAATTACCCAATATTTGAAATAAAACAACCAAAACAATAGAAAAATAATTTTAATTGATAATAATCATATGAAAAAAGAGAAACGAAATTTTTCTAATTATAAACCACTAATTTTTATTTTATGATTATTTTTTTTTTTGAATTTTCAACTTTAGATACGTCCAAGCAAACGTCATCCAGTGGTCAATGCTCGTAGAAGATTGGGTACAACATCGAACCAGCTTAACAACAACTCACCCTCCTCCACGGAATCATCTTCGTTTTCAGTGCTAAATACCAGATATAATCGACGTAAAAAACCCACAGTTACACAAAAAACTATAGTCACACCAACTACGGAACTAAAACCCGATCGACTAATTTCAAAAGATACCTTAAAAACAACATCTAAATTTGTGTTACGACGAAAATTTGTAAGGCCTACAAGTAGGCGAACTAGCCTAACCACTATTGCAACTATTGATAAAAATAGTAAGTACTTAATATTATTATTATTATTATTATTATTTTTTGTTTTAAGCAATTTGAGTGGAGGTGATGAATTAAACTTGATTATAGTTATATGATGTGGCATAAAGTTAGTTGATAAGATCTTGTTCAGAACCTGACTTTTAATACTCATAAACTGGATTTAGAGATATAACAAGGTCATGCATATTGATGCTTCATTTAATTGACGCACTCATGAAGTATTTCGGTGATTTTTTTATTTTTTTAAATAATTATGAATTTAAATGATCGCACCTTTTCACATCTATAAATTCTACTATTGCTTCATTTGACATGCCTTAGCATACCTTAAAATTGTTTTTTATTAAATAACATAAATATTTATGTTTTTTGTTGTTAATTTTTTAGTTGATATAGGAAGTATAACGACAAAAACTTGTTCATACTTTCTCAATAGTTACTAAAAGTTGTATCTTATGTCTAACATTTTTATTTGTAGATATTTTTTTAAAATTTAATTGAAAGCACTGAGATACAGATAGTAATTATTTTTACTGACAAGCAAAGACTATTTGTATTTCATGACAAATATGGTCATTTTTTATACTTTGTTGTTTGAATAAAAAGTTGATGAGATTTTTCGATCCGATTCTATGAGATAAAAAGATATTCCTCGCAAATTTTTCACTATATTTTCATTATTATGTGATATTAATTCCCAATGGCTTTACAAATTTACAACTTTGAGCGTTTATCTTTGACGGAACTATAATAGTTCCCTGGAATTAAATCACAGATACGAATGAAGACCTTTAAAAGTTTTTATTAAAACTTTTACTTCTTAATTTTTTCACTGTAAGCTGAGGACCGTTATAAACTTTTGGCTGGTTGATATTTCCTAATATATTATTTAAATAACGATTTCTAATTAAAAAGTATGCAGAAATATTTTTGGCAGATTGAGTGAATTTAAATATTGAAAATATTTTGAAAATATTTTCTAACAAATTCTTCTTTTCCCGTAGTTTAATTGCAGAAAATTTTAGACAGTAAAATTCATTTTAAAATTATATCTACGAGCATTTTATTCCTCTACCATCAGGTTTAGAATATCTTGGCTAAATGGGCTTGACAAGCATTTTTCTAGTTGATTTTAAAGTTTTAACTTTTTTTATATAAGGAACATTTTTCAGACTAAAGACCGATTATTATCTTTGTTTTATTTTTCAATTTTTATTTTGAGTTGATAAATAGTCTGAATATTTCGCAATGAGCATTCTAGAGGTACGAATGATTTTCTGTGTATGATAATATATTCTCTTACCAATAATAACCTTGAGTTTCATCAATGGGTGTTGCGTGTGCTGCACATAGGAAATTCCATGAAACAAACAAAAAAAATGAGTAGTCAAATCATCTAGTGGTAATATTGAAGCTATTTCAAACAGTACGAGAACTATAGTTGTATCATTTTGCGGTCAGATTTCTGATAAAATCAATTAAATTAACAACAATTTTCTGATTTTTTTTCTTCTGTATGTTCTTTGATTTAAGATCTCAAGTTTAGGAAAAAAACATGTTTTTACTGTGTGCATAGATGTGTATAGATAATAAATAGGTAAAAACAAAACGTTAGTGGATTCAAATGTTAAAATTTCTATGAAAATATTGTCAAAATCAGTAAACCGAACATATATATATATATATATGTAACTTTAAATTCAGTTATTCTACGGTCTATATTATTTGTTCCGCATAAAATTCAGACTTTATTACAGGAACTTCAACTACAACAACAATAACACCAAAAACTTCAAATCCTTTATTCAAACGACGCAGACCTTTAATTAGCATACCAACCATACCTATATCTACAGCAACTACACCTATTTCAGTAACTAGATATACTGAAACTGAAATTCCAATGGCTATTGACCAGCAAGCAGGTTCAAGTATACAAGATACAAAAATCGTGAATAAAAAAGATAACCAAGCTATAACAGCTATATCCAGAGGACCTATTCCTATTTTATCGAACACTAAGTCAAATAATTTGGTAACTCCAAATAAAAAAGCCGACATTTATCACAGTGAGAGTCCTATTACACTCAAATTAATATCAAAAAAAGGTAAAAATATTTATTTATCTTTTTCTTTAGAGCATACATTAAATTATTTAATATTTCAGATAAATTACCAACCTTATTTACCGAAAAAAATCTAGTATCTTCTACCTTTTCTCCAGCAATAATTAAATTTAAAAAGACACAACCATTTGATAAAATCGCAAGTGCTAGCGGAAAACTAACAGGACGAACTTATCGACCTATTGAAAATTATGATTATTACGATGACGAGGACCTCAGTGTTCTTGGTCAATCAATTTCACAGGTATTTGAAAAAGACATTTGAATAAACTTATAAAACAAATTTCCTGATTGACTAACAATCAAAATGGATTTTTTTATTTAGGTAAAAGTTGTACTTCATGGACGTGGGATAATTGAATGTCTGGATCAAGGTAACTTCCCTCATCCACTTTCCTGCCGGAAATTTATATCATGTGCAAAAATGGAAACTGGGGGCGTTGTTGGCTGGGAATATACATGTCCAAAAGGTTTGAGTTATGATCCTGTAGGAGGGATATGCAATTGGTCAGCTGGACTAGGTTGTAAGGAGTAATTGATTCAAATGTTTATTTCAATTAGTGTTAATACTCAAATTTACTTAAGGACTGAACAAAAAATTTATTTAAGTGATTAATATTTTATTAAGGTTTTTTTTTGTTGTGTAAGAAGTATTAGCGAGATTTTGTATGAATTTGGAAGTCATATAACTGCCAAAGTAGAATTTTTTAAAAAGCTTTTGATGCAATCTGAATTTTGATTTATTTATAAAAACATTTAATATCTATTTATGATTTGATTTGCATATTTCTAAAAAGGCAAATTATTTAAAAATTAAGTCTAAAACCTTACCCATGAAGAAAGTAAGCATTAAAGTGAAATATTTAACCTAAATGGGGTTATAAGCGGAATTCATTATAACGTAATTAATCGACTATGAAAAATACCGGAAGACAAATTGGAAATATTGCATGAGAAATATTTCTACCAACATATTTTACCCTATATCTAAGTTTATATTTATAGCAAAAAATTTCAGGCTGAGAGAAATTTAAAATTATTTCATATAGCATTAAAAGCTTTGTATTCGACAATACTTACGTTTTTAACTAAATTAGCTTTAAAAGTTAAACATGTGTACATTTTTACTCACAAATGACCATTTCCATATACTTTACATGGGATGAGAGAGCCATTTGACGATTTAGAAATTTATAGTTTATAATTTATGGTTTTTTTCTAGCGCGATTCGCATTGTAGTCCAAGAGCTGGCAGACATTTTCGACTACATATTTTTGGCAACTTGAAAACCTATTTAATACTTACTTCTGTAATATCTGAGTGCAAAAATGCAGACCTGGCTGTAGAAATAGGCTGCATTATCGACTTATAAATTTTGCAAAATGCGAATTTTTTTTCGCAAAAAATGTTCTTTTGGCAAGATGTAATTTTAATATGTTGTAATTTAGTATTCAAGAAATTTGGAAAAAAAAAGCCAGATCATTTAGAGGCCGCTAAAGTTTTGCCAGGCGCTATCAAAGTTATTTTTCCAAAAAATTGAAAAACGCATTTTCGGCATAATACTCGTAACTAAACATAGATATTTCTAAAATTACACACCTTTTCGTAGTGAAGTATACCTGTCTGGTGATTTTAAATGTTTAACATAAGTGCGAGTCGGCAGCGATATATGTAAGTAGTGAGAGGGATAGCTCCTCGATATAGTATACCGATAGCTTTTTCAGTTTTTTTTAAATAAAATTATAAATAAAATTAGTTTTTGTTTTTGATTATTATTTAATGTATAAAAATAAATTGCTTATTTATTAATTTTCGTCGGACGTCGTGGCTTCTTCATCTTCATCATATTCCTCTTCTGCTGATTCTTGATCAGAAAAGTTATCATATTTTTCCGCTTCTTCTTCATTATCTGAAAAAAGAAATGCATTTATGTTAAAAACGGCAAAAAGAAATGTAATCACGAAAGAAAATGTTTGAACTAACCTATAACGTCTTTTTTAGTATTATTGTATTCTTGTTCAACAATGGCATCGAGCACCGAGTGCGGCAGACAATCTCCTTCAAACCAATAAAATTCCAGGGTGTTTGAATTTTTTTGCCACCCATTACTTTCTGGTAATAAAGAACTTGGTAAACGCAAATGTGCATTACGCCAAATGCTTGCTATATAATGCGTTCTTAATAAGTGCTGATGTAATTCAGCTTTACATGGAGGCAAAGAGGAAGGATCACAATTTTTCAAAAATTTTTGAAACGGCTCTTCTTTGTTGTTTGCTTTATAACTAGTACAGAATTTTTGAAATCTTGCTATATTAATATTTGTGACATTCTTGAAACCATAAATTCCGCAAACAAATCTTTCTATAACTTCAAAAATTACAAATTGTTAACATAAAAATTGAAAAAGCTTAAATAAAAAACTATTGATGTTATTGATGTAAGTAAACGTGGTAAGCCGACTAAATGGACAGGGTTTTTCAATTAAAGATTAGGAATACATTATAAAAATTATTTGTGTATATAAATTTTAAAATAATTAAAATAACAACTTACCTTGAAAAGATACATCAGAGGGACTTGGAATTTGATATTTTTGCATCACAGCCAGGAAATTTTTGTAACATTTGGTATGATAACCATCTTTGTAATTAACATTGTTTGGGAGTGCAATGTCTTTATATTTCAACCCATGCTTTTTTCGGATTTTCAGCACCTCTTTACTTTTATTTAGTGTTTTTTCATTAAACACGGTCACTTTATCGTTGTCTTTAAAGCAAATGACACACACTAATTTGTCACTTTCACCACTATACATTGTAAAAATTAAAAATATCACCAACTTTTCTAATAATAAAAACCTTTCACAGTACTTTATGTTACACGACTGAAAATATTACAATAATACACGTATACTTCAAATATTTCAATCCTTTCTCAGACCAGAGCAATTTTGGTAAAAAAACGGATGTTGCATTTTCCCTAGCCATATGTAGAACAAAAATTTTTGTTTCTTGGAATCATGAAGGACACTTTATGGCCTTCAAAATTTTGCTGCATTCCAGATTTTACTTCTATTTGAAATTTTTGTTGCACCTCAAATTTTTGTTTTATTTTAATTTTTTGTTGTAGTTATAACTTATACATATGTATATGGAAAGAGGTAGGAAATAATGATTTACAACAAAAATTTCAAGTAGAAGTAATATCAAGAGTACAGCCAAATTTTGAAACAAAATTTTTTGGAAAAATAACTTTGATAGCGCCTGGCAAAACTTTAGCGGCCTCTAAATGATCTGGCTTTTTTTTCCAAATTTCTTGAATACTAAATTACAACATATTAAAATTACATCTTGCCAAAAGAACATTTTTTGCGAAAAAAAATTCGCATTTTGCAAAATTTATAAGTCGATAATGCAGCTTCATTCTACAGCCAGGTCTGCATTTTTGCACTCAGATATTACAGAAGTAAGTATTAAATAGGTTTTCAAGTTGCCAAAAATATGTAGTCAAAAATGTCTGCCAGCTCTCCTACTATTGTGTCAGCTCCCATTTTTTTGTACCCTACGGGAAAAATTATGCAGAAATTGCGCTTTGCCTTCCTGAACATATAAACAAGGTAGCGCTCCCGTTCAACTCCTATCCTTGTAGACATTAACATTGGTATGTCCACACTTGTCAGCATTGCAAACACTATCAAAGGTATTACCCCTATGCATTAGATAGACCTGTTTAGAGGATGTCATCGCCAAATTTCCTACTGGGTATGTAAGCATATATAAAAGACTGTGGAAAGATTGGTGCGCATGCGTATAAATACACATGCTGCTGACAGTTTGTAGTTTGGGTGCGATTATAATGCGCTTCTTGAGTAATCGCAACCAAATTTCCCGAAGGGTATGGATTCTACTTTGCTGTCACCGCGCCGCTTTCACAAACCGTGTCATTGTATTTGCACCTTTTTTGCCATAAAGGTGGCTATTGACTACATCAACTAAAAGTGGACAACTTTTGCTTCCTTTTCCATATAAAAACCTGTTTTCTGGGACTTTTCGGGTGGATATTAAACATGTTTGATATTTTTCAGATTGTTACATGCTCTGCACTAACACACTCACAGATAAATATATTTTTCAATTTTTCTTCGGTCTCTGCCATATGACATTTTAATTTTAGAGATGGGATTGCAATGTGCGTGGGTTTGTACTGTAAAGTTTTTTTTTCAGGTTAAATGATAAGCAAATTTAGTTTTATTTTTTCTAATGGATTAAGTTAGTATGCAAGTAATTATTCAATTATTTGATTAAATAAATAAAAAATTATTACATGATAATATTGAAGAAGATACACATAAAAATATATTCAAAGAAAATAAATATTGAGCAGCTTAATTCATTACCGATAAATGAAACAATTACATCTAATATTAAGCTTAACCAATAATATTTAGGAAAATAAAAGGAATTCTGACGACTAAAAATTACACAAAAAATATCAATATAATAGTATAAATATACAAATATTATAGAACCTATATTTTTTTAAATCAAATATATAATTGTATATGATTTTTTTATAGTAAAAGGTTTGAAAATTGAGAAAAGTTGTGAAGTTATAAAAGAAATATAAATAAATCAAATTTAAATAAAATAAATTACATTTAAATATAAATAATAACACATTAGTTAAAATGAAATAAGTAAATATAATATTTAAAAACAAAAATAACATGAAATATATATTTATTTAATAAAGTATGTATATTCAAAAAGTGTCTACAACTTGGAAATTAATTATTATAATAAATATAAAATAATAATGTTACTTCTTTTTATAGAACTTTTTTGTTGATCATTATCAAGTATTGCTGAAATAGAATTATCTTTTTGTGTTATCCTACCTACAAAAATTGTGAAATATTTATATTTGACATAGCTGAATTTAAATCAATTGAAAATATTTTCTTTTGAAGTTCCTTTCTTCAAATTATGCATTTGAAATCCTTTTATTTTCCTAAATATTATTGGTTAAACTTAATATTAAATGGTAATTGTTTCACTTATGGGTAATGAATTAAACTGCCCAAATTTTTATTTTCCTTGAATATATTTACATGTGTTTCCTCTTCAATATTATCATGTAATAATTTTTTATTTATTTAATTAAATAATTGAATAATTACTTGCATACTAACTAAATCCATTAGAAAAAATACAAACTAAATTTGCTTATCATTTAACCTGAAAAAAAACTTTGCAGTACAAGCCCACACATAGTGCAATCCCACCATTTGATATATCATATGGTAGAGACCGATGTGCACAACTCGAAGAAAAATTGAAAAATGAATTTTTCTTTGAGTGTATATTAGTGGAGGGCATGTAAAAATTAGAAAAATATCAAACATGTTTAATATCTACCCGAAAAGTCCCAGAAAACAGGTTTTTATATGGAAAAGGAAGCAAAAGTTGTCCATTTTTAGTTGTAGTCTATAGCCACCTTAAGGGTTTTGATACAAGTTTACACTCAGAAATATATTGACTACAATAATTACCTTGGTGTCTACATTAGCGATTTGGACAGCGATTTTTTATAGGCGATCTGAGGGACGGTTATACTCAGAAGTATATTGACTGCAATTATTAAATTATAAGTTCTCTCGAATAGTATAATTTGTACCTTTAAACTAATTTTATTGCATTTATAATGCATTATTATTTACGGTAAGTCAATTTAATATAATAAAACTAGTTAGAAAGCATAACTATAACTTATTTTCAATCAAAATGTCAAACTTAAACAAACTATTGAGTATAGCCGCCCCTTAGAACTACTATAATATAAAAAACGCTAATCTAGACACAGCCTGATGCCTCCTCTACACATTCGTGACATTCGCCAATTGTCAAGTTCGTTCTATTTGCCGTCTTCGGCATCCATCCACACATTCGTGCATTTAATCAGAATCCCAATATTATTTATAATTATATTATAGAAAAGTTTTAAAAAAAATGCCTCAAACTATTAATGAGCTCGATTTATTTAATTTTTTTAAAGAAAAGATCATTTTCGCATTTGAATTTGTTATTTTTGACGTTTGTGTTGTGTGAATTTGTATAAAGTTCGCCTACAAAGCGAACTTATTTGCACAAATAACTTCACAAATTATAGCAACTAAGCAAATGCACCCTTCCACATATTCGCGTATTTGCTAGAATTGCATAGTTTGCCGATTGTGTAGAGGAGGCATGAAGTTTTTCGATTTGTGATATTAGCCGAGACACATATTTTTGAATTAAACCAAAGCGCTAAACGCTTTCATTTTTAATAGAAAGAAAAGAAGCCGTCAAATTTAGACGCGAAAATTGCAGGGTAAAAATATTTGTATTCAAAAGAAAAATGGAATTGAAAATCTGTAGAATTTGCGAAATAAAGACTACCTATAAAAATATATTTGATTCAAGGAACAAAGATATTTGGCAAAAATTGCAGGAATGCGCTAATATTAAGGTGAATAAATTCTGTGACTAAATTTGTTTTATTTTTTCGTTTAATTGCATAAGTATAATGTTAAATAATTATATTTCTATGGTATAGTAAATAAAGTAAAAAGTTTTGTGGTATTAATTATAAAAATCATAATGAAATTAATTTTTTGCTTTAAAAAGCTTTAATATAGTGTAAATTACTCATATATATAAACATGTTCAACTATTTGTGAATTTCAAGTATTTATTTACTTGATACTAATATATTTTTATTGAAACCTCAAAATTTTACGCTTATGACACACAATGACATATTTTTATAACCTTAAACTTGTCTTCTAAAAATAATAATATATTAAAAATTGCTTAACTTCAGCTTGAGGAAGACGATAAATTGCCAAAATATATATGCACTCAATGCTGTGATCTTTTAAGAATTGCTCATGATTTCAAAGAACAATGTGAGAAAACTGACCAAAGACTACGAAGGTATAAATAGTTTATAAAGCAGGTATAAAGGTATAAGGCTACGGTCCATATGGTAGCGAATTCCTGCGACTAGCGAATTTTCCCATATCGATGAGATTGATCGACATTTATCGCAGGTTGTCAAAATAATTTATATCGTTTTTTTTCATGCGTTTACAAATAGAAATTTTTTTTATGAAAAATATAAATTAAGGTTTCTACCAATTTTTAAAATGAAAAACTTACTATACAATAGAGAATTTTTAATTATAAGTAAAATATTTAATATAAATATGCTTTTGAACAAATAATAAAAATAAGTAACACATGATTATTACCTAATAAATAAATAAGCATATTTATATTAAATATTTTACTTATAATTAAAAATACTCTATTGTATGGTAAGTTTTTCATTTCAAAAATTGGTAAAAACCTTGATTCATATTTTTCATAAAAAATATATATTTTACCCGACAATTTGTAAACGCATGGAAAAAAAACGATATAAATTACTTTGACAACCTGCGATAAATGTCGATCAATCGATCAAAATTCGCTAGTCGCAGGAATTCGCTACCATATGGACCGTAGCCTAAATAGTTTATAAAGCAGCAAATGTAGAGATTTTTTTTATAATAAAAAATAATTGTGCTAAGTTAATTTTTCGTTTATTAATATTTTTTACTTTAATAAATTATATATTGAGTATTTTAAAAATAACCACACCCCAGTATAATTATTAGGAATTTTATCCGATAATATATTCAAACTCAAAATTGTTAATTATTTCGGACTTACCTTTGGTTACTTACTTTTTGAGAGTCAGTCTCCGAGAAATTTCATCATTACGATAATACCAAGTTTCCATTTTAATCATTTTTATTTAAATTTTATAACAATTTATGATAAATATTTAATAGAATATATTAACAATTATCAATTATAGCTGGAAAAATGTTAAATAATTAAAAAAATATTAAAAATTAGGGAAATAGAATTAAAAGAAAAGATTTTCATATAGAATAGCAAGAAATAGCAAGTTTCCATTTTATTCATTTTTATTTAAATTTTATAACAATTTATGATAAATATTTAATAGACTATATTAACAATTATCAATTATAGCTGGAAAAATGTAAAATAATTAAAAAAATATAAAAAATTAGGGAAATAGAATTAAAAGAAAAGATTTTCATATAGAATAGCAAGAAATAGCAAGTTTCCATTATCACCGTAATTCAAATGAATCCATTTTGTAGTTGATAAACATATAAATGTATCAAATTGATTTTTTTCGATTTCTAATAATATTTCATCCTTTAAAACATAATTAGCAGTCTAAGCAGTCCGACACCAGAAATAATTGTTATTAAAGAAGAAGCACTTCCAGGACTAGAATATGATGATATGGAAGAACCTGTAGAATTTTTATATGCTAATAAAAGCGAAATAAATTCAGAGGAATCAGATTTAAGTCAAAATTTTAATTTAGAATCAGATCGTAGCGAGGTAATCAAAATTTTATTATTTAAAAGAGAAAGAATTAATAATCTGAACATCAGTTTAAGCCACCTGCAGAAGCTTATCCAAGTAGTGGCACTGAAAATAATATTAAAGTAAGTGAAATAAGGGAGAAAAAATTTCCAAAACGAAGACAACGTAAAAGACGCAGGAAATCTTCTAAAACTAAAATTTTTAAATGTCCAAAATGCTGCGAAGACTTTACTATTTTAAGTGATTTCAAAATTCACCTTGGGACACATATCGATCAAAGTTTGTTTCGTTGTAGTCTTTGTGAAAAAGACTATATTGTATACAAAAATTTGAAGAGACATATTGAAGAATTTCATAAGGAAAATGATTGCTCCTTATGTTTCACATGTTCTTTTGCTTATCCAACAAAAGAATCTCTAGACGAACATTTATTATTTAGTGAAGAGAAATGTATTATTTGCGACAAAAAGTACGTACAAATTTTAATAATTTTTTTCTTAATTGGTTATGTAAAATTTTTAAAAGCGCTGTTTATTTTTAATAGTTATCAATTATTTAAAATAGTCCATAAAATCTGAAATATTAAAATACTTATGTTCAATTTGAGGTAATGTCTAATATGATATGAAGGTCCTCTTTAGTTTGATTTCAGCTCGGCTTTTTATATTCTATTTTATTTTCATTGACTCTACTAATGCTTCACAGAGAAAAGAAATTAATACAAACAGGATGCTAATTTTCAATCTTTGTTCAGACATATCAAACATTGTATTTTGGTGCAACTTTATTAATGTGCATACAGGAACATTGTCGGGAATCTTTAAATCAGAGATATTATCAGAGAAAGGCAGGCATATTGCCAAGAGAACATTGGCTTCTGTGGCAGATGATTTCTGTATTTAAGATGATTTATTAGTTTGGCAGTTGCGTTCGTATTTTGTAGCAAAGAAAAAATGGCAATAGTAAAGAGCCTAATAACTAGTAGGACTACATCCTCTAAATTCATAATTCATCCTTTAGCTTCTTTGAATACACCAGCCAAAAAGATTAAAAGCTTAATTAGCCGTGTTTTAATTGCTTTCGCAATAGTAGGTAATCTTTTGTAACCTAAAGAAGGTGACCAACTGTCCATAAATATTTGTATTGTTTGAGGTGGTGTCATTCATAGTTTTCTGATTTAGCATATGAACAGAACAGTTATTACGTTTTTTTATACAAAAACAGTCCTTAAATTATTGGACACATCGTAAAACCAAAAGTTAAAAGACCTTTAAAATGGATTATTAAGTATAAAGTATTACATATTATATATGATTATAGACAATAAAAATTAAACCAAGTTTACGTCGACCAAGGATTTTATTTAACATGTTAAGGATGGCGCAGTTTTTTCTATTTCGTTTCGTCGGGTGGCAAAATCGTACTTTACTCTTTAATCGGAGCGGCACCTTGCACAAAATGCTGTTTATTAAAACTTCATAATCAAAAGTTCAGTACTATGTCTAAAATGTTTTGAAAAAATCCACAAAGCAAATAAATGTAAAATTTACTATAGCCTACCTATTAAAGTAAGCTCTATAATTTTTAATAAACAAAAAAAAAATTTGGCTGATGCGAGCCACCGGTGCTAAACGCCATCTTCAACGTATTAATTAATGTCAAACCACTTCACTTAAACCATTAAAACTTTTTTTTTTTAATTTATTTTCAGTTAATTAATAATAAAGTTTAGATTATTACACGCTTTTGCTCAGTAAATTTTTAAGTTTAAAAAAACTGGAACAAACTTTTCTTTGCTATCAAGGTTCCTAAACAATGAAATTTTGCACTGGCAGGCAAAATCCCTGAGCCTTATTCATGTTTAATATTCTTTCAATTCATTCGTTGCTCTTGTATGGGTTCTTTGTAACCAATTTTGAAATATTTTGTGATGAGCCCTTAATCTCAAATTTTGCTAACCTACTCCTACTGACAAAGTAAAAAAAATTATTAAATACTTTTTTTTTGATACAAAAAGTACTGGTTGTTATATCAAATAACGTATCTTAATGCTGCGAATTCTTAAGTCTGTTCCCTATTAAATAATTTAACCTAAGAAATCTGTTTACTACTTTTACTTTTAACAACTGGAAAAAAACTGACAAGAAAAAAATTATGTAAAAATTATGTACTAGAAGTTGAAAACAAAAAAGTAAATGTTAAGGTGTCCTTTATAATTCTTATAAAAAGCCTTATTTTTTATTTTTTATGTTATTTAATGTTTATTTAATTTTAATTTAATAATTAAATTAAAAATTTACATTAGTTTCGTTATTGAATTTTGGCAATTATTCAACAAAAATGTATGGTATTTTATATTTTTTTAATCAAATTTAATTTATAGATTTGAATCACGGTGTGAGTTACTTGTACATAAATGGGAACATGAAGTAATTATTCAAAGGCGGCCAAGAAAACAGCGAGTGACATGTTCTAAGCAAATTTATAGGTGTCAATATTGTGGAAAAGTATCAAAAAATTCACATTTACATAGTAATCATATACGAATTCATACAGGAGAACGACCATATAGTTGTTCATTATGTGAAAAGACATTTAAAACCCATCCGGGTTTATATGCTCATGAGAAATTGCATACTGATAAAAGACCATATAAATGTGAACAATGTGGACATTCATTTAGACAATATTCACATCTTAAAACACATCAAGTAGTACATTTACAAAATAAGCCACTACTTTGTGGTTATTGTGGAAAAGCTTTTCGATTAAAGGGAAATTTAAATGTACACGAAAGACAACACACTGGAGAAAAGCCATATGAATGTAGAATTTGTATGGAGAAATTTAGTGATTTAAATGGCCGAAAAAGACACGAGAAAATGCATGCTTTATGCCAAACAACTGAGTTACAAATTGAACCACTTTTAGAATGGGAAATATGTGAATAGAAAATAAACCATGCATTTTAGATATATATTTTTGAATTATATTTTCACATTATAGGAATGAAATGAAATAATTGATATTTAAATAAATAGTTTCTATTCTTTTTTATTTTACATTCTAAAATGTAGATGTTAACTTTCTGCAAAAGGATTGTTGGAATAGACTGTTTTATAATTAATTTCGTTTACTTTTATTTTCTTTTTTGGTTACAAATAAGGTGCATTTTATTTGACAATCAATCAAACCATTTTTTCTATAAAATGATCAAAAACGATATAAAAGACATAATTGCGAAAAAAATTATGGTTTAATTTTATTTCTTTAACAATAATAGCATTTTATTTAAATACTGCATCAAAGATAATAGAAAAAATAAAAACTGCTCAGTAAGGTCCGACCGAGAACTCGGTCTCGGCCTACTCTCGGCCAAAATTCAGGCCGAGATCTCGGTTCTCGTTCTCGGCTTTAAATTGCCGAGACTTTCGGCCTTGGCCGAGACTGCACACGTGCCAGACTATCAGTAAGCAGCGTGGCGCCAGTTAGTGTGAATATTCATTTTTCTTTCATTTTTTTTTTTGTAGCATTTGTAGAGTATTTGCACAGTTACTTCAAGTAGTTTAAATTGTTTCTTTAGAGGTTAGGGAAGTTTAATAGAGTATATTCTGGAATTACAAAATGCCAAAAATAAATCCAATTTAGGAGTATTTTGAAAAAATAAAGTATTTCAGCCTTCGAAGGCAACGTGTAAGCTGTGTAGTAAAATAGTGTCATTAGGTAGTATCTTACCAAAAAAACAAACGATCAAAGGCTTAAAACTTCACCTATCAAAGTATCATTCATCTGAAAACAAGCAGTTTTTTGATAAATTAGATCAATTTAAACAGAAACCTGTTTAAAAGAAACTGTTTCAGAGCCTGTGTGCCCCAGCCACGATAAGGGAAATGAAAATAATAAACAACAACCTTCTCTACAGCAGTTTTTGATGAATCCACCTAAAGTGAAATGGCCAGATGATTATCACATTGCCCAGCGTATTGATAAGGCAATTATGGACTACATAATAGTGGTACAAACTAAAGTCAGAGAAATACTTTCGCACTCATTTGATGCCCTCAACATATGAAAAAGTGCAAGCCAAAGTAATTTCGTTATTATTAGAAGCTGAGTGGATAAGTTTTACTACAGATATATGGTCAAACCCTACAAAAACATGTTTTACAGCCCATTTCATTCAAAACCCGCAACACTTAAAATTAGTGCTGAGCGCAAGCGTCTTGGAAGACGACCATACTGCTAATTATATTGCAGAAAAACTCAAGGATACTGCAACCAAGTACAACATTGAATCAAAAATTCATCTTGCTGTACGAGACAATGCTGCAAACATGATTCGTGCAACTCGTCTAGCTGACTATGAATCATTGGGTTGTGTTGCTCATACGCTGCAGCTGACGATCCACGATGCAATTTTTTCAGTTCCAGAAATTAGAACAATGATTAAAAAATGTCGCAAAATAGTTGGACAATTCCACAGAAGTTAGCATTTGCGTACATTTCAAAAATTATTGAATTTACCTGATAACACACTCTTTCAAGATGTTGAGACACGTTGGATAGTACGTATCTGATGATGGAGCATCTAGTTGAACAGAAAAATGCCATTAATCTATACCAAATTGAAAGAGGAGCTATAGAACAAACCCACAGTGAGGAATGGGATTTCATGAAAGATATTATAAATGTTTTACAATACTTTTACCAAGCCACATTAGATATATCTGCAGACTCGTCTTGTGTTTCAATAGTAATACCACTAGTGGCAATGTTGAATGATAAATTGATGACCACACAACTTACTCACTTTTCGAATAATGACGATGTTAATAATAAAGATGATTATATAAACAAAAAACATGCCGAAGAAATGAAGAGCAAACTGTTAGTTGCACTCAATGATCGTTTTTCATTTGTAAAAAATAGTTTGCCTTTGATAACAGCAACAGTGATGGATCCACGATTTAAGACAAAGTACTTAACAGAAACTGAAGTAAATTTAGCCAAGCATAATATTTTAAAAATTTTAAGTGAACGTATTGAATCTAACTCTAGTAACGTAGAAACAACATTGGCATATGCTTCTTCGTCAGCAATTTCGTCACACAACACGATCACTAAGAAATCATTTGAATCCTTATGGGCAACTCATGATTCATTCGAAATAGAAGATGAAACAATGACTAGCGATGAAAATAACAAGAATGCACTTGACAGTTTTCTGAAAGAACCACGACTTCAAAGAAATACTAATATTTTTGAGTATTGGCATTGTTCGCCATACAAAGCTTTGAGACCAGCTGCCAACAAATTTTTATCAGCTCCACCGACTAGCGTTGCGAGCGAGCAACTTTTTAGTAGAGCTGGGCAGCTATATGATGAGAGGCGGCACAACTTAAAAGGCAAAAACGCTGAAAAATTCTGTTTTTGTGTCATAATATTAGCTTATTTAATTTTGAATATTAAAAATGTCCATATATGTCCGTACATCCAAAAAATATAACAATTTATTATAAGTTTTGCTTTTTTAACTTTTAACTGTCTTACCCATTTTAGCTGCCATGTTGTCTCGTTCTCGGTCTCGGTCTCGGCCGAGAATGTATTTTTTCTCGTTCTCGGCCGAGAATAAAAAATCGTTCTCGGTCGGACCTTACTGCTCAGAGGTGATCTATAACACATGAAAAAGTTTATTATTTTAGATTTTTTAGTTACTATATATTCCGAGTATCTCGTCCTCCGTGAGATTTTATTTGGTTATTACGATTTACTTTTTTTTTAAATATTTTTCCTTCCGAGAATATTAACTATCAATTTTATTCCTTCGGTTTTTTTGGTCAAATTTTGTTCGAAAAAAAACCAGTTTGTTACTGGAAACTTGTTTCCTCGTGTGTAAACAGCCAATCCAAAATTAAAACTAAAGAAAAGATGACATTGGAAGTAAAAAAGTTTGGTTCAAAATGTTCTCCTTCTGAAAAATTTATAAGAAGCGTAGCCAATATTTTACAACCAAGTTATCTTTCCCGTTGACAAAATGCAGAAAGAAAAGTTGTAGCGTGGCTTGGATGAGTTAGTTGGCGTCAGAATTGCAAACAAGGTAGGGCCCATGTCATTTTGGGACCTGGCTTGAATTTTTTTGTGGTTTTTTTTTATTAAGTTGAATTTAAAGTTTGTTTAAGTTAAAGTTTGATTGAAAAAAAAAAAAGTATAATAATACATGTAAAAGTAAAATAGTTAAAATTGTGAATTTATAAAACAAACAAATTTTCCCAGCTTGGAAATAGATATTTTTTTTAAATTTTTTTAATCAATGAAGGGGGTGAAGTGAGCAAACATTAAATTTTTTTTTTGGAACTAATAAAAAAAAAAAATTAAAAAAAAAAACAAAACCCAACAGACAAATATATTGCCGAACTAGGGTTTACCCTAAATATAGAACACTAGCTGTAAAATTTCCTCAGTTTAATTTCGATAATAGTGAAAAAAAAAACATTTGTTTAAATAACTATCTTAAACCGTTATTAATATGTGTGTTGATCCTTTTATAATGGAAGTGAAGAAGAGAAATTGAAAAAAAAGGAGATCCCTGAAAAGAGAAAGGCGTGGTGGCGCTTTCGGACGATAGCAATATATTGGGCGTAGATAGAAATTCGACGTAAACAACAGCAGGGAGCAGGAATAACAAAACTAAGTATTATTAAATAATAATAGAACATGTTTAATAACTACTATGTAGAAGTATTTTAATATTCTTATGTTAATTTTTTTTGTAAATAAGGTTACTATGATTAAGTTTTTTTTTTTGAATTTTCACTGAAACAAAAAAATAATGATAAAGAAAAAAGAAGGAAACGAAGAAGAGAAAGAATTATAGTAAAGAATAATAAATGCGATAATAAAGACAAGGAATAAATCTTGGATTATGGTTGTGAAAAGTCATTTAAACAAAGACGAGATTCAAGGATAGATTTTTTTTTATAAATTAGGTTTTATTGAAGCGATTATATATATATATATATATTTTTAAATTAGTTGAATTTAAGTTAAGAAATTTTATGATAGAGTATAAATTCTGTTTATTACTTATTTTTGGGAAAAAAAAGCAGAAAAAGAAACCTATTTGTATTTTTTTTTTGGATAAAATGATCTTTTCAGAGTTTGCTGGGCCCAACAAGCCAAGAGAAGAGGAGAAAAGAGTAAGTTTATAAAACAATTAAATTTTTCTGTTTAATTATGGTTTTCCCTTTTCTTAAATGAAGAATAGTTTTTTTTTGTCTCTATTTTAATAGTTACTTTAAATTAAGTTTTGGTTTCGTTTTTTTATATTTGGAGGCTTAATTTAAAATAAGTTTGGTTCCTTTTCTTATTTTTATATATACTTAGGGGATAATTAAAACTAGCTTTTAAGTTTTTATATATATATATTTAATAATTTTTTTATTACAATGAGTTTCAAGATTGTTCCTTATATTTCAATTCAACTTCTCTACATATATGCATGTGTAAATTTTATTGAATAAGTTAAATTTTTTTTTGAATTAATAAACATTATAATAATGTGTGAGTAAATCTTTTATTGTTGAGATGTCCTAATCCCCCTTCCCACACAATTTTTTTTGTTTCAGGTCAGCCGGTTCAGCTATAAGATGGACGAGCAAAGGGGCTTAACTCCTTTGTCTCGATTTCCTTTTGCTTTTCACCTTTTTTTCATTTCATTTCTGTGGCCAATACCCTGTTATTTTCCAGCCAAGCGCTCTTTTCTTTGAAATTCTCTCTTTTAGTAGCGAGATTTAGTCCAGTGAGTTAGTGGCAAGAACCACCCCTATAATTCTACCGCAATAGCCGGCTAGCGAGCTCGCTACACTGCCACTTAAACGACATCTGGAAAATCGTGCCTATTTTTGGTCCTCAGGGGGTATGGACCCTGCATAAAAACATATGGTCACGTAACAGTTTGCCGCAATTGGAAGATGCTCTTGAGGCGGGTTCAAAAAATTCACACTTATGTACTCTTATATTAACTGAAGGGGATTCAGCTAAAACTTCAGCAATATCAGGACTAGCTGTTCTTGATCGAGATCGTTATTGCGTTTTTCCGTTATGCGGTAAATTGTTAAATGTAAGGGAAGCCACACATAAGCAAATATTAGAAAACGCTGAAATAAATAGCCTTATTAAAATTCTCGGCCTTCAATATAAAAAAAAGTATTTGAGATTTGACGATTTAAAAACTTTACGTTACGGTAAAGTGATGATAATGACTGATCAGAATCAAGATGGTTTACATATAAAAGTCTTATTAATTAATTTTTTTCATACAAACTGGTCGGAAATTTTACGGTTGCCATTTCTTGAAGAGCTTATAACGCCAATTGTTAAAGCTACCAGGAAGAATTTGCCAGAAAATGAATTTTTGTTTTATTCGTTACCAGAATTTGAAGAATGGAAAAATACGCACAATCAAGATGAATACAATATAAAACACTATAAAGGTTTGGGTACTTCAACAGGAAAAGAAATGCAAGAGTATTTCAACAACATTGAACAACATCGCATTTTGTTTAAGTACGACGGAATCACGGATGATGGACATATCGTAATGACATTTGGTAAGAAATATGTTGAACTACGTAAAGATTGGTTGAATAAACATATGGAAGGATGTAAGAGGAGAAAAGTTTTGGGTTTACCTGAAGAATATTTGTATTCCAAGGATACTGAACAAGTAAGCTTTACAGAATTCATAAATTTGGAGTTAGTTCTTTTTTCCAATGCTGACAATGTCCGCAATGGTATATTGTTGATGGTTTAAAGCCTGGACAGAGGAAAATTATGTATACTTGTTTCAAGCGTAATGATAAACGGGAGGTTGAAGTGGCACAACTTTCTGGTTCTGTAGCTGAAATGTCAGCATATCATCATGGTGAGGAGTCTTTATCTATGACAATTATTATTAATTTAGCACAAAATTTTGTGTTAGAGCCAAGACGTCAATTTGGCACTCCTTTAGCTGGTGGAAAAGATAGTGCCAGCCCACATTATATATTTACCATTATGTAACCACTAACACGACTTATTTTTCGTCCTGAAGATGATCCTTTGGTACAATATAAATATGATGATAATCAAAAAATTGAACCAGTTTGGTATATTCCGATAATTCTCATGGTGCTAGTAAATGGATGTGAAGGAATAGGTACCGGTTGGTCTACGAAAATTCCTAATTATAACCCACATGACATTATCAAAAATATACGTAAAATGATTGCACATGAGGAGCCTGATACTATGCATCCGTGGTATAAAAATTTCAAAGGATGAATTGATAATTTTTCTGATCAAAGATATTTAGCTAGTGGAAATGTGGCTACTATTGGGGATAATAAAATAGAAATAACTGAATTGCCCATCGGTGTATGGACACAAACATATAAAGAAAATGTCTTAGAACCATTATTGCATGGTTCAGATAAAATCAAACCAATTTTAAATGAATATAAAGAATACCATACAGATACAACAGTTAGATTCGTATGTCAATTTCTTCCTGGTGAATTCGATCAAATTCAAGCAGAAGAAGATGGCTTTCATCGAATATTTAAACTTTCTAGTTCTCTAAATCTTGAAATAATGCATGCTTTTGATAGCAATAATTGCTTACGACGATTTAACGCAGCCGTTGAAATTCTGAAAGAGTATTTTACACTGCGTTTAGAGTTTTATGTGAAACGAAAAGAAACTAGCAGCCCTCACCGAAAAGTTAAAACAACAACTTCGTTTTATCAGTGAAAAATGTAATAGAGATATTATTCTTGAAAATAAAAAACGCAAAGACATAATTGATGAATTAATCAAAAGAAAATATCCTTCAGATCCAATAAAAGCGTGGCAAAGGCATATTCAAAATGAAGATAAAGATTAACACAGTAGCACCAAGTAATTAAAACATTTCTTCATATAATTAATTTAGCAATGCTAAAATTTTATTTAATTATTATTTTAGAGAGAATTCAGTTTGGCATAAGTTCTCCTAAGAAAGATAAACATAGAGATAAGGAACGTGATGAGGATAAGAATAATGAAGGTTACGACTATCTTCTTCAAATGTCATTAACAGAGTTAATAGAAGAACTGAAAGACAAGCTTACAAATGAAATGGATTTAAAGCTTTCCGAATTGACTGTCCTTCGAGCCAAAACAACAGAAACTCGTTGGCTTGAAGACTTGGATGAATTGGAAAATAAATTAAACTTAGTCGAGGAGAGGAACGTTTAAAGGGTGTTACTGTCAGTAATCGAATCTCTCCATCTTTAAAGGTTGAATTTTAAGGTAACAAGTGAAATACTGGAAAAATTTGAACAACATGCCAGTAATAGCACGAGAGAAAAGAAAAAAAAGCAGCAGCAAGAAATTTTAGTACGTGAATTCAAACCATGTTTGTTAGTGTGAACGAATCACATTTAAATTTTGTTTATAGAAAATTGATTACTCAGTTGAAAAGCTTATATTTAAGGTAACAAGTGAAATACTAAAAAAATTTGAACAAAATGCCAGTAATAGCATGAGAGAAAAGAAAAAAAAGCAGCAGCAAGAAATTTTAGTACGTGAATTCAAACAATGTTTGTTAGCGTGAACTAATCACATTTAAATTTTGTTTATAGAAAATTGATTACTCAGTACTCTTAAACGATGAAGAGGAATCAGAGGCAGAGATAATTGAAGAAAAAATAAAGCCAGCAAAGCGAGCAGCACCAGAGGGCAGAAACAAAAAAGAGGGCAAACAAATAAGGTAAACTTTTATTAATATTTGAATACATTTTATTTTAAACTAGCAACTGACCCAGCAAACGTTGTTTTGCCAAATATAAATTATTCCTAGGATTATTTTAGTAAAAAAAAATTACTAACCTATAGGGTGTTTACACCGGCACTCCGAACATGGTCTCCGTTCTACCATTGCATGTTTTATATGGGAATTTCAAACGATACTACTTTCACAATATGGTCCTCATACTATCTAGCGGAGGTGGTACGTATCATATTTGTTTCAATTTCAGCACATTATACTATAAACATAGCCCAAAGTCTTTTCGAAATCAGCTGTTGAAGTGATAGATTAACGCCCGGTTTCACAGTTGACACCTCAGTTTTTCCTCAGTTGAGTTTCTTAAAAAACTTAAGTATTCCTTAAGAACTAGAAGTGTTTCACAGTCCATTTTTATTATCTCCTTAACTCAGCATTCATTACTGAATTTTGTAAGCCATTTTTAAGTAAAATTATCATTACCTGTCATATTTTTTTCATAGAGATATGTTTCAATAAGTGAAATAGTGAAAAAATATAAGCACCACTATTAAAAGCAACAACTAATCTGTAATTTTCTTAAAATATAAATATTCCTTGTGTTTATTATAAAGCAAACTAACAAATATTTTTCATATTATTCATTAAATCTTTTATTTCTAATTAAACTTAACAAAATGATTGACAAACTAAATAATTTTTTTAATGCCGAAAGTGTTTTCACAAGATATTGTAAATATCTTTGCCATATTTGCCATATATGGCTATACCATTTCTGTAGCCATTCTGGGTGATTTAAAAATTATAATGCTGAAGGGTAATAAAATAATTAGTTATTTTCGGCATTGGCGTCCTTTATGGTTTCAACAAATGTTTTTGGAAAAATATAAATAGTTATTATTGAAAAGTTAGTGTTAAATTAATTTTAAATAAATTGTAATAAAACTTTTATAATGTTAATGATGTTTTAATATTTTTGTACAATTCAACTAAATAGTTACTTTTCACATATTAAAACTAATACGCGAAATAGTGCATTTCTTATACAGCACTTTTATTTATTAACACTAACTTTAAAGTCAATTTAATTTTTATTCTTGAAAATTATTATTTACATAAAGTAACTTTTTTTGATATCAAATTTAGTAAAATTGACACAAATTCACTCTTCTGAAAGTTAAGTCTTGAAAATTGGGGACTTAACTTAAGCAGGGTATTCACTATAAATGTGAATCAATGATTCGGCTCTCTCAGCCCATATAAAGTATATGGCTGAATCATTTGTGAGTAAAATATTCAACATGTTGGATATTTTCTCTTTTATTCGTTCTTTCCATATACTTTAAATGGGAACTAAGAGCCGAATCATTGATTCGGAAATATAGTGAATACCCCGCTTTAAGGGAGAAGTTAAGGCTCCTTAAGTGTTAAGGAGGAACTGTGAAACGCAAAATCTGCTTAAATACATTTTTAAGTTGACAGATGCGCTAAGGAGCACTTAAGTATGAACTGTGAAACCGGGCGTAACACGGTAGGCACACAGGCGCTAATGGCCATACTTTTAATGACAATTAGCCCTTAATGGCAATATTCTCTTGTGTGAACGCCATATTTTCGCAATATATTGTCAATAATATTGCCTAAAATATGGTGTTCACGAACGCAATATAATGGCTATCAGCTTCAAAATGATCATCTGGCAACATTAAAGGCGAAAATTTTCTTTTTGCCGTAGCCATTTGACAACTGAATCATAGCAATAGATTTATAATTACTTGAAAAAACATATATTAATATAATATTATGCATCTTAAGCGGTAAGTTTTGTTTACTTTATTTATTGAATTCAGTGATTAGATTATAGTTTTCAGTGATCAAATTATAGTTTTTGAATTTCAGTTAGTAAAAATATTTGAAAAAAACATATTAAGTTTGATCAATATGAGGCTACAATTTTCCGAATATTTTCTTTCCTTATATTATACATTTTTATAATATATTTTTAAACACTTTAAAAAACCAATTATTAAATTAAACAACTCGTTTTAAGTCTATAAAGTATTTAAAAGTAAACAAATTCCGCAAAATAAAACACTGTGTAAACTCAAATGACATTAATCAGCTGCTTTGAAAATATTACGTTTCGCCTGTGTGCCACCGAAATTGTATGGCCTAAAATATGGCCATTAGAGGCAAAATATGGTGTTTGAAAGTATGGCCATTAGCGCCTGTGTGCCTACCATGTAAGCCATTTTGTAATTGTTGACAGATCCAAATCAGATATCCAAATCGTATTTATTTATTTTATATATTTTAACACAGGTAATTATTACTGTAATTTTTACACTAATTATTAGAAAATTTATTAGGGTTGGTTTAACCTCTTTAGCAAGTTTAGCACAGTGTTCAATATTTCACTTCACTTTGTTCCTCTGATTAGTATAGCTGATACTACTTTTGGTGTAAACACTCATTTGATACTACCAAGTTGATACTACAGTCTTGGATCGGTGTAAACACCATATTATTGTCAGTGTGTGAGGATGTGGTATATATGAGTGAAAGAGGCATGGAGCGATGGGAACGATGATCGAATATAAAAAAATAGCACAATACCAAACATTTATATTTTTAATTCAATCTTTTATAATTATATATATCACTAATAGTCACTTTTTTCTGGTACGCGCCATTTTCTTTACCAAAATTCAGTAGTGACGTCAAAAATAATATTTTGTGAATAAAGCGACTGAATAAAAAGACTTATTCTATTTTCATAAGAAATTTCACTCCAACCATCTATATATCGTGTATATTTTTTTTATTATTTCCCTACCTTTCACAATATCTCACAAAATTTTACACACACTAACAATCAGAATAATTGATGCGTGTAACAAAAATAAAAATAATTGGTTTGAGGTCGTGTCACGTGTCGAGTACTTTTGATGTTATATGAAAACACTGAATTAACTGAACGTGAGAACTATACTCAAAATTAATGACTATAGGAATAAATAATTACCCCCCTGCAAATTAATGATAAATTTATTTCAAAATAACTCAGTGTTAAATGATAATTGTAAACGTCACTATTACGATTCATGCACAAACAATAATAATAATGGCAGAAAACTGTAGTGTTGAGAAACGTCTGATTGTGTGAGAGAGATCTCATCCTCACTCCGTGCTGTTTACTGGGTCTGTAGTGACACTGGTGACATCAGTTATCGATCAGGGTTGAACATTATTGAATTACTAATATCGCTATTAAAAAATAAGGGTTGATGGTAGAAGGGTGAAAATTTAAGGCTGTATGTATTTTTTAATGCCACATCATATAAAAATAAAAAATAAAAATTTTGTCCAAAGAATAAAAAAAAAATTTGGGGTGGACCACCCTTATCACTCAGGGGTATAAAAAATAGATAACAACCTATTTTTAGACCTACTGAATATACATATAAAATTTCATCAAAATCGGTCAAGCCCTTTTGGAGGAATATGGTAACTAAAACTGGCACGAAATTATTTCGCTATTAAAAAATAGGGGTTGATGGTAGAAGGGTGAAAACTTAGGGTTTTTAATTTCATATCATACAAAAATAAAGAAAAGAAATTTTATCCAAAAAATAAAAAATAAAAATTTGTTGTGGGGGGTGGGGGTAGGGGGTGGTTGTAAAAAATAGACAAAAACCTTCCCCAGGTTTTCCCTAATAATTTCCCAAATTTTCAGCGCAATTGGATGTATGGTTTTTAAATCCATCGAGTACACACAGACACACATTCAATTATATATATATATAGATTACTTTTTCAACTTCTATTAGAAAAAAAATCGAATAGCAACTGTTGAAAAACTTAAACAACTTGAGAAGTTTTATTCTGCAGAAAAATATATAAATATAGTTCGAAAATATTGATTATTATTTAATAGAAATGAAAATTAGATATATAAATATATCTTATATATTAGAAATATAAAGAGCACGAGAAAGTTAAGAAATAATAATAATAATAAGTTAACAATAATAAAAAATATATTTAAGAATGAAATTTGAATAAATTAATTTTTTATTTGCTAATATAAAGTTTTTTGTTATTTTCTTCTATTTTCCTTTAGTTTTAAATTACAATTTGAAATAGTTTAGTTAGAGATTAATTAGAGCAATCTCAAATCTTTGGACTGATTTGAGCGTTATTTAATTTTGTTTTAATACTTTCATATTTTGTTTTAAAAATATGATGCAAATTCTTTACTGGTGTTAAAATCCGCATCACAACAATGTTGATTATAAGGTTTAGTTTTACTGAAACTAAGTATACAACATTAAAAAGAACTCTAAAGTATATGCAGTAAACGCTTAGAATGCAAAAAAGGGAGCAAAAAAGATTTATATTTGGCATTTGTTTAAATTATCCACAGGTAATAACCAAGTTTTTCAAAATTAGGCCTTATAAATGCTCAATTTGTCCAAAAAGTTTTTCATCACGTACAAGCTTATATTTACTTCATGTAGGTAAACGTCCATATAAATTTGATACCTGTAGCATGACATTCCATCAGAATTCACATCTTCAAACACATAAATTAGTACATTTAGATAAAAGGCCATTTATTTGTAATTATTGTGGTAAACCATTTAAATTAAAAAGTAATTTAGTTGTACATGAAAGACTACATACGGGTGAGGAGACACCATATAAATGTAAAATTTGTGAGAAAGGTTTTATTGATTCAACTTATCGAAAGAGACAAGAAAAATTACATATGAAACAAAAAATTAATATAATATCAGAAACTCAATTCTTAACTGAACCGAACGATAATATTTTTGGAGATCTAATTGAATAATCTACTGTTTTTTCTGTTATAATCATATTTGGTGATTATGACTTTTTTACAATAGAAATTTTCGTGTTTCTTAATTATTATTAAATCAATCAAGCAAAATATATTTGATGTTTTAATTTAGTTTAACATTAATTTGTCCCTTATGAATTAATAAATGATAATAGCAAATTTTTTTATATAACCCTTTTATTAATATTTATGTAGCCTACACCCATACAAGTTAGGATAACTTTTTGAGATCCAATACTTGATATGTCTTCATCCGTTATTTCAGGATTTTCTAGTTTAAAAGTTGTTGAAAAAAACTCACGGATGTGACGTAAAAAGTTAACAGTGTAATTTGATAAAGGTCCTAAAAAATAAGAAAATTTTATTTATTTTTTCCTTGTTTTTAATTTTTATATACCTGTTAAACATTTTGAAATATTCTTTTCCCCGAGAGCCATATATAATATAAGCAGCCATTGAAATGTTGAATCTACGCATCCGCCCCTATATATTTCCTCCAAAATTTTAAATGCTGCTTTCCTTCCTATTTCTTCAGGAACCTCTAGATCTTTATTCTGCAAAAAAAGAAGTTAACCTAAATGTTTAAAGAATAACTTTGCTGATTGCTTGCATCTCCATTCCGATATTAATTATGATTACAGATATAACTCAGACAAAAGAGTATAATAACATTTAATGGGAATCACATGTCAAATTTTATTAGGTTTTAAGATTTTTTCTGTACTAAGAAAAACGATTTGAATATATTTTTCGGAATTAAATTGAATTAATAAAATGGAAAATATTTTCAACAAAAATCAATTAAAAGTTTGCTTGCACATAAATAAAGCGTACAATAATAAATTCATTTGTATAATTCAGGTTGTGTTCAGCAAAAATCAATATTCGAATTAAAAACGAAATTTTTTATAGAAAATTTGATGTCAAATCAAATAATTCCAATACTGAAAACATACTAAACTTTTTGGTTGAGGATAAAGCTCTGAAAGATTTACTTAAATGCAATATAAAACCGAAGTAACAAGAAAAAAGAGCAGAAGCATAAAATGAGCCGGTACTCTATAAAACCTTAAGGTACTCTATAAAATATTTTAAATTATAATAGTGATTTATTACTTAAAATTCAAGTGGGTTGCACTTGGGAGGAATTTTTTTCAAAATAAAGTACGATTTCGTTTAGTTGTACGCTAATATAGATCAACAATTATAGATAGTTAACTTGATAAAAAACGTATATATGGATTGAAAAAATAATGAACAATTTTACTATTCACCTCTTCCTTATAGGAAACGTTCTCAGAACTAAAATAAACACCAGTTGTAGTTTCACCAACCAAATTAATTCCATATCCTGGACTATTCCCTGAATTTTTACCTTGGCAATGATCTGTGTGTAGATAAACATCAGGAATAAATTTCAAAAGTACACCTTTGGCAGCTTCAACTAAAAATAAAATGCATCTTAATCAATTAATATAAAACAAAAAGAATAATATTACCTGTTCTATTTGCCAATGCTGTTGAAACTTTAACAGCATAAGCAGTTCCACGAAATCTTTTAATCATTCCTTGATCCATAAACAATAAAGGTTTAAGATATCTTTTTACAGGACATTTAAAATTCACTTCACCTCCACCAGAAGGTTTTAAGCCTCTTTTTAAAATTTTCATTTCAAGACCATCATCAACAATAGTAAACTTTTTTAAGATAGGAAAAGCTGCAGCTTTAATATGATCAACTGATGGGCTATTATTACAGTTTGTTATTCCAGTTAATGTTACATTTAGAGGTTCCTTACAGAATGGACCAAATGCCAATAGAGCATCTAAATAATAACCTGAAATTTAAAAATATGTTTTAATTTGTTTATTTCTAGTTTTGAAATGTAAAAATATAAATAGAAAATATTTAAAAGCTGAATTCATCTGCATTTTTTTTTTTTACTTTTAAAAAATAATAATTTATTTCGTTTCCTATTAGATGTAACTTAGGATTGCAATTTTACAAAATTTACCTTTAATAAATTTTGTGCCCCTAGAATAAAATAACAGAAATTATAATAGTAGTTTACCTATTCCTCTTTGAATACAACAATTATGATGAAAAGAACCTCCTAATAGCAAACCAGGTTTATAATAAACTGATGTACCAGATTCATTTATTTCGATTGTGGTTCCATTAGTTATTTTATCAAATAAACGAATTAGGCTTACTTCATATTCTCTTAATCCTACTTCAATATTTCCACTTCTAATTCCTTTTATATATACTGGAATTCCACTTAAGGTCGAAAGAATCAGCCTCTGTTTGAAAAAATTGCAGCCTTCATAGTTTAAGCAACCATTTATCTTTGAAGAAGCATGCATTTTAATTATTTTCAAAAAACATAAAAATGTAGAAAATAACCTCAAAAATAATTTGACAGCTTAGCTGTCATAGGAAATTTTCCATAAGCCTTCAAATTGATATAAATGTTAGGGAAATTAATTTATTAAAACTGATTTCCATGGGAAATTTTGGCTGTGGCTATAGATTCTAGATTAGATTCGATTTGGTTAGCGAATTATAGTAAAGAAGAAGTGTGAGATAAATGAAAGAAACCGTTTGAAAATTTAAAAGTAAAGTTTAAAAATACAAAATTCAATAAAATTTTGTGAAATGAAATAAAAAAAAAACATTTTAAAGTAAGTATGTTTGATTTTTGTTTTTGTTAGTATTATTTTAAAATGTTCAATATTCATACAATAAAAAATATTCATATAATTTTTTGTAAGAATTTATGCTTCTTTTTTATTTGTATATAAATTCAATAAGCCAATTAAAATGGTTAATTGTTTATTAATTGTACCAAAAGATAAATTAATATCAATTACAGCAATTATCAATATAGTTGATGCATTTCTTGAAAGTAAATTTATTGGTGAAAAATCACGTAAGAAATTTAATATTTAGAGGGAATGTATTTAGATATGGCACTTACAAAATTTGGTTCACGTATTTTTTTTGATTTTCCATTAATTGATTGTCTAGACATTCACTAAAAGTAATATATATATAAAAATAAATTATTTAATTAAACATTACAGTCTATTATTTACCTTTTTGAATCATCAAATAATGGAACTTATGGAACTCACAAACTTGCCTTTGCAAATTCTTTTTTATGGAACTTATGGAACTTACAAACTTGCCTTTGCAAATTCTTTTTTATGGAACTTATGGAACTTACAAGCTTGCCTTGTAATTTTTTTTGATTTTCCATTAATTGAAAATCTATTTGATTATTCAAATGATAAACAAAAGTCTAGAATCCTTAAAGAACTTTCGGAAATGTTAGTTAATTAAATAGTACATTTGGTAGAATTTTACATAAAAAATTACGGATTGAGGCAAGACTATAGTTTCTTGGGCACCACATGTGGTGTCCACTCAAGGTCAATTAAAACTCCCAAAAAAAAAGCGCTTACATCTTTTTTTTACAATTTAAAAATGCAAAAGATACCCGGGTACCCGGGTATCTGATTCAACTATTCATAGATAAGGAGGAGTTCATTCTAGTAGAAATTTTAACTTCCTAAAAATTTTCAAAAGTTTTGGAATTTTTTGACAAAGAACAAAGGTAAAAAAGTACTAGATAAAAATATTTGATCTACCAGGATTTTATTTTTTATAAAATTAATATCTCATAATTTTTTCACCTAAACAACAAAAAGGATGCAACAGTTCGACATTTTTTAAATTTATTTAATTTATTTATTTAATTTATTTTACAAACAAATGATAAAAATAAGTAATACATAATTATTACCTAATAAATTGTTTCTTTTTGTAAAAATTTTACACTTTCTTTTATTCTTCCGAAAAAACATTAATTTTTAAATAAAATTTTCAACTAAATATATATTTTCAGCCATTTTCACTTAATTTTAATTTTCACACTTGCTTCGCACTATAATTATTTTTTAAAATAATAATATATGATTATTATCTAAGAAGTAAATTAGCATATTATATCAAATATTTTACTTATGATTAAAAATACTCTATTGTATAGTAAGTTTTTCATTTAAAAATTGGTAAAAACCTTAATTCATATTTTTCATAGTAAATATTTATTTGTAAACGCATGAAAAAAAACGATATAAATTACTTTGACAACCTGCGATAAATGTCGATCAATCGATAAAAATTCGCTAGTCGCAGGAATTCGCTGCCATATGGACCGTAGCCTAAGGGTTTCTAGAAAAACAAATTTTTTGAATATATGCAAAAAAGCTAAATGATGTGAAAACTTTCCGAGTTAGTAAGCTGGTTTGGCTTAACTGAATGCGAAATTCTTACAAATTAAGTGCCTATTTTCGTTTTTAGTATAACAATACCACTTCGTATAGCAGGAGATGTGAATGAGCAAACAATCGATTGATTCGGCGTTCTTAGTCCGTTATTCTGTGGAGATATTTGTAATGCATATTTTTATATAATCGTAGGAATTCGTATGTATGTTGATAATAATAACAAAATTAAAGCACTTCATCGATTTGTGTGGAGTACTTATTATTTAGTCCTTACGACAATGCTCAAATATCTGTTATATTGAAACTATCAGGACAGATAGGCTTAGAATATAGAGAGGTTTTTTCCACCAATTTTCGTTTTGCTTCAACTTGTGGCAGTTAGTGCATGTCAACTACCAAGCAGAAAACAGCCATCAGCCAAAATGTTTAATATATTATTATTATGTTTTTAAATTATAAAAAGTGGAATAAAATAAACATATGGACATAATTGTTTTTATTTGATAAATGAACAAGTATCATCTATGCTTGAATTTATGTACCAATATTTTCAATTTCATCAGCGTTTTCTGCATCAAGCAAAGTAATTTTTTTGCTAAAATGTTCTTCTATAGCACGACAAATTTGCATGGATTTTTCAGAATCAACTAAATTAATAGCAATTCCGTTTTTTCCTAAAAATAAATAAATTAAAAAAAAATTGAGCAGAAAACCAAATCTTCCAGTCCTTCCTATTCTATGAAAGTAAGTTTCACAATCAGCTCTCCCATTTGTATCCATGGGTAAATCAAAGTTTACAACAATTTTAACCTGCTCTATTTATTAAAGTATTTATGAAATAGTACAATAAACAACCCCTTGATAACACATTTATTGTGATTAAAACCTTTTCTAGTCCAATCCGGAACCGATCTAAAAAAGCTAATCTTTGCACAACTGTGAGGTCTCCAGAAAGGACGGCTACTGAGTGTCCATCAGACGACATCTTTTCAGAAAGCCAAGATGCTCTTTTTCTTGTCTGAATTAAAGTAAAATTTGTAAATCAGGTTTTTATTTAATTTATTGAAATAAATGCTTAAAGCTATCAACCAATAAAACAAAATGGAAAGAGCTATTTTCATAGGAAAAACTTTTAACATCGAGTCTTCTATTTTGTTGTTAACATTCAATAATATATTGTAAATTTAAGAAAATTGACCCTTGATGAAATAAAAATCAGAAATGAAAAAACTCAACAGTTTTGATAGAATATTTCCTTTAAAAAAACAGTTGTGAAGCATATAATAATTATATGCAAAACAATTATTGTTTTATGCCTCTTATGATGAAAATATCCAGTAATGAAAAATTGATCAAGAAGTGGATCTTGTACAAAATAGACCCGCGGTGATTTTTTCGGCCTTCAATGACAAAATTGGATTTTATTTTATTTCATACCAACTATTACCAAACTACTTATGTTTTATGAAGAAAAAGGATGACATTCACCAATATACATATAACTAGACAGCAGGTTAAATTTCATATGGAAAAATGTAGTAAAAGGGTTTTGAAGTATTGAGGGAATAGGATAATAATTTTTTAATGTTTATTGAAAGTTAATCTCTAAAAAATGAAAATTTAAAAACTAAAATTAAGAGATATCAGTGGATTTTGGTTTATTTGAATAGTACATTAGTAAAAGAATAAAGATATAGAAAAATTATCCATTTATCTCAAAAGCTACTAAAAAATTAAACACGTAAAATTTAAAGAAATGGCAGGTTTTTCGATATAAATTTTAACACTTTATCTGTATAATTAATCTTATTTACACATTGATCATTTTTTATTATTTATGTAACAAAGTACATGACAAAATAAAATTGCTTGACCAATTGTAATAACACCATGAATGTTTTGAATGGCTTGATATTTTTCGTTTTCATTTTCACACCTAACATAGTATTGTTTTATATTGTCCAAAGATTCCTGTTCTCTTTGTAATCTACAAAACTTATATTTTTATATTTTTTCAACATCTTTACTGGCAAACCTTATTATAGTAGGATTATGTACAATATATTGGGCGAAATCCATAACTTCCTTTTCATATGTAGCTGAAAAGAACATCATTTGGCAGGAGTTTGATAGTTGTCTATAAAATCCAAACTTGGTATAGTAGTGTTATATAATTGTATCTTCTTACTTGTGAATTCGTATGCATTGATCGTAATGGCCCTGGGTTGCTATCATTACATCAGCTTCATTTAATACAAAAACTTTTATATTTTCCAGGTCTAAAATTTTATATTTTGTACCCCAGTCCAGAATTTTTCCTGAAGTTCCGATTATTATATGATCTGTTAGTTTATTACCAGGAGTAGCTAAAAATTTACATGTAAAAACCAATTTAATACTCTCTTCTCCACGAATAGCAAATTTAACCTTAATTTCAGGGCAAAATCGCGCCATTCTAGCAGCCACCTCACCAGTTTGTATGGCCAACTCATAAGTCGGCGACAGACATATTACGTAATTTCAAATTATTTCCCAGTTTCATCATTATCCTACGGAATAGGAAAATGTCATATGAAATATAAAGTTGTATAATAGATACAAACTACAAATCATGGGATTTTGCATTCACATTGAGATTTCAGTACAAAACGGGGATTTTTTCAAAATAAAAATTATTTCTAATGCTTTCAAGGCTTCAAAGGACAACCGAGTAAGCAGTTTTAAATTTGAAATATATAAAATACATTTCAACCTCAAAATTAACAATGTGATCAGTTTAAAATTTTATATATATATTTGTTGTCTTATAGTGCGTTTTCACTGACCTTAGTACTTAGTATTTAGTACTTTTTTAAAAGTGTTTTTATTGGAAATCTCTAGCTTAGTTTTTAAATATGTCAATAATAATTATTGAGTAGGTACTAGGCACTAGATTCAGTGAAAACGCACTATTATTTAAGAAATAAACTTAAGATTTCCCATAAAAATACTTTTAAAAAAATACTAAATACTAAGTACTAAGGTCAGTGAAAACGCACTATTAAGGAAAATGTCATATTTAGTAGGCCATTAGACCTGAGGATATGGCTTAGTAGCGTCTACTCTACTTAGCATGGCTAGTACAAAAGCGGCGGTTTTACCGGTTCCAAATTGACTTTGAGCTATCATATTTTGTGGAAGATCGGTGAGTAATGTTGGTAAAGCTGTCTCCTACAAAATATTATAAAGAACCAAATTATAGCACATTTACATTTTTTAAACGTTACTTGTATTTTTGAAGGTGTGTTAAATCCCATAGTATAGACACCTTTAAGTAAAGCTGGTTTTCTAGAGTAATTAAAAATATTACTATAAATATAATTCATAGTTTTGAAAATCATACAAATGTAAAGTTTCAAATGTTTTTACTGAATAAAGTGGAGAAGATGGATCCTTTCTTTGAATATCTAAGTCAAATTTGGATTCTACTAATCCTTTCCTAAATATTTTCATTAGTAGACTAGCTTCAGCAGGACTATAGAATAAATAACATAAATATTCATAAAAAGTTATCATTAAAACTATCATACGTTGCATTATCAGCCGAGATTTTTTGATCTTCGGTCTTTTTTCTCCAATTCGGTTTTTTTGAAAATGACATTATTTGAATAAGCTTAGTTAATTTTAGTAATTCTTATAACTACAAAATGGCCTAATTTTAGCAGTTGCGTCAATTCTAGGGTTACCCTAAATTCAGGCTGTATTTAGATTAGCGTTTTGGACAGCGCTTTTATAAGAGTTTTTGAGGCAAGTTTACACTCAAAAGTATATTAACTGCAATAATTACATTACAAATCCTTTAGAAGAGTATTATTTCAACATTTCAAATAATTATATTATATTCATAAAGCATAACAAGTCAATTTTATATGTTAAAACTAATTAGAGAGCATTAATATATATATTTCCAAACAAAATGTCAAACAATTTTTGCACCGCAACCGCATGGCTTGTGTTTGAGCCGAAAGATTCTACATGGTATGCAGCAGAAAGAAGAAAGATTTAAATGTTCTTGTAAATTTTTGTAATTTGTATGGAAAAGATAACCTGCAAATCCAGAGGAAAATTATAAAAAAAAAGATTTAAGTGCTATATTTTGGTGGTTTTAATTTATAAAATTAGATTAGGGGGGTTTTAATTGATCTTGTAGTGGACACCACATGTGGTGCCGATAGGGCACTACTTCTTGAAAACGTTAAGTCGCCTTATGACGCTTGGAAAATAATGACAGGTCCTATGGTATTATCATTAAAATTGTAAAAAATGTCAGAGACTTTGAAAATATGTCGAACATGTAGGGCAGGTGACTGCAATATTAATTTGTTAAATTTAACTAATCAAATAATTCTAGAAAAACTGAAAATATGCACGCCAATCACAGTAATTGATTAAAAATATTAAAATTAGTAACCTTTTTTTTTACGCAATAATATTTTAGATAACTGAAGATGATGGTTTACCCCATTATATTTGTGATAATTGCCTTCAAAGATTAAATGATGCTTTTAGCTTTAGAATACAATGTGAGATGACAGAAAAAAAGCTACGGAAAAGTCTTTCTTGTCCAACAATAGAAATTGTTGTTGTGGAGGAAAGTGGAAATGAGGAATTCCTGGAACTCGAAAATAAGGAAGAAGAAACCTTTAATTTCAATGATTTAAATAATGAAGAAAACGACGATAAAAAAGACGTATGTATAAACTAAGTAAGAATAATTTTAAAAATATGTAATAATAAGAAAGAGTGCACAAGCAATCAAAAAATTAGATTTCACAAGCTTTCATTCAAAGTAAAATATACTTTCTGACGTTTTTTAATGAACACGGAAAAAACAATGTCTCGCCAAAATTCGATTAGACCAGAATTCTCATTTATTTATTTAATATTCTTTTGGTATATTCATTTGAAAACCTGCTATTTTTGCCTTCTAGGTCTTGACAGTTCATTCTGCCTAAAATCCATTTTTAATTTTACCTCTGACAGACGACGTCTTTTTTCTGCTTGAATGTCGCTAGTTTCTTCTGTGCCTATCCAGAACGGGTACGAATTTTTAGTTGTGTGATCCAGCATTATAACCTTTTAATTAAGTACTTTAAAAGGACAGTAAATATTAATAGGTGGAGAGGTTGCTTTGCTTTATAATTTTTGTGTTGTTTTCTTCGACTTTTGAATAATTGTTCACCTTTCAATATTATCGGTCATATTAAAACCTTTTTTTAAATCTTTTAAATTTTTTACAAGTAATTCAAAAGTAACTCTCACAGAACGGTCTTTTATTTTATTATTTTTTATACATTTTTCATTGGGTGTGTCAGGTTTGTGTTTACATTTACTACACTTTCAGTTTCAAAATTTGATTTAAAATCTTAAATGAAGCCATTGTAATTTCTGTGCGCTTGTTGTGCTGCTATTTTAAAAAAATCTTATTTCATTATAATATCAAATCTAAACTTTTTTATTTTGATTCACTCATGTTTACCTCCGGCAGGTTTCGTTCTTTTATTCATTTAACAATATTTTCGTCATATTCTTTTATAATGATAATTATTTACACAAAATTCAAATGCTATAATGAATTGACAAATTTATTAAAATAAATTATTTTTAAGGTAAAAAAACTCAACCGTAAAAGTCGAAAAGGACCATTTGATTGCATGTGTATTATTTGCGCTGAAACTTTCAGAGATGCTCAGGCTTTGAAGAAGCACAATGAGGTTCACAAGCTTAAGGCATACCGATGTTCTTTATGTGAAAGACAATATGTGAGCGATAAAGTATTAAGAACTCATATGGTTGATTGTCATAAAACGCTCTCGGCCGTTTTTTGTTTTGAATGTGCTTGTGCTTATCCTGATAAGCAAGAGTTAAATGAACATAAAGAAAATTCAGAAAATCAAATTGGTTGCAGGCTTTGTAATGAAAGGTATATAAATTTCCTAGTGATTTCTTAAGTTAAGACTGTTTACAGTATACAGCACTTTTACAGAGCGGGGCTATATTGCATTTTTGTAAATGCAATATTAAACCATTGAAAGTTTAAAAAAATATAAAAAGCAACCTCATTTAAAAAATAAATCAATTTTTTTTTTAAATACTAGAATAGTTTTGCCATTTTCGGAAATGATGTTAAAAATTTTACTGATTAAAATGTTTTAGTCCTGTTTCTATATTCTGTACGTTAGGACCTAGGATAAAAGCTCAAACATGTACTATTTTCTACTCCAATACAATTTAACTGAAAACGACGAATGTACTACATCAGTACTTTTTATTGTATGAGGGCTATTATACTAAACTAAACGCCCATCTATCCTTTATATTACTAAAATTCAAAATTGAAACTCAGGGTAACCGTAGAAGCTAAAATTAAAGTTATAATTCAATTTATGAATACGACTTTCATGTACTTTATCCAGCAGTAAACACACTTCCTTAAAGCCAGTTTTTCAAATTCTATACAATAAATTAGAAGTGCTTATATTTAATTAATTAAATAAAAAAATAAATCTATTACTTTGGATATGCATAAAATATTATTTTATTTTAGGTTTGCTACATATTGCCAAATGAATACACACTTTTGGGTACATGAACCTCCAATTGATCGCAATACAGTAAATCGAAAAAAATATTCAATGAAGCATAAGAGATCTCCAGTTGTTTGTTCTATATGTGGGAAAATTTCTGGCAATATTTACAGGCATGAAGCACATTTAAGAACTCATACAAACGAAAGGCCATTTTCCTGTCGTTTTTGTAATAAATCATTTAAAACACGTCAACAAAATACATCGCATGAATATGTTCATACTGACAAAAGACCATATAAATGTGAAACCTGTGGAGCAACATTTAGGCAATTCTCTCATTTAATAAATCATAATGGTGTTCATTCATCAACAAGAAGCTACCTTTGTAGATTTTGTAATAAAACTTTTAGACAAAAAGGAAATTTAACTGCTCATGAACGAATTCATACTGGTGAAAGTAAAAGTAAAAAAAATCATACTTGTGAGATTGTTAAAACAGAAATTGAACTAGTCGAATATTCTAATGAAGAATATTTAGAAGAATACATTGAAGATTAATTTTATAAATATAAGAGAATTTTATAAATTAAAAATTTTTGTTTAACAATGTAAATTTAGGTTTGATTCCTTGTATTAAATGTGTTTAAATTATTTATCCTGTGGAAATAGCGCTTGAATTTTAATTTGTTGAAATTAGTACTTTGAAATAATTCTAGCTAAATTCTTATTTTATCCTAAGTTCTTAGAACTCCATACATAGCGAAAACCAAACAAAGGGTCTCCCCGGATAGCCATATAAAATCTGCACTAGCGTCTTTTTCGGCATTTGTGTTGTTATTTTGTTGCTAGATGTAAGAAGTAATTTTTCGCAAATTATCAACCCCCAAAGCTTATTCGTTTTTGAGAAAAGATCTATCTTTAACATTTTTTTTCTCCGAAACTATGATAGATATTTGGACGAAACTAATGCGAAATGAAAGCTAGTAATTAATATTATACCCCATATTTTTTCATAATTTTTCAACTAAATAAAAGGCAGGGGGGGTTTTTAACGGCTATTTTTCGAGGTACACCCACCAAAAAAATTATAAATAATCAGCAGTTATTCAACATTGCAGTTTCATAATTGTCCGATGGGTGAAACATATTTTTATTTAAAATAATACGAATTCAATGCAGGCATTTTTCCATATATATGGGGCATTCTTTTACAGCCGGAACTCTTTTGAACCGACACATTTTTGATTTGGCTGCATTTTTTTACGGGTTTTGCATTGAAAAAAAGGATATACGTCTTTGAGTTGAGCTTAATGGAAAATGGCTGGATTCTCTAGAACAGGCTAGGATAAATCAGTATAAGTATCTCGAATAACCTAGAATGTTTCACCAAAAATTGAAAAACAAACTAGAGCCTCCTGGATTTGATTTAAGCTTACTAGACATACATATATAGAGCAGTCTGGAAGTCTAGAATTTTCTAGTTGTTTGGTAAAAATAGTTAAAATAATTACAATTAAAGAATTATTCACTATTTAAATATCGTTTTATTATTAACACAAGATATTTATGAGTATTAAAAGTTATGCTCAAACATATGACAGGATAGCATTTAGTTTATGTTTATTGAATACACTTACAGAATTAAATCGAGTATGTTTAATTACATATTTATTCAAATCAAAGATTGTTAAAATCATTATAATGACATTGTTTTATAATCAAAATGATGATTTATTCAAGATGATGAGATTTAGTATCATGACAGCTGAAGGTTAAAGTCGCGAATGACCAGGGCTTGAAGTTGATTACGTAGTGCCTTGAATTAGTACTGCCACAACGAGTTCATTTCGCAACACTAGTCTAAATTACCCTGCTTCACGTATTTAGAAGTTAATCTTCGGGAATCTTCATTAGAGTAAATATGTTGCAGAAGATAGTTTTTTTTCGTTTGTTTTGAAATCTGGAATACTGCAAAATGAGAGATAACAGTGACAAAAAAAGCATATGCATAAAATTGTAATCAGTGTGAAAAATAATTCCGTGATTATAAGATTTAATGTAGTCATAATATCCCACAAATTGCAATAATTCGATTTTGTTTTTTAACGATGTTCCCCGCTTTAAATCATCTGTCAAAATCTTTGCCGATTCTAAATTAAATGAAAAAACTTTAAATGAAGAGTAAAAATTTTTTTTTCTTAATAAATAATCTATTCTTATGGTGATTTTTAAGAGTGGCCTACAGCCCTTGACTTCTTGAATGTCCATGTACAAAATATTATTTCTATTCCCCATACGGCTAGAAGTAAGAATTTCGTGTTTTTTTTCCAAAGTTGTTGAGGGATGATTTTTTGGGGTGATTTTTGAGGGTGGTTTTTTGAGGGTGATTTTTTCCCAAAAATTTTAAATTGCATGGGGAAATTTAAATATTTATCATTTATAAGATAAACTTCAACATTTTACATCAAAACATTTCAAATGCATGTATAAAGTGGAATTATTGATTTTTTGAATAAGGGGGAGTCTTATCCTTGATGATTTTTTTCGAAAAAATTCAAAACTACGTCCAATTTATTTCCTTTTTTGCTTTACGAAAATCGAAAATTTATGAAAATTGAAAAAATTTTTTTTGTAAAATACAAAGAAAAGCATTAATTTTCCCTTATAAAAAAAGAGGTTGCAGCCCTTATGATATCAAAGCTCATTAAAAGATTCCGTTTTAAAATAAAAGCTTAAATAATTTTACTTTGTTTAAAAATATCAATTATAACTCGAGTTATAGGAGAAAATTTGATTTTTGGGGTAACTTTGATTGTACATTTCACCCCTTTAAAGTAAATGTCTGCCGATAAAAAAAAACACGGGTCTTTTAGGTTTTGGTGTAATACAATATATCCGAGTTTCAAAAAAATCGGTGAGTTCGGGTTGGGACACCTTCCCTGTTAGTGACTATCAGATTGGTAAAGTTTACCTGCATTGAATTCATATTATTTTAAATAAAAATATGTTCCACCCATCGGACACTTATGAAACTGCTATGTATTATAGTTGAATAACTGCTGATTATTTATAATTTTGTTGGTGGGTGTACCTCGAAAAATAGCCGTTAAAAACCGCCCCTTATTTTTTTTTTTTGCTGCCTTTTATTTAGTTGAAAAATTATGAAAAAAATATGGGGTATAATTAGGGTGACCATCTCACTTTTTAGCATTTGGGGACATTTTCTTTTGAAAACGGGACATTTGCTTTTGAGAAGGGGACATTTTGAAACCACAAACGGGACAATTTGGGGGACATTTTTTTTTGCTGTTAGAGCCAGCTTTTTCCTCATCTTTTTGAGGAGTAGCCGTGCTTGTGTACTTCTCGCTACTTGCAATTTTTTTTACCAGTTCTGGAGAGCATCGTATTAAATCGAAAAATTCCATGCAAGTAAATTTCATGTTGCATTTTATGAAAATTTTTTTTGTCTTTTGTCCAAATTTGGTTGATCATGGGAAAAACACGCTCCACCAATTCGGATGTCCCAGGTAAACAATAAATGTAATAAATACACACACAATGTAGCCAAATATGACGTGGCGCGCTCGAAAAAATAATGTTTCAAATATTAGGAATAGTTTCTCCATTAATTAAAAAAATGTTTTTTTTTGAGACGGTCAATACAATGGTAATGCTAAGAACTTTTTAAAACTTGGGTATAACAGTTAAAAATCGATATAAGCAATTCACTTGTGTATAACAATAAAAAAATTTTAATAATTTTTTTAGAAATATTTTTTTAAAAGGATCCAATACCTAGGCTGTAAATAAAAAAAAAACAAAAGGTTCCTAACCCAATAACACCGAAGTTATGAATTTTTAAAAACTACTCTGCAAGCCAAAATCACGGAATTCTCAGAACTTTGTCCCCCTTCATTTTCTAAAATATATATACATATATAAAAAAATCCTCAAACAAGTATATTTTCTTTTTCAATGCTGAAACCTTAAAAAAAAATTCAGCCAAATCAAAATTGTGTCGCTCAATTTTTGTTCGATTTGCAAAATGCCCCGTATAGAGAAAGTGGGATGGGAGAACGATATTGAATGGTTTTTATTCTCTTTTTTCGTATAAAATTCGTGAAAAATTCACTGCGTGAAATTCCGGGACATTTAGCTGGAAAACGGGACATTTTGAGGCTGTCCCGTTGTCCATGTCCTTGGGAACGCTTCCAGAACGGGACACATGGTCACCCTAGGTATAATATTAATTACTAGCTTTCATTTCGCATTAGTTTCATCCAAATATCTATCATAGTTTCAGAGAAAAAAAATGTTAAAGATAGGGGTTGCAACCCTCTTTTCTCAAAAACGAATAAGCTTTGGGGGTTGATAATTTGCGAAAAATTAATTCTTACATCTAGCAACAAAATAACAATACAAATGCCGAAAAAGATGCTAATGCAGATTTTATATGGCTATCCGGCGAGACCCTTTCATATAAATCCATTAGAATTTGTCTAGTTACACTTTCAATTTTCTCTTAAAACGGTATACTTGCTATTAGTAAACAAGAATATATAGTTATTTGTATGGTTTTCGCTTCTAATAAATTTCAGTTTAGAAAAAAAATATAAAAATGCCACATGTTTATTTAAAAGCAGATGATTACTCCAGTTTTATAGTGAACATCCAATTCTAAAACTATTTTTATTTGGTAAGGGGAAGTTGAAAATAGCCAAAACATCAAAGTTGGAGGAAACAATTACAGTGAATGCCAAACCCTTTGAAATGATGGACACTATATCTATAAATGATAGACAGAAAAATATTCTGGCCATTCAGTGATTTAAATATTTCTCAAAAACATGTCAATCATTCGAAGCTAATTTCAGTTAAACCAAATGAAATTCAATCGGTTTGAATTTGATTAAATTACCTAGTGAGACTAGTATTTTGCTTAATAATTTCACTTAAACCAAAATTAAAAATTTATACTAATATCTCTTGTTTGTACTTCGTTAAAATTTTTGAAATTCAGTTTTTAAATTAAAACTGGAATACCATTAAATTAATTATATACAGTGGGTCTCAGAATTACTCGTAACGAAACGATTCAATTTTGCGAAAATGTATGTTGATAAGGACAATACGTTCTAGAATTGTTTAAAGCTAACAACAATAATTAATCAAAGTAAACTCACAGCTAATTGTAAGTAGGCTGTGAGCTTACTAGTATATAGAGAGCTGTCATCAGAAAATGGAATCAGTATAATCTTGTGTTTAACACAAGTTTCTGTTTTGAATAAATTATTAAAATTATAATTAAAATTTCTTAATTGTAGTTCAGAATTGTTTTTTTCTAAACTTAAAATATAAAATTTATAATTCTTTGAGATTTTGCTAAATTTATATAACTGCAAAATTTTATAAAAGTGAAAGAGAAATGAAGAATATTATAACAAAATGATTGAGCAGTTTATGTTAAGCTAAAAACGTATCTAATAAGTTTTTAGGTTTATGATAATAAATTTGATGACAAGAAATAAACCGTAATAAGAATTAATGGTATATAAAATCAAATACAAAAAAGAAGCTTTTTATTTAGGATATTTTAACGCATTCTATAATTCTAGATAAATTTCATAACACAAATTCATATTCATAGAAAATTTTTGTTAAATCAATCTCATAATAGATTCTTTAGATTTTATTTATCCAAAATAATTACATGATGAATATACGTTAATCGAGATATCATAGTCCCTGGAATATATAAAATATACAGAAAAATATAACTCAATTTATACAATTAATTCCATGATTTATTTGCAAAATTCTTTTGATTGCCAACATTTTTGTTACGTAAAATCCCATTATATCTCGAAGGATAAATTAATGTTATTGAAAAATGGTGAATTAAAAGCAATTTACTGCTTACGATTCTGATATTTGACACATCAAGGAATAAATTTTTATTTTCCTAAATTTCCGATCAATTACGGAATTGGTAATTGTACACCGATTACAGTAGTTTACACGAAAAATTTACCTTAAAAATAAAGTGCTTTTTAGACTAATTTGGGGTCACTGAATTCGAAAATGAAAACCATTTTTTTTTGAAAGAACGGTTTTTGATATTTTGCCGAAAAACCTGTTTTTTGGCTCGTCTTTTCATTATTGGCTCGTATCTTAAAAACCTAATATTAAACCCACACAAATTTCTTATTATTAAATTGACAACTTTTCATTTTTTTAAACAAAATATTATTTGTGCAAATCAAATAAAAGTTGGCGGAGTTACAGGTGATCAAAGTTGAAAAAAAGGTGTTTTTTTCACCTTTTTTCAAAATTACCCATTTTCATTTCCTTTTTTTGGCCTCAAAAAACCTCATTACCAAAAGTTTTAAAATTTTTAGTGAAAGATAAATTTGTAGCAAAAATTTTAAAGGTAAAATCTTTAAGGTCGTAAGAAAATTAGAAAAGTTATAGATCCTTAAAGGAGGACGTGATTTTTTCATTTTTCAGGTTTGCTACGGACGTGTAGATACACTACTCGGCAAAAACAATTAAACTCAACAAAAAGATGTTTTTTAGGGTAATTTTGGGTCGCTGAGTCCGAAAATAACAATTATTTCTACATCTTAAAAAGCGTTTTTGAGATATTCTTAAAATATGTGTTTTTTGAGTGTATTTTCTTTATTGATCTATATCTCCAGAAATAATTTTTTGATTGATTAAGAATGGCTCTTTTTAAAAAGCTATCATGCTTTTCTGTAGTTTGATAAACAAAAAATACAAATCAATTTATATTTGACGAAGTTACAAGTGACTAAATTTCAAAAAAAGTGATTTTTTCACCTTTTCTCAGAATCACAGATTTTCATTTACTTTCTTTTGCCTCAAAAAACCTCATTACTAAAATTTTTTAAATACTTATAGAAGATAAACTTATTACAAACATTTTAAGCTAAAAATTATCAAAATTGAAAGGAAAATAAAAAAGTTACACATCATTGAGTGAAGACGTTCATTTTTCATTTTTTAGGTCTGCTGCGGACGTTTAAATAATGTTTGGTACTAGATAAATGAAATTTATTCAATTGCACTTAGTTCTTATAAATTAAATTAAAATGATATTAAGAACATTAAGGAGTATATATTTTCTAATTATACCCGACATCTAATAAATTTAAAGTACCTTAATCCTTACTAAATAGATTCTTAGAAATATCAAATAATTACCAAGTGAAAAAATTAAAAGAACACACCTAACTGCAAATACATCATGCAAGGAAACATGCTGGAACATTGTAAAAATTTAAAATTAACCCTGAAATTCACTTATTTCTTATGAAAAACAATTTAATTTGTTTTGTTAATATGACCTGCCTCTATTTTGGTAGGCGTAAACCTCAATCCTAAATGCATTTCTAGCTAAATTTTTTGGAATTTACACCAAAATTTTTAATTTTAATTATAATTTTAAAGAATAAATAATTTTTTAACATTTTAATTATAATTTTAAAGAACTAATTGCAATGGAATAAATTTCATTTAACTAATACCAAACATTATATAAACGTCCGTAGCAGACCTGAAAAATGAAAAATGAACGTCTTCGCTCAATGATCTGTAACTTTTTTACTTTTCTTGCAATTTTAATGATTTTTAGCTTAAACTGTTTGTGTTAAATTTATCTTTTACAAAAAATTTTAAAACTTTTAAAAATGAGGTTTTTTGAGGCAAAAAAAGCAAATGAAATTGTGTAATTTTGAAAAAGGTGAAAAAAATCACTTTTTTTAAAATTTGATCTCCTGTAACTTCGTTAAATATTAATTGATTTCAATTTTTTATATATTAAATAAAAGAAAAACATGATAAAATTTCGAAACAAGTCACTTATAATCAATCACAAAATTATTTCTGGAGATATAGACCAATAAAGAAAATACACCCAAAAAACACGTATTTAAGAATATCTCAAAAACGCTTCTTAAGATGTAAAAATAATTGTTATTTTCGGACTCAACAACCCAAAATTACACTAAAAAACATATTTTTGTTGAGTTTAATTTCTTTTGGCGAGTAGTGTATCTATACGTCCGTAGCAGACCTGAAAATGAAAAAATCATGTCCCCACTTAATGCTCCATAACTTTTTTAATTTTCTTACGACCTTAAAGATTTTACCTTTAAAATTTTTGTTATAAATTTATCTTTTCTAAAAAATTTTTTAACTTTAAGTAATGAAGTTTTTTGAGGCGAAAAAAAGGAAATGAAAATGGGTGATTTTGAAAAAAGGTGAAAAAAACACCTTTTTTTCAACTTCGATTACCTTTAACTCCGACAATTTCTATTTGATTTGCACAAATAATGTTTTGTTTAAAAGAATGAAAAATTACCGATTTATTAATAAAAAATTTGTGTGGGTTTAGTAAAAAGTTTTTAAGATACGAGCCAATAATGAAAAAACAAGCCAAAAAACAGGTTTTTCGGCAAAATATCAAAAACCGTTCTTTCAAGAAAAAAATGGTTTTCATTTTCGAATTTAGCGACCCCAAATTAGTCTAAAAAAAACTTTATTTTTAAGGTACACGAAAATGACCCGAAATTTGTCGATTATTTGATTATTGAGGATATAAGTTTCTTACGAAAATAGTAAATATTTTTATATAGATTCATGTAGAAAATGGAAATTGATTCTTTATACTTTATATGGTTTAATTGTGAGTTTGAAAATTAGTTTCACAATGAAAAATAATGTTGAAAAACTTGTTATATTAGTCATTTCGTTTCGAATGCCTTAAACTGAGGAGCTGCGAAGAATATGAGATTTTTATAGAAGAAAATATATAGGGTAACAGCAAAATGTTCCTTTCATATCAGAGAGTTTTAAACCCACAATGATGTTAAATCTCTTATAATTTTAAACAGGGCCTGTAATTTCATGCCTAGCATATCTGAAGGCTAATTACAAGAGGTTTTATAAGCATAGCATGAAAGTATGACAATAGAGGTAAGGTAAGTATTATTATGAAACATACATTTAAATGTAACAACATAGATTTAAAGGATTTATCTGGAAAAATATAAAACAGAAATATGCATGTTAGAGCGAAGGCAGGTCACGAATTAAAGGCTTAACCCAAAATGTGTCTAAAAGGAGTGAAAAAATTTTATCTAATGATTGGATAGAAGTTTGGAATTTAATTTCAATCAATAAAATATTTGAGTTTTGATGAATTTTTAATTGAATTTTGTGGGAATTGGGATTTTTTATTTCACGGGGGATTTAATGACTTTAAACATAAAAAATTACAAAATTTAATGAAAACCTGTGACTATATTGTCAGCAAATTAATTTATTAAAATTAGAATGACTTTTTATCTTGATCAGATTTTCTAATGGGCCCTACAAAACTGCGCTGTATTAATGTTCCAGAAATTGTTCATATAATAACAATGTTATTGGGAAAAATTATGTATCAGATTTTGAGCTTATAAATATTAAACAATAAATATTTTAAAATGATTAATTTTTGAGTAAAAATTTTGACTTCAAATTACTAACAACACTTAAAGCTTTTTATCCTTGATGGTAAGCAACAAGTGGAACTAACTTGAAATATTTTCCCCTTACTTATATAATATCACGTAAAACTTCAATTTCAAATTTTCTTAGGGACCCTTCTAATACGAAGACCTAAATTAAGTGTCATAAAATTCATATGTAAAAATAAATGACCTAGCTCCCGTAGTATTTTGAATAAACCAAGAAATTAATATATTCTTTAAATTATTTTGTATACTGGAATACAATTGAATGAAGTATGTCTATAACCACCAGTTGAACATAATGCAAATTGATAGAAAAAAGAATAAATATACAGAAATCATCGAATTACCCCTTACTTGCTGATTGCTAGCAAATTCAGTTGGGCTTAAATAAAATTTCAAATTTTTTAATTTTATTTTGAATTGGTGCAAAATCTTTTTACTTAAAATCCACTTTATATATTTTTTTTATTAGTAATTTCATTAGAAACGAAAACAAATAGAACAAAAAACAATAAATATTTGGAAGAGATTTGAAAACTTCTTATTGCTTTTGTTCTATGATTAAAAGTGAAAATTTCAATGCTTCCCCAAGCTTCTGACAATGTTCATGCGCGTTTGATCCGGTTAAAGTTGAAGTTTTCACTTTTCTTGAATTTGTTTATCAGTTATAAGGCGGCAATATTTGTGTTCGGTTATTTTTCAACCATTTAAAAATATTCAAAAAAGTAGAAAGTTGTACCTTACGTAATTATTAATGTCCTATCAAACGATTGTAACTTTAATAAAAATAAGTCTCTAAATTCGGGAGTTTCCTTTAAATAAATAAATTGTAGGTAAAGGTAAATTATTACCTAGCTATTCTGTCAGTATCTTGTTACTCAATTGTGGTTAATATTAATAATGTAATAGCAAAATATTCATTAATACTTTAAGTTCATTATTTGAAGAAACAACTAAAAGGTAAGGTATGTTTGCTGTCTGTTATTATTGATATAAACTGTGGTATTAAATAATGAATTATTTGAACAGTTGTAAAAAATATTAAAATTTTTAGCATGTTTCATTATTTTACCAGAATTTCTAAGAGAAATACAGAAATACAGAAAACTAGCATAATTAAATTCAAATTTTGCTTAAATAAATTTTTAAAATGAAAACGTAAATTTTTCACAATCCTCAAAGATTTGTAATTATGTCAGAATTGGTAAAATCGTAACTGTTATTAGTTTAGTGTTTAGTTAGTTAGTGCATATTATTGTGGGATAAAACAACATCTTCTTTTGTGAAACTAGCAGCTTTGTGTCCTAACTGTGAACACAGCTATTTTTTGTGAAAGTGCCTTAAGAATTTTTTACAAAGAGAAATTTTGTAAAATTTAATATTGAGCAAGAAAAAAAGCAGCTATTCTTTAAGCATAAGATCCAATGCATTTAATGCGTTTAACTGTCTGTGTATTATTTCTATATATGTACTTAGCTTTTCCAAAAAACTAAAGAAAATAGGCTCAGAACAAATGATTTTGCAAGCCAATTAAAGTCTTTTTCCTTAAAGTCAATTAAATTTTATCCCTAAAATCCCATAACTTTAAATTGGTTATGAAATCTGGAGTATACTTATTATCTTCAACACTTCAAACTGATGCCAGATTGATATGCAAATTTTTAGAAATCGTTACAGTTTTTTACTAAATCAGACAACGAGCTTAAGCGTTATCACGAAACATAATAATACAGCAGTCTCATAAATCCTGTTAAAAATAAAGTTCTCCGGTTTTGATTGATTAAAGTTAGAGCTTTATAATTACTTCACAATGCCCATTTTCAAAAAGTATTAGTAGTAAGAGTAATGGTAGTGGAGATCAGAATGCACTGTGATCAGGATCAGTCTGTTTTACCTCCGAACAGAAATTTTATTCCCAGCTCTTTTACCAGAGCCTGGACATCTTTCAAACTAAATTCCGTCTCCCATACACAAAGGATGTGGCTGTTTCGAAAATGCCTCATTTTCCTTATTATTAACCTCTCACAGTCAAACAGACGATACGTAGGCGTTCTTACGGAGTAGGTTATAGCCCTTCCTGAATAATTTGGGGATTTCCTTTACACTAAATATGACAATTATGTTTATACGATGAAATGAAAATATGCTTTGCTACCAAAATAGATTTCCTTTGAACATTAAAAATATTTAATTTCTTAGAACATCCTTTTTCATAATAAGCTTATATTATGAATATGCGTTGTTATATGTGGACCCAACAATAACTAAAATTGCATTACTTTCTAGATTTAAAGAATTTAACCATTAATGACGTCCATAATACAATCGATACAAAAATACTATATTTTCTCTTGGAAAATTTCATGTTATAAACCTATTAATACCCATAGGAAGAACTTTTATACTAATGCGATCAGAAAAACATCTCACCATTCCTTACTTCATTTGAATATTTTTTCACGTTTTCTATTCATTTTTCTAAGAATGGGTAGTTTTCAGATTGTAAATTTTTCCACAGAGTAGTTTTAAATGAAATCAATTATTTTAGAATAATTTGTGGTATTTTTACTGTCATGAAAATAGTCTGTGGTATTAGAAAAAAAGTAGGGAAAAATTGCAATTAATTTTGGTTTTATTCACATTTTGCAATTAGATTAAAACGTCTACAGAGATAAAAATATGTAATAAATTTAACTGGCTTTTTCAATTTCGTTTTTTACCCTTTTTTAAAGCAAATCCTTAAGCATAGAGTACACATTTTTCAAATTTTATATAATTTAAGATTTCTCATCTTTAATATACTTTGCGATTAACTGAAATGTTAGGATCTTAATTATGAATCAATTTACAATTAATGTACAATGAGATATTGGTCAAGAATGCTTTTTATGAGCATTTCTTTAGATTTTTTATCCAATAGGTTTTTGTTTTGAATTTAATTAATTAGTAATTGTTATAGTTGTTAAATAAAGCAAATAATAAAATATAAAAATTAAATAGCACGTTCAATGTAAAAAATATTTTTTTCATATTATCTTATTAAAATTCAGTATTACAATAATTATTCCATTTTCGAAATGAATTTGCATTGTAACAAAAACTTTGAATAATAATGTAAAATAAGGCTTTTGTTAAATTTAATTCATGTTAAATTATAAAACTCCCAAAGACCTTTGCAAAAGTTTGAGAATCTTTTTGCTGCATAGTAACAGCTCGAGCAAAGTACACAATTAATTTTTGGTGTTGTCTGCAATGCCACAATTCTACATAAAAAATCATAATTCTTAATAATTTGAATATTTAAGCTTTCCTTTTCTAAAAAGGATATATGATAAGAAAAGTTTTTCATATTGTTTTTAGAGTACAATGTTTTCTTCAAAAAAGTGAGATATATAATTTTTCAACAAAAAGCACTTAACCGTAAATTATTTTATTAACTAAATTTACTAGTAGTTAAATTTACATATATATTTTTTACATATATTTTTATATCTTGAATGTTTGGACTTAATTCAATTACTGCATTTATAGCAAAAACTCAATCAGTTTGATTACTTCTACTAAAGATAGAAAGTTGTTATTCAAAACTTGTAATTATCTAAGTTCTTATTTGAAATATTTCACTGAAATCCAAATTAATTGAAAGTATTTCATTTTTGGTGATGTACTGCTTTCCATTCAAATAGGTTTTTGATTCAAATATGACATAAGTTCCTTGTATTTGGGATCAAATTAACATTAATACTTGTACAACGAAAATTACGTAGGATATCAAATAAAAGATTAAACTAAGGACTGCTTTTATTGTATCAAATCAGTTTTATTTTTCTCTTATTTTATAAAAATCAATGAAATAGTTACATAAACCATTTAATAGTTAGAAAAAGCATTAGAATAATTAGAATCAATTCTGCAACTTTTTCTCAGGTTTTGCTATGATTTTGAAATGGATGAAATGTTATTGTAAGTTGGAATCAAAAGCGGGCCATTTGTGATCTACATTTTTGGCGTTATTTTTACTTAATTTTTTTTAATAAAATTTTTGTTGAAACTAGAAATAAAACTCTAAATAAATACTTTTATAGGGCTTTATTTACTTTATTCAATATAAGATATAAGAACATAAGTCAAGATATTAAATCATTCATTATTTTCGATAATAAAATGCTTTTTTGTTTAAGTCTATTTAAAACCTCAATGAATAAAAGTTTTAGTAGCTCTTTTTAAAAGAACAGAAATATAGTAACTTAGTTCTTAGTTAAACTATTCAGTAAACTAAACTAACTTTGCGTTCAAAATCTTAGTCCCTTAAAAGCTCAGAGAATGTAATTTTATGCAATTTTCCAGTTCCCTACTAATGTAAAAAACTGCTGAAGTAAGTAGATATAGTTGGTAATTGCATCATCTGAGCAAAGTATAATTACAACTATGGTATTGTTGGAATGATTTGAAAAAAGTGAAAGCTATAGGGAATTTTGTTATAAAAGACAACTGAAAAAGAAAAAAAGAAAAGCAATTAAGATTAAGATAATTAAGATATTACAACTGATGTAGAATTTGGTGGAAAACCAAGGACATTACCTACGTGCAGTCAGTTGCACAAGTTAAAATGATGAAAGATTACCTACTTACCTAATTACTTAATTATAATTCAAAAGTAGCTTTGACATAAATTACAAACTAATTTAATGAGTACACGTCATCAGATTTCACATGAAGGATAATATTCCGATTTTTAGGTTTTCAAAAATTCTTTTTCTTTTTTGTCTTTCGGACAATGTATAAAATCGTTATCTAGAAGTTACGTATGCGCTAATTGTTATGATATATTTCTTTTAGTGGACAATCTCTACTAAAATTGGGCATCGAAATACCTAAAATTGATCAAGTCAGTCATAAAACCTGGATTTGAGTAGGTTTTCAACTGATAATTTATGTTTTCTTCGAACAGAAATTTTTGAGCTATTCCAAGTTTTAGAGCTAGAAGGCAAACCATTAAAGTTCTTTGAACGGATAAAAAATATCTTAAGCAATAATAAACTCAATTTTTTTCATGAATAAAGAATTATTCAAGACTTTAATAACTTTTTCATATTTAATTTATGTAATACTAGAATACACATAAAATACACATATGGTCAAATTTTTAATACCTTATGCATATTTTTATCTTAAAAATGTGCATGAAATAGTTTCACAGTGAGATAAAGCTAAAAATAAAAATATTCGTACAGAGGAAAAAATTAATTTTTAATCTGGCTTAAAGCTATCAATTATTGCGTATCTCCTGTGTTTTGTTATTGCTAAATAGTTCATTAGTTATACTAAAAAATTTTGACAATCAACCGCAAGTTAAGCAAATTTAAATGCTTCGGAAACTTAGCATCAGACTTTAGCTTTCAAAAGATATTAATCATAGGATGTTATTTTTTTTAAGTAAGAAAATTAATGTTGGTAGTTACTCTTTTAACTTGAATTTTTGTTAAATTGAGCAAATAAATTAAATTCATTATCTTGTGGAAAAACAATTGCTTGAAATTTTATTTCTTAAGAATCAGAAGAAACGCATATTTATGTAACTCTAGTAAAACTCCTTGTCTTTTATGTAGTGAAATACATAAAAGAGTTGTATATATAAAAAAAGGGGCAACAAAGATAGCAAATATCAAATTTCATAAATTTTTATTACTGATAATCAAAATTGTTAACATTCTAAAGCACTGAATATTTTTGTATACATAAAAATTATCTCATAAAACTATAAAAATAAATTACCTTACCTCTAACTTAAAAATTTTTTAAGGAATGCTGTGAAGGTAAAAGCTACCAAAATATCGGAAAATGCTTATAGATATTTAAAAGCTTTCACTTTGGATATAATTTTATCTAATATCCTTGAAATATAAATTCGTTCAAGTAGAAAAATAATGATAACAAAATTAAGTACCTATTACTAAAATCTCTGTAGATAAAAGTTTTGGATTTTTCAGTGTAATAACATTTGATATTTCTGTATTTTTTTCTAATTTACAAGTTATTAAATTTTTATTTGTGGTGAAACATGAATATTTCTGCCTTTTTGCTTTTATTATTGCGTGATTTTTACAGCTACTACTATAAAGAATTCATATGGAGCTCCTCTGTGTCTTATATTTTATTTAACTTACTCTACACTAAATAATTTGGCATACTTTGATTTTTCCATTGATTTTTTAATGATGTCCTTTAATAGAAGATTTCTTTTATATTTCAACTACTAAGGAAAGCAGGCAAGAGTATGATTAGTATTTAAATTAAACAGTTTATATTTAGTCAATCATAAAAAATTTAATTTATTGCCTTTCCAAATTTTTAAGTGAATTTCAAGATAACATGATAGATTTGAAAACTAAAAGGTTGAGGTTAAAACGAAACTAAATTGATAAATGATTCATTCCAGATTTACAAGTAATTCTTTAAAATGAAAAATGCCGGGAATCTATAAAGATAATAAAATTTTTATAATTTTAAAACTATAGAAGTAGCTTTAACAAAATTATAAAGAACAAATTGATAAAATCTTTTTTAAAAATATATTAACGGTTGATTTTTTCTATACATGTACCATATGTCAGGCTTTTTGTTTATAGATTTTCAGCCATATATTTTTCTGTATTCAACTCAATAAAGGAATACAAATGTGAGCACTTTGAAAAAACTCTAAATTAAATGTCTGTTATGCTTCTGAAATTTATTTTTTTATATTGGATGTATATAATAAAACTTTTCATATGGAGATTGTTTTCTATTTAATGAAAATAGTTCTAAAATAGGCAAACCATCATTTGATTTTACTAAAATCTTTAATCAATTTATTATATGAGCTGGAAGGAATAGTTTTTTAATTATTCATTTTATGTAATCAACAGACATATTGATTCAGGGCATTATTTCAACCGTATACACATTTGACTTTTATGCAGCATTTTTTAACTATAAATGAAATTATTTGACTGATTTTTGTTGAATGAAAAGCTCAAGAAGTTATCATCAAAGTACAAAAAAGTCAACTGTCGAAAAAATGCAATGATATTTCTAAAGATAAAAAAAATAATTTCTAAAGAGTTAAGGATATTTTTTGGAAAAATTAAGTATTTAGTTTTGGTAAATTGTAAAAATTTAAAAATACTTTATTTTGATTTTAAGCCCACATTTTGGCTTTTTAGGGCTATTTACAATTTTTTAAATTTCTGTTTTCCTATTAAGCAAAATAAAATTTAGTTTTATTTTTATTTTTCATATATGAAAAAGCTTTGACATAAGTTTTTAATAAATTACAATAATCTTGATAAAAAGTCTCGAAGAGTTCAATAATAGCTCCGAGGGGCTTAGTTGAACATTACGTTCAAAATCTGAGTTACCTGTAAATTTAAAGGAGGTTTTTTAATTTAATAAATCGCCAGCATATTAGATTAGTTTTTAACATATTAATAATAATAATTCAAATGTCAAATTTAACTCAGGCTACGCCATATCGAAGCATAATAAACCAAGCCTTTAAGATTGCCATAAGAACTCTCATAATCGCTGGAAAATGAAAAAAACTTAATTTATCTGTCCTTGCAGATGACTGAGGTCTAGGACTCAAGGCAAGGCTAAGCATTGATTCAATTAAATATACAGTAAATTTTTTACTGTACATGTCTTAAAACTCATTTGCTATTTTCGAAACTACTTCAAAGTTACATATTTTTAAATAATTGTTTTCACAACTTTCTATAGTGCTGAATGAATTTAATTTCTTATTTAAATTTAAAAGACAAAAAAATTGACATTTTTTATTCTTCAAGGATGTTATACTCTTCAATCCAATTTTGTTCGGTAAATTTCAGTACTTATTTTAAGTGTGTCATTTAGGGATATTGCTAAGCCAAATGGGCGATTTAAAAAAATCTTGCCTATATTTATATCAATGGAGAAATTTTTGGGATATTTATTCAAAAATTTTTGTGGTTTTGAGAGATTTCTGTTGGCTATGGTGAAGTGTCTAGAATTAAGAAGATTTTTATGCAATATTTATTAGTGATTTATCTAAAAACAAATTTTGGAATTTATTTGAATTTCAGTTCTTTATCTATTTCACTTATGCTTTTTTTTCCTTTCACTCAAAAAACATAACTTTGAAATGAGCAGAAAATAATATCTCGTTCATATAAATATTTCGTTTATAATATTATTTGAAAGCTGGAACACCATCTTTATTTAAATAAAAATATTGACTTTAACAATTTTCAAAATTTTTTCTGCACTAACTAAAAAGATCGACAGGTAGATTCGAAGTAATCGAAATTTTCTTATTGTTATCTTATTAAGAAACTTTTCCTGTAGGGTGTTTAAGTTTTTAAAGATGGAACCACTTTATGCCGGTAGTAACGTAGCTGTGCGTAGTAATTAAGGGTATGTAAGCCTTTTTTCTTTTTGCCTATTCTAAATAACAATTTCAGAGTTTTTGTTTGATCTCACTTTAAGTTTATTCGTGTCAATATTTCCTTTTGTAAAAACTTCAACCTAGTAACATCACATTTGTTGTGCCATGCAAAATGTGTTGAAAGATTAGTCATTTTGTTAGGCTCCTAAAAATATAACGCTGTTTTTTAAAGGTTAACCAATTATCCAATAGAAAAATTTATTGAATTGCAACAATCATCAGCTTATACTATAATAGTAAAGAAAATCATGCTCTTTGTGTTTGGACATTTTTTTTCTATAATTTTTTACTAATTTTCATCAAACTTTTCATTGGAGGCCAACAGCAAGCTCTCAAAGATTATCTCACACTTTTTTTTGGATATGTCTTATGTGTCACTTGTTTCCTGTCAAGTGGTGTAAAATTTAAATAATTTATTATTTTTGGAATGAAAGCTTCTTAAGAAAAAAATCTAAAATTTGTTTAAAATGAATTATTTTTTAGTAATATTTAAATGTTTACTGAAATAAAAGTATTTCATTAAAAAAATTAAGATTTTATTCCTACTTTGAGGTTGGAAGAACACGCTTTAATTCCTTTTTAATGATGTTTTATTTAAGCTGTTACCAAAGTATTTAAGTAAATAAAAATAAATCAAATAAGCCAAAATGATCTAAAAATTTGTTCAAATCAAAAATAACAAGGAATAAATTGACTGCCTTAAATAGTTGTGGTGGGTGCACCAAATGGCTTCAAAGTACACGAATAGCTCGTAAAAAAGGATTTTATCCTCTATGTAAGATAATAACAAAATATAAAAACCAGAAAATCTTTGAACTAAAATGTGGTATGAGGAGTCAAAGCTCTTTGCACGTAGAATTAATTTATCATAAAATCGTCTTTCTATTATTAATGATCAACATAAGATAAACTATCTTTCTTTATTGGCAGCCAAAAAAATAATTTCTAAGGACTAATAACATCAAGTTAAAGTTTTTTCTGAAATTTAATATAAAATGTAATGTAATTGAAATATATTGGTCTAAATGCTTCGATTGAGGTGAAAAACAACGTATTCTAAGTTCCTAGTTAAACAATTAATAAAAATAACAATATATTGCAAACTTTCATAGTAATTATTGAATTTTATGCTTGCAATTCTAACCATAACTTTATTTTATTTATCTGAAATAAATGAAAATTTTGATATCTAGGAATCAAGTATGTCTATAAAACTAGAGACACTAGTAAATAACAAAAATTGTTTGATTTGCAAATATGAAATCAAAGTAAACATATATATTTGGCTTTGATTGCTTAGTTTTTCCTGAAAAACAAGAACACTTTGTAAACTTATGAAGAATATTTGATTTGCATACTGCAGATGACTAAAAAGACAATACTTTCAAATTCTTTTGGGATGTATATATATTGTAAATACATCATGAGTGGTAGGAAAATTATTAAATTGAAATAATTAATTAGAGTTGCCAATATTATTAGTTCTAAGTTTCTTGTGATTTTTTATGCATAGCAAGACGGTTAGGTTAAAAAACACATTTAAAAATCAAAAATCAAAAGAAACTACCGTAATAAAAAATTATGAAATTGTTCAGGCTAAATTTAATAAAATTCATCATTCTAGTATTCTTACGAAGTCCAAATTGTAATTTCATTTACGAATAATTTCATAGTATTTTAATTATTTTTATCAAGCCCAACTTCCTGACAATTATTTAAAAATTCAAATAGTTTAAGCATTAATTTGAAATCAAAAACTATAAGGTATAATTATCATATGTATAGTCTCTTAAAATTCCCATACAATTAAATTTAATAATTCAAAATATACTACGTTACCTTCTAAAGAAAAGGTCATTTATAATTAATTAAAGTTTTATTTTTGTTCAAATAAACAAAAATAAATTTCAAGGATACCGTGAGCAACAATCTTGGGCTTTTAATTAGACAATTAGTATCATTTTAATTTATAATTACATAAAGGGTTATTAGCACGATATCAAAGCAGTACTTAATTTTTTGTTTTTAATATCATTTATTAGGAATTATATTACATTTTTTAGGTATTTTGAATTAACTGAAATTTAAATATTGTAAAGACTGAAGCAATTTATTGATTTTTTATATATTGTATTATAGCATGAGTTATGAGGATTGTTGTTTAATGTTAACAAATTAGTGTAATTTCAAGCTAGTTTAAAAACTATTATAATATAAACACTTACGGCTATTTTGTTTTTGAAATTGTGCAGCAACATGTTGTTTTTACTTTTTCTTTTTATAAAAATTCAATAAAAAACAATATACCTGGAATTAAATAGGTTTTCCATACATTTCTTTGTTAGAATTTCATACTAACCTTAGTTAGGTTTGTAACTGCATGACAACCCATTTAGATACACCTACATGTACACACTTAAATAAAAAATCAATGTCAAAATCAAACACTCTCCCAATCACTCTCTCTCAATCAATCTCTCAATCACTCTCCTTCTTATTTTTCACACTGTTAGAATCTGGTCTCAAATTTTGGCATAATATGGATGAATTTTTTTTTATTAAAATACAGATTATTAATAAGGTTTTTTTTCCATTTAATCCTACAAAAAATTTTTTACCTATTCTAAGCCTTGTGAATTTTTTTCAGGGTAAATATCCTTTTCCCATCAATCAAAAAAATTGCTGTGGGATGCTTTTTACTTTCAATATATTCCCTGAGGAGATCAAGTTTTCGATTAATTTTTGTTCTATGAGACACGATTTAAGGTTTTTGTTTTTGCTTAAAATTAAAACAATGGAATGATGAATCTCAAACTTATATACTCGAAATCTCAAACTGAAATGACATTTATATGATATCAAATATGATTATTTTAATTGTTTTTGTTTAAGAAATTTAAGAAAAAAGTATTTATTTTATGATTTTCTGAACAGTTTAATAAATGAACTTTTTTCTACCTTTATGAAACTTGAACTAAACCTTCACAAAGTTAGGTAAATGGTAAGGTAAAATTTAACTGAGTATTATTTTATTAATAATAAAGGGTAAGATAATAAAAATCGAATGAATCCAAATGTGCATATCCCTGCGTCAGAGCCTTAAAACGCAGGGATTTCACAATTTACATAGTATTTTTGGAAACTTATCCATCAGGTACTAACTCTATGTAATCACATATAAGTACAGCTGATATGGATAAGTGAAAGCTAATTTATAATAACCTTCATTTTGTTTCAACTGGTTCGCAAATATTTTGATATTTGGTCTTTAAATTCAAACTCAGGGTGCGTAAATTTTTGTAACAGATAATGTTAACCAACCCATCATTTACATAATTTTTCGAAGCGGATATTTTAACACAACCTGATGATTAGGTATTAATTTTAATTATTTTCTTGAAAATTATTTTATGTAAAAAATAAAAAAATCAGCTTAAAGTAAAACATTTGTTACAAAAGTTGTCGAAGTTCGAATACATGAGAATGGATTCAATTATTACCAGAGGTTAAATTTATATATTCTGAAGTCTTCTTGTTGAATAAATAAAAATTTTTTAATTTGCGGTAAAATTCTAAATAGACATAAAAATGTCAATAAAATCAATAAAATAATTTCCCTTACTAAACATTAATTTTAGAGTTTTCAATTTTTTCAATTTGCATTAGTTTTTAATTAAGCCATTTTGATAAAATATACATCATTTTTAGGAAAAATTAAATTATCTTTTCTGAATACTTGTTTGTAATCAGTTGAAATATTCAAAAAATTTAATTTAATTTATATTGATCTCTGGTATCATTAAATTTGGATAATTTTTGATGTTTTTCGAATGGAATTGGCAGAGTTATTTGTGAAAAATTTATCTAGTGAATTCCTCCACTCAGAAATTTGAAATAAACTCAAATTATTATAGAAGAACATAGAATTATTATTCCAAAAAAAAAAGTTCTTCATTAGGTTGAATTACTGAAAGGAAAAAATCCAAATCTTTGACACAAGTCTGTAACAAACTACTTTAAGCTTTATAAGATAAACGAAATAAAAGCTTGGCAAAAATATTTTTGACCTATTGTCACATTCAAAAGCAAATCAATAGATGCTTTACCTACACACAAAAAAAGGTGGGCCATCACTAACCTAGGCGAACTCACATAGAAAGCAAAGAGTTTTAAGGGCACTCCTGAATAGCAATTTTATTTGTATAAAGTACTATAATGAATTGTTCAGTATCATAGTCTGATAAATACTATATTTTTCAGGAAGTTTGCATCAAATTGTCATTTTTATATAAATAAAACATTAAAGCACTTTGGAATCATTTGATTGTCAGGAGTGCACTTAAGAATATATTGACCTTAAAATCATGTAAAAGAAGACCAAAAGAGAATTGATTTATATTCTATTAATAAAAATAGAAATAAAATCTCATGTAAATGTTTTGAAAACTGTCAAATATACTTTTAAATAAATTATGTTTCCTTAAGTTTTTTATAAGTGTCTTTCTTGCTTTTATAATACAAAAATTGATCTTAAAACCACTTCAGAGAAGTCAAGTTTGCAGTTTTGTTTTAAAAAGTTTTATTTTAATTTATAAAAATCAAAAATTTTAATTGTAAAAAGCCTGAAGGTGAAGCCTGACGAAGCACTAATTGTTTTTTTATAGAGCTTAAAAAAATAAATAAATAAAACAATCCTCTTTAATTTCGAGGTAAAATTTAGAATCTAAAATGATGTTAAGTTAAATCCTTTTTCCGTGACTAATTTTAAGTGTTTTATTACAAATAACTTTAGTATATCTGCTGGACTTACTAAATTCTTTAAGATGCCCCAAAAATTATCTAAAAAATTCTCAAGATTAATTTTTATATATTTCTTCAAATGATTTCTAGATCAAAGGACTTTTATTATACTCAGAAATCTGAGACCTGTTTCAAGTGTTTATCCAAAACTCTACTTGACTGGTTAATAAATCCCATTGATACTCTTTTTTATTGCTAAAGTTTATGAAAAGTTTTATGATAAGGTATCTTAAGTCAGTTGAAAAATCGTTGAGTTTGATCGAAAAATTGTTTGATATTAAAAAGTTATTAAGTGGCTACAACAGCTTTTTATACCCTAAATATATTATAGTTTCTAAGAATTTGTGACTGATAATAAATCACTGAAAACATTTTTCTGTGTGTATTTGACGACAAAGACAAAAATTTGATATATTTAGGCTAATTTTCTTTTTTAATATAAAATATAGTGAATACAAATAAAGGGGAAAACCAGAATTATTTGAAATGGACTAATCTAAAAATTTGTATAATATCCATTTTGTCGCTAATGTCTTTCTATTAAAATTAATGGTGTATTTGTGTTACTGATGTAGAAACACTTGGAGACAAGTTAATTTATAAACATCCACGCATAATAGGGATTAATTAATGTAATCGATATTTTGATGCTTAGAAGTGTTTTTCGAAATGTTTTATAATACTCACATTACTATTACGTCTTTGATATAATTATATCTTAAGATAAATTTTACACAATGTCCTTTCTAGCCTGTCGTATAATGATTCGATTCAAATGTGAATTTATATGAAATTTTTATATTACTGGGCAAAATTACTTTATTTTAAAGGTGTCAGCAAGTTTTGGAAATTAGGGTTAAGCTGTTTTTATATCAGATGATATATATAATATATGTGTGTATTCATATATATGTATATGCATATAATTAATTTTTTCAAATGATAAAATCAATTAAAATCCGTATATCATTATCAAATGTGTTATAATTCACTTGGAAATATCTATTATGTTTATTTTTGTGGTTATAGTAAATTAATCAATGTAGCAGAATTTATTATATTAGGCAAGGAGTAGCATAAAAACTATGATGACATGTCACAATTTTCTTTAATTATGAGAGAAATTATTTACAGAAAAATCTTTTATTTAATTTCTGGAACTGAAGTCTACTAAGTCTGATTAAATTGAATAAATTTATCTTATGAAAGGGATAAGCAAAACACTTATAGAAAGAATCATTAGTTTTATAAGACCCTTGAAACGGATTGTCATAGATACTGTGCAATTTTGCATAAAATTACATTGAAGTTTTTATGGTGGTTTTTTGTCATACTATTTCCTTTTTAACCTTTTTTAATGATTAAATTATTGCTAAAAAAAGTGTAGTTAGGCTTATTGATGTGTATACTTTTTGGAAATTTCGAATTTTTTAAAAGGAAGCACCTAACATATCATCAATGTCGATTAAAGTAACAAGAGACTAAGAACAAATTGTTAAAAGAACTCTTAAAAATTTACAAAGTGGCTTGTGGACTCACACTTAAACACTTGAAATCCTTGCTTAGCACTTTGATATTCCTTATAATCAAATGCCTGAAGGCTGTGTTATATAAAGTTGAAGATTATTTAAAATCAAAATAATTTACAACGAAAATAGAGAAACAAAGACTCAAGCTTGAAACAAGGGATTGCCTAAGAGAATACTTACAATTAGTTTAAAGTATTCAAGACAATACCTTTACAGGTAATTTTTTCAAACAGTATTTAATTTCATATTGAAAAATGTGTAAAATTTGAAAAAGATTGGTTTATTATTTTTAAATAAACTGTACCAACAGACTTTTAATATAAAATTTTCTGAAAAACGTGACTAAATGCTGTCGTCACTATATAAGCTCAAAATCTATGAGAGTTTTATTCTGATTCACTTAAACCTTTAGAGGAATATTCTTAACATTTTGTACTATAAATAATAATAAAAAGACCCATAAATAATATAAATAATAATAAAGAACGTCACTTAATTGAATTCAAAATACTGTAGCTTTGTTGCTACAGTCAATTTTTTGTAGGTATAGCGATATATTTTTCAGGAAATAAAAGAACCAAATATGAATGTTTAACCAAATATTTACAAGAGACCTTCCATTAAATGTCTACCAATCCTGATTTTGAAACTTACTAGCCTATGGTAACTTAAAAATAGATCCAAATACGTATAGGAGAAGAATTAATGATACACATTTCTACACCTTCAACTACGTGTAAATTGCTTCCTTTAAAACTTTATCACTGTCCAGAGTTACCAAAAATGTTTGATTCATTTGTAACCTACAACTATTAGATTCATTCATCTTAAGATCTGTGTCATATAGTTTTTCAGTGTTGGGAAAGGATTGAGTAATATTAAATCCACATCATAAAGAGTTTTCTTTGATAGTTTTGGCTGACTTGTAACTTTTAATACGTTTTAACTAGAAAATTCCTTTGGTGAAGAAAGCTTTTTGTGTTTCCATAAAAAATTAAAAAAATGAGAAAAAATGTATTGTTAGAATGTGTTGAAATAAGCAAAGTTACAATAAAAATAATTTTTATTGTCAAAAATATAACATCTTTTAGCAGTCTATAATAAATGTCTAGACCATAGAAAATTAATTGCTAGCATAAAAACGCATTGTCTGGACATTACAACAATAGAAAAAAATTTCTCTGGCGAGACTTTTGTACTTGATAAAATGACCTAAATTTTTTTATTAATCCTTTATATGCAAATTAGAAATAAATTCGAGGCACTCTATTAAGTGTAAAAACTTTTTGAACAGACTCTTCAAATCCTTCATATATTTGTTTTCGTTGATGTTGCACGTGGTTAGTTTCTATACAAACTTGTATTAATGAATATAAAAATCGTTGATTTTTATTATCTTGAATTATATCTAATTTTACTCAAATAGAGATTTGTTTTAATATTAATTGATTTATCTATTTGATGGGCAAACTCAATAAATTCGGGTTGAATAGATCCATTTTTGGTTCAGATCCAAAATATTTTTCAGTAATCATTACCACCAGATACGCGTTTTACTGGCAATCAATTTATTTTAATGGCGTAAATTTATTTTTCCTTTTTAGATCTCAAACTGGATCAACAATTCAAAGAAGTAAAAGATATACATAAAAGTAGGTATTAATGTTTATATCTAAAATAGATTGCAATTAACATTTCGTTTCTTTTTTGGGGGGGACATAGAATCTGGATGGATTAAGTCAGAAATTGAAAATGAGAATGAAGTTGTGGCTAAAAGTAATTCAAGTGCTTTGAATTCAACGCTAGCTACACAAGGTAAATTTTATTATAATTATTGTTGTTGTATATTACTATATCAATTTCATAGTTAATTTATTAGTTTTGTTTTATACGCTTTTATCATCTTTTCCAGTTAGTTGTGAATGGCCTTAGCATTAGCGCAACTAATAGGTCATTTACAGGGGCCAAATGTACACTATTTTAGAATTTCATATGGGAAATCTTTGGTATATTTCTCAAGTGTGCTAATCTAAATCTAGTTTGCTTTTCTAGTTCATTGCTTAATATACAAGAAAACTCATGGCAACACGGAGGTGAAATTTTGAGTAATTTTTTGGATTCTCTTTTTCAAGAATTATTTGGTAGTGATTAATTGTGGAAGTTAGGTTAAGTTTGACTGTGAATATAACGTAAAGCATTCTTTACAACAACAAAGATAAGGAAATATTTTCTAATTAAAATGTACTAGGGTCCAGTATAAACATTTTTATTTATAGATGGACAAATGGTAGTATATTTGATTAGTACATTTGGCTACTGTAAATGCACTATAAGAAGTCTCTTTTCATGTTTTATCGCATTTTTTAAAATTACAACTTCTATCAAAGCTACTTTTTAATCTGCGAAAATTTGATTGTTGTTAACAATGCAGTAAATAGTTTTAATCATACGTCAAAAATGATTTTGCGCTAACTAATATCTTGGTTTTAAAGATAAGAAAACCCTCATCTTATCATTTTCATTCATATTAGCTTTTCTTATTGATAAATAAATTTTTCCCTTGTAATAGAGGCTCAACTCGGAATAATTTGATGTTAGCATAAAAATTTCGCTAGTTTTCAGCCTTATCTATTTAGTTTATTAAAAATACAAGATGTTTCCACATTAATCATGAATGAAGATGAACTCCAAGATATTTTGCTATAAGTTGGTGCCTGTGTTCGAATTCAGGTATGAATTTTTATAATAAAGAAAATAAAACTTTAAGAAATTTCCTATAGCATAAGTTTTACAAACACAATAAAAACTGAAAGTAAAAAATATTTTCCAAATGGGAAAACAATGTGACCTTGTATTCTAATTAATTTCCTGAGTGAGTGACCAAATTGAGACTTGAACCCAGTATTTTTATTTTATACCTAAAAAATCATTATGAAATCAATATATGTATACTTCACACTGCTACCCATTACTGCCCAAAGAGCTAATTGGTTAAAATGTTGAATCAGCTTTGAGCTCAAAGCTAAAGTTTAATTAGAAATGGAGTTGGCATTTAAAATAATTTTTTTTTCTGGAAGACTATTTTCATTGTTTAGCTTTATATTGATTAAATTAATTTGAGAAATACGTAATTTTATCACCTTTTGGCTAATTCATCAAATACGAAAATATATTTTTAATATAAAATTGATTTTTTCGGTATTTTTCTAGAATTAAAAGCCACTATTATAATGTTCATTAATTTTTCAATTCTTCTTTTATTTATTTTGTTTAAAACTATATATTATTTTAATTAATGATGAAAAGATAAAATGTCACGTTTAATCTAAATATTACATCACTAAGAATACATAATTTTTTCAGGGATTCAAAAAATAATTTTTTTCTTTAATTGAATTGTGAGTATACTTAGTACCTACTAAAATACTTTACGTAATCAAAAAAAATTACTTATTTCTTATTTTAAACCTAGTTTTTGCAAGTTATTGGATGAAAGTTTGTTTCATGCTAATAGGACTATGTCTATGAATTTGAATACAGCCTTATATTAAAATTTATATTCAAAAACATAAATCAATTATATTAATGCTTTCATATTAAAAGTAAACTCAGCTAAAATTCATGTTTTTGTTTATAATATCTCAGTAACATTCTTAGACTTGTACAATATAAAAGAAAGCTGAAATTACAAACAAAAATAAAATTGATGTAAATAGTAGCATTTGCTAAGTAAAACTAGAAAAACATATAAAAAGAATATCAATTCTTCTCACATATTATTATATCTTTTGCTCTAGAAGAGCTACAATTCTGCTCCATTTAGCTCTTATAAAGCACTAGAGTTTTCTATATAAACTACATCGATATATTCACTTAAACAATATTTTTTCGAAAAATTTTTAAGGGAACGTTAATTCATAAAGAATTTCACAATATATAGTACTGTAGCTTTTAGTTAACTCAGGGGATTAGGAGGTCAAGTTATCAACTATTTATAAGGTCGTTTTCCCTAGAAATCAACTATTTGAGGTAACATATTCAGCAATTATATTTTAAAGTACATAGAAACCAAAACTGAATCCAATGTAAACATATATTTTGTATTCAAATAACATCAACATATTCCCGGAATGAAAGTATACAATCAAATTTTAGAAATAGGTTTTGATTATATTAATAAAAATTTACGTTATTTAACTATCCTTTAAGTAAAATAATAAAAAAAACAAAAATGTATAGAAAAGAAATTCAAAGCGTGGAACTTAACAGTTGAATGTTCACAAATATATAAAAAACTAAATTGAATAAAAAACTTAACTTTGAACTTGAAGGAAAAAGTATAGAGTATAGAGGTTTGTCCAGAAAAACAAATAAACTTGAGAAATTGATATTGATTTTTTTTAAAATATATCGTCTTAAATGTGTAAATTGAAGCTAAGTTCTTCTTTTTCCTTTATCTTTAAATTATAAGAACAAGTGGTCATTATTAGCTGTGGGAATTAAAATATTTTGTGACTGAAGGTCAATATGGTCAATAGTTCGATTTTTTTACACATTTAACTGTTACATATGCGCCTAGCATGAAATTAATGAAAAAGGATGCTGACAGTGTTTTTTTCCATCGTCAATGCAGTTTAGAATCACTTATGCTCAAAAACTGAATTTTTTTGGCTCAGCAGTATGAAATTAATGAAAAAGAATGCTGACAGTGTTTTTTTCCATCGTCAATGCAGTTTAGAATCACTTATGCTCAAAAACTGAATTTTTTTGGCTCAGCATACATAGAATTTTCATAAAATTAAAATTTGAGTCTTACTCATGAATATGTATATCAAGCAATAAAAGTCTTTAAGATGATACATAAAAGTACAATTTTTTTGGGAAATTTAACTTTATTTATTTATGTGATCTCTTTGCAAAGTGATACTTTTCGTATTCTGGTCATGTGAAAAGGCGTATTTTTTAATTAAATAACCTACGTTTAAAATATTGTATTTATCTTCTGAGCAAAGTATTTTTGCAGTGAAGATATTTTTCAGATCTGCAAGTAGCTTGTAGCTTATAAGGTTGAATGTAGATGCGTAGCCAACTTGAAGGATAATGGAAATATTTTGGTCATCTTTTTTATGATACAGTATTTTTTCTTATTGAAACAACATTTTCTTCATTTCTTGCAGGGCTGTTATTTGCAATATTTCCCTTCAAAGATACTAACTATTGCATTGTAAGCCAGTGTTGGAGTTTGGTTTGGACTGAAACATTTAACCTCAACCTTATTCCGTGTTCCAATTGCTTACTATTGCAAAAAAGTATACAAACTCTATTAAAATTATTATATTCAAATAATTAGACAGGAATTATTGATTCATTTCGTAATAATTAATATACCTGATTTTAGTTATATTCCGACAGTTTCAGTAAATCAATTATTAACTTGAATAGGATGCAAATAAATTTTATTATGTTAAATAAACCGTTTTGCGTGAGGGAAGGCAAGAGCAATTTTCGAAACTTCCGAAAATTTTCAAACAACTTCGTGAGGCAGAAGTTTTGCTGCTTCCTGTTTGAAATATCACCAACATGTATTTTACATATTTACTAATCTCATATGCAATGATCTTCTATGTATTTACAGATGTATTGTAAATCACTTGCAAAGCTCTGGCTTGTGTGTACCGGTATATTCTTTATTGTTGTACAAAGTCATTTATTCACACTCATATTTAACAAAACTATACTTAACTTTAGTATAGAGTATGTTTCTTTATAGAACAATTTTCAATACGATACTTTAATTCCCTGGATAGATTTTAGAAAGAGGAAGTTTCGATCTTTTTTGGCGAATGCAAGAGAGAGACAGATTCTGTTCGAGTTAGCTACTGAATGTTATATTATTTACATAAAACTCAGACTACCTAGTATCCTAATAGACCTAGCACGTCTCAGTTTGAAGCTCATTATGTTGCCATATGACTGATACCTAAACAAAAATCGCCCATGTTCCTGCCTCAGGGGTATGGACCTTAGCGAATACAATACAAACTAAGTTTGCTTGCTTATGACTTAATTTATGACTTGCTCAGTCATTAACTTTAGTGTTCAAATATTCAAATTTAAAATTTTATAAATTTTTGATGAACTTTGCTTGGTAAGAAAACGTAGGCTGTAAATCCAAGGAATAAGTTAGTCCTATTTGTTAGGTCTATTACTCCAACAACTTGCTCAGTTATTAACTCTATGTCACAAGTCATAGCTTTCTATTTTGTAGACAGTATAAATATTTAGCTTGGTTAAATCAAATTCAGGCTAAAATTCATAAAATTGTGTAAAATGTCAGCCAAAAGCAAGTTGCAACATTACTTGAGGAAATTCCAATGTATAAATATTAGCCTGACAGTTAAAGCTATGTACAAAACTATTGCAAAAAAATTTCTTGTATTTTTGTCTTTAATTAAATTTTATTATATGTGTCAAGAAAACTAAAGGTTATAAATAAGCAACTTATAGATTGATTATCATTCAATCGCATACATCTAAAACAATTAAAGATATTTCTTGAGTAAGAATAATATGGAATATATATATTGAGGATAAATATGTTGAATATTTAAAAGAAATTTTGTGAAACACTTATCTAAATGTTATAAAAATTTTACACTATTCAAAATATCCCCTTGTAAAAAGTGTTTATCTTTTTTTTTTGTTTTGAGCCTAATTTAATAGTTTTGGAAATTGTAAATCGTGTTAACATTTATTTGATATCGCAATTATATTCAATCTTATTCGTGGTATAAATGTTATTAAAACAAAAGACAATATACTAAAATTGGAAAACTTTTCAAATATTTAGTATATATCATATTAAAAACATGTTATTAAAGTGTTTTAATTTATTTTGTGAAATTTTATTTCAGATGTTAAAATTATAGTACGAACAGAAGAAGTCTTAATTTTATTTATAGTATTATTACTTTGGGTTGGTGCGATTGTTCTATTTTTTAATAGATGGGGTAAAATTCGAATGTTAGAACCATATCAACCAAAATTTCAACAGGAAAGTCGAGCATCTTGTCCATTAATAGATGTACCAGCCGTAAGTTTTACAAATTCTTGAAAAACATATAAATTTTTGATTTTAATTGAGAATTCATATGTAATTATATATTTAAATTCTAGAGATCATCAATAAGCCGTGGTTCTATTAGTGTAGCTGGCCCATCTTTTGCAACATGTCCAATTTCGTATCACTCACGACGATCTAGGTCTGTGGCTTATTCAAAAGGTAAGTCAATTTTGATTGCAATCAGTATTATTGGTTTTTTTCTAAATATATCACAATATTGTTGCATTATTTTAGTCATAAGTCAAAGATTATCAATTTCAACTGCAAGTTCATAAGACTGAGTTTTTATATTTATTTAGTTGCAGTATCCTAACCATCAGCATATTTTCATCTTATCTTTTTATATCCTTTGCATGCAGTCATTTTCAAAGAAGTATAGGTCAATTTGAAATCTTCATTATTTTGTTTCAGCAATGACAATATCATCACGTCCTCGTCTGAATTCGGTCATTGTTGGATCTCTCAACAAAACTATGAGACCATTCCGTAAAACACGATCAGATTTGGATATTCCATCCATAGTACAGGAGGGTGATGCTGTTTAAAATTTTTATGTTTTAATAATAATCAATATGAGAACCAAATTTTAAAGCTTTAATTAAATTAGGTTGTAGAATAAAATTAAATATTTATGAATTGGACATTAAATATATAAAGTGCCAAATATACCATATAGTTCCAAAAATATTATTTACAGTAAGTAAGTAGATATAAAGAAAGTTTTGATATGGAGCCAGATTAATTCTAAGAATTTTTTCTCATAATTTTTATTGGCCTAAATTATATTTCATTTTAGTTTTTTTTATGATTTAATCAGTTATACCCATAAAATTATTATTATTATTTTTTCATATTGAAAATTTTTATCTAATTAGAATTTGATTTTTATATACATATTTCCATGGCTTTTTAAAATATTTTTACTCTATAAGCTTAATGTGTTCCATTTATAACTAACTCTTCTTAAAAATATGTTTAACCAAACAAAAAATGAATTTTTTGGGCATTTCAGTGGCTCTTTTTAGATATATTATAAGAAAAACTTATATAAAAAATGTAATACGCATCTTATTAACTCTTTATTTGTTTTATGTACAACGTAGAAATAATTGACAAAAATTTTTTCAAGTCATATTTTTTTAAGATAAGCTTTAAGAAATATTTCAAGCTCTGTTAAATTATTAAAGTGACACATTACTTTGAAGAATTTTGAATTTTCACAAATACAATAAATATTCAACAACAGTTCCATATTCGTTTTCATATAATTAAATTGAGAATAATATAGCGTCATTCATCTGACATCCCAAGCAAAGAAACTGTACTTGAATGCTTAACAAAGAAACATTTTTTTAAAGTTCATTTGTAATTTTTGATTACTTTGCAGAGTACAATTTAAAAAAAAATTCCACTTAAAGACAGAGAAAGATTTCTTAGTCAATTTTATTTTTTTGATGATGATTTTATTGCCCATGTAAAAGACATTTTAAGTTTCTTATCCTTTTTACTATCAACTTTGGACTTGTCGATATGGTGTAAAAAGGCTTTTATAACTGTCGTAAAAATCCCAATTTTAGTGTTTTTTTTATATAGAATAATTGCTTTTTCTTGTTCAAAGAATGAAAAAGTGTCTTCCTTATTGTTGTTCATATACCTGGACAGATTTTATAACTTCCTTTTCTTGCTATGATAAGCAATAACATAATTTGTGCCTAATCACGTTTTTCCATGTTTTCGTTTTATTGTATTTTGAATGTTTATTCTTATATTTCACTTTTTAGATTATACTGGATAATATTAGGTGTTATTGAAAATAGTATAAAAATTTTGTCCACAAAAAACTTATTGTCCTCACCGAACTCACCGATTTTTTTGAAAGTCAAACTGACGACTTTTCTTCCTCTTCAGATATGAAGTAATTACGGATTATATGAATCATTTAAATCGAATTACGTACTACCTTGTGCTCATTCATTGGCCTTTTTAATTAGGAGTGTGTGTATCACAGGCAATCTTTAATAGTAATTTTTAGTTAACATCTTAAATTATGTATAATTAACAAACTTGGGTAATAGTGTTCCTTGAAAAGCTTAGTATAAGTATTAGTATTGTTGAGAACAATTTGGATTGATATTATACCTCGACAAATTATTTTTTGCATGATATAAAAGTATAAAAATTGTTATGAAGAGAATCATTTTTATTTTTGTCACCATTATATTGTATAAAAAATTATTTCGCTTGTTTAAGACCATTAATAATACTTTGCGATCATTAATAAAATTTTATTTTTCGAAAGAACTTTTTGAAATTATTTTCATTTTATATTTATAGGAGTAAATTTTTGATATGAAAATATTAACTATAATAGAAGTAAGTTTTTCTTAAGTATATGGCTGAATCATTTGTGAGTAAAATATTCAACATGTTGGATATTTTCTCTCTTATTCGTGCTTTCCATATACTTTAAATGGGAACTAAGAGCTGAGTCATTGATTCGGAAATATACCCATGGGTATATACCCACCGCTGCAGCGGTGAAAATTCGCTCTTTCGTGGACGATGCGATGTATAAAGTCACCGATCAATGTAATTTTATAGCTTCCACGCTATATGGGGCGATTGATTACATTTAACACGGCGACGAGATTGCAAAGTAACCGATAAAGAGATTTCAGCTGGCTGGGGGTAGATTCTCTTGTGTTATTTCTCTTTTCTAATTCATGCGCATGCCGACCTTTGAATATGATTAATTAATGTATACAATTTTAGGTTAGGGGTAATAAAAGAAATAAATTGTTATTTTAATTATAAAATTTATTTAAAATAATAAACATAAATAAAAAAAAATTCTTTTACTTAATTATCATAAATTTAAAGTTCGAAAACTATAACATTTCAAGTAAAAGGTATGCCCATATAATTGACACATCACATAGTACGTAAAAGATGTTAGCATCATTTTAACTATATATTACAATATTTCACTTATATTTTATAAAAAATTGTATAATTATATAAAATTTATATTTATTATCAGATGATCGCGTATATGCTGTACGAAAAAGCTTTGCAGCATTTTCGCAGATTTTTAATTAAAAAACGTAAAAACCTTTTAAGTAATGAGTGAAACTTATCTTAAATCGAGTAAGTGTTCATTAATAAGGGACGATGGAATCCATTCAATTTCAAGAGCATTTCACCGCTAGGTATCTGCGGTCCGAAAGAAGCGATGATTTTGAATTTGAGATATTTCCTTATACGTTAATAATGTGTGAAATATTTTCAGTACACAACTTGTACTAGCTATTGCGTGACTGATTATATTGAAGCAATGAAATTATAAAAAATTGTATATACATAGAGTTTTAAAAGTACTTCATAATTTTTCAGAGCATGTAATAAACTATTTTATTATATGCTTATATTTAGCTTCCTTTCACTGTTTGTCTATTTATCATTACAATTCAAACTCAACTTTTAGGAAAAATACTTGATATTTGAAAGTTATTTTTGTTTTGCTAAAGGCTAAAGAGTTGCTACTTCGTCCAAGAAACCTTTAAATTTCATTTCCATTCCCACTATATGAATTCTTAAAATTTTCTAATTTTTTAGTTATGCTTGGTAACCTATACATATTAAATAAAATTTAAATTTGTCTGATAGTTGGCTTAGTTCATCGAATTTTCAAGCTTTAAGATAAACGGATATTTTATTTCTTCAATTCCTAAAGGCGAAAATATTTTCATATAATATAATTAAAGACTAAAAAGCTTAAAATGAAATATAAATTACAGAAAAAAAAAAAATATGCTTTTACAGTTCATAGTGGACTGAAAAGAGAAAAATAAAATTATACTATTAATTAAGCAAAATTTGAAAAATATATTGCAAAAGCAGTTAATTATATTAAAAAATAAAAGCATAGCACTCTATATGCATGAAGTCTTTTATAAGGCCACCTTTTGAAACCTTCTCTCAAATTTATAATCTTCTAGGTGCTAGGTACAAATTTGATCCTATTTGCACTCATAATTAAAGTGGCAAGCATATTTTTTATTTTATTTCTTTATTTTCATTTGCAGTTTATTCATTTTGTTTTATTTATTGTTGTTTTTTATATGTGGAGTAGATTTGATTACCACTTCAGAAAAATTTGGCGTTGTTTAAGATTTGTGATCCTACCTTTACAAAATACTATATAACACTCGTTGAAGAATCATCTCAAAAGCTCTCATATCAATCTGGAGATAATTCTCCATATGCCTAGGCTAAATGTGATTAAAATGCAAAATGCAACATTGATTAATTAATTTAAAATGCTTTGATATTATAAGTTTTTTAGATTGTAATAATTAAAAGGATGGTATTTTACCTTACTCTTCTTTCATTCAATTGATACTGTAAAAATTTTTACAAAATATAATATTTAGCTTTAGTGTTAAGATATATTTTTCTTAAGAGTTTCATATTTTGAAGAAAATTAAATTCCAAACTTATATCTTAAAAACTAGGGGGCTACCAGCCCCGCCCTACACTTCGCTTCACCGAGCCATTTCGGCTCACACCTCATCATATCGGTTTTTTGTTGACGTTTAGCTTTTATAAATAAAATTCATACACGACAACAAAAAACCTTTTTATATAATAGAGAGAAAAGAAAAATTTGTCTGATCTACATTTTCGATTCAAAGGGCATCCTATTATTTTACTTTATTTTCCATACTCATGAAAATATAAAACATTATCCTTAAAAGTGTGTCTTGATGAAATTATTGAAAAAATCTTTATTACTCGTACATTATAAGGAAGCTGAATGCAATTAGTTAGTTCCTATTCAAAAGGAATATTTTTTAGAATATCTTTCATTTATTTCAATAAGTTTAAGTTTTATTAAGATACTGTCAATTAAACTTAAAACATTTAAATCAAGTTCTTCAATGTGTACTCTCTTAATTTTGTTATTTCTTGAAATATGTTAATTAATAAAATCATAATTTAGTAACAACATATATATAGCTTTTCTAACAAAGATAGTCCATTAAACTACAGAAACACATCTGCATGTGAAAATTTGTGTAAAATTTATTAGAAAATTATTGTTAAAACCTTTTCAAGTCCATCCTTTTCAATTGTAAAATGGTGTTGAATAATGGATAAATATAAATCTATCATATAAAAGGGTTTGGATTATTCATAGCATTATAAGAATTTAAATTACATTTAATGCCATTGAAAATCCTTCATATGTCTTCTTTTTTGTTAATATATTCAGGAAGATTTTTTGTAGTCAAAATATTGAGATAAAGAAAAATTTAATTGATCAAATAATTTTAATGAGCTTTGTTTGAAATAATCCTAAGAGCAATACTTATAAAAATGATAATAAATGAGTTAAAGAGAAATTTTCAAGAAACAAAAATAGAACTTAATGCTTCATTTTGTATCATGATTTTGTTCCATCTTACTTGAATTGTAATTTTTTTAGTAACTTACAATTTTTTCATATATAAAATGCTAACATTTGGTAAAAATATAGTGTAGTTTTATATTTTGATATCAAATAATGATGTGTTTGCCTGGTTTTTTGTTGACTGAAACATAAAATTTCAGAGTAAGAAGATATTAGCTTTCATAAATGCCCTTAAACTTGAACATATTCCAAAAAATAATAAAAATAAAGGTTGAAATTTAATTTCGAAATATGAAAAAAAATATTAATTAATTAAAATAATGTTGAAAAATATAATGAAACAAAAATGATGCATCTAAAAATATTTACTGTTAAGTATTAACCAATATTGTTAATCTTTGAACAATTTTAAATTTTGGTTACTTATCTTATCTTAAGTGGCCTTAAACCATAGAAATCTATAAAAAATGCTTTATAGATGCATTCCTTTTCATTAAAGAAACTTTATTTACGTTACAACAGAAATAAAACTTAAAAACCTTGAATAAATATAGAAACTGAGGTATATAAGTGTATAAAATTTGATTAAAATACTATAAAAAGATATCATATACGCTTAAATTAAGCCAATCGCTAAAAATTATTGTATACTAATACCTTTAAAACATTTACGGTTCTTTTTTCAGATATGAAATATCAAACTTTTTTATGCTTTTATATTAAGCGCCAAAATCTATTCATCCTTCATAGCTACTTTCAAGGTTTACACCAAAGTTTAAATAAAACAGATTTATTGCTTATTATCGAATGACAAAGTGAGGTGTTTTTCAAATTTAAATTTTATTTTTTTTGCGCATTTTGTAAACACTTTTTCACTTTCTGACCTAATGTTTTTCCTTTTTAAAGATAATTCGTTTAAGTAGCTGAGCGAATATTTAAGTATATACATAACAAAATACGGACTTCTTTCATACCCTAATCCTTCTACTAAAGGAATTATACTTAAACCTCAAGTGCTCAAGTACTTTTTCTTTCTTGTTTTATAGATAAAAATTTTTTTTAAAAAAAAGGGGAAATTCTTTTTGTTAACCGTAATTTTTTATTTTTAAAAGATTTCATTCTTTTTTTGTTTCAAGAAGGATTTCCATTTATCAAGATTATGAGCTTAAGCCTAAATATCTTTTGTTCGATTTTAGTAATTTCTTAACATAGCTTCCTTAAGTAATACTTTCACCACTTTCGGTTTTTATGAGATATATTAAAGTTTTTTGAAACAAAGCAAAATAAAGAAGGATGCGCTTTAAAAATTTATTTTAGTGTGAAAAAAAATAAAGTGGAGGAAAATAATTCATAAAACGTATTTGTAGATTTTATTTTGATGAATGGCTGCTTTTATTTGAATCTTGAGGGCTATAATTATTCCTTTTTATTTTAAGCTCAGCTTATTTGTAAATTTTGGTATTTCAAACAGAAAGATTTAAGCAAAAATAGCTTTCATATTAAGAAACTTTAGGCTAAAAGCTTGCAGTATAGAAATATTTGCAAAAACGTTATTTTGATTTCAAGCTATATTAGGTTGCAAAACTCGACGCATTTATATATTTCAAAAGCTTTAAATTTTGATTAGGAGTACTATTTTTTTTAAACTTTTAATTTTAATAACTGTGCCCGGTATTCATTAAAAATTTAAAACTTAGGACAGTTATTTTTTAAATTTATTTCTTAAGTAATCAAAATTTATTCAAAATATTGACTTTTACTCTTTGGCTTCTTTTGCTGGTATTAAACACTAATGCGAAAATTTTTAGATATAAAACATAGACCATCAATTTTAACAATGTCATTGAAAAGAATTTATTGCTTAACACTAAATTAATTTGCCGCATTATTTTTTAAAGCTAAAATTGGCATAATACAAAATTACGGGCTTTATACTATTCATAAGTGGTGGTTAAATACACAACAGCAATAAAATTTCGCTACCTTGGAATTAAATAACACTTAATTTGACTGAGCAGAGACTTTAGAAGACTTAAAGTAAGCTAAGTTGACAGTGCAACAAACTTATTCTTAAAATAAGAATAGTTTTAATTGCCACAACCATGATAAAATATGAAGTCAATTTTTTCCTCATTAAAAAGAAAATTATGTTATAAAATGAAATTTAAATATGTGTATAAAATATTGCTTAGTTTTATTTGTTTAGATTTAATTTTAAATAATTCTTAACAATGAAACAAGCACAATTAAAATGTGACCAATTTGCTTCAATTGTTTTATTTAGACTAGTGATGTTTCGGTTTGTTTTGCGTGGGCGTAAAAGAAGCATTAATTTTCTACTACAATTGTCGTAATAAGTAAACGATTTTTTTTACATAATTATAAAGCTTGTTTTTTGATTTTAATAAAAGAAAAAAAAACTTTTCGTGGTGCTATTATTGTGGAGGATGTTTCAATTCAATGTAACAAGACGACAGACGAGAATTTCATTAGATACAAAAAATGTTGATAAGGACTACAAAACTGTCATACAGTATTTGTAAAAATTATACAAAGCAAAGACATAGCCTTTGTCAATTATTTATTTGTCTTTTCTGATGAACACGATTTACTAAAATTAAAATGTTCAAATATTTGTGTTTTTTTAACTTTCTAGAGCGTAATAGACATTTGTAAATAAACAAGTAAAAGTACATGTTTTTCTTAATATTCTAAACCATTTAAATTGAAACGAACTTTCATAAATAAAAACAACATCTTTATCTCCCTTCAAATTTTTTATTTTTCAAATATACTTTTGATTCAATTTGAATCATCAAACATGGGATCTCAATATGTGTTTTTAAAGATTTTTTTGAGATTTTCTTGTACGCCAAATATTTAACATCATTTTTCAACCAAAAAAACTTAAAATTGTAGAATTTTTTTTTGAATTATTTCCGGTTTATCTAAGACTAAAAATGACATAGATTTAATATATTATATGAGAATATCAATCAAAAAACTATGTATGTGCTTTGGTGAAAGAAAGCGTTGAATTTTGATTGGTGATAAGATTGATGGTACAATTTGAAACGTAATAAAGTGTCATTTATTTCTTGACGATGACGGATTTGTGTATACCGATGAATTCGATGAATATTGAAACTATTAACGATTTTTGTTAACTTAATTCTTTGTGTTATACTAAATAAAATCAAACAAGATAAAAATTTGTAAATAAACTGCCTACATAAGCTTGTCTTTAACACTAAATCCTTGTAAATTAGTATGTACCGATTAAATAGATTTAAATTATAATATAAAATTTTCATACTAATCGTATATACCTTCAAAATAGACTATTTTTCATATTTAAATTAAGCTTAGATTTGTTTTCTTTTATTTCAATATCAAAATCAAATATTGATCAAATCATATTTTATCTAGGTTTATAGCTTTCTATTAAACTTACAATAAATGAATTTGCTTACCAAGTTTAGTGGGATAATTGAGAAAGCGTAAGCGGTCAATTCTACATTTAAAGATAGGCTTACGTTACTAACTTTATATATTTGTGATAATACTTTTTATGATAAAAGTTACTTTCGGGATGGTTTTTAAGCTTTAATATTAACTTTTAATTGAATAAATTTTAATGTTGAACCATTTTAAAATAAATCTTTATAGAATTAGATTGAATTATATTAACAGATTGCTTCTATAGAAAACTTTTCATCCGTAAGGTAAAGTAACTTTTGAAATCTTTAAAAAACTTCAAGTGTAATTAATATTCAATGGCAGCTTAGTTTGAACTTTTAAATTACTAATTTTATGTTTTTGTTGACATTGGTACAATAAACCTGAAAAACTTATTGTTAGAAGTGATGTCTTGTGCATTAGTGACTTAAGTGACATAGCACATCACAGTGTGTTATATAATGTTAAGACTTATTTGAATATATATATATATATATGTATATATATATGCATATATCTATTTATTACTGTTATCTTAAAATGACATTATCCCTGGTGTCAGTATAAGATTTTACTAGTTCGGCACTCATGACTTGTTATTTTGCCAAGATTATTGACTTATTCTATGAACTTCACTTCATTGCATTTTGGAATAGATGGTTATGGCTATTATTAAGCTTTTGACTTTCTTCTTTCCAAAAATCACCATCTATAAAAATAAACTCGACCGTGTAGTATTTGCCCTGTGGTATTGAAATGAAATAAAAGTTTTTCCTGAAGAAATTTATTACCTACTAATTTAATTTTTTAGTGGAGTTTTGGGTAATGTTTATAATAAAAAAAGGAATTTGAGAAATATAAAAGGATTATTTTAAAAATAATGGCAATAGAAATGAATAGAACTTTTCTACTATACTTTGAACTTAATGAGTTAATTTTAAATATTTGAGTTATAGCAATTAGTAAGTAATTTCTAATATATGAACAGCTGACAATGACGAAAAGCAATAAATCATTTTTAATTTTTTAGTTTGACAAACAAACAAAAATTATTTAAAAGAATAATTATAGATTTAAGAAAATGTACCACGTTTTAGTTGAACCTAATAACTTATGACCCTTTTTTGTAAATTTAAGAGCATTACAAAAATAAAATATACCTACTTTATTAGAAATATATTTTTTTGTAGCAAAATGAGTAATCATTTTATGGCGGGGATTGGAAAATTTTCTTTAAGTAGAAAACTTAAATTAAACTTTATTTATTTAACTAAGCTCAACAAAAAATTTGGAAAATACTAAAAATATACTACTAATAAAGTTGTTAAAGGTATTTATTAGCCAGATTTTGACAAAAATAAAGAGAAAACTCAACCATAGTTTTATCAATAAGACCCCGAATTCGTATCACAAAAAAATTCAACTTGAGATTACATGAGTTTCAACGGCTTAAAAAAGCATATTTCCTCAAACACTTTGAACGCAATAAAAAAAATATTTCGATATTATTTTTCACTATTTAGAAGATAAACAATATTAAGGATATGTATTTGGTGAAATTTTCCTGTCAAAATATTAAAAATTCAGTGATTAGAACCTCATTTCTTGTGATGACTCAGAATAAAGTTCAAGGGAGCTGTCATGATAACTTATAATAGATCCATCCAAAATTAAAACACTAAATTATTTCTTCTAGTAACTTTTGCTTTATTGAAGGAAAAAAAAAAAATATTTGAATTATTGACAGAATTATGTACAAAATACACTATTTTTGACATACATAATTTGCAGCTTTTATTGCTTTGTAAAATTAGTTGTGATAAAAAATAAATCTTTTGTTCAAGCAGTATTTAATTTTATATTACATAAATGTGTAACATTTGAAAAAGATCAGTTCCATTATTAATTGTATAAGAAACTGTTGTAGCCTACTTCTAATTAAGAACAGTATGAAAACGCGATTAAGGACAAAAGACGACAGTGCAATGGATGAGGCTTTTCAAGGATCTCTCTTCCAAACTTTTATTCTGATTGACTTAAAACCTTAGAAGCATATTCTAGGCTTATTATACTATTAAATATGACAATAAAAAAAAATGGTTTTTTGAAATTCTAAAAAAAGTGCACTTTAAATTTCTCTCACCAAAAACAATACGAATATAAATTTGAGTTTTACCTACATGAGTGATGTTTGATGAATTTTTCAAAAACCTGTAATGTAGATTCTAGCTTCCCAAATAATCTATTAATTCAAAGAGATTTCCTGGTTGTTAGAAAATGCCTTCTGTTGAGAAACTTTTATTTAAATCCATATTATTGCCTAATTTTAAGGGTTTTATTAGTTGTAACTGTGGCTACCTTATACTCCGACATAATTCATTAGGCCATGAAAGTATTAAGTTCTATTTTAACTTATCCTTTGAAAATGCATAGTTGAGCATTTGAGCACTTTCATTAGAGTTTAAATCAATGTGTAAATGAGTAAATATTAATTTAAGTTTAACATAAAGTAGCTCAACTCTAGCTAGCCTCATATTTAGCTCCTATATTCTGAATATGTTTGCTCAAAACAATATTTCATTCTCACCAAATCCGCTCTTGTCTTTGTTTTGTGGAATGATTTACAATATAATTTCTGTTTGCTACAAAACATTGAAATTATATTTATTATAACAATATTTTAGTTTTTTTTAAGTTTATAAAAGCGCGGATATAAATAAAATATTAGACTTTATATTAGTTTTTTAGGCACTTCTTGTTGCTTTACATAAAGAAAATGAAATTATAACTTAAAAAAAAATAAATGAGGTCTATTTATGAAACAAAGTGTTCTGTATCAAGCACACTAACAATATTTAATTAATATGGATTTCTACGCTTAGAATTCTAATTATTTTATATTTGAATATGGCAGATTTTTTTCTCATTTTATACTGAATTCTCATTCTGCCTATATAATATAACTCTTATCTTTTTTAATTAATCAAGAGCATAAGTATACTTATACGTATCCCTTAAGGGACATCAAAAGGCATCAAATTTGAGATGCCGAAAATAAAAACTCGTGGAAGAATCAAAGCATTTTTGGAAGGCGTTTAAGTTCATAAGCAGATTATTCTTGTATTGATATGTAACAATGAGTAAATCATATAATCAGAATTAATTTGGCAACAGCTAAATGAGAAAAAGCTGTTGAAAGCGACAAAAAATGAACAAGTCAAATTAATATATAAAAGATTTTCAAATTATTTTGTAAGTTGTTTTATTAGTTTGATCAAAGAGGTGAATTGTGAAAAATAGCGTCATATAATGAAAAAAATGCACTTTTCCATATGCTGTTGAAAACGATATTTTTGTCGACTTATTACAACTTACTTACAACTACTTTGTGTTTGCAGATCTTTAAGAGATGCCTAAAGATAAAAGATTTAGATAAAATAAGTAAGTCGTCACCAACACTAAGTACTAATTAAAAGTTAAAACTAAATTATTCTTAAATGATGATATAGAAAGCTTAGAGAAATATTGAAGTGATATTAAAGTTATTGGAATAAAGTTAAGCTTAAGCATTGGACCAACATAACAAAATTCTGATCTTGTATAACTTAATAATAATCCGTAAAATTTTAGAAGTGCAAAAATATCGAAATTTTTTACGATCTGTTTTTCCCCTAATCTTCATTACAAAAAAACGTTTGATGCTCATTAAATCTTTACTTTATCAAAAAATAACTAGTATTTATTAGCTTAAACATAAACGCTAACTGATTATATTTTCGAATAATTAAAATCAGTAATAAAAATTTTTAGTTTTCTTCCCGTATCCAAAGATATCAACCATTATGATCTGATTGAAAGCCCACGTGGAACTTGTATTCAAAATTTAAGAACTTTATTTGAAGTTATAAAAACTCAATTTACAATTACAATGATTAATACTTTCAAAATTTAATGACAGATAGAAATATGATTATTTAGATTAAAATTTATTTAGATAAAAGCAGATGCCATTCAAGAATAAACAACTAAATAAATAAATAAAGTTTACTTTGTTATTTTCAGAACATCAAAAGCACATAATATTGTTTACCCCAGCATATTAAATCCATGTAAATATAATTTTAACACTTACTTCTAAAATAAACTCAAACTCCCAATTGACCAATCAGCAGGGAGTAGGCTACTTGGTATACAATAATGTTTACATTGCATTAGGAATGGTTAGCTTTTTAAAAAATTTCAGTGACTATAATCCCTACGTACATCATAAGGAGTACAATATTAATACTGGATTAGTAGTCAATTATCTCTTACAATTTCCAGAGGTTACCAATTTTAATTTTGACAATTTTAAGGTTACCAGAGTATTGAATATGAGACACCAAATTTGATAGATAGAACAAGGCCTGGATAACACTTACAAAGTTAAGATTTCGCTTCGGTGGAATTTTTCACATCTCAGAAGGTTCATATATATAGTTAAAGGTTAGTATTGATTAAAAATTATATGGAGCTTTCAGTAACAGTGCCACAGTGTGCCATTCTAAGACAATGCTGCGGGATTACGTTATTTATTTTAATTTAAAAATTTTAAACAAATGAAAATACGTTGTAGCAAACGAAAAGCTCTTTTTCTCTTCAATTTAAAAGATTTTACATTTCATTTTGGGGAAGGCCTCATATACCATAAAAGAATTCGTTTTAATTGATTGTAAATATTTCATTCATTCTACCTTTAAAAAAATACTTGGATATACTTGTGTCTATATAACAAGGGAAATGTTTTAAGATCCTATGTTTATTAAATGCTTTTTTATCATATTTCATACCTTAAACCCTAGAATAGGGTTATTTGTTTTAAATTAGATTTTTAGATGTCTTTTATTGTATGCGGCACCTTAAATATATGGGAAATTTAAAAAAATTTGGACAGTTCCGAATAAATAATAAAAGACAAAATAAATATTATCTTGTAGGTTTCAACCAAGCATAACATATTTACATTTATATGCTTACATATATTCTACACATTTGATTGACGTTGAGCATTAAATTAGAAAAATTTGTTTGAAAATTTTTTAAATCAACATCAGTAGGAACAATTTCGGCTTGGATTACATTTTCGCAAAAACAATATTTATTTAGTTTTAGTAACTTGAAAATATGGTGTTTGTTTTGTAGTACTACTTCAAGATTACAATTCTTTCAGTTACTGGATAGAAGTTGTTCCTTGATAATTTCTATTATACAATATAAGCTTAAGTATTGGTTTAAGAACACAATTTTGTATATACACAACAACACAACAAAAATATCTCCTTAAAGCTTTGTGATAGTCAAATTGTTTTATACTACTTCAAAATTTAATTAGTTCCTTTTAATTTAATAAAGAAAATTGCTTAAAAAGTTAAATCGTGAAGCACCAAAACTATTTTATTATTTATTAGGTTGCTTCAAAATATTTAATATAGAATTTATTTCAATTACTTCGTCCTATGTAAATATTTTGTGATACTCTTGAGTCAGAAAATTTTTGAGTAAATAAATTTTTGAAGTGTTAATTTTAAGTAATGTTTATAGAGCCCAAAGTTGTTTTTTATCTTATATAATGTCTGGTTTTTTCAAATAAGGCTGAAGCCATTTCATTTTTGTACTTTACTGCATTTAGTTTCCATTTGGCTTAATTTATTGAGAGGAATAATATAATCAATAATCCTTTCTTTTTTTACTCAAATAGTCAATTAAAGTGTACTAGGATCGCCCAGTTGTTGAAAATTTCAACAGTACATCGAAAAAAACCAAATGAAATGTATGCTATATAAAATATGTTGTATTAGCGAAGAGTACCGCGTACACACACAGCACAACCGGTCAACGGTTCTACTTTGCCTTAATATTGTTTTGTTTTTTTCAGAACCAGTTTGAGTGAAATCGGTTAAGTGTAAAGGGCGGACAAATAAACGCCTTGCGTATTAATATATGGATTTTATAAAACCGTACTATACTTAGTTGTTACAACAGTGCTAAGACTTAATTAATAGCTAAACGTTCTTAGATATTTATAAAAGCACAGCAGGTAAGAAAAATGGGACGCAACAATCTTCGGATTATTCTGATAGCAATAAGAACTGTCTGCTATTCTACAATTTAAGTTTTTTTTTTTTTAAAACATCCCTAATCGGATATGCCTAGTACGATCTTAACATAATTAATTTATTACTATTTTCGGAAATGTTATAACGTGTACGGATTGACTGAACCAATGTTCAGCTTCCAACTTTTTTATGTTATATAGTATGATATATGTTTATATTTATGTCAGATCATGTGGTTTGACACGCTTGAGTCTCCTAACTTCATTGGTGATATCCAACAGTTGGATAGCCTCCACGTTTGTGTGATGAAGTAAGCGTTTTTCATGACCAGCCGCACATTCCTGGATAACTTCGTTTACCCATTTAATGCCTAGATCATTATGTATTTCCTGGTTAGTCACGTACCTGTACGCGTTCGTGATCATACGCAGAAATTTATTTTGACTACGTTGAATTATATCTCTATTTGATTTTTTTGTGCAACCCCATAGCTGTATACCATACATCCATATCGGCTTAATGATTGAAAGGTAGATAATTTTTTTGCAGTATAGGCTAAGCTCGGAGTGATGTCCTACTAGCCAATACAATTTGCGTCGCTGAAGTTTGATTTGCTCTGCTTTCTGCCTGACGTGATGTTTCCAATTTAGTCTATTATCTAGGTACATACCTAGGTATTTAACTGTCTTTGTTGGTAAAATAGGTCTGCCGTCCAGATAGATTTTGCTATCTTTGTCTATTCGACGCAGGGTAAATATTATATATGTCGATTTAGTTTCATTTAACTTAATTTTCCAATTCTTGGTCCATTGGTTTACTTTATCTAATAATTGCTGTAATGTTTCAACGGCTGCTCTCTGTGTATCAGCTGTAGCCATTATTACTGTATCATCAGCAAAAGTCCCCATAATCGTTTTGTCGGTTGTAGGTATATCTGCAGTATACATAAGATATAAGAAGGGGCCTAACCAGTAGCGTACCTAGGGGGGGCGGTAGGTGCGGTCCGCCCCGGGCGGCAATATTCTAGAGGCGGCATTTTTTATACTTTTGCAAATTTATGTATTTGTCTATATATATAATGAATAACAATAATGTTTCGTTATCAACAGAAGTAATGAATATGGTAAATATGCAATTTAACTACAACTTGAAAAGTTATTAAATTTGAGTGTGGTTTCAAGTAATGACGAAGTTTTATTAATATTATTATATCTATTCGTTTATTTTACCATGCGTTTATTGTATATAGAGGCGTTGCTTCCATATGTGCAAATAGTTCACTGACACCGGGCGCTAAATTTGAGAGGCGGATTTTCATTCCTTAAATTTATATTTTTAAAAATCTTTTTTACTGTATCTTCATATGAACATTCATATTCATATATGATACCCAGTGGTAAATATACATAGTACACTAACTGCAAACACACTTAAAGTTCTGTTTTTATATTGATCCCTAACACTATTTCACTGTTTCGTGTGCTCCTGTTATACATTAAACATCATATACATTGTATATTATACAATACCCACTTCATGCACATATGATCATGTTATGCTGGGCACGTGTCTCCAAGAATCTTGTTAAATGATTCTATAAATAGAACTATTGTATGTGAATTTGGAATGAACAGTCGCATAGAGTGCTACGTAGGTTTAGTTAATGATAATTTATCATTCGTAGTGCATGTAAGAATTGTGAAATTTTAGTTTTCAGTCAGTGTAAGTTCTTTAAATTCAATAATTTATTATTTAGTGTAAAACTTGAAAATCGATTCGTAAGTATACCACACTATATTAAATTTCGATTTGATTTCTAAAACTTATTTTTTAATATTTCACTAGAATGAAACGGATAAAAGAAAGTGGAGATTCATTTAGAAAAAAAAAGAAGCTTAGGGAGGAAATCCAGAACAAAAATGCTGGAGCTATGCACAAATACATCACTGTATCCAATGAAGAAACTTCTTTTAACGTAGTTGAAGCTCAACAACCTGCTCCAAGTACTAGTGAAGTAGGTGGTATATCAAGCTCTGATGAAGGTAGTTTTGAGCAAACTATACCCTCTTTTTCATTGAAAGATATTGGACAATGGCCTACTGAGATTGACGACAGTACACGAGTTCACCTAGTACGTCAAGGTTCATTTGAAATCCAAAATTTAGATTCTGATTTCAATGATGGAGTAATCCGTCCAGGTAAAACAATCAAAGGTGAAACCAGAAAACTTACTCGTGACTGGTTTTTTCAAATTATGCCAAACGGTGAAAAGATGTTAAGATCATGGATGGTGTATTCACCATCGAAGAAAAGTGTTTATTGCTTTTGTTGCAAACTTTTCTTAAATCGTTTGCAATCCAGTTTTAACTCACAAAATGGTTTTAAGAAGTGGTGGAAGCTCAATCCCAAAATATATGAACACGAGTCGAGCACACTACACATTCGTTCATTTACTCAATGGAAGGAGTTAGAAATTAGACTTGGACATGGTAACACTATCGACAAACTACAACAACAAAATATTGAAGAAGACATAAAAAAATGGAAAGAAGTTTTTAGAAGAATCCTTGATGTAATTAGATTCCTGGCAAAACAGAATTTAGCGTTTCGAGGTCAACGTGAAGAATTTAATCGGGAAGGCCAAAGTTCATTGGAAAATAAAGGAAATTTTTTGGAACTTGTTGAATTGTTGGCTAAATACGATCCAGTATTGCGTGAACATGTACTAAAAGTTAAGATGGGGAACAAATATAGTATCACTTACTTGTCACCGAAGATTCAGAATGAGTTCATAGAGCTTTTGGGAAACGAAGTGAGAAAAACAATTATTGCACAAATAAAAAAGGCTAAATACTTTTGTATGATATTTGACAGTTCTCCGGATATTTCTCACAAAGACCAAATCAGTCAAATTATTAGATATGTAATTATTGATGGCAGTGAAGTAAAAGCTGTGGAATCGTTTATTGACTTTATAGAAACTAAAGGTAAAACTGCTGAAGAAACTGCAAATATAATTTTAACTAAATTAGAAAATGACGGATTAGATATACAAAATTGTAGAGGACAAACGTATGATAATGCTGCGGTCATGGCAGGAAAGCACACTGGTGTTCAAAGTCGCATTAGAGGAGTAAATCCAAATGCAGAATTTGTGGCATGTACAAATCATTCTTTGAACTTGGCATGTGTACATGCATCTTCTGTAGCTTTAAATTCCATAACATTTTTTGGAGTTATTGAACACTTATTTTCATTCTTTGCGTCTTCTACCCATCGGTGGGATATTTTAATTTCTGCTACTGGCCAAGGTGTTAAGCGGATTGTAGAAACCCGTTGGAGTGTAAGAGGAGATGCGGTAACTATTGTAAAAAAACATTTCCTTAACATTTTAAGTGCCTTGGAAAACTTAACATCCGAAGAAGAAAATATTAAAACAAGATCAGACGCTGGAATATTACTAAGTTCAGTACAATCTTTTTCTTTTTTGTGCTACCTTAATTTGTGGGAAGCTGTTCTTTTGGGAATTAATGACACGCAACAATATCTACAAACAAAAGGGTTAAATATCTACCAAAGTGAATTAAAGCTGAATTCCTTACAAATGCATTTCGTAGAACAAAGGGACACACTAGTACAAAATGCAGTTACTACAGCCAAAAAAATTTGTGAAGAGCTAGAGATATCCATTGAGCGTCGTGTTCGGAAGAAAAGAATTATGTATGGCGAAAACTCGCGAGACGTGGGGCTAACTTTAGAAGAAGAAATACGAAGAGAAATGTTTTTATCATTAGATAGAGTTGTCCAGGAAATAAAAGTACGATTTGAACACTTGCGTGTTCTTGCAGCAAAATATTCCTGCATACTACCAGCTAATCTATTAAACGAAAGTTTTGAATGTCTAGTTCATAATTTTGTTGATATTGACGAAGAACAGTTTTATATGGAAAGGAAAAGGTTTCAAAATTTTATGTCTGTACCTGCTCTACAACAGCAATCAAACCGTTTAAAAAATGAGCAAGGGCCTCTTGAACTTTTGAAATTCATTCAACAATATAGGTTGGAAAACTCTGTTCCGAACATAGTAATACTGTTAAGAATTTTTTTAACAATAGGCATCAGTGTCGCTAGCTGCGAAAGGAGCTTTTCGAAATTAAAGCTAATTAAAAATTATCTTCGCTCGACAATGAGTGATTGCAGACTGCGAAACCTAGCGATACTTTCTATAGAAAGGGAACTGACAGATAATATCAATTTTGACAATGTTATTGAAGACTTCTCAAATAAAAAAGCGAGAAAAATAAATATATAAACATACATAGATTTCATATTTATGTGTTATGTGTTAAAAGAAAAAAATAGTATTTTTTATTTATTTATGTTCAGTAATTGTTTAGAACCCTATTTTGATTTTTGCTGAATTCAGAGGGGCGGCAAAATTGGAGACCGCCCCAGGTGGCAAAAGCTGTAGTTACGCCACTGGGCCTAACACACTTCCCTGTGGTATGCCCGCTTGAATAGAGTAAAACTTTGAGTACGCTTCTTCGTGCAGTACTCTAAACTTTCTATTTAATAGGTAAGATTCAAGTAGTTCCCTGTAGTTTCCAGGAAGCAGTTTACTCATTTTGTGAATAAGGCCCTTGTGCCATACTTTATCAAAAGCTTGTGATATGTCAAGAAATATCGCTGGACAATATTTTTTTCCTTCGAATGCTTCCTCAATTACATTTGTGACACGGTGGATCTGATCAATAGTGGAGTGTTTACCCCTAAAACCAAATTGAAAGTCTGGAATATGAATGAGGGGTTTAAGTCTTTTAAGCAGAAGTTTCTCAAACAGTTTTGATATTGTAGGTATTAGTGCTATTGGCCTGTACGACGTTATTTGCTCTGCTGGCTTTTCAGGTTTTTTGAGCATAATTATTTGTGTCAATTTGAAGCAATTAGGAATGTACTTCAATCTAAGACAAGCATTGTACAAATACGTAATCATGATAATTGCTTTCCTCGGTAGTTCCTTGAATAGCCCAGGTGATAATTCATCTATTCCAGGTGCTTTCTTGAGGTGCAAGTTGTTACTGATTTCCTGTGCTACCTCATAAGAGGTGAAACATTTGATTTGCATTTCTGGTTGGTGCGTTAGTATTGGATCAATATTAGATTGGATGTTATGGTCTTTGAATGTATTCATCAGGTGTTGGGCAAATACTTCAGCCTTTTCTTCATTCCTTCTTACCCACTGTCCTTGCGCATTTTTAATAGGTGGTATTTGAGAAAGAGGTCTTTTGACTCTACGAGTTGCCTTCCAAAGTGAATATTCTTTGTTTGCATTAGGACCCAATTCACATAAATAATTGTCAATGCAGTCCTGCTTGAACCTTTTGATTTGCTTATTGACTTGATTGCTCATTTGGTTGAATTTTGTTTTGTCCGCAGGATTTCTTGTTCTGTGCCATAAGCGCCTTGCTTTACGTCTGTCCTTTATTAGTTCTCTTATCTCAATTGGATAGTTGATTTCTACTTCTGGTTTGTCACTTAGTATAGGGGTTGCTTTGTTAGCCGCTAGGCGAATGTTTTTGATGAAACTTTGCGCTTGCTGTTCTAACTCGATGTTATTCTTTAATCTCACGTTCAAATCAATTAAATTATCAAGTTCTTTTCTGAATATCTCCCAGTTAGTCTTTTTATTCGTGAGATTTTTTTTTCGTTTCTTTTTTATTACTGTTGCATTTAGCTTCAGTAGAATTGGGATATGGTCCGATGATAAATCAATTATTCCCTTTGTTTCCGTACAATTTGGTGTTACTCCTTTCGAAATAAAAAAGTCAATTAAATCAGGAATTTTATTATTGTCAGTAGGCCAGTAAGTTGGAGCACGCGATGAATGAAATTCACATTTTGCTTCATTAATTGCTGTTAAAAGTTCCTTTCCTTTACCTGGGGTAATAAGTCTTGATCCCCATGCAGTATGTTTAACATTAAAATCTCCTCCAATTATGAATTTAGGTCCTAGCTTTCTGAATATATCAAGATACTGCATTTTTGTGATCGTATGTCGTGGTGGGCAGTATATTGCACCTAAGTTCAATTCGGTTTCATTATATTGTATTGTAACGATAGTGCCTTGAATGTATGGTTCTCTTATTTCTTCCTGTTGAAAATGATTAATATTTTCCTTGATAAATAATGCTGTTCCGCCACGAGCACGTTCGCTTGGATGTGTAGTCCAATATGCTTTGTACCCCTTTATTTTTATATAACTTTTATGTGAAAAATGTGTTTCTGAGATTAAAGCAATATCAATGTTAGAATTATTTAAAAATAGTTCTAGTTCTTGGGCTCGCTGATTTAGCCCATTTGCGTTCCATGTTAGAATGCGCAGAAATGTGTTAATCATTTTTTTTGAATTTGTTGATTTTAATGTTGGGCGTTTTGGGGATACTTTCCAGTTTCTCTACTCTCCTTGTTAACAGCCCGAGGGTCTTCTGTATCTGACCGAGCATTTTAATAATTTCATTATTACTTGATTCATTGTTACCTTTGTTGTGGTTTTTGTCTAGTTTCAGGTTATCATTAGATGCTTTGCTGACTTGGGCGTAAGATAGTACTGAAGTTGATGGTGTAATTGTTGTTATTATCTCGTTTGGTTTTTTTTGAAGGCGTTGTACAGCGGATGTTTTGCTCTGTTGTTGATTTTTAAGTTTTCTTTGATAAATTGGGCATCCTTTGTAGTTGGCTGTGTGACCTTTTTGATGACAAAGGATGCAGCTAGGTATGCTGCCTGATGGTTTTTTGCAGTGTGATGTATGGTGGTTGTCTGCGCATTTGACACATTTGGGTTGTCTGTGGCAAAAGCCCTTTGTGTGTTCAAGTTGCTGACAATTTGTGCACTGCGGGATACTCTTATTTTTTTTTGGTGGCTCAATTTTTACCTTGCAATGAGCTAAATTCTCTATGTTAAAAACATCTTTGTTGTTTTCTCTCTGTTCTAGATCAATGAAGAATAAAGGAAAACTTATTTTCGTTTTTATACCATCATTATTTACAAATTTGAAGATATTAGTTATTCTGGTTACTTTATGACCCAGGTTTTCTATAGCTGTTTTCAGTTGATCTTGACAAATTGTCGATGGTAACCCTCTAATGACAAATCTGAACCATTTTTCACTTTTCAATTGAAATGTATGGTATTCAATGTCTTTGAGATTATTGTTAGGTTCACTTTTTAGTGTATCTAATAAGTGTTTTATATTTCTGTAATCGTTTTCGCTTTGTGTTGTAATTTTGATGTCACTATTTGATAATGCTTTAAATTGTGTAGGTCCTTTGGCAACTTTCAATACTTGTACAATTTAAGTGAGAATCATTTTATGTAGTTTGAAATCATGTATCTTAGAGCCAATTTTTTTCACAACCCATTTTCTTCATATATAAAATGAAAATCAAATCTTTCACTTTTATCATAAAATATTCTTCACCAATTTTATACTTCTATCAATTAAAAAATTTATCACTTTTTATCTTAAATTAATTTCAGTCACGTTATAACTGCCAATTTTTGATTGAAGAGAAATTTTCCTGCTGGAAATGTTGGAAAATTGCCAGAAACATAGTGATTTAAAATCAAAGTTTTTTTGGCTTAAACATTAATTAGGCTTATGCATCCTGGTATTTTATTTGTAATATTCTGTTCTGTGTAAATTAAGTTATTACTTATACAAAACGGAAATATCTTGTCCAAATATTTAAATTAAAATATGAATTTATTACTAAGGGCTTCCTAAAATCATTGATTTACTAGCTTTGACTTTTAGCTAGTTCAAAGGATTTGAAAATGTGAAATTCACTTGCAGATTTAACTTTCAAAAATTTTCATATTATAATTTCTGCATTTTTTGTATTTAATTGCTAATAACTTTATTTCAATTTTATAGAAAAATATTGCTTTGTAAATAAAAACAAAACATATAATAACTTTTTTTATTCAAAGCATAAAATTTCATCTGATATAAATTATTTACCAATTTTTATCTTAGTATTAATAAAACCAAATTTTTCGTAGGTATTTTTCATAGTTTTGACAAGATAAAAGACTTTTTTTATTTGCACTCTTACCTTTTAAGTCTAGCTAAGAAGTCCTTTTCAAGAAAATAGTATTATGTTGCACTAATTTTATATATAAACCCTTTTTTAAAAAGACTTAATCTTGTTAAGCTATTCGTATTGATATTTATACTTTTTCATAATCATTTATATTACTTATCCCAGAGAAATTCAATTATTAAAGCAGCAGATGTAGACCAAAGTCATCTGGAAATAATAATAGATTATTTATTATCTGTCCGACACATATGAAGTGTAAACCCACATATCAAAAGCTGGTTTATAAAATTTTTACCAGATCAAAAACATTATTTAACCTCAAATTTGAAATGAGATATTGTTTAAAGTCTTTAATAGCAGAATATTTAGGTATATCTTTGCTTTTTACTTCTTTATTTTAAGAAATTATTAAATTGTGAAGACCTCATGTTGAAAGTTTAAAGGGCATTTTGTTCAGTTTTAAGTCTCATTAAAATGTTTCATCTTGATTTTGAAGAATGTTTTTAGTTGTTCAAAGTTAGTAAACTTAGCATTAAAGTGCGTAAGAGAGACATTTTTACTGTAAATATGTCTTATTTACAATAAATTATTTAGATAATTGGTTATCCGACTAAAACCTACACATTCTTACGCTCTGATATTAAATAAAATTAATGAATCTATAGATAAAGCTAATAAAAAGCCCAATCTATGTTGCAGTTTTTACTTCGCCAAGAACTGATTTATCATAATAGAACTGTTTCTACAGTTCATTTGTTTGACCGAATTGCGTTGAAAAAAGCAATAAATTTTTGAAATGGAAAAACGATTATATACTACTTTCATCGGGGCTAAACTCTTTTCGCATGATTCTTATTTCAACTTTTTGGGAAAATAACCAATGGAGCTGGAACAATTTTTCATTTTTATTACTCAAGTGTTAATAAATAGTAAAACTGTAAGACATATGTGACATATCACTAAGCACTTTCATTTTCAATTTATGTATGAGCAAATGGAAATCAAAAATTTTTTTTTTTTTTTTGGTAAATATTTTTATGCCGAGATTTGCCTGCATAGAATTAATTATAATTACCTGCAAAATTTAACTCAAGTAAAAGGCAATATAACCTGCTAAAAGATATTTACTTTAAAATCAAATATATGGACAAATCTAGAAAAACTATTTTGAGTTTATAGCCGATTCCAGCATTTTATGTGGAAGAGTGTTAAGTGTTTGTTTTTAGGAATGGGTTTTCTACAATAGCTAGAATTTGTGTATATCATTTGAGGCCTTCATTACTCCAAGACTTACCGAAAACACATTTGCTTTTAGAATTTTATAATTCATGATTGAAAACAAACTGTCATTCTGTTCAGGATGGCAAGTAAATGCTATGGGGTAATTTTATGAACTAGTGTAAAATAAAGCAAAATAGCATTGACGTGTGGATTCATTAAAACGTCAAGGTGTTTGAAGTTTTAATAAAGTTAAATGTCAGCTCTTCTAATGAAAAATATAAATTTAAAGAATAAAGAAGGAAAAATTAAAGTCAATATCTGAGCTGCGCTTTTATTTAAGTTTCTTTTTATATAAATCCATTTATATTGATAAGCGTTTTTGAATTCGTTTTCTAATCATATTTTATTAAATTTTAATATAATTGATAGTTACCTAGTAGAATATTTCAAACAATTTATTAGAGATATATTTGCATTCTATCCAGGTCTTGTCTGTTAGCTTATCTAACTTAAACTATTTAAAACTATTGGCAATCACGAAGCAACGAAACACGCTTAGCTCATAAATATGCAGCAAATAATGAAATCTGGAAAAAAATGAAAGCACAATGTCTATTTTCATACTTTTAATGATTTCAAAGGCAAATTTTTGCTAAAAATAATAAAAACATTGTATCCGATATCACATAACAAAATTAACGTTAAAGACAACATTCCAATATATTATTTTCCGTATTCTTTGAAAAATACTTTTGATTGGACTGATTAAAAATAATTTAAATTTGAAAAAGAAATCAACAAAGTTTCACTTTACTACTGTAGAAAATCTTGAATTTTTTAAAATATTTTACTATATAGACAAAAATGGCATAACTTTTACCGTAATATAATATTTGATCCAAATTTCATTAGAAATACTATACATATATAATTTCTTTGTATCAAAATGAAATTAATTATAATCTTTTAATCTAATAAGAAATCCCAGGACATAAACATTTGAGAAACAGACTTAAATTAACCAAAAATTAGTATGGAATTCAATGGTACCAATACCGCTAAATAAACTGCCCAAAGGCTAAAATCTATAGAATAACCCAGAGCAAATAAAAATGAAAACACTAAGCTGTCAGTAAAATTAAGTTTTTATGGAGAATTTAAGTGAATTAAATTGTCAGTTGAAGTCCAATAATAAGAATTAATTATACTACTTACCTAATTACTTGGAAAAAGGACATAATTAATACCTCAAAGGCTAAAGTTTACTTTGAAATCTATTACTAAGGCTGAAAACCTAGAAAAAAACAATCAAAGAAAATGCGAAATACGAATCAGATGAGTATAATGATCACAAATATTCATGAAATATATGCGAGCTTAGTTGTTTTTTAAAATGTTTATTAATTTCGTTGATTGAAATACTGTTAACTATTAAAAATAAAAGTTAAATATAAAACTTTAAATGATGAGGCTTTAATTGGTCTTGAGAGAGATTTATAAAATTTTATTGCAAAATTGATTGAGTATTGAGGAAAATAGAAAAACCATTACTATACATAAACTAGTCGTGGTATCGGATGGTTTTGTTTTTTAAATAGCCGAAATTTAGCATGGAAAAAGTTAACGTAATGAAAAAACATTTCGAAAAAAATTGTCAATGTTAGTTTTGGTTTTTATTGTTGATTTTATTTATTATTGTTTTTAGTGTTAGTAAACGTTTTATTTGTTATCTCTTTTATAATTTTATCTAGCATCTTTTGTTTTGTATTGTTCATTTTTTATATTATTGGTTTTTATTATCAATTCGTTCAAAGTACCTTTTAATTTTACCGGCTCTTATTTCGTCTTCTTTTTGCAAAGAAATTTTTTAAAAAATAGTCTTTTATTTAAACTATTTTCAATAATTAAATAAAAAGATAAGCTTATATTACTTAGTAGAAACAAAAAGGATAAAATAATTCCGTTAAAAATATTTTACAGTTAACACTTTCAGGGACAGTAAAAATTACACAGGCAACGTCCGCGAACGTGTTAAATAATTCAAAAAATAAAAGTGTGGGAATTAAAACAGTAAAAACATATTAAATTAAATTTAAAGATTCAGTACAAATTGTTCAGATCTAGGAAAAACTTTAACTAGAAATCATAATTTCTAAATTCTGAATTATAAAACTTTTTCGTTGAGTGTGCGCAATTTATGATTACTGACTACTCTAAACGCCCCCTTCTCCACTATAAAAGGACTACGACTTCTTCTGGTCCATATAATCAATCAATCGCTCGGATGCTAAATATATATGTGTTATTCAGATGTTTGGTGCTTTGTGAACAATATCCGGGATATACATCCTGTAGTAATTTTTAGAAAACTAAAAACATTTTTAAATTATTTAAACTTATACAGCAGACTGGTTTAGGCAAATAATACAAAATTTAGATTGAAATCTCGGGCAGTATTTTAGAGCTATTTAATTGTTATCATGGTTGCATATAAGTTCCGTGTTAATATTTTGACACATATATATGTATGTATAGTAACCTAATCTTCCCGGATGGTTCCATGTACAATATTTTCTTACTCTGTGACTAACAATAAGTGTACTTTTTAAAAACGAAATTTTATTTATCACTCAAAATTACAGAAATTTGAAAAAAATTTTTAAAAAATAAACACAGTAAGTATATGCGTAATAAAAAGAAAATAATTAATATTTAATTATTATTGAATTGAGAAAAAAAGATAAAATTATTTCAAAATTATTTTTAAAATTCTTATTTGAGTACTAGGAAAGGATTGAAAGTAGATGCTAATTTATTTGGCATTTGTAATTATTCTAACACTTTGGAAGAGTTTTACTTTATACGTAAGTATCCCAATGAAAACTTAAAACAAATCATTATCAGAGAAAGTAATCCATATTTTCTAAGGTAGCAGTGGGAAACCACATATATTTTGTTCAGGGAAAACTTAACTAAACAGCCACTTTACGCAGATAAAATTCTGTGATGTTCCAAAAGCTGTTTATTATAATAAAGCTTATTAAAACTTAAATAGTTTCATACCAGTCAAAGGTTAAATATCTTGAGGAATAACAACATTTTACTTAGGTTAGAGACTATTAGGACACTAAGTTCCATAATGAATAAATATTCTCCTATGATATTTTTTAAAGAACCTTTTCTACAGTATAATTACTGAAATTTTAATCAAAGTTAGTTCTTCGGCTTTATTTTTCAATTTTGTTGTATCTAATAATGAAGTAATAAAATGTATATGTAAGATTCCGTTCCCCAAAGTATTAGCCTTTTTTTCAAATTGTTGTTTCATATGGGTTCTTTTATTTGAACCATTGGCTTTAATTAACGATACTCAACAGTACATTTAAGTACTGATGTTAACAGAAAGTTTGGTTTTCTATTTTCTTTGACTTTAAAACATCAAACGGCCAAAGTAATGGCAAACTGATGTACGTAAACAGTACAAACAGGCACAAATTCATTAAAAATACACACACACAGCAAACAAAAAAACCAGAGAATTTTCTTTGATAGTTTATATCTTGACCTAACCCGATACCATGTAAGTTATTCAAAAAAACTATTTTACCCAATACAGTTATTATATTCTTTTATATAAAACAATTTTTACTACCCAAAAATAAAACATATTTTACAGATTAAAAAATGATTAATTAGCAGCATTTTTCCTAATTGATATTCATATATTGTACCCCATGGGAGTTGCAATAATAGCAGGAGGCAGTGCAGCAGTCGGAGCTGGAGTCAGAGTTTCTAATGGTATTTTTTTTTTTTTTTGCTAATTTTATTTCATTTCAAAATATTTATTGAACTGTTTTAGGTCGGTCCTATGTCCAAATAAATGAGCAAATAGAATGGATAAGTATTGTAATGGTTGTAGTGATTGGAATTCTCATATTTATGGCTTTATGCCACATTGCACATGAAAAATATCAAAAGTTAGTAAAAGTGATTTGAGTTGATTAAATTTTGAGCTAAATTAAAAAAAAAATTTTTCTCAAAATTATAGGAAACGATGCCAAAAGTGAAAGAGATGGTAGCATCTTTGGTGTACAAATAAAAAATAAAAACTAAAATCCTAGTTAATTTATATAAATGTCAATTATTTTTTACACAATATAAGAAAATTTTTGAAATGGATTTTGTAAAAATTTTAAACTCTTTCAGCTTTCACTTGGCAGTTAGTTAATATTTCGATATCTTTTTTAAAGAGTATAATATAATTTTAATTTATATTCATGGATTATTTTCAAATAAAATCTTTTTATAAAAAAATATTATTTATTATCTTCTTTTGATCTTAAATTACTTTTGAATCAAGAATAGCGAATGTCAAAATGAAAAAATAAACAAAGGCTCGACTTTTTGAAACTAAAGCTTCATTTGGGGTTAAGATTGACTAGAACTTATTTCTTATATAAACATTTGGAAGACCTAAGCGCTATACATACTAAATCGACTTCGCTGCTACAGCAGTGGCTACAGCTGCCGTTACAACTATATTTATTAGTTAGGGGTATAAAAATCTGGTTGACAAGTTTTTTTTGATATTAGTTTTTAGAGTAATAATATTTATTGTTGTTCATTATAATTAGTTTTTGTTTATTATTGTTACTTCTTTATTGTACGTAAATATTGTTTATTTTTTGTTATTATTGCTTACTGTTGATTTTAATGTTGATTTATGCCTCTTAATATTAACTCTTTTTTATTTTTGCTAATAAGTGTTATTATCGGTAATAAGTATTTAAATTATTATTTTTATAACTCATTAAAGAGCTTACATTTTTTTTTGAGTGAATTTGCCTTAAACTATTAAGTTGTTATGTAAACAGTGTGCGTACCCTGATTTAACGCAATTTCACTACCAATCACTCAATTAAACATTTATAATCACTAATCTGTTTTTATTCTTTTTGGTAAAAGTAAGTCAAAAAAACCAAATGGCTCCTCTCTACTTATAAATATTTATTATGTCCATTTACAAACCTATTTAAATAAAAATAGTTATATTTTTTATAAATTACTACAAGCTTAAGTCTGATTTTAATGATAATAATAAGAATAATGATAATAATAATAATAATGGTAATGAATAAATAAAAGGGGCAAAGTATATATTATATATTTAATAATGGGAGATTTTCACTATTAGCATGTTAAGTTAAATAAATAATAAATATTTATATTAACAAAACTAAATTTTCGTCATAATCAGTAATATTTTCGGAAAAAATTGGTACATAAGCACGGAAGAGAATGATCGATGATCATAAAATAAATACGAAAATTTTAGTTTGAATATAAACTAAAAAATAATTAAAAGAAAAATGAACGTATGTATACTAAATAAATAAAAGTAGACAGTTTAAGAACCTTTACATTATTTCACTTCTTACGAAATAATAATTTTTTGCATGTAAGCTAAAAATTATTGGATCAGCCCAATAAGTTAAATAAAAAAAAAACAAAAAAAATAACAAAAGCAATATTGTTTTACAATTGTAGCACAAAACAATATTGCACTACAGAAAAACCAAAAATTGCATGACAGAAAGGTACTATAAAGGAAAGTACTTTCCATTAGAATAGGGCAGTCTGTTGTAATTTTTTGGTAACTGAGGTTGTTTTTGCGGGAAGGTTAAGACCGGCCGAAACTGGCCAAAACTTTAACTTTTCCGCAAAAACAAACCTTAGAAATAAAAAATCTTTTCAAGTGCGACCGGCCGATACTGGACAAGACTGAACTTGAAAGGATTTTGACCATTTTGTTTATTCTTATTTGGGACTTAGAATAATTTTAACTCTTCAACTAAAAACATATAACGATTTGTTAAACCAATAATGAAAAAAAGAAACTTAGAATGATTTTATAAATTAAAATTTTAAAGACTTTTTAAACCAATAGCGAAAAAAAAAAAACTTAGAATAATTTTAATTCTTCAACTAAAAACATATAAAGATTTGTTAAACCAATAATGAAAAAAAAAAAACTTAGAATAATTTTATAAATTAAAGTTTTAAAGACTTGTTAAACCAATAGCGAAAAAAAAACTTACAATTAGAATAATTTTATAATTAAAAAATTTATGAAGATTTGTAAAACCAAGAGTGAAGAAGACTTAGAATAATTTTATATTTTCAATTGAAAAACTTATAAAGATTTGTTAAACCAATAACGAAAAAGACTTAGAATAATTTTAATTGTGTAATTTGAAACAAAAATTCAGGGACAAATAAAAACAATAAAAATTTAGAACCATTTTTAAATAAACAAAAAAAAGAAAAACTCAGAATAACCTTTAAATAAAGATTAATTGTGGAACCTTACATGAAATTTGGTGTAACAAAAAATACTTACAATATTTCTTCTGTGTTCTGTTATCTTATGAGTTACTACGAAAACAGTTAAAACCAGCCGATACTGGCGAAAACATTAACAGTTGGACCATAAGAGCTGAGATACTACGAAAGCAATTAAGACCGGCCGAAACTGGCCAAAACATTAATAGCTATTCTCAGTTAAAAACAAAAACCTTTGTACGTCCTAATTACAATCACCTGACGAAAGACAACACATTTGTTATAAATAATATAACAACGTGTTGGCGGCATTGTACAATATTTTTGCTTTGTGAATTTTAACATATGAAAATATTATAACACCTAGTCACTCCTTAAAAGTTAATCTTAGCTTTAAAAGATCTTTTGTGCATCTGCATATCTAATGGTGGCGACACTAATAAAATGCTATGAATTATATGATTATTATATGATTTAGAAATACTAAAAATCTTAATTATTTGAAATATATGTAATAATAAATTTGAGCATCACAAAAGAACATATTTTTCACATAAAAATGATGCATTAGTTAAGGATGTTATGCATTCAATTTAATACAACTTAAATTATTTGAAAATATGGTTAAATATTACATTTTTCAATAAAAACTTCAAACAGCTAAAGACTCAAAGTCAATAAAACCCAATGGTTCACACTACTTCTTAGCATTTTACTTAACTGACTTTCATTTTGAATGTATCGGAAAACAAATATTTTTAATTTTACACTATTTTATTCTTTTCTAAGTTTTCTATAATATTTTAAATGATTGAATGAAAGCTTTGCAGCTCCACTGCTGGTGGAAATTATGAAATTTAAAATTTCATTGAAACCATGCTTGCTGTATTTTGGAACCAAATAAATCAACGATCCTACAAAATCCATAACCTGTAGTTTTGTTATTGTTTCAGAATTTTGAATCAGCTTCACGTATGTTGCTCAAAATGATAAATATAACAATATTATCTCAAGACAAAAAACATTGTAATTTTAAGGAATAAAAATACTCTACTTTGTTTTTGCTAAAAATTTCAAATTTCAAAATGAAATCAAAATATTTTTCAATTCACAATCTCAGACTAATACTTTTTATTCGAATTAATTTTCAAAACGGTTGATTTATTAGCTATATTCGAAACTAAAATTTAAAGCTTAGATGTGTGCTTTAAAAGAGAAAATATTTCCCTTATTTGACTTGCGCTTTTGTATCTGAATGACTTTTTCGCATTAACAGGACCAGCCCAATTTTAGTTGATAAAACTTTCTCTTTCCGGTAAGATTAAAGGATGTTTTAAAAATATTGTGAAAATATTGTACTTTAACTTATCAAAAATAGTGTCGTACATTACTTTTATCGAATTAAATCAATGAAAAATATCAAGCAAAGATATATCCAGGTGAAAATATTTAAAAAATTAATACCACTCCCAAAAAATATTACAACTTAAATATTACAAGGTATGTTTAAATTCATTGAAATACCTTTTTAATTAATAATATTAAATAAGAGTTATCTATATTTGTTTCAATTACTTCTACACTAAAACAAATACAGAATTTGCCTCTTAACTACCGGTGAAATTCTTAATTAGGTAACACAAATAAATTATTTAATGTGTTCAAGCCTATTACTTAATTAGTTTTATAACAAACTGCTATAAGTAATAGCTAGGAGTAAATCAAGCATATTTAAATGCCTAGAATTCAATTAAAGTTTTGCCTTTTTTCTCTCCCACACAAGAGAAAACCCACTTAAATACTACACAAGTGTCAATGAGATGCATTTTATGAGATAAAGTCGATTGTTGGTTGTTTATTTCTATGGTAAACTTGACAAAAGGATCCTTGCTTTAAGTACCATTGCTAAGCATATTATTTTTTTAATACATTAGTTTTTCTTGAAATTAAGTTTGAATAAAGTTTAGCTAATGGAAATTTGAAAACTTAATAAAGTTTTTACAAGCATTATATTTATGTCACTTTGACTTTTTTAGTAAAGAAATAATTCATTCAAGGTCATTTAAAGATCTAATTATCATTCCATTAATCAAAATTTAATTATAAAATTCCTTTAATTAAATCGCGTTTTTAAGGGAAATTTATTTATTCAATTTTTGAAATATATTTCAAATGACACTTTTACAATAATTCATTTTGACTCACACTTAGAATTATAGGTGATCTTATATTTCTTATGCACAGTAAAATAATTAATTTAATGTTTAAATAACAAAAACACCTTGTAACCGTGTCATGAATTAAACTCTAAATTCCCTTCATTTTTTCCTCATAATTTGCAAATGATGTGCTACTTTTAGTTTCTTATTACAAAGTTATAAAGCACTCTGCTATGCTTAAAATATCAAATTTTAATTTTACATAAAAATAATAAATGATTTTATTTTTGTTAATATTATTGACATAAAACTAGAGTGACAAAAATAGTCAAACTTTTATTAAAATCTTAGAAACATCAAAAATTCTATGAACAAACTTTTACAAATGACGGTAAAATGTGTGGATGGTGAAAAATTTCAAGGGTTACAACTGTCAATACTCATACAATATCAAAGAGTTGATGATCATTAATATTTCAACAAAGTAAGACATTTCCGATTAGGGTGAAAAATTAAAAAGTTTCTTAGCTTTGTAACTCTGTAAGTACACAATTGATAGTATTACACAAATTAATTGCACTGCTATCTGATAGAAAACTTGTAACAGCTAAAAGCAGCTATAAGCTATAAGCAGATAAAAAAACTGAGTACTCGGCAAACTGGTCCTTGGATATAAAAACAACGAAGCCCTAACAAATTGCCAATTTAATACTTAGCACAGAAAACATTTTCTAAGTTATTACTTTTTGTTTCTTTTTTTCCCTTTTTTAATTATAACAAAAGTTTTTTAAAATTCCAAATATTTTACTATTGACAGCCTTTAAAACCAAATAGCTCGCTACATTTTTGTAACAGGACCTGGAAATTTTTCACAATTTCACGTCTTTTTCCTCTAAAAAAATCGAAGCGCTGATCAGCTTCAGTTTCACTTCATTGTCAATGAAAATAACTTGTCGAAAATTGGAAGAGGTAAACGGTGGATTTGAGTTGTCAATTTTCCTTACCAAAAAAATGTCATTTTAAAACATGAGTTAAACTTTCCAATGATTCTTAGAGATTGATTTGAATTATCAGTGAGGCTAAAACTTTTGAAGAGTAATGTTTCTGGTGGTGTTGAAAATTTACCTTTAAGAACACAATGCTTCTTACTTTTAAAAATTTATAGTTCAAATTTCAGTTGACATTATTTGTCATTAGTTCGGCTCAAAAGTTTTGCTACAGTGCTGGCAATAGCAATAAGCTCAAGCTGCAGAATGTAACTTAGGTAAAAGGCAATATAACCTGATAAAATATTTTGACTTTGTAATAAAATTACATTGATAAACCCAGAAAGAACACTTTGAGCTTATAACTATTTCCAGCACTGAATATCTTTCACAAAGAGTCAAAGCTTAGCAAAGCATACTTATCGTACAATAGAACTGAAAAAAAGTTTTTGTGTTATTTTGTTTATGTGATTATAAATTTTTTAATTACCCACAGGTTAGCAAAACGATCGTTATAATGTGCAGAAATTCATCAAAAATAGCCGCAATTATTGTTATACTCTTATATATGTAACTAAATAGGTTCAACTAAAAAAGACATAAATACACAATTCAAAACTAAATAAAAAATTTTGGCTGAAAATTTAAAAGAACATTTTATAGTTTATAGCAAAATACACTCGCTCAAAGAGATAAAATAAAATCATATACATATCTAATAAAATTTTGTATGAAAAATTTCTTGAAATCACTTTTCTACTATGTTAAAACTAAAAGCATTGTGGGTATACGTTATCCCATATTATATTTTCGATAATAAATTTTAAAGTGCTTTAAAAATTACTTGCGAGAGCTTACTGATAGTCAAGTATTATTTGTTGTAAATGGCACAAAATGGAAGTTTGTTGACTTTTTTTAACTAAAAATTTACCTAAAGTGGTTTAGAGAAAGTTTTCTTATTCTATTTAAAATATAACTGTATAAATATATTTTTAAATTATAGTTTCTTATCCTTTTAAACTGTAAAAATATTTTTTATTAAACTTTCATCACCACATATTCATTTACATTACAACCACAAAATTTTACATCAGCCATCCTTGAACTTTGACAAAATAATGGAAATCAAAAATCCTTGTCTATTTACAAAAAAAATATTTCATTTTAAAAATACTGCAAGTTTTTTGTTGCTAAAAATACCTATAAATAATGATTTAAGGGATCTGATAGCTGACCATAGTTTTAAATCATGCCAAATTTAACAAAATTCAGCTTAGTTGTAAAGTAAAAAGGAAATCTTAATGCCAATTTATATGTAGATTTTGTATGTTTTCCAATACACCGATTTTATTTAAAAGAATTTCTTAGACACTCTTTCTGATAATCTAGCTGATAATGTTCAAATTTATCTTTAGTGTGCTCTGTAAATTTAGTCCTTTTTTTTAAAATAAAAACTTATTTGCATAATAGCTTTTAATGTATGGTCTTTAGCATGTGTGAATTTTTCTTATCGGTAAAATGGATGCAAGAAAAAGCTGACTCAAGTTATACTTCAATTCCTAATTGTAATGGAATTCATTCAAAAGTAGTAAAAAGTTTACAGTAAACACCTTTATGCTGGTAAAATGTTAGTTGTGTAAAAAGTAAGTTTATTTAGAAATTTATCAATACTAAAAAAAGTATTTCTGCTGAGTTTGAGTGGAATCACGTTTTTAAGTTTTGCAGATATTTTTAAAGAAATATTTTAAAGTTAAAATTGGCTACGAGGGTTGTCCCATAAATCTTTTGCTTGACAATAAAACACAAAAATTTAGGAAGATTTGTATTTATTTTTCAACATAGCCTCCTTTTAGCTTGATACACTTTTCCCAGCGATATTTGATGGCTTCGATACCATGTTTATAGTGAGAAGCGTCAAGCCCTTCAAAATAGTCATCAACTGCAGACTCCATCTCTTCATTGTTGACAAATCTTTTACCACCAAGCCATTTTTTCAAGCTTTAGAACAGACAATAATCGGAAAGGGCTAAATCTGGTGAATAGGATGCGTGAGGAAGGAACTATAGATCATTGATTTTGGTCAAGGCAGTAACGTATGTGCGGATTGACGCATTGTCTTGGTGAAACAACAATTTTTTTTTCGCCAAATGCGGTCGTTTTTTCTTTATTTCATTATTCAAATGCTCCAGTAAGTTCATATAATACTCGCCTCGTTTAAACACTGCTACTCAATTTTTTATGGTTCCAAACAAAGGACCAGAGTCCCCTAGACTAGAATTGCATTCAGTTTTGATGATGTTTGTGGTAAACCTTTCAAATAAAAGCATTGAATCACATAACGATGACCAATTTTTTCCATGTTTAAAATACCAGCGTTCACTATTAATGGCTGTCAAATATATACTAAACACCGGATCGTATTCAAATTTCAAGCTTAAGCTTTCTAAGGTTGGTGCTTCTGAAAAAAAAAATTACTTTCAAGGAAAAAACGCCATCTATGTGTCAAGCAAAAGACTTATGGGACAGCCCTCGTATTGGTTTACATACGGAATCGTTACCAAGCAATTAGGGCTGACTAGCTAAAAGGCAGCTATGCAATGAAGGCCATAAAATAAAGGCTTATATAATTCCTCAGCATCTGATTAAAATAGCTCAAAAGAGTTTATTCCAAAACCAAATATCAAATCAAATTTTGCACTTTTCCCAAAAATGAATTTTACATTTTTCAAGCAGTTTATATCATAAGAAGAGTTAAAATATTTCATTAACCTTTTTCAAATAAATTTGACAAAGCATTTTATGTAAATTTCCGAATTAATCAAAGAAAACGTGTATTAAATTGTTTAAATATTTGAAATCTTCTTTTGCAGTATATTCTCATGTGCTTTTTAAAACCAAAAATAAAAAGAGCTAAGTTTTTTTCCCTGATTACTATGTAAGCTAAAAGAACACACCCGTGGGTGGTACAGTGACTAAGTTAATGGCAATAAATACGATTTACTGGATTTATATTTTTAAAGTTATAAAAAAAAGAAAACTGTTAGATCGATTTTAGTTTTAATTGCCAATTAATAATAATTTATACGGAAAAATCTTTTGTAGAACGTTTATCAACTGGATCCTAGTTTAACTGGTAGAAAGGTATAAGAAATATATAAAAGTGGTCCAAAAATAATTAGCTCCAAGGGCATGTATCACAAGGTACTTTGGATTTCTCTTTTCAAATTAAATGTGAAGGGAATTTTTTGCTTGCTAAGAAACTATGGGAAGAAACCCAATGACTGACTGTAACTGATGCTAGGATATAAGTTGATGTATAAACATTAATAAAGTTAATTGATTTGAATTAAAATTAAGAAAATATTGGCTCTCAAACAACTCACCTTAGATTTCGAACAAACAAAATTTATTTCTATTATGCAGTCTGGTAGTCATTGCTATGATTATTTTCTCCTACAAGATTTTTTGGAATACTAAATTTAAATAATGAAAAGCTTTTAATCAATCACTAATTGCATTTTAGGTTAACTAAAAAGCAATTAAAATGACATAAATTTGACCAAACGTGCAAAACATTCTTGTGATATTCCAAAATGCCAGCAGGTGGTAGAGTTGCAACAAAAGTAGGATTTTCAAACAGTTACTACAATGGTAAAGTTGAGTTCAAATTTATAAAAAATGAAAAAAAAAACAAGAAATATTAAAACTATTTTTAGGACGATCTTATGTCGGAATTAACGAGGAAATTATGTGGGTTAGCATTGGTATGGGAGTAGTAATTGCAATTCTTATAATATTAGCATTGTGTTATATTGGACGTGAAAAATGCCAAAAGAGAAGAGAATACTATATAACAGCCTAGCTACAAATCCGCCGCAACCGCGTTGCTGACAAGGATAAAACTAGTGCCTGAACTGATAGGCACTAATAGATTCGCACAAAATTAGTATAAATAATTTTATATTTTTAATTTTTAATTAAAAAATATTGTATATGTTTATGTGCTAAATTTTTTAAATTTTAATATAATTTTAATTTATTAAGACGGTTATTAGGCTATGCAAATCAAAGGACTGAACAAGGTACTTTAAGTACTCGTTAATATAATTAGGAATGGATTTTATAGGTTGCAAAGCTATACCCTTAGAAAAAAGTAAATTTTTATATATTTATGTATATTTTTGTATATATAATAACGGTATACAACGCAAATAAATTATGATTCATGTCAATGAATAATGCTAGTAATAAGAAAATTTAGCTTAAGTTAATAAAAAATTGTTGAGCTCTTAATTGAACATACAGAGCTACAAATTATTATTTTTATTAGGATATTTTTTTGTTATCATAATAACAACATTTCAATAAAAAATCTATTTAGTTTGCAAAGAAATGAAATCCTTTAATTTTTATGACATTTTTAATTGCGCTAAAAAGCTTACCTCTAATCGAAAATGCTTTAATACCAACGTAAAGCATAATTAAAAATTAAAATCACTCAGAGTGTTATTTGCCAAATAGTTAATTATTGATAAAATTAGATTTATGAAATAATAGTTTTTCCACTTTTAAACAAAAGCAATTATTCATAGAAAATAGAATTTTAATATATTTTATATTTCATTATACGTTTGTGCTGGCTTTTAAAATTTCAAATAGTAGAAGTCAATAACTAAATATCCATAAAAAGTGGTAGTGTTAAAATCAATTCGTTAGTTTTTTCCATATTGCTGGGCTATGAACAATGATTTAAATGAAGTGCCAGAAGAAATGTGTATTTTTCCATAAAAATAATTGTGATATCAGAAAAATTTTAAAATATTCATAGAAAAACAAATACAATAAAAATATTTACTAAATCAGTTGATTGATACTTTGTAGCAGCTACAATTCTTTATAAATCCCTTTTAAAAAAACTTAACTGCTTAAATTTTGTGTTAATTTAATTATGTTTGTGATATAAATATAATTACTGTAAAATATAACTAAATTTATGTGTTTTGCATGTTAAGTTTCTTTTTCGATATCATCAATTTTTCTGAAAGGAATTAATGTATTTTAAATATACTTTTACTAGTTTTTTCTAATCAATAAATTTCCAGTAGACTCAAAGCTTTTTATTTTTTATAAAAAATTTGGTATAAGTACAGCTCATGTTTCTAAGTTATGTTCTCAGGAATATTTTTCATTAATTGCCTGAAAGCAAATTAAGGGGTTGTATAGAGGGGAATCAATCCCCCCCTCACCGCTACTTCATCACATAAAGTTTTAGCAGTAATTGAAAAGAAAAGAGTTAATATGCCTAAGAGTATTGAGTGTCAGCAATTAGAGTCCTTATTAAGTTAAATAAATTCTTAGTAATCCTCCCACAAAGGATATGTTAAAATCTTTTCAAACAAAGAAGAAAATATATTAAAGCTCATTACTTTTAAAAAGAATATTTTTAAAATAAAATAAGTGGCCTTAAGTATTCCGCATGTTGTATGAAATTGCCAAAAAAATTAAATAATTTTGATTTTCTAGTTCCATAAAAATTGTGAAAATTTTATAATTTCGATTTAAGGTTAAGGCGACTAATTGCAATTAAAACTGTATCGTTTACACTTTTAACTAATTGAATAATTATTATTTACAACTAAACAAATACATATATTTACAAAAAAACTGAATCACTAGTAGGTTTTTTGTTACCTTTTTGTTGTTGATTATAAATGGATCAATTTGTTCCTAAAACTAAGCATGATTTGAGTTTCAAATGCTGCTATTTTGGCTATTAAAGAAAAACCTTCAATTAAAGCAAAATATTTTTAAAAAGTATATAAAGTTCTGTTGCTCACACCAAAGAGCATTATGGATTTTTTATATAAGTTCACATTAAATAATTTTTTTATGAAAACTGAAAACTGAGAATTGCTTAGGAATACTAGAAAATACAAAAATTAATAAGTTTCTTGAGTTAATCAAGATAGGATGTTTAAAAAACAACCATTTTAATACTTATTCTCAAATTTATATTTTATTAAACGTTTAAAACTTTTTTTAATTAAATTTCAAACTGAAAAACAAAAATAAGGTTTAAATAAAAGCTATTTGGCTTAGCGTTGTTTTGAAAGGAGTACTTTGCCGTAAAGAGTAGAACTACTTAATGATTACTCTAAAGTTAGTGGAATTCCTGCCCTACAATAATACGAATAGTCCTGGTTTAATTGATGGCTTATTAACTTTATTTTTTCAAATTGAAAAAAAACTACCTTTTAAAGTAAAATTTATATAACAAAAGAGATGTTTCATTTAAAAAAAGATAAAGTGATTATTAATAAATTATATATTGGCTTTTGTTGCTAGAAATATGTTATAGTGATAGTTGATTATGGCTCCAAGAAATATTTTATTAATTTTTTCAGCATAGCCGTTTTGTTTTATCTGGTCATAGAATTCAGCTACTTAAGTTATTTGTATTGGTTCATCTATTTTTGGACAGTTAAAAAAGGTTTCAGCCCATACTAATTATATCTTTTTATTTTCTTCTTACACAATAATTTCGTATACTAATTATTGTGTTTAGCTGAATTTTTGGTCATTTGATAAGCTCAGTACTCGTGAAAAAAGATTTGTAAGCTTATTTTTACAAAAGACATTAGCCTTTGTTTTTACATTTACTTCCAAAAGATAATGATCCTTTTAAAATATTTTTTACACATATTCATTTAAGGGAAATTAAAATTTTAATTTTATAAAGAATTTCTTTTAATGATTGCTGTGATATAATTTAGAAAAATGGAATTATTTTAACTGATCTAATAGGATTAAAACTGTGGAGAATTTCCCAACAATAAAAATAGAAGGCATTATAAATAGTTTAGGGATCAAAAAAATGTAGAATTCACCTCAGATTTCATTTTTCAAATATAGAAAAACACAAAGCAGTAATACTAAAAATTTGTTTTTTTATTTGAGCATTATTTTTGTTTTCTATATATATCTATAAAAAGTTTCTGCTTAAGCTCTTAATTGAGACTTTCAGCATTTGCAGGGCTTATTGTTAGTAGTGATGATTACAGTCCTCCCCTAAACAAATTTTTAGTTTGATTGAGTAATTTACTACTATAAGTACCATGAAATATTACATAATTTTTATAAAAATATATACATGATTTATATAATAAAGAGAATCATTAGCTGTGTAAATAATTGATAATAAATAAAAAATATTTAACTTAATTTTTAATATTGAAACATTGATTGCCTTTAAAATTAAAGAATATCATTTTCAAGACCATAATTATCTTCATAGAAAGTAATAAGCGATTTAACTTTCCACACTTAGCTTTCTTTATGTGAACTAAAAATTACAATAGGAAAATAAATTAAAGATAAATTCACAAGAAGAATTTTTAGTCTCATTAACAGCAATTTGTACACAGACCCACAACACAAAATTCGTTTACATAAATATTTTTCTGTAAAAATTCTTTGCTTTGTTTTTGTAGCTAGAATTTGCACTACAACTTTTGAATCTCTAGTTTCTTTTCAAATACTAAATCACAAAATTTAACAAAATCTGACAGAGGTCTAATTTTTTAAGGAAATTTATGCAGATTTTTTATACAAAACTTTGGATATCATGAAAATAATTTTGAAATAATTTATTCAAATATGAAATTAATAAAATTTGAGTATTATATTAAAGTTTTTTCTTGAGATATTTATTTTTTGTTTTTTTTTTTTGTAAAAATGTGTGGGTTAAAGCTTCATCAACTTCTTTGCAGTCTATTTAAAACTTAATGAAAATTTTATTTTTCAAATTAATTTTTTTACACAAAAAACCTAAAAAACTGTATTTTTAATTTTGTTTAATAACATTTGACTACTATGAATTTATTTATTTTTAACTTTGCTGTGAGCTATAAAAACATCTTTTATCCACTTTTAAAATGCGTAAAATTAAAGTTCATCTCAAGGAGATATCTAGAAAATAGAAACTAAAAAACATGTTTGAAGAGAAATTTTTTTTCATTAATAAATAAAAGATTAAGAGAAGGAAGAACAAGAAGCAATCTTTATTAAATAAGAAGAACTTATCTTTTCTGAGAGAAACTTAAGATCGATTGGCTTAACTTTAAAATAGAAAAAAATAATTCAAGTATAGTTCCATTTCAAACGTCATAAATTCACTGTGAGTAAAAAGATTTTCGTCAAATATAGTACAAAAAAAGCTTAACAGTTGTAACTCAACAAATCATAATAAATTTCACTATTGATTTCATATGACACAGATAAGCCCTCAAATTAAATGTCTTTGATATAACTCGACTGAGCCTGAAAGCTGATTTTAGCAGTTTTAAGCTTTTGAGCAGGTGAGTTTTTGAGTTTAAGTATTCCAAATGAATATGTAAAATTTTTTTTAGATAAGTTACAATTGTCTTTTGTAGATATAAAGAACACCCTTGCCTATTACATATACCTACTTGATAGAAATTGCTTTTTGCAGTCCAAAGGGATTTTATTTAAGCAAAAATTACTACTGTTTTTAAAGAATTTATTTTCAAATAATTTCATAAATATTTATTTACTGCAAAAACGAGTAAAAATATTTTTAATTCTATTTTTAATTTGAAATAGGAAAAAACAATAACAGGTTATAAGACATACAAGCAACTCTTCATGGAAAGTGCTGAAAGTGCTGAAATTTTATTAAAGTTTAGGATCTGCTCAGATTTTTCAAATATTAAATTATTTTTGGAAAATCCCAGCATTTGACCCTGCCGATAAAATTTCCTGGTAAAATTTTTAGGGTATAATTATTTCAGTCAAGGGTACACTTTATGTATTTAAAAAATTTGAATTTTATTTAAGACAGCTGTATGAAAAGGTGTGTACTCTGAATTTTATTAGAGTTGTTTTCTTTTTAAATCAGTTATATTTTTAAGTCTTTTACTTTAATCAACATTTTGTACTTTATGATTTTTTATCTTCAAAATCGAAAATCTCTCTCTTGGGAAGACATTTAAGTTAAGAAAATATAAACTATATAATCCTCTTCTTTTATAAATTTTGAATTTAATTACCATTTCTGGATAGCTTAAAGAAGTAATAGAAGTTTTCATTTAAAGAATCAATATTGTTTAGGTATCTAAGAAAAGCTAAAAGGGCTGGTAATTTTTTCTCTTAACCAATGTAAAATGATTTTTAATATTTAAAAAGCTTAATTAAAAAAACTAAATTAATATTCCTCCCAGATAAAAGGGAAATCTTTTTTCTTTATTAAATTATATAATACTGTAAAATTTTTGTTAAAAGTGGAGTATCCAAAACAAAAACTGAGATATTTATACTACATACACACAAAATACTACATTTTCCCCATTCAAATTTAATTCTATACAGAAAAATATTGTAAAAGTTCCATCTTCATTCCTTTTTCTTTCAGAGTACTTAATTATATTTGTTATATATTCCAATCTCTTAAGAAAAATAATATTTTTTTTACATATTTTCTTGTTTTGGTAAAAAAAAGAAGATATTTTTTTGTATTTATTCGCCTGCCTAATTTATGAAAATTGAAATACAAAACATATTTCATTAAAGTATTTACAAAGTAATAAAAGCACTAAATCTACAGAGAAAAAAAACAAAATGGAAGCTTTACGCCAATTTAATACATTAAATGAATATATAATGTACTTTTATGCGTATATAATTAATACATTAGGGTTGCTAAAATAGCAAATATCCTTTACACAACAAATTTTTTTGTACAATGTTAAATGAAGTATAAAAATAAAATTTTATGGACTATGAGTTATAGAAAATTGTATCAACTTGCAGTAATATTGACAGCATTAGATGATTCATGTGCTTGAAATTTCTGATTATTTAGAAAATTAAACCGTATTTTTTAACATATGTTGATAGTTGTGGGGTATCTATTATTTTTTTTAGTTAAAATCTGGCATAACACTTATTTTTGGTCTTTGAGGAAATATTGTAGTCTAGAAAAATTAATTTTAGGTATTTTTTTAGGTGCAATAAGAAAAAAACGAGCAATATTTTTAAAGAATATAAGGAAAAAAAGTGAAAAAATTAAAAATTTAAAAAGTTACGGGCTGATGAAGTGGGTCGCAAAAAAATGGCACGTGATGCCATTATAGATTATAGATATAGATAAATAAATTTTCACAAAGGAATCCTATAAATAATTCAATTCTTAAGAATAAAGCATATAAACACAATTCATTTACTATTTGCCCTAAAATAATGTCCTCACGACATTTCTCACCTTCATCAAATAATGCCGTTAAAAGAAAAAAATTAAAATTTTTTTACAAAAATTTATCTGCAAGTTATGGCAATGAAAAACAACTGAAAGTTAAAGGATATTCAGCATAACCAAAAGAAAAATACGACCAGCTTAATTTTGCCTTTTCCAATAAAATTAAATAATAATAATAAAGGTAATGAAAATAAAATGAAGCCAAGCACAGAACATCCTGAAATACTTAAAACTGTACATAATAACTTTTAAAACTTTTTTCTAAATACATTTTTTAGTGTGTGAAAATCTGTTGAAAATTTACTAGAAATATTAACACTTAGATTTTAAACCTAATTATGTAGGCCAACAAATTATTATTTGAATTGTTTGTGTTAAAAAAACCCTTTTATTAGAAGTTTTTGAATAGATTTCCTCATATTTAAAATTTGTTGCTCACTTTATAATTTTAAATATATATAAATATTAATTGAATAATGGAGAAGGTTTTAAGCATGGTTATTTTTAATAAAGTGCAAATTATTCATAAAATACAGAAAATGAAGCAAATAAAAGCCCTAGAGTGATTACCATGTTTTTATAGTGCTTTTAACTTTTTTAATAAAAGCAAATGTATAAAACATTCCTTAGCAGTATTTAATTTTTTTAAAACAGTCCAAAGGTAATTTTTAATAATATACATTCATCTTATAAAATTTCAAACAAAAAATCTTTTTTTTTAATATACGCAAAATATAATTAAGAGCTTTGGCAGCTCTTTCTTCTTCAGAGTAAATTTAATAACCGAGTTTTTTACTTTGATCTTATACATTTTCTGTAAGCTGAAGTGGAGTTAAATTTATGAGTACTTTATAATGTAGGGTTCGAGGTATAAATTAGCTTCCCACACTCTTCTAATGCGGATGAAATTACTTACTGACTGAAACGTACGAATTGAAAATTAAAATAAATCAAACAGAAACACATTTTTACTAGTTTTATGTTTCCAAGTATTTTATGGCTTAGAAAAACCCAAATCTAAAAAATTTTTTCCTTTTCACTTTCAATCTGTGAGTAATAAAGTAATAAAGGATTATTTGTTGTGGGACTTTCTTTACAAAATACATATCTTACCTGACAAACAAGAACATCCTGATAGGTTCAATCAAAATCTTTACATAATTTTTCTGATAAATGTGTTTGATTTATATTAATTTTCAATTCTTTATTCAATTATTTGTTATTATAATAAAAACAAACTAAAAATTATTTTTACGTTGAAGTGTAGCATCCCGTTTACATAATTCAATAAAATAATAGCATTTCAAGCGGTTAAGCAAATAAGAAATTATTTGGCTACAAATAAGATAAAAGGATAATAAAAATTTACCTTTCTTTATCATAATTGAATTTATCTATATTTTCGATACTTTCATTATACATTTCAGAAAGTGTTAGATAATTAATTGTTTGATGTCCATTTTTCATTTCTTTATCAAAATAGCTCAAAGAAGATTCTGGATTTCAATCCGTTAATAGCATTGTTAAAGCATCTTCACAATATTGAAGAAAATTAATTAATAAAATAATATTTAGAATTTAAATTTTATTTAAAAAAAGAAAAGATCTATAAAAAAAATAAATTCAACAATTGCTACAAATCATAGCAATTATTAGCAAAAATAAAAAAAAAACTTAATAGCAAGAGGCATAAATAAACACTAAATATCAACTGTAAACAGTAATAACAAAAATTAGCAATATTTAAGTTAAACTCACAATAATAATCAAACAAAACTTATAACCAATAATAATAGTGAATATTCCACTAAAAAAAGCAACCTACAGCAAGAAAAACTTATCAACTTTGTGGTGGTGTTATTAATTGATTTGGAGTATTAATATTGATCCACTTCATTACAATTTTAGCTTTGTGCTTTGGATCATTATCTTGTTGAAAATAATAATTTTTCCTTAATCCCAATTTGGAAGCGCTAGTACTTAGGTTTTTTTTTAAAATGTTTAAATACATATTTTTATCCATTATCCCTTCAATAAATTCCAGATTTCCGACTCCCCTTGCTGACATACAGCCCCACACCATCACTGATCCACCACCATACTTTACTGTTGGTCTTAGGTTTTTCTGATCGAGCTCAGTATTCACTTGTCTCCACACAAACTTACGTCCATCAGACCCAAAAAGGTTAAACTTACTTTCATCCGAAAATATAACACGATTCCAGAATGTACTGTCTTTATTAATATACATTTTTGCAAAATTTAATCGTTTCAAACGATTCACTTTATTAATATAAGGTTTCTTACGTGCTACTCTACCTTTAAATCCATAACTTCTAACAACTCTTCGACATGTTTCAGCGCTTACAGATTTGTTAAAATTATTTTCCACATATTCAACTAATTTTGGACCACTAACGAAAGGGTTTTTTTTTATTTCGCGCACTAACAATGTTTGTTCCCGTTTAGTTAAAATTTTTGAACGACCTGCATTATGATGGTTGTTACATATTCCACATTCTTTTATTTTCTTTAATATAGACTGAATTGTCGATTTACTCCTATTTATCATTTCACTTATTTGGTTATATCAAACAAAACTTATAATCAATAATAATAGAGAATATTCCACTAAAAAAAGCAACCTACATTAAGAAAAACTTATCAACTAGATTTTGATACACCCATTCAATATGATTGAATCGGCAGCTGAAGCTGCTACTGTAGCAGCTACAGACGCCTTGGTCTGCGCTATGCTTAATTTGATTTCACAGTATTTCGTTTCAGAAAAAAAAATAACAATAATAAAAAAGTGTTTATATATACAACTAGCTCCTTTGTTTTTTCTTTTAATTAAATTAAATTTCATCCCATTCTTTTAAACCAAACCAAAACAAATTTAAGGTCGATCCCAAAAAAATATGCTCTCTCTTTGCAAATGTAATTTAGAAATTACAAATATTCAAGCAAAATCTTTCAGAAAAAAAAAAACTTTTAAAACAAAAATAAAATTTTACCGCAAGGTAATATTCTGACGCCGACTGACTGCATTTCGATTTTTCATTCCATATAACGGTAAGCCCACCGGCTTTTCCCAGTGAACCAACTTGCCACTTGTTTTGTTAACAAGTTGATTGACCGAGGAACCCGATAAGTTCACCGCTATCATTTTCTGATTGCAATCGAAATGCAGAAACAATTTTAATTTTTATATGTATATATATATTTTTTTTTTTTTCCTGAAATTTAAAATTATTAGGGCAGGTGTCCGTTACATGGTTTGGTTTACAATTTTCGCACTTGTAGGCGCCTATAGGCAACTTCCTAAGCTGAAAGTGGTTTTGGCTTACAAATAAATTAAATTTTAGGAATTCTTTAGTTTTCATTTTAATTTGAATTGTATTTTTTTAAATAAAATATACAAAGCATCAAAAAGTTTCTATAATTAATATAAAAATACCATCTTATATCGCTATTATTCTTTTCAAAATTATTACCATTGAGAACTATATCCATATGCCAGCGTTTAATCCAACTTTTCATGTAGTTCTTATAAACAGATAAAGGTATGAATTGGTGAATACGGTGCTTGGGTAGTTTTTTGCTAAAAACTGATCGTGACCAATAGAAATAACTTACAAAATCCATCCAATGTTTAAATTACGCTCAACAACGTATATTTATACGTATTCCTCAAGCAAGGAATAATCATTACAAATAATGAAATATTTGCGAATTTAGGAGAATGAAAAGGCTCTATGCAGCCTGGCTAAGATAAAGACTTTCAGAAAAGTATGATATTTTCGGAAAATTTCTATATCGATGTTATTGTTTTCTTAAAAATTCTACATAACATACAGAATAGAGATTTTCTCAATGTAAATAAACTACAAACTGATCTCTTGCAAATGGAATTTTAATATTTAATCAAGGTTCACCATTATAAGTGAAAAGCAAAAAAAGTTTCAAAACGACAAGTTTTGCATACATGCATGAAACCTTTGAATAAATAAAAACATATGAAAAAAAAATATTTGAAAATATACTTTAAAAACTAATAAAATCCTAGTATTTTCACGAACATCACAAAAAGAAAAAGTAATTATTTAAAAATTTTGCAACAACAAAATTTTTGTGTATTAAATAATTTACAATAGGTGTAGTTTTAAAAATTTAATTCTTTTTTATAACTTTAATATAAAGAGAATACTTTTAGAGTTAAAAAGCATAAATTTTAATGCCAATGATGAGAACAACAAAAACTTATCTAAAACATTTACCCTTAACATAAAATTGAAAAGCATCATTTAAATAGATAAAATTCTTAAATTAAGTTTCCTTTAAATAGCTTGCTTTGTTTTTAGAACACTAGAAAATAAAAGATATCTAATTCAAAAAGGACATTATTCAGGAAGATAAAACATCTTAATTTACGTAACACACTTACTACTTTTACAAATTTATTATGACTATCTGACAAATACATGATATTTTAATATCCTGCAGTTTATATGCAATTTTATGATAACATGCATTTTATTTTCTTGTTTGTTTCCGATGATAAAATATAAAACTTTGAAAACAAAAAATAAAATTCAACTTTTAAAGTGTTATAAACCTAGATCGTTATTTTTTGTTATTCTACAAAAAAATTTTTATATATTTTTGTATAAATGATTGGTACTTCCTATGAAAGATATTTACTTTTATCTATATACTCATCCTATATATCCTTTACTTTCCATTTATTTTGGTTGTTCTTTCAGGAAATGTAATCCTGTCAAAAACTTCTTTGAAATTCCAAAAAGCTTTGCTTAGAATTCTCCCTAAATTTTACTTTTGGCACGCATGTTCCAAAAGACTTTTATATTCTTTGCTCATGGACCTGTTTAATTGTTAAAACTACAAACAGTTGTTATCATGCTGTCAAGATGTGCTAAAGTTTTGATGAATTCTTGTATTATAGATTAACGAAAAATGTGCTTTAAAGTGAAAAAAACTAATTTTGATTAAATTTATTGATTTAATTATACTAATTTTAAAATAGTTACTTTAAAAATTCTGTTTCAAAGTGTATTTATTCACGTGAGTAACTTTAAGTTTATTCTAGATATAAATAAATGTAACGTACAACTAGTATAGGAAGGTTTTTTTAGATACCATCAAATATATACATGTATATATGTATATATATACCTTCAAATTTGTACTCTCAATGATATTTATGATAAGATTGTTTCTAGCTGAAATAAAAAAAATATGCCAGTGTTTTGGTAATCAGAAATATATTGCTTTACTTAAGGCTTCTCTTTTGTATTGAATATAAAAGGATTATTAGTGTGAATTTTTACGCACAAAAAATGCTTGTTTTCCTTAAAATAAAAACATTTCTTAGGATATATCTAATACTTACTTACGTCAGCAATTTTTCAGCTTAATGGCCATACTAAGATCATAAGAAATTCGAGATATATTATAATCTACAGCTATTGTAAGCTATTTTTGTAAATATAAAAGGAAGTTATTGATTTTTAAGCTTATTCAATGGTATTTATTAGCATTTCTTGTTAACAAGATCATTATATAGCTTTAAGTTAAAAAAGATAAGTTATTTTATAATTTAACTTTCTATTTACAAAAAAAAATTTGATTATAATAAACTGTATTCAACAGCTCCTTAGTTAATTATATTAAAGAAAAGTATATTTTGGTGTTTAAAATAACTTCTTTTTAATAAAAACTACCCAAATAAAAAAGCACAATATCAGCTAATGACTAAATTTCATTTTAATAAAACTGTAAAACCTGCATTTCTTTAAAAACAAAAGACTTATATGAATAAGGATTTAATCTGAAGTAACATTTTTATCTTACTAATATTATAAGATTCTATTGATAATTTTACTCTCTTAAATCAATTAATAGGTTCTAAGTACAATAAAAAGCTATATACGTGATAAAATTTGTAGTAATGTATGTGAACCAGCGAGAAGTGGAATATTGTAATATATTAGAAGTGATAAATTGATAAATAAATATTTAGATCTGACTAAAGTCTAAATTACCGAGGAATGAAAACTTTGGTTGCCCGAATAAAAGCTTTGCAGCCAGAACATATATCTACCAGGAGTGTAATATGAATTTGTATGTATAGTCAATCGCCAGCGTGACCGTCCCTGAGCTTTCTAGATTAATGCATTTAAATTATACTTTTTACTATTTCTTCTTGTTCTTAGAAGTATGAAAACTAAAACTTTGCATAAAATGTGGTTAGAAGTAATATTAGGAGTTGTTATTTGATATTAGACTAGAAAACTCAAGGAAAGTACAAAGTTTATAATAAACGAAAACCAGAAATGATAAATTTTTTTATCATGATGTAAAATATGAACCATTTTAGAAACCAAAAACAGTTTGAGATTTTCACCAAATTACTTTTCTCAAAAACTTTAAAAACTGATTTTTTAGATTTATTCTAAATGCCAGTGATTTTTAAATTTCTTTTATCACAGCTCACTCTTAATATCAGCTAATTAAAAATTTAAATTAAAAATAAATCATTCACTGGCATCAAGCAAAATCATTTGATCGAGAATGATGACAACTACAATTGAAAGTAATTCGTGATTAGGATAATATACTATTGAAAAATCAATAAAATGCTTGTAATAATAGTTTTTACACCTCAGGGTTAAAATTACAATATCAGATGTTGATTATAAATTGTAAACCTATGCTCTATATTTTTAAGAATATATTGAATTGTAAAACTTTTCAAAAATCAAAACTTTTAGTGGTATAATATAAATTTGAAGTAAAAGTAAGAAAGAGGTACTATATGGCACTCCCTTAAAATTGCTTCTTTTTTAACTGTAGGCACAAGCCAAAAAATTGAGAAATTTATTATGCGTACTTTTAACATTATTTTCTTTTGCTTAATGTAGAATTATTCTTTATATTTTTGCATTAATTATTTATAGTTTGAAATCCAAAGCAAAATTCATTTCCTGTTTTCCAAAATAACCATTTTGCAAAAATTATTGCTTAACAAAATCAGACAAAAAGGGATTATACCATGATTGTTATACAGATATATGTTTTGATTTATCTGAACTTTCAACAATTTAGTAATGAATAAAGTTCTCAACAGCAAATTTTTAATGGGATATGATCATATCTAATTAAAAACTCATAACACAAAGAAAATACACTATACCTGTAGATTATTACTTTACAACGCAATTTGAATGATTAGATAAAATTTTCCCAACGAAACTTTTCAAGTCTCAATTATTGAAATGAATGAAATTTGCAACCCTTGAACCCTTGAACCCTTGATATAAGAGGCTGCTGACAAAACATGATGAAAATTGAAATAGTAAAAACAATCAAAATCTTGAAAGCTCTTAAGGTAATCAACTCCATCGACTCCCAACTCCATCTTAAAATTAGAAAACGCATGTAGCTTCAAAAGAACTTCTTAAAATAAATAAAAATAGAATAGAATAAAAATGAGATATTTTTCATTTATATTTTGTAAGGGTTTTTTACAAATTTAAATTTTATGATAATTCGATTAAATTTAAACAAGAAGGTATAACAAATAACTTGCTGTTCGGTATTCTCGTTTGTTTAATGTCTATCAAAAGTACTAAAACCATAAAATGGATCTGTGAAAAATTGTAAAACCAGAATTATTTATGTCAGAGATTTGAGTTTTCTGTCATATCTAAATAACTACTACCTACTGACATATTTCATATTCAAGAAAAAAGAAAAAACAAATAAAGTTTGTTATCTCACAACAAAAGAAATTTTTAAATTTTTTTTATATTTTATGTAAAAACTCAAAGAAAGAATTGAATGAAATGTTTACTCTTACCGAAGGAAATAGCTTAGGTTTTTTGGAAAAAAAAGCATGAAAGATATTAAAGAACACCCACATGGAAGTTACTTCTTAACTTCTTACAAAAATCTGCATGAACGAACCAATAACAAAGAAAAATCAGCAGCTACAAAAATAAATAGTTACGAAATACAAAAAAAAAGATTAATTAGGACAAGAACTAACATTAAAATCAAGTTTAAACAATAGTAAAGAACATAATTATTTTTCCTGAGGTTTTTTTCATGATAATACTTTCATTACGTTAAGTTTTTTATTGATCTAGCTTCCTGTTATTTCATAAACCGCAATTAAGAAGTTCGATTCAAAAAACCTAAAACTTTTTCTAACCAAATATTGAGTACAAGGAAGCTCTTGTCAGCCATAATATTACAAAATAAAAGAAAAATTTAAGTACATTCTGAACTTACCACTTTAGTGTCAGAAAAGATAATAGATTTTCTGTAGTTTCTAGTAAGAACAAGTCACACTAATTCTATAATGAAGTGTTGAACATAAGCATACTCCAATATTCTCCTCAACGGAAAAAGGAAAATAAACAAACTGAAGTGACAAACTTTGAAGGGTTTGATTTAATTATGTTTTCATTAAAATTTCACTTATTTAATAAGAAAGAATTTATAAAAAAATGGAAGTTAGATAAAGTCCTTAATATGTTTCAAATTGCACAAATTAATTAACTAAAAATTAAATGAGTAGCTAAATGAAAATCTACAGGAAAAATAATAATACAAGTTGAAAATCCGTTAGCCTAATGAAATAGACAGCATTATCTTAATATCTTATCCATTTTGTAGAGTAAAAATTATGTGACTTCAGCTGAAGAATGTTTAATATTTCACTAGATTCCACGTTATCAGGTGCGGTTTGACAAACTTTATACCTGCGGCAATGTTGTTTGCTCCGTATTGGATAATAAATATAGGCTATTGGATAATGAATATGAAGTTTTTTAAAAATCGTAATAAACATTGTGCTTCTTCTTCCTGGATCAGAAAAATATATTTTCAGAAAAAAGGTTATTTGAATACTTTGGATTAATGGTTGATTAATTTTTATTTCTTTCCAAACTTTTTTACTATTTTATATTTTTCAATGAATACAAAAACAACATACAGCACCTAAATTGTGATTCTGATTTTAGATACTTTTCTTCCCATCAAAGTATCTTGGAAAATTATCGTATGAACACTTCAAAATATAAGATCTTTTATGTGAAACACAAATGTTGGTACCACTTTGGGATTCTTTATACTAGCTTTTTTACGGAAAAATTAAATTATAAAGACACTAAATTGTAAAATTTGTAATTTTTTAGGAAGTGACTTTAACCTTAAACCGCTTTAAATTTTCTTGCTTGGGAGATTAACAAAATATTAATAGCTTAGTTGGTTCTATGCTTTTAAAAATAAACAAAATTTCATCAGAGTTTGATCAAAGTTTGATCAAAATTTTACTTATTTTTAATTTATTTTTTTAAATGCTGGAAAAAATTTTAAATATCAAATAAGAAGATATGTCAAAACCCAAAACGGATTTACATTTTTCACTTTATCAAAAAAATATGAAAAATAAATTTTAATAAGTTAGGGCTTACAATTTTTTAACTAGCTCAACGATAAAAAACCATCTGCGACGCAGAATTTAATTAGAGCCTTTGAAATATTTTATTTATTATTTAATTATTTTTAAATATATTTTCTTTTCATTTTCGAAATATTTTTACTCTTCAATTTTTGTGTATCTTCTCCAATTGATATTTATTAGTCATTTATAAGTGAACATAACTTACAATTAGTAAAACTCCTAACAAATACTTTTCTACTTTTATATAACTTTACTACAAAAGTTTAATTTTAAGGTATTGAAGTGAATATTTTTATATTCACGCATTGATACAAAAATTAGTCTTAAATATTGCTAAGTCTTAGGTTTCAGCCTTACAGTACTTTAAAAAGTAAAAAGAAGTCTTTGCTCTGCATATTACATTCTTAAGAGCATCTTTTAAATATTTTATGTAATCCTTATCAAAGTTTAACTGTTTGATGAAAAACAATATCCCAGCCAAAAAATTTTTTTATTGAAGTCCTTTCAAAGTTCCTTAAATTCTATTTGAGTAACATCTTTAATAAAAATGATCTTATAGTCTCATTTTGTAGACATTAAAAATATAGAAAAAACTTTCTTGTATCAAAATACAACTATCAAATCATTAGCAATACTAAAAAATGGGCTTCGAGTTTTTGGTACAGATGAAAAATGTTTGCTCTATGTTGATGATGATGACAATATGAAGAAGGGATTCAATTGATTAATTACAACAATAATAATGACTTGAATCATTCATCTTGCATCTTTTTTAGCTTTATTTTTACTTGTTGTTAATACTATATTAATTTATAAAATAAATATCAGCGTGCAATAATCTGAGAATTTTTTTATATATTCATTGTTGAACGAAAATTTTCTTGTCAAATTTTTTGAGAGAAAATTGTTTCTTACTAATTGTCATTCAAATACATGACGTGATTTGGTTAAGGCGAGGGTTATTCGCCTACATTTCTGGAAATTTTTTAAGAGCTTATTGCAGTTCATAGTAAAAGTACTTGTAAAACAAAATAAAATTTAAATATCATAAAAAATATTTAGAGATATATTTAGGATAAAACTTCAAATAGGAATTTAAAGTCTGCTATCAATAAATTACTTAAATGTAAAAAACACAAAAAAATTATAATAGATTTCTTGTTTATGTATCTAAACTTTTTCTGTTAGTATCTTTCATATTTTCTTATATAATGCTAATGTACTTTTATTTTTAAATTACTCAAAGTACCTTAAACTACCATTTTCAAATGAAAATTTACATTTTTCAATTAGTAAATTATAACAAGTAAGTAATAACTTGTATCAGGTGGTTGCACCCATGTCAAATATAATCCTATTGATTTTAAACTGAGCAAAATAAGAGACTTTATTAGGACATTTAATGTAAAATTAGGTTAACCTAAGAATGATCAAATTGAAATTAGAGTTGTTTTTTTCTTCAAAAATTTAACTAGAACTCCCCTAAACTAATAACATAATATTTTTACTTAAATTAAGACAATATTTGTTAGTTTTTTTCCTTATTAAATTGTTAGCATTATAAGGGTGGTATAATACCCATTCTTAGTCATCTTTTTTAATAAAATATCCAACTTTTACCTCTATTATTCTAATAAAGCTCCTTTGGCTTATATTCCTCTATAAAAATTCAACACCTTTCCTTTCATTTAATTTAATAGTGAAGTTTTTCAAAGTCAGCGTACTACACTTATGCCTAAGTTAAATATAAGTCTTTAACACAAATTTTATAGTAAATTCTCCCATTTCTAATGTAAAACTGTTTATAAAGCTCCTTTAATCTCATTTAGTAATTTTTATTAAAAATAAGAAAACTTTTTTTAATTTATACACATGCATACATTAAATCTATTCATTTACTTTTCTGTTTATGACAAATTCCCATGAAATTAAATTGTGAATTGCAAAATATGATTATTTAAAATTTTATATACGAGTACATTCATATGCTTGTTTCATTCTTTTTTCTGTCATATTTACTCCCCTTTTGTTCATATACTCAGAATAAATGCTGGTAATATTAACAGAAGTTGAAAACTACCTGTAAAAATTTTTAAATATGTTACACTATTCAGAATGTATGGAGAAAGTTAGCAGTTGTCAGTAAAATTGTGATCATGTTTTTAATTAAAATCATGCACAGATGGAGTACACTTGAATATTTTGCATGGAAAAAAGTAATTTGATTAAATTACTACGTTTAAAATACTGTTTAAAATTAATGTTTTAAGTATTTGAAAAATAAAAATATAAACTTACATATTTTCGTATAATGAGAGTGCTGAAATTTTCATTGAAATTTTCATGTTTAATTTTCAAGGGGCTTTAATTTTAAAATATGGGAAAATTTTAAATTTCATATAAGACACTTCAAAATTATATAATTCTTTTGCACTGAGTTCAATAATGAAGGGAACTTTTTAATAACATCTAATTTTACTTATATATATTGAAATATTTTTTCCTTGAATATACTACAAATTTCAATGCTTCTCTTTCAGGCAATTAAAGTATTTCAGTTTGATTTTAACTTAACCTGATACTTTATTAAATCTTTTCAGATCTGATAGTTTTTCTGAAGCATTTGAAATTTCACAACTTGTACCAAATCAAAACGATTACATTCTATACTTCAAAAAGAAAATTAATTGTTTTCCAAATCAATAAAGATGTTTAAGTTTCACTGAAATTTAACTTCATAGTCAAAATGAAAGCAATTAATTTCAATTATTCCATTTTAGTTATTTATATCTACTTATACCACCTTTAAACTTCAGTAAATTGTCAGTTCAATTATTTCAACTGTTTTGAAACTTTTATTATCAATCTAGAAAAGGAACATTTTAATTGATTGTAGCAAGAAAGCCAAAAACCGATTGCAATTTCACAAAGTGGTAAACTTTTCACTTATAGAAAGCTAACCAAATAAAGTAATACTATAAAATTTTAGTTTGCACTATTTAAAGGTTGATACTTTTCAAAAGTTATATAAATTACTCAATAGAGAACCCTTTATTTGTTAGCTCGGGGATATGAGTTTAAATACACATTAAATTTTGAAAAATCTTCTGGAAAATGACTAATCCAGGCAACACATATACAATTGATTCTTGAATTTATTCATAAACTTCGACAGTCAATAAACTTGAAACTCATTGATTTAATAAATCAACGCCTTTAAGAAGCTACTTATTCAAATCATTTAAGTCAATACTAATTTTCTGAATTTCAGAATATGAAAAGATTTTTCAAGGAACACAGTTCCTAGTAAAGCGTATTACAAGCAGTTTATTAACATAAAACGTAATTAACCATTGTTTATTATTAAATTCTTGAATTTAATAATAAATAATTAAAGTCCTTTATTTTTCTTTTAATTGGTTTTTCTTTAGAACAGTTGAACCTCTAAACTTTTTTATTATTTTAGAATCTTTTGTGGCAGAAATATATTCTTAAGCTTCATTATTTTTTTGAAACTTTAGCCATTTAATCTATTTTTAGAAAAATATAGAAATCAGTTGAATGAAGTCTAACAAGCCGAAGAGGCGCCTTATTTAAAAAATAAAAAATATTAGACTTTTTTTTTAGACTATTTACTACATTGTGGCTCACAGAATCGTTTACTGTGGGAGCTTTCATCAACATCAGTGAGCCCTTTATTGTTGTTGCTAAAGATATAACTATCATCTGAATTTCAATAAGTTTATTCCATAAACTTTCTTAAGGTTTTTTTTCATTCTGTGAACAATTCGATTCTTCTTTTAATTCTGTTGTTGTTAAGAGTTTTTCAGACAGATTAAGCAAAAGGAATTCAGTAACCTTGCATTATATTCTTGGAAGGTCAAATTTGAAAAATGGAATTGTGTATTCGCTTCATTTAATCTACCATTATTTAGAAGAAACAAAAAACATTTGTAAATAGTTTTCACATTTTATAGCAGCTTTGAAGTCAATATTTCTACCAGTGCTCATGATATGATTTTAAAAAAAGGGATATAACTCATATAAATTGAATTTATTTTGTTGTGGCACATAGTTTATGGCAAAATATAAATATTTATTGGAAGTTTCATACAATTGATTTTATATCCGGATATATTTCCCATACGGTCTTACTTACTCATCAATATATACAAAAGGAGTAAATTTACTTCCTCTGCATTTTTTTAACATATCAATTTTTACTGATTTACAAATTAATTCAACATTGGATTCAATACCTAAACTAATTCATAAACCAATTTTCAGCTAAAACTCCAGCTATCTTTCGGTAAATTGTCTTTATTTTGTTTATTTTCATGCCTCTCATACCACTAACACAGATTCTCCATTGAGGCTTGTAAAGTGTATTAGCCCCAATACAAAAAATTGTCATTAACCTGTATTAGGGAAATTTGATGGAAATTTTAAAATAAGTGTCATGAAAGTAAGCACTATTCGCATCTAATTGCACTGAATTAATATTTTAACAGCATTTAACTTAATTAATTAAATAACAAAAAGACAAAACAAACAAATAATAATATAAATACTAAATAAATAACATATTTAATGACACAATAAATAGGGAAATTTTAATGATAGTTTGTTGCACAACCTGTAAATTTACAATAAATGTCAAAATATCTCTTGTACAGCTTTTCAAACTCTGTATTTTAAGATATGATTGCAATATGCTTAATACATGTGTATTACACGTTTTTTCATACAAAATTTCTTTCCGTGTATTGTAATAATGTGTATAGGTCTCAATGAAAAATAGGTTTAACATGTGAGAATCACATTTTCTATTTTCTTGGAAATATTCTCCCGAGAAGGAGACATAGTCAAAGGGCTCCCTGCGTTTCTCATAAACCCTTGAAGTTCCTTATTCAAATTTTGTTTTAGGGTCTAAGCCAGCCATGCGCAAACTGTGGGTCGCAAGAAAAATTTTGAGGGTCACCAAAAACTCAAAAATTTAGTTTCTATTAAAAAAATATATGACTTTTCTTCAACGAGGGGTCACGATAAAATTTTACACAAAAGGGGGGTTAGCAGTGAAAACAGTTTGCGCAACACTGGTCTAATTTAAGCTATAAACGCGATTGACATCTGGTTGGCATCAAGATTTTGAATTGTTCATATTTGCTAGCATTTGTAAAATTTTAATAATAATTGTTCCTCTTAGTTTTCTTTCTTAAATGCTTCTAATAGAGTTAGTTTTTGTTTATTAATGTTTATTATTATAGTTAATAATCATCAATATTGTTTATAATCGTTAATAATATTGAATAATTACTATTTTTGGAAACAATTATTTTCCGCTGCTCATAATTTTTAACAATTGTTATTATTGTGAAAGATTTATTTGCGATCGTAACAATGATAATAATTATTAACAATAAGAAACAATACTAAACATAATTCACAATAATGAAAAAAGCTTAATAAAAGTAAATAATAACCACAACTAATAACAATTCAAAAGCTTGGTTTTTAAAATCAACTGTCAAAAGCCGTCAGTCGCATATCTAAAGCCATTGCCCTAATGGAAAACATTATAAGGTTTTTCATTATAAGATTATAAGGTAATCAAGTTTGAAGTTATTATATGTTTCTTAAGAGGATATTAAATTAAAATTAAGGTTTAGTGAATAAAACTAAAATTATTTCCAAATGCAATAAATACAACAAAATTAATAAATAAGAATTTATTTCAGGTACACATTTCCTAATGCAGATAATGCCTTTAATATAGAAGAACCTAAAATATACATATGAAATATGCCTGTGGGAGGACGTGTTGCTGGAAAAATTGGTTTCACCAATAACTATTATAGTGGTATGTTTTGAAATAAAAACTTTACTTATTAAATTGAAAACTATCATTAAATATATTCGCTGCTCTAGCCTTCAAAATTTCTATTTTATAAAATATAGTCAGATATACCAAAATTTTATAATAGAAAACTGCGTGCCAGCTGCCTTAATATCAAATGGATCAAAATCACGAAAAATCTTAATTATTTACACTGGAAATCCTTAATCTTAAGCTTTTTATAGCTTACAAATAATACAATAAAATCCAGGAGATAATTTCCTCTTAATTATGTCATGTTGTTATGAAAATTTAGCTTTTGTTTTTCCTAAAAATTTTACTTAAGGAAAATGATGTAAGAATATCCATGGATAATTAAGAAACTTTGAGGAAAACATTATAATCCATAATAGAATTTTGATGTAATTCTTATTAATCGTAAAAAAAGATTGAGAAAAACTTTCATTAAAGTCAATTTCCTGCAAATTCACAAGCTTTGTTAATGAAGAAATCACTTGTTGGCTGTAAATAAACTTTATATTTTGTCTCCTCAACTTTTAGAGACAGTAATAATCAAAATATCTATTTATAGTAGTTATCTTTTTATTACAGGTCGCTCATATACTGGAATAAATGAAGAGATTATTTGGGTTTGTATTGGTATGGGAATAATCATTGCTCTGCTTATAATAGTCGCTTTAAGCTATATACTGTATGAAAAATGTCAAAAACGACGAGAATATTATATTTCAGCATAGTGAGCTACTGAATGACAGGACTATTATAGGTGTGTATCCAGTGAAATGAAGCAGTCATGCAGTCATGGATAAATGGAGTTTTACATTTGGAAAGTACTGTTAGCCTTCTGTGTCAAATTTCGTAAAGTGGGATCACAAGAACACTTAGTTCAAGTTCAAGGGAGCATTTTTATATTTTGATGGTATTTCAGGACTTAAGTTAATTAAAAGCTATTTAATCCAAAAAGTTATTTAACTATACAGAATTTCAATAAGAAATATAAGTAAACTTGATCTCTAAGCTAATGAATCTAAAATTTAAAAAAATATAAAGCCATATTTAAACACAAGGTCTTTAAGTATAAACTTTTGAGAAATGATTGTATTTGGTATATTCAACATTTGTCTTAAAATTGATAAAACCAGTAAAAAATGGACAATTTAAAATTAAAAAAGATTTTATTGCAACAAATGGATAACACTTATCGCGCTACTTTATTTGAAAACATACGCAAACTCCCTCGGAAGAAAAAGGGAAAGTTACTCGACCATACCTTATATATGTCTTAAACCAATGATTTCACCTGATTCAAAGATTAATTGTAAAATCTTTAGACTCATATTGAATTAATTAACATTAATAATTTAGCTCTTAACACTTGAAGCAATAAAGTTCAACTGAGAAAACTCATGTTTGATTTGATACTTTTACACCTAAAAGTATGTATCACGCAACTCCTAAATTAACTTTTATATTTTATTTAATTATGACCCTTTTGAATTTTGCCAAAATTCGTGGGAAAATTTATATGGAAAATAAATTCAAATTATAATCAATTTATATAAACCCAAAAATAAACGTGAAAAACTGAAAAATCAGAAAGGGTGTCAGTTGAACTCGTCCCTAAACAGGAAAAGCTCTTATAAAATACAAAAAAATAGCTTTCACTTTTAGCTCAGGCATAAACCTAAAAGTTTTTCAGGTTCAACAATAAGCCTAATTTTTATCAAAAACGACTAGAAATAATAATTAATTTGAATAAAATTACAAGACAGTCTGAAGAAAAAAATGATGTTTAGCCTTCCTTAATAAAAAACACTGGCAAACTTGTGTGTGTGTACATGGAATAATTTTAATGAATTTCGTATACTTATTTAGAAAAAATTATTTGTATGACTTTAAACAAATTTAGTTAAATTAAAAATTATAATTTAAAAAACTAAGCACCTAGACATTCTATAAGTGAAATAAGTCCCAGAATAATCCAATCTTTGCCAGTACTTTGAAAACATAATATTATCACTTATTCAGGTGGAAAAGAGAGAAAGGCTATATTGGCTTAGTTAGTTTTAAGGGGAGGGTAAGGTTTTAAAGGCAAAAAAAGGCATACTTTCATGAGTTTTTTTTGTATAATAGAAATCATGTGGATTTATTTATTTTATAAACATGTTAAGACACAACATCTTAAGCATCTTTTATGATTTTTTTAAAAAAAATATTAATAAATAAGGCTGTGCAAGCGAATTTCCTGGGGCGCCTCCGAAAAAGGTAGTCTTGTCGTGAACATAATAAGTGGTCACCAGATCATCTGAAACAAAAAAATCAAATTGCGTTTTCAGGTAACATGTTGCCCGACGTTTTTTTTTTCAATTTTTTGAATTTTGGCAGTATTTTGAAGTGAAAAACGCGATATTCACCCCATAATTTCTATGTATTTGTTATTATAAAATGAAAAAAAATTGTTGAAAAAAAAAAACTTTTCGTGGTTACCTGGTGATTTATATGTAGAAAAAGTGTACAAAATTTCATACGGATCGGTTCAGTGGGTTTTTAGTTATGATGTTCACGGGATCAAAAATGTTGTTTGTGGGTAAATCAATTTAAAGTTTTTTATACGAGGTTTTTTATATGAGGAGCGGTCATTTGAAAGGTTGTATCTTTTTCAATTTAACTCCGATTCACCTGAAATTTTGACACAATAATTTCGACATGTAGGAAATTTAGAAAAAAGTTTAAAAAAAATTCGAAAAGAAACAGTTTTAAAACCTTACCCTCCCCATAAGATTGAATATTTAGTCAACCCGTTTCTTTATTAACTGAAAATCAATATGATACAATTAAGGTTAAACTTTTACAAGAATCGTAGAGCCTTATATCACAAAAAACAAAACTCCACGCTTTCAATAGCATCTTTTTATACATTAACCATTTAAGTACACTTAGAACTTTATTTTTCTTACTATTTTTTTAAAAATTTAACATTGCATTTGATCCATTACCAGTTCGATTAGTAAGAAGGAAAGGAATTCCATAATTCTTTAAATAATTACTCCATCACATTAGTTCAATATTTGAACTAAAAATCTAATTTGTGCTCATCAGCAGAAAATAATATTGGATCTCCAAGAATAGAGGAAAAACTCAATATTTTGATTACTTGGCCTTAAAACTTATTCGTTTTTGTTCTACAACATTGGAAAACGAAGTTAATCAAATTATACTAGAAAAACTTTTATTTTTATTTATAAAATTTAAGCCTAAATTTTGAAATATAATCAAAAATATTCAAAAATCTTCAACTACCCAAACTTTCTATTCAATTATTAAAAATTACTTAGAACCAACAAACTCATAGATTTAATGCTATAAGGACTGAAGACAACTTTATCAAATTACTTGTCAATATAAAAAATTTTAATAACCAAAAATGACAAGGATTGATATTCAGAATTCTTTTGAGAAACCCCAGCCTAAAGTTAATTTAAAAAAAGGCAAAAAATTCATTAAAATTATCAAAAGAATATAAAAGAAAAAACCAAAATTATTTAACCAAAATATAATATGGCTAATACCAATAAAATTCTTCTGTAGTTAACTAGTAAATAGTATATTGCTAACAATTAATGGAAACTTTTATAGTTTTGCTTCTTGATTCTTATCCACAACTTAAGAAAATTTGTTTGCATGTATGGCTTTACATTCTAAAAATAAAAGGAAAATATATTGCTTAGCAACAGCGTTTCCATTATTACTTCAACATAAAACATATTATTCAAGTTGTCTGTAAATAAACTTGTATAAGTGGGCCATTAAACCTACCGACAGCCTTCAGACCTATTTACCTCCTATATTAAGCAATTTTTTGCCTAGACATAACAAAAATATCAACCAAATTAATAGCTCTGAAAAAATATTTGCTATTTAGTCTTTGGTGAGAATTTTATTTTTCTCTAAGTAATCAGAAAATGACGAAATAATATTACACTACGGGTAATTGAAATTAACGGAACTAATTTTAAATGGCTTGGTGCTAGATGAAATTAAAAATGGATAACTTTCTTTTGAAATTTCAGGCTCTTAAACTTAAGCTAAATTGTGAAAATTATTGCTTCCTTTAAAAACAAAAACAAAATATTCATTTTATTGGGTTGTTCGGAAAGTCATTTCGTTTTTTCCCTTCAAAATATTTAATTGTATTTTTTTTATCCCAACTTCACATTTACGCCCCATAATCATTATATGTTCTGACAGGTGATATAGTAAGGCTTGTGTGTGAAAAAGTTCAATTGATTTTACGCAGTAGTTTTTGGTTGGTGCCCTTTTGAATACGGAGAGCAATAAGCAGCATTTTTGTCATATTTTGCTTTTTTACTATAGAAAAGGTAAAAATGCTGTTCATCCCAGAAAGAAATTAATAAATGTGTATGGAGAAGATGTAACGATAATATGGCAGTGCCAGAACTGGTTTGCAAAATTTCGATCCGGCAATTTTGATGTCGAAGATGCACCACGTTCTGGAAGGCCGGTTGAAGCTGATAAAGACACGACAAAGGCATAAGTTAATGCAAACCAGCAAATAACAACACGTAAGGTTAGTGAGAGGTTTAATCTATTGAATTCAACTGTTTCTGACCACCTGAAAAGCCTGGGTTTAACCTCAAAGCTCGATATACGGAGAGAAATTTGTGTCGTCGCGTTGACGTCTGTGATTCGATCCGCAAACTCAGGAAAATGATCCATTTTTGAAGCGCATCATTACTAGGGACAAAAAATGGGTTGTGTATGACAATGTCAAATGCAAGAGATCATGGAGGAGAAAAGATGAACAAGCTCAAAGCATTTCGAAAGCCAATATCCATCAAAAAAAGGTGATGCTGTCTGTTTGGTGGAATTTTAGAGGAATCGTTTTTTTTGAGCCTTTACCGGATAGCACAACAATTAATTCGGAAGTCTACTGTCATCAGCTGGACAAACTGAATGATGCACTTCAACAGAAAAGGCCAGAATTAATCAACAGAAAAGGTGTAGTGTTCCACCAAGATAATGCGAGATCTCATACAAGTTTAGTTACTCGCCAAAAGCTTTTACAGCTTGAATGGGATATACTGCCACACCCACCATATTCTCCAGATTTGGCGCCTTTGGATTATTATTTGTTCCGGTCACTGCAAAATTTTTTGGATGGTAAAACCTTTACCTCAAATGAAGACGTCAAAAATCACCTGCATCAGTTTTTTGCCAGCAAAGACCAAAAATTTTATGGGCGTGGAATCATGCTACTACCAGAAAGATGGCAAAAGGTGTTGGATCAGAATGGACAATATATAATTTAATAAAATATTTATTCATTATACGAAAATCGTATTTCATTTTCACCAAAAAAAACGAAATTACTTTCCGAACAACCCGATACATAAAGATTTAATGAAAAATGTAAATTATTTAAAAGAATAAAAAAAAAGAACTTTTACTAACTCTACACAATTTCTACTCAGAAATTACTTAATACATTATCCTACAGCAGTAAAACTAGGTCTTATGGTAGCAAAATTTCAAAAAAGAGCCAATAGTCGAGTCACTTACTTGGGCTTTCAATTCTCAAGCTAAAAGGTGTATGAAACTTTAGCCATGTGACCGAGTTGGCTTTTTTAACTATATTTAAGCATTTCAAAAACATTATTGTTTTAGATTATGTTCAACCAGAAGGAAGAATGAAAGTTTTCATTGTATTTGTCCCAAATTATTTAAAAAAAAAAACTTTTAAGGTTAAGGGACCAATGCATTGTAGGAAAATGGACAAAAAGTTTCAGGAATGATGCCAAGCTCAATGGGGGTATTCACAATGAGGCCGGTATCAAATCGGAAATGTTTCCCTACAATTCTCACTCCACTAAAAAATGTGAGCAAAATATGTGTTGGTATTATTAAGTTGCCAAGCATGCGGCAGAATTATTTCTGCTCAGGAAGGGGTAAAATTTTTTTCGAAATTTGCGAAACTCCGTCTTACATTTCACATCTGCTTACCTAGATATTTTATGATACCGGCCGCAATGTGAATACCCTGAATGAGTGACATCACAAACTAACAAACAGCGATTGTATTTTTACCTGCTCTTTGTTTTTTGTTGTGTAATCAAACAAGAAAATTTTTGCGTTTTTTGGTAAAGTCTTTTATTTTCTACCTACCTTCAATTTTCTTAGAAGAATTGAGAATGAAAATTTCACAAATCGATATCACTATGACGTTATTCCTAAATCTCTACAGCCACGTTTTCCGCGACAAATGGGTTTCTTTACATATCCAACATTCCCTTACAAGAAATCATTAAATTTATATTTTGTAACTTAACTTGGGGTATACTTTATAACAAAGTCAAATTAAACAGTTGAAAACTTATAGCCCCCTTAATACTTAAGTTATAACAATTTTTAAGTAAAATAAAGCCTTTGAACTAATAATATTTAAAAATGATTAATACATTGCATAAAAACATTTGTGTTATCTGAAATATTAAAAAAAGAAATTACTATTGAATAAACTAAAGAATGACTTGTACTCCGAAAAAATATTTTTCAAAACCGAAATATAGCTGCTTAAATTAATTATTGACTTAAAACCAATTGGATTATCAAATTAAAAAATTTTTAAAAGAAATTAAATCCTTTTAAGCTAAGTAGTTAAGCTTCATAATTAAGACAAGTGTTTTACTTTCACGTGTAAAAACGAAAAATCTTAAATAAAAATAAGATTAAACAGCAAAACTTTGAAGTCCTTATTTTATATTTTCAAGACCTTCAATCAATTTTATTTTGCCATTATTTATATTTAAAAGTTAAGCTTTTAAATAAATCACATTTTTTTCTCTAATTATTTTCCTATTTTTGAAATCGCAAAATTATTTTAGTTCTCCTTCTCACTGTTTCTGATATCCTAATCTAGATTCATGTATTAAATAATAGTGACAATTTTGAACTTCTGTTCTCTTTATATCATTTGAGCGTGATATGAATTCACTGAAATTTAATTATTTAAGATAAGCAACAAAATTCAATGTTAAAAATAATCCCATTTTTTCCTTTTAAAATATAAGACAAGGTTAAAATATGTATACCTTCTTTTAATTTATATTTAAAGTTCATTATTTTGAAATATTACACTTTTTTTTAGAAATATGAATATTTAAACTGATTTATGTTTTTGTACTTTAATTTTTTCCTTCTTTCAATGGATTTTTAACTTTCCCTTAGAGCAATTTTAATTGTGGCTATAATTGAATGTATCACATAAAAAACTGATACATATTCATATTCAAGCATGATAACTTAGCTTTGTGTAAAACTAAAGCGAATACATTAATTTTTTCTTGAAACACAAGATTTTACTTAAAGCAAAAAATTAATAGAATTCAATTTTAGAGTTTTATTTAAATTAAAAAGATCAAAAAGAGAAAATAAACGAAATCTTAACGCTTGATTCAACTTACCAATACACATAACTTGATTCTTTTGATTTTACCTCTATTCTCAAAATACACCTACCAAATTCTTATTTGTAAAGTATTTAACAAATATTACCGGCTTTTATACATGTTTTTAATAAAGCCCATATATAATCCTGTGAAGTTTTAAGTTGTTATTTAAAAGTAAATACAATCCAAAACAATCCAAAAGGCCTTTTAAAATGGTTCAAAACAATACTTTTCAAATATATCAATTGAATAGGGACAACGTGTTTGTGTTAACTACGTGGCTGAATTCAGTATGATTTATATACTTAGAGACATTATTTCAGACTTAAAGATACTTACATATATGATGATAGAATGAAATATTTTAATCGATATAGCCCAGCAACAATCTGAAATCTGTTTCCAGTATATAATACGCAAAGGACAAACCTAATGGTGAAGAAAATAATCTCTTTGATCCCACATTTCAACTAAATGTGTTGAAAGATATACAAGTGTGTAACAAAAAATTTTTTATCATTAGGTTTTTGAAAATATGTAAATATCCGACCATTTTCAACCTTCATGTTCAACTTGCTTTTTTTATCGGTAGTTTAAAAATGTAACCATTTTATATATTTGATTAATATCAAATATTCAAGGCTGAATAGTATTCGTACATAATTCAAATTATTATTCATAATTTTACTAAGTTTTATTAGTGATTTTAGAATTTTTAGCACCTCTGGTTTTAAATATAATAAAACTATGTTGTATAAAAATATTTTAAAATTTTTTTATTATTTTAGATCAAATTTAAGATATATAGTTAAACACTGACTAGGTGAAGATGTGAATATTTTCCATAATAAGAAAGGCTTTTAAATACTTTTTATCACTTATGTAAGAATAATACATCAATAAATATGTAGATAAATTTGATAATCAATATTTACCTAATATTCAAAATTATACTAAAAAACCAAATTTTACACTAAAATACTTCACTTTAAATAGTTTTTAAGTCAATAATAAATATAATAATAATAACTCCAGCTAGTGATATTAACATTGTGCCATTTCAATTTCAACATTCTGTGTCCTATCCTTTCGAAGGGTTGAAACCCTTTCCATTGCTTGAACATTCCTGTAACAACTAAATAAATTGAAAAACCCTTTCCGGAAACCTCGATTCATAAAACAGTATGTTATTGGATTACAACAGCATGAAGTATAACTAAGCAGCTGTAATAGACTAATCCCAGAATATCCAAGTGTATTATATACAATTTTCTTATTGAACAAGACCATCGTATTTATTATATAAATTGGTGTCCAGCAAATAAAGAATTCTAAAACTACTATGCTAAGCATTTTTATAACACGTCTTTTATTTCTTAAGTGTTTTGCTGCATTAGTACTGTAGGAAAAAAATATTATTATTAATAAATTTGCATTAACATTTTTATTACTTCTCACCTCCGTAAACTGTGGTGTTTTTGTTTTACTTTATGGGAAAATTTTGAACTAAATTTTAAGTGCTGTAGACACTTCTGGATTTTATTGGAAGTTTTTGAAGCTTCATTTTGCTTAGTTTTTTTAAGTTTTGAACTTCGATTATAAGTAGAACCACTACGTGTAACTGACAACTCTACTAAGCTTTCAGCTATAAATTTATGTTTTATATTAATAGACCAGGCGCCAGACGTGTGAAAATGAGAAAAAAAAATAATAATTCGTTACAGCAAACTAATGATGCAATATGGTAAAGCGTGTTATTAGTAAGAAAAAAAACATAAATCGAACAAGTGAAAACCTGCCGGGGCGGAGAGGGGTGCGTTTTTAGGGGGGAAAATGGTTTTTTGTTATTTCTAACTAAACTACGCGTCCAATCAAAAAAGTTTTAAAGTAAAAGTTGTAGATAATAAAAAGATCTACAACTTGTCTGTAGAACATTTTTTTATTTACCCTATGCTTTGATAAGTAAAAAACTAAAAACGCTTTTTTCTGTTTTTTAACCGTTTTTTTCAGAAAAATCATTGGATTTGGATCAAAATTAGTAAAAACGTATCTTTTGGTATTCTAAGTAATCTGTAAGTTTTTTAAAAAAATTAATGCAGAATTGTTGCTAAATTTGACCAAAATATAAAAAAAAAGGGTTTTTTCAACTGAAATTCCTAATAAAATGAAATATCCGATAGAACTCAATCTAGCTTCATTTTTTTACTTCATACTTTGCCTTTTTAAAAATAAAAGAAAAATAAAACTTTTAATGAAAAAAGCCCCAAAAAAAGTGAAAAAACTGAAAATATGACCTTTTCCATTACACATTTTCTGATTTTTTTCTAAAAATTTTTATTACTAATTAAAATTATTATAATTTTGTAATATAAATATATACTAATAATAATTAGTAATTTATTTATTGATTAATTACATCGTTCAACCACGCTGCGCAATAAGTAGGCTTTGGTTTTCTATGTCATCCCCTGTAGTAGGTATAATTGGCTGCATTGGTAACACTTACAAATTTTTAAATTTTTTCGTTAAGCTCGACAAAAAGATATTTTTTAGGGTAATTTTAGGTCGCTGAATCCGAAAATCACAATCATTTTTTTATTCAAAGAAGCATTTGTGAGATATTCCCAAAAAATGTGTTTTTTGGGTGTATTTTCTTTTATTGGTCTGTATACCAGAAAATAAATTTTTGATTGGCTAAAGCTCACCGGTTAATAAAGCTATTATTTTTTTCTTTTAATTGACATATAAAACGTGTAAATCAATATATATTTGACAAAGTTACAGGAAATCCAACTTAAAAAAAGTGATTTTTTCACCTTTTTTTAAAATGGCCTATTTTCATTTGCTTCTTTTTGGTTGAAAAAAGTTTTTAAGTAAAACTTTTAAGACTTTAAATAAAGGAAAAATGACACAATTTTGGTGTCAAAATTTTCAATATTTAAAGAAAAATGAAATAGTTATAGATTATTAAGTGGGGACGTGATGGTGTCTTTTTTCAGGTCTGACACGGACGCTCACAAAATTCTGCCAACTAGTTCAATGAAGTTAACTTATGGAAATTGAGAAATAAATTAAATGTTTATCTGGTATGTAATTTTTATAACTTCTATTTTTTTAAAAAACATACAGATTACTTAGAATACCAAAAGATACGTTTTTACTAATTTTGATCCAAATCCAATGATTTTTCTGAAAAAAACGGTTAAAAAACAGAAAAAAGCGTTTTTAGTTTTTTACTTATCAAAGCCTACGGTAAATAAAAAAATGTTCTATAGACAAGTTGTAGATCTTTTTATTATCTACAACTTTTACTTTAAAACTTTTTTGATTGGACGCGTAGTTTAGTCAGAAATAACAAAAAACCATTTTCCCCCCCTAAAAACGCACCCCTTTCCGCCCCAGCAGGTTTTCACTTGTTCGATTTATGTTTTTTTTCTTACTAATAACATGCTTTACCATATTGCATCATTAGTTTGCTGTAACGAATTATTTTTTTTTTCAAACCCTCTGGCGCCTGGTCTATAAGTTTTATTAAATATATTAAAACTTAAGCTTACCTGAACTACACCTTTGGGATATTACGTCTAAACGAACATCCATATACAAAGCTCTAATTATTAAACAATATGTCATTGTTAGTGTAATTACAGGAATAATTAAAAGTGTTAAATCCAAAAATATATTAAACAATATTTCGTAATCATTAGAATCAAGAGGCCAAACTTCTCGACATTTATGACGTCCTGTTTATAACAAAAGACAAATTTTTTGTAAATTTCTAAAGTTGTAAATGCTCTATGGAAATTAAACAAAAAATCATAACTGACTGTTGAACTTATAAAATTTACTGAAAATCATAAATATCAAAGTCAAAATGTTATACAAGCATATACAGCATATATTATCTCATTCTCTTCAAAATGTTATTAATTTTTATTTCGATTTAAAAAACTCAAAGTATTTTTATTGTTAAAAGCTTTCATTTTTCAATGCATATACTTAAGTAAATAGCATTGAATTGATTAATAAATCCCTAAAGTGAAAAATATGAATAGGCTTTTACTTATTTTATTTTACCTACAAACATTTAAGCGAATGATAGGCATTCATTTTTGTTACATACACGAAACACAATGAAAAACATTGACGTTAACAAAAATACGAACGTGAAAATATATGTGCTTTTTTCAAAGACGTAGGTGGAAATTAAGTAGCTATATATTGTTAAAAGCTTGTACACACTCGAGTTCTTTATTTATTTTGTGAATAAAACAGCTGCTTAAATGCTATGAACTGATAGCTTAGCATGCCATTTTTAGTGTTGACAATTCTTAAGTGAAAATGGCACTTTTGATCATGTTCAAAAAAAATTCTTAAGAAAATATAAGCTCTGCAAAAGTCAAATCAAAGTAGATATCAAAATGTTCAAAATCTAAAAATAAATGATTATTCAGGCTTTTAAAATGAGTTTTCCTTTGAATATATGAATATAAATAACATAAATAGTTTTAGTAGTTTAGGCTTAAAAACTTCTTAACAAAAGTTAAGAAATATTACACAATCATTTAAAGGCACTTCTCAGTTCTCTGATTAAATATCGCACACTAATTGATTTTTAATTCAGTATTGAATAGTAGATGCATATATATAATTCTAATTGTTATTCACATAATTTCCCAATCATGGTCAATCTATAAAAAATTATGACAAAATAGAATGGCAAGTGAGCTATTTATAAATTAAAAATAAAATGGTCTGATGGTCTAATAAGAGTTTTATTATTCTCCAAAAGTTTTTTCCTGTTTTCAATTTAGACCAATATATCCTTATTTTACGACATTTCGTACAAAGGCTTGAATATTAACCTCTGTAATACTAATTCTAAGCAATAAGAATAAAATCGTTTGAATTATATATTCAAACTAAAAAATAAATTTATTAGACCAAAAAATTAGGCTTTTAATTACGCTGGCTATGTTTTATTAATATAGAGTAAAATTAGAAAAGTTATTTTTTATCTGCCTTTAACAAAACAAAACAAAAGATTAGTAATTATGATAACACCATTCATTTGAAAGTTTTTATCATGAAAAACAGGTTACTGTCTTTGATAAAAAATTTTAAGATATAGTCAATTATAAATAGAAACTTATCCGAGTCAAAATTTTTCGTAATGAAACCAACCTGCGAATTCAGACTGAATGTATTGAATTTCATCTGGTTTCATATTAAATGTCCTGAAATTTTATAACCTTAATACTGAATGTACAGACAAATCCCTTTCTCGTTATACTGATATTCTATTTATAGTATAAAATCGGGAATTTTGTAAACTATTCAGTATGAATTCAGTACGAACTTTTAATATGTAATAGAATCTGTTTGTACTACCAAAGTGCTAGTATGAAATCAGTTAGAAAGCACTCAATGGCTCTTAAAAGTTCGTTTTTAAACAATTTCAATTTTAACCTTTGTATTAAAAGTATGTTACCCAAAATTGAACTCCTATATCTTCTCTGCACATCTTATCTGACACACAATAGCAAACTTTTCCTCTAGATATTGTTGAAATCTAATTAGTTGAACTTTTATCAACACTCATGCGATAAAATCGGAATGCTTCTTTATGTAATGAAGACTTATGTATATATTTACTAAAATCACATTTTAAACTTACAAATTATATTTAACATAGACTCGATTTAAACTATTTTATGTAATTTTTATAAAAATATACAATGACTTCAATCATATAAGAGTATATCACGTATTTTCCATAAATTCTTTTAAAATCATTTCTCAAAGCTGTATGTATACTTTTAAATCGTTTAAAGTGAATTCTAAGAATGTTCATACTCTCAATTTTTATTGGAATCATATTACAAATGGTTTTGCATAAAATTCTCAAAATGTTGAAATTTATTGTCAGATCATTTTTTCGTAATGTATAGAAGAATTTTGGAACTATACAGACCTTAGCCACATAATAGAAGGCTCGGAAAAATTACTTTTAATCAATAATATGCTTTTTGTTAAATTACAAATTATAATTTTGCTAGTCATATTGAAAGTCATTTAAAAAAATAGGTAAAAGATATTAACTAAGAGTTAAAAAGTTCATTCTTAGCTCCTCAAAATATTTAAATTAAAACAAGTTTCAATGAATTTGTATATTTTCTACCTCAAAGAGTTTAAAAACTGTCTTAAATTCAACTAACATTTTTTAATATTAAGTAAGCCAAGCAATAAAATTGTTTTAAAAAAAAACTCTTAAATTGTTCCCAAAAAGAAAACCTCTAAAATTAAATTGAAAATGACAAACAAGTCAATTTGACTGCAATTAATTTAATTAAATACATAATATACCTTTACTGATTGGTATCAATTTAGTAAGAAAAGCAATTGGAGACATCAACAGAAGACTTCCAATCCAAATGACTGCAATTACTTTATATGCATGTGTTAGTGTTTGCCATCTTCTTGATCTTAAAGGATGGCAAATAGCATAATATCGTTCACAAGAAATAGCAACTAAAGTCCACGCAGAAACAGCAACAGAACAAGCTGAAATAAAATTAAGTTAAATTAATTAAGAAAACACAAAAATTTATTGTTACATTAAGAATTTAGTGTATATAACTTCTAGTTTAAACATATCCTGAAAACTTCAAAAACGTATCTAAAAATTTGTCTAAATTTATTTAAGCAAGATAATGAGTGAATGCATTTTAATTTTCGTCACAAGTTTTTAAGCGATGCTACCACTTTTCAATAGATATTTTTCTTTATTACTGTATCACCAAACATTAGGGAAAATCCAGAAAAGTAGAATAAGGGAAGATATCCAAATTTGGTGCTTTTATTTCATGTTGGATTCTGGTTTATGGTTTACCGGTAAAACTTTTACTTTAGCATCAATTTTTTGTTTGTTTAGAGTTTGAAAATCAATTTTCATTATTTATTCATTTTATAGGGAAAAGTTTCTAGAAAGCAGAAAAACCTATTGTCTGATGTATAGAATAATTATCTACAAGAATTTGGGAATTTTGGTTTGTCCACTTTACTAAAACGAATGAAAAAGACCTTTTTTAATAATATATATCATTTAATTTACAGAGAATAACATGTCTGTATAGTATGATAGTAAAATGATTGATGATATTTTCTCATGCAAACAAAGTAAAATTTAAATTGCTTTTTAGAAATATCATACTATGGAAACAATAACCAAAAGCCTAATTGGTCTTTAATGTCTGTTATTTCACTAAATTTAAAATTAAAAAATGTCAATAAATAGTATGAAATAACAAAAAAATTTTGTAAAAGTAATCTAAATAAGAACTGCCTAAAGAGCTCCCTCTAAATTTATTTCCCAGACAAAAATTATAATTTGCTTCCTGGCTTCTTTAACAAAAGTAAATATTATTGCTTGAGGAAAAGTTTGAAAATTAAAAAGGGGTATCAAGAATTGAACTATTGGCCTTGATATGCCTGCTAGGCTAAAATGAAATTCTTCCCTTCTGCAGATTGTTATTGCTAATCAATAATAAAAATATTATGAGAGTCCTAAGCGAGCTTATTCGAGCTAATCATCATTACCTTCCTCAAGAGCATAAAACTTATCAACTTATTATGGAATCAGCAAAATATTTCCAAACATTATAAAACGATCATTGCTAACCCTATGGCTAACAAGTAAAGAATTTAACTGGGATCAGAAAAAAAACACAGAACTAAAAGACAAAAACATAACAAACTACTAAAGCAACATGCTACAAGACAAAAACGATCTAAATTCTAAACCTTTGAAATACTCAGAACCGCTCTTTAAAAAATACTCAATTTTTACGTTAACTTGTGAAAATAACGATACGAATAGATTGCATTTTAAAGAAAGAATTAATTATGGAAAGAATTAAGTATGAAAGAACTGTCTAAAAAATGACAAAATGTTGCTAAATCTAACAAAACAAATACTTCTTTGGTTTATTTTACATGGTGCATATTTTTTGCCTTTTGCAATTTTAGAATATTTTAATAAAATAATATAAGTTAACAACAATCATAAATGGTTACACATGAATCCTTGTAAACCATTTTAAAATATCAAAACATTATTTTTAACTACAACTCCGAAGAAAAAAGCTAAATTTATCATAGATCAGCATTTTCACACTTTTTTTCTATTTAATGAAACAAAAGCGTTCTTTTGGACATCCTAGTCTATCAGGACCACGTCTAAGACAGCCATACTACTTTTCAAATATTCTTTTAAAGGATTAGACTCCAAAAATAATCATCATTTTGCATTTTCAATTAAATTGTATCCGTTGTTTCGGAAAAATAAAGCTCAATATGGAAATTGGTACATTCAATGAATTTAGTAAATATTGTGATTGTTGCCGATAACTTCTTGTATGCACTCGTAAAATGAGCCACCGTCTATTCGATACATAATTCAACATAGTGAAAATGGATTGTGATAACAGCTTAGATGCTATCTAGATATTTCCAGTTTAACTGCCAAGAATAAAGGATAAGTTAAAATTTTCATCCAGTTAATATCAAATAAAGCTTTAATCTAAAATATTTCATTCATAACACGTTCAAACATTATCTTTATCATTTAATGTATTAAATTTTTTCTATTATGTCTACCAAATATCAAATACCAAATAAAAATCTTGAACGCTATAAAAATCTTAAATTCAATTAAAGACTTTTTATGTAGCTTAAAAAATAATTAAATATCATTGTCATTTTTTGAGAGCTCAAATTAATCCATTTGAGATAATTTTAATAATTTTTATTATACCATTAAAGAAAAAGAAACACATACTGTTGATGTATTTTAAATATAAAACTATTTTCTAAAGCATAAGGTTCCCTCTTTTCTCTGTTTCACAAGATATTATATATTGAAATCATATAAATGATAAGAAATATATTAATTTTTCCGATTCCAAAAATTTAAAGAAAATATTGACAAATAAAAATGAGTAATATTCTTTCTACAGGAAATAAGTTAGATCCTTTTTACAAAATTATATTTTAATGGATACGATGGTTGTAATCTAAGTTAAATAAATTTTAGTGATTGATTGGTTATGGCAAAAATGAAAAATCAAGAAGTATTTAAATTAAATTTTATTGAAAATTGCTTAATACTAAAATGGATGAAAAAATCTAATAACATTGGCTTTAATAAAATTATATCAGCTTTTGTTTTGAAGCTCCACTTATTTTTTACGCTTAATTGCTACATTGATTCCAAAGAAATTTTTTCTTAGTTAAAATAATTCAAATTCCAGCTGTTCTTGAAACTTCCATTTCATTACTTTTATTTAAAGTAATCAACTTATATCTAAGCGTTTGAGATAGTTTTTAAATAAAGCAAAAGTTTAATAATATCAATTTGAATTTTAACACAAAAGAAAATTGAATGCTAAATTAAACCTGCATTTTTAAATTGGAAATTTATTGTAAATATTTTGCTTTTTTTCTCAAGTAATATCGAAATTGTTGAAAATTATTTAAAAGTTCTCGTTATGTTTGGTGAAACTAATAAAGCCATTTATCCTAAATTTAAGTATTCAAACGATGCAATATGTAATATTTTTTTTTATGATTTTTAAACGGATCAATTGACAATAAAAATCCTTTCATAGATTAAAAATATGGAATGCGAATACTTTTCTTCGGTCAATATTTATTTTTGCTACTAAGCAATTTTCTTTTTGTACTGCTCAAAAAATTTCACAATCAATTGAATTAACTAAATCAGTTTTAGCAGCAATAAAAACTTTGTACAAGTAGCCCTATTTTGCTCATTCAAGTTTTTGTATATACTATCATATCCTTTTTAAAGATATATTCTCCTATTCAATAAATTTTTAACATAGTTTATAATAGGGATCATGAAGTGTTATTAAATAATAATTGTAATATTTTGAATTGGTTAAATATGGCCTTAAATTAGATTAAAGCACGAAGAAATAAAACAGGACATGGAGGCAAAATGTAGGACCTCTCTTTAAGAATTCTGTAAATAGTAGGCTTTTATAGCCCGATTAAATTTTTTCAAGCAAGAATAAAAATGAATCTTAATGTCTAACGTGAAAAGAGTATATTAGCTATCATAGTGTAAATTAAAAGTATTTCTTGTTTTTACGGTCCTCAGAAAATTACTTTCACATTAGATGTTAATTCTAATATGTTTGGCTAATACCACAGTATTTTTAAGAATTAAAACTTCATTTTTCTAAGCACTGCTCTTTTAATGCAACCTTGAAAAGAAATAAATCCTACTTCTTATAATATTTTTTACTATATCTGCGAGGATAAAGACATTTTTTTGCTTTGCTAATGATATAAAAAATTTCATAAATAGATTATGAAGAAAGAATTCACTTAAATAGTATAATTTACTTCTCCTTTTTTGAGAGAGTTTGGCATATGTTTCATGAATAAAATTTTGAAACCTTCTTTGAGCTGGTACTCATAAGATAAAGACAATACTTCCCACTTTGTGGAACAATTTTCACTCTGACAATTTCACTACCTAAGTTATTACTTTCTGTCACATTCAAGCTTTCTATTTTGATATATGCTAATAAATTAATTTGAAAAATTAGCTTACCTTGAAAATATGGTAAAATTTTGCACATCAATTCACCAAATAAAAAATTTTTTAAAAGCGATCCAATCAATGTGAATGGCATACACAATACTCCTAAAAGCAGATCAGATATTGCTAGATTCAATAGAAATAAATTTGTCACATTTCGCATCCTTTTGTTTTTGGCAAGTGTTATGATAACAACAAGATTTCCGAAAACTGCTAGTAGAAATATAACTACATATAATGTTATCTGAACTACTTCTGTATATCCTTGTGCATTATTATTTAAAGGCGTAAATGTTTGATTTGACGCTAGCTCAGTTTTATTTGTTTGAACAGACTGCATTGTTGAGTTACAGCTGGACAGTTTTGATATCGGTATTTTTTACATTCCTGTAAATTACAAAAAGCAAAATTCTAATTTCATTAAGCTAACATTACTATAAAAAATTTAAGGCAAAAAATGACACTAAAATATATTAAAAAACATTGGATAAATTAAAAATATTGCAATTGGAATTTTTTGTACATATATTTTTTCTTTTGACTGTAGATTTTAAGATAAAAATTATTCGAAATATTTTTAAACAAAATTAAAAAATTGAGTATTTTTGTTATATTTAGGGTGTTAGCGATTTTTACCTTTCACTATGGAATGTAAAAGTTTTATGTAAAGGACCAAAATACAAGGACAAGATTTCAGCAGCAAGACATAATTTAGCCTTACAGTATGAATTACATATAGAACAAAGCTCCAAAGTTCAAAATTAGCCTTATAGTTTACACTTTACAATTCACTACATTTTATTGCTTATCCTAGTTATAGCCGCTCTATTTGAAGCTGTAAATACTTTTGTACTAAAATATTTTTATTTTAAATTAAAATTTTTCATAATTGCGACCATGATTCTAATAAGTTTTTCTAAATTATATTGAAAAACGCGTTTAGAATTATCTTGAATATAACTTGTCTTGAAGAATATAATTTGTAGGAAAAGCAACAAATTTTCTGAAAATGTACACATTTGAAAAATTATTTGATTCATTAAAATCTCATACTCACCCTACCTACATAGTTTTTCAAATTAAGTGGGATATCGTTTAGGTCGTTTGAATATAACCCTAGAGAATTAGGGTCAAAGATTTTCCGAAGTGCTTTAAGAATAGTATTGTTAAAATTGAATTATTTTTTCATTGAAAATTTTCTAACTACCAAAAAACTGATAGTAGAGGTTAAATCTAACTATTATATAGGATGATAAATAAGTTCCTACTTGATATTATATAGTTGAGCTACAGTCATTTAACATGTGCTTTTTAGTGTTATCGCGTATGTTATCGAATTTTAAAATTCGATTATAGTACACTTGCAATGGCTATAATATTATAATCAAAATATTAACTTTTACTCCAAACATAAAAAAAAGAGCTTTAGTTTTTGAAAGGTTTGTTGTTATGAGAAGCGTTGTTTAAGATATTAAATGTTAAATCCAATCTAATTTTACAGTAAATTACAATTAACCTAATTTCGAAAGAGAAAATTCAAAAAATTATTCAAAATTTCTTCTGCCATTAATTCTATAGCATTCTTTTTGAAGTAGTTAAGAAAAATACTAGGGCTTAGATTATAAGTAATTATAAATAACTATGAATGATTTTGAACAGTTGGAAGTAACTATGAAAAATTATAAGCAATTACTAACAAGCCTCAGCAATTATATTAATGAGAAACAAAAACAAAAGAAATTATCAATAAAATACAGAAATCAACACAAAAAATAATAGTAAACAATAATCGAAAACAATAATAAAAAAATACGTCCGGCAGCAGGTACCGCACAAGCAACTTCTCTTGAGGAAATTTTTTTTTTCAATGTTCCGATACCTCGAATATTAAACGAAATTGCAAAATTCATTTGAAATTTGGCATATTCCTGAATTTTTATTGAAACTTCCGCATTTCGCTACCAGAGGTCGGGATCATAAAACTCGTACTGGATAATTACGGTTAAATGTGTATCATGTGTACTATATGCATTCTGTGACTCATCTATTTCCTTTTCTGCAGTTGAACCGAAATTAGCACGCTCGAAAACCACCATCTACCAATTACAAAAAACTAACTATTTCGATTTTCGGACCAATTATCATAACTTTGAAACGAAGCTCAAAATTGAAAAAAAATAACAACAACTTTTCAACATTACACAATATTTCATAATTATCTAATTAAAACCCAGCTTAAAACTAAAATTCATCCAATTTGAAGAATTTTTACAAAACAAAAAAAATATTGGGTCCGCCATCTTGAATTTTAAAAAACTCATAAGAGATTCAAAATCAGCACCTTCGGAAACCCCCGTGTACCCCTCGATAGTTAGAATATGATGGTTGCATAAAAATTTTTGTTCCATGCTTGAGAACGTTAGTTTTTTATTCATAAATATATGGAAACACAAATTGAGAGAAGATATGTTGGATATTTTCTCTCTTAAGCGGGGTATTCACTATATTTCCGAATCAATGATTCGGCTCTCTCAGCCAATATAAAGTATATGGCTGAATTATTTGTGGGTAAAATATTCAACATGTTGGATATTTTCTCTCTTATTCCTGCTTTCCATATACTTTAAATGGGAACTAAGAGCCGAATCATTGATTCGGAAATATAGTGAATACCCCGCTTTATTCGTGCTTTCCATAAGTAGTATTTTAATTAGAGTGACTATAAAATAAAATTAAATAATAAATTGTTGGCTTTTAGTAATTATACTTCTGTTGTTTTACTTCAAACAAAAAGCTTAATTTTTGTATTTTTAAAAAGTTAGCGTCATACCAGCAAATAGGTTTTGACTAGGCTTTCAGAGTTTCCAATGTATAAAAAGTCCAGAAAATCAAAAAATTTTAAATATTAAATATTCCTGTAAATAAATTGTCAAAATAAAATATATACAACCATCGCAATATTTTTATAAAAACGATTTTTTAGATAAAATACATCAAAGAATGGTAACAGTTTTAAAAGAAGTAAAAATAGTGTACATAATTAAGAGCTCTTAGTCCATTAATAATAGAATAAGTCAGATTTCTATGATAACAACTTCTTGAATTATTTTTCCCTTCTTAGCAGAAAAAAATCGAAATAATACCATATTTAATCAAATAATATCTAGTAATACAGTCGAAAAAAGAAAATCAGGAAAAAAGTGAATAAGGATATCTACAAAACTTAAAGATACATCCTTATCTGAGCTCAGAAAAATATTTATAAGATTTATAAGAAATTTGAAATTGGAATTTTCAATACGTTATGTCAAAGGCAGACTGACTCTCAAAATAAATATCAAAAAGGCTTGATGAATATCCTATTTCATACTTTATATTATTACGTAAATCTTGTTATTAAAGTTGTCAATCTTTCATAAGTAAATAATATCTGCTCTTTAAGATATAATTTGTTTTTCGATATCCTGTTATTTGTGTCATACTTTGAAATGGCCTACTTGTACTTGTAATCAAATGTACTTGTACATTTGATTAGGATTAGCCTAATTATGATAGATTTATTCACTATAAATTGTGATCATAAAATATACATAATCTTTGAAACTTAAGAAAAAAATAAAACACTAATGCAATTGTATTGAAACAAATAAAAAAATAAAAAATAAAAATATTAATCATATTAATCAGGCTCCAAGGCTGACACAAAAACTTTTGTCAAATTTTTAACAAAATTCAACCTATTTATTTTCCTAACCCTTAATAAGGCAGTCTTTTGGTTGAGCAACACTTTTTTCTTACAAAGGGTAATTTTTGGCGATTTTTTCCTTTAATTAATCCAACATAATAGTTTCCTTTCTTAATGTAGTCCGTTAACAGAATACTATAAGTATTGTAAAATACAGATGTCATAGCCTTGCCGATTAATTGAAGCCTTTATGGTCGCTTCGGATGACTTTTATTACTCTCTACTCAGCTCATGCTTATTTGATTCCGAGTTATAGTGGTGGGTCCATGTTTTATTCATTTTCATATACCGATTGATAAAGCCTTTTTTATTACTTCAAGAAACTCTAAACACTACTCGGAATCATTGACGTATTTTAGGTCAACTGCAAGCAAATATGGCTTCCATTTTAACAAAACTTTTTTATTGACAAATCTCATAATTATGAACACAATGTCCTTTTGTTATCCTAACAAGATTTGTTATATCTTGCAAAATCACTTTACGATCAAAATAATAGTAATGTTGTCTTCTTTGGTTTATTGTACAACGAAATCACTTCATTTACGTGGTCAAAGAATTCCGCATGACTTATATTTATACTTTTGTACATTTTTTATATTTATACATTTTTTATAGAAATTGAATTTTATGCTTTATTATTTCAATAAATTATTATTCAAAATTTTCAGGAATTTGAGCCATTTCATTTTAAGATATCAAAGAATACTTAGCAGTTATTAAAGTATCTACTGCTGCAAAAAAAATCTGTGGCACTATTTCCGAATGAGTAGAAGAAATTTAACTAAAAATATATTCAAAGAAATCAAGTTATTATTCTATCATATTAACAATTTTCCAAATAAAATTCTAACTTTTGATTTATAGCGTGTATCCAAAATTCATTAATTAAATAGTTAGTTATAAATTTTAAAAGTAAAATATATAAAACCAATCAATTAAATTTCACACCAATTTAACAATAACTTTATTATTTAATCGTACAGAAATATTTCTACTATTTCTCTATATTTTTCTACATTGATAGAGTATTAACTAATATCCTTTTTTATCAATGTACTTTAAACACATGTTTTTAATTATCTCTTTGAAAAAATGATAACTGATTGTAAGAAATTTATTGCATGAAATAAATCTAAGTATGAAGAATGAAAACTTCTAGTCACGTAATTAAAAATTTTTTCTTTGTACGTAAAAATTCTTTTCAGATTTTGTTTTAGTAATCTGTTTTCAAGAAATAATGTTCTCTGGGCTTACTTACTGGAATTTTATATTATTTGAAAGTAAAAAGAAATAAAACAGAAACATAACTAAATACATTAATATGAAGCTAGAAAAACTTATTCATTGCTTTCCGACTTTATTGTAAAGTTCTTAAATTAAACTAATTAAAAGTAAAGTACATAAAGAGTCTTTTGTACAATTTCATTAAAAGTAAACAAAGAAGTTAACTTATTTGAAATTTTGCTTTAATAAATGGTTGTTAACTTTCTTTTGGCACTGTATTTTGTTAAAGATGCGTGTTGAATGGTCAGATTAAACAGCTACATATTCATTGTTTTGTAGTTTCTGTCTAAAAAAAAAACCCACTGTTGCTTTACTTAAATTTCTATATTAATTTTTATGTACTTACATATTAATCTTTTTCCGTAATGAGAAGAATAAAGCTAATTTTCGTAAATTTTCTTCTTATAAATTTAAACTTTTTCTCAATTTAAAAATAAATGCTTATATTTATATTTTACAGTTACATAGATCTGAAAAAATTGACCGCATAAGCTCTTTACCAGTAAGAAAATATTTTACAAACTACTTAAATTTTTAAGCCTTGAGAATCTACATGTGTTTTGGGTATGATGCCTAAAATCAGTCACAAGTAAGCTCACAGTTTTCAGATTAAATAAAAACCTATATGTATATGTATTTATAAAATGCTCAAACTGCTTGAATAATGAGGAGTCTGAAAAAAATTACTTTATTAAATCCTACAAACAATAAAAAACTTATTTAATAGGCTTGTAGTACACTCAGTTTTTACGCTAAAGCTTGATCTAGGACTTGATTTAAATTAAATGCATAAATGCATAATAAATTTACCTAATTATATTTTTGTACGATAGATACGTTTTAGAAATATTCGTGTATAAATAGATATTGTTTTCCTAAAGCCAAACAATGATTATGCCTAATCTTATTCACTTTAAATTGAAACTTTAAATTAAATTCCACATGTCTCAAGTAAAAGAAACACTAATCCAACAATTTCAAAGAGTAAAGAATTGCCAATTTAATTTGGTGTCGGTATAAAAATTCTAAAGTTCTTTTTGTAGGATTATTGGATAATACTACCCTTTTTCAAAGATTTTTTCTTTTACTACCTTTCTTCTATAAATCTAAAAAGTTGTACATGTAATAAATACCCATGTGTTTTTTTGAGTTTAAAATATTTCAAGAAAAAATTGTCTCATTCTTTCAATATATTCCAACTTCCAGTCTTAGGTAATATGTCCTTTTAATGAATTTCTCTTTTTAAGTAAAAAAATCATAAGTATCTTTTAAAAGAGTTTTACATTCTGTGGCTTTAAAGACAATTTAGGTCAATAAATCTTATAGATATAAAGATTAATTTGACACACAAAGTCATTAATAATGTATGTTGGGCATGGGTCAGAATTAATTTTTAAAAAAAAATCTACATGATTAATGTAATAACAATTTTCTGCCATAAAAAAATTCATTTTTAAATGATAAGTACATAATCTACTTTGTTTTTAAATTGATACTCATTATAAAGCACATTAGATAATTTTCGATTAAGATAAATATTATCTAGTAATGAATTATTAATAAGATAAATTTTGTGGAAAAGAATATTATAAACCAAAGATAGACAAGAATTTTTAAAATACATATTCATGTTCTAGTGAACTCTTAGGTCTTATTCACATTTGAAATTAGAGAAAGTAATTTAGTTGTGCATATTTCAGATTTATTGATTAGATTTTAAGGTTGAGTTTCATTGCTTAGCAGCAATAAGTAATTTTCTGTAACTATGTGATGTATATATGAATGAGTTTAAAATATTTGGTGAAAGTATGCTAGAATATATAGTTATCTTAGGGGTAAAGTTTATTTACATTGATAGATTTTATGATAAAAAGAGCTTAAATATCGTAAATAATGGATGACATTTTATTGATTATAGATAAATTGTTTAAGCAAAACATGATTAATAAACTTAAAATATTTTGCAAAATTATGTATTGCATTGATTCAAATATAATTTAATATTTATAATCAACAAGAAAATTTCGTTATCTTCATCTATTTCATATTTGCTGTCGCTTTCAACACGTATTATGTTACTTCCTTTTACATCAAATAAACAAAATTTGAAAATTATTTATGTCACTTTCGTGATGTAATTTTTTGAAATATTTGTTTTTGCTGTAATATATCCATACATCAATTTCGAATACATTTGAATAATGTTTGCAAAAATTGTAAAAGAATAATGATTATAAACTAATAGCATAGTTTGTTCATTATCAAAGGATACCTAATATTTAGCATTCAAAGTAAATGAGTTAATTACTTTACTGTGTATAAACTATTTCTGCATTAAAATTTGAAAATATGACATTTCTATTATTATACCCGGATTTTGAAATTTATTATTGTTGATTTTCCTCTCCTAAGATTATTGGAAAAGTTAGTCTACTCAAAAAACTGCTACTGTGTAAATAAAGAAAAGTATTAGAAAAGCTTGACTCAGATTGGATTGACTCAGAAGTTCTCTTTTCTTTAATAATACCTGAATGATGTTAGTATACATTTATGGAAAAGAAGTTTCTTTATAGCATGTTTTTGAATATTTTTCAATATAAATATTACAAACTGTTCTATAATATGAAAATATAGTTTATTTATAAACAATAGCAATACTAAAAATGCATTTGAAGTTGGAAAAGTTTTAGGCTAACCCACAAATATAGGAACCATTAGAAAGTTTTTAATCATTCGACTTTAACTATATATGTTTCTATATATTCTATGATCTAAAAAGTTGAAATTGAAAAAAATAATTATATCCTGTTAAATTAACTACATTTCAAAAATTTCAATAGCTCATCGCAAAATGATTCGGAATTCACTGCTGAAAGTCTATCATGAGTCGCTCAGAAGCCAATGTGGATAAGTCCATTTTTTCATATTTTCTGATTTTTGCGAATTTTAATAGAATAAATAATATATTTCTTGGTCCTAAAAGGATTTACTCATACTTTCATTTTTTGTAGGTCAAAAAACCCTTTTTTTAATAGCCTCCGTATGTGTTATGTATTATGAATGCATTAAGAAACATTAAATGTCTCAGTTTGGATTTTTTGGACTTATCCACATTGGCTTCTGAACGACTCATATATGCATATGAACTCTAAGTTAAGTTTTCTGAAAAAATTTTTGATGCGGGCATCATCATTCAAGCATCTTACGTTTTAAAAATTAAAAATAAATAAAAATAATCTTATTATAATATAATATTTTGCCTTAAACATGATTGCCAATCATGTTAGTAAAACTTAAGTATAATAGTTCATTGAAAAGTACTTCAAAAATCGATAACAAATCAATACAGCTCAGAAAATAAAGCAAATAAAAGCCTTTAATAAGCAAACAACAATTTTTGACAATATTTTGAATAATTTATATTTTATTCCAAATATTTGTTTATTATTTAATTTTCATTGATTTCATTCAGGCAGAAACTCTAAATTGGTTTTGATAATTTTATTTAGCGGCTCATTTTGATGGACATTTATATTTTATTATAGTGAAGAAAAAAGGTATAATTAAAAAACTTTGAACTGTATCACATTTCATTTTTGTGAGCTACTATACTTTAATTAAGAAGAAAAAGATATTTATACAGTTCCCTGTATTCCTTCTATATCTATATAATATTTTCTAATTAAGCTAAAGTCAATACTTAAAAATAAGTAATTTTCATGTGATGAAAATTATTTTCTAATACTTCAGTTCACTCAACTATAGAACTATATTTCAAAGGATTAACTAAAGTTTCCTGTTGAAAAATAATAAAAATAGCTACTCTTAAGCTTTAATAAGACAAAAATTTTCAGTTCTTTTAAATAATTATACCTTATTTATAATCCTTTATTGCTTTATTGCAGTAATGAGTAAAATATTCCACAGTTGAAGGAAGTTATATAAATATTTTTAATTTAACTATGTTTGACTTTAAATAAAATCACATGTAAAAGAAATTTTTCATAAAAAATATCATGATTTAGTTTATTAACCTTTAAAATACTTTTCACAATGAATTAAATTATATTATCACAAAAATAGTATAAATTTTTAACACCATAATAATTATTCAATATCTCATAAATTGTCGAGTCACAAAAAAGTCAATCAACAGTTTAGTTTGGTTTAAATTTTTCATTTATCAAAACATATATTCTCACATGTTGCACTAATTGAAACGAATTTATCTAAGCCCAAAATCAAATTTATACAAAGGACTAAAAATATCAAGTGAATTTGAAGAACTGACTGAAAAATCACATTTTCAGTTATAAATGCTGAATTAAATTTATACTGCGTCGGCGTAAGTCCCCTCTCTCATTATAACAAGTAAAATTTTTTCCTAAAACCTCATTAGAAATTCTGAATTGGAATAGTTAAATATTGAGTAAATATATTTCCATTAAGTTTCAATTGAATATAATAGAATAGGTTTCTGTAGACAGGAAATGTGTGAAACTTAAATTGAGCAAGAATATATTCTTTGTCTAAAAAACCATTTATGACTTCACTGAAGCTATAAATTTACATATACATAGTATTTTTTTTTTCAATTATATGCTAAGCACAGACATGTTGTAACCTTCGAGTAATTTTTTTGATAGTAAATTAAATTTTTTGTTCAAAGGAAATTGTTACTTTCATTTATTCTTTTCTATTATAAAAAGAAACATGAATATTATTTACAATAATTAATTATATTGAGAATCATTTTTTTTAATAATAATAATAATCTATATATATATAAAATTGAATGTGTGTCTGTCTGTCTGTACTCGATGGAATCAAAAACCATATATCCAATCGCCGTGAAAATTTGGGAAATTATTAGGTAAGGTTTTTGTCTATTTTTACACCCCCACCTTTTTATATGATGTGGCATTAAAAAATACATACAACCCTAAATTTTCACCCCTCTACCGTCAACCCCTATTTTTTCATAGCTACTACATATATAAAAATTTCGTGTCACAATTTTAGTTATCATACTCCTCTGAAACGGCTTAACCGATTTTGATGAAATTTTATATGTATATTCAGTAGGTCTGAGAATAGGTTGTTATCTATTTTTTATACCCCTGAATGATAAGGGTGATCCACCCCAAATTTTTTTTTTATTCTTTGAACAAAATTTTTAATTTTTATTTTTATATGATGTGCCATTCAAAATACATACAACCCTAAATTTTCACCCTTCTACCATCCACCCCTATTTTTTAATAGCGATATTAGTAATTCAATAATGTTCAACCCCTGTCGATAACTGATGTCACCGGTGTCACTACTGACCCATTAAACACCACGGAGTAGGGATGAGATCTCTCTCACACAATCAGACGTTTCTCAATCCCTACAGTTTTCTGCCATTACATATTATTATTGTTTGTGCATCAATCGTAATAGTGACGTTTACAATTATCATTTAACACTGAGTTATTTTGAAATAAATTTATCATTAATTTGCAGGGCTATAATTATTTTTTCCTATAGTCTTCAATTTTGAGTGCAGTTCTCACGTTCAGTTATGGTAATTCTGTGTTTTCATACAACATCAAAAGTACTCGACATGTGACACGAACTCAAACCAATTATTTTTATTTTTGTTACACACATCAATTATTCTGATTGTTAGTGTGTGTAAAATTTTGTGAGATATTGTGAAAGGTAGGTGAAATAATAAAAAAAATATACACGATATACACGATATATAGATGGTAGAAGTGAAACTTCTTTATGAAAATTTAATTAGAATAAGTCTTTTTACTCAGTCGCTTTATTAACAAAATATTATTTTTGACGTCACTACTGAATTTTGGTAAAGAAAATGGCGCGTAACTGAAAAAAGTGACAGTTAGTGATATATATAATTTTAAAAAATTGAATTAAAAATATAAATGTTTGGTATTGTGCTATTTTTTTATATTCCATCATCGTTCCCAGCGCTCCATGCCTCTTTCACTCATATATACCACATCCTCACACACTGACCATAATATGGTGTTTACACCGACCCAAGACCGTAGTATAAACTTGGTAGTATCAAATGAGTGTTTACAACAAAAGTAGTATCAGCTATACTAATCAGAGGAACAAAGTGAAGTGAAATATTGAACACTGTGAAATATCAAACTTGCTAAAGAGGTTAAACCAACCCTAATAAATTTTCTAATAATTAGTGTAATAATTACAGTAATAATTACCTGTGTTAAAATATATAAAATAAATAAATACGATTTGGATATCTGATTTGGATCTGTCAACAATTTCAAAATGGCTTAATCTATCACTTCAAAAGCTGATTTCGAAAAGACTTTGGGCTATGTTTATAAAATAAATGTACTGAAATTGAAACAAATATGGTATGTACCACCTCCGCTAGATAGTATGAGGACCATATTGTGAAAGTAGTATCGTCTGAAATTCCCATACAAAACATGCAATGGTAGTAATGAGACCATGTTCGGAGTGCCGGTGTAAACACCCTATAGGTTAGTCATTTTTTTGTACTAAAATAATCCTAGGAAACAACGCAACGTTGGCAAAACAACGTTTGCTGGGTCAGTTGCTAGTATAAAATAAAGTTAAACCTATCAAAAATCTGCATTTTCCCAGTAGAGGGATTAGCATTAAAAAAGCCATATAATTAGTCATTTTCTACTTCGATCAATCCTAAAATTTTTAAAAAAATCGGAATTAATGCTAAAAAATAAAATTATCCTTTTTCGTTTTAGAAAAGCTCTTTAAATTTTGGTGTTTGATTAATTTTTTCTTCTAAGCCGCTAGATTTTATTCTTAAGAGGTTTTATATGCTCCTTGAATGCAACCGAATAGCTTTAAAAAAAGCAAAAAATTTAAGTTTAATTTCAAATAAAAATTTAATTTAATTTCGTTACAAAAGCCATACAATTTTTACATATACTGTAAAAAATTTCAAATCTAGAAGCCCGTGAATAAAGTCAAGTAGAGTAAACTGTCAGAAAAAAAGGCTTAAGTAGACGATATAGGTATTAAGAATTCAAGCCTATAAATTTTTATTTTGATTGTCGCTCTAGGAACTCTATTCAACCTCATTCTCTACACATTCCAAACTAAAAACCAATACAATATCTATGTTATCTAATAAAAATTAGAATAGATGCCGCAACTTACTCAATTAAGTAAGTTTAATAATAAAATATTATTAATCTTTTGTTACTTAGGTTCAGTTGCGATTTGTATCCAATTAACCAGTAGTACTTCCTTATTATTTCTTTGATTTGTTTGGCTTTCTGTCACACATGAAATTTCCAGTTTAATTTGGAATCTAGATGTAGACCTAGGTATTTCGCTGATTGTTCCTGCGGAATTCGTTCTCCATTGATATATATATGTAAGTTGTCAACTTTTTTCCTCAGAGTGTATGTTACGTGAGTTGATTTTGTTCTATTGAGTTTGATCTTCCAATCTGTGGTCCATTTGCTGACTTCATTTAGTGTATTTTGTATTTTTTCTACAGCTTTTTTTTGCGTTTTATCACTTGATATTATCACTGTGTCATCTGCGAATGTACCAATGAAAGTATCTTCTGTAGTAGGGATATCTGCTGTGTAAAGGAGGTACAATAGTGGTCCTAGTACACTACCCTGAGGAATTCCTGCTTTCATAGTATAGGTGCTTGACATAGCCTCTTTGTTTATTACCCTATATTTGCGGTTTGTGATGTAGGATTCAAGTAGTTTGCACAGACTCCCTGGCAACTGCATGCTCATCAGACCTTTATGCCACACTCGATCAAATGCTTGAGATATGTCTAGGAATACTGCAGTGCAGTATTTTTTTTCCTCAAATGCTTATTCGATTATGCTTGTGACTCTATGAACTTGATCAATGGTTGAGTGGTTACTTCTAAATCCGAATTGGAATTGAGGAATGCTTATGTACGGCTTGAGTCGTTTTATTAGCAGTTTTTCGAACAGTTTTGCGATTTTTGGTAGAGGAGAGATTGGTCTATATGAGCAGGTGTCCTCAGCTGACTTAACAGGTTTTTGTATCATAATTATCTTGGCTTTTTTGAAGCTGTCCGGCACGTATCGCAGTCTTATGCATGCGTTGTAGATGAATGTGAGCAGGGTAATTGCTTTTGCAGGTAATTCTTTCAGTAGCCTGGGAGATATATCGTCCACTCCAGGTGCTTTTTTATATTGAGATTGTTATCTATCTCAAGAACTATTTCTGTTGCTGATATTTTTTTAATTGTTTTTGACGGTTGGTATATTGGAGTTGTGTTTATATTGGAGTGTATGTCATGTGGAGTAAATACTGTTGTTAGATATTGTGCAAATAGCTCTGCCTTTTCGTTGTCATTGCAGACCCATTTTCCTTGCTGATTCCTCAATGGAGGTATTCTACGTAGTGGGCGTTTGAGTTTCCGCGTAGCTTTCCATAAGGTGTATTCCTTGTCTTTGTTTGGACCTATGTTTTTAAGGTAGTTGTCGAAGCATTCCATTTTATGCTTTTTTAAGAGCAAGTTCACCTTATTGCTCTCGCGCTACTCTCGCATATCCGGTGGATACTTAATGTTTAAGTAGGTTGATTTTTCTTTTGGTTCTTTGGTAGCTGAGATTGCTGCCTCCCTAATGTTTTTGATGAGAGTTTTTGTTTGATTTTCTATATCGTTCTTAGTTTTCAGCTTGACTTTTGTGTCTATTAGTTCCTCTAATTGATTTCTATATATGTCCCAGTCTGTATATCTGTTTGATAAGTTTCTTTTATTTTCTTTACTCTCTATGTTAAGTCCAATGGTTAGTAATACGGGGGTGTGATCCGAAGATAGGTCGTATGTTCCTTGGATTGGATCCTTGGAGTGGGCCAGTATGTTGGTCTGTGTGACGAGTGATATTCACATTTACTATTTAGAATGGCTCTTAGGAGTTCATTGCCCTTGCCTGGCGTTATTAATCTTGATCCCCAAGCTGTATGTTTGATATTGTAATCACCTCCCATGATGAATCTTGGTCCTAACTGATTGAATATTTCTTGGAATTGTTGCATAGTTGGCTTATATTTAGGCGGGCAGTAGGCAAACGCTATTTTTAACTCAGCATTATTCCATTGGATAGCTATTATGGTAGCTTGCATGTAATTTTCTCTTATGACTGGTAGTTGATGGTGTTTTATATTATTTCTGATAATCACCGCTGTACCACCTCTAGCTTTTTCGCTAGGATGGGTTGTCCAGTAGGCTTGATAACCTAAGATTTTGATATAGTTTTTTTCGGTGAAGTGTGTTTCTGAAATAAGTGCGATATCTATATTGTTTGAGTGGAGGAAGTGTTCCAGTTCTGGGGCTCTTGCATTTAGCCCGTTTGCATTCTAGGTCATTATTTTGAGTAATGATTTCATTTTTGTTTATTCTTGCTTCTCGAGGTTTTCTTGCTTTCTTTTGAATCTTTCTGTGATATGGTATGTTTTTCTAAGATATTCACTCTTTGATTTAGTTGTATGAGAGCGCTCTGGATTTGTTGGAGCAACGTTATGATTTCTTTATTATTTGCACTGGACGAGTTGTCATTATTTTTTACATCAGAGGTTTCATGATTTCCCTCTGCGTTGGTTTTAGCCACTTGTGCATAGGACATAGCTGGTGTTATAGGATTGACTGTGGGAGTTTTCTATGCTTGTATTCGTTGCATCACAGTTGTTTTAATTGTTTTATTATTTCTGACCTTAGCTTGGTATACAGAACAACCTTTATAATTTGCGGTGCGCCCTGTTTCTTTACATAGTACGCATGTTGGCGTAGTGTTTGGTTTTTTCTTACAATCTTTGTAGTGGTGATTTTCAGCGCATTTAACACATCTGGGTGCCCTTTTGCAGAAGCTTTTAGTGTGACCTAGCAAGCATTTATTCTTATAAGCAAAATTCAAGTGTATTCGGAGCTTACTTACACTTTTTTGCTGAGAAAAGTTGAAACGTACACAAACTTGTATCATTTATATTTGGCCGGCTTCTCTTTTTTCAGTTAAAATGAAGTTTAGTTAATCATTAATTATTTCTAAAGATGAATATACATATGTATTAAAAGGTGAATCTCATAAAAGACATAAAGTGTTTATTGTATCTTTTATAATTTTTGAATATTTTATACCTTATGACTCAGTTCTACCTCTAATATCCATTTTTTCGTAAGCTTGACGCAGCATAATCATTAACTTTTTTCCTTAAATAGCCATTATATATAAGGACCTAAACCAAATCATCTATTAAGCAGTGGCAGTAACGTTGCACAATTTTGTAATATAGACAATTTTTTTATAACCACTTGGTGCAAGTTTGCAAATCTGCTGCTCAGCAGGCACCTAATACCCTAATTCCTAATGAGTTTATTGGCTGTGGCCTATATGCGAAAAGATTTAAAACTGATATTTTCTTGTTTTCTACTTCCTTTTTCTTTTTTTTAAGTATCTAATATTTTACACCTAAAGATCAAAAACAGTTAATTAACATATATAATAATTCTTATCTTACTAATTTTGCATAAGCCACTCAGAAGTTTTGAATTTCACCGAAAAGAAGATATTCGGCTTTTTAAATCCTTTCGCTAACTAACTTAAAATTGGATATTTAACATTTTCTTTAAAAATATTTTAAGGACCGGGCCCTAATATTTGGTTGTAAATCAAGCTTCCTGCATTATAAGTTTACTTCGAAATTGAAACACTAATGAAAGCATTTAAATACTTGGGAATCTCTTACTAAATGAGAAAAATTTCAAAAGTAATGCAAAGATACATAATATCTTTTATCATGACACATTTCATGTTATAAATCAATTTTAATAATCGCAGTCTATCATGTATTTAATGGAAGGAATAAAACTTTCACCCTTTATTTAGATTTTAGATATTTAATTTCAGAATATTTAAATGAAATTTTTATCTAAGCTTTACTGAAAAATAGAATTGTAATTTTCTTTTCAACAGCTTAAAATGTCAAAATGTTACTATATCAACTGCTGTTTTTATTTTCAAAGAAAAATTAAATCTTGGCGTCAATTTTCCCACTAACAAAGTGAATATAATAATAAATATTAATGTCAAATTTTGTTAAGAGTAATGTCAATTAAGATTAAAACATAAGAAGTATTTATGTATATGCAAATAGGCACCAACTTTAGTAAAATGTTTGAAAATGCCTCTGTTCTGACTTTAGAATAATTTTACTTAAACCCATTCTTAACTGTTAATTCATAAGAACACATATAATTTTACCTCGACATTTTTTGTCATATTAAACTTAATTTTATTTCAACCAAATATTAGCTAGTTAAATATTTCCCACTTTGCAAAAATAAACATCAAAAACTTTCTACAAAACAAGGAAATTTCGTAAAATTTCATATTAAAATATCAAAGAAAACTAGTAATGAAGACTAAACCGCTGAATAAGTGCTTATTTGTGATCGATCTTACAATTTGAATTAATTTGCTTGAAATAATTAATTATTAGTTAATTTTGAAATGACATTTTCAAAAAAAAAAAAATAAAATAAATATTTGATTTTTACTCAACACGAAAAATTTCAATTTAGTGTCCCAAAATTTTCCTTACTACTTTTTCCTGCTTTAAATTATAGCTACCCGAGTCGAAATATTTGATACTGAATTGATAATGAACATCCTACCACTTTACCAGTACCACCAGTATCAATTCAGTACCTTTCTTACATTTACTCTTATGTTAAAATTTGATGTTGAATTGATACCGGAAAGTATTCAAAATAAGCGATCCTACACTATCAGTATCAATTCAGTATGAAAAGATACAAACTTTTCAACATCATCGGTATCAATTCAGTATATTGTGAGAGCGCTCTCTCAGTGCATTTATATACTCTCTTTCAGTTTGTAATTCAACATAAGAGTAAATAAAAGATGATACTGAATTGATACTGATAGTGTAGGATCGCTTATTTTGAAGACCTTTCAGTATTAATTCAGTATCAAATTTTAACATAAGAGTAAATGTAAAAGATGATGATGAATTGATACTGGTTGTACTGGTAAAGTGTTAGGATGTATGATTATACTTTTTTTAATTTAATATCAACCTGAAAATAAATACTTTTAAAAGGGAAAAAATTAAACACAATTTCAAAAGCGAAGCATTTATATAAATATGGGTAAATTGATAATTCCATTGATGAATTAATAACACAATAACGAAAAACAATAAATTATTAAACCTGTCAACACAAAAGAATTACAATAAGATATGTTAAATTTATTTTGTAATTGATTTTTACAAAAGCAAAGAATATTCTTTTATTAAATAAAAATTTAAAGTTATTTTAATACTTACCATTCAATATTCCAATTCGGAAACTTTATTATTAGTTTTAAAAGAACACTACTTTTATAGCACTGTATAATATATTAACAAAAAAACTGTTACTTAAATCACTTAGAGTCACTTAAAAAATTAAAATTAAAAATTTCTGTTTTATTTATTTATTAATTAAAACTATATCACTAATTAAAACAATAATCACTTAAATTAATTTAAAAAAGTATCACATTATCACGGATACGCCGACTCTAAAATAAAATGGATGCGGAACTGTCACTTTTGCATTGAAAAATAATATTTCATACAGCGAGAGAGACATACATATATATTTTACTTTGTCATGTAAATAAAATAGAAAATTAAGTTGATGCTGATTTGATACTGATCATTCTGAAATGCAAAAGTTCACAACTTTCAACACGTTCAGTATCAAATCAACATCCACTTAATTCTAAAATGCTGATGTTGATTTCATACTGATCATCCTGAAACACAAAAGTTCACATCTTTCAACACTTTCAGTATCAAGTCAGTTTCAACTCAACACTATCAGTATCAAATCAACATCAACTTTAATTCAAAATGCTGATGTTGATTTGATACTGAACATACTGACACGCAAAAAGTTCACAACTTTGAGTATATTCAGTATCAAATCAGGTTCAATTCAACACTATCGGTATCAAATAAGGGTCTACTCAGGATGATCAGTATTAATTCAGTATCAAATATTTCGACTCGGGTAGTGATTGTGCTTGTCCTTGAATTTTAAGCATAGCTACTACATATCAACATATGCTCTTATTTAAATTACATCAAAGATTATTTCTTAGCATAGTTATATGCTGTGATTTGATTTGGTTTTAAGTAAAAATATTACAAAATTAGTAACATATAAAAAGCTTATTACTTTTTGAATATTAGCATTTTAATTATTTTTAATAAATAGACTTAAAAGATCTATAGGTAATGGAAGAATTACCGTTGGATTTGTTTCTGCAGCAATGGCTGTAAGATTTTGTAAATAGCTAAACTGAAATAAAATATTTGTATTTTACTTCTTATTTTATTAATTTAAATAATAAATAATTCACATAAAGTGCATATTTGCATGCTCCTATAAAATCTGATGACTGATGCCTCTTTGTTAATATTTCCTGAGGTTCAACAACAAAAGCCACGGTGGGAAGATCAATTAAATAAAATTTATCAACATGGGGTAGTAAAAATAATAATCCAGGCCTTCTTGGGTCTCTATTTCTTAAGCTAATTGAATTTTAATTTCTTATTTGAGTCTTCTGGGTCAAAACACAAATTTCACCCTTTCAAATTCTCTTACAACACGAAAACAAATGAATAAAAAATCAACAAAATGTAGGAAGGATTATTAAAGCTTTTTCAAAATTTTCGACCATATGTTTTTAGCTTATTCATAAAAATTCATGATTCAAGCATGACAGATGTCGGACTTGTATTAAAATAAAAAAACCTTCACTTTTTAAAAATCTCTTAACTTTTGCCATGAATAATAACACTTCAAACTCTCTTTGTAATAATGGACTTAGATCGTTAAGCCACAGTCACAAGTCCAGAAAAACTTTTATTTAAAAATTCAAATATATTAAATTCCATAGCCTACAAAAACAAAATGATTGAAGAGAGAGAGAGATAAAAGATTAAAAAAAGTCATTTTTTATTATCAACAAAGCAAAAATTTTATTTTAATAATAAAACATTGGGGAGACCTTTTAATTTGTAGTATAATTATGTTTAGTTTCTAATGTGGAATATATAATCATTACCAGAAATGGTGGATGAGGATAAATTTAAGTTGAAAGCACCAAGGCTGATAAAACTCATTGTTTTTCTAAATATTCTAATATTTTACAGCTTTTACTTTGGAGTACTATTAATATTTCTCAATAACGGTCTTTCAATAAAGTGTGTTCTTGTTTTGATATATCAAAATTGTATCCATTTTTTTAGATAACACTTTAATAGAGTCAAAACTATACAGACTTTTATGCCTTGATTTTTTTAGTAATGATTCTTGTATTTAATCAAACAATTATAAAACTCAAGGTCTCCTTTAGAGACCTAAAGGTGTCAGGAAGGTAACAGGCAAGACGGAGTTTTGAAATTTTCGAAACTTTTCAAATCACTGCAATATCGTTAACTCTCAATTTTAGAGCACACCCGAGGCCAGTTCCTGTTTCGAAATTAGCAAGTTTGGAGCAATAAAATTACACAATAAATTACACTACATTTGAGATTAACAATAATGATCTAATTATAAAATTTGCATAACCATCAGCTTTGTGCACTAGCAAAATCTAGCATGCTTTCAACTGACACTATAATCCTCTAACATTTATTTAAAAATTAAAATCCAGACTTAATTGTATGTAAGATATAGAAATAAGAATAAACACTTACAATTAGTAACTACCTTTTAAACACAAAGGCAACTTATTGAAAACTAATAATCTAGACTCATGAGACTATTTTTACAACAAAATTCGAAATCACATTTTCAATTTTTAAAAACCAATCATACTTGTATTCAAAATTACCCCAATATAACTTGAATAATAAATTATTGGTGTCATCAAAGTTAAAACATCCTTTATATCAATTTTTTCAAATAGAAAATTTAAAAATTTCATTTAAAATTTCATAAATGTTGTCGTTTGGATGCTTTAAAAATATTTTTCCTCTGGTGTAACTTAATTCACTTTTACTTGATATCTAAACTCACTTGAAATTTTTATTCTTTGAAATTAATTTTACAAGTGGCATCTAGCAATTTATTATGTACTTTTCAGATTTTTCTTTAAATTAAATACTCAGATAGACTTCTCAACTTTTCTTGGATTACATCAATAGGACCTTTTTTAAGAAATCTACCCAAGTTATTATGTTATTTAGATACTGAATAAGTAAAAATTGTGTTTAAATGCTGTGACAAAATTTCAGAAAAGAGTGAGTTACACATAACATAAGCTAGCAAACTGAGTATGTTAAGAGTTTAGATAAACTAGAGCATATATACATATATACACATATGAGTATTTAATTTTTTACTAAATAGAAATTCATTTTTCTAACTTTTAGGAGCTAAACAAATTAAAGTGGCTGTCAATAAAGCAAATACGCTAAAGCAACATTTGACATGACTTGATACGAAATTTATCCTGGAATTTATTTTTAACTATGCATGATAGTTTTTATGATTTAATTATGAGTACTCCGTAATGATTTAAGATATTTTTTTGTCAGAAAGATCATTTTCAACTCTGAAATGTACTTCCTTTCCGTTCATGACTTTGATAAAGCTTGTTTGAGTACAAAATGATCATACTGTTATACAAGTCAAACAGATAACAGCACTCATAACCAGATCTATGTGTTAATTCTAGTCTTTAAGTTATGAATGTTCTGAAATTAACTGGATAATATGGGATATTTGATATTAACCGTCAAAAATAAGGATATTAAAATATGATATGTAATTTTGAACTTTTATTGGCCGTGGCGACTGCTTACTGCCTTATTAATGGTCAAATTGTGCTTCACTAAAGAAGATTCAATAGTGGGGCTTATCGAATGAATAAATATATTAAATACTCGTAATTGAATTTCACGAGCGCCTCACATTCCCATAAAATATAGTTAAAATGCTGTTTAATTCTAAAAATTGTCATTTTTCCAAGTAAAAATTATTTAAGTATAAGATAAAAGCCCTAGAAAAAATAAGAAACTGGAATAATAAGTATCTTAATATTCTCTGTGTATCACCAAGATAACTATCTGTAAAAGACAGGAGAGATAACATTGCACCATAAATATATTGTCGGAAAAATTAAAACACCCTCTCTTCTATTCTATCAAAAACGAGAAAAATGTTAGCCACAGGATATTTTTGAAATATGTCATGTTCTTAGAAATAACGCTATATTCTCAATATTTCATTAGATTCATAGCTGAGGCTATGATACCATTTTTTCTAAAGTATTCGTGATGGAATTTGTACATTTATTATATTTTATAGTTCTTTGGTTTACTTGATTCCAGCTTCTGTCTACATTTCAGTACAAAGATATTCATATCTGAGTGTGTAGCTGTGATCACTGATCAAACTTTCTCCTAAACCAGGACCGTAAAATTTTTGCGTGGTTTTACTTTGATTCCAATGGTTTTACCTATATATGTACGTTCTAGATAAGATTTTCCAACTTTTCCTATAGTCATCTGTCCTGTTTTGTCTGCACAGAAAAATGCTTTCTGAGTTATATGTTGGTCTATTTTAATCATTTTTATATGTTATCTCTCAGTTTGAATCTGAGTTTTTTGACTTTTTCGTACCTTTGTAGAGTGTTGTGATTTCAGGGTTTTTTGTTCTTGTGAAATGCTCCCGATTGCCATGTCCTTTAAATTATTGACATCTAAGTATCAAGCAGGGCCTATATTCATTATCTAAGATGCTTGGTGCATATTTCAATTGAACAACAAGCCTTTCCAATGGAGAAATTTTGATAGCTCACTTCAGTTTGTCTGTTTTAGCCATACGAACCTATTGTTCGTTTCCTTTCACGACATTGTCGGGTGTTATTGGATGCTACTTTGATTTTCATGGTTTAGCAGTTGCTACAAGTGTTGTCTCCAGTCCAACATAATACTATATAAATTTTTCAAAAGATATCCAATCTTTTTGAATCAAAAATTGTACAGCTAATAAAGTTAACATGTTTGGATTACTCCAAAATCAAATTTATACATTTCTATTAATCAAATAAAAATATTTTTTTGTATATTATTCAAACTTTATTCGATACCACTTAAATCCCTCTTAATGAAACTAATCGACCTTAAAAATTAATAATATTCTTAAGACGCTAAGCTTAGTACCTTTACCGAAAACCATATCCTTTTCTCTACCAGCAAAAATTTTTTTCTATTAGTTTATAATGGAGGTTGATAAATTAAATACATTCTATGGGGCCTACAACTCAATTATATTAATGTGTATAATGCAAGCTCTTCAAGCGTTGCTAATCCTTTGATTGCTGCTGAACTCAACAATAAATTGTCCAGCTTTAATGTATTTTGATTAACGACAGTTATCCAAAGGAATTTAAAGTGACTCGTAGTCACAAGGCTGAAAGAATAATAATCAGCACATAAAGATTTATAAGCAGAACATTATCTTTGAAAATGACCATCAAATATATTTAAGATATCCTCATTTTTATTTTATGTTCAATTCTAGAAATAAAAAAATATTTTTATGAACTAACAATAGAAAAAAATTGGACTAACTTAATTTTTTAATATTAGGTAATTATTTTTTCAGCAAAGTCGTTTTATGGTTTTTTGGATGGACATAAGTGTTACTTGGTCCTGAAAGACTGTTTAAAATCATACATAATAAAGGGACGTATTTAGAAACAAATGCAAATCATATTTCAATATTAAAAATACATTATTAAAGGGACAAAAATAATAAAAAATTATTCATCGAGTTAGCGTTGAACGCTTGACAATTAAAATTATTTATATATCCGGTTTTTCTTTTTTGTTTTCTTGTACATCGAATATGCAAAATAATATTGAACAAATTTTAGTTTATTTATCGACGTTTTTAATGATTATAACATTTCCCTTATCGTTTTTACTTGTATTTCAAGTTGTCAGGGAATTTGAGAAAGCGATTATATTTCGTTTGGGTAGAATTAAGTAATTCTTTCATGGAAATCGATCATAAATTTTGTTTACCTAAATAATGTCTTTTTCAGAGGTGGTGGACCACAAGGACCTGGGCTAGTCTTTTATCTACCCTGTATAGATGATATTTATGTTTTGGATCTTCGTACAGTTTCATTTGATGTTGCTCCACAAGAAATTCTTACTAAAGATTCAGTAACAGTTTCAGTAGATGCTGTAGTTTATTATCGTATCTATGATCCTGAAAAGGCAGTAATTTTTGTAATGGATTATTCTTCATCTACACAACTCTTGGCTGCAACTACGCTACGTAATGTTTTGGGAACAAAAAACTTATCAGAACTATTAACAGGAAGAGAAGCAATTTCAAATCAAATGAAATTAGTGTTGGATGAAGCTACAGACTTCTGGGGTGTTCAAGTTGAACGTATTGAAATGTAAAATTAAATTATGTAATTTTTTAAAACTAAAAGATTTTTTTAATTTTTTTTTTAGAAAAGATGTAGCCTTACCTTTTGCTTTACAGCGTGCGATGGCCGCTGAAGCGGAAGCATCACGAGAAGCGGCAGCAAAAGTTGTGGCCGCTGAAGGCGAAGTTAGAGCATCATCTGCTCTTAAGGAGGCATCCGACATTATTGCAACAAGCCCATTTGCTCTTCAAGTATTTATAATTTTCTTAATTTTATTAATTTTATTCAGTGAGAAATATTTTTCTCTGATTTTAGTTGCGCTATTTACAAACTCTGACGACAATTGCAGCAGAAAAAAATTCAACAGTAATATTCCCATTACCTATGGAACTTTTAAAGCCTTTCTTGGGACATAATAAAAATTAACAATTTAAAATGAATTAAAAAGTGTATTTAAATTATTTTATTAGACATAAATCTTATGTTAAAATATTACTTGAATAATCTTATAAACTGTTTACTTTTAAGAGAAATATTTAACTACAAACTACAAAAAAGAATTCTCTATGTTAAAAAGAGAAATATAAGTCACGTAACTAAGAGAATAGATCCTTGTTTTTAATTCAAAGAAAAATATTTAATTATTTTACTCGAACTGCACAAGGGCTACCTGATATAATATCCACATACATGAGTTATGGTATAACTTATACAGAATTCATAAATAAAGTATTAGTTTATTATTCCAATGCTGATTGGTAATGTCCGCTCAATACCATGTTTTGTTGATGGTTGATGGTTGACTAGACAAAGAAAAGTTATGTAAACTTTATTCAAGCGTTATGATAAACATATCTATGACAATTATTGATTTAGAATAAACTTTGATGTGTTTATATAGCATTATGTCACCGCTAACACGACTTATTTTTCGTCCTGAAGATGTTCTCTTATGACAATATCGATATGATAATAATGATGTTTGGTATATTCCGATAATTTCAATTGCACTAGTTAATAGATATGAGCTTATATAACTATATTTAACTTCACACTCAGCAGAAACTACTTTTGCCCTAACTTCACGGCTTGCTTTAACTTCTGCAGCCGTTGCATGTTGTAACGACAAAGGTAAAGTAACATCTTTACTATCAACAATACATTAGGTTTACAACTAGAATAGCTAACAGAAGTTTTTTTTATTATATTTACATTGAAATAAGTTCAACTTGTACACCCAAAAGGCCAGTAGCTTCATCTAAAGTTTCTTTAATTTGTTTTGATAATGATTCTCCTTCAGTTAATAGCTCTACTAAATTTTTGGTACCTAAACAATTAGGCAATGTAGTGACAGCTACTAATCTTGTTGAATAACCATAATCGGACACAAGAACTGCTTTTTCTGGATCAAAAATACGGAAATATACAACAGTATCAACTGAAACAGAAACTGAAAATTCTCAAGTTAAATACTTGTCTCATCAAAAAGTGAAGAAAACGCGAGTTATGTTTTTCCCAATTCGTCAAGTAAAAAATAAAAAATAAAAATACCTTTTTTATTTTATTTAGGTATTTTTATTAACCCTTGAAATCTTTTCCATTTAATTAATTAATTTAAATTTCCCTATTACAATATTGTTTTACTTATTGTTAATTGATATAATTACTTATTAACCTTTTAAAAATTTTTTTATTTATTTATTATTTTTTATTCTTCTTAACTCCAATACAAAAATATTAAATTTAACTTTATTTTCGTTTTGACTTTTAAATTTTTTCTATTTATTTATTGGTTTTTTTTTATTCTTTTATAAAAATATTAAATTATTAAATTTAACTTTATTTTTCTTTTAACTTTATTTAAATTAAACCACAATTACTTTTCTAATAAAAAACCACACATTAAATTTAGATGACTGCTTGAGTCGAGATTTTTGCCAGAACTGATTAGAGTCTTATATATTTAAAATCAGTTAGCCATCCGGTAACCTGAACTTTTTGTTTTCGCCAAATGCATTTCGGAATTTTATATTTCAGACGCTTACAATGCATTTCCGTTTATATCGATGGAATTCATTGTAACCTGAAACTTTTGTTTATCACTAAAATGTGCATGAAGAGAATAGACTTTGGAATGCAACTTTGTTGCTAAGAAAAAACAGAATTTAAGTAAATGGGTATGTAGTGCGTAAAAGGGGTGCGTAATGTGTAACTACATAACTCCTCCCTCCTAAGAGTTAAGCGAAGGCCATCCAAGCTGAGCTTTTGGTTCATCTTCCATGGTCTGTTTTATTTCGAGAGGAATATTTGTTTTATGTTTGTATGATTTCTTAAATAAGAAGTATGCCAGGACTATCAAAATAAGTATTATATTGAAAATGATTATTCTGTGGATAAAATAATTTTGTCGTTCTGTATTTACTTCTAACAGTTGAATGGCATTTTTACTGTCGATATGGTAAGTTTTTAGTTTTTTAATTTTGAAATCTTCGATGGTTGAGGAATAATTTATATTAGTGATTGTAGCTGGGTAAATATGTACTTCATCCCAGTGACTACTTATGTAGTCGAAGTATGTGGCATTATTAATTTCGACTGTACAGTTCTGAAAATGAATTAATTTTGTCCCTTTAGTTTTCAGGACTTGGTTTAAATCACAGGATGATTTTATTATTGTTTCTGGAATATCCCTCAGAAGTATGTATTTGGTTCGGGTTGTATAATATCTTCAATGTATAATTTTTCTATTAGTATACATACTGCTGGCTTATTTTTTATTGAGTTTCCGATGCAGGATGAATTTCCCATGATTTCTTGGTAGATTGACTCTTTGCAATAAAATGTTTCTTCTACCTTTAAACAAGGTTCTTCATAGTATTGGATATTTCGTTGGTTATGAATAATATAAGGCTTTGTATATATAAGATTTGTTTTATTTATTGGAAGAGGAATAATGTATACCATAGAATAAGTTTCTTTAGAAACTGTAGGTATTCTAATGTTGAAAATTATGTTTGAGTCACTATAATAGGCTTGGAGTTTTAGAAGTTCGTAAATTTGTTCATCAGATCTTATTTTTATGGATTGGGCTTTTAGGTTATGATAGATTTCTGTTATTTCTTTTTGGTTTAATATTTGTTTTGAGATTATATTCAGATGAGCCAGTACTATTGTTTCAGCTAAGTTCGTTAAGTGACTTGTTAATAAGTCAATATTGAAATTTATTAAATTTAGGTATTGAATGTGTTTTGTGGATTCCATGGCCAAACCAATTTTGTTATTTATTTGTTCTTTATAGTACTTTAAGTAGGATTTTATGGAATCTTGTTGATAATTTATATGGTCGGTAATATTTTGAAATCTTTCAAGCATTCTTTTATTGATTATAGTTTGTCTATTTGCTTCTGTGACTAGCTTATTTTGATTTTTAGTTAGGTTTTCGATTTCTAAATTTATTCTGTGTGCATCTTCTGCATCCATATTTCCCGTTATGGTTTTAATTATGCTACCTAATCCGTTAATAAAACCTCTCTTATTTCTAATTTTAGGCTTAATGCTACTTAATTTATTTTTCAAATTTAATAGTTTAAGATTTGTTATGCTAATGGAGTCTTTTAGTTCGTGGTATTCGTTTAGTCTTTGTAGTGAGTCTGTAATTTTTTCTATGCTTTGTTCCTAACTCTCTAATTTTACTATGTGTAATAGGTTACTGTAGGTTTGTATTGTCCTCGCTGTCCCTAGTTTCATTGTCAGTATTTTGTGGTGGGTCAGATCCTGGATTTCTTACTTTTGCCCTTGAACCATGAGTAGTCTGAAATTTACGTTTCTTACTTATTTTACTTTTATGTAATTTTTTGTTTTTATTAGTAATAATTGTGACTTTCCTATTTTCTTTGACATTTTGCTTAGAAAATCTAGGTGTTAACTTATTACGTTTACATTCTTTTCTAAAAACTAAATCATTGGTTTCAAAATTTTCAGGGTTTTCCCTGTTTTCATTAAGTTTATCATTAGTTTTCTTAGCTTTTTGTTCTAATTTTTCCTTTACTAAAGGATATAGTTTTTCTTGAAATTCGTTCAGTTTTTTCAAATACTCGTGAGTGTTATTATATTATTATTATATTTTATATTAAGTTTTTATCAAAGGTATGAGTTCTCCTGTAAAATAGTTCGTAAGGGGTGAACTTAGTAGTTGAATGTATGGCATTGTTATAGGTTATCAGAGATTCATTGAGTATATCTTCATGGTCTTTATTTTTTTGTTTTTCAAAAATTGTTCGATAAATTTCCGTTAATGTGGAATGTGGTCGTTCTACAGGGGCATTACTACTACTTTGCTGGAAGGACGTTATGTGGTGTTTAATATTGTATTGTTCACAAAAGTCTTTGAGAATAGAGGAAGTGAACTCTAGTCCTTGATCTGAAATTATCTTTTTCGGTATTCCGTGTAGACTAACATAATGCTTTAGTGCCTTTATCATATTTAAGCTACATTTAGATGTTATTGTGTAACTTGCCGCGAATTTTGAGAATTTATCGATTATGGTAAGAATTTGGTTATGGTTTATGCTGTAAATATCTATGTGTAATATATCTAATGGTTTAATGGGGGTTTCAGGAATTTCGAATTCCGGTCTTGCTGGGTGCCGGTCGTATTTTAAGGTCTGACAATTTTGGCAATTGTTTATTAATTTTGTAATTTTATTTTTCATGAAAGGGAAATAGTATTGTCTTTTAAGATGTAACAAGGTTCATTTATGCCTCTATGGTTACTTTTGCTATGATAGTCGTTAGTTAATTTATCTTGCTCGTCCTCGTTTGTTATGTCTTTTAATTGCTCGGTACACCTAATTAGTTTAAATGTGTTGCATCTAGAAAAATATTTTGAATATACTTCTTGTATGGTTTTAAAGGTCTCATTGTCCGTTAATATTGCCGCTAATTTATTTGTTGATAAATATTGTTTAAATATAGTTATAATATCTTCTTCAGAGAAATTTTGTTTGTGAATTATTCTCCTAATTTTATTTTTAAAGGGTACTTGAACTGATGTACCTGGTGTTTTATCAGACTTTTCAAAAATGAATTGTGTATTGAATTCGTTTAATGCCCTTTCTGATATAGGAATCCCGTCGTTTAGATCTTCTTCTGCTGAGTGTACGGTAGATCCATTAGTGCTTTTTGTAGAAATATTACTATTGGTTTCATTAATATTTATTTCTTCAGAATTATTATGTAATCTAATTCGGCTCAATACGTCGGCATTGGTGTTTTTTGTTCCTTTTTTATATATGATTTCGTAGTCGTATTCCTCTAACTTTAGTCTCCATCTTACTAGTCGAGAATTAGGTTCTCTAAGGTTCATTAGCCACGTGAGAGGTTTATGATCTGTTACGATGGTAAATTGATGGCGAAAAAGGTAGGGGCGGAAGTATTTAGTTGCCCATATGATGGCGAGTAATTCCTTTTCTATGGTGGAGTAGTTTATTTCTGAAGTTGCTAACGTTCTACTAGCGTAACAAATTGGTTTATCACTCCCGATTATACCTTGAGATAAAATACCACCTATTGCATAGTTACTAGCATCTGTTGTTAGAATGAATGGCTTCGTGAAGTCTGGGTATTGTAATAATGGGTCATTGGTCAGTATGTCCTTACACAGTTTGAATGTTTTAAGATATTTTTCATTTAACTCAATTTTTCGTCCCTTTTTTAAGCATTCTATCATAGGCTTAGTAAGTTTTGCAAAGTCTTTAATAAATTTGCGATAATAACCAAAGAGACCAAGGAACCATTTTATTTGTTTTATTGTTCTGGGTACTGGAAAATTTTTTATAGCATAGATCTTATCTGGGTTTGGTTTAACACCTTCCGTTGTGACCAAATGTCCTAGGAATGCGATTTCCTTTTGCAAAAATTCGGATTTATCTAATTGCACTTTTAAGTTTGCTTGTTGTAATTTCGAGAATACCTTTTCGAGGCTTTCGCAGTGCTCTTGTAGAGAAGTTGAGAAAACAATTATATCATCGAGATATACGAGGCAATTTTTTCCTATCAAGTCCTTCAAGACGTTGTCCATTACACGCTGGAAAGTTGCGGGAGCATTTTTTAATCCGAAGGACATTCTGACAAATTCGTAATGTCCTCCTTCTATTGTGAATGCAGTTTTTGGAATATCTTGCGGATCCATTTCAATTTGGTGGAATCCACTCGCAAGATCAATAGTAGTAAAATAAATGCATTTACCTAGTTTGTCTAAAATTTCGTTAATGTTTGGCAAGGGGTGTTTGTCACTAATAGTTTTTTCATTAAGCTTTCGATAGTCTATTACCAATCGCCATTTTTGCTTGCCGCTAGCGTCTAACTTTTTCGGTACTATCCAGATAGGGGAACTCCAAGGTGAATAACTATGCTGAATTATTCCTTGTTTTAATAGCTCAGTGATCTGTTGTTTTATCTCCATTTTATGGACATATGGATATCTATATGATTTTGTATAGACTGGAATTTCGTCCATCGTTTTTATAGAATGCTTAACTTGATTTGTAAAGGTAAGATTTTGGCCTTCTTTAAAAAATATATCATCAAATTCTTTGATTACTTTTATTAATGACCTTTTTTCTTCACTGTTCAAATGAGAACTTCGAATAAGTTCCGTAATATTGTTGGTTGGAAAACTACTCTCTAAATCATTGCGTAATGTTGATGTATTAATTTCGGTGTATTCGCTAGAAAGGAATCTTTGTACCTTGATTGGTTGTTCTACGAAAAGTTTCTGGTCATGATCTGATTTATTTACTACTTCCATAAGGCTATACCAATTCTTTGATTTGTACATTCCTTCGGAAATTACTAGATCTGTTAAAATTTCTAAGGCTTTTGAGTATATATTTCCTTCTTGAATGTCTACAGGTAATTTTACTACGAGTTTTGTTTTTGCAGGGATTAAATAAGTTTCTGACATAAAATTTGGTTTGAAATAAAGGGAAATTATTGCTTTTCTAGTTATTAAGCGTTCGTTTTCTAAATCAACTTTGGCCCCCAAGGTTGTAAGACTATCTAGTCCCAGTAGTCCGTCGAAATAGGCGTGAAATTTAAATGCTAGGAACCGGATTTTTCCTGGTTCTTGGAATTCTATGAAATTCGGTAGTATCACTTTTTTGTTAAGTTCATGTTTATGGAAAGTGGTCAAAATGAAAATTGGTTTTGTTTTAATTAATTCATGGGGATGTATATATTCAGGATTAATAAAAGAAGACGAAGCACCGGTATCGATTAAGAATTTTAAAGGTTGTCCAAAGGGGGTTGATATATGAATATAAGGTAGAATATTTCCATGTTTGTTAATATCTAGGTATCCGATGGGCTTGTTAGGCAATCTATACGAAAATTTGAGTTGTCAACTTCAATATTTGATTGAGGTTTTCTATTCCAGTTCTCTTAGTTGCGGTATTCATAATTATAATACCGGTCAAGATTGGTATGATAGTAATCATTTAAATAGTTGTTTTCTAAATTTTTGTGTTTAGGGTTTTCTTCGCTAGTGTAGAAAAGCTCTCTGCTAGAATATCTAGGTTGTTGTTGATGATTATTATTAAATCTTTGAGTTTGGTCCCTTGGATACTGTTTTAAATGTGTGTTTCCAGAACTTGTATCCATGGGTTCTGGTTTGGGTAATTTTTGTGGAACGAGACGGCGTTGCTGTGTGTATGATGTTAAAGGCTTTTGTTGGCCAATAAAAGAGTTTGAAACAAAATTTCTTGAGTTTTGTAAAAAATTTCCACTTTTGCGTTGATAATTATCAAATTGAGATTGTCTCATTGGTAGAAATTTAGTTTGCTGTGGATAATTTGGTTTGTTAAATTTGGTTCTATGTTTTTCTATAATATGTCCTTCGGACTTTGAATAGAAAATGTTTTGTTCTTGTATACAAAACGAAAAGGCCTCTGCAAGAGATTTGGGACGCATAGCACGAATGGTAGACCCTAAAGGCTCTCTTAAACCAGTCAAAAAAGTGTTCAAGCACATTTCTGCAAAAAGATCCTTCTTAGCTTTAATAACATTTTCATTCTTCTCGTGAATTTGAATTTGATTATTTAGGGTAGCTTATATCTCTATTATTTCGCTATAATATTTTTCAACAGGCTTGTGGTTTTATTTAAGATTGTGTAAATCTTTTATAAGTGAGGTTTCGTTTCGTTTATCGGAGTAATGAAGTATAAGATTAGTTTTTATGTGTTCCCATTCTAAAGGTGTACCATACATATTAAGAACTTCATTTTCAGTCCCTACAATTTTATTTCTTACAGCCCTAAGTATTATTTTACTATAAACTGTACCATATATTACGTTAATTATAGCCAAAATTTCTTCTACGTTACTATAAATTCGTGCAAAAGTCTAGGGTTTCCATCGAATTTAGGTAAGTCTTTAACTGCATCAGGTATTTTTAAACAGTCAGTTATTTGGGTAACAGCTGAAGCTAAATTTACATTTTCTGACGTATTTTCAACCATGACTCCGCCACTAAGTTCGTTAGTATTTTTTTATTAGATTTTTCCGGAACAGAAGTATTGTCGAAAGTTATTTTAGGTATAATTTCGATAGATTCTTCACAAATTGAATCTAAAGATTCCTCACTAGTACTACTGAATAAATTTCTAATACCTCTTTATACCTAATACCTTTTTTATACGGAAAAATTTTTTGTTTTCGTTCTTTAGATTCTTTTGACATAGATATATAAAAATATATAATTTTTCAAAATGGTGGAATATAATTTTACTTAATGTATTTGCAAGAACGATGTCATTATTATTATAAAAAATTTTTTTTTGTATTAATTAAATTTATTTAAAAATGTATATATGTGAAAAAAAAATCCTTTTTTTTGTTTAAAATCTTTCGATTTATAGTTATATTTAATAATTAAAAATAAAAACAGTTTAGCATCGGACGCTGTCAATTTTTTTTCTTCATTTATAACCCAATATTTTTAATTAAATTCCATTTATTTATTAAATTTCTAAATGAAATAATTTTTGAATGATTGTTATAATCAGATTACAATGTAACTACAAAAACGTTATTTATTTTCTCTTTTATAACATTTGTTTATTTATTTATTTACTTAATTCTATCTTACTTGAGAATTATTAAAACAATGCTGAACTTGATGAGGTCCATTGAATTGAAGAGTTGATACCCAACGATGAAAATTTGTGTTGTCCTAGATTCCTAGTTCTAGTTTCTAGTTGTCCTAGTTCCTTTAGAGTAGCAGCAGCTTTCACTTAAGTTTGATTTTTCTCAATATACCTTTGAGGTCACTCACAAGGAAGTATTAATTAATTATAAAAATTTAAAAATTTTGTTAGCGATAATCCGTCGCACTAATTAATTATTAGAACAGTTTTTTTTCACAAATTTTATCGTATTCGGTATCCTACCGACTGCGCCAGTTATGTTTTTCCCAATTCGTCAAGTACAAAATAAAAAATAAAAATATCTTTTTTATTTTATTTATTTTTATTAACCCTTGAAAACTTTTCCATTTAATTAATTAATTTTAATTTCCCTATTACAATATTGTTTTACTTATTTTTAATTGATATAATTACTTATTAACCTTTTAAAATTTTTTTTATTTATTTATTATTTTTTATTCTTCTTAACACCAATACAAAAATATTAAATTTAACTTTATTTTCGTTTTAACTTTTAAATTTTTTCTATTTATTTATTGGTTTTTTTTTATTCTTTTATAAAAATATTAAATTATTGAATTTAACTTTATTTTTCTTTTAACTTTATTTAAATTAAACCACAATTACTTTTCTAATAAAAAACCACACATTAAATTTAGATGACTGCTTGAGTCGAGATTTTTGCCAGAACTGATTAGGGTCTTATATATTTAAAATCAGTTAGCCATCCGGTAACCTGAACTTTTTGTTTTCGCCAAATGCATTTCGGAATTTTATATTTCAGACGCTTACAATGCATTTCCGTTTATATCGATGGAATTCATCGTAACCTGAAACTTTTGCTTATCACTAAAATGTGCATGAAGAGAATAGACTTTAGAATGCAACTTTGTTGCTAAGAAAAAATAGAATTTAAGTAAATGGGTATGTAGTGCGTAAAAGGGGTGCATAAAAGGGGTGCATAAAAGGGGTGCGTAATGTGTAACTACATAACTCGCGTAAATATCTTGCCCGATTTTTTCGCACGAACGAAATAGTACGCAGAAACTACCAGATAAATCTAGCTATCTATGGTTTCCAACACGTAGGTAAAGCTGACAGTGGCTTTTTAGCAGAACCGCTTGAAACATGGTGCATAATTAAATGCTAATTTAAGACTCTCAAAATATCAACAACAAAATTTTTTGCTCCTTCCGTTTTCGCGCTAGAAGGGATTAATGTCTTCAAACTGCGCGAAAAATTGAAAAATCGTCATTTCTTAAAAACTAGTGAGCAGAATCCTCCAATACTCAATATTTAACATATAAATAGCTAATTTCACTGCCACTGCCATCTTTACCTACGTATTTCCAACACAAACACCAAAAAACTAAGCATGTCACCTCCTCAGCGACAATTGCGCCACTGTGGTAAAAATCATATCATTGAATGTAGTAGGTAGAGAATATTCTTAAATATCTAGCAGCATGAAGAAAACTATGAAATTTTCTTGGACACTTTGTGCACAGATTTTTTATAATTTATTTAAATTGCAGTTTTACAGATCTCAATTAAGCAATACATAATATGAAATTTTTTAACAATTTTTTAAAAAAATTTAATTTAACAACAGTTTGTAACATGAAATTTTTATATTACGACTTCAACAGCTTTAAATATTTAATATTACTATTGAATATTTTAAATAGTATATTTCTAAATAATTTATGTTTATTCTAAATAAACTCTTCTTTCATAAAAATACAAATATAAACGCTGTATTAATAAAAATTAAAAATTAGTAAAAATATTAAAAATTTAAGAGCTAAATTTCAAGCTTCGTATAAAATTTAAAATATGTCTTTTAATATTTCTGAATAAATTTTGAACTAATTATAAAATAAATAAATAAATACTATATCTCTACTGTGTTAGATAAAAACTCCTTTCGACGCAGGTAAGAACCCGTTTTTCATATTCACGAGGATTCTTAGTGTACAGTAAGGCAGCTACCGCATTAGCGGGTGAGTTAAGATTTGGATCACTTAATAATAACTGGATAGCTGCAAGTATACTTTGAATATTATGAGCAGGATTCCAGCAGTCTTTTAACATATCGATACAAATTGTTCCATCTTCATAAATATTTGGATGGAAAATTGGTGTCAAAAAACGAATTTTCGGTGGCTTAATAGGATATTCTTCACTAAATTCTAATTTCAATTTAAAAGTACCATCTTCGAATGGTGTATCACTCAATCCAATTATAACTCCATACCAAGACAATATATTATCTTTTTTTGGTACAGCTGTAATACCAGCTATTGGATTTTCTTGAAAATTACGAAAGTCGTTTGAAAGTCGCTGACGTGCTGATGTTTCCATTTAAAATTTTATTTTTTCTTCTTAGATAAACTGTAGAAATAAAATAACTTTAAAATTACTGTAAAAAATAAGTACAAAATTTAGTTTTTATCATTTAATATACTTTGATTAAAAGCCACAAATACTGAGTTGTATTCTGCCTATAAAACTATTAAAACATACAAATTTACACTGATACTTATACTGTTATATTTTGAATAAAGCAAATGAAAATCATAAATTTTTATTATCCCTTTGATTTTCAGAAAAGACTACTTTGGTATATTAAAAAATATCTGGTGTTCATTGAATAGTAGGCGAAATGTCATAAACTTAAATAAATGATAAAAATTCTATAAATTAAAAAAAGAATTTTTAACGGAATATGCGACAGAAAATATAGTGTTTTTCTAAGAGTAAAAATAAAATAATAAAACATTTCCTCGTTTGTAACGTTTTCCTGCACTTGTCGACTATTTTTTTTGTAATAATATTCAATAAATATCCATGAACTTGTTAATATAATTACTTATTTTACTTTATTTATGAAAGGCCTGAAAATAGTTTTTATTAGTACTTAAAAAATATGGGAAATTTCCAATTAAGTATAGAGAAAAGTCATTTGCGCCACGTTTAGGCATTAAATTTCCTCAAGTAGCAAATTTCATTAATACACATACATATATATATATATATATATCTATGAAAGTTGTCATACACATATGTCATTTAAATTGAGTGCTCTATAACTAAAACAAAATTAAATTTATATTTATGATTCCAAGTAATGTATAAAAAACCAAAAGAAAAATTCATAATAAAATAAAACTTTAAAATTTGAGTGCATTTTGAATATTTTTTATGGTACAATCAAACAAAATGGAGAGATTGTATTTTGTATGCGTATTTTAACCTAACCGCTGTTTGAAGTGGTATTCTTTATTTATTAATTTGAACTCTGCCACTTTTGCTGATATTTGAGGTTAAGTCGGAAAATAATATATAAACAAAATAATTTTTTTTACTTTGATGACAAAATTTAACACATTTAAAATTATATTCGATAATAAACACTGAAAACTACATAAAAATCATTTTTTCCATATTTTAATACATGCAACAAATTTAATAATCCATAAATTAGTAGTATCTAGAGCAGCGGTGCGCAAACTGTGAGTCGCGACCCCCTAAGTGGTTGCAAGAAAAATTTTGAGGGTCGCCAAAAGCTTGCAAATTTATTTGTTATTTAAAAAATATAAGACTTCTTCAACGAGCATCAGGTAATATGAAAATAGTAGTAAATATAAGAATAGACTTTTAATAATATAGAAGAAATCATGAGCAATTTACAAGCGCATACCTCGCATTAATAAAATTATTATTTTATAAGATGAAAATATTTTATTCAAAACTCTAATTAATTGTTATTATAACCCAAAATAGCGAAATGAATTTTAGTTTGACTTCATTGAAGATTGAAGATTTTATTTTGTTTACAAATCACTGTCCAACCAGGGTCACGATAAAAATTTTCATGAAAAGGGGGGTCGGCAGTGAAAATATTTTACGCACCACTGATCTAGAGTATCCAATTTTCAAATTGAATTATCCAAATTTTTTCAATCTAAAAAGAAATTTGTTCAAATTTAAGGCAAATTCTCTCCAAATTCTATACTGTATTTCACTTTAAAAAAGTAATCTTTAAGTAAAGCAAATACTAAATATTAGGTCGCACATAGTCACTCAAAAAAATCTGCATAATAAATTAAAACTTTAAAGTTTCAGCTATAAATCTATTTCACAAATCTAAGCTTTTTCACATGAAAAAAACTATAAACATTTAAAACAAAATAAAACTGTATTTAAAATATTTCTTCAAAACTTCGACATCTGCCTGGTTTATACCTCATAAATATGATGAATTAAATAATAACAGCCTTTCATTATGAAATTTAATTATAATTTATTAAACGTTAAAAATATTTTAATGCACTTCTAAAGTAGCCCTTGCATCTCACGCATGAATTGTACATACGCGTCATCTTTTGTTGCACCCGGATTGGATTCCACAGTTTTAAATTCATATAAAGGCTTAGTGGGTCTTGGTTTTTGTTTATCTTCACGTTTTATACGAAGTGTTGAAGGTACAAATCTTGTTACATCAGCACTTAAATTTCTAAGGAGAAGAAAAACAACAAAGAAAAATTTATTAAATTTTATATAAATACAAAATTCATCATAAACAAACCTAATTTGTGGTTTTGCTGTTATAATTGTTACACCCTTTGAATCTTTAACTTGATTATTATGAGAGCTTTGTTGTGTTTTTTGGTTATGATGATTCATTGCACGTCCCGGCGGAAGTCCAGGTGGTGGCCCTGGTGGCATTCTGATACCTAATCGTGCAGGCATACAATTTGTTTGAAGAACGGGGTGACTTGGACGACTATGAGGAGGTCCTAGACAAAAAAAAGCAATAAATAAAGAATTAATCTTTTATTTGTCTCTTTATTTTAAATTTAAATAACTTAATTTTTTAAGAGATATTTAAGAAAGTTCAATTTGTTGGATATTAATCATATTATCTCTCTATGACTTGCAGAGTGAGAGATTGTCAACTTGACGTTAAGCACATGTTGGATTTTCTTTTTTTTGTTCGCATTTGCAATATGAAATTAGCTGAAAATGGAGACATGGAACGGCATATCTCAGGTTTGAGTGAATAATTTCAAAGATTACACGATCTAGGTGATAAACTAGATGATAGCTGGAAGGTTGCATTACTATTAAGTTGTTTACCACAAAGCTATGATACATTAGTTACAGCTTTGGAATCTCGAATGCAAAAAGGAATTAATTTAAGAACAACTAAAAGACCGAATGAAAATACAAAATGTTATTTTTGTAACAAGGAAGGACATATGAAGAAAAATTGCAGAAAATACTTAGTATGGAAAAAGGACAAAGAAAAACATAATGGAAATGACAAAATACAGAGAGCAAATAAAGTAAGGGAACAAAATAAAAGTGAATTTCTATTGGGGGTCACAATCAAGTGATTCAACAGAAAGATGGATCATCGATTCCGGAGCAACATGTCATGTTTCTTCAAAAAAATGTTTATTTCAAAATATAATGAATGCGTGTAATGATCTAATAGCTGCAAATGGAGAAAAGATAAATGTAAAGGGAAAAGGTGTTTGCATTGTGGAATGCATGAATGAATTCAACGAAATTTCTTCAATAAAGTTAAAGGATGTACTATATGCTCCAAATGCAAAAGGAAATTTTCTGTCAGTAAAGAAACTAATCGACAGTGGTTTTAATGTAAACTTCACTAGCAAGGGCTGCGAAATAATAAAACTAAATAAACAAGTTGCAATTGGCAACGTAAAGTCAAATTTGTATGTGTTATTGCAATTGAACAAAGTGTTTAAAACAGGATTGAAACATACAAGGAATTGTATTCATACAATACATAGAGTATTTGGACATCGAGATCCAGAGGCAATAAAGTTTATGTACTCAAGAGGTTTGGTTGATGATATACAAATTACTGAAAGTGGAATCACAGAACAATGTAAAGTGTGCCTGCAGGCAAAACTCACAAGGTTACCATTTCCGAAACAATCACAATCCAAGGCAAAAAAGTTTTTGGATTTGGTACATACAGATGTATGCGGACCAATGCATACAACTTCCCCAAATGGAAAAAGATATATACTGACGTTCATTGACGATTTTTCAAAATATACCGAAATATATCTACTGAAAGAAAAAAGAGATTGAAAAGAGGTTGAAACTATGTTGAAACTAAGTTGAAAGAATATGTAGCAACTGTAAACAACAAGTTCTCAAGCAAGCCAAAAATTATAAGATCTGATCGTGCAGGGGAGTATATGGGAAAAACGATAATATCTTTCTTAAAATCGCAAGGAATACGAGTTCAATACACAGCACCATATACACCACAACAAAATGGATTAGCAGAAAGGAAGAATCGGTCGTTGATAGAAATGGTTCGATGTATGCTAACTGACGCAAAGTTACCTCATGAATTTTGGGCGGAAGCAATTAATACGGCGAATTATTTACAAAATAGGTTACCGTCAAGATCGATAAGTAAAACTCCCTTTGAACTATGGAACAATTGTAAACCCAGTATAAGGAACTGTGAAATTTTTGGATCAACAGTTTTTGTTCATATTCCATCAGAAAGAAGGCGAAAAATAGAAAATACTGCAGAGGAGATGATTTTTGTTGGATACGATGAACATTCGAAAGCTTACAGGTGTTATAGTCAGAAAAGAAAGAAACTAGTAATCAGCAGAGATGTGGGCTTTATAAATAATTATGAATCTGATTTACAGGATGAAAAGGATGAAATAATAATTGATTATAAAGTACCAAAAGAACGTGAATTGTATAATGAATGCGAACCACTGGTATCCGATAAGACTAGGGAATTCTATGATAGAGATGAGTCTAACTATGGAAAAGAAGCAAGTCTAGATAAAAGAGTCTCGAAAAGGACAAATAAGGGAATACCATCAAAGAGATTAATTGAGGAAATTCATAAGGTTCAAAAGAGAAATTTTAAAGAACCAAATACATTAAAAGAAGCATTACAAAGCAGTGAAAAAAAAAACTGGTTAAGTGCCATGAATGATGAAATGAAGTCATTAAAGAAAAATCATGTATGGGAATTATGTAAATTACCAGAAGGTCGAGAGGCTATAGGATGCAAATGGGTTTACAAACGGAAAACTAGTGCAGATAATAAATCAGAAAGGTTTAAAGCACAATTGGTTGCACAAGGGTACTCGCAAAAATTTGGCAGAGATTATGATCAGGTATTTGCACCAGTAGCGAGACAGACTACATTTCGTGTGCTGTTGACATTAGCATCAAAAAAGAACATGTATTTATTATGTTTTTGTTATTATAAAGTTATTTAATTATATACTTGTGTTTTTCTCATCTTCGACAACAACAACATTCAGACTTGTTTCAACACAATTGCATATTTAACTTTTTAATAGAAGCTATTGGAAATAGAGTTTAAAAATAGAATAGTAGTGGTTTAAATAATTAACTTTTATATTTATTAAAGCACTCGGAAGGTGTGTCTTCTCTGGTTGACGGAATCTAAAAGACTAACTACGTAATTGTGTGGTGACTAATAAATTGAACGCAAATACCATAAGAATAAGTAGGGCTGCCTGCAGAGTGCCGGCTTACAGCCGAGCTGACGCCGATTCCGATACCGAAGACTATAAAGTTGTTATGGGTAAATCAATAGGAATATGCTCAAAGTGTTCAGAGTGCAAGCCTACCAAAGATTAAACTATCACAATGGGAATCGGTGTCAGCTCGGCTGTAAGCTCAGCTGTAAGCTCGGCTGTAAGCTCGGCTGTAAGCCGGCACTCTGCAGGCGTCCTAAGACTCCAGCCAGGCGGGCTCCATAAAGCAAACTATATAATTCTAGGTATACTATATACTGATAATAAAATGATATAAAGAATATTTAATTTTAATTTTTGGACTTATATTCCAACAGAAGCAAATAAATATAAAAATGACATGAGACTAAAAATAAAATACCATATACAGAGCCAGAATTACCTGGAGGCATTCTAATCCCTAATGTTGATGGTATTGCAGGTCGCATTGGTGGAGGCCTAAATAACATTCCTGGAGGTAATCCCATAGGTGGCGGCGGTGGCCCACTTGGAAAATTCAGCATAGGATTAGCAGGAATTTGTGCATGCATAGCTGGTAGTGGTAGAGGCCGATCAATTTCTTTTTTCTGTAACTTTTCTGAATATTTGTTCCTATCATCTGCAATATAATAACTTATCAACCATAACATACTTAAAGACATAAATAAACAAGTACCATCTTCTTCACTTTCAGAACTAAGAGATTTATTCTCATCACTAGAATTTGATTGATCATTATCACTATCGTCTTCATTTATTTTAGTCTTTTCTTTTTCTTTAGGTTCTTCAAGGCTTCGACGAGGTGTGGCTTGGTTTTGTATATTCCTGGGTATATTTGCATCACGTTTAGGTGGTGTAATCGAACGTTCCCGTCGTTTTTTAGTTTCCTAAAAAAACACAACCATGATTTAAAAAGATGAGAAACCTTATAAAATATACCTTTAGCTTTATTTCATCAGAAAACCGTATAGATTTAATTTGATTAGAAATTGGTAAATTTTCATCTTCATTATCAGTATCGAGTTCATGCATATCCGTTAAAAGCGGCGGAGGGCCTGGAGGACAACCAGGTGGTTCACGTTTTTTGGTATCCTTTGATTTATCATCCGCCTTCAAAATTAATTACAATTATTTTCACTATATAAAATTTTATATAATTTACTACTTCGACAGACTTCTTTAATATTCCTGGAGGTGGACGTGGAATGAATGATGGTACTGGCAAAAGACTTGGTGCAGGCAATCTTGGCGGAGGATTAAATTGTGGTCCTGGTGCTGTATTTATCTAAAAATTCAAAATATATAACAAATTAACTAATTAAAATAGCACCAACAAATGATATTATTTTTAAGTGAAAAAATATTTGAAATCTGCGGTTTTTCGCCACAAATATCAACTTAGCTAATTGTTCACTATACCTGCGGAAGTGGAATCTCATCAACTTGAACTGTTTGTGCATGTTTAACGCTTTCAAAATATTGTTGTTTCTTTAACCTTTTTTTCTCGTACTCAACTTCTTTTCGCTTTAAATCAGCCCATAGTTCTGGATCGTCGTTGTGCTAAAATTATAAAAGTAAGAAATTCTCTACTCTTATTGAAATAATCAAACGTTTTACATAAAGCCTCATAACACGATCGAAAGTTTCTTTCAACTTTTTCCTTTTCTCTCGGAGAACTTTTTCATTCAACGGAGAAGGTTGATAGACATTGTATTCTGTAAGTTAAAATTATATTACTTTCAAATGTTTCAATTGGGAAAAATAATGATTTTACCCATTTCATCAATCTTTTCCATTTCCTCCAATATTTGTCCAGGATCTTTACCTTTTAGAACTGCAGCACGTACCATTTGACGTTGCTTTTTATTTTTTTTCAATTCCTTTTTTCGGGCTTCCTTTCCTGTTGAACAAATTTATTTTGAATTCAAGACATTTATCCCGGAAAACATTTTTTTCTGTTGTAAAATAGGATAGATATAAAAGCAGAATCATTGTTATGGAATTTAGGTATTAATTGTTTGATTTCGTGAGATGCTGGGGGCTGAATTTAATTTTCCAACTGTTTAGGTTATTAAGAAAAGAACGTGTTTACTTACGTGCTTGGTCAGTGGGATTCATGTATTTACCACTTTTCGTGGTATTAATTGACCGGCGTCCCATTTTGTTAGAAAATTCTGCTAACTTTTCTAATATAGATATTTTTATTTAAACAATTTTAAACAGTTTATTTACATTTTTAATTCATTATTTCATTTAATTACGCCTAATTTGGTATTTTAATTTAAAAAATTCGTGTACTTTTGACATAAAGCCTCAGAAAATTTTGACATGAAGGTAGCAGCCGTCATAAAACATTATTGCAATAAAATATACATTGTATAATTGCAATAAAATTTACATTTAACCAATTCAAAAATGAAAAATTTCCCGTTCGGCCTAATGATTTCAAAAGAACAGAACTGACGAATTAAATAAAACTCTATATTTTTGAAAATAACTAAGAATTTAATCTTAAAAAAGAGTTTTGATCCTTTCTAACACACAAATTTACTTTCTCCATATCGGAATATTTTTTTATTTTCCTTTAGTTGGTACTATCTAAATTTTTGACATCTGAAACGAATTCAACTAAAATCCGTTGCTTTCTTTTAATTAATGATTTTATACTTGCTGTGGATACTTTAATTACTAAATTACATGGATTTGAACTTTAAGCTGTTGAAGGTGGTGAAGCCGTCAAAAGAACCCGTTAATATTAAGAAAAGTATTTATTTTAACTCACTAATTACATATATTTTTAAGATTATAAGTTCAAGTCATTTATTTATTTACTATTTACCTCAAAGCCGCTTAAAATCATTACAATTATTTTTGTTGTATGTTTTCATTATTTCTTGTATAGCTAAAAACCGAATAAATGTATATTTGCATAATTGTATAATATTTAGAATAATGAATAAACCTTTCTTTTAGAATTTGCAAAGTTAACTTTAGCTTCAACGAAAAAACAAAACAATATGGTATCAGATGACTCAAAAGCATTAGTTTCTAGTTCAGTATTAACTAGTAAAAATCTTTTGGACTTATTAACTGATGATGAAGATGAAAATGAATTTCAGATGAATAAACTATTATTAACACAAAGTTCAATAAAATCAGATACTACTGATTCTACTGAAAAGGAAGATAGCAATCACTCTAATATTGAAAAATCAGTATTACTAGAAAACTTGCAATTATCAGATTCGGATGGCACAAACAGCTCTCAAATAAAATCTAAAGAATTATCAAATTTTAAAATGGATAATTTAGAACTGTCTAATTCTGAAAGTCTTATAAAAAACCCATCTGAAGATATATTTAGTGAAACTGAGCAAGAAAATATTGTAGACAATCTATCATATCGGGTAGAAAAACTTAAACTATTAAATGAAGATAACAAAAATAATGAAGAAAATGAAGCACCTAAAACAACTGCCAATTGCAAAAGAAATGATTCAGCTATAACTGTAAGCAGCACATTATCAACATCATTTCATACAGCAGATTTTCAGAGCGAAGATGATGATGTTATAATAGTTTCTGACTCTGATAATGAAACTGAATATAATAATGTAGTTTCTAGTTTAACACCTAAGAACCGTTTGAACAGTTCAATGGAAACAAGATTAAATGACTTCTTCAATAAAATTCCGCCAAAATGTAATTTAAATAAAAATGATATCAAAAACAATATAATTTGTAATGGATCAATAGAATCTTCCAATAAATCAAATTCAGTGTGTGAAAGCTCTGTTGAAATTCCAGAATCTGAATCAGAATCTAGTAACAAAGTCATTGATAATTCTTTAAGTCATCATAGCCAAACTATAACTAGCGAAATAATTACGCCACAAACTGACGAAGTTGAAAAAAGTGATACAAAAACTAATGAAAAAAATGAGTACCAATTTGAAAGAATAAATATATCTGCAAAAATTCAAATTAAATTACATATTTCACAACCAATTGGAATAACGGCCGAGAACAATAATGATTCATCAAAAGATTCAGAAGATAACCAAAACTCCTCAGCTCAAAAAGATGAATCAAACACAAACAGCAATTGTATTTCAGTAGAAACCCAAACGAATAAAACATCTATAGATAAAAAACAACAAATTCAAGCGAGTGTTACTCCAATTAAAAAAACCCCGAAAAAAACCCCATTAAATGTTAAAAAAAGTACTGAAATCAATATCGATGAAAAAGCAAAAGCCTTACTAGATGATGTTTACGGGAATGAGTGGCGAACACCCGAAGTAATGAAAATATTCAAAAAGCAGAAACTTTTGAAAAAAACCCAGCAGTCTAGGATTGATGATTTTTCTTTATGTATCAACCTATTTCGAATTATGTTGATTTACTATTTATTATTTTATATTTAGTCCATAGGCAAATAAATAGTGATTTAGAGTCTACAAGGATACCAAAAATAGACGATTTTGCTGGGGATAATGCAAAATTACATCTTAAAAAGAATAAAATCGATGGAAAAGCAAATGAAAAACTTAATAAATTAAAATCGGGTATGAAATCTTTAGTTTTCAGATTAAATAATTTTGCTCCCAAACAAATTTTGTTTATAATTTGTTTATAAATCTTTTGTTTATAATTGTTTGTAATTTTAATTCACCAGAATTATTTTTTTTCGTAAAATTGTGCAGTGCTTATTAAAATTACATTTTTATTCTTTTTATTTCTGCTCTTAACTGCATTATCATTGAATAAATAATCTTAAAATAATAGCAAATTATTAGTTCATAAAATTTCATAATTAGCATAAAAAATCGATAGCATTTTAATATTTATTTGTATTCAAAAGTAATCAAAATGTTTTCACCTTGTATGAACATTTTGTACCATTATTTAAATTTACTTTATAATTTTTCAATGTCAGATCGGGTTATCTTGTCATTTTAAAAGTAAAAAACTTAATCCTGTAAAAATTTAATATTTGTATCTTTTAGGCCGTATAGTCAAGCCACGGGTAATTGTAAATGATTCCAGTGAAGATGATACTGGGAGCAATTCTGATTTTTCATTCATAAATGATGAAACAGATTCCGATGAATCATTCCAATGTTTAGAAAAAGAAACTAATAAAAAATCATCAGTTGAAGATTTAGTATATTTGGACTTATCTAAAGACATTGTTGAAGTACAACAGAAAAATATTAGTCCTCCTGCCAATCATGGTATAGTTGTATATGTAATTATATTAAAGTTATAATTGTAAATTTTGTATTAAACAGATAATGTATTTGAAAAAAGGCTTCAAAAACTTCTGGAAACATGTGAATTTAAGGCACCGGCTAAAATGGAAACACCAAAAAAGTAAGTATTACACACAATACCATTAGAATTTTTTATTGCTTTTTCAATCAATTTTTGATTTTATGTTTCCAATACTTGATACACTTAATTTATATCCTTGCCAATTGCAGTTGCAATAGAATGATTAACTTAATCATTTTTTGATAAATATTAATTAACAAAAATAAGAAAATTCGTTCCAAATATATTTTCGTTTTCTTTTCTTTTTTTTTTTCAAGATAAAAGTCCAATTTGAAATCGTTTGCAAGAGAATTTTGAACCTGAGTTATTGTAGTAAAAAATGTCTTTTAACTAGCTCACATGCTAATCTAAGGCAGTCTTTAAGAAACATGCCTTTACCTTTTCTATTGCCATTAAACTGTAAATGTTTAGTTTTCTCCATGTCAACTCTATCCCGTATGCGAGAATTCAGATGACTTTAGCATAGAAGCAAAGCCTTATCGAGAGATAATGCAAAATTATTCTTGATGGAGTGAATTTCTCTGATCGCTACTTCAGTTCTATCTTGAATATGTGTCATAAAGTTCTTTCAAAGAGTTAACTAATTTTATCAGTTCATCTTCGTATGCTACTGAATGCTCGGGGAGGGGTTTTCCACTATTTCTGAATGTCATCTGCACTGTTTTGTCGCGATTTACAAGAAGTGGTTCCTGTCAACCCAAATTTTTAGTGCATTCAAGGCCTGTTTCAATTCCTATTAATCAATTTATTAATACTTCTTAATTTATTTCGGTTTTTCTCTTTTTGAGTATTTACAATTTTAATTATTTGATGCAATATAGAATGCACTGGTAAAGACGTAGAAAACATCTTTGTTATGATTTGAATTTTCTTCTTCTCAGTAAAACTACAAAACGAAAGTTATTCACTCCGAATTTTGGGGAAGAAGACGAGCAAGTTTTAGAAAATAATCAGCAGGAATCTAATAAAGGGGAACTAGAAGACATTTCAGATAAGTTAGTTAAATTACGAACACCATTGCCAGCAATGTTTGATCCAATTAATAAACAGCTAGAATCAGTCAAAAGAGAACATCTACCGCTAAGTGACAAAAAGAAAATACAGTCTTCCAGAAAAGGTATAACCATGTTTAAATAAATAATTTTTTATTTATAATCAATGCACTACTTTTTATTACAAAATAAAAAGCAAAATAACTAAGCAAATAAATTTTATTTATTTGTAATAGAAAATGTACCATTCGAGTTTTTGACTCCAAAGCTGAAAACTAAAGCGACTGAAACTAAAACATTCAACAATTTTGAGAATGAAGCTAAAATATGTACATTATCAAATACTCCAAAAGATAAATATTCTTTTTTAAAATCATTTGATGGTAAATATATGATTTTATTTTTATAATTTTTTTAAAAAAAAATTTTTTTAGTTACAACTCCTCAAAAGTTATGCCATCCTGTTTCTCTTATTTATCGGACAAACTATAAAACTAAAAAATATGAACTAGCAGAGTTATTATTAGAGCTTTATAATAGTAAAGTGTTTAATAATAAGCTAGATGTTAAGATTTCATGGAACAAAAAGCTAACAAATACAGCTGGAAGATGTGTAAATAGTAAAAAGTAATTGATTGTATATTTGTGGTATAATAGATATCATTAAATTCATTTTTTTCATAGGCAAGGCAAACGAACAAGCCGTATAGAATTAAGTGAAAAAGTCTTGACAAGTGCTGATCGATTAAGATGCACACTAATACATGAAATGTGCCATGCAATGACATGGATAATTGATGAAAGTGTTGGTCATGGTCCACAATGGAAAGCTTGGTAATAAATAATTTTTTAATTAAATTAATTTTTTACTACTCATAATGACTTAAATTTATTAGGTAGTATTTACTATTGTAATCTAATTTAATATTAAAATATTTTGTTTTTGCAGCAAACTTTGTATTAAACTTTTAGTCATTTGCTAAAATTTTGTTTGTTTCACTCTCTCAGCCTTTATTATACACTTTTAAAGACTTTAATCAACTATATCACAATATTTTTTATGTAGTAAACACAAATATTCACCTCCTATGTTATAAAATTTAAAATTTAATGAAAAATTCAAACCTAAATTTTTTTAAGGACGCAAAAAGCAAATCATATTTTCCCGGAATTACCAAAAATAGAAGTATGCCATAATTACGATATTGAATACAAATACACTTATAAGTGTACATTATGTGGTTCCAGGTAAATTAATAATTTATTGTGTTGTTAAATATATTTATCTAATTTGTATTTTAGTTCTCATGCTCATTCTAAATCAAAAAAAGTTGATCGTATACGTTGTGCTTTTTGCCATGGCTCAATTGAAATATTTTTAAATAGAAAAGATAAAGAAGGTAAAATTATTTCAACACCTGTACGAGAACCAACGGGATTTGCTAAATTTGTTAAAGAAAAGTACAAAGAATTTAAAAGGCCTGAACTTAAACATGCTGAAGTTATGAAAATATTAAGTGATAAGTTTTCATCGTGCAACCTAAATAGACGGAATATTGTCAATTGATTACTTTTTTTCAAGTAATATGATATATTTTTTACATTTTTTGGCATTTGTATAATGTAGTATAAAAGTTTAGATTTATAATTATATTTTTAGCTATTTTTTAATATACAAATTTAAATTTAAATCTTAGATATACATATATACATTAAAAAATATTATACTTATCGGGAAAAATGAAATTATTATTTTGATGATCCATACAAATTCTAGTAAATTTAATCATTTATATTTTTAAATGAGAAATAGGGATTCAGTACTGTGAATTATATACTATTATTTTTATTGAAACACTATTATTAGATATATCTATCTCAAAAAAAATCAGGTGCGTGCTTAAGACCACACGGTAGAAGTGAAAACGTAATAGCGTTTAGGGAACATTTTATTATAATAAAATATAATTATACGACAAATAATATATTTATATATTATAGTGACTCGTATTAATATTCATAACTTATAACCTATTGCCATCGATATAATCTATTTAAGGAGTGCTCTCCGTTAATTAAAGCTCAGTACTATATTCGAGAAATGAAGCGATAGGCTTATGAAAACTGAAATATGTTATATAGGCTTTGGATCTAAATCCATTCAAATATCTAAAAAAAACTGCATCAAGTGTCGTTCCACATTTTGTTGTGCTCTCATTTGGATCATTTGATATTTTTAAACTTAAAGTTGAATTCAAAAAATCTAGTAAGGGCTTTGATTTGTCATTTGAAAAGTCCACATTAAAATCTCCACTCAAAATCATTGGTAGCTTATGAAGATCTTGATTTAAAAGAGTTGATTCAGCTTCAGTGTAAATAAGTAAGTTTTCGTGGATAAAATCGATGATTTTTTTTATGCTTTGATTTGGTGAAATATAAACGGCAACCATCACAATTTCTTGTCAATTTTCCACTTTACATCTTGCTAAACAAATTTCTCCGATGTGTGAATTATTAATGCTATGTGATTCGAAGTTATTGAATGCTACATTCATTTCTGAGTTGAAGTATTTGTGGCATCTCTATTATTTTGAAATATAGCAACACCTGCAGCTCTAGTGTTACGCCTTTTGAATTTAGTAACACAATGAAAATTGGGACCGACTAGCACGGTACTATAGCAACTAAAACAAAATAAGAAGAAGGATGTTTTGATCGGGACGATCAAATTCTAAGAAGAGGGCAGTGTTACGAATTTAAACATAGTAGGCTGATTAAATAGTAGGCTGTGAATCTAGTGTAATGAATTTAGGTTATAATCGATACTTTATATATTTATATAAAATTTTTTATTATTCTAACTTACAAATAATACAATAAAATTTTATTAAATTAGTTTTAACATAATATGTAATACAAAATATTCTTATAAATAATAATTGATTGAAAAATCTAATTCTAATTTAGCACAATATAAAATAATTTTTCTTGACATAAGTAAAACAATTCTAAGTTATTCAAGACAGAAATAAAATAATTCTAAGTTGTTTAAGACAGAAATAAAATAATTCTAAGTTAAGAATTTATTTTTTAAATACAGATTTTTATTACTATTCTAAAAGCGCAAGCGCTAAAAATTTAGAATGGCGCAAGCGCCGCTTTTAAGGTTTAACTGGGAACTGAATCTCTATGCCAAGATCTCCTGTATTTATATCACAATCTGGATAAGGAGATCGCATGAGATTTCTTAGTCTTCCCACGATAAATAATCTAAATATCATAATTCACAAGATAAGAACATATCTGTGCATATGAATTAAAAAACAAATGGGCAATACATGAGTGCCATATTATATTTCTCATGCGCATATCCGTGCATTAGAATTTTGTTTAGTCTACGCAGTTGAAATATTATGCACTTGAAATTCTTATCTGCATGGTATCGAGTTTTGTAAAAGATAAAAATTGAAATATTCTTATTCGCGTGATACATGGTCTCGCGTGATACAAAGTATCAGAAATAGAATTAACGGAAATTTTGAATTTATAAAAATTTAGAAAAATGGAATGAAAAGGTAACTATCGAAAAATTGGTAAAGTATAGCATTAAAATTAATTAGATTATACGTACATATATTACACCTTACACCCTAAAGAAAAATAATTTTCATATATATATTTATGAAAATTATTTACAATTTTTATTATGAGTTTTATGTATTATTTAATAGTAGGTACTTAATTATTTTATATTTACTTATGTTCTAAACTTATTTTATAATTTTATTCGTGATTTAATGAGACGGTTGTTGTGAACTTCTAATGGTTTTCCATTTATTAGTATAGTTGAATTCACACCTTTCTGCGATATTATTTTAAATGGGCCTTGATATGGATTTTCTCTTTTGTTGTTAGTATCTGTTTTAAGGTATACTAAGTCGTTGGTTTTAAAATTTGCCTTATTAATGTTTTTGTCCCAATTAGCTTTTCTTAAATTTTTGGCAGAGTTTAAAAGTTCATTTGCTTTTAAGTGAGCATGTTTTAACTTAACTTTAATTTCGTTAGCATAGTTATCGATGTCATAACAAGTATTACTGTTGTTTATTTCTATTATCGCTGGAAGCGAAGCAATTTTTCCAAAAACTAATTCAAAAGGGGTGTATTCAGTATCAGTATGCGGTGTGGTATTGTATGAAAATACGTAGTATGGAATTCATTCATTCCAATCATCTTCGTTGGCAAATGCCAATAAATATTGATTTAGAACACTATGATTTCTTTCTATAGAGCCTAATGTTTCATGATGATAGGCCGTTGATGTGGTGTGGTCAATTTTTAGTAGTTCACATATTTTTTTAAATAGGCTATTATTAAATTCTGTACCTCTATCGGTTTTAAAGGTTTTAAAGCATCCATATCCCGAAATGAAGTTTTCTACTAAAGTTTTTGCTATGGTTTTCGGTTCTTTTGTTTCCATAGGAAAAGCTTCTACGTATTTAGTTAATTCGCATTGAACGGTAAGTATATATCGATATCCTTGTGAGATCCTTAGAGGGCCAACTATATCTATTGATACTATTTCGAAACTAGTTTGGGGTGTTTTCGTAAGTGTTAACGGTTCTTTAGTATGTTTTATTATTTTGCTTTTAGCACATGTCTCGCAATTGTTTATAAAATTTTTAATCATCTTATTCATGTTTTTCCATATGTATCGTTGTTTTATTTTTGCTATGCATCTCTTAATTCCAGTATGTCCTCCATGAGTGGATTGATGAAAATCTTCTATTATTTTCAATTTTTCTTTATTATCCTCTATTTTTAAAGGTTCTTTATATAAAATTATTTTTAATTTATTTGCCGTATTATTCTTCATTTTGTTCTGCTGCAGCTTATTAAACATTTCTTTAAATTCATTTATCTTTATACTTTTAAATATTTCGCCGTCGTACGAAAGCGCTAATTCATTTATTTCTTTTATAGTTGCTGTTTGTATCAGTTTCTCCAAGGCTTTTATTATTAAATTAAAAGATGGATTATCACTGTACTGAACTATAATGCTTTTATTATCTTTAATTATTATATTCGACATTTTTATTTTATTCTTATTATTTTTGTGCGTATTTTTATTAACTTTTTCAAATTTCATTCTTTTAACCTTTTTAATATCTGATATCGATGTGCTATCCCAAATATATAGTTTTTCTTTATTCGTAATCGTTTTTGTTACGTTTTCTATATTGTCTTTAATATCTTTCTTATTTTTAATATTCTCTTTATTTTTTAGCATATTTCTAGTGAGGACGCTTTTATTTTTGGGAATTAAGGATTTTAAGTAGTTCATGTCTATATTTATCCTAGACAGTGCATCAGCATTTGTGTTCATCTTTCCGTGTTTGTATATGATGTCGAAATCGTAATCCATTAGGTCTAGTCGAATCCTCGTTAATTTAGAAGATGGATTTTTGTGACTAAATAAACTTACTAATGGTCGATGATCTGTAATAACCGTAAACTTTTTGCCATATAGGTATGGCCTAAAATGGGTAATACCCCAATGTATTGCGAGCAGTTCTTTTTCTATACTTGATTTATTAATTTCATGCTTGTTGAGTGTTCTACTGGCATAGGATATAGGTAAATCTGTTCCTATTTCTCCTTGCGATAAAATGGCTCCTAAAGCAAAGTTTGAGGCATCTGTTGTTAACAAAAATGGCTTTTCAAAGTCAGGATATTGTAGCAACGGTGGATTTATTAATGCATTTTTAAGCGTTTCGAAAGCTTTTTCACAGTCTTGTGTCCAGCTGAAGAGAGTATTTTTCTTTAGTAGTTGGTATAAGGGTCTAGCGACTTGAGCAAAATTAGGCATGAATCTCCTATAAAAGTTACAAAATGCCACAAAACGGTGTACTTCATTTGCATTTTGTGGTGTTGGGTACTTTTTAATTATGTCGTATTTATTGGGATCTGTTTTTATCCCTTTTGAAGTTATTAAATGATCTAGATATACAACTTCTGGTCTCAAAAAATTACATTTATTTGGATTTAATTTTAAGTTATATAAGTCTTGCAAATACTTTTTCTAAATTTTGATTATGATGTTGTAGACTGCACCCGTAAACGATGATTTCGTCTACGTAAAGAAACGCATTTGAGTCTAGACCACTCAGAGCTATTGATAACATTCTTTGGAAACTGTTCTTTGAAATTTTTAGACCAAATGGTAGTCTTTTGAATTGGTAGTGGCCTTTATTTGTTGAAAAGGCAGTTAAATGTCTAGAATTTTCGTCTAATTATATCTGGTGAAAGGAATTTGTCATATCCAACGTGGAAAAATATTTAGCTCTTCCTATGCTGTCTAGTACATCATCTAATCTTGTTAAAGGAAATTTATCGTTATGTATTTTCTTATTTAGCTGTCTGAAATCAACAACTAGTCTCCACTTTTTGTCTTTGTTATTACTTTTTTTTGGAACTATCAGTAATGGTGAATTATAAGGGCTTACGGACGGTTCTATGATGTCTTTTTTAAGTAGGTCCTTGACTTGCGAATTGATCTCCTCAATTTGTGAATGGGGTAATCTATAATTTTTTATATATATTGGCGTGTTATCAATTGTTACAATTTTTTGGTCATAAAAATTGTTTGTTGTTAGGCGTTCATTGTCTAGGTGAAAAATATCTTGGTTTTGTTATTTCCTGAAATCTTCTGTTTGATGGATGTGGGCTCTTTTCATAATCTAGAATGTTGTATTCCTTTAATGGATGAATCTCCGGTTTTAATTCACTCAATGTTATACTGTGATCTAGGGTATTTAGGATTTTTATGTGTGCGATACCTTTGGCTGGAACGATTGTGTTCGCGAGAAATACGCCTTTTCTAATTTCTTGGTTGCATATTATACTATCTTCTTTTAGATGTACTGAAATTGCTTGAATAATTTCCAAACGAGCTGGAACTTCTATAGCGTTTTTAAGTTTACTTTTCATAGGTAATATTACCATTTCATTATTTACTATAATTTGTAATGTGAAAGTGCCATAATCTATTTGGGCTAAATAATTCATCAGAAAATCTCTTCCTAAAATACCGTCCGTTTGTAAAGGTAGATCTGAATTTACTATGTGGAATTCATGCTTTATTTCCATTTGTTTGTAGACTAAGCCAATTTTTCTTTTTCCTAGTGAATATATCTCGTTATTTGTGATGCCCGTTATTTTGCATTGACTGGTGTTATCGAATCTATTTTCTATTGATTTATTTTTGCAAATTGAAATATCTGCGCCTGTGTCGATCAAGAATGATAATTGGATATTGTTTTCTGGATTTAAAAGGTTAATGTAATTCGTGTTATTTTTCTCCAGGTGATATATTTGAAGATGTTTATTATTTAACTCTGGTTTTGCCCAGGGCTTCTTTCGTTCACGCAGTCCTGTAGAAAATTTATAGTATTTCTTCTGTATTGAGGGTTATTTGGTCTTGTTCTATTGTTTGCAAAATTGTTGTTATAATTATTATTATTTCTGTAGTTATTAAAATATCTATTATTGTTATTAAATCTGTTGTTATCGTTACGTCTAACTTGATTATTATAAGCATTTCTATTAAAATTATTTTTATTGTTCTTATATTTTTTATAATATCTATTATAACCATATTTATTATTATTATTATTATTATTATTATTATTTTGGGTTGGCATCCTGGAGAATTGAAAGATTCGTTGGTTGGATAAAATTGGTTTTTCGATTTGTTCTGCTAAAGTTACCGCCTCTCTGAGGGTTTTGCATTGCGCAGCCAGAACTGTTGGCTTGAGTTGTTCTTGCAGTCCATTTTGGAATGTATTCAGGCCAATTTTGTCGTTTAATTTGCTGATAGTTTCTCTATTTGCTTCTCCCATTTCTTGTATTTGTAGTTTGTTGTCTCCTAATAGCGAAAAAATTTGTTCTCCAAAATCTTTGGATTTCAAATTCGTTTGTTTTAGCGTAGATAATTGTGTGTGTATTTGTTGAGGTGTGGTCGTTGTTTTGAAGGATTCGTTAAGTTTTTGTTTTAACTTCTGTATTGTTGTTGGTTTTGAAACTGCAGCTAATTTGTTGCGTGCTTTTTGGGATAATCTGGCACACCAAATAAATTCGATAAGTCTTTCTTTTGTTTCATTGTTTAGGTACAGATCACAAATTGTTAAAAAATTTTCAACGTCCCTAATGTTTCCGCTGAATTCGGGAATTATTTTAATTGCTAATGATAGGTCAAATACAGTGCCTTGCGCCATGTTAGGTAAAGTTTCTTGTAATCCTAAGGCTTGTTTATACTCTTCTTCAGAGCTAGAGTTATTTTTGGTTTGTTTAAAAATTTCTTTACTCTTCCTGCTGATAATGGTGGATCTTTTAACTACTAGTTCTCCGAAAATAATTTTCGTTTCATTTAAATCTTTTTTATCTGATGTCTTTCCTTCTAATTTTTGTAATTCTTCGGCGAAAAGTTTTTTTATTTCTTTCAACCTTGTGGCTTTATTGAGGATGTTTTCAGGTGTGCATCTTCTATTTGGGTTTTTCACAAAGGTATTTAAAATTTTTTGTAGTTCTTAAGTAAAAAGATTTAATTTTTTCATATAGTTTTTATTTAAACATTATTCAAATATTCTCCATACTTTTCTGTATATATTTGTTTTATGAAATATTTTTATTGCTTTAGAAGTATAATATTGTTATTTATAATGAAGAGTAATTAAGAAACTCTTTACAAGAGAAATTTCTTCTGCTTTTCTTGCCGTTGTTCCCATTGTAGGTGTTTCTGCTGTTCGATGAGTTTTCTTTTTTGCTTCCCTTGTGCAATCGGAATTACTTTGTATAATTCTGCTATCTGTTGTCTGAGTTTTACTGCCTTTCCTCCACGTTGTCCTCTTTTCTTTTTAGTAGTTGCTTGAGGTATTTGAATTGGCTTTATTTTTTTTGCCTTCTTTTATATTCTTCTATGGTGAGGGGCTTTGGTCCGGCTCCTGGGTCTCTTTGAATTGCCTCTTCTAATGGTATCGGCATTTTAAGCCCTTTTTTGTCTTCCTCTGTAAGAAGATGGATTGGTTTTTGGCCAGTTGAAGTATTTTGGTTGACCACAAATTCCTTGAGTTGAAAAATTTTTTGTAGACGTGGGTCAAGCGTATCTACGAGAACAGGATTATTGCTTCTTGTTTTTGAATTATCCGTTGACCTTGGTATATCTATTTCGTAGAGCCTATACATTAGTAGTTCGGTTCGGCAGGATCGCCATGTAATGAATTTAGGTTATAATCGATACTTTATATATTTATATAAAATTTTTTATTATTCTAACTTACAAATAATACAATAAAATTTTATTAAATTAGTTTTAACATAATATGTAATACAAAATATTCTTATAAATAATAATTGATTGAAAAATCTAATTCTAATTTAGCACAATATTATAAAATAATTTTTCTTGACATAAGTAAAACAATTCTAAGTTATTCAAGACAGAAATAAAATAATTGAAGTTGTTTAAGACAGAAATAAAATAATTCTAAGTTAAGAATTTATTTTTTAAATACAGATTTTTATTACTATTCTAAAAACGCAAGCGCTAAAAATTTAAAATTACGAACAAACGCCCAACATTAACTATAGAAATTCCTTCTACGACTGGTCAAATTCTCTACACCAAAATAATGAATCACAACTTCCAGAACCAATGGAAATAAACAAGACCGAAATAAAACCAAATATCACACAACAGAATTTTCCTTTACCAGCCTCTGTGCCCAGCTACCCTATATAGTAGTTGGAAGTAAAGTTCGACCACTCAAATTTATAATAGACACAGGAGCCACTCATTCCATCATAAATCCTGCCTTATGTAACCCCAATCTGGTACACCCACTCAATAAAAATATAACTCTTAAAACATTAAACGACGAAATTACTATTACTCAACAGGCAACGGTTCCTCTCTTTGGCGAACTGGGTGATCAGAGTAACAAAGTACAATTCTACATATACCATTTCCATAATCAATACGACGGGTTAATTGGAAATAACATTTTAATTCCATTGGAAAGCAAAATTGACTATCATAACCAAACCCTGTGTACTAAATACAGCACTACAAAAATCTACTTTGATAATAAAGAAAAAAAATAAACTATACCCTTAATACAAACGGAACCTTTCACCTTAATGTACCGGTACTACAAAGACAAGGCCTAGCCCATTTGCAGGAAAAGAAGTCCTCAGATGGAAAAATAACAGTGTGCGAAGGTATATATAAGGTAGAAGATTATGAAGCCCAAGTTCGCGTAAAATCAAAACAAGATCGTCCTACAACAGTCACAATTAGGCCACTCGAAACCACAGTTGTTAATGATAGCAACTTCAATATAATAAGTGGAGAGGAAGAGCTGAAGTCTCCTCACCAAAAAATCCGGATAAACCATCTTAACTATGAGGAAAGGTGGAAACTACTTAGGATAATAAAACAGTTTTCGAGTATTTTCTATAAAAAAAACTCTTGTCTAACCTTCACTAATGCCATTAAACATAGAATCCGAACAACGGACGATGCTACGAATCTACGTAAGGTCATATAGATATCCATTCGTACACCAGGAAGAAGTTGAGAAGCAAATTTCCGAAATGTTGGAAAAGGGAATTATACGCCCCAGCAACTCTCCTTATTCCGCACCAGTCTGGATCGTCCCAAAAAAGGCAGACTCAAGTGGACAAGAAAAATGGAGGATCGTCATCGACTACCGCAAATTGAATAGCATAACGATTGATGATAAATATCCTATATCCAATATAGATGAGATATTAAGTAAATTGGGAACCTGTCAATACTTCACTACTTTGGATTTGGCAAAAGGATTCCACCAAATTGAAATTGACGAAAGAGATACTCACAAGACAGCTTTTAACGTTGAAAACGGTCACTATGAATTCCTCCGTATGCCTTTCGGGCTGAAAACAGCACCTGCGACTTTTCAACGTCTAATGAACAACGTTTTGAAAGAATATATCAACAAAATTTGCTTGGTCTACTTAGATGACATTATCATATATTCCACATCACTCGATGAAGACTTAGATTCTCTAACAAAAATCTTTAAAAGGTTGAAGGAAGCACAACTCATGGTGCAGTTAGATAAATCTGAATTTCTAAAAAGAGAAACCTAGTTTCTAGGACACATTGTTACACTAGAAGGAATACGACCGAATCCCAAAAAGGTGGACTGTGTAAAAAGGTTTCCGCTGCCCAAAACACCAAAACAAATAAAGCAATTCTTAGGCCTTACAGGATATTACAGGAAATTCATTAAAGATTATTCAAGGATCGCTAAACCTATCACACAGTATCTAAAGAAGAACAAAAAAATCAACCTTAGTGACCCTGAGTACATAAATAGTTTCGAAACACTGAAAAAATGCTTAATTAACGAACCAGTACTAAAATATCCAAATTTCAATAAAACATTCGTACTATCAACAGATGCAAGCCAGTTTGCACTAGGTGCAATACTTTCACAGGAAGGCCACCCAACATGTTACGCAAGTCGCACTTTAAACGACCACGAACAGCATTATAGCACGATAGAAAAAGAATTACTTGCCGTAGTATGGGCTACGAAATATTTTCGACCATATCTTTTTGGACGAAAGTTCATAATCGAGATGGACCATAAGCCGTTGGAATGGCTCTTCTCCATCAAGGAACCAAATTCTAAATTGATACGTTGGAGACTTAAATTATCCGAGTTTGACTATACAATTAAGTACAAAAAGGGTACCAAGAATGGCAATGCAGATGCCCTTTCTCAAATCGAAGTCAACTTCAACGAGCAAAGAAATACACGTCTAATTCCAGAAAGTAAATCTTCCCTCAATGTATTTAAAACCCAAATAGTCATATTAAAAACGAATTCAGGTCCACTAAAAGTAAAACACGAAAGAATTTTTGATAAAACCAGAAAAGTAGTTCAAGCCAGCTCACTAACCGAGGAAATAACAATCAACCTACTAAAACAACATTTCCATCCTATAGCACTCAATGCAATCTTAGTTAATGAGGACGAATTTTTCAAACTTATAGAAGAAACATTTCATAAATATTTCAACAAATTCAAAATAATTAGATGCAGACGGTTAGTCGAGGACATCCTCAACGAAGAAGATTTAGCACGAATAATAGAGGAAGAACACCTTAAAAACAACCACCGCGGTATAACGGAAGTTTCTAAAGAATTACAACTAAAATATTTCCACCCAAAATTGAATTCAAAAATTACCCAATTTATAAATAACTGCGACATTTGTAACATTGAGAAGTACGATAGGAAACCAATAAAACATGAATTTCAAATTACGGAAACCCCTTCGAGACCTGGTGAAATCGTTCATATCGATGTCTTCTACTCTTTGGAAAAAACTCTTTGTTTAACATTTATCGACAAGTTTAGCAAATTTGCCCAGGCAATTAAAATAAACTCAAGAACCTGGGTTGAGTTCAAAAGGGCAATTCTACAGTACATTTCCTCCGTAAGAAAAATGAATAAAATTGTCGCCGACAATGAATTAGGCCTCAAAGCCCTTCCTCTACGAGAATTCTTAAAAAATGAAGATATTATAATACACTTTACCTCGAGTAACAATCATACATCAAATTCAGACATAGAAAGACTGCACAGCACAATCAATGAGCACATTAGAATTTTAAGGCACGATGTAAATAGAGACAATGATACGGTCGAGGAAAAGATATTAAAAATAGTATATTTCTATAATAACTCCATCCACTCTACCACGAATAAAAAACCTATTGACTTACACAATGGAACCATTAAAAATGACGAATATAGCGATATTAAGAAAAGGATTATAAAAATTAAGGAAAAAGTGATAGATAAACTAAACAACAACAGACAAAACGTAGAATTTGAGCCCGGAACCAACTTTATTAAGGACCAACGCGGAGGGAAGAATCATGCAAAGTTTAGAAAAATTAACGCTGAAATAATAGATAACAGACACATAGTAGATACAAATACAAATATAAAATACTACAAATCACACATAAAAAGGAGGAAGAAGTTTCAAAACCCTGACAACCCTTCAATTAAAGCAAAAAGCACAAAAAGCAAAAAGAATAAAACGAAAAAAACTATCGTTTCAGATCAGAATGGCAACGACAGCAATAACCCTGGTCGCCCTAATAGCCATCCCCTTGTTATCAACCCAACTGATTGAGGTCCAGGATATTAATAATAATAACGGGTATGTAACAGTCAAGCTAGAAGACATACGCATTATAAAAAAGTATATAAAAGTCCTTCACATAATTAACATTACGGAATATGAAGATATTAAAAATGTAATCTACGAAAATATGAAGACAATACGCGAAAATATAAACCTTATGAAACCCATGTATTCCATAATTTCAACCAATTAGACAGGAAAATAAAAATGCTTAAACCACATTATAGAAAATCAATAGGTCTTATTGATATTGTAGGGACAGGACTCAAATATATTACCGGTACCATGGACCATAATGACGAAATAGAGATCAAGAACAAACTCGAAGTCCTTTCAACAAACAACAAAAATCTCATATTGGAAAGTAATAAACAGATATTAATAAACACTGAAATTTCGGATCAAATCAAAAATATAACTAACCAAATAAAAACCCAACTATATCAAACTTCTTGAACGATTTTAAAACTCAAAATGAAAACAAATTAACAAAACTAGAAGATGAAATCCTTTATATGCAACAGGTTTATCAAGTGAACTATGACATCAACTTATTGAAAAATCATATAGATGACATAGAAGACGTTATTTTATCCAGCAAACTACGAATACTTTCAAGGAACATTCTAACAGAGAAAGAATTAGCTTTGGTACCCGATTTGGAAAGTTTCAAAGACATTAAAATTGTGGTAGCATTCCATTTAGAGCAAATTATAATCATTCTACTAATCCCTACATACGTCGAAAAACCAATGTCTAGAATTCTAATAGAACCAGTCCCAAACAGTAAAAAGAAATCTATATATTTAAATGTCTCAGGGTATTCTAATTACACATACTTGAGACGTAAGCAAAAGAAAAATAACTATAGCATGTCGCGAGAAAACAAAAGCTTAATGATCTTTTTAATCATTCAGTGCCAAACCTTCGCCTGGATCAGACTTCCAGAATTATTCTGATAGATCTTGAAATCCGATAAAAATATATAAGTTGTGTAGTGATAACGATAAGTTAAAAATTAAAAATAAAAATATAAGTTGTGTAATGATAACGATAAGTTAAAAATTAAAAATAAAAATTAAGTTGTTTAAAAAGTTATTAATAAAAATATATAAGTTGTTTAAAAAATAATAATAGAATTAATTTGGTTTAAATGAATAAAAAACTATTTGTGATTTGAATAAAGTTCTTAAATAAAAGGGTTCAATTAACATAAACTTCTTTGTTTTGGAAGAACCTAAAAACCCCTTAAGTTCTAATTCTGAATCTCATGTATTTATATCACAATCTGGATAAGGAGATCGCATGAGATTTCTTAGTCTTCCCACGATAAATAATCTAAATATCATAATTCACAAGATAAGAACATATCTGTGCATATGAATTAAAAAACAAATGGGCAATACATGAGTGCCATATTATATTTCTCATGCGCATATCCGTGCATTAGAATTTTGTTTAGTCTACGCAGTTGAAATATTATGCACTTGAAATTCTTATCTGCATGGTATCGAGTTTTGTAAAAGATAAAAATTGAAATATTCTTATTCGCGTGATACATGGTCTCGCGTGATACAAAGTATCAGAAATAGAATTAACGGAAATTTTGAATTTATAAAAATTTAGAAAAATGGAATGAAAAGGTAACTACCGAAAAATTGGTAAAGTATAGAATTAAAATTAATTAGATTATACGTATATTACACTAGGGTATATATAAGGAGCTGTCACAGTCAGTTTAGTGAGTTTCAGTTTTGGGGTTGCAGGTTGAGCTCAGTTGAGTTAGCTAGACTATTTGGAGTTAGCTAGACTATTTGGAGTTAGCTGGACTATTTGGAGTTAGCTAGACTTTTTGGAGTTAGCTGGACTATTTGGAGTTAGCTGGACTATTTGGAGTTAGCTAGACTTTTTGGAGTTAGCTGGACTATTTGGAGTTAGCTAGACTCTTTGGAGTTAGCTAGACTATTTGGAGTTAGCTAGACTCTTTGGAGTTAGCTAGACTATTTGGAGTTAGCTAGACTATTTGGAGTTAGCTGGACTATTTGGAATTAGCTAGACTCTTTGGAGTTAGCTAGACTCTTTGGAGTTAGCTAGACTATTTGGAGTTAGCTAGACTCTTTGGAGTTAGGTAGACTATTTGGAGTTAGCTAGACTATTTGGAGTTAGCTGGACTATTTGGAGTTAGCTGGACTATTTGGAATTAGCTGGACTATTTGAACTTAGTTAGTTGGACTAAGTTGGAGTTTGATTTCTGAATTACACGATTTAATAATTAGGAGTTTTAAGCATCTCATTGTAAATATATTCTAAACTTAATAATAATAAAGAATTACAACAATATTTATCCAAAACAAATGTTATTTCGTAAGGCAATCCACCTGTATTAATCGTTGACATTTTATGTAGTTTTTGCTTTACGAGTGCTGGTTGCTCGGCATTATGGCAGCCAGTATAAATATCTTTAGCAAAGGAAGACACCAATTTCCAATTTTCGTAAGGACATTGGAAAACACTACATTTGTTTGTCTCATGACTTCAGTAAGCTCATAAAATTTTGAATGGCGCCATACTGTGGGCCCTGTCATTCTGCGTTTTATTTGCTTATAAATTGGAGTTGCTCTGACTGGTGGTAATTGTCTCAAATCACCAATTAATATTACATCTAAAGCACCAAAATTAATAGTGAAATTACCAGTGATTTGCTTAAGACGTAAATCGATTTGCTCTAGAAGCTCTGCCCCAATCATGCTTACCTCATCGATTATTATTACTCTGACATATTTAAACAGTGATCTGTATAGATGTACAACTTCTATACTCAATGGCAACAATTTTGACAAAGATATTTTAAAAGCAGTGTGAACAGTTGTCCCTTCTATTGCAACTGCTGCTTTTCCTGTAGATGCACACGTTATATATGAAATACAATAGCCATCGTTTTCAGAAAACCGATTATAAATTTCCATGATTAATTTTATAACAAAAGTTTGCCGCATCCAGCTGGCCCAGTAAAAAATATTTAAAAAGGATTTTTATCATTTGATAATAATTTGTTGATCACATGAGTTAATAGTGCTTTTTGTTTTGTGTTAGCCATTCTCATAACTGAACAAAAGTTTGAAAGAGACATAATATTTTGTTTTTTTTTAGCGATAGCACCAAGCTTATTTAAAGTTGCCAATTTAAGGTCACTATTGATATCATTATTCAAATCATTGTATAACTTTTCAAAAGGATTTTCTTGGGGAAGCCTATTAGCAACATCTTCTACTTCAACTTCATCTATAGAAGCTTCCTTGCGACATAGTTCTTTACAAATTTGAATAGTTTTGGCAATATCTACATTGGAATCAAATGCTTTTCGTCTTTGCAGGATAATACTTTCATGATCATTATAAATGGAAATAAATCTCATTTCTGCTAATATTTGTTCTTCTTCGTTTCGGAATGGTAAGTGCAATGTCACCATTTCTCGCTTGTATTCGTTTAAATCAGTACCCATATCGTAATTGCGATAGCGTATAATTCTTGGTTCACGCCTTTCAATAAATTCGCCTTTTCTATTTATTGTATATTAAGATACAAACTCTGCCAATGTAGTATTTTCTAAGTATTCCGGTCTTTTCTCATACTTATCGAACCAGTTTTCTTTCCAGATATCAGTACAATCGTCATCTAATTCGCTTAGCTCCTTTAAAGTCTTTCTTATTCGTTGACGTTCAATTGGCCATACAGTTGGAATATATACAACAATTACTGAACTTTTCAACATAGGCTCACGCAGTAAATACCAAGCAGCTTCTTGACTTGTAACTTCAGTATGATTTAGTACATTCACACTGATATTTTTAGTTAAATCAATGATATCAAATTCTGGATGTTCATTCATTATTTTTCTCTGTAAGTGGCTTACCCCTCTATTGGTTTTATTAACATATTCTACAACATAGGAAGTACATGAATATTCCTCTGTGATAAATTGAAAGTCGATATTAGACTTAACAATATTAAAGATAAATGGATTGAAAGATTTATGCCATTTTTCTGAAGGTTCACGTTTTACTTTTGGTCTATTTATTCCTGCTCTTAAGACGCTGATGTAATCTTTATCAGAAAGAATACCATTACGATTGTAAAAATCGGACATTCCCTCAAAATCTTCATTTTCTAACCGTACTCTTACTTGAGCATAACGTTTCTTATAGCTGTTAAACCCTTCTTCAGTGGTTTTCATAGGATTTAAAATCATAGTTTTTTTACAGGGCATAAGCGGTGCCTCAAATCTACATTTTTGTGCTTTGTTTGCAGTAATTTTTTTATAACAAGTAAATGTATGCTTGTGCGTTTGAAGTTTAATATTCCCCGATGCTTCTGATGCAGAAACCGATGTTAAACTATCTATAAGATCAATAGCCTTATCATAATCATCATTGAGAGCATCCTTTGGAGAATTATCAAGCCATGCCAAGATATGTGCATGAGGACTACCTCGATGTTGAAATTCAATACGCTTGAAGTAATGCAAAGCTCTGTATTTTCGAAAAGGACTGCATGCTTTTGATTGAAGAATACGCATAATAACATTAACTAATCTGTTAAAGTATATAGCACAAGTAACAGCGTCTTCATTAATAAGAGTACTTTTTACAATAAAATGTAATTGCGATACTTCGTCTTTTGTGATATGTTGATGATTTCTTAACTTGTACAATAATTGCAGTAAATCTAACCAACCAACCTCATTAGCACTTATAGAGAAAAATACAGTTGGTTTTCCTAATTGTCTAATCATAGCAAATAGATCCTTTTTTTTCCTTTCTGACCAATACCACGTAGAATTAGGGATAGAACGTAGAAAAGCAAGATTACTTTCGATGCAATTATGAATGTCTTCTTCAGATTGTATTTCTTCTTTAGTAATTTTGGTTTTTTTCCCTACATGTTTAAATGCAACAGTGAGACAATCCCTTACTCTTATCCTCATTATTTTCATTGCCATATATAATAAATGTTGGGGCGTTACTCCGCGTCTATCTGATCGTCTCAATTCACTAGTTGTCATCATAAAGGGGGTAACGGTAAGTTCTTCTCGAAACTGACGAAACTGACCCAGATAAATTGATGGAAATGATAATTCCTCAGCGTGTTCATCGAATAATAAACTTATGGGTAAGTTATTTTTACCTGGAGCTATTCTTAAATAGAAGTCATCATTCCACATTACTGTTTGTTGTTGAGCTAATAAGCTCTCTTCAATTGGTATATCTTCAATTAGCTCATTACCATCTTTACCATTAAGTCCATCGTTCCTATTTGTGGCATTAATTCCACCATAAATATCAGATAAAAGTACCTCCCCATGTCTAATACCAAAGAAACTTTCATCTATCGTGATATTATATGTCCTGTAAAGAGGAGTATTAACCAAATATTGTAACCACTCTTTGATAGTTTGTTTTTTAACTAAGCCATGCACATAACTTGACTTGTGTATTTTTTTTCGCTTGACATGTACATAAATACAATGATCATCGTGGATATTTCTTGGTAATTTATTAACCATGGTATTAACTTCCACAGGAACATTGATGACTTGTCCATAAATTCCATATTGGCCATGAACGTGTCTAAGTCTTCTTATTTGCATAAAAGGAATTCTAGGGGAAATCAATCTTTCCGTAACTAAATCTAATGGACAAGTCAGTAAATTATCAGGAGTGGTAGGATATTCAAACTCATTGTGCACAGCCATTTTAGGTATTAATTTTTTCATAATGCTGGTTCGACAAGTGGAACAAACGGCAATGGTATATTCATCGATATTAGTCAAAAACGTCCTTACGAATTTCATGTTTTCATCATTCAAAACCTTCAAATCATTTTCAAACCACAATCTATCGCAAATTTTGCAAGCGTATCCAAATCTATTTTGGCTAAATAGTTTATGAAATTGCACATGAGCACTGCTGTCTCGTGTAAAAGAACTATAAGCTGCTGGTGATCTATCTAGTGGTTCTTTAAGAATATGCATTACACACGCTCGATGGTCAATTGCTGGTAATTTATTAACGATTAATGGATTTTGTTTATCACAAGTTAAAGAAAGATATCCTTGACTTTCTTGCATCTCACAATATTCAACACTCACATTATCCAATCTAAAGGAGACATTACAATTAAGGGATGTTTCAGCAATCTGAGAGTCATCAAATGTGCTTTTTCGATTTTTTATTATAAATGATGGATGAGCGTGTGATGGTCCAGCAATTTGTGAGTCATGAATCGTGCGATCCACATATTTCAAAGCATCGAGACGTCTCTTCTCGCGATATCTTTTCGAACGTTCTCTTGCCAACTTTTTACGTCGTTGGTCATTCTCTTCATCAATTTTTCTTTTCTTTTTGTCACCTAAAAGCTCATTTTGAGCCAAAGCATCCAATTGTTTCGATGAACTTTGTTTTCTTTTGCGATATTTTCGCATGCGAGCATTGACTAACTCTTTTTTTCGTATACATTTTTCACTAAGCTTATTTTGGTCATCCATCTCCTGCAAAGAGCAGGGCATAAAAATTTATTGGCATTAATATAAACGTAATAAAACTTACCACTCTAAATATATCTTTATAATATATCACTTTTTTTTTATTCAGCTAATTTGTTTACAATTTGATAAAATCTCACAAAAAGGACAAAAAAACAAAAATAAAAATAAACAAAATTTGTTTAGTATGTACTTTTGATTTTCATACGTAAACGTTGACCTTTAGACTGACAAAGACTGTGATTGCCTTAATCAAGTCTTGTCTTGTCTCTGTTCTTGTTGTTGTTGCTGTTTTGGTTTTTGTTTTGTATTAGCGCATTGCTAATTGCTTCAAGGCATGAGTTAACCACAGTCATATAAACATATATATATGCATATATATATATATATACATATATATATATCACTAATAACATCTATATGTATATATCACCATATGGACCATATGAACACCATATTTACTATCAACATATATATATATATCTCCATATGACCTATTAACATATATATATATCTCCATATGAACTATTAACATCACCATGCATATAACCATATGTATATATGTATATATATCACTATTTTAACATATATATATCACCATATGAACATATATATATATATCGCTATCAACATATTATATATATATCTCCATATGAACTATTAACATATATATATATCTCCATATGAATATACACAACCGACTCTTACCGTAAATATTCGAATGAGTGTAACGCACCCGAGCGTGACGGTAGAATCAAATTTACCCTCAAGTAAATTCCAAAGTGCGCCTAAAGAAGTTTTCACTTCAAAAAATTTAAGTTAGTAAAAATAATTCGAATTAATTAAAGCAACATAGTTTTATACATATTCATCTGTTTTTAGCTAGAATTGGTGTACCCACATCAGCCATGTATAAAACCATATATATTTACTTTTTATGTATCAAAATGTATAATTATCATAAAATTAGTTATTTGAGTTAAGGGGGGAGTATGGCTTAGCACTTTTTAAAAATCGAATTTTATTTTGTATTTTCTTATAATTTAATATTTCAAAAATATAATCCCAAACTTTGAAGTCGGTCCAAGCAAAATTGTCAAAGTTATCAGGTAATTAAAGCCAGGTAACTAAAGCCATAAATACGCTTTTAAAATTTTTAAACACGTTTTCCTCAAAACTACTTTTTCAAAGTCAAAGAGCTCCCTGCAAACTTAATACTCTTTATATGTCTCGCCCATAATTTCGAAAAGTTACTTGGTGTCTACATCAGGGTATTCACATTTAATAACATTTACATTTAATTTCAGAGTAAGCGGAGGTGAAAGGTAAGACGGAGTTTCGCAAATTTCGAAAGAGCTTTTACCCCTTCCTGATAGAGTGTTTACACCGGCACTCGGAGCGTGGTCCTCATACTACCATTGTATGTTTTGTATGGAAATTTCAGAGGGTACCACCTTCGCAATATGGTTCTCATACAAGCTAGTGGAAGGTGGTATGTATCAATTTCAGCACATTTATTTTATAAATGCAGCCCAAAATCTTTTCGAAATCAGCTGTTGAAATGATAGATTAAGCCATTTTGTAATTGTTGACAGATCCAAATCAGGTATCAAAATCGTATTTATTTATTTTATCTATTTTAACACAGAAAATTATTACTGTAATTATTACACTGATTATTAGAAAATTTATTAGGGTTGGTTTAACATTTTTAGTAAGTTTGATATTTCACAGTGTTCAATATTTCACTTCACTTTCTTCCTCTGAGTAGTATAACGGATACTACTTTTGGTGTAAACACTCATTTGATACTACCAAGTTGATACTACGATCTTGGGCCGATGGGCAGAAATATTTCTGCCTCATGCTTGGCATCTTACTAATAGGGCGTTTACACCGGCATCGAAATCACAATTAAATTTTTATATGAAATTTGCAGGCAGAATTATCTTCACAATATGATTTCGATATCAACTTGCGGAGGTGATATGTATCATATTTGTTCCAATTTCAGCACATTTATTTTATAAATGTAGCCCAAAATCTTTTCGAAATCAGGTGTTGTTGACATATTAAAGGTAGAAATTTAACAATCCGCCATTAAGTGATACCAAAAATTCTGCTATCTGGAGTTTGTTTAAAAGGAAATATATAATTCATGAGCGTTTCATTCCACCTTGTTTCATGAAATCACCAAGTTTGATGATTTCGATATCATGATTTTCATGCCGGTGTAAACGCCCCATAATACAGATTTATATATACACGTTATCTGTAATATTTTACCAACACATATTCACATGTTTTAGTGGAGTGAGAATTGTAGGGGAGCATTATCGAAATGATACAAGTCTCAATGGGCCGTTCCACACGAGGAAACAAGTTTCCGAAAACATTTCGATCCAAACTGGTTTTTTTTCGAACAAATTTTAATCGTCCACACGAGAAAACAAGTTGCCTGGCAACATTACATGTGCAGATAGGGCAATACAAATGTGTGTGTGAATTTTGACGTTTAAGAGCTAGAGCCCAGTAGGAAATGCGAGTATAGCGCAGGAGTAATTTTGCTATGTATGCATTGAGTCAGGAATTACTTGCCTTTCCCTATGACCCCAGCAAACATTTATGCGGACTCTCAGAAATACGGATGTTACGCATACGTTCCGCGTTCACACTCCGATTTTGGATGCCGTTTGATCCGTATGCTGAGCCGAGACGGTACGCACACGGATCCGTATACGGATTTTTCACGGTCCGTATGCGTACTGCATACGGACCGTAATGTTTGCTGGGACACTTCATATACATTTCTTGAATACATGTCTACTTTATGGAGTATAGTAATGCACATGCAAACCATAGATGCATATGTGTGCGTAGCATTTTTGGATAGAGGAATATAATTAGGCTCTTGAAATAATATTATATAGCAAAAATAAGTAAAACTGGGTTGGCTATATAACACATATAGTGATCAAATAGCATATGCCATATGATCATGTGTTATATGCCCATTCTTCTTTAACCAAAGTGTAAGTCTGAAAATAAATATATATAATTTATAAAAAAATTAAAAATGGGTTAAATTATACATAGTTTATAATTACAAATATTTCATTTATTCAACGCCATTAATATGAATTCAAAATTCAACAATTATAAACTAAAAACTTAGATTTACTACAATGACTTAACCTAAACAAAGTCACAACTTTGACTGTTCTTTTATTGAAAATTAAATAAACCATATATTGACATTAATTATAATAAAATCAATTCAACAAAAATAGTTCCCTAAATATATATATATATATATATAGTTATAATTTTAATTTTTTAACACATCACATAACACGCGTACTTTCCGAAATGTCAAAAATTATAACTCTCAAACAAACACTACCAAACGTAGTATATTCACGGATATACATCATGATACACACCATTAAAATAAGAGCCCCTGTAAATGAGTAAAAGCTCTAACTTACTCCTCTTTGCCTTACTTTGGAGGCATGACTTAACAAAAGTATAATAAAAATCAATCTGTCAGTTTAACTAATACATATGACACTTCTATGCGTTATACTGTAATAAAATGTATAAAATACACGAATTTCTTACGGCTCCATTCTGTAGAATCAAACATAAAGCGATTCATCTGTCATTCTTCTGATTCCAGATTTCCCGCTGGGTTGCTATTCATTATGATATCAAAAGTTTAACGTTTTCATAATCAATCATTTTTTATTAAAAGTTCAACTTCATGTTATTATTACTATAAATTATATAAGTATTTAGTAAAAAATGATACAAGTCCGGGCAAATGAATGTCCGACGTGTACAGGTGTATTTACCCGGACTATATTCAAGACAATGTCCGACGTCTACAGGGGCCCTTAAATACATCGCTAAAATTTCTTCCAGTGAAGTATTATCTTCCAGATAATATCCTTTACTTGGTGTCTAGATTAGCGATTTGCACAGCGAATTATAGACGAAATTATAGTAGTTCTGAGGAGCGGTTATACTCAATAGTTTTTCAAAGTTTGACATTTTGATTGAAAATATAAAAGTTCTGCCTTCTAACTTGTTTTATTATGTTAAATTGACTTACCTTAAATAATAATGTATTATAAATGCCTTAAAAGATAGTTTAAAGGTACAAATTATACTATTCGAGAGAGCTTATAATATAATAATTGCATTCAATATACTTCTGAGTATAATCGCCCCTCAGATCGCCTATAAAAATTCACTGTCCAAATCGCTAATGTAGACACCAAGTTATAGTTTTCCTTAAGTAAATAAGTGTAAGCCCATCAATAAATTACAATATAAATTCTTGCAGTATCGAATTGATTGTCAAAATTTGACATCGGAATAAATAAAAAATAAACCTTTGAAAAAGAGCATCATTCATTACAATAAAATTCTTTTAAGTAAATATTTAAAAAAATGAGAAATTGTTTTGTACCCCGCTGTGATCACCAATGCAAGAGTCAAGGTCAAGGGAAGCGAATGATGTTTTTGCCACCAAGAGTAAAGAGAATAATTTTAAAATGATCAAAAATTAATATTTAATTTTAGAATGAAAGTGCATATGAAACCTGGAAAGCAGTGCTACCGAAAAAACGAGATTTCAAAAGGACTGACAAGGTTTGTGAACGACATTTTCGAAAAGAGGACATCATTACCACATTTGATCATGTTATAAAAGGGGAACTTTTTCAGATGGAAAGAGGACGACCTCGTCTTAAAGCAGATGCAATTCCTTGCCTTAATTTAAACTTGGAATCCACAAATACCTTCAAAGTATATATAAACAAATATGTTGTATTAATCATCTTTCCCACATAAAATGTAATTTTAGGAAAAAGAATGTGAAGATGCAATAATTATGAATTTCAAGAAAAATATAAAAGAAAAACATATTCATATTAAAGAAGATGAAAATATTGTCAGTATTATGTATAAATTTTGAATGAATATTAAAGTATTTGCTTTATAGATTTTATCAACTGATGAAAATGAAGATTCAATTTTAAACGAAGCTATTGAAATAAGTAATCCACATGAAGATGAATCAAACCTGTCATTATCGGAGGTTCTCTCTAAACATGAAGAGTTATTTAATGAATCATTTGATTTATTATATGAAGATGTGTTTGAAGTTATTCTACCATCAACCTTATGGGGTGTACATCGTGATGCAAATAAAAGATTTATAGCATTCACTTGCTTTGATGGAGAAAAAGAGAGCATAACAAAATCATTAATATTGCATAAAAATGGAACACTTAAACTAAAATATGATGATATAATTTGTGAACAAGATGTTCAAAGTGAACTTACTCATGAAATTCTCTCGGAAATATTAAATAGTTATGATTCTGATGCATCGTTTTTAAAAGATCCTCTCAACAGCTTATCCTATTATTTATCTTAAAGCGATTTTTTTTGATAGAGTTGGAATATTTTAATGAAATGCATAGTAATTATTTTCGGTAAAAAATTGTTTTTCCATAAATTCAAAACTAATAATGCAATTATATCCTTTGTATTTAAAGACGTTTTCAATCTTATTATATTAGACTAAATGCTTAATATATACGAATTAGAATAAAGTTAGATAAATTTTTAAGAAGAGTTTTTCAACGAATATGCAACTTATATGCATGTAAAGTCATAAATTAATCTTTAAACCTAATAATTCTTTTTATTTTTATTGAAAGGTAAGAATTGCGAAGGGTTGACTTTCGAAAATTTTTGTAAGCTGGTTTTACCTTGTTTTTATAATAAAATGAGAAGATTTTTATTGGAAACGTTAATAGGAGACTATAGGAGAAAGATTTGTATAATTACATAATAAATATTTCAATGCTAGAAAAAATCACTTATGATCACATTTCCAGCATTTGGCATTTATAAACTCGTCATAAGTAAAAATAGGTCATATTAGAGTATTTTTTATAATAATTAAATTTTATGAAAAAAGTTGAAATATAGAATTACTTACCAATATAAATCTGTAATATTTTGTACTATTGAAATTTTGAACAATGGTATAACAGGCGCAGATTTTTGTTTCTAGCTGTTAACAATTTCAATTCAATATTGAAATTTAAATTTAAACAGTTTCAATTTTGTATTTAAATTTCTGAAACACGATAATTTCAAACTTTAATAATTCAAAATTGAATTTTTTCTCAAGAAATTCCAGCAGAAATAATACATTTGATAAAAAAGCTTTTTTATTTTATTAAAACTCTAATTTTATCATGAATACAAACCTTTTAGATATTTTTAGTTATAAATTTTACTAATTGTTTTAATTGATTGTTTTTAATACAAAAGCTTCAGTTTTCGTACAAATTTTTTTCGGAATATAAAAAAATGTTTTTATAATAAAATTTAAAATCATTTTAAATCGCATTTAAAAAATTGATTTATTTTATCTATTGTATTAGTAAATTATAATATACATTTTTAATTAGGTTTTCTTTCAAACTTCCTATGATAAAAATTTTATTTTCACAATTCTTAAAACTTGTGCATTTTTATTTTTTTTAAAATCAATTAAACTTAAATATTTATATAATTAATTATAAATACATTACAGTACAGCTATTATTGCCAGAAATTTATAACTCCGAATTTATTGATTTTAGTCTATACTACAAAACTCCGAACAATTTCATAGTGCACCCTGAATGCACGTTGCATTCATTCCTTCCTCCCGACCTCAAAATGTTGCACTTCTTGCTTTTGTGTAAAGACTTGCTGCTCACATTTGGAGCCTCGGTTTAAGATTTGAATTTAGAAGAGAAGAAAGAGTTGTAGAGTGAGGACGTGGCTACTGAATACGGCTGAAATTTATTTTGTGAATGATATTTTTATTTTTTGGTTATATTTTTAATTATTTTTGTGCTCATATGTGGTATTAAAGAGGCATAAAGGTGTGATAACAGTAACCGCGGACTGGGTGTAATTATCATTTTGTCGCGGTAAACACGTCCGATAAGTGGCATGCGATGTGCTGGTATAAATGTTCAAAAGTGATTAAAACCGAGGTCAATGGAGTTTGTTCAGGTTGACAAGTGAATTGTGTTAGTGATTTTTTATATATTTTATTATTAATAAGTGTTTGTAAAATTAGCGGCTATAAAAGAATTTTATTTGAAATGCATTGAATAGCGGCTGTGATGTAATTTTTGTTAATAGGTACCCCTTGTGATCTTGAGGAATGACATCATTTAGCAGAGAAGGAAGTCTTCTTTTGAATTGTTACCGAACTGGGTGAAGGTCAAAAGTAAAAAGTGATTTAGTAGGTTGATACAAGAATGGTATAAGTGACATCGGCCGCTTTAAAATGCCGTCGGTAATAATATTATTTGGTGGTTCGATTTTTCAAGTGTTACCTTTAGCAGTTTTGTTATTAATTAATGGATCCCTTTGTTTCAATTTGGAAAGTCGTTTGCCAATTATAAAGTATGGTGAGGATGGCAGCTATTTTGGATATTCTGTTGCCACACATATTATCGGTGAACAAGAAAATGCCGACAATGAAAAATGGTATGTGTTAATTTACAGCAAGCTTTTAATTAATTTTTTGATTGAGACAAAATCAAAAAAAAGTATTTTATAAGAAAATTAAATCTCGATGTCTGTAATTATATTTGTAAGTTCGGAATTATATCAATATTTGTGCTGTAAATTATTTGAGCTGTGAAGTCGTTTCCGGTGGTTATGCTCTAAATTTGTTTTTTTTATCGTTTTATTCGTTTGTAAACAATCTGATAAGAATAAAAGGAAAATTATTTGATTAAAATGTACAATCGATTGATTCATGTATATTACTCATACGCTGGCTTCTCGAAACTAAACTTCCGCTTAGAGCTTTGAATAATTAAAAAAAAAAAGTTAAAAAACAGCACTCATTTGTAATCATGTAAAGGGGAATCGGACGATGAACTCATTAAAATTTGATAGTTTAGTTTAGTTTAGATTTAATTGTAAATTCAAGCTGGGAAGATTTAGGGTAATGAATTTTCCAGCAATAACTTTAATTTTATCTGTAGGCTAAGGGAAGAATTAGGGTTTTCTATAATTAGTTACGAACAAAGATTTTTTTTTGTTTTTTTATAATCAATTAATGATTATCCTCACTAAAAAATTTCCACAGACGAAAAACCTTAGTACTAAATTATTTATTTATGTGTCACTTTACAACTGGCTTAAAATCTCCTAATACTAATATAATTAAATATTGGGGTTGTTTAAAGTATTTAAATATCAGTGTCTAAGTATCTTCTTGCTGCATTATCTATTCCTCTGCTTTTAATGTATTTACTTTATAAATTTTTAATTTTATAATACCAATTGGATTGGAAAACGAAATTCTAGTTTTTCAGATGTTTTGTTTTAAGTTGAAATATCGATTATGAGATGCTTAAGCAGTGGCGGATTAAGGCATAGGCCCTGTAGGCCGGGCCTAGGGCGGCAAAATTTGGGGGGCGCCAAAAAATTCAAGTATTCTAAACCAAAATTTATTTTTTTGCATTTTGCATTTTTAGCTATTACATGGAGTACAATATTAAATCGTTTCAATGCAGTTAACTTGAAGCTTCAAAATATGAAAATTGATATAACTACTATCCTGCAATTATACAACTCTTTAGTTGAATTTTTAGGAGAGTTGCGTAATGATTTTAAGAATTATGAGAAGGCAAGAAATTTAAGTAAGATGGAGAACTACTCTTACGATTTTAAACGTAAAAAAAAACGCAAGGTTCATTTTGATCAAAGTGAAAGTGGAGAATTTCAACCAAAAAATGGATCGCATTATTTCAGAATTAGAATTTTTAATCCATTTTGGATTATTTAACTGTATAATTAAATCGTCGTACCAAGGCATATAGGAGAGGAGAGGCATGTAGGTTGAGATGACACGTAGTCATACACGACAACAACGTCTTAACGATTTTTTTTTTCTTTTTCAAAACAAAACCCAATTTTATTTGCATTTTGTAGTAATTATTAAACATATTCCATAACTACTAGAAAATATGATAAAAACCGCATGTCGTATGGACATGCGACATGCTGGTTACTGCAGCGTATGCCTAAAAGATTGGTTCTCAATTTTCATTAGCACAAAAAAATATATTTCCTCTGAATTAGATGAAATTAAAAAAATATAAAATGTCATAAAGCTCTAATTTCATCTTTTAAGTTAAAGATAAATTTAGTCTAAAATAATATGTGTCTAAACTATTCTAATTCACACAATTTTTCTTTCTATATTCTATAAAAAAGAAAAGAAAAGCAATTTTCGTTTTTGTAGGTTTAAGTTTCCTCAAAAAAAAAGCAGAAATCTACACTTCTAAAGAAATAGCAAAAAATAAAATCACCTTCAAGGAAATTTTTTTACTCAAACGTTTGAAAAAAAAAATGAAAAAAATTTAATAGCTTAAGGATCTGTGAAAACATTTCCTTTATTTCACACGAAACAGGTTGAACACAATTATAACAGCACAAATTTTGTTGTAGTCATAAACATATTTCGTGTCCTTTCAACCAAATTAACCTAAAACTGAAAAGTAATTTTCATTCTTCTAAAAGAACTTATGATGCTAAGGACACACCTTAGATTTTAAGGTGTGTTCCCTTATATGATAGCTTTAGGATCCAGAAGGAAAACAGCAAACTCTGTGAAATATGGCAGCGATGTTATAATAACAAGAACAAAAAACAAAAACCTTCAAGTAGGGGCTTTATTTCTTTATTTCTATTTATTTATTCTCTTTTTTGTTTTTTTTTTTGAATATGAGGATACACAACAAATAGACAAAATGCCACACACCGGTTACAGGTAGGTCTCTTTCTTAAAATACAAAATATATTCAGGGAATAAATAAAAGAAGTAAAGAAAAGAGCAATCGAACTCTGTGACACGAAAAGAAAAAAAATTTAGAAAATTTATTGATTTAGGTTAGGACCTTCCTATTTTCGAATGAATAATTTTTTTTTTTATTTTTTCGTTTATGTATTTTAATGTTTTTCTTTAAGTAAGGTTGACGCTCTTTGGGTCTATATACAATAAACATTTACTTTGTTAATTACTCTATAAACATTTGAGGGGTAATAAATTATTCAAAAAGCAGTTGCGGTTATTTTTGTGATATTTTGGGGTTAAATATCATTCTGAGTACTGATTTATTCTATTAAAATTCATAAATGCTGGGAAAACTAACAATAAGTAATTTTTTAATCGTTGGATTGAATATAATCAAAGAAAGCGAGAAGAAATATATTTAGAGGTAGTAAAAGGTAAAATCCTAGTAAATATTAGCTATAAGTAAAACAGGTTTTTGAAAAAAAAAATTTTTTTAATTGTATGCTAGACAAAGGACACTTTCATTTAGTTAAAGATTAAGGAATTAAACTACATCTAGAATTCAATTACAGCTTAAGATAAAATTTTAAAATAAAAAATAAAAATTTCCTTTTTGAATAGGAACATAATTTTCTTTTACAATGGTATAGAAATGATCTTTTTGCGTAGCTGATCAGCATGTGTCCTAGAGTACATACTAAATATCAGGTGTCTGTGTTAAAGATAGGTCAAACGAAAACAAACAATAACTTAAAAACAACATGAACAACTTTTTACAACAAAATCTTCTTTCAAATAAAGGTAAAGGCAAAAGTAGTGGTTTTAAAAAGGCAAAATTTAAGAAAAGAAAAACTGGTACAATATACCATCCTTTTGAACATATCCCTAGAAAAAGGAAAATTAATTCGTAAAACTATTGTTAGTTTTAAATTTTTTGCTAAAAATAATTAAAAGAAAAATAAATATAATTTCTTTGAGGGATTAAATACACTCGCAAGAACAAAAAATTCAATTTTCATATCTGTTTTTCAGAAAAACATGTTTGTATTTATGGATTAGGGACTTCTTATAATAATAGTACAAATTTCAATAATTTTAAATCATTTTTCTATAGTTAAATATTGATAAATAGACCCGGCTTACCAAAGGCCAAAAAAAAAAGGATTTTTTTGGCACGTATCATCATTTCTCTGCATTAAATTATTTGAATCATTGAAAAGTCACTTTTTGAGAAAGGATTTATCAACGTTAAAATATTTTTAAATCTCCAAAGATTGGAACAGTTGTCCCTTTTCAAGTGTTTAAAATATTAAATGATTTTAAGACAATTCAAAAATTCATCGTTTTACTTTGGTTTTTGTCTTGCTTTTTGATTAAAGTCCTTAATTGAAATACTACAATAGAAGAAAAATTAATATCCATAAAACTGACTATACCACATGTAGTTAGCAATATGAGCTTACATTTTTGTTACGCTTGTTGGCCACTTGATCATTAGAAAATTTGATCTTAGCATTCACTGTGAAACGCTTTATAAGTTTTTCCAGTTAGTTGAATTCTTGGTATCTGAAGAATAAGTATATAAATAGTGTTGGCCATCTGACAATATTTTATATAATGGTGTAGATTGCCTACTGGAACAAGGTTAAATAAATAGAGGCACACGGGCTATTCAAGTGTTTTTGGTTCAGTGATCAACCAAATTGAATTCATTTTTTGTTTTCAATTTCAATAAATATTTAATTGAATTTGTGATCTTAGTTTTAAATTACTTAATGAAATATCTATGCTTGACTTAAAATTATCAAAAGATCGAAAAATTTAATTAAAGACAATTTAAATAGCTTTTTTTCAGATAGGGTAAAATTGAATTTAAACTTAATTTTTGAAAAAGATGTCCGTATGTAAAATAACTTAGATCATGGAATTGAAAACCGTATGAAAAGCTAGCATTGAAAATGGTTTAAAAGACGGCATGCACGATCACATAATGGAATCAAGCCTTTTCAAATTCTTAAGAAGTCCACTATCTTTTGGAACATACCTTTATAAATAATTATATAATTATTTAGGGGATTTTTTTTAATACTTCACGGTATAATCACCTCATTTTAGGGACCACAGCATTTATCTGCATTGGTTTTTGTATGATCACGTTTAGAGTCAGCAGAAAGCAAAGTATGCACATTAAGGCATCAGTTTTATTTATAACTGTTTAATAATAGTTTTTGGAACAAACTTCATTATCACAGGTTTTTACATGAGGTCTAGCCAAAATTTTCAATGGTATAAAGTTTTAATGCAAAAATGTAATTGTTTCTTATAATTCACATTCCTAAATTTTTCAGATATGAATTTATATTATGTGTGAATTTTATTACTGAAAAGCATCTATAGCCATATATACTTTTAAGAATTCGAAAATATACCAAACTAAAAAGGATAAAGCAATTAGAACTAGTTATTATGCTATATGTATTCTTAATTCTTAGTTATTAAATAAAAAATTATGTTTATTGTTAACTGATAAAAACTCAAACAGGAGAAACTTATGCAATTAAAACTCCTCTAATGGTGAAAGTAGCGCTACTTAATTAATGAAGTATCCTTACTTTTACTACTTTTACTACTTGGATATATATATTATTCCAATAGCCCTAGGAATATTTGAGGTCTAAGTGGTTTTTTTTTCAATCTTTTTTTCCAAAAAAATCATAGCTTCACTAACAATAAGAAATTTTTGTTCAATTGATAAACATTTTCAGTCAATTCATTGTAATTTTTGATTTACTAGAAGCATTGACTTAAGAATTGTCACAGTATTTTAGATAATGTCAGGAACTGATTTTTGAAAAATTTTTCCATCTAAAATTCCATCAAGTTTTGCAATAAAACTCTCATACAGATACAATGTAGCCAAGCATAACTTAAAAACGATTAAATATTGAAATATTAGAATTATATAAGACTAGACAACTTTATTTTCCAATTAAATACCAGCCAGGGAATTTAGCGAGCTGATTTTGATTAATAGTTTAATATATCAATATGACTGGTGTTAGAACAAACAAAATATTTAACAGAAAATATTCCATTTGATTATTTGTCAACGTTATATTTTATATAAATGTTGGTAACATGAATGACTGGTAATCACTTGACCGCACAAACTCATTAGGATGTATATTACTTTAGAGGTGAGCTCCACAACACTTAACCGTCGTCACTCATTCACTTTAGTGGTGATCATTCGATTACGCCTCTAAAATGAATTTATAAATGTTAATCTTATAGCTAAGGTATAAGCTGACATAACTAGTTTTGATAATTTTATGACGAAATATTCAAATTAGGTGAATAACTTAAGCTTTGATCTCAAACTCCTCAAGGTTTCTTAGTTGCCGAAGGTCAACTAATGAGTTTGGTCAATATAATAAAGAAAAAATCGTGATATAAAATTACTATAGTTTTTTTCTATGTTTAATTTTGTTTCTTTTATTTATATGTTTCGCCATTTCTTTTTCCTGCAATATGTCTGGAATTTAAATAAATTCGAATCAATAAAATTTCTTATTTCTTGTTTTAATGTGAAAAAATAGGAATAGGAAAGTGTGCAAAATTTCAAAAATATTGCTTAGTTATTTTTTAAAAAAATGAAATTAATCGACTTCAAAAGTTTTGAATTTTAAAAAAAGTCCATTAAAGCTTGTAAACTCCAAGAGTTTTGTTCTGGTAGACTTGAGGTTTGCGGTTTTCATTTCTACATTTTTTGTGATCATTTGAAGTTAAATAACGAATTTTAATCACAGAATCCATCATTTTGTCAATTCTTAATCTTCTAATAAAAGCAATGTTAGAGGGAGGAATTTTATATGTATAAAAAAAATGTAGAATTTCAAATGATTCGGTACAGTAGTTTTCGAATACCAATGATCACGGACTTTTGAAACATCATTTCGAAGAACTGATGGTTTAAGTTTTAAACTTACAAGAAGTGAGAAAGTTTTGGCCCCATTGCCTTGAATTTCGACATAACATTAAAGTATTTTACACTAAGAAAATTGACATATTTTTGAAAAGTGGTATAAGAGCTTTCTCACTAAAACATTTATTTTTCTATTTAACTTGAGAGCTGCGAGCTTTTTTTGTGAAGGATTTTTGCCATCTCATAAAATAGCCCAAATTACATGGGGGCTTTCAAAGACTAAATATTTTGTGAAGCTTGAAAAGTGTCATTCGAAAAAAAATATGTTGGTAAATACATTAACTTAAGTTTGACAATTATACTTTTTTTAAAAATTTATGAAGTAATATTTAAGAACTGTTTTTCCATTAACACAAAAGTAAAGGAGGATTAAAAATTTAATATCACTCGCTAAGAATGAAATTCTTATATTTTTTTATTAAAAATAGCGGTTATCATTCTTAAAAGCTTTAAGAAAAATGTTTCAGCTATCCAAACAGCTATAAAGACAAAAGTATGTAAAATTTTTTATTTCTTTTAAATGGATTTAAACTTTCTATACCTATATAAAAAAGAATTGAACAGTCCACCCACCTAACAATTCTAGTGCAACACAATCACCTTGTCATGGAATTGAATATGTCAACAAGACGACACTTTAGAGATTTTCACCTTAACTAAACCAACTTGGGTTTATCTGACGATTAAAACCGGCTTAGTCATAACTGATATTAAACCTGTTCAGGTTTTAAGACTGCATCAACATTTTTTTTTCCTGTAAAAAGAACAAAAAAAGAATTGATTATATATACAATCAGCAATTTTTCTTTTCTTCACATATATTCATTCGGAGGCAATCTTTAAATTATCTTTGAGCGACATTTGTGAACAGCAGGCCACAGTCCATTAGACATTAGACAAACATATTTCGTTTTTCTTTTTTTTATAAGTTATCAACATTTTATATAAACTTTTTAAACTATTTAATGGCCAAATACAATTTTATGTAGAATGTTGGGTGGCCTATTAAATGATTTAGTATCAAAAAGGTTTCGCTTTATTTAAGGTATTCGAGTGGAAATCAAATACTGGATGTTTAATACTCATTTGTATCAATTGAGTGGGGATCTATCTGTACCAACATTGTAATTTATGATCTTAGAAACATTTGAAAGTATTACCACAGGCGATGTTTAGCGGCAGAAGCAGACACTTAATTAAAGTTAAATTTTTAGCTTTCTAAGCACTTTGTATTTCCTTATTTTTAGATAACTTGCATATCAATTAGAATCAGAGAAATTGCTTACGATAAAATAAAATGCAAGCAAATATAAAAACAATACACACACAGACTCCATGCAAAATCTTTAACATCGAAATGCTTACGGTTCATATGGAGCAGACGAGTCACAACAATTCTAGCCTACGGCCACAGCAAATTGTACAAAAATAAAGTACACGTAGGTCTGTTTTTATGCTGCTTTGTGCAAAAATCGACCTACGTGTAATTAAAACTAAATTATTTCCAGAACGATAATTCAAATAGCATTCATTAAGTCTAGGAAAAGTTTTTATAAAAAATCCAACAAATTCATTACCAAACAAATCCCTAAACAAATTTCAAATAAAATAAAATTTCTTTCATATTATCGACCTTTAAATACTTTTCTCTTAATCTTAAGAAATAATATAATTTATATATATATAATTTATTTAATAAAACAATAGGAAATACCAGTTAAAATCATTTAGTGCTATGTCCACGTCACAATGGTTGCTTTATCCTTAATTTATGGCATACGCGATAAAATTGAAGTTGAATGGATTGAAACAGCTTATAGTAATTGCTTCCGTTTTAAACGTCTACTGCATCCACGCGCTTCGATTCTGTTAGTTAGCCTACAAACTAGTTGAATTAAAATGAACTCTTCCATTACAGGCAATCAAAACAACTCCTCAAGAATTAAAAAAAAAAAAATTACAAAAATAGTTTTGCAAGATTTATCTACATATTATGTTGTGTTTTTGTGTTTAGTAATTATTATGATTTTTGATGTTGAACACGACAATTATTTAAGGTAGAAATATGAATAAAAAAATTGAAGGTTACAAAAATGCTTCCGAGTTTTAATATGAAATTACTGGAGATACTTTATTAATTACTGGACTTTGGTGTGGAATAACTTGACATAATGTTACTGTAAAATTGAAAAATGTTTATTAGAGGTTAACAGAAATATCAATAAGTTTACTTTTAGTTTATTGAAGAGAACAACTTCTTATAAACTCTGAACACTAAGTTTTTAGGTCTTAGAAATTACTCATTAAAGTTTATATTACAAAATCTCGAATGTTTTTTTTGCTAAAATATTTGACTATCAATGTCAGAAAATAGAAATTACGTGAGTCATTGGAGGATACTTCTTTCTTTCATTCTTGATTCATTTAAATATATTTTTTTGGCAGAAAAAAAATTCAAATATTAGGGAAAATCAAATGTTGGAGCTGGAAAATAAAAAGAAAGTGTATAACAAATTTTGTACCTGAAACCTCTTATTGAAAAATGAGTCCAGATTTTGAGAAGCCTCAAATTTCAATGACAAAGTACTGAAAAAGCACGATTCTGACAAATCTTTAATCAGTTTTAAGTTTTATCATTCAAATCTAACTGCTTTAAAACACAAAGCTAAGAGCTTGGTTTAATTACAAAACTAAGTGTTTAAGTGCTTTATAAACCCAGAAAAATTCAATGGAAGGAATTTTAATGATGTTTAAAATATTTACACATAACAAAAATGAATTAGTTTTGAGCCGGGATTAGAGATAAAAAATTTGTAATGTACAATAATGTGGTTAAATAAATAAATTTTATTTTGGGAAATCCTTATCATTTAAGTCAAAGCTGGTGCATATCAGAGAAAGGATATGGTTTGTTGTGTGGGAAATTGAAAGGATGTAATCAGAAATTGAACGAATAATATAGATTTTAATTATTTGCATGTTAGCCTGTTAACATGTTATTTCAAATCTTTTGAGAGGGTATGGTTTCACACTATTCTGATAATAAATAGCTAGGCTGAATTTAGTTACGAAAACTATACAAAAAGTTTCTGCGTTGTCTGTCTCCCAAAAAACTTATTCTTCTAAGTCAATAAAAAATATATAAATAAATAATCAAAATAAAACTGGAATAAAATGCTTAGTGGTATAATGAATATAACTTTATTATTCGGGTAACAATATAAGGCATTTTTTGTCAGAAGTGAAGAATGATCTGATCATTATTTTGACAACTATTTGCATTAAAATGTTCTTCGATTTTTTACATGGATAAATCTCACTCTGCGACAGTGCGATTGTACTTTTGGGCCAAACATTTAAAAAATACTATCAATTAAACAGCGTATTCACAAAGAAAGGCTCCGTGTAAGCCTTTTTTGTTCCCCTGACTCAAGCTGACTTTAACAATTGAAGAAATTATTCAAATTACTGATACATACACAAAAAATTAACAAGATACTGGTAATCAATTTTATCACTTTGTGGAGTATCAATAAAGAGCAACAATAGTTTTCAAAATAAAATTATATATTTATATATATACCATATATATATATATATATATATATATACATATAGTATATACGAAAAGATGCAAAGAATACAACGCTAAAAAATTATCCGCAAAATTTTCATTAAAATTCCTTCACAAATTGGTGAGATATCTTTAGCAATTCTAAAAAAAAGAGAGGTTATTTATTAGTCATAATTTTTAACGACCAACTTTCAAAGCACTTGTGTTCGAATTGGCTTAAGGTCACAACAAAATCGGGGGCTTGTGAAATTCTTGATGTCCATTTTACCACTTAAAACTTTTGATTGATGTCAAAAAATAAAGATACCAAAAGCCGACCAAGCTATAAGCGATTATCAATTAATTCTACATTTGACACTTACAAAAGACCAAAGATATAATTTATAAATTTTATGTATGTTAAATTATGATTATTTTTTGCAATAATTTCACAAACAGCTGCTGTTCCCACAGCTATGTTTAGCACATTTGGTTGACTTAAATTAAACAAAAGATAAATTTATAAGTTTTTTATTTTATTTTATAGAAAACAAAAAAATTTTATTAAATACATCTGATATGCAGACAATAATTAGAATGCAATCCACATGAGACTATTTAATTAGATCCAAGAAATAAAACTGTTTAAGAAAAAAAATGGAACAATTCCCGCTGGGGTGCAAGCTCATTTCTATACTAATCAGCTGGATGCATGATGCAGTCACACGTGAAGTGGATGTTTACACAAAATTCAAATAATAGCTCAATAGTATTTTGATGTTTTGTTTTTTGGTTTTTTTATTTTTCTGTTGTATTTTTACTTTTTATTATTCTACATAAACAAGGGTGTTACTCATCTCTGATTACGAATGCAATGAATTCGTGTCATACAACATCACAGTGCAACAGCTATGGTAAATTAAATTTCCTATACTAGTTTCCTCCTAACTAACTATCGTGTTGGGAATAGCTATTACCAAGCTAAAATACAAAAATGATTAATGGTGAAGCAATTGACTAATTAATCATTCGGCCGACTTAGAATTAATGACGGAAACTAAATGACTAGTGGAAATAATAATGTAAGTTTTGTTTTATTCAAAAAAATTTTGTTAGATAATGCTAGCTTAAAAGTGATATTCAAATTAAAAAGTTGACATTTGATTGGTTAAGCTTACAGGTGGTCCTTGTTAATATCGAATTTTAAAAAACAAGGAAAACTAAAAACATCCAAACACATTATACAAATTATATGGGCGTTTATGGAATCGAGTCACTAACCTTTAAATTTTTCAATATTTCTTTAATTTTTTTCCAGTTTATTGTGATAAAGTATGGCTGAGCATAAAAAAAATATTTTTCAAAGATAATTAAGGTTTATTCTAGTATAATTAAATATATGCTTAGGTATGTACATAAGTATGTCAAAAGTAGGTTGAATATAATAGAGAGTTGAACCATAGCTTTGCCACCGATCTCACTTCAATGTATACACTAAAGCCAGGTGCTGTAATTATGGCATAAAAAACCGTTAATTAACTAAGTTTGTTTAGTTTAAATTTTTAACTACACTTTCTTACTTTTTCTATGATTGAAAGATAAATATAAAACCTAAGCATTTTGAATGAGATTTAGTAGTTACTTAACTTGCGTGTTTGCCACCTTTCTGAAATCAAGAGAAATAAAATTACGGCTTATGCACTCAGTAAATGTAAATAAATTTAAAATTTTTTAATCATACTTTAGATGAAAATACGTATCCATGTTTTTTTTGTCAGTTTAAAACTTTGGCGATATTATTTTTTTGATACACTAATATTAATTAAAGGGTAAACACAATAAAATGAATTTGTTTGATGTGCAGAAAAAATTATGCTATTCCTTTATACCATTTTAGGTGATAAAATAAGTATCATAAAAGATAAAAATAGAAAATCATTTCAAGTTGAAGTAATATTCATTTGTTTAAGATATTTCTTACTTTAAACTATTTAAAATTGAACAACATTATAAATTCAAAGGCACAAGTTACACTAATTGTAAGTAGTTTTAAATCTTTTTTCAAAGCTATACCTAAACAAATCTTTAGCTCTAAAGATCACACAACTTTAAGTATTTTAGGAAAAATCCACTATTTAAAATTCTGAGCAGTTTATTTGCAAAAACTTTTTGGGTATTCAGCTACTCTACAAGTAGTTATAATATCGACTGCAAGATTCAACAGGACTAAAAACTACTTTTGCTAAAAACCAATAAAAAAAATGACGATACTCGAAAGGAGTGAAAACTCATATTTATTTCAAGTAATATGATAAATTTTAAAATGAACTATTTTTCAAGTAGATGAAAAAAAGTCTCTGGCTAGAATGACCGAAGTCCGCGGTCAAGTTTCCCGGAGTCATTAATTGTATAAATTCATCAAAACAAAAGCACAAAATTTTCTTTTAAACATAGAAAACTTACTCAATATCAAATAATTACTTAAAATCGTTATTTAGATAAATAGCTTTTGAATCATATTAAATAAAATATACGTATAGCCATTTTATGCACGATTGAGTAATTAAATTCAATCAATAATTTCTGGCATAATTTAATCTTGTTCCCTTTACGGTTATCAGAATTATTCATATGACAGTTGTACTACACTTTAGTGGACTTCACATATTTCACCTTAGACCTATGTAGTAGCATCTTAATGATATCTTTTCGCTGAGTCTCATATATGGGCATGGCAACTGTTATAGTCGTACATAAGATATATGAACATTAATTAACTGATATATTCGGCTTGCACAATGCATACTTTATACACACATCAGCTATCTTTTACTCAAAATGATTGCACATTAACTTCACTTGACTATAAATTATTAAAATTTTAAAATTCCTTTTGTTTTTTCGTGTTTAATGGATCGTATGTAACCTAATCTTTTGATTATGTATTTTGTCCAATTTATGCTTAAGGTATCCCACAAAAGGCTTAATTGTGTGAAAGTTTTATATCAAGCAAATAACAGTAACCATATTTGGTAACGATTATACTCGGACTGAGATTCAAATAGAGACACGGTAGTGCTATGGTAGTAAAAGGGAATCTCGTTACCAATGGATAATTGGATGGATATAGAATTTTGGTTGTTGGCTTATTGTCATTTGTTTTAGAGCCTTTTATTGAATATAGGGTCACGACTAAAGTGCTATGATCCTACATAAAAGTGCAAATTTATTTGGTAACATCGTGCTATCGAAATAAGTTATGAAGGTACTTTATGAAAAGTTTTAGAATTATGTTATTTCTATAGTTGCAAAATGGAAATTTTTTTGATCCTTATATTCAAACAAAATAAATTAAACAAAAAATGTTTTAGTAATTTTAACGGATACAGATTAAACTTCAAATAATATTCAAAGTAAAATATCATTATTTTATAACCACATTTTTCGATTGTTTGGGATGGAAAACAGTGAAGTTTTTCTTATGAATATTAATATGTTTTATTAATATTGAACAAAAAATTCCCGAAAGTGGAAAACATTGTGACAAAAAAATTACTTCTTATGCAAAATTGAAAATTAATATTAAAACGTTCTTAACAAATAAAACTGTTTGTAAGACTATTAAAATCAGATATCAAGCTTTCTAATGAATGTTTATAAATTTAAATTCCACTCAAACATATGATGCATTTTTTGAACGTTTTTGACGTTTGACTATTTTAAATCTGTTTGCTTTCTCTTTCATTAGAAATAAATCAAAAAAAAATTTTTAAGGCCGATATTAGCAGTTTTTAACAATATTTCCATTACGTGTGAGCTATTTTCAAGTAAACCAAAGTGAATATTTCAAGCTTTTATAAAATTGGATCATTATTTTGTTAAAAATAAGAACCATGAAAAGTGTAACTTTGAAACCTTCTACTTTGCTATACATATTATGAATATGAATACTCCAAAGTAATTCTTGTCTCGTTTTAATAAGCTAAAATTGAAGGGAATTGACGTTCTTGAACCCGAAAACTATTTTTTAAGCGCACACGATGGATGTAGATGCTTTAAACTTAAAAGAAGGTGTACTATTTGCAAGATGAAAAGTTTTTGATATTATTTCCATAAACAAGAGAAGTTTTAGGTATGATCATTTAAAAATAAATTAAACATGAACCTGTTTCAATTTAATACATTGAATTCTGTTCATTCTCAGGATGACTGGAACAGCATCAATATGAACAATTTTAACTTGAAAATTTTTGGTTGTAACAAAAAATCTCTTACGATTTTTCGAAATTCAATCTAGCGTTTCACCTACCTAACCCATAGAACTAACAACTAAATGTCTTATATTTGCTCACTGATTTTGTCACACTTAATTGAATATCAAGGAAACAAGCACAATTAAAAAATATGATTATCATATAAAAAAGTTATTAGAAAATAATTTCAATTGTGTCTGATTTGCATGCGGTCTCATGCAATCGTCTTTCATTTTCAGGCAAAAGAAATGCAAGAAGAAAGGTTTACACTTATAGATAAAAAACTTTAGGCTGTTTGTAAGCAAAAATAACAAAAATGGTTTTTGTTTTGATCAAATGAAACTGCAAGTGATTTTTAATTTATTTTTGAAATATTTGCATTTTTTTGAAGAGGAAACAATAAACTTTAAATTCGTGGCATCAATCAAAATACTGGTACACGATTTTTCATTACAATTGATACAATTATGAAACTTTTGAACAACTAAATTAAAAAATGTGGAGATGTTTATGCTTAAAACCTGATTTTTTGTATGGCATTTTAAAATAATTCCATGATTAGGTGATAATTTTGCCTTTGTTTTTGACGCTTCTTAAAAGTTTTCAACACATTCCTTCCCGTATAATAATCACTTTTATAAATCTTTTTAAAGCGGAAATAATAATATTCAAAAGCCACTGTTTGAATTCAATTAAAAAACAAGCTATGAAAAAAAACTTTTTGAATTATACCGAAGAAATCTTAGAAAATAGACGACGTGCTGAGTTTAGTATTTATTCTTTTGTCTTTCAAACTGACCTTTTACCCCTTCATCATTTTTCAGAAAGACAAGTTTTTATCTTAAACTTTTTTATACTTTATGTCTATGACAATAAATAAACTACAATTTAGTAATTATCAAAATTGTTGTATTTTATCATTTTCCACGGCCTTATTTAAATTTGAAAGCTATAGAGTTAGAACGCAATTCGCGGACTGTGTTCTGATAACGATACATTTGAGGACTTCAGTAATTACGTAATGCAGTAAATTACTTGAATAATAATAATTATCGCTTAGGGGCAGTTATGTACTGCTTAATAAATTTAATCTCACAAACCAACCCATGGGTTGGATGCAGATGCATCTGCTGCCTGACATACTCATTTGTGGTTTGATTTATTAATGCATATGTTATACCAAACATGCTACTGACTCTAAGCTCCATTCTGTTTTTTCTCATATCCTTTAAAACTTATTTAATATTTATCATATATATATATATATATATATATATATATATATATATATATATATATATATATAAAACACTTAATTTTGATCTAAAAAAAATGCATTAAGCAACAAAAAACTTTTCATACTATAGAAAATAATAAAACATTATCTAACATTAATACCCGTAAATTGCCTCCTTTTCCGTAATTTCAAAATATATTTGAGGCAGTCTTCATTTAGTTTTTATGGCAAACAAATGAACTATTCAAGTTTACAATAATTTTAATTAGTCACGAATGCATTTGAATCAAAAAAAATTTTGCTGTTTGGCACGCCTACTGAATTTTAATGAGGTAAACCACATGGAATGCAACCAACTTTGGAAGAAGAAACTCAAAGTGAAGATATGGACTTTTAATGTTTAAATTTGCTTACAATTATTCCATTCGTAACACAGAATCAAATATGCGCTGGACATTAAAAGGCAGATATCCGCAGTATACTAAGATGAAGGAGAATTTAAATTTTAAGATGAAAACTAATTTAAAGACAAATAAATGAAAGAATTTCAGTAGTAAACATATGAATTTGAAGTACAATTATAGACATAGCACTGTTTGTTGTAGCACATTGTTTACTATTCACTTAAACTACAGATAAATTGCATTTATAAACATATTAATGAATTCAGTACATCTTACACGTTTGAATAAATTGTGCTAAGTAAATGTAAATAGGATACAAGTTTCTTAATAGAACATTTTAGGATTATAAAAAGAATTATTTGATATTTTGTGCTTGGAAAATTTGTAAAAATCAAGGTCAAAAACGTTTTTTAGAATTATATGAACATCATTTTATTGATTTTTGCTTGTGTAATGTAGCAAGGTAGCAAGCAACGCTGTCTTATTGAAACCAAATGTGGTGTGTTTCATCTTCCAAAAATTTTTTTAACATGATGCCTTTCTTATTTTCGAAAAAATACTGTCCAACTATGCTACCGGACTGAAATCTGCTCTCAAAGACTAATGAACTCATTAGCATTTAGCACTGAATTTTGTGCCGCTAAGCGCTAGTGAGTCCCAAAAAAAGCTTAAAAGCTTAAGTTTGAAAGTGTTTTTCCCAAGCTAGTTGAAGAGTAAAACGAGTCATTTCATAAATGTCAAACATAAAATTAGCTTTCTGAAAGTTCATGAAGCTCATGAATACTCAAAACAGCTATTAGCTCAAACTTCAAGTGATTATTGGCCCACCCCATACAACTGGTTGATACAACTGATTAATGTTTTTTAGCCGTCGCGTCGATTTAAGATGCTTACTCTAAAAAATTTTGCGAGTTTCTTATTTAAGGTGATATTTCTCATTCTTCATTAAATTAAAATATTGCTTTCAAGCTTAATAATTTCGATATCATGATTAAATTACTAAAAAGGAACTTCTTTACTTTCTACACAATGACAAAACGTGTAATTTAACGTTAGAAGTAAAACATTTTAAGCTAAAAAGCTAAATTGTCTAGTGTTAGAATTAATTAGAATTAAATAGAATATAAAATAGAAGAAAAATTCAAATAAAACTCCAATATTGGAATTAAATATTCTTGTGGCCAATAATTATTTTTATTTCAAATGCTCAACACTATAATATAGTTTGAAAATACGTATATATGTGTATATTTTACAATATAATTTCACTTTTTTTTATTAGCAACCCAAAGATCTTATATTCGACTCCTAAAGCTAACCTAAACTAAAAACTCTTGATGTCTTTATCTGATTTTTTTTGTGTTTTTCTGAAATATGAGGTCACTTCCATGCAAAAATTTTTTCATTAAAAATGTTTTAAAATTTTTGCTAATAAGAAAATCTTGATACCCTGAATACAAAATGCTATATTATTATTAAATTTCCATAAAATCCATTAAGTGTATTCTCAGTATATCGATTTTAAAATAGAATCATTTTTCAAGGAACTTTTTTTTTTAAATAACTCATAACAATTTATTAGAAAACAAATCGAAAATTTTCGACAATTAATTAAAGGAGTCAGTTTAAGTAGAAATAAGAAATCATAGTCTGACGCCACCGGACATTGTTGTTTAGATTTGTTACGATATGAACGGGTATTCTTCCGGACGAGATGATGCTTTTATCCCCTTAGTTAGAAATTTTCATTGATAAGCTTAATGGCTAAATGAACAGTGGCCTTTATAAGATACTTTTTCATATATATATATATATATATAAATTTTGGGTTCAATTAATGGTATTACACATTCAACTCTTGAATAGTAGTCAGTCATTACGAGGGGAATCGATAAGCTATATCTATTAATAGTTGAAGTAATACATATGGGTTATGACTTATAGCTAGTGAAGACTATGCGGGTAAACCTCTTGAAATTAGAGATTTTTATTGCTCGTTTTCAATTTCATATTATGAGTTTTGGTTTTTCTCAGCCGACGACGTCTGTCGATTGGCTTTAGCTTCAATGTAGCACGTTCAAGACACTATTTCATTTTTTCATTTTTGACCTCTAACGTTCATTAATAAGAACTTTAAATTTTAACCAAACAAAAAGAAACATCTCATATATACATATATAATAATATACAATACATAAATATAATGATTATGAAAATGTATAAATATCACGTAGACAAAATAAACAGACGGTTAATTCTTAAACTTGTGACCAATTCATAAAACTCAATCAGAAATTTCTTATCGCTATTGATTTGCTCATAAGAATGTTTGCTTTTGTTTTTCAATTTTAAATAAATAAAAAGCAAATTTACAAAGTTTTAATTAAATATGATTCTAATATTTTACTTGAAAAAATTTATAATAATATTTCTTGTCAATAATTTTTGTTATTATTTTAGTGTAACATTGAAAATCAAACAAAAGCCGCAAGGAAGGCTTAAAATAAATTTCAATGGATTCTTTGAAATATTAAAGCATAATAAGTCAGTTGGCTGATGCTTTTGTAGTTGAATTATGCAGACTTCTTATGTACACCAGACTCCATCCAATTAACGAAACTTAACGTTTTTTTTTTTGTCAAAAACAAACTCTATAGCCATTGTTTATAAGCAAACGAGAATAACTTATGCAAGTATTATATCCTGCGTATATCCTCTTGTATATAATCGATTTATAAATATATATATATATATAAACATATGTTTTTTGGTTTTTTTGTTTTTTTGCAAGAATAAAAACTACAACTGTATATAATACACAATTGTGGAACAATGTGCAAATACAAGAGCAGATGTGAACACTTTTAACACATGTCAATCTAAGAATTAAGGTGTCGCATTTAAATCAAACAACCCAAACTTTATTTCGGCTAAACTATAAAAGAAAATATTTCAGGTAACCTGAAAATAAATAAATATATATGTATATGTGTTATGTATTGAATGTATGAACTTTAAATTTTATTTTTGTGGTATGGTAACAACAACAAGGATAAGTAGGCGATAGGTATCACAAAGAGCTTAACAATTGACAGTAATTGACCGTTTTCTTTTCTGCCAGATAAGACACATACCTAAATAGGAGACACGTCTGCGGAGTACACCTTAATAATTCATATATGCGCATTCAGAAATATAATAATATAAAACTGTTCAACGGAACAATAGAAATATACTTCAAATACTTTTAAATCTGCACGTATTAAGGCTTCTAATGAGTTCCATTTTCAAAGGATTTCTACCTAAATGTAGAAATAGTTTTTTATTTATAATTTGAAACATATTCTTAAATTTTTTTTTTTTGTCTTTTTGATAAATTTTGTATGAATTCTATTAAAAATAAAAAATTAAGGAGCCTAGCTCTACAAAGAATGAAATTAAATAATTTTTAATAAAGATATGAACCAAAAAGCTTACACAGCTAATTGAAATTTTCGGGTTTTTTCCAAAATCTTTTGGTTTAATAACTCTATAGTTTATTTGGCTTAGAATTTTGAACAATATTTACTTAATAAATTTGAAGAAAATAATTAACTTAGCACGTTACAAACCAGAAATATAAAGGTAAAAAAACATTAAAATCGTCTTAGGAATGGTGTAACGTTCTTCAAATGCAATGACGGATATCGAAGGTAACAATAAGTAACTCTTGTGTTTTTATTTATTCTTGTAAAAATTTGGAATACAACTCTTGTTCTTCTCTTTTGCATAATTATAGTTGAAAAGTTTACATCAACACTTATGAAGTTGAGTGCATTTAATTCTCATGCCTGGTACTCACTAGCGCTTAGCGTGTGGAGACGACTTAGCACAGTAAAAATGGAGAGGCTTTTTTATATACCAGTGGAGTGGAACATCAGTGGAGACTAATGGACTCATTAGTAGAGATGCAACGAATAGTGATTTTGGCCGAATACCGAATACCGAATGTTCGGCCAAGCTCTCGGTCGAATACCGAATATTCGGCAGCCGAATATTTAGTGGGAAATGTGTGCATTTTGTGTTAGCGTAATTCAGTTTATTCCCAGTGGGAAAAAAGAGATCGAAAAGGCATTTGAAGCACGAAGCGCTTACTCTCCAATGTAATCTGTGTAGTCTTTTAACACGCGATAGTATTGGAGTAAGGCGCTTGAAATCAAGCACTTTTGAGTGCAAATCTAAAATTATATAAATTCTTGAAATTTGATTTTGATGAAAAAAATTTTATTTTTTTTATTTATACGACAATAATACAATAATTTTATTTAAATAATACTAAAAAAATAAACTCCCAAGCGGACGTACTGGAAATGGTGGCAGCTGCACGCCGAATTGTTACCCATTTTAATCACTCTGGTATAGCACAAGGAAAGCTGAAATCTATGCGCCAAGAACTTAATTTGCCAAACCACCAACTAGTACAAGATGTTAGCACACGCTGGAACTCTACGTATTATTTAATGGTGCGATTATTAGAACAAAAACGAGCTGTCTCTCTGTACCTAACGGATTACGGATCTATAAATAATTTGACACTGACTCAGTGGATATTAATGGAGTAATGCATCAAACTCCTCAAACCATTTGAAGAGATAACTAAACTAACAAGCTCAAATTATTCTTGCATCTCTGAAGGAATTCCACATGTTGTCACATTGTTGAAATACTTGGGAAAGACAGAGACTGCCGATGGAACACCAAATTTATTGAACATGAGATTTTCATTAAAAGTTCAGATTGAAAAACGGTTTGATTTTGACGGTAAGGACAAATATCTGGTTGCTACATTTCTCGATCCGCGATTTAAATCTAGTTTCCTGGGAATAATTCAAACGGAAAAAGCAAGGCAAAAAATCATCTTAGAAACTTAGTTGTGATGAATCTAGCGCTGATGATGATTGTTCTCCACCCCGTAAGCAAAAAAATGAAACACATGACAGTTTCTGGAACTGCTTTGAGGAAATTGCTACAGAAACAGATAATACGCAAAGTGACGCTTCGGGAAAAGGTGCTATTGCTAATGAAATTGATTTTTATTTAAAAATTCCTCGCCTAGAGCGGTTGGCAGATGTTTTCAAATGGTGGTCAGTAAACGCACAACAATTTCCGTGCTTAGCCAAATTTGCTAAGAATTACCTAACATCTCCTGCAAGTACTGTTTATAGTGAGAGACTATTTTCAGAAGCTGAAATTATATACGAGGAAAAGCGTAATCGTTGCCGAATATTCGTTGCATCTCTACTCATTAGCATTTAGCACTAAATTTTGTGCCGCTAAGCGCTAGTGAGTCCCAGTAAAATTTTTGGACTATCAAGAATTAATGACAAATACATGTGTGGCGTCAGGAAACTTTGCTAAATATTACTTGACATAAATTTGGTTTGTTTTTAAGAAATGTATTGATAAAAATAATAAACAAATTAATTGCTGAAAATAATTGTGAACTAATAATTATTTTGGAAAATTAATGGCTTTAAAAAAATAATTTGGAAAATAATGTGCATACAAAAATATGCTTGTAAAAATGTTTTAAAAATAAATGTATTAAAAATACAATGAGATTTAACAAAAAACAAATAAAACAATCTTAAAGTTTATTAGTATGTCTTATGTTTGGCGTCCACTTAAAGGTTTACAAATTGTCTGTATAAAGCTAGAAAATATAAACAAACAGTCCCTGATAACATGCTTTCTAAAAGAAAATATTGTCGTTGAGTTTATGATTATGGGAAATGATGCATGAAATTATTAATATTCTATGAAAGTAAATTATAAAGCTACAAATTGACGAAAAATGAGTGAACACCCTTCAAATATTAAAAAATTAAAATTATAGAAAATTATTATAAAATCTTGAAACAATAAAATGTTAGAATAAAAATAAAAATTTCTTGAAATTTTAATATAGTTAAGGGCCTGAATTACTTTATTTTATTTGTTAAATGAAAACTTGGATTATATTTCTGATATCTTAGCTTTATTCCTTTCCTTTTTAGCAAAAAAAACAAATTCTTGGGATTATAATTTCATACCATTCTTTCTTACTTAATTTGATTTAATGTCATAATCTTCATCAAGGAAATTCTAAGCACAAGGAGCATTATTTCTCCGAATTCTAAGACTCCTTAAAATGTCTATTTAACATAAGAATTTAATAATAAAAAATTTAAAGCAAATTCTTTTCACTAAATTCTTGGAATCGACTCTAAAGCCACGTCTATTTGAATACAGTTCATAACTCAAGCTACATGTTGTTACTAAATACTAAATTAGAGCTTGAAAAAAAAAAATCTTGCTTAGATCCACTTAAACTGATGCTCTATAAAATAAAAAAAAAAATATTGTAAACAAATTGTAAGGGTATGCAACATTGATGAATATGACAACTTCAAGGGTATATTAGATTTGGGTAAGAGCTCATATTACTCAAATTTCAAAGTACTTTGCTTTTTAAACACTCGTAAATATATATTTACAGTCATAAAAGTTTTAAAAAAGATATGAAAATGATTTCAATCGAATTGGCTTATTATTCAACGAGGTTAACCAAAGGGCTACATATCAATTATCATTTCAAGTTGTGACATTTACATCCAAAAAAAAAAAAGAAAAAAAATTAGAGTAATAGAGTTTTTTCAAACCAAATTCAATTTTTTGCTAGTGCTATATAAATAGTTAAATAGATGTCAGCTAAATTTTAAGATATTCAATCATATGGTAATAAAATTCTTAGCCGACATTTCAATGATCACAGAAAGTTCACCGTCAGCAAATTCAAAACTAAAATGAAGTTTGCGTGGGAAGACAGGTTATCCCATCAACGGGTACGCAGCATAATTATAATAAGAAACTCTGTTTGTATGATGATAATACTGTCTAGATGCATAAAATCCAGAAGATAAATAAATATTTACGTTAATGCAGACCATATACTGAAGCTATATAATATGCAGAGTCAATACTCTCCAAAATGATCTTTGTCTATGGCATATATACAGTTGAATTTATATAAAACTTACATTAAAGAATTTCAAAAGGTGAGAAGTTAGCTGGCAGAACCAACGCCCACTGAGACATGTTCGAAAATGCAGTTTGTTGTTTAGATTTCATGAACTGTGCAAATTTTTATGTTAGTAGACGACTTTTAACTATATATGTATATTCAAAAGGATCAAGTTTTAAAGGAAAATTTTTTTATATCAAATACCTCAAATACGCCTTAATTTTTTTATCAGCGCGTAACTGACAGTCAAATAACATTTCGAAGTAATTAAAAAATTTTCGATTTTTTTTTTACTATAACTAAACAGATAAAACATGGCATGAGTTTTTCTTAGATAACAAATTATGTCTGTGTTAGGCGTTTGCGGAATATGCTAGAAGAAATTGTGGTATTTTTTTATTAATTATCATTAAAAATATTTTTGTATGACATAATTTTAAATTCAATATCTTTTGAGATTAAATTTTTGATATCATTAAAAATCCAATTTTTTATTCAATTATGACGAATTATAAGATATTTTATTTTTATTATTAATAATTAAATAATTTGTAGCAATAAGTTTTGTTATTATATCAAAAAATATTTTCATCAATTTCTTGTGGGTGGGTACTTGGCGACCTTTGTCACACACAACTAAAGAAAATAAAGGATTAATTGTATTTAATAATAAACTTAAAATGCAATTACTGGCATACAGCTAGTATGAATTTTAACAAATCTCATAAGAAACTACCCTAAGATTATGATAAAGATTATCTAAAAATTAGAACTCAATCGGTTTAGTGCTCTCGGAGTCTGTAATTCGTTTACATAGGTATTTCTTTCTTTATTATAATATATATATATTAAATTATATATTTTATATATATAAATTGTGTAGCCGAAATTTCCGTTATTTAAATAATTTATGGATAATAATTCAAAATTCAAAATTCTCCTGCCCAATTTTTATTTGAAAAATAATTTTTTTAAATTTCAGTTTTATAACGACGCTAAATATTTGAAAACTTCCAATACAGAATAAAATTTAACCCTTTTAAACCTTTACAGTTCCTAGTTTCTCGTTCATATCAGCGCATACAAAATTAAATATAAACCGGAAACACAGGAATCGAAAGGGTGTTGAAAGGTTTTTAACCCTTTCTCAACGATAGAATTAACAATAGTCAAAAGAAAAACCATTATATTAAATACGCTTTGGTTTTTTATACCATTTTCTTATCCGTTTTATAACTTTTGTTACATTAGTAAAATCGTTGAGTTTTTTTTTGAAAATGATTTTTTCAAGCTTTGAGCATTTGAAAAGGAAGTTCTTGGTATGATATATGTTATGATATATATTTTAAAATATTTATGTTTTATCTGAATTTTTTAAATCATACTTAAATTTTTTAAAGTCTTTTCAAACTTTTAATTATAAAATTTAATTTTCAAAAAAAAGTACCATTTGGAAAATAAAGCTAGGATTTGTGTGCTCTGAACTGATTGTAAGCTGTGTTTATACACATCAATATGTAGGTTTCTTTTTTTTTTACTTTGCTTTTACCTTGCTGTAGAATGATAAAAAAGACTTCATAATGTGTAAATTAAACTTCGCCTTCTTGAGGAAATGGTATAAGGTCATTTTCTCTAAATGCTTTTCTTAGTTTTGTGCCGAAACTTCAGTTGCTTTTCAACTGTCGTCCTGACTGACAAAATATTGAGGTGTAAGGTTAATGCTCTTTATTACATACATACAAAATACTAATTTTTGGCTTCTACCATTATGATTATGAATGAAGCTGAAAGGAATGTTGGTCTACATTAGTAGCTGTTGTTTAAAATGCAGCTATGGTGGCGCTGTTTCCAAAGTCATTGCACATTCAATAGGTACAAATCTTCAGAAGTTCTATTGGATTATTTTTTTTTCTAGGAACAATTAAAGCCTTTTAACTTTACCAAAATCAAGCATATCAATTTTAATACTATTTTACTGTTAGGCTCATTCTGTTAACTAAGTTAATAAATTTTAATTTATTAAAAGGACCTTGCCGCACAAGTAGAGAACAAGACACGTTTATTTTTGTTTTAATTATAATATTTGTTAAGAAGGTTTTTTTGTTTTTGACAATACTATCATAATTTCAATGATAAATAAAATCCCAATCTAATGGTAAAATCTTATTTTTAAATAAGCTATGAAAATTACAAATTTATTATACAAATATTTACATAAGCAAACAATTAAAAAAAATTTCCCAAATTAAATCCCTTTAAAACTAAAGTATCACGTTTACTTGCTCGTAAGGTTACGGACAGAAAGCGATCATAAAAAAAAAAACATGGAATCAAAATCACATGTTGGTGCGAATAATAAATAAAGTTTTCTATCATATTTTTCAAAAAATTTAGGCGGATGGCTAGCAGATGTTTTTAGCCTTAAGATTGATTTGAAGTAATTGCGAATTCCGTTCGAGGGTGCTAAGTGATAGTCAGTAGCTATAAGAAATTAAAAAAACAAAAAAAAAATTCCTGCAGTCATTTTAGTGTAATACTAACAGCTTTTCTCACATGCTTGAATTGTAGACAAAATTTCAGTATTTTCTACTGTTTCTGTCGAAATGAATAAAACAAAAATAAAATCATTACGATGGACAATGATAATGTAAGTTTTAGGATAATTTTTAACGAAAATATCTGTCTTAATTGGCAGTTACTGTAAGAAAAACAGATGGCTTTACCTTAAGGCAATACAGTTTGCTCGTTAAATTTTTGTGGCTGTCTCAAAAGCATATTTTTGACTCTGTAATCGAATATTTTTATGTTATATACATATATTATCGGGTTCTTTTTGTTGTTGCTCTGAACTAAATTACTTCTTTGAAAAAATGGACCTCCACATTTCGGACTAAAAGACAGGCTTACTTTTTCTTTTACCAAAGGTTCAGTTAAGAAATGATATAAAATTGTTAGTGAAGATCTGATTTTAAAAAAAATAAATACATAAAGTAAAATTTTTTCCAGACATAAAAATTCTTGATGATCGTTGAATTTAATTTCAATTAACAGAAATTTTGTTTTCAAAATGTTTTTATGAAATAATTGTTGAAAATTAGTTTTTATTAAAGCCGATTTCTATATAAGACTTTAATGATTAATGAAATCTTTTATAGTTACTTCTGTTTAGAATGGATTACACGTGGCTTAAAATCATGAATTGAAAAATAATGAGCTTATTTATGTTATGTTAATTTTTTGGAAATTAAAGTATAATTTATGCGGACTTTAGGTCATCGATAATATAATAAGAACTAAGCCCATCAGTTTTTTAAATAGTTTCATTTCTTTTTTTAAAAAAGGTTTTAATGGTAGGAGGTAAGGCTACTGCAAATTTGGGTAGCTTTTGGATATCTTAGATGATTTTATTCTACACTAAACTACATATGGATCTTAAGAAAACTTATTCAAAATTTTTGTTTATCATAAGTAAGTCAAGAGTCAAATTAAATTTTTAGTATTCAATATAAAAAAGTAAAAGTTCTGATTTATTCGTCTTATAATTGCTATAATGACTATGTAAAATTTATTCAAAATTAATTTTCAATGAGCAATTTCCTGTATTTAGAAATTAATCTAATGCAAAATAAAGTTCAACGCTTGACCATATACAAAATTCAAGATCATGAATATTACCTGAAACAAGAAAATCGAATTTTCTTAAATATGAAAAATTAAATCAACTTTAGATTTGTTGTGGGTTAGATTTTTTTAATTTAATTCAACTTATGGAAATTATTCAAGTAGTAATCATATCAAGCCTTCTGTTAGCCATGATTAAGTAGCAATTTGTAGGTATTAAATTCCTTACTTTAAATCTTAACTCTTTTTAGTTAATATAGTATCAACGGTAGAAGCTTATCTACCCAATGTTAAGCCATGTAATGTGGGCAATCAGAAAGATAGTTATAAATTTTCTTAACATGTTGATTTTATTAATTTAGTTCTGTGAAGTTGAAGGTCAAAAACTAGTTTGCTTTTATTTTTTGTTATAAATGGAATTATGATTTTATGAAACCATATTTTTAAATACAAGGTTTGATTTTGAAATATATTTAATCCGTGTAAATCTTAATTAAAAATATTTTATTAGAATGACATCAGCTCTTAAAATCAGCAAAATTTAAGTATAACAAATTTGAGTATATTTCTTAAGCTTAAAACATATTTCACATATTTTGATTTAAGATATTATATATACATATATATATATACATATATATATATATATATATATATATATATATTGGGTTTATTTTAGTTTGTAAAACGAGAAAAATATTTTTCATATCCAAAGACAAATTTTAAAATATCAATCAAAATATATGCCATTTGCTAGAATTTCAAAAAAAGTCCAAGAAATCAATTCCATTCTAAAAATTGCAGAATTTAAAAAAATCTTTTATCCTTTTTCCTACAACAAAAAGTTTCAACTAATTTTCTAGAAAAAGGTAAAAAATCAGAAAGATGTGCGAAATACCGCAGAATCTTGTAACTCAAATTTTCAAGCTTTACTTCATGGTTTTTTATTATTTATAATTTTATAGGTTCCCCTTTTAGGACAAGTTTTTCAAGTATTTCTTAAGTTAAATGATAGGGACATACTATCTTTTTGGTTGGACTAAATTTTTGTAGGTACTTAATGTAACTACAGCAAAAATTTCCTGTAGGTACAGGAAATTCATAAGTAATAAATTCCTATATTTTCGTATTAATTGCTCCTTACGAACATACTGTGTGGGATATATCCTGAATATCTTTTTTAATAAAGCAACTGTCCACCTTCTGTTTTTGTAAGTTATGTATGTATAATTTTTATGGATTAATGTATTTTTCAATGAATTAACAAAAAAAAAAACACCTAATTTACTGATCACTCTATTTTGAGAAAGCCTGTTTAAAAACGGTCTTTCTTTGCTCTTGAAATGAAAAACAAATATCGATTTTTTCTCCAAATATGTCGTTGTTTCACCACTCTTCATTATAATTATTTACACATATTTTCAATTTATAAGGATATATTTTATATTATTGATTATTACGATTATGTTAATTTTTGTTAATTGTTTTGACACGCTATGTGCAGCCTCGCACTGAGAATTAAGGCTTGGTCCGGTGTCAAAAATATTTAAATTTTTATAAGTTTTAACAATTATGATTGACAGAAATTTATGTGTAGTATTTCAACCAAAACAACTTACTGACTACTGTACGTAATATGTCAAACAAGTAAACTCTCAGAGCCTGCTTGACATATTACGTATCTGTCATAACTACTGCGTTTTATTTAATTTGCCTATACAATAATGCCAAATAAAATAACTTCCGCCACAACTTGAAAAGAAATAGCTTCAGCTTAATTCTAAACAACAGGACTCATTATGCAGGTTTAAATGTTGGCACTTATTATGAGTTGAATATTATTCTGATAGGCATCTATAGGCACTTTGTTTTTGAAGTTTCAAATTGATTCCTGTTTATCCAGCAATATCATTATTAAATGGAAAAAATGCGGATCAATTAGTTTGATATGTGATTAACATCACGTATAACCTTGTATGAACCTTTTGAATACTGAAAATATATATTTTTCCTAACTTAGTTATGTTTTTAAGCTTAACATTAGTTGAATATTATTTATAATATAGTGACCTTGAAAAAAATTTATTAATTACATACTGGATGTGAATATTGTATGCAATTTTATTAAAGAGTAAAACTGTAGCCTTAATTAATGTATTACATTCTTAAATTTGGCAGATTAGACAATAAAGCGTCAAATCATTATTAACTACTAATTCCTGTAACAATTTTCAAGCTCTGTTTCTATAGATTCAGAGACAAACACGGATAAATTTTTCTTGAAAAAAATAACACAGATATTTTTTTTTTTTTTAAATTTTCAACTTTAACATTAAAATATTAATTTAATGTTATTATTTTCTATTTAATTTCTCGTAAAGAATCTCAATACACTCAATTAAATCTTATTTAAAATTGAATGAACAGCTTGAAAAAGAATACATATATAACTAATTAAAGAAAAACAAACAAGAAAATCAAAGGATATGAAACCAGTACTAAACCTCAATTTCTTAATAATTTTATAAATTAAAGAATATTACAACATGAAATGTTTTAAAGTATTTATTACTTTGGCTTGCGTTAAATACTGACAAAATTATTAGTCACGTTATTTATGAAATAACTTTTTTATATAAAACAAAAACTATTGGATTCCATGCAGAGAAGCTTTCAACGTTTCATACCTATAAGACTTTAATTGTATATGCAGCGCGTAATCGTTTTATTGCGCTACCATGGCTTGTGATATCATCTTTTAAATGTATATTACATATATTTTATTTCAATTTAAATAATTTTTAAAGATAACGAACTCAAATTTAATATTTTTCTGATTTATTTTTATAATTTTGCCTACCTTCGGGTAATTAAAAAAGTTATTTAAAGAAAAAATTTTCAGAAAATTTTGTTTGTTTAATTGATTAAAAATTGTGTTTTCCTTTTTTTTTTTTTAAATTTTAGGCTATTAGTTGGAGCACCATTAGGACAAAATTATCAACCTATGACTAATCGTTCAGGAGCTCTTTTTAAATGCCCAATCACACAGAAAAGACATGACTGTATCCAAATTATAACTGATGGCAGAAGATGTACGTATTAGAAATTAATGTTTTGTGATTTTGAAAAAAAAAAAAAAAAAAAAAATTATAGTTAATTTGTTAAAAATCTTTAAATAGCTTTCGGATTTGTATTAATTATAAATATTAAACAAGTAAACAAATGTCAATAACATCAACAATACTTTAATAAAATCAATAAATGGTTTTTGGATAAATAACAAATATCAGAAATAGTAAATAATAAATTTTTAACAATATAATTAACATATACATATGTTGCTTACTTCATTATATTTGTCCATTTCTTTTTAATGGAAGCAAACAATAAGCTGACTGCTAGTGTCTCAATATAGAATCTAGCTGGCTACTGTTATGATATATATTTCTTAAGGTGGGCACCCACTTAGTGCGTATATCTCAGCGGGTAACTTTATTACGTCATAGACTCACGCTCAGAGTTCCCCCTCATATGTGGATATTTCAGCGTGAAATTCATTTGTACGTCATATATGTGTATATATATATGTATATGTATATACAAGTATATAGTTTTATGTTCGCGACAACATACCTTTTTTCCTAACTATCAAGCTTTGAAGATTCCTTTTGTGCACTTTGACTTCATTTAACAACAGTCACATTTGAATTTAAAAATTAAGCTTTCAATTTAAATTTAAGCTTTCATTTTGGAAAAAAATCAACTAATTTAAATACCGTCATTCTTCTAAATACTGTTGTTTATTTGATATCAAGCATAGCGGCAACGTATATCCTTTAATTTTTGCGAAATAAAAAAGCTAGAAATCACAAATACTTTGCTTGCAGTTTTATTTAACTGTGGATTTTTCATTTGATGTTTATTATGAATATATTTCCTAAGATTTACATTTTAGGCTGATTAATTTAAAAAACTTTACATAATCGCAAATCGATTCGTACGCTTTCTAATTTTGTACTAGATTCTCCAAATGCATTTTAATATTTAGTGCTCTGATATTTAAACGTTTAGGTGGCCAATGCGACAGAAATTTTAGAATCAGGTCAGGATGACATTAAGTTAAATTTTTAACCAATTGTCTAAAGTAATTCATGTGAAATTAACTACTATGGTATGTGTTAACGAATAATATTAACTTGTATTGTGAAAAAAACCCTTTGAACTATTATTATTTCTATGAATTATTTAATTCTAGTATTTTTTCTATAGAAAGTTTATTGCAGGAAAGTTGAAAACTTTCACAAAGCTTAAACAAATAATGTTTAGACAGGGAGGAATTTATTTTTATTTCTATTTTTTGTAACTCTTAAATTGCTATACTCTAATATGATTTTATTTTCATTAAAAAACCAAATTTTTGCTTTACAAGCATGCGACAAAAGAAGAACAAAACAAATTCTAGAAACAACAAAAACTATTAATAATAGCAGCATTAAAATGAAGTATAAACACAAAAGCCGCTCGAAAGTTTTTATACCACTCATTACCCTAATCACAAGACGTTATTTTAAAATATTTTTGCTACTACCATATATGCCTGTTTTTATCTAGTAAATATTTAACAATATTTAGATTTAGCTATACAAATGGGAATTAAAAATATTAACATATTTGATCTATGCAACTATTTTGAAATAGCTTGAGTATCAAATTATACCAATTTTGGACAACTCCATTGCTTTCTCTTGAAAATGATTTTTTTTTGTGCTAAAAGAAATATTAAAATATTATTTGATCTTTCTCAATACTAAACGAATTTCGAAAACTTTCATTAATTAGTTGTAAAGAAGAATTTATTAAAGCATTCATTGGGATCTAAATTTATTATTTACATTTTATTTATGGGCCATATATAAATAGTACACAGTATTTATTTCATATTATTGACTTATTAAAAACAGATTATCTGTTAAAAATGGGGTCACATAGTTATTACTAGCATACTCGTACAAATTATCAATAATTATATTTAAATTGTGCTCTATAGTAACTAAATATAAAAGCCAATAGTTCTTGAAATTATGAACTAATACTGAAGTTTTTTATATATTAAAAATTTTGTGATTAAAAGGTATCTTTCATTAATAATAATATTAATTTTGGTATTTAAAATGTGCTAATAAATATTTTTTATTAATAATTTTTCTTTTCCGGATCCTGCTCAAAATTATAGTACCCGGGGGAGCTTATGAATATAGTAAGTGGTGTGAATGTGTGTCTTAACTAAATTAAAAATTGATAAATGCATTTTATGTTGCATGTGGAATATTCAAATGCCTGTGATTTACAAAGAAAATTGTAACTTGAATACAATAATTAATTGATTTTAATGAAATATTATTATTTATTACTTACACAGTTAAAATTTATCATTTTTACAAGAAAAAATATTTAATAAATATGGTGCGTGACAATATTTTTCGTAAGACGCATGATTCATAAATAGCGCGCACATTAATCATCCTGCTGCCATCAAAATTTGCAAATAAAATTTACATACGTAGACAAATAGTAAATATAAAATATAAATTTTATTTGCAAAAGCTTCATGTTAGCATAAAATTTAAGCGACATATTTTTTCGTAAATAGGTTTTATTTGAATAAAATCAAGAAAATTCAGGTATGTTTTTTCTGAAAATTATTTATTTTGACTAATTAAAGGGTTTTTATCCAGAAAATGCATTCGAGAGAGTTAATTGAAAAAATCAAAGAACTTTATTCTGAACACAGGAATTTCTCAGCTGTGGCGCGCCTTGTTAAAATACCGGTAAGCTCCATTCAATATATGGTCCAAAATGACTATAATAAACATAAATAGAAGACTGGAAAAGATTGTTTAATAACTAAAAGAGACGAAACTCGAATAAAAAAGGAAGTTCGTGCGCTTATTGCCCGTAACGAAAAGGCTACTGCGCCTAAAATTATTTCAAGTTTAGGGCTAAAATGTTCAGTTAGAACTGCTCAACGATGTTTAAAAAGGCTAAATTTTAAGTTTAAAAATGCAGAAAAGTCGATAAAATTGAGCAAAATCCATTAAAAAAAAGAATAGATCTTGCCGAAAAATGGATATCATCGAACCATGATTGGACAAAAACAATATTTTCAGACGAAAAAAAATTCAATTTCAACTCCTGGTGTTTATGGGCTGATGAAAGCAGAAAAATATATAAATTTTCTTGCTGAAAAGGCTGTACCGAAAGTTGATCAAGTTTTTGATGTCAAAAATATGTGCTTCCAGCAACATGTCATATCGCTACATATCGCTTCAAGATCAATGCAATGGCTTAATGCAAACTTCGACAGCGTCTTAGAGTGGCCATCTCGGAGCCCTGACCTAAATCCAATCGAAAACGTCTGGAAAATGCTTTCTAATCTAGTTTATGATAGACCACAATTTTTAAGAAAAGATGATCTATGGGATTCAATTAATTCTGCCGCTCTGAAGCTTATGCAGGAAAAATGTCAAGTTCTAATTAACCTGAGCCGAAGCTTGCCTGCAAGACTCTTAAAAGTAATTAAAGACAAATGAGATATTATTAATAAATCTTCATAAAATTATTAACCTTAAAAAACTCGATCAAAATTAGTACAAAACAAACTTTACGAAAAAATGTGTCGTCACCTTTGTGCCAAATTTTGATTTAATTAGATTTATCTTTTTTCAAAATTTATAATTCTAAGCAACAATGTTGTTAATTTTAGTATCTGAGTTTATATTATTATGTACTAAATAAATATTGAGTGTTCAATTCATATAACTTTTTAAATCTTCATTTTTCGCTCCTTACGAAAAATATTGTATTTTAAAACTTTTCATATGTTTATATAATTTGGTAAAATTAAATTTCATTGTTAATATTTCATTCATTCAAAAGGATTTCTCAATTTGAATGTATATAACAAAAATGAAATATTTTTTATACCTAAAGGTGTTTTTATAGTTCGCAAAATATTTTCTTTTGTTTACGAAAAAATTTGTTCAAAAAATTTGGTGATGTGGTTTAATATTAACTTCCTTCCTGAGACCAATTTAAATCAATAAAATACCAAATTATCAGAAAAAAAATAGATTTTTTGCTTGAATATCATCATATAAAGCAAACAGAAATAAGTTCTCATCTTGAGATATCAAACAAGCTATAAGCATTTCACATGATGGTATTACCAACATTAAATTTGTAGAAATGTACATTGCCGAAAATACCGGATATTAATATCATAAGATATTATGAACAAAATTTTTCAAAAAACAGGTAACTCGATATGTTTTGTGAAATGGCGAATATGCTTTTGTTTCCTATAATTTGAAATTTTCAATATATCAATCTCTTGAAATATTATTTGTTATCCGCCTAAACGTACATAATTGGTTTTGATTTGTAATAATTTCGTACAATGATTTTTTATGACTTTATGTCAAAAATACGTCTTTTGACGAAATCATGGAACTTGTCTTTAAAATAAATTCTTTTTATTTACGGATTTAGCAACCTAAAATTAGTTAAGAAAATATCTTGATTTTACATTACACAAAATAAGCAAAAAATTTGTAAATTAGTATTAGGTGTAACATCCTATCTAATTTTTGGCATTATTAATTATAAACTGGCTAAAAAGAGTAAAAATTGAAACAGTGTATTCGATGCTTTAGAATAGATGTAGCACAGCAGAATGTAAGAGATATTTTTGGACAAATTGTAATATAGGGATTAAAATTTTCAGTTGTTATAATGTTATCTAACTTAATTGAAAAGAAAAATTTTAAACAACGTAAAAATTGAGATACATCCAACTTTCAAATGAAGAAAATTTATATGGAAAACATCAATGAACAATTTTCTTATAGCAAACTTCAGCTAATAATAAAAATGTAATAAAATTTTATTCTGAGGCTACCTGGTAAATAAACTTTAAAAATCCTAATGATTGACAAGAATAAGTATAAACTTCCAATTTGAAATAAAATCTTTATAACCCCTAATTACTATAACTTCAAAATGAATCAACTTTGCACTAATTTAGCTATTAAATTGATAATGTTAAAACCTATTCTGACACATACAAAAAAATCTGTAGAAGCTAGCTACTATAAGACTTAACTTTTACGTGCATTGCCGTAAGCTAATAATGAATAAAAGTATATCCTACATTACTCGTTTTTATTTATTAACTTATCTGGGTTTATTTCTTTCGCTAAAAAATATAGCTATAATTTTAAATGAATGTTCAATTATTTTTAGCATATATCTTATATTTTTTAGATAAATAGGTAAAAGCCACAATAAATCATCATAAGTATCTCAAGGTGAAAGTTTAATATCAAAAATGATTCATAGTATCATGAAAAAATACAAAATACCCTTAACAAAAATTTCTCTGTTAATAACCAATTAAACCAAAAGAGCATAAATATGCAAAGCGGTATTTTGATTTGTTTATGTTTTATTGAATATTTTCTCTAACAGTCTTTTAGAACTATTTTATAATATATTAAAAGTAAAAAATGAATTCGCAAATTGAACTATCATGTTTTATTTTAAGATGCCTTTATCTTACGCTGTTAATCTTTCAACTAATATTTGCGGTTTTTACGAATTCCGGGATTATAATACAGGTGATACTAAATTTTGCTTTCATTAGATGTGATAATCTACCAGCACGCAATCAACTCCCTGGCTCATAAAATGAGCATTATTTCATTTAGTGTGAGCTGGAATCATTTGAAATAAAAGTTCAGATTTTCACATAATCATTGATAAATGGTTAAATTTTGACTTTTTTTTATTCTCATTCGGATATTTTATGAAAGCTGAAACGTGTCTCTGTGCTAACCTGCTATGTATAAGTAAGGCTTTCTTTCTGCGGTTGTAACATATAACTGTTTTTCATACAAAGAATATAATAAACTCGAAATCTAACTTATTATTAAAAAATAAAACAACGACAATAACTTCTGAAATAATTTATGATCAATAGCCAAATTTGATCACTTTATTCTATTTAATTTATTATAGTGGCAATAAAAATCATTTTTAAAATGAATGACACGATTACATTTCAAACAGTATGCCACTATATAACTTCAGGTAAAGTTTACCTAAGGTGATATTGACCTGCGGTCAAATAAATGATAAGTCTATTTGCCAAACAATGTGTTTAACTAACGGATAACACGAGCTGAAACACCACAAACTGCATATATTAAATCAATGTTGCAAATCTTATAATCAAACTTCCTCGTACGGATAAAACTAAAAGAACTAGAAATTCTTTTTGAATTAAACTCCAAGAGTCTGACCTTTGTACACAATAAAGAGAATTTCTACTTGGAATCATAAATAAGTTTTGTAGCTAAGCAATAAGATGGTAATAGCTATAGCTAATAAAAATTATTTATAAACGTGACCTTAGGATAAAGATTGAATACATTTAAGTGGTTTAGAAAATTTTAAAATTGATAACGGAAAATATTTAAAACAAACTAGCTTTAGGAAATTTGATTGATTATTGGTTGTTTAAAATTGTGTACACTTTTAACAATATTAAAATCCCATGCTTTCTAAATAAGTCAAAGCCAAATTCGTGATGTATATATTTTTTTAAGTTTTTGAATAATTGCATCATTAATAAATCATTTAAATGAACAATTTATGTTCAATTCTTCACACGGTCAGAATTTGCTTTTTTTCGTATATAACTTTAAAAATTATTAAAAACTTCAGAAAAGAAAGACATTAGAAGTATTTTTTTAAACAATTGATTGCTCCTTCTTCTTTTTCTTTCTCTAAAAATCATTCATACTTTGGATAGTGACAACCATTCATATAGTAAATACATACAAATATATCCTAAATATTACCATGTTAATTACGTCTAAATGACGGAATTAATCCAATAATTAGTTTGCTCTTAAAATAATATGCGTGACTTTGTTCAACCAGAAACTGACTCATGAGAAATTTCAGTTTGTGAAATAATGTATTAGCTATTTACAAAAAGTGACTTAATCATTGTTGTGATAAATAAGAGTAAAATAAGCATTATTAGGCTTTCTTAAAGAAAGTTTTGTTTAATTAGCTATTCAGGAAAAAATATCAGACTTTACTTCACAGACTATTTATCCTTAATCAATAACTTTTTTGCTAAAAGTTGATTTTTATTTGAAATCTATATGATTGAGTAAAGGGATATTTAATTTTTTTTTATAATACAACACAAAAAGGATTACTTCTTGAAAGTTTTTCAATAAAAACTGGCATCTTGTTCTATGGTCAGTTTTCAGCTTAGTAGTGTCAAAATTGACAATAAAATTAAATTTTTTTATAATATATAAATTATTTTTCAATTGCAACAATTTTTTGGCTCTGAAAATTATATAAAATAAAATAAAATCTATTGCAGTGTACTGTCTGACCACTTTAATTATAACCTGAAATATACTAAAAATTGCAAAGCATGCCAAAATTTTATTCAACTAATTTTATGTTCATACTTGGATTTAAATTTTTAGAACAAAAAATAGATATAATCAACAAGAAAAAATTTAATGGCGGTATCCTTTTACAATCATTAAAAGAAACGATTATAGTTTATAAAAATAAAAACATTACATAAGCAAAATAACAAGAAATTGCACAAGCAAAAATTTTAATACGACAGAGTTTGAGTCTCATAAAAATTGTTTATTATCTTGACAAAATTTTATGTGTTCAAATAAATATATAAAAAGTACTTATATACACCAAAAATAGAAAATGACACCAAAATTGTTATATTTACTATATAAAAATTAAATATTAAGCCAACGTGTGTTCCGAGTGTAACTAAATAATTTAGTATTATTTTGACGATAATATTTGCTAAAATATCAATAAGAGCCGGACATATTTTTATCAGCTTAATCACAAAAAATTCTAACGTACAATATTTTCATTATTTTCTTAGAACTCTATCTGAAATATTAATTTAAACTCCAGGAATCGTGTGCATACATACCATTGGGTTAAGCAAACTAAGTAAACCGTACTTTTAGCATTAGTGAAGCCAATAATAAGTACTACAAATATTTACATCTTGTAGTTCTAGCGATAGTTTAAGTGGAGACATTAAAAAACCACATTCTGGACAGAATGAGTTCACCCTGATATAAATCACTTACAACAAAATTTTACTTTTCGATGCTCTTGAATAAGAATGTTTTTCAAAATAAAAATGTAAAATTATTTATGTCTAAAAAGAAAAATCCAGCATGCTTTAAATGCATTTTTTGTTTTACTTACTAATATAATTAATTATCTGAGTGATTGTTGATCAAAACTATTCTAACTTTTTTAATTAATTTTTGAGTGTGTATACTCTGAATTAATATTTTTATCAAAACAGAAACGTATAAACAAAACAAAATTTTCTTTTTGTTTTATTTTTTATTTGTTTCAATAAAACAAACCAATTAACTGTACATATATAAAAACCAATTTAGCAATCGAAAACGACGACATCGAAGATCTTCAGCCACCATTATTAGATGACGAGATCAAAGATGGACAATGGCTTGGAGTCACAGTGCGATCACAAGGTCTTGGTGGAAAAGTAATTCTTTCTCAATAAATTGTACCGAACAATAATTGAAATCAGAATTTAATAAAATTCTCAAATTCTCTAGAGACAGACTCATGGCCATTAAAATTGCAAACTTTTAATTTGGTAAATTTTATTGATGAAATTGTATTGTAAAACTAATTGTCAGTTCGGCGTTTCAATTATTGTTTCGGCTTTTTTTTTTCAATGTATACAAACATAAATAAATTGTGTTATTTTAATAAGGTTCTTGTTTGTGCACATCGTTACATCACTAAAAAAGGAGAATCACAATATGGCCAAGGATTATGTTATGTACTTGCTAATGATTTGAAATACGATGAAGTCTACGAGCCCTGTAAAGGAAGGACAGTAGAAAGGTTTTTAAGAATTTGAAATTTTTTTTTAACTTTTAATTGGAATTTTTCAATCTTTTAATCTTTGAAGATTTTTTTTATCATTGACCATTTTAGGGAAAAATTTCAATTATATAGAATTCATTGATAAATTTTGTCAGACCTTATTTTAGATTTGATTTTTAAAAAACAAGTCATTACTGTTTTAATCTTCTTCTTTAAGGTATTCTTGTTATTTTACATATTTTTAGCAATATTTCAAATTGCAGAGCACACGAGGACTATGGTTATTGTCAAGTTGGAACTTCAGGCGCATTACTTGAAGATAATACCATGGTGTTAGGTACTCCCGGTCCATTTACTTGGCGTGGAACAATATTTGTAACTGAAATCGGAGGTGAATATCTAGAACGTGATAAAAATATGTACTATGGTGATCATTCAGAGAAACGTTCACCTGTTGATAAATACAGTTATTTGGGAATGGCTGTCACTGGTGGTAGATATTTTGGTAATGAAATGTCATATGCAGCTGGAGCACCAAGGTCTAATGGTCATGGCCAAGTTGTTATATTTTCAAAATCAAACACAAATCCAATACCAATTCAAATGTTAATTGAAGGTGAACAATTTGCATCTAGTTTTGGTTATGAACTTGCTACAGCTGATGTTAATGGTGATAAGTTGCCAGATTTATTAGTTGCTGCACCTTTTTATTTCACGAAAAATGAAGGAGGTGCTGTTTATGTATATCAAAATGAGAATGGTAAACTTCCAGAAAAACCATCATTAAAATTAACTGGAAAATTAGAATCTCGATTTGGCTTAGCATTAACTAATATTGGTGATATCAATCGTGATGGCTATGAAGATATTGCAATAGGAGCACCTTATGAAGATGAAGGTGTTGTATATATTTATCTAGGATCACTTCAAGGTTTATCAAAAGAACCATCACAGGTAAATATCCTACATCTGTTTTATGCTTTAAATTTGTGACTTTGATAGCCAAATTACGTTTTTTAAGAACAAATAAAAAAGCACATTTTTTAGAATTTTCCTTCTTAAATTTTTAAGTATAAGAAAAATGTTAATTTTAATATTCCTTTTAAATTTTTTGTTCCAAAATTGATAAAAATTTAAAACAAAGTATTTGCATGGGATTCATAATTAAATTTTTATTTGCTCTGTATTTTCACAGATTATTACTTCGTCTCAAGTTAGTCTTAAAAATTCCAAAATTAAAACTTTTGGTAGCTCATTAGCAGGACGTGTAGATTTAGATGGTAATTCTTATCCTGATCTTGTAATAGGTGCTTATAGTTCATCAGCTGTCTTAGCTATATTGTCTCGTCCTATAACAAATATTCGAACACATGTAAAAAGCTCAGAACTAACAAATATTGATCCAAATAAGCAAGGATGTTCAAGTGATACAAGCACAAATTTAACTTGGTAATAATTTTATTAAACATTATTTTACATATGACTTTCATAGCTTTACATTTAAAGTTTTTCATTCGAAGCATGCTGTGCCATAGAACAACATGAAAACTCGTCAATTAAAGAAATTGAACTTATTTATAGTATCGAAGCGGAAACTTTTAATAATGCAAAAAAATTTTCTCGTATATTCTTTGATTGGGAAAATAAACGAAGTAATATTATTAAGCGAAGTATTACAGCTACAACAAATGGAAAATTTATGTGCACTCAAGAGACTGCTTATATTAAAGAAAACACTAGAGATATCCAAAGTCCTATTAAATTTCGCCTAAATTATACAATTGTTGAACAACGATTGCCTGATTCTGGCTTAAAATATTTAAATCCAATTTTAGATCAAGCTCAAGCTGATCGTATTTTTGATGGAAGTTTCCATAAAGATTGTGGAATCGATGGGATATGCCAATCTGAATTGAACCTTGATGTTGAAATTGATTTAGAAAAAGAAGGTAGACATTTTTATTTTGTAATCAGTTCTATATATATTATATTACTACCGATTTTTTACAGATCAAGAATATGCACTTATTTTAGGTGAAAGTGATGAATTGAAATTGAATGTAAATGTAACAAATTCTGCTGATTCTGCATATGAAGCACAACTTTTTATCGTTCATCAATCTAGTGTTACATATATTGCAGCAAGTAAACTTGTAAGTTTTAATTAAAATATTTATTACATGTTGAATGGTCTGATAGAAAATATAAGACAATTCGGGATATATTTTTTCATGCCAGTTAAAATAAAACTACAAACAAAAATACAGAAAAAAAACCTAAAAGTGTGACGAATAATTAATGCTACTAGCAAAAATAAATATAGTTTCTTAAACCCAAATCGAAAATAACTTAACGACTGCTAACCAGATATGTGTTATAACTCCTTCAAATAGACTTGCCAACATTAAAAAAAAAGACTGGAAATTTAAGAAAACACATCTAGGAAAATTTGTGCAATATTTTATTAATCTCATAATTATTTTCTGTTGACCATTGTTGAAAATTTTTCGATGAAAAAAAAATTTTTAACATGCTAATTCAAGCAATAATTTGACTTAAAGGGGAACTTACTATAAATACATAAACCAAAACTATTGAAAACCACTCAATCAAAATAAAACTTTATTTATAAGGAATTTATCGATACATGTTACTCAAATATATACAGCTGGTAAGTTGCACGATATAAAGTGAGTTCAACTTGAAAGGTAAAAAAATGATGAACGATTTTATCATTCCCACAAGAATTTACTCATATATTTTAAAAGTATTTAAGGTTTGCTTGGAAAAACTGCACAAAATTCTACAAAAAATTTTTATCCCAATAATTTAATTTTTACTAATTCAATAAAATCAAAATTTATCTAAATAGTACAAATTGTTAAAACTATAATGATTAAAATATTTGAATTTAATCATTTACAGACCTCAGTAATATGCAACCGTTTTAACGATACTATTGTCGCTTGTAGTCTTGGAAATCCGATGCGTCGTGACTCTTCGGCACAAATTTCAATTCGATTTGATCCAAGTGGTCTTGAAGATTCCGAAACAAAACTTGTTTTTTTCATCTTTGCTAATACTACTTCTAGGTTAATCGGATCACTTCCTAAAAATAGTATTAATGTTCGTGTTGTCAAAAATGCAGAACTTAGTATTCAAGGGTAAAAATAATTTTAAAAGAATTTTATTTCATTGTGACTTATAATAATCAAATAGGTGGGCTCGGCCAGAGCAATCGTTTTATGGAGGAGGAATCAGTAAAGAAAATAAATTAGAGTTTTTGGATGATATTGGTACACAAGTCATGCACACCTATCAGGTTTATTATTTTAATATTACATATAACGTATAAATTTTTTATTTGTCTTTTTCAGATATATAATGATGGTCCTTGGAAAGCACCTCGTATTTCGGTTATTATACTATGGCCGCATCAAGTTGCAAATGATAGAAAACAGGGAAAATGGTTGCTATATTTGGAGGAAATGCCAATTATTGAGGGTAAGATCTCAATTAATTCTTCAAAAAGTGTTTACAAATTATTGCTAAAAATAAGCAAAGCTATTCTTATTATTCTTTTTAACTGAAGGACTATAAGCACAATAAGCATGCAATTTTTTGTTATTTGTAAAGGAAATAGAAAATTTTACAAATAGTAATTTCATCCAATTCAATGTTTTTCAAAATTGACAAAACTAGGCGCGGAATATTATACCTAAATCTCTACTATTCCATAATTTCGGAGAAAATAAATATCTTTAGAGGAATTCAATGACTTTTGTAACATTCATGAGTGTCTTATAGACTTGACGGTTACATTTAATCTGATGTAATTTAAATATTGTTGATTCAGGAATGGAATGAGATAATAATTTTGAACATTTTGCTTTTTATGTAAATTAACAACTTTTTGTAACGCAATATCTCCAATCCATAACAACAATAAAACAAGAAAAATATTGAAATATTTAGCGAAAATTTTTTTATACTAGGATTGCTAAGTTGTTGAAACTCGACATTTCAACAATACTTCGAAAAAAAAAACAAAATAGAATATATTTTTGATAGGAAAAAAAATGCAGCACACATCACTCATTTGCGAGTGACATGTGTGGAATTTTGAATAATTCCACACATCTTGGCGACGTCACCTTTTGAATAAACCCACTTTGAGTAAAATCTGTTGAGTATAAATATACCTTTAAAAAGGAAGACAAAAAAACGCCTTGTTTATTAATATATAGATTTATGTTTATGTGTCTATTTAAAATGGTTTGATGTATGATTGACTTTTGTTGGCGATTTTTAAATTATATTATCTGTAAATTAATTTTAAAAAAGTGCTTTTTAATATTTCGTTTGTTTTATTTTTGATATAAAATTTTGTACAATTTAAATTTTCAACAATTTTAGGTGCAAGACAAGGCGATTGTTTTGTTAGTCCTGAAAATATAAATCCACTAAAGCTTTCAAAGCGACTAAATAGCAAAGATGAATCTATTCTTCTACCTCCAGAACCTTATATGTTTAAGCCAGCAAATAAATCACATTTAGTTAACCTCTACCACAAAGATTTATCATATAAATCTTATTCATTTAATGAAGCTCATTTAAATAGAATAAAAAGGGAACATTTAAAAATAATTCGTCCCGAACGCCTTATGGATAAGGACGGTAAAAAGACTGACGTTGTACATATGGATTGTAAAAAAGGAACTGCCTTCTGTATACAAATCCAGTGTAATTTATATAACATGCCGAGAAAAACTGAAGCTTATATTCATCTGAAAGCACGTCTTTGGAATTCAACATTAGTTGGGGATTATCCACGTGTAGATTTGATTAAAATTGTATCCCATGCACATATTAAAATTCCCAGTGGGTATGTATCACAACATACAGAATCAAATGATAAGGCTGAGGTATACATATATATTTATAATTAATTAATTTTAAATAATAAAATAATATTTAAAGGTTGAAACACGTGCATATCCAGAGCTTTTAGATCAAAATCGTGATACATCTACTCCTATTTGGGTGATAATAATTTCAGTAATTAGTGGACTCTTAGTTCTTGCACTTTTAGCATATGGAATGTGGAGATGTGGTTTCTTTAAGCGGCGAAGACCTGATCCAACTTTAAGTGGTAATCTTGAGAAGAATAGCGAAAACAAGCCTTTTATTCAAAAATGAATAAGTGCCTTTGAAATTTATATTTCGTGTACAATGTGTGATATTAAAAAGACTTTTTCAAGAAAAAAAATATTATGATAGAAGCGAGATATTATTCAACAGATGAGACGAACTGTTTCTTAACAAAGAATCTTGTTAAACAAGTACACCTTAAATGGTCTTTTTAATTGTAATTTTAAATTGTGAATAGTAAAAGTTAGAGTTTGTATATATTAATTTAAATAGTCTAATAAATTTAATTCCTATATTTTAAATAGTGATAAATGTTTTCTGTTTAACCTGATGTAAGTTTTTCTCTCCTTAACTGGTATTTTCCATATTTGTCGAGATGTTGACTTTTTGAAGTGAAAACTTCTTTAGTATCGTTGTGATTTGAAATTCGATGTAACGAAAAAGCGACACCATGTATGTTTGCATGGGCATATGTTGATTTTGATATATATATATATATATATATATATATATATATATATATATATATATGTATATGTTCATGGACATATATGATTTGACCGTTATGAGCCAGCCGGAAATCGAGCGCTCGGAAAGACTTCTTCGAGCGCTCCAAAATCTGCGCTGACTGCCTGATCTTGATTGTCATTTTAACGTTATATAGATCCTAGGAGCGATGTGCCTTATGTAAAGCGCTCGTAAAAGGTTTTAAGAATAGGTCTCTTTAAGCGCTTTATTTAAAGGGTTAGCGATAGGAGTACTTATTCATTTTATTTTTATTATTTATTTAAAATAATTAAAATGGATGGTAATATTTGGTTCATTAAAAGATTTTAATTTATTTTTATAAAGAAAATATAAAATTTGTATAATTTAATTTGAAATTAATATTTCCCAAAACTGAACGCTAATAATTGGGAAAGTGTTTTTCTAAAATAAACGAAAAGTAATTACTTTGAATATAAAAAATAGGCAAAAATGCAAAATTTTATTATTTTTTATTTATATTAATGGAATAAATGGAAGGATATGATATATATTGGGTGTATTGAAAGTTTTTTATTGATTTATAGAATTTAATAAAAAAAAAAAAATATAAAATTTAAATAATATGAAAATTCAATTTTTCAACCTGCAGTTTCCTCCTTACATGGGTTCTGAAATAATTTTTAATTAAAACCTATATTTAAAATTTATTTACATATTTAATTTGAATATAAATATTTATACTTACATATATTGATTAAAAAGTTCTCACTGAAATATATTGTATTATAAAATTATAAGACTTTAAAATTTTCCAACCGTTTAAAACAATTTCTTCACTTGAACTAAGTGTCATACCGAAAATTATTGTGCAAAACAGTTCTATAAATGCCAATTCCAACTCCTAGAGGCGCCTAATTTTTTTTTATATTTTAATCAATCTTACTACAAAGCAAGCTAATCGAGACAGCACGTGTGCTAGGGTACTTATATGATCCATATACAAAAAGCGCTCAATCCGAGCGCTCAGATAGTGCTCCGAATTAGTATGGTAACAAAGCGCTCTAATCGAGCTTTTTTCATGATGAAACACAAACACCTCCTTTCAGCGAAATCTACTATATTTTTCTTTTAAGATATTCTTCAACTACCAGTTTTAATGTTTTTTTTTGTAAGTCATTTTCTCAGGGTTTCCTTAAATGTTAAAAACTATAAAAGTGGCTCTTATTGTTAGACTTACTAACACGGGAAAATAATTTTAATTAAATTTCAATGACTTTTTCATTGTTTCAGCGATTTTTTCCACTAAAGTACTTTTTATGCTAACTGTTAGTCTTCTTGCTTCCCACGATGTGATATTTTCTTCCTTGTGTGGTGATTTCCTCTTAAGGGTCCGGAAGTATTTCAAGTTTACTTCCCACCAGGTTCAGCTATTTTTCATACGATTTTAAACAAAATAAAATATAATAAACTAAATTGTGTAAAATAATTCCTGAAATGTGTAGGCTCTTTTGAAAAATCAAAACAAGACTGAATTTGTATTCGAATAACACAAAAGTGCACATACAAAAAACAGTAGCAGCAGTAATAGTAATAAAAACTGAACCCAGTAAGTAAAATCGCCTATATGGCACCATAAGACTGTTAAGGGTTTTAAATGATTTTTTCACTTATTCAATTATTCAAATTGCAACGAGCGAAAAAGAAAAAATACATAAAAATATGGTGCATGAAATGTTGGCAATTCATTGAATCAAAATGATGTATAAATAGTGAAAACGCGATAAATGATGGTAGTGTACTATAAATAGTACACACTATGAAAGTATGAGGAATACTTGAAATCGCAAGATTTCCAAAGCATGGTCCCCCAAATAATCTTCACATTTTCTTGCGGAGACCGACTGCCTAAATTGGTAAAAGATGTTTAAAGAGTTTTTCAGCCTTCAACCAAATAAAAATCTATCTTTAACAACAAATGCAGCCTTGAAACTAAAGGCCCAAACACAATAAACGTGGCTCGCGGCGCGCAAGCGATGACAGCTATGGGATCTTATATAGCTGAATTTCGTAATTCTGAATGAAAACGCATTCCACTTGCGCGCCGCGTTCATTGTGTTTGGGCCTTTAAGGCTACGGTCCATATGGTAGCGAATTCCTGCGACTAGCGAATTTTGATCGATTGATCGACATTTATCGCAGGTTGTCAAAGTAATTTATATCGTTTTTTTCCATGCGTTTACAAATTGTCGGGTAAAATATATATTTTTTATGAAAAATATGAATCAAGGTTTTTACCAATTTTTGAAATGAGAAACTTACCATACAATAGAGTATTTTTAATTATAAGTAAAATATTTAATATAAATATGCTTATTTATTTATTAGGTAATAATCATGTATTAGTTATTTTTATTATTTGTTAAAAAGCATATTTATATTAAATATTTTACTTATAATTAAAAATACTCTATTGTATAGTAAGTTTTTCATTTTAAAAAATGGTAGAAACCTTAATTTATACTTTTCATAAAAAAAATTTCTATTTGTAAACGCATGAAAATAAACGATATAAATTATTTTGACAACCTGCGATAAATGTCGATCAATCCCATCGATATGGGAAAATTCGCTAGTCGCAGGAATTCGCTACCATATGGACCGTAGCCTAAGAGTCAATTGTATGCCTTCATAGAAATATGGGTAATTTTTACGATAAGAAGAAGAGAATATAATGTTTTGACAGTTTAAAATGGCGATTTTAAAGAGGTTTTAGTGTAAACTTTAAAGATCAAAAAACCATATTAAGGCAACTTTTTAAATTTTTTTACTATTTTTTCCGATATTTGGGTGTCGGGCTTAATCGGAAAAAGTACATATTAAAGTGGCGTCAGTAATGGGAACCGTGCCGGGAACAGTGTTAATTAACTTTGTTCCTGCAAAAATTTTCCATACAAAAGTGTTATAAAACTGTTATAACCGAGTTCCATTAACTATAGGGTTCAGCTCGGTGTGAAACGCCTAAAAGTAGGCTAATATCAAAAATGTCAAAAGAAACTGTCAAGGTTTAAAGACGAGCGTATTTTTTCATTGTTACGTGAGGAGAAAATGTATATTAAATTTTATTTCAAAAATTCCAAAGGTAAAACTGCATCTATATATTTTTAGTTTTTAAACTTGGTCCCTGTATTACTAAACTTTGATACTCAGTGCTTATTATTATTATTTCTATTTTTGGAGTATTATCCGGATTGTACTTTGGCCTTGAACATGTTTCATTTAATTTTTTCAGAAAATTTGTGCGTGTATTACATCATAAATATAATCGAAAATCCTAAAACTTATATTGATAGTGAGTATTTTCTTAGATATGTTTTTAGCTGCATATCAATATTTTTGAATTCAATGTCATTCATTATATAAATTGATATATATATATATATAAAACTATATTGGCCTTAGGTTGGTATCTTATCAATGATCTTGGGAAGAAGATTATATACATTATACTACCCTTCTTAAATGTAAGTTTTTATCTTATTTTCTAATTAAAAAGAATTTAATATAAAACTTTGAATTAAGAGCATTGCAAAAATGTGATCGCTATTGTACTAGATATTATTTATGAACATCTGATTTTAGCATAAACTTTTCTAATTTTCTTTAGTGTAAAAGGAAATGTGTAAATATTAGCATATTAATCTATTTGTTTGTACTTAGATTTAATATGGTCCAAACTGCGAAACATCAGCTGAACAGTGACCTTGTTATTTTTATTTTGGCAGGGATGTTGTTCTAATTTCACTTAATTTATTATTAGCTTACTGCAATGAAAATTTCATTGAAGTTTTATCATTATTTCGAATTTTAGACCCTGGAAGAGCTTCAATCAAGTTTAGTTGATGAAGTAATGTTTTTGAAACATTTTTTTAAAACTTATTGATGCTTTATTCTAAAAAAATTTTCTTAATAGAAATTATTTTAATCAATGTTCCAGTGAAACAAGGAATTAATTACACAAAAAATTTAATGAAACAATAATAATATTTTAATAAAATGATTTTGCTATTCTGTATTTGTAAAAATTTATGAGTATGAATAAAAATTGTGCTGATTTCCGTCTCATCTTGTAAGTTTTTAATAAAATATATACATTTTTAAATTTAAAACTTGTAACAAATTCTTCAATTAATTTTTGTAAAATGAACGAGAAGCTCTTTCTGGAGGAAGGATTCAGCCCTATTTACTACTTTATTTGTTTGTTAATCGTTATGATATAATACTATGGAAAGACAACTTAACTTAAATTCTGCATTTGTATAATGAATGATAAAAATCCCTTCGGGTAAACCTGAAGGAAAATTGATAACTTTAAAAAATCTACTGATGAAAACTTGTTTTATCTTAGAAAGTAATTTGTTACGAATTATTTACCCCGTTGATAGAGTGAGTTGTGTATAGAAGGAAAAAATTATGATGAAATATTTTTAAAAATTCTTAATCTTAAAATGTGATTAAATCAAGTGTCCAGTATTTTATTTCATAATTTATCTTCTTGAAGAATTAAAATTTTTACTTCAGGCAGAACTATTGTAAAGTTTGGTCTTTGTCTTTTATCTATATGCAAATTATTTTGTCAAAATAACGTTTTTTAATTAATTTTAATTAGGGTTGATATTCATTTATTGAACTTCCTATCTGTTCTTTTTAAACAGCACTAAATTTACTAATTTTCTTTTATTTATTGTTTGCACTAGGCTGGAAGTTGATTTAAAGTCAGAAATTAAAAGGTTCCATATGTAAATTTTCCTTTAAGTAAATACCAAGCAATTGTAGCTCTTGTAGGTAGATTGATTTATAATATGTATCTGAGAGCGAATCACTGAAATACGTAGCGCTAATTTATTTACTTCAAATATAAAATTAAATCTCAATAAGTAATAATAATAATTGAAAAGCTTAGACTTATACTATTAAAAATCACTTATTATACATTCTAAATTTCGCTTAGATGAAAAGGAAGTTTTTCGATGACTTTAAGTACTTTGAAAAGTATCCATAAGAAAGCTAAGCGAATATGTTATCTAAATTAAAACAAATTGTTAGTAAAAAGCCTTTGATAAAAGGAATGATTGCATATAGTATTCTATGGCCTACAAGTAGCTTAATTCAGCAGACAATTGAAGGAAAGAAACTAGGTAGGTAAGAATTGTAATTGTCTCTAATATCGTCAATAATAAAATTATTTTTCTTAAGAAAGCTATGATTGGATGAGATGTGCTCGTTTTTCCATTTATGGATGTTTTTATGTAGCTCCCTCTCTCCACTGTTGGGTTAAACTTACAACTCATATGTGGCCATATACTAATCTTAGAACTGGACTAGTTAAAGTGAGTAAATTAAGCGATGTTCAATTCATTAAACTAAAAACCAAAAAATTTTCTTAGGCTTTGTTAGAGCAGATTTCTTATGGACCATTTGCAAATACAAGTTTTTACATTGGTATGGCTTTTTTGGAAAATAAAACGATAACTGAAGCAATTGACGAACTAAACCAAAAATTTTTTCCGACTATGAAAGTACTAATTTTGAAATTTATTAATTCGAGATTATAGATACTTTTTTTTTGAAATTTGTAATAGGTAGCTCTATGTGTTTGGCCCATTTTACAAACCATAAATTTTTCTTTAGTACCTGAAAAAAATCGAGTGGTATTTGTGAGCATTTGTAGTGTAATGTGGACAACATTCCTTGCTTATATGAAGCAACTTAAAAAAGAGGAGGAAATAAAAGTGATATTTCCAGAAAAACCATTAAATTCAAAATGATTCTATATATTTGTTAAATTGTTATTATATTTACTTAATTCTTTATTATGACTCATTAGCAATGTATTTGTTATATTTATTTTAGAAATAAATGTTATAAAATAGCTTTTAAAGTCACAGTTATATGGATTTTTAATATATATTATAGACTAATAAAAAAAAATTTACAATAGCTAAACTTTAAATCTCAAGGGAACTAAAACACTCCAGATATAAAGTGACAAGTGAAGAATTAACTAAGTTTAATTTATACTTACATAAACAAAATATTGATCTAACCATTTTTTTAGAAGCTATTTGGCGAAAACAAACACCTAATTATTTATCATGTGCCTTGAATCCGATTTGGAAAAAGCATGAAAATAATTATGCAACGCGTCAAAACACTATTAAATAATTATCCTGTATTAAAGGGTATGGTATCATATACTATTATTTGGCCAACAAGCAGTATAGTTCAGCAAACTATAGAAGGAAAAGGTTGAGTAACTTTTTATATAAATAAATTACAAAAATTATTGAATTATTTTTCTTTCTTGTTAATTTTTTCTACAGAAAAGTATGATTGGTTAAGATGCTTACGTTTTAGTATTTACGGAGGATTTTTTGTAGCACCAACACTATATGCGTGGATAAAAATTTCAACATTTATGTGGCCTAAGACAAATATACGCACTGGGATAGCTAAAGCAGTTGTTGAACAAATTTCCTATACACCAGCTGCAATGAGTTGCTTTTTCTTTATAATGAGCCTTTTAGAAATGAAAGGTTTTACAGAAGCGGCTGCCGAAGTAAAAAATAAATTTATTCCTACTTATAAGGTAAATTACATTTTATGCAAATGCTTCTTATATCTATTAATGAAGTTTAAATGAAGAACTTACGAAAATTTTTCTTAAAATTATATTTAGCCAACGATTTAGAATTATTTTAAATAGATGTGGTTTTTAAAAGCTGAAAATTTCTAATATTTTTGTTTTACCTAACTTCCTCAGTGAATAAGTAGCATATCCGGAAAAATGACATGCATAACTCCACTATGGCTTTATGAGGTAAAATAAAGAAAATTACGATACCAAAGTAAAATTTTAATTCTATTATAATCAAACATAAAGAAACACAAGGGTAAATTCAAAAGGATTTTTTACAATGAAAAATTATTTTTAGTAAAAGTATTAAAAAGTAATTTTTTTAAACTAAACTTTACAAACTAAAATTCTTCATTTACATAAAACCATATAAATATAATTCATATTTTTCAGGTCGCTTTAACAGTGTGGCCGTTAGTAGGAATCATCAATTTTTCTTTAATACCGGAACAAAACAGAGTTCCTTTCATTAGTATTTGCAGCTTATTATGGACAATATTTTTGGCATATATGAAACATTTAGAGCATGAACCTAGTGAACACAAGCATATGAATTTTGATTAAACTTTATGAATTGATGAATAGTTTTTCCTATTTATTATATTTATTTATTTCATTTATAAAGAATTTATATATTTTTTCGATATTCTTTATATAAATATCCCAACTCTGAATTTCTTTCTTAAATTTAAATTTAACACATTTTTTGAAAAACAAATTTTTGATCTTTATCAAAAATTAAAATTATATCTAGGCAATTATAAATAATGAAGAAGTATGACGCAACTATTGTTTTTTTGAAAGGTTTAAAAATACGTTAGAAAATTCAAACTGGTCAAATTATAAGTAAAAACAAAATGTAACCAAGAAAACATAAGAATAGCTAAAAGTTAAAAAAATTAAATTAGTTATATCTATAGAATCGTCACAAAGTTTAACGAACTTTTTATATAAAGTATTTATTCTATTCAATAAAATATAAGATCAAAGTTGTCTTAAATATAATTTTAATATATATATAATTCTGTAATATATATTTTTATAGCTTTTATGTCTTTATAATAGATGGCAGGTTAATATCATGAAGATAGTAACCAAATGAATACTTGAAAGTTTTAATCATCCTGTCATAACTTTGTGGTTAAGTATATTCCTAAATTCTTGCATTCTCCAGATTAAAAGTTTTCAGTATATATTTAAAAGAAATGTCCCAGGATACTATTAAAAAGGTATAAATTGTAGTATGCTTTTTCCATACATCAATAATAGTGTAGATAAATATGTATCAAAATTATAAGGCGCCTATGATATTTTTGGTTCATAATTGCTTTTATTAAATGTGTACTAAATTTAATTTAATAACTTTATGCAATTTTTTTGTATTTGTAATATAAATTTTGTTGAATATTTTATTTCTTCTATTAGTTTTGTAAATAAATATGGCTTGACGTAGTAAATACAATCAAAAACATCTGCCCAATGTGCTCTCGTTTTTGTTTAGAAAAAAAATGGTTCTTAAAGACACATGCTTTTTCAATTCCGAAATGAGAAAAGCATAGATTTTATGACTTCAGTCAAAATTTATATATATCTTTTGGTAAAATATTTAAACTTTGTGAAAATATTGTAATTATGCTTTGTATACTTTTCTCAATCTTGGAAAGAATTGTTAATTGTTTTCTTTCTTCACAAATTAACTTGGTGTAACTTCCTAGTAAGAGAGCATTTCAATAAAACGTACACGAATTCAATAATCAATGCAAATATGGTAAAAATTATTTGCTTTCGCATGCAAAAAATATAAATGAATTAGTTATTGTTTATTAAAAAAAAATCACAAGACTATATAAGGTTTCGAATAAGAAAAATTCTTGTAGTATTTTTTCGCATTGTAAATGTTCACATATATTGTTAAATTTTTTTTTAATTTTTGCTAAACTTAAAATATGTTTTATAAGTAAAGGCTATTATTACACTAAATAACAGGGAAATTCAATTATTTCTTTTAGGTGCAAGAATATAAGGATAGCTTAATTGCCAAAGCAGAAAACTTAATTATCAAAGGCTTTCCGGAAAAAATAGTCGAACTTAATGAACTTCTTTCAACGCATATGTTCTCCGATCGTGATGTTCGTGAAGTTCATCAAGAGCTTAACATTCCTATTCCAGACCCGATATTGTTTAATCATGTAAATGAAGAACCACCTGCTAAAAAACTACGCAATGATTACAGTGTCCAAGGGACAAAAGTAATGATTTTACCTACTGGAACCGTTCCATGCAACAAACCACTTTGTGAAATGATTAAGATTGTTAAACCCATCATACGAACATTGGTTGAAGATTGTAATATTTTAATATACTTCTTTGCTGTGATGATATTAACATAATAAAAAATTTTTTTAAAGCAAACTTATTAAAAATGTGGATATCTTTTCTAATACCCAAAATTGAGGATGGTAATAATTTTGGAGTTTCTATACAAGAAGACACTTTGGCCGAAATTCAAGCAGTGGAATCAGAAGCAGCTACATTTTTTGATCAAATCTCTAGATACTTTCTTTCGCGAGCCAAGATTGTATCTAAAGTAGCTAAATATCCACATATTGAGGATTACAGACGTGCTGTATTAGAACTGGACGAAAAAGAATTTTTAAGTTTATGGTTGTTTGTTTGTGAAGCCAGAAATCGCTACTCATCACTTCATGATATTGTTATTAAAAATCTTGAAAAACTAAAGAAACCTCGCTCGTCAAATGCTGAAAGTCTTTATTAAAAATAAAATTTTTATGAAATACTTAACTTAAATTTTATAATCTGATATAATATTACTACCTAAGTATTTCCAGAATTCCTTAGTATTGTTTTAAGTCTATAAATAAGCTTCAAAATTTAGTGTTCCTGCTTATTGTCTTGTATGAATCTTGCAACTCTAAAAAAGGTATGTTTGAATAAATGCAATGGTAATTAAGTATATAATAAATGAGGATGAAAGAAATAAAAGTCAGAAATTCGCAAATGCTATTTATTTGAATTAGAAATCAAAGTTTTTAGTTCCCCATATATTTCTCAGGTTTGTTTGCAAGGTAAATTATAAAATTTTCTTGACCTGAAAAGGGTTGAAAATCTTTTTTAAAGTTAACTCTTTATAATTAACTAAAACAGGGTGTAGGATTCTTCCGCCCAATTTTAATTAATGGAAAAATTTTAATGCAAGGCGAAATGCTTCCGGTCTATTTTAATGCACAATTTGTTTAAATTTTTGCTTGTTCCATCAGTTGAACAATGCCAGAAAATTTGTGTTCCCAAACAATTTCAAATTATTTATAATATATTGTGATGGCTGGAACCATAATTACAGTTGTGTACGTTTTGAATTCTTATGTTGGTAAACTTGCTTGTCAGTTGGTGTAGTTGTATATTTTAAATTTAGTTTATTTTTGTTTGCTTATATATTTATTTAATGGAAACAAACATTTCTTTAAAAGATTCTGCAGTAAAAGTTGCAGTACGAGAAAAACCGATAGCCTCAACAGAAACGGAATTTAAATCTATCATAGATTATGATTCAGGAAATAAAAATGTTAGTTAATTAAAACTTTAAAATGTCTAGCGAAATTTCTCATCATTTAGGTTTTATTCGTTTTTTAATTTGAATAATTAAGTGATTAAAATAATTTTTTTTACTATATTGATTTTTTGTTAAATTTAATATACTAATTTGTTAAAACTTTCTAGGTTATTATAGTAAGTGAACGTCCATTCGTATTTGATTATATTCTAGGGCCCGAGATTTCGCAATTTGAGGTATTCGATAAACTTATATACCCTCTAGTTAAAAAATCTGTAAAAGGATTCAACTGTACTGCTTTGGCTTATGGACAAACTGGCACGGGAAAAACATATACTATGGGTTTACACCCAGAGGTGATTAATATTTGTCTAAATATGTAATTTTCTAAAAATTAAAGTGTTTTTTTTTTTAGTATTTCCAGAGTAATGATGTTGGGTTTATTCCTCGTGCATTGACGGCAGTTTTCGATTTAACTTCAAATTCATATGAATTAAATGAACCGAAAATTTTTATATCTTTCATTGAAATATATAATGAAAAAGTATATGATTTGTTATCAGGGAGTAGCTCCGAACAAATAAATACAAAAGGTAATTAAAAAGTAAAAGTGCTTAACAATATACTCAAAAAATTTACTGCAATTTATGATGCTTACATTTAAAACCAATATTGTCTTCCATAAAATTTTCATTTAATTTTTACTTATTTAGTTAGAGACTGTATACAATAAATCAATCATTTACTAATTGCTTTAATGGGCAGACTTTGTTGGCTTGGCTTGGTTATTTGTTATTTTAGATATGTGTTCACTAGACATTGACTTCGGTAGATTTTCCTTGTAAAATTAAATTAACCGCTTTTAGGCAAAATTTCTTGCTATAAGCTTACATCTTAACAAAAGCATAATATTTAAAATTTAAATGTTGATTTGTACCCTATTTAGCTTAATATTTATTAAAAAGTATGAAAAAATTCTTCAAGTGAAGAATTTGGCCATTTGCATTTAAAAGATATTTACATATTCAAATGCCAACATTGTAAATTTAGGTAGAATATATGAAAAATTATTAAGCATCTCAAAATATCAATTCAAAATTTAAAAAATCACAAAAATGATTAAACATTTTGAACCCAAACATTATGTTAAGTAAGCCGAAAAAATCAAAATTATACTTGGTTCGATTAAATATCAACAATTTATAGAAAAATTAAATTATAAAGTTGAAACTTTGAAAATTAAGGAATGGAGATAAGCTTCTACCTAAGAATAAATCTAATTTGTTAATGTGCCAGATATGTTTATAATTTACAAGTGTCGATAAATTCTAAAATTTTATATTCGTATATCCAAAAAATATATAAGTTCTAAAGTTGACATTCAAAATTTTTACTAATAACAAGAGATTTAAGGTTTCTTCCTGTATCTTTTTTCTGTTAAATAAAAATATCATTTATAAGCATTTATATTTATTTTCATTGAAGGCTTTAAATTCAAAGGAGGTCTAAAAAAATCAATAACAAATGTAGAAGAAGGATTTATTGTTCTAAAGCAAGGCAATAAAAATCGTCATATTCGTCCTACTAAAATGAATACACAAAGTTCAAGATCACATGCAATATTTACTATACACATATTGTCAAAAACTTCTACACAAAAAATTGAATCTTCATTAAATTTTGTTGATTTAGCTGGTTCAGAAGGAGTAAGAAGAACAGAACATCAAGGTATAGCATTAACTGAAGGTGTTCATATTAATCAAGGATTATTATCGATTGGAAAAGTTTTACAAGCTTTATCGACAGGAGGAAAAATAATACCATATCGTGATAGTGTACTAAGTTCTGTTTTACAAGGTAAAATTAAAATTAAAACATGTAACACATAGTTAAAAGTTATATTTAGATTCCCTAAATACTAATTCATATTTGACTTTGCTCGCATGCATTAGTCCGTTGAAGAATGATTTGAGTGAAACTCTTTCTACTCTTCGTTTCACTCAGAATGCTAAAGATTTGAAAGGAAATCCACAAATTAATGCTATTATGATGGAAATAAAGGTAAATTTTTTAATATTTTACTACTTATAAAGTACTGAATAGATTAAATATTGCTTACGAAATTGTATTTTGCTTAGGATGTATTATTTTGTGTCTACTTACTTTAAAACATTTATTGTATAATGCTAAAAATATTGAAAGTACATATTTGCATTACAAGAAAAATTTTACTTATTGATACTAATTGCGTTCAAAACTTGAAGTTTTGTTATCTTTGAAATTTTTTTTTGTTTTAATTTCTTATCATGTGCTAGAAACAAGTATGTATATGAAAGGTCTAGCTGCATTTTAAATATTACATACTTAAATAGGCATTAGCTATTAATGGTTAAACGTTTTCTTTATGTATATATATTTAAATAATGATCAGAAAATCTATAGTGGATGAATTAAGTTTTTTTATAAATTTAATATTTGTATTTATAAGTTTTAATGTATATAAAGACCGTAGCTTCACATTTAAATGGCTTATTATAATGGTTCTTTACTTTGATCAGTACAGAAGTCTATTATTCTTTACACTACCAACAACAAAGTTTTAACTTATTAAAGTTGAAAAATAAAGTATGACTTGATATTTTTGCAGTCTTAGTTTATGAGATCTTCTTCATGCCTACTAATAACAAAAAAAAACAGCCTGAAAGGGATTTTTTTGGAAATGCAAATAATTAGTTTAAAGTAACTTGAGATTAAACAAACATTTCGTTTAGCATGAAAATTAATTTAATTCTAATTTTTTTTAAATTTTTCAAACAAAGTAACTAAAAACTTAAACAAATCTTCCAATATTGAAGTTTTAAAAATAAATTAACTTATATATAACCCAATTCATCCATATCTTGAAAAACTTCTCGCATTTTTCTAGAATATGTGTCCATTGATCTTGCAGAATTGAATGTTTCATCAACAACAAGATTACCATTGTTTAACTGTTCACTTAATTCATCTAGATCAGGTACATCTTCGGCATGAGCTGTAAAAACTGGCAACAATAAAAGGGCCATCATAAATCCATAAGCTCCAAACATTTTCAATTGGTCATCTAGGGCCTCTCGGGGAAATACATTTTCTGGATTTGAACCCAAGCTAAAAGTTAATAAAATTAATTTTTTTTATGTCTTAGGTACTAAAACATATAAAGAACTACCTTTTTAACGATGATGCAAATTGCTCATAATATATATTTATCAGATTGGAATAATGTTCATCACGAAATTTTTTTGAGGTACAAGAAAATAAAAAATACATTATATCACATATAGGTGAAGCGTATTTCATTATTTGCCAATCAATAAGACGGATATCTACAGCTTGATTTTTCTGAAGTACAAATTACGTAATATTTTAATTATATTTTATTTTAAAAAATTACTTCAAAACGATAAAGAATATTATTGTTCCAACAATCACCATGACACAATACAGAATAAGGTTCTGCTTTTCGCCCATCAATTAGTTTCAAAAGAGTTTCCAAATAATCTTCTCCATTAAAAAAATTTTCTATTTTTTGTATTAGTTTTTTATCTTTTCCTCGACATAAAGTATTTAAAGCTCTTTTTTTAAGTTCTGAAAAATATTTCTTTAAATTGTTGTCGTCTTTTCTTTGCTCAAATATATCTTCAATTGTTTTATAGTCCGATAAGAGTTCAGGTTCTTGATCCTTTAATATAATTTATTGCTAATTTTAAAAATAATTAAGCATAAGAAATGAATAATTTTTAAAACAGATTACATGATAAAAATCTGATGAAAAAATAATAAAAGAAAAATGTCTATGAATTCTATCCTAAAACTCTTAAGCTTAGCAGAGTTTTTGATATCTAACTTAATTAACTGTTTGTTATTAGAAATTATCTTTTTAGATATTTTATAATTTAAACCAGTGCTCCGCAACCTTTTCTAACCTACGACGCCTCAAAATTCTATCTAGAATTCCACGGCACACCAAAAGCTAAGGTATTAATTGATACACAAATACAATAAATGTTTGTTTTTTATTTGAAAAGTATACATATATTAAACCAAAACATATTTATTTCTACGCAATCATAATAATTATTAATGTGATACTTGCGCTTGTTTCAATGAACACAAAAATTTTATATTAGCTCAAATAATCTAGCCAAAACTTTGTCACGGGATAGCCAACGAATTTCTGTATAAAATAATAAGGATTCATATTCGGCTCCCATTTCTGCACAAAGTAATCCAAAAATTCGCGAATTTATGGCTCTTGATTTAATTAAGTTTATGATTTTAATGCATTCATTCATCGTGTTCAAAAGTTCTTCCGGCAAATTCTTGACCATCAATGCTTCTCGATGTATGCAGCAGTGTGTAAATTGTACTGTCGGATTTTTTTGTTTTACACAAGAGACAAAACCTTTCTTACTACCCGTCATTGCTGCTGCACCATCCGTGCAAACAGCAATGCAGTTGCTCCATTGAATATTACATATTTTGAAGAAATCATCGGTTACTCGAAAAATTTCTTCACCGGTAGTTCGCTCTGGAACCTCCTTACAAAATAAATAATGTTCTTTAATAAGGTCCTCGTCAACGAAACGTACAATAGCTAACAACTGTGCTTTATTTTTAATATCAGTTGTTTCATCGATTTGAAGCGCAAATTTTCCAGCCGATAACAGTTTTTTGATCAGTGTTCCTAAAATATCGCTTGACATATCGTGAATACGTCTTTTAACAGTATCAGCAGAGAACGAAACTTTATTCACTTCATTAATTTCATCGGGCCCAAACATAAGTCTAACAATTTCTATGCATGCTGGTTTAATAAGTGTTTCGCCGACAGTACGTGGCTTCTTCTGACGTGCAATTAATTTTGCAACATGATAGCTAGCTTCTAATGCCTTTTCAGAAACTGTTACGGCCGATTTCATAAATTTCTTCTGTTTTTTATTTTGTTCTAAGCACCTCTTAAAATATTGTTTGTCTTTGTTGGCGCAGCTAGGATGGCTTGAATATAGATGCCGCTTTAATTTACTGGGTACCATTGATTCGTTTGATAGCTGATCGCCGCAAATGATACACTGTCTTGGTGCCGTTTCGTCACCACATCACGAGAATCAATATTTAATGTAGTCTTCGTCGTACTTTCTTTTCACTACCTGCTTTAGGTTTTTTTTAACACTTGTGCTGGGTTAAATTTTGTGTAATTTTTTTAGTACCATTTTTTGATAATAATGGACGTTAAAATTTTTGTAAAAAAATTATTTGTTTCTTTTAAAAAATTAAGAGCTAAAAAATTAAAAAATAAGCAATTTTGTGTATTAAATACATTATCACAAATTATAAAATGTACAATGACCGCGGCACACCTGTATCTGGCTCATGGCACACCAGTGTGCCGCGGCACACCGGTTGCGGAGCACTGATTTAAACGACTGGTTCAAATATCCTTGATACTTTAAAGTATATATAATTTTACTAAAAGTTTAGAAAACATCTTACACGTTGTAATAAACTTCTTTTTTCAAATAATATTTAAGTTTCAACTATTGGAAAAATATTAGTATCAAGGGTTACTTAAGCACCTCTTATTTCAAATATTCTGTGAACAAAGGATTTAAAATTTTAGTTATTATTACTTTTTTTAAATAAATAATTAACTTTAAAAACCAATTATAAATGTTTTAAATGAAAAAATGTTTAATTTTTTCAAGTAGTCTACCTTAATTGCTAATGATATTGCATGGAATTTAGCAAGCGTTTTCATTACAATAATAGCGCAGTCTAAACTTATATCATTCATTCTGTTGTACATTTCAAATCCTTTAGTTTTTAAATCCTCTAAAATTATTGACTCATTATTATCTTCAGTTGATGTTTTGAAACAAAATGGAACTTCATGAAAGCCATTAATTTCTGGTGTAATTCCTTTAGATCTTTGGAATTCCATAAATAGGGGAATAACCTAAAACAAGATATATTGTACAAAAAAAACCTTTCTTTCCTCTTTTCTTAAGTTTACCTCATCATAGGCAAGAGCTTCCCTAAGAAAACAAGGGCGTGCAAAAAATTGTTTTCTTCTAATTGCATTTTGTGGAGGAAGTTTAATTATTAAATTTAATTCTTTATTTTCAGGACGATTTGGTTCATTTGAATTTTTATTAATTTTGTTTTCTTTTGTGGCGCGAACACGATATAAAATTCCAATATAGTTGTCACCCTTGGATGATCCTTTTTCACAATGTAATTTATAATTTTTTGTATTTAAATTGTTTCCAACAATTTCAGCTAGAGTTTTTTCAATATTTTCATTAGGAAGATCTGAAAAATTGGTAATATCACCCATTTCCTAGAGAAAATAAGGTATTCTTAAAACCGTTGTAAGATGAAAAAAATTACATTAAACTTTGTTAGAATACTAACAAAATAGCTAAATAACTACAAAAACATTCGCTATAATTTTTCTCTAAAATCAAAAAATTTTTTCTACAAGTGATATGATTTTTAATTTGAAAAAATTATATTTAATGACTTTACTACAAAAAAGTTTCTCTTTTTTTTGTAAATTAATTTTTTGTAATTTAAAACAAAAATTAGTATGAAATGCGTGTAAGTTACTTGTAAAGTTAGTTAATAATGTAATTAAAATCAAGTGACAGACTTTTACATAAAAAATGATTTTAACCTTTAAAATAATTACATAAACGATAAACGTCTCCCATTATATTAAAAAATAACAATCCTTTTTTAATTAAAAAACTTTCAAAACAAACTTTAAAGAAATATGTTTTAGCAATTTTTAAACCAAAATTATGAAAATGAGTCAGAGACGTAGCAAATAACTTATTAATTATTAAATTTTAAAGAAAAGATATAAAATTAAAAAGTGTCAGATTTTTTTTGGTTTGTTTTTTCTGTTTACTCAACTACTGAACTTAAACAATTTTTGACAAATTACAAACAAGAGATTAAATGTTATAGAACAACACATTATCTAATTTTTTTGCCCTCATGTAACAAATTTCCTGTCTAAAAATTTTTGTTTACCCTTCAAGTTATTCGAACTTGAAGCATAAACAAAAATTGTTATAAATAAAAATTATTAACTTGAAACCACTTCTATCCTTAAGATAAGAAGTGTTGTATAAGAATAAAATTTAAACCATTGTAATAAACAAAAATTATTAATTTGAAACCACTTCTATCCTTAAGATAAGAAGTGTTGAATATGAATAAATTTTAAACCATTGCTTATATCTCAAGTCGGTTTCTCATTACACTTGAGACATAAGCAATCGTAAACAGAATTTTAATTTTAATATGCTGATAAGAAAACGCGACCGTGGGAATGCTAATTGTAAGGGTAGATGACGCGCATAATTTTGATTTTGGAGTCAGTCGATACAGAGGCTTCGACGGGCGAGTTGCTTTTTTTTAATAATAATAATAAATTGTTGCTTTTTAATAATAATAATAAATTTTTGCTTTTAAATAATAATAATAATTTGCTTATAAATAATAATGATAATTTGCTTTTAAATAATAATAATAAGTTGTGTTTTGATTAAAATAAACAGAGGAGAAAAGAGAAACTAAATGGTTTTCTTATTATTTTTTTTTGGGATTTCACACTAAATCCATTAATGGCGCAGTCGGTAGGATGCATTGAGTGAACAATTAGACAAAAAAAGAAGTTTTGTTTTAAATTAAAGTTCGCGTGTGTTTTTACACTTCACAGTGCGTCCCTACAATAACAAAAAAAAGGAATAATAGTTGTGTTTCCCTTTTTATATATAAACATATATGTTTTATGTGCTTCATTAAATAAACCGATCAAGGTACCGATACTCAACAGAAACAAAAAAAAAATAAAAATAAAAGGACAAACCAAACAAACATTTTTTCACACACTGATTAAGAAATCAGTTTTTTTTAAAAAAAAAAAAAAAAAAGGAAGGTGCAAACATCATTATCATCAACCAGGAACCAATTATAACCCGTCGTAACCAGAACACCGTGCAACTCTAAGCCTACAAAAGACAACATTACATCAGAAATAACCTTTCAACATTACCAACAAATAAGTAAATATTCATTTGTATATCAGGAATTAATTTAATTAAAATTAAAATTAAAATTTAATAACCAAAAAATTTCTTATGTGTTTACTTTATATATATATATATATAATATATTAATATAGTTATTAGATAAGTACTCCTTGTGGTGTGAGAATTTTGGAATTTTTTTTTCTTCTATATTTACGTATATTTCGAAATACTTAGTTTTATATATTATATTATTTTATATAATTAGAAATTCTAGTTATACATGCATACATGATACGTGTTGTATACCTCTATAAATGTACAAAGTAATGAATTTTTTTTTTAAACAGGAAATATACAACCCATATAAATATATTTTAATTTCACGTACAGAAGTTATTTATTAATTATTAAACAAAGACGTGTTCTATTTAATTATGTCCGTATAATAGAATATGAATGAAAGTAATAATTATAATATAGAAAACCTTACAAAGTTATTAAATAATATAAGTATCGATAAAGAAGAAATTGATTGCTCAAAAAATTGCGAAGGAATTGATTCTCCTGAAAAAAAAAATTTAACAAACCCTGTTATACCTGAAGTAAAAATGACGCAAGCACAACTTCATTTAACAATTGACCCACTTAAATACTTGAATAAATTACCGGAATTCTCTGGCGAACCTTGCGATTTACAGAATTTCATAGGTCTTATGAATTTCTTCGTATGCCTTTTGGTCTTAAGACAGCACCATCTACGTTTCAGCGTCTAATGAACAACATCTTAAAGGATTATACTAACAAAATTTGTCTCGTCTATTTAGATGATATAATTATTTATTCCACATCATTGGAAGAACATTTAGATTCAATATATAAAATTTTTACAAGGCTAAGGGAAGTACAATTAGTAGTACAACTGGATAAATCTGAATTCCTGAAAAAGGAAACGGAATTCTTAGGGCATATTGTGACCTTAGAAGGCATACGCCCGAACCCAAAAAAAATTGAATGCGTGAAAAAATTCCCTTTACCTTAAAACATGCAAACAAATCAAACAATTTCTTGGTTTGACCGGCTACTATAGGAAATTTATTAGGGACTATTCAAGAATCGCAAAACCGATAACTAGATTTCTGAAAAAAGATAAAAAAATCGACTTGGAAGATAAAGAATACAAAACTAGTTTTGAAACGCTAAAGCGATTATTAATTACAGAACCAATACTTGCATATCCTGATTTTAAAAAAATGTTCACCCTATCAACTGATGCAAGTCAATTTGCTTTAGGCGCTATTTTGTCACAAGATGGTCACCCAATTTGCTACGCAAGTTGTACACTAAATGACCATGAACAAAACTACAGTACCATAGAAAAAGAATTGTTAGCCGTAGTCTGGGCAACAAAATACTTTCGACCTTACCTATTCGGTAGGAAGTTCATCATAAAGACTGACCATAAACCTCTAGAATGGCTGTTCTCCATAAAAGAACCAAATTCAAAACTTGTACGATGGCGCTTGAAATTATCCGAATTTGACTATAAAATTCAATACAAAAAGGGTACAAAAAACAAAAATGCCGACGCACTTTCAAGAATTGAAGCCAATATGTTGCAAAGAAATACAACTTCCGATATACCCGAAAGCAAATCTTCACTAAATGTATTTAAAACACAGATAGTTATAAATAAAATAAACTCTGGAGCATTAAAAATTAAAAACATAAAATTTTTCGACAAGACTAGGAAAATAATTGGAGTAAAAACAATGGACAAAGAAACAGCTATTACCATTCTTAAATCCCACACCAATCCAAACACCTTAAATGCAATTCACATAACAGATGAAGAATTTTTTAAAGTTATTAAAGAAAACTTCCTTAAATATTTTCTCAACGGCCAATTAAAAATTATTAAATGCAATACATTATTAGAAGATATTACCGACGAATCAAGACTTGTAGAACTAATAGAAAAAGAACACTTAAGCAATAACCATCGTGGTATTACAGAGGTTTATAATGAAATGAAACTAGAATATTTCCATCCAAAATTACATGCCAAAATCACGCAGTTTATTAATAACTGTGAAATCTGTAATGTCGAAAAATACGAAAGAAAGCCTGTTAAACAAAAATTTCAGATAACGGAAACTCCGCCTAGACCTAATGATACTATCCATATAGACGTGTTTTATACATTAGAAAAAAACATTTTTTTAACCTTCATCGACAAGTTCAGTAAATACGCGCAAGCTATTAAGTTAAATGCTAGAACTTGGACAAATTTTAAAAGATACTCCAATATATATCTACAGTGGGTAAAATAAAAAAAATAGTCGCCGATAATGAACTAGGGTCGAAAGCCCTACCATTAAGAGAATTTTTAAACAATGAAGATATTGAAATACACTTCATATCCAGCAATAATCATACCTCAAATTCGGATATAGAAAGACTCCATAACACTATCAATGAACACCTCAGACTTTTAAGACATGATGATAATAAAAACATCGACACGGTTGAAGAAAAGATTTTAAAGGTAATATCCTTTTACAACAATTCAATACATTCCACAACAAACAAGAAACCTATTGATTTCATCACCGGTAAAATTAAAAACGAAGAATATGCAAATATCCAAACAAAAATCCAAGACCAAAAAGAAAAAGTAATAAACAAAGGTAGAGAGAACCTAAAGGTTGACACAGGTGTAAACTACATTAAAGACCCGCGTGGAGGAAAGAACCATGCGAAGTTCAGAAAATTAAATATAGAAGAAATGGATGAAGATCACGTAAAAGATAAAAATTCAAACATTAAATATTTTAAATCCCATATAAAACGAAAACGAAAATTCCAAGATAATAATAACCCAACTATTAAAGCTAAATTTAAATCAAACAACGAAACTAAAGAAACCTAATAAAAGCGTATAACTTAATTCTACTTACATTCCCCTTAATTAACTCACAATCAATAACTCGACGATGTAAATTCGCTTCAAAAATATACTTACGGATAAAGAATTAAAAATGATTCCTGAATTAAAAAGTTTCGAAGACGTTAAAGTTCATGTAACATCCCATGAAAATCAGTTAGTTATAATCGTGTCAATCCCCATATATTCAGGAAAACCACTTTCAAAAGTTTTTAATAGAACCAATACCTAATTTTGAAAATAAATCTTTATATATAAAGGATAATATAATCTTAATTGACAGTATGAATAATATTTGTATGAATAATGTAAAAGATAAAATTAAGAAAAACCTAATAATAATTAAGGACGAATGTATTAAAAACATTATAAGTTTTAAGGAAGCAAACTGTGTAATGAATAAGTATACTATTAAGGAAATAAAAGAAATCGCACCTGGCTTAGTGAAAACTAAAATTATTGATAAATCACATATAGACCAAAATTGTATAAATTTAAATATGCACATAACTGGCTCAAATTTAATAAAATTTAAAAATTGGAAAATAAAAATAAATGAACATACTTTTGAAAATTTTAATACAGGTGCCAAAGAAAGTATCCTACTACCCCATTTTATTACAAGAATTGAAGAAAATAACACTGTAAATTTCATAAAATTTGTGGAAATTCATATAAGCACAATAAATAACAATACTATTGTTTTTATTATAATACTTATAATACTAAGTGTAAGATTTTACCTAAAATTGAGATAAAATAAAAATGTTTCGGCGGAGCTTCAAGCTAGCGGTGGGGGTGTTATAGAACAACACATTATCTAATTTTTTTGCCCTCATGTAACAAATTTCCTGTCTAAAAATTTTTGTTTACACTTCAAGTTATTCGAACTTGAAGCATAAACAAAAATTGTTATAAATAAAAATTATTAACTTGAAACCACTTCTATCCTTAAGATAAGAAGTGTTGTATAAGAATAAAATTTAAACCATTGTAATAAACGAAAATTATTAATTTGAAACCACTTCTATCCTTAAGATAAGAAGTGTTGAATATGAATAAATTTTAAACCATTGCTTATATCTCAAGTCGGTTTCTCATTACACTTGAGACATAAGCAATCGTAAACAGAATTTTAATTTTAATATGCTGATAAGAAAACGCGACGGGCGAGTTGCTTTTTTTTAATAATAATAATAAATTGTTGCTTTTTAATAATAATAATAAATTTTTGCTTTTAAATAATAATAATAATTTGCTTATAAATAATAATAATAATTTGTGTTTTGATTAAAATAAACAGAGGAGAAAAGAGAAAGTAAATGGTTTTCTTATTATTTTTTTTTTGGGATTTCACACTAAATCCATTAATATTAAACTGCAATTGATCAGTTCACGATAAAATAAATAAACATTAAATTTTTGACCACTTGAGATAGTGATAATGTCACCATTTTAAAATTTCATATAAACAGATGTAATCTAAATTTAACTAATTTAATCAAGCAGTCATAACTATATGAGCATTTTTTTCTTGCCTGAAGTATTAATTATGAAAGCCTTATCGTACTTAAATGCAATTCATTTGTTGTAGTACATATCGGAGTATTTTCTGTCATCTTATCACTCTTTGTTTAAAAAATCTTTAATTTTTTATTGATACTAGTTGTCTTTACTTCTAAATGTTTGAGAATTGACTGATTTCTTTTTTCAATAATGAATAATTTAAATCATTTCATCAGTGGGATTTTATATCTCATTTCCTTACCACTATACTTAAATTAATTTCATTAAAGTTAAAAAAAATTGGTGCCATATTGTTAAACGAATTTGGTAAATTTATAAAAAAATAAAAAAAACTGAATCTGTTTTCATAGATAAAATTTGCATACTAAACCTTAAACATTGACTTGAAAATTATTTTAAAATTAATTAAGCTACATTATATATTTTTAAAAACCTTAAAACTAATAGAAAAAATAGATATATTCTGCTTAAGCTATATGTGAAATCAAAAAGTATTCAAAATATTTATTGTATAAAAATAATTACAAAATTTTTTATTTACCCGTAAATAAATCGACAAAGATCCTCCACTTATCTCTTAACATCGCGTGCTTATAGCCAAAGAATAATATTTATGTTTGTATGTATTTAATTTAGATGCATATAATTTTTCAAAATATTCATATCTCCGCAAAAAATTAACATATTGTTTTTTTTAGTTAAATGAATTAATGAGACGTGATTTGTTCTAACTTAAAACTCAGTCTCTTAAAACACCACAAAATTGATTTTATGTTCGTTTCATTATTCCAAATAATACCTTACTATTTTTAGTATCTTTTTTTACTTAATTTATGAATAAGTTTTAATAAAATATATTATTAATTAAAGTTTTTGGACTTGATGGTATTACGGTGATTTTAGTATCATCTCTGATAGCTTTATTTAGCTAAGGCTTATACTCAATTAATTAACTTTTTAAAAAAATTCCCAATGTCTTCAATGAGAATAAAACCAGTTTTAAGAAATTTTTGTATTATCAATTTTAATACTTTCAAACTTTTTATAGCAAATTGATCAGTTGGGGTTTGGCGTCGTTCAGTTGAATTTTTCAAATTTTTTACTCCCTATAGAAAAAAATTCTAAAAAGCGTCATACAAGCGTATTATATAAGAAAGTTTCAGTTTTCGAAAGATTTTGATTTTGTGAAAAGTCAAATTATGGCTTACTTCCGTTAACTGTCGTGAGCTTTGAATTCTCTGTTAATTAGATTTGGTTTTAGAACTAAAAAAAGCCAAACAATTTCAAATACTCATAGTATATTTTGTAATATAATTTAACGTATTGTTAATAAAGCATTACAGATAAATTAAAAAGCCGGAATTTAAAATATCATATATGATAATTTTCAATCTCACTTTCAAGTATTTAGAATTTGTCATCTGGTCTCTGATTCAAAGTTTAATTTATCTATGCTTGTGGTACAACATTAATTTCTTTTTACATCCGTATAAAAATACACACCAACAAAATTTTAGTTGTACGGAAGAATTGATTGTATTTATAGCTTTATAACATCACATAACTTCCTTATCAGCATCAAATCACAATTAAAAATTTTTTCTGGATTATTATAACAAATATATTTAAATATTTACTTCCAATAATTATTTATTAATATCAATAATTATTTATTAATATAATTACAAAATAAATTTTATTTGACATATTATGTAATATTAAGTTTTTATAATTGTAATTCTACAACTTTAAATCATAAAAAAATTTAAAAACAATTAATTAATTGAGTTGCTGCTTACCACACAATTTTTTAAACAATGTTCAACTGAGGAATGTAAATTTTAAACTAGCAGAGATCTCTACTAACAAAACTAAATTTATTGTGATTAAAGCCAGTTGCAATATTAAAATGCTTCATCAAATATAAAAACCCCCAACTTTGGACTTATGTATGTGATTCAAAACTTATTAAAATGAAGCTTTAAAGAAAGATGACGACAATGACCTACATTTATCCTTGGTGAGAATTTTTTATTTTTATTTAATATTTTAAGTTGGAAACCTATTGTAATTAGTAATTTCGGCATTACTAATGTTTACATCCTAATTATTTATTACGATTGTAAGTTACTAGCAATTATTTGTATGATCATTTTTTAATGGGTGTTTAATTGCTTACAATAATTTCACCCAGGTAGCATTTTATAAGAAGCGTAGTTTTTGTATTTTATGATGATTGGCAGTTATTGTTTATAAACACGTATCATATGTAGTTTTGTTACGCATTTCCTAAAAAAAAATTATTTACGCTTATTTTTTTTTTTGCAAAATTATAAAAATATAAATAATTTTTTGCTTAATTCTTCAATAAAACTTCCAAATGATATGGAATAATTCGTTTAACTCTTCTGAGCGCACTAAATTTCTTTTTTTTTTTAAGTTTTTTTTGTAATCTTTTGATTCAAAAATAATTTTTATATTCCCTTTATATCAGTTTAAATATTATAAATTTTATTTATCATTGAAACTGTAGCAAAATTTACATAAGAATTTTCATATTAAGATTTTATGCATTTAAAATCATTTCCCAAACCAAAAACCATAAAAGTAAACTTATCTTTAGTTGTTAAATACAGAAATTCAAAACTAATTCCGCCAATTCATACAATAACAGGAATTCTAAAAAAAACCAACTCTATGTAAAAACGCTACAGCGTAGTTATAAGAGTTATCATTTCCTGTTATCCTTCCATGTCAGTATCACAAATCATACATAATTTCATTACAAATTGTTTCTAGAACACTTGACCTTCGGAAAGGTGTTCTATTTTTTAATCCACACCAACTAATACTTAAATTAAAAGTACAACTTTTTTACTAATAGCTGTAATCACTTTTTATAAGCTGAAATAATTTTTTCCCAAGTACTGTACTTTAAATCTTTTGATATTTGCAATTAATTAATTTTTTATTATTTTTTTGTTTACTATCTATGTGAAAAAAATCAAAAATAATTTCTAATTGTATACTTTTATGATTTCAAAAATTTTTTTGTCTAAATCTCACTTTAAATACAGGATGAATATTAAATTTAAATATAATTGTTCCTATTCTTTTTTGTATTAACAAAAAATGTACGGAAATTAGTTTATCTTAAGTTAAGAAATATTAATGCGTTTCAATTTCTACTGCTCATATTTATTAGGTACGAAATGCTACAAAAATGAAATTAATGGCCCTAATAGATTCATTCTTATTTTATCATTGTACTAAACAATTTTTTACTGTCTTTGTATTTAGGGGGCTTAAAATTTACTTGCAATTCTGAACTTCCAATTTGTAATAAGCTTCTTTTATGTAAATAAGTACTTCGCCCATTTTGGACATATAGTGTTCAATATAGGAGTACAATAATTACAAAATCGTTTTACACCTTGTTACACCTTGATCTTAGAATTGAAGTGGTGCCTGACATGATAGCGAAACTTACAGAAAAAGACTACAAAACTATGTCAAACATTTAAGTGTCTAGACACTTATATGAATCCTTACTACATAATGGCTCTAGAATAGTGTACAACTTTTTGAGCTACCAGGCGTTTAAGAACTAAATAATTAATTAATTTCTTTTAGCTTTATTTATTTAAATATTTTAAATTGAAATAAATTATATTTAAGGTTTTAAACTAGTATTAATTCTAGCAAATACAAAAACACTTAAGCGTATAATATTAAATAATAAAAATTATTTTTTAGAACCGAAAATCAAGAACACCATTTAAATTACCGCTTAAACAAAAGAATATTTACACACCCGATTCTTTAATAAAAAGACAAAGGAAAACTTTCTATACTCCAAATACTAACTCAAAAATACTCAAAACAGTAAATGGTAAAAAATGTAACCAAACAGATGTCTGTATTGCCACAAATTTAAAATCTAAGTAAGTATAACAGAAACCTATATACATATATACAGAGCTTATATTATATTGTCTTATACAGATGTGAGGAAAATAATTTACCAGTACACAGCACTCCATTTAATGGCCAAGAACAACATTCGACATATACGGCAAGTGAGAATAATCAAACCATTGATCCTAGAGAATCACTATTTGATATGAATGTCTCAACTTCAACAGCTATTGATGTTCCTGTATCACAATTGTATGTATTAAAAGGAAAAATTACTTGACAAAATTATAAAAATTTATTTTAATATTTTTAGTTTGAATCCGCTGGAACATCGTCCTATATCCGCCTTCGAGCAAACACTTCAAATCAAGAAAAAGCTTGATTGTATGTCAGGCTTTTATAACTCTAATATTTCCTTAATAAATAGAGATTATTGGAATGCTGAAGAAAATTTAAGCACATATCAGAAACATATAAAGTAAGTGAAACTTACTAAAAGAGAACCTTTCATTTTGATATTTACGTAATAAATTATTTAATTAATTTCGGGATATACATCCCGTAAATTAATATATAATTTCCAAGCATTTAACAACTTATATTTTTTTTTTATTTACAGCTCACATTGGAATTCTATGAAAAATGAAATAAGAAACGAATGTAGTCAACAAATTAACAGCGAAAATTCATATAGACTTGAAACTAGGAACCATCTACCGCAAATAGCAGCAGATAATTCAAAGGTAAACGAAGCAAAATTGTTAACCTATAATTTACAAGTTAATTTTATTTTAAAATCAGATCTCAGATTGTAGTTTTACTTTTAAAACACCTTTTCAACAAACATTAGCCTTTGATCATGAAAAAGGTAAAGAATTACAAAAAGAGATAACCAGTAAAGCTTTAAACTGGGACACAACAATTATCGAAAATCAAGAATCAATATCCAATTCTTCTATAAAAACAACTGTTTTACCTACCATTTCAAAAAAAAGACACTCATTGGCTTTCAAAACAATAAACAAAGGAAATTTAAGAAGAAGTAAGCGATTATCTATGAAAAAACATACAAAAGAAAATAAAAGCAGAAATTCTTCATCAAACCAACATTCATCTTTATTGCAAGCTCCTAATAAAAAGAAAAAACGAGGTAATGTAAATATTTATTTCATACCTTATCTAAAGGTTTTAACTGAATATATTCTAAAATAGAATTAAAATGTGTAGTTAAAAGACATTAATTTATTATATAAAGAAAACTAGTGAGCAATCATCAAGGAAATCTAATTTTCAGGCGGAATGCTCTATTTCTCTCTTTATAATTGATGGAATTTTTGGAAGCTTACCTTATTCTACTTGAATTTAAATTCAATTTTATGAAAATTTTTTTTTTAAATTTCTTTCTAGGATTTTAACATGTAAAGTTAGTAATTTGTTCGATATTTAAAAACAGAATAACGATTTGATAGACAACTTTAAGCTTTGGAATCTTTAGATATTAAAAAGTCTTTTTCCCAAAATTTATTTAAAAATTTTTATAAAAAGTGAATCATTTTTTATATTCCTACTATTAGCTTGCTCAAAACCTTCAATTGTTAATAAAATCTCTTCTATTCATCCAATCAAGTTCAAATAAATTTTGTTGTGTTGGCAGTGCATGATCATTGACGTTAATACAGTTAGTTCAAATATTATTCCTACTGTTAGCTCATAATGTCCAATATCTTTTTGGAAATTTCAATCGTTAATAAAATCTTTACTATTCATCCAATCAAGTTCAAATAAATTTCTTTGAGTTCAAATATTCATTAATTATATTTAATAAACTAATTTTTAGTTTTATATGAGAGTAAATCTTCAGAAAACTGAATGCAACGAATTCCGAATTCTGAATTCAGAAAAAAGAAAAAACAATTTCAAGTAGGAATATACTCTAAAAAATTTATTTTTTTTTGTTTTTTATTTTTTTTAATGCTATGACTTGAAATTTAATAATTTTGTAAACTTAAGGATTAAATAACCTTTTTTATTGTACTTTGTACGTATATCATGAAGTTGAATTTGTTTTTTATGTCATAAATATGCAATAAATAAATTTTTTATTATTGATATAGCAAAAAACAAATTTCACTTAACTAAAAGAATAACAAAAATGTTGTTAGGGAACAGACTAAACCAAAAAGAAAGGAACTAGATTGTTATAGTGTCTAAAGAACTCACAAAATAGTGAAAATTTTGCTAATAATGCAATCAATTTCTTTTCTCGTTACGTTATTCATCTTTAGTAGGTATCTTTATTTATGTTTGTATAAGTCAATGATTCTAACAAAATGATTAACAAACATTTGAAAAACACCTAATAAATTAATATTTAATTAATTTGCAGGTAAAATATTTCCATGTTTACTAGTAATTATTTATGCTTAAAAGTAAAACTTTTTTATTTTATCTTTATCACTTAATTTTCATTACAGCACCAACAGAAAATAGTTTTATTGCTAAATATTTTGAATCACCAGACCAAGAAAGCAAGCAAAATATCTGTAAAAGTAATGCAAATAGTAAAACAGCTGTAAAACATCAAAAAGCTGTCCTTGATTTATTAAATACGGCAAGTATCAAAGAACTACAAATTTTACCTCTTGTTGGACTAAAAACAGCCTATCAAATCATAACTCATAGGTGAAATGATTACGTATGATATAGGAGTAACTTTTAATAATAATTATGATTATTTTTAGAACACTTCATGGTAAATTTAAAAATTTTGACCAAGTAAGAAAACTTCCAATATGGAGAGGGTCAACTTGGGACCGATTTAAAGCGGTACATAAATAATTTTTTGACTATGGAATTAATATTTTTATATTTTTTTTACTAGGTAAACAACATTTTATAGTCAATTTATATACATTTCTTTTTCACAAAGATATAGCTAATTTCAAAGCTGTTTAAATATTGTTTTAAAATTTTAATAATTGATGTCAATGTTTGCTTTGGAGTAATTTATTTGTCATAGTTTTGACTTTATGTAATTATATCATATTTTTTAAAAAGATTTGCTTTTTAATTTGATAAATTTATAATGGTCCCAGTTAAGCTGGAAAAAATAATTTTATTAAGACGTAGAGACTAATTTACGCGATATAAAACTGGGTAAAAATGTAGGGCTCATGAATTATTTAATTTTCCGGTGAAAGGAAAAAAAATTAAAAAATGCTTATAGGTTTCGATAAAATTAACTTTATAGAAGATACAAAAAATGCTTTTTAACTACTAAAGTATGGGGATTAATTTTTCATATCCTAGTAGTTGAATAAAATTTGTGATATTAACCGAAAGTGGGCTCCATATGAAATACATCGTCTAATTAGTTTATAGCCTGACAAAAGGATTATACCTCTATTGAAAATTCCATTTAGTTTTTAATGAGTAACACGCTTTAACCGATGTGAAAAATTCATTAACAACCTGATATTTAATTTAAAAATTACAATAATTTAAGTGACACAACTTCCAGTATTTTCAATATAATGAAATGAATTCAAAGCAATTTTGTGTGATAATTTAACACATTACACTGTTTTAAAAAAATACTGTTATATTTCAACTTAATTTAAAAGAAAAAGATCGTGGAGCGTCTGTTTGGTGATTTTAAACGTGACCGAATTATGGTTGTAGAAAAAAAAAAGTTCACAAAATGACTATATGACGTCTCAAAAATATCAAAAGACCGTGTAGTCACTATTTTGCATGGAAGATTGTCAACAAGAAAGCTTTTTTCAAAATAAGTTACAAATACATTTCCTTACAGTTGACAAAAAATCGATGATTAAGTAAAGAGACTCGAATTTATGAATTTTTTAATGCTATACTTATTGACATTGAGAAAGTTAAACTATCAACAGCAATTATTTAATTGTGTTTTGTGTTCGATGGAAGTAAGAAATTATCAAAAAAAAAGAACACTTTCGCCAAGGTCATTCAAAATGAATGGCCAAACTCCACTATTTGAGATTCAAGCCGCTTTCGTAGTCCGCTGATATCGGACATTCGCCAACTTTAAGAAAGAATGAAATTTGGTCGAAATGATGAAATCATCACTGAACTAAATGAACTGTTGAAAAAATGATATTTTTATGTGTCATATAAAAAATAACATAATGATATGTTTACATTAAAACAAAAATAATGTTTATTTCATTTATTTTTCAATAATTCATTTTTACAATAATATTTATCGAACTATAATTCGCATTCTACCTGAAGTCCATAAAACTAAATTCATTCTGCATTAATGAATATGTTAATACAAATTTCAAATGACAATTATATTAGAAGAAAATTAATTTTTCTTCTTATATACGTTTTACTTTAATATTAATTTTTCATTATATACAAGGAAAAATATTAACGACGCTCAGCAAAGACTTAAAAGTAAGTTTTTCTTTTTCTTTTTAGCTATTTATTTTTAAAAAGTTTGGAATATGCGTATTTAGCGCCTTTTATGCTTAAAATTTCAATCGTAAATTTCCAATAACATAAATATTTGTAATCTGTTATATACAGTTTTATTGTGTTATCGATTAAATAATTTTAATAGTTTATCTCTATCAAAAATAAGCACAAATATTCATGATTCTATTGAAATAATTTTTTTAAATAAATTTAAAATTTAAAAAAATTTTTGAATTGTGTATAAAATTTTATTTTTATATTTTTCAAGGCATAAAAATACTCGATTTTTCATTTATTTTGCCTACTCTATTCACTAAAAGGACTCAAGTGTAGGGAAAATTTATATTAAAAAAAGAAAAAATAAAATTTATATTGTATCTATATTCCTAATCTTATACCTCCTACCAAAATGAATTTTATCAAGCCACTTTAAGCACCTAAAAATTGGTAAATTGAAAAAATTATTTTAGATACGTTTAAGAATCTGTTAAATAGGAGAACCAAATATTTTCAGACTAAATAACCAACTATAATTATGAAAAAATTTTATATTTAATTTGTTCTGATTGTTATTTCTACTATAAAGCATTATCAGGTAGCGGTTTAAAATACAATATTGAACCAGATCAAATGTTTTATAAAAACAGCCTAGCGCAAAAAAAATTCGTAATCCTCCTTTAAAATTACAGCATATATATTTTGTAAAAATATGTAATTTTCAATCTACTTTGGCTATTTACGCAAATTAAATTATATAACAAATATTTCGACTTTTAAACTGTGCGTCCAAAAATCATAAAATTCGTTCAGTTTAAATTACACAAAAGAACTTAAAAATATTTTGCAATTATAAACTTAAATTTAATATTATAAAAAATATTTGCAATAACTTTTAACAAAGATATTTCTTTTATAGTTTGTAATAGTGGTGCGCTGCTATTAATCTTAATATTGCCGAACTATTATAGCACTTTCAGTTTATCTTTTCATTTTTTTCAAATTCAAAGTATAATAAAAAGCTATCTAACAAATTTAATTTTAAATATTGTCCTATTCCTTCATTCTTCAATTTGTAAAGATGAACTAATTATGTAATAACAACACTAATTTGAATAAATAAATAGAGCTACATCATCTACATAGTTTTTAGATTTATTCAAAATTTAAATTAAAAAATGACGTTAGTTTCGAATAATTTAAAAAAAAAAATATTCATCTTGGAAACTAAGTATTTTGTTCGGCATCTTCATCGTGTTCATTTAAAAGCGGTGAATCATCACCGAATTTACTTGTAGGTAGACTTGTACCAGGAGTAGTTGGTGCAGATCTAGAAACCCATCCTCTCCTTCCACGACCCCTGCCCAAAAAATTCGTAGTTCCTATAGGACTCCTTATAGGTCTTATATTGGAATTACCAATAGGATTATACAAAGATTTATTTGGTTTTGAAAAAAATTTCTTTTTGCCTTGCAATGTAAGAGGACGTTTTGATGGTGCAAATGAAACTGAAGGCTTTTGTCCATTTGAATATGTCAATTCAGAATCATCAGTTTGATTGTATTCTTGAAAATTTCGAATTTGTTCTAATAGTTCTTTGACCTCATCAGTTGGGCTGGTAGCTTGTGGTGGTGATGATGGAGATGCAATATTAGCTAAACTACTTACAGCTGAACATGTAGTTGATGTTACATAACTATGTACGGATTCAAACTTTTTGCAATCAGTATCAACGGGAGAACCATGATAACTAACTGATGGTACTTGTTTTTGCAAAACTTGGCAACATGTTTCTAAGCTGCTTCTTAGAACATCAATATTACGAAATTCAGTCTCTCTTTCTCCAGCTATAGGAACAGTTATTGAAACACCACCAATTGACCCACATGAACTATAAAGGGGTTTGGTACTATTTTCTAATGGTTTTGTGCTGTTTTTGATATAACACATATCTTTCTTTATTTGTGCATCAACTTGTTTTGAAGTTGTTATTCTTTCCTTATTACTAGAGTTACTATTAATAAATATGTCACTTAAACTAGAATTTCTATTCGAATCATATCTAAATTGTTGGTCACTATGCGACCCTATTTCTGTATTAATAAGGTCAGTGCCATTTACTGATTTAAAATTCTGAAAATTAACACTTTCAGAATTTTTTAATTGAAATGCAGGCATACTGGTATTTTGACTTAAATTGCTATTTGTATTTATATTAGATAGTGTATTATTTCTATTATTATTTGGTATAACATCCTGTACGCCAAAGAGCTGTGATGCAGACCGAGGAATGAAAAAATGCCGTTGATTTTGGGAAACTATTGACGCTTCGGGACTTGCTGCTCTTGAATAAGGTGGTGGTACCAATGTATTAGCTTCATTTGTGGTACATATAAAACTAGAACTCAATGAATCTACTGTACTTGTAGCTGATAATGATCCAGCAGGTCTGACAATATAGTTCCTGAAATATTGCACCATTAAATAACCAGCACCACTTTTACCATTATCCCCATTGCACGTAAATACTAAAGGATATAGGTCTGGCTTTGAAGTTACCTGTAGATATTTATTAATGAATATAATACTTTATCTTATTTATAAGATTTACTTCTGTGTATGGAGGCGGAGGATGATGAAATGAGCTGCATCTACTGTATTGGGGGGGTGCATAGCAAGATCCAGCAGAATCACCTTCAGATTGAGTACGATGATCACTAGAACCCCATCCACAAAGTTGTCTTCGCTTTTTCCACAGCGAGCAGGCACAAAGTATTGCAAGTATTATTGCAAGAAGTAAACACCTAAAATGTATAGTAGAATTTTTTTTTAATTATTAAATATAATGCTTAATATGTTTTATTATCAAAAATCAACCCAATTTAATTTTAGTTCAATTAAAATATTTAGAAAAGAGTTTTGTAATAAGGGGATGAAATTTATAACTTCACATCAATTGCTTTTGAGATCAACTTCTAAGACACGCTCCGATCAATAACGCTAAAAAAACTGATTTACTATTGGTTCTACAACTCCACAAACTAAATTGAACCATCACTTCCTGTATAAGATAATATCTTTAGATAAAAGCTTACATTTCTATTATTATAACAATAATTATAATAATTAACATACAAAATGAAACAACTAATATTTCGGAGAAGATTAACTGAAATTAGAAATTTTAATAAATTATTTTTTGGATTATGGAAAGAAAGTAAGATTTGGTTAAATCTTAAATAAAATAATCTAAACAATAAATATACCTACCAAAAGTACCAATGGTTAATAAAAAATAAGTTAAGCACATGGTCAGTTGCAGCTGGAGGGGATCTCGGTGCGCTTGGGGGTGCATAAAGATAACAGCAACCTTGCGGACAGCATTCCTTGGGAAGCGAACAACGGTGTCCTCCTTCGCAGAAACGTGCCTTTACCTAGAAAGCAATATACATGTAATGCCATTCGTATTTATAAGTTTCCTTACAAATTTGATTTTCTATTTATTAATTAATATACTTTCTATATAAATGTTCACAACAACAAAATATATTCCTTTAATATTTCTGGTATAAGTATATAAATATTATTTAACTGTCCATCAATTTTGTTTTTTCAGCAAAAATAAAAAATTATAATTCTAAATAAAATTTTTGTTTAAAATTAGGGGAAATTTTGTACTTACTAAAAGTGGTAGGAGGGTAACGCCAACTAAAGACGTAATCAAGAAGTATCCACACTCAAACATATTTTGTAAAAATGTTTTTTTTTATCTATGTAACACAAAGATTTCATCGTTTTTTAACAGTTTTTTCATTTATTTGATAAATTAAAGTTTTTCCAACTATTAAAACTGCTTAATATTACACACGAACGTATTTTCTTGCTGCCACATATTATATTTAATTGAACACCAATATTTTAGTAAAAGGGAAAAATTCTAAAGGGGAGATTAACATCCCCAATATATTTTCTGTTTAGAGTTAAGTTAGGAGAGACTGCCATATAAGAATAATATTATCCCAAGATTTCCTCATGTAATAAATTATTTCTAATTTCCATACAAAAAAATTATATGAGTTATTCAGTTATTTCGAAATATCAAGTGGTAGTTTTTACCATTCCCTATGTTAGTAATAGCATTTTTTATTACGTTAATACAGGTAAAGTTTCAGTTAAATTATTAAATTTATAGAATAAAAAATTTTAATTTTATTAATTTTGACTGCTTAGATTTTGATATGGCATCACTACCAGCTCTAGTACATTCCTTTTTAACCAGCTGTTTGCCAACTTTCACACTACTCTAGTACATTATTTATTTCCATTTAATTTTATTTTTAAAATGAAAATTATATTACTAATTTGTATATTAGCACTGGAAACAAAAGCTTGGGATGCTGAGGAATTGGAAATTTTTGATTTAGTAGAAGAAATCGAAATGAATTTCTACGAAATTATGGGAATTAATCAGGTTAGTCTTTAAATTTAGTAAATTAGTTATTTAAATGAATTGAATTTTTAGGATGCTACTACTCAAGAAATAAAGAAAGCATTTCGAAATCTATCAATAGTCTTACATCCAGACAAAAATAATGCAGAGGATGCTAACAAACAATTCCGTGACTTGGTGTCGATTTATGAAGTTTTAAAGGACCAGACAAAACGAGAAAAATATAACAAAGTACTTAAAAATGGCTTACCCAATTGGAAGTCAGCATTATATTATTATCGAAGAGTTAGAAAAGTTGGTTTTGCTGAAATGCTAGTGATATTATTTTTAATATTTACAATGGGTCAATACTTTGTGGCTTGGGCTATATACATCGAAAACCGATATACTGCCGTAAAAATGTGACATTTTTGTTCTTAATCATAATCTTATTTAAAATAAATTTAAGGAACAAATTTTTGGTTCTAAATTAAAAAGAATGCAAAAGAAGCATAAAACAAATATTGATTTGGATTCTATTATAAGTGATATTCCTTCACCGAGTATTTATGTAACTACCAGAATTTTTGCCCTAATAATGTAATATAATTGGCTATATTTTTCTTTACAGAACACGCTTCCATTTCAAATTCCTAGGTTTATATGGAATCTTCCACAAATTATAAAAAATACCTTTGGACTTATTAGTGAATACACACAAAATGAAATAGAAAGAAAAAAAAGGTACGTGTTAATTATTATTAATGAATTTCAAATAATAGAAATATTTTATAATAGCCCTTCAATGAATCTCATTAATGTACATAGTTCATCTTACATATTGGTTTTATTATAGAGAGGCACAAGAACTAGAAAGACAAAAAGAGTTAGAAAAATCTTTAGTCAGAGAGAAAGAAGCAAGAAAAGAAAAGAAGGAAAATTTACGAAAACGTAAAAAAGCTAAGGTAGCACCAGAGAAGACAGATGAAGAACTGGCAGGATATACGCAAATCAACAATACAAATATTCATAATAAAATTCCAATTAAACCTGTCTCCAAAAATAAAGTATAAAATAAAATTACTAACAGAAGTATTAAAAAATAATTAATTTACTTTAGGCACATGTAACTGGTGGTTTTTGGTCAGATGATGATTTAGCTGAACTTGTCCGTTTGGTTAAAAAATATCCAAGTGGTACTTTTGATCGTTGGGAAGTTATATCCAATATAATGTCCAGAACTGTATCTGAAGTTACATTTATGGCTGCAAAATTAAAAGAAAATGGTTATAGAATTCCTGGTCAGACAGATAATACAACTGATTCAGTGTTACCATATGAAATAGAGACAAAAAAGATAAAAGCTAAAAAAACTATAAACTTTATAAGTATTCCTGAGAATATTTGGTCACAAGAGCAACAAAAAGCTTTAGAAATGGCAATAGTAAAATATCCTAAAACGGGAACAATGGATCGATGGCAAAAAATTTCAAATTGTGTTCCAGAAAAAACTAAAGAAGAATGTTTAATGCGCTATAAATATCTAGTTGAAATAGTTAAATCTCAAAAAGAAAACAATACTATTGAAAATTCATCTAATTTAGCTAATGGAGAACTAAAAACAACTGATTGTCTGAATCAAAATGATGAAGTTTGCATAGAAAGAAATAAAATAGAAGCTAACTAAATGGAATAAACCTAATAATAAGGAGATAAAGAGATTAGTTAGTTTTAAACATTAACGTATCACTATTAATTTATTATTTATATAAAAACAAAAAACCCACAGTCACGTTGTTACCATAAAAAATTTTTGAAGGGAATTTTACTTCTAACTAATAAAACTTGAATGTATGATGCTCAAAATTTATTTGTTGTATTAATTAAAATAATTAAATTTCAAACTCCAGAGCAAGAATTTTAACTACCCAAGTATTGCTTTTGTTTAATATGGATGCAACTAGAAGAATATTTCGTATATCAAGTCTTAACAATTTCTATTAAAAGAAAAGATACAATTGAATCTATACTAAATAAAGGTCAAAAAAGTATATCAAAAAGCTTAAACGTTAAGAAAATATTTTTTGAAAATAAAGGTATGTAATTTTGTTAATATTTTTAACTAAAAAACATAATGGTTTGATAAATAAACTTCAAACAACTATCAGTAGTATTTTAGCTTCGGTTAAACCCTATTTGGATTTATTAACAGACAAAGTTTTTATATTATTATTATTTCTCATAATTTTTCTTTACTGTAATGTTGGAAATAAGAAAAGAAAGCGATAAATGAGAAAAGCTTATCAGATCAGTCGTTAATTTTGTGGGCATTTTAAATACAAGTTGATCACATTGTAGAAATGATGAATTCAGCTCATTGAGCAGTTTTTCGTCATTTAAAGGAGATTTGGAAAAAATCCAAGCTTGCAAAGTGGGTACCGCATGAGCTTGGTTAATTGTTATAAGGTAATAAAGATATTCATTCTCCTTTTACTGCGCTTTGAAAGAAAATGGATATCATAACGTCAGAAGAAAAAGAGTGTGGCCAGATAAAGGTAAGCAGCCAATTCCTACTGAGCTTGGACGAGGTTCGCAAAATATATTGATTAATATTAAAAGAAATTATTGTGTAATTAAATGACTCTTTAGCTGTATAAGAATTTCTACATTTGATCGCTCATTTTTCTTCTAGACGTCATTTAATTATAAAATCTCTCCTGAGTTCAGATGTTGCGACACCTTATCGCTTATCGCTCATCGCTCACAAGCAAGTAATTTCAGAATATCCCAGCAGGCTAATTTTAACGTAATCACGTATAAGTACACAGTACAGTTCTTCAGGCATTTATTGATTTCGTCCGCTTGAAATATTTAAAATAGCATTTGAGTGTTTGAATTCAGTCATGACTTAATTTGAAAGCAATCAGTCAAAGATTACGGGAGTTTTAGGATTTTAATTAATTGTACACTTTCGTTTTATTTGCAAAGATATCCAAACTTCAAGATTATAAAATTAGATACTATTAGTAATTTTAATGTTTTATAATTCTTTAAAGAAATTTACTAAGAATTCCCCGCCAGAGAAGCGGAACTTATAAATAAACTCGAGGAATATATGACAATGAAAAATAAATATTTGATTGAATTTGTCAATGTGTAAAGTCAGACTAGAAGCTGAAGTAATAAAAAATACAAAAGCATATTAAAATGGAAAAATTTCCTTCAAAATATTTCTATACTTTCTTCACCAAATTTCGGTGTCCTGTTTTTCTCTTCCTTTTAAGATAAATGAGAAACTCCTTTTCGCACTATTTTTGTTTACAGTGCTTAAGAAACTCTGATTTTTCTATATTTTCTTGGTGTTATTCAAAAAGTTCAAGTTTTATGTTAGTAAATTAACTGCCCAAAATCTAGTCGATAGACATTAAAATAGTATCCAATGGATATTTTAAAATTTCGTTTTTGATTTTATTCTAAGCAGTCATCTAACCAAACGTTTAACATGCTTAACAGATTAAGTATAAAATTTATTAGCGTAGTCATTTGCTAACAAAACTATAGTTCTCAATGTGTAGCATATTTCAAAAAATTTTTTGTATTTAGAGAACATTATGCCTTCTAATTGCAGTATTTTAGTAACGATATTAATCTGAAATGTATAAGAATGTAAAAAACCAATAAAACTAAAATATTTTAGCATTCCGGCTAGTTTAGTTTAATTATGAAAATATCATATTTTTCAGTTTCAGTAGCCAAATAAATATTGAATCGAAATGTGTTAGAAATTTTACTCTAATACTGCTACTGGAAAATTTTATGAAAAATGCTTTTAATGTTTTATGCAGAACTTGCAATCAGCATAAACTGATATATTGGATAAGTTATCAGAAATAGCTTGAAACGAGATTGAAATTATTTTGATATTTTGGAAACACGAGTTTTTGTAATTGTATGTATAATTTTCATTTAATGCTTATTACAAAAAATGTATAGATAAGCTTCATAATTTGTGAAATAGGAAGGAACAATTTCAAATTAAATAATTAACAGTAAAAGCTCTAATTGCTGTGTCTTAGAATGTGTTTTTTTCATTACTTGATCAAGTGCAATTGTAAAACTCTCGCTATAGAAATTAATTAATAAACTGAAGTTTTTTATTAGCTGTCGAAGTGAAATCTTAGTTGCCATTAGTAAACACGCCAAGGGCCAACGAAGATGCTAGTCATGAACACCTTTTAGTATCAGGTTATCAGCAGTCGTAAAGCATCACCTTAAGTCCACGCCCGCAAATTAACACATCAAGGTGAACTCGAAACTAAGTGTGGGTCATTGTATATCTAAAGATTTGTAAATTTTACAAAAAAAGCTTTTACATTAAGTTTAGTTGTTGTCGAGATCTAAAGAGTCGCACACCGTTAACGTTAACATTATAAAATTAAGCGCTATATGTTCGGGCAGTTATTTGAAATTGAAGTAGCATTAACTCCGGAATAAACAGAAAGAAAGTTAAAAGAAAAAGCGATAACATTCCAAACTGAAGTTGCTTAAAGAACGCACCGGAAGCAACCAAGCTCACATATCTCCGTGGATTGTTTAGTATTATAGAAAATAAGTAGAAACATTAGAGTAAATCGAAGCATCTATTTATTTTTTTTGGATTTCATGTATATATAGGCAAAACAGTTAAATCTTGATGTCCCCAATTGAAACAGGTTGAAGCAGTTTTTTATAGCATAAAAAAATTTTAACTGAAAGTCAAGAAATATTAAAAGCAATTAAATGATTCAAATGTGATATTTTATCTACTCCCACGTGCCTAATTGGCATTTTAATTTCAGTGTGTTTACCATTCAGGGTTATGTCATTAAATCTTCAAAACAATTTTATCAAAAATGGTATCCAACTGTGCAGAAGCTAGAACGGAAAAAACGGAAGCTGTTATCTTACCTATTGAGAAAATTCTACCTTTAACAGAATTAAAGGTTTCTCAGTCGGCATACAGTAAGAATACAAGCAAAAGTATAGCAACGGCATATATCCCCACTTCAGATGATTCTGTGAATGAAAAGATTTTTACCAGTGGAAATTTAACATCGCGAATAGAAATTAACCAAACAGAATACAAAAATGCAGTGACCGAAACGGTGTCGTCGTCAGAAAAAGATTTTCATGTAGTAAAGATACAAATTTTGTCTAATACAATAGAAAAAGATAATCAAAATCATGTTATCAAGGTACCACAATTGGAACAAAGTGTATTAAATAAAAGAACTTCGATTCCATTAATAAATTCTGTGATGAAGAGTGCTAATTCTGAACAATCTATTCAAACAATTTCTAATCAAAATAACTTGACCGCTTTAAGAATTAACAATTTGTCTATAGGTGAAATGGTACAAAAAACTAATAATGGCGGTCTTGGTGATTTGTACTTTACGGTAAATAGTGGTCAGTGTTCACCAAGTGATACAACAGACAGTGGAACATGTAGTGATATGGAAAATAGTACAAGTGCAATACGGCCATCACTTAAAAAGATTGCGCCTATAATGAAAATGAATTTAAAAAATACAAAAATTAAAACAATTAATCAAGATTTTAGTAATGGCATAACATCAAATTTAAGATTTTATCGAACTGAAAGTATAACAGATAGCGAAGAGAGCGAATCAAGCCTAAGCTGTGATTCAATAACTGGAAATTCATCCTTGCCATTCGCTAATAAATTAGGCGATGTTACAAAATTATCATTTCTACCAGATTCTTTGTTACGGGATATTCGTGATCGTAAATATGCCGACAACAGTGAAGAAGATTTTTACATTAAGAATACTTCATGTGTACTTGTCAATAATGAGGATATTAAAATCAGACATGAATCCTATGAAAATGATAAATATTACAGTTTTCATGTTAATGAAAAAGATGATGAAAATTTTGATGAAACGACAAGAAAACCACAAAATGAAGAAGATGAATTTTTTGCTGGATTTAAGGAGGCTAATACAAATACATCAACAATACGTAGCTCTAAGGGAACAGTACGTGGTGTAAAAAATCGTGTACGAAATGGAATTGCTACATTTTTACAAATGCATCAAACAAATGTTAAGGTAAATTAAATTTACTTGATATTTTTATATTTATTTGGCTAAACTAGATAATTCTTCATAAAATGTGACACCAGTGCAAATTTGGTATAAAGAAAGTTTTACTTTCTTTTTCGCTAACTTGTAGAAAAAATTATTTTTAATGCAAATTTCAAAGAAAAAATTTTACGCTTTTGAAAACAAAAAAAATTGGAATAAAAATCGATTAGGAAATTTTAAAAATAAAAAACTTTTCTCTTTGTTTTGAGAAAGTATGGAAAAATTTGCAAAACAAATATTATAAATTTTTTATTATTGGTTTTAGGACATCTAGATTAGAGCATTCTTTTGACCCATAATAAACAATAAAATGTACACTTTTTATTTAATTTTCGCCTAGCAAGGAATATTTCTATAAAATTAAATTTTTTGACGAAATTATTTGAAAAATTTTTTTATTTGTTTTTTGTGATAAAGGTCGTAGAAAAAAGTAGTACAAATGAATGACTTACAAATATGGGGAATTATTTTAGTTATTAAATTATTTATCAATATTTTTGTTACACTTTAAGTGTACGTTGTTTATGCCGGTGTTGAATTCTTTAAAGGCCGCTTTTACAGTTTTCTCATAGTTACGATAATTTTTTATTAAAAACTTGTTTTAATCGCGGAAGAAATAAAATATAGGAGGACTGAGTCTTAAGACTGGATCGTGATGAAGAAGTTCTAGCTACAATTTTAGCATTTCTGCCACAATAATTTTTGTAGTGTGTAGTCTAGGTATATTATGAATTAATATAACAGTTTATCTGAACTAGGACTACACTTCTACGTGATTGTTAAAAAATCCCTTCTTTTTGACAGTTTGAAACATTTTTTTTTGTTTCTCAATGAATTTATTAAGAGCTGACTTATCTAAAATTTTCACTTTACAAATTTCATCTAGATAAGCCATTGTTTGTGTTTTAAACTTAACAAATAATTTTTTGAAAACTAAAAGAGACCAGACGAAATGATGACATTTAGTTTTTCAATATTGACTTTTAATTCTAGGCGCATAGATAATTTAGGAGTTCAAAGTTACCTGTAAGATTTTTAACTAATTTGATATTAACTGCCAGATAGAAAACTAATATTTTACGTGGTTCTCATTTTTGATCATTCATTAGATCAAAATTAATTTTATTTAAAGTTTAAAATAATTTTTTCAAGCAGGTAAAACAACAGCAAAAAAACAATGTCAAATGAATTAGCTATTCTTTCTGAATATCCTAATAGCTGGCAAAACATTTTTTTTAATGAATAATTAAAAGCCGCAGGACTAAGGAATAAGCAAAAAATTCCATTCTTCTTATTTTTGTCAACAAAATAGACTACAAGTTCCGCAACGATCTCATTCCTTAAACTAAATTTTTCTTCCTCGTAGTATTTATTTAAGATGTCTGGAAAGATATTTGTACCTGAAAAAATATCTAAAACAGTAAATCAATTTTACCATTTAAATTATTCACTTGTGACATGATGGAAAAGCATTTTTTCCTAAGAATAGAAGTACTTTCTCTTGACTGAATAATGGGTATTTTTTTCTTCTATTTAATTACAAACAATATAACTTGTGAATCTCAAATATTGCAAGCTAACTTTTGAGTTTATTCCTATTTTGATCACTTTTATCGTAATCTTTTTACTCAACAGGTTATCAATAAGATTCAAGAGGAAGTGATAGATCCATGCTTAATCTATCACTTCATATCAGTATAAAAAATTTTCGTTTTTCTTAAACTGCTGTTAAAAGCGTTTTGAATCATTAATGCGCTCTGTGATTGGTCTAATTTGAGCCAACACAAAAATTATCTAGAAACGTTGTTTTTATTTGCATTGTTCATTTTGATATACGTACAGAAGCAATTTGTGGACTTTTTGTATTTTGTCGTAGTTTAAGGGCCAAAACTTTTTATGATATTTGTTTGGGATAAACTCCCTGTGCAAGTTCCGGGACTTTTCTGATCACGTGTTAAGAGCATCCTGACTATCCACTTTGCACAAAATATATTTATAATTAAGAATGACGCTCGGAAGCTTAAACTTATTTCAAGAAAATTTTTAATTTGATTTAAATCATTACTGTTACTGTTCTTTTGGTTGAAATCAGAAAATCAAAGTTATTAAAATACTTCTCTACCATTCTTTCGTTTTTGTCATCAAGTGCAATAAACAGGTTTTTATATTAATTTTATGATTTTTGTGTTTTATTAATTTATTAACCTGGTGTTAAAGACCAGTTTCAACATTCGAGCTTTTCAAATAATTTAAATTTGTTGTATAGAGAGGAGTAAAATCTTTCTCGAAACCATTAATGACTTTTGATATTTTTCGAATAAAAGTTATAAAACAATATAGTTTGATACATACCAATGAAAAAGTTGTTAATTTTTTCATTTTGTGCTTAAAAAATCAAACCACTGATACACAATTTATAAACTTAAAATAATCAAAATTGTTTAGTTTCCGTCTTAATTGCATTAAAAATTTAGATTACATTGGATTGGCTTTATTGCCCCTTAATGTTTGTAAGTTTTACTAAGTACCTTTTATCTTTTACTTTTATTTGCACAGATAGCATCTTATTTTGAGATATAAAAACAACTTTCAAAAGAAAAACTCAATTGTTAAAGGGCGTGTTTATAAATTTTTAACCTTGTAAGTATTTAATAATAGATAAATTCATTTAAGGCACTACTTTCAAGTTCACGATATTTCTTTAAGTACGCCGCCCTTGAGGACTTGAGTTATAAAAAAAAAAGAAAACAATCAATGCGTTAGTTCTTAACCATTAAGAGGAAAAGAAAGTTTTAAGCGAAGCGCTTTTGTTTAATTGTTGTGGGCTATTTTCGTTTTCATTTGTAATTCTCATCATCCCATAGTGTTAATGTGGTTATAAAAGCCATACATTTTTAACTAAAATAATTATTATTAATAATAAATTGTTTTCTGATGAAAGTTCAAAAATCATTCTTTATCTAATTCAAATACATTAACTATTGTTGACAGTTGAAAGCAACAAATTTCAACCTCAGATGTAGCATTTGAAACAATTGCCTTTTTTTTAAATCTTTTTCTTGTGGTTATATTAAATCATCCGAAAACTGCGTCCAATGCTGTTTAATTGCCTCAGATTTTTGCTTACAAAGCCACTAAATTAATTTTGCGTTAACAACACAATGAATTGCTCAACTAAATGTCGTGAAATATTGCTAATATTTAATTTTAAAATAGTTTTCTGTTTTTTTTTGTTTTGGAAACTTATTTTTTAACCACTTTCTATCATGGAATAAGGTTTTTTAAGTTTTATAAGCAATTATTAATTTTTATAAATTTCAACAATGCAGGAGTAAAATTTGTTAATTATTATTTTTTATAACTGGCAAAGGTTTGATTTAATTTTGATAGACACTTTAAATATTTTTCAAAGAAATAATTATATAGTAGCGAATTTGATTTAATGTTCCATTATGATAGTTACCTATTTTCTAAAGTATAAAGAAAATTTTAGAAAAATGTTGTTAAAGCACGTCAATTTTTTGCAATGTACTATCGCGAAACTATTTAATTTTATTTTGCACAATTTAAAGTGATTTTTGATAATTGATTAAATTAAATTTATTTCTTAATATTTTCCCATTATATTATTGTCAGCAAAGTTTAAAACGAATGTTTAGTAAATAGCGTAACGAAAAAGAAAAATAATTGACGAATTGCAAGCAAATTTTTTCTATTAAACTGTAACCGACATCTCTTTGACTGATTGTGAGTAGCCGAGCCGGAAACATGGTTGACTCGAAGTCTCAAGGATTCAAATCTTAATCGAATTTATAAACAAACATTAAACTTTTGTTTTAGCTTCTCGATCAATTCACTTAACGACAATAATTGTAGTTTTTTATTCCGATATCCACCTTCAGGCATCTAACAAGATATTAAATTTTTAATATTGAATTTACTTACCGTAAGAATACTTCATCTTAAATTTTTATTGATTCAAATTTTTTTAATTACCAAAACTTGCACCTAGAATTCCACTTTGCTTAATTGTTATTAAACACAAATAAAATCGTCTTTTTTGCTCCTCTAACAATTTTCCGACTGTCAAATAATTAGGTTAATTTGCAACTCACAAAATTTTTGTCGTTATTTAAGACAGTAATTTACGCCTGCGGGTATTAGATAAGTTAATTGCAATATAATTAGAAGTGTACTTGCGGCTTTAAAAGAAATTAAACAATTTAGGGCAGTGCACTCATGGGAAAATTATATCAAAAGGAGAAAGAAACATGAATAATTATAAAATTGATGCTTGTCGATATTTGACGTTACATTGCGTGAACCCAAATAATAAAATCGTTTTAAAAATGTAAATAAATAAAATTATATTTTTAATTCATTTATAAATTTATTATATTTTTAATTGAAACACAAAAACAAATATATCTTATAACGGCGACACCTACCTAAGGGAGTTAATTCTTTTTCCCTATACATAAAATATTTTGCTTGCATGGATTTATTGTTTGGCAACATCAAGGTTAATGCTAATACTAACTATACTATATAAGCTATACGAAATTTTCGTGCCTAATTCAGAGTTATTAATTATTGCAATCAGTTATTATTTTAATTAATAAGTTTTTATTTTGGGAGTCAGAAAATTGAGCTAGTGAAATTTATAAAAAATTCATTTCTAGAATAAATAATCTAGTAATTAAATATTTTACATCCAAATTTAACCATAAAAAATTAAAGAAGAAGTATCTTAGTGGTTCTACAAATTGACCATCTTTTCCTAGACAAACATTTTCAGCCTAACAAGAAGACATTATTGAATTGCTGTGTAAGTTTCTATTTAGGATTTTTGGGAGATCCTAGCAAAAAAAATAACAATAATTTATGTTATTTATTTTAAAATAGAGTACAGTAAATGAAAAGTAGTGAAGTTTTTTTTTTCAAAGTTTAAAGGGTAATTATTTCAATGCTCTTGGCGAAAAATTAGTATTATTCTAAATTGGTAACCTTAAATTTATTAAACCTAAAAATTAACGTTACTTACACTTTTAATGCAGTTTATTATACTTCATTGCTTATGGTAGAAGTCAAGGATATGTTTATTATACCCCTCAAATTTTTAACTTGTTTTTACACAGTTATAATGTACTTAAAAACTTACACTTGACCATTTATATCCACCATATTTTTTAGTGCTATAATTCGGTTTAGTTCTGACATTTGTTGAGCCATTTTAATTATGTTATAAAATGCCGCACAAAACACTAATAAATCATTATTAATACCCATTGCTTAAGATTTTCGTTTTTCAAAATATTTTGTTCACTTAAAATTACAGACGTGATTTTAAAACTCTGAAACTATTATTCCTTTTTATTTCGTCTTTTATATTATGTATTTTACTAATTAATTATCCACTTAAAACATTATTTTATTGATTCAATGATTCAATGTTTACTGTTATAAGACTTTTTTGACATTTTCATCAAATTTTCTTAATACAGATTATTGCCAATGGAGAAACGTTTTTTTTTGTACAGGAGGCTAATTCATTGTACAATCCTTAATGGAGAATGGGTATAAGATGAGCTTAATATCTCATTTACTTTACTAGGACTTTATAGAAAAATAACGCAGAGCATGATTAGATGTTTTTATTATTTCTGTAATTAATCCTTTTTGAAAGTTATATTAACGTTCTTTGGCAAATTTATCTGAATTAGATCTAATATCAATCCGAAACATTTTAAAATTAGTTCAGATTAGAATTCTTATCCTGAGTATGTTTGGCTTGTATTTAATTTTCTTTCAACTATCTACTTTTTGGCTTAGAATATTAAATAAAAGCTTTTAACACTTTTAACCATCAGGATACTAAATTGAAAACGTAATTCAAAGGCTGAGTACTAAAGGGAAACATAAAAGCCTGGATTATACGCTCACGGCCGATCATCAAGGAAACAAATGTAGTAGTTATTATTATCTGACCCAATGTTTGAATTAATTTTTAAATTGATAATTTTACTCAATCCAATAATTACGTAAGGGTTTGAAGTTTTTAATTTTACCGAAACCTTTGATTAAAAGTTAGCTCAGAACAGAAAAAACTTATTGTTAGATCCGCTAATTATTGCCATTTTTTTTGTGAGAAAGTAAAAAATTTCACATATTTTTTTTTTTGCATTTCTAAAATCTGTTTTCTCTGAACGTTTTCCATATTTCTTTTATGAAATATTTTTAACTAATTATTTTGTTTCACTTAAAAATGTTTATAAGTTAAAGCGAGGAAATTTTTTAATATTTTTTATCTGTGACCAAATCGTAACGAATAATTTGAATTATACTTCATCCCTTTGAATTATATAGTTTGTATTTTTTTTGTACAAACTAAGCAATGAACCGTTTCTTGTAATCAATAAAACCGTTCAATTAGTCATGTGAAACAAAATATAATTTGGTAAACCTTGAATTATTTCTTTAATAGTGTTATCTGATTAGGAATTCTTTACAATTTTATTTAATCCAATCAGATTGAATTTTTGATTTAATATTTTTATACTCCCTTCTTTAGTCACCATTTTTGAGATTTTTTGAAATACGATCACTTGGATGTATTTTGCTTTTGTTTATTTTTTTTAAATTGTAAATTCTGCTGGAATATAGTTAAACTAAAATTTTATTATGTCCATTCATACTAATTAAACACCGTGTCAAACGATCAAGCTTAGGTTTCCATTCCGATGACTTTTACTTATGAAAAGAGAAAGTGGGCCACTTTTGCGTCTATAGACCTGATGCGAATTTTTCTTTTCTTTTGATTCTCATATGATAAGAAAAAAACTTAAAAACAAGTGCCCGAAGTTTTATACATCACGTTTATCCCAAAGCTTGCGTGCCAATTGTGGTTTGCATGCAAAAGTAGTAACGCCACAATTTTAAATTTTTATATTAAATAAATCAGAATATAAGATAATTACTATAATTAAAAATTTAATGTAATTCTTATTCTCAAAATTTTTGGACCTCCTGCATCCATTAATCTTTAATTTTTAATTAAAACAGTTATTTAACCTGTCCTGGCAAAAATTTTTTTATATTTAGGTAAACACTTTCCACAGATATTTTCAGATGCTGGTCAAATATTTTGAGCATCATTATATTTCTTTAGAGTTATGAAATTTAAAGAAAGTGAAAGACACTAAAAATCTTTTTTCAAAATTTTAGCAAGCGACTTTTACTTTTCTTTTCTTTTTTAACTTTTTTTGAACTTCAAAGGTATTAAACCTTTGAAGATAAATATTAAAATGATACTAATAAATAGCTCGATTTGAATACTGGCTAAAATTTATTCCTAATTCCTGTTAGTATTAAGAAATATATTAAATTTTCACATTAGATAGTTGTGGTATGTTTTTTCATTTAATTTTATTTAGCTGCTGTCTACTGTTTTATTTTAGTCTTCGTCTTCTTTTTTCATTTTAAAAATAGAAAACTTTTTTTTCAATTACTCCTTCTTCTGAAGAGCTTAAATAATTTACGTCTACAGCTAATATTTTTAAAAGTACCTCTTGAAGCCTTGATTTAAGCCCTTATTCAACTAATGTGCTTTAAATTCCTTCAGGGTTGATCATAGTTTTTCATCATATTAATTTACCGAACAACACATATCTTAGTCTTGTGGATATTTTTACAAACAGATTGCATTTAATTGATTCATAACAATCTTTCAAATCTTTTTTATAGCTTAATAGTCAATTCTTAAACACCTGAATTTTTCTTAAGCTACGAATTGCATAATTAATTGTGCAAACAAAGATTTAAAGGCAACGTTTTGCCTTGATTGTAATTCTAGGAAAAACTTATGCAATTATATTGTTATATTAAATATATTTTTTGAAGATCACGTTTTAATGTTTAAAAAATAAATTCATTCAGGGTCAAGTTCTCATAAGTGTTTTTTTCTTTAGTTTTAATGAAAAATACAGAGACAGTCGATGTAGACATATATTTTTTGTTTATAAAATATCTTAAAATTTATTAAAAATAAATTTTAATTACTAAATTTATTCATAGATTTCGTATTTTTAAAATAAAAGTAATTAAATGATATTGAAAATAATTATTAGTTATGTTATTCTTTTTGGTAATTAAATAATTAAATTTTTGCATAATTTTTATAAATTCTTGTTATCAATTATTTTTTATTGACTTTAACATACTTTTTAACCACATAATTAAGCCAAAAAATGGCATAAAAGCATTAAGTAGGCTTAGTAATCTTCTGACACTAGATTTAATTATTTTTACTACAATTGCGTAGCTAATTTCATGCAATGCAAGAAAAGAATAGTTAATTACAGTGGAACAATTATGGTAATCACTACAATTAAATAAATTAAATACTATAATGAAAATCATGCTTTTTCCAAAAAAATTAATTTAGAGCTGACCTAAAATAATGAAAAAGATAATATAAAACCGAAGTCTTTATTTATTTATCTTACTTCATTTTTTATACAGTGCGTGTCCATATGATATTGCTCTTTACAGCAAATATTATTGCATCAGATTTAGAGAAGGCACTATGAATAATAATAGTTGATTTTCTTCAACTGATATTTAAATTATCATGTTATTACATTTCTTTATTTTATTAACTAACAATACACTTTATATTTTAAAAGTCGCTTTCTGGCTTTTTAGCCAGATTAACAAATCCTATTGCATGTAATCCTATAATATATCATTGAAGCTTTAAGCTGAGTACAATAATAATTTCCATTAAATTTTTTTTACCATTTTAAAGCCAAGTTTATTCAAATATTCATGCATAACATATTAAGATGTTAACAATTAACTGTCAAGCTGGATAAAATCACCCACTCTAAAATTCACGTAAAAGTCATGTTGAATTTATCACCCGTCGAGTGTAAGTAAATTTTCATATTTAGTACTCCTAACGTTATGTTATCCCTACAGGGCTTTTAACTTATTACCTTTTATATATTCAATAAAGAAACAATAAATTTCCAGACTTAAAAGATTGTGGTCAAAATATTAGCTGAAAATAGGACTGGCAGTTAGCTTGGATAAAACCAATCATAGTATTAAACTAAACGTGAAGTAGTCTAGAATATAATTAAGGATTTTACTTTAAATATTGGTAACTACTTACACAAATATATTTTATAATTAAAAATTTATTGACATTGCATGTAAGTTTCACATAATATTATAAGTTAAGATATGTGCTATTTAAAAATTATAATTGATACATTTAAAGAGTGAACTAAAATTTCCCAAAAAATTTCGTCAAATTCACATTACCACTATTGATGATAATAGTTTCATTAAAAGAGATTTTTTAGTTATAGTAGTCAAAAAAAAAAACCGTTTTTCATCGGAAAATTGCTAAAATTCACGGTGAGTTTCAAGCTAATTTTTTAATTCGAGCTGGGAACCTTTTTTTTGTTAATAATAAATATTCTGGGAAATAATATAGTTTAGTTTAAATATTTAAGCTAAACTTATGATGAAAGTTTGAAAAAGATTTATTTATATCAGCAATATAAGAGATTTATTTAACTTGGTAAATTATTAATAAAGAATTTAGCGACTATTTCATTTAGGATAAACTTGTTTTTTTCTTTTTTTGGAAGCAATATGTTTTATAGGATATGTCTAGTAAAATCTTCACTTAGATAATTTATTACTGTTATCAAATTGTCTTTATCAAGAAAAACGTGTGTGGGTTTGGCTGAAGTATATGACAGAAAACGTTTTACTTAAAATTGTTTGCAATTTACTGAAGTGTAGCTTTTTAATTTTACTTAACAACAATATTTAAAAATCTATTAAATACTTCATTTCATCCTCATGAAAATTTTTATGATGAAAAACGCAAGCATTATAATTTTCTTTAACAAAAACCAATGTTCCATTTTGTTTAATTCAAATTAAAATAATAAATACGAGTTTCATATTGTAAAAGTAAATTGATGCAGCATAAAAATTGTAAATATTTGCAATCATCAGGTGAATGAACTATTTAAAGTGAAATGAAAAAAAAAAAAACAAAAATTATATGATACGTGTTAATTTTTATACTGAAGTAACATCTTAATGAGAAAGCCAGTTATAAGGTCAACGAATATTTCAAATGAAATTTGAGGATGTGATTTAGTGTTTTGACAAATTACTTGTATAGAAAATTCAAATCTTAAAATACAGTTATAAACATCCAACTCCTACACGTAATATACTCTGTATACTTTAAATATGATTGTTAAAAATAGAAATTTTCTTAACTATAGTACTCTAAAAAAGAAAATATTTAAAAATTAAATGTTAGGTCAATAATTGATTTATTGTATTTAAAATTATTTTTAATGTTAATTATAAAAACATTATAAATTTCTTATACTTTTACCTAACACTTCTTTTATATATGTATGTGTGAATATATTGACCTCAAGTAAAGTTTGGCCTTTGGACATATCATTTTATATTAAATAAATTGCCATACTAAAAGTGCCCTAACTCAGATAAATATTGTTTTATAAAAATAAAATGAATTCTGTTAAAAAAAGACTAGCCATAAATCATATGAATATGGGTTGAAAAAACTTTAATCCGAACTAGCAATAGGGAATATATTTAGTTTGATTTCTATCGCTTAAATCTTTGCAGCTCCAAAAAAATAAAAATATTTTGTTGAGGACTTTTATGCAAATTTATGAAAACCAAGCTATGCATTTGTGAAAGTTTATTTTTGTTTTTTGGAATAATTACGCATTAACAAACAAATCTAGTTTTATTTAAGGTGTGCCTTTTTTTTATTCAAAAATATTTTCTATAGCTAATTAGCATTTTTATTTTTGTTGATACAATTAAATTGTATCCCACGAATATCATTTGTAAAATTTGAATACCTATGGAAAAAAATAAATAATTTGAAATAACATAAAAAAGAATTTATAACATAATCTAATTATATTATTATTATTAAAAATTTAAATAAATTTTTAAAATAATATAAAAAAATTTTAAATTTCATTTTAGAGCTTTAAAGAAAAAGATTCTGGAAAAGTTGTACTTTATACTACCAGCATGGGAATAGTTCGTTTAACTTATGCAAAATGTGCTAATGTTAAACAAATACTTCGAACATTACTTATTAAATTCGAAGAAAGAGATGTTTTTATGAGCAGTGATTATCAAAAAGAAATCAAAGAAAGAATGCAAACACAAGATATTCAAGTACCACAACTTTTTGTCGATGGCCATTATATAGGAGTAAGTTATATAAATTTTTGATTTTAGTAATTTATTAATGTCTTTTTAAAGTCACTTATTTATACCGTTCCTATTCCTTGATTTTATATATAAGAGACTATTATGTAAAATTTGTATCGAAAGAGAATAACTTATGGAATATTTTAATTAAATGCGTTACAAGTGTGAAAACTACAAAACAATACTCAAAACAATATACAATGAAATTTCTTAACAATGAAGTAATGATTAAATCATAAATTAATTCATATTCTTCCAAAACTTGCTTAAAATTTGCCCTTTATAGTAAGATGAAAACTTCACAGAGGATTTTTTTTGTAAGATATTCCCTTATTTATGAGAAGGGAAATAAAATCACGAAAATAATTGTTGAAATAAAAATTGAAAAAGTTAATTTTTCCTCGAAAGTTCTTAGAGTTCCATTTGGGGAATTTAACAAGCAAAGGCTTGTCAAAAAAAGCATACATCTTTGAACAGTTTGAAAAAAGATTTGACTCGTAAATGGAACAGTTTAAGTCAAAACATCGTGCGAGCAGCTTGTGGTTCGTTTAAAAAGCGTTTGGAGCTAGTTGTGAAGGCAAAAGGAGGTTACATACCATTCGAGTAATTTGTAAAAATAACCATGTATTATAAACAATCATTCCCATAAATTTTAATAAAATCAACTAATAAACGAAAAAACTACAAGGCTTTTAAATCCGGACACTTCAATTGCCGGACCCGGTACACGTTGCGCTTAAAATGTCAGCAATTTTTCTTGTTTAATTTGCTCTATTGGTCCTTATTCTATTTCCCTTAAATTTATTTAAAAGGCAATATGGGTGATTCTAAGCTCCAAAGTAATTGTAGATTATAAAAAAGAAAGGTTAAGCTTACTGAAAACCCAAAAAAAAATTTTCTTGTTTTTATTGCTAACAAAAGAATAATTTAAGAGTAAAATTTAATTTTTTAAACAAAATTTTATGTTCTATAACATTTTTACCAAGTTCGTTAGTCGAACTAATTTTAAATGCACGAAGATCCGTTTTTGAAAATTATGCTTAAATATAAAATAAATTCTTAAAAAGTTTGAATCTCAGCATACATAAGACGATAATAAGTGTAAAATTTCAAAAGAAAACACTTTGTTTCAATCTATCGAACAATTTTGGTAACAGACATTAAATATTTTATTAAAATATCTGAAACCATTATATAATTCGTATCAAATATTTATTGAATTATTACTTATTTACTTATTTGATTTCAGGATGCGGAAACTGTTGAGCGTTTAAATGAATCTGGAGAGTTAAGAAAAATGTTGAAACCTTATAAGGTATTTAAAATTTTTAATTATTTCAGATTAATAAATTATTTTATTTTATTTTAGTCTAAAAATAGTTGCGATACATGCCAAGTATGTGGAGGATATAGATTATTACCATGTCCTTCTTGTAGTGGATCAAAAAAATCCGTTCATAGGAATCATTTTACAACTGAATTTGTAGCTCTAAAATGTATGAATTGTGACGAAGTGGGCTTAGTTAAATGTTACAATTGCTGAAATTTTTTTTTTTTTTTTTGATTAGGCTTAATGAGTACTTTAAGCTAAATAAGAAATATCATATTTTTCGTTTAAAAATAAAAACTAATAAATTATTTTAATCTGTGTAGTTAACAAGAAAAAACTGTTCAGTATTTCCCAATTTACAGGTTCTCATTGACAATACGACCAATGTTAAAATTTGATTTGTTTAAAGGAATCAAATATTTTGAAATTTTTTGACAGAATAACTCGTTCATATTGTAAAACTTCATTATACCCACATGGAATAGAGTAAAAAAAACAAAATTAGTATGTCATTTTAAGGAATTGTTTCCGAAAGAAAAAAAGTTTTATTTTATTATCAAATTTTTTTAGCGATTTGGTACATTATGCTTATAAATACTATTTAAAGTGTGTATAGGGAAAACCGTTAAATTTTGGTTTTGTTTAAGGTTATACTAAAATATAACCCCTATAGCCATTCTTGCAAAAACTGCATTGGATATATTTTATCTTGAAATTTCTTAAAGTCTTTATATTTGGCTTCAAAAAACCCATCAGCTATATACTTTTCCATAAATATTTGTTGTTCTTCACTAAGTTCACGCATTGCCGTTTCTATGAACTTACCATAAATTTCCCATCTATTTTTATTTGGTTCTATTTCCTCTTTAGCTTGTAATTGGCTATGAGATTCATTAACTTCTGGAGTGATACGTATGAGCGGCGAGTCAGAAAACATAGAAGAACTCTGTAAAATGTTTAATATTGATTTACGATTTAAAAATAGTAAGTATTTAAAATATACTTCTAGGCTGTTCCCAAATTCTGTAATTTGTGAATTTGGTTCAGGCGAGCTTTCTAAAAACCTAAAGGTTTCATAATACCAAAGTTGTGGCTTGTATAGCTCCTTCGTTCCCGAATCTTTAGATTGAGAAGCTTTTACCTGAATGAATTATATAAATTAACTTATAAAATTTTAGAAGAAAAACAAGGAAAACATACCTTTCTAAACGCACGAAAATAATTTCTTCGCATGTTTTGTATTTTGGTCTTTACTTTTCTTTCGTCAGCCAATTGATCAAATTTTCTGTATATATCCAGAAGCACTTGAAAAGAATTACAACGTACTCTTTTGTTATAATAATTTTCATGGTTTTTATCCCACAAGTTTGGCATTTCAGCGTATTTTTCTATCATTTTTTTTAATACACTCTTCTCCATATTTTCTTTATTTCTTGATAAAGATAACTGGAAAAAAATATTCTATCCGAACAAGAAAATTTCACGCAAATTAAATGTATATTATTTTGCTACGCCAGTATAGACAAAAACATAACTAGCATTTACTAGTTAAAATACTTAAATATAAAAACAGAATAATTGATGTTTTTCACAAATATAACACGTTGTTAAAACCGTTAAATCCGCTAATTTAGGTGGGAAAGATGAGAGATCGATGGCGCCTCTATAGTCTCAAAACTGTCAAAACTCGAAAAGCGGTATATTTCACAGCGCTTCTTGACTTGGTGTCTAGATTAGCAACTTGGAGAGCATCATTATAGGCGATATTATAAGGTGGCTATAGACTACAACTAAAAGTGGACAACTTTTGCTTCCTTTTCCATATAAAAACCTGTTTTCGGGGACTTTTCGGGTAGATATTAAACATGTTTGATATTTTTCTGATTTTTACATGCCCTCCACTAATGCACTCAAAGAAAAATTCATTTTTCAATTTTTCTTCGAGTTGTGCATATCGGGCTCTACTATATGATATATCAAAAAGTGGGATTGCACTATGTGTGGGCTTGTACTGCAAAGTTTTTTTCCCAGGTTAAATAATAAGCAAATTGTGGGCTTGTACTGCAAAGTTTTTTTTCCAGGTTAAATAATAAGCAAATTTATTTTGTATTTTTTCTAATGAATTAATGGTTACTAATATTAATAATAATAATAATATTTGGGGAAATGAAAGAAATGAAAGAATTTGAAGAAAGGAACTTCAAAAGAAAATACTTTCAATTGATTCAAATTCAACTATGTCAAATATAAATATTTTTTTCAATTTTTGTAGATAGGATAACATACAAAAACATAGTTCTATTTCAGCAATACAATTTTGTTGATAATGATCAACAAAAAAGTTCTATAAAAAGAAGTAATATTATTTTTTATAATTATTTTGAATATATTTTATTAAATTATTAAATTATTAAATTATTAATATTATTAATAAATTATTAAATTATTTTATTAAATAAATATATATTTCTTAATATTTTTGTTTTTAAATATTATTTTTACTCATTTCATTTTAACTTATGTGTTATTATTTATATTTAAATGTAATTTATTTTATTTTAATTTGATTTATTTATGTTTCTTTCATAGCTTCACAACTTTTCTCAATTTTCAAACCTTTTATTATAAAAAAATCATATATAATTATATATTTAATTAAAAAAATATAGGTTCTAAAATATTTGGGTATTTATACAATTGCATTGATATTTTTTGTGCAATTTTTAGTCGTCAGAATCCCTTTTATTTTCCTAAATATTATTGGTTAAACTTAATATTAGATGTAATTGTTTCATTTATCGGTAATGAATTAAGCTACGTAATATTTATTTTCTTTGAATATATTTTTGTGTTTATCTTCTTCAATATTATTATGTAATAATTTTTTATTTATTTAATCAAATAATTGAATAATTACTTGCATACTAACTTAATCCATTAGAAAAAATAAAACTAAATTTGCTTATCATTTAACCTGAAAAAAAAACTTTGCAGTACAAGCCCACACATAGTGCAATCCCACTTTTTGATATATCATATGGTAGAGCCCGATGTGCACAACCCGAAGAAAAATTGAAAAATGAATTTTTCTTTGAGTGCATTAGTGGAGGGCATGTAAAAATCAGAAAAATATCAAACATGTTTAATATCCACCGAAAATTCCCAGAAAACAGGTTTTTATATGGGAAAAGAAGCAAAAGTTGTCCCCTTTTAGTTGTAGTCTATAGTAGAGATGCAACGAATATTCGGCAACTATTCGGTATTCGGCGTATTCGGCCTCTTTTTCTAACATTCGGTATTCGGCCGAATAGTATGTTGTATTCGGCCGAATACCGAATAAAAAGCACATATTACATTTCAGTATTAATGAGAAAATAACACATGTTACTCAAAATTGTATATATTTAAATAATAAATTATAAACTATTTTAGTACTTAAAATCCAAAAGTGGCAAATTATGCTGAATGAAAACTATTTTGTCAGCATTTGTTGGCAGCAAACGATTGCGCTTTTCCTCGTATATAATTCCAGCTTCTGAAAAAGTCTCTCACTATAAACAGTTACTTCCAGGAGATGATAGGCAAATCTTAGCAAATTTGGCTAAGCACGGAAATTGTTGTGCGTTTACTGACCACCACTTGAAACGTCTGCCTTCCGCTCTAGCGGAGGAGTCTTTAAATAAAAATCAATTTCATTAGCAATAGCACTTTTTCCCGAAGCGTCACTTTGCGTATTATCTGTTTCTGTAGCAATTTTCTAAAAGCAGTTCCAAAAACTGTCATGTGTTTCATTTTCTTGCTTACGGAGTGGAGAATAATCATCATCAGCGCTAGATTCATTACAACATAATTTTTAAAGTTTCTAAGATGATTTTTTGTCTTGCTTTTTCCGTTTGAGCTATTCCCAGGGAAATAGTTTTAAATGGCGGATCGAGAAATGTAGCAACCAGATATTTGTCCATAACGTCAAAATCAAACCGTTTTTCAATCTGAACTTTTAATGAAAATCTCATGTTCAATAAATTTGGTATTTCAACGATGTGACAACATGTGGAATTACTTCAGAGATGCAAGAAAAATTTGGGCTTGTTAGTTTCGGTGTCGGTGTCAAATTATTTATAGATCCGTAATCCGTTAGGTACAGAGAGATAGCTCGTTTTTGTTTTAATAATCGCACCATTAAATAATACGTAGAGCTCCAGCGTGTGCTAACATCTAGTGCTAGTTGGTGGTTTGGCAAATTAAGTTCTTGGCGAATAGATTTCAGCTTTCCTTGTGCTATACCAGAGTGATTAAAATGGGTAACAATCCGGCGTGCAGCTGCCACCATTTCCAGTACGTCCGCTTGGGAGTTTATTTTTTTAGTATTATTTGAATAAAATTATGGTATTATTGTTGTATAAATAAAAAAAATAAAATTTTTTTCATCAAAATCAAATTTTAAGAATTTATATAATTTTAGATTTTCGCTCAAAAGTTCTTAATTTCAAGCACCTTACTCCAATACTATCGCGTGTTAAAAGACTACACAGATTACATTGGAGAGTAGGCGCTTCGTGCTTCAAATGCCTTTTCGAGCGCTTTTTTCCCACTGGAAATAAACTGAATTACGCTAGCACAAAATGCACACATTTTCCACTAAATATTCGGCTGCCGAATATTAGGTATTCGGCCGAGAGCTTGACCGAATATTCGGTATTCGGTATTCGGCCAAAATCACTATTCGTTGCATCTCTAGTCTATAGCCATGCACCTATAGGCAACATAAGGCGCGGTTACACTAAGAAGTATATTGACTGCAATAATTATTTGACATTTTGGTTAAAAATATGTAATTTATGCTTTCTAACTAGTCTTATATTATATAAAATTGACATTTCGTAAATAATTATGCATTATAAATGCAAGAAAACTAGTCGAAACGCAAAAATTATATTTTTGTAAAAGACTAGTAATAATGTATTTATTGCAGTAACTTGTTAGATTTATGAAACACATCCTGACATTTTCTGTCAAGACTTTTTAGGCAATTAAATTCGATTTCAATTAGATATTTGACTGTCTCTCAGAGAAACATTCCATCAAATTAGACAATTATAGAATACTTAGAAATGACACACACAGAGGGACGGCCATAGTCTTCCCCGACTATTTCAAGTACAAAGTCGTTAAATTTACTCCCTCTCATTTCTCCGCCACAATCTGCACAACATCTATTTACCTCAACGGTATACTTCGATCTGTTACTTTGGTAGCCCTTTATATTCCAAATAGATGTAACCCATTAATGATTAACGAGCTGGATCAACTACTTGCCATCTCTAAATTCACTGATTACTTCATATGGGGGGGTGATCTGAATGCCAGACACCCTCTCTGGGGTGACAATGTCACCAATTACAATGGAAAAAATTTGGAAAATTGGCTCTCCAGTGCTCCGACTGATTGTCAGTACATAGCCCCTCATACACCCTCATTCCCTAGAGCGGGATCTTTTCTAGACCTTTATTTTATTTCTGCTAACTGGATGGACATGTATACTTATCCCAACATCGACATCTCTTGTCAGACATTCTATGGCCTCTCTGACTATCTTGGAATTAAGCTAATCATCAACACTGACTACCAAGTGTTACCTACCGACCCGTTGCCTGTTCACTGCCCGTCACTACTTAATTGGAGAAAAATCAATAAAGTTATTGCTAACAAATCACAGACTATACTTGATACCTCATGCACTCTCTCTACTACGGAGATTGACACGGCTATCGGCATGTTATCCGACATTATTATTCAGGCTATTGCTGAACAAACCTCCCCTCGCTCACAACAAGTCAAGGGCTATATGGATTATATTAGCCCTGGTACTTTCAAACTCATCCTCACCAGGAAAACATGGTGCAATAAATTACACAAAATATACAAATCTTACCTAAATACAACTAACACCTTTTATCGTGCCCTAAATAGTCAAATCACGAGACTAAATCAGATCATTAAAGAAAGAACCAAGCATGACATTAACGTTGCGTTCCAAAAAAGGATCCAAAATATTCACCCTGGACCAGGGGTGTGGAAGGAGATTGACAAGCTAATAGGCAGGCACACTGCCAAGAGACACAGGCTCAATAAGGTCCCCCTTCGTCTTGGTGACAACATCGCCCACTCAACTGAGGACAAGATCTCTCTATTTAGTCAATACTTTGGTAAAGTTTTCAATCATAACTGCAGCAGCGGGGATCCCAAGCTAATAGCTGATGCGGCTTCGTTGATGCAGGAGCTCGGAAGCAAGCAGAATGATTTTCTAATGCTCTTTTCCTCCCATACGCCGGCTGATGGCCAGCAACTCGGCAGACCATTTTGTTCCACTGACAAAGTTTATTCGATACTGCGTAATTTGGCTCCGAAAAATTCCTGTGGTCTGGACAATATTTCTAACAAACTACTTAAGAACTGTGCCACTTCATTACATAGACCACTCACAGTGATCTTTAATAATTGCATTAATGCAGGCTATTTCCCTTATGAATGGAAAATTGCTAAACTTATCCCCGTCCATAAGAAAGGGCCAAATAATGAAGTTGAAAACTATAGACCCATCTCTCTCCTATCCAACATTGCAAAAGTCTTTGAGAAAATCATCTTTGCGCGTCTATCTGACTTTATGACTGACCACAATATCTTACCATGGAACCAGTTCGGCTTTAGAGAAGCGCACTCTACCGTTCATTCTCTACTTTCTTTGAGTAACACAATTATTCACAACTTAAGGAATTCCCATTGCACAGTAGCACTTGAGCTCGATCTCGAGAAGGCTTTTGATCGTATTTGGAGTCAAGGAATTATTCTGAAACTTATGAATGCTAACTGCCCATTGCCTCTCCTCAAACTTCTCTACAGCTTTCTATCGAACCGTCATTTTCGGGTCTACATTAGTGGTTCACTTTCGGAGTTAATCGCTATTGAAAATGGAGTGCCTCAGGGTTCAGTCCTTGTGCCCATACTATTTATCTTCGCCCTGCATGACTTCCCTTTCAACTCAGCTGATACCAGAGGGCTACAAGCCTTCCTCTATGCGGATGATGTCATGATTACAGCGGGTGCTTCCCGCCCATCTCTGGCTCCTCAGGTCATCAAATCTCACATACCTTTGCTTGAACAATTTCTAAACAACTGGGACTTAAAACTCAGTATCAAAAAGTGCAAACTCCTTGCCTTCAGGAATACCAGTGGTAAATGTCACAGGAAATGTATCAGTGAGGCCAAGAAAATGGATCTCAGTATAGGTGGCTCCAAAATCATTGTACATAACTCCACCACTGTCCTTGGTGTGAACTACACCAACAAATTCGGCTTCAACTGCCATGCAATGGAGGCACTGAACAAAGCCAAATCTGCAACGAGAAATGTATACTGCGCCTTTTCTTCAAAATTTTGGTCCATGAGAACCAAATTACTCTTATATAAAGCTATCATCAGGCCTATACTGGGATATGCCTTCCCAATTTGGTTCACTTTTTCACCTTATATTGCGCACAAATTAGAAATCTTCGAAAGACAATTACTCAGAAATATCACTGGACTACATAGGAAACCCAACAAAAAATTCTACGCGAATGACAGATTGTATACCGCAGCTAGTATTACCCCTATTCTAACCTACCTCTTAAGTCTTAGCGCCAACACGCTTGCCAAAATCGCAACACATCCTAATGATGTACTATCAAACATTTGTATCACCAACGCAACTTGCTCAATTCATGATGTTTACTACATCTCACCGTTTAACATTCTACATGAGGATTCCAAAACAGATCTCAACCTCACCGAGGATCGATTAGCCCTTCTTACTCCTCCTCCTTTCTACATCAAAGCAAGTAAACATAACTATAGGGCATGAAACGTGTGACCGTTGTGAATACGCCTTCATAACCCCTTTTGGGATAACCCCCTTAATCAATGGCTACTGTACAACAGTACTTATTATACCAGTGGTCTCTCTTAATTAATCTGTACACGCAAACTGTCCTTGACGTCACTTGGATCTCCTCCTTAACCAGCCTGCAAAGCTCCTATTACAGCGTGCTGATTATTATAAATAACTAGGTTAAATTTATCAATTAGTCAGGCATACGGTTGCCCTTACAACTCTTCACAGTCCTATCATATACACATGCGCACTTTCGCCTTATGTTTTGGACATGGCTAAATCATTCAAATAATTATTAAAGTTAAATGCATAGATTTAAGTTAACTTTGTATATATTATAATCTCCCTAGTCTTTAGTTCTTAAGGCCCAAACACAATGCACGCGGCACGCGGCAGCGGCGCGCAAACGGCAAAGTAGAATCCATACAAACAAACGGGAGCTGACACAATGCGCGCCGCGCTGGAAGAAAACCGCGTTAAAAGTAGACCTAATTTCTACTTTGACACGCGGTTTCCTTGAGAAAAATTTAACTAGATGGCTCTGCTTGTGTAGCTTTGAAAATTTTCTAGCAGGATCGCTCATCGTTGAAAGATAATTACTTTTATGCCGACATATTTGTTGTTTACTTTTCATGTTGTGTTTAAGAAAATATTTTCGATGCTTTTTTCATTCAAGAGAGTAATAAAGTGTTTTAAGTGGACTAATTGAATGTTTATTGAAAAGCATTCTTAAGGCCATCTGTTTGCTTCTGATAAAATACACTAGCTAGATAGCGGAGTCATCTATTTTTTTGCTATTAAAGTTGGTAATATATGTCAACCGCGCCGCTTGCATTGTGTTAAGTAACCGCGTTCAGGTTTTGTGCACAACTTCACAAAAAACCGCGTTTGCGCGCCGCTTGCGCGCCGCGTTCATTGTGTTTGGGCCTTTACTTTGTTTATATGTACAAGTATATATTACTAAATAGTCTTTTAATTCTTTAAGTTTAACCGTTACGTTATTATCTTAAGCTCTTCCACTATTCATTGTTCCTTATCCATTATATAATATACCTAATAATTAATTAAAAAAAAAAAAAAAAAAAATAATATATATATAAAGAATAAAATATAATTTTTCAACTATCTCCATGGCAGCCGGGAGCAAGCTGCGCTAAAATCTAAAACTCTGAACATACTCACTCCTCTGTCATCCTTTTAACACTGTTTGTGAGATAAAGGAATTTTATGTATCTTTTGTATAGGCTTATACACCTAAAACGGGCCAATAATACTTTGTAAATTTAGTCAGTAAGAATTACTAAATTTTGTAAAAGTTTGTAACATTCAGACTCAATAAAAATATAATTGAATTGAATTAGATATTTGACAGACTTAGCCGATATGCATTTATAAGTTAACCATCTAATTATTACTAAAGGTATGTTTTCCGTAAATATCTATAAATTTACTTCAATTTCAACAGTTAAATATTAATTTTTAGCCCTTTGAACAAATTTATTTTTCCTTCTCAGAAAACATTTTTCGATGCATTTTTGGTAAGCCCAGAAATTGTTGCCCTTAATAGGGACTATTCACTACAAATTTCTAAATCGTCAAATGGCTCTGCCGTCCCATGTTAAGTATATATGGAAATTATATGGAAAAATCCATATAATTTATTTGATGACTTGTAAAAAATAGTGAATAGTCACTATAATGGGCCTTATGAATTCGATTTAAGGTCTTTTAGACATCCTTTTCCATTGCTCTTTTTGTGAAAAAATGTGCGACGTGTGTCATTCCCAAAATACTCTATGAACCGCGATTTTATCAATGTGTTAAGCCTTTAAAGCTATTTAAATTTAATAATTAATTGTTATAATTGTCAATAATTGATTATAGTTTCAAAAGGAACATCGAATCTTCCAGCCTTCAGAAGAAATTATTCCAGGAAGCACATTTGCAAGCAATGATAATATATTAATGACAAATTTATATGAAAACAATATAAAAAGCCTATAATAACGATGGGAATGAAATAATTCATCAAAAAAGATTTTTTGAGGAATCAGATGAAGATCTACAAAGTGAATGTTCTGTTGAGAAAGAAAAATGAAAAAGATGAGTGCCCTTGTAAAACTTTATGTCATGCTCGTGGTGAAAATGATAGTTTTGCTTAACTTGGCCACTAAATCCACCGGACTGGATGTATGCCAACCTCTGGATGTATTTATTACTACACCAAAATTGTATCCCAATAATAGGCAAAATAACTTAATTTTTATTTTGTACGATGTAAATCCAGTAGAAGGCTTTAATTTACGACGAGATGTATATATTCGCTTAGCAGTTTTCTTATATAATTTACGTAAAGTCGACCAGTACAAAAATGCAATTCTGGTTTTGCCACCATTAAGGCGATTATATCATTGGAAATCACAACATATTTTTCAAGATATTGTCTTTTGGAATCATTTCTTCGATATGAAAAGTATGAAAAAATTTGTACCTCTACTTGATATATACGAGTATTTTGACAAAATGAAAAATAAAAAACATAATATCGAAATCAATAAATTATATCAGTTGCAGCATTTTGAAGAAATGTTTGAAAATGGACATTTTGTTGAGAAATTTGAACTTTTTAAATGTTCAAAAAAATTTAATTCATTTCTCCAAGAATATAATAATATAAGTATTAAGGAAAACACATGTTTGAAATTTCAAGGAGGAGCAATACTTCTACAAAGCGTTCTAAAAAGAGAAATACCAAAGTAATTTAATAACTAAATATGCTTTCTAATAATTAATTTTTTAATAGCATTATTTAGATCGAAATTTTCATCTGTTTCGTTTATGTTTTCAAATGCTGAGATTGTTTTACACGATGAATGGGGTAACAGTGATTATTGGCGAGCTCGGCGATCAATGAGATTTAGTAAAAAATTAGTTAATATTGCTAAAAAATATAGAATGAAACATTTTAATTCATCAGATGATAATGACTTAGTTCAAAGGCCATCATGCTGGACACAAGAAAAGGTGAATTTTAAAGCACTTTTTATGTACCTCACAGGTTCTGGTGGATAATGTTAAACTTTAATTAATATCTTTATTGTTTTCTTGAAAATATATTAATTCAAAACATAGACATATAGAGGAGCGAAAGGTGGTGAATATATAAGTGTACATTTAAGAAGAGCTGATTTCCTAAACGGTAGAGAAAAAACTACACCGACACTAAAATCAGCAGCAAGTCAAATAAAATCTAAACTGGCTTTGTTTGGACTGGACAAAGTCTTTGTTTCAAGTGACTGTTCAATGCTTGGTAAATTTTTTAAGACGTTATTTTTAACAAATTATAATTTTTATAATTGTAGAATTTAAAAATTTAAGATCATATTTAGGAGAAGCAGTTAAAGTTTATCGCTTTACATTAAATACTTTTGAAGAAAAAGAGAAAATTAAAGATGGCGGTATTGCAATCATCGATCAAATAATATGTTCGCATGCAAGGTTTGTAATTGGTTTTTTAGAATGCTCCAATTTATAATGTATTGAAATTTAAGGTACTTCATGGGGACTTTCGAGAGTACTTTCACTTATCGAATTTATGAGGAGCGAGAAATTTTAGGTTTTCCAAAGGAAATGACGTTCAATACGCTTTGTAAAAATGAAGATTATTTTGATTGCAAAAATAATACTATATGGCCAATTTCATATTGAACATTTAATAATTTCAAAAGGTAAAGTTTGTTAAGCAAAGTTTTGTAAATAATTTGAGAACAGTCTACAAAAACTAAACTTTGAACATCAGCATCGCTTATTGAAAAAATTAAAATAAAATACTCAAGATATTTAAACCAAATCAATGTTACATTTTTCTGTAGTATAAATTCCGTACTTAAAGATTCCGATTAAATAAAATGTACTTAAAAATTACTCTTTAGAAGACCTTTATAATATTTTTTTAATGGTTAAATTTTGTGCTTAAAATTTTTTAAAATTGCAGCACGCTTTTATTGGTTAGAATTTATATGTGCTGATTTTTATGTTTGACGTTTTATTTTAATTTCTCTTAAGAAATAAAAACGCGAATAAAGGGGATATTAATTTTCAAATTGCCAAATGGCTCTCTCGTCCCATATAAAATATATGGAAATGGCGATTTATGATCAAGTTTTCTAACATTTTTAAAAACTTACTCATAAATCGCTACGCTTATAAGTAGTGAATACCAAGAACAACTGAAAATGAAGACAGAAAAAAATTTTTAAACATTAATTATGCTTTATTTCTTACATACTATCAATATTTATTTTCCAAGAGTTTAATCTTCTTATTTCTGTATGTATTTTTTTCTTCAACATTGATAAACATGTTTTATATTTCTCACTTACCTCATTTGAGTTTTTCTGTGATTTTAAATGTTTAACTGTAAACAAGGAAGTACTTTGATTTATTTTGCCTACGATTAAACTTAAATAATTTTTATAAACTTATAAAAAATATAAATTATTATTATCGTGCACCCCTGATAAAAAGCCAATTCAAACAAAACATGGCTATAATCAAAAACAAGACATCATTTTTTCGGATTTGACAGATTTAATTGTTTTTACTTAACACTTAACAAAAATATTATATATGTACATGGAATGCTAGAAACATTTCTATATGCTACAAATCTAACCCTCATATATAGCAAAATAATATAAAATTCATTTTTTAAGTCTGGAAGCTTCATTTTTTAAATTCTCCAAAAATACTGGTTGAATATCTGCATACCAAATTATTTCTGCTTTTGATGTAACTGGTTCATCTTTACTGGTGAGCCAGTAAGTTGTCATCAAACCTTTCCCCTTGTAATGTAAACTATTAGATATATATAGATAAATTTGTACACTAATTTACCTTGACATCAATTAAACCTCTATGTTCTGTTTTGAAACCACCTAGTTTCATTAGAGCTTCATTCATTTCCTCAGTTATATGTATTTTTTTCTTCAACATTGATAAACATGTTTTATATTTCTCACTTACCTCATTTGAGTTTTTCTGTGATTTTAAATGTTTAACTGTAAACAAGGAAGTACTTTGATTTATTTTGCCTACGATTAAACTTAAATAATTTTTATAAACTTATAAAAAATATAAATTATTATTATCGTGCACCCCTGATAAAAAGCCAATTCAAACAAAACATGGCTATAATCAAAAACAAGACATCATTTTTTCGGATTTGACAGATTTAATTGTTTTTACTTAACACTTAACAAAAATATTATATATGTACATGGAATGCTAGAAACATTTCTATATGCTACAAATCTAACCCTCATATATAGCAAAATAATATAAAATTCATTTTTTAAGTCTGGAAGCTTCATTTTTTAAATTCTCCAAAAATACTGGTTGAATATCTGCATACCAAATTATTTCTGCTTTTGATGTAACTGGTTCATCTTTACTGGTGAGCCAGTAAGTTGTCATCAAACCTTTCCCCTTGTAATGTAAACTATTAGATATATATAGATAAATTTGTACACTAATTTACCTTGACATCAATTAAACCTCTATGTTCTGTTTTGAAACCACCTAGTTTCATTAGAGCTTCATTCATTTCCTCAGTTATATGTATTTTTTTCTTCAACATTGATAAACATGTTTTATATTTCTCACTTACCTCATTTGAGTTTTTCTGTGATTTTAAATGTTTAACTGTAAACAAGGAAGTACTTTGATTTATTTTGCCTACGATTAAACTTAAATAATTTTTATAAACTTATAAAAAATATAAATTATTATTATCGTGCACCCCTGATAAAAAGCCAATTCAAACAAAACATGGCTATAATCAAAAACAAGACATCATTTTTTCGGATTTGACAGATTTAATTGTTTTTACTTAACACTTAACAAAAATATTATATATGTACATGGAATGCTAGAAACATTTCTATATGCTACAAATCTAACCCTCATATATAGCAAAATAATATAAAATTCATTTTTTAAGTCTGGAAGCTTCATTTTTTAAATTCTCCAAAAATACTGGTTGAATATCTGCATACCAAATTATTTCTGCTTTTGATGTAACTGGTTCATCTTTACTGGTGAGCCAGTAAGTTGTCATCAAACCTTTCCCCTTGTAATGTAAACTATTAGATATATATAGATAAATTTGTACACTAATTTACCTTGACATCAATTAAACCTCTATGTTCTGTTTTGAAACCACCTAGTTTCATTAGAGCTTCATTCATTTCCTCAGTTATATGTATTTTTTTCTTCAACATTGATAAACATGTTTTATATTTCTCACTTACCTCATTTGAGTTTTTCTGTGATTTTAAATGTTTAACTGTAAACAAGGAAGTACTTTGATTTATTTTGCCTACGATTAAACTTAAATAATTTTTATAAACTTATAAAAAATATAAATTATTATTATCGTGCACCCCTGATAAAAAGCCAATTCAAACAAAACATGGCTATAATCAAAAACAAGACATCATTTTTTCGGATTTGACAGATTTAATTGTTTTTACTTAACACTTAACAAAAATATTATATATGTACATGGAATGCTAGAAACATTTCTATATGCTACAAATCTAACCCTCATATATAGCAAAATAATATAAAATTCATTTTTTAAGTCTGGAAGCTTCATTTTTTAAATTCTCCAAAAATACTGGTTGAATATCTGCATACCAAATTATTTCTGCTTTTGATGTAACTGGTTCATCTTTACTGGTGAGCCAGTAAGTTGTCATCAAACCTTTCCCCTTGTAATGTAAACTATTAGATATATATAGATAAATTTGTACACTAATTTACCTTGACATCAATTAAACCTCTATGTTCTGTTTTGAAACCACCTAGTTTCATTAGAGCTTCATTCATTTCCTCAGTTATATGTATTTTTTTCTTCAACATTGATAAACATGTTTTATATTTCTCACTTACCTCATTTGAGTTTTTCTGTGATTTTAAATGTTTAACTGTAAACAAGGAAGTACTTTGATTTATTTTGCCTACGATTAAACTTAAATAATTTTTATAAACTTATAAAAAATATAAATTATTATTATCGTGCACCCCTGATAAAAAGCCAATTCAAACAAAACATGGCTATAATCAAAAACAAGACATCATTTTTTCGGATTTGACAGATTTAATTGTTTTTACTTAACACTTAACAAAAATATTATATATGTACATGGAATGCTAGAAACATTTCTATATGCTACAAATCTAACCCTCATATATAGCAAAATAATATAAAATTCATTTTTTAAGTCTGGAAGCTTCATTTTTTAAATTCTCCAAAAATACTGGTTGAATATCTGCATACCAAATTATTTCTGCTTTTGATGTAACTGGTTCATCTTTACTGGTGAGCCAGTAAGTTGTCATCAAACCTTTCCCCTTGTAATGTAAACTATTAGATATATATAGATAAATTTGTACACTAATTTACCTTGACATCAATTAAACCTCTATGTTCTGTTTTGAAACCACCTAGTTTCATTAGAGCTTCATTCATTTCCTCAGTTATATGAATTTTTTGTGCTTCTCCAGTTGATTCCATACGTGATGCTGTATTAACAGTATCACCAAAAAGGCAATATCTTGGCATTTTAGTACCAACAATTCCAGCAACAACAGGACCAGTATGTACACCACATCTAATTTGTAAATTTTCAGTTTTTCTCCGGGGTATTTTAAACGAACATGAAGCATCAAGTAAATCTAATGCCATAGTTGCTATCTCTCTCACATGTCGACATCCTATTGAAGATTTAATAAAGTTTATTGAAATGGATGATATTTACGTAAACCTTTTTTACTTTAAATAATAATAATTAGGTAATAATGTGTGCTAATAAAAATAGTTTTCTAGATTTTAAAACTTTAAGGTTCATGCAATTGAATTTGGATAAAAAGTTAGTTTAATTTCTTTAAAAAATTTCAATTAATGGTTATTTGTACAACTTAGGGCTTAATTAAATTTGTATTTCATTCAAAATATTGTAATATTTGGTTGAATATTTACCATTTTTAACAGGTAATCCAGAAGCCACCATATATGAATCACCAATTGTTTCAACTTTATAAACATCATAACATTCAATTCGTTCATCAAAAACTTTGTAAATCGAATTGAGAAATGTAACGACCTTAAAAAAGAATTTAATATTTAAAAATGTATTAGTAAATTAAAGCTACATCTACCTCAAGTGGGGTACAATCAGCAGCAATTTCAGTGAACCCCACAATGTCACTAAAATAAACAGTGGCTTCCTCATAGCATTCAGCTGGAACCTATAAACGGGTAAACAAACAAAATATTGCTGTAATTGAATCTTAATTTGATTATATTTAAGTTGATATTATTTGGTTTCTATCCTAGCTGAACAGTTAGAATAGAAATTCCAATAAAAGTGATTGGGATTCATCAAATGCAAATGTTTTATCTGAACTTAACAATTGTGAACTCGGAAGTGATTCATGTTTATTGTTAAAGAACAGGCATAACATGAGAACAAAATCAATTGCAAAAAACTTTATTATATTATCATCACATTGTTTCCTTAAATATTTGTTCAATTAAACAATTAAAAATTTCGGAAAATGTATAATTTTGTAATTTTATTAATTTCTTAATCTCTGTCTGTGCTAGCCTTATATGATAAAGCGTTTTGTTTTTTTGAGAAAGTTTGGATTATGGGTATGAATACTTGAAAAATCTCCATGAAAATGAATCTCGTGAAATTCAGAAAATTATGGCGAACACTCGGTTTGAAATCGGATATTAAAAATTTTGTTATTTCATGCACAGATATAAATATTATTATTAAAAATAATAATACAAAAATTTCATACCTGTTGTGTCTGTTTCAGTTGTACCGCCACACTAGGTGGAAGCATTTGAAATAATAAAGAATCAGATTTACGTTTTTCTCGTTTTAATTCTTTGGCTTTTTGTCCTAAATTAAGTGCATAAATCTAAAAATTACGCTATATTATTGCACAGATTCTATGTATTTGAAGATAAATCAAATATACCTGAATTGTAGCAGCTGCATTTCGAACAAGAATTATAATAACTGGTGATACTAGTAATACAACAACTAAAATTATTATGCCGACAACTTCCTTATTAGTTGCTTCTGTCAAAGTAACATGCACATGATCCCTGGAAAATTTTTATAATAGTGAAAAAAATGTTTTAATTGTCTAAAGATATTTGTTGCTCTAGGGCATAACAATAAATTTTTATTTTTTATGAAAATTTTTCTCTTTTAAAGTAAATTTATGAATATAATATACCTTATTAAATTCCTTAATTGCTTTTGCAATGTTCGAAGTTCATCTGTATATCTGGCCATTGAATTGTAATATTTGATAGCTTCATTAATTTTTGGAACTATTTTTTGATTTTTAGTTATAGTAACACTCCTAGGTTTAAATTTTATTTTTTATACAAATCAAAATTTTATACAAAATTTTATATATTTACCAATTTTTAAGACTACTAAAATTTTCCATTGATTGTGTAATATTACGATAAGATTCTAGAAGTGATGGTACATATGTTAAAGTTGCATTTAGTAATTCTCTAGCTAAAACATCATTTTTTATATATGAGAAATATGCATCAGTTCCTAAAACACCACGTCCAAAATATTTAATACCAAACGATGAAGAAATACCAAAACATTCAATGCTTTTGAGTAAATTTTTAAAACCAACTAAATATCTACAAGTAAAAACAATATGTAAACTTTAAAATTTACATAAAATAATTTTTATGAGTAGATTATATTAACCTCCAAACCCCACTATTATCTGTATCTTTAATTTCTTCGGTAAGATGATGTAGCATTGCTCTATTAATGCCAGTATACCATAGCATAACTTCAGTTACATTGCTTGTTTCAGATGTGAGAACTTTTTCACTATTAAAAAAAATAAAATATTGTATAGCAGACCACTGTTTATCTTTTAATCGATATCATAATATTGTATTTAGTATTTTATTTTAAAACATAATATCATTCCAACTATTCAGTCTGGCGACTATAACGAGTAATAATGTGCCATTAATATACATAAAAAATTTTAACAATATTTTAAATTTTGAATTTGTATTGATTTTAAGTCAAAATAAAATTAATTAAGTTTTCAATCTGATTTTTTTGTAAAAATGATTTTCCTAAAAGGTGCATATATTTTCCAAAATTTTGTAATTTACAAAATATTAACCTAGATGGAAATGATACGCAAGAAATACCCAGACTACAAACAGTTAACAAACATATTTAGGCTTATTGCATACTTTTTGAAGTATTAAAAATAAAAGCTTAATAACTTTTGATACAAGAGTATTTTTGCTGATAATAACTTTTTTGATATAATAACGAATTTTAGGTCGTCAATAAAGTACCCTTTAATTAATAGAAACTAAAATTGATGCATGAACGTAAACTTAAATTAAAGTTACACTAGCTAATATTAATTATTATTGTTAATAAACCGCTGATGTTCAGCGGTTAATTCTATAGAAAAATTATTATTCGATACAAGATGCTGAAGAATTTATTTTGTTTTAATTTAGGTAGTAAAAACAACTTGTTTTTGGTTGGTATATTTACATAATTGATGAAGAGAAACAGACTTCTCGTCAAAAATCCAATATCAAGATTCAAAAACATTCGGAATACCGTTTAACAAATTTCAACGGTTTATATTGATATTATTCTTGCTTACAGAGGCTTAACACAAAGTTATACAAACAAAAAAATAAATAATCTTTCAAGAAATCATATACATCTGAAAAAGTCAACAGGTGTAGAGTTAATTTAGAAAAGATTTCTACAATCATTTACTGTTGAAATTAGTAAATTAACAAAAATTTTATATTTTATTTACCGAAAGTCATTAAGTCGATTTTGAAAAACAGTTCGATTTAATAAAATTTCATTTTCTTCATCAAGAGGAGATGTTGGCATTGTTATTTCACTCCAGGTTCCCATATTACTGAGAGCTTGATCAGTGACTTCAAAACGTTGTGATAAATTCGTTCTAAAATAATAATATATTTTCAATGTAAATAATTAAATTTAAGTCAATTAATACCTTAGAGAGCTGCCATTAGTAAATAAATAAAATGCTACTTCAGATCTTTCTAGTTGTAATCGTGTTACCACTTTTCCTAAATCTGTTGCAATTGTGACCTTAAAAAATATGAATTTGATTAAGCAATGCATAGTAATAATATGAATAATATTTATATAAATAAATTAGTTTTGATTAAATAACTAGAATAATGTCATTAACATTAAAATAAAGTCTTCACTAATGCTATATTCCTATCTTGCAGGATAGCGATTTCTTTTAGATTTGTTATCTGGTGTATATTTTTGGATAGAGAAAAGAGGAATTTGTAAATTTTTAGTTAGTAAATAAGGAGAGTAAATATTTAGATCACTTGCCGATTACTTATTAATTTTTAAAAAAGTAAAATTATTTCTAATTTAATGAAAAATGTGAAAGTATGTACAAAACTTATATGCATAGTCTGCTAAGACTTATGTAGACGGGTGGACATAATTCCACACATATTCTTATTATATTTGATCTTGGAAAACACTATAGAATTTCATTGGAGTTCCCAAAAATATCTGGAACTATGTTCTCTCAAGAGTAAGCTTCATATGTACTTCACAAGCTACAGTTGAATATGAAATATTTCCAACAATTTGGAGGGAATGCATAATTAGTTCAAACATATGAATTTCTACTGTTGCTCATAAAGGTTTTGACATACAAAATTTATGATCATCGATCAAAACTTAATTTTCTTCTACTCCCATCTAGTAAAGTAAAATTTTTCTATTTACGTAATAACTCTGTTGTCGTTTAATAAGTGAAATAGATTAAAATATTTGCTGTATATTTAAACATGCAAACATTTAATATTTTATTTTCTATTGCGAGCTCATAAAATTTAATATATGAAATTTATAGCTTGAATAATAATATTTCTTTCCTACTCAACCTAAATAAGAAAAATAAGTCTTGAAATAAAATGAAATTTCCATGTCTCATATGTATTTTTGCATAGGATTTATATAGTTATTAGCTCAAGTTTTTCTTTTAGATATAAATTTAATATTTGAAAGATATGTGTGCACATTTAGATATGTGCATATCATCGCCAAGAATAAATATTAAATTTTTCATTTTGCTTGCAATGTAAAATCCCACAGCTGTTTATTCTTTTTCTTATCTCTCTTTTTTTATAATTAAAAACTTTAATTATTACAATTTTATGACTAGGAAAAGAATTTCTTACCAGATAACTAAAAAAATTTATTATAAGAAGAGATACTTGCAAAATATATCAAATAATTAAGCATCCATTACAGGAGAAGGTTTTTTCAATATGCTACAAATAAATTGTCAAATCACCTACTGTGCTGTTCTTGTCGGATGCATACATTTCAATTTAACCTTCATTAGCGCTGTAGGATGAAATAGTTATTTACATCCCACACAAATTTAGTGCTAAAGTTTATAAAGGGGACATTATAATTCAGTGAAGTGGATTATTGGTAAATACTCAATGAAAACTAATCCTATGAGACAACATCATGAATAATGAAAAGCAATCACAAAATATTGTATTTAAACAATTATGTATCCAACGAAGATGCATTTTTATTCAATCATTCCTGAATTTGGCTGAGACTTTTCCTAATTATAATATTTAAAAGAATATAAAGCTAAAGTTTTTTCCTTCATAGTAAATAGATAAAAAAAAAAAATAAAATATTTATTGTCCTAGATTATCTCTGTAATATAGAATACTTCCTTAAAATATCCAGCTTCCCTATTCTGGCAATAAATTTTAATTACAAATATCTTGTCTTACATACCTGCGATTCAATGTCAGACACTTCGACACGATAAATTAATATATCTTTCAGGATCAAGGATGTTTGAACGATCAAGGCTAATATTGGTATGAATGGAAGAATTATCATCTGAAAATAGGGAAAAGTAATACTAATAAGAATAAATGCTTTTTATTTTAGTATTTATTGTTAACTATCAATCAAAAAAAGTTAAATAGAAAATTGGATTACGAGATTAAAAAACGGAATAATCATCTTAAAATATTTTAATAAATGCAATAAATTTGATGCTATACCAGAGAAACCGAATTTCCTATATTATCAAAATTGAATCCAGAAAATACCTTGCCAAGAGAAAACCAAACTTATCCTTACAAAGTTAATTATTTTTACAGCTGTCCAACATTTTTTTATTTGATGTAATTTGTTTGAAATGTAGTCATTTAATATTTTTTTAAATTTAAACTATTAATGTTTTTAAGCACATTTTCTATATTTACAAAAAAATCAAATACATAGATTTTTATTTTTAAGAATTAAAAAATATAAATAAACTTAATATTCCAGGGCATTGAGAAAGTTGCTTTCCATAAACATTATTATGAATAGAAGGAAACTTGTCAACGGTATCCAAAATAATTTAATTTATTCGTGTGAGGTTCCTCTTCACATTTTTATTTTTACTTTGGACAATTTTGCTTGGAAATAATTAACTTTTTTATTTAAAAGCTGCTATTATGAGTTAATATTTTTTTGCTGCGTAGATTACACTATTGAAAAGTAATAAGTGTTTTTGAGAATTATTAGTTTTAAGTCAACATTTAATAGAAATAAATTGTTATAAGCTTTATTTATCAGAAATTGATTCCAAGTATCAGAACTTCGTTCATTTCCTTAAGAAAGATTTCATTTAATAAATTGGGAATATTTTTTCAATAAGCTTAGAATACATTAAAATAGAAAGTGAAACTGATTTAAGTATTTTCGTATTTATATCACTCTTAAAGTTATGAAGCTTCAAGTTCGTAAAATTATCCACATAATCATTTTCTTTATAGCCACTGTCTTTGTATTCTACATAAAATTTTCAACTTAATTTCAAAGAATTCAATGTTTCTTAAGAAAATTAATTTTTAAAAATTTGGTCTATCGATAAAAATGCAGCAGCATTAAAACTTTTACTTAAGCCGTTAAAAAAATCGCAATGGCAAGGAAACAGCTTAAGCAAAATTCTCAACGATTTAACATAATTTTTTGGTCATGATAAAACATGAATTGAAAAATTATATTCTAAAAAATAAAAATTATCTTTATAACAAAGAAGCACTGTATTGGAATACACTGATAAAAATTTTACATGAAGCACTTTTGGCATCGTGTGCGTAAATACTGGAAAAATTTAAATTTTATTGTGAATTTTTCGGTTGTGGAATTGTCTTTAAATATGTTATTCATAAAAACTTTATTTTAGCTTAATTATACCCTTTCTTAACTGACGCTGTGTACATGCTTGTACAGCTCCTTAAAAAAACCGATTCTTAGCAGAGAAACCGTGTACAACATGGCAGTTTATTAAAACATATGATCGGAATGTCTACGCGGATCTAGCAATCAATTACTATTAGGATATATAAATCACTGTAAAAATCACTAATCTATATTGTAATTAATCAAAATATACTTTTAAAACAAAACAAACTAATATACTTACAAATTTGCCAACATTTGCATTATAATTTTGACATAAGCCCTTACGGAATTTTAATTTTGATTTGGTACACAACCTTAAAATTCACAATAGATGTGAGATTTTCGCGGAGTACAGCGTTTCAAAGGATGTACTGCGTACACGATTCCAACAAGTGAAGTACATGATTTTTCCATGCAAAAGTGTCTTTTTTCGAACTAAATGCTGTGTACAAGCTTGTGTTAAGAAAGGGTATTAGACGATTTAAAACAGTTTATTATTATATAATTTTCATAATTAGTTCTAATAAAGTGTTTTAGCCCTGTCTGGAAACTGTTTACTTAGTATGAAATCTAATACAGTACTTAAAGGTCTTTCTAGACTCATTTACGCTTGGTGTGGTAACGCCATTGAAATTGAGACTTTTGCTGAGAGCCAATCGGAATGGACTCACTAGCGTTTTTTGTATCATGACAGAAGGCAAATAAAAATACCAACTATCAAAATTTTATTTTGTGTAATCAAACAAGTCACTATTACACAAGTTACTTTTTATATAAACAAATTTTCTTGATTTTCTCTAAAAAAAGACCAACTCTAGTTATAATGCGGTTAACATGTAGGAGTAGGGATAAGTCCAAATAATAGAATAAAATAGCAAAAAAGTTTTCACCTAAAATTCAAATGAAAAATATTATTTTTTAATAATATTTAATAAAACTAAAAATATTGAGAGAAAACCCTTGAGTGGGATCAAAGAAACCAAATAGAAATAGGACTAAAAGACACTTTTCCCCAGAGATATTTTCTAATAAAACTAGATCCAATTTTAATTTAATTAATATAAAAAGGAAACAAAAATCCAATTTTTAACTTTTCTTTTATGATATTCATTTTTTTGTAATATTTTTTTATGTTAAAATTGTACAACTAACTAAGTAAAGAAAGGTTTAGTTAGATTTGTGATTTGTTTATTTTAATGTAAATACAGTTTCAAAAAATAAAGTTTTATTATATTTAACGTTCTGAACATTTTCAGAATTACTTTTTTGGTTTTTTTTGTTTTGTAAGCAAGAGAAGAAAAGAAAAATTTTGTTACTTTTTAATCAGTGGATAGATAAGAAAATAATCAAAGAATCAATCTTGTCCTTAACCAAAAATATTTTAATGGTACTTAAAAAAAAAAAGCTAAAACGGTTAAGAAAGTTGACAAAAAAATCTTATCCCCATCCCAAGAAGCATCCATCCCTATTTATGCTACTGCTTTTAGTTTAATTTATTTAATTCCAGATATTTTGTTTGCAAATCAACACAACATTTTGTGTCTGGTGGCAATAATTTTAAAAAATTTCACTATAAGCATTTTTTTGAAGAGACTATTTTTAAAAAATTTTTATATTTTCCTTTTTTAAAAGATTTTTCAGCAAATGAGCAGCTTACATGCTGGGAATAATTGTAGACCCAAACAATTTTTTCTAGGTTTTTCCATATATTTCCTTATTTCGAAGTAAAAATATTTATTATTTTATAATTTTTATATTATAATTTATAATTCATAAATTACACTCCATAAATATATTATTAAAATATTTTAATTAATTTTTTTAATCAGTCTTGATTTATATTCAAAATTTCTTAAAACCAAAAATCCTGAATTATATTAAGCCCTTAAAATACAAATACACAAATATATACGAATTTTAACTTTATCTGCGAGTTGAGCATTTGCTGTGTCTTTCTGATATAAAGATTTAGTGAATAGCAAAAATAATGTTTTTTTCTTTTTTACATGAATAATAACTCTGTATTCAAAACGAGAAATAATGCAATTTAAGGAAAGAGACAAAAAAAATTTATGTGTCAATTCAAGCTTTTACTCGAGTGAAAAGGATAAAAAAATTAAATTTTATTCGAGTATCTGCTACAAAAATTACAGCCAATTTAATATTTTCATTTATTAAAGGCAGAAATATTTGAAAAAAGTGTAAAGAAGATTTATTAAAAAATTTTTAATGACATCAATCTCTGAAAAAACTTTTAAAAATTATTTAAGCCGATTAAAATATTAAAGCCTTTTATATCTGTTTTTTCTTTAAACTCAGTATAAAATTACAAATTAACTTTTTAGCAGGTGAGATTTCAAAAATGAATATCATGATTCAAAAATATAACGTAACTATGTCGAAATTCATTACATTATTGATTGATAACAATATTTGCTAAAGTTTTTAGTGAAAATCTCAAAATTAATTTGCCGACCCCCCAAAAGGCTGAATCTAATTTATTTTCAGTAATCAGAACTGAATTTTCTAATTTATTTTTGAGCAGGTAATTAACTTCGTTAGAAACTGTAAACTCATAGGGATAGTGATTAGTTCTCATGGTAACATGAGCTACAACTCTTTTTCTCTTTAGATTTTATTAATACAGACAAAATTTTGCTTGATAAACTAAATTAAAAATGATTTTACCTGAAGTAATTGAATACGTCTGCCATTTTTAATTGCTGGATTTCTAGCAGCAGCACTGCAACAATTTCCCTCAAATATATTAGAAATATCCTCAGAACTTATCGATCGCATTGAAACTGTATCTGTTTCTAATTTATTTATGTCCTTAGAAGTAGATATAGTTAGTTCATTTGAAACCATACTAGCTTGATATTGCCCATTCTTCATTTTAATCTGGAAAAAAAAATAAAATAAAAATAGAATATCTACTTACAATTATTTTGGAAGGATATACATAAAATGTATATCCTTAAAAATAGGAGTATATATATTTTTTACTTTGTATAAATATTTGATTTGTTTATATATTGACATTTTTATAGTATTATTTTCCTATTTTAATAGATTTTATGATTTGTGTTGTAAAAAACGGACAAATTTTGAACTGGGAGGAAAACTCCCATTAATTTTGTAAGCCCAGATAATTATTTAAAATGGATGTAGTCCTGGTTCTTAATTTAGAGTCTACTAATTTTATACTTTCTGCGTATGTAAATGGTTCCTGGCTTAGTCTACACTAAAATTTCCAATTTGGTATGAAAGAAATTCTGCTTAAATTTAAATCAAATCAAATTAAAGTTAATTAATTTTCAAGTAATTTATTTTTTCTTATAAATTAAAAAATGAAATATAAAAGTTTTAATGATTCGGGACAAATCTAAAAATATGGAACACGATTGCGACTGTTATAACGCTTAAAACTTTTTACTAATAAAAATATTGCTTTCAGTACACAGAATTTTTTAGTAGCTTCTGGCTCCTCTTTTTCCTTGAGGATCACCTATCACCTCAATTCCACGACTTTTTTGACTTTTTTTACTCAATTATTAACAGTAGTAGAAATTAGCGATATTAATTGAACTTATAGATTAAAATAGCCTTCAAAATGTTAGAAACTATAAAATAGAAAATCATATTAAATAATATACATTTATAATGCTGTTAAATATTAAAAGTTATCACTTTTAAAAATTTTGTAATTAAAAATAAACATTAAAGATTTTCTTTCAGAGATGAGCCTTCTACAAGTCAGCTAGAATTTGTGCACTTGTCTAAAAAATGCTATGGTCTAAATGCGTAATTTTAATATCAGTAATTTATTTACAAAACCTCAAATCAAAATTTATTACTTAAATTCTATACAGTGTTTTACAGTGCCTAATAAAAAGTGAAAATCGAAATGATTGATGTTTTGTTTTTTGAGGTGTGTTTGATGATATTATAAATTTGTTGAAGTTTATTTAATTCACCAAAAATTTGTTTTTTGCTTGATATAATCAAATTGAAAATTGAATCAAAATATAAACGAAAAAATTTTGTTTGTTTTATTTAAGGTTACTAGAGTTCATCAAAAGGATAATTGAATTAGTAGTTATTCAATGTCATTCTTTGGATTATTATTTTTTAATTTAGATACTCTAGATGTAAAAAAACCGTTTAAATTTCTATGCTTTAATTAATAATTAAAAAGGGAGGAATAATTAAAAAAAAAAAAGCAAAAAAAAAGCTTTTTCAAAATATAAAATGAAAAAAATCACTTAATGAACTTATTTTGGCCTTCTGGATTGCATGCAAAAATTCAGAATAACAAACCAGGGATGTTTGAGCCTGGCTGCTACTATTTGTATAGATCAAAGAGATGAAAGGTAAGACAGACTTATGAAATCTTCAAAATTTTTCAAGCAACTTTACTAAGATCTAGTTTAATTCTATTATAAGATATCTGGCGTTGTGTGGGCTTGCAGATTAACATGCTTTTAAATTCGAGATTTTTAGTTTTTATGTGTTTGATTGTAAACATTTAAAAGAAAAGAAAAATACAGTTAGTTTTATTTATTTACACGATGGTTGTTTTTGACGGATTTTATCCAAAAAATCACTCTATTTCATGAAATGAATGTACATGATTTTAACTATGGTGTTCTTTTATTTATTAAATGAATATTATTTTATTAATCAAAAATTAAAACCTATTTCTAGTTTTTTAAATATTTAATATTAATTTAAATATAGATTTGTAAGTTTAAATACGTCAATAACACTTATTAGTATTTTTCTAGACTTTAATTTTAACTCAAAAAGAAACTACTCCAACCCAAAGTCAGATATGTTATAGAACATTGAAATCTAAGAGGCAGGTGTTTTCTGACATTTACTTTTAAGGAGTGAAAAGTACCCCTAAATCTTACACCCAAAAACAAACTTTTCTCTATATCTCGAGCTCTAATTATTATTTTCAAACAAAACAAAAAAATAATTATGTGTCTTTAAAATTAAAAGCTGTTTATTGACAAAAAATTTATTAGGGTTGCATCTCCTACTTTTTATAGAGCAAAATCAATTTTTTTTTATTAAAATTTCTGAGATTTCAAAAATTTCAATTTATTATTTTTTTGATAAAGGGAATTAAGAAACAAAATCGACGTGTATTCGGGTTTTGGCGAAAAAATCATTCTAGCCTACCCCTTATTCCAAAAACGGAATAAATCCAATGTATACGTGCATTTAAACATTTTTTCATGCTAATTTTACGTTCTTTCATGTAAATGGATATTAAACTTTTTATCTCTGCATATTCATGCATTTTAGGGGTGTAAGCCACCCTTGGAAAACCACTTGGTTGGAGTAGTTTCCTTTCAGACCTAAATAATTTTATAATCCAAATTTTTAGACTTAAAAAACACAAAAAGAAAAATATTTTAGCTATATCTTAAAATGTAAAACTAGAAAGAAATTTATTATTTTCTTACAGACAAAATAATTCCAAATTGGCAACTAGATTTTATATTTGGTTGGCTACATAATCAGTTTAACAAAGTTCTAATTTTTTTGAGAGCATAAAACTCTAAGCGTCTCTAGAGCTTCAATTGAAAGCATACATAATTTAATAAAAAAAAGTTTTTGCTTTGCAAAAATTCAATTATGCTTTGTTATTGTTGAAGACAAATATAATTAATATAATTCATAGGAGCAAAATTACTTCAAATTTAATGAAAATGTTTTATATCTCAAAAATTATTCTTAAAACAATAAAGAAATACATTAAATAATGTCCAAAGTTATAAATTAATTAGCTAAAAATGATAAGTTGGCATTAAAGAAAATGATACTTGGATAAATACTTGAATCTTGTTTTTAATAATTAAAATTTGGAAGTGTAAGAACAGAAGATAAGACAATTTTTACTTTATATATTGCTTCGAATGTATAATTATTTAAAAGTTAAAGCTTTTTGATTATTTAATAATATTATAAATTACTTATAATTGCTTTTATAAATACAGAGCATAGCTTTACAAAAGGTCTTTTTATATCATTTGAAATATGAATCTTAAGTCATTGAAAGCATAAAAATAAAGGAATTCAGTCTATCCAAAAAGCTTAAATATCAACATTTTATTGCTCTATTTTCGTTCACTAATTATGATTAAAAAACCTGATAAGGCAGGGGATGATGTGTCTTCGTACAGACCTATGTATATCAATCCTTCCGATTATGGCTAAGATATTCGAGAAACTATACATAAAAAGATTGGAACCATATGTAAACATACCAGACTTCCAGTTTGGTTTCAGAAGAAAGCATTCTACAATAGAGCAAATACATAGATTGACAGACAACATTGAACAAGCATTTGAAAACAGGAAATTCTGCACAGCGGTATTTCTAGCTGTGTCGCAAGCGTTTGATAGAGTCTGGCACGAAGGTCTAAAATACAAACTGAGCTTGATATTACCACGTAATCATTGTGAGCTTCTCGAATCCTACTTAGAAGAAAGAACCTTCATAGTGTCTCTCGAAGAAACTCTGACAAAGTCTTATCCAATACTGGCACAAGTACCACAAGGAAGTGTGCTCGGGCCGATGCTATACTTGATGTACACGGCAGATATACCGGTCTCCAAAGGCTCCATAATAGGCATGTACGCTGATGACACAGCCATTATGGTTATAAATGAATCAATTAGCATTGCTAATGAAAAGTTACAATAAGATCTGGACAAAATTAGCTCTTGGACTGATAAGTGGAAAATCAAACTTAATAATTCAAAATCAACGCATGTTATCTTCTCGTTACGAAAAAATTATAGGGAATCGAATTTACATATAAAAGGTGAATTGATACCTCATAAGGAGTCCATTAAGTATCTGGGGTTACATCTGGATTCGAAGTTGAGCTGGAAAACCCACATACTGAAGAAAACCAAGCAAATAGATATAAAACTGTTACAAATGAACTAGCTTATAGGAAAGCACTCTAGAATGAAACTGGCATATAAGAGACTTCTGTATCTAACTATGATAAAGCTTATATGGACTTACGGAATACAATTGTGGGTTGTTCCTGTAAGTCCAATAGGGACATAATTCAAAGAAAGCAAAATAAGATACTAAGACTTATGACAAAAGCATACAGATATGTAACAAACAATGAAATTCACAAAGACCTTCAAATAAGTAGGGTTGACGAGGAAATACAGAGAAGTGCAACTGAGCATGAGAAAAGGCTTCATCACCACTCAAATCTAGAGGTGTTAAAACTCTTAGACACAACAAACAAAACAAGAAGGCTACTAAGAAGTAAACCTGATGATCTAACCTACTACAGGTACTGATAGTTGGAGGTGATGGGGCATTGGTCCTACACACTGAGCACAGAAGGTAATTTTCCATCAACAGACAAGATTTTTTAATTTCGTACGGTACAGAAACATATCTGCCTTTACCTAGTAAATCTTCAATATAAATATTAAAATAATTTATAAAGCTACTGCATTCTTGATTAGAGCTTCTTAAAATATATAATATATGTTTTTAGGAAAAGAAGTTATCTCATATTTATATATGTATGTAGTTGTATACAAACAATAAATTAGGTCGAGCTTGATCTTTAAAAAAAAACTAAAAATGATATCTTTAATTAAAAAATAACTACCTAGAAAGTCTCACAAACAGCAAAAGGGTAAAAACTAAATTTTAATTTCAAAGAAAATAACAGCTCTTTATGTATGTTTTTGATATAACCTAAATCAATATAATGCCATCTATTCATAGCTCAAAAACTCACAAAACAAACAAGTTATGTGATGTAGTAAAAATATAACCTGAAATGGAATAAATCTAAAAAAAATGTAGATATTCTTAATACTTTTCAATTTAATTGGCTTACTAGTAATTATTGAATCAATTTTATTACCAAAGTGTGAATGAAATAGAAATTTAAAGTCAAGAAAAAAATTTTTTAAGCAAGCTAAGGAGCGATATATGAAAGAATTATTGATTGTTTCTAGGAAGAGTCTAAGAAATAACAAAAAAAACTGCTAAAATAATAAATATACATTTTCCTTACATTAAAGATAACAAACTCAAAAGTCCTTTAAGAAATTGTTTTGGTAAAAGCTTAGAAATAAAGAGCTGCAGTCTTTGGTTTGTGAAAATGTAAATTTTTGAAATGAATTCATAAGCAGGATAATAAATTTCGAGTATAAATAACTGCTATTAATATTTACATATGTATATGCATTTTTCATACAAGGAAAATATTATTAATATATCCACGTATAAGAAAATCGATTTAAAGATACTTTTATATTAAAATTATAAAATGTGGAAAGCTCTTTTTTGTCATTTGTATGAATAAAATAACTGAAGTGCTATTGAATTTTTTTTAAATTTTGATATATTTATTAACATATTGTTTTCTATAAAACTAATTTGCAAAAACCTTTTTAAAAGAAATTAAAACTTTCATGTTAGCCGGTGTTTATATCCCAAGTAGAAATAGTTGACACATTTAAGACACAGCGACGTAATAGGGCCTTAAAATGTTTCAAATATAGCGCAATGTTTTGGCGCTTTAACGTTGCTTTTACATCTATGTTTCGAAAGTGGTGCAACAAAAAGTGTAAAATGTGTCAGAATCCCCACAAAATAGTAACTGTGTCCAAAATGCTTCAAAATACATACAAAATTATTTTAGCCTTTTAAGAAAACATATTTTAATTTTTCTCAAACTGTATATATACTGATGTGCGATAGTGATAGAAAATATCTGTGTAATGATGAAACTGACAAATATATTTTATGAGCGTATAGATAGTTTCGACCTATTATAATAACGTAACACGCGCCCTTCATTTTTACAATATTTATTTAAATTGCTTAAAAAAAAAAAATTACAAAATTAGTAAAAAAATTGTAAATAGTATTTTGAACTATTAAACGAGTGCTTTTTGTCAAATTGCTTTTTTCTCATCCAAAATAAAATACCAAATATCGTGATTTACATCCAAGTTGTGTAATTAATCATTTGTCAGCAAGCGCGTAGTGTAGTACATTATATCGCGCAATAAAATTTAATTATATAAAAGTCGATTTTTTAAACCACCTAACGCTTAGTTTTATAGACAGTCAAACCTCAACTTTTTCAATAATTAGTTTCACTAACTCCTAGATAACAAATGATTTCATCCTGAATGTGGTATGATTAAATATATTGAAATTAAGTTTTATCTATCACCAATTTTAAAATATATTTTTGTTATGCACATTGCAATTTAATATTTTGGTTAAATTTACATAGAATTTGAATGCCATTGAATAACTGAGCTAAAGTCAAGGTAAATAACAATAACAAAATGGAATAAAAGCAAAAAAGAAGACATTAGCTATAAAATTATTCCAAAAATTTATTTGTTTGTCAACAGATTGAATAGTAGTCTATGTACTTCGCTTAGATTTGATTCTTCCAATTATTTAAATTTAAAATACACGTTTTCATATTTATTTCATTCGAGGATATTTCACACTTAAGATTTTTCTGGAACAACAAATACTTATAGACACAATTTTATTGGTATAGAAAAAATTTACCCTAAAAATTCAAAAGGGATTCAATTAAATTCGAAAATTTCTATCATACATATATTCTTAGCATAATTGAACGTCATAAAAATTTTAAGTTATACATATATGAAAAATAATTTCCTTGTCAAAAGAAAAATAAATTCAATGACAATGTATTTGAAAATATGGAAAAATTTATTCAAGGATTATATTTCAAATATACAAAAATATCCCAAGCATATTCAAAAAAATTGTGAAAAAAGTATTTTATATATGAAAATCATATTTAGATTATTTGAATTTAGGTTTTAATCTAATCTCAAATAAACAAGTGACATGAATGAATTTTTTTTTTAATGTGACATTTCTAAGGTAGTCCTTAGCTCAGAATTTGATTGAAAATATTTGTTGTTTACAAAAGAAGTCTTACCTAGACTCCATAATACTATTATGTATTTTTTAAAATAAGTAAAATATTGAATTTTTCTATTGTTCTTGATTTTAAGATATTAAATTTATATTCAGATTTATACAGTAAATAAAATTTAGAATCGACATCAATCTACATATTGTTATGTGAGAGGGAGAAACAGGAAAGGAAAAAGAAAAATAATATATTCGTAATATATAAGAACTATAGTTAAAAGCTATTACTCAAATTAGAACCTTACCAAATGAATAAATTTTTAAAATTTAAAAAGAATTTTTAGAAATTCATTAAACAATTATTATCTTAGGCACATTTAGTCTTCCAATAATTATTTTTTTATGATTTGAAGGGCACAACTAGTGTGACATTTTCAAAATTTAGATTTTTTTTTTTTTGCATTTTTTGATAAATATTTTACGAGTTACATCCTCCTAAAAACAGCTGCTCCTATTGTCTTTAAAGGCGTTTTCCTCAAAACTACGGTTGTAAAAACTTTTTTATGATAGGATAAAAAATATAATTTTGCCAGGCTAAAACAATCTGATTTTTTAGCAAAATTTCAATTTTTTTTTCTAAAAGCCGCCGTTTTGTTTCTTTTAAATTTTTTCCTGTGATTCTGTGGTTAATGTTATAGAAAATATTTTCTAATTTAATGATCTTTTTGTTTTTTCTTTGATTACATCCATTCTGAAGCCCTGAATGACTGCAGCAGTTGGAGAACTTTTTTTTGAAGACTCAGTAGATGGTGGATAACGTACTAAAAAGCCAATATTTATATTTCAAAACATTCGGTGCAATAATTTAAAAAAAAAATTCACAAAAATCACCCTTTTTTTTAGATGGTCCCACTAGTTATGCCCTTTAAAGTTATTTTTGACTTAAAGTTTATCCGGAATAATGCAGAAGACCGTTTTAGATTATATTAGAAAAATATAAACCATATTATTTTGGACGTGTAATTAGTTTAAATTAAATGTAGTATCAAAAATGTAGCATAAAATTTAAGCAAAATAAAGTTAGAGATAAATTCGACACATGTAATGCAAGAAAAAACACACTTTTAAGCTTTTTTTTGATTTTGACATAATCAATTACTTAAAAATTTAACAAAATCATGTACTTTAAATTACTATTATAGTTTTTAATATTTTTTCTTTTTTGAAATGCTGAATATCCTTGTAAGCCACTATTTACAAGTGAACAAATTTAACTATTTTTCAATTTTAATTCAAGAAAATGGGAAATAAAATTGTTTTTAGTTTCATTTTGGAAGCTACTTTTCCTGCTATAACTAAAATTTTATATTTATATCTATATCGTATTTCCAAGGTTTGATTATTTCAATGCAATATTTTAAAGTATAAAAATATTAAAAATGAGTTTAGAGCAAACTACGGCCCGCCGGAAGGTTTTATGCGCCCCGCGGATAGATTTTTAATATGCCGGTCCCACGAAAATTAAAAGAAATATGATTTTCATATTATATGTATATCCATCACCTTTTCTACTGATGATATTTTTACTTTCTTTATTTTTGTGCTACAAAACATAAATCCACGGAAATAGCAAGCACAGACAGCTTCCAAGCTTGAAAAAATTGCATTTTGAGTCCGAGCGCAGATTTAAAGATGCCATTCAAACAGAATTGGATATTTTTACCATGCCTTTCAACGTAAATTGTGAAGTAGTGAGGTCAGATTTGCAGCTTGAATTAATTGAGTTCCCTTCTAACAATCATATCAAGCAGCTGTTTCTAAATATGCCAAAGTTAGAGTTTTACAAACCATTATCGAAAGTAATTTTCCCAAATTTAATATCTCACGCCCAGAAAATCAGTGCTATGTTTGTTTCATCTTATATATATGTGAACAAGTGTTTTCAACTATGAACCTTAGAAAGAATAATTTCATAATTACTGACAGATGAGCATTTAGCCTCGTTCTTTATAATCAGTACATCTCACTTCGAACCTCAATATAAGGAACTTTTAAAAATGAAATCGCAATTTCATTCATCTCATTAACATATTTAAATTGTAATACTTGTATATTGTTTTTAAAATTTTAGAAAAATTTATCTTGGCCCGCCAGCCCTTTATTTTTCGATTTTTGGCCCGCGACCGAAAAAGTTTGCCCATGCCTGGTTTAGAGGATAATTCCATTAATTTAATTTAATAAATTTCTATCTAAAATAGTCGTATAATTCATATTAATATTACGGTTAAAAACTTTTGATTGGGATTGCCCTGGTGATTGATATTATTTATTTATTGGATGTAGCTTATAATGCGATTAATGACTATGGTTGTAATTCGCCATTCTTTTGAATGTATCAAGTAAGCTTTTTTTAATTTATTATTGTTGAATCCACCAAAAAAAATATATAGACATGCTACTTTTTGGATGATAATCTTCAAAAAATTTAGGTATAAGAAAAAAATACAATTTAAAAAGATATGATATTAAAACAGTCTAATCTTAGGTCTAAATTGATTATTAAAACAATATTTTCATAACAAATATCATAACGACAGTTGAAAAGAAAGACTTTTTCAATATTATATCTAACTGTTTTTACAGGAAATTTTTTAAAAAAGCCATAAAACCAAATTTTAAATTCTTTTAACTTAGTTTTTAGTTATTTTGAAGAATTGATTATAAAAAAATATGAGATTTGCTGAACAAATTACTTGCTATAACTTTTTCACCAGTTATGTTAATCAAAAAAATCTAAATTTGTTCAAAATTTCAAAACCATTTTAAAGTTGTAAAAATTTATTTAGTTCTATGAAAATGAAGTTTGGAGATTTCATGGACCAAGCTAGAAATTTTTATTATAATGCTTTCATTAAAGAATGTACTTGCAAAAATTTAGGTCTTCTAAAAGTCATTTAGTGCGTCAAAAGTGATTTTGGATGTTACAAAAAAGACAAAACAAGTAAATTAAAAACATATAATAATAAGTTTAAGTTATATTAATCAAAACTTTTGAGATGTAGTTTAAATTTTCAGTTTTTGTTATATATATCTAGAAATAGTTAAAAAATCTAATTAAAATGTAAGATACTCCTAATTATTATATTTTAGCGTGAAGTTACGCAATTTTATCAATGCAAAAGCGATTTGTAAATTCGGTTCGAGAGAAGCTCAGTAAATATTTCGTATGTTAACTTCGCATTCCTTCACTGCGAATTACATAAATTTATTTTATACAATTTTCTCTTAGTTGTGCGAGAATTCTTAGGCATATATAAAAAAAATATCGCCAAAATAGTTTAACTTAAAATTATTTTAATTAAAAAATACCTAATACCTTCAGAAACTTAATCCAAAATATTATCTACCACTTCTGCTACAACAGATATGTGTACTGCCTACTAATTCAATTTCTAGCGATAAGTTTAATATATATTTATCTTTTACTATTTAATATCAGTTTGTAGATATTTCTTGTGATTTAATTATTTATCCAACTCATGCACTAAACAAAAATCACTTCAGGTTAAAGTAAAAAGGAAGTTAAATACAAAAGGGCATTCGAGTAGTAATCAGAATCAATGATTTCTAGTCAAAATTATACTCGTATTGTATAGGATTTAAGGAATAAAAATATTTTAATACTGCAATTTTAATAATGAAGCTTTGCATTCATAGAATATTAGTTTTTCTTGAAAAACTGAAATTCGTTAATCACAGTATTTATTAAAATACCAGACGAGAAATATACTCATTTGTCTACATCTAATGACAATAGTTTTGTTTGTTCGGTTTTTATCAACTCGAATCTCAGATTAAAAATAATAACAGAATTTATTACTCATACAACTTTTAGTGTAAATTAGAAAAAATTGTTATAACTTTTTTATAAATATTCTATTTAAAAAGTGGCAATAAAAAAAGTCCAATATCAACTTTAACTGAAAGTAAAGCCATTTATTAGTTTTTTCTATTCTGATAAAATGAATGAGATATTAAAAATGTAAACTAATAAAAATTTTAAATTGTAATAAAGAAGTAAAAAAGTTAATTAAAATACCATTGGCAGCATAAAAGACATTTTTAAAGACAACAAAGGACAATCAAATGAAAAAAATGTCTACAGTTAGAGCTTTTCGTGGGGTGCCGCCAGTTCAAATTGTCACGCAAAATTCCCTAATTTAATGAGGGCTTTTCAACAAAAATATTTAATTTCTAGAAATAATAAATAACTTTTAAATTCTAAATTTAACAATATTTTCTTAAGAGATGTGTCTTGTCTAACCCTGGATAGTGTCTATTGGATGAACAGATGCTCTTCAAAATATTTTGTTTATTATGAATGTTATTTTTTATTATTAAAACAGTATTTAAACAATTTATGGGAAAATGTCAATAAGTAACTTTTAGTCGTTACCTTCGGAATAAAATTTAAAAAATCTCTAAAAAGAATAGCATAATTTTTATGACTCAATGTACAAAAGCTTATAATAGTTTGCATTATTACTTTAATAGCGAAAAGCTTCTTAATTTTTGATAATTTATCAATTTTTCAAAAACTCAAATCTCTTATAATCTGCTGAAAACTAAACTTTATAGAATTTAGTTGATTTAAGCATTTTTAAATGAAATCAAAAGGAAAATATTTGGTTTAAAAGCTAAATGCTATTATTATTTGAATGAGATTCTCTTGTTTTTTAGGGCTTTTTTCTATATTTTTTCATTAAATTTTTTTATATTTAAAAACGTTAATTCTTTGTGGAAGTAAAAATGATATACTTTTAGACTTTTCGAAAAGAAATATATATGTACGCTTTCGCTTGAGTTGACCTAGATTTTGGTGCATTTAAACAAATATTTATTTAATTTCTTATCATAAGCACAAAACATATTAAGAGCTCTTTCCCGATGACTCTTATTTGATTTAACACCTTTAATAGCTGTTCTCTGTATTATTTTCCTTGCATATTTCAAGCAAAAATATTTAGTATTAATTTTATTGTAAATTAGAGCATAATCGAAAATTCATCGTAAAAAACTGTTTAACTACCCCTACCACCAAAATATTTATTTGTCTTCGCATACTAGTGTTAGTAAATTTTGACATTTTTTTCTTTAAAAAATAATTTTAGCAAAGATTTAGTTTGAGAGTGTCATTTTTTTGTTTTTGACTACATTTGTTCGCTTTTAGTGTTTCACTTATACCCATTGAGGCTTCTTGAAATACAGACTTTGAAAGGCTGTACAAAGGAAATATTGGCATCTATTTTGAAATTACAGGTTGTCCAACAAATTAACATTAAAAATTCCCCTATTTATTGTGTTACGTTATTTATTTATTATCTAAATTGTTTTTTTTTTCTTTTGCCTTTTTGTTATTTGATTAATTAATTTAAACAGTTTTAAAGTCTTATTTCAGTGCAATTAAATGATTCTATGTTTACCTTTATGACTCTTATTCTAAAATTTCAATCAAATTTCCCTAATACAAATTATTGCTAATGGAGGAACGATTTTTTTGTACGGAAGGCTAATACACTGTACAGGCCTCAAGAAAAAATTAGTATTAGCTTTTAAGTACTTACACCAAAATCTAAGCAATATCTAGCCGAAGAAAAGCTCACAATTTTCCCTGTAAATTATGCAATTAAAAAGATTTCCAAGATATATGATTAATTTTTATTTTTAAATCATTCTAAGTAAAGATTAACTTATGGAAAATTTTTTCTTGGATGGTATTTAGCAGGAAGCAGAAGATTTAAATATTACTTGTCAATTTTTTTAATTTGTATGAAAAAGATAACTAAAAATCAATTGGGAAATTGTAAAAAAAAGATGTAAACACTATTTTTTGTGGGGTTTTAATTGACCTTGTAGTGGACACCACATGTGTCACCCAAGAAAGTATAGTCTAACAACTTTAACTTTAAATTTTATGTTAAAGTAAAAATTTTAAAATAAATTAATTTAAATTTTTAGAAAATGAGGCAACCATATTTAAAAACCAAATAATATTACAATTAAGATTTATTATTATAGAAATTTGTTAATCCCTCCATCAGTTATTCTCTATGAAATCTTGCAAACAACAAAATTTCAACAAAAAACTTTTAAAGGAAATTTCTTTGCTATACAAATAACTATATAAAACTAGCTTGATATCATGAGCTTTATTTTCCTGGAAAGGACGAGAAGTAAATATAGTGTTGAATTAACAATAATATATTATAGTTCAAGGCTATTATGATTATGAGCTTCTATTTGTATTTTTAATTAAATTATCTTGACGATCAAAATAATTATACGTAAGTTAATAATATTTGTTTTATATTTTTTTATAGTCTTAAACTTTAAATAGAACTTTTCCTTCAACATATTTTTAGAAAGTACTTCAACAAAAAGAAAACTTTAATTAAGATCAAATTGGTTATAATTGTTTCTACAGCTGATGCCTGTGATAGCAATTATTTATTTGTGTTTATATTGCTTCTTTTTTGCTTTAAACACCTACGATTTGCCTCAAAATACATCAAACAGTAATAAAAATTTTGATATTAAGAAATAAATCATATATTGGCTTAATATATCAATTTCTACTATTGTAATTTTATTAAAATTGTGTAGCATAAAATTTATGAAGCATGGTGTAAAAATAATTAATTCCATAGAAAGAATTGTTTGTTCTTACTAATTGATATAGAGTGTTCAGTTGATTGAAGCCACAAATATTCAAGTATTGTTTTAATGGTCATATAAAAACACTATCATCAAAGCCTTATAAAAATTTTTATTTATGAAAGATATAGGGATTGAGGCTATCATGCAGTGCAAATCATCTCAAACAGCAGCTAGTTATCAAGGTTTCATTATATGCGGAGTAGGTTATAGACATTAATAATTAAATAATTTAGTTTTTTCAGAACATGTCTATGAAAAACAGAAAAACTTTTTTATTAATGCTACAATAAAAATAAAACATTTTATGTGATTTATTATATTTTCGAACGTAATTAAAGTTTTTAGTTTTGTATATACTAAATTTTCAAAACCATAGATTTTTACAGAGTGCTATGAATTTTGTATTAAAATATTGTTTTTTACAATAAATATATTTTTGGACATATGACATGTCATCTTGATTTCAGGGCTCACCTTCATTTTTAGTTATCAAATAACAGAAAAATTCCGAATATTCAGAAAGACACATATGTGACTTTAAATGAAAGATAATTTTTAAAACTTTAATTAAAGATAAAATGGTTAAAAAAATTTTGGTGTTAAAATCTTTAAGATTCAAAGAAAACTAAAATAGTTATAGATTATTAAGTTGGGACGTGTTTTTTTCATTTTTTAAGGTCTGCTACGGACGCACACAAGATACTGCCAACTAGTTTAATGAAGTTAACTCTTGGAAATTGAAAAATATATTAAATGTTTAATTATTATGCAATTTGTATAACTTGTGAAAAAAAAACTGCGAAATTGTGGTTGAAATACTGAAAATTATGCCTTCATGAAGGTCATATTTACAAAACTAAATCGACATTTTTTCTGATGGGAAATAGTTGCGCCTCTTCATCATTGTGACTTTTATAAAGCAACAAAGTTTATGGGCAATATCTACTGCTATCATACTGAAAATGAGAAATCATTTGTACATCATACATTTATTCATTGCATACACCATTTTTACTATTCTAGATACTGACAAACATAATCCAGACAACCATACTTTGACACATTTATCCAAGTTATGTTTATATTATCTTTACTAAAATTAATATAATTACTCGTAAATATTCATAGTATTTATGAATAAATCAAGCGACTAGTAATAATGAAAAATATACTAAATATCTTTAAGTAAAATAAAACGCATTGTTATTATTTTTTTAAATAATTTCAAAAAATAGCTATCAAACCGTTTTACTGAATTTCATTTTAAATGTTTTATTTAACTACTATCATAAAGACTTAAGCCAATAAAAATATCTATTAATTGACAAATAAATATCCCATGACAAAAATATATTCATTTAAATAAATTTTTAGAGATTATATCCTTGAAATGTTTGAATTCTTACTTTATCAATAAATATAAAATACATTACCATTTAGATTTACATTGACATTTACAAATCCATTTTACTGAAATCTTTATTGAATTAGACAATTTTTCCCTTGGCCCTTGGACTTTTAAGAAACTAAGTGAATAGTTTATTATCATTAAAAAGTTTTTTTTTCTTCTTAAAAGCAATGAAAATATATTGCTTTTGTCTTTTATTGTTTGGATGCTCTTATAGTTATATATTGCTTCTTTCAAGCTCTTTGATGGTCAAACTTGTAAGAACTAACCAAAGAGTTTATTAAATAAAAGAAGAATAAATTACAAAGAATTTTTTCATAAAATAGGCTTTAATTATTTTAATGAGTATCAAAAAAGTAATTTTTATAAAAGTAATATATAAATATATTTTGAAAATTTATTCATAATTTATCCCCAAGATTAAGATACCCAAAATATAAAGCATCTTTAAAACAATAAGTGTAAAAAGGGATGCCCTTTTTGAAAGATAAAAAGCATATTGGGGAGCTTAGACGATTTAAAAAAAGAATCAAAGTTTATTTGAAGTAAGGAATTTTGTCTTTTTCCTTCAGTGGAAAATTTATTCCGCACGTTTATGACATAAACAGACGCTTATTAATAATAACGCTAGCATTTCATCAGCTTTAGATGATCTTTCTAGAATATTGATTAATTGTGCACAGCTTCTGTATTTGTTAGATGAACAGCGAAGAAAATATTATTGTAAATAAAGGGCAATAAGACAGACAGATTGTTTGTACGACAAACAATTATGAAATCGAAGTCTTTCAATTTTTTCATCGTTTGTAACGCTATTTGTGTAAGTCGTTCTCTGGTAAGCTGTAAGCATAGGTTTCTTTGATTGAAATCCATATCAATATAAGGAATCGTTAAGTAAATATTAAAATAAATGCCAAACAAATAGAGTTGGTCAGCATGAAAGATATAAGCTGAAATTCTTTTGGAAGTAAGCTCTTTAAATCTCTGGTAATATCTTAAAAATTGTACTGAATATTGTTAGCTAGGAAATAAAAACAAGACAAAAATAATGGTTTTTTAATTAGTTAAAATTATTTTTGTTATTCATTTAGGTGTGATAAGTTGATGCCAAATGCCTCCTAATCAAAGTTATAACTGTGAGATATTAAGCTCCACAGTTTTATAATTTTATATTTTAGAAAAAATCAAAGGCATACCATATAAAAATTTATGACAAAATAGTTTAAATTTACGAGCAAACATAATAGAAAGAAAAAACACACACACACACACATCTAGACAAACATTAAATACACAAAATCTTTTGGTTTAGTTTTATATAAATGATTTGAAAAGTAATTTAGGACAATACATTGTAAATTTCTATGACACAATGATAACAGCACCAAATGGGAAAACTCAAAACAAAAAATATCCAACTCAACCAATGAAAGTGGATAGTCATAATAAAAGAATAAAAAACATCAAATCAAACAGAAAATGGTAAGTTTTTTTTAGACAAGCTTTAAATAAAAATAAAATGTTCATTCCTTTAACAATAGATGAACAACAATTCATTTTTATAGCGAGTACAAGGCCCTGCAATCAAGTTGTTAAATGGTAGATTTATAGTGGCTAATTTTTGTGAAAAGATAGCTTGAGAATAGCAAGGATATTAAAACAAGACTCCCCTTAGAACTTAAGTTAATAAACACAAATTCAAAAGAAACTACTATTTATGGGTAAAAGAAAAAAACATAGAAATGGAGCAAGTATTAAAATTGTTTTTTTTTTTATATTTAGTTGAATTAAGGTTTAATATATAGGATATACATATATAAATTTTATATTTTTAAGCAAAAATTCTCTATAGACCCATATAAAAAAATTCAAGTTTCTAAAACTTAATTAAATACTATAATTAGATATAAATATAAGAGTTATATTTTATAAGTGTTATACCAATTTATTTACGCCTTGAACTATGCAGAAATAATATAGCATAAGATTTTGTTATTTATATACAATAATCACCAGTCGCACACAAAACCCGTACTGTTTCAAACTTTGAAAGTGATATCCAATTTATTACACTTTGAAATCTCAATGGACTCAAATCCATAAATATGTATTAGTAAGATAACAAAGAAGTGGAAATATTCGAAAATTTTAAAACTCAATCTCACCGTTTACTGCCATAATCCATAAAAATGGCAACTGCTGGCCTTATGTGCACACAACCATAACTATTTTTACAATTCTGCCAAAAATCACATTTTAAGCTTACCTCTAAGTAAGTACCTCTTTTGAATATTTGTATAAACAAATATTTTGCTAAAAATATGATGTAACAATTTATGTTTGTGCCAGGGGCGGATTAAGGATTTTGACGCCCTAGGCTTTAGAGCTCATACAGCCTTTATAATAAAATACAGCTGATGTAAGAATCAAGAATACTTGGGGAATTATAGAAACGATTTTTCATTTATTATAATAGCATGTAATATTTATTATAGAACACAGTAAATGTAATTGATTATTTCTACTTATTCCAATGCAGTCAAGATTGTCAATATAAAATTTTCAAGAATAAAAAATATTAAAATCCTTCTTATGTATATGGCTCAAAAATTCCGTATTTGAATTTAAAATTTTTTAAATTGATTTTTGAAATAGTTAAAGGCTAATATTTCGGGGAAAAGTTAATTATAGCGAAATTAGAGATGCTGCGGTATTCATCGAATCATAATTTTTGCTTTGTTATAAAATATTTTTTTTTTTCAAAAATTTTCCGGCCTCATAAGTGGTCCAAAATTTGGCGCCCTAGACTACAGCCTACTTAACCTATACATAAATCCGCCCCTGGTTTTTGGAAATATCGATGAAAGAACTTGTGGGCTATTTTGTAATGAATATCAATATCAGAAACATCCTCATTCTAAGATTAAAAAAATACGTTGTCACTATATAAAGAGTGAAAATTGTTCTATAAGTCCCCACTGAAAAACTAAAGAAAAACACAGTAAACTAAATATTTTTACGCCACACGTTGTCAAAGAGAAATATTTCATTATATGCTGAAACTTTAAGAGATATCACCCGGTGCAGAACTTTTAAATAACTTTTCTTTAAATCTTGAATATTTGATGTAACTATATGAGCTCAAAGGAAATCAATTTTAACTACCGTGACGCATATGTACAAAAAGAATTGAAAGAAAAGAAGTTGCTTTTTATTAGGTGAAATGAAAATATCATAGACCTTTTTTAAATTATAAATATAGTGCAAATAATTATGAATTTCAGACATCAAGTGCTTGGGAGCAAAAATAAAACATGGAAATTCCCTTTATTTTTCTTTTTAGTCTTAAAAATTGCGTCCATTACGCTACGACTTTATGTTAAAGAGTCGCATATTCTTTAATTATATATTTTAAAAATATTTATATAATGAACTTATTTACAATCTGAACTTAATTTTATTTAAATTCAAGAATTTCTTAAAAATAGTAAAAATTTGGATTAAAATGTAGATTATTCTTGGTATTATTATATAAACTAACATAAAACGATTTATTTAACAATCAATCTTGTTCATAATTTCCATCATCTCTGGAATGGTTTGTCACCGGAAGAATAATTTATCACTTCTGGCTCTTTGGCGGAAATTTTTTCTTCACACTCAAGAGATATAACGTAGAAACAAAAGGCCATTATATATACATTCCTTTATATATTAACTTAAATAAGGTGAAGTGAGGTAATTGTTAGAAATTCTTTTCACAAAATTTGTTTACTGACAATACAACGTATGGTCAAGTTTTATCTTAAATGAAACTAATGCTCTTTCCATTCTTTAAATTTATTATTTTTAGAGACTAGATTTTATTAATTCCTTATTTTCTTTTAGATACTGATAGTATGAGATTCTTAAAAGAATGTTCAACATTTTGTTGTGCCATTTATTACAGAAAATCTAATTTCTAGAAATTCAATAATTTGGGTGTAATACTTGCGAGCTGTTTGTGACTTCATTTATATAGAATGCTTACTTGAGACGAAATTTTTCATATTGATTTTATCTCATTCAACCAAAATGGAACCAGATTTAAAGCTGGTCGTACTGAATTAAACCTAGTTTCATGTGAATCTTCTAAAAAAATCAACTTTTCATATTTGAGGTTGAGCAGAATAAATTCAGCTTTTAGTCTTTATTTGGATTACTTTGAAATAAATTAAGTAAAACAGACTTAAAGCTCCGAATAAAAATATAATGCTTGTGTGTTTTAATGAAAAGTTCTTCTACCGAAGTTAAGTTGGCAAAAACAAAAAACACAATGGAAATGTCAACAAATGTAAAATATGTAGGCTGCTCAAAAAATGCTATATGAAAAAATCATAGACCTATTAATCGAAAAAACAAGAACATAAAAACATTTTTATTTGACATTTTCTACTACAAAAAATCTGTTAACCTTTCCCTCAAACTTAAGCATGCTAACACATTTTTACATTCAGTTAAATTAACTGTTTTATTTCTTGAAAAAAAGCACATGTAAATTATAGAAAATCCTCGTGATTTTGCTACATGAGACTTTTTGCTATTTTTCAACCAAAGAACACTTTTTTCATGCATAAGTATGATTGATGAGACTATAAAACATAATTTTTTGGTTATTGATTCCAAGAAAAACAAAAATAGCTTGAAGCTTCTTGTCTTATGGAAATCATAAATAAAATTTTTAGACATATCGTAATATTTTGAGTATTAGCTTCATGTTAATACATTACACAATAGAAAAGGATTCTAGTTCTATAAGATTACTTATATTTAATACAGCATTTTCTTATTTATCACTTTTGGCATTTCATAAAACTCAAATAAAATGTTACAATTAATGAAGTTTATATGTATTTTAGCATAATGTGCAAAAGCATTTTGAAGATCATTTATGATAATTTGGCCATCGTTTATGCAAGCTGTGACTTTTTTGGTGAGGTAGGACTTTTCTTTCTCAAAGGGGCTCTTAATACAATGAAATATACGTTTTTGATGGTTTTTTTCGAGGTGGTCGATGAACAGTACGCCATTAGCCACAGGATTCATTGAAAGATGCACTATTTTTCATTAAAGTTAAATGTGCTATTTTACGAAAACAATCCCTTCACGAAAAGAGAAAGAGGAAGTTAGCTTAAGGAGTTTTTGAATTAATTCAAAACAAAGATAATGACTTCCTAAAAACATTAAAAGAGTAAAGGAAATTTTATTAATAAAAACAAACTTCTAATTCTATTAATTATTTATCTATCAGATAGATTTTTGAATAATCTTTATGTAAAATTTTTGACTGCCGGCAAAAAGGGAAGAAAATTTATGTTTCAGGCAAATCGTGGCAATGACACTTGATCTTGGGATTGACTTCTCTATCGTGTGTGACTATATCTATAGGTCAGTACTATTTTCATTCCTAGATTATTGAAATCAAGTCAAAAAAAAATATATTGCTGATATTAGTTAGATATTAAGACCATTAAAATAATTAACAATAATATTTCAACAGAAAATACCAAAAAAAAGTGAGTATCAACCAAAAGTATATATACATATTTATAACTTCAAGATAATATATTTTAGTTTTAATTCTTTTTGTATCCAGGCAAAGGTCATTAATAAAAATCTAATTAATCAATATTTAGCAGAATTTATATTTAGAATCCCAAATCAGAAAAATTAATTCCTATTCAAAGTGGAGAAGAAAGAACATGCAAAAATTTTTCGAAAAAATATTTTTCTAATTAGATGATTAAAGAAATAAGGAAAAATAAGATTCCCAAGTTTTAATTAAAACAACATAAATTGTTTAGTTATTGTAAAATAATTTAAAATGTTTCAAACATTTAATAAATATGAAAATATTCAATACCAATATATTATCAACAGAACTGACGATAAATGACAGTTATGGACTTTTTTTTCTTTTTTTTTTTTTGTTTCGCACTGAAAGCAAACATTCAACATATTTGCATCACTGAGAGAAAAATTTGTCCTTTATCAAAAGTTTAAATACTTAAAAAAAGCATCTGTGATGTCCCATGGAGGGATTTAAGAAACTTATATTCCAAAAAAAAATTATATAAATTATTGAAATGGGGAACTCAAGTTTTTAAAATGTATTTCAATTTTAAAGTTTTTACTTCATAAAATTTTAATAAAGAAACCATTTTTGCTTCTAATTTACAAGCTTCCCAAATATTAAATGACGTCTAAGAACACTCACACTTCCCAATTAAAAGTGTCTTTTTTGACATGGTAGCAGAGTTTTCTCATATGAAGTTTTCTGCTGCTGTTATCATCAGAAAATTCGGTAAACGAAATTATATATTTTTTTATATTTTTATTTTTTTATATATTTTTTTTTGCCGTAAAAATTAGAAGAATTGATTTAAAGGTTTGTAAAGGTTAAATTAACTAATAAGTTTTCTTTAATTGGTTTGTATTTATTTTTAACAAATAGCATACACTATTTTTTTTACAGAAAAATTCGAAGCCGTCAGACATAATTTTCTTAAATTTCTAACTTTAATGTAATTAAATTATTTACAAAGACAAATATTTTAAAGCTGTCCACATATTTGCAGATGTGAAGATATGACCTGTAGAGCCGCCATTTTGTTTAAAAAAAGACAATCACCTGTTTCTCTATTATTTAAGAATGAAATAAAATGATGTTTAATTTTTAAAATAATCCGATTATTTAATCTCCTTGAAAAAAAATCAGGAAAAAGACCAATTTTGCATGCTCTAAAGGTATCGCCCCTCTTAAAACTTTAAAAGGCCAAAAGAAAAATAAACCATAAAAGAACTTACTTTATAATTAACTTTAATCTCCAATTTTTTCAGGGGATGATTTAGTTAGAGCAAAACGTTTAAGCAATTGGTCATAAAAAAACTCAATCGATAAAAAATTTCATGTAACAACCAAAATAACAAAAAATTTCAGTGGGAAAAATTCAAAAAGTTGGATTATAATTAGAAATATTTATTGTTCATTTTAAGGAATATTTGCAATACAAAAAAACAAAATTTATAATACAGTTTTTTTAACACAAATATTTCATAAGTTTCTTAAATCCCTCCATCTATCTACTGGGACATCACAGATGCTTGTTTTAAGTATTTAATCTTTTGATAAAGGACAAATTTTTCCATCAGTGATGCAAATATGTTGAATGTTTGCTTTCAGTGCAAAACAAAAAAATAAAAGAAAAAAAGAATAATTTTGTGTTGTATTTCACGCCAATAACTGTCATTTATCGTCAGTTCTGTTGATAATATATTGGTATTGAATATTTTCATATTTATTAAATGTTTGAAACATTTTGAATTATTTTGCAATAACTAAACAATTTATGTTGTTTTAATTAGAACTTGGGAATCTTATTTTTCCTTATTTCTTTAATCATCTAATTAGAAAAATATTTTTTCGAAAAATTTTTGCATGTTCTTTCTTCTCCATTTTGAATAGGAATTAATTTTTCTGATTTGAGATTCTAAATATAAATTTTGCTAAATATTGATTAATTTGATTTTTATTAATGACCTTTGCTTGGATACAAAAAGAATCGAAAATAAAATATATTATCTTTAAGTTATAAATGTGTATATATACTTCTGGTTGATACTCACTTTTTTTTTTTTGGTATTTTCTGTTGAAATATTATTGCTAATTATTTTGTAGTCTTAATTTCAAACCAATACAAGCAACATCTTACATTTCAAATGTTAAAGGAACAAAAAAAATTTTATTTTTAACTAAGCATTGCTTTTGAAACGAATACGAATAAAAAGTTTAAAAATTTGCACAAAGATGAGAAATCGTTGAAAAATATATTACACAAAGAAGGTAACCAGCAGAAATGATCCAAAAAGCCAATAATATCGTATAAAAATGTATGGAAGTAAAATAACGTATAATAACGTTTAAGCAAGATTAACCCTTATCACAGACTAAATACCGAAAGTAAATGCTACAAAAATATAAATCATCTTCATTTAAATTCAAGCAATTACTGTGTAAAGTCATGATAATGCTTGATAAAACTTCACCTAACGCACCTAGTTTAATTTCTTAACAACTAGGATAAAGTAGAAAATATATCAAAATGACGGTTTGCAGATCTGTTAAGAGTAGTTTAAGAAAAAAGCCACAAATGTCATTCGATTTTTAATAAGACTATCAAATTAAAATGATTAACTGAACAAATTTTTATTCATTTATCAAACCAACTAGACATACAAACTGGAATGTCTACAGAGATAAGCTGGGGGAGACTATCGACCTAAAAACAAAATTAAAAACTCAAGAAGACTTAAATAATGCTGTAGAATTGTTCAATAATAACATTAAAAGGGCAGCAACTATAGCGACACCGAAATCATCAGGAAAACATGCATATTCATACATTTCATACACGGCTGAGATCAGAGAGCTAATAAGCGAAAGGAGAAAAGCTCGTAGACAATGGCATAACACAAGAAATCCTGCAGACAAAAATAAATTCAATAGAATAAGTAACAAAGTGAATATGCTAATCAAAAAATTCAAACTTGAGGGATTAAATAACTACATAGGTGAGTTAGTTCCGAACAAAGACAAGCAGTACTCACTATGGAAGGCAACAAGTAGATTAAAACGCCCTGTCCTTCACATTCCACCAATAAAAAACCAACAGAGCAATTGGGTCTGTAAAGATAAGGACAAAGCTGAGACGTTTGCCCAATATTTGGCAACAGTCTTTCAACCACATGATATAACATCTGGAACCTTAACAAGACCAAAGTACCTACCAAGCCAAGATATCAAAAAATTTACGCCAACGGAAATAGCTAACGAAATTGATAACCTCAAAACCAAAAAGTCACCAGGAATAGACAGAATAACTCCCAGAATGATTAAAGAACTGCCAGCAAAAGGGATAATGATGCTGACATACCTATATAATGCATGTATGAGGATGAATTATATACCGAACAACTTCAAACTCACACAAATTATTATGATTAAAAAGCCAGGTAAACCAGCAGAAGAAATGACCTCTTACAGGCCGATATCTCTCCTAACAGTGAATTCGAAACTCTTTGAAAAACTACTAACTAAGCGTATCGAGCCATTCTTTAAAATTCCTGAATTTCAATTTGGATTCAGGAAGAATCACTCGACAATTGACCAAATACATAGAGTCACCGATTTCATAGAAAATACCTTCGAGGAAAAGAAATACTGCTCAGCTGTCTTCCTTGACGTCATTCAAGCTTTCGACAGAGTATGGCACGAAGGTCTCATATTCAAAATGAAAAATAAGCTACCCCGTAATATATGCATACTACTAGAATCATATCTATCAGACCGAAAATTCAAGGTAAAACACGAAGACGAGTTATCGAATTTCTACAAGATAAATGCAGGAATTCCACAGGGTAGTGTACTAGGCCCCCTCTTATACATATTCTATACAGCAGACATCCCTATACCAAAATCAACATTAGTTGGTACGTTTGCAGACGATACAGTCATATTAACCAAAAACTCATCACAAGACAAATCAGTCGAAGATTTGCAAACAGCACTAAATACCATCAACGAATGGACAGATAAATGGAAACTAAAAATAAATAGATCAAAATCGTTACACGTAACATTCACACTCAAAAAAAGTAATAATAGCCTACGAACATACCTTAATAGTGAAGTCATTCCTCAAGAAAAAACAGCGAGATATCTTGGCATATACTTGGATGAAAAATTAACTTGGAAGCACCATGTGAAGAAAAAGGCTGCGCAAATAAGGCTGTTAACAAATAAACTTTACTGGCTACTGGGGAAGTACTCCCAGTTAGACCTCAATAGCAAAAAGTACACTGCAATAATAAAACCTACCTGGACGTACGGTATTCAAATTTGGGGCTGTGCCAGGAAAACCAACCTAGACATAATACAAAAAAATCAAAACAGAATAGTTCGCATTATGACCAATGCATACTGGTATATTAAGAATAAAGAATTACATGAAGAATTAAAAATTAAGGAAGTCAAGGAGGTAGTCAAAGATTATGCTACCAAACACAAAGAAAGGCTGCTGAACCACAGCAACGTGAAGTTAACACATCTGATGGATACAACAAATAGAACAAGAAGACTTAAAAGAAGGAAACCACAAGACCTAATCCTAACATAAAAATGACGAACTCTTAGGGACATATTCATTGGAATATCAACCCCCACCAGTTAATCTACATTAAAAATAGCTGATAAATTAATATTTGATTAAGATGGCAGCAAACGAATGAATTTATAAAAAAAAAAAAAAAAAAAATTTATCAAACCCTCTTAAAATTCTTCAATGCGCTATTTTTTTGTTAAAAGTACAAACTATATGAAAGCAAGAAGATAGGTTTGAATAGCTAAAAATTGCATTCATTTTTGTTATTCAACCGTTAAGTCGTCGTTGTGCCAAAGAAACATTTTTTAGGGTATGAGGAAAAACTTTTGCCCAATTTTTCCATCATTTTGCAATGGTAGAGAAACAATGGTATATTATGCGAAATAGCAAGGCAATTACCAAATTTAAATAATATTTATTGTATTATTTCATGCCCCTTTATTTGAATTCAACATTTTACAAAAATTTAAAAATATTATTTGCATCATTTTCGTCTTATGTAACTTTGTTTTTCATTAAAATGAAAGGTAATTTTCCAAAAAAAAAAACAAGATTTAAATAATATAATTTATTATTAACTTCTCTTGAGAAGTTATTATTTAATACATACATATATCAATTGTGCCGATTTTATATTTTGTGTATTGATTTGCATACCTTATGGCGTATAGTAAAGCAAGTGCAAAGAGACGTTTCGGGAGCTATAAACTTTAGGTAACGTAACTTGAAAAGTTTAGCAAATTGTATATCTTTAACTAATGCGAAGCTTATATTTCAATGTAATCAATAATATTTTATACTCTTTTAGCGGTATATATGAGTAAATTATCATAGTCGAACTAGTTAATAGTTACAATAAATCCTACTCTGTTGTATAAATGCATTTTTTTCTTAGACTAGTCTTGGAAGTTTTGCACTTTGAAAGTTATTGGCGGTTTTTACAAAAGCGGGATTCAATTAAATTCTTTACAGTAGAGTGGCAGAAAGTAAGATAAGAAAAATTTAGTATTGATATATCGAAGACTGATAAGTTCATCAACCAATACCTTCAAAGTAAAACAGGGCAACCATAATAATTGCTTCAATATTTTCATGAATTGAGTAAAACACATTGAGGCTCATGTAAAACTCATCATTAGGCTCCTTGCATATACTCCTATTTACAATAGTGCTACAATACAGTAGCAGCAACAGTCACAATGACAAAATTATTTAACTTAAAATCTTATATTCAAAAAAGTATTTTGAAACAAATTTTGAGCAGCAGAAATTGTTGAATTCCGGCGAGTGTAGCCACGATTTCTACTAGGCCTAAAATCTTCTTGCGGCAGCTATCGCTTTCTTTTGCGTTAAGCCCCTAATAGGCGTTTCAGACCGAGCTGAATCGTGTTTAGCATAGACAAACACCATTTGAAGTGCTAGATTTACTTAAGTAATGCTTTTTTCAATTTAGATTGTCGCCGTCTCATCCATTTTCTTTTTATCCATCTGAAAAAGAAACCTTAATTATATATTATATATTAATTAATATATAATTATAAAAACTACACTTTACCTGAAATCCAATTATTTGTTATTATTTGTTATAATGTGTCAATTGCAAACCATAAATTTATTATTATCTAGCACTTCATTTGAAATTTGTCTATGCTAAACCGTGTGGACACCGTTTGGTTCCAGTGTTTTTTTCCATACAAAACTGTTATATTTACTCGGATTAGCTCGGTGTGAAACGCCTATAAGGGGCCGCAAGAAAAATTTTGAGTGTCGCCAAAAACTCACAAACTTATTAAAAAATATAAGACTTTTCTTCAACGAGGGGTCATGATAAAATTTTACACGAAAAGGAGGTCGGCAGTGAAAATAGTTTGCGCACCACTGTCTTAACCAATTGAATTATAAAACTTTGACATGTCACAAAAATGCAAATCCTTTTTATTTGTAATTTGTTAGTTTTATAAGACTGTTATACATGTCTAATTCTTAAATTAATATAATTAAGCAAAGATCTGAATAGCATTTAAATTGTATCCACATCTGTAGGTAATTCTGTAAGCCGTTATTTAATAAATTATACTTCTTATCTTAAGAAGTTTAAAATTATAATAAAAGCTAAGTTCTATACTATTAGACTACTTATTTTCTCCTGTTTTAAAACATGAAATTGATTTGTCGTGCTTTTATTTTTAATACAAAGTATAGAAGACACTAATCAAAATTAAATTAATTTATGTTCCAAAGTTTTTTATATGTTTTTTAAAATTTGAAAATTTCCTAGGTAAATATTTACGAAAAAAATAACAAAAAATCAATAAAAATTTAATATTTCAAATACTTTAAATAGCTTTCATTCCTTTAATAAAATTATTTTACTAAGTTTAAATAAATATTTGTTAGTTAATTTTAATTTTTGAATAAAATTGTATTAGATTTTTTCATTAAATAAAAATTCAAAACCAAAACCCTAATGTCCTTACACGTTTTTTATTTATTCATTTTGTTTTTGGTTAAAATTTAATTGGCACAGCTTGGCAATTTGGGATAAATTTTTCTATTTAGCCTCATTCCCAACAAAAATTCAGGTCACATTTTAGCAGAAAAGATTTAAATAGGCTAAAATGCATATTGTTCTTAAATTAATGAAAAGGATCCTATTATATCCATTTAATTGATTAATTTATATAATTTCTGTTTTTTGGTAAGCTTGTTTACAAGTCTGTTTATAATAAAAGACTTAAAAATATTTAATGAATAAATTTAGGTGCTTATTTACATTTATAATGTCTTCAGCATCTTTTTATGAATTGTTTTTATTTCCAAAGGTTTTTGATTGGAAACGCATTTGTTGTATGGTTCAAATCTTTCTACTGTTGAATAACAAAAACTTACAATGAATTAGCTAGCTATAAAATTGTTTTCTAAAACCATCACATCCGTATAAATTATTAATTAACTAATTTTAAACAACTTTAATTGTTTTTTTATTTGTTTCAGCTGAACAAATGTTATTTAATGTTGTAGAAGCTAAATAATTTTAATTATTTCTTATACATAGTTTTTGTGTAGTTTTTAAATGTACGTAGTAAAGTTGTTTTAGTTAATTTTTAGACTATAGCCTTGAAATTGCTAGGTTTTTGCTACTTGCTAACATTCTGGAACATAGTCATTGGGCCAAATTACCTTCTGGTATAAATATACCGAACTTTCTTCTTAAATGTCAAGTTAAACCTGATGAAAATATACTTGAAGTATTTTCTTCTTTCTTAAAATCATGAAAAATTACAACTATAATGCTAACTATTTAAAATATAAAGTCCTAGCGACAGTAAAGATTTGACCTTTGGAGCAATACAAACAAATATCTTTTAAATATATTAATAAGAAGCTACAATATAAAAGAATCTACGAAATTTCCCCTTGTATTTCACATTTTTTTATTCAAGTATCGATTATAGTTCTACCGTGATGTAACTAGATTCATTAAAAATCATTTTTCTTAAAACTATTATTGCAGCCAAATCCCTTCATGAGCCCCGTGAGAAAAAAATTTGATTAGAATTATTTTATTATTTTAACCATTTAAAATACAATACACAAATAGATACCTCTACAATATCCTAATAGCAAATTTGCTATTTATTAATATTTCTAATTAGATTAGGAAATTTTGCAAGCAATGATTTACTCTAATTAAGCGCATATATAATAATTAGTGCGCTTCTGTGCCGTGGTGAGTTTTGCAAATAGGTGAAATAATTCTGCATCTCTTATTTTATAACAATTATTTATTGATATATGGAGGTCATATAAATATTTTAAGGGATATGAGTCCAAAAAGATTTTTAAAAAATGTTTTAAAAATTTATTTTTGAAATTTCTCGAATCACTATTGATAAATTTACACATTTTAAATTCAGACTTTGTTGCCTTATCTCAAATATTAACGAAATAATAACTTAGTATCAATTGCTTACGGATTAAATAGAAAGTAGATTAAAATAAATAAATAAATAAATATTGACTCCTTAAAGCCTTTTTCTGGGTTTGATAGATATTTAGTGATTTATATATTCCAATTGCCTTTTATCATATGGAATTACATTTATTTTATTCTTTGAAATTAATGCTTGCAATATTATTATTTCAGCAATTAACAATCAAACACTAACAATACAACACAAAACTATTTAAATTTAAAATATTATAAAATTGCAATCTTTCAAAATATCGTATAATTCACATCTTTCTAATGTTTGTTTTTGTTTGTGTATTATTTATTATGTGAAAGGATTCAAGGATATATATTCTAATTGCTTTCAATAAAAGATAATAAAGGAAGTATTTAGTATTATTCTTTTCTTTGGTATTCCTTGCCTAATCACAAAAAAATGTTCAATTTTTTTTCATTCAGAAATTTTATTATATTTTTAAATCTAATTTTACTTTTAATATTTATATGATTGAAAAACCCTCAAAATCTCCAAGGACCACATAAATCAATGGTTAGCTTTAAAATTCAAAATACCATATATATTATATTGTTAACCAAAATATTGACAAAAAATAGAAATATTATAGAAGAAAAAATTTTTCAATATTTTTAATTTTCCATAATTTTAAATTAATTTAATTTATCTACTTTAATATTGGGAAAATAATTTGAAGACTCTTACCTAAATTAAGCTTCTTATCAATGGTTATGGTATTACGCACCAAAAAATAAATTTCAGGATTATTTCAATAATAAACTTAATATTTTGAATATTAATCTTTATTAAAATTAAGTTTATATTTCAAATTTACTTATCAACATCTAATAAAAAACCAAGAAATTTAAAATACTAAAATTCGTTATCAACTCAGTTCCTCTATAATAAATACAAATTAACATACCTTAAAAAATCTTTCAAGCGCTCTTTTAAAGTTATTATAAAATTTTACAATACAATCAAAATCACTCTTAAGGTTACACAACAAATATAATCACTCCAATTGAAATTTCCATTTTAATATCTTTTATTAAATTTTAAAATTCATGAAAACCATTCACAATAAAGGACATAATAAAACTCCACTCAACATTAGATAAATTGTGACGAAGGAGTAAAATTACTTAACATACTTTATCCGACTAGAAACAGTAAAAGAACATTACAAGACAACCTCTTAGGGCAAAGTGAACACAACCTGTTGAGTAACAGTATTTTATATACTGACATCCTTTCACCCTAATTTGTTTTATTCTGAACATAGTATTCTACTGCGTCTGCTTATTGTCGTGTATCAATGAAATATGAAGTCAATCATTGAACAAAATAAATTTGCGACAATAAAATCTTTGGTTTTTGTATACTCGCCCCTAATAAATTCAATAAAAAAAAAATGCCGACAATAGCGAGAAAAATAGAATGAGATAAAAATTGTTAGACAAATCAAGGAGCATTAAGGAATTACGAAAATTTGTTAGACAGATCAAAGTGTAACTTGAAATTGGCTGAGTGAGAGTAATTTAAGCTTTTTTTATTTTTGAAGATGTATTCAAATAAATTTTGTTTACCTTTTAAATTTGTTGTAAATTTTAAATGATATCTACATATCCTTAATATGAGAACCGAAATAATTAATTTGTATTTATCTAAAATTTAAAATACTATTGTACTTTTTTCATTATTTATTATAATAAAATTTTTGAAAAATATTTACGTATTCTTTAGTAAAAAAAATAAATTGAATTTAATATTTTCATAAACTCTTCAAAGTATAGCCACAAAAATAAACTTTGCTTTGAATTAATAATTTTTTCGTGGATTTCTTTACCCGATTTTTGTCATTTATTTAATTTAGTTTTACTCTTTTTACAGTTATTCTCTTTTTTAAAACAATTTATTTTCAATTAAGAATTAAAAATGTATAACTTGATTTAATAGAATCAAAAATATCCCATTTTTGCTTGCAATTATTGAAACATCAAATAAATCAAAAGCTTCGAGAAGGATAAGAATCATATTACCAACAAACTACTATTAAAATATTAATTCGTTAAGCAAGATTATTAAGTTATTAACAAAAACAAAAACATGCTTTTCAACCTCCTTTTGATTTGGAATGACAAAGAAAATTTCATAAGCACTTTTGTAATATTTTCACAGAAATTCTAGATTATTTAACATGTAAAAAATAAAAAACATAATTAGGAAAAGCAAAACAGATTCATTCAATTTTAAAAAATGATTACAGGCTAAAATGAAACAACATTATTTATAACAATGAATGTGTATAAAAGATTACCTAAAAATTCAATCAAAATTTTCAAAAACAAAAATAAAATAATTTCCCTTAAAAATTCTATGGTTTCACCATTTAAAGGATATTTTTTTAATATCGTTTATTAACTTGGATTAAAATTTAATTAGCTACACATGACAAGAATTAAGTACAAAAAAAAGAAGGATCTATTAAGTTCAAAGAGTTTTAATCGCTTTTCGCTTATAAATAAATCTCTTTATAAGAAAAATGTACACACAAAATGTGTATTAAGTTTGTTTCTTGTAAAAAATCCTCTAAACTTGAAATAAATTTCTGTTTTGAAATATTTGCATTCACCATAATCCATGATGTATCCAGATTTGGACTACTTCATTTCCATTTACTCATAGTAAAACTTATGAGACGTGAAGCAATTTCGCAAAAAAAAGCATTATTCTTAAATAGTGAAATATAATGTTATAAAAAATTTACAAACTTCATTTTTGTAAATGATTCATTTACAATTAACTTCCAGGGTAGTTAGAAATTGTGTAACGTAGAAGTTCAAAATTGAAGAGCTGTAAGCAATTCCTACTTATTAAAGTAATAAAAGAAATCTCTTGCAGCAAGAAATAAATTAATGTTGTGTATAAAGACCATAGCTTAGGTATTTCTTTACATTTAAACGGCTTATTATAATGGTTCTTTACTTTGATCAGTACAGAAGTCTATTATTCTTTACATTACCAACAACAAAGTTTTAACTTATTAAAGTTGAAAAATAAAGTATGACTTGATATTTTTGCAGTCTTAGTTTATGAGATCTTCTTCATGCCTACTAATAACAAAAAAAAAAACAGCCTGAAAGGAATTTTTTTGGAAATGCAAATAATTAGTTTAAAGTAATTTGAGATTAAACAAACATTTCGTTTAGCATGAAAATTAATTTTATTCTAATTTTTTTTAACTTTTTCAAACAAAGTAACTAAAAACTTAAACAAATCTTCCAATATTGAAGTTTTAAAAATAAATTAACTTATATATAACCCAATTCATCCATATCTTGAAAAACTTCTCGCATTTTTCTAGAATATGTGTCCATTGATCTTGCAGAATTGAATGTTTCATCAACAACAAGATTACCATTGTTTAACTGTTCACTTAATTCATCTAGATCAGGTACATCTTCGGCATGAGCTGTAAAAACTGGCAACAATAAAAGGGCCATCATAAATCCATAAGCTCCAAACATTTTCAATTGGTCATCTAGGGCCTCTCGGGGAAATACATTTTCTGGATTTGAACCCAAGCTAAAAGTTAATAAAATTAATTTTGTTTATGTCTTAGGTACTAAAACATATAAAGAACTACCTTCTTAACGATGATGCAAATTGCTCATAATATATATTTATCAGATTGGAATAATGTTCATCACGAAATTTTTTTGAGGTACAAGAAAATAAAAAATACATTATATCACATATAGGCGAAGCGTATTTCATTATTTGCCAATCAATAAGACGGATATCTACAGCTTGATTTTTCTGAAGTACAAATTTCGTAATATTTTAATTATATTTTATTTTAAAAAATTACTTCAAAACGATAAAGAATATTATTGTTCCAACAATCACCATGACATAATACAGAATAAGGTTCTGCTTTTCGGCCATCAATTAGTTTCAAAAGAGTTTTCAAATAATCTTCTCCATTAAAAAAATTTTCTATTTTTTGTATTAGTTTTTTATCTTTTCCTCGACATAAAGTATTTAAAGCTCTTTTTTTAAGTTCTGAAAAATATTTCTTTAAATTGTTGTCGTCTTTTCTTTGCTCAAATATATCTTCAATTGTTTTATAGTCCGATAAGAGTTCAGGTTCTTGATCCTTTAATATAATTTATTGCTAATTTTAAAAATAATTAAGCATAAGAAGTGAATAATTTTTAAAACAGATTACATGATAAAAATCTGATAAAAAAATAATAAAAGAAAAATGTCTATGAATTCTATCCTAAAACTCTTAAGCTTAGCAGAATTTTTGATATCTAACTTAATTAACTGTTTGTTATTAGAAATTATCTTTTTAGATATTTTATAATTTAAACGACTGGTTCAATAATCCTTGATACTTTAAAGTATATATAATTTTACTAAAAGTTTAGAAAACATCTTACACGTTGTAATAAACTTCTTTTTTCAAATAATATTTAAGTTTCAACTATTGAAAAAATATTAGTATCAAGGTTACTTAAGCACCTCTTATTTCAAATATTCTGTGAACAAAGGATTTAAAATTTTAGTTATTATTACTTTTTTTAAATAAATAATTAACTTTAAAAACCAATTATAAATGTTTTAAATGAAAGAATGTTTAATTTTTTCAAGTAGTCTACCTTAATTGCTAATGATATTGCATGGAATTTAGCAAGCGTTTTCATTACAATAATAGCGCAGTCTAAACTTATATCATTCATTCTGTTGTACATTTCAAATCCTTTAGTTTTTAAATCCTCTAAAATTACTGACTCATTATTATCTTCAGTTGATGTTTTGAAACAAAATGGAACTTCATGAAAGCCATTAATTTCTGGTGTAATTCCTTTAGATCTTTGGAATTCCATAAATAGGGGAATAACCTAAAACAAGATTAATTGTACAAAAAAAACCTTTCTTTTCTCTTTTCTTAAGTTTACCTCATCATAGGCAAGAGCTTCCCTAAGAAAACAAGGGCGTGCAAAAAATTGTTTTCTTCTAATTGCATTTTGTGGAGGAAGTTTAATTATTAAATTTAATTCTTTATTTTCAGGACGATTTGGTTCATTTGAATTTTTATTAATTTTGTTTTCTTTTGTGGCGCGAACACGATATAAAATTCCAATATAGTTGTCACCCTTGGATGATCCTTTTTCACAATGTAATTTATAATTTTTTGTATTTAAATTGTTTCCAACAATTTCAGCTAGAGTTTTTTCAATATTTTCACTAGGAAGATCTGAAAAATTGTTAATATCACCCATTTCCTAGAAAAAATAAGGTATTCTTAAAACCGTTGTAAGATGAAAAAAATTAAATTAAACTTTGTTAGAATACTAACAAAATAGCTAAATAACTACAAAAAAATTCGTTATAATTTTTCTCGAAAATCAATAAATGTAAAATGAAAAAATGAAAAAATGTACTTTTTGTTGATTATGAAAAAATGATAATTTTAAATAATTTTTTTCTCCCAGGAAATTGTTTTATTTTATAAAAGTAAAAATATGGCATAATTATATAATGCTTCGACTTGACTTCACGAAAATTTGAAAAAAAAATTTAATAATTTCAAAAATTATAGCTGTAAGTGTTGACCCAGTTCCAAACAGAAGTCCCTTGCGGTGACCACCATAAATCCTTGAAAATTCATCTAAAATAATCAATCGGACAGAAAAAATTAGTTTTATTATCAAATAATCTCGTGCCTGATCGAGGCTTTTTTTATCAAAAAAACTAACAAAATGGCGGCCTGTAGAATTTTTTTTCCAGATTTTTGGGAAAAAACAGCAGTTAATTGTTTATAAAAAATCGAAATTTGAAAAAAAAATCCTTCGATCAGGCACGAGTTTTTCATGTTTTCCAAAAGCTGTATAAATTTCATTGAAATCTATCCAGCGGTTTTCAAGTTACAGTGGTCACCGGTTCAAAAACATAGTTTTGAGAAAAACGCATTTAAAGTTTCACACTCGATGTATGTAGAGCCCGAGAGCCGTTTATTAATTGTCAAATAACTCGAAAAGTATTTGTCGGATTCACTTCAAATTTTCAGAGAATATTTTTAAGATATTATACTTTTTTTTAAAATGCTGAGTAACCCTAACCCCTTATGTAATGACTTTACTATAAAAAAGTTTATCTTTTTTTGTAAATTACTTATGGTAATTTAAAACAAAAATTAGTATGAAATTGCATGTACGTTACTGTAAAGGCTAGTAATTGTAATTAAAATTTCAACCTTTAAAATAATTATATAAACGATAAACGTCTCCCATATACTAAACAAGTAATATAAAAAGAAATTTTTTAAAGTATATTCCTTCTTGAAATTGTTTTTTCTTTTTTCTGAATTCAGAGTTCGGAATTCGTTGCATTCAGTTTTCTGAAGTTTTTCTCTCATATAAAACTAAAAATTAGTTTGTAATTAATGAATTAATATATGCACTAACTGTATTAACATCAATTGTCATGCACTCCCAACACAACAAAATTTATTTGAACTTGATTGGATAAATGGAAAAGGGTTAAATTAACGATTGAAAATTTGTAAAATATATTGGACATTATGAGCTAACCGTAAGAATAATATTTGAACCAATTGTATAAACATCACTCCCAACACAACTAAATTTATTTGAACTTGATTGGATGAATAGAAAAGATTTTATTAACAATTGAAGGTTTTTGAGCAAGCTAATAGTAGGAATATAATAAATAAAAATCACTTTTCAATTAAAAACAATTCAAAGGAAACTTTAAAGAAATATTTTTCAACAATTTTTAAACAAAAATTATGAAAATGGGTCAAAGACGTAGCAAATAACTTATTAATGATTAAATTTTAAAAAAAGATATAAAATTAAAAATTATCAGACTTTTTTTTGGTTTGTTTTTTCTGTTTACTCAACTACTGAACTTAAACAATTTTCAACAAATTACAAACAAAAGATTACACTGCAATTGATCAGTTCACGATAAAATAAACAAACATCAAATTTTTGACCACTTGAGATAGTGATAAAGTCACCATTTTAAAATTTCATATAAGCAGATGTAATCTAAATTTAACTGATTTAATCAAGCAATCATAACTATATGAGCATTTTTCTTGCCTGAAGCATTAATTATGAAAGCCTTACCGTACTTAAATGCAATTCATTTGTTGTAATACATATCGGAGTATTTTCTGTCATCTTATCACTCTTTGTTTAGAAAATCTTTAATTTTTTATTGATACTAGTTGTCTTTACTTCCAAATGTTTGAGAATTGACTGATTTCTTATTTCAATAATGAATAATTTAAATCATTTCATCAGTGGGATTTTATATCTCATTTCCTTATCAATATACTTAAATTAATTTCATTAAAGTTGAAAAATTTGGCACCATATTGTTAATCCAATTGGTAATTTTATAAAAAAATAAAAAAAAAACTTTATCATGTATTGATTAGCTTATATTTAATTATATTTTGAACCTTTTTTCATAAATAAAATTTGCATTCTAACCCCAAAAATTGACTTGAAAATTATTTTAAAATTAATTAAGCAACATTATATATTTTAAAAAAAATTAAAACTAATAGAAAAAATAGATATATTCTGCTTAAGCTATATGTCGAATCAAAAAGTATTCAAAATATTTATTGTATAAAAACAATTACAAAATTTTTTATTTACCCGTAAGTAAATCGAAAAAGACCCTCCACTAATCTCTTAACATCGCCTGCTTATAGTCAAAGAATAATATTTATGTTTATATGTATTTGATTTGGATGCATATGAATTTTCAAAATATTCATAGCTCCGCAAAAAATTAACTTATTTTATTTTTAGCTAAATGAATTAATGAGACGTGATTTGTTCTAACTTAAAACTCAGTCTCTTAAAACACCACAAAATTGATTTTATGTTCGTTTCATTATTCCAAATAATACCTTACTATTTTTAGTATCTTTTTTTACTTAATTTATAAATAAGTTTTAATAAAATATATTATTAATTAAAGTTTTTGGACTTGATGGTATTACGGTGATTTTAGTATCATCTCTGATAGTTTTATTTGTCTAAGGCTTATACTCAATTAATTAACTTTTAAAAAAATTCCCAATGTCTTCAATGAGAATAAAACCAGTTTTGAGAAATTTTTGTATCATAAATTTTAATACTTTCAAACTTTTTATAGCAAATTGATCAGTTGGGGTTTGGCGTCGTTCAGTTGAATTTTTCAAATTTTTTACTCCCTATAGAAAAAAATTCTAAAAAGCGTCATACAAGCGTATTATATAAGAAAGTTTCAGTTTTCGAAAGATTTTGATTTTGTGAAAAGTCAAATTATGGCTTACTTCCGTTAACTGTCGTGAGCTTTGAATTCTCTGTTAATTAGATTTGGTTTTAGAAAACACATTAGTTATGAACAACTTATAAGAGATAAAAAAAGACAAAAGAGGATAAAAATAATTGTATTTTCTATAACAGCGTTTCTCAACCTTTTCTGGCCCACGGACCGGTGAAATTTATAAAAATCGCTTCGCGGACCAGTGGTTTTTGTTAGGAATAAATTTTTTGCAGGTATTCAAGAACTGCTACAGAAGGTAACTGTAAAATTTTCATATTTACTATCATACATTAATATTTAAATATAATGATAAGTAAGTACTGTTTTACTTGTGAAAGTAAACGAGAAATAAACAAAAAAAAGTCTATTATTGGCTAGACATATGAATATCTTACTACGGTTACGCAAAAAGATTTAGATCAAAGAAATATCAAAGGAAAAAGACTCAGAAACAGTTTCCATATGTCTGTTGTCTAGACAAAAATTGTGACCAGTCAAAAACATTTTAAATAGTTCGTTAAAAAAAAGGTGCTTTTAGTATGTTTTGCTGAATTTTCACGGACCGGCAAAAAAATTATACGGACCGGCACCGGTCCGCGGACCAGCGGTTGAGAAACAGTGTTCTATAATATACTATGTCAAACGTTAATTAAATGAATTGTGTCGTATACCCTAAGCTCTATGTAATATTAAACTTAAAGAATCTTTATTTAAAAATTTTTTGAGTGTATACTTTTTTCAGTAATGCGAGTTTTTTGCGCTAAAGTGATAGTGATTAAATGTGATAACCACCTTGTCGTCTGGAGAAATCCCATACTAGTATATTTTTTCCTCAGTTCGAACAACTAAGCAAGAAAATATAAGAATTTAACTTTCACATCAATGAGGAAAGTTACATAGCTATAGCTAAAAGAGCTAATAGATATTTATACAAAGATTGAATGAAAAAAATAGATCGGTTTATATACTCTGTCGGAAATTTGATGAAAATTTAATCAACTGTTGCTTGGAAAGTAGAGTAATGTAGCTCTAAGAAAGATGAAGAAAATGGTGCGGGGGTTTTAGAATTGACTTTTAATCGTAGCCATATCTGCAGAGGAGCAATAGAGTTCTTCCACTTACAATGAAGACTATCCTCAGATACATAATTCAACTATCTTTTAAAATTCCCTTTATTATTTTTTCTATATGAAATTAATCTTTATTATTGCTGGAATTTAATATAAACCTGATTTAATTCTCCAAAAGGCTTGCAATTAATTTGTTAACTATTTTTATTACATAAAATTGGGGTAATTAACATGTATAAAAATTAATTCCGTCTTCACAGGCTATTTCCTTAATCAATAAATTAATTAAAATTGTGATTAAATTTATTTCAATATTCAATCAAAATAAAATTAAATGATATGGTATTTTAGGTAGGCATGATATTTATTGTTTTTTATTTTATTGTTTTATAAAATATGATTTCATAATGATTTTTAAAAATATTGCAATAATTTCATTGAATTTAACGTGAACCCAGAATGCTTGTTTTAAAAGAATTGTTTGGATGTTGCAATATGCAAAATAATAAAAGTATCGGAAAATAAATGAAATGCAATGACGGTTATGAAATATTATAATCAGCAAAACATAATCAGTCATAGAATTTTTTTCTTTTGTTTTTAATAAAAAAACATCACATACATTTAGATTAATTGTTCAGTATTTTTTGTCGCCAGTAATTACTATGCTGATAAAAGTAAAAGGAGAATTTTTTACAATTACAAAAAAATTGAGAAAAGAACCATTTATTTTTAGTTCTTTAATTGCTTAATTAAGCTGCGAAATTCATTGTGGTATGAATTTTTGTTGAATGTTGCGGATTCTATTATTTTTTAGCAAGAAAATCAAACTACTAGTTAATTCATAAAACAGTTTAAGATCGTTGAAAAATTCTACGGTTAAAATTACTACATGTCTTAAATTACTGCTACGAATCACTTTCCCTTAGGGTGTGTAACAAATCAGGTATACTCACAAAAATAAGTTTAACTTAAAGTGTTTTAATCAACTCAACTCAAGATCAATTTGTAGTTAGTTGTGATAATAGGAGTGTCAGGTTTTGAAAAAAGTAGTTTTATTTAACCAGGTTAGAACATTAAGATAAACATTTAACGCACTTTTAATTTGAATACAAAAATGATTGCTACGTAATATAAATTTATCCACCATTAACAAACACAAACTTTAATCTTAAAATTTATTCAAATTTAGAGATAACACATTAAATTCATACAATCACATCTCGTTTTAATAATTGGTACCGTGTTATTTACAGTGTTGGATTTATGAGTATAGCGTAGCGCCCTTAGGCCCAACAGTTGAAACGCCCCAATTCAAAATAATTTCTAATCATCTAAGTAAGGATTTAAAAGAAAATTATTTGTGCTTATTCATAACATTCACAGTGATTATATTGATTTATTAATTACTAATTCAATACAAATAATTATTTTTGAAATGAAAGTTAGAAAAAAAATTACTACTTTATCCACTTTTTTCTTGCTTTTGTATTCGCCAACTTAATAATGATTTCTTCGCGATCCATTTTTGCTAGTAGGATCTGCTTCAATTGTTAATAATACTAGAGCATTTAACCTGTCCTGGCCTGTATTTGATCGTAAATAACTTTTCACGCGTTTTAATGTTGAAAATGAAGGTTCTTCTGAACAATTAGTCGCTGAAATGCTGAGAAAAATACGTATTGCTATATCCACATTTGGATACACTTCTTGTAATTCAATTTCTCGTAAGATAGTAGACAATCCCAAGAATGAATGCTCACTTAAATGAATACATTCTTCTTGTAGAGCATCTTCTAAATCATTTGGATATTTTTTTACTAAATTATTTGCAGATTGAGAAATTTCGTTTGATTTTAATTCTGTCAATCGACTTAAAAAAGCAAAACTATCATTTAATTTAGTATATGCCTTGGTACGACGATTTAATTCTACAGTTAAATGATCCAAAATGGGATTAAAAATTCTAATTCTGAAATAATGCGATCCATTTTCTGGTTGAAATTCTCACCTTCGACTTTCATCAAAATGAACCTTGCGTTTTTTTTACGTTTAGAATTGTAAGAGTAGTTCTCGTTTTCCATCTTGCTTAAATTTCTTGCCTTCTTCTCATAATTCTTAAAATGGGATATATCATTTCGCAACTTTCCTAAAAATTCAACTAAAGAGTTGTATAATTGCAGGATATTAATTATATCAATTTTCACATTTTGAAGCTTCAAGTTAACTGCATTGAAACGATTTAATATTGTATTCCATGTAATAGCTAAAAATCCAGTCTCTAATTTCCTAATTTTATTTAATAAGCCTTCGCCTTCAGAAGGAGTACTTTGATTTTCAGTTTTCTCATTAGCAATAAATTTGAGCGATTTAATGACACCATCCCACTCTTCAACCAATGTACGACAAGCATCATATCTCGCTGACCAACAAGTTACGCATAAACTTTTGAGATTTCGATTAAGATTTGAGATTAAAATTTCCCAACGATGATTAGAGACAGAAAAGTGCCTGCAAAGTATCAAAGGAATCTGTGAGTTCCGAAATAGAATCTACTGTACATTTTCCAACAAGATTTAATGAGGAACATAAGCAGCTAGTGGATCCAAAAACGTTAGAAAGACTATAATTCAATACAATTATACAATAAATCTTATTTTATTGAAAATCCCAAAATATTTTTAAAGAAAATAGTCCACTACATTAGTTACAAAATAAATTTTCGTTTAGAATACTTGAATTTTTTGGCGCCCCCCAAATTTTGTCGCCCTAGGCCCGGGCGTACATAGTCCAGGGAATAAAGACATAGCACTTTGGAAAAAGTAGGGGAAAGCTGGATTTTTGCATATCCATAATATATAAATAAACAAGGAAATAAGGTAAAAAAATATGAATGAACCACTATTAATTCTTTTATGCAGAAAAAAAATTATTTATTATTAGTTTATCATAAAAAGTTTTGTCGTCTTTATAAATAATTATGGTTCTGCTTCTAATTCTATCTCCACCTCTTCATCATTGTCTTCTTCTTCATCTATTTCTGCTTCGTCAATTTCCATCGTTTCAACTAAGCAACTCGATGGATCTATGTATGTCCTCGGTAAACTCATCATCATTTTCTTCATTAGTCGTATAAGTCGGAACATTTAAACAATTCTGACCACGACAATTGCCACACAATGGTGAACAGTACAGACCAACTTTTCTACAACCGCAGTTTAAAGTACATCCCTTCGTAAAATTACAAAAAATATTGTTTAATAGTTCGTCAGGAGCAGGTGCAAGGAGAGTTTTAATTGGTTCTAAAATATTTTCTTGTAATGTCCATCCCCAGTCGAGAGGGTTAAGCTGGTTGCCAAGTCATACTTGTACTTGGTAGTAGACCCGATATAAATGTTGCCGAGCAGCACTAGATGTTGGAGGGAGAGAAGATAATTCAACAGGCTTTTTGGGCTGTGTTAATTTTACAAAGGTTGAATATCGTTGATTATCTATTGACTCTTCTCTCACAGGTGCTTCATACATTGCGAGGAGAAAACGGATACCATTATCAAAAATTAAAGTGGGTGAGCAATCTTCTGTAGTAAATACTTTGGCGTAATTAATTAATTTTTTATTCTTTTCAAATAACTTAAAGGCATTAATTTTACCTTTTTTGAAAATTGCCGATACAGTATCACAACCGGTCATTGCATGTAAAAATAATATATGATTTTTACAGTTAGGATACGAGTTTAGACTTTGTGAAGAATAAACTGCTGTTTGAATATTCGCTTTTCCAGGTTTTAAAAAATAAATTATTTTATTGGTTGGTGTTCGAGCAGTCAATATCACCAATAAGTCTACATCTTCGCCTACGACAATACTTATCCTTCTATACGATTCTTCTATCGCTGTCTCAATGATGAGCACATCAGCATCATTTTGAACTTGTTTTACCTTTAAATTACCAGCTTTCAATTTTTCGCATAACATAGAAATAAACCTATCCTTGTTAGTAACATTCCCAAGGAATTTTTCTTGAGTGGTTGAAGTAGTTGATATCAGCGTTATCAGCAGCATATTGTAGGAAAGCTCCAGTTTCAGGTGATAAAATAGATGGCTGTGGATGGTGAACCGTAGCTGCTTCATATTTAACAGTCTCTTTGTATGAAGTACACATCCCAAACGATGACAGAACATCAACAAGGCGTTTAGGCCCAAATCGTTGATGAACAAATATCGACAGACCAAGTTGTAACTGTGATATAAATAACCTAAGATGAACAGCAGCTACAATTGCATGACTAATAGCAGTGCATTTTAGTTTCAGGCGATCTACTGAATATCTTCGAGTTTTCAAAATTAATTCTTCTAAGAAAAATGTCAGTGAATTTGGAATTTCTTCATTCATATTCTTGAACATTTCGCTTGGAGGAAGATAATTTTCATTATTTACCACGACCGATCTTATATCTTCCCGAATAATTGCTGCAGCTATTTTTAAAATTTTTCGACGTTCTTCTGTTTCGCTGACTTTAATATTGTCATGCAACGATTTACTTAAAATATCATATTGCGCATCAGTAAAAGAAATAATTGTTAAAGACTTACTTTTAGCCGTAATAATTATTTTTTGACCGTAATTCTTAGTAAGCCTAGTGATGATGGTTTTGTCATCTGGAATGTAATCTGTACATATACTTTTTAATTCATTTAAAGTAAACTGACATTCATCATTACTCTCGATATATGAATATATTTTTTCCATCGCTGATGATACCTTAATGTCTTCGGGACGAATCGCCATGCGATCCGGTGTACTACTTGTCGTAAACTTCATGAATGATTTTGAGCAATCAGATTGATAGCGAGCCTCTGCAGCGACAAGGTCATGCTCATAAATAATTCGTCGTTTAACCGTCTTAGCTAAATCATCATTTTGCTTATCTGCAGCCTCAAGTACAGAGTCTTTAAATGAGAGTGTCGACACATGATGAATTTTTCGGCGAATATCTATCTTGCTTTTCGCATCTTCATTCGCTTCTTTACCGCAAAAAAAACAAAGTTTTTTGAATTAAAAACTGGGTTCACTGGAACGCATTCTGCTATGAGGTGGACTTACAGATGTCGAAGTACTCGTATCATTCCGCTGCTTTTTTACTGCCAATATGCTGGACTTCCGTGTATATTCTTTACGGCACTGCACATGAATTTTTATAGATGTAACATTATTTAAATATTCAACTTTTCCATCCTCTCTTTCAACACTTGATTTTCTCAACGTATCAAGACCACGTTTTACAACAACAGTTTCCCCTTCCAAGAAGAACAATTTTTCACAAATAAAACAAGTGTCTTCCATTTTATAATAGTTTATTGGATTTTAAAATAAAATTTACTCAAAATATGACGTAACACGTTCATCCACAATGTGTGTATACATATGCGATAGTTTACCAGTAGTGTATAGTAGTGTATACTACGTAGTATATAGTGTATAGTGTGTAGTAGTGTTTATACGCGTGTTTGTATTTGTATTTATTTGACTTTTCACATTAAAAAATATTTGAATATATTAAGGTGGTCTATCTATAATATAAAAATGAATCGCTAAATGTGTTGCTAACCGTAAAACTCGAGAGCAGCTAAACCGATTTTTATGAAATTTTGTATGTACATATATTCAGTAGGTCTGAGGGTAGGTTCTTATCTATTTTTTACACCCCTAAGTGATAAGGGTGGTCCACCCCAAATTTTTTTTTCTATTTTTTGGAAAAAAATTTTTTTTTATTTTTATATCATGTGGCATTAAAAACTACACACAACCCCAAACTTTCACCCTTCTACCATCAACCCCAATTTTTTAACAGCGACACGAAAATTTTATATTTTTGTCGCCATAATCCTCCGAAACGGCTTGATCGATTTTGATGAAATTTTATTTGTATATTAAGTAGGTCCGAGAATAGGTGGTTATCTATTTTTTACGCCCCTAAATGATAAGGGTTGATAACCCCAAATTTTTTTATTATTATTTTTTATGATGTGGCATTAAAAAATACATACAATTCTAAAATTTCACCTTCTACCATCAACCCCTATTTTTTAATAGCGAAATATGTATTGGATTTTGTGTCACAGCTATTGTTACCATTAGTCCTCCGAAACGGCTTGACCGATATTGATGAAATATTATATGTAGATATATGGCAGAAAGAGCAATTTTAGCAGCAAAAAATGTGGACGTCACCGAATTAAATCTCAAAATACAACATTTATTGCCAGGGGACAAATCTATTGATACAGTTTGCGATGCCACCGAAGCTGTGAATTATCCAGCAGACTTCTTAAACTCATTAGATTTATCAGGCATGCTGCTGCATAATTTACAACTAAAGGTTGGATCTCCAGTTATTTTGCTTCGTAATTTGAACCCACCGTGGCTGTGCAACGGCACGCAATTAGTTATTAAAAAGTTAATGAAAAACGTTGTCGAAACGGCAAATTTCGAGGTGAAAATATATTACCACCACGGATCCCTATTATACCCACAGTTGTGCCAATTCAATTTAAACGTCTTCAATTTCTAATAAGATTGGCATTTGGGATGACTATCGATAATTCTCAAGGCCAAACGATGCCTGTTTGTGGCTTAGATTTGATCACATCCATGTTTTCCACATGGACAATTACACGTGGCATGCTCTCGAGTGGGCAAACCATCCACTTTGTTTGCGTTAGCTTAAGATGGGGTAACTCTATTGCGTTAAGGGATATATATTGTTATTTAGTAAAATTATTATAATTAGTGATATATATGTATAATTTAAAAAAATAAATTACAATGAATTAAAAATATAAATGTTTGGTATTGTGTTATTCTTATATTCCATCATCGTTCAGAGCGCTCCATGCCTCTCTCACTCATATATACCGCACCCTCAATCACTGACAATAAGTTAGTCATTTTTTTCTACTAAAATAATCCTAGGAATAATTTAAATTTGGCGAAACAACGTTTGCTGGGTCACCTAGTATGTTAATAAAATCTTAATTCTTGAAGCTTATTTTTTTGAAATAACATTAAATTAATTTATATTTCTAAATACAAATGCTATATTACAACTTAGAATATAATTTGGAAAAATAAAAACACTAAAATATTTTGTTCTAATTCAAATTAGTACGAGTACAACTTTTGAAATCGAATTTAATAAAAAACCGTTAGTCTTACGAAAAAAAGTGCCATTATGTTTTTTGTAGAGAATTTTAAAAGCTATAAATTCGATCGCTATAATTTTTTTGATAACTGCAACGGTTAACGAGATTTTTTCAAAAAACCGTTTTTTGTGACCTTTGACGCCGCATAAGTGCCGCAGCGGCACTTGGATCGATGGGGACTTTTGAGCTATTGTTAAGACCTGAAAAGAAAGGCATATGCAAAAATCCAGCTTTCCCCTACTTTTTTCGTAGTTCAGTCTTTTTTTTGTCTTTATTCCCCGGACTATACAAGGCCTATGCCTAAATCCGCCACTGGTTCTTTAGTATTATAAATAACTCTATAAATAAATAAATTGTTCTAAAAATAAGAAAAAACTTACTATTTAGTAAGTAGTCTTAATATTTGATTTAATTTGAAGCTGGTTTATAGTAAAATCTTTTAGCGGCAGGAGTAGATTTTGATTTTGTGAAAAGTTAAATTATGACTTACTTCCAGTAAATGTCGTGAGCTTTGAATGCTCTGTTAATTAGATTTGGTGTTAGAACTAATAGAGTAAGATCCCAATGCCGCCAATGCCAATGTTGCCCAATGCTTAAGGCAATTAAATTAGAGCCTCCTATATTTGGGATGTTTTATTATTTTTTAAATAAATTGAGCAAGCAAAATATAATTAACTAACAAATACAAAACTAGCAAAAAGAATAAAATATGTTGGAAAATCATTGGATTGCCTTGTGAAGAATAAATTCCAATTTAAAAGAATGTGCTTTTTATTTGTTAGTTTCCTGACTACATATTTTTAAATATTATTCGTCATTTAAAACAAAAGATTAGGAGGACCAATTTTAGAAACTAACTTTCCCTCCTTGCAAGGACGTAATTGTCATGACGTAATTAATTCAGTGTCAACATTTTTAGTTTTCTAATATTTTGTTAGCTTTAGAAGTCTTTTGGGAGGTTTCTCTATTGGTAGAAATCTTTTATAATTCTATTATAATATTATGAGGTAAGATCATAAACTAACTAATATTAATATTATTATAAAACCTTGTTGTATTTTGCATAGTATTTTAATTGATCGAAATGATCATATTTATGAAAATTGGATTTAGGACATATTTTTCAATATTATTTTATTAATCATCTCTAAAATAGTAAATGCTTTGACTAATATAAGTTAAAATGGGAGATTTTCAAGGTATATAAACTAAAAAGCTATGAACTTAAAAATGCATTGAAAGTAAGGATTATATGTAGTAAAATATCAAAACAATAAAAATATTTTTCATTCTGATCCTCCTTAGTTCTTAACAGCTGTTCTGCTTTTATAGTTTTACCACATGTCCATTTAGTTTGACAAATCTATTACAATAGTTTATTTTATTTATTTTATTTGTTAAAGAATAATGCATTTCATATAATCAATTTAAAATTTATTAATAATCTAAACTTAAATCTAAAACTTAAAACTTTTCTTCAATATTTTTATGGTATATTAAAATAATTCATCATTCTATCTAACATTTTATTTGTTTGGCGCATAATGTTGTTTATTTCGATTGAGACCTCAACAGATTTCTTTCTATAATTTGTTATTTTTTTTCATTTCTCTTTTTAAAATTGACGCGAATTGACGCGACTTAATAAATAAACGAGATAAGTAGTTCCAACGATCGAGAACAGGAGCCATTTGGCCATGCTTATCCTGATATATTCTTTTGGGTTAACTTAATGATTGCTTCTTCCAGAGACTCGCCGCCGTAATTATAACTATGTTATATGTAAGGATTATGTAAAGACTGAAAGATATATACTGCTTTCATCGTTATGCATTATTTTTGCAATCACGATCTTCCTCTGGATAGTCTTTAAAGCATCTGCATGATTGCATATTGAGCACACATTTTTGTCAATTGAATGAAGAAATAATTCTTCCTTTATGAATTTTCGAATTATACAAGATTCTACACCCAAACCTGAAGTTTTAAGCTTCTTTTTCTTCTTCGTTCTATTTATCAATAAATTTGTACGCTTTTTAATCGATACAGAATCCTTTGAGAAAGCCAATTTAATCGCTTCTTCATCTTTGAGCCCGTCAAACTTAAACTAGATTCTATGTCGGCCGAAATCATGGAATAACTGAAGTAGTTCTTGGTCTGGAAAACTATCTAAGCATTCGTAATAAACAATTTTGTATTCATTCGAATGGACTATTTTCCATTCTTCAAACTCTAACATTGAATAAAACCAATGTTCTTCATAACTTTGGATGCTTTAAAAATAAGCGCTATGAATTCTTGTATAAATGACATCTGTAAAAGTCTTGGCCAGTTATGTTCAATGAAACTAATGAATAGCCCTTTAAAAAGTGATTCATTCTTATTGGGATTGACCATTATCACAACCTTTCCATAACGTAGGGTCATTATATCCTTCCTCATAATTTTTTCCATATTCAAGTCCGAGGATTATTATAATGTTACATATATCTACATTACTATTTCAATTTTATCTTGATTTTACATTTGGCAAGCCATCTGTTGAGGGGTAAATATCAAACCGATCTCGTTTTATTACACTTACGCCCGGTTTCACCATTCGTACTTAAGTCTTTCTTAACGCATCTGTCAACTTAATAACGTACTTAGCCAGATTTTGCGTTTCACAGTTCATACTTAAAGCGCGGTATTCACTATATTTCCGAATCAATGATTCGGCTCTTAGTTCCCATTTAAAGTACATGGAAAGCACGAATAAGAGAGAAAATATCCAACATGTTGGATATCTTCTCTCAATTCGTGGTTTCCATATATTTTATTTGAGATGAGAGAACCGAATCATTGATTCACATTTATAGTGAATACCCCGCTTAACGCTTAATTAGACTTAACTTCGTGCTTAAATTAAGTCTACAATTTTCAAGACTTAAAGTGGACTTAGCTGTCAGAAAAGCAGAATTTGTGCCAATTTTAGTAAATTTTATGTCAAATACCTTCGAAAACTTTATTTAAATAATAATTAATAAAAATTAAATAAATTTTGAAGCTGTTGAAAATAAAAGTGCAATTTTAATTTCAATAATGTTTTATAAAAAATGCATAATTTCGCAATAGAGAAATGGTGTATCATATTCAGTTGAGTTAAAAATTCATTAAAAACATCATTAACATTATAAAAGTTTTCATATAAGTTTGAGAGTGATTTTTTGTGCTTAATTTAAAATGGATTTCAATTTTGGTAAACTCAATCAGAAATAAAAGATTTAATGAATAATATGAAAAATATTTATTTGTTTGCTTTATAATAAACACGAGGAATATTTATATTTTAAGAAAATTACTGATTAGTTTTTGTTTTTAATAATGCTGTTTGTATTTTATCGCTATATTTAATTTATTGTAACATATCTCTATGAAAAAATATGACAGATTATGATCATTTGACGTAAAAATGGCTTACAAAATTCAGCAGTAATAGCTGAGCTATAATATCATTAAAAACAACTGTGAAACACTTCCAGTTCTTATATGAAAAACTTAAGTCTTTTAAGAAGCTCAGCTGAGCAAAAAGTTAAGCACGAACTGTGAAACCGGGCGTAAAACTTCCAATCACTGCATGCAATTTACCACGGCCAATTCTCCCAAACAGCATAAATGTTGAACAGCTGAGTATAAAATACTTTTATTATCTGTTATCGCTTTATCACATATAAACACAACCTCTGCGTGTAGAATTTTTTCCAAATACATACTTTCAAATTCAAAATAACAAACAAGAAATTATAAATATTCTTTTTAACTTTAGACATGTCAACTTTTAATGATTTGCCACAGGTTAGTGGAAACTATTAAGCACAAATGTAAGATTTTTTAACTATAACTTTTATGTAAAGGAACATCCTCGTATACTGATTCCTGAATTATGCCGACAATTTTACAATTTAGGATGGGTTACCGGAACAGGTGGTGGAATAAGCATTAAACTAGGGTAATCTTAATTAGTTATTTAGTATTAAGAACATAAAATGATATGTCCAAAGTTCAGAAATGAATTGTACATTGCTCCATCCGCAGTACAAAAAGAGCGTATAAATCCAGAGGATTTGTTTGTGCAGAATATTGAAGGAGAAGATATATTGCTACCTCCATCACATAAAAAGTAACACAAAAAAAAACAAAGATTCTTTTTTTTTTCAACTTAACACTTCCAGCCTTACAAAAAGTCAGTGTACTCCACTCTTTATGCTGGCCTATAAACATCGAAAAGCTGGTGCAGTTATACACACACATTCTCAACATGCAGTTATGGCTACTTTATTATGGCCAGGAAAAGAATTTCGTTGTTCACATCTAGAAATGATTAAGGTGTAAGGTTATATAAAAAAAATCAAAACTAATTAACTGCTTTAGGGAATATATGACTGTGAAAAAGGTCGCAATTTACGATATGATGAAGAATTGATTGTTCCCATAATCGAAAATACTCCTTTTGAACAGGATCTTACGGAAAGTATGTATGACGCTTTGCTTAAATATCCTGGGGCCAATGCTATACTTGTAAGACGTCATGGTGTTTATGTTTGGGGTGATTCATGGAAGAAAGCTAAAACTATGTAGGTAATATGTAAACAAACAAGCATTATAATAATAATTTTAAAAATTTTAAGGGCTGAATGCTACGATTATTTATTTTCATTAGCTGTTAAAATGAAAAAAGCTGGATTAGACCCTTCTAAACCTTTAGCTTGAATTTATTAAACGTAACAGAGAAGCTAGACATAAAACAAATTGTTTGAAACTTTTGTTGACATAAAATTCATAAAATAAACTATTTTTTGGATAACTTTATTCTAAGTCACCTGATATTAGCTAAAATGGAACCATGATATTCTTAAAAATATTCCATTAAAATATCGAAATTTTTATTGTAAAACAATTATTTTGGGCATTAATATTCAAATTTATAAATTTAATCTTATCAAGCTACTGTTAGATAGGTCGACTAAAGATTTATTTATCAGTATTTTAGCAAAATATACCTAGACATTGTTTAATAGTTACCAAACCAAGAAGCATGTTAAAATTATAAAAAGCATTCAAGTATTCAAGCAAGGCAAATGGTAAAATTTTTTGCTAATTATTATATCGAAGGGATTTTGGATACATTACATTTCAAGTAATCTTGTTATTGTTATGCAAGCAAAATATTTTACATTCAATGTTTAAAAAATAACAAATCAGTTTTCTTATTATTCTCCAAAAGGCAAAAAACAAAACCTATTCCTTCTTGTTTATTTGTTGACTCTTTGTGCTTACCTTTCATAAAATTAGTTTGAATTGAACAAAATTTTAGAACCTATATTTCAGATACCTGCATGTTAAACTTAAATTATTCTTTCAGGAAAAAGACATAATAACAAACAACTGTTCATTAAAAAATTATAAATTAATGTTATTTATTTTTCTAGTGATTCAATTTCTTTAATGCAAACAGCTGTTAAATTTTCAATAGTTTCATTTGTCTTTATAAGAACATCGTCTTCAATACGTATACCGATACCACGAAACTCTTTGGGTACCTCTGTACGCTCTGAATTTATGTAAATCCCTAAAAAAAATTTACATTTATTCCAGAGTTTTTCAATAGTCATAATAATAATGAACAATTAATGAAGAGATTTTAATAATAATAAAAAGTTTAACGGATTTATTAGTCAAAGGTTCAAATTAAAAATACTAAGAAAAAAGAAAAAGTAAAATAATTTTTGCTAATTTGACCAATCAGTTGCATTATTAAAATAAATCCTAAGCATAATGACAGTTATGTATTGAAAGAATTGCGTAAAAAATACAAATCATAGCTAAAATTTTGCTTACCTGGTTCAATAGTAAAAACCATTCCTGGTTGTAGATTAATACTTCGTGATATAAGAGAAGTGTCATGCACATCCATTCCTAGATAATGGGAAACATGATGAGGACAAAATTTAAAAGCTTCCTAAAATTAAACTATGGCAAATATAATTTAATTTGCAAAATATTTACTATTTACTTTTTTAAGATTATCACCTTTCACATCTTTAGAAATCAATCCAATATCTTGTAGGTATACACCCAAACGCAGACACATAGTATGAAACAATTCATCTAATGTTCTACCACCATCTTTGAGCAAGACATCTATGAAAATACAAAAGTTATTACCAGATAAATACAATTTTAAAGCTTACTAAACAAATCCTTTTGCAATTGTAACACAACTTCATATAAAAGTTTTTGTGCTGCATTAAATTTTCCATTTGCAGGCCAAGTTCGTGTTATATCACTAGTATAGCCTCCATACTCACAACCTTAAATGAAATAAATTTAAATAAGAACATTTTGAACATAATTTTGTATTATTCACCTGCATCCATTAAAATCATATCATTCTGTTTGATCAATTGTGTATTATTTATATAATGAATTGTTGTTGCATTGATTCCTGCTGCTACAACGGGTGGATATGCCAAATAATTTGCATTTTTCATTCTACATTTATAATCTACTCTTGCAAAAACTTGATGTTCTGTATCACCAGGTTGAGTTTCTCGAATTGTTTCATTAATACTTTCAGATGCAATTTTACATGTTTGTCTCATAAGTTCCATTTCTGCTTCAGATTTTATCAGACGGAGTTCATGAATTAACAGGGTAGGAGTTTCTATTATACTCGATACACATGATTTCACTAAATCAGTTAAATAATGTTGATCCGATATTTTTGTATCATACCAAACTTTTAAAGATTTATTTTTATGAATTAATCTAAAAATCCAAAAATATATTTATGTACATGTTTATTGATGATTAAAAGCTATCTAACCCTTTTAAAAAAGTATCAATACTTTTTGTCTCGTATGCATGATCAACACCAAAATATTCAATTGCATTTTCGATTCTAGTCCTTGGTCCTTCCCAGAGCTCAGTATTAATATTTTTTGGCCTCAAAAATAAATGACTTTCATTAGAAAATTGTCCTGAAGTTAAAATTAGCACACAGTCAGGTTCCAAACATCCAGTTAAATATAAAAAGTCAGTATTTTGACGAAATACATACGGAATTTTATCACTCATATATTTCTTTGTGGAGGAAGGAACTATTATCTACAATAAAATGAGTTATACAAAGAATAGTAAAGATAAAATTTTACAATATGATTCTGTTCTTCAGAATAGATATTTGAGGAGAATTCTTGCACTGCTAGTATAAGTTGATGCCGCCGATTTATAAATTCATTTCGTTTAAGGTGAGGTAAGATTTCATCTTTCTTTAGTAAATGTGGATGAGTATAATATGTAGGCTGACCATACTTTATAAATTCATTTTTTTTTTCAGATATACTTTTCTTATCCTTCAAAACTGAACCGAATGTTGAACATTTTATTTTTTTTTTTAAATATTGAACTAAAAATAAAATTTTTTATAAACTAAGAAAAACTATTATAGAAAAATAAATTATATTCAAACCATCTAAATTATGACTTTTAAATAAAATATCTGCCTGACGAAATAAGCAATTTGCAAACATTTTTCATTCTCGTTTTTTTTTCTGTTTACGAAATTCGAATGACAGTTCGCTCCTATCAAAGATTCTGCAAAATTTAGTACATATGCCAATGTCGTTGACATTTGAGGAATTTTGCAGTTTTTTTTTTAAACTAATTAAATACAAAACTTGCTGTTCTTGTTTTGTTATTCTTTGAACAATTTTTATCGAGCTATTGATAAATATATTATTTATTAACAACCTTTTAGGTATACTTGTTTTAAATCAATATAAATAAATTAACGAATAAGTGTATTTTTTTAGAATATAGAATTAAACTAACATATAGTAACAAATGTTATTTTTTAATTCACTATTTGAAAAAAGCCAGTCATGCTGAATACTTCCACACGCAATATCTTTCAAGGTCTTCTGGTCGTCCCGTTTAAAATAATTCCAAAGAAACTTGGTATCTAGTTTTAATTTTTTATAAATTCTTTTATTAGTGGTTTGTATTGTATTTTTTCGTATTATGTATCTTCTAACTTGATTATAAAATATGTTTTGAAGTAAAAATAGAACAATATTTCTATAAAATTTAAATGTAAATATTTAAAATGTAGAGTTAGTCACACTTTTCGAGTGTGGATAAAATAAAAGTAAAATAATCTAATATTAGGTACCTTGTATGAAACAACTTTTAGGAGTTATTTCGTTTTAGTGTTGTTTAATTATTTTTCTTTGAAAATGCAATTGCTTCATTTTGACTACACTTCACAGAAAACATCTAAATTCTTACTATAGATCTTTTGAGCTTGAACTTAAATGGTACAGTAATTTCTATGCAGAACTTACATACCATTTTTATTTATATATATGTAAACATCTTGAAATTTTTCAGAAATTACCCCTAATTATATATAAGTATTATGCCTGGCATTCTTTTGTTTTTTTCCGCTTATCTACATTTCCAAAAATTTTGATTTTCAAGCTGTCTACATAATTCGTTAAATCTTACTGTGGCAAAGTTTTCACCTACGAATTACTTTAAAACCTCTCTAGACTTTTTTGCATATAAATAAAAATAAAAGAAATCTTATGAAAAATATTCCTTAATTTTCAGACTTAATGATAAGAGAAATGTTGCCAAGTAGAACAATTCACTCAGCTGGAATTACTGATGTCCATGAAATGCCATTAGCGATAATTTTAAGACCACTTCAACCCGTTTTCGATGAAAAAAAAGTTGAATCACTTATTGAAACTATCAAGGTAAAATATTTTAATTGCTAAATTTTATGTTAATTTTGTATTAATAGAATTCAGAAAATGATATTCCACCAATAGATGTTCTTTGGATAAAAGGGACACAAGGAGGAAATTACTATTATAGTTTTGGAGGCTGTCATCGTTATGAGGCTTATAAAAGGCTCAAACGTAAGAGTATTAAAGTAAAACTTATTCAATCAACTATTCAGGATTTGAGACATTATTTGGGTTCGAGTACACCAGACTTAAAGTAAAAAATTCTTCTATAAAGTTGAATTTGAAGCAATATATGTAACAATAATTTAAAACCATTTAAAATACTTGTAATTAAGATTAGGTGCATGAAAGAATTTCTTATTTTTTATACTCTTTAGCTTAAGTTTTTAATATTTTATGCTTGGAGAATTAATAAATTTATAAAAATATATTTTATAAACAGTTTTTTCTTTCATTAAGCTAGTTTTATTTTGTTCTAATTTGCACTAGAGTTTTTCCAGCATTTGTTAAAAGAAAAATTGGTTGAGAATTTTATAAATGATATGTTCATAATAAATTAGGGTCAAAAATTTATTTTGATTTTATGATTAAATTTGATTTAAATAGTAAAAAAAATAATCAGATGCGTAGAAGTTAATTTAATTTAATTTTTACAAAAAAAAACTGCCTCTTAATGCAAGAGAGGAACAATTTTTAACTTTTTTGCCTTTAAGTATTGTATAGCATGCTTTCAATGCAAAGCATTAATTCTGAATTCTATTTGAAAGTTTTCTTAGCAATAACATATTAATAATCGAAATATGTTTGATGGAAAGAAAACTCAATAAGAAAATCTCCTAGTAATAGGATGTTAATCTGATTAATATCTAAAAAAAAAACATTTCTTGTAGATAGCAAAACCAAATGAAAATGAGATTTTATTCTATAAAATTACGGAGAAGTTTATCACTTTTTTTTAAATTAACAAAATTTTCGAGCTGTTTTACTCTTAATTTAGACCATATAATATAATTATTAATTCCAAGTATCTGAGCAGCATGTAATGCAGCAGATTCAGGATATAGAACCGTAGGACAGCCTAAGCCAGATGGAAGGCTTAAGCTTGACCAAATATCGATATTCATATTTTCTGGCTTAACTGGTGGAGAATTTATAACCGGATAATTTGTATTCCCAGACAAAACTGGTCCCAAACCATTTGATCGTCCAGCTACCGCAATAAATATTAAATTCTTAATAACACTTTCATATTCATGTATTATTTTGATTGTTTCTTCAGTACCCTTATGAGCAGAAGTTATACGTAAATCAACATTTATTCCCAAATTGTCGCAGTGTTTGGCAATTTTTTCACAATGTTCTAGATCTGAATAACTTCCCATCAATATTACAACAAGATGATCATTTTTAGGAGTGATGTTGTCTAACTGTTTATTTACCCAAATAAAATTTCGTTTGACTGTTTCTAAATCACTTTTTGTAACCGTTGTTAGATTACGATAAACTTGTTTATCCACCATTAGACGTTTATCTCCTGATGGCCATAGGCGCCAGCTATCAGAATCAATGACATCAGCAACGAGAATATTTTCTTAAAGTATATATATATATATTAGTTAGTATTGATTTTTTACACAGTTTCTTTACTTTCGTCATCGATTCCAAATTCAATTTTCATGTCAATAAGTGCACAGTCACGAGTTGCCCATGCCTTTTCAAGAATTTCAAAAACTAATAGTGTAGTTCTTCTCATTATGTCCACTTCATCTCGTCCTGCAAAATTAAATTTATTAAAAGTATTTTCATTGACTTAATAGCAATAAAAATGGATGGATAATAAGGTTAGGTTATGTGCTTTTTTTATAAAATTCTGAATCTACACTACAGAAAAAAAATTAGATGGTAAATATATAAAAATATTGGAAGACTATTGATCAAAGAAAAAAAAAATGAGAAAAATATCATTTTATGCTAACGATACTTGAGTTGCAGAAATACTCAGAGAATTTCGACAAAAAAAGTTTCTAAAAGTGTCTAAGGAATTTGAGAACCAGGAAAAATTTTATTGAAATTTGCAATCAAATTTAAACGGCAAATGTCTAACAAATTCTCAAAAGCTATTAAAAACACTATTCAAAGCAATAAACCAAAAACTATGAAAAGCTATTTAAAAAAATTCAAAATATTGTAAGTTGCAAACTGGCTCAGGAAAGGGTATTTTTGTGACGATCAATAAAATGTGATACCCTTAAAAAAAGGTATAAAATTTTTCTAATCAAAACGAGATTAAATCGCTAATAAGAAAGCAATTTCAAAAACAAGAAAAATAAAAGATAATAAAGATCCTGATACTATCTTCGTAAGAAGTAAAAATCAGAATAAAATATTTGCATTTTGACATTTATATGATAAACTCTTACTTCTCACGGACCCAAATCAGGTCTCAGGTGACACACTGAACTGAGAAATAAATATGTTTTATCCCTGATTTGAGCCATAACCTGATCATAATTTGCTAGGACAAAAGATTCTCTTTTTTGTTATAAAAATCTCAAAAGAGAATAAGTTTTATGTTTTCAAAGAAAAGTCTTATTCATAAAATGAAATCCTTGATAAGAAAAAATTAGGCGAAAATTTAATCTTCAATATAGACAAATATAAGATCAAATTATTTGCTAAAGTAATAACTATGTTCTATTTTCATAATATGTTTTGCTATTTTCTAAGTTGATAACAGTACAACAACAACAAATTTCACCTTGTAATAATTCTATCAAAACTTAATAACCATGAAAATTTCCAATCACAGCGTATCAACTGCAACTTTCTGTTCAATTAAATCCATGTTTTGTTAAATTTGATTAAAAGTCGCGTGATAAACAAATTTAATGTTTTTAAAGTTTAAACTTATGAAATTTGTGATAATTTTGCATAGTAACAAAAACATCAAAGTTCCTACTTATTCATAGATTTTTCTTTTTTTTTTTTTGTTCATATACTATTTATCAGGGTAAGTAAAAGTTACGCGAAAATGTCAAAAGGTCAAATCAAAAAATCGAGTAACTATTATCAAATTTTCGTCATATAATTTTTAATCATTTTGTTTGTTAATTTAACAGATAATTTGAATTGAAACGGAAAAATTCTTACCGATCAACAATCCATTAAAATTGAATTTCGCTGATATGATTTGCTCCTCAGACCATTGGGGGTCATGGTTTGCGTCATCTTTGTAAAATGTTTCTTGTTTCGGTGGTGAAAATCTGTTTATTTCCATATGATAAGAAATGATTTAATTAATAAACATTTTTAAATTTAATTTATTTTCAAACAATATTATTGTCAATATTTGTTGTTAGTATTATTATTTATCATATTGTAAGAGCAACAATTTTAAAATAAACAAATTATAAAATTATCACAAATATATTTTCAAAAAATTTATTACATTATTTTTTATTATTTTGATACTAATTTCTTTAGTCTAACATAAATATACATTAGGAAATGGGTTTTTTAGTTGTGAAGCTCTACGTACGATTTACAAAGAGGAAATAACGAACACTTAACATTTTCTTAAGTACTTTAATGTATCAAGGGTGTCCATATATATATATATGTATATATATATATATATACACTTATTAAAAATCACAATTATATCTTTGATGACAAGCCTGATGTGAAAAAGTGAAATAAAAACAGAAAGAGATTTAAAACTGAAGTTTTGAAGATTTTTATTTTCGCTTGAAATTCTCAGACACAATAACTCATCTCCTTGCCAATTAAGTCTTTATAGCTTTCCAGATATCTCAATTAACTTCACACCTCTCAATTTTTCTGCGGTACCCCTTCTAAATTTTTGTTAATTTTTATGATGAATATAATTATTAAATGTTTTACTGGCTATATACGATAAATCATTAAAAAAAAGTCCAATACTAAAAAATAAATGCATTATTGGTTATTAATATCGAAAATAGTTAATAAGGATTAACATCATTGCATATAGGCTATAAGTAAGCCAAAAAAATCAATTAAATTTTAAGCTATATTGACCTTGTCCATGATCTCTCCGCAAAGTAATTAAGTATTCTCAGCGGTGTTTTATTTCAAAAAGGACACATAATAAAAACAGAATAATTTTTGTTGCGAAGCATTAACTACTTTGAGATGAAAAATATAAAATACTCTTGAGATTTTAAGTTCTAAATTTAAAATTTTAGTTGGAACTTTTCTACCAGCTACACGATAACAACTAATAGGTCAAGGTTGTAAATAAAATAGATGTTATTTAATACCAATTGAAGTGCGCTGTTTTTAATTATATTTGAACAATTTATTCTATTTAATAATTACACGATGCCATTGTAGAAGAACCTTTATTCGTAATATAGGATCCCATTTTTTTATTATTTTTGCAAATCAACATGACTTATAGAACTAAATGTTTTTAAGTTCAATATAAACATTCATAAAGTTAAAAAGTAATACGTATTACATAAACATCAAAAATCAAATAATATGTAACGAGAGGAAAAACTGATATCAGATGATCTCCTTTAGCCTCGTGTATATATATTTTCCCTTTCAGTGAGAAATTATACTATTTCTGGGCTTCTTACTTTTTATTTTCATTCTTATAGTTAATTTTATTTTTATAATGGAGAGCAGTTTTGCCATGAGATAGAAAAAAGATCTTCTGTTTAAATGCGGGAGGATAACGTCGAAGAAAACAAAATATTTTCTTCACGACTCTTTTACTCTAGGCCATAGAAAAAGTAATCAGTATATTCTAATTTAGTTAAGAGCATAACATCGCATTGCATGTCATGGAGCACATTAAATCTATATTGATCGTAGTGCATCCTTGTCCTCAAACTACCAGTATTTCCTGTGATGCCTGGAACTCACTAGCGCTTCGCGTGTGCAGACGACTTAGCACAGTATTAAATTGGAGATTTTTTTTTATATACCAGTGAAGTGGAGACTAATGGACTCATTAGCATTTAGCAGTAAATTATGTGCTGCTACGCGCTAGCGAGTCCCAGGCATGAGACTGTACTGTTAGGGACATACTGTGAATGCTAGTCAAAACTAAGCAGCAGTTCAAAGCCTTAACATTACTTACATTTTATTGCGATGGCTGATAATTCTTTGAATATGAATTTTGATATGAATATTTAAATGGGTTTTAATGTTTAAAATATTTCGTTAAATTTTTCTTTCAAAGCAGAGTTAATCATTTTATGTTCAAAATCAAAATCTATCATTGAAGTCGGAGACTATACTTCAATTAATTATCAAATTTATTTTTATATATAACTTATATCATGTGTATCAAATTTCCTTAACTACACCAAAAGTAATTAATTTACTTAATTCAATTAAATTAATACATTCTAATTAAATTGTTACCTGTAACCTTCTGGAACACCTGGATTTCTACGTAAGAAAGAACCTGTAGCAAGACGACGTGTCACCCATTCAATTGGCACCATTTCGCATTTTCGTGCAACAAATGAATTATCAGATGCCGGCTTTACATATGCCGTTTTTACACCTTCCAAACAAACAAAGCCATTAATATTTTCAGATAACTTAAAATTAAAAAAAAACCTCACCTGCTAAATTTAAAATTTCAAAAACTTTTTGATTTGTTTGATTAGAAATTTCGGCTTTGCCTTCCATATCATTAGCTTTAACGCCATCTCCAGCTGTGATGCGATCTTTGCTTATCAACAAGCAAAGCCCTGGATTTTGTGGCAGATCATAAACAGCTTTAGTTTTGCCTTCGATTATTACATGTCCGAGTGAATAGTCTCCAACTATGATGAAATTTTACTAGCATATTATTTCATTTGAAATAGAGAAATATATATACTTTTATTTTTAGTACCCATTTTAACTGTATTTTTATATTGAATGCAAGAAAAATAGCCAAATATGAACAGTTAAATTTTTAATAAAACAACACGAACTTCTACAACTAACTGAATGAAAAATCCTCTGCTCTTGATCTTCAGCTTGAATTAAATAAAATCCAGTAAAACGTTATCAATGAAATTTGCCAGGGTTGGTCAACATTTTTTCTTTAAATGTATTTAATATTTTAATTAAATGATGAAATATAATCAAAGTAAGTACATTTTATGGCCTGATTTCCATATAATGTTCCCCCAACTAATTTTCACTTGTTCTTGCGAAACCGAGACCTTAAATTCGAAAAAATTTGAACCTTCAATTTATAAGATTATTAGACGTGTAATAGGCGTTTCACACAGAATTGATATTACAATTTCGATTCCGCCATTTTGTAAATTTGTATGGAAAATTCAGTCTCCTCTAATGTATTGTAATATTTCAATTGCAATATGAGAGCCTGTGTGAAACGCCTATAATCGGGGCTATTCACATGTTCAATTTTCTACTCTCAAGCCTGCCATTTCATTTAATTTACATTGAACGAGAGAGCGGCTTGATGAGTTGGAAAAAATAGTAAATACCCCTATAAAGTTACTCTGATATTCCTTAAAAAACAGAAAAAGAGCTCTCAAAAACAGCAACGTAGAGGCATTTTTGGGCGGTAAGAAAAAGAAAAAATTATTATTTTTACACTTCTAATTTTATATTTCCTCCAATCGTTTGAGAGATTTTAAACATTTTTCCCATAGCAAAATATATTGTTATGCTTAAAAATGAAAAGCGAATGTTTCAAGCCCCTGAAATAATAATTTTCAAAAAATAAAAAATTCTTTGCAGCTGAAATTAAAATCACTCTACAAGAGCCTTTCAATCCTACAGTTAGCAGTCATTCACAGAAATCGCGTTGGGAATTATGTGATAAGTTGGACGTAGTTCGATTTAATATCAAAATAACTTATTGACGTCACAAATATACCCCAAAAATATCACGTACAAATTTTCTTAGCCCTTAAAACCGGTTTAATTTGAATTATTTGTAATCAGAGTGGACAGTTTTTAAGTGATAGGCGGTGGATTTGGTAGTGTAGCTTATTTGTTTTTTAAATTAAGAATTTACCGTGTGAATTCAAGTGAAAATCAACACAGTTTATATTGAGGTAAAAAATTATTAAAATTTTTTTAAATTGTGAGACAATTGATACTGTGTAATAAAATTAAGTTGACATCTCAAGAATATACATATACATTGTATGTATTAATTTTTCTTTTATAAACATTTTACTACAATTAATAAAATTAATCATAATCATTGAATATGACTTAGGATCAATGCAAAACATTGAAAAAGATACAAACTGTGAATTCTTTTGTCAATCCAGAGAATAGTTTTGCGGGCCGCTAAAATTTTTCTATTTGTGTTTACTTACTGAAAAAACTAATATTGTATATAATATTAATATAATAAATGTTTGTTTAAATAAAAATTCTTGAAAAACGGTCTGGATAGATTGATAATTTATAGATTCTATGATAAAATCTGTCAATAAGCAAAGCAGATGAATTTCAATAAATCAACACAGAAAGTTTTCCAAATATTTTTAAATTATTTTTATATTTCATTGAACTCGTTTTATCACAAAAACAACGTTCAGACGCTTAAAATAGTCCAATAATATTGCACAACGTTTATTTTCAAAATTTTACTCTCTTGTATTCAGGAGGTTAGTCGTTCCCAAACTCAAGTCAGACGATGCTTAATTTTCTGTTATGCGGCCGACTATGCAGTGCACGAAGCGACTTCAACCCTCTTTCAACGACTTTATACAAGACTGAAAACCACAACTACTTCCGAAAGTCGTCTTATCTGAACATGCAGATGATTAAGGGATTAAACGCAAAGTCGGATAAACACGCCATGAGAATTTAAAAAAAAAACCGAAGAAACTCCATTTCTTTATTTTGTGCCATTCATGTGCATGGCTTCTGTTTTCTTGTTGATTTTAGTTTGTTGTGTACATGTATCAAATAACAAAAAAAAAAAAAAAAAAGTTTTTAGAAACTGGGGAGGCAAGAATCAAAGGTTTATAAAATTCACAAGGAAATCCTCGTTGTCTTTGGAAAAATATAAATATTAGATGAAAAATATCTCTGCTCAGTATTTATACTTTTATTTCTGACAGCCTGGACGGAACTTTAAAAATTTGAAAAAACACTTTTACCAATATATACCTATTTAGCATCTTAGCTAAGTCTTCCCTTGGACTATTCAAATAAATAATTATCACGACAGTCAATCAATCAAAATTGTAAAATTAGATAAAACTAAGATTGAATTTAATAAATTGATAATACATTATATTATTATAAGGAATTTAGCTTGAACACGGAAAATTACGGAGTGTTCAATAAGTTGCAACTTATTACGCAAGAAAAATAAGTTAAATTTTCAAAAAATTATAACGGATTTGATGTCTCAATCTCTTACATTGCGTAGATCTATTCAGTCGTCTATCCGAGACGCAAAAGAACGAATTTCACTTTTTGTTAAATATTTTAAACAATTATGTTATTATTTTTACTAAAAATATCTACTATAAATTATTTTTAATATCCGTAGACAAAGCTTATCCACACATTATTGCATATATTTTTGCACATTTTTATAAAATTTATAAATTAAGTAAGAAAAATTTATTTCCATAACAGTTGGAAAAAATCATCTTTAAGTATAATAATTGGTGTGGAAATAAATCTATTCAACTTTATTTTTGAAAACTAATTATTCTTCCGAAACTTTTTCTAATTTTTTCCAATTAATATCTTCCCAATTAAACTCTGATGCTAGTTTAATAAATTAAAAAAATTTAAAATTTAATTTTGCAGCATCTTCACCTTGAAATTTCTATTATCACTTTCACTTTTTACTTAACATTTTTTGCAAACTAAAAATAAACTTGTCAAACTTGACAATTAATTTTCACGTGTTTAAGAAACATGTGCTCCGGTTTTGAGCGTCATCTTTGATGGTTATCAGATGTTCTTTTTATTTACTTGTCTTATTAATTGTTTTGAATTTGAAATGTGAAATATGGAAAGTATTTTCCATACAATTAAATTGGAAAATAATAAACTTTCAAATTTTTAATTTAGATATTACGATAAAATTTTAATATTTTATTATTTGTATAGTGAAATTCTTTAAAAAGTGATTTATTATTTCTAAATATGGAAAAAGATTCGGACCATACAAATAATTATAACATTACTTTTTATGTGAATATTAGTGACTGATGAGTAAGTTTTATAAATTTAAGTAGAATTAAGTAAATTAATAAAATTCCAGCGCTATTAGCTCGAAAGTTTCGACTTAAAATCCAAGAAAATTTTTAATTGATCTTTTTTTATTTTTTTCTGTATCTTCTTTCTCCTTTAAATTTCCTGCGTTTATAAATGTATTGTTGAAGTGAAACTTTATAACGAAAAAAAAAGATTTTTCCAAATTAGCAAAACGGAATAAAAATTTTGCACTAGACTAGCAATAATAAGTTGAATAAATTAGTAAACAGCATGAATGGAAATCACAAGTAATTATGATTCAAAAATATTAATTTTAAATAAAGCTAATATATTTATTTAAAATAAAGAAACAAATAACTAGTTAAATTCACTTAATAAAAAAGTCAAACATAAAAATAATATACATCTTTTGTCTATGAAGATGAAGCAAAGGGGGTATTCACATTGAGGCCGTGTGTATATATAAAAATGTGTATTAGTTAGATGCCAAGCATGAGGCAGAAATATTTGCGAAACTCTGTCTTAAGTGGCCTCTACGCAATCGCCGTAGCACCGCGAACCCACGCCGATACCCTGTCCACACATTCGTGCGTTGTTTTGACATTTGACATTCTTTATCATAATGCACGAAATTGATGTTGAAACTGCCGCCGCTGCTTTGTACTTTATAACTGTTTGTGATGATTATATAAATATTAATGACAGTTCTAAAATTAGGTTATGTTATAAATTCGTGTGAAAGTTCGTCTAAAAGCGAAACCCCTGAAAGGGTAGTATTCCTGATTCTAAACGCACTATAAGACGGCGCAGGACTACCAAGCTTCAAAAAGAATCTTCAAAGCTTTCGAAATTTCCCCCTACATTTTACCTTTTTAATCTAAAGTATAGGTAATTCGCCCCATATCACTTGCAAATCGAATAATATTCATTGCTTGTAAATCGACGTGAATGCTGCTTTGGTATGCGCAAGGCTAAAATTGTGTAATTTTGGGATTATAATATTAACCGGCAAAAAAAAAATCAATTTTTTTTATGTAAAAAGTACAATTTAGAACATTGTCTAGTCTAAAAAAACTTAAACAAATAAAAAAATAATCAAAATTTTTATTTCAATTTTAATGCAAAGTCCCTCGAAGATCTGCATATAATATGTATAATTTAGTATAATATTACAAAAGAAAAACAAGAATGAATACATACTCTTCATCCTCGGATGAAGACAATGAATTTTCCAACTTGGATTTAGAAGATGATAATGAATAGCAAGAAATAAGAGAAAGAAGACCAATAATAAATGAATATTATGCAGATGGTAAATTTTTAATTGAACCCATCATCTGTAATAACCCTTTTGCTTTATATAAATGCAAAGGTCAGCCAGCACTTTGCTTAAAATTTTTATTATTTTTATTTTCAACTATTTGGAAATTATTTCTATTTACTTATAGACCTGAATATAATTATAATAATTAGACGCGCCGTCTGATAGCACAATTAAATACGTATCATCCGCGCTGCCCGATGAAGCAGTCTTGTGCCAGCCAGCCGTCGGTATTATACCCCGGTGTGAGCGTAAGCTATTTATTTGAATATCAATTGGTAAATAAAATAATTCCATATCTCTCAATGTAAAATAGCTCACTCAGGCTAAAATACGTTTCAAATAAATTTATGTTTAAGATGAATTAGTTATTTTTTAGGGGTTAAACTTTAACTTACCAATAATTTCCATTATAATATTATACCATATTATTTAATAAGTATTTTATTTCCTTATAGAATTACTTTTTTATTAATATACATGTTAGACTACTATGGAAAGTGTAAATTTTGAAAAAGAAAAGACAACACCCCTCTCCCTCTCTTGTAATTCATCTAAAGAAACAGCAGGTACTAAAAAAACTTTTTTTCTCTGTATCTTGATATATATTAATATCATGTTTTATATTTGCAGTAGAAGCTTATCTTGAAAAACGTAAACATCGAGGAGTTGTTTCAAGTGGATTAACACATGAATGTGGAGTTTTTGCTGCAATAGCGTGTGGTGATTGGCCAACACAAGTATAATTTGAAAAAAAACCTATATTAATACTCCTATAAATATTTTGTTTTCATTTTCATAGGTTGATATAGCACAAATAATATGTTTAGGTTTAGTTGCCCTTCAACATCGTGGACAAGAATCCGCAGGAATAGTTACAAGTGCTGGAAGATGTACTAAAAATTTTAATGTTTATAAAGGAATGGGTATGATTAATAATGTCTTTAATGATGAATCAATTAAGCAATTAAAAGGAAACCTTGGTATTGGTCATACAAGATATTCAACAGCAGCAGCATCTGAAGAGGTTAATTGCCAACCTTTTGTCGTTCATACAGCTCATGGAGCACTAGCTATAGCACATAATGGGGAATTAGTTAATTGTGAAAATTTACGAAAAACTGTAAGTTTAATATTGATTTGGTGTTTTTCTTATTAATTTCTCAATATTTTTTGTTTTTTCCATAGGTTCTAGCAAGAGGTGTTGGGTTATCTACACATAGCGACTCAGAACTGATAACACAATCACTTTGCCTTAACCCACCAGATGGAGAGGTATTATTATTCAATGAAATTCCATCAAAATCAAAGACTGCTTTTTGTTTTTAGTAGACCATATGAATAGTTAATTGTTCTTTTATTAAAACCATAAATTTAATGTTCATTTTCTGATAAGAGTTGCTATGATTTTTTATATAAATCATATTCTTTCAGCATAAAAAATTCAAATTAGTTAAAATTCTTAGAAATCAACAATTACAATATTCAAATTATAATGAATAAATTTTCATAACGTTTTAAGTTCATTGAGCTAAAAATATTCCTAAATATTATTCCATTTTTTTGTTTGATTAATAATATCAGGACAAAACTTATTCTTCGAGTTTTATAGGATTATGTTTACACAATTTAAGATTTTTTAATCTTAGCTCATTGAAAGAAGAAGATTTTTTCAAAAAAATTTAAAACAGTCTACCAAAACTGTTTTAAAATTATTTCTGTATATCTAAAACATTCAGTGATGTATTCCTCAGGAAAGTTTGCTATAGAATTTTTTTCATTTTGAATAATCTTTTGTAATTTTAAAAAAGAGAAGTTCATTTTATAACTGGTTTTCATATTATCATTCTAATAATTGTTAAAATTGAAAAAAAAATTTGCTTTAAAAATCGTTTTTCATTGACGTGCATTGAAGTAGAAATTAAGTTTGTGTCAATGTTTCTGTTTTTTGTTCTAAATTGCCTTTGCTATGACCTGAGAGAAATTTGTTTTTAATTTGTCGTTTATTCTTTATATTTTATAATTTTTGACAATATAGTAAAAAATAAGACGGCAGATCAATTCGTTTTATAGCTCTACAAAATAGCGAAAATTCTATTTACCTTTTGTAGTTGTATTTTGATATTCTCCTGTAGATTTTTACTCTTTTTATTTTTGTCCACTTTGTACTTTGAATTAAACAGGGATCAAGGCAGGATCTCCTGCCTTTCATGTCTTTAATGGCATTCCATCATATACCGTATGTCCTTATACCTTTGCCTATTATTCTTTGTAACGTAATTTTTTCCTTTGGGATAGCTTTTAAAAATTTTGCAAACAATTTTCAAACTAGTTTCTTGTGTAGTCTTTCTTTTTTATTGAAAAACTTAATTTGATAGAAAAATAGTTTAGTTGAAGAAAAAATATATTTATTCACATTTTAAGCTAACTTAAGAAGTTATCTATAGTTTCCCTAATTGATTTTGCATCTAACTAGCATAATGATAAACATGTTTTTTTTAAGTATACACAAATTCCATTATTATTTTATTTTTCGAAAATTTCTTGTACAATAATTTCATATTTATATTTGAACAGAGAAACGGACCTGATTGGCCAGCCAGAATTAGACATTTTATGCAATTAGCACCATTGTCATATTCTCTAGTAATTATGTTAAAGGACAAAATTTATGGAGTACGTGATCCCTACGGTAATCGACCTTTATGTATAGGAAAAATTTTACCAGTAGATCTTGGAAATCGTAAGTAAAAATTTACTTTATTATTAAGAAAAAAATAAAATGTTTTATATTTATAGAAAATATAGCAAATGTACCTGCAGAGGGTTGGGTTATATCAAGTGAAAGTTGTGGTTTTCTATCAATTGGAGCACGTTATGTTCGTGAAGTTGAACCTGGTGAAATAGTTGAAATGACAAGAAATGGTATTCGTACAATTGATATCGTTGAAAGGCCAAACAATAAAAAACAAGCTTTTTGTATATTTGAATATGTTTATTTTGCACGAAGCGATTCACATTTTGAAGGACAAATGGTATATTCTGTAAGATTGCAATGTGGCCGTCAATTGGCAAAAGAATCTCCAGTTGAAGCAGATATAGTTAGCTCAGTACCTGAATCAGGAACAGCGGCTGCTCATGGATATGCTAGAGAGGTTAGAGATACTTGAATATATTTCAAAAATTTTTAGCATGGGATATATACAAATAGTTTGAAAATAATCAAAAAAATGATGAAAAATATTTCATATAAATTATTTAATAATATTTTTATTTTCTAGTCGGGAATGCATTTTGCAGAAGTATTGTGTAAAAATCGTTATGTAGGTAGAACATTTATACAGCCATCAACAAGATTAAGACAACTTGGTGTGGCTAAAAAATTTGGTGCCCTTGCTGAAAATGTAGTTGGAAAAAAACTCGTTTTAATAGATGACTCAATAGTTAGAGGTTTAAAAAAATTAATTAAACTCTTAGAAATTTATTTTTTTATTGGTTTAGGCAATACAATTGGACCAATAATAAAACTCCTAAAAGATGCTGGAGCTAAAGAAGTACATATTAGAATAGCAAGTCCTCCTTTACTTTATCCTTGTTATATGGGTATAAATATTCCAACACACGAAGAATTAATTGCAAATAAATTAAATGCTGAACAATTAGCTAATCATGTCGGTAAGAAGTTTTTTTATTTGTCAACTTGATTTACTCATAATTACAAACTTGTTAATTTTTACTTTAAGGTGCGGATAGCTTGACTTATTTAAGCGTCGAAGGTTTATCGAAGGCCGTAAGGCTCAACATGAAAAGCGATAATCCCAAACAAGCTGGCCATTGTACAGCTTGTCTAACAGGAGAATATCCGGGTGGTATTCCTGAGGAATTAAGTTGGTAGCATATAATATTTTTTTTAGAAATATATGTATATTAATATATATATATATATATATATGTACATAGAGAATCATATTGAGATTTTAATAAAGTTTAAAGTTTTTTTAGTTAACTACTTTTTTTTAATTTATACAATTTATTTTTTGTAAGTTAAAGCCAATATATTAGCTTTATAGGACTCTAAACTTGTCCCTAACGCCTAAGCCCAAAAACGATTTAAAGTGCTAAAGTGGTTTAAAAACTAAAAAATTAAGGCCTGTGTCTAGATTAGCAATCACACAGGCAAAAAAACTCGGGTTCTTTGAAATCTAATTTTTTCAAAGAACTCGGGTTATTTTAACCCAGCGGTGAAATGCTCTTAAAATTCGATGCATTCCTCCGTTCTGTACGCAGGGATGTATGTGAAACTTTTGCCATTTTCTATGTCTTTTTAATCTTTTTTCTTAGATATTTTTAGATAAATTTATTAAATATATAATTTAAGATAAGGTTTAATTAATAAGCAAAAGTTTTTTTCTCTTTTTTTACAAAAAATCGGCTAAAATGCTACAAAGCTTTCATTTCATTTCAGCACGATCATGATATTACAAAATTTTTCTAAGTCTTTGACAGTTGTCTTAGACATTTTGCGTGAAATGTAATCAGTGTCAAAGTGAAATTTTAATTTAGTGTTAATAGTGTTATTTAATAGTGTAATTTAGTATTATAATTATAATTGCTAGTTAATAGTGTTTAATTTAAATAATAATATAAGATATTAATCATAATGTTTCAATTATCTACAAATTTTTCCGTACTGCGTATACGAAAAGTATTTTTGTTAGAATTTTGCTTGTTCTTTAAAAAAATTGTTAGCTTAATGTTATATGTGTAATTTTGTATATAACTGAATAAAATTTTATTATAAAAATTTCAATTTGTTTTATTTAAATAAAAATAACTAAAAAATTCCTAAAGTATTCTGAAATAGCAGGCATGCGCATTATAGCCAAAAGATAAGAGATTGTATATACACAAAAAACTTTCAAAGAGAATCCAAAAGCTCACCCAGCTGAAAGCTCGATAGTTCCCTTTGCAATGACATCGCCGTGTTAAATGCGATCAATCCCCCCATATAGCGTGGAATCTATAAATTAACATTTATAGTGGTACGTTATACATCGCATCGTCCACGAAAGAGCGAATTTTCACCGCTGGGAAGCCATCCCAGCGGGAAAAAGATTGGTTCTCAATGCATTCGCAATCCATCCCTGGGAAGCTATGAATCGATTCTCTTTTCATCTAATCATTGCAAATTTTAACCAAAGCATGATCGAAGTGGGAATCACTTACTAACACATGTAAGAAAACTGAGTTAGCATTGTACCCCTTATATATGAGCTGTTATACTCTTACAAAGTGTTATATTTTATATTAGTAAAAGAGGGATGGATATATAACACATAGTGATGAAACAGCATATGACCATGTATTATATAACCATCCTTCTTTCACGTAAGTGTAAGTCTGAAAATAAATATATAATTAACAAAATAATTAAAAATGGAATAAGTAAAACATAGTTTATAATTAAATATTTTATTTATTCAACACTATTCACAATTGAGCAATTTATTTAATAAAACTTAAAATTAATACAAGACTTAACCTAAACTTATTAACTATTAAACTTATTTAACTATTATTTTATTACAAATTAACTAAACTATTTATTGACAATAATATATTCAATTAAATTTAACAAACGTAGATACGTCCTTAAGGTATATAACTAATTTAATTTTAATTTTTTAACAAAACATCACATCAAACTATGATTCTTTTATAGCTTCTGATTCCAAATTTCCCGTTGGGATATTAAGTATATCTGCGCCTCATAATTACTATATAATATCGCCTATAATGTTCGTGTCCAAATCGCTAATCTAGACACAGCCTCAAATGTACAACAAAGTTAGTTGGCATACGACCTTAAAGTGATTTTAGGCAGTATACTTTTATTTAGTGGCATACGCATTTTTTCTGTAAAAAAGAACCTTACCTATCAAGAATATCAATATTTGCTGTGTGGTGGCAGTAAATATACTGATTTCTAGTAATTTTTATATTACATACTATGATGGAAAGTATACCCAGGACTCACGAAGGTTTGTTGGTTTAATTTATTATAAAATAAAATATTAAAATAATATAATATATATCAAAATATATCGGTTAATTTTAAACTTATGAGTGACGTATGCCTTTCACTACTGTCGCATTTGAATCACAAACAATGCCGAATCCTATTATAGGATTATTTTATATATTACTTGAATCAATTCTTATTTCTACATAGAAAATTTTTGTATTCCTTTACTTTCTTTAAAAATTAAATTATTTTGCGGTGTATAAAATTTCTATTTTAGTTAACTACAGCCATCACTCAAATACTTTAACAAAATTGTAAATCTTAATAAATTTCAGATATCGAAGCGCAAATAAAAGAAATTCAGGCAAAGAAAAAAGAAATAAATAAAAATTCAAATGATCAAGGTGTTGGACTTTTAGAGAGTGGAAATTTTTTCGACAGTGAATTATATGATGGAACTGCTTCAAAAAATCGATATGACGGATATAATACATCAATTGCTGCTAATGACGATGCTGATGAAGACGAAGATGAAGGATTGCCAGTAACACAAAAACGTACTTCATATACAGCTCCAAAAGTTGCCTTAAAAGATATTATAAAGGTATTTAATTTATATTATTATTAATAAATAATTAAAATATTTTATATATTAGGGCAAAGAAGATTTTGATCCTTTGGCAGATAGAAGACGGCCAACAATAGCGGATCGTGAGGATGAATATCGCCAAAAGAGACGACGTTTGGCTATATCTCCAGATCGTATAGATCCGTTCGCCGAAGGTGTGTATAAATGCATTATTAAATTAATGTATTTTGTATAATTTGTCTTAGATATTTTAAAATTTAATAGAATTAAAACATTTTTGTATAAATCTTTTAAAGCGATTTAATTTTCAAAGTTTTTATAGAAAAATATGTTATAAGGAAGCTATTTAGTCATAAAATTTAATTTAAATTAACCAAATTATTCCTTAAATTAATAATTATTATTAATAAATATTTATAAATAAGCCAGTAGCAAAGCATTTTCCAAGTTGTCTTTCAAAAAAGTCAATTAATAAAAAAATTGCGATCTGTAAAATTGTTATCCCTTAAGAAACTTTTCAAAAGATTTAATGGAGAATTTATTTCGCTCTAATCAATGATACTATATAAAATTTCTTGTAAATACTCACACCTTTAGGGATACCTGGAAATTTTTAGAATCTAATAAATTCTTTTAGTTCGTCAATATTGAATTTAATTTGAACAAACAAAAAAAGCAAATTAAATAAAAAAAAAAGAAGAATCAATACAATATCCAACATAGCTAATATTCCTGGTTTTTGTTGTATTTTAATATCTTCTAGAACTGATATTTTATAATTGTCATATTTAGTAGTATACAAAATTATACTTCTAGAACAGCTGAACTTAAAATAGCTTTCTTCTAACTCTAAATAGTTGAATTCATTTAAAAACAAAATAATATATAATTTATTTGAAATGTATCGCTTTAAAAGAGGAAGTTTCAAGTGTGAATTTGCGTGAATGTGATATGAATGTGAACCATTATTAATGGAACCAAAATTTACAGCAGGTCTTTAAACACCGTGATTGTTATAAAGCTAATGGGCTACTACCTTCTTAAAATCGTCTTTCTACCAAAGGTTGTCGTAATATCCTTCAATGGAGAGCAGTTCTCCGGGCTTAATGTGTGTAAACTTTAAAATTGAATGTTTTTGTTTTATATTAATATTTGTGAATCAGATTTAATTGATTCTTAATCATTAATTAAAAATTAAATGATAATATTATTTTTTATAATTCGATATTAAAGCATACACCTTTAAGAATGTGTTATGAGTATGAATGTCATATTCAGAAAAATATTAATCACAAAAAGCTTTATTTTAGGCAAAATCTTGCAACACATGCTGAACATTTTTTAATAAATGTTTGCGATTACTTAGTGGATTCAACGCTGGAAACGTACGTATGATTGTTAAAATATGAAATTTGATTATAAAAACTGAAAATATATATAAGCAAAACATTAAATTATTTATATTAATATATACATATATTCATATATATGTGTAGTTAATTGTTTTACTAGCTTCCTAAAATCAATTATCTATTTATTATCAAATTTCATATTTAATATTAATATCTTAACGTTTAAACATTAGTTTTAATTAACACATTTGTTTATGCTAAAAGATAAGTAGCAAAAACAATTTAAAAATTATATTTTGAATTATTTCAAATTAGTTTGTTTTTGTTTATTTTCAGGGGGTAGAACTCCCGACATTGGATCTCGAACATACACAGATATTATGCGTGAACAAATGCTAAAAGGAGAAGAAACTGAAGTAAGTAAATTAAATTAAAAAATTTATGAAAAGATATGTCGATGCAGTTGAAAAGGACATATTTATGTCCCATTGCTTGATTTTAGGTTTTTGTTCAGAAATTATACCCTTTTTCCTAATAAAAACTAATTTAATTTCTAGGAAAATTTACACAATATTAAATATTTATACTGCATGTATTCCCTGGTCGTGCTTTGCTTGGAGCCTTAGAGGATTTATTGAATATCTTTAATTAAAAAGTATATACCACAATTAGGAAATCAATAATTCTTTAAGCTACGAAATGTTGGTAAATTTGTAAAGTATATTTTTATACTGAGGTATAACACTCGTTCCTCCTACAAAAAAAAACTAAGACTAAGTATTTTGATTGTAGCTTCCACTCAATATACTCATATTAAAATTATTAAAAAAATAATATGACGCTTTTCAAAACAAAAAATAAACAAAAGGGGGAAACTAAGCTATTTAAAAGTACAAAATATTAACGTGCATTTCTTTTCTTTAATATGGATCTAATTAAAGTGTTTGAAAACACACTTAAAAAGGAATATTTAGTCCGCAATTATGAAACTGCAAATTTTTAAATTTCTATTTTAAACAATTCTCTTTTGATTGTAATATATAATCAGTTTAAAAATCATTTATGTGTAATTAAAAATATTCTTTCATCATTTTTAGATCAGAAAAAAAATTTTAGAAAAAGCTAAGGATGGTACTTTAAAAGCCACAAATGGTGACTTACCAAAACCTGAACCTAAAAAGAGAGGACGTTGGGATCAAACGATCGATGATCAATTTGTTAAAGCAAAAGTACCAACAGCGGGGGCTGCAACACCAACTTGGGAAGATAAAACACCAGCGGATCACAGATGGGATGAAACACCTGGCCATAAAGGATGTGAAACACCTGGAGCTACACCTAGTTTAACTACACGTATGTGGGATGCGACTCCAGCACATGCTACAACACCTGGCCGTGAAACTCCAGCACACGAAAAATCTACTCGACGCAATAGATGGGATGAAACACCAAAAACCGAAAGAGAAACACCAGGCCATAGTGGCTGGGCAGAAACACCAAAAGCAGATCGTTTACCAAGTGATAATCTAATTATTGAATCATCAACACCCGGAGCATCTAAGAGACGTAGCCGTTGGGATGAAACACCTTCAAACGCAACACCATCGATGACACCAACAAATGCAATGACACCAAGTATGACACCTAGTATGACTCCTCATGCTACACCTGGCCATTCTACACCACTTATGACACCTGGCGGTACTACTCCGATGGGTCCTAAGGCAATGGCAATGGCTACCCCAACTCCAGGCCATTTAGCTGCTATGACACCAGAACAATTGCAAGCTTACAGATGGGAAAAGGAAATAGATGAACGCAATAGACCTTTTACTGATGATGAACTGGAAACAATGTTTCCACCAGGTTACAAAATTTTACCACCACCAGCTGGTTATATTCCGCTGCGTACACCTGCAAGAAAGCTAACGGCTACTCCAACCCCTATTGGTGGTACGCCAGCAGGATTTTTTATTCAGGTTGAAGATAAAAGCGCTAAATTTATGGATAATCAACCAAAAGGACAAAATTTACCATTTATGAAACCAGAAGATGCACAATATTTTGACAAATTATTAATTGATGTAGATGAAGAAACTTTGTCTCCGGAAGAACAAAAAGAACGTAAAATTATGAAACTTTTGCTTAAAATAAAAAATGGTACCCCACCAATGCGTAAATCAGCATTACGGCAAATTACAGATAAAGCTCGTGAATTTGGTGCTGGCCCATTATTTAATCAAATTCTCCCACTTTTAATGAGTCCAACACTGGAAGATCAAGAGAGGCATCTACTTGTCAAAGTCATTGATCGAATTTTATATAAATTAGATGATTTAGTTCGTCCGTATGTACATAAAATCCTTGTTGTCATTGAACCATTATTGATTGATGAAGATTATTATGCTCGTGTTGAGGGTAGAGAAATTATTTCAAATTTAGCTAAAGCAGCTGGATTAGCAACTATGATATCAACTATGAGACCTGATATTGATAATATTGATGAATATGTAAGAAATACAACAGCTCGTGCTTTTGCTGTGGTTGCGTCTGCTTTGGGAATACCTTCATTATTGCCATTTTTAAAGGCAGTTTGTAAAAGTAAAAAGTCATGGCAAGCACGTCACACTGGTATCAAAATTGTGCAACAAATTGCAATATTAATGGGATGCGCTATTCTTCCACATTTAAAGGCTCTTGTGGAAATTATTGAACATGGTTTAGTAGATGAACAACAAAAGGTAAAGAATTTTTATATTAATTTCATTGAGAATGACACATTTATTACTTTTTTTTTAGGTGAGGACCATTACCGCTTTGGCCATTGCAGCATTAGCTGAAGCTGCCACTCCCTATGGTATTGAATCATTTGATTCTGTTCTTAAACCCTTATGGAAAGGTATTCGAACTCATCGTGGTAAAGGCTTAGCAGCTTTCCTTAAAGCAATTGGTTATCTTATTCCCTTGATGGATGCTGAATACGCCAACTATTATACAAGAGAAGTGATGTTGATTTTAATTCGAGAATTTCAATCTCCTGACGAAGAAATGAAGAAAATTGTTCTTAAAGTAGTGAAACAATGTTGTGCTACAGATGGTGTGGAAGCGCAATATATTAAAGAAGAAATATTGCCTCATTTTTTCAAATTCTTTTGGAATCATCGAATGGCATTAGATCGAAGAAATTATAGGCAACTTGTTGATACAACTGTAGAAATAGCAAATAAAGTTGGAGCATCGGAAATTATAAATCGTGTAGTTGATGATCTAAAAGATGAAAATGAACAATATCGTAAGATGGTAATGGAAACTATTGAAAAAATAATGGGAAATCTTGGAGCTGCTGATATTGATTCACGTTTGGAAGAACAATTAATTGATGGAATATTATATGCATTCCAAGAGCAGACTACTGAAGATGTTGTAATGTTAAATGGCTTTGGAACAATTGTTAATCAACTTGGTAAACGTGTCAAACCTTATTTACCTCAAATTTGTGGTACAATTTTATGGAGATTAAATAATAAATCGGCTAAAGTTCGACAACAAGCTGCCGATTTAATATCAAGAATTGCTGTTGTAATGAAAACTTGTCAAGAAGAAAAACTTATGGGTCATTTAGGTGTTGTACTTTATGAATACCTAGGTGAAGAGTATCCAGAAGTTTTAGGCTCTATTTTAGGAGCATTAAAAGCTATCGTTAATGTAATTGGTATGACAAAAATGACCCCACCAATAAAAGATTTATTACCACGATTAACACCAATTCTTAAGAATCGTCATGAAAAAGTACAAGAAAATTGTATTGATTTAGTTGGAAGGATAGCTGATCGAGGTCCTGAATATGTTTCAGCTAGAGAATGGATGAGAATTTGTTTTGAGCTTTTAGAATTACTTAAAGCACATAAAAAAGCAATTAGACGTGCTACAGTTAATACTTTTGGTTATATTGCTAAAGCAATTGGGCCACACGATGTATTAGCAACATTGTTAAATAATTTAAAAGTACAAGAAAGACAAAATCGTGTCTGTACAACTGTTGCAATTGCAATTGTTGCAGAAACTTGTCGGCCATTTACAGTTCTACCAGCATTAATGAATGAATATCGAGTTCCAGAATTAAATGTTCAAAATGGAGTTTTAAAATCATTATCGTTTTTATTTGAATATATTGGTGAAATGGGTAAAGATTATATGTATGCTGTTTGTCCACTTTTAGAGGATGCTTTAATGGATCGTGATCTTGTACATCGACAAACAGCTTGTGCTACAATTAAGCATATGGCTTTAGGTGTTTATGGTTTTGGCTGTGAAGATTCATTAATACATTTATTAAATTATGTTTGGCCAAATATTTTTGAGACTTCACCACATTTAGTTCAGGCATTTATGGATGCAGTTGAAGGATTACGTGTATCACTTGGTCCAATTAAAATATTGCAATATACACTACAAGGATTATTTCATCCTGCAAGAAAAGTTCGTGATGTTTATTGGAAAATTTATAATTCACTTTATATTGGTGGGCAAGATGCTATGATTGCTGGTTATCCAAGAATTTATAATGATCCAAAAAATCAATATGCAAGATATGAATTAGATTATACTGTTTAAGAATTGGTTTACTTTTTTTTTTAAAATAAAGCTAGTGTAAAATTTTATGTGTTTTTTTTATTTGATAATATTCTGAAAATATAAAACTCAATTTGCCCCTTATCTAATACCTTCTTAACTGAATGTGTAACTCGTTTTGAATGAAAATGGTATTGTTATGTCAAATTTTCTTTCTCTTGGAGATGCCTCTCCAATTAAATAATAAGTTTTAGGTTTTACAAAAGGTATAGTTTTATTTAATTAATTCACACAGATTATTTTTACAAAAATGAGTATAGTTTAGCCTAATAATACTTTTTACTAAAGGTATAGTTTACTTGTCAATTCAAAAATAATATTTTTACAAGTTTTATTTTTATTTGATTATTCACAAATAGTTTTACCCCTTTTTTAATTGACAAAACGTATAGTTTAATTTAATTTCTCTTTTTTTTAAATATTCTTACAAAAAATACAGTTTTATTTAATAGTTTTACCAATAATATTTTTTAAGAAAAAGTATAGTTTTATTTAATCTCTCTTCTTTTTTAATACTATTTTTACAAGAAAGCACAATTTGGAACCATCCATAAATTACGTCACATGAATTTCATGATATTTTGACCCCCTCCCCAAACAATATTTTTACTAGATTTATTACTATTCATTCTCAACCCAAAAATAAAACGACGAAAAAAAATTCTGACTGCTCACTCACTCACAGACTAGCTCCTAAATCCCTTGCAATATTTTTATAATTAAAACTTCTTGCATGGTCAGCTGTTTTGCTTGCCATGCATGAACTTTTTCTTATGCCCCTAAAAAATGGCCAACGGACCTTGGCCAGACAGAAAAACAGGAAACAACAAAAACAAAGGTAAGTGAAAAAATAATTTAAGCTTTTGCTTATATGATCGACTCAAATGTCAATCATATAAGCAAAAGTAGAGCAACAACAATTTCATGTGCTCTAATTTCATTTAAGAATGTTTATGCGATCGACACTTGAGTCGTTCAAATAAACATTCCTCAGCATTTCCGCTGAGATAAAAAAAATTTTGTGATTTGCAGCATAGTAGCAAACAACAACAACAAAAAGGTAAGTTTAATGAATTTTATTTAGGGTAATTTTTTATAAATTTCAGGGTAGTTAAAGTGGCGCCAATCGGGGTAATTTTTATATTTTTGAAAAGGGGGATTTAAAATAGAGTCGGGCAAACTTGAATGGGCCAAATCGGAGCATTTTTAGATTTTTCCTGTATTTAGGTATTTGAAAACGGTCAAAAACTTGAAAATTTTTTTTATTTAAGTGAGTTTAGGCCTGGAAACATGTAGCCGTAAGGTAAAATTAGTAAATTTTGCGATTTAGAGTTCAACAAAGTAATTTTAGGCTGAGAAAATGAGAAAATAATGTAATTTAGGTAAAATTAGAAATTTTTATTTACTTTTTGGTGTGGTTTTGGTAGAAATTTGGTGTAAGATTGCGTGAAGATTGGTGTAAATGGGTGAAAATGTGGTAGTAATAAGGGATGCCTAAAATGTTTACACAACAGTATTGGAAATATATATGGTTAGCTATAATCACATGTTTTTAAAGCCTTTTAATCCCTTTATATTATATTGCAATAGGAATAAAGTATGAAAATATTGACCATGTTTGCAGTTATTTATGGGGTTTGAAAATTTATATATGAGTTGTTCAGAAGGCAATGTGGTTAAATCCAAAAAATCAAAGTTGAGAAAATTAATGTTTCTTAATACATTCATAACACGTAACACATTTAGAGGCTATAAATAGATGGGTTGTTTGACCTATAAAAATGAAATAATTAGTAAATCCTTTTAAGACAGAAATATATTATTTATTCTATTAAAATTTGCAAAAATCAGAAAATATGGACTTAACCATATTGGTTTCTGAACGACTCATAATAATCTGCTGTAGGACCTACTTTATTTGAAAGAAATTGTCACAATCTCATGCTTATATGCAATCCCTATATTTGAGAAAAAGTAAAATTTAAAGGAAAGTTATAAACTATTTTTAAATAATTATTATAAAACCGTTTTATTGCGCTATATAACTGAATTATTGATTAAGAACACCTAATTAATAATTTTCATAGCAATATTTATAAAAAGTTCAAATTCAAATTTAGATTTTTGTAAGAGTAAAATAGCAGCAAATTAATAATTCGCATACGAATTTCCTTGTTTATTTTTGCGAAAACTCGATTCAATCACTCATAAAGTCAAAGTGAATTTTTTGATTCGCGTTGTGTGTCCCATATGCTACCACTTCTCTCTTCATTCTTGTTTGGTATTTTCTCTTTTGTTATTTTGCTTTCCATTTTAAGTCAATTATTATTAAATATGATTTTAACTGATATAATTAAATTGTAATATTCAAATATTTTTTAAAATCAACTCAAGTTGGGAAAATACAGGGCTGACAGCCTTAAAGAAACTTCATAAAAAATTACAATAACGACAAAACTTTAAAAAAATATATTTTAATTTGCTCTCAAATTAATTCAAACGACAAGCTAATTTTAAGTATAATATAAAATATAACTTTAAGTTTTTTTTAATTTAACTTTAATTTTTATTTTGTGATTATTATTCACCATAGCAACTACAACTGTGAACTACAGGCTAGACAACTTTGAGGGAATGATCTTATCCTGTATGACAGAACTTCATCAAGAAGAAGATTCTTTGATTTCTGCATATAAATTTATTTAAACGGCAAGGTTTTTCTTTCTCAAAGTGCTTGAAAATTTAGAATAACTAGAATTCAGTTTTATTTGAATTATTTATTTCCAATATTATAAAAAATTTATTAATTTCCCTAAAATAAGTAATGGCATTAAATCCTCAATACCAAGAAATAGGAAAAGGATTTGTAGAACAGTATTACGCATTATTTGATGATCCTGTTCAAAGACCAAATCTCGTCAATTTATATAGCGTAAGTATTAAAATGTGTAACAAAAACCTGTTATTAATTAATTAAATTTAAGGTTAGAAATTTTTAGAATAAGCCGAATAAAATGTTAGGCATACACTTTTCAAAGTTGAAAATAAGATTTTTGAAAAACGAGTACTCATGCGATTAAATAATAAAACGTGATCAAAAGAATTAGGTTAGGTTTTATAAGCCAAAATATTATCCTTATTTTACTATTATGTAGAGGACACCTGCAATTGTTAAAAGAGAATCGTTATGGAAATCAATTTAAAAGAATTTCAAGTCCACTATTTTGATCGTGCTTTATCATTTTAAAATAATTTTTAATTTAAGTTAATGATAACTACAAAGTTACTTATTTAATTAATGTTAGGAAAATTTCTTTATTTTTGAGCAAAATTTTAAATATTCAATTACACATAACTGTTTCTAGGGAGAGAAAATATGCTTAGGTTCTAAATTTTTGAACCAAAAAATCCTTGGAAATTTCCTAAAATAAGTTAATTAAATACATTTATATTTTTTATTTTATTGTAGGTTACAGATTCATTTATGACTTTTGAAAATGAACAAGTACAAGGTGCGCCGAAAATCATGGAAAAATTTGCAGTATGTAAATTTTTTATAATTTAAAAATAAAAAATTTATCCAATCTATTTTGTTTTGTAGAGTTTATCTTTTCAAAGAATTGGAAGAGAAATAACAATGGTTGATTCTCAACCAATGTTTGATGGTGGCGTACTGATAAATGTTTTAGGAAGATTAAAGGTAAATTTAAATATAACAGTATTTGCCCGAGACTTTCATGTATCGGTATTTTTTACATTTATCTTATTGTAATTTTAGACCGAAATTCCAATACCTTTATTAATTAGTCCTAATATATACTTTTGAGCTCATATTTTATAATATATTAATACGTAATCCATTTCTGTTAATTCTGGTTTTATTATTATAATAAGCATATCTCATAGTCTTAATACATTTAAGAAAATTGTTAAATTTACTTATTAATTGAAATAACTTTATTTCAGTGTGACGATGACCCTCCACATTCTTTTGCACAAGTTTTTGTATTAAAACCACTAGCGGGAAGCTTTTATTGTGCCCACGATATTTTCCGTTTGAATATCCATAATTCTGCTTAGAATTTTAATATTTTAAGCAACTTGGTTATCATTTTTTTTAATAATTGAAAATAATTTTTTGGAAACTTATAAATCTAGCATTTATATATAAAAAAATGATGACATTTTTTGTCATTCGCTTTTGAACGTAATTTTTGAAATAAGTTTGCCTTTTAAATTATATCATTACGCAGTTGAATAAAATTTTTATTAAAATATTAGTACTCTTATTTTTTAATAGGCAGATATTTGGTGTGCAAAAGATATTTGATTTTTAAGTACAGTAAATTTAATCAAAAGGCGCTGGATATCATTTGATTTTAATCTATAAGATATCAATGAAAATATAATCATCTCAAAATATTTTTATATTTCATTTTTTATGTTAAAAAAGTTCTCCCAGCTTATAATCACAATTTCGGTATAATTCTTATATAGAGTTTGAAACTATCTCCGCCATTACTAAATATAAGATACTTATTACTTACAAATTTAATCAAAAGACAAAATTATGCATAAAAAATGTAGGATAAATTTTATTATAAAGAAAATTACAATTAAAGCGAGGCTTCATTTGTTTTTTTTTAATATTTTAGAGCATACTTAAAATAAGAAATCTAACAAATCTTTGGCAACTAACTTTAAAAAATAAAAGTTCAAATTAAATATGGCATCATTTTTCATTTAAGACTGTTTTTCTTAGGCGAAATTATAACTATAATTAGTACAGAAGGGTACACCAGAAGAATTTAAAATTTGGGCTTTAGTTTAGAATTTTTCCCAAAATTTGCCCTTTTGACTATATAGTTTGAGACTTGATTAAACTTATTATCTTTGGTGTTCAATAACTGCCTTGTATAAACAAAAAAAATATTTAAGTACTTAAATCTTTAACTAATACTAAAAAGTTAACAATTTTATTCTTGTGACTGGAAATCGTAAATCCGATAAAAAAAAATCACAATAAAAAATTAAACGTAGTTAATTTTTCTCATTATTTTAACATATGTTAAATAGTTATTTTCGGTGTTTAAGAGCACGCGAAGGGAATCCTTTAAGTGATCTCATAGCCATGGCACGATTAAAATGTCTTTGAATTTTAGGATCAAATTCTGTATGTGATGCATTACTATTACCATCTGTTGAAGTAAAAATTACAATAAAAACTGCTAAAACCTATAAAAGAAGGTTTGTTGAATTTAATTATTTAAAGTAAAATTTTTGTATGAAAATTTACCAATACAATTATAATGAATATTGTATAAATATGCAAGGATGAGTTTGGTATGTTTTCAACATCACGAAGTGCTTTTAAAATTGGTTGATGCTGGGGATGAAGCTCAAGTGCATGCCTTAAATGTATTAAAGACTCTTGTAAATGTCCATAGGCTTTAAATATTTCACCTAAAGTAAAATAGTGACGCCAAGCACTTCTATCTGGAGGTTGAACTTCAAGTGATCTAAAATTTATGCATTAGATTAATTTTACCATTTCAGTTTTTTAGATAAATCTCTAGTTTTTTTAATGAATTAAAGAAAATTAAAAGAAAAAATTCATTCTATATTTCATATACGAATTGATGCATGTAGAATTTAATCTCCATGGAAATACTTTTATATTACAGCAAAACTTGAATTTAATTAGGTGCTAATTACAAAAGGTTGATATTTCCAATTCCAAAATAATTTGGGAAAGGCAGTTTTGAACGTTAACACAAAACATTGAATTTAAGTAAAAATAAGCGTTATATCTAAGAGAATAAAGCTTTTGAAAAAAGTAATCCTCAATATCACAGCAAATAAGTTATTTATCAATACCTTCTTGTCAGATGAATAGCATCATCTAAATACTGTAAATTAAATAAAAGTCGTGCTAAATTTAGAAGCACCTCTGCATTGGTAGGCGATATCGATAATGCCTTCCGAAAACATTCTATTGATTTCCTTGCATCGCCTTTAATTCTCCAATAGTTTCCAATTTGATTCAATAAATTTACAGATTTTGGTTTCTCTTTTCTAACTTTTCTAAGACGTTTTTCCAATGTATTTATATCAAAACTTTTAAAAGATTTTTCATCTTTATTTCTTAGAAATTGATAAATAACCTTAAAATAGACGGTTTAGGTTATGGCTATAAAATTTTCCAAAAGAAAATATACCTCAGGTTCTGGAATATTATTAGGATGACTAAATCTTTGCGCTACACCAACTAAATAATCATAATACGTAAAATTTACAGGCTTTCCACATTCTAAAGGATCTGAATACGGTATATTATTTTCAATACAATTTACTGTTTCTGATTTTAGTAATTCTTTTTTATTTAGATAAATGCTAAAACATAACATTGCTTAGATATAATTAAAATAATATATAGTTATACTTCTCTTGGAAATTAGTTTCTGAATTCCTAGTCCAAACATTGTCATAATTAACAACAGTTGAACTGATTATTTTAAATGCTTCATCATTAGTTATGGAAGAAATTGCCTTAAAAGCCAGCTATTTAAATTTACATTTAAAGTTTAAGAAATCAATTTAAATTCAATTTAAACCTTTTTATCATCAAATCCTGTTATTTTTCCTTTATTAAGGGCCCATAAACTTGAAGTACGAGAATTAGTTGTACAAACTTCGAATGATATAATGCAAAACAAAAGATAAATTGAAATATTTTTGCAATATTCCATTTCTTTTTAAAATAAAAAAAATAAAAAATATTTATTTACTGGGTGCACATGCAAAGCTGTCAGAAACTCATTCACAATAGGAATTGAAAATAGTAGACTGATTTGATTACTGTGTACCAACACTGGATTTTCGCTCATTTTTACGTTTCCGTTACTTTTGATTTCAAAAGGTTTTTAAAAAATTTGTGGCGCTTAAAAATATAAGTAATAAAAGTTATAAAAACGGCAAAATATATTTATTACATTCAATACATTACAAATTTTTAACACAAGTAAAAAAACAAAAAATATTTTATTGTGCTTTTAAATTGAATTATTTTTTAACTTTGTTAAACTTTAACATATTTTTTAATATAAATCTTAAGGAACTATGTAGTATAACTTCATTTTAATTAACATTTTATGCATCTCACACAATTTTTATTATAATTTTCAGCCTGATATTGTGTCCATTTTTTATAACTTCGATTTATATACTCTTTTGTTCCAATTTTCTCTAATGTAATATAGGAGCTACGCAGAAGATATCTATTAAGTTCTATCTCATCAGGATATTTATATGAATACCTTGGATAACCGTCTGGAGTAGTTTGGCCAGCAATAGCTTCGGGTATTCCATCAAAATTTTTAACAAAAACGACTTCTGTTGAGGTTTCTAAGTAATATTTCCATTGTGCATAGTTAAAACCATCTTCTTCGCTTTGATCAAAATATAAACAGCAGGCTTTCATATGATGATGTAAACAGTGTACACAAAATTCATCTTTCAATGTAGACCATCTTGGCATTGGGGATTGTATTTCACTCAGCATTAAATTTTCCAAAGATGTTGATGTTATATAATCTTTTTCTTTAGCTCTAACTTTACTTATTGGAATTTTTTCCATTGAAAATGATCGCTGATTTGCCCTACAAGGTGTTTGATAGAATTTTTGATTAAAATTATTAAATCCATCTGTTGAATCATCGTCTTTTGCACTTTGTATACATCCCATCACTACAGTTTACACGTTATAATTATTAATGCCAAAAAATTATTTTTTCATACACTACAATTTATTATTTGCAGAAGGTGTAATTAACAAGAGACTTTTCACTTTTGTAGTAAATTTTAATGTCCTATAAACATGAAACCAAATTTAAACCTTACCTCAGAATCTTTATAGACTTAAAGATATACATATGAAAATTTTGCTAATGACTTCTGAGAATTTACCTTGAAGATAGATAACTGGAAGGTTCAAATATGAGTCACGCCCATTAGAAATTCTGTTAAGGTCAAAAATGTGTTCCATTCCTTAAGACCTTGATTTGAATAATTTCTTCTTCAAATATACGAGTAGTTATGATACTAAATGAGGTAAATACACATAAGTGTGTAGATTTATCCCTTCTCTCACTTATAAGCACGATATATAAATCTATAATTGTTAAAACATGATTCTATGCTTAATATACATAGTAATACTGTGGAACGTTGTAGTTTATGGCATGGAAAAAGACTTTAGGGGAAAATTGACCTTGTGTAATATTATATTTTTCTAGTAATTAGATAACATTTTTTTGACTTAATAGATATATATGTATCATGGTTAATTGTTTTCCTTTGCTGAGATTAACACTAATACACAACTAGAATAGAGTGGAGCTAATATTAAAATACCTTTATGCTGCGACTTTTTAAAAAAGTTTTAATATTTTTTAAATTTTACTCTGTTTTATAACTTCAATTTGCCTTTGATGATTAAAGCAATGAAATTATAGAAATAATAACTTTATTGCAAGATACTTAAATCAGATAAAAAAGGGAAATTATTCAATTATTATTATTTAATTATTTAATTGTTTTAATTGTTTTAATTATTTAATGATTTTAATTGTTTGCAAGGTGAATACCGGGTATAATAATAACATTCAGTTTGTAAATCAGTCATTTGTTCCACTTCTGTCATATGGAAGTCTGTTTCTGTCCATCTGGCCTTTTGCGGTACAATTTTATCATGTATTTCTTACTAAGCTTAATACATCAACACCTTTGATGTATACCGGCAAAGTCACACACAACTGCAACTGGTCTTCTGTTAGCTTTCAGGTATGAAATGCAAAAACAGAAGACCAAAATTTGTTGCATATTTCCTATTTCAAAATTTTCTTCCACAAATACATTAAAGGAATATGTTTCTTATTGTTTTTAGAGGTGAATTTGTATTTAAAACTCATACAAATACATTTACATCTCTTAGTATTAGAATATAATTTTCTTGTTGCATGAGACCAGGTGCGAAACAAAATTTTACAAAAATTCATTTAAAAATTTACAAATTAACAAATTTCCTAAATTTCTTCCTGGTAATGGGATTCGAAATTTTTGAAAAATTCATAACTTCATTTTACTTTTCACTGCTTTTACGTTAAAAATATCGGCTACGGGTCTCGTGTAATCCTGACCAAAGAAGCAAAGTCTTAACCATTCCGGGAAGACGTTAATGAAAATTTTCGTTAATTTACAATACACTGAAAGCTTTTTTTGAGATTTCCCAATCATTTAATTAATTTTAAAATCTCGACCAAATTAGTCAAATTTTTATCAGAAAAAAATAAAAATTCGTTATAATGAAAGAATTTATTTCGTAGATATTAAATTCTATGTCTAGATAGGCGCCCAGCCACAGCAACACTGTAGGCGACCAGAGTCAAGTTTACAATCTGAAGTATATTCACTGCAAGGAATATATTACAAGTCTTTTAGAAAAATATAATTTGTGCTTTTCAACTAGTTTTCTTGCATTTATAATGCATTATTATTTACAGAAAATCAATTTAATGTAATAAAACTAGTTAGAAAGCATAAATTATATATTTTCAACCAAAATGACAAATAAAATGCAGTGAATATACTTCTGATTGTAAACTTGCCTCTGGTCGCATATAGTTGCTGTCGAATTTGCTAATCTATCTATAGACACAGCCTTACCCAGTAGGAATTTGGTCTACAGCAGACGAAATCAACAAGAATGCTTGGGTGAATTGTTGCTACCGCGACCAGCATGTAAGTAAAAATCTACTCGTTTTATAGGCTTTATATATTATACGCTCTAAAGACTGGGCTTATATATATTGGTAAAGCGCATTTTTGATGGTGTGAGTAAAAAAGTGACATTTTTGGTTAAGATATATGGCGTGTTTGTGAAATAAAATTTGTGCATATAAAATTTCATTGAATTTCAATTATTAAATCTTGAATCTTACCAATATTTGCAGGGTCCATTTTTATTGACTTGGTGATATTGAAAAGGATCCTGAAGAATAAAACTATTTTTCAAATAAAATTGCTATGATTGAAAATGATGGATTATCGGGATACAGACATATCTCTTTTTATATGGTAAGCACATTATTTTGTTTAATATTTTTTCTATTGCAATTGGTTCATCTTTTCAGAGAGACAATTTGAAGTCATAAATACATTTTCCACGAAACAGTAAAAGAAAACTAATGGGCTCTTACTCAGAAAATATAGTGGAAAAACAATAATCTGAAATTAAGAAACTGTAAAACTCATTTTAAGTCAAAAAGAAAACATCAAATACAAAAATTAATGTATTTCAAAAAATTTATAAAAATATAAAATAAATAAATTAGATATTAATTATTATTTTTCATTTTTTTTAATATATATATATTTATATAAGCACTCTGTGTGCTACACACATACCATTAACAGTTACGCATATATGTGTTAGTATAGCCACATTACCACATAGGCACTTTTATTTCACTTGTGTTAGAGCTTGCTGGTCACCTGCGGAGATGCCCATGTTAAAAACCGCTGTGGTTGCATGCATATGCCTGGGGTTATGCTGGTCAAAACATCAAAGGCACTTGGATGTGTCTAGCAAGACATTTCCTACTGGGTAATAAAGACTGTGTTTTTTTAATCAACTCAATTTGAGTTATTTTAACTCAAGGAAGTGTTCATTTGGTGAGAGCGATAAGAGTTCAGAAACCCAACCAAAATGTCAATTTTCAAGTTAGCTTAACTGCAATTTTATTAGCTGTATGGCAATATTTCATTACTTTCGATTGTATATTAACTTTTTTGATAATAAAAGCTTATAAATATATTACTAAATTGATAAATAATTTTTGATTTAATAATTTACAATTGACATATTTTTGTTGTTTCTGAACTCTTATCTCTCTCACCAAATGAACACTGCCTTGAGTTAAAATAACTCAAATTGAGTTAATTAAAAAAACACACTCAAATTCACAATAGTTCTTAATTGTTATTAACTTCACAACAAATATAGTGGTTAAAATATTTCCTGTCATTTAAAATGTCAATAGCATTCTTCTGCATTTTTCAAAAAACGTTTATTTATCCAGTCATTTTGTACTTAAAAATATAGCTTTTTGTAGTAAATTGAATTTTAAAAATAAAAGCATAAAAAGCGTTTCATAAAGTATTATCAGTATTGATTAAATCTTAGTAACTGATACAACATTTTCAGCAAAAGGTGAAATTTCATATATTTTTGTCATTTCTCTTAAAAAATATTTTCATTTTACTGTGTAAGCTGGCTAGTATTCAATTAATATTCATATAAAATACGCCATTTTTTTATTTAACTTATTTTGATGATATTAATGTTGATATTTTAAAAATAATATTGGCGTCACACAATTTTTACTTAACTTATGAATTAAATAACACATGGAATGCGAAGCGTCTTTTTGTTTTTCGAAGCTGTGTTATGTTTTTTCATACAATTACTACGTACAATTTGTGTTTGCTAAATATGTATATATTGATTTATAACCAAACAAAAAATTCCTGTTATTATTTTAGCAAAATGAGTGAAAGAAGCAAGCGTATTAAACTTTGGGTACCAGAGAGAAGAGAATTCAGGCAAATACCGGTTTTCATTGTTGAATATCACAATGAAATATTAGATTTTATCTATCGTTGTTTAGCAACAAGGCATTTACCATTACAAGGTAACACATTGATTCATTTCGATTCTCATCCAGATATGGTTGTTCCAAATCATATTTCACCGGAAACAGTTTTTGATCAAGAAGAACTATTACGTTCATTAAGCATTGAAAATTGGATTATACCAGCTTGTTTTGCTGGACACTTTACAAAAATAATATGGATTAAAAATTCATGGTGCACTCAAATACCTGATGGAATATATACCTTAACTGTGGGTGAATATAATGAAAAATTATATGTTGATCTTCCAGAAGATTATTTTATAGCAGAAGGCAGCCATTGCAATAAGGAAGATCTTAAACAAACAAAAATTGTTGAATTGGAAGTTATAACATTTGATTCACAAATACAGCCAAAATTACTACAAAAAACCGATAGTGTTATTTTAGACATTGATTTAGATTTTTTTAGTGTCAAAAATCCATTTCTGGAAATATATCCAAAAGCGAATACATATAAAAAGCTAACAAAAATATTTTCATATGATTCTAAAGCAAACATAAGTAAAGCTGAAATTTCGAAAAAGCGAAGAGAACAATTAAAAAATTTGAAACGAATGTTTAAACATTTAAAAAAAATGAAGAATTTAAATGATTTTGAAAATAATTTTTTAACTGATGATGAGTATCAAATTATATTAAATTTGGTTAAAGATTTGGAAGCAAATTATAATCTTTCTGATATTGATTGGATGAAAATTTACGATGCTGGTTGTACATGCGATCATGAAGGACTTCCTCATCATATTACTAATGATACTCAATTAAAAACATTATTTAACAATTTTGATAATTTTTTACAAAACTCTAAAATAAATCCAACAATAGTTACAATCTCACGATCTGCAGAAGATGAATATACGCCAGCTGATCAAGTTGATTTAATTCAGGAAAACGTTTTAAATGCTTTAAGTACAGCATTTACTGGAAAGATTGCTTGTAAGCCAACTTTAGCATACATTAATGATGATTGGAATGTTATGACCATGTAGTTCTATAGTATCAGAAAAGTTCAATTTTTGTTGATACCTATTTCTTTCTATGAAATAAAAAATGTTGCTGTTTTATAAAAAAAAAAAAAAAAAACAAATCTTTATTTTCGATTAAACAATGCTATTTATGACATCGTATGTAAAGTTTTTAAATCAAAGAAGATTTTAAAGCAAAAATATAATCATAAATGTAGGTTTCGTTAAATTTTTCTTAACTGATAAAATGAGATGTTTACTATTTTTCTTTGGAGTATTTTATATTCCTACAGCGTTAGATAAATACTTGATGCTTATAATAAAGTCAATTATCATTGTGTTGATTCAAATTAAGTTAGGGGATTTATTACATTTATTTGTTTTTACATAAAATTCATAATCTAAAGGTGGGCACCCACTTAGTGTGTATATCTCAGCGGGTAACTTTTTTGACGACAAAATGACGTACAAATGAATTTCACGCTGAAATATCCACATATGAGGGGGAACTTTAGTGTGAGTCTATGACGTCATAAAACTTACCCGCTGAGATATACGCACTAAGTGGGAGCCCACCTTAAAGTATCAAATTAGGGCATAAAGCTTCAAGTGAATCAATACTCAATTCAAATAAGAAATTTCTCATAGAAAAATTGAAAAGTGCCAATCAATTCTATTCAAATTAGAAACGTCATTTTACTTGTTCCCAATATTAAAATTGGGCTTAAATTCAATTAGAATTGATATAATCACAAGTAAATACTCAAAAGTAAACAAAACTTTGAGTAAGTTCCTTGGTTTATTTAAATATTTAATTAAATTTTAAATAAAATCATGCAAAATAATACATTTAGTGTGGAATTGTAGACAATTTTAAATATTACAAAATATGCTAAATAATTAGTTTCTTTCAAATTAACTTATCTTTAATTTTCCTTATAAAAATAAATTCTTGTATGAGTTGCATATTTCACAAGGCACCATATGAGCCATAATATTTGTTGAACTTGCGCAGCTGTAACTTCCTTTAGAACACAATTGGCAAGCGTTGAAATTTGATGAAAAAAGGCTTTTATTTATCCTGAATAAAAAAAAATTGAATTTCTTTTCAAACACATAAATAGTTTAATTTTAACAAAATACCTGGGATATAAGATTTCCGATTTACTTTTGGAAGTCGAACAATCTGGATGTTTTAAAGTTGAAAATTCTGAATATAATTGACTGCTATGATTTATTGTTGAGAAATTATCCCTAAAATCAAGAAAAAATATTAATTTGGAATTATAAAATGTATATATAAATGTATATAATTAGTTCAAAAATAATATTATAAACTTTTAAATTTTTATGTAATTTTAATAATATTTCTATTTCCGATATTATGGGATTGGATCACTATTTGACTGGTGTTCGTTTCGGTGGCAGTTAATGGCAGGTTTTGATGATAAAGCAAAAGCAGAATTTACACTCAAGACGTTATTCAAATTATAAGTACATAATTTTGTACGAACAATTTTTAGGCTTGGTGTTCATTCAAAGGAAAAATTTATTTCCATACTCTATACTCTACACTATAATTAGAACCGGGCTATGGTAATGAAAATCAGATTTCCAATTGAGTAAGAGTTATTTTTAATTTGGTTTAATATGGTATAGTTTTTTTTGGATAAATCGGTAAAAAGGTATTGATCGCGGAAAACTTCCAATAGCATAGAAAAAAACCACAAGAAAAATAAAGAGTATGAAAAAAATTTGTTCTCATAAAATTTGTATTTAAATTAAGGAAAATAGAAGGTCACTTAAATATAATCCGTTGAGGATGGTACAGTTTTTTCTATTTCGCTTCATCCGGCGGCGCCTTACACAAAATCTTTAGTAAAAAATTAAAAGTTGATTTTAATAAGAAAATTATTTTTTATCACATAAAGTTTTTTTAATCTAACAAAGCTATAGCCGATATGAGCCACTGGTAATAAATGCCGCCAGAACGCGTGTACACCACCGGTGATACTCGTCGTTCTCAACGTGTATAAATAAAATATTTTCTCCCGATCTAACCACTTCGCAATTCTTAACAAGTTATAACTAGGTACAAACTTTAAATATTTTTCCGTATGGCAGACTTGGTTCTGTCTTCTTTTTTTCACTGTATTTTTTTCTGAATTAAATTTTTTTTCATTTGTTAAAATTGGTATCAGTACATGTGCTTCTATGCAATTAGATCCTGATTCACACTTAAAGTTTTCCCTTTTATTTTGAGCTATCGCTTGTGCTGATATTTCTATTTTAGGTGCTAGGATTCCCTTTAAAAAAAGTTTCATATTTAATTATTTGAAAAAATGCAAATTTTTGATTTTATTATACAGGAAATGCCACAGAAGGCTTCATTAAGAGATGAACATTTATATGATGAATACATGTTGTTGGGGGAATTCTTGGATTTAGTATCTGATTTAATTTACCATGAAAGTATGCAAGAATTCTTCCGTTTTGTAATAAGTTAATATGGAAATATTCATCTCCTAGCTTTTCTTCTAATTGTGAAAAAGTTTCTACTGATTTGTAGTAACCTTCAATTAAAAAAATATCATTGCAAAGAATAGGTAAATCTGGTATAATATTTATTTTCTTAAATTTATATCCAAGTGTTTTAATTATTATTTGAAGATATTCTTTTTTGCACAACCAAACACCTGGGCAAGATATCTATAAGTAACAAAAATAAACTTTATATATAAAATTAGTATAAATCCACGTTATATTACTGCATGGAGCTCGAATTTTAGTTTTAAATAAAAAGAATTTTTCATTATTTTTAATATTTAATATAAATGCAGTATAAAATAAAATTGTAAATTAACATGAGGCCTGTTTTTAATGTTTTAAATATGTATCCGCATAGCAACGGCCAATAAGCTTTCTATAGATTTTCAGTTTTATAAAATGTCAAATTGATTTAGTACTAGTTTTGCGTATTTTATTAAATTAAGCATTTTTGGACGCTTTTTTATTTATTGAAATCCCATTTTTATTAAAGTTAATAAAAAAAAATATTTAAATTTAATATTTTAGATAGTCCCAAAACGTTAATTTTCAATTTAGGAGTTTTGGTTCGTATATCCCGATTTCATGAGTTTAATATAAAATTTTTAGCATTTTAAATTGTTAAAATCTTCAGTTTGAATTGTTAGTCCAACATTCCGAAAAATTTGATTTTTAATATCAACGGCATCTTGTAACGGTAACTAAGACTAACATAACTATGCAATGCAACAAATAAATCGAAAAGTAAACCTTTCACAAAATATACTGTTTGAAATACTAAAATATATAAAAATGGATATCATATGTATGGTCAAGTCCTTGATACTTTTTAGATCTTGAGAGTAGAACAATTGTTTTTTAAGTAGAAACTTTCGCCAACGATCCAATATATCAAAATGTTTAACAAGAAACTTGGTTATACATTTTTCAGACAGCCAAAAATCAATGAATGAACGGAGAGCATACAGCTTTTGATGAACCGTTCAATTTTTGGCTGCAAGAAACGAATTGATCCAATTATTGACCTCAAGTTTATTTTATTCGATTACTATAATCCACTTTTAATAATTAGGCTTAGAATAAAATGTTAAGAAAGAAAGAAGGTTTAATAATCTTGAAGAAGCGAGTAAGCTAGACGGTCTCTTAACCTGACCTCTAAGGTCACTGAACCTTAAATAAATATCTCTATAAGATAAAAAAGGGTATAAGAAATGGGTGTAAATCCCGAAAGAAAAGATTAAGGCATTTCCTATTCTATTCAATGATAGAGAATAGGGAAGAAAATAAGCTCAGTAAATTAGTTAACTATTTGCAGTTATTATCTTTTAAAGAAATATAATAGCCATAATTTTTCGAGAAAGGCATAAAAAAATATTATAATTCATTTAATTTATTGAAATTAGTGTAATTTAGTCTTTTATTTAAAAAAAATTGTGATACAACCCTCTATATGCCATTTTTACATATATCAAATGAAAATTACAATTAAGTTCTTACTTTTCATTTTTTTTTTCACCATTTAACCCAAGCTAAAACAAACAAATATATACTTAAAAAATAACAATTACAATAATTGCAACTTTCTACTTAAATTTATTACTTATTTTCAGTAAATATAATATTTTTATGTAAATATAACTAAATATCTTGTTTTAATATCCATATAAACTTTAAAAATCCTTCAGCCGGATTGATTGCACAATTTTTTAATTTCAAAGGCAGTTTCTCTGACTTTATAAAACAATAAACGACAACTGTTCTAGAATCTGATTAAAAGAACGTCTTAAGGAATGATATTCTCGTTGTATAACAAGTTTTCCTAGCGATTAACTCCATACATCGGCCGAGTATCTTTTCTGAGCTTCCATTTTTTTCAAATATTGTTGAGCTTCACTTTCGTTCATAGCTCCTTTAGTTGATATTACTTTCAAAAGTATATTTCTTACATCAGAAGCCATATTTTTAGCATCTCTATAAAAGGGAAAAAAACAAAATTTAGATTCAAAACTATTTTCAAATAAATATAAGCAACAATACCCGCAAATATAAACATGGCCATTATTTTCCCCGATAACTTTCCAAATCAAATCAGAATCTTGTGCTAATAAATGAGTTACATAAACTTTTTGCGGCTGATCACGTGAAAATGCTGTCCGTAACGTAATTGTTCCCTTTTCTAAAAATTCCTCCAACTCCTTTTAATAAAATATTAAAGTTTTGTTTAGGACAACAAAAAAAATTTATATTTATTTTTTTTAAAAATAACCTCTTGATATAAAAAATCCTCACAACGTTTTCGGCATCCAAAATATAATATTGTATCACCTATAGTTTTACCTTCATCCTTATAATATTGTCTCTCTTGAATGAATCCACGGAATGGAGCTAATCCAGTACCCGGTCCAATCATGATTATTGGAATTTCTGATTTAGTTGGTAAACGGAATTGACTTTTCTTTACAAAAATGGGTACACGTGGCAAAGGTTCACCAGGATTTGGATGCTTTTGTGCAAGAAATGTTGTAGCTACTCCATTATTAACACGATTAGTGGGTGTTGTATAGCGTACAAGAACAGCTGTGATATGAATTGTTGATGGATGAACCTATAAAAAGAAATTCCTTTATTTAAAATAATATATAAAAATAAAAGATATTTTTCCAAAGAAATAACATTTATATTTAACCTTAGCTGATGATGAAATTGAATAATAACGCGGTTGAAGTCTTGGAAGTAATTCACAAAGATGATCTAAAGGCGGCCGACATGTTTTTAAATCTTCTAAAATATGAACAATATTTCTGTATGAATCTTGAACCCAACGTTTATATTCAGCTTTTCCTTCTATTGTACTCGATGATATATGCCGTAAAAAGTCTTTATCCTTTTCATCTGTACAATATTCTGCTAATTCCCTTAAAATATGTGTCCTGGGAATTGCTGTTATTTCTATATAATGTGTTAATGCAACCAAATATGTTGTTGGACATGGAAAAGGATTTTTTTTACTACTTTCTGTATCAGTATTGATCAATGAAAATACTTTATTTAAATCAGCATTACAAATTTTTCCTAATCTTTGTACTAAATCGGAATCATTAACTGGATAAACAGCTACATGATCACCAGATTCATATCTTATTTTGGAACCTTCGATATTAAATTCAACATGCATACATGATCGATCTCCTCCTTTATGTAATTCTCGATTTACTTGTATGGGTGCCAAAAATGGATTTTTCGAATCAAATGGTGGTCTTTGATTGCTATATGACTGTAAACGTGCTATTTCTCCACTATAAATTCGATCAGGTTGCACATTTGTTGGTTCTAATAATTTATATTGTCGCATAAGAACTTCTTCTCCACCTGATTCAATTCCAAAATAATCACAAACTGTTGGCCAAAATCGATCTTTCCAAGTAATAAAATCATCCTCAATACTAATAAGTTAAATATATATATATATATTTATCAAATATTATTTTTTCTGATCAAAAACCTACTTTGCATCATCATCTCCTAAGCCTACTTCAAAAACTCTTGTAGCTCCAAGTTCTTCGAGACGTTTATCGACATAAATTGCAACTTTATTGTAATGTTCATATGTTTTATTTCCTAAACCAAAGACCTAAAATAATAAAATATAAAAATTAGTAAATCAATAACTGTATATATTATTTGAATATTTCGATTCCGTCGCATTAGAACGAATTTGTTACAAAGTTCAGGCCTACTTTTATTACAGTAAAGCTTAGCAAAAAATTTTAAGCGCGTTCCTTTTTATATTGTTTTTGCTTTTTATTTTTTAAGTAATTCTTTTTGATTAATTCAATTAATTCAAGTTGTGTACGTTTAATTTATTTCTGTTCATAAAAATATTTTTGAACATTCACTTAAATACTACAAAGTTTTAAAACAATATAACAAACAGTATTCTGTATTTGATTGTGGGCTACTAGCAGTCTCGTTTGACACATCTTCCTAATGCAACAGAAAATATTAGAGTTGCAACGAATAGTGATTTTGGCCAAATACCGAATTTTCGGCCAATGGAAACTTTATTCAGAAGCTGAATTATATACGAGGAGGCTTTTTATTCGGTATTCAGGTGTAGATCAGTATATCATGTAAAGTTAGGTTAAAAATATATGTAATACCAAGTTTACTTTTTCAAGTCTAAATTAAAAAGGATTTTTAAGTTAATCTAATCCATTTAGTCAGCTTTTCTGGTAGTCAATAGATACTAAATTGAATGTGTCACTACATTAGAACAGATAAATTAGATTAAAGTTAAAAGTCAGAAGTGTATTTTTGCACTTAAATATTTTTATATATGTAGCAAGGTGTATAAATTACCATTACTTATCTTACTCAGTAATAATTTTATAACCTTAAATCTAGCATTATTTGATATTTTATCTTTTTGATTACATAATCACTTAAATAATTTGAAAATAAATTTCTTAAAAGAATTTTACAGATATATATATATATATATTGGTATTTCACTGTTAAAATATACACTCTTTTAAGTTTTTTACATTATCTTTACCAAAGGTTTAAAGTTGTTAAATGTTTCATGTATTAAATAATATATATTCCGGCGTAATACGGTGTTTGATAACATAACGCCTACTCATTGTCATCTTTTATTAGTTGAATTATAAAATTGCATTATATAATTGTATTTTATAAATTTCATTAACTTGGAAAAACTTTAACTTCAAGTTTTCTTGTCAATCACATCACTTAATCTAACCTAAAAACTAGAGACAGCGTGCCATATGCATTTCAATTAGTTAGGTCATATGCCAATCAAATAAAATATTGGCTATTTTATACTTATGCTATCGTATGTATATGAAAATTGCTAAAATTATATTTATAGGTGTGTTTCACAAATCTTTGTTAAAATTTAGCAGCTCATACCCCTTCTCCATTGAGTCTTATAAACATTATTGCAATACACGGAAGGAAATTTTGTATGGAGAAATGTGTAATACTCGTTCTGATGTACACACTTTCTAACTACACAGAAATCCACTTTAAATGGAGAACTATGTACATAGGTAGCTGGAAATGTGTAGTAACTACAGCCTTTTAAAGTCTGTAGACACAAAAATTGACATCTATTGTGAATTTTTTCTAATTGGGTCCTCCTGTTTTGTGTATCTCTAGCTCGGTTTACTTCACTAATATTCATTGCTTAACTTTTTAAAATATTTACCAAAATAAATTAAAAACTCTTAATTTTTCTTTGATTTTTTAGTTAAAACAGTTTTAAAACATTTAACAATCTGTGACATCTGATTTGACATTTAACATCATATGTTTTGAGATTTAGACGCCATGTTTTTTTGTCGTGACATACAGACTTTGCCTGTTAAGAACCGATTTTTTTGTATGAAAGACTACAACGTTGTACATAGCGCCTGGTAATACCCTTTCTTGACTGACGCTGTGTACATGCTTGTACACCTCCTTCAAAAAAACCGATTCTTTACAGAGAAACCGTGTACAACATGGCGGCTTATTAAAACATATGATCGGAATGTCTACGCGGATCTGTCAATCAATTACTATTAGGATATATAAATCACTAATCTATATTGTAATTAATTAAAATATACTTTTAAAACAAAACAAACTAATATACTTACAAATTTGCCAGCATTTCCATTATAATTTTGACATAAGCCCATACGGAAATTTAATTTTGATTTGGTACACAACCTTAAAATTCACAATAGATGTGAGATTTTTGCGGAGTACAGCGTTTCAAAGGCTGTACTGCGTACACGATTCCAACAAGTGAAGTTCATGATTTTTCCATACAAAAATGTCTTTTTTCGAACTAAATAATGTGTACAGGCATGTGTTAAGAAAGGGTATAAGAACGGGTATAACTCACGTGCATTAAGTATGTCTTATATCCATTCTACACCGAAACTTATACTCATTATTACAATACAACGACGGAAATTTTGTATGGAGAAATGAGTAAAACCCCCGTATTAAGAATGTCGCAATCTTGTATAAAATACAGCCTTTGAAGGGCTGCATAAAGGAAATTTTGCCATCTATTGTGAATTAGCAGGTTGTCCAACATTAAAAATTCCCCTATTTATGTGTCAAAACGGAATTAAATGGTGGCATTTTGATAAGTATTTTTATATTATTTTGTGTATTTTAAAATAATTAATTTTTTTTCAGGTTATTTTTAATATAATATTTAGAAGTTAGTTTAATACTAGTTTTGCGAGTATGCACATTGAAATCATATTGTGTATTTTCACAGAGTCAATAGTTCAATGTTTATTTTTATGACTTTTTCTTGGAATTTCCATCAAATTTCCCTGATACAAACAATTTTCGGTGGAGAATCGATTTTTTTGTACGGGAGGCTAATAATGAGTAAAAGCTTTGGTGGAGAATGGATATTAATCGTGTATAAAATACAGCCTTTGAAAGCTGCATAAAGTAAATTTTGCGATCTATTGTCAATTGACAGGTTATCCAACATAAAAAATTTCCATATTTATGTGCCAAAGGAATTAAATGGTAGCATTTTTGTAATGGCCCAAACACAATAACGCGGCTGGGGCAGCGGCGCGGTGACAGCTGTCACAGCTATAAGAATTTATAGAGCTGAATTTCGGTCCGCGTGCATTGTGTTTTGGCCATAAGTATATTAAAATTATTTTGTGTATTTAAAAATAATTAATTCTTTTTCAGTTTATTTTTAATATAATATTTAGAAGTTAATTTAATAATGGTTTTGGGAGTAAGCACATTGAAATTATTTTGTGTATTTTCACAGATTCAATGTTTACTTTTATGACACTTTTTTTCACATTTCCATCAAATTTTCTTAATACAAACAATTTCCAATTGAGAAACGTTTTTTTTTGTACGGGAGGCTAATCCGAATGAGTATCACCGGTTAATATCACTTAAAACACGTATGCGTGTTTTGGAGAACTTGAATATGGAAGTGAAAGAACATTTGTACTTTCACACATTTTTCGAAGACTTTTGTTGGAGAAAATTTCATAAATCCATTTTTTATTATGTTCATTTATAAGAAATGGGGGAGGTTTCCATTAGTGGGGCCACTTTAATATGTACTTTTTCACTTTTTCTTGTGGAGACCGACTCCCTAAATTCGTAAAAAATTTTTTAAATATTAAAAATATCTTAAAATCTTGCCGGCAAGATTTCCAAAGCATGGTCACTTTTTTTTGCGGAGACCGACTCCCTAAATTGGTAAAAGATGTTTAAAGAATTTTTCAGCCTTCAATCAAATAAATATCTATCTTTAACAACAAATTCAGCCTTGAAACTAAGAGTCAATATTGGTAATTTTTACGATAAGAAGAAGAAAATATAATGTCTTGACAATTTAATATGGCGATTTTAAAGAGGTTTTAGTGTAAACTTTAAAGATCGAAAAACCATATTAAGACAACTTTTTAAATTTTTTTACTATTTTTTCCGATATTTGGGTGTCGGGCTTAATCGGAAAAAGTACATATTAAAGTGGCCCCACTAATGGAAACCGTGCCAACAACATCAAGTTTCCATAAAAATAACTTTTATACACTTTTATCCGGTTATTGAAAGGCGTTGTAAAAAAAAATAAAGCTGAATTTTAAATAAATATGGTATAAAACGTTTAAAAAGCAAACTATTTATCGCTGGGCGATAAAGTCTGATTCTACAATCATAGCAAATCTTGCTTTAATTACAAACCATTAAATTGGATTCATGCTTAACATTTTGGAGGTATTTAATATATATGGCCATTAAAATTTTGAAATTTTGTGAGAAACCCAAAAAAAATTCAAAACCATCATGAAAATGTCAATGTGCAAATACATATATATTACAAATGACAGCTAGAAAAAATGTTTTTTATTTATTTAAAACCTTTTTCTTTGTGTGCTTGTACATGCACATAAATGAGCAGGTTAATGACTAGTTAAACAGTTAAAAATCAAGCACTGATAAGAAAACCTCATTGGAAGTTAAAGAAAATGATAAAATTTTACAATTTTTTGATAAATTGATTTAATATGATTATTTGTGAACTTTAATAATAAGCCAGCAGATAATTAAAAGTATAAAAACATACAATTAAAAAAAGTATATAAAATATCAGCACGTTTTAATACGTAATTTATAGAAAATTAGAACACAAATACCAGCAAGCTGCAAGATTGTCGTTGATAAAAACTACTCAAAAAGGCGCACAAAGGTTTTTCAATAGAATTGAAATAAAAAAAACAGAAACGTTCTTTATTTAGTTAAGAAGCTTTCTATAAAATTTAGTCTTAGTAAAATTTTAATAAATCTTACTCAAAATGCTGAAAAATATGGAATTATTTATGCTTTTAACTAAAAAACATAATTTGAAAATATCAAGTTTTTGAGTCAACTAACAATAAGTGTTGTTTGCAGAACAATTAATTCAATACTTTAAAAACTGAAGCTGACATAGAATGCCGATTTTGCATGCCGAGAGATTCTGCTAGGAAGAAAAAAAGCATTTTGTTGCCATAAATTTTGCTTAAGGGAAACAAACAATTACTGGAACCCTTTATCGATGAGATAAGTGCAAAATGCACCACTATATCTCCAGATACGAAACCTTAATTTTACAAAGTCTATTTAGAAACACTTAAGCGGGAATTTACATTCTAGCCTTTCTATTTACCAAATATTGATCCCATCTCACTATAACCTCTTTCTATTGATGACGTATGATCTGTCTATGAAGCACTTTAAATCCAGCCCCGGATCTAGGGGGGGACAATTGGGGGTGCTTGCCCCGGGCGACAAGCTTAGAGGGCGCCAAATTCATATTTTTAAGAGAAAAAAATATTTCCCAACGTACCATTTTGCAGCTTTATTATAACTATTAGTAAAAACCAGTGATTTAAAATATCGTAATGGAAATAAATGGTCAACAGGAATAACAAGTAAAAAAGAATTCATGTTATTTTATCGTTCCAGACAAATAATTCCAAAATTACATGAATATATAAATGACAGAAAATTTTAACTCTCTAAAATATAAAAATCAAGTATAGGCGTGTGAAAGAGTGATAACAATATAAATCAAAAATATTCTAAATATAGAATTGTTCAATTTCCAGAAAATATTATTTAAGTTCAAACAAGATTAGCCTTACCTCTTTTGCCAAAGGGAAGACTATAAAGCATATTAAGTTCTTTAGCATATAGTAATAGAGTTCTAAGTGGCGTGTCAATTCATGATCGGTTTTCCACGTGTTGTGAGGAATCATCTTCTACTGCAGAATCTAAGTATGAAGCTGGTTATCTATTGCATGCAATGGTGGATTTTAAATTTATTCTTAACTTGACAATTTGGGCTAATATTCTTCGACAGATTGATAGAGTTAACGTCGAAATACAAAAAGAGGATATCATTATTTCGCGTTCTGTGGCGCTAATGCAAGGTCTTCTTAAAATCTTACAGGAAATGAGAGAAATACCAATAGTACATTGGATCGAAGAAGCTACGCCTTTATCAGAAAAGTTGGGAGTTGACCCGGTCCTCAGAAACAAACGAATTTCTAGGAAGAAAAGACAATATGATGAACTCTGCGAGGACGAGTTCAGAACACTTGACCCAGCTCAACTATTTTCCAAAGATTTAAAAGTTGTTTTTGACAAGATTTTAAAAGAAATTGAAATACGGATAGAGAGCGCGAAAATTTTAAAAGAAAATTTTGCTTTTCTATGTGGTCATACATTTTTGAACAGTTCAACTGAAGATCTCCACAAATATGGTGCTAATCTAGCACGAAAATATTCAAGAGATTTGAATACCGTTGATTTTTGAGGAACTCGCTATATTCAAAAATTTAGTGACAGGAATTAAAGAAAAATCAAGTGCTTCAGACCTCTTACAGCTTCTGTGCAAGCCCGACTTGCAAGAAGCATTTCCTAATGTTAGTATAGCTCTAAGGATATACTGCATATTACCAACGACTGCAAGTTGTGAACGAAGTTTTAGCAAACTCAAAATAATTAAGAGCTATCTGCGTTCAACCATGAGTCAGGAGCGTCTATCTGGCCTCGCAATATTAGCTATTGAAAATAAAACTACCTATGAGGCCAACTTTGATCAGCTAATAGACTCTTTCGCAGAAAGGAAAGCACGTCGTGTAAGTTTGTAGCAAGATAAACAAGAAAAAAATGCTGGAGCCTATAAATTTAAGATGTATATACTGTTTTTCTTGTCTAATAGGTAATTTTTATAATGTATTAAAGAGTTAAAATTTATTATAGGGTTCTTATTTTCCGATCATTAAAACCCTACCCAGTATTTTCGTCTTTGAACTTTTGAAGACATGTATTTCCACACTTGAGGGGCGCCACTACAAGTATCTGCCCCGGTCAAAAAAATCGTAGATCCGGGCCTGTTTACATCATATGAAAATATATAAAAATTAGGTCAACAATACACAAATAGCTGCATAAGATAATTGGCAGAAATTGCCCGATTTTTTTATAAAAAAAAAATTTTTATCCGTAATAAAACTTTTAAAGTTTAAATTAAACTGAAAGTTTGTTAAAAATAAATTCTTGCATAAGGCCCAAACGTGCTTTTAGTACCCATTTTAGAAATTTTTAGCCATAGCGTTTACAGTTTATTTACAAAACTTGTGATTTGATCCATACTTAATAAATGCATTAATATATTTGAATAATTATTAAATGTTAAACTTACAGCAAAATTTACACCAGTCAAATCAATATCACCATTCTTAATCAGTTCATAAAATTCATTAGCATTATCTGTTGGATCACCTTCTCCATATGTTGCAAGACAAAATACAACAAGTGAATTAGGAATTGTTTTAAGGTGTACTAATTCTTCCTAAAGTGAAATAATTTCTTTTCAGTTAATTTGAATAATATTTAAAAAAATAAATATTTTTAATACCATATCACATTCTTCTGGATCAGCAACCATACCCTTTAATTTATATCTAATTCCTTCTTTTGCTAAACGTCCAGCAAATTCTTCACCTGTCCCTGTTTGTGAACCATAAAATACCACAAGACTACGACCAGATGTTTTTAACTTTTTAATGAATGAATTATCCATTGGAGTTACTGTAGTTACGCTAGCAGGTCTTTAATAATAATAGAAATAAATATAAAATGTTTGATGACTTGGTTTTTTTTTATGAAATAAATTACTGTATTGAATAAGTTCTAGTTGTTGGTTCCTTTTGCTTTTTATTTTTCCATAACCACCATAATCCGCCAGCTGCTAAAGCTAATAAAAGAATAATATCTAATGGTCCCAAGAAAGGTTCATCATTTGATGGGATATCTGTCTCAACTTGTTGTTCCATAGCTAAAATAGTTAAAGTTACTTATTGTAATTATTTTTTATTAGAAAATATATTTGGAAAAAAATATAAGAGATAGGACGTATAAAAGCACAAAAATTCTTTTCAAAATTATATGATTAGCAAATTCATTGAATCGTTTTTGACGAAGATGCTTCATCGCGTTAAAATAAACTGTTGTATTGCCTAAAAACTAGTGACAGTTAGTCTCTAAAATCTAAAATACCCAAAAATTTAACAATCAACTGCAATGGTTATATTCTGATTTGCTAATATTTAGCACTGTAGAAGCGACAGTGCGGAAGGATTGCTAGAATATTTACTATAAATATCAGAATATACTAATGCTAAGGCCTCAGTTTTACAATTTGTTGTTATCTTTTCTTCAGCCAAAACTTCGCGTTACAGAAATTCAAGGCTTTAAATAAATAACAAAAATTTCCGGTCTATTGTTATGCTCCTTAAAGAAATCCATGATCAACAGAAATTTTATATTTCATTTTTCCTATAAAAACCCGTACATCCTTAGCTATTAAATAATGTTCACACCACTCCCGTTACTTTAGTAGAACGTAACGTATCTTCGCCAGGATTCGTCAAAATTTAGAGACGTCTTTAAAGAATAAAATAAAACAGACAATTTGTAAAAAATTAAAAAATTTAGTGAAAAAATAAATAATTTTGTTGCAATAAAATGGAGTTCCAACTTTTTTTTTTGTTTAAAACACTTTCGCGTTTAACAGTTTTTTTCCAAGCGATTATATTTGTTTCTAAATTTTAAAGAATGATTATAAAAAAAGTTAAATGCAAAACAAATTATTATTGTATAGGATGGGATTAGTTTTTACACGAAGCCTAGTAGACTTTTCTAAAATTTTATTTTGGACAAGTTTCATTAAACGAAAGGCTTCATTTAGAGCACGAGTTCTAACATGTTTCTGTAGGTTTTATATATTGGTTATTATGAGTTTCGGTGTGTATTTTTCTTTTTATGAGTCAGTTTTAGTACAAATGTTTTTACTGTTTTTGACTCCATCCGAAGCTAATAATGAAAACTAATTACTTAGCGTAAAACAGCTTCTTATGTAAACAAATTTGTAATGAACAGTTGCGAAATGGTTTTGAAATGAGAGAACAAAAGTTTTTTAAGTAGTAGCCTAAGGCTAATAAGAAAAACAAGTTACCACTAGATTACTCTTGGAATCCAATCCAATTTATTGTACTTCTGTACATGAAGGTGTGAGCTTTCGAGGTATCAATTTGCTGAACTTCATAATACTATAACAAAAACTACTAATCACTTAAACAAAACAAAAAAATACACTTTTTATAATTTGTTGGCAGTCATAAGCCTTAAAATTTTCATCTTCTTTGGATATAAGATTAGTAATCAGAATTAGCTTAAAATTTGTCTAGTGTCATATGATTTATACCTACTAAATTAGGTTCATTTTTGTGCTGCTACACGTTTAAAATGGCACAGACTTCTCAAATAATCAATGGTATTTTAATTAAAATTTAAATAAACTTTTTATTTTACATCTATTATAATCAATTTAACCATTTTTGGGACCTCAAATCAAACTGGTAGACCAATCTTGAATAAAAATCTACAGATCACAATTTGTTTCATTCCATGTAAAATTATTTCGATAGCTTCAAATATTATATTTTTACTCATTTCGTAGTTTATTCTTTTTATTGTTCTTTTTAGATACATAGTTTTCATTTATTTTATCATATGATTACTTTTTATGAAATAAACACACTGTATTTGGTTAAATAGTAAGAGCTAAATATTTGTAGCAGTAGTCTTTCCTGATAAAAGTGGAATATTGAAAAACTTAAGTGCTTAAATCAGTCATTTAAATACTTCTATATACAGCCATGGACATATAAATAGCACAAACGCGTTAATATAATAAAATGCTCAAAATTCTCAACATATCATTTTAGTAATTTTTTTATATGGGTGTTACTGTTTACCTACTGCTTACTGCAAAATTCTATAAATAGAATTTGCCTTTATTATCCAGAAATATCTCTGGCTCTGTTAAGCCTTCAATAGAGTATTCTGTCTGGACATTGAAATAGCACAAAAGTCGCTATTTATTATTGAATTACTAGTAGCAGCCCGGACCGCGCGAGTTACATCTCAACTTACACCCCATTTAACATAATGAGATTTCCAATAAATTATATATTTTATGCCTTCCAGATTAAACAAAATAATTCTTGAGACCAATAATTTCAAGTACTTACATCTTGAGACCACTTTTCTTTAACAAACACATTTTTTTTAGAAATTTAAAGTAATAATTCAAACCCTTAAGTGTTAAGTACATTTGCTAATGATTTAATCTCAATAATTTAAACCCATAAGTACTTAATATCGCTGACCACCCAAAATGGACCAAATGGAAATACTTGACATTTGGTCACAATTAAAAAAAATTTAAAGGAAAAGCAAAATAGAAACAAAGTAATAAATTATTAGAAAATAAACAACAATCCAAAAATATAAATACCTTCTTACAGAAAATAAAGCAGTTCAGTTCAGTTCAGTTGCAATCAGAGTTAAACTAAGTTGTGTAGATTTTGTAAGTTTTGTAATTTTAAAATAATTAAAATATAATTTGTGTAGTTTTTTTAAGTTTTGAAAGTTTTGTAATTTTAAAGTAATAAATCTAATTATTATAAAAACAAAATATTTTATTTAAATAATATAAATAAAATATAATTGGCGCAGTCGGTAGGATTTCTTTTTTAAAAAAAGGAATCTAGTGATTTTCGAACCACTTACAAATGTATTAAAAATAAAAAAACACAGAAACAAATAATATTGTGCAAATTTTTTTGTTTTAATCAAGTGACTTGAACCTCAAAACAAAATTGTGAAAATTTGTCAATTTAATCAAGTGATTTGAACCTCGAAAACAATATTGTGAAAATTTGTCAATTTAATCAAGTGATTTGAACCTCGAAAACAAAATTGTGTAAATTTGTCAATTTGATCGAGTGATTCGAATCCCAAAATAAAAAAATATATATATATATATATATATATATATAATTCATCATAAACTAAAACACAAAATTTTTTTTTATAAAATGGCAACAAGCGACCAAATTACTACACAACTAACTCTGATCACTCAGAAATTGCTGGAACAGGAGGAAAAACTGAACCAGGTAAAACCAACAAAATTTAATTTGACGGCTGGTCAAATTATTAGAAATTTCAACGAAATCCCACCATTTACTGGAGAGGACTCCTACAAACTTAAATCCTTTTTAAGAACAATAGAGGATATGTAAGCTCTCTGTGGAGAAGAGAATCATCAGTTGAAACAATATTGCAAAAAAAAAGGTTTTAAACACCAAAATCATCGGAAAAGCTGGAGATGTCATCCGAGAAACTCCAGAACATCGAAGAAACTGGGACAACATCATCAAAACTTTAACGCAGAGATTTCGTCCAAAAAAGACAACGCACCAAATAATTTTTGCAGCAAAGGATATAAAGGTATTTAACCTAAAAGATTTATTTAATAGACTAACTAATATTAAAGCAGAACTAAGCGACATTTGTGATTTTAATAATGACGGAAATTTTATATATGATTTAATTGATAAGGAATTGGTACAAATTTTAAAATCAAAATTAGTTCCTATTGCACAAATACAAATCGATCAAAGCAAAACTCTTTTTGAATTAAACTATATTTTATGTCAGTCTGAAATTTATACAAGTGAAGAAGTAATAAAACCACAATATAGGCTCTCGAAAAAACAGAATTTTGAAAAAAAACCCATGTTTGATAAAACTAACAATCATTTCCAAAATAAGTTTACTAATCATAATATATACAAAAATAATCATTTTCATCCACAAAGTCCACCTAAGGTTTCCAATCCTCCTAAATATAATTTTAACCGTAACACTGACGACACTCTGGACAATTTAAAAACAACTTTTCCCAGAATAGATTCAACTCTTTTCAAAATAGTCAACCCGAACCTATGGAAGTAGATAATATACATATATAGTGACGTCAAAATTAAACCCGAAACTAATCATATCGGAGAATTTACCGAAAACAAGCTAACGATAGTTAAACTTACATTTGATAAAATATCTATTAACTGCTTAATAGATACCGGTTCTGATACCAGTTTTATTAAACCAAATATATTGCCTTATAAGACTTTAAGACTACCTAAGCCTGTTACTTATTACTCATTGGCAGGACCAAATTACGTTACTCATAAAATAATTACTCCATTACCAAAACAATTAATTAAAGAAGGAACGCTAGAACGGAAAGTCTTTCCACTAAAAAGTAAAAAATACGATTCAATTGTTGGTATTAACTTTTTGCCACCCTTTGAAGCAAAAACCGATGTTATAAATCAAAGTCTTGAAGTTTTCTCAAAATATCGTTTACCTTTTGAAAATATTCATTATCCTCTGGAACTCACCCAAGCTAACCATTTAGAAATAATTAACAATAAAAAACAATAACAATAACAAACAAATAACAAACAAAATTAATAAAAACCATTTGAACTCCGAAGAAAAAACCTACTTAAAGGAACTTTTGAAAAGAAATACAGATTTATTTTTTAATATCTAATGTTAAACGCCCTCTTAAATTTTCAGATAATGACAATCATACTTCTATTATTAACGATACTACAACCCATAACAACCCTTCTACAAGTAGAGAAAATTGAATCCAATTCAGGATACACCATCCTACAACAGGAAAAATTTCTAATACCAGAATCGTATAATTACTCTCTTCATATAATCGATTTAAACCTATTTGGAAATATATTACAAGAATTGCAGCAAGCATAAAATCATTACCTGAAAACAATTGTAATAACCTTCTAAACGAGATATTTAAATTGAACAGTAAATTATTAACACTAAAAGACGGATATCGTAAAAAAAAACAAAAACGAGGACTTTTTAACTTTGTAGGAACAATAAATAAGTAGATAACAGGGACAATGGACGACGAAGACAGACAATTAATAGACAAATACTTAAAAATCATAGACAGTAACAACCATAATTTAATTAAAAACTTAAATCAGCAAATTCAAATTAATGACAATTTTAACAAATCAATCTTTAGACTACTAAAAACTATAGAAAAAGATAGAACTAAAATACAAAACTTTCTAAAAGTAGAAACTGATAAAAATTTATTTAAAATAATAACACTCGAAATCAAGCTAAACTTACAGGAAGTAGATAGGTTGATAAGTGACTTACAGGACAATATTGTATTTTCTAACTTTAATATTGCTCATCCATCCCTTCTAACCAATGAAGAAATTCTAGAATTCACATAGATTCTAATAAAAATGAAAAAAAACTAAACTACAAACTCAAAACTACAACAGAAAAGCTAATATTCCTAGTTAAAATCCCTTACAAACCACTTTATATTAACAAAAAATTAATACTACCCTTAGCTAATGTAGGAAACTGTAAAACCATAAACTCCCCAGTAACAGAAATACTAGAATATAAAGGAAAATATTTTAAATAAGGCTTTATATCAATTAAATAAATTAGAACATTGCATATTAAGGAAAAATTGTGAGAATATACAAAATTGTAACAAAGAAATTTATAATATTGATGAAAGTGGATTTATTATACAATTAGCAAAAAATACACACTTAAATTCAAGTTGTGATGAAAGAAAATATACTTTAAATGGAAATTACTTTATAAAATTTTATGATTGTATTATTAGAATAGAAAATAAAACTTATTATAATAACATTAAGGAAATAAGAAATATATATATAATACCTAATTTAAGTTATAAATTAGATAAAAACAATACTTTGTCTTTTGACGAAATTATACTAAAAACAAAAAATAATATCAAACAAATTAAGGAACTGAAATATCATAAAATACCCATATACTCTGGAATAACTATAAGTTTGTCAGCCCTCCTTGTAATTATAATAATAATAATATATTTTTACTGCAAATCAAGAAAAAACACCAAATGCAAAGTTAAAATTTTTAACCGAATTCAGGAGAATTCTCACTCTAACGAAGATAGAGTTGCATCTCAACTTACACCCCATTTAACATAATGAGATTTCCAATAAATTATATATTTTATGCCTTCCAGATTAAACAAAATAATTCTTGAGACCAATAATTTTAAGTACTTACATACATCTTGAGACCACTTTTCTTTAACAAACACATTTTTTTAGAAATTTAAAGTAACAATTCAAATCCTTAAGTATTAAGTACATTTCCTAATAATTTTATCTCAATAATTTAAACCCATAAGTACTTAATATCGCTGACCACCCAAAATGGACCAAATGGAAATACTTGACATTTGGTCACAATTAAAAAAAATTTAAAGGAAAAGCAAAGTAGAAACAAAGTAATAAATTATTAGAAAATAAACAACAATCCAAAAATATAAATACCTTCTTACAGAAAATAAAGCAGTTCAGTTCAGTTCAGTTCAGTTCAGTTGCAATCAGAGTTAAACTAAGTTGTGTAGATTTTGTAAGTTTTGTAATTTTAAAATAATTAAAATATAATTTGTGTAGTTTTTTTAAGTTTTGTAATTTTAAAGTAATAAATCTAATTATTATAAAAACAAAATATTTTATTTAAATAATATAAATAAAATATAATTCGCGTTGCTGCAGCTGAGATAAGTTAAATCTATTAATTTATATTTAATTAAGCGCAAATCGGTGGACAATATTTTTAGTCAATCTGTCTTTTGGCAATATAAATAAATTCGGTGGTTCCCATTCTTTTAATACGTTTAACAAAATATGATTATAATGTCCCACAGCCCAATTAATATAAAATATTAGTAAATTATAATCTCTCCCAAAAAACTAATCACCCAAATTGTATCTTTGGAGTACTTGAGAGAAATTGTTGCATCAATCAGCTATATTTGACGGTGCATCATGAAGCTGACTCACTTACCTGCTGTTCCCTAGTCTTAAAAACCAAAGTGAGTCAACATCATGATGCACCGTCAAATATAGCTGAATGGATGTTTTCAGCAGCGTTTTTGAGGCGTGTTTACATGCAGAGGTACTTTAACCCGCGATAAGGAACTTAATTCTAAAAATTTATACTTTCTAACTAATTTCATTTTATCAAATTCATTAAATTGATATAAGAAAATTACTAAAAAGAAGTTAATTATATTTTCCAAAAATTCGCAATTAACAATATAAGTGTAAACAAACACAATGCGAGTGCCATCTATTGGGAGTGTAGATTAAAAAATATGTTGTGTTAAATGACAGTTTGATGACATCTGTTAATGGCAGATAGAAGTTATGAAAATGTGCATTAAATTTGCAATAACTAATTAATGAGTTCACTAATCGAAAAACAAAATATCCTATCTTTTAAGCGCGACCAAATAACATAATGCTACAAAATTTCATTAAGATCGGTTCAGTATTTTGGAAGATTACCCCAAACCAACATCGTGACACGAGATTTTTATATTATAAAGATTTAAATTTTTTGACTGCTGTTATTTAATTTTGAATTCTCTTTTGTTTTTAATTATTAAGTGTCAAAATGGGTAGGGGAACACATTGTACTGCGGAAAAAAGAAAAATAATACATGAGATGTACAAAAAAGGTTGTTGAATAAGTGAGATAATGGAGGGTTCTCCGAAAATGGTCTATAATGCAAACCCTGAAAACCCTATTTATTTAACTGAAAATAAAAAACGCGAACCAAAAGCACGAAAAACTACAGCTTCTATCGATAAAATGATAATCCGGAAATGCAAAAAAGATCCATTTAAGTCATCAAGGGTAATAATGAATGAAATAAATGAAGAATATGGTATAAGAATATCCGATAGGCAGGTAAGAAGGCGATTAAATGAAGCTAAACTATTTGGTCGCATTCGTAGGAAAAAACCTCTTCTGTCAAAAAAAAAAAACATCAAAAAACGTATCTGTTTTGCTGAGAAACATCAAAATAAGAGCCTCCAATTTTGGAAGAATATACTTTGGAGTGAAGAAACAAAAGTTAATAGAATTGGACCAGATGGTAGAACAATCGTACATCGTCCGAAAGGTCAAGCATTCAATCCCAAACTCACACAGAAGACTATAAAATACGGTGGCGGTAATATAATGGTTTGGGGATGTTTTTCGTGGCATGGAGTAGGACCTCTCGTTAAAGTAAATGGAAAAATGGATAAATTTCAGTAGTTAGATATTTTCAAAAATACGATGGAACCATATGTGTTTGAGTTTATGCCAGTAAACTGGACGTACATGCATGACAATGATCCAAAGCATTCAGCTAAAATTATAAAAGCATGGCTTTTAAAAGAAAAAATTAAAGTTTTGGATTGCCAGATAAAGTCCTGACCTTAATCCCATAGAAAATCTATGGAAAGATTAGGATTGGGCAAAAAAAATTTAAAAATTTTGATGAGCTCTGGAATGGCATACAAGAAGCTTGATATTCTATTCCAAAAGAACGGTGCCAAAAACTCGTTGAAAGTATGGCGCGGAGAATTCAAGCTGTAATCCAAAACTCTGGTTACAGTACTAAATATTAAGAAGGTTTGAAATTGAAAATTAGGCTTTTTTTCTTAATAATTGAACAAAGTTTTAATATATTTTCAGAAAATCTCTCATTGTGCTATTTATATGTCCAACATTTTTTCGTGGTTTTTATTATTTTAATGTTTTGTGGTATTTCTTTAAATTTTTATGTTAAGTTTTGTAATTAATTTAGATTCACAAGTTATCACAATATCAAATTAAAGAAGAAATATTTTCAATTTTATAATTTTAGTATGTAAGATTTCTAATTAAAATTTTCAAACAAATTTGTGCTATTTATATGTCCATGGTGTATATAGAAAATGACAGTTATTCTAAAACTTTTATGTGTTTGGCGACAATTAAGTTAGATTTTGTAATAATTACAATATTTTTTTAAATTTTAAATATTTTTCAATCTAAAAAGCAAAATTTTTCACTTTTTCGATCATGCTAAAATATTTGGCTTTGAATTTTTCTTTATTTTTGCATTATTTTTTTCCCATTTCTTTCTAAGAAAAAAAAACAAAACTAAACTAAACTAAGCTTCTAATACCACAGTTTGATTAAACTTCATATAAAATGCCCGGGTCACTTGCGTACTTTTCATTCAAATTTGCATCTAATAAAATATTTATACAATTGACGACCAAATAACAAAAGCGATTTAAAAAGAAGCAATTGTTGAAATGATGGGACACATACGTGATAACATTGTAACCTTCATTTTGTTATTAAATATATATTTCTTATTTTAACCCTATTATTATCGGTTATATAAGAAAAATGTCTGATAATTTTACTCTTGTTTCTCAAACTATATATTTGGCCAAAAAATTATAATTAAGCTAATAAATTGACCATGAATTGCATAAATTTCAGTTTTGCTGTATCACCGCTAGAAATTTTGAGAAGCATTCGTAGAATAAATTACATTGAATTGGTTTAATGATTGCGTAATTTCACATACATATAGCGTTTATTATAATTTGGTGAAAATAAATTTACTTAAAGCTAAAAAACAAGAAATAGTTACGTCAGATATGAATAGCTTTTGTCCTAACAAATTTTATTAAGTTTAAAACGAACCTAGACCGAGACCATGAAATTTTATAAACACTCAAAACTATTTCTTTGGGACAAGGTCGATTTCATTAATATTTGTTTCTGAGATAACTAAATATTTTTGGTTTAAAGATAACTTAATAATTGCGTCTTTGAAAAATAGTTGCGACGTTATTGACCAAGATGACTTGACTTCTTACAAGAAATAACCTAGTAAATAAAAAGTGTCACAATGTTTTAGTAGTTTATTATAGCTGAAAAATTCAATTTCTTTTCGCGCTTCGAATTTTCATATAATATGGAAAATTTGTTTGCTTGAAATGCAATTAGAAAAACAAATCGAAAGAAAATATGGACTAGAGAATGTGTCCAGATTTATTATTTAAAAACAAGAGAATTGTAAATTTTTATATTATATGATCCTCTAACAATTTAAGTTAGTATTAGCATTTAGGACGAAAATAGATTTTTTGTAAAAAAGAATAAGGTTAAGCTCCTCATTTAAATATGCTCCGGAATTTTAATATTGTTACCAATAACAATCGGTCTACGTGGAATAAACAAGTGAGACTTTGTTAATTTTAGATACTTGGATTTTTTTTTATTATCAAGATGAAATATAGCCGGCGGATTGACTCAGCCATAAAATGAAGCACAGAAAAAAATAAATTTTCATTTTATTGAACGTAGAAAAAAGGTTTCAAATATTTTTTTCAAAACTCGTTTAACACATTGAGAACGGCGAAGTTTTTTCTATTTCGCTTCATCTGGTGGCAGTGAAAATCATATTTTAATTTACATATCTGACGGCGCCTTGCACAAAATGTTGCTTAGCAAGAAATTAAAAGTTGATTTTAACAAAAAATTATTTTTAACCACATAAATTTTTTGTATCTACAAAATTATAGCCGATTTGTTCTACCGATGATATATGTACGTCAGATAAAACGTTCGCGTATGTACCACCGGTGGTACAAAAAACTTAACCCCAAATAGTTTTTGTTTTGTTTTCCAGTCTTGTTTAAAAATTAACAAGCTAAATCGTTAGCTTTCTTAAGGGTAATCCACAATGAAGCGCTTTTCAATCGCTGCATTTTTCAACTATAAATTTCTTCATGTAGGAATACTCCGAACAATCGAACTAAAAAAGTTAATCGCAAATATCTGCTTGAACAGCAATACACGGCAAATGGTTTTTGACTTAGCACTAACAAATTTATAAAATTGCATGTGGTTTTTTTGGAGGCAAAAATATTTTTTAACAGTACTTCAGCAATGACTTGTGGCTTAGTTTAAATTGACCAACAGACAATTGTACTTAAAACAAAAACATATTTTCGAAATTGAAAATATAAAGAAAACTAAATGAATTCTTGAAGTATACACCTTTTAATTAATTGGGCGTCAAATTTTTCCACTGTTTTTTTTTGCATAAAAAAACAATAATCTACTATAATTTGATACAAATACAAGCTATGAAAATTGCTAATTACAAACAATAATTCTAAGTCAATACTACACAAAACTATTGTTAAATCAATAAGCAAAGCTAATTGCTTCTTAAATTTGCGCAGTCATTTGTATTTTTTTGTGAAACGCCTTGAATTACTTTGCCAAAAGCATAACTGTAAATTTTGAATATAATTATTTTTCGCATATACAATTACAGAAATTACAATTATCGAATTTTATATTAGTGCGTTTTACTTACACATATTAAAAGTTTTACATAATACTTTTTTGTTATTTTCGTTATTATTAAATTACTCTTGAAGAAAACTACTACGCAAGAGAAGTAGATGGGAATTAAAATAAAAAAATCTAAAATTTATTATTTGGCTTGCTTTCGCTCACTCGTATTCAATTCATTTCAGAGTTTGCAATTTTTTTACAACTATGCAAAATTCTTGATATTTAAGATGCAATGGTGAACATTTGGGGCAACGGTGAAAATCCGTTCTCACAACATTGGTATAAAAAATGTAAATAAGAAATTCAGACTACATGAATTTGACAATTTTTGTTTATTGATGACAAAATTCGAATTATATCACAATAAAAAATTTCGCTGATTCCAGAAAAATTTTGAAGACTGAGATATAAAAAAATGTTTTATCAAAAAATTTTTAGTAGTCATGATTTCTTGACACAACATTTTTAAAAAAATATAATCACTCCTTCAGCTTTTTGACTTTTATTTTAGTCATACAAGGCATACAACTTTGGATCTTAAGAAAAAATATTGAATTATTTAATTGGGCCCCATGGGGGGGGGTGGGGGGGGGGTGTAGGCTTTCGTTTAATCCACTCAAAAAAGGAATTTTTTTGGGCGATACAGATTGTTGTAGTTTTTTTTTTTTAATTTTTATATAATAACACAACATTTGAACAATATTTTTTTAAATTTTCATTTCCAAATACAGTGAATATCTTGAAGCGCCTTGCAGAAAAATGGTTTTGCGGTGTCCAACACAACTCGCTACATCTGTTGACATGGTCATAACTTCGGTAATAATTTTACTCCGATCGACTTGAGCTTTTGACACAATATTTTTAAGATGGTGCACGTTAATTACAAAAAAAAAAAAAAATTAAATACTCTACCCTCTCCTTAAATCTTATTGTTATTAAAGAAATATATTATTTTACTAATAATATTTACAAAAAGCAAGAAAACTTCCACCATATGCGTCTCCACACATCGCGGATATTGTAGAGAGTGAATGCAACGGTTTTAAGGAGAGTTTCGCTGCAGGGGCATGGTCGTAGTGAGTTTGTGGGTGCAAATTAAACAAAATTCCTAAGGCCACATAGACGTTTTCTTCCACTTCCAGGTCTAGAGTACGATTTGAGTCATAAAACTCATTTAAAATAAATAACCTTACACATACATAGAACACCTGGAAATTGTAACTTGGTTATAATCTGATATAATATTTTTAAATTAAATTAGGATTAGACAGACAAAACAATTTAAATATGTTAAAGGAGTTAACAAAAGAGTAGTTTTTTAATGATTCAAGATAAGACAAATTTCTTATAACGGAATTGTTTTGGTTTCTTTCTTTTTATAATTAATGACCAAATAGCTAAAATGCGCAACAGCTGATTCCTTTCATAAGTCAAAAAAACAACACTATAAAATATTCATGTAGTAATCGAAAACTGATTTGTTATTTAAATATATAATAAAAAAACTTATGTTTACTAAAGCACTGTAATGTAATGTTAATTATGTAAGACTGACAGCTACACCTTATGTGATCATCGATAATAATCTTTTCAAGTTCGGTATCAATATTTAGCTACAACACGAGCTCAATTGCTGTGAAAAGACTCTGGTTTTGATACAAAAAAACGACGGGTCATTTTGTACATCCAGTTTAGAATTCAATTTTTAACTCGTAATAATTTTTTAAGGCACAAAATAAGTTAAAATCACTTGGAGCAATATCCGGGAAGTAAGTAGAAGGTAGCAAAACCTCCCAATTAAATTAACTAATATTTTTCACATCTGTTCGAGCGATATGAAGTCTAGCATCATTATGATAAAACAACACTTTCTTGATATTCAACAATTACGGGTGTTTTTAAATAAATTCTAAGATTAAACGACAAAGTTGTTCAGTGTAAATATGAATATCAGCCAAATCAGTTTGATTTGATTCTAACAGTTCTTACTAAACACTTACAAGTATCAGACAAAATGGATTTTTTCATGTGGAGGCAGAACTAACCTTGGAGTACTCTTGAAGTATTAGACCTTAGCACAGAAGCTTAACATCTTTTTTATTATATTAACTCTATTACTCCCTTGTGCAAACAAGCTAAACTGGCATATTTATTCCGAATTAACAGCTGTTTGATCAATATTTAAATTTAAAAATCCGAAAGAGGAAAAGATTATAGAAAAGATGACATTGCTGATTTTATTCTAATCAGACAGTCAGGATAAAAAGAATATTAATTATTTAAATTCGACTTTTTAGAAAATGTCTACATTTGTCTCGATTATTGTATATTAGTAGCCAAAAGCAACTGATATTTTGTTATATTTAAACCAGAGATATCACAACAAGGAGAAAACTTGAATTAAAAAATGACCCTGAAGATTATCAGTTGTTTACAAATGCATAAAGCAAATCATTTCTGATATACATAAAATGGACGTGTGTTTTTTATTTATACAACAATAAAAAAGGCACAAAATACTTCATTTCAAGTTTCAGTCAATCGAATCTTTAAAGGGTGTTAGCTTTTGTCTTTGCATTCCTCGGGATGTTTTACCTAAATAACATTTAGTTACTATCAACAAGGTTCTTGTGAACTCAAAAACTATCAAAATGCAAAGTTTTTCATGAATGTGTCTAAGAAAGGAACAGGTATTTACAGATTTCATTGTATAAAAAATTTTAAAAAGCACTAAAGAATAATTTAATGACATGTGGAATAAATATATGGAGAATATATATATATATATATATATATATAATACACCTCAAAATATTATTTATTTCTAAAGATATTTTCAGTTTTAGCAAAATGCTTGATATATAAAAAAAGAATATGTATAAGATAAATGAAATTTTTCTACAGGTTGTTTTTTCTTTCTCCTCAACGAATATTAAAGGCATTGCATTGTATACATTTCATTCTTTTTTTCTTTTTTTATTACGATTGGAATCAGGTTTGTCTACCGAAAAATTGTCTTTGTGACCGCAAATTTATTTCTTATAGGAGAGATAGCAACAGTCATAAATCGTTTTTTTTGCAGTATATATATTATCTAATCATCAATGTATTTATGTCTACATAAAATTTATTTCTAATGCAAATATATTTTTCAAAAATTGATTTTAAAACATGTTAAAATGCATTAAAAAATACTGAATTAATCTAATCTAAAATTATTGAACTTTGTACATCTTGCTACGTTTGCATTTACAAGGATTGTATTTAAATATTACATTCATCCTTTATGTCCTTATATATTAAGTGTAAAATGATAAATCATTTTTCTTTAACACATTTAAAAAAAAACTATCTTTAGTTTTTGCTTTATTTTTAATTAACACGTATAAAAAAACTATGAATAATAAAAATATCTTTTTTTAATAATATAGTAAAAAAAAATTAAAACTTGACACTTTCACTCACCTTATGTCTTGTTTTTTTTTGTAGTAATAAACGTGCAACAGGTATTCAATAATAATTAACACTCTTAAAAATTAATATTATCACATATCGAATTTGATTTAATATCACATTTCTTAAACTGAAATAAAATGAGTATTTAATGATGATATAACAAACTCTTATTTTCCTTAAAACTTAAACAATTTATTTTTAGTGAAGATGATTTAAAACAAATAAAAATTTTAGTAGCTAGAAAATATTTTAAAGAATATAATAAGAATAAAAGAAATAAAGACGCAAACACGCGTAAATTCACGAACCAACTAAAATAAAATACTTCTATTACAATTTATAACGAAAGAATGACGTTTGTGCGATGCATGCATGTATATATATAATACATATAGAGGCGCAATATTAATTGTATGGATAGGGATAATAGGGGCTATTCACTATTTACCTGCAACATATAGCAAATATTATTGGAAAATCCTTATATTAAATGTACTTTTCAAAAATAAAAATGCATTATAAATGCAATAAAATTAGTTTAAAGGTACAAATTGTATTTTTTGAATGACTTGTAATGTAATTATTGCTGTTGATATACTTCTAAATGTAAACCAAGCCTCAGATCGCTTTCCAGTTCGCTGTCCAAATCGCTAATGTAGACACCAAGTTAAGCCATATTTAAATATAAAAATTAGCCACAATTTTTGACAAGAAATACAAGAGAATTAATGTAATTTAATTTCGCATACGAGCTTAATTAAGCGCTTTCATGATGAAAACTTTGACAGTTTTTAAAATGTCAAAATAGTTTTAGTTCAGTTTTGTAATCTAATCTTTTTCTGGTTTTAGTACTTTAAATTCTTTGTAGACAAAATTCTAAAGAATTTTTAAACTTTAATAAAACCTATAAAAAAAAAATGTGTACACAAATTTTACCATCATGTATAGATTTACCAATAGATAACAAAGAATTAAAGGAATTAGTGTTAAAAGCAAAAGATTGGGCTATTATGCATGGTGCAGCAATGCGATCTAAAAAAAATTTTAGTCTAGATACAGTTAATGTAAGTTTCGATAATATTGGCAAAACAATTATAATCATAAATATTTCCTTTGAATACAGTTTGCTCCATTTATATTAACTCCAACATCATTTCCACGAAAAGAATTTGATAAAGCTGTTAAATTGCAGCCAATCTTAAATGAATTAATGCATAAAGTTGCCTATGATGAAGAATTTTTACGGACAACATTACGAGAAACAATACAAGCTGATAAATTTACTGAAAATTTATTTAAAATATATGATTCAGTTATGAACAGTGGATTATCACAGGTAAATTAATTTCAACTGTTGTGGCAAGTATAGCACTTTGAAACGTTAATAAAGATTCTTGTTATTAACTCTTTTTTTATGTATATGAAAATACTATATCGTGGACGAAAAAACCAACATAATATATAATCAATTTTAAACTTACTTTTCATTTGTATATTTTCTTTGGTCAAATACAGAAAAGGGAGAGTTTACCAAACTTATTTAGAATTATTGTATTTTAAGATTTTTCAGTCTCATTTTTAAAAAATCTACATGTAATCTCCATCATTTTTGAAAAAAAAAAAAAATACCGAATTTTTCAGCATTGAAACTTCCCTTTAAAAAAACTTTACTTTAGAATAATATAAAGTTATTAACCTTCTAAGAAATGATATAATCTTGAAAGAGACTACTGTCATTAAATTATCCTAAATTAGAAGCATTTGCAAAATTTCTGTATTTTTGTATTTTTGTAAGCGAAGTTAAAACTTTTATTAGTTGTAAATAGTTTCAAGTATAATACTTTTTTAATTATGAGGTGGTAAAGAGTTACCACCACAAATTATTCTCGTTATATAACACATTTGCGCAACGTTCTTGGGTATTGTGAATAAACTCGTTTTTCTTTGCCATTTTCTACGATTGATTGCACATATAATATCTACGTGAAAGCTATTGTGAATTTAAATTAATCCACTCATTGTTTTTTATATTTGAAAGTATGATTAAATAAATTTAATTAAAAAATCAACCAGAATTTTTTCAAATCTATATTTTCTTTAGATATTCTTTGATTAATGAAGTGCTTGCATGTAATTGTTTTGTTTTTTTGCCTTGTTATCAAGTCTAGTAAAGTATGTGCTTTTTTTTAAATTGACTTTTTTAGTTTTAAAGGCTATACTTGCTACAGCTTTAATATGCTATTCATGCGTTTTTTTCTTGTATTTTGCAACGATTAATTCTTAATTTAAAGACATTGTCATTGGGACTATTAAGATCTGATCTAATGCTGGAATATCGATGCCCAGAGCTAAATTTATTTAATTCACAAGCTTATTGCTGTTTGAAGCAAGTTGAAATCAATACAATAGCATCTGGTTTTGGCCATTTAGGACCCATTAGCCGAGGTATACAGAGGTGCGTTAATTTTCTTATCTGAGCAAAAGAAATATGTTTTAACTGAATGATATTTTTTCTGCTTTTGTTTTTTTGAAAAATTAAACTCATTTCTTTTTATATCTTTTTTTTTAAATAAAATTTGCTTTTGAAAATAAATAATTAGCAAAAAAATTAAAATAAATATATCAAGCTATTTGCTTTAATACGCATTCAACTTTTTATTAAAAAATCTTTGATTGCTTTTTGTCTAATTTTTCTCAGCTTTGCGAAATTCTTGTGTCTTGAATACTATTTGTAAAAGCATGTTATAATTTTTTTGCGAAGTGTTTTTATTATTAACGGATCCCTGCAAAGAATATTTTGTCGTGAAAAGAAAATTATGATAGCTAGTTTCTTGCTTTTGTTGTCTTAATTCATGATAATTAAGGAACATCCTTACTTTATTTAAGATCCAGGGACTTCTCTGGTTTTAAAAATTCCATTGGCCTTTTATTCAAAAAATATCTCAAATCATGAGGTGTTAATGACTAGGATGGCTGAGTTAAAACTTACGAATTTTTTCCATGGCTATATGGTTAAAGTAAATTTATTGAAATATTTTGCAAGTTATTAAATTACTTTTCAATAAAATTCTGCAAACTTATAAAATTTAAAAATAAACCAGTGGCAAAGCATTCTCCAGGTCGTCTTTTAAGAAAGTAAATTTACGATGATTACAATATATCAACCTACAAATGTCTGAAATCAGAGAACTAAATTTATTTAGCTATAATGCAATTAAAAAATTGCAATTTTTGAAAAAAATGATTTATATTTTCCTTATTTATAGGAATTTCGAAGGAATTAATAAAACAATTCCTTTGAATTTCATTTGAAATGCTAAAATTAAATAAATTTCAAGTTAAATTCGATAAAATTAAGTTTAAATAGAGTTCAATATATTTTTTCTAAAAATATTACTGAATTTAGCGTAAAATTATATCATTTTCATTAACAACAACAACAAAAATTATAATAATTTCATTATATTTTGAAAATTTAAGGGTAGAATTATAATTCCAGGACTCCCTTTCTCTTGGTTTGCTTCGCTCTGATTACTTGGCTCATTGTTTTGAAAGATGTGATATAAAACAAGTGGAAATCAACACAATAGCCTCTAGTTTCGGTGGAGTATCCACTCGCATAAAAAATTTTCATAGGTACACAGAAACTATTAATAATTTTCGTACAAATTTTTTCTTTCTATGTATACTTTTTTATTTCTTTCCTAAAATTTCTATCACGTTGACATACTAACAAAAAATCTTTAAAAAAAAATTTATTTAATTTCAGTTTGTAATGTTTGCATGTATATTGAAAATTTCTCTACTTAGTTTTTTGCTTAGTATTATTAAAAATTAAGGATTTAAATAATTTTGTCAACATTTTTTTCGTAAAAAATATTTTAATTAAAAATATTTACAACTATTTAGTTTTCAATCCTGATTATGGGTAAAAATATGAAGCTTAATTTGATTTTATGTTAACAAAAATTTTTTAAGGTGCTAAAGAGAATTAAATTGAGGAAAACTAAACTTTATAATGAGATTTTATTTCAGTAAAAGTATATACAAAAATCTTAACCCTTATAAGGGATAAAACTTTCATAATCAGTAGTTACTAGCTTACTTTTAACTAAAAATTTAATTTTAATTTTATTTATTTAAAAATATTTTACACTGCTTTTTCTATCAAAAAATTTTCAATACAACCAAAACGTTACTAAAAAATAAAATTATGTTTTTGTCTGCATGAAAACAATTACAATTACTAACTATTTTTTTAATCCTTCTTCAGTTTATAACTGAAATATTAACTGATGTATTTTAAGTAATTTTTTGATTACGCGTAATATTTTGTTTAGTCTAATTGATATTTTAACAAGAGAGATGGTTTTTAATGTATTTCGCTATTATTGAAAATTATTAGTTTTTTATAATGCTTAAATAAATATTATTTTTTCAATTAGTAAATTTTAAATTAAAATAAATATTTAATTATTTTGTCAGCTATGTTTTACATGAGCTGGATGCAAAAAACTTATTGACTAATGTAAGTAAAAAAAAAAATAGCTTGAATATAATTTTAATGAAATAAAAATTTTTTTTAGTTACCAGAAAATGAAGCTTTGTCAGGACTTTCTGGAGCCTTAGTTAAAGCTTGGGAAGTTTTCGATGATACTAAAAGCGTAATTCTTTTTGTTATTGAAGATATTTCTTACAACATATGCGATCAGGTAATTTAAATTCTTTAAATCCCTATGAAATAATTTTGATCACAGCAATTTTTTCTATATTAGAAAAATTTTGAGAAAAAAAAAATGCGGATTATATTTCAACCGTAATATTAGACTATATATTAAGCAACTTTTAGTTTTTTTACTTTTTACTTGTGTTAAATTCGCTTAAAAATCAGAACCTGTTTGCTACTATTAATGGAAATATATATATACGAATATTTCTGTGTATATGACAGTATAACTTATCCTTAGAAACAATAGATATATAGAAATATTAAAGTTTGATAAGTATAGAATGGGTAACAAATTCCCATTTAAATTTTATGTTAAAAGCTCCTTGCAGTTATGTTTCATTTATAACCATAAAAATATCTCTATGAAACCATTTCTAGCTAGCAGTGGAATTTCAAATGTAGTTAATCACAATCAATTTGATCATGATTATTAAATATGATTACTCATCACAAAAAATATTTTTTCAAAAGATAAAGAATGGCAATGCTAAAATTTTTTGATTGATTTATTTTCTAATGAATTTAGATGAAAAAAATTCTTTATAATGAAAATAATATATTTATAAGTGCAGGATTAACAACTAATTTCAATGGGTCTTAAGGTCCTTAGAGACAGATGGACATAATCTCGGATTTTGTCTGATACATTTTCCCAGACACATCCTTACACATTGTGTAAGTAAATGTAGTTGAGGTGTTTTTAATCAGTTCGGAAATTTCATATGAACGTTAGTTCTGATTCTCATGATAATGGCATCTCCTGGAAAGTTTCTTAAAATTTGCCTACCCATACTTCTTAAAAAATTAGTTAAGAGTATTTTTTGTAGGGATAAATTGCTTTGAATGCAAAAAGTTTTGTAAACTGGATCGAAAAAGTAATTTTTAATGTTTCTTTTATATTAAACCAATCAATAAAATATTTTAGAGATTCCATGAATTCGAGATTAGAAAAATGAATTCAAAAATTAAAGTGATAAGAAAGACTTTAACCGAAATAAATAAAGAAGGATTACTTGGTCCAAAAAATGAACTAATCGTGTATGTATGATTTTAATAATTAAAATTATATTGAATAAATTTTATTTTAAAGGGATAATTTTACAGTGGGTGTTGTTTATTTTCGTGCTGGATATGAACCTAATCATTATTCTTCCCAAAATGAATGGGACGCTAGACAGCTAATTGAATTCTCTACGGCTATAAAATGTCCATCTATTCAATATCATTTAAGTGGTACAAAAAAAGTCCAACAAGCATTAGCTACACCAGGAATTCTAAAACGCTTTATTGATGATGATGAAAAAGTATTTATAAAGTATTTTACCGTAACTTATTAATTTGTTTGATTTTTTCTTCTAGATTGAAATGATTAAAGACATATTTACAGGATTATATACTCTTGACTGCAATGAAGCGGGAAATGCTGCTTATGAAATGGCTCTAAAAGATCCTAAAAGGTAATTTTTATAATTTTTAAAGCTTTTTAGTAAAATATGTTTTATTTGAAAGTTTTAAAATTTTTATATTCCTACTATTAGCTTGCTCAAAAACCTTCAATTGCTAAAAAAATCTTTTCTATTCATCCAATCAAGTTCAAATAAAGTTTGTTGTGTTGAGAGTGCATGACAATTGATGTTAATATATAGTTAGTTCAAATATTGTTCCTATTGTTAGCTTATAATGCCCAATATCTTTTACAAATTTTCAGTCGTTAATAAAACCCTTTTCTAATCATCCAATGAAGTTCAAATAAATTTTGTTGTGTTGGCAGTGCATGACAATTGATGTTAATATATAGTTAGTTCAAATATTGTTTCTATTGTTAGCTTATAATGCCCAATATCTTTTACAAATTTTAGATCGTTAATAAAATCTTTTCTATTCATCCAATCAAGTTCAAATTAATTTTTTTGAGTGAGTAGTGAGTGACAATTGATGTTAATACATAGTTAGTTCAAATATTAATTCATTAATTGTATTTAATAAACTAATTTTTAGTTTTATATTAGAGAAAACTTCAGAAAACTGAATGCAACGAATTACGAATTCTGAATCCAGAAAAAAGAAAAAACAATTTCAAGTAGGAATATACTTTAAAAAATTTCTTTTTATATTACTTGTTCGTTTTTGAACATTTCTTATTTTGGCTATAAATAAATTATTTAAAATACCATTTAAGATAATAACTTCCATTCACTAATCTTTCAGATAATATTCTAAAATATTAATAATTTAAGTTTTTTGTACATATTTCAACATGCTAAAAACAATAATTAGAAATCGTGTAAACACGTAAATAACATTTATTAATGGCTTGCTTTATTCAGCCAGTCTTTTGAGAATTCCTTCAAAAATTTCATCTTATATTTTATGATATGGTATCTATAGAAAACTCATTATATTTACATTTTCAAAACAAAAAACATAAATTGAAACTAATATCACAGTTAAAAATTGTAATAAAAATTTAATTTATAGATTTGTTCTTAAGCCTCAACGTGAAGGAGGTGGGAATAATATTTATGGTGAAGAAATTCGTGATGTTTTATTGGTAAATAAAGACTTTTATAATCTTACCGATAGAAACTTATAATTAAATTTGTACAGAAAATGCACCCTACTGAACGTCAAGGCTGGATTTTAATGGATAGAATATTTCCTCCAATTACGAAAGGATATATGATACGTCCAGGTGATGAAGTTCCCCCTAACTTATTAGATTTGGTATCAGAATTAGGAATATTTGGGGCTATAATGGGTGATAGTAAAAAAATTTTATTCAATTATCAATCGGGGCATATGTTACGCTCAAAATTATCAACGGAAAATGAAGGAGGTGTAGCAGCTGGCCAAGGAGCATTGGACAGTCCTTTTCTTATTGATTAATTTTTAAGAATGTATAAGAAAGTAAATTAATATTTTAAAAATATTATAAAATTATATATTTTTTTATTCCTATAAGGTAATATTTGTTGTAAATATTTAAACAAATAAAAATTTTACTTTAAGTAGGGTCTCGGGCGAAAGTGTTTGATAGCTTATAAGTAATTACCTAAATAAATTAAAGCATAGAATTTAAATTATCTGTGTGTATTTTTGAATTTATGTTAATAGACCATAATGAATTTATCTAGCAGTTAGATCTTTTTACGAAGTATTTCAACCAATTTTTTATTTTTGCTAATAAGTGTTATTACTGTTCTCATTATGGAGCTTTAATTTTGTTTTTTTTTTTTTGCGTGAAAATATGATAATATCTACTTAATTCTTAAAAGTTAATCTTAGATTTAAAAGATCTATTGTGCATCTGCATATCTAATGTTGGCGACACTAATAAAATGCTATCAAATGCGAAGTCAAAACAGGTAATAATTTAATTTTAATTATTTAAAATATTTGGCTTTAAATTTTGACTGTTTTAATTTTTATTTTAAGGAGTTCCTTCGTGGATTAAAGTGATTATTTTTGTTGGTTGTTAGCTTTGTTGTTGGCTGCTACTATAGCACAGCTATTGCTTTGGTCTATACGAGGCTTAAGTCTTAGAGATTTTTTTTATGTATTTCTCTTTGTGCAAAATTTCAAACATTAACGCCCGGTTTCACATTACGGCTTAAGTTCGAAATTTTTTAAGTGGGTTTAATATTTAACCGCGGAAAAAAATGTCAAAGAGCTTCACAGTCTACTTTTGGAAATGGCTTAAGCTTAACTATTTTTACTTGATTTTATAATCCATTTTCACAACAGCTAATATGGGATATATTATACAAAAGTAAAATAGGAATAAATTGTGCATAGTTAGTAAAAATGACTGAAAATTTAATTAAAAGTGGTAACGAATTTATGTAATTTTATTTTAAAATTTAAATTAGGTAAATGAAAGTATTGTAAATAAATTTTTCGTTGTTAAAAAACTTGTTTGAATTAGATTAACTGGAAATACATGTGTTTTTTTTTAAATCATACTGCACTAGATTACAATTAACGTTTAACATAATTAAAATAAATTAAGCATACTACAAACCATATATTTCTAGTAAATAATAGTATTAAATCAATACAAATAAGTTTTTAACTTATATTCACAATATATAAATTTACTTAATTTAAATTAATTACTTGAAATTATACAAATTCAATGTAAATAATACATAAATTAACAAAATAATCAACAAATCACAGCAAAATTAGGCTTAAGTCCTCAATCTTGAGCGTTTAAGCTTTCCAGAAATTAATAATCGCGCTTAACTTGGTGTCTACATTAGCGATTTTGACAGCGAACTGGAAGCGATCTGAGGCTTTACAAGACATTACAAGTCATTCAAAAAATACAATTTGTATCTTTAAACTAATTTTATTGCATTTATAATGCATTATTATTTTTGAAAAGTATATTTAATATAGTAAAACTAGTTAGAAGACATAAATTATACACATAATTTCAACTAAAATGTCAATGCAGTCAATATACTTCTGAATGTAAATCTGGAAAGCAAAATCTGGAAAGTGATCTGAGGCGCGGTTACACTCAATAGTTTTTTGAGTTTGACATTTAGATTGAAAATAATATAACTTATGCTAATTAACTAGTTTTATTATATTAAATTTACTTTTCGTAAATAATAATCCATGATAAATGAGAGAAAACTAGTTTAAAGGTACAAATTGTATTTTTTGAATGAGTTGTAAAATTATTATTGCGGTTCATATACTTCTAATGTAACAACACCTCAGATCGCTTTCCAATTCGCTTTCCAATGCGCTGTCGAAATCGCTAATCTAGACACAGCCTAAGCTAAAAAAAGTAGCACTGTGAAACGCGCTTAGCTAAGTTAAGCGGGTTTAAAGTGACAGATGAAGTTGAAAGAGGCTTAAGCCTGTACTGTAAACAGCGTAAATAATCGAATCAAATAGAAATATTTTTCTAATATACTTTTAGGCAAAACAGAAACCATTAAGGTAATTTATGTAAAAGTAGTAATCAGAATAAGAAGATGAAATTTGAGATATGCATTTTTCAATTTATTTTTTATTTTCATATAAAAACGGAAAACGAGCAGACTTTTTCAATAAAACTAGAGAATTGATCCTCTACTCTAAGTTTTATTTATTTAAAATTATATTTTAAATTTTAATATAAATAATAATGAATTGGTACATAGCCTAAATGCTGCTAAAAAATTCATATCTTTTGTTTGGTACTAAATGTCATTCTCAAGGCACATGGTTGAAATTGCATTGAGAAAATTCTTATGCTTCATCTCTTTCTAGCTAACAAAATTAGAAGAATATGTTGAGCCCTTTACCCATATATAAAAAAATTTAACTCTCAATTTGCTCCCGTATTATACTTACGCAAGCGGTGTTAATTTGCATTTTGTGCAGTTTCAAGCTGGAGTCGATGAGTTTGACCGTCAGAATCGCGTTGTTATCGCGATTTAATTTCCTCTGGAAAAATGTAAGTTTTCTTTAATATTTTTAATGGGTTTTGTTTCAGTATATATCTTATTATATTTAATAAAAAGAAATTGTATTTCAAAACATTCTTAATTTCAAATGCTGGACACATTAATAGTTTCTTGGTGAAATTATATATTAGCATGTGTCTATTTATTTGGGAGCAGTTTGTTATTAAAATTAGTTATTTTACATTTAAAAAAAAAGGAAAATGTTTATGATTTAATTGAAAGTTTTTGATAACAAAGAAAATGTGTGTCTTAAAAGTGGTTTAAAAGCAAAGCAATGATACCCAAGGATATGGTATCCTAGAAAAGATTGCAAGTTAATTTAATGGAATAGTCTCAGAAGTAGACGAGTTTAATGATAAAGTTTACAAAGCAATCAAATTATTAATTGTCCTTGAATTAAATGAAAATCTGTGGAAATTTTAAATGATTGTTCTAAAAAGTTTCAATTATAACGCATGCGCATTATTTACTTGTAGTTCTTTTTGACAGAATTAAGGAAGATTGTGTAATTTAAATTAAGGACGATTAGGGTATACAATTTTAAAATACGGCTTCCATGAAGTCATTGTACACAACGAACCGAACCGGAACGAATTTTATGAAAAATTTCATACATGAAATAAAAGTAGAGATGTTTTTTTCTCAAGTTTTACACAAAACTAAATTATTATTTTAATAAAATGGGTGGAGATGTTTGTTTTTTAAGATATCTGCTATACAAATCCTTCGAATGTAAAAATCTGGTTATTAAATTATTTTAGATATCCAAAAAAATATCCTTATAAAAAATATTCTAATACGTTTTTGACATACAAGAAAACGATGTAAAGGTGAACAAATGTTTTTGAATATTTAAACTGCAGTCTTGCCCGTCAATGCAAAGTTATCATGATTCTTTGAAAGAATCATAAGTACTTTCCAGGTACGATATCAGTTTAGTTTAATTAAAACATAGTTCATGGTATCATTCATTGCGTAACATTTTTTAAATGATATGAGTGAAACTCCAATAAGCATTATTTTCGCTATTTAAGTATAAATATGTACTTGCAGCTGAGACGGCGCTAGTTTCAAGGTAAAGGAAATTATGAAGTTCGATTCTGTCGTCTTGAGAATTCAGAATCAGAGTAAAAATGTCGTATTTATACTTTCAAATTTAATCTACCTCCTATGTAGACAGAATTCTGCTTTCTAAGGAAAAGATACACCGTAGAACTCCTATTGAAATGAATTTAATAGATCCTAGTGCTTCCAAGTTAGGAAGTGATGTTCTATGCAAACACACATTAAAGCTTAAACCTCTTAAGGAGTTGAGTTTACATAAAAGATAGTTTTCTATTCCAAAGCTGAAATCAGTAAATCCTTACCAAAGCAAATTAAAACTTTTTTTCTGGCTGAAAAACTTATATTTTCTTATATTTTAGTACAGTCTTTAACAAAAACTGCAGTTAATTGCCAAGAATGTCAAGTCTAAGGCTGCCCCCAGAGTGCCGGCTTACAGCCGAGCTGACGCCTATTCCAATACCGAAGACTATAAAGTCGTCTATAGAAATGGAAAGCCAGTTAATTAATTAATGTTCAGACTCTTCATAATTTAATGTTCTGTATTTTTCCACAAATTATTATTTTAAATGTAAACAAGCTAAAATAATTTTAGCTACAGATCAATGATCTGAAAATTTGGATTTACTTTCCAGAATCTTTGTAACCTCGAATAATGAACTTTTTAGAAGAAATATTAAAAAGTTTAAATAATATTTTGTGTCAACACATATTTAAATGAAATTTAAATTAGTTCGTGGTTCGTTAAATTAGTTAACATTAATTAAAGATTATTCTTTTGCTTCAAAAACAAAATGAACACAGAATATTCACGGGTTGTTAATTGTCAATTATTTGTTTGCGTCACTTAAATATTAAGAAATTACGTAAATAATATAGTCATTTTTCAATTAAGGAGTACGTAAAAAATCAATAAGGCAAACAATTAAGTTGAAAAACCCATAAATATTTTATGTAGTTGTTTATTTTTTTGAAAGAGAGCTGTAAAAAAGTCTTACCAAAACTGAAGGTACGTTGTTTACCTAATTAATTGTGGCAACAGCTCCTTTGGAATTTTAACTCTGCAGCTATTAAGATAAAACCTTAAAATTATATAAATTTGAAATTTACGAACAATATTTTTTCATAGATATTTGAAACTTTATCATATTTTGCGAACTCTCCGTGAGACAGTGGCTACAAGCGCCACCCAAATAGTCGTCAATTCATGTAAAGTTAGGATATTTAAAATTTTATATTTTCACAAATTAACTTTTTTGGAAAGTCTTCTAGCTCTTTAGTTATAAAATTTGTATTTAATAAGATTAAATAAACTTCAAAGAGTCCATCAAAACTCTTCGCTTTGTTTTCGTCACAATTCTAAAAGTGTGATCCAAAATATTGTTTCTCTAAATTTTTTTTATGTTAATTAAGTCAAATTATGAATTTTTGCTAGAATCACAACTTACTTTTAAAATTCCAGTCGACTATAAACTCAGTGCAGGGAATTTTTTATCAAACAATACCAGTTTATTGTGACAAATCGATATTTTCCCCTTCAAAGTATTCCCCGTCGACTGCAATGCACTTATGCCAACGTTTGATCCAATCTTCGAAACGTTTTTTAAACTCCATTTTAAGTATCTCTATTAAGGCCATCTTCGATTTTTTAATTATCTCCTCTCGGCTGTTAAAACGTTTTCCTCTCAAGTGCTAGGAGCAAGGTATAGTATTCCATATTCTAACAGGAGTTAATTAAGGATAATTAGTTATAGCGTCGGCTGAAGTGAAATGTGATTTATAATATTAAATTATTAAACGATTTAGAACTACGTAAAAATGCAAGTGATTAAAATTTGTTAGAAAAGCAGAAAAAGAAAAGGAGAAAGCTACATTTTAATTCTTAACTAAAATAATTACAACTGGCGCAGCATTCGGTTAAAAATTAAAAGAATTTACAGCCTGAATTTAGTCGCCGGCATAACTGTATAGAAATTAATAATTTTCTCCTGTAAATTTTTAATCAAATAAGATCTTAAAGACAAATATATATTTTGTAAAAAGTAGGGCTTAGATTCTTCAGTATTATCCAAAGGCTTTTTAGAATATTTTGATATCATGCATACAATCTTTTACTTACTTCGTCAGCCTTTGTCGTATTTTGCTCCAACACTTAATGACTTTCTTTATCGGAAAACTCATTACAGATAGTACACACTTATTCTGCCACTGTGAAACTTCTTTTTGTTGTATATTTTATAGTGTAATAATTAACTCGTATCCAGTTTTTATGAACTATAGCTAGTATGCCATAGAGTTACTTCTTTTCCTACTTAATAGGTATGAGTCGATGGCGGATGCATTTTCAAAACTGTTATGAGTGATAATTCTAAATTTTTTAAATAAAAATACAATTATTGTCATTATTGCAGTCAATACTCTATGGAGTATAAACGTGCCTCAAAAATGCGTATGAAAATAATGCCCAAAATGCTAATCTAGACAACAAGTAGGGTAGTGTTGAAATTTTTATTCAATGCTGTAATTATTGCTGTAATAAAGAGTTTTTAATATCATTAAATGTTATGATTTACCACAGTGTTAAAGAGTCAATCACGCCAATTACGGAAATATATTATTAATTGTTGTGCTAAATATAATCAGATCAATAACTTTTAAGCTATTAAAATCCTTAAAATATTAAACATGTTAAATTTTTATTTCTATATTTTATTACTGCAGTTGCAAGCTTGGAGCATAATTTGAAAATTATTTTGGCATTAATTTAGTTTCTAAGTAACTTTCATTTTCTTCATTAATTTTTACTATTATTTAAAATTTAAAATAATCTAATTCAAAAAAAAAAACTGATTAAAGTATTAAAATTAAAGTAAATTAAAGTAAATTTTTTTATTTTTTCTAACTTGCAGCTTTTCCTTTTGTAGTTGAAATTTTCGTTCTAACTTTCAAAAATAAAATAAGTGTGTTGTCCTTAACATTTTAAACTTGTGTGTTGAGCAAATATTTTGGCTGGTGCTGTGTGTAGTGTTTTTAACAACTTGGGTTTATCTTCATTTGGATGATGGAAATTCGCCGAAGAACTCGTAAGAATTTTTTGTTTATTTTTATGTTATTTCTCTGGAATTTTTAGTGATTACAAAAACCATATTTAATTTTTATAATTAGTAAAATCAGAATCAAAAAGAAATCTTGAAATTTTACTTATTTCAAAAATTTTTTTCCATGAATAAATTTATATTTCAATATGGATCTGTTTAGAAAGGGTGGTCCTTGGAATAAACAGAAACCATCTCTAAGGTTAAAACAAAATCAACCAAAGCTAATCCAACTCAATGGTTTTGTTTAAGTCCTCGTGTACTAACGGAAAATTATGTATAAACTTATTTGCGTTCGAATGTGCATGGCGCCTTCTGTAACTTATTAGAAATATAGATTTTTGCTTCAAATAAATCGCAATGCACCCACTAACCTTCTTGTTTTCATGACAGAAAAATGATATTATTTTTAACTTCCGAATGTTGTATTTTATTATACTCACACAAGTCACCATAATTCAATCCAGACTTTATGAAAACTTATTTTCTTTGATCTTTTCGAAAAAGCCGAAAAGCTAGTGATAATTAGACGCCAATTTAGGCTATATACAGATTTATTGGATATCAGTGGTCTAATTGGCATTTTGTGCCGCCAAGTGCTAGTGAGAAGACTAAAATTTATTGTCATGTATCAAATATTATTTCTATTACAAGAGTAAAACATTGAAAAATTTTAGTTAAATAATATGACATTAATCAGGTAAAAATATCCTTAATTATTCGGTCAATACTTTTGGTATTTATAAAAAAACTAATTGGATCATAAAAAAAAACCTCACAACTTTGAAGTGGTTTATTTTTTGTTTTTTGTTAATTATCTGCACATTTTAAGCATTTGCGTCTTAAATTTAGAAAAACCCATACTGACTATTATCAAACACACACTTAACGTCATCAGTGTCAGAGTTAAATCAAATCATTATTTAATTTCAGATAATTTTGAACAGCTTGAAAATTTTTATCATTAATTTTTGGATAATTATTTTTTTCTGGAAACAATTGAAAAAAAAAAGAAATTATTTTATAAATGATAAAATTATCAACTTATCAGAATTGCGATATAATTTATTGTTCTTGTTATTGTTTTTGAAATAATATTTTTAAATTATTTTTGATGACAAAAAACCTTAAACTTGATTAGAGAATTTTGAATTCTTGTGATGGTAATCCTCCCTTAAAAGGACGGTATTATTTTATGACTTCCCTGATTTTGCGAGAGAACTAACTACTCCACAATTTATGAACCTAAAACTTACAACGACCTTACAGGCGAATAGCGTTAAGCCTTGTACAGACCAAAGCGAATTTTATTCGTCAGACGCTCAAGGTCATAAAACGGGTGATGCATTTTTTTAGCCATGGCTAGAAGAAACAATTTTCTTTCATGAGGAACATTTATGACACTAAGAGGACACTTTATGGCCTTCAAATTCTACGGTAATTATTTAGATTTTGTTAAAGTCAATTGGTGATAATGAAAAGTCTTAAATTAAAATCTTTTGGAAGGTTCAAAAATTATTTTTAAAATAAATTTAAATAATTTTATTAAGTACATTTTTCCATTTTGACTTTTTTTTGTCAAAGCTAAGCTCAAATCTTTGATATAAATATTACTTTACATACATATTTGAATTATTTTTCCTTTTTATAGCTATCTAATTGTGTATCAGAAAAAAAGCAAACCAGAAATAATGACATTTTTGTATAGATTTTTTTAGTTTTAATTTGCTCATTGAAATAAGTAATGCCACCACCAAATATAAGCAAATTTTACCTTAAAATCTCATCAATTGCTTCCCTTTTTTTTAAATATTGTTAAGAAAAGTAATTTTTAGGGAAGCTCTCACTTTTACCATAAAACGAAAATAGCTGCATGGCAAAAGTTGAATTTTTGATGCTTCTTAATATAAAAATAAAAAAATAAAAAGTTAAATTTAAACATTAAATGAAATTTAAACGCTTATTTGGCAAGTTGTAGTTTATAGTGAGCAAGTAAGGTTTTAGATATCTGAGCTGATTTGAATTTAACCTATGCAAATTTCTTATAAAAGGAGATAATTATCTTTAAATGCAATCTCGGGATTGAAAAACAAATTCTGATGATGATTTTCCAAATAAGTTCTATTTATCAGTAAAATATGTAATATGAATTACAAATAAAAAAAACATATTTTATCACTTGTATACTTTTAATGCTCTAAATTAACTGATTTTACTTTTCACTATTGATTTCTATTTATACTTTGCTAGACGTCATTTACTCGAGGTTTGCATATATGTATTTCTTTTTCTATAATTCGTTACACTATGTAATTTAATGTAAATGGAGGCAATAAAAGTGGTAAACTCAGCTGTAAGTTAAATAGTTAAAAAAATATTTCCGCCTAAGTGGGAATTTGCCTAGGATAAAAAAAAGCAAAACCTTAAAACCTAGAAAATAATGATTGATACTAAAAAAGTTTTTCAATAATTTTTACAACAATGACTTGAGGTTTTATGTAAATAAAACAATATAATATTAATATATTTTATTTACAATAAAACTGAAGGGCGATTTATAAAAAAAGTAGCGTTTTTTTCAGTAATCTCATAAAATATATATTAAATTATTCAGTGCAAGTCAATGAAAATTCTAAGGTTATTAAAAAATTAACTTAACCGCAAATTAAATGCAATTATTTCGACCCCAAAAACATTGAATATATATTTCTTGATCCTTGATGAAATGTTGATATTTTTGCATATTGTTATTTCATTAAATCACATTGCACAATATCAGGTAATTCCCCTTTTTAAAGTATTTAAATTAGACACTTAAGCATAAATATACGCTATCTGCATCTAAATCAGTTGAAAAACAAAAAAAATATCTACAAATTTCGAATGAAAATCCAAAACACGTCCAAGGAAGCATATACAGTCATTACGATTTTCATAAAATTCACAAAATAAACAAATTAATTGTGGCAAATTTTATATCTATATAACTTTGTTGAAATGCTTTTTCCTGTTGTAATTTTTAAATAAGTTCAATTATTTGATCATTAGACAAATACGTAAATTTTAATACAAGGTATTTAGATTATTTGAATAAATTTGCTACACAAGAATTAAGTCAAGTGAAACAGACATGCTTATAATAGTTGTGTATAGCTAAAATAACAACCGGAACTAAAATGAAATATCAACAATTTGACGATATTACCTGATAATAAAAAAAAGTCAAATTATCAAAATAAAAACTACTTATCATATTTTATAAGTGGCCTATGGCCAATTATTTGGGGTTGTTTGAATGAGAATAACATTTAATCTTTACGAGCTTTGATTATTATTAATTGTGGCTTAAATTATTTAAACTAATTATGTATTTTTTTTAATTGAAAGTTTTTATTTTTTAATCTATCTAATTTATTTTAACTTTTATAATTTCGACTATTTTAAACAAAAAATCATGTCATTGACTTTAACAACAAATGAAATAAAATCTAAACTTTTTAGTATTCGTCTGTGACTTGTTAAACCATTTTCTTTGATTTCCATTAGATAAATCGAAAAATTCTGAAGCATTGAAGGGCTATAATCGTATTCCATGTTGTTCTATGATTTTTATAGTCTTCTATTTACTTGATCGATTTTTAAAAATTATTTTTTGATAAACTATGGTTGATTTTTACATGAGCTTAAATGCGTTTGAATCATTTGCCGAAACAGCTCCGAATGCTATCGTATATACTAAAATTTCAATTTTTGGAATTGGAGTTCTTTACATATTGCTTGTTATTTCTAATTTCCCGTAGTGTATATATAGAGCCATTAATGTGTAGGTAGTTCTGACAGATTGGGACAGATATCCAAATATTTAGTTTCATGTAGAATAGTTAGTAAAGCTACATGAAAGAAAATCCAGTTTTTAACTATGAAAAAAAAACTACATCCGTTTGTATCGTCTGTAAATTCAAAAAGTTGTGAATGAGGAATACTAATGTGTCATGGGCAAATATGCGTTAAAATTAACGCTTTTTCACAAGTAAAACGCTTTTTCACAAGTAACAAAATTTTACAAGTAGCTAGAAAATAAACACTAAAGTTGGATAACATTCTAGCTTTGTTAATTTTAGCACTGTTTTTAGGTTTTTCATGCTTTTTTCTATCATTGCTCATTTTATAATTTTCACGTGTTTTTCCAAAGCTTTTGAAAATTTTCTCTAATATCTAAACTCTACATATTCTCTACCTTCTTTTTTTTGCAAAATTTACTCGCATCAACATTTAAAAAATTTGTAAAATTAAAGTGCTATGAAACTTTGTTGCATTTGAAGTTGTTTAAATGCCGGCCAAACATTCTAAAATCTTGCCAATTTTTTACAACTCTAAAGAAAAACAAAATGTTCACAAATGAAGATTACTAATGTTATAAATACTAAGCATATGCGAGAAAAAAAGAAAAATGTTACTAATTTTATTCAGATTTAAGTATTTAGATTTCTTTTTTCAGACTTTTTAAATATTGACTTTTCAGTCGTAGGATGATTTTTTTTAAATTGTCGAAAAGTTTTGATAGTAAAAAAAGTACTATTCTATTAATGCATTAGTTAAAAAAATAATGTTATATACATTTTTTTGGTAGCAGTTTTTTTTTCAATCTCTCTGTTTTTACCTTTCGCCGTTTTAACTATTGCCTAAAATGAACTCTAGACTAAAAGGCCGTAAATGTGATTTGACAAATTACAAACATTTTTCATACAAAAACTCGTTATGTTTTTTTTATTTTCTTTAAAAAGAATTTGAAGAGAAGCTTTCAGAATGTCCTAAATGAATGTCTCTAATACTTTTTCTTAACAGGCGCTTGTAGTCTTCCATACACAAAAATCGGTTCTTAACAGGCAAAGTCTGTACATGACGACAAAAGAAACATATGGCGTCTAAATCTCAAAATATTATATATAATGTGAAATGTAAAATTAGATGTCACAGGTTGTTTAATATTTTAAAAGTGTTTTAACTAAAAAACTAAAGAAAAGTCAAGAGCTTTTAATTTATTTTGGTAAATTGTTAAGCAATGAATGTTAATGAAGCTATGAGAACTAGAGATACACAAAGCAGAGGGATCCAATAAGAAAAAATTGACAATAGATCTCAATTTTCTGTGACTACAGACTTAAAAGGCTGTAGTTACTACACATTTCCAACCACCTATGTACATACACAGTTTTCCATACAAAAGTGGCTTTCTGTGTAGTTAGGAAGTGTGTACATCCGCCTGTTAAGAAAGAGTATAACAATAAAGAATACTCTTTACAGAGGTTTCTTGAATATGTTTCAACTAACAAAATTTCAAAACCCAATTCAACTGAGCTCTAAACATGGCTACCTCCATATAAAGAACGAGAGAACCGATATGATGATTAAAAAGCATAGTGAATATAGTCCCCTTAATATAAAAAAACAGGAAGAGGATAAATTTTAACTGCAAGGTAATATCTACTGGGTATTCAGGTATTCCTTTCTTTTTAGTTTAGTTACCCTACGAAATTACTAAACTTTTTAAGAAATAAATATTTTGCTTTTTATGTAATTCTCATAAAAACTAAATAAAAACGTGTGTATTTTTTTCCTTATTAAAATTGGTCTTTTTGTTTTAAGTCGTGACCATTACTGGTCTTTAAGTAAAGTTATTAGATATAATATGTGATCTTTTGCTGTCATAATAAGCCATGCACTTAAATATTTTTTTTAAACTTAGTGTTAATGGGTTGAATGTAACTCCTGAATGTAGGTTCTGCTATTTAACAAGTTTATTACTAAAAAAACTAAATCTTTAGAAACTAAGACAATGGCATAAATGAGATTTGCGGTGAACTATATTACAGAGTTATTGAGACCTAGATTTAAATTGAAATCGCTATAGTATAGTATATTATATAATAGTAAAATTTTAGCTTCCTTAATATTTGTCAGCTTTTATTTGTTTATCTGTGTTAATGACTTTCAAAACATCTAAAACTCTGCCTGCATTCCTAATTGTGAAAATAATAAAAAAAAAATTTCTCTTGTTTGGTTTAAATATTAGGATAAATCTCCAAACTGTATTTCGAGAACACTAATTGAATTCCTAGAAATTTTTACATTTTTATGTATTCTTATAGGTCATTTACACCGAAATCAAAACCATAGTATCGAAACCACCAAACTTGGTTTACACTGGATGTAGTATTAAAATTACATTATTAGTAAAACAAGGTGAAATGAAACTATCTAGTTAAACACTTGTAATATTTACGTGAAGTATGTCATATTTTTATAAAATAATAAAAATATATAATACCTTAATTTAGGAATTCGCTGTTTGTTATAATTTCAAAGATCTTCAATTATGGTTTTAATGAAAAAATAACCTTATTAATTTTATTTAAATTTTAATCTGTCACTTTGAAAGTCCCGAGAGTGCATTCCGCGTAAATTATGTGGAAACTGACACAAATATAGTAGGTACTCTATTTGCTAGGTAGTGTTTTAAAACCACATTCCGAAAGTAGTTTCAGCTGAAATTTCCTTACATGCAATATCATAAGGAAAATCTTTATAAAAAAATTTTAATTTGTTTGATAAACATATCCCTAGTCGAAATGTTTGATGATGATTTCATACTCTTTAACCTCCTACTTTATACTCAAATCACTATAATCTTTTACATATAATTTTATAGTAATTTGTACCTAGCCAAATGTATTGAAGTTATTAAAAGAATAAAGATTTTAACAAAACAACAAAATTTTACAAAAAAAATTATAATTTTACTTTCCCCGTTTTTGCGCATTATAAATCATTATTAAAGTTATTTTTAATTTATAATTTTTTGTAACTTATTTTTAAATAATTTATTAACAAACTGATTGTGATTCCTTATTTTAAAATCTTTACAAATAATAAATTTTTTACTCATTTTCATGTATATTTGAACATACGGGGTCAGATCCTAATCGAGTATAACCAAGTCCTTTGCGGCTATGAAATGGATATAATCAAGTTAATTAATATTAAAAAAAAATTTTTGACAAAGAAAGAAAAATCATGGCAGATATTTGAAACATATTAGAATCCTGATGTTTGTTGAAAGCTAAATTTCTCTAAATGGACAAAATATTTAAATGAAATTTTGTTTTATATTTGAAAGTCATTAAGTTTTTTTTGACATTAGTCAAAGGATTCTCCTTCAAGCTTCAAGCTATTTATATAGTCAAAGATCTTTTAATCTTGCATAAAGATAGATTTTTCTTTTCATTTTCTTCTTCGGATTTAGGTTCATACTATTGAACTCAAGCTTCAATTCAGGTAACTATTTGTTTAAAAGTTCTTTAATTTATTACTCCAATCATTTAGTTGACAGATTTAAACAAATCTTGATTCCTACACTGTGTCTGGGCATTTATTTAAAAATATTTTCGGCAAAGTTTTAGTTCAAAAATTATTTTACTATCATTAATTAATAGGACATTTTATTCTTATTGCCACTTAAATTACCGAATAAATTTTGCAATCTGAATGTTGTATAAATGTCAAATCGCAGAATAGCATTTATAATAAAGTTCTCAGTCAAATAAAACTTATAAAATTTCATCGGTTCAAAGTTTCCATTAGCAATTTCACAGAAGTATTGCTGTGTCATTAGTATTTAATAAAATCAAGAAAAAATACTTTTGGTCATTTTAATCGTCTGACTTCTTCATTACAGCTTCATATAACTAAAGATTAAACGTAACTTTTGATAAAATTAATCATTTTCAACTTTTTATATAATCTGATCCTAGTCAAAACAAAAACAGATTTGTTTACAATTCTTTGGAACTACAATGGTCAGATCGTGCCGGCTTTTGTTTTATTTATTTTAATATCTAAGATATTGGACGCGTGCTTGGCTGAATAAGATTACAAATCGCTTCACTTTCACTTAGGACACCCACGTTAAAAAAACAAACGAAGCCATAATACTATATTAATGATACGTTAAGAATTTAACAAGTCTGAGATTCATTTACTGTTTTTTTTTTTGTTTTCTAAACAATTAGTTAGCAAAGAAGAAAATTTTACGTTTGATTTGTTTATGTCAAGAGTAATAAATTTTGCTAAAATTAATATGCATTATTATTATTAATGAATGATTTTTATTTACTAAGATTAATCAATTCTTGGAAATGAAAAAAATGAAATTCACTCCTCTTCATAATGGGACATTTTTGATAAGTTAGTTACTTAAATAATTTTTTATTGAAAAAAGTGTTTAAATTTTGCCAACCATCAATATACTTTTTTTTAACGAGCTAAGCTCAGAATTTACATAATTAATGATGTACAATTTTTTAAAATTATTCTGAGATATTTGAAAATATCGAAAACCAAAAAATAGTGCAGCTTAGACTTTTGTTTTCTAATCTAAGTGTTCTCTTGGAGTGGGTAAAGAATTCTTCAGTTTTAATACTTTTTGGCGTTATAAGACAAACAGAATCGATAGTGATATCGCTGGTCTATTTATAGTGTAGTAGCGGGATTTCCCAGAATCTTCTTTATTTGGTTTGAATCTTCTCGGATAGCCAATTTATCTTGATTAAATGCTGTAAGTATCGTAAAGTTTTCCCATATTTTGTTGATTTTTCCAATTTTTCAATCATCGCTAGGATTTATTACCGCTTGGTGGCACTAAACTAGACACCAAATGTTAATAAGTCAACTAGTCTCCACTAAATTGATATATACACTGAAAAAAATAAATTGGGATGGTAAAAAAATAATTACTTAATTCAAGTAAATATGTTCTCAACATGGTGGCAAGTAGATATTTTTGATTGTTGAGTATGTGATTTACTTACCTTAAGACACTGCTGAATTCTTGTTTCAAGTTTTTTTTCTCCATATCCAACAACCGAAAATATTAAGCTCAAGCAAATAACGTCTTACACTAAATTATGCATGTTTTAATTCAAGAAAATATAGCTTCGATTCAAAGTAAGAAATGTATTATCATCGTGGGAATATTTAGTTTATGCAAGTACGTTTGAGATTTGAATCATGATTTTAAAGACATTGATTGAAGCTTTTTTTCTCAAGGGAGAATTAAATATTTTGTTAAAACAAGTATTTCTATTAATGCTGAAAGGAGTATAAAATTTTGAAACTAAATTATTTCCATCGACACACAACCAAACAAACAGACAATAAACAACAAACAATGAAGTAAACAAAAGAAAAAATACTTACTCCAACCATTCCTAAAATTCCTAAAATTCCTGAAATTCTTAAAATACATAAAATTTATATACTTACCTTTAACCTATGCCCGTGATATAGCTTAAAGTTTTTGGAAAAATTCAAAAGTATTTATATACTTCTTTTATTGCAAAGGCGTGAATTATATGAAGTTTAATTTTCCCATATGAAAAACACCGCACTCAACACCACTAAAACGTTATGTATATATAAATGTACCCACACCTCAGCTAAAAAATAATAATATAACAAAACTCTGAATATCACCACACTTCAATCAAGTGTCACTAAAAAGGTAAACTTTTAAGCCATCATTTTATCAAACCATGATAATAATTACTTCATTGAAGTAAAAAATTATTTCGTAGTTTGGTAAAGATATTTAGAGTATTTATTTACTAAAAACAAGTATCGAGTTATTAGACTACATACTCTTGTTGTATAAATATTGAAATCAAGTAAATATAATACTTAATTCAAGTTTTTTTGTCATTGGACTATAAAAAAAAATACTTTCCCAAAGTAAATAAAGTCTTAAGGAACTTTTATTCGAACCAATACACAAATTTACTTGAATTGAGTATTTAAGTTATTGACTCAAGAATTATTTCCTTAATTTCCGTAACCAAAACACCAAGTAAATGCATTTACTTGAAAACCCAACTTTTTTCTTTCAGTGTAGACTGAAATAGTGTCAATTTTTTACAGAATATTAAAGGAAATTCGTTAGCATAAAATCTGAAGTGAGTGATGATGACATTTGTAAGATAATTAAATAAAATACAATTTTGATAACATAAGACAGCTGAAATTGTTATTATTTATTTCTTTCATGAATACAAGAATGTCTTCTCAAGAGAATGAATATTCTGATTGGTTTTAAGCAGAAATCTCAATTTTTAGTGCACCAATCCACTCAACACGCCAAACGCTATTGAGTCTTAACCATCAGACAAATACCAAAGGTGAGAATTTATTTTACAACATGACTGTTTGACATTTATCTAACAATAAGTCAAATGATCCGATGTATTCCTTTTTACCCTATATAAAGGTTGGTATCATATGGAAGACTTTTCCAATCTGATCCTTCCTTTCTTTAACTTTTTTTTAAGTATAATCGTTTTAATTGTTATTTTCAGCTTTTAGAAATGAGTTCATTATCTTTTTCTTTTAGAAGGTGAACGATATTTTTTTTACACCTGTAAAACCTTCAAAGGGATAGAAAGTCACTATGAAAATTTTTTTTACAGTTACAGCAATTATAACGAAATGCTTCAAATAGCCTTCAAAATCAAGTAGAGTTTCTTTTCTTTGCCGAAACTCATGCATATTTTTCAGTTCCAAAAATTTGATTATTATCTTATCTTCAAATGTTAAAGGCTTTTTTTTAGGTATATTTTTATTACGAATAAGGATATTTATATTTAGGATTCAGTTGTCTTACTGATTTATAATCTTTAGCTGGATTGTGTAGTGGAACTTTTTGATGTATTTCTGAAAATCTTAATTTTAAAATTATATAAAATCTATTTTAAATGCTTTTTTGATATTGAATCGCCTATATTAAAGTGCTTTTTAATGTATTTAAAAGAAAAATTCTAGTTTTTCCTATTTTTTCTAACTATAATTAATGTAATTATTTGAAATTTGACCAAATTAAATTATGTGTGCAATTTTTATTCATTTTGCAAATTTTGTGTATAGAAATCTTTACGGTTTGTGAATTTATTATGTAACAATGATTAACTTAGTTTATGCTTTTTTTTTATCATATCAGGCAAAATAATTTTAGTATTTTCGAAATTTTTCAGTATTAAATTTTCCATTTCTGAAATAATATCATATTATTTAGAGAGACTGTTAATTGTTAAAGGAGACACAACTATTGCGTAAGTAGTGTAAAAACATTGCTGTTCAGGTCTAAGTTTATGTGTTATAAAATTGTATTCTTATGTTCGTAATTTGTTTAACTAAAGTCTTTTTGATTGTAAAAAAATAAAAGCAGAGTTTGTATAATACTTGAATTAGTATAGGAAATCCGGAAAGCAATTAAATTCCTTTACTCAAAAAGAAAAATTAAATGTTAATTTTAAAGGAAAATTATTTTATTTGACATAGAGCTATCTCTTTAAATAAAAACGAAAAAAGTTATTTAACTTAACCCTTTCAAAAAGTGGAGATCTTCATCCAAAGAGTATTCAGTACTGAGTACTTAAAAACTGTTATACCGGACTTTAGTATTTGTATGTTTAGTAATTTTGATCTATGAAAAATTTTGTTGTTGTGTTATTGTAAAAAGTGTTTTCACGATTTTAATAGTCAGATTAAATCTAACATTTGTTAAACTCAGACAAGGTTGGCAGCTAATATATTTATAAATAAAAGAGATTCTCGAAATTTTCGACAACTCAACTTTGTGAGACAGAAATTTTTCTGCCGCTCGTTTGATATTTTACAGATTTCTCAATTATAATGAACTTTATAGTGTAATTTTTTACCGACGTCAAATATAGAAAAAGATACCTTTAAGTTACATTTAAAACATTATCACATGTGATACGGTTTTGATATGTATCTATGAACCGAAAAAGAAAGAGTTGGGTATATTGAGATGAAGCACAACATCAAAAATTTCTCCTTTGCAAAGCGTTGCATAAAATAAATTGCCTGTTTTTCACCACAAATTCTCAAATAAGTGCTGGTGTTTTAGAGGATCGTAGGATGGTCAATCCTGAATGTTATGTTTTAGTTTCTATCTAGAAAGATTTGCTACTTTGCGAAGAAAAAGCCTGAGAAAACGACAAATTTATAAAAAATATTATTGTAAATATCAGAAGGAAAGAGTTATAGTTTGACACTCTGTTACGTACTTTAGCTCTCCAAGCTAATTCAGATAAGACTTTAAATGGCTAAATATGCTTGAAAATTTTTTAGAAAAAAAATTTTACTCTGCTATTGATAAGTGTTTCTGTTATTAGTAACGTTTAAAGGTAATTTTTGAGTACATGATAAAAAGAAGCCTTGCTTCTATGATTTTATCTTATTTATTGTTAATTGAGTTATCTTCAACTTGACCATGTACAAAAATATTTGCTATTGATTTAGTCAATTCAGTCAAATTGATTCAGTCAAATAATTAGATTTAAACTGCAAAACATGAATTGTTTTTAAAATAAAAGTTAAAAATTTATGTTTATGATTTTAAAGGCAAAAATTTTGAGAAAATGGGAATTATAGATAGAAAATTTTAGATTTTAGTTCATGTTAAATCAAAATCGTGTAAAAACAGAATTAGGCTGCCTTACAGCCGAGCTGATGCCCATTGATTCCCATTGCGATAGTCTTGCACCCTGAACACTTTGAGGATATTCCTATTGATTTACTCATAAACGACTATTATTTATAATGAATTTACAGATTAAATTAAAATTTAATTCCCATGGTATTCTGTTTTTTAAATTTTTTTTTTATTTAACTATCTAAGTTATTATTTATTTTTATTTTGTTATTTAATTAATTAATTTAAACCATTTTAAAACTTTTTTTTAGGATTTCTATTCTATCTATTAAAAGATTTTATCAGAATTTTAAAATATCCGCAAATTTCTATTACTAAATTGATACAAAAAAAACTGTAACACTTTATGGTTCAAGTGAAAGTAATGTAATTCACGCCCACCTTATCAAATTTTAATTCAGCCACTAACTTTCAAGACAAATTTTATTTTAAAAAGAAATTTTAAATATTTTTTTTTGCTGTCTGCCTTTTCCATCAAATAAAAACAATTGAAGAATTCGCATGGAAATTTTATTACCTGATCATTACAACGGCACAAAATGCCTCGCCCCCTTCCTTATAAAAGTACAGAAAAGAAGTGCAGAATTTTGATATCGGTTTTGTGGAACATGATTAAAAGTACACGACCAACAACAATTGGTCAAGTTAACACTAGCCCAGTGATAACAAAAATAAATTAATTTTTTTCTGCAAATTTATCAAGTTTTGATATCTTTCAAGCTTAAAATTTAATGTAGGTTTTTCTCGCAAGAAATTGTGAGAGAGAATGGAGAACAGTAACAGCAGAATTCAATTTGAATGACGTCTACCATAGAGAGACTGACTACTTATAGCCAGTCTTTAGTCTATCGTTGCCATATTTACTTGATATCGCGGTAAATTGTTTCTTATCATCAGTTGCTGTCTTACCGTGTAGCACACGATTTGCTTTTCTACGAAAAACGCTTTAAGTTGTTCACAATTAATTTAGTTAGTGCGAATTATCCGTCAGGGAAACACCTGAAATTTAATTTTTTTTTATTAATATTTCTCAACAAGTTTTATCCTTAGTGCTGTTATTAATGGTGGAAAATGTGACTGGCCAAATATTATCATTATTTAAAGTTTTTGTCATCACTGAAAGACTACAAGTAATTTTTATTTTTATTTATTGTTTTAATGTTATCTGATTTTTATGATTATTTTTTCATATAAACTTTTTGTTCTTTTTTTTTTGTGCTAAGTGAAGTGCATTTTTGGCATGCTTGCCTGATTAGTGGAAATGTTTTATTGCTGGTATTTTTATTAAAAAACCATTGACCTTCGAGGATTAAGAAAGAATGATTTTTAAGATTGTCTAGATGCATTTTTTACGCTTTTATTTGATTTTTTGGCCTTTTAAGCTTATTCTTTATTTTTATTTTAGCCAGAGATTAACTTAAGTTAAATTTATTTTTCCTTTTCCTATTGAATTTTGTTTTTATATAAATCCCAAGTGTAAACCTTGAACGCTTAGCTGACAGGTCATTCAATCAGAACATTTTTTTCCCCTAATTTTCATTCAAAAATGGAAAAGAAATTTTTTTATGTATAAGAATTTAAATTAATCAAGCAATATTTTTTCTTTATCGGGTAAATCTGTGATAAAATTTTATTTAAAAAAAAAGGAAATTCAAATTGCTTAAAATATCATTTTGTTTAAACAGGAGTCGCCTGATTGCTTTTAGATTTGAGTCCCTGCTTGTGCTTTACTTTTTAGTAAACTTGATTTTTTATTTTATCATAAACCTTTCAACCTAGAACTAATAATAAATTTAGCCCTTTTTAATTGGCCAATTTATTGGTTAAATTTTACTGTACCAAATATTTCTCTGGCTTTTTAAAAATTAATCAATTTTATTTTCTCTTTCCGTGCCTATCTGTAATTCAAAGAAATATTTTTTAAGCAAAGAAAATTAATTTACGTATGCGTTAAGCAGGATACATGATTCTGGCTATTCTTTTTGACAAATATCTTGTTAATGTTAATTTACATAATTAACACTTTGGTAAATAAGAACTCTGGGTTAAAGAAATTTTTTTGAAGGTTTTTCTTTGAAGGTTATATGATAAAGATAGTATTAAAAAATGGGTTTAATTTTCTAGTTTTTATGACACTTACTTTTATGGAAAAACTATGAAACTAAACTGTGTAAAATGTAGCACAGAACTAATGCAAAATAAATGAATATTACCATCAGGCTGTAAGCTATCTTAATGCATCCAAGAAAATAATAAAAAATTTAGGGAATTTTTATTTCAGCCATAAAAAATAAGATAAAGATGAAATGAAAACGGTTTTCTTTTTAATTTATTAATTTTTAGTTTAAAACTTTATTTTCCACACTTCTATTTGAAGAAGATAATTTGAGTGGATTTTGAAATTATTTTTACCTATACTTCAAAAATAAGTTTTCCACCCAATTTAATAAAGTTCTAATATTTGCTCCATTTAGTAATCACTCCTTATTTGCTTACAGTAAGATAGCTTGCCGAGTAAAATTGTCTGTGTATCCTTAGTTACATATATTTTATTCTACGGTGGTTTGGTTATATCAAAATTTAATGCGCGCAAAAGGATTGTTTCGAAATTTTGAGTTGTTTAAACAAAATAAAATTCTAAACATATAGATATGAAGTTTACCTTGGATCAATGTCCTCTAAATAAATGTAATTAAACACTAAATTCAATTTTTTCTTCATGAAGGTTGCTCTGTATTACCTACTTTATTTTTGTTAGTGTGTTTAATTAAATTTAACTTTAGTTACCGTTTGCTGTACTAATTATATAATTCATTTGTCCTTTTATTTATTGATTTTAAATTTAAAGTTTTTGAAAATATAATTAGTTATTATCTAAAAACAGAAAAAAAACTTTTTAAAAACACTACATAAGGCAGTTAGCACCAAACATGTAGACTTTAGAGACGTTTATTTTAAAAATCTTTGTGATAAAAATAAAATACAAGTTTTACTTCACAAATTTTAAAATAAAACATAAGACTAATTAATAAAAATTAACATAATCCTTTAAATTATTGGCATTAAAATTTTTAAGAAAAAAATTAAAGTAGCATCTTCAAATATTTAACTTGGTTATTGTCGAAAACCAAAATAAATTCCTTGAATAACCGCCTTCGGTCGTTGTCCTTATGACTTTGAGCGATTTGATCATTCGACCCTTTTGATTTCATAGATTTGAATGAAAAGTGTCCATCAATTTTATAAAAATGGGAAAAGTTGATAATCGCCTGAAAATGCAGTGTAAGGGATTGGAGAGGAAACTATTTCGTTATTGTCTATACTAATTATACCTATTCTTCACTGAAAATTGGGACAACCTAGGGCAGTTTTGTAAAACAGGCCATCGATATTTATTTAATTTAAATCTAGTATACCAAGTTTTTATATTATCAGCGTGAACAATTTTTCGCTTAAATAGCAGCAATTTATGAATATGTATGTTTTATCATTTGACTAGCAACTGACCCAGCAAACGTTGTTTTGCTAAACTTACTGTCAGTGTGTGAAGATGTGGTATATATGGGTGAAAGAGGCATGAAGTGCTGGGAATGATGATGGAATATAAAAAATATAGTCAAAGATAGTCCAAGTTCATACTTTAAGGCGCCTGACAGGGCGTTTTTCTTGATTTTTCGCACTTTTTTCACACTTTAAGGTGTATGGCTGAATTTTGGCCCACGGGAAGTCAATTAATTTATATTTAAGCTAACTTAAGAATAAGTTCTAAGATTGGTTATAAGAAATAAATATAATTATTAAAATTTACTTGAAATTAATCTTGTTATGAGCTTCTTTTTTTTAGTAGTTCCCTTTTCTTCTTAGTCTGAAAATTCCATGTTTTTTATTTTTTCAAAATTAATTCAAATGTTAAATTATATTGCAAGCAAATTCATTCAAGTATAATATCAATGCTTTAGCGAAATTCTTGTTAATAAAATTGTTAATAATCTGAAAAGCGGTAAATGTAATTTATATGATTTTTTTATTTAATTAATTTTGACATTCAACTTTCTAAAAAACAAAAATATGTATGCCAAAAAAAAAAAATAATCCAAGTAACACTCACCTGTCAAATTGAGACAAAAAGAAGTTAGGTTATGTGTTAAACACTATATTTTAATTAAATTAAGGAAAAGTAATTAAAGTTTTTAATATTTATTTCGTGGTAAACCTTCTTCAGATCAAAACAAATTTTGTGGTAAATTTTCATTTAAATCTGTGCAGTAGTTTTGATGTCCATTGGCTTCAAACACAAAACGTTCGAGTTTTATATATATAGATAAATAAATGAAATAATTTTTTGTATTTGTAAATTATGAGCCAATTTTTTTGTTATTAATTTCATCTTGGATGGCCTGCAGCAAATTTTTTTAAAAAACTTCACATGAAATTCTTTGTGTTCCTAAAAAATCCTTTAAAAAACTTAAAAATCTCACAGTTTATCAGGTTTTCATTTTTAAACTAGATATTTTTGCTTTGAGCTTGGCTAATTTGGAATAGTACATAAAAATTTTTCTGAAAGGATATTTATCCTTTATGTTAAATTTCTTTAGCAAAAAATAATTGCACACGATTTTATTTATTTAGTTTTTGAAGTAAATACATTCAAATAAGAAAAACTTATACTGATCTGGTATTCATTGAAACTTTACTCTCTTAAAATTTGGTTAAAATAAAAGTAAAAAATAATTCATGACGACATAGTAGCTTTTTAATCGGTAAATTATTGTTGAAATTGAATTACGTAAGAAACTGTCAACTATTTTAATTTTTTCATTTATTTTACTTATCTTAAATTCTATTTACCGTTTAGTTATTTACTCTCCAATCTTTAGCTTTTCTCTTTATCATCATCTAATTTTTTATTGATACACATTTGAATTTTGAATTTCAAAGTATATTCTGTCAATATAGACTTTAAAATGGAATAATTGAGGCACGTGTTATTGAAATGTGGCTAATTGGTAATATCATTGAGCTAAGGTTAGATTGTTCTCATATTTATGTTTCTGAAGTGTTTTTTTAGTTTTTCAAAAATAAACAGTTGTAATCTAATTTCATGTAAAGTATTTTACTAAGTTTGGCTACTGTTAAAGTGATTCAAGGATTTCTGTTGCCTTTTAAGTAGTTCAAGTCATTTGAATTTCATATAAATCGAAAACTTAAAGCAAAGATGTAAACCACTTAAATACAATATGAAAAAATACAGTAATTTTTTTAATGGTTCAAACCACATTTTTGTCAACTTATTGTCCGTGCGTGGCCCAGTTATTTATATGCTTCTCAAACTTATTTATTATAATTGATTTTATAATATATTGATAAGAAAATTTAATTAAGTCAAATTAAGAATTTATCAAATGTTTATTGCCCAATAAAATTCAGTATACAGGAAAATTTTATTATTCGGATTATTCGAAAATAGAAATCCAAATGGATTACTTTGACAAACAAGTTTCTCGAGGTTCTAAAAAAGAATCATTCCAATTGATTTTGAGTTATATTTAGCACCGAGTCTCGAAATACTAACTATGAGAAAAACGCATTACAAAATTTACTTGTCTTATTACTTTCAATGGCACGGTTTTTGGTCACGTTATACTTTAATATTATCGAAAAAAAAGCGAGTCTATCCCCTTAAAGCTAATATCACTCCAATCGTTTACTACAGAATGAAGTTGATCAGTGAAAAGCTAAGCTTTTCTGACCTGAATGTAATAAAGATATTTAGGATGTTTTTCCTTTATATATCGAAATACAGAACTTACTTATTTGTCCATGAGTTGGCTAAAGAGCCTTTTATTCTGCAATAACTGGAGATAAATATACTTGTACTAAATTTGATATTGATCATGATGTAAAAGAGAAGAAAGCAAGATAATATCTGATCTGATTTCTACAGCACACAGGCGATATACAGTAGAAGCCAACTCAAGCCAACAAGGAAATAAAATTTGTACAGACAAGTTTAGCATTCATGGATTTCATTATAAAATATGCAAGAAAGAAACTTATCAAAATTCAGTCATCCTTTGAAAAGTTATCGACAACAGTAAACACGTCCGACAACTTTTGAAGGATATTTAAGGAAATATTTATTACACTGGATTAAAGATTTTACAAAAAAATTTTTTATGCTAAGAATATTCAAACAAAAAATTTTTTTTTTTAAAATAATAGTAAGAATAGTAGGAAATTATAAATTTTCTTAGATTTTCATCAATTTTTAGTATAATGGAATTTTTTCCACTTGCTTTTAGAGAATATACAATAAAATATATTCCTTAAAAATTTCCTTTAGTCTGCTAAAATTGAAATTTGAGCTGACATTAAAAATATCAATATTGTAGTGCTAGAGCAAGACGTTAAATATTTTGTTGCAATTAAAAACTCATTTATTTTAATGCAGTCAAAATCATCATATTTATTATTCATTAATTAAAAATTTTTGATTAAAAGGTTTACTGATCATAAAATTTTATACAAAACAAAAAAGAATGCATATCGTTTAAATCAACAAAAAAATTAAAATTACCTTTTTTTCTTTTATAATAAAAGTCACCAGAATCATTTTAGCTTGAAGCATGAGCTTTTTTGTGTTGTAAGATATAATCAACATTTAACTTCAAGCTTCATCTAACTAAATTAATTAAATTATTAAAAAAAACAGCAAAAAAAGGAATTATCACAAATGTAAAATAAAAAAAAAACACAAATATATTCTCTATAAATTAATATTTGTATTAAAATTTCACATAGACTGACAGCAATGACTGACTGCTCAGTCGCGAATGGATTTTTGTTTAAAACGTTCAATGTAGTGAGTTTTATGCTAAATTATTAAATATTTTCTTAAATATATATAAATAAAGTGTACATTTAAACATGTTTTTTCAAAAAAATACTGAATTATTACAAAAACGTAGATATTATGGTATTAACGATCCTCCTTTACTAAAACGTCATTACTTATATGATTTAGGTGAGTACAGGAAAATAATTTTTCCATTTGCTCCAGAAAAAAATTTCATAGCTTTTTGTTTTTGATGTTCATCAAAACATAATCAAAACATTAAAATTAAATTCGTTATATTTTCTAGAGATAAAAAGTACCTAATCTAATTTTTTATAAAGAAAAATAATTTGAATTGTTTTATAATTTTTTATGCTTGATTTTTGTTTCGTAGATTTTAGATTATTCCACATTTTAATAATCTATCGAGTAATTATTTTCAAAGCTGTCATACGAGTCGCAATAAAAAAATGTAGTCTAGTATTTTTTTTTATTGTAACCATAATTTTATCTATTGCACGTGGTAATAAATAAAAGTTTAATGAATTAATTTAATTAATTTTTTATACTTATTAAAAAGTTATATGCATCACGGTATACTTTAACCAAAATCAGCACTTGCACTTGACTAATAGAAAATGCTATTACATATTACCTTGAGTTACCTTGAATTGTGTAAAAAGATTTTATATGAAATTTTATAAAGACAAACAAGGGAAAATATACTTAGATATATTAAGGAAAAATATTTTAACATATTGAAACATGTTATTGAATTTATTTGCTTGATTTTTCTGAATTTTTATTAAGAAAGTTTTCTATCCCTTTTGCTTTACAGGAGATACATTTTAACTGAGTTGGCAGTTTTTTCAATTATTTTTCAAATCATTGTTTCGTAGTAGAATTAGTTAATGTAATTTCTTCTAGATGACCAAGACTATTGTGTTGCCTGACCGAGCCATTATATTGTAAAGCTGGCTCTAAAATCTCTTGCCAAATCTGAAATATTATTTAAGCTGACCTGTGACATTTGGTGATATAGAAGATGTTTTGCTCTGTTCGCAATTGACCTCCTACAGTCAGACTACGTGGATAGGAGTCTATTTTTCCTAAGAGCAAAGTCGGTATTCGTATTGTTAGTTATCTTATTTTGTGAAGGTACTTGCCAAAAAGTCTGTTTCCCGTTATAAACCCCATTAAACCCATCTAAAAGATTTTCTGTTCAATTTTATTTTAATAAAAATCAAAAGCAACTTTTCTATTTGCTAACAAAAGAGCAGGCAAAAATTTTTTTCGACGATCGTTCGAAACGAACAAAATCTCCAATTATTTGAACAGTAAGCAATTGAAAAATCGAAAAAAAATCATTGTTACCTCGAAAAACATCTTTTTTAATAAATGAATTTTGAGTTTTTGGCTTTAGAAGATTCTATTGCAAGTTATGATGAACACCGTAAAACAACTTATTTCAAGGCACCTCCAGACATTCACTTATTAAAATTTTGAAATGAAAATTTAGAAAAATATGGTTATTCTTTTTAACTTCGAAAAGTGGCTACATATGTTCTCGTTTTTATACTTCTCGTCCGTAATTTCGAAAAGTTGTGAATTTGGGGAATACTCTTGTATCATGCTTCGTTCGCACTAAAGAGAATGTTTGAAAATTTTCAATAAAATATTCTTCCACCCTACACAAAGTGAGCTTAAATCTTAGTAGACGTTGTATTGTAAATACCCAGCAAATTTTAATGACATTTTTTTAGCAGAGGCTTGCCGGAATATGCAAACAGGCCTAATGTAAAATTAAAATATAAAAGTTCATGTTTACATGTTTCTATATGTGTCTCATCCGCTTTATCAAGTCTCCCGAAGAGTTTATTAGGGTTAGTACAACCCTGAGAGTGAGTTTCTTCAGTGAGATATGAAGAAGGCAATAAGTTGTTTGACTTTATTTTAATATTTTTTCACACCAAAAAATAACTTACAATTATTGAAATGTTTTGAACTTACTTTTAAAAAAATCTTTTTTTTCATGGAAGTACAACTTAAAAAATTGATCTCTTATTATCTCTTATTATCAATTAAATAAATGGTAAAAATTGATGGATATCAATATAATTTGACCTTTATTTTTGAATAATCTTATAACCGTTAGACTATCTTTACAAGATACACTAAATTATCAAAATTATATCTCTACTTAATTTTTTGTACGCCTAAACTAAAAGTCGGCCTAAAGTCAATAAAATTAAAGTCATTGTGAGTAAAAAGAAAACTACAAGCATTTATAAACAGTATTTTACATTTAAAAAACCAGCAAATAAAGTTTTTTTAAACTAAATTTGGCTATTTAAAAGAATAAAGTTATGCATAACACTTAAAAACCGAAATAATTAGAATATTTTTCTATTGAGTTTTTAATAATCTTTGAAGATTTTAACTCATTCAAATTCTCTGGAAATAATGATCTTAATGTTTGAATTTTTACTTTCGAAATATGTAATAAAAAAAAAGAAAAAAGACTTCAATTGCGGGAATACCAAAATTTAAGAAGCACTCAAATATTTTTTCTGCGAAAATGAATCTTTGCTATGAATTTTGAATGAGGACAGTGCCGGTGTTCAGTCTAGAAGCCTACAAAATAAAAAACGATAATAAAAGAGTTACGTACATAAAATCTTTTTATAATGGTAGCAAATCAGGTTTAGTTTCTTTATTCTACATAAATTCAAAATAAGTTATTCTATTTTCACAATAAATTTTGTTTTACGCTCATTGGCTCTTTTTTTGGCTCTTATATTAAAATTATTCAAAGAGCTCCTTTTGATGACGTGTAAGACTTTTGATTCAATGAATTTTTCGTTTTCTTTTTTTTGTGGTCTAGTATCCAACTAGAATTCCTTGCTTGAATGAATTCTATTATCTTAACCCTGACTTTTATTATTTATCTATAATATAACTTCTGTTATTTACGAAAATTGTATTTCTTGACGATCTTGAAAATAAAATGAATTCATAGAACATTTGAATGCAAACATTTAATAACATTTGTGTGAACAAAAAAATTGTTATTTTTTGTTTTGTAAAACATAAGAGAAATAAAAGAAGTATGATCAATTATATGTTAAATTTGGTGCTATTATTTTTTTAGCAGTACTGCAGGGTTTTACCGGTGTTGGGAAAACTCTCAGATTATTAGCCCAAACATTAAGTTCCAAGCATTATTTGCATCACTATTAACAAATTCATATAAATATTTTGAAAAAAAATTTGATGGAAGGATATACCGTCAGTGGTTTGATAAGTGCTATTGAGGCTCTGTTTAATCGAAAACGTCCTCGGAACGTTGGAATCCAAAATTATTTGTTTAAAGATCGGTTATGTTGAAAGTTCTGGTCACTTAAATAAGGTGGTTACATCGGAAAACATAAATAAAATCCACATAATCATTATTGCCGATTAAAAGGAAAAGTTTAATTTACAGCTGTTTCCTTAAAGACATCAAAAGGCAGTGTGCTCACCATTTTGAATGAACATTTGTCTTCTGTATTGGGGGAAGTTATTGGTATTTTTTTTATTGACTAACTTGAAGAAAGAAAAACCAACAGCAGCACCTATTACAATTTGTCAATGATAATTTTTACAAAATAAAATTGCGAACAATTGAATCCATATAAAGTCTCTAGTTTTATTATAAAAAAATATTAAAATTACGTTCAATTTATGCAATTTGCGCTTTGAACTTCTATATTCACCTGCAATGTTTACTGATAGAACGATGCTATGAGGAAAGAGATTAGGTTTAAATGAAGAAATATTTACCGAAATTGTTGTAAGTCTAAAGCCCTAGAATTAATGTATCAGTCATAAAAGAGATCATGTTGATGAATAAAGTCGAATCTTTTTTAAAAAAAAAAAAACTTGTGTACTTTACTTGTGTTCCAGGCCAGGCCAAGGATTATTTGTCAGGGTTTGGGTTTTTTTTTACTTCACCAGTTGTTAGCTGTAGTTTCTTAAATTTCGAGAAGGATTTTAAAATATTTTAGGAATTATTAAAGCCTGCTAAAGCAAAATCTAATCCTGTGACAGATATGGCAATCTTTTTCCCTAAAGGAAAAAAATAGGAGCTTCGTGGTATTACTACAAAAGTAAAGTAAATTTTATGATAAATTCTAACCTTGCTAACTTTTTTTTAAGCAAATAATATACATGGGGCTAATAAAAATGTAAAATATGCTAAATAAGCTAAAACAAAAAAAAACTATTATTTTCATAAGATCTGAAGAATTCATTTAACACCTGCCTTTTTAAAGCTCTTAAACAATTTTATTTTAAGAGAAAACACACAGATCAATTTTCTAAAACTAAAAATCAAAATGCTGAATAATTTCACAAAAAATCTTTTCTAAACAATGATGTATAAATGATCCAGAAATGGTCCATTACTGACTGGCCTTATTGTGTAATGGACAAGTAATGTTTGCTAGACTTTGTGGGGGAAGTAGTTTGAAATTGCTAGATGAGAACTTCGAGCTGATACCAGCAGCCCAAAATGGGTAAATGGGAAAAAGTTTGCATTTTAGTTTGACATGCAGCATGCTTTTAAGGATGTATTATTAAAGTTTGTTTGAAAAACTTTAAAAGATTCTCTCTAATATTTATTTTTTGCAAATTTCCCGTTATATATAATTTAATGTTTCCAGCTCATTCAATTTTCTCTTGGCCTTGATATTTAAAAAGGATACAAAAATACTTCCGGCATTTTTTAGTTTGTTTTAGAAATTATCATATAGTTTTTATGTTAAACATCATCAGGAAACCATGTAATAAAAATTTATTAAAATTTTAAAAATTTCTTAAACATAAATTCTAAAAATAGCATAAAATCAATTGAAACCTATTTGCATTGAATAACAAATTAAGTTGACCTTAAATTATTTGCCTTTGACCTTACTTTTAATATAATACCGTGCACTTTTTATTTAGTTACTATTGCCTTCTTCAATTCTGTTGCAATTTTGGCAAAATTCCATCAGAGCAAGCTTATTTTGTTTTACGAAGTATAAAATCACTAGAGTCTACAAAAATCCTAATCTTTCTAATCGTGTCTGTGTTCAAAATTAAAAATACTAAAAATAAAACAATTGTATCCGCACTCTTGTCGAGACTCTAGATCTATGACAAAATTTCTTGCATAATTTATGTTAAAGAGATGAATATTCACTTAGGCCGGCTAAGTACCGTACTAAGGTTAAATATTAATTTACCGGAACAGTTAACAAATATGGAAATAACGGTGTGATTAAGTAATGTGCGTCATTTGTAAAAAAAAAAAAAAACAGAGAATAAGCGCAACTAATTTGGATAACAGAAATAACATGGCGCACCTGGTTTTGGCCACTAGAGGTCATTACGTTGTGTTTTTATTTGTTGTATTTTTTTTATTAAAAAAAAACACAATTGTTGCGTGCAAATTGTTTGTGATTTAACTTTAGAAACTGAGTTATCACTGGGGCAAAAATTCCATCAGATTAATCTAAAGGTTTTTGTTAACATAGTAAGCATATAATTTATTCATTGAATTGTCTTTGTAGTTTCGGGAAGTTAAAGACAAAACCTATTTTGAAAGTAATTTATACAAAGCATTTTTTTTGTGTTAAAAAAAAAATATGAAAACTAAGCAACGAATTTCATATCTAAAGGATTTATATTACGTTTCTTTTTTATTTGTTTTTCTCTTAAACCAAAGGATATAACCACATTTTAGTCGTGAGAAGGTTGATATCTGATAGTAGAGAGAGAGTTAATGGCCTTGCAGTTGAAGTTTGGCAACTGTGGTCAAAGAGAAGGTACTCCGACTGGTTGGTTGCAAATAATTAGGCCTGTACATCTTAAAGATACTGAAAGTTAATTTTAAGATTTTTTTTGCTTACATTTTTTTTAAAAATTGTGTAAGATATTTGACTATACGTAAACAAATATAAACAAGAAATTTATGTAATGAAATTTCGTAACATAAGTGAAGTTCATGTGAATGTAACACTGGAAAATTACAATTATTCTTTTTTATGCCAAAAAAATGGATATTTACACTTAAATAAGGTTCGTTGTGCACTGCGTTTTCAAATATCTAAACGATAATTTGGTTTCTTTTATTTAGCCAAAATGTGCTGTATTGTTCAGATATTGTTGGAAAAATAAGATTGTTTCTATCATCTTTCAATAATTTTGATAGATATTCTTTGTTTTTTAAAACTAGAAAATTTTTTGAAAATATACATGCAACTTAAGCGAAAAAGGTGTTGCATTTTATAACACACAAGAATCAATAAGCTGCAAAGTTTTTTATGTGAATAGTTACTATTACATAGTTTCATTAGTTACATTACTCTTAGTATTTCGTTCAAAATTACCAAAAGAAAAAAAAATCATCCGAAGCGACTATTTTATTGCATAATTAATGTATTTCAAGTAATTTGGGGAAAAATGACGACTAAATTACAAATTGGTTCTATACTATATCCGCCAGATTTGATTATATTTGGTTACTGGCTGTTTGCATATATGAAAAACATGGTTCAGGGAAGGAGATTTAGCTCTCAGATAAAGAAGTCTTCACAGAAGCTGTGTGCTATTTTAAGACCAAAAATTAATCATTTGTGGTTGCGGTTTTTTTTTTAAATATATTGAGTGGTCAAAATTCAATCAACTCAAGATTCAAAACTGACTTTAAATAATATGTCAAGCCAACAAGTAAACAACTCATGGCCTGCTTGACATAACATTTCAATAACGGGAAACAAAATTAAAATTTAATTGACACATTTTGCGTGTCTTTTAAATTAAAGAAAAATAAAATTTGCTGTCGCCACACATTCTTTTTGGCTAATATAAAAAATTTAAAGATGTGAAAGAATGAATCTATGGTATCATCCTTTAAGAAAAATTTACTTTTGTTCATGTATTAAGTTGAATTCTGCCAAAAAATTGTGTATTTAGTAACCTAGTAACCCAAAATTTTTAATAATTTAAAAAATGAGAATACATTTTATTAAATTTTTATTTTTTTTTATTCATTTTAATATAATAATTAATGGAAGCTATACACATATTCCAGTGCTTAATCCAATTTTTCATGCCTTCTTATAATACACCGATTCTATAGCCCAAAGTTCCTTCGAAGTTCGTTTGATTGTCTTATTTAAGTGGAAAAGCTATGCTCTTATGGACAACTGCAGTCATAGTAACAAGAAAACGCTTTAAAAAGCCAATTCTAAAGAACATGATGCGTGGCTGATGGTATAATATTTGTATCCCAACAGGAAATGTCTTGCTTAACATACCACGGTGACCGGAAGTTTTGACCTGCGCAACCTCAGGCATATACCTGCAAAAACCGCATATAACACGTATTTTAAAACTAAATTAGTAAACTAAAATTAAGAAAAAGAATAATATTCAATATATTTACACATTTTAGCTACCTGTAAAAACGTAAATAAAACTTAAACGTTAATTTGGTACTAATACCAATTAAGACATTATATATGAAGAAAAATACATAAATTGGTTTGCGCGGCTATGCAAAATTCATTATAATATAAATATAATATATAAAACAGATAAACTTTCTTGCTGTTTTGTCTACTAATGGACTGAATTGCCACAGGAATGTTTCCACAAAAACTGCAGAAAAACGAATGCAGTGTGAGACTTTTCTATGCTAAAAACTCGAAGAATACTTGAACATAAAGAGCTATCAAAGTAATACAAATCGCACTCAAATTTAAATAAAAACTGCCTTAAGGTGCTACCAATTGAAGAAAACCTAATTCCTCATGATGGGAAATTTAATTTACAAATTATAGAAAATTTTTATTCACCAGCCTTGGAACTTATTAGCAAAAGTTTTTCATTACTTTTTTATTAGGTACTTATGTAAATTAAATTTATTGGTCATTTATTAATCAATTATGATGAAAATATTAATTAAACTATGGTATTAAATTTTACACTGAATTTTTTGTACCAATTTCGGAATTTGGGATCAGTGCTATGAATTACAGTTTCCTTTAAACTATTATTTTTTTTGTAAATATTAATAAGTCTCCGTGAAACAATTTCACTTAATTTATATTTTTTTATTACAACTACAATACTTTACATTTATAATTTAAAAAAAGGAAGTAAGTGATTTTATCATCTATTTTATGTATGTTAAGAAAGCAAATTTGTATCTAAACAAATACTTGAGGTGGTACCATTTTGCTTATTTATCATGAAAATTTATAATTTACTTACGGATAAAAAACTTGAACAACTATCTTGACAACCCTAACCTAATTATATGCGCTTAATAAATTTGTAAACATAAAAAGGTATATATGTATGTATTTTGTTTTTGTGTATTTTTTTACAAGTTAATATTTATATCTTAATTGGTGCATTTAATTGAATGATGACAGTGTTTATGTTGACTTAAATTTATGGTAAAAGATAGTTAACATATAAAGTAATTAGTGTTATTTGCTTAAAAATTTAGCTAAAAAACTTTAAAAAAATAATACGTAAGAAATTTAATGTAATGCTTTAGTCTGGCGGCAATTTCAAATTAGTGCATTACATAATCAAAGAATTTTTATAATAATTTAAATTTACTGTTTTAGTATTGCGTAAATTGATATTTTTTTTCGACTTAATGCTTATATCGAAAACATGGAATTTTTTTTCTGCCAAAATTTAAACATCCATAATATACATATATATACATATAACAAAATAGTTATGTAGTTTAGAAAGCATGACTAGTTAATTTTGCTATTGTTAAAATCTCTTACCATTGTCAGATAATGAGGCTTTCCAAAAAAAATGTTTTTATTAAAGAAATTGCGTGTAATGCTAATTTAATATAAGAAATAATTTAAATTTTTTCTACAAAAATATTTCATTTTTGAAACAAGAATTCACGATAATTAAACTTTTTATCTTTATATTTTCATTTCTAATAACAAAAACTGACAAAAAGTTAAATTTCTTTTTTTTAGAAATATTTTTTTGCATTATAATAAAATTTTAATTCACATGTTTGTGTTTCTACGCTGGTAGTTAATTGCTCTATAGGCTGTTGTGAAGAATCTACCATGTTTGCTGTCGCAAAACATTCTCATAAGGGTTATCATGGGTCCTTTTTAATAAATATCTTTAAAGATAGGAAGGGTAAAAAAAACAGCTGTAGATTTGCTAGGAATTTTAAGCGAAATCTACCCACCTACTATTTAATTGTAAGGGGCTGCTCTCGAAAAGATCAACTATCTTCTCCCCTATCAACTGAAGTTGGAGAAAAAGGAAAATAATGATCTCAGAGTGATGTGGCAATGATACAAAGTCTTAATTGTTTATGTGAAGATAAATTTCAATTTAAAGATTAAAGTTTTTTGATAATTTTTTGCAAAATAAGCGGATCAATGGTCTTAAATTATTTTTGAATGTCATGTTTAAGACCTTAAATGATCCTTGGACTATTGACAGTAAACTTTACTTTTTAGAAAATTCGATAAAACGTAGTTTAACGGTTTTTAAATTACAAGATCTTGGAGATCGATTTGCAAGAAATGGATTAATCGTTACACTTTGTTGTTAATAAATCGATTGTGGCACAACGTATGTGCAATGTTTCCTCGTCTTATTGAAACAAACGGCATTTACATTCAATTTATTTAACTTTGGTCTTATATAGTCTATTAATAAGCACCACTGATAGTAATCAGAATTCACTGCAATGATCTTTTCATGCCCATTTTCAACAAAAAGAAAAAAAAAACACAGTAAATGTCCTAATGACTCCGCTGGTCTATAAACCGAACCAATAAGCTACCTTTTCGGCATGAATTGGTTCTTTGTGAATAATGTAAGGACTTTTCAAACTTCAGAAGTAAGAATTTTGTTCATTAACATGTCCATTCGAATAAAAGGACTGTTTATTGAAACAAATAAATTTTTGAAGAAAATTCCGCATTTGTTTTAAGCATCCAATTATGGTAAGTACGGCGTTTTTGTTGTTTTTATTGCTTCAATTCCTATATCAATAAATAATTGAATTGTTAAATAATTTTGTGAATTCGGGGCGTTTTGTAGATGGTTATGTTGACTGAAATTTTCACGAAACGTAACTTTCATAACTTTCTACTGCTAAAATTCGTTCTTGTATTATTAATGAATCTATAACTAAATACATAATACACAGAAAAAATGAAGTTCTACATATGAGCTGTTTTTTTAGAAAGCGGTATAAGTCCATTTTTTCATGTATCGAGATATTTAAGGGTTTCCATTTCAATTAATTTAAAAATATTGTTAATGTTAATCAATTCTAGTGATGTTTTTAACACTATACACCTTTTATATTTTATTAGAAATAATAATAATTGAAAATATTTAAAAAGTAAACGATTTTTTTTAGTTCCAAATGGACTTATACCACTTTCAAAAATAACATATTATAAGAAATAAAATCATGAGGGAATTTAAGTCCATGTTTCTATAGACATTAGATTCACTGAAATGTATTTTTTAATGTAAAGGATTGAAATTACAATGAAGACACTTAAACAAACACACGAATAACTAAGTTCCTTAAAAATTTATTTTACTTATATTGAAAAGAGGATACAAATAAACAAATGTAAAATGTAAATTACTTTGTTGAGGTAACAATTTATATTTTAAACTTATTTTTCTTTTACAGTTAGCATATTGGAATATTCATGGTAAATTGGGGGTATGTAGGGCAGTAAACTCATTATATCGTTGAATTTATCTTTTGTTGATGTTTTATATAGTGGCGGCAAGGTAATTTTGCTGAGGTTTTTAGGTCTTCCTTTTTTTCCCAGTTATTACTTGGAAATTATTTTAAATGGAGCACTTTCTTCCATAGTAGTTTTCTAAAAAATTTTGTACGGCGCATCCCTTTTAAACCTCATCCAGCATATTTTCAACCACTTTATAATTTCTGCATCTGTGTTTTTTTTCCTGTTTGATATTGCTCCTCTAGAGATTTGGTTGAGATAAAATCTTCTCTTTTCATTTCATAAAAAATGAAACTATTCTTTTTTCGGCAAGTTTTTATTGCACTATAATAGTCTTGTGCAGTATATAATTAATCCTTTTTTCTTAATGCTGTTTCTAAAACACCAATATCAGATATTGACATATTATCATCGTTTTTATAGTTGTGTGAATTCATTGTAACTGTTTATAATAAACAATAATAAAACATAAAATTAAATTTTACAATGTTTATTTACTCACTTCTTAACAACTGACTTTATTTATTAAGTTAATTTTTCCTAGCCTACTCAGGCATAATGCCTACCAATACCGTTATCTTGATAATATCTGTTAAACTTCCGTATACATTGAAGTCGTAATCATCAATAACAATTGCAATAAGAAGTAGTTTTATAAAGGAATGGACTTATACCACTTTCAAAAAAAATATTTGCGCGATAGAATTTTATGCCCAAAATTCTTTGGTTACTTTACGAAAAGCTATGTTCCATTTAAAATTATGATTATAAATATGGATGGAAATTACCGTTAACTCATTTTTTTTAAAAAAGTGGACTTATACCACTTTCAAAAAAAAACAGCTCATATCTACATATAAGGTTGTTTCTAGGTCAAATCTCTAATTGGAATTATGAGAAGAAAAGACAACAAAACTTTATATTGTTTTTAAATAACAACCTTTAGATTCTTTGTGCACTAAACAAAAATCCACAATTCAGTATTTACTATAATAATTTGTCGTAGTTCTCTGCATCGAGACTTAATTGTCCGTGTGGAGTGGAACCCTTTTATTTTTAAAAAAATGCAATTGAACAAAACTGTAGACGAGTTAAATTAAAATCAGGTTTTTCCTCTTAAATTGGATTATCAATTAAAATTGATTCCATCAGAATAATAAAACGTCTCAAGTATTCTGTTTCCTGATTTGTTGCAATTTTACAAATACTCAACTAGAAATATTTTCTCTTTTTCTTTTTGTTAAAAAAAAAAGAAAAGTACTAAAAATTTTTTTTGAAAATGCACTTCACGAGGTTACTGAAAATTTTTCAATTAGAAAAACAAAAATTATACAAAACAAAAAAAAATTTTTTAATTTTTAAATTTGGGAAAATAAATTTTTGATTATTTTTTGTTCCAGCCTTATCAGTCATCTGGTGGTTAAATATTAAAAAAAAAAAGTTTTCCTTCAAAATCAACAAAAATGTAAACTATTCGTCTTTATAACCTATCTTTGAAATAAAACTAAGAAAAGTTTTGAATATTTTAATTAAAAATAATAACACTTAAATCGATGTAAACTTTTCTTCAGTCCTGGAGTCGGAGATACAATTATTGGCTACTTTTTTAACTTAATTTTTTCTTTTAATTTTATTTTATTTATTTTTAACTAATTTATTGAGTTTGTTTTGTTTTCTTTTTTATTTATTTTAAATTTTACATAATTTACATTTTGTATACGAGATAATTTGAAAACATCAGAATGCCTTTCCAAATAATCAATGAAAAAAATAATAATATTTTACCAATTGATGAAAAAGAACATATTCGTGATTTATGCACTAACACATACTTTGAAACAAATGGATTGCATGGACATTTTCCACAGGATGAAAAATCTAATATTTTTACTATTTACGGAAACGGTGAGTTTTTTTTATTCAATTTCAGTTTAATTTTGTCTTTTGTTATAATTTAAACGAAAACAAAATTTTTGTCAACTCCAATTATAAACTACAATAAAATGTGTATTGCATGTTTTGCCAAATATTTTAAATTTTTACATAATTTTAATTCAAGGATAAAAGCTTTAACTAGATTTGGATAAATTAAAATTCAAACAAAATCTTTTTTTCATTGGAAGTTTTTCTGTAGTACTTTAGTGTTACTTAAGTGAAATCTTTTGTCTGCAAAAATTGGTGAAATAAATAACAACAGTTTTATAGACAATAATAACATTGAAAGTATTTTTATAAAAATAAATTTAAATAGGGTAAGTTGCTAAAAAAAATTTTTTATGTTTAATTTTAAATTTAGTCCTATTATAGTGGAATTATGATTTGTGTATTTGTTGCCAAAAAACTCAGACACCATATAGTATGTCTCATTGAACTTAAAACTAAACATAATCAAAGAGAGGAATGTTTGGCCAAAGTCAAATTTTGTAATTTTTTTTTTGTATATTTTGATTATATTTTCATTAAATAGATTTAGAAATAAAATTTAGTAAAAGTTCGAAGGAATATTATGTCAGTTTTTACTAAGTCAGCAATCAAACTAAATAGATTTTTATAAAAGCTAACCAAGAAGAAGACAAAAACTGACATCAGAAAGAACCTCAAATTGTAGTATAAGCATGAACAGTTTTAATTTATTTTCTATTTAGCTAAAGTTTATTGTGTGCGTAATATTGTGGTTTGTTAAGTGGATTACTAAAATAAAAAAACATAAAGTTTTATGGAACTTTGTAGGTTCTATTTTGAGGAGAATTGGAATAGAAAAGTCAATTCAGGCTTTCCAAAAAGCAAAACTCTTCTCCAGTGGTTTTTATAGGGTACATTATAAAAGAGTAGGTATTTTGCTATATTTGCGATATGATCTCTTCCCTGCTTCTGCAATTAAGAGATGAGTAATTTTTGTTTCTATCTGGATGGTAGACTTTGTATTTCCTATTTTGATAGCTAAACCTCACGGATTCTTCAAAATAAAAATGAAACGACAATACATTTGCATACCTATAGGCTAAAAGCTATTTTAAAAATTTTTTTATATATACTATTTTTCATAAAAATAATAATTTAATTTCCTCCCTTTGAGATTTTTATTCAATGGACTATTAACTATTTTGTTTGAAGGAATTGATACGTAATAAAAATTTAAACTTTTTTTTTATTGCCAACAATAAAAAATTCACCTCATAAATCACGCTATTAAAAAAAATATTACAATACCAAAAAAAAAAAAATGCTTCTTCACATCCATTCAAAAGTAAAAAAATTATACTTCATAATAAAATATGCAAAGAATCATTAGTATTTCTGCTATCACAAATTAAAATCGAATTTGTCTAATATGTCAAATCTCACGAACACAATAAAATTAAGCTGGCAGACAGGCACTACGACACATGTAATCAGGTAATATAAAGCAAGTATTTCATAAGATTTCAGGGTTTATAAACAATCTTTTCTGAAAAGTTTAACTTTAAATTTATTTTCTTTTTTTATATACAAATTTATTTGTTGATCATTTTTCTTTTGTAATAGAAGTAGTAAAGTTTTTGTCGCCTGGCTTTTTTCAAATCATTCCTTTAAATGATGTAGTCAATACTTTGAAACTCTTAAGTTGCGCAATTTTTGCATCTAAAGTGTTTCAATATTATGTAATTAATTGAAAAAGTTTTTCATCAATTACCCTTTTTTACATAACTTTTGCAATTTTTTACCTACATAAGACGGACTCAACCTAATTAAATAAACTGACAAAAATTAATCCATTAATTAATCAAGTGTCTTTTCACGCTATTATTTTATGTCTTATAAAAGAATTTAAAGAATTCTAAACTTCAAAATTATTTGGATTAATTTATGGTGAAAACTTGTATATAAAAATAATTTACGTATTATTATTTATTTTAAGCTTTTAAAAATAAATTTGGTATTTTGCAAAAAAAAAAATTCAACAAACAAATTTATTTATTAATTTTTTATATTTTCTTTTTCAGATACTGACAATGACAATTTGTCAGGACTACAACATTCGGCAAACGGTTCATTAAGTTCAATCATCACGACGTCTATAGCATCATCGGAACCTGGGGGTGTTGGTGGAAATGATGGAAATGGTATTAGCAATGATGAAGCTAATGAAAAATGTGCTTTAAACAAATCAGGAATTAAAATTGAACCATGGTGGCAAACAACATTGCAAATTTCAATACCCTTTTTTATTGCTGGAGTCGGTACTATTGGAGCAGGCATCGTTCTTGGCATAGTTGAAGTAATTTTGATTTTGTTGTAGTTATTTCTTTTAAACTGATATTGATCTTATAATTAGTTACCGATTTTTAATATGATTAGAAAATTTCTATAGAGCTTATAATAATTTTGTATTATTTCGTGAAGTTTTTTGAGGGATTTATAAATTAAACAAACTTATTAATCAAATAAATTATACTATTTAGAGTATACACTAGCAATGGTTGATTTTTATAATTTTGACAATCATGAAATTAACTGTCAACAACTACATTGGAAATAAGTTTTGATCTTCCAGCTATAAAAGCATACTTAAAAAATTTCATATGTTGACAAGCTGAAAAATTTAATATTAACACCAAAATATCTATCTGATTCATTTTTTCTAGCAAATTTCGGAATTTTTGAACTTATTTCTAAAACTTAGTTAAGAAAACGCCAATTATGTAGTTGAGCTTTTGTTAAGATTAGGCATAACATTTACTATTTCTGTACTATGATCGAAGTACTTAAAACAAGGAAAAAGTTTGTCTAATCTTGTATTATCGTTGAAGATAAGATGCATAAAATTACACCTGGAAGTACGCCAAAGAATGTGTCAATTTTAAATCATTAATCCATTTTTTAACTATCAAGTTTTATCAATATTAATTGCTATTGTTTTATTACAAATTTTACAATATAAAAAGCTTGACCTATAATTATTGAGATCATAGAGGGTAAAATTTTATGATACGTTCCAGAAGGAGAGTAGGGATTAATCTTTAACGAAAGAAAACTACTTTTCAATCATTATGATACTCGGGGAAAATATCATTTAATATTATTTTAAAATGACCAAAAAGCTTGCCGTCCTGACTAGTTTTTGAATGAAAAAGTAGCTATGATTGTTACTTTCTGCATACTCTATTGATCAATTTTTAACTAGTTCATAATAAGTACCAATGCTCTAACATTAACGTAGTTAAAAGGAAAATGATTTTATGAATTTCCTTTAAAGGTTTTTTTATATAATTAATTAGCTAAATTCTTTTCTGAACTTTTTTTTAAAACTATTTAATTTATTTATATATTTTATTAATAAAATTTCAGCATTGGGATGTATTTAAATATGTTGGTGAGCTATTTATTCTAGTTCCATCACTTCTTGGCTTAAAAGGAAATTTAGATATGTGCCTGGCATCCCGTCTATCAACTCAGGCAAATCTAGGAAATATGACATCAAAAAATGAAATTTTTCGAATGATAGCCGGGAATATAGCTTTAGTTCAAGTTCAAGCCATAGTTGCGTCCTTTATAGTAGCTAGTTTTGCTATAATTGTTGGTGGCGCTATGGAAGGGGTTTTTGTTTTTGAGCATATTATGCTAATGATTGCATCGAGCATGTTTACAGCAACATCTTCATGCTTTGTTTTAGGTAAGTTAAATTTTTCTAATAATTGACTTAATAAATCAAGTCCTTTTTTGTAGTATGTTAAGTCTAAACAGAAGTTATAATAATAATTTTATAATGCATTAGATCCTAATTGATAGTACAGCTTCTAATGAAAAAAATAACCGATGTTTCTTCTGCGCCTATTTGTCACAATGCTTGTACATACTCAGGACAAATAATCTTAGTCATTCAACAGGCTGCACGCAGGGGATCTTTTTAATTCCCAACCGATTTTTACATTGATTATAGTTCCTTCAGTCAAATATAATGTTGCTACTTTCCTTCTATTTTCCTGTTTTTCTTCTATTTTCCTGTTTTCCTTTATAAAAAGTTGCTTAACACTAAAAGGTTTATTAAAATATATTAATAACCAAATCCTGCTCAGCTGGTTTCATTACGAAATACACTTAATTATTTTACTTGCAATCAATCTTTCAAAATCTCAGTCACAAACTCCTGTGAATAGATACAAAATGACACACATAAAGTCATCTGATCTGAGCTTGCAGGTGGCTGAGATCATGGAATTTGAGATGTTTAAAGAGCAAAGTAAAACTTGCTAGAATCATTTTTCTAAAACTCTTGGTGGAAACTGAAAAGTAGGTAATAATGATCGCGATCTGTTTATATTCAAGAAAATATGAAGAAAACAAATATCAACTATTACAGCACTAAAACAAAGTCTTTCATTTCTGTAAATAATATTATCTGCGTATTTAAAGTGAACTAGAATCAAGATATCTACAAAAAACTCTTTTAAAGGAAAGTATTATCCAGCATATTTTTAAAGTTCGATTATCTCGACTACAATTGGTGACATTTATAAAAAGAAGCTCAAATTAAAAACTGTTTTTAAAAATTTTGTTTAAATATATGAAGTGTATTTTTCCCTTGTACAATTGCCAATTGTATGCCTTATCAAAGGAATTTTCAGTTCAAGAATCGATTATATTCTCACCTTAAAAATTTTGAAGAGGGTCAATTAACGATTTGCATCAAATCACATGCAATATCCACCTAGTTGTTATACTTTGTCTTGTCCATTAACCGATAAGATAATAATTTTACGTTTTAAGTATTTTAGAGATTATCGCATCTTTTATAATACTAATTAATTGTAAAATATCTAGAATAAGACATAATACTTCGAAAATAAAGGAAGAGAAGAGCAACACTAAATTTTTATTGAGACTATGATGTTGTCTATCGCCAGCGTATCGGATTTCAATAAAAAATTATGTGATTATGTGAAGGTTGATTTTTACGGTACAAGTTATAAAAAATGTTAGAAAGATGACAAGAAAGGATAATCATAAAAATCATATCATTAAAAAATCATAAAAATATAATATAATAAAGAAGAATTACAGAAGAAGATAAAGAAGATACAAGTTTTATTTTCAAAGAAATGTTGTCAGAAAACTTTCTTAAATCACAGCAGAATTTTCTGACGAAAATTTAAATAAAGTAAAATCCAATACAGCAAAAAATTCAAAATCTTTTAAATAAAAAGAAAGTAAAAATTAAACTGTATATGAATTCCGGTTCATTTTCCTTGAGAATTGTTGAATCAAAATTATTTACGTCATAATAGTATTTCTAATGAGCCTTCAACTTAATGTTTAAATTGAGCAGCTAAAATTTTTGAAGCATTGAGTTGGTAAGCAAGACAAAAATAGCTAACTTCCTTAGTATAATTTGTAATTCGCATCCCATTTTTTTTTAATTTCCCAATCACAGAACAATTCAAACGTCAAACCCTAAAAACTAGACTAAACAAAATAATATTAACATAAGATAAATCCATTTTCAGGCTACATTAATCAAACATATTTTTATTCTTGTGTAGATTTTGTTTTAGTGGCTGTGATATTGTTATCCAAAAAATATAATATGAATCCAGACAATTTGGCAACTCCTCTCGCTGCTTCAATTGGTGATGTGGTTTCCATAAGCTTACTATCATTTATTGCATCTTTACTATTCGAAAATATGGGTTAGTATTTATTTTATAAATTTCAAATAAATATTAATTATATTTTTTTATAGTAACACATATATGGATAACTTATGTTGTTATTGCAGCTTATATTTTAATGTTACCTCTCTGGGCTTTGGTAGTATATCGTAATAAATATACTCGTCCAATTCTTACATCTGGATGGACTCCCGTGATTTCAGCTTTATTTATTAGTGGGTTAGTAAAATTTTATGCAAAAATTGAAAATATTTAATGCTCCACTATTATTTATTTTGTATTTTGTAATCGATTATTTCAGGATTTTTTAAACATTCCAGAAATCCACTAAGTTCATTGCCTATCTAAAAGCCTGTTTATTCTCATGGAAGTTATTTTCAAGAATTTCACAAACTGGGGCGAGTTCAAACGACTTCAACTTGTACCATTTTAATTAATTAATTGACACTTTTGAAGATGCTTCCATAAGAACCATTGTCTAACATTTTCAAATAAATATAACATTTCAATATGTTTATGTTTATGGAATTTTTTTTTTCCTAATCACGAGGCTTTAGGTAGAACATTTTATCAATTATAGTCCAATTTACTGTTCTATGATTTATTTATTGAATGTTATTTAACAGTAAAGGAAAACGATTATGTTTGTCAATAGTTAACTTTTTTATGATTTTTGGAAAAATAAATACACAAAAAACTGTGAACACTAAAATCCTTTGTGTATTCACCAATTTGTATATGAGAAAAAATGCGTTTATGACCTCCGATGCGATATAAATTATGAAAAATTGATTATTTTTCATGTAGAATATGTTAAGACAAAAAAAAATTGCATAAAGATGCTAAATACATAAAACTGTAGAATTATCCCTTTTTGGTACTAACTTCTAGGGGTTGATTTCATTCCATAAAACCGTTTCTCAGCAGATAAAAAAAAAAAAAGTGCCTCTTAAATTTCCATGTAGAATAACATACCACAAAATACATGAAATGGGACGGAGACACCGGAGTCAAAAAAGAAAAAAAATAAATAGAAAATATAGAGCATAATTCTCACTGGAAGTTAATTTTCTCACAGAAATCAAGCTAAATCGCCTGACGTAGCTTTTTTCTTTTCGTTATGTTATTCGTTTTATGAAATTACTAAGCTTAAGAACAAAAGTTTACCAAAACTAGACTGTAACAATAATCTCGGCTTAAGAATTTCATTAAAATGGCAACTTCTCTTAAAATAGTTTTGATTGTGCTCAGGCAACTAAAGCTTAAGGTTTACGGTTAACAATAAATTCTGATAATCAGTGATGTATTAGTGATACATCAATGTATTAAAAACTTAACTTTAATCAAATTTTGAAAAAAAATGAATAATTTTATTACAGACTTGGTGGCTTAGTATTGGATGCTGTTGTCCACATCTACAAAGGTTTTGTTGTTTTTCAACCTATCATAAATGGAATTGGAGGAAATTTAGTTTCTGTACAAGCAAGTAAAATTTCAACAATGCTACATCAGACTTCAATAATTGGAATAATACCACCACATACAAAAATTTTTGAATTACCATGGAAAGCTTTATTTAAAGGAGGTAATTATTAATATTGATATTGAATAATAATTTTATATATGTTTAAATTACTTCATTTACAGTTCCATATGCTAAAACTGCACGGATTTTAATACTTATGTCAATTCCTGGTCAAATTTTATTTATATATGTAGCTGATCGTATTCATATGTCAAAGTCCACTGTTCAAATACCGTTTGTTCTTTCATATTTAACAGTTAGCTTACTACAGGTAATTTTTTTTAATTTTTATCAAATACTGAAATCTAAAAATGTTGACTTTTTGAAATTGAGTAACATAGCTAATTAATACTACTACTAAAATTCATCATTTATTACAACACTCCTTTAGAGCGCTTTTTGAAAATGTTACTTAAATTTTCTCCACTAGAAAAATATATATAGAAATAAGAATTTATTGAGGCTGAGCTCTAGCCTTTAAAGGTGTTTTCAGAACCGTAAAAGTGTAATAAACTCATTTTACTCATCAACTAAAATGTCTAATTCAAGCAAGTAAACAAATTTTCTAGCAAACAGAATAAATTCTTGAAATTCTTAGTAGCTACAGACTACTAAAAAATAATATGTAATTTTGTGGCTACTCACAAATAATTGTGAGAGTTAAACTTTAAGAATTTAGAGGATAGAAGCGTCTGAGCTTAATACTCTTATGTTTTATCAGTTTTAAAGGGTAATTATTTCTGGAGTACAAAACTTTATGTATGTAGTTAGGATCCTCCAACTTATACGCTACTTCATCCAGTTCTTTAATATAAACTTGAATACTCCAGAAATATCTCCCATGCCCTTCGAATAAATAGATCCAATTGTACTTTGATATTATGTACCAAATGTATTATTTTGGATTTATTATAAAAAGTGTGTTTTTATTATTTCAAGACTGTATACAGTATTAATAAAATTAAAAAATTCTACAGTCGAAAAATGGTTAAATATATTTTATAATTTTAGGTAATGCTCTTACTTTACATAGCACATGTCATCATACATGCAATGTGGAAATGGAAAATAGATCCAGATAGTTCTGCAATTCCATATCTAACTGCATTAGGTGATCTTTTGGGCTCTAGTCTTTTAGCTTTAGCTTTTATGTTTTTGACCGCAATTGATAAGCAATACAATGATGATAATCAACTCAATGGTTCTATATGAAGAACAGAAATAAATGGGACAAGCTGGGAAATATTATAAATTTTTTTTATTACTAACTAAGCATAATTGCAATATAAAGTAGATTTGTGTGCCCGCAATAAAATAAAATTTAGTATTTATTTTTTAATACTAATTTGAATTTCAAGATTTTTAGGGATATATATTTGAAAATTTTAAATTATTGTGTTTCCGTTATATCTCCAGCGCTTTAATCATATTTTTAACTACTTATAAGAGAATGTCACAATTTTCGGAATTCTAATCCTCAAATTTATTTGCTTTTTCTTTTATAATATTTGATTCGGAAGTAAACTGTTAGTATTGTATTTGAAGGAAAACATAAGTTTAATATAATATAAATAATTGATTAGTAAAATTATAGTAACTGTACATACTCATTGACTTTGTTCTTCTTCTTGTTCAAGGGAATAATAGTCATGATAAAAACTATTTTTTTCAATAAAATATTTTATTAGTAATGAATTTAAAAAAAATTAAACGTGTTTTAAACTTACCCAGAAACAAGTAATATGAAAAGAAATTTTTTAAAGTATATTCCTACTTGAGATTGTTTTTTCTTTTTTTCTGAATTCAGAATTCGTAATTCGTTGCATTCAGTTTTCTAAAGTTTTTCTCTCATATAAAATTAAAATTAGTTTATTAAATATAATTAATGAATTAATATTTTAACTAACTGTATTAACATCAATTGTCATGCACTTGACAATAGCATGAATAGAAAAGATTTTATTAACAATTGAAGGTTTTTGAGTAACCTAATAGTAGGAATATAAAAACACTAAACCTTATATGAAAAGTAAACATCTCGTATTAAAAACTAACACATCAAGGGAGACAGTTATGCTACTAACAAACAATTTAAATAATTTCAAAAATTTTTATTATACTTTTCCTCTATTAAAACTAATAAACAATATTTATATTGTTGTAAATAAAACTATTGGAATGATGATTTGCAAACCTAATAGCAGAAAAATAATAATTAAAATTAGAAAAACACAAATTTATGAATTTAAATTTCAAATAATGGTGATTCATGGCTAGTATGCCTTCCCATTGGTGCAATTATTACATTAATACATAAATTATTTCTCTCGGGACCAGTTAAATATGGACTTAAACGAAGTGACAACGAATTTAATTCATCGTAAGGTAATAAATTATCAATATCCAATACTTGATAGAACTGTGAGAAATATTCAGTTTTTTCATGTATAGTAAGCATATGAGGCGTCTTGTTTTGTACACCAGTTATTAAAACGGCAATCTATTAAAACAAATTAATTTCATCAAAAGAAAAATTTTTGCTTTTAGGCAAAATTCTTACTTTAAACCTTTCTCCTTCTTCAAAACTTTCCCTGCAAATAACACGGAGACGAACTGTTTTTAGTACAAATTCAGGAATTTCCTCTCCCCAAACTACTTTTGCTTTGTCATATTTAACACCTCTTGGAAAAAATTCTATCTCCCAAAGTACAGTTTGATCTAAAAATTTAAATGTTTTATTTTTGTAATATTTTTCAAATTAGTTATTATTTGTACCATCTTCTCGTTCTGCTAAATTTCTTTGGGAAAAAAAACAAGCAACGAAATTTTGGTATTTCTCTATTTTTTCAAATTCTTTTATAAATATACTTTGACTCCAAACATCATTTGAGTAAAGTCTTGGAGTAAATTGTAATGCACCTAGTTTTGTTTTTTTTATTTCAGATACGCGTTCTTCTTGTCCTAGAACAAAAAATTATTTAAAACTCAAAATTTCATATAAAAATTATTTTCACTTTAGGAAAGTTTCCGTTATGGGCATTTTCATACGAAAAATTAATCAGAGGTGCAATATTTGGATAGTTTATTGTAATTAAACAAAAATTCACTTAGGATGTCGGGTTTACATATGTACTTTAAAATAAAAAATCATTGGAATTTTGAAATTCTCAAAAAAAGAAAATTTGCCCTAGTATATTTCTTTGATATTTCAGAACTTAAAAACTTTAATAATGGAATGACACTAATTGAAAAAAAAATCACTTGAACAAGTGCGTAAAAAATATAGACAAAGTCTGCATAGTTTATGTTAATAGATATTAAAATTTACCGGAATGATAGCTCATGCCAATTGCCATTCTTTCAACCAAAAATTCTTTATGGTATGCAGTAATTGGATTTAATAAGAGATGAGCTAATTCTCTAGGAGTCATCATTGCAAAACGAATATGTACAACAGTAGATTCTATCAATTGCAAAAAAACCACATTACGTTCATCGTCCGTTAACTGCAACTGCTCACGTTTTAAAAATAGCCATTTTTCTAAAAAGCTACAAAAATATTATCAAGCAATTTTTATACTTAAATTCATTTAATGAAATAATATTCTTACCCAAAAAGTTCAAATTCATTGCTAACTACTAAATCATTTTGTTGTAAAAGTAGTGTCATAATCTTAATATCTAAATCACCAAATTCTCTTGATTTAGTTACCATTTGTAAATTCCATTTTAAGAAACGTTTTAATGCATGTGTTAAGTTTATGTGAGTAGGAACAAATATTGATTGCAACCATGAAACAAAATATCCTTCTGTAGCAGATTCTGCGATATTTTCGAGCATATAATCTATGCATAATGAAATTAAAGGCTAATAGCCAAGATAATTTAGTATTAAAGAATTAACGAAGTTATAATTATTAAACACCTTGATATTATATTTTGTTGCCAAAGTCAGCATAGGCAATGCAGTTTGTAAGGATATAGCAGCTTGACCTACATACAAAAATTTTAAAAATTGGGGAAAAATAACTGTGCAACTTGGTGACTCTGCCAGTTCTATTATTTTTATTGGATTGCCATTCCAATCAGCTTTCGAAAGCATTGGTTTAAAAACATCACTACTTGCAGAGAGAATTGCACGATGTGCAACGTATTTATTGTCCCCAACTATAATCCATATATCAGACATAAGTTTTTGTTCATACATTGTTGCCATTATATCAAGTACACTTTTTGAGTCATTTATCTAAGAGTAACTACATTAAATTTTCTAAATATTTACTAAGTCTTATTTATAATGTACCTCATCAATAATTAAGTATTGTGTAGAATAATCTGCATCCATTGTAAAGTTATTTTTATAATATTATATAAAATATATACTTTACTAGCTGATGATGTTTTATATTTTAAAAATGTTCTGAATAATATAAAACCTGAACTTTTATTTCAAACTTTTTTAATTCAAATACACCAAAATACTTCAGATATACAAATAATGTAGAATTATTACACGAAGTTTTTATAGATGGATGATTCATAGTTGTCAAACGTGAGGCAGCCAATCAGAAGCTGAGTTTTTTTTTGTCTGGCCGTTCCACCCCGCTCACAATTAAAACCAGAAGTGCTTAGCTAAATTACTATTTTAGTAAATAACTAGCCCTAATTTATTTTTATGCTACTTACTTTTATGAAAGTAACCAACGATTTGTGTGCAAATTTTCTAATATGTCCCCCTTTAGGCAGGCAGTCAAAAGTCAGGCTTATCATAATTGCCTAGAAGAGCAGATTAGTTTTCAGCATTTTCAAGGCGCTTACAGCCTTTATCTTTTAACAAAAGATTAGCAAAACTAATTAAAGGTAATATTTTATAAATTGGACTACCAGCTATTTGACAAAATAGTCTGAAACAAAGAAAGTATAACTTATTTATACTTAAAAATATAATTAATGGGAACGTGAATTTTAAAATATCATCGGTTATACTATACTTAAAACAAACCTGACACTCAGCGCTATTTCAAAAATTCAAATACTAGTCAATTTGAATTTATGAACACACCTTAAAGCACCAGGGTTGGAACTCTGTCTCAGTGAGAAGTTAGCGTGAGAATGAGAAAGTCGGATTTTGACATGGGTATATGGCAAATATGTCTAAAGTTGACATTCTCATTCTCATTCGCTCTTCTCACCGAGACAGAATCCCACCCCAGCTGATTAAAATTTGATTAACGATATTTTAATATTTAAATTTAAAAATTTAATAATTTAAAACACTTTTAAAAAATTTAATAACCTGTAACATCTGATTTGACATTTCAAATCAAATGTTCTGAGATTTAGACGCCATGTTTTTTTTTGTAGTGACTACAGACTTTGCTGTTAAGAATGGAGTTCTTTTGTATGGAAGACTACAACGTTGTAGTTGCGTCTGTTAAGAACGGGTATAAACGAGATAATGCTGATATTTCACGTGATTTTAATCGTTCTTTAATTAATTTATAATTCATTTTACTATAAACAAAAATCTAAAATAAAAATTTTTAACATTAATTTAATTAATTATATAATATTAATTTTACCTGATAAAGTGAATTTCCCGTCACATTATGTGTACCAAATGTATTCATAAATTGTACTGCTGCTGTTATATTACCTGTTTTTATTTCTCTCATTCTATCTGGAAAATCACTTTCAAGTACTTGATTTAATGGTATTGGTTTTTTTAATCGACCACTTTCACGAAATCTAGATACTCTAACTAGAGATATATGAATAATCTCAACGTATAAATGATGTATTCATGCCCAATTTTTTTGCTGTTAAATCAGGATGCCTGTCGCTAATTCAGGATGATTTACTTTGACTGGCATAAATTTTTAATTTGTCTATTTAGTAATTTAGTAAAGACCAGTGCGCCTTAATAGCGTTTGATGCTAAATTTTATCCCACCGGATATTTGCCGCACACATTTAAATTTAGAATGATAAAATTTTAGGGGATATAAAATTACTTTTAGTTCCGCTATTGGAAGCCATTTCAGTGATAAGGTAAATTATAAATAAAATTTTTCACTATATCACACAAAATAAAATTTATTATACAATTTTATCACTGTCAAACATTTAAATAATTATATTACAAATTATTATTCGCGCTATTGTACTTAAACAGGAAATTACAAAAACGGGAAACAAAACAAAACTGTATTTAAAAAATACGTCCAGTAGCAGGTACCGCACAAGCAACTTCTATTGAGAAAAAAATTTTTTTTTAATGTTACGATACCTCGAATATTAAACGAAACTTCAAAATTCATTTGAAATTTGGCATATTCCTGAATTTTTATTGAAATTTCCGCATTTAGCTTCCTAGAGGATGGGATCATAAAACTCTTACTGGATAATTACGGTTAAATGTGTATCTATTTCCTTTTCTGCAGTTGAATATAAATCAACACGCTCGAAAACCACCATCTCAATACTTAAAATTACGCTCACACGCATACACACACTGACATACATCACTCTAAAATTAGCTGCAAATGATGCTCCAGATCTTGAAACGTAAAGAAATTACAAAAAAACAACTATTTCGATTTTTGGACCAATTATCATAACTTTGATACGAAGCTCAAAATTGAAAAAAAAAACAACTTTTCAACATTACAAAATATTTTATAATTATCTACTTAAAACCCAGCTTAAAACTAAAATTCATCCAGTTTGAAGAATTTTTACAAAAAAAAAAAAATTAAGTCATATTGGGTCCGCCCCCGTGTACCCCTCGATAGTTAGAATATGATGGTTACATAAAGATTTTTGTTCCATGCTTGAGAACGTTAGTTTTTTATTCATAAAAAACGAACGGCTGGACCGACTTCGCTCAAACTCCTTTCGGTTCTAATAAGTCATGATGTGGCCTATCAATTGATAAAAAACGTAATTTGGTCCAGTAGTTTTTGAGAAAACAAATCTCATAAAGCTCATAAAAATCTCAGCTCACATACACAAACACACACACACACACACACACACGTCATGAATAAAATCTTTAGTAACATATGAAAATTAATTTAATTTTTTTTCGTTCCATTACAAAAGACTATGATTTTGTAAGTTAATTCTTACCATTATCTGAATCGTCCGAACCAAATAAGCTTTGACTGGTTGATTTCACTTTTAATTGTTGAATGTTGTCTTGATGTATTGTTTTTCTGATTCGTGTTTCACTTGTTGAGCCAAGTTGTTCAATTTGAGTTTTCTGTATATATTTTGATATTTCTGATTGTTGTCTAACTTTATCCGTAGTATTATGACTTTTTTTTCAGCAAGACACTTTATGGTTGTCGCTTTATATTCAGGAATCGTGTCAGTATGAACTATTTTTTTTATAATTTCATTTGAATGCTCTTCATTTTTTACAGTTTCATCCAAATTATCTATGGATACTGGTTTGGCAATGCCTTCATTTGTGTTCTGTAATTAAAACTAATTAAAATTGTTTTTCAAACAAAGTAAAGTTACCTTGTTATGAATCCTCATATGGATTCTAAGGGTTTTTTTGCTTGCGTAGGTCTTGCGGCCCATTTTGAAAGTTGAATCCTAAATATATGTTATAAAGTTTTATCTAGACTAACCCTGAAAACCCTGACACACCCTGAATTTATTTAATTACATTTAACTTCCTTATATATAGCCCTTGTTATATAATATATTGTATTTTACGTTTGTATATATAGTATAGTTTGTAGTATTTTAATTATATTTAGTAAGAAGTAAAAGTCAAAAGTTAGTAATTTTAAATAATTTTCTAATTTTAAATAAAAATGTAATATAAATTAGATTTAACTACTTAGTTAATAGTATAGTATATAGTATTTCAGTATTGTATATAGTATAGTATATCTATATAGTACAGTATTATATAAGTGGGTTGAATTCAAAGTCGGTTAAAAGGTAAGTGGTTTGAATTTCAAGTTGGTTCAACGAGTAGTTATTTAAATTTTATCAAAAAAAGTACAAGGTATTAATGTAGACAACTTCTATACAAAAGTTTACTAGTTCTACATTTTTTAATAATTGAATTGAAGAGGACTATAAAGTATCTTGTAATTAGAATGAGTTCTGCTAGTAACGTAACACCTATCAAAAATTTCAGGAACCAAATAATAAGTAATTTGGTAAAGCATAGATTCTATTTTCAAATATTTTAAAATAAGAGAATATTTATTTTCTATTTAAGAAAATACTATTTAAATTTTTAATGTAACTATGTTTTTTTTGTATGTTATTTATAAAATTTCTATATACATAGAAATATAATGTTATATGCATTAAAAGAAAAAAAAATCTTAACTGTAAAATTTATAAAACAATATATCACTAACATCACAACACAATAATAATTACAATAAGAAAAAAATATATTTATCTCTTTGAATAATGCTAGTTAAATTCAAATAACGGTGATTCATTGCTAGTATGCCTTCCCATTGGTGCAATTATTACATGAATACATAAATTATTTCTCTCAGGACCAATCAAATGTGGACTTAATCGAAGTGACGACAAATCTAATTCATCGTAAGGTAATAAACTATCAATATTCAATACTTGACAGAACTGTGAGAAATATTCAGTTTTTTCATGTACAGTAAGTATATGAGGCGTCTTATTTTGTACACCAGTTATTAAAACAGCAATCTATAAAAATAAATTAATTTCATCAAAAGAAAAATTTTTGCTTTTGCGTAAAATTTTTACTTTAAACCTTTCTTCTTTTTCAAAATTTTCCCTGCAGGTAACACGAAGACGAACTGTTTTTAGTACAAATTCAGGAATTTCCTCTCCCCAAACTACTTTTGCTTTGTCATATTTAACACCTCTTGGAAAAAATTCTATCTCCCAAAGTACAGTTTGATCTAAAAATTTAAATGTTTTATTTTTTTAATATTTTTCAAATTAATTATTATTTGTACCATCTTCTCGTTCTGCTAAATTTCTTTGGGAAAAAAAACAAGCAACGAAATTTTGGTATTTCTCTATTTTTTCAAATTCTTTTATAAATATACTTTGACTCCAAACATCATTTGAGTAAAGTCTTGGAGTAAATTGTAATGCACCTAGTTTTGTTTTTTTTATTTCAGATACGCGTTCTTCTTGTCCTAGAACAAAAAATTATTTAAAACTCAAAATTTCATATAAAAATTATTTTCACTTTAGGAAAGTTTCCGTTATGGGCATTTTCATACGAAAAATTAATCAGAGGTGCAATATTTGGATAGTTTATTGTAATTAAACAAAAATTCACTTAGGATGTCGGGTTTACATATGTACTTTAAAATAAAAAATCATTGGAATTTTGAAATTCTCAAAAAAAGAAAATTTGCCCTAGTATATTTCTTTGATATTTCAGAACTTAAAAACTTTAATAATGGAATGACACTAATTGAAAAAAAAATCACTTGAACAAGTGCGTAAAAAATATAGACAAAGTCTGCATAGTTTATGTTAATAGATATTAAAATTTACCGGAATGATAGCTCATGCCAATTGCCATTCTTTCAACCAAAAATTCTTTATGGTATGCAGTAATTGGATTTAATAAGAGATGAGCTAATTCTCTAGGAGTCATCATTGCAAAACGAATATGTACAACAGTAGATTCTATCAATTGCAAAAAAACCACATTACGTTCATCGTCCGTTAACTGCAACTGCTCACGTTTTAAAAATAGCCATTTTTCTAAAAAGCTACAAAAATATTATCAAGCAATTTTTATACTTAAATTCATTTAATGAAATAATATTCTTACCCAAAAAGTTCAAATTCATTGCTAACTACTAAATCATTTTGTTGTAAAAGTAGTGTCATAATTTGAATATCTAAATCACCAAATTCCCTTGATTCAGCTACCATTTGTAAATTCCATTTTAAGAAACGTTTTAATGCATCTGTTAAATTTGTATGGTAAGGACTAAATGCTAGTGTATATTGCAACCATGAAACAAAATATCCTTGTGTGGCAGATTTTGCTATGTGTTTTAGCATATAATCCACACATAATTGCACTAAATCCTAATTAAGAAATAAATTTAGAATTAAATAATTTAACGAGTTTATAATTAATCAATACCTTTATATTATATTTGTCTGCCAAAGCTAACATAGGCATTACAGTTTGTAAGGATATACTAATTTGGCCTACATATAAATATTTTAAAAATTGTGGGAAAACAAGTGAACAACAGGGCTCCTCTTTTAGTTCTATAACTTTTTTTTTGCACTCATTCCACTCAGGATTCATAAGCATTACTTGGAAAACTTCACTACTTGCACAAAGAATAACACGATGGGCTGGATATTTATTGTTTCCAACGACAAGACATATATCCGACATTAATTGTTCAGCATAAAGTGTTGCTATCTTGTGAAGCACACTTTCTGAGTTATTCATCTAAGAGAATTTGAATAAATTTTTTTTGAATAATTTTATTAATAAAAATGTACCTCAACAATACTCGAATCTTGGTTAGAATAATCTACATCCATTTTGTTATTATTTAAGCAGTATACGTGCAAAAATGACTAACAAAATATATTTCACATGCTGATTGGTTGTATTTGTAAACTCATTTCTTCACTATAAAAAAAATGTATTTAATTTAGAAATTTGAAACAAAAAATATATGTGAACAATTTTATTTTAAGCAATTAATATCATAACGTAAGCTTGCTATCACGCTATATCATTATTTGGGATAAACGCAAAATTTTCCACAAATCCTAGTTGTACATCAGTATTGTATATAGTGAACATTTAATTGGTGGAGTTGAGTTTCTGGGCATTTTGAATAAAATTCATTGAGCTCACAGATAAAAGTATCAATATAAGCAAAACTAAATATTTGCTTACTAGAAATTGGTTTTTAATGCTTTAGAGCTATTTTTTTCTAAATTAAGTAAAACGAAATAAAAATGAATTACCTAATTTTTTATTTAATCAAAATTAATTTTTGAAATTTATTTTTGTTATATTTTATGAAATTTTTATATGTCAAAACAATTAACTTTTGACGTCTTTTGTATTATGACATTACGCATTCCCATTTTTGTTTAAGTTCACATTATTCACAATGACCATTTCTAAGGACTGCCATATATAGGTCCCAAAGTCCTAAGTAGAAGTGTGACAGAATCTATATCCTTTCTCTACAGGCGTCTGTCTTTTAACACTAAACAAAAACACAAAATAAAAAAAAATAATAATTTGAATAATAAATAATTTAATAATTTTTATTTTTTTAGATAATGTATAAATTCGCAACAAATGCCCAACTTCCCTTGTACAGTCTTTTAAAGTCTATATTTATATCCAATATTATTCAAATAAAATTTTTTACTGTTTTGTAATACATTGTATAACATGCCAGCGGACACACTGGGTTCATTCCTAAAAAATTAATGGTATTCAAAAAGCTAATTTTTAGTTCGAGAAAAAATAATAATTAAATTAAATTAGTTTTTCCATGCGGTTATAACTAAGGATTTAATAATTTAAAAAGATGAGTTCACTTGCTTCTTGCTTCTCTTGTTTTTTTACAGCCATCAAAAATAATGCTGGTTAATAATTAAAAACAAGTATATTCATTAATAACATTTTAAAGAAAAATAAAGCGGTTTGATGATAAATTATATATTTTGAAAATAAATTATAAATTTTCAAAGGAAAGATCTTCACAAACATCATTCATTAATAATTTATTTACTAAAACAAACATTTCAATTCTTAAGTAATCAAATCACAATAATAGTAATAATTTAATTGTTTATAGCTCCTCATGTACAATATATTTATTTATAAACTCGTATAAATCCAATAGATTTAGACTACCTTGATACGTAATTAAAAATTCACCATTTTTATAAAGTTTTAACGTTGGCAGTGCACGAACATTTTGCTCAGAGCAAAATTTTGCAGTATCAGAAGTTCTGCAATCCATTTGTGCTATTTTTACATCTTGTTTACCGAGGAATTTCGTTCCAAGCTCAGTCCAAATGGGTTCAAAATTGCGACAATGTAGACACCTATACAAATTTTTGTATATAATATAATGATTAAAATTAAAATTAGAGTAAATAGTGATATGTTATTTATCAGACAAATAACAAAAATTCGTTATAGCTAAACGAACCTTGCCTAAGTTTAATAAAAATATTACATTAAGAAGTACTGTAAGCCAAAGAATTTTATTCTCTTCAGCTATCAAAGTCAAAACAATTTTAAGAAAGTAGTTTTTCTGAACGATTATGATAATAACATATTCACTACTTCTTTTTTTTCTAAATTTACTTACAAGGGCCCATAAAAATTGACAAATGTTAAACCATTTTGAATAATACTATGTACGTTTTTCGAAGTTAATTCTATTACAGACGAAGATGATTTCTTGATTTCGTCAACATGATTAAAAATTTTTTTGAAAGATATTGGTACGTTAGTCATTTTTAAAATATATTTTTGAAGATCTTCAACTGAACGTGTCCCATTATATTTATCAACTTTTTTTCCATCTTCAACCCACAGTAAAGTAGGATATCCCTGAAAAATTAAATTTTAATAATAATCTTTGAATGTAATTTATATTAAGTAATAACATCTATATCGAAATTTTTACATATATGCCGATATTTCGTACAGTCCAATTCACATACTGTCATTATGTTTTTCTCCTGTATAGAATTTGCCAACTCTTCCCACAGTGGTGCTAATTTCTTAAAATGATTTGATATGATTTAGATGAATCAAGGTATATAACCAAGAAATACCTGGGAGTACTCACACCAAGGGGCATAAAATTTAATAAAATGTTTACCAAGAGAAATATGTTTGTTGAAATTTTCATCAGTTAATTGTAAAAGAGGGCCTGTTGGCTGAGAAATGAAAGCATTTTCGTCGAAAACCTAAAAATATGTTTAACAAAGCATTACTTAAAATGTATATAAATCAAATTTACCACATCTTCTTCTCCCATTTGCTTGGATATAAATAAAAACAGATTTTGCAGGGTTCTCTTGCTATTAAATAGCGCATAGCTTGTTGAATCTTTTGGAAAAAATAGTAAAGTGGGATAGCCTAAAACAAGACACTGAAATACTTATAATGCTGGTATAAAAGTTTAAATACCTGCAATTTGATATTTTGAGCATAACAATTTGTATACGGTACAGTCAACTTGGGCAATTACTACTTCAGAATCTGTCTTCAAGTGAAAATGTTTTGCTAACTTTTCCCAATTAGGCATTAATTCTTTGCAATATTTACAGCTAAAATATAAAACTGAAAATTTAGTAAATAAGGTCGACTTGACATGAACTACTTAGGCTTAATTACATGGTTTCTAATTTGAATTTAGTTTCAAGAACTTAAACGATTTCTTAAAGAAAAAAGGAATTACTTGGACTTGTACATTGATCCAGTCAATGACACATCCTGCTTAAAAATAACATTCATTACGAATGTAAATTAATTGTTTTTAGATATGATAAAAAATATATTTAAAAGAAGTTGAGAGGCACATTTTCTTTTTCCAAGAGTTTTTATTGCCCTTTGAACACTTTAGCCGAAAATATTCTTTGTTAACATTGAAAGCTTTAGTATTATTAAATTATTTGAGGTAATCGAATGATTAAGGATTATTTGCTGCTACACATGTTTTACACTTTTTTTTGGTTGTTACATGTTCTAATGGCAATTAAATTTGAACAAATTTCATATATTTTCAAAAATGATTGAAAAAGTTACATTCATTCCATAATAATTAAAATTATAAAAGTACGAAATTCTGTTGTATTGTGAAAAAAGTCCTAATTACATATAATAAATCTAAAAAATATGTTAAGGACTTACTGCGGTGAATGAAACATAACAAATAGATTAGTTTCCTTAATAGTTTCATCGAAATTTTCTGGCGTAAGTTTTTTTACATCCTCGGTACTTATAATATCACCGAGTACATTGACACAGAAAAATAGCAAAAAAATACTAATAGTTTTCTCCATTTTCATATTTTAAAAGAAATTTAACCGGTAAACTCTGTATATAATAAGATTATCATATAAATATTGCTTACAACTTTTATTTACTTTGCTTGATAACAGTTTCCCAATAAAAAAAGAAAACGTCAGCGCTTTTCACCGCTTATAACTTCAAGTCAACTCAATATAAATAATATCCCAGAGTAATTTTTCTTATTGTTTTATAAATATTTTTATTCATATATAATGAACATATATACTTAAAAAATGTTTTAATAAAAGCTTTAATGCTTAAATTCTATAAGAATATATAACTCTGCATTTTTTCTTTATTTTCAAAAATTTTTCATCATTTATTATTTGATTTTTATAAATAATTGTCTTGTTTTCTGAACTATCCCTCAATAATTTAGTTTGACAGTTTCTATTTAATTTGACGGTATAAGCGGCATAAAAATGTTGTGATTATTTTTTTTATTACTTAAACATGGGTTCTGAAAAATATATTGAAGTAAGCAATATAGAGGAAGTAGAAGAAAATAGCAGAAATGATAAAAAATTTGAAATCCGTCTTTATCAACAGATAGTTTCGGCGGGTGCAGGTTCATTACTAACCTCAGTTTTTGGTAAATTTGGAACTGAATCTTTATTGTTAGAAATATAGTATATTAAATTGAAAATGAAAAGAATTTTTTGGGATAATATTTTAAAATTTACATAGAGCAGATAATTGGTATATATATTGTATAAACATCAATTTTGCTACTGCGGTTTTGTAAATTAATATTTATATCTTTACATATTTAAACTCATTTGTAACATGATGTAAGGGTGGTTTAAAAATGAATACATCATATTTCAAGCGATAAAAAATCAGGAGTAATCCATTCTTTTTTAATTGAAAATCCACAGTTTTTTTGCTTGAAAACCATGGATTATTGTAAAAAACCAAAATCTTGCCTCACTAATTTTAGAAACAATTTTTATTATTTAAGTAATTGATTATTTTAGACATTCACGAAGTTATAATGGTTTCTATACAGTACTACTTGCAAAATAGTGCTTTATATTTCTGCCTGTTAAAAGTTTGTTGTTTGATTAATTTGGCTTAGAATTCGTTAAAAGGAAATAAAATCTCATAAAAAGCTAGTATTCATATTATCTATAAAGGTATACTAAAGAAATATATATTTTTGCTTACAGTTACACCATTAGATGTTGTGAAAATACGATTACAAATGCAACAAAAGGCTTTAGCATCTAATAAATGTTATCTTTATTGCAACGGACTAATGGACCACTTATGTCCGTGTGGGCCAGATGTAAAACCTTTAACTAAGCCACCAGTTCACATCAAAGGAACTATAGTACTAATAAATAAGTTATATAAGTATAAATATGTAATTTTTGCTTTTTATATTTAGGATGGAATGATTCAAATAAGTCGTTCAGAAGGATTAAAATCCCTTTGGTCTGGCCTTTCACCAACTTTAGTTCTAGCTATACCCGCAACTGTGATTTATTTTGTAACCTATGAACGTTTAAGGAATAATATTAGTAATCGAATAAATTTACTCAAAATAAAAAATAATAGCAAATGGAATAAATTTGATTTCTTAAGTCCATTATTATCAGGATCAATGGCCAGAATGTTTTCGGCAATTGTAGTTAGTCCATTAGAATTGATAAGAACCAAAATGCAATCACAAAAATTTAGTTATCCAGGTGAGATTCGAATATATTCAAATAATTATGTTTATTTTGTGTAAATATGTTAGAAATTAGTCATATTATGAAATCAATGATAAAATCTGAAGGATGGAGATCATTGTGGCGAGGATTAGCACCATCTCTCTATCGAGATGTTCCCTTTTCAGGTATTATAGAATTCAATAAAATATAGTATTTTACATAAATTTAATTTTTCTTAGGAATTTATTGGGCGACATATGAGAGTTTCAAAACGTTATTTAGCTCATCACATCATCCTGTAATAGTACATTTTTTTTCTGGTGCTTGCTCTGGTTCGGTAAAATATATAAAGCTTTTTTAAGTAATAAAGCATAAAATAACTGTAATTTTGTTATTTTAGCTAGCTGCTTTGGTAACAGTTCCGTTTGATGTTGTTAAAACACATAAACAAATTGAATTTGGTGAAAAGATTTTATACGCAAGTAAGTAATAGTTTATTTATGGTATATTCATTTATTTTCAGAATTAAAACTATAATATTTGCGTCGTTTGCTTAATCCAACTATATTTTAATTTTTAAATTTATATTTATAATTCTATTCCTATTTTTTATTTTTTATTTGTTGAGTAAAGTAAAGATAGGTTTGTTCAGTTTTAATGGATTAACCTTTCCTTTTTAATTTCTGCCGTCATTAAAAACAAAATATAATCTTATACTGAAATATTTATAAAAATAAATATTTTTTTTTTCTGAATTCATTAAAACTGACTGCCGACAAAAGACTTCATTAATCAGTGTTTATTAGGTATAATTTGTAAAAAAAAATTCAAAACGAAAACAAAAATTTTAGAAATAATAAAATACATAATTATTATGTATAACTAAATAATTTAATTTAATAGAAGAGCCGGTGAGAAAATTTCCAAAAGAATCTTCATTTGATACTATGAAAATGATTTATCGTACACTTGGAATGCGAGGACTATTTGCTGGAGCTGTTCCTCGAATTATAAAAGTAGCACCAGCTTGTGCTATAATGATTGCTTCTTTTGAATATGGGAAAACTTTTTTCTATAATTATAATAAAAACAAATTTTATGAAAAATACCCATAAACAGAGAATAAAAAGTTGTTTTTCTTTGACGACACCGATTGTCGATTTTTATATATTACAACAGTTATATAAAGAAATTATTTTGTGTAAAAGTTTTTATAAAAGCAGTTTCTTAAACTATGTAAAAGTTTTGAAATTTTAATTATACTATATTTGTTACAAACAAATAATAAAGAATATTACGCTTAATACAAGGATTAAGGCTGTGGTGTTTAAATAAATTACTTTCGTTATCTCTTGTATAAAAAATAATATATTTTAAAGTATTTTTGTCATTAAATATAAAGCCAGCCAAATTTGGTAGTAGGGATTTGTTCACAATAATTCATTTAATTGGAAACTTGTTATTAAAATTATTCTTGCGTTACTTGGAAGTTATTCTAAATGTCGTCAAATGGTATAAAAAGCTCAATTGTGAAATATCAAATGTATTTGAAGATATTTCAACCGATTTACCTTATTTTAAAGTTTATTAGTTAATCTTTTTGTCATTCATTCATAACTTTCGTTATATTTAATTTGGGTTTTTAATTTTAAAAATTAAATATACTTCAAAAAATTATTTCTTATATATAAATTTAATTTCATAAATATTCATAGAAAATAGTGTGATACAATTTTTTTTTTTGCACTTAAAGTTCGTTATTTGTTTTGCTTTTGCTTGACTTGAAAAATTTTCCTGGTAAAAAGTATGTTAATGTTGCACAGAAAAATACTGCACTTATATAACTTATAAATAATAATTGGCAATCATTTTGTATAATTTTTCCTATAATATAATTGCCTAATGCAGAACCTAATCGTCCTATCATCCAGATTACACCTGATGCCATTGCGTTAATATTTGTTGGATAAAATTCAATGGATATAATACCAATAAGTCCTCCACTATTTCCAATAGCTATAAATAATGTAATAAGTATGTTGTTAATGTAAAATTGATTTATCCAAAGTGTGGTAAGTCCGCAAAACCCGCAAACAATAAGTGTTATAACTATAATTAAAAATTTATATTTATATAAAATATTTCTTTGATTTTATTATTATAATTTACTTAAAATTAATTTCGTTTCCACTTTAGAAACTAAAAGGAAAAAAGTTATATTCACTAGGACAAAAACTATACCTATAATTGTAAGGATTATGTAACCAAATATGTTTACAGTTATAGGACAAAAATTTCCATTTGCTTGATCGGTGAATCTGTTTGTGGCAATTAGAGGATAACTTTCATATTTTACTGCTTCGCAGATAGTCATATGATCATTTTCATGTTTAATCATAATTTTTATTAGGTATGGATACCTGAAAAAGATTTTCAGAATTATAGTTTTGGTATTATTCAACAGTTAAATAATGTTAGAAAAATAGACATTTCCAGTAGTGAAAGTGCGTATTAAGACATTTCCACGAAAAAGTCATCATTACTAAAAAGTAGTTGTCCTTTATTGATTATCTCTTCTTATTCTACATGATTTTTAAATGTTATGTAATGTAATTCACAAATAAAACTGCAAGACGGCGAAATTTATAAAATTATGACAAATTGAGAAATATTATTTTTGAATAATGAATGAATGATGTTAAATTATTTTTTAATCTTTTGTTGGTTTTATGTTTTATTCCAAGTCAAAGAAAGGAGGATCTACATATATCAATAAATTGAAAACAATACGATTATTTTTGCGTGGTGCTAAAACATTCGGCTTAAACTTATGAACTGGACGCATTAATTCGTTAACTCTTGAATGAAGTAGAAATTTGTGGTTTTTTGAATTATTTGAATTAAATTAGATTATTCAAATTCGGCGACAAAAGAAACAATCGATAAGGATACAAAAAGTAACAACTTAATTAAAATTAAAAACCCGACTAGTTGCAATTTTTCTATAATCAATTTAATAATATTTACTTTACAAAAAAGTATTTAAAGTATAAAAATTTGTTTTATACATACCAAATAATTAGTGGTAGGGAAACGAAGTAAATAATAAATTGATGAAGTAGTAAATTTAGTGACTTCCATACAAATGTTTTGTTGAAAAGTGGAGCTGTTTGTGTATAAACCATTACCAGAGCACTTTTTATTCCGGTAATATTTTTTATATTGCTGCCTGATGAACATAGTGAAATAAATTTAACAGGATATCTCTTAGTTTTTTGGTTGTGATTCCAATTATAACAAAAATTTAGTATTTTTAAAGCTTTCTCATTTTGCCCCTGTGCTAATAGATACTTAGGACTCTCCGGAATTTTATAAAGTAGTATAGCTGATAAAAAAGTTGGTGTAGAAACTATTATAATAAAAAGTCTCCAACTTTTAAATTCAATTCCACCAAGGCTATAGTTAAATGTAAAAAAGCTACAGCCTAAGCCAATAACTAAAAAGAATAAATAGATAAATTTAAGTAGTTATCTAACTTTAGTAGCAATTACCTGGAATTGTAATAAATGGAATTCCTAAAAAAATTAAAAGAAGAGTTGAATACTTGACACGTGTTTTTTGTCCATGAAATTCTGACATAAAAGTAAATATGCTAGCTTGGCATCCTGAAATACTAGCTCCAACTAAAAACCGGAAAATGCATAGCATTAATGGTGAAACAGAAAATGCTGAAATTATTGAAAATATTGAAGCAGCGATTGAAGCGAAGTGTAAAACATTTCGGCGACCCCATGTATCTGTTAGAAATCCCCAAATGTATAATGTTGTTATAATACCAAAAAAACCAGCTGATGTTAGAAAACCTTTCTCTGTCATAGTCAAATGCAAGTCACATTGCGATAAAGAAATTAGTACACCAGCATTTAAAAATTCTGAAGTCATTGACATCACGCACATAATTGATACTAACAGCAAAATGTAGTGAAATTTTCCATTTCCCAATAATTCTATGGCTTCTTCATATGTGTAAATCTGGTTTTCATTTTGTGGTTTTTCTAAATTTTCAAATACGAAAATTATTATTGCGAATACCTAGTTTTTTTTGATTAGTTAATAATTGTGAAGGAGATTTTCTTTTTTTGGTTTTGAATACTTGTGTTTTCTTGAAATACAATTAGTATTTATATCTAAGGAAGTGCCTACAACATTGGGGGACTTTTAGAGTTTCCAGTTAGTTTATCTTTGTTACCAAAAAGTATAAAACTGTGCACTGCCTTTAGTATAATATTTTCTTTTGAAATCTTTTAGTGCCATTAAAATAACTCCAAGGATTCTATCATATTTCTGTGAATATTTTGGTGTTAATTAATGTTGGCGTTATGCTTTGTCTGAGGAATGTAATGGTGAAGCCATATTTCATTCGCTTTATTAATTGGCAATGACTAGGAATCATGTGGAAATATTTTTCTTCTAAGTGAGTACTCTATGTGAAATCATGCATCTTTGCAACTTAATTGTGGTTGTATTGTGATTCCTAATAAAAATTTTTTCACTTGTGTTTAAAAAATAAGAAAAAAAAAACCAAAGAACTTCTTTGGTATCTATACTTCCCTTTGGTTGCTATACTACAAGATCTCTAAGATCTTTATGTGCAGATTAAAAAATTAGCTTCAAAGATTTCAAAACTGAAATTTACGGGTTGCTTTAAAGTTTTGACAATGAACAATAATGCAAAACAATTTTCGAAAATTAATCTACAATATATTATCTACAATTTTCGTTTGGATTTCTGAACGCTTCAAGGATGTTAATTGTTGTACACACAATTTTTTTTAAACAATCGGGAACATTAAGAAAATATCAGGTGCCAAATGGGAATAGTACGATATATGGTCCATCAATTGAATCTTTTTCACCTTTGAAAACATATTTATTAGAAAAGATGTGTTAGAGTTTGCAATTATGTCACTGTCCATAGTAATGCCTAAGGACTTCTGAAATTTCAGGCATGATACATGGCAATATTTATCCATTAGTTCTACTATAGCAGCGGTGTGCAAACTGTGGGTCGCGACCCCCTAAGGGGTTGCAAGAAAAACTTTGAGGGTTGCCAAAAACTCGCAAATTTATTTGTTATTTAAAGAATTAATTTCTCGTCATATGATGAAAATGGGAGAAAACCTTTTAAAAAGGCTTAAAAAATTTCCAGCTAATAAATTGGGTTGGATCTACAATCCATTCTCATTCGATATTTTGAACTCCAATATTGTTAATTAGTTAATTGATATTTCAAGTGACGAAGCACTACGCATTCAATTCAAGTCTCAATCATGCCAAAAATTCTGGCTACCCATTATAAACGAATATACCGTTTTGAAAAAAATAGCAATAAATATTTTAATTCAATTTGCATCAACTTACTTATGTGAAATAGGCTTTTCAAAATTAGTTGCAATCAAAATAAAATATCACTCTCGATTAGATCCGGAGAATGACCTACGGCTGGCGATTTCCAATATACATCCGAATATAGAAGAAATCAAGAACAATTAACAAGCGCATACCTTGCATTAATAAAATTATTATTTTATAAGAATAAAATATTTTATTCAAAACTCATTATTATAACCCAAAATAGCAAAATGAATTTTAGTTTAACTGCATTGAAGATTTAAACAAAATCACAGTCCACCCAGGGTTCACGATAAAATTTTACACGAAAAAAGGGGTAGGCAGTGAAACTAGTTTGCGCATCACTGTACTACAGCATCGACGGCCTGCGTCAGAACTACACAGAAAACTTAAACATAGCAAAACAACGGGTCCATTTAACACTTTTGATAATAGAGTTTCCGCTTCTAATAACTTTTCGACAAATTTACGTTGTAGATGTAATTGATGATAAATATAATGTAACCAATTCTATTGATGGAAAATTATAATTTACTACTTTTTCTACTCTAACCTTCTATTTCAATAAAATCGTCCATACTTAAATTATTTAATACTGTAAAGTTTTTTATAACTCATCAAGTATCCACTACTGAAAAATTTTGAAACTAAAAAAAAACTCCAACTGAAAAATGGTCGTAAGACAAAATGTACTTAATCTTCATCTAATCTGACTGATTAGAGAAACTATTAACCCTGTGTTCTGTCAACCAAGATTTATTGGCTTCTAGGGTACATTTGATAATGAACAGGGTCTTTTTCGGCAACTTAATTAAAACCAGAATGTTCACAGAAAAATGATGGGGTCCTTGGAGTTATTTCAATAGCACTAAAGAATTTTATCAAAAAATATTATACTGAAGGCAGTGCACAGTTTTATACTTTCTGGTAACAAAGATAAACTAACTGGAAACTCGAAAAGCCTCCCAATGTACTTCCTTAGGCACAAATACTAGTTGTATTTTAAGAAAACACAAGTACACTTCACTACAAAAAAGGTATTCATTTCTTGCTATATAAAAATACATAAGTTCTACAATTTTTTATTTTCACATATTAAACACAAAAAATTAAGTTAAATAAAAATCAGTGTGTTTTACTACCCATAAAAAACGTTAAATTTACTCTCAGCTACTGGTAGCCCTAAAATTCAAATCTGCTTACCGCAAAGTGTTAAAAGAGCTGTACTTTTTAAAAAATGACCACAGATCAAAGTATAACCTTAAATTGGATTTAAATTTGCCAAAATTTTAAGTTGGAAAGTAATGTATAACTAGCCCACTGCGTAGTTGATGATAGTATTTAATTTATTTTTTCTTTTATATATTTAGAAAATAAAAAATTAAAAATACAAAATAACATTCAATCCGGTTTTGCTTTGTAGCCACTTTATCAATGTAAAGTGCTATGAATTTTTAAAATCAATTTTAAAAAGCAATATTTAAACTTTATCCTGTACTTATCTCACTGGCTTTTATAAAGCATAATTTAATTTTTACAAAATTACAGTATTTCATCTAGGTAAAATGGTTACCCAATTTTTTTTTGGCTTGAATTGGAAAAAATTGAAGAAAATGATTTAACGTGGTTTTATAACTCACACATTGGCCACCTAAAACTACCAACTAAAAATACAAATTACTTAATGGTCTTTATAATCATACAAATAACATAATAAAATTTATTTGATATATTTTACTTTTACCATAAATAAAAAATGGTAAAATAAGATTTTTTTAGGCTTTGTTATTGTATAGGCCTATGTCTCTTTAACACGCAATTTAATTTGCAACTCTAACACATCAATAGAAGAAATTATGTATTTTTATGCATCAGGCTTTGGATGGGATTAGATGAAATTTTGAATCCGGCTGGGTTCCTTTCAATTTTATTTCCAGTCCAATTATCATCTAAAATGTACTCAAATTTAATCTTTAATTCCTCCTAAGAGCAACACAATAAGCTCAATGTTGTTTAAATATTTCTGTTAGAGGAAAGTATTTGTCTTCAAAAAACTCAGTTTTAAGAATCCTTCGTCACCTGACTTTGGTATTTGTTTAGGCTGCTTTTTTTTGGGATCTTTATATGGCCAGTAGCCTTCCCAAGAAAACATATTTTAGACCTAAATTATTCAAATATACCATCGAAGTCATTGACCTGTTATACAACCCATTAATTAATTGAAAAATTTTGGGATATGCACGTTTATTAACGTATTCATAATTTTCTCTATTTAAAGATTAAATAATGTATAGTAATAGCTGTTGCTGTCCTTTCTTTCTTTCTTTCCTTTCAAAGAATTCAATAAACAATATATGTATCTATCGAATTCAAAAAAGAAAATGTAATTATCTTATTGGTTTCCTTTACATTCTGCAGACTACCGATGAAGTATAAAGTAAGTGAAAGAAAGTCATAGAATTACTTTCAAAATAGATTGATATACAATTTGTCTATTAAACTGGCCCCCAAACGAAAATAAGAAATTAAAAATACAGTTTGCTTTTTTGAGATTTAAATAATAACTAAACAAAAGTCGTTTTGAAAATTTATGATAGTTTTACTTTACTTTTTCTAGTTAGGAAGTAGTTAAAAAAATTATTTCTTTTATTAACATTATGGAGTAAGTGAAATTCCAAAGTATCTTACCATTAGATTGATGTGACCGTTTTGTCATTTCCAAGGAAATTCAAACAAGTTGCCTGCTATGATAAAAGACATGCGTTCTATTCACGTTCTGGCAACGGGAAGTAATGTTTCCAGAAACATATTGCTGGCATTACAAGTTATTTGGATGAACCAAATGGAAGACTGCATTCTCGACATATGCAACAGTTAAAGTCACAAATTCTTTAAACCGTCTCGCATTCTCTTATCATTTCAAATATCTAAGATGTTATCGGTATGTACTTTAGAGCTCCCGGTATGGGAACTTTATCATCTTTAGTTCAATATAATTTCATGGTACTTAGCAGTGAATCTCACTAAAAAGGACTAATTATCAAGCTTTTACAATCTTAAAAATTTTATTGAATACATTGAGTTTTAAGCGTGTTAATAACAGGTTGGACTTAGTTGATTTTATTATTTGATTTTATTTTTTATATAATTTAGATTTTTCGTCTCAGGATTAAAATTTATTTTTCATTTGTTTACTTCATAATTTTTATATTAAAGCAGCTGATTTTAAGTTTGATTAATTTTTCGAGCTTTGTTGACATGTGTAATCAGGGCTAGTTTATTGTACTATTAACGTTGTGATAAACGCAGATGTGAATATAAACTATTTGTCTTACACTTTTGTCACTTTTTTTTTTTTAAATATCAAAAAATTTTTTTTGAAGAGAGTTATACAATAAATTTAATACTTGATTTACTTATAATTATCAATTCTCATGCTTGAAAATAATCATGTTCATAAAAATAAAACATCTCTGTTAAGCACTAGATTTTTAATAAGTCTTGACTTTTAAGCTTTAACAAGAAAAATATGTACAAATTTATAGATTCCATACCTGAAATGAAAATCAAAATCTGGTTGAACATAAATACACAGAAAGTGTTTTTTTGACATTTTATGATCAGCTGGCTGAATACTGAAGGAATAAGATTTATTAAAGTTTTTTAATTAAAAATTAGAGTTATTTTAAGGTAACATGGTTAAAAAATTTTTTTTCATATATTAAATGTCAATTGGCAAAATCAACAAATACATTTATAGACCCACATCCCATACAGGATCAAACAACGGGGCCAGACCTGGCCCAAGCTTGGTTCTATATTGTAAAACTCTGGGCCAAGCTAGCAAACCAGTCTTGGCCCTGACTTGGTAAAAGTCTGGAATGATAACATCGTGCCAGGCTTGGTTGTCAACGATGGGCCATGCTTGGTTGTCAATGTTGGGCCATGCTTGATTAGCGATACTGGGCCATGTTTAATTATCAATAGTGTTCAAGTTAAAAAAATGCTGGTTTATGTTAGCTTTTTACAGAGTGAATATTCAAAATTTAGCAATAGTTTACAACAAATGAATCAAGAAAATAATTAAATAAATAGATAGTATAATGTAAAAAAAATAGGTGAACAAATAATTACAATCATATATTTATTATATTAGGTATATTTTATTTGATGTATATACAAAAAAATACTTAAATATTACTATGCTATGATTATATGATTCTAAATTATCCGAAGACTAAAGCTTATTACGCTGTGATCGTCGGCCGTCCCTCTCATTCGCGCCGAATAAAAACTTGCTTACAGCTGTCACTATTTTTAATTTATCTTTGGAATCCTGGTATTTCGCTGTCAGAAATTCTGAAAACAATCATAATTAGTAAATCACAGTCAATGATCAAATTAAATAGAGTAACGTACCTTCCATAACTTTGTAAGTCTCTGTATCTTTAAAACTTTTTTTTCCAACGCCTTTCACTTTTTTCCCGTACCCACTGTACTGCAATTGTACATTTATATTCATTCGGCATTTTTAAAAATATAAAGTCAAATTCGTTCACACTTCACAAAGTAAAACGAAAGACGTAATTATCAACACTGAATTCACATAAACCTAGAATTGACTAAAGAACTGTAACCAACACAACAAACAAATTGACAAGTAAAGACTCTGTTTTACTTAGAACGCAGAAGTGCGATGCTTATAGCTTTACATTTATATGTTATTTATATAACTCAGGATTAACTAACGATCCGTAACCAACACATCAAAAAATTAGCAAGTAAGGACATTGTTTTACTAAGAATGCACGAATGAGATGTATTGGTTTATATATATATTATATATATATATATTATACATTATACATATATGTACATATATATATATTTTATTGTCTCTGTATAAATGTTATGCTTCTTATATGTATTGTTTCCATATTGCAAGTTAGAAAAAGATGTAAACATGTCAAAACACGAAGAATAAATAGAACATTATTTTTTAAATTAATTAAATATATTCAAAAAGAAAAAAAATTTTAGAAAATTAAAATGTCAAACAATTATTATAAATTGGAATTGAAATAATATTTTAAGTAGAATCAAAATTTTTACATATGATCTAAATATAAATTCGAATGTCAATAAAAATCGCTTCTTACGAATGTAAATTGCATTGTATTTATCGTGTAAATATTTTTATATATGCAACACTTTTAATATATAAATTAAAATAACTGGGTGATCATAGAATTGGCCAAAGCTTGTTTACCCAATCTTGGCCCAAGATAGGATGAGCATAGGCATGGCCAATATTCAATTAATCAGCTTTGGGCCAATCGTGGTGTGCCTAGTTTGGCTTCCCAATACTGTGCCAAGCGTGGCCCCGTTGTTTAACTCTGGGGACTCCTGTATGGGTATGAACTAAATTGCTCTGTTGCAATAACCCCATATGTAGTCCCGAAAATATTATTCAAAAGAATTTTATGGTGTGCTTCCTTCTAAATCTAAACAGTCTCATTGATTTAATTTCAAATTACAAGTGACAATTCTATTTAAATGCTTTCTTTATGTTTGATTTGAACACCAATTACCTAATTTTTCTACTCATTTTTTATTCAATAATGTTTGTTATTCAAGGATAACTCATAGGCGCTTGTTTCTAGTTCCTGTGTGGCGCGTTTTTGAGGCTGAAACTGACAATACGAAAGTGGGAAGTAGAATTTAAAACTTTTCTGTTTGCAGCCAATACCCATTGTTTTTCGTACAGTTTCTTATGCCATACTACTAAGCAAGGACTTACATTTCGCAATTGTTCGAGATTTCAACTCTTCTATTTGCAGTAAAATTACTTTATAAAATAAGAGTTTTTAATATATTTCAAAGCTTCATAGTTTCATAGTTTCTTTAAGCAAACTTCCTAACAAAAAACAGAACGAAAAAACCATACGTTAGAGTTGAATTATAAACTCCTAAAGTTAACAATATTACAAAATTCATTTTTTACAGACCAACATTTACCTATGTAAATAATATCATAATTTTTTTATATCACCAGTAAAAACGAAATTGTCTATTAAAGTTTTTGGCCAACATTAAGACTTCACATATGAATATTTGAAAGTTTTTAGGATTGGTTGGATTACATTCTACCCCTTTGATTTACCAGAAGAAACTCAGAGCTTTTGAATTCGTGTAATATCTCAATATACTAAAAGAAAATCAAATTTTAGTACAAAAAATTACATTTATTTTTCCGAAAATGATATCAGCTTTCTTTGAGGTTGAATTTATTTATTATAAAAATGGAATCATACTTTGTACAGCTCTATCGTGACAATAAGAGAGTCTTTTTTAATCATTATAAGAAATGAAATTATTCTTGAATTGTACAATTGTTAAATATTCAACGCCATAACTACTTATTATTCTTCAGAATATCTAAATATAACTTAAGCGAGCTAAATTTTTGCGAATATAACAGTTAGTAAAATCTATGTCAATTGTCGGAGATGTGGTCACCAAACCTTAACTATTATCAGCACGTACTGATTTTATTTAGCATTCTACATACCATTTGGTCATTATCTGACATCTTCTGTTGAGAAACTAATTCTATGACTTAAATAAAATTGTAGATAACAATTAGAATTATAAGTTTTTATAAGTGTTTAGTGAGATATCTATGCTAGAGAAATTTTTTAATAATTTTGAAAACTAGGGTAAAAAGTCAGGATATGTTAAAAAACGCAAAAATACCAATATTTCAAAGTACTACAAAATATTTAAAGAAAAACAATAAGTCATAACTGATTATAGTGACGTTTGGAGATATAGTTTTAATTTTCTGTGAATGATCATTTTATAATTTAAGGGCACCAATGCAATTTAAAAAAACGATCCTATTGAAAACCTACTAAACAGAATAATCTTTTCTGTTTTTTTTTTAGTGAATATCGACTTTTGAAGTGATTTGAGCTAATTCATCTTTCTTACTCTATGATCTTATGGAAATAACATTTTTGTAAACAACCCATTTCACGTCCCCAGCAATGATTCGCTTAAAAAATTGATCAATTTCTGCTGCTTTCGATTTTCCATTTTAGAATGCTGCTTTCGATTTTCCATTTTTGATAAGGCACCAAACAAAAACTATTGCAAAGAATCAAGCAAAATTTTCACCAAACAAGCCTATACGGCTTAAAGCCTAGCGCAGACCAAGGCGTCTGTAGCCGCTACAGTAGCGGCGTTTGTAGTTGCTACAGTAGCAGCTTCAGCTGCCGATTCAATCATATTGAATGGGTGTATCAAAATCTGGTTGACAAGTTTTTCTTAATGTAGGTTGCTTTTTTTAGTGGAATATTCTCTATTATTATTGATTATTAGTTTTGTTTGATTATTATTGTGTTAAACTTAAATATTGCTAATTTTTGTTATTACTGTTTACAGTTGATATTTAGTGTTTATTTATGCCTCTTGCTATTAAGTTTTTTTTTTTTATTTTTGCTAATAATTGCTATGATTTGTAGCAATTGTTGAATTTATTTTTTTTTATAGATCTTTTCTTTTTTTAAATAAGACTTAAATTCTAAATATTATTTTATTAATTAATTTTCTTCAATATTGTGAAGATGCTTTAACAATGCTATTAACGGATTCAAATCCAGAATCACACTGGTAGATAACAAATAAATATTTATTTAAGCCTACGAATACATATAAAAAACCAAAAAACCGTCAAATTTATAATTTGCAGAAATAATAGGAAAATTATTAAAATATAATGTCAAACATTAAAAGAAAAAAAAACTTTTTTAACAGTTACGTGGCACACTGGGGTGTAATACACACCAGCCCTTTGTTTCCGTCAATTTCAAGTATTTTAACATAAGGAAGTCTATAATAAACAGATTTCTATAACCTTTGGCAGTATTGGGATGACATTTTTCCAATTATTTTCTCTATAGTAATGTCCAAAAGTTACACTGGGGTGTCCCACACCCAAAGTAATTAATTTTTTTAAAATGTGCCAAGTAAAGGTTAAACGCACATAAGCATAAGGAAGAAACTTTTGAAAGATTTTGGCTAAAGTTGGCTACTGCTTAAATTCTAAAATATCAAAATTAATTTAATAAACTCATTAACTAGTCCTGCTAGAATTGTATTATGAAGTTTTAATAGGAGAAAGTAAATTTGGTTCTCTAAAACCTTCACAGGTCCCAAGAGGACATATCTAGTGATAAAAACTAAGTATTCCTGTTTTTTTGCGTGTACTTAAATAATTAGGAATATTAATATATATCATATAATAAAGGAAGGATTTAATATTATTTATAGAAAAATAATTTCCAGTGGGACCGAAAATTTTTAACTAAAAACAAAAAACAACAACAATATTATCTTACAATGTAAGCAAAGAAAGCAATAAAATCTAAAAAAATTAATTAAATAAAATTAAAACTGTATTAACAACCACTTGTTTTGTTTATTTGACTTGAAATATAATTCCATATTGAATTGCGTAAATAAATTTATAAAAACTTTGTTTTTTTCAGTATTATTAACTCAATTGGATGTTATTTATATTAATTTGCAGCAGTTTTCCGTTATTCCATAACGCAAATATTCATACACATGTATGTATATGTATATATAACTGCAAAAGAAATAACCATAATTGTTTTAGTATTTTTTGCAACAAATATAATACAAAAATCTTCATCATGATTCTTACTAACCTTTTTGGTTTTAGAATGATATTTATATTCACACACATATATATATATAATATGAACTAATAGAGCCCCCCCACTTTGTCAATTGTATATATTAGCTGAATGCAATTTGCCAGAAAGTAACGGTTGCCCAGCCGTCTGCAAGAGTGAATCAACTGAAATGTTTTTCAAAGCATTTCATTGATATAGTATTGGAAGACGATCAACTAATTCAATTGAACATAACACTTTTTACTGTTTTTTTTTCTAATACGCATTGCCTGTGTTCAAATTTGTTGATCACTTAATGTGGGATTGTAAAAAAGCACATCACATTTGCATTTTGTAATTCTTTGGTCCAAATAATAAATTCTATATAACAAATCGGCACACCTTATTGATAATTTGATTAATAGCGAGTCAAAGGGTTCCGCTTTGCTTTTCTAAATGATCAACAAAACTCTGTCATATTTATGCTAATGATATTGAAATTTGATATTTAAATGAAGACTAACAATAAGTCAATCTTGTGGTTGAAATTGAGAAGAAGACGTCATAATTGACTGGCTAATTATATTTAAATAGAGTTAGTTTTAACTCTTGTATTCTTGTTGTTGTTGTCTTTAAGGTGAGAAGTGCGTCTGTTTGAAATTGCAAACTCATCATTAGCAAAAAATACTAGGTTTTTTTATTTAAAGAATTTAATTTTTAAATTTTTAGTCAATTGCTTAATGAGTCATGATGGCTTTAATGTATATCTCCGCTCTATAAAAATATTTCATTAGACTGTATACATTTTGTAAAGGTAACTGTCCGTGTTAAATTGGTTATATTAAATTAAAGAAGGTGTGTAATTTTAGTACGGTTATTCTGCTTTTTTTTTGTGTAATTATGTATATTGTTTTGTTTTTTAATGTTTAGACTTCATAATTGATTCTTTGTGAATAAATTATTTAACTTTAAAAAACTTGGGCAAAAATAGCAAAAAAAATACCAAAAAATCGTATCACAAATGAAATTAAAAATTCTTATTCTTATAAATTTTGCTTAAAAAGCTCAACTTAAGTTGTTGAATTCAAAGCTTTTCTTTTCTTGCTTATTCTGATTGTATTTAAATTCATTATTGTATTGGTTGCAAATACTACAACAGATTTTACTATGATTGCTTATAATAAAATTGAAAATACACAAATAATTTATTTCTAGAAATTTCCAGTGGTCCAAACCAAAAAACGGATTCAGTTTCTAAAAAATGATTCTTTAACGTTTTGATTTTTAATAAAAATGCAATGCTGGAGAGTATTTAAGGATATATTTGGCATTTCAAAATATTGAATTTCAACAATATGATATTTAATATATTTAATACATCAGTTGTCTATTTATGCTTATTCGCAGTCTTTAAAAAATTAGCCAAAGATTCTGTTAATAATGGTCTCAGCTATTATAATAAAATAATAATGTCCGATTAACAATATTTCATTTAAAAATAAATTAGTTTGATGAAATTCTCTTCCAATCGAAGATACCTGTCTGATTTAAAATTAAAATAAACCCATATTTGATAAAAACAGTACATGAGTACTTTAATGGCAATCGCTTTAAAGAATTCAAGAAAATAGGATAAGTATGAAAGATTTTCCGAAGCCTAGCGATAGATGTTAGGATAACAGATGTTAATTATAACAACTCTCTTCTTTTCATTGTAAAAAGATTGAATTTTAGCACAATTAGTTCCTAACTAAACGTAGTTTAATCATGAAAAGAAAATCTAACAAAAAACAAAGAAAAAGAAAGAAAAATATACTTAATAGAATTTGAAAAAATGATTTAATCGAAGAAATATAAAATATTAATTTTCATATTTTTTCCAAATCGTCTAAAGATGGCATCTTATCTAAAGAACTTGAACATTTCAGAATTCTATCCATTTGATTTCTTTATTTTATACATTTGTCCCCATTAAACTTAATTTTGACACAAAATTGGCTATTTGAATGGGTTTTAAGATAAATGGCTTGATAAATTCCTATCTTATAATCAAAGTCTATAAAAATTAAAGAAGAATTTTTTGTATTCATATTGGGGGTATTTACATCAGGCCGGCATCTGTCAAATCTGATTCGGGAATTTTCCCCTATAAATCTCACTTCACTAAAATATGTGAATATGTGTTGGTAAAATATTATACAGATAACGTGTATACAAATTTGTGCATTAGTAAGATGCAAAGCAAGAAGCAGAAATATTTTTGCCTCAGGAAAGGGTAAAAATTTTTTCCAAAATTTCGAAACTCCGTCTTACCTTTCACCTCCGCTTACAATTGAAATTGACAGATGCCGGCCAGTGGTGCGCAAATTATTTTCATCGCCGACTCCCCTTTTTGAAAAAATTAAAGGTCTATTTTTATAATTACTACTATTTTTATATTACCTGATACTCGTTGCAGAAAAGTCTTATATTTTTTAAATAACAAATAAATTTGTGAGTTTTTGGCGACCCTCAAAATTTTTTTTGCAACCCTTTAGGGGGTCGGGGGTACAGTTTGCGCACCGCTGACTTAGGCCTTCCCAATAACTTAAGGTAAGATTTTAGGAGCTTGGACGTCTTTGATACTCAAGCCTTAAATGCTTGTTTTCTATAGCTTTTTTCTAAAGTTTTTTTCAAGCAAATTGTAGACAGCTTTTGCTTCGTATTCAATTTAAGATGAATTTTTTTTGATTTAAAAATTATTATCTCACGCCTTTTGGATGAAATTCATGCCTTAAAAAGTTAAAACCTTATATCATTTTGCTTAGAGCTAATTTTATTCTTTTTGAAAAAAATCACGTATTCAATAAAATAACTATTGGCTGATTTTATACCTTTAATTAATTATGAATAATTTTATGTTAGATCAATTTTCAAATCATTACGAAGTAGTAGCTGAGTTGAATCTCTTCTTCAATTAAGTCTTATTTTAGCAATAAAACTATTTAAAATAGCTTATAATTTACTTTTAAATGTGAGATAAAATTTAATTTTATTTGTCTGAGGGATTCCATAGCAAAAAAGGAGTTGATAAAAAACAAAAACTTAAATAACTAAACTAAATACTCTACACAGCATATTTTACAGAATAATTTTTCTAAAGAAAAAAGTTACGGGATTGGGTTCACATAGAACTATCAATGACTATTTACATTGTAAATGAAAAATAAAAAGAAACACATCATATTGGAACATTCGAGATACTTACTTAGTTGCATGCCATGACTGTTAGCTCTTAGAAGTTGCAAGTTGCAAGAAAAAGTTTAGCTTAAGATGGTAAAATATTTATTAAAAAAAAAACAAAAAACCGGAGAAATATTGAAAAGTATGTATTGTGAAAAAAGTTTAAAGAATACGAGAAAGAAGACTAAAAGGCGAAACAAGAAACATATCTGTTAAAGGTAAAAAATGGGAAACATAGTGATCACCATCAGCATAAACAGCAGCAGTCACGGTCTTAGTCTTCAGTAAATAGCAACAGACTACTTCAAGGCAAGGTATTTGCACCTTACTATGGTATTTAATGTTTGGCGATCGTTTGACCAACACGTGTTTGGCCAACCACTAAATAGTTTTCTGCATTTAGAAGCTAAATAAATAAAAAGAAAAGATAAACTTAAGGTGAAATTTTTTACAAGAACATCTAAATCTTGTGATTTTAATTAGTTTCGATGGTCGTGTCTAGTGTAATGATCGTGTCAGTTGCATGAAACGAAATAGCAAAAAAAAAAATAAATAAAATGTAATAGAAGTGATGGTTATTAGTTTTTGGACAGGAAATAGTGAGTGCACAAGACAAAAAGTATGTTTATAAACGGTTATAGCTTAATTTGATTTTAACTGAAGTTTGGATTGATCTTGTCATTTATGAACGTGTATTCTTTAATCTAGTAAATGTTTAGCGATTTGGAATTTATCTTATTTGATTTACTTCTTAATTTTCTTTCTCTTATTTATATTGAACGATCAGCTATTGCTTGTAGTAGAAATTGTTTCAATTTTAGCTTTCATCTATAAAACCAAATTGTTTGGTAAACATGAATCATGATCTACTGATCTATATACGCGCGGCTAGCACGCTCTGCTTTGTAATTTATTTAACCTAATTTAAATTTCTAGTTATATATTTAAGTTAAGTTTGAGATTTTCATCTCAATTGGGTGGCACATTGTTTTATGTTATTACTTCGAATGATTATCATATTTGAATAACGGATTGAGATGAAATTAGTCTGACACCTGTCTATTTATTTTTTATTATTTTTTTTATGATCAATCCTTGCACGGTTTAAAATTATATATTTGTGTATAATAAAAGTGTTATAATTATACTTACTCGTATTCATAGTCGTAGTGAATATTTAATTAATTTATTAATTTTTAAGCAACAATAATTTAACATACTTTAGGAAATTTTCTAGGCTAAAGGATATTCTGAAAGAATTTAAAGATAAAAATAGATCTAACACCATTGGTTTTAATAAGGTAAGTGATCTAATTTAGTTTTCTTGTAACTTTTTGTTAGGTAGCCTCTTTTTCAAATGTTTAGATAATAGGAAATTACTTTTAATTATGTAAAAAAATCATAAAACTATCCTAAAATTAGCTAAGCTAGATCTAAGCGAATCTAGATCTAGAGATCTAAAGAAATATATGATTTATATGTAACCAAAATATCTTTAATTCTTTTGCTTTTTGAATTGAGTGTTTTGCTTCGGTGTTTGTGCCTTTTCGGGAATGAATGTAAATTTGTATAGAAATACAGAAAAACAATGATACCTTAATCATTTAATTATGAAAAATTCCCAAAGGCTGGATATGAAGCGTTAGTTTTAACTAATAAAGTAACAAAAGAATAGTTACTGCGCAAGTATATTTGAATTTAACTTTGCAACATGTAGAAATCTTCTTGTTTGGAAAAGTGTTAGTTTTATTCAAAGGTTCATAAATATGAAATTGTCAAGGATATACCAAAATTAGCAGTAAAGATTTGAAACTTTAGGTAGAATATTATGTGCCCAATTGATTGGTGATGAAAGTCAATTTTGCAACAACACAAATATTCATAAAAATCAAGGATATTTTGAAGAATGTTGAGAATGTATTTTAATAATTTATCTTTATCCAACTACTGCAACAAGAATTTGTGATTATTAAATTGCACTTGATACTTTTCCTTTACTACAATTTAATTGAAAAATTTATCAGATTTGTGGTTTCAAAGCAACATCGAGTGAACAACCAAACGCTTCAGTTTTTGTTTTCTATTCAATTTATATTTTGTCTTCCTCTTTCAATTTGTCAGAATTTTAATTTACTATGATATGAAAATTTCATGATAACTCATAAAAAGTCAGAGAGAAGTGAGATAAAATGTTGTTCTTAAGGCTGTGTTCCTTACGGAAATGATTTTTGATGGTTTGATTTAACGACTTTTTCCCATAACAATGGGAAAAATTGCTTAAGCTTGAAATCCTGCAAATGTATGAAGTCAATGAAAGTCACTTCTATAAGAACCACAGCCTCAGTTTTTTATAATTAAGCTTTTATGTGTCATTTTGACTTTTCTGGAAGATTGCATGGCTAATAAGTGAAGTTAAGGTTATTCTTATATAATTTAGCTACCCAGGTTGATACTGTGTCTGCTGCTTACTAACTCTAGAATCAAATACACTCCTAAAATTTTTAGGTTTTAGGTTTGTGATACCGCACCTAAAGTGATTTTCACGGAAAATGTGATATGCATAAAAATTAAAACAACTCCCTTAAAATGTTCAGAGTGGAAGTGAGATGGAAGAAAATGGTTTTATTGTGACAATTAATAGCATGCTATTTACATGTTTGTGTGGGTGAAACATATTCTACATTATATGAATATAAATGTGTAACTAAGATTGCTTACGCATGTTATGAATAATTTACAGCGTGGTGATAATTCATGTATTATTACTACATTATGAGTTATTGGCACATGATAAATTGTTACAAATTCCCAAGATGTTACTATTCACAGCAATATACATTTTTTATTGTTTAACGAATGAATTTTTAACAATAGTTTAATATTTTTCAAAGCTTGGTATGGTTTTCTTCAAACGGGCAATTTTTCTAAATTTTAAACGAAACAAAAAGTAAAATTATAAAATATTAAGCCAAAATCTGTAGTGAAAAATATTATCAAACACTACAAAAAGCTATTGTTCTTAATAAATAAATAAAGTTTTAAAATAGAGTCAGTCAATATAATTTACCCTCTTCCAACTTTAACATCAAAATGTAGAAATATTCATAGTAATTTTTTAAATAGGTTTTAGGACACTTAAGTTTCTTCCCAGAAGGCTAAAAATTCAAATTAAACTCTAGGATAAAAATGATTGTACAGCCAGATAAACATATACAATTAAAAAGACCCCCCTAAATCTTTAGTAGCTCACTAAAACTCCGATGAAAACTTATAACTCAAAAAAAAGCAAAATTATGGCCAATGCTAATTAGCTAAATTTATAGTAAAATGTTAATAAATGTTATCCGTTATTAAAACTATTATATAGCTCAAACACTTCCGAAAAAATCTTTAAGCAAAGGTGAGAAAATTTTTTCATTTGGTAAATTTTTTAAAGGCTATAAATTCATCAGGCGTGCTCACCAATGCTCTAGAAACCATGTTCTCAATAATAAATGCATTAACTTTGTTCATGCTAAGTTTGCTTTTGTTGAGTAGCTTAAGTTATTCAAAAATGCAATAGACTAGAGTTTTTCTTTGGTCCAATAAATAGGTATAAGTATAGAATACAGGTATTAAAAAAGAATACGTTGAGTCATAGTCTATAAACTCAATACCAATAATTTGTGGTATCAATCTTACATTTCTTTGACAAAAAAAAATTTGATTTTATAGATTTTGATATCTTGTTGACTTCCAATATATAATTTCTCAGCATTTAATACTATAGTTTTGTTTTCAAAGTGAAATTTTATAGGTCATACGGATTATGGTTTTAGTGTGGTTTGAATAATATAGATTGGATTTTTATTGATTATCTGATGAATTTTTATGAATTTTTATTCTCAATGAAAAAATTATACTCATTAAAGATATTTTGGATTGTTATTTCAAGCGTCGAGGAAAATAGATTAAAAAGAATAACTTGTTGCTATGCTGTATTTAAGATATATAATAGACAAATTCAAGATTATGTCTAGTTGAGTTATACAAATTGAAAAAAAAACCGTGTGATCTGAGTAAATTTATTCAGAGATAAACTATTTTAATTTTAATGCTAAAACTCGACAATATTAAAGTTTTCATAAGCGATCTTAAATACATAAATAAGATCAAAAACTATTTTCTGTAAAATATGGTTGAATTTCATAAAATTGCAAAAGCTCTTAATAAAAACTATCAATATCGATATATTCAATTTTTTCATCTTTGAAATGTGATATATTTTTATCAGAATTAACAAAAAAAAATACAATCTGATAAAATTAACTAATATGTTAAGATTTCCAGTGGCACGGTTCCTTTTAGAGCATTTAAACCATAATTTTGTAATTTTGCAAACTGAACTTTTTAATTTTCATAGAAATCATGTTTAATTAAGAACATTCAAACCTAAAAGACTATTATTGTTTGCTATCATGGCCATAAAAACTACCCCCTAATTTAGCACCAAATATAAACTTTCTTCTACAACTCGAGTAGTAGTTATTTTTAAAGTTAACAAAATTTTAATGGTTTTTATTATAAATTAGAATTAAGATTTTCAATAAAAATAGGGGATTCATATGGCATTTGTTTATTTACCTTAAAAAATTTTTCGGAATCCCAAAACCAAGCTAAATGTTTGCAAATTTAACTGAATTATCTAACTTTTAATTTATAGTTTCCTATATTGAATCTGTGTCATTTCATTTGGTTGAAATTAGCAGGAATAGTAGCAATAACAACAACAAGAATGCAAGGCTTAAAGTTGATGTTTACTTTTAGAGTTATTTAGTAATTATTTTTTTTTTGTTGATAACAAATACAGAAAAATGTCATTTCTAGCTATAAAGACAACAAAATAAGATGGAACTTCTGTTTTCTCCTGTTTTTTTGTAAAAATTTTGTTAGTTTTTTCTATTCAAAATATATGAATTTAAATATTTTAAATTTCATTTGCACCAATATCAATAATAAAAATTCATTACAACCAATCAACATTGTTTGAATAACTTACATTCAAATGTAAAATTGCTAATCCCTACAAATTTTTTGTCTTATTAATCCTATACTTAAGATATATAGTGCTGGATTTTCTAGTACTTCCTATTAAAGCAAATGAGATTTTTAGTTTATTAAAATAAACTATGACAGGAAAGCAAATAAAAACTAAAAGGAAAAGGATTCGATGATTTAGGGGATGCTCTTCCCTCTTGGTTAATAATGCTATATTGGTAAGCAAACCGAAAAAGCCAAGAAACTTAAGAGAATTGAGTGAACACAACTAAAATTATAATTTAAAAAAAAAATAGGAAAAACCGCTGTATGTAGTCAGACTCGAGAATGTTTCCATTTTTACTATGTATATTTTTAAGCGCTTTAATTAAAGTTATATATGGGTAAGAAAAAGCATATTATTGTATATTTTTAGCGCTAAAACAAAGTTTTTAATAGATTCATTAAGAAATATTCCCAATTATTTAAGTTTTGAAGTTTTCATGGTGGATTGAAGAATATTAAATAATTTTAAGTGTTAGAAATTAATTAAAAGTTTACTTTCGAATAGTAATCTAAAAAATTATAATATTTTTTAGCATGCACCCTGAATCTATGAAAAAATTTGATAAGTTGTAAATAAAAAAATATAAGGTCTGTAGTTCCAGGAAATAGAAATTTTTATAAATGTTTAATTCAAACGATAAAGAGAAATTATTCTTTTAATGAACTATCAAAAATCACATGATCAAAGAAAATAAAAAAAAAAATACTTTAACTATTGTATGAATTCTGCAAAATAAAATTTGTATCCCATTGACGATAAGTGGTTTTACTATAAAAATAGTTGCCCTGCGGTCAGATGCTTTGAATTTTTTGTTCCTATTTTATACTGTTACTTGTGATTTGAAAAGAAATTGTTAAAAAACTATGATAGCTATATAATTTATTTTAAGTTCCAACATAAATAACTGCTGAATAATTGAAAAATTTGATTTGATTTGAATTTAATTAGTTTTTTAGTCTTAGAATTAAAATTTAGTTTTATAATTTTAAAAATAAGCTTGACCCATTCGCTACCAAGCCTAATTAACATGAAGTCATTCCCATTGCCATTTATATTTTGAGTGTTTTTGTTTACCAAAGCTCTGTCATTTCTTGGTAAGAGCACATATATTATCATACACAATCATTTACAAGCATAAAACCAAAAATGAGTATACTCGTCGTTGGCAATGGGAAGGCAAAAGGATTTGACATCCTTTTGCCAAATTTGTAAATATGTGTTATTTAATAAATAAAATATTTAAAAGTAGGTTTGAAGTATAAGTTTTAAACATGTAAGCTTTGAAACTTACTTACAATTAGTTGCGTTTAATAGGCAGCTATATAAAGCAAGGAAATGTCACAAATTTTACTCACAAGGAGACCGTACAGCTGTTGTACAGCTGTTTTTTTGCATTAAATCAGTGATATCAGACATTGTTGTACATATTGCATTGTTGTACATATTTCAGCTTATAGTTATTTATTTTATCCCTTGTACAATTCAATTTAGTTATAATGGACAACAATATATCAACTGGCAGTGATTTTGAATCAGAAGAAGAATATTTTTTAAATGTTAGTGATTCCGAGACTGAATCAGACGACAGTCTATGTCCTATTGCAAAAAAAAACCACGAAGAAATGTGATGTATGATTCGGAAGAATCAGAAAGTGAAGATAAAGTTCCTAGCCTAGTACTTCTAACAATGTGCAATCTATAAATGAAGATAACAATAGTGGCAATATGTGGAAATAAGTGGAAAGAGATTCTCCAGTTTTTGAGTTTCGTGGAAAGGATCAAGGCTTGAATCTTTCGGCAAAAGTAAGAACTCCAGGCGAACTAATTGACATATTCCTTTCTGTAGAATTTATTGATATGTTGGTTCAAGAAACTAATGAGTACGCTACAGAAATAATAGGGCGGAAAAGGATTCTGAGGAAACCATTGTAAATTATTGTAATTAGGAAGCCACTAATCGCGGAGAAATGCGAAAATTCTGGGTATTAATTCTTCAGATGGGCTACATAAAATTGCCTACCATTGCACATTATGTATTGGAATAAAAGCCATTTTTATCATTTGGAATTTTTGAGAACTAATATGTGCCGAAACCGTTTTATAATATAATTACGGTTTCTGCACTTTTCGAATAACACAAACCACGAAAACAGTAAGCTACACAAGATCGAATCGATTGTTAAACATTTTAATAACGTAATGGATTCTGTATATAATCCTGGAAAAGATCTAGTTATTGATGAGTCTGTAGTTGGCGTAAAATTATATGAATTATGGGAATCGCAGGGTATGATACTATGAATACAAATTTATTGTAGAAAATCTGAAATTCTGTCAGATGGGCGGAATCACAGTACTTTGGTTGTTGTTCGGCTTTCTCTTATGGATGGCCTTCTAGATATTGGTCATGTTTTATATATGGACAATTTTTACAGCTCCGTATCGCTGGCAAAAGAGTTAACATTGCACTCGACATATATTTGTGGAGCTTTACGATCCAATCGTAAAGGTAATCCGAAAGAATTGGTCAAACAAAAACTTAAGAAGGGCGAGTACAGCTGGAAGCGATCCGAATCGGTGGTTATTTGTAAGTGCAGAGATAAAAGAGACGTACTTATGATATCAAATATGCACAAAGCTGAAATGGTTGAAGATGCTAACCGAAATAGACAAGTCTCCATCAAACCCAATATTGCATGGGATTACACAAAAGGTATAGCAGGTGTAGACCGTTCGCATCAAATGCTGTCCTACTATAGTGCTATGAGAAAAACTCTTCGATGGTATAAAAAAAGAGCTGTACACATTATAGAAATAGCTGTACATAATGCATATATATTGTAATATATGCAACCGAACACAGAAAAGAAAACATCTCTTCAATTTAGAAAAGAAGTTATACAATATTTCCTAAATGAAAGCCAAAATGCAGCCATGCAATCTAATCAATCTACGTCAATCATATCCCAGGAAAAAATTCTCTTCACTATCTGGATGCTCTTTCTCCTACACCACAAAAGAAAAACCCAACTCGCAAACGTAGAATTTGTACAACCAAAAACATTAGAAAAGAGACTCGATATTACTGTCCGAGCTGTCCTGATAAACCTTCATTATGTATTGGACTTTGTTACAAATCCTATCATAAAGATAAAGTATTATAAGTGATTCTGTTTCTACAAAATTTTGTTATAAATACACGATGAAGTTGATTTTTGCTTAATTTAAATTTTTAAAAGATCATTCTCTTTAAATAATAAATAAAGCATAATTTTTGTAAAAAAATTTATTTGTAGTTTTTTACATTCCGGTATTCATGTTTGTGGCCACAAAAAATTTGTGAATTCAATAGCCTGTATGTTATAGCATATTTAAAGTAGGACGAGTATACTCGTCTTGGCAATTTATGGACACCCTACCAAAGACGAGTATACTCGTCCTTGGCAACGAATGGGTTTTAACTTGCATTCAGAGACGCATTGTCCGTTTGTAGATGAAATTTAAAATTAATACCTATTGATAAGTGTTTTTTTTTATTTTTTCTATTACTTGATTTACTTTCAAGATTTTACTCTTGGAATATTTAGTAGAAGAACAGAATTATAAAAGGAAATAAAAAATACAGCATTTTAAAGAATTTCTTGAGTCCTATTCATAAGAACTTATCTTTCTTTGAATAATTCAATAGCTCAAAATAAATTAATTGTAATTTGCCATTTAAATGATGTCAATAATAAAACAAAAATTTGGAGAGCCCATATTAAAAATGAAAAAGAAGAAAAAATACTAACAAATAAATAAATAAAAATATTTTCTGTGTGGTAATAAAACTCTAAATTGAATTTTTTAACCTGATCGGAGGACTAACTGGCTACATACTCGAAAAGTTATTGTTACGAAAGAGATTTAGTTAAAATTGGTTAAATAAATTAAATTTTATTTTCAAAAATTTGATTATAAGATTTTGAAGATTATTGAAAATTAATTCATATATGTAAATAAACATTCTTATTATCCAAACTATTTAATTTTTCATGAAAATGTAAGGCAAGTACTTACAGTAGCTTAGGGAAAAATGTAACATTGGTTTTAGAAACTCGAGAAATTGGGTATTAGTATTCAATGCTGGTGTGAAAAAGCTTGAAATCTCAAACACAAAAACTAAACAATCGAAAGTTTTTGTACCATTTTCAAGTATAATTTCAAAAGTTTTACTAATAGAAATTGAAGTTATAAAGCTTGAAGTCAATAAGTAAATTTTCAAGCATATCAGTGTCAATAGCTAAAGTGGCTTAGGAGATTTTGTAAACATTTTTCTGATATGGCATCTAACATAGTTTCTACAAGAAAATGTAAGCAATACATTTTAACTTTCATTTTTTAATTTTGATTGCATATTCACCTTTATCACTAGTTTTGGTCAGTTTTTGATTGTTAAGACATTTTCTTCATAAATATATAAAGTTTTCAGACATTTATTGTCATAATTCATCTTATTTAGTGTCAAATTAATGCGTGTTTTCTTAGAATCGTAAAAATAATCGACTAACTAAACTAGTAGTAAGATTTTACACTAAGCTTACAACAACAACAACAACAACGAATCCTCAATAAAAAAGAAAAGAGAACATTGTAACATTGATTTTATAAAATTTTCCCAGCATGTAGTCCAGGCTTTGTTTTATTTTATTTCTTCTTTTTTTCTGAAAATGCATTTAAACTTTCAGGTTTTTGGTAAGCCACAAGAATTTTGCGTTTTTAGCTGGTTATTTACAAAAAGTAGAATATTTGTGCAATTAACTTGGACTTGAATAAACTGAACCGGTAGATACTAGCAGAGTTTTCTTTTATATGTTTAATTTTTTTGTATAAAACCTAACCTGGTTAAAACCTCAGCCCCCCAGAATCCAGTTAGCGGCAACGTTTTGATGAATGTTTGAGGAACCAAATCAACTTTCTCATGTCAATGTTGTTGTTCTTTATATTGTGGTCTAATCACGTTTTATTTTATTTTAATATAAATTTTCCTGTACAAATCATAATGGTTTAGCCCGTTTTGTACTTTAGCACAAAGATTTTGATGTCATGCAACTTCTATATGGATAGTATTTTAGTAAATTTATGTTTTTTTTGAAAGCTTAATCATACATTGCTGCAAACTTAAATTTGTTTCTTTGGCAAATGTTTTGTTGTTAGACAAATTTACAAAGTAGCTTTCGACAATAGTCGCTAGAAATTTATGTATGTATGTATATAAGTAGTTAATGTCAAGTGAATAAAACAATATAGTCAAGTGAATATAAAAGAAAAGTTTTAGTATTTTAAAATATTCTGAAATTTAGAAAAAAAGAATCAAAATGGAAGTAAAAGTAGCTTCGACAAAACTTGTGATTGGTGGTTATCTGGTTTTGTTCGTGATGCTAAAAAAATTATGTAATATTCTTTTTCAAATAAATTATATACGATTGAAAGACTTGTACACTCGCATTTATGCATAACTTCCCATTCATGTCCCCATGAATTTATCCTTAGGAAATGGTGTATTGAAATTTTTTAGGATTAGAAGTTTTTTTTATGCCTTCACTACAGCAATTTAACTTAACCTAAAAAACTTTTGTTGACATAATCAGTAATTATCCATTAGTGTACTAATTTTTCTCATAGATTATGTTTTATGAAAATTCATTGCAATATTTTTAATTATTGAATGATTAATTAGAATATAAAAATAAATAAAATTTTAGAGTAATTAGTTAATAATAAAATTAAACATATTAAAAATCAAATATATAATGGGATATGCATTCCGTTCTAAAAGTCTTCTTAAAATTAAAATTTTAAAGAGAATATTTTCTGGATATGAGACAGCTTTTATGACCCAGCCTTCATTAAAATATGCATAAAAAATGTCGCTGCTATTCTGATGACCATTATTCAATGCTTTAGTCACTACTGTATTATCAGTGTCCCTGACACTTTGAAATTCGTAAAACTCAAATCTTTTAACTAAAATAAGCTAAAAAGTTTCCTTATCTAAAAATGTTAACATTTCAAGTTTAATAACACATGTAATACTAGGCGCAACAAAAATTTATCTGGTTAAATAGTATCCTTGCTTAATATTACTCAACTATTATTTACCAGATAAAAATTTTGTTCTCTGCTAGTTTACATTTTTGAAGTAATTAGAAAATGTTCATGATAAGAAATCAACGAAATTAATTAACATAGAAAGATAAATATAAAATTCTTTAAAGCTGCCCAGTGTATGAGGAAACATTTTGTATTTCTTCAAAAAAATATAAAATTAATGGGAAAAGATTAGAAAGTTATTTTAAACATAACAAATATAAAACAATAGTTTCCATAGAATAACTTCATTTAATAAAAGGGTTTGTCAATCATAATTTTGGAAAACTTGTCATTTCTAATAATTCTTTTTTTTTGTTGATTTTATAATGCATTTATTTTATCTTGCTTATAATATTTTTAAATTTCATGAAAACAAAATTTCAAAACAGAATATTTTATCTAAATTTGGTTAAAAGTTTAAATGTGGAGGACCAAAGTCAACGCTTTGGAAACTTTTTTTTGTATGTGACTACAAATTTGGAATTTATTAAGTCGGTGGCTCTGGAGTGTAAAATAAAAGAATTTTGATTGATGAGTTTTTAATACCTTAAGTTTGATGTTCTCATCAATGAATTCTTCTTTTCCGAGTATTCGGTCAAATATGCATCTCGCTCATTTTATATATTTGAAAGAATTTGAACTTGATTTTAATACGTTGAAATTTAAGAATAAAATATTTTAAAACTTGCAAAAAAATAATAAAAATACTTTCAGCCATTGGTTAAGAAAAAATCAAAGGAAATGCAGACGAAGAGCTATTGACATTGACTGATTTGAATAATTAATAAATTAGCCTAACTGTTTCAATTATAAGTAATTTTTTCAATTAGTTGGCTTATTCCAAGCAAAGAAATTCTTTAAATAAAGGATTAACTAAATAAACAATTTGTATTGTAAGTCGTCTAAGATTCTCAGATGTTTTATCATGAATCACGGAGCCTTTAATAGATATTACGAAGAGATAGGAAAGATGAAAATAAATATGGGTACATTTTTATAGCCGTTGAAATTTCAAATGACACTTACTCATCTTTTTTTAATTGCACCGAATAGTTGTCAAGAAAATTAAATTGGAAAAAAAGTTTTGAGGTGATTTTTGCAATAAGATTGGCTTCGTTTGTTCGACGTGTTCGTCAACAAGTACAGGAGAACTTGAATATGCTATGCGTATTTTATCCCCAGATAATACTGGAAATAACATAAAGCTCCCAACTTGTGAGAACAGTTGACAGCTCCGGTTGGCTATGATTGATTTTAACTTTTAAATAAGGAGCGATCCAAAAAGGTATTATACACGATTGGAAGGCATGCTAAGAGAACTACATGTGAACTGAAGCTAAGAAACGTAAGATATCTTTTAAATGGTTTAGTTTATGGTTGTGAAAATTGTCATCTATTATGATGATAGCTCAAAAAAAAAGAAATCCTGAGGACTGTGTTTTTATAACAATAGTCAAGGTTATATTTCTTAAAATCTATTAAAGAGTTAATTAATTTTTAAAAAACTAAATGTTAATGTTTTCTCATATGGAAATAACTATTCTCAATTTTTAAAAGATTGCACTCTAGTCAACCTCATTTTCTTCACTTTTCTTAAAGTTGATTTCTTGGAATTTTTTTACCTGCTTATGTAGTTTTGTATATTGTTGTAAGATGAAGTTCTATTTGTTTTGCTGGTATTGGCTGTATAGTTTTTTAGGATTATAGTTATGCCACATTTGATTGAGAAAAAACACTTTTTCTGCAAAAATACTTTTGTTTCATGTGTAGAAAGTAATATTGTAATTATATTAAAAAGCCTGAAATCAAAATCAGATTATATTTTTGTTTCATGCATTCAAATAATAATTGAAACTAATTAGGCATAGGTTAAAGAAGAAAATTATTAAAAGAGTGTGAAAAAGAAAGCCTATATATGCTCATTTAATTTTTTAACTCAGACAAACATATCTCAGCTGTCAATTTTAATATCATAAAAAGTTATAAAACCCATTAGAGCATAATTTATGATCGTTGACACTCAATGTTCAACCAACCTATCAAAAATGCATTCTGTATATATGCCATAAAAATATTTAGCCTAGCTGTAAAGCATAAACACTTCAATGATATGGTTTTGAGTTGCTCAAGCAGCTTATATTTAACGCAATAGAAATCTTTTTGCTTTACTAAATAAGAAGTGAAGTTGATTTACTATAGTAAAAAACTATTTTTTCAAGTATAAAAGATCACCATATCATTTTGTTGGGTGCTATTGAAATATTATTGCCGGCATTTTAAATTAAAATCACTTTAAAATACTACAGCTATATTGTCTACACCTGATTAGCGCTCAATGACCTCTTTTGATTGAGAATGTTGTTGGTCCAGTCAGGACCATGAACAAATCTGGTAATTGGCGCTAAGGAAGGTCGCTTTTTGATAAAATTAAAATTTGCAATACCAGCCACATTCCATGCATATTACACGATTCTCTTTTTAAATATTGTAGTTGATCAGAGTGTACGGCTAATTTTAAGATAGTGACAGCTTTAAAGAATGCGTAATGACCGTGACATAAGAAATTCTTTTACATGGTCGACTAGTATTTAATTTTGAAATTGTGTGTTCAGTATTGTACACATCGTGTATATTCTAAATGTACATTGGTTAGTAAAAAAAGTTTAGATAAAACATAAGAATTAATTTATCTAACTGACCCCGTTCCAACTTTACTGAAAACAGGAATTTTCCCGCTTTGTAAAAACGGGCCTTAGAAAATAACTTTCAAATGATTAAATCAGTTGTTTATACCTGAACTGTGGGTCAGAAGTGCCATTTGTAAGCGTCCAGATAATAAAATATTTCTTCCCGCCATTTTCTTGAACGATTTCAAGTTTTGTAATGAAATTTATTCAGTTCTGAGATTATATTTAGATGCATTTGGTTTAAAATTTCTTAAGGGAAAATAGAATTTCATAAAATTACAGCCGTTGATAAAATTTGATTTTTTAAGACAATTAAAAAGTAAGATATACTCGAAACTAAAGAATAAATATGCTAAATTTTCATTTTTATCACTTTAATTAGGACAGTTATGATTATATATTTACATAGAGAAATCTTATATTATGGTAAATCCATAGGTCTACAACTCTATATTTAACATAACATTCGATAGAATATTAATTAGATTTTAACATTTGTTTAAAAAGTGAAGATTACAGAAAAACTTAAAATAGGTAAGAAAGCTTATAGAAAACTACTTTTTTTTTTATTACTTATTCCATTAAGACTACAAGTCTTGAATATAAAATAGAAAAAGATGTAAAAGTTACAAAATGTACCAAAATTTAACAGAAAAGCAATTAATGAAAGAAAAAGGTAGTATGTCGAATAAATAGAAGTATGCTATAAAAACCCTTTTAATATAAGCAATTGAATTGGATTTAATAAAAGTTTTTACTACTTAAAGTAATTTTAGCAAAAATGACAAGCTTTGTAGCAGGTATAAACAATAGTCAAAAGTGTACATTTACAGAAAGAAACCCAAAGGCGTTTTTTTCACTATTTAGCATAAATCCTTTGTTAATAAAAAACATGTACTCGAGGTGGATGTTATGTTCGATCACAGTTGACCAAAAAAATCAGCCTGTTGATGATTCAGTGCAGTGTTTGGTGCTATTTGAGCGTTTTTGTTTTGAACAAATTGTGACAACACGTGAAATATTAATTGGGCTCAAATCGGCAGTTTAGACAAAAGTCGTCCTAAGTGACAAAAATTTAAGAGTCAGCTTTCAAAACTATTAACTTTGCATTTTGGAATACTTCCGATATAGTTTGTATGATTATTTGAAGGAACGTTTTTTTATTGTATTGTTGATGTTCTTAAAGGAAGAAATCACGAATGAGAAAGTACTATGTCATAAATTATAGAAATGATAGTCAAATTATACTAACAATGCTTTAAATTGCTTTGATTATACTTGCTAGATCCAACTTTTAACTACAGCTCTTTGTAGACCTTCAAAAGTCCTTTTAGATAAAAGGATTTTATTTTAAAGTAAAATTTTAAAACTGAGAACTTTTTTAAACTAAAAATCATCGTATATTGCTGAAATGAAAAAGTTATAGAAGCGAAACATTGATTGGATGATATCATGGTTAAAGGGCATTATGTTATGCTGAAAAATTAAAAGTCATAGTTTGTTGAAAAATTATATTTGTATGCGTAAAGTAGGAGGCTTATGAGGTGATGTATATACCCACATCAGATATTTCATTTCTATTGTTATTTAGTAGACCAAAGTTTTATTTGCAAATCAGTTTTTCTAAATTATTTTTTACGCTACAAATTTAGTCGCAGATTTATTTAATTAAATTGTGTTCTAGCATCAGTTTCAACCTAAAACATGTGTGAATAAATACTAGAAAAATCAACTAGCTTTTTGTTCCACTTTAAAATAAGTTACGAATAATCGAAAGTTTTTTTTGTGTATCGGATTTACAAAATTTACCATGTTACATATATAAATTAAGTATAAGGATGGTATTGAAAAGATTAAATCTCATTTTGTATTGTTGCCCTTGCAAATGCATTTTAGATTCGACGTTTCATTTTTGAGAACAAAAAATTCCAATGTAAGTTATGATGCACATCAAAATCTTTAAAAATGAAGTGTTGAAACTTCATGTTATGATATGTTTTGACTATTTTTTCTATTTTATTAGAATTATCTATTTGAAAACGTTAACTAATAGTAATTTATTTTAATACATATCTAGAGTAACATTAATTAATCAAAATCAGATTGCAAATTCTTAATTTCAATAAATTTGCCAGCTGATTCATAATTTAACAAGCGAAGTAATTATTTATCAACAGGTGTCGTCAGACTGATAGCTAGTTCCGATTTTCTGAGCAATGAATATTCATACAAAGCATTTGATTAATTCATTCAATAAAATTCATTTTTATTTAATTGAGAACATTAAAAACTTAATAGCATTTAATTTGCAAATTTTTAATTTGTTTTCTCTTAATCAAATTTAAATTCGAATATGTTAAGAAAAAATGTCTAAAGCAATTTGAATTCATTCTTTTAGTATAAGCCGCGATTTCGCTAAAAAAAATCATTTTTATTCATCAAAGATCTTTGATTAGGGAAATTTATAATCTTTTATGTGGATTTTTTTAAAATTAACATATCAATCGTACAAATAATTTAATATCAAAATTCAGTTAAAACTGTTTTGGTTTTCTTCACTTTAACATATTGCTGGCTCTTTTTAGCTTAAATGAATAGCATAGAGTAGTTTTCTGGTAAATAAATTGTTTCCAGTCAAATTTAGCTCAGATAGATCATAAAATTTTTTAATTTGTAAAACATAAATACTGGTGAAAGCTTGAGAATAAACTATTGCACTTTTATTGTGGGAATGTTGCATATTTTGTTAAAATGAAATATTCTAATAAGTTTCTAGCCAAAGACTTGTTTTATTTATATAACAAAAATTATAAAAAAATTCAAATATAGATAAATTTCATTTTAGTGGTTTGTCTTCTATTACAACACATTCAAATGGTTTAATTTGAGATTAATACTTTGTGTTGCATAGAAAATTTGACTTTTGTTTCCGTCAATCTAAGCTTGATTTCTTTATTTTATGTTGATAAATTAAAAATAATTAGTATGTTGAAGGGTTATTAAAACAGTTGAAGAAAATTCAAACACATTAATTTTTTCTTTTGGTATTTCAGTAATCATAAGTGAGCTGTTATAATTATTTCTTTTTTAGCTTCTCTAAATTCAAGCACACACATTAATTTTGCAAAAAAAAAGAATATTAAAAGAAGTAATTATAGACTTGATTAGAATTTGAAGATAATTTGAAAATTATAGTCATTTTTTTTGCGCTTATTTTGAACAGATACATCGTAAGGTGTGTGCTTGCAACAGCTGCCAATATGAGTTGAACTGAAAACTGTTCTGCGAATTTTTCTACTAATGAATTGGTAAAATAACGAGTTTTAACTGGTGAAAATTATTCAAAGAGGGACAGGAAGTGGTTGAAAATCTACATTTTACTGGACAGCTCTTCTACTGAAGATTGTAAAAATTAAAAAATTAATGCTTTAAAGTCGTCATTGTAGTGTTTAAAAGTTCGCTAGAAAATTGAACATAAATAAAATTTTGGTTTATTGGATTTTAACTAATATGTTTGTAGCATAAGGCAAGTCATTGTAAAATTGGCTCAGAAAAACCTCAATTTTTAGCAAAAGAGGTATTGATAAAAGTCTTTGAAGACAGGATTACTTATCGACCACTTATTTTATTCGCCTGATACGAACTATAAGAATTTTTTCTTTTGTTTGAACTAAAAAATTTTGAATTTTCTTTTGAAGAAATCTAACAGAATTGAGTAGATAAATGCTATTATAATTGTATTTTATCAAGGAGACAAAATAAATTTAAATGATTTATACTTATTATACAGGAGGTATATTACTAATTTCTTGCTCCATTTAAGAAAGTTTTTCAAATAAAATTTATTATTTATGCTAATTATTAATAAAACAATTTGAATCAAGAAATAAGTATTGTTGCCTACCCCATCAGATTAATCATATTATTTTTGTTCAAGCTGAACATGTTATGAGGTAATAAAAATTAGATCAGACAACGTTAAAGTTCGAAGCGGCTTAGAAGTATTTGAAGCACTTTGAATTTTCTGCACACTAACCGAAAATAGGACGGAGACTATATCCTGCAAATATTATGATTTATTAGTACTATTTCCAGCACGTTTGGCTCGGATAGCAGTTCAATTGTAATTTATTTATAATATTATAAATTATTATCATTAGTAAATGTCCAAAATAATTTAATTTTATGTAATCTTTAAGAAATTGTCAGATGTTTTTTTTAGACCTTTTTAAAAAGTTTTCTCCCATTTTTATCATATGACCTGAAATTAATTCTTTAAATAACACAAAGCCAAAAATTAACGTGATTTAAAATTATTAATTTTGTTATGGTTTTCAAAATTTTAAATTAAAGAGTGAAAAATTACTATTAGATGGGTTCTAATTATTTTTTGCAAGCTTCAAAACATGTGTATATGAGCTGTTTTAAAAGTGGGCCGAATTCATTTATTTTAAAATAGTTCATAGTTTTTTAACTATTCAAAGAATTCAAACGAAAGCAAAAGAATTAGCTAATTATTCAATGAGTTCAATTGATTACCTGATTCCATCAATGTCTTTACAAATCCGAAATGTTATTTTTCCCGGACTATAAGTATTATTAGTGTATAAAAATAAGTATTCAATTTTCGATAGTTGATCGATGAATGCATCACTGCTTCTGTTGGCTTACCGATGGCTTTTAGATACTGATATAACAAATTTCTTTCGTAAAAATTCAAGGTCTATTTTTATAATTACTACTATTTTCATATTACCTGAGAAAATTCTTATATTTGTTAAATAACAAATAAATTTGTGAATCTTTGGTGACCCTCAAAATTATTCTGGCGACTCCTTAGGGGGTTGCGACCCGCTGTTATATATATAGTCATATGGCTAAAGCCCACTTATTCCAGCTAAAACTTTTGGTCATTTATAAGACTTAGAGAATTACAACGATTTACAAGAAATATAGCTAAGACTTTTAATTATATCAAACTTAATTTTATAATTAAGATATTCTTTGTGACCAAAGACAAGCCTAATCTTGCTAAAACTTTGGTGCTTATAAATACTAGGAATATCTCAATGTAGAGATAAACTTTGAACCTGTCTTATAAAAGGAATGGCTTGTACAGGCCAAGGTCTTTAAGCAGGTACCTATCATGTTCACATTATAAGATCATCTTTTGAGAATCTTAGAATGATGAAAGATTGTGAAATCTTAAGGACTGCAAAGATTTCACAACAATATTGTATAATATATAAAGAGTCCAATAATGAGGAAAGAAATGCTAACTTTGAAGGAAATATTTCATGTAAAAAACTCAAATTATTAAAAGTTTTTTGAATTCATATCGTTGGGTTGAATATTTTCATGTCATGCCATTTCCTTAGTTAGTATCTTGCTTTAATTCTATCAAACATTAAGAAAAACAAATACTAACCCAAAAATATGTCAATGAAGTAAACAATTCATAACTTTTTTGATATTTTATATATTTTATAGAAACTATTGTTTTTATTTTAATAATAATTTACTTTATTATATTTTATTAATCTGTTATGATATTAAAAATACAATACCGCAGCGAAGCTTTACTTAACTATTGAAATTTGTATGAATTTTATATGAATTTTTAATCCTCTATAATGAGCTTTTTAATTTTTTCCAAAGCTCCAAATATTATGCTACTGGTGCTTCTATTCATCATATAAAAAAAAAGGAAGAAAATTTAGAAAACAAAAATTTGTTTACTTACATAAGACCTAAAAAACTTTTTTTCCTTCAGATCATCAATAAAAGAAAATATATCTAGATTTGATATTTTTGAGACAAAAAAAGACAGAATTTATTTTAGATGATAAAACTTATTCACTATGAGAACCTGCATATATTTACAGATCTTTTAATTGGTCATTACTTTTTCCCTAAAGTACTACAATTGTGCTATTATTACATTAAAAAGTCACAAAAATGTAAACTAAATTAGTTATTCTTCTCTTGTCCCGAAGATTGTAGGTGAAAAGTCAGAAAACTATAAAAACAAGTCGTGCTACATAAACGTCTTTCTTATACAATCCATTAGCATATCAACAACATAATATAAAAGATTTCAAACAAAACATTGTTAGAGCCGTCATTCATTGAATTCTTTTACCTAAAGTACCTTCCGCTTCAGGGAAAAAAACAGATTCGCTTGCACATGGAACACTTTATCTTTGTAAATAGCACGAACAGTAATAAAAATTCCGAAGAGCATTTAACAGCAATAACCATAACCAAAATGAAACGCCCAACAAGAGCTCCATTCACAGTATAAAAGATGTAATTGCTTAGTGATATTCAGTCCTCCTGAGGCAATACGTACAGAAGATTCTTAACGGAATCTTAAAATTTACCAAACTTGGATATCGTATTGAATGTCGAGCAGACGTTCAAAGTACTAAAGCACCTGACAGAGCAATAAATAATTTTCAAAAGCTATTGGAATCACAAGTGTGTGGCTGTCATAATTTGGATGGCCATATATACCCTGCAAGTAGAGGATATAAGGAAATATTGTTTAATATATTTACCAAGCCAGTTTTAAATTAATCGAGATGAAGGATTTATTAGCAGCAATTGATTAATTCAAATCAACAATAAAATAATAACTTGGTTAGAATTTCATTTAAAAATTGTAATTTCTAAAAAATTTAGAAACCATAAAAATATAATTTAGTTTTTCTTGTTTCCTTCTTTTGATTGAAATTAATAAAAAGGAAACCAAAAAATTTAATGTGAGTAGGCTCAATGTAATGCTTATAATTGTTTGGGGTCAAAAGAATTAATTAAATTTAAAGAAAAGTCTAATAGAGCAAATATAAAAAAGGTTTTAAAACGTGTTTTATCTGGGCTTGCGTGTCAAAACGACCTGAATGAATTTCATTGCCACAATGCCACCAAAGATAATACTTTGTTTCATTATTTTTAATGAAAACCTAAAAAGTTAATTTTCATAAACTTTTTAAGTGAAATTAGTTTTTTTAATTGGGTTAAATGTTAATTTTTTTATTGTTTTTTAAATAAAATAGTAAAAACATTTATATAGCACTATTTTCAGTTAGTATCTCTTTCAAAAAATAGGAAGAACTGCAACTGATTCATTTGAATCATAATAAAATCAGATATAATTGCTTTGGAGCTATTTAAATATTTCAGCATATTTTCTTAAGAACTAAAGTTTTATTGCTTAAGGCCTTCATTTTCATGATGGAATGTTTAATACATGAATTCAAATGTGCTGATCATGGAAAAATAGAAAATGATGTATTTAAGGATCATACAGAAATTGGTTATCATAGCCAGGATGCTGAGTATTTAGAAAGTTTTAAAAATTCATTGAAATTTCCGCTGAACAAAGAGTCATCATGAAAAGTTCCTTTTCTTCCTTTAATAGTGTATCACTAATTTTCCTATTGGGGACATATTATAGATGATTTTTTTAAGTTTAGCTTTTCCTTAATTCTTATAGGTCTTTTCGACAGTATCAGCTAAATGTTAATTTAAATTTTCATTGCTCTTGGTTCTTAAAGAACCTGTAACTCAATAGGAAAATGCTTAAAGTCTTAAACGTTAAAATCTCTCCAAAAAAATATACAAAGGAGACTGAAAATTAGCTTACCTTTGAAAGATAATTGAACATCTAAAGGACATGTAAACCAAAACTAGAGCAAATATTTAGAGAATATACAATTTGAAGCAGTTTGCTTATACTTAAAACGGGTTGAGCTCAGAGTTATCTGTATTTCAAATTTTTTTTTTTCTCGATAGTTTTATATCTACACACATTTAAACAATAAAATATATTAAATTAAATTCTGATAGCAAAGAGTGTGATTCAATTTTTAACACAAAATACATCATATATTTCTTTAAGGATTACATTTGCGAAACTGACATAATTACTTTCTACAGCTATTTTAATTGCTTAACATTAAGAAATAAAAAGGTAATGATTTTCTTCTCGTTTCCACTTGATGTTGCTTCCTAGAAGATTTTGTGTGGAGAGGAACACATTTATCCAAGTAGTTTGTATGCATAGAACCTTCATACACAATTCTCCAATATTTAGGTATACACGTCAGAACATTTTAATGTAGCAAGTGATGTACATTAAAATTACACTGTAAAGTCACTTGCACTTGAATCCGTAAATATTTATTGCTTAGATATGAAACGAAAAGCAGAAAAGTTTTAGCTTCTGACAACTATTCAGCAAGTTTTGAAAATTTCAAAAATGTTTCTGGGCTTTCTCTAATCACTACAAATTTCTGTAGATGGCCCATGGATATCGTTTTAGAGGCTCATATAGTAGGCAATAATGTATCTAAAGGTAGGCACCCACTTAGTGCGTATATTTCAGCGGGTAACTTTGATGACGTCATAGACTCACGCTAAAGTCACCCGCTGAGATATACGCACTAAGTGGGTGCCCACCTTAATATCAAAGCTACTCCAGTTCCTAAATTTTGTTAACTGGATCCAAATTCAACCTTTTGCCTTTCAAGTTATCGGATTACTGCTAGTTATTAGTTTTAATGTATTTAAATTTTTTCATAAAGTTTCTGTTTACTTTTACTATTCAAAAAAATATTTAAAAAAGTTTTTTACAAAGTACATAAAAAAATATGAGAAAACTTTAGGTTTTACCATAAAATCAATTGTTTGTTAAGATTTTCCAAATACCGTTACGGAGGCTATAACATGCAGATTACAGTATCCACACCTTTAAACCAAAAAGTAAAATCTTTAAATGAGAAACCCATTAATATGTTTCTGTTTAATTAATGCTAGATACTAGGCCATTAAGCTGTCAATTTATTGGTTAGTTCATCATTTGTGCGAAAAACAAAAAGTAATATCATTTACTACCTTCAAATAGCGGATGATATTTGTTACGTTAATATAGTTAAGATAAGTCTGACATATTTAATGTTCAATATGTTTAAAAATCCTTCTTTGTCGGTAGCTAACTCAAAAGAAAATATATCCAAGTGTAGTGTTTACAACTTCTACAGATATTTTAGTGATAATTTCTTTTCTTATATTATCTATTTATTACATTTGTAGTATATTAATAACCATAAGAGTTGGGTTGGTAATGATAAAAATTACATTTAAAACGATTTAAATTCTTAAGTCATAACTATGAAAATTAAGTGAAAAATCTTAAATTGGTTTTTAGAGATTAATTGTCTGATAATGTAATTTATTTTATTCATTTCAATTGCATTTTTTACTTGTTAATTGACTAAAAGAAATCTATAAACTGGATTGCATAAGTAGTTTTAAATATAATATAAATTTTGTTTTGATTCATAGAAGCCTTAAATTACAACAGATGAAATATAAAGGTACTTATGCCTTTTTTTTTTTGTTAAAAATTGCAACTTAAATAGCAAAGATAAAAATCAAATATATTATAAAAAGATATTACTAACAATAAGTTATTACGAAGAATGCATATATGTAAAATTTATTTCACCTTATAAACTTAATAAGGACGTTTTTTGTTTTTTAATTGTAGAGCTGCAGTTAGCAAAAGAAATGTTGTAAAACCAAGTATTACCAAGTAGTAATTTTTCAAATTGATTTTACATTCAAAAACTAGTTTTTTGAAATGTTCAAATGAATAACTACCAGATGGTAAAAAATAGCTCTGCTCAGGAATATATGTCTGACATTTAAGTATCCAATTTAAGTTTAGCTCTCTAAACTAAATGCATCGATTTTTTTTAAATTTAAGTAGTTTTGGTTTATCAAAAAAATTAGGAGAGCTGAATTTTTCTATATAAATAGACATTCACTTTCAAGAAGTAAAAATTACTTTCTTTTATGAATCGAATCATTATCCTTATTTAATGTGATATTACGTTCTGGACTGAGTGTAAATATAAATTTACGCAAAGTAGCAATTTTGGTTTTAGAAGAAATTAGAAATCTCTTAAATAATAATTGATTGATTAAAATTTTAAATAAAGTTTAAATAAACTTCACGATAGGTAAATTAAAGGCCTTTATAGTGTTAGAAATCTCAGGCTTTTATCCACTGCAATCAGATTCTTTATTACAGATAGTTGCATAGAAGGGAAAAGTGAGATATGAAGGCTCCACGATGATCAATCTCTTTAACATATTTAATGACCATGCATGCAACGTATTAAGGTGGGCATCCAGTTAGTGCGTATATCTCAGCGGGTAACTTTTTTGACGTCAAAATGACGTACAAATGAATTTCACGCTGAAATATCCACATATTAGGGGGAGCTTTAACGTGAGTCTATGACGTCATAAAAGTTACCCGCTGAGATATACGCACTAAGTGGGTGCCCGCCTTTAAAATAAATTTGAAATCTACAAGATTACAATAGTTGAAATAAATGCAATGTACGGGATATTTTTTTAGATTGAATATGAATTAGATATATGAGTTTCAACTTATTTTTCCATTCATTATAAAAGATTTCTCCATTTTGGTTAGATTTTACATACATATAAGCCAAAGATTATTTTCCAATCTTATTGAAAGATGGATTCTAGCACAGTGTGTTTAATTAATTTTATAAGGACAATTATATTATAAATAAATAATTCAAGTCATATTTTTGTGAAAAAGTAATTTTTTTTTTGAATTTTACGAAGCAGGCTATATGGCTCTAGTTCGATTCGGTCTCCAAACCCCGCTTCGCTTCGCCACCACTGTTGTAATGTGTCTTGTTACCTGCAGTTATAACTCATTTCCAAATGTGTTTCCTTTTGTTTTTTAAATTTTCAATATAACAGAGAGAGAAAGAGAGGTACAAAAAATAAAATTTGTGTACGGAGACAGAAAGCTTTTCGATATGCAATAAAGAGAGATAATATATAAAAAAAAATTCTCACACGATTCCAAACTATTTTTTATAATAGGAAGACAGAAAGGGAAAGAAATAGAAATAATTGGTATATTATAATAGCAATATTTTCGATATATAAAAGAGAGAGAGAGAGAGAGAGAGAGAAAGGAGAGAGAGAGAGAGAGATACAAAAAATAAAATTCTTGCACACCAGACTATTTTTTATAATAGAAAGAAAAGATGACTATAACAATTGTTATTTTTTATTTGTTTGGTGGTGACAAACTGTTTGTGTTAATTTTTGTATACAATTAAATTGTGTTATTATGTTAAATAAAAAAGTTCTTACCTTTTATTCAATAATTATCTAAATTTCACATTAAATCACTATCAAACTATTTCCCAAAGAGAAATTAAAATTTCCCCTCGGTATTGCCATGAGTTATCTGGTAATAATTGCAACAGACTAGAAAAGAAAACTAGATTTAGATTAGTAAATTTGAGAACTATACTAGAGAATTCCAATACAAAAATCTAAAAAACCTATATTTTTAATCATGCTAATCCGTTGGATGAATTAGCATACACAAACCAGAAAAAATCATACAACTAGGATATATGCTATCAGTAATTTTTAAAAAAAGAACTTAGGCCACGTTTAAAATAAATACTTTAGATGTATGTATATTTAAGCTGAGTTAAGTTTTATATTTATTTTTGAAAAAGGAGTAAAAGAAATAAAATTTTGGTAAAAATTTTTGTGTAAATAATAATTTTACTAAAAAATTTCAAAAAGAAAAGTACAAAAACTATTTTACTTACGCTAAATAATGATACTTGGTCACATTAAGCAAAACAATAATAATTTAAACTTAAAAAAAAATTTTTTCAAGCCAATTAGAAACGAGTAAAATTAACGACCAGCAGTTTAAAAATAAGTTAGAACTCAAACAATATAAACGGTTCGCTAAAGATGAAGATGAGAATTTAAAAAATTTTTTATTGCAAATATGACACTATCCAGCGAAAATTACAAGACCATCTGGTTGCTTTAACGTTTCTTCCTGCTTTTCTTTTATTTGTACAAAGAAACAAAAAAAAAATTATTCTTTAATTCTACAAATCAAAATTATGGCCATTCTGGTTTTTTTTAATCGTTTTCTATTTCTAGATTTTCACAAAGCTACGGTTATATCAACTTATTTTCTTTTATCTTTTTGTATGGAATGATCATTAATATATTTAATATGCATTCACGTCGCATATCATCGTCGAGCAAAACCATTGATGCATTCCATCTTGTACTCTATATCTACGTTTTAAACCATACAATCTATCGAAGCTTGCCGTTCAAGATATCTTAAGATTTTTCTTAATGTTGACCTTCCTGCAGGCAGTTTAGTCGTAAAGCGTTAATATTTAACAGAACAAGTAATCTATGATAGTGACAAATGGCAAAAAGTTAAGCTACTCCTCTAAATGGCATGTTTGTTCACATCTAAAAGGCGTTCTCTATTTGTTATTCATTTTAAAAACAAATATCAAAACAGTTTACAGTTTCAATTTAGATTCTTGGAAATTCTAGGTTTTGCAATAGTGTTACTAGTATCTGATAATTATGTCGCTAATAAGTTAATACGTCTATTTTACTTGAGAAGTTTTGGATTTTATATTTCTTACTTAATACATTAGAAATTTTAAGTTGGGATACTCAGTTCAACAGCAAAAAAAATATGAGAGCTTCTTTTTAGTTTTTGATACATAGCAGAAGTGTGGATAAATTTTTAATTTTGTGCTAGATAATTTGCCATTTTAGGTTTTTCCCTTTTACTACCGACAAAACAATATTAGTCTGATACATATGTAAAAATGCTAAAAGTATGTAAAGCCCAAAATGGCAGAAGTTATTTTTCCATGGAAAAATAATTTTGTTTTTAACTTTATAAGCAAATTTGTTAAAATTTAACCCCGCAATTTTCTTAAAATATAAATTTCTTTGTAGCTAATTGCTGTATTTTCGTTTATTTCAAGCAATTTCCACTGACTGTTGGTTTAATTCTAGGTTATATCATAGAAGAGAAGAATCTTTGCTTCATTCATCTGGATGTTTATAATTGTACGCAACAAGCAATGAATTTGCTCCGAGCCAATACTCGTTATTGTTTTTTGTTTTTAAGCAAAAATGCCATATACTTGGAAAACCTTTTCCTCGTGGACTAATTTTCATATAAAACGAATAATATACTTCTTTTTTATATTTTTTATGGAGACAGCTATCTCTAGCAAGTGTATTTTCCGATCTTCAATCATCAGTTTTTTAAGGTGTAACCAGCTCATTTGGGGGACCAGAGCATTGACTTTCATAAATGATTTTACATAGCTTATAAATTATTATTTATAAAGTTAAACTTTTGTGTTAAGGGTATTTTTTTCATTGAAAACACAAATCTACATAAGAAATTAATCTATTTTTAAATTCTTTCATCTTTAAAGCCACTGTGATTATCAAAAACTTTCCATTTTATTTTTGATTGTTGTGTATTTCTTCAAAATTATATGGAACTGTTAAAAATAGAACTATTCATGTGTCAAACTATCAACTTATTGACCGATGTGTTATATTAGATCAGATGGATCTATACTCAAGTATATTTTTCATTCAACTATAGCTTTTATTAATGTATAATTTAGAACTAGTTTTTTAAATACGACAAAGAAAACTTACATAGTATGCAACTGTGCGATAATTTCCCCATTACTAGTCTAAGTAATTCATCAAATTTTGACATTTGAATTAAAAATTTTGTTTGTAAGGTTTGGTACATTTCTTTATTCAAAGTAATATCGAAGAAAGCATCAAATTCTATAAAAATGTTTTATATTTCGACTTTGACTAACTTAAAATATGATAATAATCTCTAAACAATTTATTTGACTAAATTTTATTTTTTACTTTCAGAATCTTGAAAACAATAAAAGCTCCAGAATGTGGAGCTCACAGAAAGGTCCTACAAGATTATGGGACCTAACATTAAGTCATATTTTTATATTACATATTATGGTAAGTAAATTTTCATACTTGGTAGATATTCTTTGAATTGATGAATTTTATACTGTCGCAAGTTTTCTATTTTTCTAAAAAATAATTGGAATATTTCTTAGAAATTCATAAGATCCTTAAATTTTAACTAGAAAGTATTTAATTATTCATTTAATTTCTCCATAGGAATATATATATTTTAAACGCAATCCATAGTTTTTTTTCATTATTCATGTACTTTATAATTTTTGGTCTTTGTGAGTACATGAATTCTTCAAAAGGTCTTATTCCAGCAAAGAAAATAAAAGAGTTAAAATATTTTTAATTTTTGCTAAAAATTAAAGTTTATCTAATGATCCCTCTCACCATATAAATTTTTACCAGGTACAAAAGTACGTCATGCAAACATTTCAATTTTTTATTTAGTTCACTTGCGACTTACGTCAAGGGAAGAGGCTTAATCAGTGATAAATAATTTACTGAATAAAGTTTTAAAGGATAGCTATAGTAATACCTCAAGTAATTCATAATGTATTTTCTGGTTTTTGCACTTCATAGACAAACATTTCAAAATTAAAATTTCTCTGTAATTCATTTTCCTTATAAGCGATAAACGCTGTATATTTATTTTACAATATCAGTAAATACAACAAAAAAAGTGTTTTTTGATAAATAATTTTTTTACTTAAATTGACGACCAAATATTTACTAAATGAATCGTTTTCGTTATTTAAAACTTGTGAAAAATTTATTGTATTAAACTTTTTCTCCCAGCTATTGAAGACAAATATTTGCCAGGTTTGATAAAATATAAATTAAAAATTATTATGTAATAATTGGCCTAGAACCCCATTATTAATCATAATTAAAATTAAGTAAGGCAGGACATTGTAGATAATGTAGATAGATTTCTGTTAAAGAGGAATGATCCGTGTTTAAATTATTCTTGATCGGTATAAGAAAAATTCCAAGTAAAGAAATTGTAATCTTATAAAATGTCAAAAAATATAAAATTGATTGATTGATCTTTCTACGTTCAGTCAATAAACTATTTAAAGATGAGCTTGGATGAATTTTCTTATGTAGAATTCTCTAGGTCAGCAATTTCAATACAAATAACTGACATCGTATTTTTTAATGCAGCCGTCTGTTAAGATCTGTAAATCCGTTACTCTAGAGTGAACTAATTTCTCATTAATGTTTTTGCGCTTTTCCTTGTCGATTAGTTAGTCATTTTATACGATAATTCTAAATTGCAGGAAATTAATTTTTTTTTTGAATAGACTGAAAATAAAAACTTACAATTGTAATTAAAATACTGAACGACCACTACTTTTAATTGACTGATAATTATAATTTTCATACAGATTTTAATAATTTGTAGGCTTAAGTTGATTATTATTGGCATAAAAAAATTTCTGAGGAAATAAAAAAAAGGTTAATAACAGAAATGTTAATAGATTAGTTACAAGAGAATTTTTTGTTTAGTTTTTACATCAATCGTTAATCTTCGTTTGTGTCAGTAAAAATAGGTACATTTGTCATTTGCTGAATCCCAATTTTAATTTTCTTTAAAACTTACTAATTAAACTTTTTTGATTAAAGTCAAAAAAAATTTTTCACTTCATTTGTAATCATCTTAAGTTTGAGTTTAAACAAACTTTTTTTGTTTTTCAAAAAGAGTACTAAGACACAAAAAGAAATTTATCAGTAGTTTGGTTTTGGATACTTTAGCTAATAATTAGGAAATTTTTTAATATTCATTAAGGAAAAAAAGGATATATCATTATTGGAAGAAAGTCGTGAAAATAAATTTTCTTTTAGTAAATTTTTCTTTGAGATGCCAAACATTGTCATGTCTTTTCCTACTTCTTGTAGAAGTTATGAAATTTAGTCATAAAGACTACTTTATTATTCGATAATTTAAGTTGACTTTTTCATTATATCATTCTTTGACCCAGCTGGAGGGGGAGATTCAATTTTATATCACCTTTTATTTTACTGTTTCGACCATTCAGAACTTTATTTATCTGGATTCAGTATAATTTTTTATATTATTAGCCAAGAATGCGGAAAAAAAGAAACTTTTAGAACTATAAGAATAATTCATTTATGTATTTAGCGATTAGGATTTATTGTATTCAATGTAGGAATAGACGCAACTACACGAGAATATTTTACTTCTGCTTCAATAATAATTTCTATCCCTACAGGAATTAAAGTATTTAGATAAATAACTTTTTTACGAAGAACTCAATTAAATTATTCTCCATCATTATTATCATTATTGTGATTCATACATAAATACAAGCAAAAGAAAGACATTATTAAATATTTGGCCTACTGGGATATATTTACATGGTTAAGATGGATTAATTTGTTGCTTAAAAATCTTTTTATAATAATCAAAAACAATCTGTTTTTTTTATTCAATTTTAAGTGCTAAATAACATTTTCAATAGATTTTCTCTATCAGTTCATGAAAAAAACATTAAAAAATTGGACTTTGTTACGTGTATATATGCGGTATAATTCTGTTAAAAGTTCAATTTTCTCATATTTTCCGGGAAAGCTCATTCAGAAAGGATTATTGTATTGTTGTAAGCTTTTTTCATTGCCGTTAAATGAATTTCAAATTAATTACACCCTCTTGATGTCAAAAAATGAAAAAACTAACATTTTTAATGAAGTTTTTATTTTTTAGCCTCTACAGCTTAAGTCTTTTTTCTAGAAAGTGGGTTAAAGCGTTTGACTTATATGTGTTTAGGTTTGACAGTTTTTTTGGATTTATTTAATAAACTCAATTATTGATTATTTTATCTAATGATCCCTCTCACTATATAAATTTTTACCAGGTACAATTAAAATTATTAATTATTTTGATAGCTTAGTGATAATAATATTTCAATATTATTTTTGCAAGAAAAACTTTTTCACGGTTAGTGGACTTTATGTAAAGAGTTCTGATAGTTGGGTGAATTTGGGTACTATTTTTGTAATTAACTGTTTTAAAAACTTTTGAGATGCTTGAAAATATAATAAACTACAGTATAAGAAATAGGATATAATATCCACCAAAAAAGCTTTAAACAACAAACTTCGTTCTTGATCCAAAAATTTTGATCTTACTAAAATAATATTTGCTATAGATTTAATTTGGTAAGTTAAGATTTTTTATGAAGTTAAATAGGCTTATTGACAGCTGTCATTGTAAAAAGGCATTATTTTTCATAGCTTTATAAATGTAAAGTTTTATAACAAAAAAAATGTGTTACAGGCACGAGAAGGAAAGTAAACTGTTGTTAAAATTTGAACATGTTCTAATTCAAAAACCTATGAAATATCTTCCTTTATTTTATTTTATACAACTTTAAATAAATATAAAATTTTATCTTAAACTAAATTCTCTTTAGTGCAATTGCCAAAAATTAATTTTGAATTTTTTAAAACTTTCTTGGCTGATTTTAGTTAATTATGACTTTAGACTTTATCACTTATCACTTTAGACAGTTTACTACAAACTGCTCTTTAGATTCAATGTGGTCAAATACTAGAATTGAAGAATATTTAAGAGTTCACATAAGTTCTTTATATACATATAAATTATATAACACGGTACTATACTTCATTTTTATAACTAAAATAAGTCAATTTCATTTTAAAAAACATCAATTATTTGATTAAATTAAATTTGGCCTAGATAAATACGTGCAAATTTTAATTTGTTGCAACTGTACGCCACTTTTCTGTTGAACACCATAAACTTTGTTAATTACTTTAGCCACAATTAAACATATCTCTTTTTTTTTATTATTTCAATTATTAATGATATCTCTTAAAATCATATGAGTCAAACTATGAAACAATGCTTCACTGCCACTAACGATGCTGCGCTCAATAAAACAAAACACTCTTTAAGCACCTAATTAGCGTTATAAGACACCTGAAAAGACCTAAAGATGCATGCCAAGTATTCAATTTTATACAGTAATCAATCTATCCGCTCTTCCATAATCAATTGACGTTTAAGCAGCAAACATGATGGCAGTCACTGATTATTTAAACCATAGATAGTAAAGTCATTTATCAATTTCACTTTTTTTTAAAGTATTAATATATATATAGAAAAACTAAAAATAATTATAATATTTTATATAAATAAAATAATTACACGGTAATAGGGAGAAAGGCTCGTTTATTATTTTTGATATAAAATATAAAATAAGCAAATTTACGAGTATTATTATAGTTCTATACATAAATATCATAAATATGTGAAATGGTTGAAAAAATATAACAGTTATGTTATGTAATTATAATATTCCTAATTTTATTAAATAAGCTTCCTTGATTTCAAGATCATGAAATAGTATATCATTTTGATCAGGTAATGTTGAAAGTGGAAATTTTATATTTATATACTTAATCTCCCTAAGGATTGATATATTATATTTATTCAAATAACTTGACTGACTCTTTTTTTATATCGGCCATGAACAGAGATCTATATTTGGCCTAAAAAGAAGGTAAGTTTCAACAAAAACTTTTTTATTTGAGGCAAACCTCCTTTCATAAAACATGTTTCTAATATCTGTGAGCCAAACGCTCAACACTGTTGTTGCTGCAGATGGTTTTCGCGCTCCCAAATCTAAAATTGACTCCCCCAGTCAATTAGCAGATGATCGTGAATTTGACAATACTTGCAGAAACAAATCACAAGTGGTTTCAATAAGAAAAATGACATACCTATTTTATAGCTAGGAGTGATTTACAATAATCACACGATCACGCATTGATCGAAGACGCAAATTCATTGTAGCGAACACACTACACGCCGAACATTTTGATTTTGAGAGAATTTATTTCTATCGCAAATTTTTCACTCAACATTGTTATTGTAATCCATTTCATATCGATCACTGTGGTTTGTCTAAAAAATAATCTCATGGTATTCTGAAATCTTTTCGGCCTGTTTGTCACAATAAATAGGAATCTATAATATTTATGGTATCTATTCCAATGCAGTATTTAATTGTTGAAATTGTGACATAATCTCTTTAATAAATAATTAAAAATATTTATTTTTATAATTGCAGATTAGTTTAGTAATAGCTGGTAATGAAATTTGGCCATTGGAAAGGCCTAGTGGGATGCCAACAATAGTATCTTTGGAAGTAATGTGTGGTAAAGATCATATGGATGTACATTTAACATTTTCACAGCCTTTTGAAGGGATTGTAAGTTCAAAAGGTAATAATTTATTTTTTCAAATATACATTACAAAAATTAAAATTCATCGTTTAGGTCAACATAGTGATTCACGTTGCATATATGTACCACCATCAACCGGAAAAACTTTTTTTTCATTTCGTATTTCATATTCAAAGTGTGGAACTAAGCCAGATTTAAATGGGCAATTTTATGAAAACACTGTAAGTAAGTTTTTTAATATAGTTCGTTTTTATTTTTATAAATTCTTTAGAATTTTGCTAGATATTCAGAAAAGCAGTAAGCGAGCAAGAGTTTATTTTAAACTTAAACTTAAACTTAAGGGCAATTTTTTTAGTAATAAATATTATTTGGGTTCTAATTAAAATTCTCACTTCTAACTTTGAATCGAATTAGTTTTATGAATAACAATAAATAAGCAATGATTGTTTCACTAGTAAATTCTTTTTTGGCTTGAGACAATTTTACCAAGTAAAATTTTGCCGAACCACCAATTTACCTGGATAAAATACTGTAAATTGGGCGATACAAAGAGCTTGTATGGATCCTTGATATTATAGATCTACTTAATAATAGGTTTACTGAATAGATTAAATCTTAGTATCACATAACTTTTAAAAAATCATAGCATTTTATGTGAGTAAAATGGCTGCCTAGTAAAATTTTATGAAATAAACTTTTAAATATGCATCCGTCAACCTTTAAGTAGTTCAAGAAGTTTTTTTAAGGAATAAATTCAAAATTAGGTTTTTATCTTATTGTTTCTTTAGTACTTAAAATCTTTTAAGGATATTAGAATTCCTAAAAACCAATTGCAAAATAAAGAATGCACCTTTTTTCAACTTTTTTTAATCTGGCGATTGAAAATACACAACAACTAAAGTATCTCTGAAGGATGAGAAGTTAATCCAAATATTCCATGTGCTTATCATAACCTACCTAAGGCCAAAATTATGGCTGCAGTTCTTTGATCTTTTTGAGAGTAGCCCTGTGCAACTAAACAGCCGGAACTCCTGGCGTTATTTACACTCATCTGAAGGAGCGAATCTATGAGCGAGAAACTATAATATTTTCACCATACATGAAAACCAAATTACTTCAATTATTTTTGAAACCCTAAAACGCTAATATTAGAAATGGGATTACCCGAAATGTAAGGCAAGAGTGATTTTAAATTCATATGAGAATCAAATTTGAGTTTTTATATAAATTGATTATTAGCGCTTTAATTATTTAGTTTATATGGGTATCTTAAATTAATTTAAATTTTTTTTCCTAGGTATAGATTAACTGTCCGAAAGATTTATAGATTTGTAATACATCTATTCCATATTGTATTTATAGTAATATTTATAAAAATAAATAAATAATTTTATATGTTTAAGGTTGTTGTACAGTACGACAAAGATCTACTGGAGGTGTGGGATGAAGCAAAACGTCTTCGTTGCGAATGGTTTAACGATTATGAGAAAACCGCATCGAAGCCGCCTATGGTAATAGCAGACCTGGATGTTATTCAACTTGACTTCAGAGGTAATTGGAGATGATCTTTAGTGTTAATTTAAATTTGTGGTCATACTGAGGTCTCTCAGTGTTGTGTTTTTTTTTTAATTTTCTTTTAATATTTAAACATTTTTTAACAGGTGATAATGTTGATTGTTGGATGGAAATTCAACATGGCAAGGGACCTTGGGCACCACCTGTTAGTGGTATAGTACCGCTGGGATCAACTTTAACATTAGTTGTAGCTATTAATGACTTCAAAGGTTAGTCTTTGCCATATTTTTTTATTGAAAACATTTATAATTTTAAAAACAGAAAAACAATAATTTTTATAGCTTTAATGGCAGTCTATGTAAGATTTGTAGCCATAATATGTGAAATACTAAAAAACAAATTAATGTTTTTTAATGTTTATTGTTTTTTCATATCCGTGACTTATTTAATAAAATATATTAATGAATTTAAAGATTGAATAGTTTGTATAGAAAAATTTCAATTATATTCACTCGAATAAAAATAAAAATACAATATTTTTGGGAGCCTGTAAATATAGAAAATAATATTTAACATTGTGAAAGTTCTTTCAATTTTTTGAAGCCTTTTTAAAGATTTTTCTTACATTCTCTCGATAATACAAGCAATTACTTTAATGTTAATGTTTTTACACAAATTTTTAACTTCAGAACACTTTCAGTCGCCTGTAGTTCAAAAAATTAAATTTTTCTCAATTTACATCAAATGTTAAAGTTTTGTCAAAGGTTAAAATTGAAAAAAAGTCAAAAACAAAACAAATTGAATAATGAGTTCAAGATCATAAAATTGATTGACAAGAACCCGGTTTTTATACTCTGGTAATCGAAATTCTATATATCAGTTGCATGGACAACTTTTAATATTATGACAGAATTTTTTATTAAAAATATAAATCAGTTTTTATAAACATTTTTTTTATTAATATCAATATTTATTGTAGGTTAAAATACAGAATTTTTTGTTGTGCGTTGTTGCGTATTATTATTCCATTTTTAGTAGTTACTTAAATCATTTCAAGTAGGTTAAATAAATTCAAGGTGTGCTGCTCGTGTGCAAAGAACTCTTTAAAAATGTTTTTTAATGATTGGCAGCACTCCCTGAACGGTTCATCTTCATCATTTACTGCACAGTTATCTGTCGTATTTTTTAGCACCTCTATACATAAAAAATTTAAGGTGGTGATTGATCTGCCGAATGCTGGTTTCTTTGAAATTGAAATTAACTTACGGATATATAGTGTCACACTTTGATTATATCTCATTTGATCATGGTCTGAATTTCATTTTCGTAACTTAATTTTTTTTATAATTCTGTTAAAGATATTGCAATATTTTGTTAATTTTCATATGTATATGTATATTAAATTATAATAGCTGTCCGGGTGGCTTTCTCTTTCTTTTCGATTGGCCAACTTATTGCAAAGACAAGTTCTATACTAACTAAATGAAGAGATTTTTTGTTTTATTTTTGTAGTTCACACAAGATAAAAGAAATCAAAAACAGGTTTAACTCGGAAATAAAATCAAAAAACTGCAGAAATTGAAGTTTTAGGAATTTCTCTAAATAGAAAGATTAGCATAAGATAAGCAATCAACATGAATATCTTCTTTGCACAAACACCTGATGGCTACTTTAGCTGAAAAATATTTGGAAAATGAGATCTTATGCAAATATCTTTTAGTCAATAAGGTGATTAGCCTAGTGTTTGAGTGTTTCTCTTTTTCCGGAAAGATATTAAATTCTTAAGATTTAATTTTAGGTTTATTGTTTTCTTTTTCTTTTATTCAGATATGGTGAACTCATGAATTTTTAAGAGCTACTACCTTAATTTAATTGGTTTATAAATGACTCGTTTTAATAAAAAACAACACAAAAAAAAAAAAACTGTTGAAATTTATTAAAAAAATTTACATAAATAAAATTTGTTTAGAATTCAGTTTGATTATTATGCAATCACATAGCCTGGTTGATTATGACAAATAGAAATCAGACCTTGTTTTTAAATTCTTATACTTTCACATTTTGGAATCCTTCTACTTGATAAAATTTACAAAATTTGAGAAAGAAAGTGTCAAATTTTATAGCTTAGACGATTCTCTTAATATTTCTTTATTATTAATTGGTTTCAACAATTAACTAGAAGAAAAAATATTTTATTAGATCATAAAACAAATTGGATTTTTCTGTTTGATTCATTGAAAGATTTATAAATTTCCAAGACTATTAAAATTTTGTATTCAAAATTTTTTGCTAGGCAAAAAACTAAAAAAGTAGTATCCAAATAAAAAAAAGGAAATATAAAATTTATACTATATTTTATTAGTTTGGTAATTGATATGTTTGAATTGTGTCAAAATTTGGAGAATGGAGAAATATTATTCCATTTTTTTTTTAAAGTTTTGCGATATATTATTTAATGAGTTCTAAGAAAATAAATTATTTTTGAAAAATTTCTAGGTTTAAGAAATTTTGAATGAAAATTATGAATGGATCAGAATTTCAGAAATGCTTGACACATAATCTTACTCTTGAAATCATTTTCGAAAGGTTATTTCTATATTTAAAACTTAAATAACTTTAGACTAAAATAAGGATTAAAACGAAAATAATTGTTGGGTATATCGCAGACTGTGAGTCTCCATTAGAGTTATATAAAACAAATTTCAGCGATAGATGACATAAGGACTTTACATTAAACCGTATACTGTTACTTTTGAATTCTATCTGTATTTATTGGTGTGCTAGTAAGCTATTTAAATGTTTATAGAATAATAATTATAGGTTTTTATTAAAAAAATATCTGATGTTAGAAATTTTATAACCTAAATAAAGAAAATTGTTTGGAATTTGGTCAGCTTATCGTTAAAAGTCAAAAAATTCTTCTTGTGGATTGGCATACCACTAAAAAATTTGCGGTGGTATTTTACTTGAAATATTTGTAGCGTGCCTCTATTTTCTCTGGCCTAAAAACCACAAATCCTTGGTTGTTTGCTGCTTATTACAAAGTGTAATAATAAAGTGAAATTTTATTTAACTGTATAGTTTTTCATAATATCTGTATTTCCTGAGCTTTAAAAAATAGTCTTGACTAGGAAATAATGCAAACTATGCTATAGTCTGGATCTCAACTCAAAACTAGAAAAATTTGCTTGAAGTATATTATTTGTGTACCGAAAAGTCATAAATTCACTAGAATATCATTCTTTGGACATGTCAAATAAAATTTATTCCACTTTACAAAAGGCAAGATTTGCTCCCTAAAGATATGCAATATTTTATTTGGTAAAAACTTACTCAATAATTAAATAAAATAAAAAATATAAATTTAATTATTTTTTTAAAACTAATGCTAACAAAATTTTCTTTTATTTTTAGGTGAATTTGATATGAGAGTTAAATCATGTGTTGCATCAGATGGTGCAAATCATGTCATCAAGTTATCTGATGAGTTCGGATGTGTATTAAGGCCAAAAATGATATCACGTTTCCTTAAAGCTCGTGCGCCAGATGAACGCGCAACTGTAATAACATATGCTTTCTTTCATGCATTTAAATTTCCAGATGCATTAAGTGTGCATATAAAGTGTAAGGTAGAAATATGTCGTCATGGATGCTTAGATCATTGTCAATTAACTGGGAATGCTCAAGAAAGAAAGGATACTATTTTATCACCCAATAATGATATTACTCATGAAGAATCTGAAGAAAATGATCATGATATTTATTATGATGATATTATTCATAATAAAAAACAAGTAGCTGATATAAATGAAGAAATTCATGAAAAATCAAAAGAAAATGAAAATAAAAATCTTCGCCCACGACCTGTTTATGAAGAAGACGATGAAGTTGGACTTGATTCTTTGTTTGCTGACAATACTGCCGATGGTTCTGAGCTACTTAAGCAAGAATATTTACGTTTAAAAGAAAAAGAAGATAAATTTCCACATGGACCACGACTTTTTGAAACTAAAAATCGTATGGGTGTACCAATGGCTGGACCAAGATCTCTTAAGCCTTTAGATCTAAGTGAAATACATCCAGTTTATCGTGAAGAGTTACATAATAAAAATAATAGTCTCAATTTTACTAGACGTTATCGTAGATCAGTTAAAATTTCAGATGATAAAATAAAAAGCGATGATGTTGGTGTTAGTGGTATCTATGATGTTATATCTGAAGCGGATCTTGCATTTAGCCCCGATACAAAGCAAGAAGCTGTTACAGTTTTCCAAGGTAAAATTCGTGAAGAAATTGTTTATGGTATTTGTATGCCATTACCTGGATTTAGTATTCTATTTATTGTTGTTATTTCGGCTACGATTGTATCAGCATTAATTGCTGGCTCATTATTGTATAGATATCAGTTACAAAAAGAAGCTATTGAAAAGCAGACATCATTGCCAGGAGGTACATTTGCATCCTGGATGACAATGAGATTATTTGGAATGAGATCTCAGACAATTACAACATCACAAAATAGTCATCAAACAGCACAATAAAAATATGTACATATAAAGAATATAAAGCACCCGAGTTATGTAGAAAGAGATTGAAGACGTTGAATGTTTTCGGGCAAATATGCAATAAGCAATTTTTTTCTAATTTTTTTTACTATTTCCTTTAATTTATTTCAAATTTTATTATTATTGATGTTATAATATATAAATATTTATTCACCATTTAAAATATTTAAAATTTTTAAAGCGTCATTTCAAGGAGAAATATTGCCGCTTGGGCTATTAAAATTTTAGTTTTTTCCTCATATTTTAAATTAGAAAATGAAAAGGTTCATTTTTAAAAATTTATGCCTTATTAAAAATACTTTGTGAATAATTATCTATAATTTGAATAAATATTATAATATTTAAAATTGATATAAATGTTTTTGAATACCATTAAAAATCACTAAAAACTTCAAACTTAGAATTATCTTAAGTAGTTAAGTAGTGGGGGGTGTCTGACATTTACATCTCACTAAAATTTTTCAAATATTTTCAACTTGCTTCTATTGGCTTCAAAAAAATTACAAATAAAATAAATATGAGCAGATGATTTGAAAAATTATTTTTCATTGACAAGGATTCTTTCTAATGAAAAACAATTAATTAAAATTGTTGGTATTATATTTAACGAAAGTATTTTTCTTATTCGATGTTTATTCGTAATCAGAGGTAACTAATAATAAAGAGTTTAAAATTAAAAATATTTTGTGAATTTCTATTTTCCAGTTTGAAAATGTATGAGTATGAGTATTAGCAGTATTTCTCATTTAAAGTCTTAGTAATGGGACAGGGGTTGAAGAAGGATATAATTCCTTATAGCAAACTAATGGTGGAATATAGGTAGAGCTTACAAAAAAAGGCAAGACCATTTTTTCCAGTAATTCCAGCTGTTTAAGCAATCTTGGGATTATTACAGTAGCCTTATTACTTTTCACATTCACAAACATGCATAAAATCCACAGAAACGGATTTCTTTTTTCTATACCTCAAATTATTTTTATTCATCATTTTTTTAAGCACTAATCCATTAATTAGGAATTATAATTTGTTGATTATTTATTTCAATCAAAAATGTATAAAAATTATATTAATATAGCTCTTATTTAATTTTAATAAAAATTCTCTTAGATCTAAAAATCTTGTTGACTTATTTTGATTGTATTATTATGGCGCCCATACCGCATCCACTTAAAAAGGTTAAATATATTTTTTAAATAATTTGCCATTTGGCATACACTTATCGTTTCAAAAAATTTGAACTCTATGTATAAATATTAAAATATAATTAATATAACGAAATACAATAAAATATATAATAAATATTTTTTTATATTTTCAACAAAAAGTAAATAAATTAAACAATTTTTAATAAATATATAAATTCATGTTTGTTTTTTAACGTCTTTTAAAATTTGAATTGAGTTTAGAATTTCATACTGAAGGCTTAGTTTCTATTTCTAATTTTAAGAAGCATTCTCCAAGTTTAAATTTGTATTTAAAAATAAAAAGAAACTGTTTACATGAAATAAATCCTTAGTCTGTCTCTTTAAAGAAACTATCCAAATGGCTATGACCATAAATATGGAAAAATGATTTAATAGTAGGCTTGAATTAAATACAAAATAATATTATTTTAAAATTTGAAAAAATTTCTTAGTATTTTTTGTGTAGATTTGTCTACTAAAGTTCGAATTAAATGTATAGTATGCAATTTTAAGTATGGCTTTAATCAATGAATATAATATTAGTTTTTAAGAATATTGTTTTTTTTACCAATACTAAAACTTTTGCTCAATATGAACAATGAAAACTGATATATGACTTCGCAATATTATATTTAAACCAAAAAATAATAAAAAAAGCACCTTCAACTTAAAAAATTTTGCTATAAATTTACGCCGATTAGTATGCAATCCCGATAATGTCTCCTCAAGAGATGCAATTCACCGCTTGATTGGCAATAAATATTAGTAACAAATTGAATTTTAAAAATTTCCATTAAACAATTCATCTTTTATCTTTGAAAAAATACATAATGTCTTATTACTAATCTTAGCATTTAACATTTAAATATGACTCATATATCCACATAATCCTCCTTTGGCTCTTAATTATAATAATAAAAAATTTAAAAAACAAACGTATGTGTATAATAAATTATTAACTATTTAAACTACATAACTGTTTTTTAAACCAAAGCTATTAAATGTGCATGCAAATTTTTTCATGTCATATTTAAGCAGTTTCAGTCTTGACTACAAACTAAAGTTAATTAATTTTAATATGTGAAATTAAAGTTTGCCTAAATTTTCTTAAATAAACCTCACGAGTATAAATTACTTCTATTACTTTTTTTTGACGTATCATTTGTTTGAAAAACTTTTTGAATTTGTGGTAGTTGTATACAGCTAAAAGTAGCTTTACTTGATTTTTTTGTTAGTTGAAAGGGCCGTATTCGTATCCATAAATAAGCAGACATGATACATGATGCTATTAATATGCTCAAAAGAACAGCAATTACTAAAGTGAACCCTGGTGTTGTCATACAAATGAATCCATCCTCTCTAGCTGGAAATACCATAGTTGCTTGTGTTGAATTTGCTGATTCATCAATTGAAAATGTTAGATCACCAGATGAGACTACTTTAATTATTCGATTAAGACCAATTTCCTTTTCACGATCAACTGCCCTAGCACGTCTACGTCGCTCATCTCTCCTTCGATTAGGAGCCAATAAATATGTTTCTAATGGGAGTGATGGAGGTGGTCCATATTGTGATTCTGGTCCCACTTGTAAATGATGTACTTCCAATAAATTAGGATCAGAACACTGATCTGGACATTGGTAACGGCAAATTTGAATTGTACACTGAAAATGTACTTCCATTGAGTCCGGAAATTTAAAAGCTTGAAAATGAGCATATGATAAAACTGATGCACTAGCACCAAAGTTTTTAATTTTCGTAAAACGTGACATTAATTTAGGTCGACTAACACAGCCACGTTGATCAACTAATTGAATTGGTGCTCTCTTACCATCATGTGCCATACAATTTCTTACTAACATATCGAATTTAGAGTCTTCATCTTTTATTGCTAATACCATTGTCATTGTTTGTCCAATCTTAACTAGTCCAGATACTTCAGATGCCCAGGGACCTTTACCTACTTGAATTTGCATCCAACAACCTACATTATCACCAGCAAAATCAGCTCGGACAACATCAAGCATATCCACTGGAAATGGACGAAATGTGACACTTTTTTCATATTGATCATGCCATGTACATCGTAGTTTTCTTGCTTGATCCCATACTTCTTGTACTTGTGGATCGTATTGTATGACAATTATATTCTCAAAATATGTACCAGAAATGGATTCTGAACCATATCCGTAAATACTATTATCAGTATTGCCTGATGTACCACAAGCATGAAGACCAATCTCAAAAGCTGATGAAGATCGTCCAAGACCTGCTGGTAAATGAACACAATTAATATTGCTATAATGCCCTTTCGAAAAAACAATTCCATAAAAGGGTTTATCAAATTGTAGATAAACTTTCATTCCATTTTTCTCGCATTTAACATCCAATGAAATTATCTTTGGCATATCTTGTCCAGGTGATGACCAAATTTCATTTGATAGTGTTGATCCAATATTTAAATCTGATGCTGGTGACTGATGACCTTGTAACTTTGGTGGAGGAGGCCCATGATACTGTAATTGAGGCAATGGCGGAGGTGGTCCAAACGGTTGTCCTATACTAAGCTGTTGATGGTTTTGTGAATCTAAAAAGTTAGAAAAAAAATTGTCTAAATGTCCCAGAAAATTTTAATATTCGTTTCATACTTCGCACTTGATTCGGGGCTCCTGGAGAATGTTGAAAGTGATTAGCGTTTACTCCTTCCTGATCAGCTGATTCTAATGCAACTTGGTCATTATCTTTATCAGCACGTTCACTTAGCTCTTCAGCTGTAATAGCTTTGACAACTTCAACATCTTCGCTAGTGATAACCTAACGAAAATATTTATAAATAAAATTTTTATTAGATTAGTCAATATGAACTTGTAAGAATTTTAACTAAACAAGAATTAAAAAAACAGCTATTACTCTGCTCAGAAAGAAAATTAATAATAGAAATGAAAAGAGCTTGTAGAGTTTGATATTTCCTAACCAAAACCCATCTTTATAGGGATACAATCTTAGAAAACTTTTCTGAAGATAATAAAAGTTAAAATTAACCTATGATTGTTTACAAAATATTTTCTTGTTTACCTTTTTTAACTGATTAAATGAAATGTGGAAACAATAAAAAATAGCGTACTTGTTATAAACCAGTAGAAAAAACTGTAAAAATTACTAAACGTAATGTGTTATATTGCAGTCTAACAAAGTATGCAAAGTACCGTTTGCGAACAAGATTGTTTTTATGTTTCAAGAGAAGATTGACATCTTGAAAATTACATTATTACATGATATCAACAAGATATAAAATGTGTAAAGTGTCGGTTTCTTAGTGTATTTTTCAAATCTGATTGAAGTTTTACAGATACATAAGTTTTATTCGAGGATTAAGAAAGATTCAATACAACCGTAAAATGCTACGAGGTAAGCGCATTGACGTTTCGGCATTGATCAAATCTGCTGTAAAAGATAAATTTTTAAAAATTTGTTTTATGTAACATCTAATTTTCCATTTATTATGATTCTGGTCAAATTCCCAATTTTTGCTCTGGTAAATATTTGGTTTTATTACATGAAAATGAATTCCTCTATCTTTGTATTGCTGCTAACAGAAACTTGTGAATCTCATGTGCTCTTGGCCAATAAGTGTAAATTTCTTTAACTTTAATTTCTTTCTCCAATTAATTAAAATAACCCATTTTTCAATATAATTTGAAGATAATGTTTCCACAGTTTTATGAATTTATGAAAAGTTTTGTTATTTTTATATAATACAAATATTTCCATAAAACTTCCCTTATACTAAATATAATATTTTTCAAAATAAAAACAACAAAGCCAAGAAAATGACAACCTATTTATTATTTCTAAGAAATAAAACCTGGACACAACATTATAACCTTCTTTGGCCTTAAATGGTAGTTTCAGTAAGTCGTCTGGAACGCGGATCGCATCATTAAATGATGGCACATAGTATATCAACATAAAAGGACCGGTCTTAAACCTTGTCTTTCTACATTAAACATGTTACACTTTACAATACTATAGAAATCGACATAAAAACAGAATTTTCTATTTAATAAAAGCAAAAACCGAAATGAGACAAGATAAAGGAAAAAAATTGATTGAACTTTTATATATTTTGCTAAATGATATAACTATTTGTTTTATAATTCTTAAAGATTGATAGAGATAAGACAAGACAAGTACAGAGCAACCTCCTTCTGGCTATCTAATACTTCCGTTTAGTAGCAATACCTGAAATATAATGTAGGTGACTGGAAGAGTTGTTTAATGGTCAGGACGGGTTACCTTTTTGTTAGAGTATAATCTAAGCTTAACTACTTGTACTACAGTTCATGTATTAGAAACAACTTTTTTTAATCAATTATCATGTGTAGGATGTAAAATTGGTGAAAAAATTGTTTAATTTAGTTTTTTGATATATAAATCAAAAAGTTATCTCAATAATATCCATTCAACAATTAACTCGAATCTCAATTCTCCTTTTCATCACGTTATCAAAATTTATTAACCTTTAAGTTTATTTGACTCGAATATGGAAAGGACATACGCCATTAAGGATATTTCCAGATTATCACACTAAAAAGATTTGCTGTTACACCTTAAAGCTCATTTAGAAAAAGAAGAATACATAAATTCTGAACTATGTAAAAAAATCAAAGGTAGATTTTTGCCAAGTAGTATTAAACTAAAATGTATGAAAATTGGAAAAACAACTAGCAGTTACAAAAATAGCTACTAGATGAAGTTTCTTCATTAATATATGTACATTCAAATTATCTAAAAAACCAAAACAATTTTTCCAGCTAACAAATCTAAAATCCTACATACAACTTGAAGAAGTTATCAAAAACGATAACATAAACATTAAATCTAGCTATAAAGTTATTTAAGGTTTAAAACAATTTCCAAAAGAGTTCAACGTGAAAACTTTAGCCTTAAGTCTTATGAGAAAAGTTTTCGTGGCAAGAATTGGTGGTTAATCCACACGGAGTGCAATAAAAATTCTGTGGTAGTTGATTTCTTAGGATCAAACAAGAGAAATAAGAGTTGAAATATTATAAAGAGCAAAATGTTTACTCTGTTTCCAACTATCATTGAAAAAGGTTAATTAATTAATTTAATCAATTTCTGCAGATAAATTCCCCAGTTCCTAAATCATATACACATATCTTCTCTGTAATTTCACTTTTTGCTTGATTAAGAACTATAAATTTATAAAAAGTTTCACTATTTCAAAGCCGAGTTAGGATCTTAACAATTGATCAAACATTCTTCATTCATGACCTCAATAAAATGTTTATCTCAAAATTTTACTAACTCTAAGAAATTAAGCACTTCAATTTATTTCAAATATTTTCAAATATAACTACTTGCGATTTCATATAATATTGATTTTCCTATTTAACTCATCTTTAGACCCCATGAACTTACTAACTCAAATATTGACTAAAAAAGAAAGGCCTGACATATTTATAAGGATCCCTAATTACCGTAACCGCTAATATTAGCACAAATAAACACAATTTCACCAGCATCTTCTTCAAATAAATACATCTTGGATTAGATACAATCATTTTTAGATAGTTTCGGTAAACTTTTCATTGTCAATGATTTTCATGTTGTTCATCGTTTCATTGGCAACAGAAATAGCAAAATTTGAGGCTATATACATTTTTGTCCTATTGAAATTTGTGAAAGTTAGAATTCAAGTTGCTAATTGATAAGAATGTCATTGAATCTATTTACAATTCCGCATATGAATTATAAAAAACAAAAATATATGATAATAAATTGATTATTTCCTATTAATAAAACATGAACAGAAAGACAGCTAAATGTTTGAAGTAATTAAATTTACAAAATGATGCATACAAGTATTATTAATTGGTTAAGAAAATTAATTGGTTGCAATTAATTTTCGAAGCATCTTTGCTAACGTTTTAAGAAAGCTTAATATGTGCATATGTAACACCTTGAACGATATCTGCGAGCATTATACGAGTACATTTGAATCAGGTCGTATTAACTTGATTTGCTTTGGTTAAATATAGGTTAAACGTGATCAAAAGTGGACATAGTCATATACAAATATTTGTTTTCCGGCTATAATTTTATTATTTGTGCGTGTACTGTATTACATTCCCATCATTTCCAGTTATACTATTCAATCTTTAACAATCATATTTACACGTGGGATAAATTGACCATTTAACTCAGTTTAAAGTATCAGAAAATTATTACCTGAACTTGTTGAATCAATTAACAATGACGAGTTCATTTATCATAAATGCAATCGACAAATTTCATATCCACACCCATGATTTATGTAGTGGCTTTGATTTTATGCGAAACATTTCTTTAGGTCATTAGATGTTATGACCGTCATTAATTGAACCTTATGACCACCATATTGATAATTAATCATTGTTAAATCTGCTTAAAGCAACAAATAAATATCTTTTATATTTAATATTTAATTTATGGCTTTAATTTTAATTTTACAACAATGACATTAAAGCTTGAATTATGATATTATAAAATTGAACCAACATCTACACAGCTCTCTGCTTTCCTGAAATTATTGTTATAGGAGACTTAAACAAGGTATTTGAAAAGTGTTATCTAAGCAATTGTTTGTAAGAATTAAACTTAGGCAATTTTTATGTTTGATGGTTGTAAGTATTAAAGAGATTTATTGTAGATTCAATCATTTCTTTTTCTATAGTTCGAATGGTTAAATTGGTTGGTTTTTCTTAGTATATGGCTCAGAACTAGGAATTGGACCCTCAGTTATTCTTTTATAAAAAATTTAACGTAACTTTGATAAAGTGTTTTTTGATTGAATTATAATTTTCAAGTTTTTCTTTTTCTATTAGTAAATTACTTTATTGCAAAGGGTATCAATGATTTTACTAATCAAAGTGGCTTAACAAGTTATGCAAGCAAATAGGGATTCGTAGGGGTGCAATTTTCTATGAACTTGCAATTGGTTTGTAATCGATAAGTGAAAATTGGACTTTAAAATTTATAATTTTAGTCAGACAATCAAAGACACTATCAAAAATTTGCTCGTTATGTAAGAATTCTAGAACAAGTAAAAAATCTTATCTAATTAAATACATTACATTTATATAGATAGATTATACCAAGTTGATTTATCGCATCTGTAGTGTTGTAAAAACTATATATATTATCTGAAAAAAACATCAGTTATATTTTTGTATAATCACCATTTAAGCAAAAAGAAAGACAAATAGTGTGACCATCCAAAAAAATGGGTAATTTTCGTGAATTCTTTTAAAAAATGAGCTGCACAGAAAAGCATAAGACAAGAAAAAATTTGAATAAAATCGTACTGAGTTAGATTTAGAGAGAATAATATACTATTTCTGGTAATAAATAAGTGAATAAGATACACAGCTAGTACTCACAAAGCAAGTACAGTTTCTAGAACTCTGAAAACCGTCTAATATTGGAAGAGGTAAAAATAGCAAGCGATGACAATAGAATTTTTCGGCTAGTTAAGTCTAGTTGTTGACAAGAAAACTTTTAAATAAATTGTATTCGAAAGATATCAAGCACTCTAATTTCACTAATGTAAAACTTATTGAAAAAATCCATAAATCAAGAAAAAAACTAGTTTGATTTGTACCAACCACATAATATTCAGTGAAGATATAAGCAAAATACTTATTTGTATTTGTATTAAATTCTTATTTACTGGAAACAACAAGGGAAATAGACGAAATTTCTTAACAACATATCACAATAAAATCAAGCAAAAGCAAAAATAGCGATACGAAAAAATAGATCCAAGCATAGCTTTGACCTGAAATTATTTCTTTTGAATGGGGAAAATATAATTGAAACTGAGCAATATCATCTAATGTGACTCTATCTTCCTGCTATTCTATTTTTTTCCGTAGGTAAAGTGTTCTATCTTTAACTTCTATCAGAAGTCGTTTTTTTTCTCAAATACAAATTAGTATCAAGTTAAATCTTTTTATGTTTTAAAGTTTTTCAAATTTATGAACAATAAGGTTAAACTCGACAAAAATCAAAAATCTCAATTTTTCTAACCTTGATTCTTTAAGAAATAAATTTTTGCATAAAACTAAATAAGTCTGATTTGTGTATATATAAGTTATTTATTCTTTGATATTCTAATATAGTATGAATTTACTTAATTAGTATAAATTTGTAACGTGGCCATGATATCCAGAAGTTAATCACCATGATTGATTGATACATAAAAAATATTTTATACTACAGTTTAGTGCACCAGCATAATTGTTCTTTGTAAAAAGTCAGGTCTAATACTATATTTCATTCTGGTGTTTTTTTCTATTTCATAGAGAAATTGCTTTAACTCTTTTTCAGAAAGGAAGCTTACAAGTTGTTTACAAAAAAAAATATATTTTACTATAGGGTAGTATAAAATTTCACCTCAGCTCGACGCTAGGTATTTTTTGTTTTTAATCACTGATTAGCTTTAAAGTATAAAGTTTAACCAACCTGAAGAAATGATAGAAGAATGCTCAAACGCCAAAAATTTGCAAACATCATAGCTTGTATTTTTAGTTCTGTAAAAAAATATAAAAGAAAAACAATTGAATAACAAAATGAAATTAAAACAATTAGTAAGCTTATAAGAACAATTTTTCTTAAATATAGAAATTTAATGCTGTATTAAATTAGTCCCCTAACATTAATTCTATTTCTACTGTATTTTTAAATAAAATCAATTAAGCGTATATATATATAATTTTTTATAAGTTTTATAAAATTTTAAATAAAATATTAAAAATAATACTTGTCTTGATTAATTCAACAAAACACTCAAAATGATGAACAACTGATATAAAATATTTGGCATAAGTAGTTTTAATTGTATAAAAAAGTGTTGTTCTGGAAAATAAAGTGCAAGATCTCCCAAAAACAGTATTAATTCAAGGAAAATTAATTTTTGGTTATCCGCAGGAGGTGATAAATTAATATCGTTCACTCTTACAACTTCAAGCGTGTTCTTAAACCTATTTTGGAAAAGATAACAAGTTTCAAAGGAATTCATTGCACTAAATTTAAAGTACACTTATTAATGGTTTTGTATGATGAATTATTTTCAATTCTTCTTATGAAAAACAATTATTTATTATTTAAAATAATAAATATATTAATTACACTCTTTAAATTTATTGTTCTCGTAAAAAGCATAATTAAGCAATTTTAATAGTTTCCAACATAAAACATTATTATTAGTTCTTTTTTCGAAAGCCTGCCATACCGAATTAAAGAATAAAATTGATTAATTCTGCTTCTTATGAAAGCAAAAAACTTAGAGAGTAGTAATCAATTTGATTTTTTTTCTATTTTTTTTTCATATCAATAAAACTTTTACTGCAAGAAAAATGTATAAAATATTAATAAAATTTTTTTGTACAATTTAATACGAAAATAATAAGACATAAAAATTAAAATGATTGCATTTTATTTAGTTACCAAAAAAAAGTCGTTAATTTTGCGTGTTACTTAAGAATATCCTGTGAAAATGCATGCCTCTTGCCATACACCTGTTAGTTTGATAGAAAATATCAAAATATTAAAATTCTTTCATTGGAAGGAGTAACACACTTTTTTATCTTTATAAATGACACAAAGCGATTATAGATTATTTAAATCAGTGATGATAAATACTTTTTTTCAATTGAAATTTCAAAAAAAGTATCAAAAATAAACTAAGTAAACTACTTTAATTGTGAAAGTTAAAATCCATCCTTTAAACTTTAACTTTAAAAATCTATCGTTAAATTTTAATCATTTATATAATGGCCAAAAGTTAGCAATCTGGGCTAACTTTAAAAATACTAAACTTTAATTATTTATAATGGCCAAAAGTTAGCAATCTGAGCTAACTTGAAAAATACTAAGCACTAAGCCTCTAAATAAATGCTAAACTACCTACCAGCTTATTAAGAGCTTATTTTCAAGGATGTAAAGCTAAATACTAAGCAGTAATAAAACTTGATCATTTCAATGAAAGACGTTACCCATCATCGGAAGGAAAGTGTTTGACACAAATGCTTGTCTTTATTAGACTCAAAACTAATTATATTGAAAAATACTAAGAATTAGAAAAAATTTCACTTTCTATAATAAAATTCTATTGTTATTTAAATACAAAACAATTAAGTAGAATTGGAAAAGTGAAATTATTTTTTAGTAATCTTGGATTCATTTAAACCAAATACATTCAACTTTGTCATTTCAGTAAAAAAAAGCAACAATCAAAAAAAAAAAAAAAAAACAGACAAATAAATAACTGAAAGTCAAAGAAAAATTCTCCTATTCCAAATTAAGTGATAGCCGGTGTACGCTCATAAAAATCTGAAATTTTAAATGGGCTATTAATTAGTGGAATCATTAAAAAATGAGCTTTCCAAAAATTTTAAAGACTGTCTAAATAATGAAAATTTGTTCAACTGTCATCTCTATATTTCTAAATGCAATCAAGAGCAAGAGAATGCTTTGACTTCATTCAATATAGATATTTAATAAATATATATTATATTTTATTTGTTTAAATGCAGTACAATCAAGTCAAACCATAATTCTTTATTTTTATTATACCCTGTTTATTTCAAAAATAGGAAGACTTTTAGTGTCCATAGTTATTTGGCTCATTTATGTGTACCTGTTTTATTGTTAGAGCTAGCCAATTGTGATACATACAAAATCCAAATGAAATAATTATAGGAGTATGGATTCAGTTGGTACTTTATCGGCTAAAACGTACAATAATAGGGAAAAATGACAATCAATCTTCAAAAAACGCTAAAAACTTAAAAATCGCATATATAAATACCGAATACGACCAGTTGTTCTTTATAATATAAAGAGGCCCACTCTTTTTATCAGTCAAATTTAACTATAATAATAATGAATCACATTGAAATTATTTTTGAAAGAGAGAGTAGAAAACTCATTTAAAATTATCACTTCTGTACTGCAATTAAAAGAACTAAATAAAAATATTACTATTATGATTAAAATAAAGCTTTAAAAGTGTTTTAATTAGTTCATTAATGAATATAACAACAACAAAAATCTTAAGATAATTTAGATAAATGAATAAATAACATATTTAAAGGCAAAATAACGAAATTTATTTGGTTTTTAAAATTTAAATGATCCAATCCAGAGCTATCGTGATACCAAAAATTTTAGAATACAATTAAGAGTTGCTATAATATGTGTATAAATTTTTACACTAATAGATCTGAAGGTCTTCCCAGGAATAATTCTCGAAAAACCCCTATTTAAGAGGCTTTTAACTGTATATAACCCCTTAAGATATTTTACATTAATTTTAAGAAATAAAGGAAAAAACGGGAATACAAAAATTAAATAACGAACCTCTCTTTTAACGAAATTAATATAATAATAATTGTTAATTTTAAAAGAGTTGTAATTTCTGAAGAGATTTTAATCACCCAAATAAGATCCAGTGCATAACTTAAGCCTTGCATGTCTTGGCTTTAATTTTAATTCTAATATGGATTTTATGGAAGTTGGTTTTATAAAAACGTTTTTCACTATTTAATTTTTTAGCTAATTAGTTTTTAAAAATTTTTAAATAATAAACACAATATTAAATTAAATCTTTGTCTTATTTGGTGGCTATTTTTAAAAAAATTTTGTGCTTTATGCTTTTTATAAACTACAGTAGTAAGCCTCAAAACTGATGAGCTACAATAAAGTGAGAATAAATATAGAAGAATCTAACAGGCCCCCTTAATCATCTCATAATTTCATCAAATATTGAATTGGATTAAGTTATTGAATCTTGTAAAAACTATATTTAAATATTGGATGAAAATATTGAATAATTAAGGCTCTTTGAGTTCCAGAGCCCACAATAATAAAATATTTTGTTAGATCTGTATTCATAAAAAACGAAAAGGTTTTACTGAAAAAACAAATTAATACATAGATATATTTGACTTACAAATTAATAAAAAACTAAATTGACAATTATTTTATGAGTATATACTATGTAATTTTTTGGGTTTCTTTTTCAAAGACTGTTTTCCTTTTAGAAAATTTTAATGAGAAATTAAAATTAAATAAATTTTTTCTTCATCTCAAATTGATATTGAAATATTTTTTTTCAATTTATCTCAATCTAAAAATATTCAATTTCACTTTAAAAATTTTTAATTCTTTCTTTTCTTGACAAAAATTCTTAATAAAAGACAAAAATTATCAAAAAAACGTGACTAATAATTTTTATTATTTGTTGCAATAAATTAAACCAAAATATAATATAAGAAAATTCTTGCTAAACTAATGAAAAAACTTAGACTTTTCTAAAACTTCAATTAAAATTTGTTTTAATCTGTTTTTAAGTCACGAATTTGATTATATTTGAAATTCCTATGATCGTCACTTTCTCTTTATCATGCAAGTTATGTGTTCCTTTTGCGTGATTCGTTCAGCTTATGCTATAATATTTTTAATAAAAAATAAAAATTCCTTGCGCTTTTTTTTTAACTATAGAATTTATGAAGTTGAAATTAATTACTTTTATACTATAATGCATGAAATTTAGCCTACAAAATTTTAATCTATTCATCGTCTAGAAGTAACATTTTCATCCTACGCATGGTTCTTTAGGCCAAGGTCCAAAACTTGTTTACTATTTATCCGTCTTTCACTTTTATGAAGTTTGCATTTTTGTTATTCGTGTAATTCATTGAAGAGAACTTAAGGAATTTACTATGAACTCGTTTTTTCTTTCTATAAATAAGTAAAACTATTTAAACCCAATTTTAATTTTTTTGAATTTTATTTTATTAATAACTTCTTCAAAAGTTATTGTAAGTTATTGTTGTATTGAGCTTTTCTTCTGTATGGTATATATATATGTACGATATATGTATAGTTCTTGAAGTGGAAAAATTTAAAATAAATTTTCTCATTAAACTGATCAAAGCGCTACTTGTAATAATCAAATCGCGCCTTGATTAGAACTAAAGTTGTAAAATTATATTTAAAATTTAGATAACTTTATAGTGTTTTCAGACAGAATATTTATACTCTGTACTAAGGAAACGCTCATGACTAAATAATTTTATACAAAATACTTTGTTTACATGCTTGAAAGGCTTATGTCAAATGAAAGTTAAGTGATATTTCCTGTTTTGGGAGGTTATGTCATATGCGGCTTTGGGATTTGTTATTCAAAATATCTTTTTTTGTCTAAAAAGATATGCTTTGCAGTATGAAAAATAAAATTTGCACAATATAGTTGAAATGTCAAAATGATTATCATGAATTAAGCGATCAGTTTTCTATTTTTAAGAAACTGTAATTATATATATATATGTACAGAAAATAAATTCTAAAATGTTTACCAGAAAGTCAATAATTTTCGGAATATAAATTAATGCCAGCGTCAATTTTTAATTAATTAGATAAATAGTTTTCTTTGAATATATGTAAATAAATTACATCTTCTTAAGTTAAACATTCAGATACTTAAATGAATATAAGCTATCCGAAGTAAAACTTTTTTTCGTGTGAACCGGGACACAAAAATAATTTTATTTGGCATCATTTGTACTGCGTGTGCATCATAGCAGCTAAATTATATCTCATAAAATGTTACTACTTACATAGGTCTAATACTAATTGCAATAACTGGGCAAGCATTGAACACCGAAATCAATATGAGGACTATTTTAATTAGCAAGTATCAAAATTTACAAAATCAGCAATTGTATTTCTCAATTATCACTATTCTAGTGTTGAACTACTGATTTATTGTAAAACTCTAACTTTCGGACTATAAGTCTGGATCATATAACAATTAATTTAGAATTGCTGTTATATTACTTTTAGTAATAAATTTTATGATATTAATTGTAAGTAACGCCGTGTTTTTTATGGAAGCGACTTTTAATCATTCGACTTATCGATCGATTGATATGACATAAAAGCTTAAAATTAATTACTAAATTTTGGAAATCATAAATTTTGTGATTGATTTTTAAGAAAAAACAAAGCTAAGAATGATTCCTGTATAATGACTTTAAACTTTCAAAAAGCAGTGGCAAAGTCTAAGAATATTTTTTAAGTTTTTCTCTCCTTTATATAAAATGATGCTAAAAATTTTATATTAAATATTTTTTTATGTTTAAAAATTATCCTATGCGTAGCTTCTATTACATTTTTTCTAATGTGATTTTTAATTAAGGTTGGTATTTTTATTTGAAAAATCTTATTAGTCTAAACTTCAGCTTCGTTTTGCATTTTAGCTGAAAATTATCTCGAAAGTAAGTAACAATTTCAACAATTTTTATTTTTTACCCATCAATTTAGCTTTAATTAATAAGTGTAAAGAATACGAAAATCATTTTATATTTAATGAAATATTTTAGCTTTTTACTTAAATGCTTTTAAATAACAATATTGGTTTCCAAAATTTTTCTTAAACGTTATCACATTTTATTAACTAGAATTGATATTTTTAATTTTGTACCACTAAAGCAATATTAGGTGAAAAATTTTCTTAATTAACAAAACAAAAAATTCATCAACACTTATAATATACCCAGAACAATCACATTTTCTAATTTAAAGAAAAAATCAGAATATCACAAAGAAAAATTTTTTTTGCAATTTTTTAAATTGAAGCCCATCCAAAATATTACCTTTTCAATTTGTCCTAAATATTCCTTGTATTCAGTTCAAAATTTCACTCTTCACACTTTTGTTTTTTTCTTTCTAACAGTTTCAAACTTTAGTTTGTGATTTTTTTTGTGTTTAATCAAAAAAAAAAAACTCTAATTAGGTCACTGTCAACCGTTTTATCTGATTAGTCTCGATTGAAAAACAATAATATTTTTAATTGTACATAACTGAAACGAATTACAGAAGTCTTAACGAGATATAAGCTTCACTATCTTTAGTTATTTGAACCAACAAAAAATTCAAGGCCGTGTGTCTTGACCGAATCACGGCTAACAGAAGAATGGTATATACACCTGTTTTCATTCGGCGATATACTTGATTTTTATGCGGAAGCACTTTAAACTACTCCTTCCTAGCCATGTGGTTGCTTCTTTTATGATTTAACTTCTTATCTTTTACAGTGACGACTACTTCTTTGGACAAGCGAAGTTCTGCAATTCAATTGGCCCAGACTAAGGGAATGTGGTTGTAGTTGTCACATTTTAGGAACTTTAGTTGTATGGTAACGCAGAAATATAAGCAAAAAAAGTAATTGGTAATTTTTTTTTAAAATTTCTTTTACACAATGTTTTTTTTTTGTATTTTTTTATTGCGCTGTACACTTGCTTCTTGTTAATTTCTTAGGGCTTATATTGTTGATTTTAATGTGAACGTCTATACTGTTTTCACCATCATCGCCTTTACAGCCACCAGCGTTGATATCAGTGGATAAGGTATACTTAAAGCCATTAATATTTTTCCCAATGGGGCTCAAAGAGAAAGAGAATTCCAGTCGAGACTGAATATATAAACGACAGTGGCTGGACAAGTGAATCTAAAAAGCTCTTCAATGGTTTTTTTTTATTTCGATGAAATTGTTAAGGTTGAAATTCTCGTTGCGTAAGGGAAAGCTCTTCTTGTTACAGCCATAACTGAACTGTGTATACCATTTATGTATAGTGTATGCCCAATTCTAGGTCAGTGAGGAATTAATTTAGTGTTCAGGTTCAAGGTTGAGTGCAAATATTATACGAATGTGATTTTTTACATTGTATATTTTTTATCAAATTAATTGCGATTTTTATTTATTTTTTGTTATTATTAAATTTAAGTTAAAAATATTTTTAAAATTTCTTTTGTATTTCTAGCACGAGTTATTTTAACTTATACTTAATTTAGTTAGGAAATTTAATAATTAAAAAAAATAACTTTAGGGAAAAATTAAGAAATCATATTACCAAAATTTTATCATATACCTTTCTTTAAAACTTAATAAACAAAAACAAACTAGCATGGTCTAATGGCTTTTAGAAAATAATAAATAACCAATTAAATTCGTCTAAAATAAGGGATAAACAAATTTATTATATAATAGTTAGTGTTTATGTTAGCTATTTTTAAGACAGTTTTGTGCACTGCGCTAGTTATATGTGTAGTTACTCGCTTAATATTCTAAAAACGTGTTTAGCTACAAAGTAAAGGACCATAATTCTTAATATTGCTGGGCTAATTTTGATGAAAAAATTTTGATTCTTTAATTTTTTTTGTAAACTTAATACTATGAAAAACTCCGGCAAAATACCTTCTCGTAAATATTCTATTAAATACGAGCAATTAAAACATAAAATTCCTTATAAACATATAGTTGTCCTCATTTACAATGTTAATGTCATAAAATTGTATCATGCTGTTTATGAAGAAGAAGTTATCCCTTTCGAATCAAATTCACTGCACGCAATTTCAAGATAAACATTCACTTGAAATAATATAATACCATGAATGTTGATAGCCGGTTCTTTTTAAGTGTATAAAAAACTATAGCAGAATTGAGTGTTTCAACTAAGTGACGTGTAATAAATGGGGTGTTTCATGAAACTTTATTTACTATACTTGTCATACTATATTAGTGAATATTGATTTTAAACTTTTAGGTCACCTTATTTGTGATTATGGTTATGGCTTGACAGGAGAACAAAAACAATTATGTTTGGTATTTTTCTACATATGAAATCAATTTCGAGCGGTAACCATACCCTTAAATTTATAAAACCTCTTTTTCCATTCAAAGTAAAGTCTTATAAAAAAATTTTGTTTTATTTTTATAGACACAGAATGAAAAAGATCAGAAAATACTTAAAAAACAACTTGGTAGAAACATATAACAATGTATAATATGATATTATTGTTTTAAGTAGACAATTGTTCCTACTATATCCGAATAAACGGAAATTCATACTCATATTTGTATCAAACTAAAATACCTAAAGTTTTTGCTTCTATAGCTTCTATAGCATCTGAAAGATTAGAGTAGCAGAAGTTTCGACTATACTAAATCATTGTTAAAACTAAAAGAGGCTTTCTAATATAATAGTCGAGCTCTTAATTCAGCATTTTTTGTAAAATATTTAGAAAATACAACAATAACATTATTCTCTTAATTCAATTCAAGTCTATTTAAAATTATTCAATTGAATAAAAATTTATTTTCAATTCGATTATAATAAATGAATTTAATATTGACAAATTATAAAATAATATAATCCGTTTGGAAGTAACTAAATGTATAAATATAAAAAAATCACACAATTTAAGACACTTGAAGTAATTTCTATATTGTTTACTGTCTAATATGGCGATTTAGGCAATTATCTTCTGCTAGGTATTGAATAATTACTACGGAATGTATTGGTCAAAATGACTGAAAAATAGAATTAGTTTTCGATACAAATTTGGCATAAAATATTTCTAATGTCTTTTTGGTTCCTTTTTTAAAACAAAATACGCTCTTTGTCGAAAGAACCAGAAAGTCTCTCAAATTATCCGCAGAATAAATAATCAAGCAAATTTTCTAAAAGTCATGTACTCCATACCAAAAAACTAAGCTGAGCCTAACATTTCAATTCAGCCGCAATTTTGAATGTGTTTTATGTGCAAATAATAAAACTTTTATTCAACAATTTGTTAAGAATGAAAACTAACCACTATCCGGTCTGGAATATTTTATTAATATTTCAAAACTTATTTATTACGACAAAAATATTTTCTTGGAGAAGAGAAATCGATAAATCCATTGTTAATTGTTTAACCTTGTAATATTAATAGAACTTATTTTAATTATGTATCTTAATTCGAAAATAAAAGAAACAAAAATCACCAAAATCACAAAAATGTTGCACTTTCACTTAAGCTGGCAATTTTAATGAAAATAAACAGCCCACTACAAGACACCTAACAAGAAAAATCCAAATTGCTTTATTGTACCAAACAAGTGCTTTTTGTACATCTTATAAACTTGATATTAATATAAACTGACCGTTTATACAATAACTCTTTCGTTATTCTATCTGTCTCTTTCTATCTTTCTTATTTATTTGTGTTCTTTTACTTTAATGAACCCAAGTAGATCGTAAAACTATATCCAAGGTTCCAAGACCTCTTAACCCATATTTAATATGTGTTACGTGTGTTTGGAAGTATTTTCTTATTGGATGGACGATGGGCACTCATCTGACTCGATGATTGCGGAATCAACCCAAAGCGACATAAATTGAAATTCGATGAGATTGTAGATTCCAACTAAATAAACTGTAGATTAAACATATATATATATATAAGTATAAATACATATATACATATATCTTGAAACTTTTCTTGAATGAAATTACGCGGTATGTTCTTTGGTTTTCACTGTTTTACTTTTCTGAATTTTTCCGTTTTTGTATAATGCGATTCTATGCATTTTCAATTAAAAGGCATGTTGTGAATGGATCTCATGCTGATTATATTAGAATATAAAAAATTAATAATTTGTTTTTAATTATATTTCGATTTCTTTTTATATGTTATAATAATATTTCATTGGTTAATACTTGTTTGACTGATGAAGTTTTCTTTGATAGACGTCGTCTGGTCTGTTGAGTTATTAAAGTCTTCAATAGCTATTTACCTTTCACCTGAATATTATCATTATTTTTCTCGCATAATTGAAGAGTATTCCTTTAAGAAGTTTTTTATAAATATTTAGTCTATTAAATAATATAAAAAAGTATCAAAACATGCTGACAATTAATGATCTTATGAATTTTATAGGCAAACATGATGATTGGTGAAATTTTTCTGGTTCCAAATAATTTACATAATTTAGAATATCATATCAAATTATGTGTGTCGTGAACTAAAGAAAGTTTTTGATTCAACATAGTATTAAATTAATTAAGTATATTCTTTGTAGCACTGATGATTTTTTGCATTCAAAATAAAAGAAACCCAGTAAAAACTACAGTGTATGTTTAAAATTTAATATGATTAGTTCTTTTATATTCCAGTATAGAGTCAAAATTAAAAGCTTTGAGAAAACATTAGGCTGTTACGCACAACTAAGGACACATGATTCATTATACTGATTATTTAATAGGGTATTCAAGTTTGTCAACTAATTTCATCATCTGCAGCATTTAAAATTACTTCATCTTTTCTTGAAAATGCACTAAGCCTATTGAAATATACAAAAGTGTGTCAATAAACCACAGGATCTCTATAAATGCAGTGCAAGTCCATGAGGAAAATCTGTGTGAATAAAGCTTGATAGTAATAAAAATCACTTACCGTTGTGTGTGTATTTCTCGGATACTCACCATGCTATGTTTTTCCACGTTCGGATAGCAAAAAATATAAATGCAGTTTTTGGGAAAATTTAATTTAATTTTGAATGCATTCAAGTTTTTGAAACGCTGATCACAGATTATAGTCAAAATATCTTTTTATGGTTTAAATTTTTATCTGATCGTTTCAAATTAAGACTGGAAAAGATGATTTTCGTAAATTTCAGATCGTAGAACATTATCCCTTATGACTTATTTTCCCTCAATAAATTGAGAATTTAAATTTAAAGCTGCTTTTAATGAAGATTTTCGTTGAAAAGTTTTGCATTGCGGGCAAATACAAAGAAATCATTATGATTTTTGGTCCGACAAGTCTCCACTTAATGCACGCAGCAATGTCACTGATTTCTTTTTTGCTAGCATATTATTTAGTATGTAAAGCAAGTGATATATTTTCTTAGAAAAAAAGTTATTTTATGGAACTTTATAGCCTTTAAAGTAAGTAAACTTGGGATTCATTTTATTACGACAAAAACGTGATACGAGAAATGTTTACTCTTATAGTTGTAAGCTAATGAGTATATTTACTATGGGATTAATTTGTAAATAATAAAAGTATTTAAACAATGAGCATAAAAAATAATTGAAAATGCCTAATTTTTCAACATACTAAATGAATATATCCGATTAAAGATGTTGCTTGCTTTTATAATAAAATATACCTACAACTTGAATGGTTTTTGTAGTTTAATAAAGAGTTGTAGCAACTGTACATATGTGTCATTGATTACTATTTTATTTTTCATTTTTTTATTTTATAATTATTCCCTGAAACAACTTCTCTTATTGAAAAATGTATAAAAAACCAATAATATCATATGACCTAATAAATTCAAGTTTAATTTCATGATATGTTAAATTAGGAATCACTTACATATAATATACTAGCGGAAGTGTTTAGAAATTAGGCCAAACCCAAACTAATGTCGATCATCGGTGGATACATAAGTCAATAAGGTAAGCATAAGTCAAGCCAAACGAACCAATAAATTGAAAAACTGGGCGTAAAGCTAAGGTAACATAACATGCGCGTGACAACAGTGATTAGACTCCACCGGAACTTCACTTTCAGATTTATCTTTGATTGGTATCGTGATACGTGAACTTAGTATTTTCCCTAACGGGAAGCTATTGTTATTGAAAACTCATAAATATATCCTGCTCCTGACATTATAGAAAGATGTTTAATTCACAATTTAAGTAGAAAAACTTTATAGCTGCAGTCTTGCAGTCACGATCAGTGAAATTTATTTACAATTTTTGATATCTTGCAAAATTTAAATGCATTTGATTTTAATTCAATCAACTTTCGATATTTATAAGCTGTAGCTTAGTTCCCCTCTTTAATATCTTTTAGTCTGAATGATTTGATATTTCCATCAAACAAGTCATTTTCTAAACTATAATCAACTTAAATACCGAAGTAAATAAATTCTATATTATACTTAGTAGCAACAACTACATAATTTTTGCAAATTCAATGTATCTTTGAAGATTTAAAATAGCAAAAGAAATTTTTTGTAAGGGTCAGTGTCGAGCTAAATAATTTTTCATTTGAACTTTTCTTATATAGCTTTTTATCTTTAGCTAATTGTAAGTACACCTGTCCCCCAATTTACACGATAGATCGGTTCCCTAAAATATCGTGTAAATCGAAATCATATTTTTTGTATTAAAAACCGTGTAAATCGAAAAGAAACCTATATTAAGCATAGTTTAGTCAGGTTTTTAAAAATTTAATTCATTTATTTTAACGTGAAATAAGAATAAAATAAAATTGAAAAACAAAAAACATTAAATACGAAGTTAATGAAAATTAATACAATAGTTCAATCGCTATCGTCACTATTATAAGCAATTAATCTTTTCTTCCTCACCTTCCTGATGAAATATACATACATCACACAAAGGAGGATTGTCGGCCCTTTTTTGTTGCGGAATTTTTGACTGTCGCCAGTAACCATATTTTTTTTTACCCTTTTTAATTTTGCCTTTACATTTCAAGTCGTGTAAAAGCAAAAAATACCGTGCAAATCGGAGGATAAGACTATAAAAAAAACCGTGTTAAAGCGAAATCGTGTAAAAAAAGTACCGTGTAAATCGGGGGATAGGTGTAATTTAAATAATTTGTGCACTGTACACTAAACTAGGTGAACAATAATGTTCTACCTATTAAACTATATTTTGGAATAATTTATTTTTTGGTTAATTATAAACGAGAAGACTTAATAACTTATATAATAGAACTTAAGGCATTCCTTGTATTATTCTTAAAATCTTACTAAAACTTTTTTGTAATTTGTCTGAATCTGATTTAATGTTTAAAATGATTTTTCAATTTTTCTGTTGTATCACATAATACTGAATTTAATTTAATTCATTTTAACTAAGGAATGTTTTTGTAGTAAATGTGTTTCTCTAAAATATTATTTCATTTGTAAACCAGTCTCATTTAAATAAAATAGAGCTTAAAAAAACTATTCCTATCAAGCTGTTAAAGGATATCATTTTAAAAGCACATTTTTCAAAACTTAGAGCACTTAAGTTGAAAATTGACTATGAAGTCACCTCAAAGTTTATTTATTTTAATATGAATACAAGTTTATTTTTCAAAATATTTATCCTAAAACTTAGGAAAGTTGCTTTAAAATCCAACAACGGAGAAAAAATTTTCTTTGGTATGATTCAAAGTATACTCATGGCCAAACTGATGGTTATCAGCAGTATACTCTAATTCTCAACCTAAGATTCTCAATCAACCCCTTTCTCACAAAATCACAGAAAATCTATTGAGGTTTTAATCCAAACTTAACTTCGATGCATCTGCAGATAAGATGAAATTTACATTCATTTTATAAGTTAAAAACAAAAACACAAAACTAACTCCATTAAAAAATATTAAGGGAGTTAACAGCCTAGAAAAATACTTTCACTAATATAGATAACCTTTTGTTAAAATTATCGAAACTTTTTCAGTTTTATTAAGCTCAAAGGTGAATACTAATTTTTGCAAATTCATTATTGAGATTAATCTTAAAGCAATTAAAGAGCCCTGCCGCAACAAATTTTAAATTAGAAATGTTGGGAAATTTACTGCCCAACACATTTTCAAAATCACCTTTGGCTTTTGCATGTCACGTGATGATGATTTTATTTCACATTTCTACCATAAATGATGACCACTTTCAAATGTGGTACCGCAGATCACCTGCTAATTACCAAAGATCCGCAAACATTGAAAGGTGTGTTCGAAGTTGAATTTAATGCAAATGACATGTGAGTAGCCCACCTTGCGACCCACAAAACGTTCTACACTATTCGATAGTTATTAACAGAAAAATTGGGTACATGCATGCCCTCGGGCAAATATGTTTAGGTCAGAATTTTAGATAAATTTATGTTTTTGTTTTTTTTGTTCCAGAAATATTGCAAGATTTCGGCAAAATCATTTAAAACTTTGTTGAAAGAAAAAGTTTACATCTTAATTTTTTGGTTTTTGTTTTGTATTTGCACATTAATTTCTTTTGATTAAGTGCTCGATTCACTCATAGTGACCTCAAACGGAACATTTTCGAATTAAAGAGCTAAGTTTAAATTAAAACTATGAACATAAGTGATGGGAAATTTAGTTTTTTATTAATGTTCAAGATAAAGCTATATAAAAATGATTCATTGCAAGTAGTTTTCATTTGTTTCTCATTAAATATTTGATGAGTTTTATGCTAACACAAAACAGGAAGAGCGGGAGTAGCTGCTAATGTCGATAAAAGTATATAAAAATTATAGCGATATGAATACTTCAGATTCTAGAATGACTTTAGTTGATGTAGAAAATTTGTTAAGAACCAATTGACTGCGTAAATAATTATAAAATTTTGTGGTGATGGGGTTTATATTTGGAATTAGCTTTTTGTTATCTCTTTTAGTGGCAATGTCATCTGCTTGGTTTTATAAAATGCCTGGATTAAATCGTTTTGATATGAAACCAAAGTGCCCAGAAGTGAGTAAGCCTAGTATGAGTTTTCTTTTATTTCTATATTTTTCAACATTTAAATTTATGAAACTTTTGCTGCTAAATTAAAATTAAATTTTGATGCAAACAAAATATCGTTTCGAAGATTTAAAGTATTTCACATATTTAAAGTTTTATCTGAAAAATTTTAAAAAGTTGTGATATTCAAAGTTTAATTAATCAAATATGTGATAAAGTGGATGTAGTTAGTACCCTTAGTACTTAACAACTCGAATACAGAAAACATGTGTACAGAGTTTGGAAGCGGCCGCTGATGAAACTTATTTAGATGTAGAGCTACTGCGATTTTATTTGTCATAATTCATGCGAAAAATAACATTAATCACACTAAGCACAAAACACATGTGGAGCAAATGCTTCATTCCTCTCCTAAAATGTATGTCAATTATGCAGCAAATAGGGAAAAATCAAAGTAATCATGCTAAAGGGAGTAGAATTTGTATTTGAAAAATAACAGGTCAACAGTTTTACTTCTATCCCTTACAAAGAAAATTATATCCAGATACGTCTAAAAATTTTGTATTTGACATTTGAAGACGTTCCTTTTGAAATAGTTTATTACTAATGTTTTTTTAACATATTTATTATGTATGTATATGCAAGCACGTAATAAATTTAAACTTAACACAATTTGGGTAAGTAAGTGTTGCACTTGTTTTGACCACTTTTTAATTCAAAAAGAGGTCCAACTTCAGTTATACCAAAATCAGAAGAGAAACACAGACAATTTGTGGTTCACATTTGCTGGCATTAAATGGAAGATTTTACCTTATTTGTATTCCTGCCTGCATTAAATATATGACGAGTGATTTATATTTCTTCGATTAATGTTAATGAATCATTTTAAAACTTAAAAACCTACCAACGTTTCTAAATTTACTTTTGAGTATAACAGCACTACAAGAACACCTATAAAAACCCTAATCTAAACACAGCTATATTAATCTTTTATCAAGCTAACTAGGTAAAACCTTAGAATTTAGGGATGTCTTCAAAAATTTTTGTAAGACGTATGTATACCTAGACTCTCAAATAATTTCACCAGCGAAGTTATTTTTTGTATAAATCAGCCGAATTTTTACAATTACATGGATAGTAGAAACACAACACATACAGCTCACCATCATATGTGATTGGAAGGATCAAATAAGACGACTTTAATTTTAAAGTCAGAATTTTCAAAACTGTCCAACATCCAATCAGCTTATCTTACTTTGTTGAAAATTTTGGTAGCTAAAAGTTGCATAAATTAATTCTGATTGTAATATATAAACTAGGGTATTTTATTAGATAAAAAAAGGTGATAAATATACGAATTCGTAAAAATTCATTACAAGGATGTTATAAAATTTATTATGAGGCAAATACTTGAAAGGCATTTTTACTCAAACAATCTTACGAGTACAGCTTATAGTCCAATTTGAAAAATACTGACAACAGTGTTTTGCTCTTGCTCAAATTTTCGACTGAAATTTCGTCGTATTCTCAAAAATGTCATGGTTAATTGTGCTTTTATTACTGACAAAAAGTGAAATAATTCAATATTTATAATTTGAAATAAAATCTACTAAGGCTAAACTTATTTTTGTATGCACCTAAAGAAGTATCTCGAAGCTCTGAAAAAGTTAGATCCTGCTATTCCTAACCTTATGAAAATCCACTAATCTAACAAATTACAATAGATAACAAAAATTTTCTCTGATTAAATAGTTTACATAGAATAATATCAAACTTCAAAAATTCAATGCCTTTAATGGTGTTAAAAATTTTTACTTCCTTGAAGACGTTAGTTTACAACAAAAATTTGGCACCAAATCTCAATAAATCCTCTTTTATCATCAAATCTTATGCAGCAATTATTTACTTATTTCGACTTTTTCAACGTTCATATACCTTGAAAAAAATGAAACAAAATTTATTTGGTATTCTGTGCGTAAAAATCAATTAAAAAACAATGGATCATATAAATGGAAAAAATTAAACATTTTTAACCAAAAATATAATAGCTTATTAAATTTTGCATATTTTTTTATGGTAAAAGTTAGCTTAACCATGCTAACGGTAAATAATGTAGACATCATAATAACTAACCTAAACTGTTAAAGGTAGAAGTCAATCGGCTGTTAATTTCAAACTTTCATTGTTGGGAGAAGTAATCAGATAAATTTATTACCATGGATCGCACTTACTTCTTTTAAACTTTTTTCCTAATAGAAATTGGGCTAAGTAAACTATTCATCAGAGCTAGTGATGTTGTCTATTGCTAAGTATAAACCTTAGTATGTCATTAGTTAATCAAACTAGGTAAATCCAAGATAGTTTTTCCTTTATTTGCACTGTATCTGACTACAAAATACAATTAAACGCATAGGTGTGTCATTTTCAAGTTATAGAAAACTAAATTCTTCAGACTGTTGACATTAAAATTGTTTCACATTGCAAAAATAAGAAAATGAATCCTCGTCTGTAATACTAATTACGTTCATAAAACATGATCACTTCCTTTATCAATATTTCTAGTCATGTCGTATTTTTCTAATGCTTTCGTCTTTCATCTTAATACTATAATAAGATTTTTATTTGTTTCCAGGTTAAGGCCATACGAAATTTTGATTTAATCAAAATGATGGGTCAATGGTATGTGGTGCAGTATTATGCTTCATCCGAAGAATTACCAGAGTATGCATGCATGCAAAGTTTCTTTACTATGTCAGAAGAAGACCGTCACGTAAGTCTTTCTTTTTATTATCTTTTAATCAGATATGAAATTGTTTAAATTTATGTTAAATGAAATTTTCATAATGTGCAAGGAATAAACAAAATTTTTGTAAGCAACTTCATTAGATTATTAGAGAAATTTTTCTTTGTTATCTGTTTTTATGAAGACTCATTAACAGAGATTTCTACAATTACACAAAAAAATTTTTGTTAACAGTGAAGATATTTTAAAATCGAAATTTTTTTGTTGTTTCAATATGATTTCAAAAGAATGCAGAAAATTAAATGAAAGGAAAATATTCGGTTGAAACCAAATTATTTGAGAAACGATTATCAATTTTAAATACAACATTCACTGCCCTTAAAAGTAGAGCAAAATTTATATATTACAGAAGAAAATCACTTGCCAAAAATATAAATGGATTAAAAGAATTTTTAATATGATTTTTTTTTTTATTGGGCGTTCCCTGCATTCCATTGCTACGTTCTGTGCCGTTAATCAAAAATTGATCTTTCCAATCTAAATAAAAAGACAAATAAAATGAAAAATTTTACAATCCCAAGCAAGGGAATATTCTCAATCAAAATCATTGACTGGTTTAACAAGCACGTTCCATAAAGTTCCCTAATTTGCAAAGGAAAGTTTGTTAGAGAATTCCATAAAATTCCATAAAAAATGAAAGACAATAATTTGTTAATTTTTTAATTTCTGGTTTATTTTTAGTAATTCGTGATTTAAATAAGCTGGATATATTTGAACGAGTGTTTAATTTGATTTTAATAAAAATTCAGCCAAATAAAAAGAAGTTTGGAGAGGAAAGTTTTTAGAGTTCCATAAAGTTCCCTAATTTGCCAAAAGAGCATCTGCAAAGGTATTACTGTAAGCAGCAGTGTATTTGGAACTCAATATTTTACCATTAATGAGGTCACTAAAGGTGAAGAAAGGTGTTAAGAAGAAAGAAAGTCGCTCTCTGCCCCAAAAGAATTATCGATCTCTGTTCAAACGCTAAACATGACTTTCCTTTGCGATAAAATGACCCCAAAATATATCCCGATTTTACTTTCTTACTGAAATATAAATTTTAATGATTATAATTTGGTGGTTTTTTGTTTTATATATTTTGTTTTTTGCTAAATTAATATTTTATGTTTCAAATATTAAAAATTTTTACTATAAAAACGATAAAAATATATCTTGATATAGCAATTTCTTTCTTATGAATATCAGATGTGGTCTACATAAAAGAATTTTGCTAGTAACGGTTAAAGACTCTAATTCGACTTTACATTACGGAAAAAAAATTAGAAGCTAAAATTAGCACTGCTCTACTTTTTTTTTATAAAACTTAATAATATTATTTATAAGACAATTCAACAATAAAATTTTAGATTGTAAAAGGATTAAGCTCACTAAAAGGAAATGAATATGTTTTTAATTGGGCTTTGGTGTCATTTAGGGACAGCGTTTATACCTTTCAGTTCAAAATTAATTGCATATAAAAAATAAGTTATAAAATCTTTCTTAAGCTCACCAAATACTGTAAAATTTTAATTAAAATAGAAATCTAAGCAAGACAAAATCAATGAAAAACTGTAATAATTCGATAAAATCCTTTAGCTAGATAAAAATAAAAAGATACTGTCATTGGGAAAAATACAATAATTATAACATTATAAAATACATTCATAATACAAAATTTTTAGCCTCGAGTCGGTCCCTCTATAAAAGGGTGAATCTCATAATAAACATTACGGTCGGTACCTTGGAACTCCTTGAAGCTTCCAAATACACATTTTGGAATGACCAAGGATACCCTTTACGGCTCTTTGATAAAAATAATAATAATCTAATAATCGTTGATAATAAATAATAATCTAATAGGAAGCTTACAGAACTTTCATTTATTGAGTTTACTAGACGAATGGATAATTTTTTTTTGCTTTAAATAATTACAATTCAAAACACCCATCATGGTAAGGTGTACTTGTTTGATTTTATAGATAATAAAACATTGTTAAAATCTGATTTATATCGGCTTTTAGTTCTATATTTTATTAAAAATATTTAGTATGAATATCCTAAAGTGTTAATAAATATTTTAATCAAATTCAACTTGCTAAATTACTCAGCTTGTAAATTAATTAACATGCACCCCAACTTTCACAGATAACAATGAACTTCACATATGTCTATGCAGAAGATCCACTTAGAGAACAACTACGGGGCAATATAACCTGGATAATACCAAATTTCAATTTTCCCGCACACTGGATACACGCAGAATATATTTGTAAGTGATTTGTCACATATTTGACATCAATGCATAAATTTTCTTTATATGCAAGAGTCAAAGAAAATCAACTTTAGACGAGAATCTACTAGAATAACAACTTTTCTTTAAATAATTCATCATCTTTATTTGTGCACACCTATACACTTACTTAGATTGCGCATTAAAATTTACATATGTATTTAAGATAGTATATATATATATATATATATATATTGCTATACATTTTAATCCACGTGCACTAGTTAACATTTTATTTTAATTGATTTTATAGATGAGGGTATCTATAACACGTATATCATAGATACTGATTATATGTCTTGGGGCCTACTCATGCATTGTGCTGAAAAATCTAAGTCTCCAAGATATTTGTCAGCACTGCTACTGTCCAGACAACCAGAACTTGCAACGAATGTGGCTAACTTTCTCAGGTAAGATGTTAATTTTCGCCTCATTCTTTAGTTAGCCTTTATGTGATGAATTAACAAGACATATCTCCCAACCATACTCTAAAAAAAAATAATAATAAAAAAAAAGGTGAAGTCTTAAAATGAGTCGCAAGCTAAACTGATGTGACAGGAATTTCCGTGTACGGATGGAATGTTAAGAAATCAGGTTAGCAATTAGAAAATGAGTGACATCTTAGTAATTGTTTCTGTGCCATCATATCTTTCCAGAGTTTTGCAATATCAGTGGGAAAAGTTTGATTTGATTTTATGTTTTTCTTTAGTATTTATTAATAATTTTTACTTTGTGACCTCAATGTAATTCCTTCAATTGTTTCTATTGTCTTTTTGTTATACTAAACCAAACAAGGACAGCAATATTAAAAAATTTCAATTCATTATCATTATGGCACTTATACGACAAAAATTTACCCAGAATTTTAAAAATAAAAAAAAAATTAAAACAAGCTCAATCAAAGAAAAAAAAGATTCAATACTGAATTCGTGATGCAAACACAAATAAATAATTCTAGAGGTCTACAGATTACCAAAGTTCAAATTGATTAAAAATCAATCTGCAACTCATTTTACTAAAAACAAATCTTCATATTAATTGAAAACTTGCAAAAAAAGGATAATTCCTATTTACGAAACATTCTTGAGGTACATAATTTGCTAAACAATTTGGGAAATCAGATCTACTTGTATTATATTTTTTAGTAATTTAAATCTTTTGCAACTGCCACAAATGATTAATTGGGTTCATACTTCATGAGTGAAAAAATAAATTTATTTTAATACTTAATATACTTAATAAATTTCATACATTTGTATATTTTTAGGGAAAAACTTCCTAAATATGATATTGATATATCTTTCATGTTTGAAATCAAACAGGATAACTGTGAAAGCTCTTATGCAGCCAACAAAACTATAAATTTAAATAAATATTATTATGAAGATACGTCATTTTCAAGCACTTCTACCCAAAGTAAATTGTAAAAAATTATTAAATATAATAAAATCTCAAGAACACATTTTTTTCATTAAACCTGCATTTTCTGTGCTTTAGAAAATTTTTCTATGAGAAGTGTTTCAGCTAAAACTTTTGGCATTGTATTTTAGAAAACAGTCGTCTGGTTATGATTTTTTGAATAGTATGAAAAACGATATGAAAATAATATGATTTAATACTATTCCTATTAGTGTCAAACAAGCCATGAAAACCCCCGAACTTTTTACAATTCATGTATAGAGGCTTCTGTATTTAATACCGAAAATGACTACTCCAGTTTCAACATTATAATAAAGCCTTATTTGACTTTATTAAAAATACAGCGATAGGAAGCATATTTCAAATGTGTTATTAATACTGGCTTGGAAGCAATGTTTATGTAATCTTCAACTTTTGAAAGTTATAAGCCAAGAGTAGAGTTCTCCACTTCCAGTTGTTTTATGATTTGTAGTTTGAGGCTTGAATTGACTATAATAAAAATCTGATTCCACTGAACCTAGTACCTAGTACTATTTTTTTAGAATTTGTATGGAAAATCTCTAGTTTTTATTGCTCAAATAAACTAATTTAAGTCTAGTTTGTTTTTCTTGTTCATTGCTAATGTACTAGACAGCTCATAGCAGTACGGATGGGATATTTTGAGGAATTTTTTCGAACTTTCTCTTTCGGCAATAAATAATACAATTATAACTTATTTTACTTAAATTACCTTTAATATAACCTCAATTTTTAATTTTTAATAATGACATATGTAAAATGTCAAAACATTTGTATGTATTAAAAACGCTGCCGAGAATCCAGAATCCATTAATTTCGAAAAGTGGCTCCAAACTCTCTTCTCTTTATGCATCTTCCCCGTAACTTCGAACAGTTATTCATGCCATGACACATGACAACTCATGTGTCACCACCCATTGAGTATAATAGGGGCTATTCACTATTTACCTGCAACAAATAGCAAATATTATTGGAAAATCCTTATGACATTTTGGTGATTAAAACATTATTTTTCACAAAAACAAGACTTAAAATTTAAAAAAAACTGAAGTTATTTTTTTCTACAGGACTGTTTAAGTTTTTTCACCTAAAAATATTTTAGTTTCTTTCACCGAAAAGTTTTATTTTATAAGATTTAAGAAAAAGTATTCGAATTTCCAATGCTGACATAACCTATAAAAATTTTTAAATTAAAATTTCAAACCAAACACACACAACGTTAGAATTAATCCACACCATATTAAAACATATATTTTACACTATGTACGTACATGAGTTGTACGTATATGAGTTGTAGGAGGTAAGCATAAGTTTGGACATCAAATGGAAAAAATTATTGTGAATAGATCCTATAACCGTGCCTTAAAAACTCATATAAAAGCGATGTCGAAAGCGCTAATGAAGATAACTAGAAAAATATGTTTAAGCTATTGAACTGACTTTTTATTTACTACTACTTCCAATTATATTCTACTACTACAAATATAATTGCTATATAGCTGTAGAATTACAAATGTCAAAACAGTTGGTCCCTCCATATTGAATTTGCTAGTAGTGTAAATTTGTTTATATTTAAAATAATGAGCGCCGAAAAATGTTTACTTTTACAAATAATAAAATGAATCTAAAACTTTAACTAATTGATTTCTAATTTTGGATTTTAGGTAAATCTTAATTTAGTTGTTAATTCGAAAAGCTAAAATTTTAAACTATAGAAAATACTTCAAAACATAAAAAGGTGAAAGTTGATTTATGGATTGTTTTTCAAAATAGTGTTTAGCTCATTATATTTTTCTACTCTTCATTTTTTCAACAACTAGCTATTTACGGGTTTAATACAATAAATCATATATATATCCAACTCTTTAATTTCAAATACAAACCTTTAATGAAGCGTAAAACTTTTATTGTTCTTTAGTTTACTACTATCCATGGTTTCTTCACATAATTAAATCTAACTTATTGATACTCTAGTTAGTCGAATATTGTAAAAAACATTTTTTGAAATTTATAAATAAATTTAAAAATAAATCTAACGTTGATTAAAACCAATACAATTGCTTCGGCTACACAAAAACTTTGGAAATTATTTTCATGACTTTTTTGTATTGTATAAATGCTATCTATTACAAATTAATAAGGCAATTATAAGCAGTTAAATAATTTAAAACACAATTATAGTAGTTATACTCAAATTAAAAAAATGCTGATAAAGAAAGCAATTTATGCGAAAAATGTTGTATATATATTTATATTAAGTGTAGCACTTTTCATGTATTAATTTACACACTTTGTTTTTGTTTCTTTTAAGATTAATAGCAATTTATTTATGTTCATTTGCAAAATAATTACAACTTTAACATGTATAAAATTTTATCAATCTTTATCAAAATTAAAGAATAATGCAAACTCCGCAATTTATTAATTTACAAAACAGCAACAATAATTACATAAAATAAATGAAAGAAATATTATTTAAAGATGCAAATAAAAACAAAATTTCATAAAACATAAAATATCAAAAAAGAATTAATAAGCATTTAACAATTTAAGCAGATAAATAGATAACTATGAAATCTAATTCATCTTATTATTATATTTTCTTTATATTTTAGACGTAAATGATAGGTAATGGCCCGTTGGGGGAAAAGTATTGTTGTTCCCCTTGATTCTTTAATTAAAGAAAAGGAAAATACAAATCGACCAATAGCGGCACGTTCAGCAGGTACTGTAGGAAAATGGGGTAAAATGGGATTTACATCAACAAGAACTTATTCATTACAATCAATACCAATACCAATAAGTCCAGCACAATCACCAGAAAGTGATAATCCATCTATGCAAACAAATGACACACCAAAACCTAAAAAATTTTTTAAAAGTAGAAATTCAACATTAGAATCGATTAGAACAAAGCAAATAATTCAGCATCTACCACGTGCCCCACCATCACCTATTCGATCAGAAACACATACAATATCAAAACGTGAAAATAATGTTAAAATAAAAATTACTAAAAACCGTATTGAACAAAAAAAATCTACATCATCAGAAAAAATTATCAAACCTAAGAAAAAAAGGGAGGAAAAAACCTTAAAACCTGAAGGTCCGCCTTCAAGAATTATATCGAGGCATAGAAAAACTGTTAATTATAAAGAAGATGATGATGATAGATGTTTAACACCATTTCAAGATTTTGTATTGCCTTATAGTGAATCTAAAAGCATACAAAATGAAATTAATTCTACTTATGTAAATACAAGAATACCATCACCTGAAATTGAATCAAATTTACATTATGCAGCTATGGAACCACCCATAGTATCCTCTAAGCCAAGCATACCTGAACATCCTCCCATAGTACTTCGGATATCAAAGGTAAAATAAGTTAGCCCTGAAAAAAAAAAATATTTTTAATATTAAAATTTAGTTTCTACTATTTTTGTATCTCTAAAATCAATTTAAAATTAGTTGAGAAAATATGCATGCTACTTATAGTTTCATAATAAATATAAAACAAAATTATTTTTCAATACAAAAAAATATGCATGCACATCACCTACTAAAAACTGATTTTCCGGGTTACTTGGTCAAAGGCTGACCAAAAACTATAAATAATTCAAAGTTAACCAAAAGAGGAGAAAATAATAAACAGAAATTAAAAAAAGCGAAAACCTCAATCTAAAATATATTGCAGAAAATATTTAAAAATTGTTTTTTTGAAAACTTGGCCCTATTTCAAAAATTTATGTAAAGCGATATTTACAAGAACCATTTGCCCATTATAAAACCTAAGGTTTTAATAAAAGGATGCAATTAATTTTTACTCCAAGGAAAATTATCTTAGAAAACATCAAATATCAAAATAATATTTTTTAATATCTATTTAATCCAAAAAATAACAAATTTTATAACTTAATTTTTTTTATATTTTTTTAGGGAACCTCTCGTCTAATTAGTACAGACAGTGAAGATGTAATAAATTCACCGCAACATGAAATAAATACCGTGGATGAAACTTTACCTACAACAGAAGATCTTCTTGCAACTCTTACTGATGAACCATCTGTGATGGTTCAACCAAATGATAAAAAAGATTCAGAATGTATAAAGTCAGATAATATGAATGTCTTGAATGATTCTCCGGAATTAACAAAGCATGAAAGAATTAAATTAGTTATTAAAACTGATGTATTAAAAGCCAGTGGAATAATAGATATGCCAGAGAAGAAACCTAAAAACAAAAAACATAAACATCTTAAATCTAATAATAAAAAACAAATAGCCCTAACCACACCTAAAATACGAATTGATAATAATGAATTATTTAGAAATGTTGTAATATCACCAACTGAACCAGATTTTGATTCACAAAGTTCTATTTTGGGTAGTATATCATCAAAAGAAACAAATCAATTCCAATTAGCGACTGTTGAAGAAAGTTGTGTTGTAAGAAGTCGTGGTTCAAGTGATGTAACTAGTGATCTAGAAACAAGTCAACATAGTTCACTGGTAGCACCCCCATCGGATATTGAATCTAGATTAGAATCAATGATGGATTGTGATTTAGAAGAAAATGTTTTAAACACTGAACCAAATACTAATCAAACAAATGAAAATTTGCCAAAAATTGAGGAAGAACCTTTAAATGATGATATTCTTAAAGTTTTAACAGGTGAAGAAGAGAATGAGAATATTAAAAGCGACGAAAAAAGTACAACATTAAAAGAAACATCTATGTTAACTAGTAATGATTCTCAAAAAGAAATTAGAATAACAAGAACCAAAAAGGATGCTACTGAACCAAATAGCGATGAAAGCCATAAGCGAAGTACACGTTCTACAAGAAGTAATAACATTGGAAGTTTGAAGGTAATAATTGTGATATTTGAAATTCAAGTTTTTAAAATATATTAAATGTATCACGAATGATCCATAGCCATAGGGGTTTACATATTCGTCGATTTAAAGTTATCCAGTTTTTTAGAAGCAAAAAAATTTAATGAATCAAAAATGAAGAAAATTATTTTTTAATTAGTAAAATTTCTGAAGATATAATCAGATAATTTCGGAAGACGATAGTTACAAAAGTGATACATTGAAAACTTAAAAAAGCAAATTTAAATTTTATTGATCTTACCCAAATTTCAAAAATTGTTTTTAAAATTCTCTTATTTTAGGTTTTATAAATTTATGAGTCATAAAAGAAATTGCCACTTTTTGTTTGTTTTCATATTTCTTCCATTTTAAATATATATATATATATAGATAAAAAAAATATTTTCAATGTACATTCATACAATTTTTTTCAATTTATAATAAAATTTTTTATAGCTAATAATTAAATATTTTAGTAGTTCTTTTATTTATACTCTTTATTAACTAATTACTTATGTTGTTTTGTTTTTACGGATTAATAATCACACCTAGCCTATTGGATGTATAATGTAAAAATATACTTCAGGAAGCATCAATCGCAACTCAATTAAGAAACGTCAAATTGATACATTCAAAGCAATTAATTTTATAAAAGTATATTCTCTTTCTATTGATTTTCAACGAATTCTGTCTTTACCTTCATTAATCAATGAGTAGCTACTTTTATAAGCCAGTAGAAGATTATATTAAAATGCGTTTGCGGACGTAAATGCTATAGCATTCAAATTTTAAAACCAATTTTTATTTATTTAATTTTATTTTATTTTAGAAACAAATGAATATTTGTGCCAATTATTAAAGAAGAAAATAAATTTTAATATTTCAATACTCAAAAATCACTGAATTTTTCTCTTTTCTCTTAACAGAAAATTATTCACATTTTCTTTCTTAGCATCAAAGTATTAAAATTTCTTTAATGTATTAACATTTATATCTTTTCTAGGGCAAATCAGTAACATCACCTCCTCAAAATATTAAAAGTTGTACAAGAACTCGAAGAACTCAGCAACAAAAAGAAGAACCTAAGAATAAAATAAATAATAAAGAGGTATCTAGTCTAGATTTGACAGATGCACCGCAAATAAAAAAGAGTTTACTACCTTCTGTACAATTAACACGATTACCAGATGATGTATTTAAAGCTAAAGATAATAATAAAGAGTACAAAACAAAAAATAAATTAAAAAGAACATGGTGTGAGAGAGAAGTTAAAAATAATGACGAAGATATTGGTGAATGCATTGATCCAAAGGAAGAGGAAGACATTTCTAATTGTTTGAATAAAAAGACTGCCAACAAATTTAATAGTATTTCAAACAATAATAATGATATGACTGAAAGTGATAGCTTAACAGTTAATGATGATGAAAAACGCACCGTAAAATTAGTTATATCTAAGAAAAAAGGTAGCATATTTAAAAGTAGAGCATTAGTAGCTGATCAGGGTGATAGCAAAAAACGTCATATATATAAACATACCTGGGATGCTGAAGAAAAAAAAGAAAAAGCTGCCGCTGGAGCTAATAATTCAACACCACCAGTAGTTGAAAACCCATACGATGATTTTAAAGAAGAAGAAGAAAGTACTTCAAAACTAAACCGTCTTAGTAAACAAAATGTTGGTAAATTTTCAAATGAAACAATTACTAGTGTTAAATGTGATAAAAAAGCAAAAGAATATTATACTGTTGTACGGAATGTAATGACTGCTCATCAAATTCAAGAAATTGGTGAATATCAAGAAATGGATGATGATGTTGAATATATTTTAGATGCTCTACAACCACATAATCCAATACCAACAAGGTGCCTTTCAGCTATACAATTAGCTTCAAAATGTATGACTCCAGCATTTAGAATGCATGTTAGAGCCCATGGTACTGCTACTAAATTTTTCAAAGCATTAAGAGATGCAAGTAATGATTTAAGTCTTGGTTTATGTACATCAACAATTATGTTTGTATTATCACAAGATACTCTTAATATGGATTTAGATAGAGATACATTAGAATTAATGATGAATTTATTAGAAGCAGATTTAAGTCTACCACCAGATGAAAATGGTTTAACCAATTTAGAAAGAAATAAAGCTAGAGTTAAAGAAATTTGTGAAGAAATTAAAAGTCAAGGTAAAGGTACACATTTAAATATAGAAAATATATCAGTTGGTACACTTGCTATGGAAACATTATTATCTTTAACATCAAAACGTGCTGGTGAATGGTTTAAAGAAGAATTACGTGAATTAGGTGGGCTAGAACACATTATTAAAACAATATGTGATTGTTGCCATCAGATATCAGATTATGTTGTTAGTTGGACAGAGATTCTTTTAGATAAATTAAGAACAATCGAAAGATGTTTAAGAGTACTAGAAAATGTATCACAACAGAATGAAACAAATCAAAACTATATTCTTGCCTATAATAATGGAAATGCTGTTAATACATTATTTAAACTATATAAATTGTGTGATACAGAAATAGCTTTATATCCAACATCTGATAATACACCTAAAGAAAATCCAGGTGTTGTCCTTAGAGAAGCTCTTGTACCTACATTAAAGGTTCTTATTAATTTAACACATCCATTTAGTGATGAGGCACGTGGAAGTGCAATTTTGGGTACCAAAGAAGGAATTTTTGATACAAGCTTTCATATACTATTACAAGCACCTAATTATATTCCTGAAAGATGTATTTTTGAACTAAGTATATTGGTAATATTAGTTTTGCCTTTTTTTCTTGTTAAATAATTAAATTAACCGTTATATATTTGACACAGGTATTATTGCTCTTAATTAATTTAACCATGCATACAGTACCAAATAGATCATTAATTATGCAATCACATGCACCAACTGATTTTGGTAATCAATTTGACAAAGTTCCAGCTATAAAAGCTCTTATAGAATATTTTTATAAGTGTGAAGAGCAAGCACGGTAAGTATTATGTTAAATATATTATCTGCACTTTAAGTATAATTTTTGACAAAAAGGGCAAAGACCAAATCGATATATTATAAATAATATATTTGTATATACTATATATATATTTTTTAATATGTTGCAAAGATTTATTAGAAGATAATTGCATTTTAAGAAAAATTAGAGCCAATTAGCTAAAGAAAATGATTAACAATTTTTTAAATTTTAGTGTAAGCAATGACAAATTAAATACATCTTCCATAAAAAATTTAAATCAATATTCATTTTATTCTTGAACTTGAATAATCACAATGTCTAATTTTGCAATATTATAATTTTCCAAGTTTATCGTTTATTGCTTTAGCTTAGAGATAAAATATTAGACTTTGGATCCACTAGAATTTTCATATTAATTTATAACCATTCATAATAAATTTTTTTATTTTCTTTAGCTTGGCAGAGCAAAACACAGATGCTATCCTTGAAAACCCAGAAGCAAGTAATAAAAAACTTCAATCTCAGGAAGAAGTTGATGAAACAGTGACTAAGTGTACGTAATAATCTTTTCAATATTTTTTTTTTGTTGCTTCTTTATTTTATAAATATAAATTAAGTAAATAAAAAAGTTAGAACACAAAAAATATAAATTATTCAATATTTATCTTAAAAATATCTTTATCTTAAATATATTTGTGTTTTTATATACTTTTATACTTTGTATCTATACTATCCTAAATCAATTCTGAATTTCGATAACCGAATATTAGAAGTATTGTTTTTAAAGTAGATATAAAATTTTTCAAATTCTGTAATAGAAATTTTTTATTTTGTATTGTTTGTTACGGTATGACTCAAGAATGAAATATTTTAAGTATGAGGACTCGAGTGATACAGAACGCAAGAAAATTTTATAAATTTGTCAAATTTATAGTTATAACAAAATTTATAAATAAATTGGTATATTTAAATTATTATCTTCCCAAATCGTCAACATTTCCAGGATTTAACAAAAAAATTTTCCAGAATTTAACAAAAAAAACCAAAATTTAGCTTGCTAATTTTTCTAAAAATGTATAATTTTTCAATAAAATTGTATCTTACTTTTATTTTAAACTAATTACCTATCGACAATTAATTCTAGTATTGCAAAAGGCTGGACACCATATGGAGCACACAATGCAAGCTAGTTATGCTGGTATATTAATAGGACATCTAATATCAGACAACAAAGAAAATGAAACAACAATTCGATCATATCTTAAGGAAAAAAGCTTTAACGATATTGTTAGCGTTTTAGAAAAATATTATAATTTTATGAATTTAACAGCAAGTGTATGTATTTATCTATCTATACTCAATATATACATATATATATTTTTTTAAATATTTTTATTTTATGTACTTTTTAGTCTGAAGCAACAGTGGTCTCACATATTAAGTCCACTAAAAAACTTATAGATTATTATAAAAATTGTGACAAACATTCCAGTGAAGATGAGGTAAACTCATCAGATCAGCTAATTCCTGAAATAGCTTCAAGTTCTTCAATATCGACACGAAGTACACCCCGTACCTATAAAACGTACAGTCAGAGATAATTTAGGCTATAAATACTTAGAACAGATTACCTCTGTACAAAATATTAAAAGCAAAAGTTGTTTACCAAGTACTTTTAAGGATCGTCACTGTTAACATATACAAATAGTTATAAGGTTTTTTTTTAATTTATTCATTCAAAAATTTTTTAAGTTCAGCTAAAAGTGTCGTCTATAATTTAAAAAATTAAATAATTAAAATTTTTAATGGTTTATTTAAAGTACTTTTAAATATGAAAAAAAAGCATCTTTATTACAAGACCAAGTAATTTGTATAGTAATTATAATTGAAATAATAATTAGAATTTTTCATTTAACTTGTAATGTGTTGTTTGATAGTTAAATTACAAAAATGTAAAAATGAGAAAAAACAAATTTTCAAAATAAATTAAAAAGTTTTTAAACTAAATTTTTATTGAAACTGATATTCCAAGAATTATGGGTGAAAACTATCAAATAAATATAGAAAGAAAATATTGGAATACTTAAGAAATAAAAAATAGCTATGTATTTGAAATCTGCAATCCATTTAAAAGAAAAGTGCAAGCTCCGTTGGAGACACATAGACAATCAAACTTCAGAACTATATCGCACTGGTATTTCGTATGTAATAAATTTTTTACTTTGGGCAGATTTATGTGAGTTAAGATTTGTTTTTACCGTATCTGGTTTTGCAAAGTGTGGTTTATTTGAAGGTTGGTGTGGTTTGAAGATTGTAGTACATATCATACCTACAGATCCAAAATTTCTTTTAGAGAATTTATTTAAGTTTAATTCCTGGGACTCTCTAGCGCTTAGCGGCACAAAATTTAGTGCTAAATGCTAATGAGTCCATTTGTCTCTACTGATGTTCCACTCCACTGGTATATAAAAAAAACTCTCTATTTTTACTGTGCTAAGTCGTCTCCACACGCTAAGTGCTAGTGAGTCCCAGGCATAAGAGCCAAAGTTAATTTTTCTATCGTATATTCATAAGTTATAAATTTTCTGTTCGTACTTTCAGAATTTCTTTACTTTTCAAAAGCTTTAAATTTCTTTGTATGCTTAACACTCTTCATGTTAAAATATAAGTTACATTACAGTTGAATGTGAATCTATAAAATATAACATAACTTTATTGCCATATAGTATAGTGTTTTGGTTTAGTTTATAAATTTTAAAAACCAAATACTTCAAACAAAAAATGGCACGAAAATTTCATAATGGAAAAAATATCATTCATACAACATATTTTTAAATGCATACTGCCTTTTTTGTGGGAACTAAAAAACTAATTACAAAATAAAATATTAAAATTTTGATACAGGATGTATTTCTTTCTGCTAATATTGTGTTTTAAAAAGTTCGTTATTCAAGGCTATAGCAGTACAAATCTAGGTACATTTTTGCAATATATTTCAATTCTTAATTTGAGAAGAAGCAATAAATAGAGCACTAAACTTGTAGTGCCGCATGCAGAGAGAAAATAAGAAACGAACCTTGGTTAGCTTATCCATCTTAAAGATTGCGGCAAGGTTCCTTGAGAGGAAGACAAATTTAGAAGAAAATTCAAATGAAACTCATGGAAATTAATGGAATTTGAAGATGAGTGCAAAAATGTTTCACTTTAATTTTCATAATTTTTTGCAGTTCTCAAGGAATATTTTATTCTTAGGCATAATAAAAATATCTTTGTCCCATAATTAAAGTAACAGTTTTAGTTTAGTACAAATATTTTATTTTTAAGTTAATGTTCTGAATTCACTACTACAAATGTTAGATGAATTTCGTGGATTATTTTAGTTTCTCTTTCATTATCTTTTCATGAATTTATCATTAGATAAATATAACCATTAATTATACTATTTAAATAGAAAGCTTTTTCTCTTTCGTTATGTGACCTTTAAGTTCTTTTATATTTTATATATACAAGCGAAGAATAAATATTTTCGATAAAAAGAACCATTGCAATAGTCCCGAGAACAATAAACGCATATGCCGAGTTTGATAAGTTACCACACATCATGGCAAATTGTGCAAAAGTATTTTTCTTTCAAGGAAATAAAATCTTGGGGAGATTAAATTTGAATCTTACTCGCCATAATTGTAAATTATAATAGTGTAATATCTAATGAGATCCAAACAGATTTTATTCGCAATTATTATAATAATTATAATTGGAAAATTGCGCAAAAAAATGCATATAATTTCTTGATGATTTGCTTTCTCAATCAATTATAGTAAAGATTTTCCTCTGTTTCTATAATTAATGTTGTGATTTCTATCACAAAACTCGTTATGAACAATGAACACTGGCATATATGCTTTTTTTTTCATACATACTTTTTAGTAAAATCCATAAGCAGTGTTTTAATTTCTGGTTGAAATAAGTACACCTCCTATCGACATTAACCATTTAATAATAAAATAAAACTGGACTCCGGTGCAAATATCTTTATTTTCGTCTCTTATTATGTGATTAGCATCTCTAAGAATAAATATACTAAAAGATATTTTTTCTTGATCTCATAATCTGATTCTATACTTCCGGTTTTACCTAAAACTTTCAAGAAAACCTGAATCATAAGAATTTGCATTTTCAAAAGTTTATTGGTAGTAGTCCTAGGTTTCCTATTTTATATTAGTAATAATTTCAAAACAATTAACTTAAAATTAAACATTAAAGTCAAATAACAATAATTATCTAATAAGCAAATTTAGAAGAATTTATTAGCGCTAATAAATCCAAACGTATTAAGCATGAAATTATTAATAAATATTGATAATTTTTGCCAATTCTAAAAATCATGTTGAAAACGAGAGAATTAAATTTAAAGATTCTCTTGGATTGTGTTAGTTCTTGTTTTTTTTTTTTTTGATAAAACTTGATCTATTAGAATGGTTTAAAAATGCCAATAATTTTAATTTTGTGAGCAAAAAATCTAATTATGTATGTTAGAATTTAAGTTATTCAAAATAATGAATTTTAAAAATTTTTAAGATTTTTTGGAATCTGAAAAAAGTATTTGAGAGAATGTTTTGTTTTAATTAATTATTACTTTTAGTATTTTTGAAAAATCTCATGCCCTTCTTATTTTTAATCATATTTTCATACAACTTAATTAATTATGCTTAAAAATTGTGAAGTAATTTTCTGCATGCTTTTGGTTCCATTTTTGTCTCATGACATTTGCTTAGCATATTAATAGCCTAATCCAGCGATTCCCAAAGTGTGTTCCGCGGAACCCCGGGGTTCCGCCAAAAAATTTAGGGGTTCCGCGTGACAAATTTTATTTTATTAAAACAAAATAAGAATGGTTTTTAATATATTCACATTATTGTTATATGACCCTTAATATAATAATATACATAACGTAACTTCTTAAGTATAAATTCTTGTATAATAATTTCCACAACTATTTATTATTATCATTTTTAATGTTTTAACTTTTTATTCAATAATCAATAATGTCAACTATCAAATTAAATTAATTATTACCAAATGATGAAATTTTTTACTTTCACCGTATTTTGAAAACTAAATTTCACTGCCAAACTATTAATGGTTATTGCTATTTGCAGCCTGACTTCTTCCCCTGACTGTCTCCACTCGCAATTCTAGTCGTCCCTGAAAGCAAAGGAGAAAAAAAATTCACATACGCAATTCTGTCACGTATGTGTTCCATCTATATCAGGCCACCCATCAGGCGAATAAGATCCGCGGCTTTTCTTTTTTCACCTAACACACGCATGATGGAACGGATTAAAAATGTTGCAAAAAAACTGTAACAGTACTCATTGTATTCTTCACAGATATGCATTAGTAACAAAAAGGATTTCAGTGACATTTAAATCTGTTCTAGATGAAGCAGGGAAGATTATTAATTTTATTAAAAGTAAACCATTGCAATCTCGTATTTTCAAAGCCATGTGCTAAGATATGGGTAGCCTTCACACCACTTTACTTCTTCATACGGAAGTTAGATGGTTATTGCTTGGTAAAATTTTTGTACGAATATTTGAACTGCGAAAGCAAATCTTATCTTATCTCTGCACGAAAAACAAGTCAACATATTACAAGCAAAAGATAAATTGGTTGCCTTTTCAAAGAAAATACAATATTGGATTTCAGCTGTGGAGCAAAATAACTTCGAGTGTTTCCAGACGCTTAGTGATTTTCTCGAAGAATCTGAAGTGGATTTGGATATGGAAATAGGTGATGGTATAAAAACACATCTGTCCAGCTTATAACAATTACTCAGTGATTACTTTCCAAACCTGGAAAATAGAGATAATTGCTGGGTACAAAATCCTTTCAAAATAAAAGAAAAACTAAAAAGATTTATGTCCATGGATTATGAAAATTTGATTGAGCTAAGATCGGATACACAATTAGAAGCCAAATTTAGAACAGTTTCATTGACAGTATTCTGGTCAGATGTATTCGATCAATATCCAAATTTATCAAAACACGCTATTCGAACTCTATTGCCATTTTGCTGGGTACAAAATCCTTTCAAAATAAAAGAAAAACTAAAAAGATTTATGTCCATGGATTATGAAAATTTGATTGAGCTAAGATCGGATACACAATTAGAAGCCAAATTTAGAACAGTTTCATTGACAGTATTCTGGTCAGATGTATTCGATCAATATCCAAATTTATCAAAACACGCTATTCGAACTCTATTGCCATTTGCAACCACTTATTTGTGTGAAACTGGGTTTTAAAAATATGTTGCGACAAAAGTCAATTATCGTAACAAACTTGATGCTGCACTAGATATGCGAGTTATCGGTTATCAAACATAACGCCCAATTTTAAGAGAATCATAGAATCAAAGAAGCAGGTGCATTCTTCACATTAAAGCTTTTTATTTATTTTAGTTTTTGTTTTGTATTTTCATTCATTATTTCTATGAGTTTCTTTTTTTTGAGTTTTTTTTAATTCAATAAAATCTGAAATACCAAAATAATATTTGTTTCATTTAACAGCAGCTATTAAAATTTGAAAAGTAGTTGCATAAAAAATATTCAGGGTTCCGCGCTCATTGGCAACAAATTTGGGGGTTCCACGACCAAAATAGTTTGGGAAACGCTGGCCTAATCAATTCAATTTTTAGTCTTGTCTAAAATTTGAAATTTTAAAAATTTATCTAACACATATTTTATTAATATAGACGAAAAAATTTATATCAAAACTTTCTTATTTTGGAGATGTAAATATATATCTGAAGAAGTCAGCACTTTTTTCAGTTTTTTATTATAGATTCACATTTCTAAAGGTTAATAGTAATTCTATTACATAGTTAGACTCAGACACTAAAACTTTGAAGATTAAAGGATGCTTTCAAATCCAATAAATACATATATCCATATAATTATGACCTAATACTAATTTTTAAAAATGTGAACCGACAAAGCAGAAAGTTGTTTTGTGATGTCAATCTTCTTCTCGTAGAAATACCAAACTTGAGAGAACACTTCAAAGCGGCTCGTGTATTTTAGTTTCTCATTGGTTGCGGTAGCCTATTCTTAATTCATCATTGAATAGGTTTTACAGAATCTCTTATGAATTTCATGGATTTATGTTACCTGAGAATTTATGGATTTATGTTATCTATGGATTTATAGTTATCTAAGGGTATTTATTACGATATCCATATTAGTTGCTCAATATAAGAGAAGTTATGTAAACTAAATTTTCTTAAACTAATAACAAAAATACCGTATGCCACTCATGCTAGCTACACTGTTAGATAATATTTATTCACCTCTTCTGATGGAATGATTTAAGCTAATGATAGTAGGTTCACAGAATTGAAGTATATTTTCATAGCCAAGCATAAGCTTAAAATAGTCGCATATAGATAAAGGTATGATCAAGGGATTAATCTCCCTCCCTCCCCCTTGACTTGTAAAAATTTACAGGTCATTAAAGCCTAATTAAGTTCACAAAAATAATAATCATATCCCAGCTTCATCACAAAAACCTATTTACGCCACTGCCTTTAAAAGTAAAAACCATGTGTAAAGCACACATTATTTCATATCCAATTCAAATGGATATTTTAAACTATTAACTGCGTATTTTTTTTATAAATTAAAATAAATAAATTTATGAGATTAGTCAATTTTTGTCTAAATAAATATTTAATATGCTTGTATCAGCAAACGCTCTTATCTGTAGTGTAGTACATATGAAATACATATAAATCAAGTGAAAGTGTTTAAATGAAGCTAAAATCTCATTATTAGTTTGCTATCTCTTTACTAAAATTTTGGCTACGTAATTAAAAAAACTTGAAAAAATTCCAAGAACAAGGTCTAATACATATAATTAAATTGCTTTACTGGTTAATAACCTTGCTAGATCGTATGGCGTGATCCTATCGCAATTGTATTGGGTAAAAATATACTTTGCTATCTGGTCGAGCCTCCTTCGTTTTATCTGAAACAAAAAGTTATTTTTTCGTATTTTACGTGTATCTCAGCAAAAAGTAAATACGTTGATTACTTGCCATCCACGTCACTCTTTTCAGGCTTGTACGTTCATATATTTCATCTACATATACTATATATAACAAATAAACAAGTTTTTATTGATTTTATTTTATTAAGCCTTGAAGTTATTTTTTAATAGTTGAATGCGATTACTGTGTATCAATCAGCACAACAGTTAGAAAAAAATTTTATGTAAAATATTATTTGAAAGTAATCAATTCGCAAACCATTCATTGTGCCAATCCGTTAAATTGAATTAAAATTTTTTATACTATGTATACCTATGTAATTTTATTTTTCATTTATAAGTTTGTTGCTAAAAGCGGTTTTGCAAGCAAATGGGGTTCAATTATTGCTAATAATAGGTTAGCATTGGTTAACTATGCGTAAATCTTAATCCTCTGGTTTTTTCTAGTTTAGAACCTGACTAAAAAGTTAATTTATTAGAAAAAGTTATTTTTTCTTAATTGTAAAATCTATTTTCTAACTAATTTTGGTAGTTGTAGTTTTAATTAAAATTGCATGCGTGTTGTCATAGTAAGCACTCCTAAACCTTACCCAAAATATTCTTACAATAAGATTTAATCCTTTTTTTTATTGTTATCATTCTCTTCATCTTAAATAGCAATATATTTTACTCAATATTAAAATTTTTGGAACAAACCAAGAATCATTGGCATTCGCATCAAAAAGGTTGGAAGATTATTATTTTCATGTTAAATATGTATCACGACTCTGTTATAAGTAATTTATTTACTGGATTGACTTACACGACTTTGTTATAAGCAATTTTTTTACTGGATTCATATAATTATTAGATGATAATTTCAATGAGTTATCATGTTCTTAGCAATGATATTCATTCATATTTGAAAAATTAAAGATTAGATGATGGCAAAAATGTATTGCCATCAGCAAAAGTTAATATTTTTATTCCAAAAGAATCAAAGATCGAAATACCTTTTTTCTTTCATAAAATTGTATCTGTACTTTATAATATAGTAAAATAACAGAAAACAACATTTTTTTGCATACTTTACTTACTTAGCTTGAATTCCTGCAGTGATTTTAGGGTATTATTAAAACATAAATTTACCTAGATAGCATGAAGAGGAAACTTGATTATCATCTAAAGAAAACATTTGTTACATAAATAGTTATTTTAAAATGGGGAATAAATAACTTAAAGTAAAATAAATAAATCAAATCCAAGAAAAAGTCAACCAATTTATAAATTTAAAATATTTATGTTATGCGTCAACGTCAACGTCAACTATGCCTTATGCGTTACGTCAACTAGAGCTCAAACTTTTTACTGTGAAGAGCATTTAAATTATATATTTAAAAATTATTATTCAAAAACAAAAGAAATAATAAAAATACTGATTATTTTGAAAAAAATAGAAAGATAGTTAGCAATGCAACCCGATTGAAATGTAAGAGAATCAGGGTATTCACATTGAGTCCGGTAACATTTAATTTCAGGGTAAGCGGAGGTGAAAGGTAAGACGGAGTTTTGCAAATTTCGAAAAAGCTTTTACCCCTTCCTGAGGCAGAAATATTTCTGCCTCATGCTTGGTATCTTACTAATACACATTTATACACACATGTTTTCTGTAATATTTTCCAACACATATTCACATATTTTAGTGGACTGAGAATTGTAGGGGAACATTTCCGAAATGTTACAAGCCTCAATTTGAATACCCCCATAAAGATGAGCCTATTTCTTGGAAATTTCGTACGATTATTTTACTTGAAAGCACAATTAATAATCCTTTAATTAATGCGAATCTTGATATCACTCTGGACTGTCTGATCCAGTGGTGGATTTACCAGCAGGCTGAGTAGGCTGGAGCCTAGGGCGGCAAATTTGGGGACCGAGGAAAAAAAAATTATAAAATTAATGCCTAAACTGATACAACTTGACTCTGAAACGCTTGTTTATTTTGGTACTCAAAACACTATTATTCTCAATAGGATTATCTTTTTCTAATTGTAGTTTTAAAAGAACATTGCTAAAACGTTTTTTTTTTCTGTGTTTAGCTTACTACAATCTTAATCAATATAATTAATTTATTTGTATTATTAACTAGAGTGCTAAAACGTGAAATGAAAGTTTTAAAAAGAAGTACAAAATTAGAAAATAAATAAATTTATTTAAAACACAATCAGCCTATTTCTATAATTCCTCTGAATATCTGTTACTGGAACTGTTTCTAATACTTGTATAAAATTTAAAAAAAAAACCTGGAGCCCTGGATACAACCTGAAAAAGTGAGCAAAAAGGCATATTTGCAAAAGAATATAGCAGAATTAATTTATTATTCTAGATAAATTATTTGAAGAAAAAATATAATTTGAAAACCAAGAAAATTATTTCATAAAATTCGAAACCAAAAAATGATCATGCAAAATATTACATCTAAAATAGGATTATATTTACATATTTATAATGAACCTTTTCAAAACTTTATTTTATATTCCTCAAATATATTTTTACATAAATAATTTTATTTTACTCTTAAAATAATCTCATTTTTCTTGATATGCAAACACCTGTATAGATTGTTTTATGTAGATATATAAAATTTTTTAGCAAATAATGAAATCAACAAAAAATATGTTCCAGTAGCAGTTTTATTTAATAGCTGGCTATATATCTTATTTGCACTTATACATAAATATTTATATATATATACATCCAAAATATATATGGACCTGTAGGTGTAGAGATAACAGCTACCTGAAATGTTTTCATCAACCAAATATGTTTAGCAGGAAATGTTAAGAATTTAGTTGCATAAAATACGTGATAAAATCAGAATAAAATAATTAAACAGATTTAGCTTATTGCAGTCTAATATTACACAAACAAATGTCAATCAAATTTATTTATTAAAAAATATTGTTATCATCTGCTTCTATATATATATACATATAGTTACGGTCATTATTTTACATTTAAATTCCTCTATTTACCTTTCTGTTGACCATTAATTATATCACTTCTAAATGCAAATAGAACTGCTGGAGAGAGCCACCACGATCGTGAGTGTTGCGATCAATGACGTCACTATATTTTCAAAAAAGATCACACACACCAAAAAGAAATATGGAGAGCGTCGATGAATCTTTTGTGATTATTTCCACTCTCTTGCTAAAGTAAAAATATTTTTTATGAAATTCAGCTCAGTTTTTCATCATCCTCTTCGAGTCAAAGTCATATAATCGAAGTGTTATCAATTCGCTACGACTGAGGTTTTTAGTTTATCAATTCAAGTTTTTGTACAATTATTTACTTGAATTAAAGACTTTTTTTGAATTAATATAAAGTGAAATTATTTAATTAGTTCAAACGATTACGAAAATTAACTTATGATTAGTGCTCTGTGAAATATAAAACTACGTAAAGGAACTTGTGTCAATTTCAAAGCATTTATTTTAACTTTACCGCGTATAAATTTTATAATAAATAAATAATAATGGTGATACGCAGCAAGGTATATAAAACTTAGTTTAAAATATATATTATTTTATTTGAAATTCCTATCTTAACGTTTAATGTTTATAATTTTTTATTCTCATATTTTTGAATATGTAATACAACTTACATACTCATTTTTGATATTACTTTTAGTGTGTTTTTCTATTACTTATAGTAAAGTATTTTTACTTATAACCTAATTAATATTAACTTAAATCAGAAGTGGTAATTGATGTTCCCTTGTAGATTAAAATAGAATTGAAACCTTAACCTCGCTAAACTATTGTTGAATAAAAATTAATTATGTAAAGTTTTGCTAATATTTTTTAATTATATATTTTCTGTTAGATGTTATAAATTTCAGTTTTTTAAAAAAATATTTTATAAAAATTTGTTATTATTAAAGTTGTCTTTGATAACGGACTAAATCGACTAAAATTATATTAGATCCACTGATAAATGTTATAATCATAGATTTTGTTTCATTCCTTATTTTTAATAAAATTTTAGAAAATTTATGGTCAAATTTTTTTAACTCTTTTATTTCAAACCCATTTCGTGAGTTTTTTGTTAGCTACCTTAACATGTTTTTTTATTTTAAAACTTGTAATGATTTCTTAGGAAATAAAAATTTTTAAATAGTTTGGTTGGGCAAATTTTTTAAATAATTGAAATTTTATTTACCTCTTACTCTGCCCTATAATTACTCCTTAGAGAAATTTGTTTTCCGTGAATGTGGGTCCAAAGGAACAACCATTGACCAAAACAAATTCTGACTGCTCTAAAAGGAATGAGTTCAGATTTTCTTTAGCAAACCCAAACTTATTATAATATAAAAAATATTTTGAAAACTAAAATTGTTAACTTCATATCATATAAATAGATGAGCTCTATATCCGCTTATAAAACGATAAACCTAACTCTTGTCATTCATACAAATATAACTAATTTCAGTATAATTACATCATCTTCATCATCTTTATGTTTTGAAATGTTATCACAAGAAACGTAGAACCTTGTGATCCTGAAATGATCCTGGTACTTTATTACTAAAATTTTTTGGAAAATTGGCAAAGCAAGAATGATAAGAAAGAATCCTTGTGTGCGTCAATGTATATAAAAGAAAAAGACAAAAATAAATTTGAACAATTTAAAACAAGTTGACAGTATAGTTTTCTTATCTTTAAAATAAATTTGTTTTATGTGTTTGCGTCGTACATAACAATTTAGGATTTACCGAGCATTGCGTAAATATATTAAGCTATATTTTAGTTTCCTAAGCCCCTTTATTTAAACACCTTCAGAACGCCTTAATATTTTACACTCACAAAGAAAATAGCTACTAGAAGCCGATAATACCCTAAGTTTTAGTTTTTAGTTTTTCAGGATTATTTCATGATTGCCCATTTTTTAGGATTATTTCATTACTGTCCATTTTTACGTTTTTACTGATTTTTCTACAACTTTTTAAAAGGTTTATATTAATTACTGAATTCTAAACATTTTCTAATTTCCATTTTTTATAAAATTTCATCAACATTCACAAATTTTATAATCTCTAATTTAAAACTACTGTTTTATAGGGATAGTCCGGAATGGCTATAACGACTATAATAGATAATAACCATCTATTACTATTTTTTGTTTGATATTGTTATATTCTTGTAATACTATAACTAACAAAGATTATTAGATTACCAAGTTCACTATTTAGAGGTTTTTCTTCTTTATTTTATATAGGATTATATTCGCAAAGCTAAGCTTAAAAGTTATTATGGAGGTGTGGTATAGGTATCATGTAGTAATTTATTAATACCATCCACATTTATATTTATTTATTTAATTATTTTAAAGAAAAACTAAATAAAATTAACCACAATGTTTTCAAATTTTGTTATTATAAATATTTATAACAGCTTCATTTTTTTAATTTTTTTTTAATTAACATTTTAAATTAAATTTCTACTAAAAAATAATTTATATTTTTTAAAATTATATTATTAAAAATATTTTATAAAAACAACTTCATTTTTAACTAGTTGACTGAATCAAAGAAAACTCTTATATAATATATATATATATATATATATAACATGTGATTAGAATTACATAAAATGCAATTTTTGTTTTGCCTTTCGGAATCTAAAAAAAAAGAAAAAAATTTAATAGAGAATTCTTCGTAGTCCTATACTCTAATATATAAATAATCTTTGTGACAAAGTTCAAGTGAATCTATGAAAATAGGCAAAAAAAGTTCGATTTTTTCGAATTTCTAAACTAGAAAATCTCCTTAACTACTTCGATTTACTTGTGTCTATTTAACGTAAAACAATAATCGAATATTTATATGCACGCAATCACTTATTGTTGTCATTATACTATTGTAAACATCCGTACAAATTTTTCTGGACTTTGCTTTCCATATAGTACATATTTTTGATTTTATTATAAAAGAAATATTTGAAAAATATGTAATGGAATAAAATTGATCATTCACTTCCAAATTAAATATTTCATGAAAATCGTTTTAAGGTCTAAATTTTAATTTGATGTAATTTTACATCAGTTTAAATATATATAGCCGATATAAATCAAAATAACTGCCACAAACAATAAAAAAAGGAAGTTGCTAAACTGCTGAGTAAAAATTACTCTGTAAAATATGTGAAAAATTTCAACATAAAAAATAAAAGTTTCAGGCTTTAATTAAAATTAGTTTTCATTATTTTTTTAATCTTTTTACTTAAAATTCGTTATCACTTATGCTCAATATAATTATTATTATATTTTGTTTTGCTCTTTTAAATACAGAGAAAACATTTGCCTTGATAAAATATGGCTGTAATAAGACCTCAATGGATTTTTTGAATAATGTTTAGTTATTTATATCTAACAGTACATAAAAATTAATATGATATCAAAACATATTGAAAATTAATAAAAATATTTGCTTTTAATTACTCTAAATAAATGTAACAATTGGTATACAGGTAAAACTTAAGAAGCATTTGTTTTTCATTATCTTAATAGCCTTAAAATTGAAGTCTCATTCGTTTTTATTGTTCTCGTAAAAAGTAAAAAAATATTTATTTTGTCAGTTTTGGGTATAAGATAAATTTAATAGACCAAAAGTGCTTGGCCAAGAGAAAGCATTCAAACATGGGCTGAGTTCCGTTTTCATGAAAGGAATAATGATAATGAAAAATTCAAATTTTATCTTACATGGTAAATATGTTTAAATTCTATTTTATTATTATTAATTTTCATGAAGACAGAATACATCCACATATGTGAAAAAAAAGTTTTCAAGTGTTAAAATTAAACTGATATTCCAAAATATCATTAAGACAATACCTTTTTACAGCAATAATCAAATGATTTAAATATAGATTAAATATAAAAATCAGTAACTTAATGCCATGATCACATATAAGACCAGAATCAATTCAGGATACAGTTACTTTATTTTTATAATGCTAAACAAAGTAGAATGATTTGTAAATTTTTCAGGTGTTACACATACGCATACTTTAGACAAAATTTAAAGATAAAAGCTAAACTATTTCAGAGTTTTCTATAAAATAAAATGATTTAAAGAAATATTATTAAAAGAAAAACAAATCCAAGAAACTATTACAAATCCATATTTATCTCCAAATTCAAAAACTTTTTATTCCTAATATTTGATCATAAGTTTTTCAAATTTTTATTTGTTTTCATTATCTTCTCACTTCGTTTTCGTAGAAAAATATTTCTCACGTGAAAAGACTCTCATAACACTTTTCACTCTCACTACAATTATATTATATATATTTTCGACTAGCCTATAAAAAACAAAGTTTTTTAAACTTTTTTCTCTTAAAAAATGCTTAAAATAGAAATTTATTTTTATTTTTCTTAAAAATATTACAATGAAAATTAAAAAAAAAAAAATAATCTTACGTAATTAGCTTCTGTTGATCAATTGCTTGAGTTTAATAAGCCTGGGTTTGTCATAGCAAAATTTCAACATTATAGAAATAAAAATATAGTGTTTTTCCATAAAAATCTAGTGCTTTGAACTCCAAATAGCGTCAAAATTAAATATTTTGTGGTCAATATTTTTTTGCTTAGTCATTTGTTTTTAGTACCAACTTATTTGTTAACAACTTTGTTATCAATTTACAAAGGATATTAAAAAATGAATCTTGGAAAATATCCAAAACAAAAAAGAAACTGGTCTTAGTGTTACGTTAAATTGATCATAATAACAAAAACAAAAATATTTTGATTTGTGATTGTAATAAGGTCAATAAGAAAGGTTATTGAGAATGTTGAACTAAATAATAATAAAAAAGACATTTAATTATATCTATGTAAAAAAAAAAATGAAAATTATAATTTTTTGCTAGATTTTTTTTATTAATAAAATCCAATTTTTTACATATAGATAATTTAAATTTTAAATTTTTTAAATTAAGCACTTACTTTAGTAATATGTGTGTAGGCTCGAAATAATACTCGCTATTTTCATTTATATACAATAATTTTATAATTAGATCAATTACATGAAACAAAACATACATTTCTTATCTTAATAAACATTTATACACTTAATATTTCTGTAAAAATTGCAACAAAAAAAAAACATTAACATAAGTTTAATTAAAAATTACTGCCACTAGTCTCAAAATAAAATTAAGGCGATACAATTTTAAATTTTTAATATATGGATGACTGCTTGTGCGGAGTTGAATGAATGACATTCAAGAATGGAGACGGTTAATATGAATAAAAAATCGATAATAAAAGTCAATTATAAATTTTTAAATAAGAAATAGAAATCGTAGCAAGTTTTTGCATATCTAGTACCTAAATTTTCATCTTGATCACATAATTCCACAATTTTATCGGCAATCCCTTCAAAACAATTAATGATAATGGTAATAAACACTCCAACGCCCACTTGATGGTCTTAAAAAGCTTTGCTGTATTCAATAAGCACTTCACAAGCGACTATTCAAGACAGGAATAATAATATATAAGTCTAAACCACAGAAAAATTTAACAGCCAACCGGGAATCGGTGTCAGCTGTAGGCAGCCTAATACTTACTAACCCATTAGCTGCCACGATCCCCATTTGGGTATTGCAGAAATTCACGTACACTATAAGTAGTTTCTTATAAGTTTTTTTTCATGCAACCTGCCACGATCCCCAATTGGGACTATTTTAAAAATATTAAATATTTTCAAAAAAAAGAATAATTTAAGTATAATTATACTGTTACACATCTTTTTGTACACATATCTAACTTATCCTATCAAAAATTCAAAAAAAAAAAATTTGGCAGTTAATGGGCTAATAAAAGTCTTGCTTCTTTTAAAAATAGAGCAAATTTTAGTCTTTGTCGCTATATCCTAAGTCCTAAGTCCTATATTATAAAAAAATATTAATAATAATATTAATTTATTACTTATAGGTTTTCTTAATTCTTTGTGCAAAGCATTAACCTAATTTTAATAAAAAGGGGTTCATAATGTGTTTGAAATTGATAAATATAAAATTTTCGGTCTCATATTGGTCTCCAAATGATTAATTTTTTCTGTAATTTTCATTAAACAATTCAACAACCTGTTTTTATTTTCGAGCTTATTTTCAGAGGAGAAAAATTCGGCAAGCGTAAAAATAATCAAAATTAATTTGAATTAGAATTAATTAATATTAGAATTAGAAGGATACAGAGTTGAATTTAAGGCGACAAAAAAGCATTAAAGGCGAGTAGTGTTTTCCGATCCTCATTCAATAAAAATTTTTATTTAATTTAGAGAAATTTTTATAAGTTCCGATTTGCTAATCTAATCACAAATAATCGGAGAGTACACAACTTGACAAAAACAAAAAAATTTTCAATTTTCTATAAATTCCTTTTAGTGTAAAAAATAAATTAAAGATGAAAAACTTATTAAATTGATATTGTCTTTAAGTTGAATATTTACATATACGAATAAAGTCTTAAATTGGCACTTACACCTATTTGCATTTTTGTTTTGACCTTCCTTAAATTGAAGCGTAATTCCCCATTGAGCTGAGTTCTGAATTAATGAACCAATAGTTTAACTGTTTGAAAGAAAACAAAACAACATTGTTACGTATTCCATGTTATACAGCTAGAGAAGTCATCTGATAGTAAAATAAAATAATTCTTGTTTTCAAAATGTATTACATACTTCCAGTTCTTAGAAGTCATAACAAAAATATTGCATAATTTTTAATTCAATTAGCAATCAATGACTATATTCAAGTAAAAATTTAGCTGCGATATAGCAGTGCCTTCCGCTAACTGAAATTCTTGTATTGATGTGGCTATGATTTGATATTTGATATATTTTGCACGTTATCTAGTATAAAATATTTTTATTAAATTTAAAAAAATTGACATCAATTTTCTAGGAATAGTTTTTTTGTTTTTCTGCTACACATTACTCTTTTTAGTAATTTATTTTTCAATATTCATTAGGACAGGTGGAAAGGTTTGAAATCGTTATTGAGTTCATGCAAATCATTTCATCGCATTTTCAAGAGTTCATTACCTTAATGAATTAATTTTATACAAAATTTTTTGGCTAAAGTGGTTGAATTTTAATGAAATAAAAAAAATTTATTAAATTCAAATAAATATAGGAGAAAATGTTTTTCACGATTAAAATAAAATAGAAGTTTAATATGTTTTTTTTACTTATTATTTTCAGAAATAAAATTGTTGTGGCATTACCACATTCAAAGCTTTTTAATTTTTATGAAATCCCAAAAGAGTTTTCTTAAATTATCTTTCATATCAGCACCTTTAAAGGAAGATAATTTAGTTATCAACCGTCAATTTTCTATATAAGTTTATATACTTTTAACTTTTTACTAATATAGATTATCTGTGATTTTTTATTTGTAAATTTTTGTAATTTCCAGTCAGAGGTAAATAAACACCTGCCTTTTGTTAAATTTATCATATTAATTTGTAAAATTCAAAATCCACTTACAATTATGTCCATTTTTATTGCCATCTATCACCTTACGCTTCGCCTGAGCTTAAAGTTAACTCTTAAAAACATTTAAAAAAGCACACGATAGCCAGATAATAAATAATATTTCTCTGGAAATACGATTTCAGCGTTGCATTTTAGTTACTTTATTGGTCGTTTTGCTCTTTGGAAAAATAAACGATCCCTTATAATCCTACTAAATTGATAACATGACCTTCTTATGATGATATACTTGTAAATATTGTTTAAGTGGGCTCACCATGTTGGTGGGATCATGATCTTTTGCATTTAAATTTTACTGTAAACAATTGATTTCTCTACACAATAATTATCAATCATTTCAAAAATAGATTATTTTCGTTTTGTTTTATAAAGCAAATCACATATTTACTTCCATTAATCGTGTTAAATAATTTTTTAAAGTTTATATGGGATATTATTATTAAATTTTTCTATGTCTTGCAGCTTGATTGATTTTTCAGAATCTGGAGGAAGATCAAGAATTGTAAACTAGTAAAAACATAAAGTACTAAGAAATTTAATGTCTATTAGCTTTCCAAATTTTGAAGAATATTTTAAACTGAGAAAAATTTAGAGTTAGATTATATTTTCATATTTCTATACTTATTCAATTTGAACTTATGAAAATAAATTTCATATAAAATTATGTATGGCAGTCTTTATTCCAAAAAATTTACTGTTATGCTTAGCCTAAATACCAAGCAATCAAAAAGTTTTCACAGGATATAAAAATAAAAAAACAAAAAAAAAACTTTTTCTTAACTTTAATTGTATATCTTTACTATACCCTACAAAATAAACACCATTAGAAAGTACGCTGGGATTATGGCCATCCAGGGTATTCACATTGAGTCCGGTAACATTTAATTTCACGGTAAGCGGAGGTGAAAGGTAAGACGGAGTTTCGCAAATTTCGAAAAAGCTTTTACCCCTTCCTGAGGCAGAAATATTTCTGCCTCATACTTGGTATCTTACTAATACACATTTATATACACATGTTATCTGTAATATTTTCCAACACATATTCACATATTTTAGTGGACTGAAAATTGTAGGGGAACATTTCCGAAATGTTACAAGCCTCAATGTGAATACCCCCATCAACTCCCTTTTCGATTTTGTTCTTATAATTTCAATTAAGTCAAAACGCTTTTTCCTTTTAATTACAAGTTGGGTTTAATTAAAGAAGAAAAAAAGTCACAAGGAACTAGATTTGGTGAATACCATGCTTGGCTAATTGTATTTATTGAATTTTTGGCAAAAAAACTAATGATCTCAATGTGAGACTTATTCCTGTTAAAAATCGAAAAATGATTTAACAAAAGCAGCTGTCAAAACATTTTTAATTATAATTTTCAATTAAATAAAAACCTTTAATTTGTCATGTCATTTTTCTGTTTTCGCCGTTAACAACAATTCTAAAGGCACCGAAATAAAAAAGATGTTTAAATTGTAAACTTTATTTTCAACCTATCTAATTTTAATTTTTATCTTTTTCCAATTTTTCTTTTTTTGAAGTTCTTATGTTAATATTAAAAAATTCGATTTAATTTTATTTATTTATAAAAAATTTGCAATGGTCGGTTGTTGTATTTTAAGCTTGAAAAAATAAAAAATATTAAACAAATTGTTGCTACTTTATTGCAAAGTTGAAAATAATTTAACAGAAATAATAATTTTAAATTGTACAATAAATTTCAAAGGCAAATAATATTTTATTTTTTTAAAAGGAAATATGTCGAAAAATTTTACGTAATCAACATAAATTACTACAATTTTTACAACAACATAATCGATTATGTAGCTCATTAAGAGAACAGGAAGCACAAACTGCTTATGATGAAGATAGCGGAGGAATAACTACGATCAGGCCAGATTATACTACATCAGTAACAAAACCTTTCCAACATGATCCAGATGTAGGACAACAATTTAATGTAATTTTAATTTTGAGTTTAAAAAAATTTATTTTATTGTTAATTAGCATTATTAAATCTTAGGCATCACAATTGAGTGTTCAATTAGCTTCTCCTGCTCAATTACAGCCAAAACCAGAAGTTGATGATCTGATATTTGGAAAATATTTTACAGATCATATGCTTAAAATATTTCACCATAGATGCTTAGGGGGATGGCAAAAACCTGAAATTACGCCATTACAAAATTTAGTGATTCATCCTGCAGCTAAAGTCTTACATTATGCAGTTGAGGTAGGTGAATTTATATAAATAATTATTCAAGGACTCTGCAATTATCTATCTTTTTGAAAATAATTCAATATAAAATTAATATTATTTAATAAAGTTAATAATATATAATATATCGCGTAGCCTTAGTAATATTTCCGAATAGTAACAGGAAATTATACATATAAGAAAAATTAGTTCTAGAGTTTTTCCATAAATTCAAGCTACAAACTTTTCTTCTTTTTTAAAATTAATGAATGAATCTCATTTTGCTTATTGAAAACATGCGTTTCCTTAGGGATCTCAAAAATCCAAAATTTTATCTTGGACTAGATGATTGGACCTTAGATTCATTCTAGCTCTTAGGAATGGCGTTGGTAATCTAGGTTTTGTGACTTAATGTATTAAAAGGAGTAAGATGAGAACCTTGTTTTACAGTTAAGATGGAATGAGTACTATACGGATCTCAGAGAAAAGGAACCAAAAGCACGGGTTCTTAAAACTAACTTTTTACCTTAGATGTGTCCATTTGAAAGTTCTGCGGTGTATATTTCTTATCTCGATAATTATATATTTAAATTGGATGCTTATGTACTGGGCTAAATCTTTCACCATATTAAAATAAAAGGATTAGGCTTGGCTTTGTTTGACTAAGGACATGATTGAGACGGACGACTTTTAATTACATCCCTAATAGAGAAAGCCTAAAGCAGATGCCTTTTCTGGCTCTGAAACAAAGATATTTAACAATCCCTCCTCGAAACTTGTGTAAATGTCTTAAAGAACAACCTTAAAAAAATGTTTTTTATTTCATAGCTTATCTCGAAATCCAAGTTCAACGCATATTATTGTAATTCGTGCAGCAAATTGAATCATTTTTATATGTTAGTATTTCTAAAAATAGTGTAGTACTACTAAAGCATAAATAAAAAAATAGAAGACCGATAAAATATTAAAAAATGTGCTAAAAAAATATAAATATTGAAAAATATTACTTAAGTGTATTCAGTTTTATATAGATTTAAGCAGGCCAAAAGTTATCTTAAAACTTTAAATGAAATTTGACTTATGAAAATTATTTTCCTTAAAAGGTGCTGATATGAAAGTACGTAAGAGCACTGACACTTTGGCACTGACATTTTTTAATGAACCTTATTAATTTTCCCAGAAACCAATAAGATTAATTTTCGTAGCAAGCTTTTGCATCTGTTATCTTTTCGGTTTTTGAATTTTTGCTTCAATTCGCATGAGTGGAATAATAATTGAAAATATGTCAAAAATTTCAGACCAGTTTTAAAACTCTTAAAGAAAAAACTCCAAATTTATATCAATGAATATATCAAACTAACTTAAAATATTTTTGGCGAAGTGGAAAATTTTCAATTTTCGGAAAATAAGATTAGATAATAAAACAATAAAAACTAATTTACTCGAAAATAACTGCGAAATCGTTGCAAACGACAAACATATTTATTTGTTTAATTTTTACTACTTCCTAAACAATAAAATTAAAGCAAATAGATTTTAAGTATTTTTTTTTTTGTGATTTTAAAAATATGAATCAGAAATACTGCTGCAAACAATCATATTACGATTAATTCACGTATATTGATAAATCTGCCAATTAAAAGTTTATTATCGCAATGTAAAGTTATATATATAAGAAACAATTCAAAATAAAATTATGTTGGGTTACTTAGGGCAAATTAAAGCAGTTTTCGTTGCCTCTGCGGGAGTCAAATTGAAGGTTATCTAATCAAAAGCTAAAATTGACCATCTACTTTAAGTGTTTGACGTCATTTATAGGCATTGATAATGAACCCATTCAAGTGCAAAATGTTTTTAAATCAAATCCAAATAAACTTTTTATTTTATATTGTTGTACGTTCCGCAAAAGTTACAGTAAGTCCTTGTAATATTCTGAGCTTGCATTTGTCTTCTTAAGAGAAACTCTAATCCGCATATGTCCCCAACGACTTTGACTGACATGTTGACAAGAACCACTCGTCTTCAACCGAATCTTTTCCACTTTTACATCGTTCTTAATACTTATAAGCAGTATTGACAGTTACGACACTCTCTTCATATACTAATTAAGGTAATTCATAAATTTTTTGGCACTTTTTTACAATTTTATAAAAAAATCAATTGATAAGTGACAATACATTTCAACTTAGCAGAAATTACCTCTAAAGATCTGACTTTTGAATTTATTAGTTTAAACGAATGGAGCATCATTGATTTGATTATTCAGTAAAGATTTACTACAAAATTAAAGTTATAAAAAATACTAAATACAAAATTTTAAAGAACAGTCAAATAATTAAAATAATAATCCTATTTTTTTGCAAATATAATATTTGTTGCAAAATATCTTTAATACTGTTTCTTGTTTTTTATTTTATATAGCTTTTTGAGGGTACAAAAGCTTATCGTGGAGTAGATGGGAAAATTCGTCTATTTCGACCTGATATGAATATGGCTAGAATGAATTTAACAGCAAAACGTTCGGGACTTCCGACATTCGAAGGTGAAGAATTAATTAAATGTCTTTGTCGACTAATTTCAATTGATCAGGAATGGGTTCCCCATACAGAAGCTGCCAGTCTTTATATCCGTCCGACATTAATCGGAATTGATGTAAGTTTTTATAATTTAAAATAATTGTTTTTAAAGAAAATTACTAAATTTTTAATTTTTATTTATTAATTTTAGCCAACTCTTGGTGTAGCATCATCAGATTCAGCTTTATTATATACAATACTAAGTCCTGTTGGTGACTATTTTAAAGCCGAATCAGGTGCTGTATCCCTCTTGGCAGATCCTCGATATACAAGGTCATTAATATGTTAAGATTTTGTTTTTCCTTGTATAATTTTTTAGAATACTAATACTAAAAATATTTAATTCACCCTTTACCCTTGATTTAATTAGGTAAACAATTTTTATTTTTCTCATAATATCAACAATGATATAAGCGACCTTGAATCTTTGCTGAAGCTTTAAATTATTTTAATTTGTTTTTGAGGTAATAGATAATTTTCAGACTTTATTTATTTACTTTAATATGTTTTTTTTAGAATTTTTTGAAGTAATTCTTGCAACTTGTCTTTAATTTTTTATTAATAATAAAATTTTTGTTTTGATAGAAAATTACTTTACTGACGCATTCAGAACTTACTTATCTTAATCGCACACAAGTATTGCATCTGAAACATCTTCGGAAACTCTAATGTTCTCCAAATATATCTTTTTATCTATTTCATAACTCATAAATTTATAAGACTACTTTAATTCATGATTGGCATTATTCTTGTCTTTGTTGTCCCATATCAGTTGAAATAAAACCTCATAAAAACTTATTAATAAATGCCAAATCATTTTATTTTAAACAAATAATAATCATTCCAAATTATTTATCCAAATTAAATAATTAAACAACGAAAAATACTTTGATAAAAGTTTACCTGAAATTGTAATGAAATAATTTTAAACATTTAAAAACGACACTAAAAAAGGGTAATAAGCAAGATGATGAATATTTAATAATTTGTGTGTAATTGACTTATACGAACTCACATGAAAAGCGATATAGGTAATAAATTTATTGTATGTAATTAATTGAAAATTGGCACAGTAGGAGTAAATTATTCGTCTTTGCAAGTTGGGAATCATTCGATTTTTCTTTGATCAATTGCAAGTATTCGTGCAAATTTATTTAAAGATCTAAAGTGAAACTTATTTTAGTTGTAAAAATCAACAAAATTTCTAATTAAAGTCAATAAATTATCAAAAAATCTCAATTTCAATAGTTTATTTTACTCAGTCACACTAATGCATTCAATGATGTAAAATCTATTGCCACATTAATAAATTTTGTTAGAAAAGGAAACTCAAATTCACCCTTTTTACTTCCTTCTTTTCTATCATATGCACCCAGGAGCTTACACATGAAATGTTCACTATGTGTATTTTTCTTACAGGGCAACACTTTAATTTATTAAATATTGCTCCCATTTTAATTACTACAAAATAGAGTTAACATTTTTGTTATGTTTTATCTCTGTTAATCCTATGAATTTATGAAAATGCCGAAATATACAATTTATACAGTTAAGCTTATATTGATATTTCCAAATCAAATTAAAAACGTTTACATTTATCATAATAATAGTTTTTATTTTTACAAACTTTTACCTTAAAATATACCCAAAAACATATATAGTAAGAATCATAAGCACAAACGTTTGTTTTGAACAGGTCTACAAAAAACATTAAATAATTTCACGAGTTAATAAACAAAAAAATTAAATTTTTATTATCAAAGTTGAAAACTATTTATAATTATTACCTTATTCGTCTCTTCCGTACCCGTTTTCATTTTTTAGCAGTCAACTGTTCGAAACTTTTTAAAATCGTTTTAACTACAACAATAATTTTTGGAGTTTAATGTTTTGTAGCATATTAGAAAAACAGTTAAATATTTTAATGACAAACTAGAAAATGTTACTCTAATTTTAATTGTACTAGAAACTTTAGTTTTTTTCAATTTGTTTCATTTTTTTGAAATTTTGTTCCTGTGTATATATAAACACTTCAAGCTTTATAAATTATTAAAAAAAATTTCCCTTCAGTTATACAACATTTACTTGATATTAATTATCTTTTTTAATAGAGCTTGGCCAGGTGGTGTTGGTGATCGTAAAATGGGTTCTAATTATGCTCCAACAATCAATGTTCAAAAAGAAGCTCTAAATAAAGGTTTACAACAAGTACTTTGGTTATATGGCGAAGATCATCAAATTACAGAAGTTGGAACGATGAATATATTTATGCTATTTATTAACGATAATGGGGGTAATTTAGTTTTGATTATTTAAATTAATGAATTATTATTAAATTGGTTTTCTTACATTTTAGAGAAAGAATTAGTTACACCTCCCTTAAATGGTTTAATATTACCTGGGATAACAAGAGATTCAATATTAACTTTAACACGTCACTGGGGTGATATTAAAGTTAGCGAAAACACATTTACAATGCCGATGGTTTGTGAACTCCTTAAACAAGATAGAGTAAGTTAATTAAAAAACTTTTACAAATGACTTGGTAATTGTATAACTCTTCAAATTTGACTAACAGCAAATCCTTCTGAAATACTTCAGAATGTGGTACTCCATTTCAATTCCTAGATAAAAAGAAATAAACATGTAGTAAAATATACTCAAGTATTTGAGTATTTTTAAAAATTTCAGACTTTTCATAAATTGGCACATAGAAAATACATATTAGAATGCTATTAATGATCCAATATATTAGTCAAGCTAACATATATCTGCTGAAAACCACAAAGCCTTAAAATCTTAGCAGATTTTTAAAAGCTTTAAACTTTTATTATGCTCACTAGTCTTAATTTTTAGGCTAGAAATAAAACATTGTTAAACAAAATTAAATTTTGCTTATTATATTACAAAGAAATTAATTTGAATATATTATTAATTTGCCTGCAAGCTTTCCGAAGACCTTTTGGCTCCTATATATGATAGCGTTTCTGATCATGCTACAATCGTTAAATAATTTTGACAATAATTTTTTAAACAACAGGGAGAATTGCTTAAATAGATTTTTTATAGTAAAATAATTTTTCCCTTTAAAATTAAACTAGCAATATTGAAATCCGCTATACCGGATTTTACATCAGAAAATCTAAGGAAAATATTTTGATAAAAATATAAAATAAATTTACTGCAGGAGTTTTTTAAGAGAAAATTTTACTTTAAAGAAAATAGTTTTATTTTAATGATATAATAATTAAACATTTCAGCTTCTTGAGCTTTTTGGTGCAGGTACTGCATGTATTGTCAGTCCAGTAGATCGAATTCAATATTTGGGTGTTAATTATAGCATACCAACAATGGAACAGGAAAAACCACTTTTTGATAAAGTCAAACAATTATTAACAGATATTCAATATGGTAAATTAGATCATCCGTGGGCTAGAGTTATTGAATAATATTGATATACATATATTTAAAAAAAATTGTTTATTTTTAACATAAATTTTTGTAATAAAGGGAAAAATCTGTGATACAATAATCCCAAAATTGTTAATTTTTTAAATTTAGTGCCATGTTTTTAAATTTTATTCAGTTAGTAATTTAAATGTAACACAAAAAAACCAAAAATTACTAAATATTTAAATAGTAAAATAGTAGTTTAGTAGTTTTTTCTATATTTCTTTTTATGTTCAAACATAAAATTGATTGCTTTTTAAAAAAAGAATACTGTTTGATCTCTTTATTTCGTCAAAAATTATTCAAAATAATAGAGTTTAAATATAATAAACTAAATTTTATTAATATAAATTTAAATTTTTTCTTTTTAAAAATACTAAATTTCAACCGTTAAAAAACTTAGAACTTAAAAGTTCTTTATTAAGTTACATTTATTTAAAGTAGAATTATATAAATATTGATTTCCAGTAAATATAGTTAAGAAAAAGTATAATATTTTTAATAATTTTACGGTAAACGGTACGAAATAACAAAGCGATTGCAAAATCTCAAATTAATCAATAATATGAAGACATCAAAAGGAGAACTGTATTTAAATAAATGTTACAACTTATTTTATTTCAAGTATAAAACTAACAATAATATTCTATAACAAATTATTACAAACTGGGGCAACTTATTCACCAATTAAAAGTAAAAATTATGCTTCAAAAACTAAATTTTTGTATGTAAATTACGTTTTTATTTTTGAAAATTGACCTGCATATAACACAATTTTTTCTATCAAAATATTGATCGTTCATTTATAACCAAAATTTATATCATAATTAATTTGATGGTTATCGCTTGATCTGTATGGAGCTCTACTGCTCACCTGATTTGTAAAGATATTTTCGAGAAAAAAGCGTTTAAATTTTTTTCATTAATTAGTAATTAATTGCTTTTATTTGATACCCAGCAATATGCATGGTTTTTTATCAAAAATACCAAACATATGATTTTGAAGGAATGTAGAAAATCCTAAAAACCTGCATTTGGTAAATTGTGAATTAATTTGTAATTTAAAATATTTTAGAATTTTATTTATTACTATTTAATATTTTAAATTTATTATCATAAGTTAGATATTTCTTGGTTTTTAATAATATGGTGTAAGCTAATTAGTTTTAATTTTACATTTAATTATAAAAAAATATGCATATCATTAGTTCTAAGAAAATTTCGCCTTTGAGGCAACCTTCTATAGTTAGGTAATTGTCATAATTTGACAGAAATAGTTTTTAAAAATATTTTGTAAATATTTTTATTTAATATAAGAATAATAAAATTAATTTCGCTAAAGGAAATATTAATGGTTTTTGTAATCAAATGTAGTTAAATTTGCAACTAATCATGCAGAATACGTTTTGAAAAAACTTACAATACGTTTGCACAGTTTACCAACATATTTTCTGGGAGAGTTTTTTAAAGGAAAACTTTAAACAATAAATTCCCCCAATTAAAATTCTTATTTAACATTGGAGGTAAATAAATTATATAATAAATTTCGAAAATAATAAATTTGATAGTAAATTTTATAGAAATTTTAAAACATCTTAAGTTTTGCAAGTATAATAAATACAATCAAACAAAAAAGTGTTTTTATTTAGTTAAAATATTGAGTTAAAGATTTTTGGCTTGGTCCATGAAATTTTTAACTCCATTTTGAAGGCGATAAGTTTAAATCTGTTTGATAAATATGAATTTTCGCATGAAAATAGGAACACTGAACAAATTTTATTATATTCAAATTCAAATTTTATAAATGATGTAAATTGATCAATAAATTTTTATTGATTAATGATTTATATATTTTATATATTTGTGTGAAACTGAGTAAAACTTTAAATAGAAGCGATAAATAATGATTTCTTATAATTCTTTTATTTGTTTTATGAAAAGTACCATAGCATTTTCGTAATGGGTTTTTTATAAAAAATTTACCTAATTTCACTTTTAACATTTTTATATCCCCAATTTGAAAATTCATCAGTTTCTTTCTTCGGCGAATTTCCTGCTTAGCTTCAACCATTTTTTCTTGCGTAGTTGAAAATGGAAAAGTTAAAATAAAATGTAAAATATGTAATAAGGCCTTATCTAAAAATACTAATCTTAAAAGACACGAAAAAACGCAGACAAATGTTATAGGGCCTATTCACTATTTTTTCCAACTCGTCAAATGGCTCTCTCGTCCCATATAAATTATATGGAAAGGGTCATTTGAGAGTAAAAAATTAAACATGTTTAATTTTCTACTCTCAAATCGCTATCGGTTTCTTTTGTATTAGTCCTTTACTAATACATACATGCCAAAAAATCATTTCCACTTTGCCTTCGAAGAGTGCACATCGAAGAAAACATATGAATCTGTCAAAACAAGCTGGGTTATACAGCAGTGCGTTTATACGTCAGAGTTGAAATTATATTTTAAAATAAAAATATGAGAAAAATATGTGTAATTTTTTCAATTTTACTTTGAAAGTGTAGCTCTCTTGAATATACACACACAATTATAAAATTAGTCCACACCATTTTAAAGTATATATACTTTACACTATGTACGTACACGAGTGGTAGGAGGTAAGTAAGTTTTGACGTCAAATGGAAAAAATAGTGAATAGTCCCTATAATAGGCATTTCACACCGAGCACAATCGAATTAATATAACTCGTTATAACAGTTTTATAACAGTTTTGTATGGAAAATTTGTGTAATTATCTGAAACCGAACCGTGTTAAGAGTTAAACATAGAAATAAAGTACTAGTTTCATTCATTTTCGATGTAAATTGTCTCATTTCCATTATAATAATTACTTATATTAATTTATAATGTTTTATAAAACACTTACTTTACTTAAAAATCACTAAAAACGCACACGTTCACGTTTGAAATAATGACATTTGACATTAACCGAGTTGCGTTCGGTGTGAAGCAAATTTTTTTTATAGGGATTAACCCAGTAATACCCAACGGGAAATTTGGAATCAGAAGCTCAAAGAATCATAGATGAATCGGTTCATATTTGATTCTACAGAATGCAGGGGTAAGCAATTCATGTATTTTATATATCTTATATACTCAACCCTATAAACCTAACACATTTAAAGTTATCACACGTATGCAATGACTATAAAGAGTGTGATTAAAATGTGTTGACATTTCGGAAAGTACGCGTGTTATGTGGTGTTGTGTTAAAAAATTAGGTATATCTTAAGGAAACTATGTTTGTTTAATTTAATTGAATATATTATTGTCAATAAATGATTTAGTTAATTTTTAATAAAATCATAGTTAAATAAGTTTCATAGATAATAAGTTTAATAGTTAATAATTTTAGGTTAAGTTTTGTATTGATTTTAAGATTTATTAAATAAATTGCTCAATAGTGAATAGTGTTGAATAAATAAAATATTTAATTATAAACTATGTTTTACTTATTCCATTTTTAATTATTTTGTTAATTATGTATTTATTTTCAGACTTACACTTAAGTGAAAGAAGGATGGATATATAACACATGTGACTATATAGCATATATGCTGCTTCATCACTATGTGTTATATATCCATCCCTCTTTTAGTAATGAAATATTAAATATAACACTTTATAAAGGTATAACAGCTCATATATGACCGGTACAATACTAACGCCGTTTTCTTACATGTGTTAGTAAGTGATTCCCACTGCGATCATGCTATGGTTAAAATTTGCTATGATTAGATGAAAACAGAATCGATTCATAGCTTCCCAGGGATGGATTACGAATGCATTGAGGAATCATTCTTTTCCCGCTGGGTATTAACTCGGTTGTGCTCGTTGTAAAATGCCTATAAGACTGTGTCTAGATTAGCAACCCTACGGAAAATTTGGTTGCGATTACTGACGAAGCGCATTATTATCGCACCCAAACTACAAGCTGTCAGCAACATGTGTATTTATACGCATGCGCACCAATATTTCCACAGTTCCCCAGCGGGAAAAAGAATGATTCCTCAATGTATTCGTAATCCATCCCTGGGAAGCTATGAATCGATTCTCTTTTCATCTAATCATAGCAAATTTTAACCAAAGCATGATCGCAGTGGGAATCACTTACTAACACATGTAAGAAAACTGCATTAGTATTGTATCCGTCATATATGAGCTGTTATACCTTTATAAAGTGTTATATTTTATTTTTCATTAATAAAAGAGGGATGGATATATAACACATAGTGATGAAGCAGCATATATGCTATATAATCACAATGTGTTATATATCCATCCTTCTTTCACGTAAGTGTAAATCTGAAAATAAATATATAATTAATAAAATAATTAATCATGAAATAAATTAAACACAGTTTATATTAAATATTTTATTTAATTAACACTATATATTCACAATTGAACAATTTATATAACAAAACTTAAATACTACAAGACTTAACCTAAACAAAGTCATAACTTATTCAACTATTATTTTATTAAACTAACTTATTTAATTATAATTTTATTAAATTAAACTGAACCATATGTTGACAATAATTATATTCAATTAAATAAAACAAACATAGTTTCCTAAAGATATATATATTTAATTTTAATTTTTTAACACATCACATAGCACGCGTAATTTCGAAATGTCAACAAAAACTTCATTTTAATCGCACACTTATAGTTATTGTATATTTTAAAAGTGTAATAACTTTAAATGGTGTTAGTTTTATAGGTTTGAGTATGAATAAGTTGTTGTTACGTGACCATATGTTTTTATGCAGGGGTCCATACCCCTGAGGACCAAACATAGGCACGATTTACCAGGTGTCTCGTATGTGGCGGCGTAGCGAGCTCGCTATGCGCGGCTATTGCGGTAGAAATGCAGGGGTGGTTCTTGCCACAGACACACTGGACCAAATCTCGCTACTTGAAAGTAGAAATTTCAAAGACGGGAGCGCTAAGCTCGAGGAAAAAAGGAAGAAGGAAGAGAAAGAAACTAAACAGGCGAAAAAAAGAATTCGATACAAAGGAGTTAAGCCCCTTTGATCGTCCATCTTACGGTAGGGCCGGCTGACCTGAAAAAAAAAGATTTAGGGGGAAGGGGATTAGGGCATCTTAATAAAAAATTTTTTTTTTTATTCAAACACTAATAATATATTTACCTAATATGGTAATCAAAACAAATAATAGTAAATCGGTAATAATTAAAAAAAATTTTAATAAAAAAATCAAAAAAAAAAATTTCCTCTAAATTCAAAAAAAAATCCTACAACAAATTTAAGGAACTATTTTTAAACAAATTACATAATAAACTTATCTAATAAATATTAAAGACTTAATTGTGAAAGAATTATAAAAAAACACAAAAAAACCGAAACTATTCTTAATAAAAAAGAAAAAAACTTACATGATTATTTTTCTCTTTTTTTTTCTCTGAGGGTTGATGGGCCCAGCAACTCTTTATCTAAATTTATTTACAAAAAAAAATATAAACTTAAAATAATATTTTATAAAAAAATCGAACAAAAATCAATTATCCTCCCTGTTTCTTCCTCATTTTTTTTTTTTTCTTATTTATCTTTACTTCCTTCTTAAATTTAAAATAATTATCTTGGGGTTAATGAACAAGATTCATTCCTTCATACTCCACCTTGTCTTTTTGACAAAATCATTTTCTTTTGTTTGAAATTTAACAAATACACTATTTAAATTTATAAGTTTTTTTGGGTTTTCATGATATTTTTGCATACGAACATTAACAACCTTTCCAAATCCACTAAAATAATCAATTAATGTGGGATTTCGATAACTAATGGAAATCCTTTAGCATATGCAGTACTTGAAATAATTTCTTCACGTTTTCCTTCATTTAATTCTTGTAATGGCCTTTCAGAATGTCTTCTTAGTTTTTTTTTTCTTCACTAATTTAAATTCAACCTTCTTCAGATTATTTTCTAAGCCGTAATTATATTATCAACATCACTAGAAAGTGAAACTAAATGTCTAAATAAAATAAAAAAAAAAAATGGCATTAGGGCTAATTTGTTCTATCAAAAAATTTTTTTTTTTTTTGATTAGCGTCGCCAAAATAATATTCAATTTGTCGAATTATACGTTTTCCTAAGTCCGTAACACTATCACTATCATTTTTCTAACCGGATCACTTTTAGTTTCTAATTTTAATGATTGTTTTTTTGTAATGGCGTCGTTTCAGCAGAATCTCCTTCTGCTTCAATTTTCGATTCACCACCATTTAGAATCAGTGCAGCTTCTTCAACCCTAATAATAAACTGCTTTGATTTAACTTTAAATGTATTTAATTTTATATATTTAATAAAATATCCTGATTGTAAATTTAACCTCAGCCCTGTCTTGATTCACGTTTTCCACCGCTAATTAGAGTAAAGTTATAACACATCATAAATAGCTTGCAATACACGTCTATATTTATGTTTTTGTTTATAATAAGTATCTAAATGTAATATTTTTTTTTTTTTTTTGCACATGCTACCATACACTGACTCCAAAAATCTAACTTGAAAAAAACTACAGTAAGGTCAGAGCCCCAAACCACCAGGGCTCTGCCTTACACAAAAACTAATCACCGACTGAAGCTTGTTTTTCAATCAAAGTAGATTTGTTTCAACGGAATTTTTATAAAAATCCCGTTGCCAAAATCGAGTCTGCAACGAAAACAAGCTTCAAACAAGCAAGCAGAAAATATTAGTAAATACATTTTTCTGCTTGCTTATCAGCAGGTGTCCGTTACATTGTATAAAATACACGAATTGCTTACCGCTGCATTCTGTAGAATCAAATATGAAGCGATTCATCTGTCATCTTTTAGCTCTGATTCCAGATTTCCCGCTGGGTCTTTATTTGCTTATATGCTTACAAGTGCGGACATACCAATGTTATTGTCTACAAGGATTGGAGTTGAACGGGAGCGCTACTTTGTGTATATATGTATACGAAGGCAAAGCGCAATGTCTGCATAATTTTTCCCGTAGAGAACTTGGAGTGCAACATTATCGGGACTATTCACTATTTTTTCCAACTCATCAAATAAATGGCTCTCTCGCCCCATTTAAAGTATATGGAAAGGGTCACATGCTTAATTTTTTACTCACAAATCGCTATCGGTTCCCTTTGTATTATTTCTTTAATAATACATACATGCCAAAAAATCATTTTAATTTTGCCTTCGAGGAGTGCACATCTGAAAACATATGAATCTGTCAAAACAAGCTAATGGATTTCTACAGTAGTGTTTTGATATATGCGTTTATACGTCAAAGTTGAAATAATTTTAAATATAAAAATATGAGAAAAGTATTTATAATTCTTTCAATTTTACTATCTTTTGAAATTTTAAGAATTTTTATTTTAGTCTTACCCTATTTACCTGAAACATATAGCAAATATTATAGGAAAATCCTTGCAACATTTTTGTGATTAAAACATTATTTTTCACAAAAACAACAAATGTCAATTAATTATTGCAGTTATATATACATACTTCTGAATTTAAATCTGGAAAACGATTTGAGGCACGTTTGTACTCAATAGTTTCCTTGAGTTTGACAGTTTAATTGGAAATATATAACTCTTATGCTTTTTAACTAGTTTAATTATATTATATTGACTTACCTTAAATAATAATGCATCATAAATGCAATAAAATTAGTTTAAAGATACAAATTGTATTTTTTGAAAACACTTGTAATGTAATAATTGGAGTCATTATACTTCTGAATGTAACCGCGCCTCAGATCGCTTTCCAACTCGCTTTCCAGATCGCTATCCAAATCACTTACGCTGCCTGCACAGTGCCGGCTTATAGCCAAGCTGATGCTGATTCCGAGATTACATAAAGTCGGTATGTGTAAATCAATAGAAATCTGCTGAAAGTGTTCAGAGTGCAAAATTACTGTGACTGGCTGAAAGGATTAAACAAGCTCACTGAGATAATTATTAGCTTGTAGCGCACATGATGTCGGCTGAAATCAGCCTGAGTAGGCTTATGAAATGTTTTATGTTTAGGTCCTTATTTACGGCTTGGTGGGTTTAAATTATAATTCAATGTATTTTTATATTATTTAATGAATAAAAATATTTTATTTATTTTAATTTTTTATTAATTTTTATTATTTTAAATGAAAGTTTTGATTCTTATTTTTATCTTTATGGCAACTCTACCAAGTTTGTTTTTTTTTTTTTTTTAGCTATGAGTTCAGGTTTTAATTAATATTTATTTAAAAATATTTTTGTTTTGAAACTTAACAACAATAGTAATATACTAAACATACTGAAATCTCATATCTCCTTAATTTGATTCGGAAGTTATTTGTTTATTCTTATTAGCTTTTTGTGGAATTTTTTTATTGTTCCTAGTTCGATAAGACATAAGAGGATGAAAAGGTCTCTGCGTGTTTACTATATGCCAATTTACAATATTTTGTTGCCAAATTATTTAGTGTAATTGTTTTTCTTAATGATCCATTTGAACCCATAAAATAAACTTATACCTGGTTTCTTTTTAAAACTTTTATGTATAAAAATTGCCAGAAACAACTGTATAACAATTCAATTTTAAATCTATGCTGTTCAATCTGTTTTTTTTTTTCAAATGGCTTTTATTCCAAAAAGACAACAATTTAAAATTAAAAAATAACTTAAAACACTTTATTCGACTCAGCGCTGTATTTTAATAAAGATTTTCATTACCAAGGGAGTATCAATAAGAAAAAGAATTTAATTATAACTTCTACCATCATAGACAAAAGTTCATAGTTACTTGAGCCATTTTTGTGAATTTATTTCCGCTTTTATTTTTTATTTTCTGAAAAATTAACAAATCATTTGCCTTTTTTAAACTACTGTAATGGATTGATAAAAATAATACTTATTCAAGAGGGTAGTATTGTTTTTTTTCAAATTTTGATGAATCTCTACTCATTTAAACTTAACAAACAACAACAACAAAAACATATAAATTTTTTCAAATTTTTAAAACTAGGCATTTTTCATTTTTTGAGAAAATTTATTTATTGCGTTTCCTACTCGAAGGTGAAGAAATAGTAAAGTAGTAACTTAGATAACGTCCTTCCAAGAAAGGGAATATTATTTTCAGCATATTAAACTCTTGTCCTTGCAGTTATTATATTAGCTATGTTAGCAAGGGCTTATGTATTTTATTATCTCACGTCCTTCTTACGAATTTTGCCTGCAATAAAATAGCTATATGGAATATAAGAAATTGGTAGGAAAATATTACATGTGTTTCATTACAAATCAGTGTAGACAAATCATCATTCCTTAGCAAAATTGTGAAAAGATAACAAAGTGTTAAATTATAAGGCGAATAAATTTTAATGGAGGTCCTTCCAATAAAGCCCAATCATCTTCATCGGATGAACACATCATAATATACTAAAAATTACAAACGGTATCAATACACCTTGTTTTCTATAAATATTTTAAAGAATTCAACTTACCTAAAATTTACTTATCCTTTACTATACGAAAAAACTAAACTTTAAATTTTTGTTTTTAAACTACACAAATATTTGAAAAGATTCAAAATTAAATAAAAAGTACGCAAATTTAAATTAATATCAACCTCAGTGGTGTCCTGTTCAGGTGTGAAATTTGAAACCCTTGAGAGTGAATTATAATGTCTTCATTAATTATGTTATGATAAATCCATGTTATGTTATGATAAATCATAAAATGTGGGAAAAGTCAAATTAATTGTAAAACCAAGATCAGGAAATTACTCCCATGAAAACAATTATATAACAAAATTTTATAATTAACTTATAGAATTGATTAATCCATTTACTGAATATTTGGTTTTCTTTTATTTAAATTTAATAATTAATATAATTATATTATTTTGATATTTATCTTAATTATACAGGGTGTCCCGTCACGAGTGTTTCAAACTTTGAGGGTAGAAAGTAGATAAAATTTCATCGACAAAAAACACAAAAAGTGGGGGTCTAACTTTTTTCGTTCCCGAGTTACAGGCATTTGAATTTTTCGTGTTCAATTTTTACCCCCATGCACTCATTCGCTTATAACTTTTGTAATAGTGCAATTATAATTTTAAAAAAAATATTTTTGAAGAGCCTACAATATTATCTTTTACTTTATTAACACGATTTTTATCTTACATTAACCAAACTAAGCCGATAAGCCAAATGTTATTTTTAATTAGCAGCAAACAAAGAATCTAAAAGTGTTACGATATTATTTTGATTTTTAATCAAAAAATCGAAATTATTAAAGTTCTAGGCAAAAATGTATTGCAATAATCTGTATATTAATACGCAAGGCGTTTTTTGTACTTTCTTATATATACCTTATACTTAACCGATTTTACTCGAAAGGTGAGGAATGAAAAAATTATTTCAAAATTCCACAGATGTGACTGGCAAATGAGTGATGCTTTCTCTCATATAAAATGTATGGAAGAAAAAAGAACAACAACAATATAAACCCAGAAAAAGCTTACATATTTTTTATGGTGGTTCTCTCACATAAATGTGTATATATAGAATAAATATGTATATATGTTAATAAATAATATAAAATATAATAAAGAATAGGAAAATGGAAGCAAACAGCAGGAAAAAAAAGTTTTTTTAAATTTAATTCAGGGGGTGGGGGTGTAACTTTTGGGTGATATTTTCACCCCTTAGAATCAAGTAAATAGAAAAACGCAAAAACATGTGTCCCCTACTTTTTTACACTCCTTAATTTAAAAATAGTTTTATTCAAATCGGAGAAGTAGTTGTTTTTTAATAGGAATTTTGTGAATTTCAACCTTTACAACTTTTGCCCTATAACTCCGATCAACATGGGGTCTGTGCCAGTTTTAATTGTTTTTCATATGGGTCTATTCTATATAGGATTCATTCCAAAAAAAATTGCTAATATATGAAAACAGCAAAAAAGTGATTTTAGGGGGTAACTTTAAGGGTGATTTTCACCCCCTAGAACCGTTTTTCCGCCGATAAAAAAAAACACGTGTCTCTTATTTTTCGATGCACTATAATAGGGGCTGTTCACTATTTTTTCCAACTCATCAAGCCGCTCTCTTGTGCAATGTAAATTAAATAAAAATGGTTTCTTTCTTATTAGTCGTTCACTAATACATACATGCCAAAAAATCATTGTCATCATTTCTTTCAATTTTGCTTTTTTTAGAAACTTTAGGAATTTTTATTCTAGTCTTACCCTATTTACCTGCAAAATATGGCAAATATTACTGCAAAATCCTTGCGACATTTTTGTGATTAAAACATTATTTTTCACAAAAACAACACTTTAAACTTAAAACAAATTGATGTTATTTTTTTTATTTTATAAAATTTAAGAAAAAGTATTCGAATTTCCTATGGTAACATAACCTATAAAATTTTAAATTATAAGTGAAATGTCAAACCATTGCTCTGAAATAAATACACACAATTATAGAAATGTCTACACCATTTTAAAACATATATTTTACACTATATGTACGTATACGAGTGGTAGGAGGAGAAGCAAGGTTTGACGTCAAGCGGAAAAAATAGTGAATAGCCCCTATTAAAGATTACGTGTGCCAATATTGTAAGAAGACCTTCAAAAGACTTGATGCGCGTAATAGGGCCTATTCACTATTTTTTCCATTTGACGTCAAAACTTGCTTACCTCCTACCACTCGTGTACGTACATAGTGTAAAATATATACTTTAAAATGGTGTGGACTAATTTTATAATTGTGTGTGTACATTCAAGAGAGCTACACTTTCAAAGTAAAATTGAAAAAATTACACATATTTTTCTCATATTTTTATTTTAAAATATAATTTCAACTCTGACGTATAAACGCACTGCTGTATAACCCAGCTTGTTTTGACAGATTCATATGTTTTCTTCGATGTGCACTCCTCGAAGGCAAAATGGAAATGATTTTTTGGCATGTATGTATTAGTAAAGGACTAATACAAAAGAAACCGATAGCGATTTGAGAGTAGAAAATTAAACATGTTTAATTTTTTACTCTCAAATGACCCTTTCCATATAATTTATATGGGACGAGAGAGCCATTTGACGAGTTGGAAAAAATAGTGAATAGGCCCTATAAAAGGCACGAAAGGACGCATAAACTTGAAAGAAATTACGAGTACGTCATTTGTAAAGTAAGATTCACAAGAAAGTCCAAGTTAAATCACCATAAAAGAAAGAAACGCCCTTCTTAAAGTTGTGTAATTAATTGTGTAAGAAAAGAATCCAAACACTCAGACACCAAAAGTAAAACTGAAAATCTTTTACGCTCTCACAAATATTCGTGCACAGAATAAAAGTTATTTCATTAAACTTTATGGCAATTGACCAATTTGCCTACCAAATTTTTTCTTGTACTTCGATCAAGAGTTACAATAATCATTTATTTTAAAATTATTTTAAATTTATTTGAGCTTTTAGCAAAAGTTTACAAAGCTACCAAAAGTAAATAAGAGATGGAGCTGTTTCTTAAACTATTAATCGTCACTGCGAGCGCAGAAAAAGCTTTTCAAAAAAAGCTTTTATTTATATAAAAAGCATAACCATGCCTTTTTGCTTTTAGTAGGAATTTCGACTTCCATTAAGTTAATCATTTTGTAACTATCTGCATAATAAAAATCAAAAGAACTGTCAGATAAAACCGTCAGAACTGTCAAAAGAATTTCACGTCTTCTTAATAAAAGGTGCAATACAAATCGATATATAAAATAATTAACAAAAAAAGAAACACTTCCTTTTTGTTTTTTCTAATTAGTGTTCTTTTACAATTTTGAATTTTTTAACAAGTTTATTTAGGTGCACATTTTATGATTTGGTTATGGAGAAAATAAAAAATTGTTCAAATAAAAATATAAATGTATGCAGTTTTAATCATCCCCCAACAGTTAGTAATTTTAACAATTCCATTCCGGTAAAAATTGATGAACTAGAAATAACTGAGGGTGCACTTAAAGTTTTAAAATTCATTCGGCCAGATTGGGATTCAAAATCAATTAAATTCAAGGTAAAATAAAATTGATAATTCATTTTATGTGTAAATAACATATAAATTTTCATTTTTCATTAATGATTAATTTTATTTTGTGTATAAATATTCAAGAAGGAAGTAAACTTAACTTAAAAATATAGCGCCAAAAGCATATATAATAACAGTTGACATTTATATGAACTTCAGTTATTTCACAAAAGAGTTTATGCAAAATAAAATTTGGTCCATTGAAATTGGTAGGATTTTATTCTGTTAACTTTGACAGGATTTTAGACAATGGAATTTCACTTGCTAGTTATCTATTCAATCTATGATCTATCATATTGAGGTCCAAAAAACAAGAATTTATACAACATCTAAGCAAAAATATTTGTAATACTTTCATATAATTTTTAAGATGTAAATCTCTTTTAGAATAAAATACTTTGAACACAAATATATGAAACTCTACTCGTTATAATCAATATCCCAGTAGCAGTTAAAATATGTAATAGTTCTTTCATATTTTAACAAACAAATTTTTTTTATAATTGCCACAAAAGCAAAACAACGTGCATGTTATTTCCTATTGTCTCAGTTGATATTAGGCTCAAATTTCTAATTTTTAGACTTTTAGACTTTTTAGACTAACTTTCTAAATTATATAAAAATTTAACAATGTTAAACAGCTAAAAGAGCTTATTTTATTTGTAGACCCATCAATTTAATGTAGAAATAAATCGCGGACTGCTTTCCTGTAAATATTCAGTCTAAATTATAAGAAATTATGAATTGTGACATAAAAACAAATTTTTTTTGAAACATTAACATCAAATTTAATCAAGTAATGTATGCGTAAGTGTTATGTCACAAGATTACAAGATCTTTACCAATTTCAATTACGAAATGTTATCAAACTCCGATAACACGAAATTTAAAAAGCATATGGAATGAAATTTTTACTTATTAACACAATAATTTTTTATTTTTAATGCAAAACTAGTCAAATATTTAAAGTAAGCAGTAACGTTTGTATCCAACTAAAAAAATCCTTTTCTCTTCTACTCAAGTTGATATTATTTGCTAATTGCAATGCGAGTAGATAAACATTATTTTTATTTGGTGTAAACATAAACTGTTTGATATTTTAAAATGTGAAAACCTTATTATTAATACTTTTCTTATAAAATAAAATCAAAATGTAAAGATCAAAGTCTTATTTATTCTATTTGGGGTTTCCTTAATCTTTGGAGGTAATGTAAATAAAACGTAGATAGTGTAAATTACATTATGTTGCTACGTGTCGGATTTTATATATAATAAAAATAATAGAATTTAGAAAATATTCTGAGGGTTATCAAATAGTACGACTGATAACCTAAAAAAAAATTAATCATTTTCCAGCGTTTTACGAATTTTTGTTATAAATAAAATTAACCAAATTTCTGTCATATTTTCTAATCGACATTTACAAATTTCCTTATCGAATTTGTATTACATATGCATTTAGCTAATGTTCAATTTTGTTAGTTAACTTTATAATTTATTTAAATATGTATATTAAATTTTGTGAACTTTGAAATATTTTTTTCCTATTTTATCGGAGTTCGTCGTCATATAACTAAAATGTGAGTGCACGTTTCAGGCATAAAACTTAACTTTATAAAATTGTTGATGTTTTAATAAGACTTTTGTAATTAGTTTTACATAGTGAAGCTTATTGAAAGGTGCATAATTTATGCACTTAGAATAAACTACAAAACTTTGATTTAGAATAGAATTACTTATATTCGCAAAATCTTTTTATGAATAACTAAATTAAAATACTTCGCTGTATATTTTTGCAGTTTTGTAAAAGAAACATCTAGTAAGCCAGAAGAACCAGTCCTCTCCCTTGGCTAATAATATTTCAGTATTTCAAAGAAAAAAAGTAAGACGCCGAAAAAAGAAAAAGCTATACTATAAACTTTCGTGGATTTTAACGCAGCATAAAAAAAAGCAAAAATTAGGTGGTTTAACCCTGTAGAAAAAATGGAAACGACTAGTAGCTCTTCCAATTTAAATAAAGCTCTTGTAGCTCAAGTCTATAATATCCATAAGTCGCGTGATTTAAAGTCACTTGAATATAAGTTAGCAATTTTTTTACTCAGAAGTATGGAAACTGATATGATATTCAAAATAATGCAAATGGCTAAGACTGTGGTCACACATATACCCTTTAAGCAAATTTACCCTGCAAACATTCCGGGCCGAAACTGTGCCGAAACCGGGCCGACAAAGTCGGAAAAATGTCCAAAAATGGGCCCATTTTCGGTCCGACTTTCGGGCCGACTTTGGGTTATTTGGCACCCGAAAACCGTATCCTTTTCCGGGCCGGTTTCGGCCCGCATTTTTATACAAGATACGGGTGTTTTCAATGTGTTGGTTGTTGCATGCGAATGTCATTTTCTCGCATGCGTGATATATCACGTGCTAAAATTGCTTGACAGAAAAGATTTTTTAAATGATTGTTAATATTTATAAATCTGAAAGAATAAAATATAAATTTTTTATTATTATTTTTAAAAGAGTATTTTCTGATAGAAAGGGTGTTTTCAAAACAATTTATAGTTTTTCTAATGCTTATATTTGAAATACATGCTAAAAGGAATATGAAAATTTTATTTATTATACAAAAAGTTGTGTATTAACTAAAGCTAATATTACTAAGCTAAGTTTTCCTTGTTTTTTTTCGTATTTCTGTCATTGATGTATTGGAAATATTTAATAATTTGTTTGTCAAATATTTCTTCGGAAACGGATGGAAAATTCACCCCAAATGCATCTAAAAAAAATTATAAAAATTTATATTATTCGTATTATGTTTGATTAAATTTAAATTCTTACTCCGTAAAACAAGAATGAGCCGTAAAGGCCTAGCAGGTTTTTTATTTTTAGAGCCTAGCCATGAAAAGTTTAAGGCTAATTCGTCTCCTAGAATGAGTTTCAAATTATGCTTAACAAATTTTGCTGGGTCCAAAAGCCGATGTTTAAGGAAAGAAGATTTCTAAAAAAAAGTATTAATTTTCTAATTCAATCTATAGGGATACCCAAAAAATACCACTTCCTCAAATTTTTCTGAGCTATTTTAGAGTCACGTTTTTTAAATCCTTTTTTTAATTATTGAATTATAAAAATAAATAAACTTAAAATACTAACCTTAAAGAAAAATATAGGCTTCTTCAGTATCACACAAGTGTTAACTATATTAAATTATTTCGATTAGATTTATGACAGGGAAACTCACAAACACAGTTCAAAATATATCTTATAAAACAAAATTTAAATTTTAGCAAACTAAAATAATAAAACAATAACTTAAAAACAATAACAAACAAAAGAACAAGCGAAAATCGCTAAAACATTAAACATTCTAAGTGAACTGTCAAAGACTTAGAAAAAATTTCATGACATGGATCCGTAAGGCACCCGACTTTTGCGGATGCCCCATGTTTCCAGATTTAAAGATTTAAAAGCACAATTCAAAATATGTAATCTTAAACAAACATTTAAAAACTAATATAATTTCATAAAATAATAACTTTAGAAAACAACAATTAGCACAAACATTTAAGAAAAACAAATAAACGCGAAAACATTAAACACTCGCGAAAAAATTAAAGTGAACTGTCAAAGACTTAGAAAATTTTATGTGGCCACAGCACCCGCAAGGGACCCGACTTTTGCGGACACCCGATAAAATGTTTGCAGGGTAGTTAATGTGCGCTTGATAATTTTGCAGAATAAAATTTTGCATAAAAGCCTTATAAGTATATGTACTTCAACTGAATTTTCAAGGGGCATAAGTGTCTTCAGTATAAAGAAGAAAATATCTAGTAACTTCCAAACTAAACCGTCAAAGTTTAGCCAGATAGAAGAATTTTTAATTTTTTAATTTAATAGAAATAAGTTTTTATTTACAAGAAATACATGTTTTTGTTTTACAAAAATTACAGCTCCTTAAAGAAAAAAATCAACATGGAAAAAACAAAGGGATATTTAAAAAATTAAAAAGTTTGCATTTTTTTTGTAAATTACTGTAATTTTCAAATAATTAAAAAAGCTCTCTTTCTACACTTCAACATTAAAAATATAGCTACTTTACCTCATCAAATTTCTTTATTTTTAAAAATATATAATATATATATATATATAGAAATTATTATATTATTCAATTAATAGCCTTCATCTAAATTATTGCATGTGTCTACAATTTAACAGAGCATTTACCAAGAAAAAAATTAAAAAATACAGTTTAAATTTTTTCGCTTAATATAATAATTGTTTTGACCAAATCAGTTCTTCACAGATGGAATCACAAACAAACTTGTTGGCTGCTATTATACAACAGAGTCTAGCAATAATATCAATGAAGAAATTGAAAATAATATGGTACTTATTCGAGTCTATGGGAACAATACAGATTTATTAATTGACCGAAAAATTGAAATAAAAAATATTAAATTATTAAATGAAAAAGGATTTGCACCAGCTTTATTTGCTATATTTAATAATGGTTTTGCTTATGAATACACCCCAGGTAAATCATTAACAAGGGAAAGTATTACAATGCCTCATATCTGGGAATTAGTTGCTAAGCGTATGGCTAAAATGCATAAAATAATTCCTAATAAACTTGAATCACAGCAGCCATGCTTAAAAAGTAAAATGAATTTATTTTTTTCATTAGTACCACAGAATTTTAGTAAACCTGAAATTCAGAGTAGGTAAGTTTTGTGTTTAATATTTTTCAAGCTTCTTTTTATTTTCAAAAAAATTTTCACATTTACATAATTCTAATATTTCTTCAATCATGAAAATTTCAATCAAAATAAACAAGAAAAAACTTTTTTAGTGTTGTTTCCATTTTTTGCACTGAGGTTATGTTATTTATTCTTACGTTCTTCGGTATTAATTGGGAAACAATTAAATTAATATATATATATAAATGATATTTCCTGAAATATTAACAAATTCATCATAATCAGAGATATACTTACTTATGTTAGATAGTTTTCTAAGTCTTACAAATTCTTCTATATACCCGGTCACATTAAAATAAAAATTTTGTTAATCTTCGCAATTAACAGCATGCCACTCATTTTATTCAAATTTTTCGTTCATTCTGATAAAATCCGAACTTATTGCTGCCGTTTTATTGTTCTTGTTTTAAGTTAGTCCTCCTATATACTAATTATCCTACATTTTTCTAGGCTTTTCATGTTAATACTTTTGTACTAAAATTATGTTACTTTTCTTTTAAAGAAAGTTATTCTTTCATAGTAACAAATTATATATTTTATTCATCAGCCTACGTTTATAACTGTAAACTTTTTATTCAAGTTACTAATTAGGCTTTGCGTTATTTCAACATATTGAACTATTGATCTGGATGTGTCCGATAAAAATATAAATGTTTTTGACACAAATTTTATCACCAATATCATGTTCTTTCATGGTAAAAACAAAACATAAATTCATTCTGGTGCTACTTTGATGTTATTCGGCCGTGTAAAAAGATTTATTTTCAGTCTTGTAATTAACAAAACCACCAGACTGTCTCAAAGCTACTACCTGCACAACTAATATAAAAATTTTCAAAAATTATCATAACTTTTAAAATAATCATTCTATACTATACATAAAAGTAAATAAGAAGTTTGTGTTTTTCATTTGACAGATTTTTAAAAATTTTGTATTGTAGTTTGCTGTTTAATAATTTCGGCTGATCCGAATGTCTAAAAATTGCGTAATGAACCATTTGTAGCATATATTAAAACTTTTCCGAAATTTTCAGGTCAATTGCCTACTACTTTACAAATTTTTTTAAACACAAATACACACAGGCTAATATTATATATCAATATATGGATTAAATTAGAAAATACAAATACTTTTTTAATAATAAAATAACTCACATTTTTTTCATTTACAGATTGGCGGATGTTTTTCTACCAATTTCAAAGCTACAACAAGAATTTCAAGTTTTATATGAACAACTGGAACTACTTGATAGTCCTGTTGTATTTTCTCATAATGATCTTCTTTTAGGAAATATTGTTTATAATGAAAATGATAGTACGGTTACATTTATTGACTATGAATACGCTGGCTACAACTATCAGGCATTTGATATAGGAAATCATTTTACCGAATTTACAGGAATTGATGAAATCGATTATAAATATTACCCATCGTATGATTTTCAAATGGAATGGCTTAAAGTTTATTTAAAAGAATATTTTGAAACTACAAACATCGATTCGACATTAGTAGAACGTCTTTATGTTCAAGTTAATAAATTTGCACTTGCAGCTCACTTTTTTTGGACAGTGTGGGCTCTAGTTCAGGCTGAAAATTCAACAATTGATTTTGATTTTGTTGAGTAAGTATTCATATATATATATATATATATATGTACAGTGATTACTAAAATCAATAAATAAATAAAGTAATCATAATTTCATTTTTAAGGGGGTGATTTGTACTATTGGTTGTTAGTATTTGTTTATAGAAAAATAGAAATATACAGTTGTAATAGTGAGGATTTCAAAACACAATAATGTTTGTTACAGTGATTCATCCGCAAAGGTTCGGTACCGAATAGCATTGAAAGTGTATTTTTAAAAAAAATTAGGCTTGTTGTTTAAACCTTTTGCCAGATTGAATACTACAATTAATTAATTTCAGAACGCATACTTTTGTATTTATCGTAATTGTGAGCAATTATTTATTTATCATATCTGTATAAATACACAAACGCATATATACATACAAATATATGCTTAAAAGGTGATTGCCTATTAATTGTCCATGTTGATTAGTGAATCTCTTACAAAAAATTTTTAAAATTCTTACGTATTAATGTTTATCATATTACTTGAACACAGCAAATTGTCTTAAACATATTATTAAATATTATTAATAGTAATAATTATATTCATTTTTTTGTATCGTCCTAGATTTGCGTTTGCACGTTACAACGAATATTTAGCTAAAAAGGACACATTTTTATCACTCAAATTACCGGAACTGTGAGATAAATAAATATATTTATCAATTTAATTATTTTAACATAATTTATATAATTGTTAATATTTAATTAAAGCCAAAGTTTGATTAGTAATCTCAAATATTTCCAAATTTAAAATTACTTTATTGTTATTATATTAAAATTTATAGAAATAAAGTTGTTGGTTATTGCACTATTATTTATATTTTTATCATAAAATCTTAAATGTAAATTATTTTTTGCTTTGCCGCTTTCCGATGATATAAAATATGAACAAAATTATTCAAATAGATTTTAGATTTGAATGAAAGCAAATATTTAGCCCAGTTATAAAATTATATTTAATGTTAGTTTTTTAAATTTAAATTGAAATCTGTTATTTTTTCAAGGGTAGAAGTTTTTTTAAGGCACAAAGAGTATAAGATACCGAAAAGCTTAAACTGGGGCAGTTCTTAGTTAGTTGATATATACCAAACCAAGAAAGTTCCTTTAGGATATTTTTTTAAACTCTTTATAGACTTTTATTTAACTTGCTTTTTGTTCTGTAGAAACTTGTTTCGATGTTTGCTTATAAACTATTTTTCTGCTGATAAATTGATTTGCTTCAAATTTTACAAGCTAAAAATGCTTGTATAGTAGTGGAATGTAACGAAAAACTTTTGTTATAAAATTACGACCTTGCGACTGAGTTCTCATCTCAAATGAGCTATTGGGATAACTATATATAATTTCTTAATAATTATTACTAATAAAATTTTAGGAGAACTGATTAAAGAATAATATTTGTAACCTATTTATTTAATTTTTTTAAATAATTTCAATCTTATTGCCTAGCTACGGAAAAAATTTGAAATAAGATATAAGATGCAGACCTTATATTCTCAATTGTGTAATTAAAAAAAAAATTCCAGAAACTAGTTAAGAAATTCATAAATAGATAGGTATCTCAATAATTATCCCCCAGTTTCTTTATGTCCTGGTCACAACCTTCAGTAAAAAAAAATTAATTCTCTTACACCTCTAAATTTAGGCTGGCATCAATATTTAAATATTTATAGGCTTTATTTTTCTTGGAAGCTAAAATCGTCACAAATATTGTTTATAGATCAGAGCTAAGGAAAACTAATCATATCCATCGTGATAATAATAGACAGGGTAAAGGAGCGTTTCTTAAAGGCAGATCGCTTTAATTTCAATTTGATACTGATTTGACAAATTTGTTTACATTTGCCATTAAAATTTTCATGGCACACTAAAATATGTGCCCTTTTGAGCCTGATAATTAAATTACTTGTTTTATTTTTGGTTATTTTACTTTTCAACGTAGAGACAAATAGTCCAATAAAATATATTTTTGATTATTACATATTCAATAACAAATTTTTACTTAAAAAATCAATTAAATTTATACCCAAAAAACTAAGCTTACGTGTTTTACACTTAAGCGCAATATAAAAAGAAATAACAAAAATTTACTGTTTACTTCTCATCAAGAAGAAATAAAGCCGGATTTTCTAGATATCTTTTCCATAAATTCGAAAATTTAGCCATCGTAACTCCATCAATAATACGATGATCAGCACACCAACTAACATTCATTATGTGAGCCTTTCTAATTTCCCCACTAAGATCAAACCGGGGTAAAATCTGCATTCATAAATAAGTAGAATGAAATTTTTAAATACAACAACAACAACAAATATTAACCTGTACTTTTCCCATTGCTCCAATAGAAACTTGTGGCACCATAATACAAGGATGTGTATAAGTTCCGCCGATCTAAATTAATAATGTAAATTACTTTTAAAAAAAATAATTTCTCTTATTAAAAGCTCACAACTCCGATATTTGATAATGAAAATGTCCCTTCTAGAAAATCTGTGGGAGCTAGATTTCCATTACGACCCTTCTCTATTAGAATTCCTAGATCTTTGGCTATTTCTAAAATACTCTTATTTTGACAATCTTTAACATTTGGAACAACTAATCCTTGTGTTGTATCCATAGCTACACTTATATTATGAGATTTTTTATAAATGATAGCTTCATTTTCCATATCTAAAGAACTATTTAAAATAGGATATTTTAGTAAAGCTAATGATGCTGCTTTTATGCAAAATGGCATAAATGTTAACTTGCTAACGCCACGTTGTTCAGCATCTACTTTTAGCTGATCACGGAATATAATAAGATTTGTCATATTAACCTCATCAGAGTAGGCAAAATGTGGAACTTTCTGTAATAATATTTAATAGTTAGTAATTGTTATAATTTTTTTTCTCAAATTTCGCATTTGCTTACCAAAGATTCAGACATAGATTTGAACATTGCTTTCTTTATACCTTTTAGCGGCTCTATGAAATTATCAGGTTTAGAAGATTTTACATTTTGACTACCCGTTTCAGGTATAAGTCCTAAATACTGAAGTATATCTCCCTTTAAAATTCTTCCATTTTTACCAGTAGGTAAAATTTTTTTTAAATCAACTTTGTTTTCCATTGCAATACGACGAACAGCAGGAGTTGTTATAAATTTTGCCCTATTTTGGTTAGTAAATTCTGGGTTCTGCTGAACAGCCATTTCTATGGGCTTTTCTTTTTCATTTTCAGATTCAGAAGAATCGCTATCGGAATCATCACTAACATCAAAATCAATTAGAGGCTTTCCAACATAAGCAGTATCTTCAATTTGATGATAAAGCTTTGTTATTTTTCCATCATACCTACTTGTGATTGTAACTGAAGCTTTATCTGACTGAACCTCACATAAATTATCAAATTGTTGAACATTATCACCAACCTTAACAAACCTTAAAATATGGACGTTAATTATAATTTGAATAAAAAATCATTATTAATTTAAGCTACTTATAAGAAATTTTGCTATTTAGTTTCCTTTAATTCTAATAAAACTCTTTGAATCTTAGATAATGCCTTGAATTGAAAATTGCAAATCAAATTTCTTACCATTCTTTGATTGTTACATCCCTTATACCTTCACCAATATCACTTAAATTGAATGAAACAATTTTTTTAAGTAAGGCAGTACGGTGAAAACTCCGAAATTGTTTAAGTCTGTCATAAAAAATCTATAAAAAAATTTAACCGACATTAGTATGAAAACGTGATTTTTTATTAATGTTTGAAGACACTAATGTTGATCTTATTAAATAAGCAATCTTAAAGTAATGAATCCGTTTTAAAATGATGCAAATTTATTTGACAGAAAACATTGAATTGCGCTTCGTCTGCATTTTTAATACATTTTAATACTTTAAATATATTTTAATTCCAACACTAGTAAGCTTGAAATGGAAATATATTGCGAATTGCTTATATTTAAGAAAAACACTTTCAAAAAACTAATTTATTCAATATTTTGTTATTTTATTATTTTAGCTGTTCATGCAAACGTCTATTGAAGCACAAAAGTTTCACTCCTTATTCGAGACTAAGGCTGCCGGCAGAGTGCCGGCTTACAGCCGAGCTGACACCGATTCCCATTGTGATAGTCTAATCTTTGGTAGGCTTGCACTCTGAACACTTTGAGCATATTCCTATTCATTTACCCATAACGACTTTATAATCTTCGGTATCAGAATCGGAGTCAACTCGGCTGTAAGCCAGCACTCTGCAGGCAGCCTAAGCCTGATTTGATTTGAATTTAATCCATCTATTCTTTGCTTTGAAATAATACCCTTAGTTATTATTATGTTAATTTAATCCTATATCTGGAAATTTTGGTATCGCATAAAGAAACAAAACTTAACAATTCCATGAAAAGAAATAATTTATGGAAAAGTTAAGCTTTAAAATTTCTCTTTGCATACGTTTTTTTTTGTTTTTCTGCTTAAAATTCAAATATTCTCCCAAATGAAAAGAAGAGTCAAATCAAACAAAACATTAAAAGATTTTTTTCTAAAATCCCTCTACAAAAATCTAATTCTGACAAGATTGCAATTTTTTGTGTAAAGCCTTTGGGTACTTTTTTTGTTAATATAGAAATATATACGCGTGACAAATTTTTCTAGTCAACAAAACTATCAGAGCTGTGTACTTATTTTGCGATTTTTTAAGCGTGTCATTAGATAAGAAATGTGAATTAATTACGATGATCTTATGAGCAATTTATTTTTTTTTTCACTCAATTATTACTAAGCATTCTAATTTATTTTATGTGTAATAAATGTGCATGGACATATTAACTGTTTCTTAATTAATATATAATTAATTTTATTTTTTCACGTCTAATTTATTTAAAGAGTAGTCATCAGCTTACCACGTACTTTTGGACTAGAACATGTTTTTGAAGTATTATAAGAATTAATTTTAATAAAAAAAAGCCTACACTGTGTTAATAGCGGCATTTGTAATTTTTAAAAAACAATAACGGGGATGAATGTTATTTCAAGATTTATCAGTCATTAATAAACCAACACTCTAAAAAAATAAAACACTTCTTTAATGTTAACAAATTAAGTTTGACTGAATCATGTCGAATTCACTTGTTGATCTATAACAAATCATTGAGTATAACCACAGCTTAAAACTTCTAGAAAATCTCCAATAAAGCGCTGTCGAAATCGCTAATCTAGGACAGCTTTAGAACATGTATTCACTGTGAGCGGAACAAAATGATTCAGCGTTATAAAATATATGGCTGAATCATTTGTAAGTAAAATATTAAAATATACTTACTGCATTATATTGATATCTTTTATAGTAGTTTTTGAGGCAAAAGCTCAAAAACTACACTCAAAAGTATATTGACTGCAATAATTGTTTGACATTTTCAATGAAAATATATATTATATGCTTTAACCGTAAATAATAATGCATTATCTGTGGTTGGCCCCTGATACACTGGTATTCTTTCATCGAATTCTTTTGAGACCCGAGTCCCAAGGATCAATTCAGCAGAAATCGTGAATTATTATTTGACAGTTCAATTTTACAGCCGGTTTTTGCTTTAAAATTTTCGAGTTTTGGAATTTTTCGACCTAGTCTTGGTAAATAACTGTTTTACTATATACTGTATACTTTAAATTTTTTATAAAAGTGTTCTATTATATATAGAAGAATAGAATATAGAAGACAAGCTTTAATTGTTTTTGTATCACAATATGTCTTATGCATGTCCCAAATGACAACAGGTTTTACTTACGACACTAACCCCTTGCCTGTAATTCAGCATTTGGCCCAAAAGAATTCGATTCAAGGATATCAGTGTATCAGGGGCCGTTAATTTTTTAGTGTAAGCGAATATTTTTGACAGTTCAGTTTTGTTGTTTATAAAATTTAAAATTAGCTATAATAGTGACTTTATTGAACATGTTTAAATTTTTACTCACAAATGATTCAGCAGTATACTTTACATTGAACGAGAGTGCCATGTGATGAGTTGGAAAAAATAGTGAATAGTCCCTATATATGATTTGTACCAATTTAAATCAATTAAATTAAATATTGAAAAAGTTATTAATAATGAAAACATATAAAAATTCGCAAGAGCTGAATTTTCCTTGTTTTCGGAGGATGCAAGCAAGCATAGTTCTAAAAATAATGTTTTTGACATAAATGTCACTCTAATTGATTCTATGTTCACACTAGTTGGAAACTTACAATTTATAAGACTTGACATTTCCTTTTTATAATTATTTTAAAAACTTGGTAAAAAATGGGAAATACTGCTACAAAAGAAAAAATTCATGCAGCTAGTTCTACTTCTTCCGAATTAACAACAGATCAGAAACCAAAATGCAAGGCTTGCTGTGCTTGCCCTGAAACAAAAAAAGCTAGAGATCAATGGTAATATATTTAAGTAAAAAGGCGGTAAAATTAAATTTAATTTCTTGATACAGTATTATTGAAAAAGGTGAAGATCATTGTGGACCATTAATACAAGCACATAAAAAATGTATGAAAGACTTAGGATTTAATATATAGTTTAATATTTTTCTATACAAATGTTATATAATGTGATGTACTATTATTTTAAATACATATATTAATTTATTAATTTTGTATAAAATTAATATAATAAAATTTACTATAGCAAAAAGTTAAATACGCCCGGCTGCCGAAAATCCTATGTAATTCTCCCATGAGAATTAACTTTGCCCAAATGTATTAAAGTTTTTAAAAATGTTTGACTTTTTTCCACAAACGGAAAAACCGATAAAATTAAAAAAATGAGACAACATATAGAAATTTTGTTTATTGGTATAAAAAAGAGTATGGTGAGCTCTTATAAAAAAAATCTTGTAATGCAATGAAGTTTAATTATTATTTAAGGATCCCTTAGCATTTTATTAAAAACGATAAGTTTTGAATAGTTTAATATTTTTTTGCCTTTCTATTGTAGTTGACAATAAAACGCTTGGATCCTAGGATAATAAATTTTATGATATTGTTTTCTCTGTTAAGTTGCATTCGTCTTTTTTTTATAAATAGGATGCATATTTTAGCTCATGTAATTTAAAGTAACACCAAAAAATCACCGTAATATTTATTAACACAATAACAAACCGATAAAACCAGTCAACTTATTGAAGTGCTTAACGTGATAAAGACAACAGCAAAGATTTTTAGGTATAATAAATAAGGTATACACTAACAAGTACCCCGTATTATCATTCAAGTCAGCTTAATTAAAGTTGACCTGAAAATAACTGAGTGTAGAGAGCCGGCTTACAGCCCAGTTGACTCCGATTCCGATACCAAAGATTATAAAATCGTTATGCGTAAATCAATAGAAATCTGCTGAAAGTGTTCAGAGTGCAAGTTTAACAAAGATTAGACTATCGCAATGGAAATCGGTGTTAGCTCGGGTGTAAGCCGGCACTCTGTAGGCAGCCTAATGGATCGGTTCACAATATAAAAGAAATTGCATTTGACGAATATTAAGAGCTAAAGAATTATTTCAATACTATCATTATTGAACTATTTTCATTAGAGTATAATTTATTTATCATTCAATTCGCTCCATTTTCGCTGTGTTTATTGCTTTTTAATTTAAAACTAAACAGGTCTTTTTATAGTTAATTAAAAATTTACAATTTTATATATTAGACATAAATTTTAAAAATAAAAATCTAATGATAAATATTTAAAATAACAAAAAGTTTGTTAATAAATTTAAGAAATTTTTTTCAATATGTCAGCTATTAAAACTAGACGAATAGGAAAAACAATCGGACAAGGTATTTATTTAAAATATTCATCATTTAATGAAATTTCAATAATTTTTTGCCTCTCTGCAAAAAACAATCATAAAAATTTTATCTATTATATTTTTAGATTATCATAATTCAATCATAAATAAAAATCCAGACATTTACGAAGATTTTAATCTCACTTATTAAATAAATTGTTTAACAAGCTTTAGCTGTTGATTGTTTAGCTTCTTCTTTTTTAACTGCTGCTATACATTTAGCCATTGTTGGCGATGCTCGTGAAATAGGATCTGTCATATAGTAATCCTTTAATGTTTTAAGTGTTATATCAATTTTTTTACTATCTATGCTTATATCCTGAAAAATATATATATTTTAAATTTAAAGTAAACAAAAAAATTAAATAGTTACCATAACTGATTTCTTCCCACATTCAGATGTGGGAGATTCAATAACTGTTCCATATTGCACAAGATGAGGATATGATTCTTCAATTCTATTCCTTATTTCATCTAAATTATCATATGGCAGTGGTGTTCCTATTCAAAATTTTAATTTTTATATTGTAAAAGCATTAAAATAAATGCTAATCAACCTGTCACTTCAGAAAGAGCTCTAATAATTTTCCAGTCTTCTCTAGCTAATCCGGGTGGTGTTACAGCTACAAGTGTTTGTTGTGGTCTACCCTCTGTATTTACATATGTTGCTTGTTTTTCTGTGTAAGCTGCCCCAGGAAGAACTGCATCAGCAATAATAGCACCATTATCTCCATGATGTCCTATATAAACAACATAACAGCCTTTGGGTAAATTTTCACGATTTATATGACCTTCATCAACGCCTAATAAAAATAGTACTTTTGGTTGAGCTTTAATTGCTAAATCAACACCACACTTATAACCAATATCAATAGCTCCCACTTGTGAGGCGGATGTATGCAAGACGTTAAATGATTTCCAATCCTTAATTAGAAGAAAATTCTTTATAAACTAAGATAAATATAATATTTTTCATTTATTACATTTTTATCTAATTTTTTTGAAAAAGTTAAAAGGCCTTCATGTATCGCGGCACCGTCAGGCCTGGCTAAAATATCAGCTCCTATGATAATAGCTGGCTTCTTTGCTTTTTTTAGTTTATCTCCAAAAGGATGTTTACCCTCACAAATATGTGAAATTAAGCAAGAGTCATCGCCTAAATGCTAAAAGAATTTTTTTTAAAATGAAATTAATCAAAATATTAGTTTTTTTTACCTGATATTTATATGATAAGTCAACTTTAGATCCAATTAAGCCTACACATAGTTCATTATGTACGTAACCTTTTCGAAGTCTTGTATTAACTAAAGGAGCTTCATATCGCGGATTTGTCCCAACTAATAATACAACATCAGCTTCTTCCAAAGCTAAAATTGTATAGTGCAATTATCAATTTTAAATATTTTATGAATAAAACCTGCTATTGGAGTATTCATTATATAACTGGATCGTGAATTTAATCCTAATCCATCAACTGAAATTTTTTTTTCCGAGAATAAATTGTCAGATCCAAGTTTGTTTAATAAATCTTTAACAGCAATCATAGACTCAATATCAGCTAAACTTCCCGCAACTGCAGCTATAGATCCTTTTGGACATTTCTGTATAGTTTTAGCTACAGATATTAATGCTCCTTCCCATTCAACTGGCTGAAGTTCACCACTAGACATTCGAACCATAGGTGCTATTAAACGTTGCCTTTTAAGACCATCACAAGCAAATCTCGATTTATCGGCTAACCATTCTTCATTGATCTCTTCATTTTCTCTTGGCAATATTCTTAATACTTCACCAGTCCTTGTGCTAACAACTATATTACTACCTACAGCATCTAAAACATCAATACTGTCAATTTTTCGGATTTCCCATGGACGCGCTACAAAACTAAAGTTGGATTTTTATATTGTAACCCTTACGAAAATATTGACATTTCTATACCTATATGGTTTATTTGTTAGAGCTCCAACTGGACACAAATCAATAACATTTCCCGAAAGTTCAGTTAAGAAAAGTTTTTCAATATATGTACCAACTTGCATATCATTTCCTCTACCTGTTGTTCCTAAGTCATCAACACCAGCAATTTCTGAAGCGAAACGTATACAACGCGTACAATGGATACACCTTGTCATTACTGTTTTGACTAAAGGACCAATATCTTTATCTTCAACAGCTCTAAAATTAATAATGAAACTTATAAAATCTATTTTCAAGAATATTAAAATATTATATAAGTACATGAAAATTTAAAATTTTGAGAGATTTTTGAGTCATGAATATTAAACATAAAAAGAATTATTTACCTTTTTCCTGTGTAGTTAATATCTGTAAATCGCGATCTGTCTGATCCAAATGCCATTGCTTGATCTTGCAGATCACACTCACCACCTTGATCACAAATAGGACAATCAAGAGGATGATTCATTAATAGGAATTCCATTACTCCTTCTCTTGCTTTTCTTGTCATTTCAGAGTTGGTTTTGATTCGCCAACCTTTCATAACTGGCATAGCACATGCAGCTACAGGTTTGGGACTTTTTTCAACTTCAACCAAACACATACGACAATTTCCAGCAACCGCAAGTCTTTCATGATAACAAAAACGAGGAATTTCTACACCAACCATGGCAGCTGCCTTTTGGAAAAAAAAATACAGAAATTTTTTTATACATTTATAAGTTTCACACATGTATATACCTGAAGAACAGTTGTACCCGGCGCAACATGTACTGGAATGTCATCAACAAACACCTCGACCTTTTTAGGTGCCTTGGCTGGTGTTGTAGCTGTAGAAGCAGATGTTCTACAAACAGCATAAGCCAATGTTTTACCTGTATTTAGGCATAATTGCTTTCCAAAATATGTACGAAACATCTCAGAAAATATACTTGGAATATGCGTCAATATTCCTTATTACATAAGCGAAATTTTCAACGATTTTTTAATAATGAGCTTTTGTATATAACACAAGGTGAAGATTTCCAATAGTTCTAAAAAGCTGGAATATTATCGAATATATTATTGTTGATAAAACACTTACAAACTTTGTTGTATTACTTCTGAAAACTAAAAATATTGTCTCTGCTTATTGACGTTTTTCAATGACAGTTAATATACATTAAAAAATATATATATATATGTATACAAGGAGTAATTTAGCTATGCTCAATGAAAAAAAGTTTTTACTATGACTTTTAAATATACGTAATAAAATTTTCGAAAATTTAAAAACTGTTGAACTATATTATTGAAATAATAATTATTTTAATAAAATAGCTAACTATGTATTAACTTACAAAGCAGTTAAAAATTATTTACTGGTTAATTAGAGCCAGTTTACTAAGGTGACCAACTTTTTTTTAATGAAAAGGAGGACAAAAATAAATTGAATAAAAAAAATTGTTTCAAAAGTTTTATTGGGAGATGGTACTAACAATAAGACAATATTTCATACATATTTATATGTGTGATCATTGATCACTGAATCATGGATTTCAGCTGAAGTATCCTTCGTTCAATGAAATAAATTTTCATTTTGATGTTTGCTTGCAGTTTGCATTAGTGCACTACACTAATCTTGATATAGTGGGTGAAAATGATAAAATCGTTTTAAAGGGAATCGATTTATTAATATGTAGGAGTTTTGATAATTTAAATGGAAGATTTTAGTTTGTTGATTCGTAAAAAGGTAGCTCCCTGTTCACGGATTAGTCTTTAAAATATTGAAAAGGAGGACATTTGGAGGACACAAGAAAAGGAGGATTTTCCTCCCCGAAGGAGGACGGTTGGTCACCTTAAGTTTACTTTACTTATGCATATAAATGCAACGTTAACTGCACTTATTCATAAAATAACACAAGCCGAAAATTTAGGGTAACCATAAAAATTAAAATTTTAACTGAATTTATGAATTTCATAAGTCGTTAAATTATTAAATGGTTTAACAAAGCCGATAATAAAGATGAAGATTGTTTTACATACTATAAAGATATTCAGCCCTTTACGATTTACCATCGAATAGTTCTACCTTTGTATCTCTTGGAACTTTGAGAAGATACACTAAAGTTACTAAAGATTTACTTCTTATTAAACCTTTAAACAAGTTTGTTGTAGAGACTAGATCTACCAAACATGTGGAACACAGTTCAAAATTTAAAATGTAAAAGAAAAAGTATATTTAATCCTATGGCTTAAGTTAAACTGACGGCGTTTGATACTTATTACAAAATATATCTTTACACAGAAATTTTTCCTCAAAACAAACAAAAAATTGTGCACTTATTAAACAGATATTCTAAATTTTTAATATAGGAGTTAAGGTCCGACCGAGAATGATTTTTTATTCTCGGCCGAGACCGAGACCGAGACCGAGAACGAGACTAAAAACATAACAGCTAAATGGGTATTAGATAGTTAAAAATTAAAAGTGCAAAAAGTGCAATAAATTGTTATATTTTCTGTGTAGGAGTATATAGACATTTTCAATACTCAAAATTAAATAAGCTAATATTATGACACAAAAACATTAATTTTTCTGGATTTTCGCCTTTTAAGTTGTGCCGCCTCTCATCATATAGCTGCCCAGCTCTACTTAAAAGTCGCAACGCTAGTCATAGGCGTTTCACACAGAATTGATATTACAATTTCGATTCCGCCATTTTGTAAATTTGTATGGAAAATTCAATCTCCTCTAATGTATTGTAATATTTCAATTGCAATATGAGAGCCTGTGTGAAACGTCTATCAGTGGAGCTGATAAAACTTTGCTGGCTTATGATAGCTTACTGATAGAGTGGCATGTGTTTAGTCTCGGCTAAGGCCGAGAATCTCGGCAAATTTAAGCCGAGAACGAGAACCGAGATCTCGGCCTGGATTTCGGCCGAGAGTAGGCCGAGACCGAGTTCTCGGTCGGACCTTAATAGGAGTTTCTTCCTATTATTTTGGTTATTTTTAGTTTTAAGTTAAAAAATATATTTGTTCTTTGTTTGAAAATATAATTTTGTTATTTTTTTAAATAAATACAAGTCTTTGTGTTTTTTTAAGTTTAATTGGAAGGTATTTTTCTATTTCATTCGGATCCGTAAAAAATGGTGGGGGTACCTACAATTATAAATTTTTATTAAAAATAATACATATCAAATATAAGAAAATTACATTCTTAAGCTCATTCACTTTAGCTTCACGTGATGTAAATTCCTTTAAAATGAAGTTGTTATTGATTTCATAATGATATCTTGTATCATTCATTTTTAACATAACATTATCAACTCTTAGAAAAAAACGAGCAAGTATAAAGAAACCTGATGGCATAACACGCTGAAACATTTATAATTAGTTAGTAAAAGTTAAAAAAAAGGATTATTTACAATACAATCTTTACTGAATAGCTTGATATTCCATTATCATGAAGTTCATCCTCAAAAAGGGTAAGATCATTATAAAAAAGAATTTTTTCCCTTTTCATTAGCTTAATAATATCCAATTTTTCTTCTGTATCTTCAACATTAAGTTTATCATTAATTGTTCCTTGATAGTCAGTTGTAAATGTCCAATCAAAAGGTTTAAATTTTTCTTTCATCAATTTTTCAGGTCTAAAATAAGCACAAGTTTTAATTTTGAGCTGTTTACATAAATTATTCATTTTAAAAATAATGATTTGATAAATTTTACTAGAGAAAAATTATGGAAATAATTTGCAGTAGCTCACAGCTTATGACTATTCCTCATAGTCACAACTTTTCGAAATTACAGGTTAAAAGAATAAAGAGAAGCGAATTTAGTCACTTTTAGAAGTAAAAAAAAATCAAACTGGATTCTCGGCTTGCGTTACTAACTACAAAATAGGTCTCTATTTTTATGTAAAATATTCCCTCATGAATTCGAGAAAATGAAAAGTGAAAGTTACTTTTTTCGTATTGTACTTTTTTTTCGCTATAAAAGTTTGTTAGATTTTCCAAAGGTTTCCAAAAAAATGGAAGAAGAACGAAGATCAAGATGGGAGGACGATTTATTCCAAGTGACAGGAAATTACCTGTCCAAGGAAGTTGATGTACTTAAAAAATTCTCTTATAATTACTTATGTACTTTAATTCTAATGGTAAAAAATAAAAGGAAGAAAGATATAACCAATGCCTAAAAATCTTAATTTTTTTTTATGCTTTTGTCCTCGAATTTTTTATTTTCTTTCATTTAAATATTTTGCTCTTAATTCTTGTAAACAAATAAAATTGGATTAAATATAGCATGGATAAGTAACAGCATTCTTAGAGAAGTATTTAAAGTAGTATAGAGAATAATACTTTAAATATAATTAAGGAACAAATGAATAAATTTAAAAAAGGAATCGTTATTTACAAATTCTCGAAAGAAAAAAAGTTATCGGAAAAATAAACAGAAAAATAAGATAAGAATAAATTAATAAGTCCTAGTTTGTATTGTATTGACATTTTCTATAATGTTTTCTACATTTTCTATAACGTTTTCTACAATCATTTTAAGGCGACCCCTGCAGATTTCGTGGGTTTTAACGACCCCAAACGACCCCTACTTTGATTACTTGGTGTAGATTAGTAATTTGGACAGCAATTTTATAGGCGATCTGAGACGCGGTTACACTCAGAAGTATATTGACTGCAATAATTATTTGACACTTTTATTGAAAATATATAACTTATGCTTTTTAACTAGTTTTATTATTTTGAATTGACTTGCCGTAAATAATAATGCATTATAAATGCAATAAAATTAGTTGAAAGGTACAAATTGTATTTTTTGAAAAGACTTGCAGTGTAATTATTGCAGCCAATATACTTCTGAATGAATTGCTAATCTAGACACAACCTTATACATCCTTGTGAGACAAGGACAAGAGAACTGATATCGAATAATATTATTAATAGAGATGATAATTAACTAAAATATAATACCATAACTAGTAAGATTTCAATTCTGTCGGTTTAAAACACAAATTAAAAATATATATGTATATATATTTTTTGTTAAGTTTTGTAATTACCGGCTTTCTCGCCATTCATTAGCGCAAGCAACTTCAACACCACGTTTACCATTTTCTACTTTTTTCAAAGAATCCATAGCATTAAAATGAATTTTCACTCCATTTTTATGTTCAAGATTTAAAATATTTTTATGAAAAACCATATCTGGGAGATGTGGTAACTCCAATTCGTTTTGATACCTAAAATTAAAGCTTTTATATACACCTAAAACTACAAATATTAAATTACTTGCAAAGATCACAGGAATCTGGGTCATCTCTAGCACAACCTTTTTCTTTTTCACATATGCTTTTCAATATATGTGATTTTGTATAAGATATTATCCAATTGTTAAAATCTATGCTTTCACTATTAACCGGCAATCTGGGAGTTAAATTCTCAGTCTGAAAATGCTAAATAAGAATTTAGAAAAACATCTATTTTCAAAAATTTACGCTATCAGTAGACATTTTGTGTGTACAACTTTAAAAGACTTATATACATATAATTTAAAATTTAATGTTTACAATTAAAAATTATACCAAGAAATTGACATATTTTATTTATATATATAGTTAAATTGAAAGTGTGAAGTATTAAGCATTTCTAGTTTTCTATAGGAGGAGAATGTTTAGAAATCCTCGTAATTTTATCATAACTTTCTTTATTGTATTGTGTATTATAATTATAATTATAATATATTTATGTATTATAATTCAAATAAATAAAAATGAATTTAAAGCTATTTTAATTTTTATTTTTTATTTACTGAATTTTTGGTCAAAGAATTTATATTGAGTCATTAACTATAACCTTGTAATAATCACCCTGTGAAAAGAGATTCAGCTATATTTGACGTACCTCATGAGACAGCAATATAGAGCCTAGGAATTTGACGTTTCAGCTGCTAAAGAAGAGAAATTTTATTAAAAATTATAATGTTTAAATCTAATATTTTAAAAATTACTATTATAAATACTCAAAAATTATCATGTAAATATTTTTAATTTAATAATTATAGTTATTTAGAAGAGAAATATTTAGAGTACAAAGTACAAAGACCGTAACACTTCATTTTTAGTCTAGTTTGATAGCACAATAAATGATTTTCTATCCAAAACTGTTGTTATACAATTTAATTTTACTAATATTCAAAACTAGTGTAAGGTCTTATTAATCGAATATAACTTTACTAGCTGCCTGGAGTTTTGACGAATATGTTACCTTGAAATTTTAAACAACAATAAATAAATTAGTTTTTAGCTATTGTGTACGTGTTAATTTCACTTTCTCAAACATAAAAGTCTCTTCGATAGTTATTACAAGTCAAAATTTTATAGATATAATTATATGTCCAGTGCTTCAGCTTATTTTTTATCCAATATATTAACTTCTTTGCTAGAGTATATAAATACCAAAACAATAGTATTTTCAATAAGCACAATTAATTAAAAAAGTTAGCATAAAACAAATTTGTCTTACATTTAGCAAGACTGACTGTTGCAAGACGAAATTTTTCGTCACAAATCGAAGCCAAAGCAACACCAACAATGAATTACAAAACTTTAAAAGTAACAGAACCACAAAATTTTGTTTTCCATGTGGAACTTAATCGACCTGACAAACTAAATGCATTCAACAATGATATGTGGCTGTAAGTATATTAATGAGGTAACTTAATTGTGCTAAGAAATTTTTTATTTTATTTTAGTGAAATAAAATCATGCTTTGATAGCCTGAATGATAGTCCTGATTGTCGGGCTGTAGGTATATTAATGAGGAAACTTAATTATGCTAAGAAATTTTTTATTTTATTTTTTAGTCCTTTCAGCCGCAGGGAAACATTTTTCAGCTGGAATTGATTTACAATTGATAATGAGCTTAGGACAAATTGTGGGTGAGTTGGAAGATGCTGGTCGTAAAAGTGTTACTCTAGAAAAATTAATCAAACTTTATCAAGTAATTTAAATATTATTTCCATAACTTAAACTATTTAGAAAGTTTTTCTTTGTAGGATTCTTTAACCTCATTAGAACTTTGTGCCAAACCTATAATATCAGTAACACATTCAGCTTGTGTTGGAGCTGGTTTGAATTTAATAGCTGCATCAGATATTAGATATTGTACAGAAGATGCATGGTTTCAAGCAAAAGAAGTAAAAATAGGGATGATAGCAGATGTAGGAGTTTTACAACGATTACCAAAAATAATTGGCAATCAAAGTTTAGCCCGAGAATTATGTTTGACAGGAAGAAAATTTTTAAGTGATGAAGCATTACAGCATGGACTTGTTAGTAAGGTAAAACAATAAAATTTACGATGTTTATCTATCTATCTATCTATCTATCATTGAGAGGGCTATGCTGCACTGCGACCAGAATCGATCTATTGTGCTCCCCGTTTGAATTATGCAGGGAACTTAATATCAAGCTCCCTTGCCAGAGCCAAAACATCTTTTAATCTCAACTCTCCCTCCCCTGTACTGGGCACGTAGTGAGCGAGAAGATGTTTTAGTCTCTTCGTCATCAGCCTCCCACACTCGAATAACAAGTGGGTCGGTGTCTCCGTCACCTCCTGACAGAATCTACAACGTGTACTTGCTGATTTTCCCAGCTCAATACTACGATGTTTATATAATGTGACATTATATTTAAAAGCCTTAATAATAACAGTTTATATGAAAAATTTTATTATTATATATTATATTTTTTTCTCGCGTCATCTTGCGCTTTTGACAAGAAATGTAATATACAGAATCCATCACACAAGATTTTTTCAATTCTTTTTAAAATATTTTTTTATCATTAGCTTTTTAGTGAAGAATACATAGTATAGACTAAAATATTCTATACATAAAAGAGATTAAAATAATCATAATTAAATTGGTTTTATAGAAAATTTCATTTTTTGGTTGGTATATTGTTTATTTAGTAATTAGTTACTAGTCCATTATATTTATATTTCAAACAAAAAAAAAGCATATTTTTAAAATCCTTTAATTTTAGGTTTTTAAAAGTAAAGATACAGCCGTGATAAGTGCAATTGCAACTGCTTCATCAATTGCAGCTAACAGTCCCCTTGCTGTTCAAGGAACAAAGAAAAATTTAGTTTACTCTTTAGATCATACTAATCAAGAAGGACTAGATCAAGCGGTATATAATTTTATTATCATAATTTTGTCTTGTTTTCAATAAAATTTTGTTTTTAGCGAGAAATCAATAAAGTTTTGTTACAAAGTCAAGATGTTATTGCAGCAGTTACGGCTCAGATGAATAAAGAGACACCAGTCTTTTCAAAGCTTTAATCATTTTTTTTTTTTACCAAAGAAATACAAAAAATTTTATTGGTACGTGGGAGACATTATTGGTAACTCTAATAATAATTGGCCTTAATTTTTTTTCAAAAGAAAAACATTTTCTAAGTTGTATAGTGAATTTTTATAAACTTAGATAAACTTTTGTCAAGTTTACTGATTTATTTTTTAATTTTATTGCTTTATTTGCATTAGAATAAAATAAATTATAACATTTTATTTCTCTATTTGATGATTTCAATCATTTCATACAAATATTACAGGTTGTGCAGATTACTTGCAATCATTTTTAAATGAATTTTATCATATTATAAATAATTTTCATTTTTATGCCAGTTGACAGGCAAACAAATGTTTTTAAAATGATTTCCATTTTTATGTATTTAGTACTAGACTTTTGGTTCTATTTAACCTATCTGTTGATTTTTTTAGACCATTTAACTAAACAGTTGATTTTTGATTATTTATAATGTTTATGGGGTTAGTGATTTTTTTCTTCATTATTGGCGATTTGCACTATATATATTCGAATGAGGTGAGAGATCCCAAATAATAAATACATTAAATTAATAAAATTTGTTATAGTTTAAACTTAAAGTAAAATAACTAAATTTCATTATTAGAATCATTTGCATTAGGAAATTTTTCTTTAACATCATTCAAAGTTTCAATAATATAATTTGAATGATTTTTTGTCATATTTATTTTTGAGGGATAATATTCTGTTATAGAATCAAGTAAATAAGGATCTAATGTCGCTTATTTAGAGTTTGTGTTAACTTAGACATTGGAGGAATTTCATAACATTGTCTTTTCAAACCTGATGGGCGTTATATGTACATCTAAAATTTTCACTTTCTTCAGCTAACGAAACACACCGAACACCATTTTCAGAGGTTTTGAAATTAATTCACATCTATGATCTTTTTTTTTTTTACCAAAGCTACATTTTTTATCGCGTTTATTGTGTCAGCTGTCGCGTTTCACTCTGAGTATAAAAATCAGATACAAATTGTGCTTTGAAATTGCATAGAATTTTCCTTTTTTATTGAGAAATTTTGGTTTTGTTTTGTAAAAACAAAGGGTTTAAAAAAAATGTAAAAATAAATTAATACCATGTAATTAGAATTTAATATTTTTATATATTTTAATACCATTTTGATTTTTTATATATAATAAAGTTGTAAATTAATTGATAAATGTTTTATACAAGATTAATATAAAAAAATTTCTTCTACATTTTACATTTAATAGCTTAAATACGAAAATTTAGTTCAGACTATTTTATAATGAATTTGAAAGAAAAAAATAAACAACCTGCAACGCTATTCAATTTTCATTAAAATGATATTTTGTGAACAATGTACGCAATTATAACTGAATTTTTATTTATTTATATCATCCCACTGGTTAGATGTAGAATTCTTTTTTCTTTTTTTTTGAGTTTTTGTAATATTTTCTTTAACAATGAGAACTTTTTAAAACTATATTATTAAAAAGAAAAGAGTTTATGATTATAATTACAGATAATAGTACAAAATTATTTAATAGTTGAATCTAACACTTAATAATAAAAATAAAAATAAAAGTATACATATGATAGAGTAGGTTTGCACTTCCTTTACAACGAAATAAAATTTCAAAAGCACTTACTATATTTAAAAAAATATGTACTATGCTTAAAAAAGAAAAATACTCAATAAGATATGCTAGGCTTAAGATTCATAAATTATTAATTTTCTAGGAATGTTAAAATTTGAGATTTTTAATGAATTTTGTTTTTTTTTTTTCTTATTTTCGAAATTGAAGTATAATATGTATATTAAATATTTATTGAGTTTTGTTTATATTTTATAATTTAAAATTTCACCCTCAGAAAATATCCGCTTTAAGGAAGTATAAACTTATGTTGACTTATCTGTTATGGTTTAAAATATGTCAATAAAATTTAAAAATTTAAGCCCATAGTTCTAATTAAAATGATTTTACATTTTCTCTATTTATATGGAATTCACCAGGCACACACAAGGCCGGTAGCTGTTATTTTCATGATAGGAGCGGTTAAGAGTAAGATGGAGTTTAGAAATTTGCGAAAATTTTAAACTTCTCCGGAAGGCAGAAACTTTATTGCCTTCGTTTTTCTTCTTACTAAAAAAAAATCTACGAATTCAAGTGTAGTGATTTTAATTTAATGTAATTTCATTTGCTTAGTTTAAAACAGGCCGGGCCTCGTTTGTCACTGGTAATTGATTGAAACTTCTGAAATTTATTACATCAATAATTTGCTTGATGTCATTACAATAAGACGCGCAAACTGAGTTACCATTTTTCGAATAAAATATAAAAGGTTTATTTGATAAAATAGGCAATTCAATTTACTTAAAACAAAAAAAAGAAGAAAAGGTTGTTTTGAGTGGAGATCAAAAGCATATCTTATTAAATAATTTAAATATTAAATTTAGTTTTTAATTTAGCAAATAAAGATTTCAAATATTATAAATGCTTATCTTGAAAAAATTTCATAAAAAATAACGAAGTGCAAACATTATTAATTTCACAAATTAAACAAATTTATACCTATATAGATATATAATCTATAGATAAAAAATATTAACAAAATAAAAATTAATAATTAAATTAAACAATATATACAAAAACTATAAAGTAATTCAGCACAAAGAAAATAAAATTTAGATTAACGAACACAACATTAGTTTAACACATAAACTATATTTATAATTTTTTTTCCCATATAACAATGTGAGCATCATTTGAATTAGCAATACGTGTCATTGTTCCAGTTGTTGAATTTTTAATATTTGGTGAATTTGTATTGTACCATACATGACGCCAATAACCACGTCCACCCATTAATGTTAATAATGTTCTTGGACCAGATATCAATTCATTTAAATTTGTTATATTTTTATTATTATTATTTTTTGCTTTTTTCTTAAGTGTTGCAGTTGTTAATGATGTAACACAAGAATTATTATTTGAATTTTGTAATTGATTTAATTGTAGACGTGATTGTGTCCTATCATTAGTATTTGTTTGATTTTGAGATAAATTAACATTTTGAACTATTATTGAATTATTTTTAGGTGTTGTTAAATTATCATTATCTAAAACAGTTGTGCCATTTTCTGATATATTACTAAGATCACTACAATTTCCAGCTTTATGGCTAGCATTACTACTATTTCTTGACACACTACGTCCACCAAATAAACGTATACCCATACTTTCTTCACTACCAGATGATGTATATAAACTAGATGAACGAGAATCAACTGACCAATTTGATAAATCTAATGAACGTGGTCGGCTTGCTTTCATTTTAAGACGTCGATCTAATGTACTAACTTTTCCGGGAATAGCAGCCAATTCAGGATCAGATCTTCTCATATATTCATACATAAAATCTAAAAGATTACCTTGATTTCCATCTTCAGTATCATAATCTTCTTTAACAAATATAAGTTTTCCATAAAGACCATAAACATCACAATAACCATGATCAGTATGCTGTAAAGTTGAATTTTGTGAATTTAACTGTCCACCAAAAAAGCTAGCTGATCCAAGGCCACGTGGTAAAGTTTTAGACATTCTTGAAAATTCATTAATATCCTTATAACGTTTACGTCTTAATGCTGGACTATTTGCTAATTGTGAACGTAATTTTGTTATAGATAAATCTAATGAATTTTGTTTTTCAATTTCACGTTTAGGTGTTTCTTGTATTGAATTATTTACAGTTTCATCTAATTCTTTTCGTAAAACAACATTTGTTTCATCTAAATCATCTTTTTTAATTTTTTCTTTAATATTTGATGTTTCTTCAGTTATGACTACACCAATTGTTGATTCATTTATATTTTTTATTGTATTATAATTTCTATGAAATAATGGTAAAAAGAATGTAACAGGACCAAAATGTGCATGACATGATATACTAACACCACCACTTATGACTGGAACACCTTCTAAACGTGGTAATGGGACTGTTAATGCAATACCAACATTTGTACCAACCCAAAGTAAACCTTTACAAGCCATTAATGCTGTTACATATATTGAACTATTATTAATACATTCTTTTGTTGTAGTTTTAACACGTAAAACATTTGAAGCAATATTAATATCTTGTAAATGTTTAAATGTTTCTGTATGATAAAGACATATAACACTTGAATTCTTTAATGATATCCATAAACCAATTCCTGAATGTGCTAATAGATTAACTTGTTGGCTATTACCATGATGTACTTCAAAATTTTTACTAACTTCACAAGTTGATGCATTTAATACATAAACACGATTACCACAACCAGCATATAAGCTATTATTAATTGGTAATAAACTTGAAACTGGACTTAAATTTCCTAAATTTATTACATGTGGTTCTTTAAGTAACCAAATACCATCATTAGATCGACGATAAGCTAAAATTGTACCATTTCCAAGGCCAACAAATACATTATCATTGTAATATAAAATTTGATTTATAACAGCTGGAACTGAACAAAAGCCGATTTGTTCTTCTTGTTCAGGATTAATTGCAGAAAATATTAAAATTTTTCTACTATCTGTACCCATCCATATGAGATCACCAAGTAAACTATTTCGATCATTTTTAGATATTCCATTAATATTAATACCTTTTACAAATTCCATACTAGTGACTTGAGATTCAACTAAATCAAATGATCCAACATCTTTTAAAAGACTTGATTGCTGATGATGTTGTGACATAATTGCAATATGGCTACTTGTACCATCTGTTGTACAGATCCAGATATAATTTTGATGTTTATATCGTCGTCGGGCGGTACCAACTTTTGTATCATTACTAATACTATAGTAACATCCACAGCGTACCTAAAATTAAGAAAAATTTAATTTAAAAATTCAAAAATAATATTATTTTAATTTAGAAATTTCAAGGTGAAAATGTAACAAAGAACACTACAGTGTCTACTTTGATCGTCATTTAACAATATCATTATTAAAAATAAATAATTACCTCAGTTTGATGCTGCGATCTATATACTGGTTGCGCCCTAACGAATAATGGCATTTTAGTTGATGGTTTTTGATAATGTTCTGGTACTTCCCAAGCAGGAGAATTATTTGTATCTAAAGCAAGCTGTGCTAATCTTAATTCAGTTATCCATTCCTTTTTAACAGAAGGATTTTCTGTTTGGAATGTAAATGTTTCCTCTTTACCAGATTTATTTCTAGCAATTAATTGAAGACAACATGAATCAACCCATGCCATTTCTTCATCTTTTTTTTGTATTGAAATTTGTATTGAATTTAATAAATTTCTTGTTATATCTGTACTTATTTCTTTATATTGTCCTTTTAGTGCACCAACAAGATCATGAATACGTGATATTACTTCATAATCATGCATTAAATTGCTCATTTCATTGCATAAATTGTCAGCACCATTTGTAAGAGCTGTTGCATTATCATTTCCACATGAGCTACTATTTGATTTAAGGCTTCCTCCTCGATTCATTCCTAAAATTAACAAGAGAAAAAAAGGAGAAATTAAAAGAATAAATTGTGCTCTAAAGAATTAATTAATCTTGAAGTGTAATTTTTATTATATTATATATATATTATTCTGCATATTAAAGTCTTTGAAACTAGGACTTTGCGGAAATAGAGACAATATAAGAAACTTTTATATACGATAATATGACAAAAACTTATTTGTTTGTTAAAGCTAGAGACGTGATCAGCATTGAAGGAATCATTGGGTACAGCTACAAGCCTTAATAGCAAGTCTGCTAAGTCTCAGGTCTAGGTCTGCTTTAATCAAAATTATAGAGGACAACAAAATTATATTTACAAATGACGGTTGCATCGCTTTTGTTTCTTCTCGAGTCAAAGGTATATAATTGATTGCTTAAAAAAAAAAATCTTGACAATAAATTTGACATAGAGGCAAGAAAAAAAAAAAAAACAAACGAAAACTCAAGTTGAAAATTTCCGTTCTGATTAAAACTTGATTGATTTGTATTGAGCCTGATTTAAAGGTAGGCACCCACTTAGTGCGTATATCTCAGCGGGTAACTTTTATGACGTCATAGAATCACACTAATGTTCCCCCTCATATATGGAGATTTCAGCGTGAAATTCATTTGTACGTCATTTTGACGTCAAAAAAGTTACCCGCTGAGATATAGGCACTAAGTGGGTGCCCACCTTAATACTTAATAACTAATATCTTAATAAATTCTATAAACTTTTCATATTATAACAGTTCAGTTAAAAAGTTCGTATCGTTCTGAAGAAAAAACATTTTGGCAAAATTCGATTTTATTAGTCAATACAGGGCTTCGAGGGCAATCCAACGATTATAACGATTTAATAACGATTTATCTTTAGCTGTAAAATAGGCCCCAGTTTCGGCGATTACTTCCTCATCGACTTTAAATTTCTTTCTATTCAGCATACTTTTAAGGTTTGCGAACGGGAAATAGTCGCTGGGAGCCAAATCTGATATATACGATGGATGTGGATACAATTCGAAGCCCGGAACAGCACTTTTTTCTTCTTCAAATGTCGCCCTTTTTCCGCAATTTCGTCCTTCAAACGTATCTTTTTCAAGATAGTCGACGAAGATTTTGCCATAAGTTAAATTGATCAGAATGAATTAAATCTGCTTGAATTTTCTTTTAGCTGCTATTTAGGTCACTTTGATAGAAAAGAAATAAAACTTCTCTCATTTATTGAGAATATGTTTTGTGTTAAGTAAAAGTATTTTTATTTATTAGTTTTGAAAAATTTTCTGATTTTTGTTTTGATTTCAATTTGTTCATTTTGTAAGTTTTGTCATTTTGATAGTGAAGAATTGGAAATTTTCTAGGCTAATCAATATAAATTCAAGCTTAACATTCGAAATAATATAAATGGGAAAAGTTATATTTTTCCTTAAAAATAGCAAATTGATCGCCAAATTGTTTTATTTATTTTGCAACCTAGTTTTTCTTATTGTATATTTTCTTCATTTATCAGTAATTTAAGCCCTGTAGCTCCTTACAAAAAAATAAAAATGCGATAATTCCATATTAGCACATAAGATTTCCTTTGATATTTGATACAATCATTTAGACAGCTTTTCGTTGCCACTCAATTAATTATGATCAATTTGACTTAACCCCAATGAAAAGCAGCGCAAAAAATTACTTCAGAAATTTAAGAAAGGAGAAAGTCAATAAGAAGATTTTTATGAATGTAAAGTTTCGTATTTCTAATGCAATGCAAGTTATTAGGTCAAATATATGAAACTAATCTAATTAAAATGTAATTTTGTTTTAAAATGCAATATGATATGCCATCAAAGTAAAATAAAATAACTTTTAATCTATTCTTGGTCTAATTTTGTAGTTTGTAAATAGAACTACCTTAAGAAGTTCTATAGATTAAATAATCTACTATGAACTGTATTCAATTATTGTATTTAATTAAATGAAATTTCATATAAATTGTAAATTATTAAGTTTAAAATTTTAAAAGTAATATTTCATTTTCTGGACAAAAAAAAATAAATAAATCTTAAGGGTAATTGATGCTTTATAAACTTATCGAGTAAATAATTTATACTATTTTTAAAACCAATGCTAAAGTAACAACGAGACTTAAGCATGTTTCAGTGCCTTTTTTTAAAGTCAATGCTGATAGAATAGAACGAATTTTGTTCATGACTTTGTGCATACAATTCGAATTGTTTTTAATTGTATTTTCATATATGTATATTGCTGATATAATTTTTTAAAAGTGATAAGAAAAATTGTGTTGGGGGAAAAACATTGAGGGCAAGCATATTTACAAAGTCTTCATTTAGCTAATAATCAGGTTTTTTTTAGTATGAATGGATATGGGATAATATTGCACAATTGCTCTATTTACTTACTATAATGGAGCCGATATGGATATGTTTTATTTTTGAATACAAATTTAGTTAGTTATTTTATACAATTTATTTGTTGATAGAATTAATTACTATGGACACTATTTTGCGTTTGTTATAAAAATCTTTACAACAGTTGAAGAATAATTAGAAAAAATGGATTTTAAGTGTGACTAATAACGCCAGAATTTTCTCTAGTTTAGAACAATTGTTCATATTGAGTTAAGGTTTTAAACAACGAGTGAAATATAATAAATAATACTAAATAAAACATGAATATCTTAGTTCATATTTTGTGATCAATGACTGATAATTGCTTAGAATTCGTTTTTCTATGTGACTTTTTGGATAGCAAGTATGCCAAAAAACTATAAAGGAATTTATTCACTTAAAAATTAGAATTTTTGTACGGAAGATGTAATCAGCTATGATTACTGGTTTGCTTGTAAATATTGTACAACTATTACTCGATAAATCTATTAAAAAAACAAGCAATAAGACAATAACAAAATTAGACAGAAATGATTTTTTATAAATATTTTCGTTAAAAAAACACTACACTTAAAACTTTTGGTAAAGCATTACGCTAATTATGAAAACATTATTCTCAAAGCTGATTATATTATTGATCATTTTGGCGTCCAATATAAAGCGTTGTCCATGTAACTTGTCCTTGTCCTTGTTTGGGAATAAAAATAAAGTATTAGGTACTTAATCAAGGCCTTAAGGCACAGTATTAATCTATTAAATTTATTTCTATTTTAAAAACACATTTGTTGGAGAAGTTTAATGAGAGATCGCAATATCAAGATGCAGGATAATCAAAGTTCTTTTAACAGGGTTTCTTTTCCAGTTTATGTAAATATATTCAAGACACTTTACCTATGAAAATATTGTTAAATAGTTTTTAACGCACTTTAATCATATATCTTAACATTTAACAGCACGAAGCTTGTTTTGAGTTTCCGTAAAATTTCGCGAAAATTTATAAGCGCATACCGTAAGTAAATTCAGATGTTCATGAAAATAGTTGAGAAGCTGTACCTACTGATACCTAAAGATGTTTTAATCACATAGAATGCCACATGACGATGTCCAGCGATCGTTTCTCTCACACCATCCCGTTTATTGAATACAAACATACGTTCGTTATTAAAATAATCATACAAGCGGTATTAGAGCTTCTTGGAAACGCTTTAATCGCAAATACAAAAAAGATATGATAAAGAAATTGTTCTTGTTGAATTAATTTACATTCAATCATTACATGGAAACACTTCAGGTCAAATCCATATTTTTGCTTCAAGAATTGCTAAAAATTATGGAGATGTCTATGTAAAAAATAAGTTTTAATTTACCTAAAGTTAATTAGTTTAAATTCAAATGGATTTCTGTTTTGAAAAAGAAATCTACAAAGTTTCAGATAGACTGAACATGCAGGAATGGAATAAACTATATTTCAGTAGTGGATCCTATCTTGAGTATTTAGTGTATATAATTTTTGTAAAAATATTTATTTGCGCAATTTAATTTAGCTAAATTTTAATTAAAAGACATAAAAATTTGTTCAATAAATGTATAAAATTATCAAAAAGTAATTACCTGCTGTTAATATCCTTGATAATGTTGCTGATGTACTATTGTCAACAATTTCAACATCATTTACTGGATACATCCATTTAAATGAAAGTTTTTCAGTTGCACCAAAATCATGAGATTGTTTAGGTGCAACAGATACACAAATCACTTTATCATTTAATAATAAAAGACGCCTTTGTTTTGATTTAATAATAAAACCAGATTGATTAAATTCCATTTGTGTTACATTATCTTCACGTAATAAATATCTCTGTCTTCCACCTTCTGAAGATGATAATGAACGTGTATTAAATGTACCACTTATATGTCCAAGCATTTCTCTAAATGCTTGATATTGTTCAGCTTCTCTTTTTCTTTCATTTAACATTTCAGCTAAAGATTCAAGTTGTGTTAGTGCTAATTGTAATGACATACGATCATGATGGCCTTGTGGTGTATATTTTAATAAGTCTTGTAAAAATAGTATAAATTGTGGAAATCTTTGTACAGGTTTAACCATCAGTCCAAAAAATGATAGCCTATCATGGGCACTTATTTGTTTAACTTTAAAAAAATCAGCCAATGCTGATTTTCTTTTTGCTTCCATTTTAGCTAATTCCATAGCAGCAGAAAAATTATTAATAAAACCACTATAAACATCAAGTACTTGAGGTTTACTAAATGCTCCAGCAAATACATCACCAATTTTTTCATCACGATCCCAATTTCTGATACAATCTGCTAGGGCGATACGGAAAAATTTATGACACTGAAGAATTTCTGGTAAACGATGAAATAATGTACAAATTTTAGAGCTGCTTAAAACGGGTGGACTACTATCTTCAAGGGGTTTTTTGTAGTCCTGAAATAAATATTAAATCATATAATTAGTTAAAAATTTAAGCTTTTTATTGGTTTAGTTAGGGATAAAGAATGTGCCGATTGCTTACAACTCTACGTACACTATTTAAACTTTTTAAATTAATAATAATAAGTTTTTAAGTTGTATTTAAGCACATTTGGTAAGAAAATAGTTTCCTTCGCTATGACAATATTTTTATACAAATCAAAGATATTCACTTAGGATAATTTCTAAGTCTAATGAAATTCATGATAATTTTTTTTGAATTTTAAGGCAGTTTTCATAAATCTCCAGTAGTTGACTAAAAAAACAAAATTTAGTTAATTTGGGTCTCTGACAAATTATAGTCTCTTTCAGAGGTAGCCTCAAAACTATCATCTCAGATAGGAAAAACCATCAATAAGGGTAAGTATATTGCGTTCTTTGTGGGTTTGTGAAGAGAAATCGTAAAAGAAATAACTGTAGTGAAATTACAGCTAGATAGATCTACTTGAGTTTCGAATAACTTTTTCACCATAGATTCTAAAACGGTTTTTCAAAAAGATTTGGCTAAAATTAAGATAGTCTTCAAGTTGAAGGGCTTTTTTCAGTTTTTTTAGTTCAGACTTCCCATTTCTTAACCAGTATGTTGAGTTCAAATTTCTTGAAAGTCATTTTGAAAACTTTTATGTTAGCTTCAAGCCCGCCAATAGTTGTTGACTGTTTTGGGTACTATTTATCCTTAATGGCAACCAAGATGTTGATATTTTATTTTGTTGATAGAGCTGCCAAGATTTGATGGAAAAGTTTTTGGTGCGAACTATATGCAGCCTCATACAATCAATCCTTAGTTCATTTGCATTTGAGAAATGTAAGAGACAATGGATTAAGTTAGAAAGTTTGGAAGAAAACTTCACTCTGTGTAGTAATGATAAGTTTGAATTCTTTGCACTTTGAAAAACGAAATTTTAACCGCTAGGATGCCTTTTATACGCTTGTGTAAGCTTGGTGAGTCTGCTTTGCTTTCATACTGACTTGTAGTGCGAATGTTCAAATTTTCTCTGCAGCTTTCTACCTCTCATCGAAATCAACCCAGAAATTTTGACTTTTTGTGTGTCAACTTAATGAGATTTGTACAAAATGTTCAAGTGGACAAATTAATTAAAATTAAATTGAAAAAAAAAAAAATAGAATAAGATAACAATTGCTTAAAAGCTTTATATGTTAATTAAATTATTATAGTTGCATATTTCTTGAAAATTGAATTCCTGTTGAATCAACTTAAAGTAAAAACTAAAAATAAAAGTTAATCAACTTAATATAAGTTTTACATTAACTTAAAAAACTAAAAAAAATTAACCAAAAAAAATAAAATAAAATCTCACATTGACTAGACGCTGTAGAGTTGCAACATAAGAATTTTCGCTGTGTACAATAGCTGCAATTATATGTCGCCGCTTAAGTTGTTGTGAGGACAAACCTGGAGGCGCTGTAGGCAATGCAGGAGTTGTTAGTCGGCTATGTGTCCTAGCAGTTCCATTTGCACGGCTGCCTGATCCTAATATCAAATCCAAACCAAAAGTATGTGTTGGATCATCTTCATTCTAAAAGCAAAAAAAAAAACAAAAATCCATACAAAAATTAAATTTTTTCTTATATAATAAAATAAAATTTTAAACTCACCTCTGGTAATTGTGGCATTTTTGATGTTGATGTACCACTACCACCACTACTAACTCGATGAATTTTTGGAGAAGTATTTTCTGCAGCATCTGCAATATCGATACTACCCGAAGATGATGAATTACGTCCATCCCTTCCACCGATATCATATTGATGTGTTGAACCACGTCGTATTGAAAACCATCGAGAAAGTCGTCCTCCAGGTGATTCACCTGGTGTTGTCGATTCTTGATGATGATGATGATGTGCTGCTGGCATTGTTGATGAATTTTGTCCTCCACCAATTGTTAATTGGTTTATTGTATGATTTACGCCGCCTCCTCCACTTGTCCGCCATTTATCAAATGACAAATGTGCTCTTGCTTTATTGAATGTGGATCGTAATTGACTATTCCTTTGTGTTGTTGATGACACGCTGCGTTCACTAAGGTCGTCTTCTTCGGATGATAAATCGTGTTCACGTTCTGAGCACCAGCTATCCTCTGAACTATTAGTTGTACGAGAGGATGGTGTATGTTCCAACCTCTTATGTGGTGTTGTATGATGTTGTCCACTTGTATTGTGTGTTGTAATTGTACAATTTTTTTGCTGTTGATTATGTGGAATTATTAAATGATTATGAATGCCATTATACGAAGAACGGGAGTTTAAAACATCCGGACGACGTATGGCAGGATTATGTAATTGCGCCGTTGTAACTGTCGTTGCTGCTTGTATTGTTGATATTGGTAATGGATCTTCCCAGGATCCCGAGTTTAGTTTTGTCTCATCTACAAAATAAAAATTCCATGAAAATTTTTTTGTTTAAATCGAAATTTTAAATTGGAGTTTTGTATGTAATTTATAATGTTTTTAATTTTGTAATTTCGGTTTGAATCAGATTATTCTGTAGAAAAAATTTCTAGGAGTAAAAATACCCATGGAAGAGTTGAAAGTTGGTGACACATTTTAAATGTATATTACTATAAAATCTTATTGTTAACAAAGTGATTGGAAATTTATAAAACTTTAAAGGTTTATACAGGTTTCAGAATTTAAAAAAATCAATTTTTGTTTTTTCTCTTATAGAATAGTACGATATGTTTAAAATATTCTCTTAAAATTTTAAGTCAATTAGAATAAAACCCTCGGAGATCAAAACTTTTTGCGAAAGTTTTTAATTTTTTTCGTTCACGTCCAAATGGCTGAGCTTTGAAAAAAAATTTTCATAAAATATTTGTCAAATGTTTAACTTTGTTATATCAAAAAGTTTGAAGAAAATATTATTAATATACTAATATAAAAAGTCTGCAAAACCCATTTAACTTCCCAATAAAACGATTAAAATTCGGGGCAGTTGGAAAATAAGATAAAATTATAAATTTGAAGTTCGAAGTTAGTATTCAAGTATTATGCCACTAAATACTACTTTGGGTATCAAGGTATGAGCTGCCAGAGCCTTCAATAAAATTTGACTGATTGAAGAAATGTAAATCTTGGGTTTCTTGATACATTCAACCGAACATGGTGGTTTTTACTTTGAAAATTTTTAGTATTGTAAACTTTGGTGAATTTTGAAAATTGACAATTTTGTTTTAAATATAAGAGGCCAAAGATATCAAACCTCAATCTCCTTAACGAAATATTCCATGAGTTCCGCAAATAGAATATATTCTGAGAATTTCAACATTTAAAATTGATAAGACTAAATATATTGGACTTCAATGAGTTCAATCTATTAAAATGAATACTATAACTATTTTTTTAATTATAGAAGACTGGCAGGCAAACAAAGTAAAAACAAATCCAGTTTAAAGAGACGCCACAAACTTTATCGTTATCAGAATTAAGTTATACTATGGAGTGATATATTAAAAGGTTATTTTATATTCTCATTATAAATTCTGAAAGATTATTTCAATAAAATTTAAGTCAAGTTAAATTTTTCCTAGTATAACTAATCAATAAACAGGAAAATTTTTTTTCTTTCTGTTCTGTTCTGCTTTTAAAGATATCAAGAAAGCATCAGCTGCTAAGATTTAAAATGGAAGAGAACTTATTATCACGCATATGTGATTTTTCACGGTTGAATAATGCCATGGAATATGATAAGAAGACTTTAGGTAGTGTGGCGTAATTCACCTCCCTTTCAACCTGACCTGGGATAACTTTTACTGTTTGTTGATATTTCCTTTCGTTAAATCACAGTCATGTTGTAATTTACAGACTGGAGCTATATGAAATACGATATAACATAATAACACACACATATTAAACGAAAAAAAATATGAGGAAGAAGTTAATTATGTTCTCAGTAGTATTTAATTACAATCGACAAAGTTTTTATTATTATTTTATGTGTAGTTTTTGAAATAAAAGCATTGCACTAATAGTTGTTTCGTAATAAATAAAAAAAAGCCAGACTATTGGCTTTTTATTACCTGCGGAGAGTGAGAAATATTTTGTTGAATAAAAAATTAAATATTAAAATATTTAGAAGTTGCTTTTTAATAAGACTGTTATATAATGGGGAGCAATGACTGAGAAAAATTCTTTTTTGATAAATTCAAATATACTCCCAGTGAGCTAAGAAGTTTTTAAATTTTTCGTTGAGCCAATACAAGCATGGCCACGGTTAATCCAATTTTCCAGAAAATTGTTATAATCCTAGGCTATGATGGCCTTCAGTTCCTTTAGCGAATTACTTTTTACGCCTTCAATCGATTTATGGCGCGTCCCCGAAGTGGTTAATTCAGCTTCAAAAACACAAAAAAGTCGCAGGATGCCCAATCTGGTGACTAATGAGCGATGACTTTCGTAAAGAGTTTTGCCAAAAATTCAGCAACAATCATGTTGGATCGTTGTGAAAAATTCATAATTGTCGGTCTACTAATCCTGTCGTTTACGACGAAATTCGAGACGTAGACGCCCCGAAACGACCAAGGAGTATTCTTTTTTATCCGTTTTACTCTATAAAACGAATTGATGGTGAATAATACAAGAGTAATCGAAGAAAACGATGAGAGTTTCGACTAAATTTGGCGCGCTATTGCACCAAAACATCAACCAAAATTTCTTGAAATGTTGAGAGCCCCTGCTATCATCTCTCTAATGCCAGCACTAAGCTTTTCGAGGACGAAACAAGTTTTCTACGACTCCACAACCTTCACTTTGTGCCATTCCGGACTCAAAACACTTTGGAACATTTTCAAGAATTCTGTAGCCGTAATTGAACACACTAAATTTGAAGCATACTCTTTATTCAATTTTTTTTTTCCATAGTAAAAATCACAAGAACAATTTTTTTGTGCGTAAACAAATTACTACGAAACTCACACTAATTGACACATGGCACTCAAGCTTCACACGAATGTCAAAAATGGTTGTACCAATCAAGAAAGAAAAAATTTTGAACGACTCGGTTTGCACGGGCGGTTTGAATGAACCGGAACAAATTTCATCAGATGGCACATAAAAAATTCCTATTTAATTCCTATTTACTTAATTCTACTTAATTTTACTTAATTCTAGGAGTCAATCAAATGAAAAAAAGCAAATTTGCTTAATTTACACTTGTAAAATGCAGGAACGGAAAGAGCACTTTGATTGAATGATTCTTAAATGCGGCCATACACAGCTGTCAATTCCTTCTCTCAAATGCGGAATCTGGTTTTTATTTCATTTTTTAGTAGTTATTAAATATGAACAAAAGTACAATAATAATCAGAATTTAAATGGAAAAGAAAAAGGAAAGTATGATTACTTTGATTAAGATTTTTACAAAACATGAATGTTGTTGTATTGTAGCTTCTTACATTTTACTGTTTGTATATATGTATTTTGGCCGTGATTATAAAAATAATCTATTCCAATTTTTTTGGTATTTTTATGCTTTATGCATTATAATAACTTAATACAAAGCTAGCGTTATTTTATCTAAATATAACAGATAAAAATTCATTGGAATGAATGATATTAAGTAAAAATGTTTGGATTGGATATCTTGTATTTATCACTTGTAAATAACTGAAAAATATTTAATACTTTTTTCTGTAGAAGAAATGAAACAAAATGTTTCCAAAACACTTCTGCTCTCTACTTTTATTATCCATAGTGTGGTTCTATTATTTTCATCGACACACCTAGTTCAGATGGTAAAAAAATCTAATAAAAATTTAGGCAGAAGCCGGAGAAAGTGATAAAAGTGCAAATATTATCCAAATAAATTTTTTTTAGAATTCAAACAGTTGATTTTTTGCCGGTGATGCGATACCATAATGAAAACACAACTAACTATCATAAATTATATACAATATTGTTTTAGTAATGAGCAATGTATGAATCAGATTTTTTTTGCAATTCCTAAGCTTCCGCTACAGTGACCAGAAATGATATCATCATTTGAATACGTTTTTAATTATGATTTTTTTGTTTTATTTTGTAATATTTGGGTTAAGCAGGTGTCAAAAAAGGCAAGAAATTCACACATTTTGTTTAAAAGTGAGTCTAAAAATTATTAATAGTTTACTAGTACACAGAAAAATAGTTATTTCTTGCCAGTAGGGAGTGTGAATTAAGATAGAATTAAATCTGATCGTACGTTTACAAAATTGTGTTTTTACACCCATTTTTGGTTTTGTGTAAGCTTACAGATTTAGACAAACACCATTGACAGCTGTTATTTTTTATGGCAGGGAGGTAAAAAGCAAAAGGAAAACTTGGAAATTTTGGACTTAAAAAGCTATTGCAAATTTCTCGCTGGTTACCAATATACAGAAAGTATTTCTTGACATTTGATTATAATCAGTTCGAATGCTTAAGTTTTCCTTGCTTTTTATGTAGAAGACATAAAATATGTTAAAATGTATAGATTTTAAAAATATTTTATTAATTTTGTTAAAATAATAAAGCAAACAAATTCATTTATATGCCGACATGTACACACATTGCTTTTCTCGATATAATTCCATATTTTATACCAAAAATAATTTCTATCAAAATTTAAGCGATATGGTATGCACCCCAATGAAAACAAAATTTGCTCAGTAAAATGCATAAGCAAGAAAAGATGATTACATATTTTAAGCTTCAAAGATGAGAACAAAATATTAGCTTCAATGGTACAATGGTGTTGCCAAAAAATTTGAGGGCTATTGAACTTAAAGACAAGGTGAAATTTCTTTTAGCTGCATCATTCTTTTCATTTGGTTATATTTTTTTTTTATCTCTTAGAGATAAAAAAAATAAGAATTTAATTTTACCAAATTTGAAAAGACGCAATTATCCACAAAATCAATTAGGATATTCAAATGGTATTTACATAAAATAACAAATAGCTGATGAAGTCATCGAAAATTTCGGCAATGAGCTACATAAACATTTCAATTTGCGTATTTTTCTCTTCTCTCTGATAACAATCATTTAAAATTTCAGAGTTTTTCATTACATCTTTAGGATTTTCTAAGAAAATATATCAAATATCTCAAAATAACATTTGTAAATGAAAAATTTGGAAAACAATGATGCAGCAATGATGTTTTTTTGTTATTTAGTTTTGATTTGATAAATCAACATAAGCAAAAAACAAAACGCTGCCACCAAAGTTTTTTTTTACTTCAATTGAAAGAAAATTGACCTAACTTTGTTTACATTGTTTATGATAAAAGCTGAAGTTTTAGACGCTATGTTAATCTTTGAATTAAAAAATTTGTATATTAACTTATTTTGAAAAGTTAAAATTAATTGATTTATAGAAGATGTTGAGCTTTTTGCAGAACTGATGTAAAAAAAACTAGGACTTTAAATAAATTTGGTTGTTTAATTAGAAATGGCAATATTTAATTTTTCATTTTATTTGTTTGTTAATGTTTAGAACGAACATTTGGGACGCTTGATTCAAAATTGTCATCTTATTCGTTTATTTAACGCTGTGTCATAGTGTCTGTGTCAAAGTGTCATAGTATTTTTTTTTTCGTGAAAAAAATTGAGCAAAGATCAACAATTAAATTTTTATTTTTGGCAGGTGTAGCAACAAACAAATTTCATGAAATAAAGCTATGTCCATTATACGTTATGCATTTGCTAATTATTTTTATAATATTTTAGATCAGTTGGATGTAAAATTTCATGAAAAAGGATTTGTTTTACAGAAGAAAACCCAATTTTCATCAAAACATCGCATCCTCTTACACAATTCAAATCGTAAAAGCCTAAAGTACGAAGTAATGTTGCAACATTTTTAGTAGCTTTGACTTCCGATTGTTCTCATATAGAAGAAAAAATCCATTTATGTGAAACAATTTGCTTCTCAATTTGTTGTTGTCTCATAAAGTTATTATTTAACTGATCTTTGGATTCAATAAATTTGAGGATTGATAAAATTATTTGTTTCTTTCTAAACTAATTATGTTGACTATTTTCTAAGCAATTTAAATGATCACACTCGTTTCCTTTGAAGTTTCAGAGATCCGAAAAGTAAATACAATAGAAAAACGAATAAACATAGACATGGTACAGGCTCAAAAACAACAAAAACAAAAAAAAAAACCTTCATATTAATATGTTACTTGTTCAAGAAAAACAATGAGTGGGTTGCAGGATTAGCTACAGTAAATTTATTTAATCATAAAGTAACATAGATCAATGCTGAAAAAAAAACGTTATAGCACGACGGAGGCTTGCAATTTTATGTCGGTTACGGTATTTGCAACTTAAGGACGGTTTCATGTTTCTCCCGGAAATTGATGGTTCGCCAACGTCTAATACAAATGACTTATTTAAATCTAATTTTATGAGGCCATTTAAAATGTTCAAAATTGACTTATATTGTGTACTTGAGAATTAGTACATTGGTTTGTCCGTTTGTTTGTGTTTTTTTTTTCATTTATTTTTTGGTTTTAAGCAACAGGTATAGTTAAATCGGGAACAAATATTATACAGATATAAGCCATGAAAATATAAAATTTAAGGCGTGGATTACTATTTGTGAAATTTCATTTAAAAACAAGACAATTATTTTTTAGAAGAAAAGAAAAACACAAAGAATATAAATAATATGAAAAATAAAGATTAAATTTTTAAAACAACAAAAATAATAATAATATAATTAGTTACACGATATTTGTCCATGAGGCATATCACGAACAATAGTCCAAGTGTCTAGGAATGGCCTTAAAAAAAATAGATCTATAACTATGATTGTTTTACCCTGTTTAATTTCAGTTACATTTCAATCGAAGTTAATAACTTTTTTTAATTTAAACGACATAACTTCAATTAATTTTCATTCAAGGAATACCAAATCTGCCCTATTATTAAAATCAATATATAAAATATTTAAAAAATTTAAAAATCCAATAAGATTGATTTGTTTGCTAAGCAAACTATAGCCTTCATCAATCGGCATATAACAATTACTCAATTGACAACGACAACAAGTTATGTCCGCATATATTTTCTAAGTTTGAAAAAAAAGAAAAACAATATTTTATCTATGAAAATATATAACATAAATGTAATTACTTAAACACTATTAGAAACCACCTCCAGAATTGATAATAAAATATTTAATAAACAAAGGAGCCGCCGCTGTCCTTCATTAATTTCACATAATATTAACAATGGCAACACTGTTTATATTTTATGCACTTTATTATCCATATAATCGTCGTCCCACTTTGTAAACAGACTGGAAGACTTTCTGCATATTATATAAGATTTTTCACCTTGAAAGAGAACATGAAACCTGTCTTTTACAACACATTTCGCATATTCATCCCACTTCCTTAATAAATAACCGTATCAATCATGTAAATATTGTTTCCCTTTATGACCGTTATATTAAAAGTGAAATAGATTTTACAGTGATTTTAATGTGACAATTATTAATTAAATTCTATTTGATTATTTTTGCTTCCAAATTGAATGGTTGAAATTAGTGACTCAGTTTTTTTTATATTTATACAAATGAAACTGGCTATTTTATGCCTACGCTTAAAAATTTTATACACGGATACCTGGAGTGGCGTCAAGAAATTTATTTAACTTGAAATTACTAAATTTGTATGATTAAGTTTATCTTAAAAAAGCAAGTCCCATACTAGTATGTTAGGGGCTTACTTTTAGTGTAGGTGTCAATTAGCTACACATGGCTACAGTATTTGTTATTCAAGAGAGAATTTTTTTTTATGTAGATTTAGTGAGAATTAAACATGCTTTTCTAAAATGTCATCAAAAATAATTCTATATTCTGAAAGTTGTAAGATTTATTGATGAAATGATTCACTTATATGAATTTTTAATGAAATTTTGTATAAATTGAATGCAACTCGTCTAAAATTTTAAGTAAAATTTACTTTAAGCCTAAACAAGCTAATGGAAAAGGTTAGGCCTCGTTCATAGTGCCACCGACTGAAAGCGGAGCTGGATGAAATGCCAGATAGCTGTGACAAATGTGGTTTGCATAAAAATCAAAGTAATCAGCTTGCAATGTTTATACTTGAAATGGTGAAATTCTTCTTAATGCATCCTTTCGCTTTGCTTACGAACTTTAAGATTTTAGTTGGAATTTTTCTTGTTTTTTCTTTTAAAAATTTGTTTAATGTAGCCAGGTTGATTTTAGGCTGCTACTTTGAAAATGTAACGATATTGGTAGTTATCCTCAAAGAAGCAACTTTTTACTATGCTTATATATCGGCGCTGTTCACCAGCAAGGAGGAATTAGGTAGCCTAAATTTTGAATTGTTAATTTTGATGATTTAACTAAAATAACTTTTAATCAAATTCACAAAACAATAACTAACTTTATTTTTGTCATTTTCTTGCTTTATATAGCTGCCTTTCAAAGGCAACTAAGTTTTAAAGCTTACATGTTTAAAATTTATATTTCAAAACTACTTAAATTAAATAAAACATATTTATAAATTTTTGTAAATTATGTTAATTGTATTAACAGGCGTCATACATTTGAGTGATAAGTTTTGATAAATTCCATACAAATTCAGAACTTGCAAGTCGCTTGATGTAGAAAAATATGTGAAATCGGTAAAAACCGCCTTATTTGATTTTCATATATCTTGACTTACTTTTTATTTAAATTTATGGCTTTAATAAATTTTACGCTCAAAAACCGCTTTAATAAGGAAAAATTCATGGCATAGCTCTGTATTTTATTCAAAATTCTAGTATTTTTTCCAGTTTCATTTTTCTAAATTAAAATATTTTTACAGTTATAATGTACTACAGAGAATCTCCTTATTATGCTTGGACAATCTTTTAAAAACAATAAAATATATAATAATCCTTTTCTAGACATATATTGTTTTAAAATTTAATTACTTTTAATAAATTTTATGACTATACTTCACACTTAAAGTCATAATCTTTTAGCTTTGACCTTTTAAAGGAAATAAAATATTTCAAAAGTTCTACTATTCTTCATATCATTGAAGAAAAAAAAAACTACCAGAGCATCACGATTAAATCAATTACTATGCATAATACATACCGAGCGCTCAGATCCGCTTTTGAAATTGTAAAAAATTAATTTATATATATATATACATATATAGACGTATACATACATATATGTGGTTATATATGAAAAAAAAGTATGGCGGCTGATGTTTTGCAAAGAAAGGAAATCGTCAGACAACTTCCTCTCGAAATCAATTCTTTTCTTAGAAGAATCTTGATAAAGCCGCTAAAGATGTTGGCTTACTGCAGGGGAGGAACAAGCATCAATGACAAATAGTATTTTAGTATAAGTGAACAATTTCATTGTGTATATGATCTCAAATATATGCCGGTAAAACTTTTGCTCTAATAAATTTTAAAACAAGAATTGAGGTAAAAACATTGCCTAAAAAAACAACAAAATAGTAGAACCTATCAAATAAGAAATTTTAAAATGAATTTAAATTTTTTTTATTTGTTTATTATCAAAGTGATCTAAATGTCTTTCTAAATGTAATAAAAACATAAAATTGTGTTATGAAGCTGTCACATTTTGTCACTAATAGATATGATAAAGAAAGTTATTACCCTTTCACCGCTATATAAATCAGTCATAACTGGTATTGTCTTTAGCTGTATGTCCGCTTTCACTAAAGAACAATACCTGCCACTATTGTCGGTCTTTTAATTGTTTAACATATCACAAATTGCAAATGCTAACTTTAATAGTTTATATATACTAAATTTGATGTAACATTTGATATTGAACAGAAAAAAAAAGAAGAAACAAATTAAAAAAAAACATCACACAATGTACAAACCAAGACAAGTTTCATATTTATGCGAGTTAAAATATCGGTGAAGTCTTGAATTTATTTTAATTTTTTTGTTATTAAATATAACTTTCTCGGAAGCATAACATCTTTTCCTATATAATTAAGGAAGTAGTTTTTCTAGCGAGTGTCCTTTAACAAAATTGCTTCCAGATGTGTTTAACCAAACTATGTAAAATTAAAGACGAGAAAAAATTTTTTTTTTTGAAAACGTCTAGAATTGATCATTGTAGAAAGTCATAAATTTATCCTTTGCCGTTTACCTGGTATAAGGTCCTTGCATATTATGTTGTTGTGTAAAAATTTAACAGATCGTAAATTAAATTTATGCGGAACTAAATACAGAACTAAAGTTTTGTAATTTGTTTCTTTTTTTTTCCTATTTATGGGTTTTTCAATTTTAATACAATAAAAGGTTAATGTTATTGAAATGGATACAGAATTCTCACGGAATTTTAAACGCACTAAATTCGAATTTTTCAATTCAGGTGAACTATTGAAACATTTTAAATATTTTTGTTGGCTTTATTAATTAAATTTTGTACGGATTTTAAGTAAAAGACGGCATATTGGAAAAAAGGCTCTCTTAAGGTATAAGATAATTAATGAATTGTCAAAATGTTAGATTAATTTGCTTCTCAGGATCAGGCAAAGTTGCAGTATTTTTAAGTTTTTGATAATTTGTTTTAGATTTCATAATTGCTTTTGTTTATAAAATATAAAAAATAACTACTTGAATTACTAGTTTGTGGCTTAAATTCAGTTAAACTCCCTTAAAAGGTTATATAGGTAAATATTTCTATTAAATTGATATTTTTGAAATTTTTTCTCAGAAGTAGTTAAATAAATCTTATTCTTTAGGAGCGGGTTATTTGTTTTCCATATGTTAAAATTATTTTAAGGGGGAGGTTCTTTATTTAATTTTGTCTTAAATTAATGTATAACATCTTAAAAATATTGTGTTGAAATTTCAAAATGATCAGATTAAAATTACTGAAGTTATGAGCATTTGACCGTCCTTGCTCTAGAGCAAGGAGTGAACGAGAAAACTTTAGAGCGTTTTCCTGAAGCTTGTTCGGTGTTCACGACAAGTCAGAATCTACTCAACTGATCGTTTTGAAATTTTACACATTTTACCAGGTATTCTGAATTCCAAAAATTGAACAATCGGAAAACAAAAAAAAAATCTCTTCATTACATCAAAACATCTTTTTAATAACAAAGTTTAGATTGTTGGGTTTTGGAAGATTCTCTTGGGAGTTAGGGTGAACACCACAAAGCAGTTTTTTTTCGAGGCACTTCCGGACATTCGCGGCCACTCGCACCACTTATAAATATTTTGAAATAAAAATTTGTAAAAAACATTGTTCAAATGTTGTGTTATCATATAAAATTTAATTAAATAAGCTGGGACTATCTGTATTGCCAAAAAATTTTTTTTGAAAGCATCCCTTTTTTTCAACGAATTAGCCTAACCCCCCTCTTAAGTCCTTTCATGGCATAAAACAATTTTATGCACTACTTCTACAAATACTACAGTAACAACAATAACAATAAACACTTCTACTACTACTACTTCTATTACTATAACTACAACAACAACATAATGGTTCCAAAATATGTAATATGGTAAAAAAGGCAGTTTGGATAAAAGTAAAGCAGAATTGTGTTTTTCTTTTGCAAGTACATAATAAAATTTAATTTAGTAATCATAAAATTGATTATTTGTTCATTATTATAACAAGAAAAAAAAAACAACATAAAAAATTTAACGAACTATTTCATAAAAGATACTAAAGGATGGTTTCTAAATAAGACTTAAAAGATTGTGTTCAGTTTGTAATTTTATTACTCAAAGGATTGTACAGCTAGTTAATTTAAACCATCTGAGAAACAGGATGTTAGGTTTTAATACAATACAAATAAAATTATTAGCAACATTTGTAATTAAAGTTGTGATATAGTTATAAAGTTATCAAAGATTTCTATAATAACGAAATAAATAAATTGAATCTTATTATAAATAATTTTACCAAATGACTTCATTAAACTTTCCAATTTATTAACTAAATAATTGATTTTAAAATTGTAATTACGTAATCGAAATATGATCAGGTTATATGAATAATCACTAAAGTCCTGAGAGGTTATGATTGGCTTAAGCCTATTTGTAAATGATTAACGATCTATGATTAAAGATTAATAATAATTGCAATTATCTGTTTAGCGATAATTGTTTGGACAGGCTAGCACCATAGAATGCTTTGATTTATTCCGCCAGCTATCCTTGAATTAAACTTTTTACAATATAAAATTTCCAACGTTTTTTTTTTTTTTTTTTTTGAATACTAATGAATATATAGTTATAGATGGCGGCATTTCCCTTTTTTGTCCTAAACTGATTTGTAGTTAATATGCAAATTGATAATATTCAATAATTTATTGTTTCTGACAATCTCGAGGTAAAAATTCTATTTTCAATAAAACTACATACAAAATGATTAAATTTAGTTAGCAACTTACTAATTGAAAGATATCTAGTTCAAGCAGCTAATTATCATTGCAAAATTATTTAGGGGAGTCGCGAATGTTAATTTTATTTTTTTTCAATTATTTTTCTTTTTTATATAAAACTTCAAATCAATTTGCAAATTAAACTTTGGATTTTATATTAAGCCAGGCTTTATAGAAACGTGTTTCTACTTATTATACCAATTAGCTAAAAGTAAATTTAATTCTTTAGACCCTTTAGTCATTAAAAATAAGAATTTAGCGTTTGAAATTGAAACAAACGAAAAAAATTGTGGCTAAGCTTTATCAAAGTTTTATATAATGCTCTCCAAAATTAAATTTTCGTTATCAAAATTATGTGCAAAGTTGTGTCTTGTACTTTTTGTATTTCTTATAGAACTTGTCACAAAAGAACAATTTCTTTTTGTTTGTTTTAAATGTTCTCATATCAGTAATTTAAATTGATTAAAATTTATTGCGTTTATAGTGATAATATTTACTAAAACTGATTAATTTTGTAGGCCATATAGTACATAAGAGAATGTATGTAGAAATACTAAACTATTATCATATGGCGGAGTTTTGATAAATGCAATTTCCCGTGATATCTTTAAAATTTTTGTTGACAGCTCAAATAAATGAATTTAGACAAAACAAAAAAAAAGATATGATTTCTTAACAAAATTCAAACTATATTTTATTAGTATTAGTTGAATGATATTAGGTTATATTCTACTTGCATTTTTTATGTTGTATGATGTACTAAAATACTTTTGCTTGGTAAAAGCAATCAATTATGATACATTGTTAAGTGAATAGCAAAGGTTTGGCAATTAAAAAATTGCTTTTCAAAATAATTTGCGGGATTGCTTGGTGAACAAAAAAGATTATTATAAAATGTAGGCAGAATATGTGATTTGTATAACGGTTATACTTCTTCAAAATTGACTTTTTGGTAGTAGTAGTAGTGGCAGACAGAGGAAAAAATGCACCGCGACCAGACTTGATCTATTCTGCTCTCCGCCAGACTTGCTATGATGGAAAACTAATATTCAGTTCCCTTTCTAGAGCCAGGATATCTTGAGTGAGACCTCGTGACAGAATCTGCAATTTGGTGACTGTTTAGTACGCTGCATTTTCTTTATTTTTGTACCTGTCTAAAAATTAATAAAATTTTTTTGTAACATAAAATACACTTTAAAAAGTAGCTGACAAAACTTTTTCATATCCTTTTACTTAATTTAGGAACTGAAAACAGAACTATAATTTTATATTATCAAATTTCTGATAAAAAATACAAATTCAAGCCATTTAATAGACAAATCATTTATCCCAATTCTATTTGGTTCATTTTTTCATATAAAATACTTTTAAAAAATCAAAATGAATAGAATGAAAAACTTTTTCTGTAGGTGGCATTTAGAAAGAATTTCAGTTAGGAAGCTTACCAGAATAACAACAAAATTCCTTATAGAGTGCTTATATGGAATCATTTAGAATTTTATAGCATTTTTCTAATCATTTTCATAAGATCCATGAAAAAATAACTAAAGTAAAAAATTAATGATTAATAAACACTTAGATATCCTCCATTTATTTTACACTTAATTGTGATTTGAAGTTTAATTGGAAAAATGCAAAACAATAGTTTTTATGACTAAATCTGATTTATGACTTTTTCAGCACTTAAATTTTACCGATCTATAAAATAGAAGGAAAAAAATATTTTTATAGCCATGTTCGAATTCTAAAGTACAAATCTCTAGGAAAATAATAACTAATATGTTATAGAAGTTTGCTTATAATAGTAGTTAACTGTTTTTATTTTTAATGATTAATGGTACTATGTTCATTTTATTTAACTCATTAAGCAGGAGTTTAATAGTAATAAAATGATTTCTATGCACATAAAATTAGTTTGTGTTGAAATTATTCTCAGAAATTTTAAATATTTAAAGCAAAAAATCAAAATGTTGGCATTGACCTTCTTTTCAAAGTATTATGTTAAAATATCCTTGAAAATTATTGCAAACATTGTTTTACGTAGAAGAAATATTTTGAATTTGCTAGAGCGGAAATTTTTTGTGATAATTTTTCAAGAATTTGTTACTAGTGTTTTTAAGACAGCTCTGGATTAATTAAAATAAATTTTTTTGAATAGTTCTTCAAAAAAACAAAAAGTTTAATTAAAAACCAAACCGAAAAAAGTAGTATGCATACTATCTGTTGCCATTCAAAGGTATTAAATATTATTTTTCTTATTTTAGTTCATTATTTTAAAGAAATAGTTATAGGTAAAAGTCTATTTTAAAAACTTTTTTATTTAAATTTTAAGTTTACTCAATAGCTGTTACAAGATATTTTTTAAGTATATATTTTCCTTGAAGATTTTATTTTGTTTTTTTTTTTTCCATCTAGTTTACTTTATTTATAATGCATATTACTGCATTATAATTGTTTATAAAAGACGATGTTTAAGTTTATATTTTCATATTTTGAATTTTTTATTAACTACAGTCCAATGTAATTAATTTCTTTTAACAAATTTTTAGAATAGAATTTTAATATTTGATGGCAGAATAGAATTAGCTTTTATTATTCCTTTACCAACAAAAAAGGTAAACAAAACGTGTTAATTAAACAAAATTACAATTTATTAATGACATTCTCACCTACCAACATAACAGCAAAACATAAAAATTTTTGAAAGTCATTTATTTAATTATAAATATTTAAATTTTAATGGCAACAGATATACTAATATACATAAAAAACAAGTTAAATAAAATTATATGTATAAAAAAACAACATTAATTACATCTCTAAATAAAATAAAAAAAATTTAAAACGTGCTTCTAAAATTTTTTTAGCCATTTTCATGTGTTTGTAGTCTAAATTTTTTATATATGTAAATTCCCAACCTGTACTCAAAATATAATATGAGAAAGCTACACATTTAACTCTTTTCAGATACCAAAACAAAATATCTTTGGATTTGTTTTAAGTATCTTTTATGTATTTACTATTAAATTTAGAAAACCAAAATAGAGTAATTTGTTTTTTTCATAATATTAAGAAAACATTTTAAAAACTAAAAAACAAAAAAAAACTTTATTTCCAATAGTTTTATTGAAAACCTCAATATATAAAAGTTTCAACAAGCCTCGACAACAACAAAAGTCAATTCCAAGATCAGTTTTATGTTTAACTGTAACACTTTAAACCGTATGAAAAAAAAAAAAAATTATTTAATTCAAGAATTATTTTTCTTTTGAACGTTGCCCTAGTCATTTCAGAAAAATTGGTAGTAAAAACTTTTAATTTATTGTGTTAAATTCACTGGATGGATAGATAATATCCAGATGAAATGCCATTCATTATAGACTGTCAGGTGTTATTTTTGTTGATTGAATTGATGCATCCAACTATGGAGCTGTCATTAAAGTAGCATCGTTGTTAAACAAAAAAAAAAAATTCTTCAAAAACTTGTACTAAAATGTTAGTCAGCTGCTTCTTTGATGTTAATCAATCAGTAGCAAAGTATTTTTATTTACCGTTTTTCTTGAATATACATATATACTAAACAACAATTTGATAAAATTCAAATGACAGCAATACAACAGATGTTACAATGCGGTTTTGTTTTTTTTTATTTTGTAGAAAACCCAAAATGGTGATAATGTTTATAAATTTGCAAATTTTCTATACATACTAGTTGTGTGGCTGTACTATTAATATACATATAAATTTTAATTTTCTGGTTAAGAAGTTTTTGCAGTTATTTCTTACTGCTTGTTTAAAAGATAAAGAAAAATTTTTTAATGGATTTACTTGAAAAAAAAAAAAAAAATAATTATAATAAAAAAACGAAATTTTTTAATTAATGGGTGAAAGTATTTCTTTTGGATAAAATTTAAAAGAAAATTGAATTACTATCTGAGGTAGATAAAATAAAAGATTGATGTCCGCTGTTTATTTTAGCCTTTAATATCAATTTATGAGACTAATTAAAAAAATTTTGTTGGTGTTATTAAAATTAAAATTAAAAAAAAAAAAAAACAAAAACAAAACCTCAAATTATTTGCAAATTGAAAATCAAAGAGAAATTTACTTTTAAAATTTTTTGGAACTAGAAAATAGATTAATTTTATTAAAGTTTTCGAAAAATACCGGCTGGTAGTGTAATTTTTTTCAAAAAAACAGTACTATTTAAATTAATTTTTACTTGAAATCTGATGAAAAATATTCCAAATATCCATAGTTCTTACCTGAAAAAGAAAAAAGACATATTAATAAATCAAAGAATTTTGAATTAAAATGAGTAAATTTTTTGCAAGTGATTTGATAGAATATTATTCAGTAAATATGTAAAATAGAGGGTTTTTTCGTGTGTAGAAAAATGAGGTTATGATCGTTACCAAAAGGTGTGTCTTTTATTAGAAGAATTTTACCCATTAATATTTAAAAAAACAGATAAGTTTCTCAGAAAATAAATGAAATTCTTTGGATAATTTTAATTAGATTCAAAATAAGTAACATTAAAGCAATGCTGACTAGTGAAAGTGGGTTTACAGTGGCCAAAGATGCTAGACAAATGTACTACTAATTCTCCATGTGTAAAAACAAGTGCTTATACTGGTCTCTAGTATATTTTGATTAGCACATATTTCAATTTTTTTTATCTTTGTAGTGGTAAAAAATGTTTAACGTCATATTCACAGCCAAAATTAACCTAACTTCCACAATTATTCACTATTAAACTCTATTTCCAAAAGAAAATATCCGAAAAATTACTCCAAATTTCCCCTCCGTGTTGCCATGAGTTTTCTAGTACAGAGTTTTCCAAATGGTGGGATTTGTTTTAAAATGTTTTAAAATCACGTGGAAAGACCACCACGTTTTAAATGTTTTAAGATCATGCGGGAAGACCACCACCAAACAAAAATGTCGGGTCACCTTGCCGAATTAGCTTAAATCTTCCCCTCCAAACTTAAAATTTGTAGTTGAAAATAAACAATTACATATTTCTAATTGATAATTTTTTTAAAATTTGATTCAATTAAATGTTAGACTTAATATTTCATTATTGAAATATTATAAAACCAACCAAAAATAGACAAATAAACTTATTTTATTGTACTCATAGGTCAAAATACGCAAATGAGTTTTTAGTGAGTCACGTAACAGAAGCATAAAAATAACTGGGCCGCGAAAAAAAGTGTGGGAAACACTGGTCTAGTACAACTAGTACAAAGCAAGACTAGAGATTTCCCATACAAATAAATGGTAGTACATTTTTGCTAGTACCTTTTTTTGCCACTGTAAACGTACTATGACGCGTTAATTTGTCTTTGTATGCCTAAAAGGTGTTTTTACAGATTACAAGTGAATTTTTCATTGCATTTAAATCAAGTTAGAATTAGTTATTGAATGTCAAAAAATTGAAACAAATTTTGTAACATTTAAATTAAAAGCAACAATAAAAAGTTAACTAAATTAATAACTTTATCAATTTTTAATTTGTTTGTTATATTAAATAAAATTCAGCTTCTTTGAAAAGTAAAGTAAATATTTTTCTAAAATTCAAAAAAATTGGATTGTTTCAAAAAGATAATTAAAGAAGTTTGGAAATAATTTCACAATTTAACTTTGAATTTTTTCTTATAACTTAGAAAAACGTAAACAAAAGTTTTTTTTATTGAATTTCAAGGCAATAAAATAGAAACAAATTAGCGCGAAAGATTGGAATTTTTGAATTTTCAAAAAAACAAAAAAAAAAACAAAAGCCCATTCTATTAACTAATTGTGTAGGCCATGAAATTAAAGGTTCTTTCGTTTTATAGGAATTTAAAATTTAAAATTCATTCCTCATTAAAAACAAAAACAAAAAATAATAATAATAATAATAAATAAAACCCTTTGTGTAAAGTTGATTTTCTGTAATTTTTATAGTGTCAACTTATTTATGATATGTCCGGATATTCCTGTGGCTACGGTAAATAACCTCATCAATTTCACCTATTAAGAGATTTTAAAAATAATAAACTGTAAATACTAGACTTGAATACCATAGGCACACGCGACACATACGTAAAATATCTATAAGTTCAGTGACAAACTGAATTTTTGTTGATGAATTTACTATCAAAGAAATTATTGTTAGAAGAAAAATCTTTTAAGTTCCTATAGCTTGATTTAAAAAAGAAGGAAAAAAACATGATAAAAAAAAATATAGAATAGATTTTAGAGGTCATCGAATTCATAAAAGGCAACGGAACTTCATTATTGATTCTCTGTATTTCAATATATGGAATTCCAATATATGATCAAAATTACATATTAAGTTTTTCCATTAGTCACAATACCAAAGAAATTTATTATATTAGAATTTTAAAAGATGACAAGGGGTCTATAATTTGTTCGTAATTCAGGAGGATTCTAAAAAATGTTTAGAATGTAATAAATTTGTAAATGATAAATAAAGTAAGAAAAAAAAAGAAGAAAATAAAATTCTATAAATGAAAATTTTCAGTCCAGTGCTGTTTTTGTTTTTAAAAAACCTTTGAAAAAAAATTTCATTCTGTCAGCCATTTTATATATACATATTTATATTTTTGGTTATTTTTTATATTCATTTGCCAAATTCATTATGAAATGTAAATATTGTGGGTACATATTAATATCGCTAAATAGAAAATATGCAAATACCGTTTGTATATTTTAGCGGCACATGCCTTCTGTTTGTTTGAATATAACAAATTTGCTTTTTTAATCTATTTCACAAATTTTGTAAGAGAATGTGAAAAATTTTTCATCTATATTGCCTAAGAAAGTTTTAAGATTTGAATCTGTTTTTAAGGTTTGTTTTTACCGTTTTTTTATGAAAATTTTGAATATTACTTAATCTAGATTTTTGTGCATTTTTTGAAGCGACACGTCTTTAGGTAGTGATGCTTTAGTAAATTTGGCTATAGTCAACTTTTCTACTTAGATAGATTTGACATGGAGTAAAAAAGTTGCCATAATTTGTAATTTAAATTTCCTACACTTCATGATTGAGCAATCGGGATAAATTAGTACTTTTCTTAAAGTTGATAAGACAGCCTCTTAATACACTTTCTGTTAAAATTTGAGCGCGATCCGAACATTATTCTTTTGAGAGTAAATCTCGTGAAAAAAGGATACAAAAATTTAATCCAATTTTGATCTTAGGTCGAAAATTTGACAAAAACGATCAGCAAAGAACCGCATGTACCAGATAAGGATCTATGTGACTTTTTTGTTGCCTCGGGTCATACTCGATTGAAACTATAAAACAAAATTGGAAAAAGCAACTAATGGTCTTAAGTAGATTACGTTAAGTGAAAAAATTGATTAAGTACGGGCATATGTATATTGCTTCTATGGGTGATTATTTTGAAGGAGATACTAAGGACATTGAAAAAAATATGTTTTTGTAATTGTATGGGAACTAAGGAAACTTTTTGATTGATAGGTATAAGCACTTCTTATGTAAACCTTTAGAATAACATCTATTTTAGAGGAGATAAAATAAATGAAATTTGTCTTAGAGCGTCCAAAAAATTGGCCGATATGGGGGTTTTATTTAGGTTCTTTTCATTAACTTTTTATTGATAGTTTTTGATTTTAAATAATTACATTATTTCTACACTTTGCTGCCAAATTTCCAATGAGAACTAAATAAACTGAAAGACATTTGGAAAATCAGCTGATAAGCTAATGCTATTTGACTTCCACAAAAAGATTTATAAGAAAAAAATGGTAATTTATTAAGTAGTAAGTAATAAACACAATAATATATGAGGTCAATAACTTTGAAAGGCGTTTTAAAAATAATTTCAATGAAATTTGAATAAATTATATTTTACTCTTTCGACTTAATGTCAAAAAAAGGGATACAAATGCATAATACAATCATTTGACAAGGGATAAGCGTTTTTTATAATATTTTTTGATTGACAGAAAAAATTTAATTTCGGTCATTTTTCTTTTACACCTACACCGCCTTAAATATAAGAACTATTAATGAAATCGCCTACAAACAAAACCAATTTTTTTTTTCAAATTTGTAACTGTGCAATTTTTTTCTTTTTCTAAATTTTTAATCTGACGAATGTAAAGGGAAGCTACTAAAAAATAAATAAAATAAAAAAATTTTATCGATTAAAATTTAAAAAAATGACCTCCCTTATGAGTTTCATAATTGAAAACTTTGTTTTTTTCTTTATTAAAATTTAATGAATTAAATCTGTCATAATGTGGGTCCTAAGCATCAATTAAACATAATCTTATTTGTATAATTAAAACTTTAATTTCTTAAAATGATAGAAATTGTTATATAACAAGGTCAATAACAATTCAAATGAGTATCTTAGTTCCTTAGAAATTTTGTATTTCAATTAAAATTTTTGAAAAACGAAAGTCATAATCATGAAAATCTTATAAAATATTGAAAATTATGATAACTAATATATTTTTGTTAACATAAGCTGATAGCTAAGATTTACACAATTATGTGAGTAATTCTTTTTTCTTTTTTCTTCATCTGTTTTCTAAATTTCTCTACGAAAGTTAAGCGCGGCTGTCATGATAAGAAGTTTTTATCATTTAAAAACTCTGAGTTTTTAATCTTTGAACTTTTTTTTTTGTTAGCTACAATAATTATCATCCTTAAAAATTAAATAAAAAAAATTTTGTTAATTGGATAAAAATACAATAAATATTTATTTTACTTTAAAAACACAATCATTTGTATGTGAAATTTTTGTCATAGTTTGAACAAATATTTGTATTTCAATTAAATTCTTTAATTTATAAAACAAAGCCCTGAAAATACTAATTAATTTCACACTAATCAGATTTCTTAATTACGCAAGCAAAACTATTTGGTTTTAATATATGTTTAACTTTTCCGTCTCATGAAAATCAAAGTGTGCTATTCAAAAATAACGACAACAATAATAAATAAAAAAAATTGCATTCCAATATAAGCACTAAATCTGCCCATAAAGAATCTGGCATTGGCAAGATTTGTATCCATTCTTGTCCAATGACTCACATTAGGTTTATCGTTTTTCAGTTTTATTTCCATTGAACGCTAAATTCCTTGAAACGAATGTTCAATATATTCCTTTTTTTAGCCTTCAAAGCTCCTATTCTTAGAGACTTTATTTTGCAGTTTATGTACATGTAAAATAAATTATTTTCTTATTTTATATGCTTGCGTACCCATGAGGTAATCCCCCAAAGACTTAATCGAAATAGGAACGAATCATGTTTTAACTATTGAGAAAATATAAATAAATATCAGCCAAAATAGGTTTTATTAAATGAAACCAAAGCGTCATGTGGTGGTAGATATATTTTATGATTGCTATCGATAACTATTGCAATTGCTGGCCTTAGTTTTATATAACTGAACAAATAATATGTCAAAACTATTTGAATTAAGACTGTAAAAATGCCACTTGGCCAAGAATGTGATAGAAAACTATTTCAAAAAAGAAAAAACGAAAAAAATAAAGCTTTACTAATTTTTGCAATAGAGCAATGCAATTGGCCTTCCTGAATTAAGAAAAATTCACAATTCATTTTTATTTTCGGGCATAGTTAAAGTTTCATTTTGTTTTATATTTTATTTTAAAACTTCTTGTATTGTTTCTATTTTTGTTCAAATTTCTATTGATGTCTATTTTCATTCGAAAAAGCACTAAAATCGATTTTTAAAGTAATTTCTATAGTTAGGCTTGAAATTTTAAGAGTATGAAGAGAAATAAAAATTTTGGCACACAATTTATCTCATTCGCAGCCTTAGTTGCCTGGGAATGATTAGGTCTGGGAAGTGAACTTTGAACCATTTTGCAATTAGCTATTGTAATTTTAATGAAAAGCATACAAAGTTTTTAAGTGTAATTTCATTACGTATAACTTCACATTTTCGAAGTATCATTACATTGCGTGTAATTTGCACCGTCTTAGTAGTTTTGTTATTTTTAAAATAATGGAAAGCCAAAAGATTTTATCGTTACTTTTGAACAGAAGTAATACTATTACTTTAAAAATGTGGCTTGATAAATTGTATCTGGACTCGGTTTGCTAAAACGCGTTATGTACAATAACTAAATGTATTTTTAGAGAGAGGGTAAGGCATAACAATTTTTAAAAATTTCAAATTCTTATTGTTTAACAGTTTAAGAATATTGTGTCAAAATTTCAAGGCAAATGGGGTCAATCAGCTCTTATAGTTATTTGCATTTGAATCTTCCCTCATCCTGTATATTTTTCAGAGCTTAAAACTTTAAACGCGTTTTAAACGACGTTTTAAAAGTCCGTGATCATCGGTATTAAAAAACTACTGTATCAATTTAATAGAAATTTTACATTCACTTTTTATATATAAAATACCTTCCCCTAACGTTGCTTGTTTTTGAAATTCCATTTAGAGAATTAAAACACGATAAAATGGCGGATCTTTTTGTAAAAAACTGTTTTTTTATCTAAGAATGACAAAAAAAAAGAAAATATATAAAAATGACAAAATTAATTAAAAAAGATCGTTGGGGAGAGAAAAAACTAAATACCATTTAGTGGGTAAAAAGTGACAAAATGGCGGATTTTTTCGTTAAAAATCACTGTTTTGATTTAAAACGAACACAAAAAACATAAAAACAGAAAATTAATTGAAAGTATTTACTTTAACCATAACTCGTAAAAAAAATGTTGCTTTTAACAATTAGCATGGTTGTTCGTAAAAGTAATTAAGGAATAAATAATTAGAAATTTAAGAATATCACAAAATTTTGGCTTACACCATTTGTGCTCAGGCCTTGAGTTGATATTTAGAACGAAATTTTATTTCTATCAAATTCATATAAAAAATTTTCATCCAATCTTTGAACATAGCCTTTATACGATCCAAACAATTCATCCAATTTAATATTGGATGAAAATATTTGATCTTTAATGGTGCCCTTTAGATGAGCAAAATAAATTAAGCTGACAGAGACATCAGAGGATGTTGAGAACATGGTTCAATGACTTGCATCACTAATCAACACCGATTACCAAGAACAAGATACAGAGTAAGATTTGTAGCTAAAACTAATTAAATTAGTTAATTTTATTAAATTATTTTATTATAAATGACAGAAATTATAAATTATATGTCAAAATCTACACCTGATTAGATAAATTTGTCAGTAATTTTAGTAAGAATTTCAAGGATATAAATTCTATCATTAAATATTCCCATGACTAATTTTATTAATATTAATAATATATAAATAAATCTAAAGAAAGTATTTGTGTATTCTTACCGATACTTAAAACTGTTTATTTTAATTTTATGATAAGAATTTCTACAGGGGGTCAAATAGATCTCATTTTATCTTAACAATTTAAATATAGCTTGTAATCTAAGAATTATAACATGTAAATTATTTGATATAAATGAATTTATTTACTTTTTTGTTTTGTAAGAGAAAATAAATAAATAAAATAAACCAAAATAAAAACAAAACTAAAATAAAAATAAAGTTAATATTTAAAGCAAGTTGACGGACATTTAATAATATACAAATGTGACTAGTTAGATTTGTCAATGTCAGTGTGTGCAGAAAGATATATATGAACATTATGAACACGTGTATATTAGATATGCGCTTTGGAAATTTAATAAAAATTTTATTTGGAAGAGAAAATTTCAAGGCGACGTCATATCAATTACTGCAAGTCAAATGCAAGTCTCAGCATGCGCCATGACAGACTTTGACCTCAGTCAGCTTATGCATGATTTTTATTGTTTATTTTTCTATTATTAGTAACCGCTAATTACCATGTTTACAGTAATTTAATGATTTTTGATTGTTGCTTTTGTATATAATTAAAAAATAAGTAAATAAGAAAAAAAGTAGAAATTAAAGGCTCTAATTGAAAGAAAACTTGTCGAAGATAATAATAGTTTAGTATATATAACTAAATATTATAGTTTGCAACCACAAAATAACGGTAGACTGTGCAAAAAAATAATAAACATTAAATAGATAAGAATAATAAATTCATTGGTCATGCTTTATCAGAAAACAATAGAGTATCGAAAACACAAGCTAGGAGTACTTAATTAAGAAAAAAAACTAATATAAAAAGTTTTAAGTCGTTTATTTATTGTTAAAAAATTTGAAAGAAAGAAAAAACGTCACCAAATTGATAAGCTATAAAAAATACAATGGAAATAAAAATAACTAATTAAATTGTTTAGTTTAAAAAATTAATGGAGAAATTTTTTGTTTAAATAAAATTAAAAAAAAAAGAATTACACAACATTTTCACTTTGAACAGCGAGCATGGATTAATTTTGAAGGGATTAATTTTTTCTTGAACTTGACATCCCTGACTTTAAGGAGCGAAGAATTTTATGTTTTTGCACTAATTTTATTTGCTTTAAAAATTTTTTGCCAGCCTAAAGAATGTATTTTCAATGTTTTAAACTAAATGGAAAATCTGAAAACACCCTAGAAAGTCAGTAAAGTGATCAGCGTCAAAAAGTACCATAAGCAGGCAAGCGAACACGAGCTCTTTATGGCCTATAACTTTTAATTTCTTATCCAAATAAGTTTTGTACTTTACTTTTTAAAAAATAGTAGACACTTTGGACGATTATTCGGATTGTGTAATTGTCGTTAAACTTATTAGTTTATGTAGTTATTTAAAAAATTGTTAAACTTATTGAATGAATACGACGAGTAATAATAATAAAATACCTTTGAACAAATTTTGGTAACTGGTAGTGGTAGATACAATATAAAATAAAAGAAAACTATTGACAACTGGCAGTAAAGATACAGAACTAAAGAAAACTTGTTTGTTGCACACATAAGTCATAGTGCGTTTTCACTGAACTCAGTACTTAGTATTTAGTACTTTATTTTTAGTATTTTTAAGGGGAAATCTCTAGTTTATTTCTATCAGCTGAGGCTGTTGTCTCTACTTTATAAAAATTAAATTTTTAATCACGTTTTTTCCGAAATATGATTTTTTCCGTGGTGTTAAAAAACTAACTTTGATGTCAACTTGTAATTTTGCACAAATATTCTTTAACTAAACTAACTAGTCTTTATCAGACAAGTTTTAATTTCAAAGTCAACATTGTGGTATTTTGAAAACCTCCTTTCCAACGCCATAAAATGTTTTTCCAAGTCAAATATAGGTACTCCATTTTCAGCATAAAAATTTAAAAAATGGGAGATTTTGGCTTTTAGTGTCAAGAAATACTAAAAGTAACAATTTCTTATTAAATTGTGATTCCCGAAATCGTATATCTTGTATTTCAAACACCAGTTGCATACAAGATTTCGAGCTTTTAGTAAGTAATGCTCAGTAATATTATATTATAAAAGCTTACTACATTTAAATTTCTAAATATGTATTAGTAAAATGACAAGTTTCAAAAATTTCAAAACTTCATTTTGCTTTCCACCTCCTTAGTCCATTAAAATAGCAGCAGCTAGCCTAATATTCGCCTTGCAAAAAACATCAAAAATCGCATTGTTGACTCAGGATGTAACGTTTATTCTTATGCGGTTTAGTTCTATTATTGGTTCTCGTAATATAAGTTCGAACTCATGTCTTACTGCATTTTTCATCGTTTTATAATTCAAAAATTACGTGAGCTGTCGAATTAGTCATATTAAAATCAAATATCATTTGATTTTGCATAAAGAATAAAGAATCTAAAGAGTCAAATAGATGTCATTTCTAGAGAGTCTGGTAAATTTTAAGACATTTTTGTTATTAAAATTAACTTTTTCTTTCATTGAAGATAAATTTGTTAGAATTTCATTTCTTATTCAAAACGATTTTTTAATAATAATTGAGGTTCTTTTCATTATATTTCAATGGTTTTATGTTTAAATTCATTTACAAGATATGCAGTCATTTATCAAATGCGGTAGAGATCTTAAGATTTATCTTAATAAGTTCTCAATGAAAAATAAAAATAAAAATAAAAGCAACAAAACCACTTTCTTCACATATTACAATTTTATTTTAATTAAACAAAAACTTTTAAACGAATATAATAAACTCTTCTTCAAATGTCATCAATCTTCGTTCATGTATGACTTGGCAATGCTATGAAGGCCGGCCAACAACGTTGTCATAGATCACATAAAACCCTGTCCGACGTTGTCATTACTGCCGCCAATCTAATGAAAGCATAAACAAGAAAGCTTTTTTCGTTTTTTTTTTCTTTCAAGTTGTTTAATATTATAATAATTTTTTCTAGTTTTTGTACAAATGTCAAACCTATTTCAAGACAAATTATTGTTATAGAAAAAAATTTTTATACCCATAATTTGTCTTTGGGTGAATTTGTCATTTATCTTAAATCATTTTGTTTAGTCTGTTTTGTTTGTGTCAATTTTCTTTTGTTTTCCTTTTTCGTTTTTTTTTTTGTATTTTGCCTAAGCATAACTATTTAATAGATTATTGCAAATATTGTCGTCCTCGAGAAAAATTGAAAAAGAAAATGAACAATTTCCTGGAACATTAATCTTTATTCCATGAACCACAGACTGAAAGGGGGACACCTTGTGGGTGGGTTACATTAACGGCACAACAAAATAATTTTTTGTAAATTTTATCTTGAAAGCTGTTAGATAATTTCATTTTCAATTATTGCCAAGACATTTCCGATAAATTGTGATCATTTTTTATAGCTTTTAATGTATGACCGTGTCAACACGACAGAAACCTTCAAAAGAATTATTACAAAAAAAATAAAAATAAAACAAGATAAAGCCTTGTCCCAACATGTATCCAATTATGTTTTTCGAATTGGTTTATTTATATATATACAAAAAACTTTTTCTTTTTTTTTCTATGTTAAAAAGAAAAATAAATTTTCCCAAATTTTGAGGATAAATGTAACCGGAAGAAAAATGTTGACAGCATAAAAAAATAGATGCTAAGTTCAAGACATCAAATTTGACAGCAGAACTAAAAAAAAATTGATTTGGTGCCAAACTTTAGTCCAAGGTAGTTTTTTTTTATCATTTGAGATTTCTGGAACATGCACGAGATTTTTGAATGCATTTAAATAGCCTAAAAATTTTGGAAGTAATGTATGTTTGTATTATGAGGTTTTTTTATTACGATAGGAAAATTTTTGAAAAGTAATAGAAAACAAAAATAAAAGCATGAACATTTTTTTGGTATAAAAGGAAAACATAAAATGATTATGCGTGCTGGGGATTATGGAAAACACAAGAATGTGAAAAAAAATATTTGAAAAATGCTCCGTTACATATCCAGTAAGGAAAGTAGCTTTATTTCATCAATGATAAAGAGCGACTTTATAGTCATAACGCTTAATTTCTCGGGAAAAACCACATCAATGGATTTTGTGAAAGACTGACCACACAGACATCATGATGGCGACTTTCTACATGACATATTGATGAACTTTTCACTAGTGAGTTTTTCAAACATATTTCACGTATGAATTCATGCATGAGAAACTTACAAAGAGTTATTTTCCTACTGGAATAACTTCATGCAATTTGTAATAGCATACAGCCCACTGCGTAGCTGGTGGCATGGAAAGATTTGACAATAAATTCAAAACGTTGGTCAAAATGCAGGAGGCAAAAGTAAAAACCTATAAAGAGCTCCATGCAAACTCACTGCTCTTTACACGTCTCGCCCGTAACTTCGAAAAGTTATGCATGTCATGAAAGCTCGTGTGTCACCAACCGATAGGACAATATTTTTTCACTGACGTGGCGTTTTATGTTGCGTCATTTACGGGTGAGGGAATCAAGAGGCGAGAGTAAATTTCAAAATTTTCGAAGCTGCATGAAGTGAAATTTTACTGCCTCTCATTTGACATATTAGCAATACATATTCACGGATTAAAATGTAATGAGCTTTGTAGCAGCTGCCTTCGTGTGCTTCCCCAGGTAGTCATATTTACTTATTTTTCAAAGCAAAACTGCACGCTACTTTTGTTAGATTTTACTTTCAATTATATTTAGATTCACACTTTCAAATGATTAGAAGATAGCCGGATGAAGTAAACTAATTTAAAAATTTACATGAAAGAATTCCGTTTAGCACCAAGCACTACAAAATGCATTCAACAGCCTCATGCTACGAAAACATAAACCAAGTTGTTTTGTTTTTCATTTCACATTTAGCCTTAGACTGTTATCTACATTATATGCTCAATATACTAGATGTGTGTGATATGTGGAAAAGAGGAAGAAATATGCTTTCATTGTGTTAATGCAAGAAACTTTTGAAATAAGAGATTTCTTGGTTGCTTTTTTTATCCAAATTCTCCTTTTTCACTTTTTTTTATATACAAAAGAGTTGGAGACGAGTCGCATGAGACTGTGTGAAAAGCAGACCATTGATACATGCTTCTTCTTTTTTCATTCAAATTCATTTTTATCTTAACTAAGGAAAGAGTATGTACGACGTAGTCCAAATCCTATGTTAAAAACCATAAACTGTCATTTAAAAGCAAGTTTAAAGTTTATTTGCTTAATTCGCTTGCAAAAAACCAAAACCGGTTTTTATTTAAAAAAAGATTTCATTGTATGGAATCCAAAACAAGGGAATGGGTGTCCCCTTATGATATTTCATAACAAAATAAATGTTACCGTGTACGCGTTTCACCACAATCAGGAGTTTTTTTTTATGATCCAAAAACAAAACTCTTTTGATAACTATTGAAAAATATAAAAATAACTTCTTTTATCAATTCACAAAAATTTCTTGATTTTTGTTTCATTTCCGTTTTTAAAATGTTTTAATATTTAAGATAAAAAGCTCTATAAATATACTCCTTTACTTTTTAATATCTAATTTTGTATGTATAAGCGCCTTCAATGCAAGTCTACCTTATTCACAGACTACACACACACACACACATAGTTACACATCAATAAACTTTAAAATTTAAATTTAAAAACCATGCAAACAAAATATTTTACGGTGACCCATTCAAAAAATAATAATTTTGTCCTCAATTACCTCAAAGCCAATCCTACTGAAACCTAACAAATATGAACTTTGATATCGGTCAAGGTTGTGTGGTGATTATAACATATGTATTCCCAATCAATTTAAAAAAATGCAATTCAATAAAACAAGTCATAAATTTTTATGAAACAAACAAAGAAAAACAAAAACTAATCGTGACTTACATAATTTATTGAAGGTTTTATATAAGCTGCATACAATTTATTTAAGTTTTAAATTAAATATTTCAATCAATATTTTTTAAAACAACACAACAACAATAAAATAATAATAAAAAATATACTGGTAGCACTTGTGTTCTCTTATAGTGCAACGAAAATTTATTTGAATGAAAATCGCTATACACACAAGTTCAAGTTGAAGAGTTCAATTCTCACAATAAAAAATTTTTTCGTTAGTGTTAGTTTTTCCTTACTCGGTCATTAAAAAATGATAGCACAAAAAAACAAAAGAAAAAAAATTATTCTTTCTCAGCCGTTTAAATGCATCCACGAAAATCTCGCACATACACACTGATAAAATCTGTTAAATATATATGTATATGTTTTAACTTAATTTTTCACTAAACAATTTAACCGGCCTTTTTTATTCAACTTTAGTTAAATATCATTAATAAAACAAAAACATCGAAATAATTATTTCTTTTTGCCATAAACTGCTGTTCAATTAGGAATTTTCAGTTTGAAAAGATATTTTTGTTATCGAATTGAACAAATAAAAAATCTTATTTTACAGATTTTTAAGTACTTTTAAACTTCCTGTATATCACACACAAATAAAACACATGAGAAGAATAAGAAAAATGTAATCCACAGTAAAGGAAAAATATTAAGAACTTTTTTTACTGAATCAAAAAAAAAGAAAAAGTAACTTTTTTTTGTTAAGATAAACTCTTTAAACACAAACCCAAACAAATCAACGACTAAAGAATGACTGGCGATAGATACTCAACGAAAAATTTTCCAAGCACACATTTGATCATTTTTTTTCTTATAGGGGAAGTGGTAAGGAATTAAGAGAAAATTTTAAGAGTGATGCATTTTTGTGGCGATTTCCACTGCAATTTAAGATTTCTCTTTAGTATTGAATATACTAAAAATAACTTTTTTAACCCTTTTGGATTTATATGGGATTGTTTTATAAACGAGGGAATTGCAAACACACGTTTTATCATGCAAAGCTTTTGTTAGCAAAGAGGAATTTATAGAGAACAATTTCCGTTAAGTCATGGAATTTTAACGTTAAGTTCGGTAGTGAGGGCTTCAAAAAATCAAAACAAAAAAAAACTTTATTAAGGCTTCATATATATATATGTTAACATAGTACATAGTGGTAGTACTATTTCAAAAAAACTGATAATATTATTTTTTTTCTTTTTTATTTTGATTTTTATTGAATGAATGAAAAGTTAACCTTAGGAAAATACCATAACAGTCAATACTAATATACATGCTTTTAACTGTAGATTTTAATATGCAAAATTAATTGAAGTATGATCAAGGGCAATTTTTTAAATTGAACTTCTAATAAAAAAGATAAATTGCTGAATTTTGTTGTTTTTGGATAGCAAGAATATTATTTATGGGTATTTTAAAGTATGATTACTAACAACAATTGAACTGTAGAAATACATAAATTTTGATTTATTTAACTAAGAGTTTGAATAAATAATTAGAAAAAATATAATTTTAGTTAAATTAGATCAGCGCTATTACTAATAGTGCTTTTCACTGAAATTAGTGCCTACCACCTACTCAATAATTATTATTGACATATTTGAGAAATAAGCTAGAGACTTCCCATAAAACTAGTAAAAAAATAGTACTATAAGTTCTAAGTTCAGTGAAAACGGACTATAATTGAATCATTTACACAAAAACAAAATAAATATCATGAAAAGTTTATTAGAATAGAAAACAGTGTTTTTGATCACTTTTAGATTGTAGGACTAATAATAATTTACCTGAATCTAATCTAAAGAAGAATTTATTCGAACCAAATAGAGCCTGTTTATATTTAGACGTAAAGGGGAAAGTTCCTAACAGTTAAATTAGCGATTCCCAATTTTAGAGGTTCCGCGTGACAAATTTTATTTCATTAAAAAAAATAAAAATGGTGTTTAATTAATTCACATTTTCCTCGAAAAGTTTCCAATCGATCATCAAAATTAAATTTAAAATTTTTAAATAAGAGGTGACTAAAAGCATAAGCAATTGGCAAAACTAACAAAAAAATTTATATGTATAAAAAATTTTTTTGTCTGCTCTGATTACATGTGTAATATTAAAAATATTTTTCATCAGAGTCTTAGCGGTGAAGCACGTCTTAATCTGAACAGTTCTAAATACATACTCTATATAAAAATCAATATTTGGCACATATGGGTAAAAATATATTCAGGAGTTTCTTATTAGCCTTGGGAGTTATAGTTACTTAAAAATCCTTCAGTTTGAATTCATTCGCCTCTGATTACAATATAAATTTCCGGCAACTTTAAAATAGTTTTGATTAAGTGCACCTTATTTTACTATTTTTAAGTTGATTTATTGACAACAAATATAAATGGCGAATCTAGAGAAAAATATACGAGTATAAACAAAACATTTACTATTTTGCGGGTTGCTGTAAGCAATTTATTGAAAAATTTATTTGATTGCTTTTTTTTCAGGGTTCAGAAGCTTGTATTCCATTTTTACAATTTACATGAATTTGATAAAATTTTTCAGCTTTTAGAGGACTTGGTGTGAATCATTAATTTACGAGGATTCATCTAAGCATCAAGTAAAGCAAAAATGTATGCAATATTTAACAGATAATTAAAAATCCGCGTGTATTAATCAGTCCTAAGAAGTCATTAAAGTTATCAGAAATGATCCCAGCTTTATGAAACTGAAACTGTCAAGTCTGAATGAATGTAGGGTTTGTAGTTCGATTCTAAAATAAAGCATTTTGTAATGCTCTAGCCCAGTGGCGTAGAAAAGCATGGTAGCATGAGGTTCAATTCTTCCTTTTGCTAAAAAAAAAGTTGAGCGCCTGCAATTATATTCGCTTTTGCAAAAATCAATCTATCCTAATTTAAAGCAATTCTTATAACGTATTCTATTTTTCAACTGACCAAATTATTAATGGTACATATTATCTCATGAATGAATTGAACCAAAAATCTTTTTTTGATGTAGATCACCATGTAAACAAAAGTTTAATCAATAAATATACATATAAAAAGAAACTACCTGAATTTCTTTTAGAACCGAATTTTGTTTCTTGCAGTTTTGTTTGTTGACTTTCTGTTTAAAAAAAGATATTAAAAATTAGATTACGAGGTAATCGATAAGTTTGTGCCGTGTTATTTATTTTTATGATTTCGCAAGAGTTAAGTACAAAACTAAATTTTATAATAAAAATGCAAAATTTAACAAAAATGTTGATTGTGTTTTTAGAGGTCTAGGGCAATTGGGATCCTTTATGATTTTATACAACTTTGTTCATTAATTATATTAGATATATAATGTAACAAAAAGAAAGAAACACAGGGCCTTAATTGGTCACGAAACCTAATCATGCTATATATGACAGTTAGAAGAATAAAATAAATGTAGATGGAACTTTTTAGAACAGACTTTTCTCTTACAGACTACCACGTCTTGTACCGTTTAGAAAACTTTAAAATAGGAAATAAATTTTTTTCAGACACTGACATTCCCGGAATTCAATCCTTCTTCTATTCCCGTGTCAATGTCACAAATTGACGGTGAAGGAGGAGAATGGAAATATAAGTAAATCGGTTAAAAATTATAATAGTTCTTTATATTTGTAAGTAATTAAAAAACTTTTTTTCTATACATTTTATATTTGACAACTTGATATGTTTGAAGATAAAATATTTAAAAAATGCAGTATTTAAAAAAATGGGCCAATGGTAAAATCAATGATAAAATAAAAATATTTTGGAATTGGATATTAAAAATTCCAAAGATTTATTTTTATAATATAATCAGCAATTAATAATAGATAAAAATAAATTTAACTTTACCTGTATGGAACCTTACGGACACTTAATGGCAAGATTAAAACTAATTCTTCTGTACAAACAAATTTATTAAGTTGTACAATTCCTTTGAGATTATCAAACATAAAAAAACTCTCTTTTTGTTGTTTATCCAATTTAATGCTAAGAAAAAAAGATCTGACACCACAAATTTTACTTAGGCGCTAAGTGTAACGTTTTATATTCTTATTTCTTTTGATTTGTATTAAAGAATACAAGAAAAGTCTTTTACTTATTTCTTTCTTAACATATTTAATCTATTGTATAACACAAGAACATACTTAACTATGGTTAAGTCATTTGAACAGTTCTTCTATTTTCCTTCTCTAGTTAAAAGTACTTAAAAATATAGCTTAAGACTGCGAAACGCATAAATAACAAACAATGGAAACCCTAATAATTAAATACAGAATTGAAAAATAATATCGATAAGACCTGCCAATCATAAAATTTTAACATCCTTTGTTAAGGAGCTGTGAAATTGTAATGCTTAGGTAAAGAAATTATTAAAATTGTTTAAAGGGAGTTACAAAGCCAGTCATAAAATTTTAATATTATACAAGTATATAATTATATTAAAAATAAATTATTAAACAATTATATAATCTCTTGGAAAAATATTATTTTAAATCTTTATATTTTATGATATATACGCATATATTCAAAAGGTTCACTAGGTTAAATTAAAACTTATGTATTTTACTTACTAGAGAATATTTCTCACGATTATTATATTTTCAGTATTTTCACGGAATTGAAACATTGAAATATGTTTTATTACAAATTCTATTCCATCATAATCGTCAAAATTTAACACAAACAATTTTGTGTTTATAACAATCAAAATTGCGAATAATTTGCAATCAAAGTTATCTTTAACGTGAGTCACGAGATCCCGCCAGACATATATTTCACACGTTACATATAACAAATATATATGCACATCATCGAGCTAAGTAATTATATATGCGGATGGGTACAAGATGCGTTTTAAACATAAAATTGAGTTCATAATAATAATATCAATATAGAAAAATAGAAAATAAAAACATTTCTTTAAGTTAAAAATGCAAATTTACCATACTTGAAGTCCTCCGTAGGCTTTAGAAGTGCAACAAGACAAAATCAGACCTACCACAGTTAAAACACTTGCAAAATAATATTTTTAGCGCATTCCGCCTTCGTCAATGTTGTACCAGTTTAATTATATTGTTTACAGTGCCAGCTCCCTGCGGTTTATTATGAAAAAGGCTTTTAACGAAGCCCGCCACATATGTGTCACTTTATCTAATATACTTGCATATCTCGTTAGGATTTTAATTTAAAATTATTTCGTAAACAAAAATTTAACTAAGCAGCAATTGAATTGGATGTCGTGTTCGACGAAAGATAGTATCTTAATGAAGAACAAGAAACACAAATCAAAATTAATAAGGAGTCCTTTTAAAAAATTATAAATTCTGTTATTTTTATTATTTTTAAATTTTTTTATTTCTGTGCAGCTTTTATTGTTGATATAATGATATGCTACCGTTTTGAATATATTTAGAGTAGAATACAATATTTTAGTATTTCAGATAAGTTCCTTTTAAGTTTTATCTACACGATGACTATTTCCCTTACACTAATTGTAAGTAAGAGTCAAGTAATAATATCACGAATTAATTCGCTACAAAAGTCGAATTGGTAGAAGCGATGTTGTTTTAGTATAAGTAAACTTCTTGTTTTAAACAATCATCGCATGGATTTGCACTCATTCCAGGGCTTACATTAATGGCTCATACAATCTTTGAATAAAGTTTTAGAAATATTTCAGATGATATTTTTATTATTTCAAGAGTCAAAATAGGTAAAGGCTTTGTAAGAAATAAGACAAAATTGAACCAAATCAATTTTTTGTAAATTTTAATAGATATTCTAAAAGCCTTTTCTAAATTAGTCGACCAATTAAACTAATCGATATTGAAAATACATAACTGAGGGTCAATATCTATGTGGATTCTTTAAAAAATTTTTTAGAACTTATCTCTTTCATCAGATTGAAAGAAAACTGACGGCGAAGAACATAGAAAACGGATAGCAAAAAATGCAGCCTTTGAGCAATTTGAGGTTACTGTTTTTTTAGTAAATCTTGGAGCACAAAGTGAAGAGTAAATCCAAGTTTTTGAAAAATTTCACTGAAAATACTCACATCTAGAAATTGAAATATGTAAAAAAAATTCAATTTCTCACTCCAGGAGTGAGATCCTGCTTCGGTGAGGAATTATTTGAGATATATTTGCCATACGTATATGCATGTATGTAACATGAAAAAATCTAGAGATCAGACTAAGGAAACTTGTGCCCCACCCATACGATACTGCTTATCAAGTGATTTATGTCCCAAATTTCATTAAATCGGAGACATTTAAACATTTTTTGGTGATGGATTAATATCAAAAGCCAAAACAGAGTGATCAATTCATTTTCCTGTGTCCTAATTTACATTTGAAATTATAAAAAATCATTATACGAAATTGCTAATTAATTCAATTCATTTTGTTGTTCTTAGGCGTACTTTACCTATAAGCCATTACCGCATTTAAGGAAATGAATGAAAAATAAAATCTGAGGAGATTCGACTTATTTTAATATAAGATTGCCCAATTATTATCAATCTCAAGGAATGATAATTTATTATTGCTTGAAATTTTCCAATATAAACGTTAAATTTTTAAAAATACGTAAATTGAAGTTAAGTAACTCAAATGAAAATTTTTTTAAAATGAGAATAATAAATTATCTGAATTCTATGGAATTTGTTTTTTTAGAAAATTAATTTATGATTTCCTTTTTCCTCTATTTGTAAGAATTCACCATAGATCACTGTCTCTTTCAATATAAAAAAATAGCGATTACCTCTTGATTGAATGATAAAATTGCAATAAAATTTTATCTTACGACAGCATCAACTTGGGTGATGGCTCTATATTTTTAATTTATTAAAATTTGGTTTGCCAAGGATTTTGGAAATATTTCGCTATTTAAAGATCTGTAATAAAATTTATCCCTATACCACGTTACGTATTAAAATGTTATAATCAAATGTTACTTCTTATTTACATTTAAGAGAAAAATCTTTTCTTAAACTTTTTTTCAATTATTATTTTTGTGGGTAAAAGTGATTAATCAAGTAGCAATTTGGGGTGTGCTGCACCCACTATACACCTAGTAGCAGTATAATGATCATATTTTTCCTCCAATTTAAATTTAGAATTATTTTTTTTAAATGAAAAATTGTTTAAGTAACGGTAATATTATATGAAATATTTTCACACCATTGTTATTAAATGAACACCATAAATGAGTGTCAAATCATTATTCAACGCTTTCAGCCTAACACAGTTTGTTTTTTTATAAATTGAAAATATTATCTTAAAGATCTTTGCTAATCAAAAAACATAAATAAAATTCATTTAGCCAAAAATTATCTGATTTTGGGACTAATTTGTCTGATGTTAAAAAAAAATTATGGTGGTACGTGGGCTAATAATGTGAAAAACTTTCCATCCATAGCTTATCTATGTATGTGGGCGAAAAAAGTAGACATTTGAGTTCTTAAGAATCATGTGCTTGGCATGTAAATAATTTATCTTTTATCACGCTTTTTAACTACTATTTAACAGTGATTTTTAGTTTTGCTTTAAGTAATGTTTGGAGTCATTTTCGACGCATGTAATGGCAATTAGATTTTTAGATAACTTTTAGAATTTTCTCTATTACTCTAGACCTGTTAGTAACATATATTTTATATGATACATTAGTATTTATTTGCAAGTGTAGCCTTTTTTACGCCAAGACTGTTTCTTATAATTTGGACTCGAAAAATTTCCTTTTGGTAATAAATTGATAAGTTCTTGGTAGATATATTTTTACTTAAATTCAATTATAATAGTAACGTTGGAAAGCAACTATGCAACTATGTGTGCTGGTTATCTTTACTATTTTAAGGGAAAAACTACCATTACTCTAAAAATTTGGCTTTATAAGTTTTATCTGGAACTTTTTATTGGCTTTCAACATTGGGGTTGATTCCGAGTACTGTGGTTATCCACAAGCTTTGGTACTATTTAGTAAAGAAAATTGATGTTTTTCATAGTTATAGGTGGCTCCACTAGCATCCCTGGAATCAAATCGGCAGTTAGTTAAGAAGAGAACTAAGGCTAACTTACAAGAAAAATTTGATTTACATGTGTTAAGGTCGGGAGTTATTGACCAATGTCAATACTTCTATTTGCTAATATCGAAACAGAAAATTACATGAACTGTCCATATATGGAGTCATAAGCGAAATGTCTTGGATATTAATAAGAATGAAACCGCATCCTAAAACGGAACAATGATTTGGACTTCGGATCATTTGGCTTTTTATATAGTTTTATTCCTACTTGCATGAAATACATATATCACAAGCACAGAAGCAATTAATTCAAAAAATTAAATACCTTGCAAAAACAATACCAATATTTTGTTGTTCATTTAAACTTTTGGAAAAAATTGCAGGAAGTTGGAAAAATTTTAACTAAAGTAAAAATTTAACTATTATTCGTTATCAAATAAAAAAATAATAAAACTCTTTGAGATTTCATTATTCTCATAATATTTTGAGCTTTCCTTTTTTTCTTTATTTCAAAATCTTTTAAATCGTTGATTTTAAGGATGATAGCAGGAATATTTGTAGAGAAAATTCTAATACATAGCCCACTATTAATTATATATATAAAACAAAAGTTTCCTATATTACAAGAAAACAAATCATTGAACCAAGAAAGATAAGAGAAAAGCCGACACAAACATATTTATCTAATGTGAATGCAGAACATTAATGAGAAGTTATGCAAGATAGCTATTAAGATGTTTGCTTCCTCTCGTAATGCTATTCATTTTATTTGGGTACTCATTCTTGAAATAAAAAAGTCTATAATTACGTTTATAATCAAAAGAACACTTGAAGTAAGTACAGTTTTTCATTAATAAGTTCTTCTATGTCTCTGAAATACCAAATTCCTTCTTTATGATTTAGTTATTCTTTTTAAATACATTTTTTGTTCATTCGTAAGCAGGATACATAACATTAGGTTTGCTTAATCAATTGATTTGATCAAACGAACAAATGTATCAAAAAAGAGACCTAAATTATGGTACTAGAAACATCAGTTGAAGTTGAACGCTGACTTAGATTTAACAAAAAACTAAAATCCATTGATTTTTACATACCCTGACATTTATTTTTGGAATACACATAGATAATGCCATGTAAGCAACATTTTGCAACTTCAAGTATCTAACAACTTTTCCAATTTGTATTGAATTAGATAATGATTGGCATATATGTTGCTGAAAATTGCATGAAGACACTTCCATTACGACCACGGTCTAAAGGATATTTGGATTTTTTTCATTTTGTACAAAAAAAAGGAGCAAAGGAAGGTACAAGGGAAGGACACATATGGTCCTAATTTAATCTAGCAACAATTTACTGGTTGCTTATAGAAAAAAACACGTAACATAATGACCAAAGTTCAAAGCTTAGTATAATACATATAAGAATTAAATATATGGTATATGGCAATCCTTGGATTTCAAAGTTCTAGACACTTTTTTATTATTTCACACAGAATTTAAGGCGTCCTTTTAGTCGAGGACAAGAAATATTTCAAATATAAAATGACAAATTGGAGCATTATAAATTTAAAAACAGAATTTCGTTATATAAGTTTTGTTATTACTTTGCAAAATTTTTTAGAACCCTTTCTAAGCTCGTATTAATATTTATAATTATTTAGAACACTTGTCTCAAAACTTGATTTATTTTAACTACATACCAATAATTTCTATCCAATATTTGAGCGTATACTTTAAACGATGCCATCCAATATAATATTGTAGGAAATTATTTAGTTGTTGGCAAAAAGAACTTTAGAAACATTAATCTCTACAAAACTTTTAATTAAAATATCAAGCCGTAGGCATAATAAACTATTTACAACATTCAACTGATGAGAACATAATCTCTTCAAATTTCGATGCAACAAAATTTATCCATTATCCTATTTCTGGCAGTATAAATATTAATACAAGAGTCAAGATAGCAGATTAAAATACATATTATTTTTATCTTATTTTAGCAATTAATCTATCAAAGATGAATCAAACAAATCTTGGTAGAAAGAAATTAAAATTAAATTGAATGATATTCACATGAAATTGTTAGAAATCCTAGGACAGAGAATATATTTTACCATCATTACTCTAATATAAAATGTAATAAAAAACAAATCAAGTATGGATCAATAGATGAAAAATTAATTACAATGCAACCAATCCTGTTTTAATGCAATTCACTTCGTTAATAAAAGACCTCCTTGAAGGCATTAATTGGCCTCATATTAAGAATCAATTAGTAATCGCCTTTTTGTCTAGTAGATAGTAGCGCAGTAGTTTTATAACAGCATAACCGACACTTTGAAAAATAAAAAAAAGCCTTTCAGCAATATAAAATTTGCAATATAGAAATGAATTTTTCAAATAAGACTACTATGTCTTTCATTCTGTCCATCAAAAATTTGTATTTTTGCATCATGAAATAGTTTTAAAAAAAATTTCTATAGTGCGAATACAAAAAGCATTGACTGACCTCGACCCTTTCGTCTTTTAAAAGAGTCATAAGAGGTTATACTCCATGAATATATTGGCTGTAATTTGCTTTTGAATGCGTAATTTATGTCTTATATTGTGTGTCGATTTTATTATTGCACCCTTGCCTTGTATGAAGGCTTTTATGGTGATCAAACATCTTCCACTTCTATTCTCTTTTTATATTTCATATACACATGTTTTATCGTCCCTAAAGGAAATCCATCAGCACCCGCATATGAATTGTTTAGTCGCTGGACAGATGAATTTTTTGACCTCCCTGTTACTATTAATCTTAAAAAATTTCCCTCTTGGTATATTCGCTTAAAGAGTAATAGTGTTGCTTGGTGTTCCCTTTAAGATATGAATTTTGTACACAGGAATTGCCATTAGGCTGGCTCCGATAGCCATACCAACATCTAATCTAGCAGGCGGGACTAATGGTAGGCTCCAAGTTTGATAAGACGATGAAGAATATAATTGTATTTCCGTGACTTAATTTAAATTCCGTGCTATAGGTTATGGCTAAGTGAAATTATATGACACCCAAAGATTTTGCCTTAGGTATACGATGTATTAATAAGCGTGAATTATTGCATGCTTACTTACTCTAATCCTTTTTTTTTGTTGAAATCTTTATTCTTAAATTATTTCAGTGATTTTCTTTCTATTGTGACATTTTATGGGTAGTTTAAGATCAAACCTCCAGTATTTATGTCAGTCAACATACTTCTTTCAGTTTAATATTTTTTTATGATAATTTAGAATATTAACGGGATATTTATTTATAATAAAAGTTTGACTTTACTATTTTTTGTTTTTAATGGACTAAGCTATATTATTTGTTCCTTTCATTTAGAAAATTTAATTTCATGATTAAGTCTTCAATACTTTCCCAAGTACACACGTAGTCTATGCATCAAAATAATATAAACTTACTCCAGAAGAGAAAGAGCTCTAGTCAGACCATAAAAACGATGTATAAATCTATGGCAGTTATTATTTATTCGTTTGATATTACTATTGGCTTTAACAGCTTTAAATAAATCATAAGAAAATTTAGTTTAAACAATTGTCAGTATAAATTATACAATTCATATATATGTATATGCAGTATAAGAAAAGTAGTAGATTTTGTGTTCATTAAAGTATTTCCCATTATATAGTAGATTACTAGTTTTATGACTATTCTGAAAATTATTACATACTTGGGAATTTGATAATGGTTTAAAACTTTCAAGATTATACTCTGTTTTAGTGAAAAGATGAAACATGCGTTCCTAAGTAAAAAAGAAAATTAAAGTGGGGAAAGTATTACAACAAACTTTTCATTACTATTAAAGGAAGTTAAGTATAAAAATGAGAAAATAAAAATATAAAAATAGTCCATCTATCTTAATCGGTTTGATCATTTTGCATCGTCTTATTTTTATATTATTCCAGTACCAATTAAGTTATCTAACTATGTAAAATTTTTTCTGTTTCGTATTGTCCAAAAATTATTGATCAAGTTTTCTATATAAACAAATATTACCATTATACATGGACAGATTTGTGGAAAGACAACTCGTGGATCTTGCGTCATGATAATGCACCGTCTCACAAAGCTCATATTGTGAACGCTTTTTTGGCCAAAAACTCTACAAATGTCATGGAACAACCACCGTATTCACCGGATTTAGCCCTCTGCGACCTTTTTCTTTTCCCGAAACTTAAGTTGCCACTCCGTGGACGCCGCTTTGAGGCGATAGAGGCCATTAAAGAAAATTCGCAGAAGGAGCTAAAGGCGTTCTCTTCAAAACAATTTAAAAGGTGCTTTGATGACTGGATTAATCGTTGGCATATGTGCATTGCTTCAAATGGAGCCTATTTCGAAGGTGACAAAATAAATTTTGACGATTGAACAATTATCTTGCGTTTTATTGAACCATTCCCGGTACTTTTTTGATAGAATATATATTCGCTATTTAATTTTGTTCCTAAAAACCATCCTTTATTCTCTGTAGAGAAAGAAATGGAAACAGTTGTGATCAGATGTTGAGATCAATTTTGACTTAATAGAAATAAAAAATTTAATGAGAAATAAATTTTCAAGAAAGTACAGCAAAATTGGATTTATTGAACTGAAGTGAAGAATCCATGGATTATGAAAATTTGATTGAGTTAAGATCGGATACACAATTAGAAGCCAAATTTAGAACAGTTTCATTGACAGTATTCTGGTCAGATGTATTCGATGAATATCCAAATTTATCAAAACAAGCTATTCGAATTCTATTGCCGTTTGCAACCACTTATTTGTGTGAAACTGGGTTTTCAAAATATGTTGCGACAAAGACCAATTATCGTAACCAACTTGATGCTGCACCAGATATGCAAGTTCAGTTATCAAACATAACGCCCAATTTTAAGAGAATCATAGAATCAAAGAAGCAGGTGCATTCTTAACATTAAAGTTTTTTCAGTTATTTTAGTTTTTGTTTTGTATTTTCATTCATTATTTCTATGAATTTCTTTTTTTTGAGTTTTTTAATGCAATAAAATCTGAAATACCAAAATAATACTCGGGGTTCCGCACTTACTGGCAACAAATTTGGGGGTTCCGCGACCAAAATAGTTTGGGAAACGCTGAGATAGAGTATCAACAATGTAAGTGACATAAAACTACGTGGTTCCACAGACATACAAAAACAACAAATCATACATGTTCTTTAGAACTTCATCACAACTAATATCATATCACTAAAATAATTTCTGAGGGCAGTAATACACGTTTCTTCCAATATTAAATATTGACTGGCTTTTCCAGAGATACTATTTATGACAGTCAAAGGAATATAAGCGTTTTCTACGATAAAGCTTTTAGAGTGTAGAAAAATTTTCTAACAATGCTAAAATATTTTAGGTTATTTAATTGCTTATTCCTCGCTCAGAATAACATTTACTTAAAAATTAAATCGGTTAACAAAGGAGCTATAGAAAATTTCCTACTTCTACTTATCAGTTTTTAGTTTAATGATTAATTTAATGAATTTGGAAAGAATGATATGTTGGCTTAGCATAAGATTAATTTACAATCCCTTTAAATTTATTTAGCTGACATAAATTTGAACATAATCAATTTATCTACCAATCAAGGATGACCCTAAAGAAAGGCCAATAGTACAAGTTATGCATTCATAAGGAATTTTTAAATATCGGGATACATTTTAAAACAGATACCTGATAATAAAAGGTAATTTTTTAAAAGTCTGAAGACTGAACACTCCATTGTAGATATTAATGGCATCAAACGGAAAACAATTTAAAATTTCTAGATTTTTTGAAAGGATAAAATAAATTAGATTACAATATGCTTACTTAAGATACGTCATCATGGTCCAGGGAAATATAAATAATAGAAAACTAAATAAAATTATGCTGTATCTCCATTAAAAATTATTTATTTAGAAGTTTTTATGTATGTGTAGCATTTTTTTGGTAGAGTTTCCCAAAAATATCATAAGAGATATTCATTCCCATAGTTAATTCCCAAATTTAGATACAGCTACTTCACTAGAATAAAAAAACTAAATAAGAAATTTAATTGCAGAAGACAATGTGCACATGTTTATAGTATTAAACTGATATACCATAAGGAGCTCCTTAAGATTATTAAAGTGTCTTCAATTGAAGACCTCCTCCTAGTATACAATGCATAATCATAGCTTCTGGTAAATATATTAGCTATAATATCTAACGACAAAGCTATTCTGGGTGTGTGCCTTAATAATCATGGTACAGTACAAACAATAATCTAAAGTTTTGTCAGACCGGATGTTGACGTAATATAATATATATATATTTTTTTTTTGTATATATGTAGCTCACATATTTCTAGTACCATTGATACAATCCATTAGGCCTCGTCAATTGATTTAAATTCGTCCCTCCTTAGAACTTTTCTATATTTTTTATTGTTATTGTTGTATTTACTTTTTAAATTTCTAAAAGCATAAGGGACGGGTATATAATTTTGGGAGGAAATAAAAAAGTTCCGCTGAAATCAATTGATGCTGAACATTTTAATTACCGAAAATTGGATGCATGTGGAGTTTTTACTTAATTTTCTGTCTTATTTTACTCTGTTCAAACAAAAAAAAGAAGGTAAAAAAGCTTTGATATTAATAGTGAACGCCATTATATGATATTTTTTTTTTTTCAAAGATAGATGAGATTTAGACTCACTGCAAATAGAAAACAGATGTTTTTTGGATATTACATATTGTAACTAAACAAATCCCTTTGATACTTATGCCTTCTGAATATGAATATTTTTGATTAGTTTTCCCCCAAAAATATCAAACGATCGTAATTAAATTGCCGTATAGGGCTCATTTGCAGCATTTAATTTCTATAATAGTCTACATAGTTTTTTATAAGCATAATTAAAGGAAAAGGCATTAAATTTTTTTTTCTTTGACTTTGTTTGAATGATATAATCCAGAATCGGGTGGCCAAAAGATCAATAGATCAATTATGGCGCCAGTTTTATCACACTGAGAATAAGAGAAATAAGTGCAATAGATTGTGCAATAATCTTAGCTACCAGCTGGTAATATCGATTAATTATAGACTGACATTTATAAATAGTCAGCAAATATTTGATTACAATGATCATTTTTGGTTTAATGTAAAATTATAAGAGGAAAATTGAAAGAGTTTGTGGTATTTAATAGTCTACATTGTAAATTGATGTTTTTAGTTACTGTTGTGATTCGAGTAGTCGTTAAAATATACAACAAAGAGCTCAATTAATTTTATTATAATTGCAAAAGCTTATTAGGTTAAAATATTTAAACCGTGAACATTGTTATATGGATACGTTAAAAAGAATAATTTATCTAATGCAATTGATGTTAGTATATTAACAGTTAAATGAGAAACAATACTCTGGGAATTTTTATTTCTTCAGAATTAAGGTGACTTTTACTTCAATTTCCCTATAGAATAACTTGTAAAGGTATAGATTTAAAAATGAGATTTGTACATATCTATCACACCGACTTTGTGTCTCATCAGAGCACAGCATTAAATTTTCTGAAAGTACTTTTGACTTAAACGGTGGAGTTTCTTTGCTGTAAAAATTTCAACCACAAAAATGGCTTTTGGTGTAACAAAAAAATGTAAACTTAACGGAATTCCATCCACTAAATTATTTTTACTTAATTGTAGCACCTTCAAAACATTGATATATATAAATAAATACCTATTGGTTACATCTATAGGATTTATTGAAAAGTATGTTTTGACTAATTTATTTATCACTTTGTAGCTAACATCTGAGCAAAGATCATGTCCTCAATCCTTATTTTTAGAAAAAGTGGCTGAAAAAATATTTAGAAAACCATCTTTTGCATGTTTGAAATAATACTGTGGCACTTTTGAGATCTTATCTCATGTTTTTTTTCTTCCTGTAAGATTGTTACTTCCTTTCAAATAAATGCAACATCTGAAGTGTCTTCTTAACAACTCTGCAAACTTAAAGAAACTGATAAGCAAAAAAATTAGATGTAATCCTCAAAGGCATTTAAAGTAACTACTGAAACCAGTTCTAGACGTCGTAGATTTCTTACCAAGGATTAAAAATGTTAATCAATGTATTTGCACGTATTTTACTTGCTTCGTACTAATTTGTATCTTTGAGTTCAGGTAACAACTAAAATCTAGGTGTCTTTTGTGCGGTAGCAAATAAAGCCTCATATCTAAAGCGAATTTAATTTTTTCTATTTTTAGACTTTGTCCTTAATGCTCAAACTTTTGATAAGGAAAATTATAGTTTTGAGGTAAAGTTTCAATTTAAGTTTTTTTAGATCTATGAAAACGATAAATACCTGCATCCTAATATACCACCCACAAAATAATTTTGGCTAATAATTCTGCCAGTTTTTATGTAGAATAATACTTAAAATGTTAGTATATTTTGCTTATTTACGATCATCTGGTTAAACAGGACTTCTAATGAATTCCAAACTAAATTCTTAAAAGGTGTGCGCATGACAAGCGTAAAATTTCATATTTACATAGCAAATAAAAAGCGAGACAGTATTTGCAAGTAAGTCACGTTAAGATTTTACGAGGCAAAGATCTTTAAAGTAGAAGAAAACAAAGATGAAGTTTTGCATGCAATTTAAAAATAAAATGATTGTGTATTCCTGTAGTTACCTTAACCAAAGAAATTGTTTACTTTCAAGTATATATAACAAAATAAAAAGGACTATGATATATGTGTTTATGTATGTATGTATTGCTTCATCATGCTAACAAATATTAGAGGGAGCAATGAACTATTTATGATTTGGATGCAGTTCGTGTCGTACTTTGATTTTCTTTTTATCATTTTCGTTATTTATCTGGTGGACAAAATAAGCATCAAACAGAGCTGATAAGATGTTTACTACTTACATATACATACACTTATCCAAAGATATTTTATTATTTTTGGTACTTACTTGAAAAATAAATATTGTCTACAGGGAAGTCATTCAAAGAAAATCATCAGATTTAATAAGTCTAAAGAAAATTTAAGATCATATACGTTTGTCTCTATTTGTGTTAGAAGGTGATGATGATCCGGTGACTATTTTATTAAACAAGACGACGCGACGTGATGAATAAATTAGAAAGAAAAAATATTCTTTTACGTTCCATTTTATCTTTAATAATTCCGTTGATTAACATGCTGACAGAGTGTTTTTCAATACAACAAACAATTAGCATATGAGCGTTACATTTTCTATAGTCATGATCTGCTCTAATCCTTAATTTGACGTTAATTTCAGATTAGAATTAGTCTATTTGTTGTTTACGCGTCTTCAATGATTTGCCAAATATTTACCTATCTACATACATAGGCATAAATACATAAAAATTCTTAAAAAAATCATAGCATTGAATTTGTTTATAGAATTTTTTGCAAAAAATAAAAGAAAAAGGTTATACTGAGTTAATTTTGTAAAGGAAACTTTAGAAAAAATTTACAGTTCCTGAATTATAACATTTTTAATGATCATAATACAATTTAATTTAATTTTTTTTTCTTTTAAACTTTATTTGACCTCATGAAACAAGATTGGTTTCGCACAGGAGGTTAATAACTTTTATGTAAAATAATAAAAAGTAAAGAAGAAGAAAAAAAAGAATACAAGGGAACATCTTTAATACTGTTTTTATTATTAGGTAAGGGTCGTATACTTTTTAGCTAATCAAGTAGAACTATTACTGTAATAAGGTTTTTTTTAGTTTTGATTTTGGGTAATAGAAAGTTTTGTTCTTTAGAATATTTTTCTTTTATCGAAGAATAACGTTTCAGGTGAACAAGCTTCAATCTTCCGACAAAAAATTTAAAATTGCTATTATTAAATCAAAAAAACAATAAATTCATGGTCTGGATAAAGTAGCTTTATATTTATTTTCTGAAAATTTTTCTACTAATAAAACTTTTCGAAAAGAAAAAAGTTATGGATAACAAATAAACTTTTATTGAAATGTCCTCAAGTTATAATGAAAATTTTTAAAAAAATCCGTAATTCAATGTCTTGGAAAGATAATGATTTAAAAATAAAATAGTTTCTGATAAAATACAATTTTTTCATTGAAAGTTGATTAGCCTTATCATAGATGGCATTCTTAAGCACGTGTAGTAAATGAAAAACATTGTTAAAGAAATTTGACTCTAACTTCTTGCTTTTGTAGCTAAGTAAATCTTTGGTTTTCAGTAGTTTTGTTAATTCATAGTTTCCCTTTTTATATTTATTTTTCACTAAACCTGGATTTCATTTTATGGTTAGATACTTGTGCAGTGTGACAAATTATTTGCTTTATTTTAATCCCTGATTTTTTTAAAGTTAACAAGTAATTTTTTAAATGACACAAAGAATAAATATTCAAATATGGAATAAGTTTTTTTGAAGTATATTGAAATTATTTGCTTAGAAAAAGTTACTATTTTCTCTTCTTATGTTGTAAATATTACAACATGTTATGTTCTTATGTTGTTAAAGTTTAGTGTAGAATATAATACGATATGAAGTGCAAATTAACGAGTTCCTTGGTCAAATGACGGATATGATCAAATCGAATCACTCAGTTAAAAAACGAATTTGTGGCAAGATATTCGGATATGAGTTTCAAAAAATACGACATGAAATCCTTTGAGTAAACTTGGAAACCTTTTGTGAGGATGAGTTATTGAGGTTTCGGTTTATAGAATCTTAAATTGCTTAAAAGATGATGCAATATTGCATACAATAAATGTTTTAAATTGTAAAAAAAGAATAAAATAAATGTATTTATTTTAAGAAGATTTATCATTTACGAGCTTAGCTAGTGAACCTCAGTTTTTTTTGTAATTTCAAAACAGGATAATATTTTCCCAAGAAAAAACAAATTAATAAATAAAAGAGGTAAGGAATTCACGCAATACTTCCTCAATTAAATAAGTTTGTTCAACAATTAACTTGTTACACTATTCTTTGGTAAGGGCAGACCTTTTACTGTAACAAATTAACAAATTAAAGCTCTTTAACTGAGGATATGCAAATTGATATTCAATTCTCTTTAAAATTTCTCCTCATACCCTTGAAGTTAGAAAGCTAACATATTGTTATCTAAAAGATAAAGAAGTTATAAAAAAAACTAAAGGTATTAATTTTTTGACCAATAGAAAATTTCTGTAATTTTCATTACTCGTAATTTATACCCCAAATGGCTCATAGTTTCTCCTATTTTTTATAAGAAGATATCGAATTACGTTGTCAGTTATTCGATATTCTTAAGGGTCTTCTTAAAATTCTATTATACTAAAGTCATAATTTATAGATTTTATGTTTTGATTCTTAGAATACCTAATAATGAGGTCACCTTTTAATTGGTCTTATAAACAGTCATAAATATAAGTTCCTACTATCCAAATTGACATTTCTAAGAGAATGATGGCATGAATAGTTTTATATTGAACTTTCTACTTGAAACATTCAATTAATATAATTAATTTTGATGAATATTTAATATACATTTGTTTGTTTGTTTTCAAAAAATTTAATTTAAAAATAATATTTTTGGTAGTTTTTATAGATATATACTATAAAACCGGAATTATTATTTAGTAATTTAGAAGCTTGAGTCTTTATTAGTACTTATTTCAATAAAATTTAAACAAGCAACAAAAAATAGAGCTGTAAAGCTTGTTTTATTCTTTGCTATTATAAACATGAATCAAAACCCATAAGACAAGACAAGCTTTACTCAAGCATAATTTTACTCTCATAAATAAAAATTTCTAACTGCTAAAAATTCAAATAATCATGATTCAGTTAACTTGATCAAAGATAAGATATAAAATGCATTAAAGAACACACAAAGCGTATAGAAATCATCGAAGAACCTATAAAAAGGGCAAGTGCAGCCGCCACCTTTTAAAGACTTCGTTATGATAGATGAAAATAAAAACAACAACAGCTTTAAGAAAAACCTTGCTTAGTGGTAGCCCTAATCTGGAAATTGGCATCCAACTGTGTCTAACAGCATTGATGGTGGATCTCTTTAAGATGGTCTATAGATGGCGCCACGTGATTTATGTTAGGATACAGAAAAAAAAGGCAACATACCTTCCACACATGGTATCAAGGTCTAACCACGGAAATATAATGTTTGTGACAAACCAGAATTTGTCTTGTTGTTCATCACTAGTTTAATGTCTTTTTATGGTACATGACTATGACTATTTGTGGGCAATTACTGACATCTTTGAGCAATTCAATTCCTGAATTAAATCATGTTTTGTTTTTTACATTATGCTCTAAAGTTACTTACCTGGAAAGAAAATAGAAAAATTATGTTGTAGCATAAATTCAAGCAAAAAAAAAAAGAATCTATATAAAAGAAAAACAATTTTTTTTTTTTTGACAATTTCATGAATCTTTTAGGAAGATGTTTGTAACATAAAACCTTAACAAGATTACAGTAATAGAAACAAATTAATCAAGCGAGCTAAAACTATAAACCGATACTTTTGTAAGCCATTTAGTTAATAGTCAACCACTGTTAAATAATCTAAATAGAGACAATTATAGATGTCAAGTTCAGTCAAACGTTAAAACTAAAATAGAAATGGATAAAGCTCAAATAAATGTTCTTAATATTGGAGCCAAAGATGTTAAACAGTTTATGTATACCGAAACTTAATTTAAGAGAACTTAAAAAAAGTACGGTATTAAGTTTTTTACCAAAATATTTAAAAAAATTAAATTTTAAAGCATTCAAATAATAAAATACTAAAAAATTCTTACATCTCATATATTTTACTTGTTTTAATGCCAAAAAGTGGTTTGAAGCATACAAAAACTTAAAATACGATGCGTGATTTGCTAAAATGCAAAAACTTTTTGAATGCAAATTAAACTTAAATGTCCCAAAAGGCTATTGAACTTCAGGTTAAATTTTAGGAACTTAACATTTTTTTACTAAAATAAAATTCAAATCGCAAGTAATTAATGTTAAATTTAAGTTGTAAGCTTAAGGGGATGAGGAAATAATGATAAAAAAATTTATAACTAGATAGTAATAATAACATAATTTTACGAAATTTCCAATTACCAGAGCTTGAGGTCAATTTACACAAAAGACTTTTGACCCAAATTATATACATACAAGTTCCAAAAGACTAGGATACTTACTTTTTAGATTTTTGGTCTATAAAATGTTACATTCTCCTAACTTTATATAACTTTATCTTTATAGATATTATTCTTACTTCAATCAGGAATGATATATAAAAGCCTGCAGCGCAGCTAAGAAGTATTTGATAGATTTGTGCAGCTGGGCTTGATGTGTTATATAGCTCACAATTAAAAAAAGTTGACAACATAGGAGCAAAAATTGGATAAGAAATTATTTATTGCTAGGTTTTGGGGAAGCTCATATTAGAAAAAAATGGCATAAGAAAGTAGAATGGTGTTTAATCTTAAGCGGGTATTCTGGTTCAGACGCTCGAATTTTGGGTGCTCATTCGGATGCCATAAAAAAAAACAGTAAATATTTTTATCATCCATTTTTTAATATTTATTTATTGACTTTTTAAGACTATAAAATATAAATAATAATAAATAAATTAAAATTGAAAAAACTGCAAATGCCAACAGTTTTATAAATAAGCTACCTTTTATCCCTGCTTTCTTTCGTCTTTCAGAATTTTTTAAAAGTAAAAGAAAATAATTAAAAAACTGTTTGTAGTTCGATATGTATAAAGAAGCTCTACGCCAAATTTCAAGTGAATTGGTCAAGTAGAACTTGATATATCATGCACACTATTTCGAGAAAAGTAGTTTCTAGAAGTAAAGAGTAAGCCATTAAATTATAGTTCCATTTTTATAACTCCGATTGAGAATTTCTTGTTGTAAAATCTTTCAGTTCTGTAAGTATTAGTAGAAAATTGGAAAAAAAATGGCAGCATATGTTATGAAAGTAATGCTGTTTTTACAACTATCTAAATATCATACCTAAATGATTGCAAGGTATTTTCCAATTTGCACAAATTCTTTGCTTATCAGCATTTAAATTTGAATAGTTTAAGGTGAATAGTTTTACAAGTTTTACAAAGCAATCTACATATATCCTCAAATACTTAAAGTAAAATCTTGCTCTGCTTAGAAATGGAAAAAATTTTCGAAAAATTTTTAGATAAAAAAAAAAAAACATAAAATACTATCGATGATAGGTGTAGCTTAAAACATTTTAGTTTATGATATCTGTTACCTTGTAATCAATATGTTGCACATTTCTCATCTATAAAACAGCAGCAAAACAAATTTTCCAGTTAGGAATTTAAAATTACTTCAGGATACCGCATTTTATATACATATGCATATTATGTGCGCTACATATTTCTCATTTGCTTGAATGGATTTAATTAACTGAAGTAATTATGAATAAAAATAAAAAAATATAAAAATGTTTTTTTTTGTGTGTATTTTTTCTGTCCACAAATCACAATTTATGTTCATAAAAGTTACATTACATTAATTCCAAGCACGAGTTGAAAGTTTCAAAGTTTTTTTTAAAATAAAAAAATATATCACTATCAAGATTTGCAAATAGTTTTATGGCCCAGCCTTGAGTTTTGTTATTTAAGTTTTCACTAAAGTTTTTTGGTTGTTTAAATTTGTGATGTAATTTTTAACTGCAGAATTACCTTCCATATAAATAAATTTTTTAGCTCCTTTCTAAGTTATTACTACTGATTATGGCTTACTTAAATTTTTACTGTATTATTGAGATTTTAGCTAATTCAAAATTAAGGATTTTACACAGAGATTATTATTTAATTTATGATAAAAAAGAAAATCACTAATTGGGCCATAATTTATCCGTTTTACTTTCATAAGTACTCAATGCAAATTTCAAATAGTTTTGAAGACATCTTTTAAACAGAGGTTTCCAGTTTACACTTTCATAATAATTTTTTTTAAGTAGCTTAGTAAAAATATTAAAAATTAATGTATCCCATAAAATGACATTCCAGGTAACAAAAATATCTTTCATCATGATTGTTTTTGTGCGAAAAAATAAAAAAAAACAAAGGCAATAAATGAATATAATTATTTAACTAAAAATTTCTATGGCAGTTTTTAAATCTTCAAGTGGAATAGTTTTAATTTGTTGAATTCAGCAGATTTCAGCAGGATAGACTTATGAAAAGGCAGAAAATATGTTTATAATGCTTTGCTTCCTTGTTTACATTTTATCCTAAAAAGAATATCATTCAGAAAGTAACCAAGTAGAAAAAAATACTCATTTGTAAGTTTTCTCAGAATTAATTCATGCTAGAATGAGGATAAAAAGGTGTACTGGTGAAAAACTTGTCAAAAAAATTAAAAAAATATCCAATGACTTACTTTTTGGGGTTAGCCAAACTTTGGTTTCAACCAAAAATTTTAGAGAACGAAAAAAGTTTCAATGACTAAAAACTGCAAGCGATTTGAGATGTGTACAAAAATCGTAGACAAGGGCTTTAGATGTGGACAAGATCTGTTCTTAAGAGACTTGATGCTAATTTTTTGAAACATTGTTATATGCAAAAGTTCTCAATATTTTTTTGTTTTTATTATTCAAACAACCCCAATTTATTTATTTTATCTGTTAATAATTTTAGGTCTGTTGTATCCAAAGGAATAAATTCCAGGCATAGAGCACGGCTTGTTTTGTCTCTCAGGAATTATTTTTTTATTGGAGCTAAATCTCTTTCTCCATAGCAGCTTTATATGATAACTGAATAGTGAGAAGTTGCAAGTATAAGAGTAAAATTAATGCAAAATTAACACGAAGGACCAACTTGTGTATTATCTTACTTAAAAATTACCCGTAAAAATCATTGATCTATTGTTTAAATGAAATTTTTAAGTGAAACAAGATCATCATAGGTTGAACCTTGAAAAATTGTGTAGTTTAATTATAAGAGTATATGATTGCCTTCAATGTATTTAAAGTTTTGAAGAACATATTACCTTTATTTTTAAACATATAATAATGACTTGCAACCAAAAAAATCTGTAATATTTAAAAAAAATATTTTTAAACCTATTATATTTCTTTTCCAAAAAGATTTTTAAAGTTTTGAGTATAGCCTTAAAAGAAATATACTCTCCGAAAACTACATCCCTTATTTTTATTTCATTCTCTTACCACTTAAAAAATATTATCACCCCAGACACAGGAAATAATTTCATGAAATTGTAGGTCATCTTATGATGTTCATTTCAGTTTTGAATTCCATTAACAGTTTTTGACATAGGTTTCAGGAACATTAATTAAAGTCAACAGAATTATCTGATACTCTGAATTATATTTACTTATCTGCTGACTGAAAAAAAACCTCATGTCGTTATTAAAAATTTTTTTTTTACCAGGCAGGTGGTTGGAATAAAACTAACAGCATAAGACTAAAGCCGAAATATTATCTTAGACAAATTCTATAAACTACTGCTACACAGATGTTTCCCTGCATCAAACAGGAAGTTTTAAATAGTTTGGTTTGCAAGCTTCCCCATATGTCACTGATTTTGCATTTAATTTACCGATTAATATAATTGGCTCTGTTTGTTTAACTATAGTGTCTGGGCCCTAATGTAGAGTGCTTCATGTAAAATATTTATTTCCTTTCCCCTACTTGAAGCTCATTGACATCTGTTGATTTTGATTTGACTTTAGGCACTCGCTAAAACGTGAAATAAACGTTGATCGTGTTCTTAGTAAGAGGGTTTCAAGAGTTATGTATAATATACTTAAATTGCTTACAAAAAAAAATAATAATCCCATACGCGTGCGTTCAATTAACGCATTTACGGTTACTGAAAGAGGGTTATAATCAAAGTTGCTTCCTTTTTTCAGATCATTTTAAGGTTTTACATTCTACAAATATGGGATGAAGTTTATTGTGGTTTAAATTATTTATTATTTTTTTGTATTGCCATCCCTTCGATTTGTTACTTAAAAATAAGAGGGCAAAGAATTGATTAGGGTGCATTGTTGACAGTCTTAAATGATGTATTGTCCCGGATCTAATCAAAACTTTAATGAATTTTAAATGAAATAAATCGTTTTCTAATATATTTCAAATATCAAACTTAAGTTTTTCAATGGATTTTTAGAAAATTTTTACTATAACAACTTGACCCTTATGCGGGTAAAGTGACAAAAAAACACTGTGGGTGTAAGTGAGCAAACCAGATCGTAGTTTTCTTATTGAAATTTATAATAGAATAGCTTAAGCGGATAATGAACTTTGGCTAGACCTAAGATAAACAACAACAAAAAATTGACTGATAAGTTCTTTGGATGGAATTTAATTGATTTAATAAATATACAAAAAAGGTGAAAAAAATGTGTGGGGGATAAAAGTTTTGCCTTAATAAAAAAAAGTAAATAAAATGAGTCCAATAACAAATATGATAAATTTAAAGAGAAATTGCTGAAAGGTTATTCATAATTTTCAAGTACAGCACGTTTTATTGAAAAACTTTTAGTCGCGACACTAAAGATCAGATTAGATCGTATTAAACAATTTCATTGCGCGCTACATGATTACACCATAATCACTTAATGATTAAGGTCAGTACACACAGCCAGAACAAGAGTTGATCAATTTTTTAATGAGAGACATAAAAAAAAGAGAGATAGAAAGATAAATGGCGGAAATAGGAAGTACACTGACTTTCAATTGTTAAACAATTGTTTATAGCGAAATTTTCATTATATTTAGTGCAAATATAAAATTGTTTGTAAAAGTTAAATAAATTGTTGGGATAGTTTAATAATCTCAGTCTACTCATTAAATATATCACGACTTTTACTTAATGTAAACATTGCATCTTTGGAATTACAAAAGATGACCAGGTCAAGATAATATTTCAAATAGTGGCTAGAGTGCCAGATTAAGATTAAGAACCTGTCGGCTAAATGATGAAAATTCCAAGACACAGTCTGATTCATTCTTTGAATATTATTTCACTGTATATCAAGACGATGAGTTTTGTATTACAAGTTGTCATTTTCCTCATGGCTGCACACCTTAGGCAGTCAAGTGCATACCGATCCCATGAGTTTACGCTTTCCGTAACATAGCGATTACATGGATAGGTCAGCCTATCATTAAATAAATAAAAAATTAAAAATTTTCAAAAAAGGGGAAACTAAGCTGCAAGTTATCACGACATGACACGTTTACAGAATACTTTAGAGTTAGATATTTTGAAAATTATCATCTAAAATATTTAAATTTTTTTTGTTTGTAGTCTGTTGAATGATATATGGAAAGGTTGAGCAAAGAGATAGGAAAAATACTTAGCTAAAAGCCTTTTTTTCTGTTTTTTTTTTTTTTTGCTTTCAAATGCAGAGGTGGACAGTAAGGCATAATTGAGGACAGTTTTTTGGAATTATCATCAAAGTTTAGTAAGTAAAATAGGAATTTTAGTTTTTGTGATCAAGTGGCTAAAGACAGTAGCTCCAAAAACCTACTTCTATTTAAAGTAAGAAATAACGGTAATTCACACCCGACAGTCTTTAATTAAAACTATAGTGTGTGGTTTGGTGTTGGGATACGTGTTAGTAGTTATTTTTCAGGTAATATTTCGCTTTCACTGTCCAGTTTGTAAATTGTGCTGAAGTAATATTTCAATTCTTGTATTCGATTTGAAGGGTATGACTAAAGTGTAGATTAGAAATCTCCAAGATTGGATTATATCTAAGCGGTACACAAAATATCACTCAAATGGCTAATCTAAAATCAAAAAGTAAAAGCATTTTGTTTTTTTATAATATTTTCAGCTGTGCTTGGATTCAATATTCTCCAAAATTTTAATTTTTAAGAAAATCTCCTTAATGTTTTTGAAATTTAGAGCTTACAGGCTCGAAAATGTAGACTTTATTAATATACACTCATTTTAAATAATTTTAAATAATCCAGCCAAACAGGTCAAAAAAAACTTGGACTATTAATAAAATTGAACAAATATTTCATCACACTACTTGCTAAGGACATATCATTACTTTGTTTTCCTTTTAAGTACTAGTTTTAGTAAATTTTTTTTTATAAGAAAAAAAAAGCTTTTATTTTTTGAGTTAAAGAAATATAAAATATAAAAAATAAAGCGTAGCCCAAAAGTGTTCAAAAAAATATTTTTATCTTGTTCTCATTATTATGACAGCTGCAATATCAAAGTATTATAAATGAAAAACCTTAAAAAATCCGGAGTTTCTTAAATAATATTAAAAATGAATTAATTCGATAAATTCGTGTATTTTTATAAAATAATTATAATAAATAGAAATCAAAGCTTAAACATAAAAAATCATAACTATTTGGTTTCATACCGGATACTGCTTTCCACTTACATCAAAGGAATCAGAATGTGATTATTCCCCTTTTCAGTCATACCAGTATAAAGAAATTTTTTTCTACCAATTCATTCACAGAACTCTGTATATATAAATGTGAATACAGTGTAAATTATTTCCTCTAATGAATATGTGGCTATGTTAAATTAAAGGACATTATCACTCTAAAAGTGTAAAATTTAAGAACCTCAGCGATGTTAAAGTTTCAGAACAGATTTTTAAACCAAAAACAAAGTAGGCACAGAACAAGGATGTTTTTGAGAGTAGCTATTGATAGAAGTTCACAGGATTACAAACTCTAATTACTCTCAATATTTTGAAAATTTCAGCTTTTATCATTGATTTCATAAGCGGTACTTTTACTTACTTTGAATAAATTCAATTTAACATTTTTAAATTATAAGAAAAAAACATGATAAATTTATTGCAAAAGAAGAAAGAAGCTTTTCAATCAAACTAAAAAGCATTTCCTAATCGAATTTCTGATCTTATACCGTAAACTATGAAATTTTTCATATAATAAAAGTAACAGTACAGCACGATTTAACGTTTAAAATATTTTCCATTTTTCAACCTCGCAATTTCTTGGCTATACAAGAAAATTATGCGAAACATTTAACTGCTTGTAACAATATAATGATCAAATAAATACCTAAGCGTGTTACGCGATTGAAATAATCTGCAAAACAATTAAATTACACTTTTACCAGTGTAAGTGAATATTATTTCCTTGATTTCAAAAATAAAATAAACAAAACAACATTTTTAATGCAATTCCTAAAGCAATTATTTTTTTTAGTTACGTGCAAAAGTCTGTGATGTGATCTTTTACAATAGAATTAACTATACATTGAAATTTTATACAATGGCTACATCTCAATAGCAATTAAGACTATTAAATTAAATAAATAATAATAAAAAAAAAACAAATCAGACCTAAATATATAAGAGAAACCACAAACTTAAAATCTTTAATTGTAGCCAATTGTATTTAAATGTTGCATATATGCATGACAATGTCCACTAGACAGAGAAGCCCCTATTTTCAACATCCATTTCAAGACCAGTGACCTTCTAAGTTCTATTCATTGAATTTCTTGTTCTACGCTATACCTTTTGTAACATTAGAATTTCAATATAAAAAAAAAAAGAACTGACCCATCTGACGATTTGCATAAGTTCTCACATTATGTCTAAATTACTTCCGTCTAATAAGTTTAGTGTTTTATTTAAAAGAATCAAATGTTCGTATAAATCCTAGTTGGTAAGTATAAAATTTTGATTGGACTTTATTAGATAGAATAAAAACCAAATACAAAAAATCAGCACTATAAAGTGATAGATCGATCTTTGTATTAATCAAAAAAACAAGAAGAAAAAATGAATCACTGGAAAAAGTGGCACAGCCGCTAATTTAGGTGATGATCTTCATCATTTTTAATAGTGTTTATCAGCATAGAAGTGTTAGTTAGACGGTTATATGGATGTAACAACAAGCAAACAGGTGTTAACATATCTTAAGGGTTCAATGATCTACACGAGTTGCTTTTTTGCCTTAGGCAAAATAATCTTTAGATTGTGTCATTTGACAATGCTATATGGTCTCGTGTCGGATTGTAACAAAATCTGAGTAGTCAGCTTAATATTTATTTGGCCTAAAATATACTTTTTGGTTTTTTTTAGGATTTGGTAAGAATACCTTGTGAAAAGTTGTATGACTCATTTCTACAAAAAAGACATATAATTGTCTTTTATAAGATTTTGATTAACTAGGCGAGATTATACTATTTTAGCTATTACGAAAATCATAATTCAGAGTTATGTTTACTTCACCATTTAATAGACAACGTTGCAAATAATAATTACATTTCTTGCATTTAAAATTTTAAGGAGAGGTCAAAATGTTAGATTCATTCTAAGATTCTGCTTCTTGAGAGCACCATAAGTTGAATTATTTGTTTTAGATGTGAAATGAGGATTTTATTTATAAAAAATTGTAGTTGATTTCTCAAGATTTTCTTTCACATTCATTTCAAATGGATTGTATTCTTTGTGTTCATATATTAAATATTTAATCCCTAATTCAAAAGTAAATTTTTGTACAAAAAATTTAATATTTGGTACATGAATTGAAATTTCGTTGCCTTAAAAAGCTTAATCAAACAGCAAAAAAAATTTCCAATGATATGAGGACAAATGAGTTATTAAAATGAATAAAAATACTAGGAAATATGGAGGTGACAAGTATTCTAAGAGAAATTAAAATTAGAAGATCACGTGAGTATTTAAGACAAAATTTTAATATGTTCACCCAACCTAAGCACTGAATCCTTTGTTTTAGTCTAATAAATATCATTTTTTACATTAATTGACTTAATTCAGAGATGACTTTGTTATGCTAAAATCCAAATGTTAGCAAGTTTATCCGGAACGAAAATCAGATTTTTTCTAAGATCATCATGGAAAAAAAGATATTTTTTGTGTGTGGTGGAATCATAAGAAAATTTCATATTATAAATTTTAAAAACTTTAGAAAACTGTAAATAGTGAACTTTATCGCCCACAACTGATTATTTCCAAACTTGCACTAATTAAAAAATGGCTAGAATAGGTGAGAAGGCATGGTGAATTTATCCTAGTTCATGATATTTTATAACAAAACTGCGCAAAGACACGAAAAAGAAAATGATTGGGAAGTAATGCCTTAACCAAACGACAATATGAATATGTAGAAAAATGGTTCAGATCAAAACAAGTAAATTTTTGTAGAAATAACATTTATGAATTGACAGAAAAATGAGAAGAATTTGTTGCTTCATATTATCTTAGTTTTTGATGGAGATCCTCCTTAAAAAGCTTAAGAAGCAAAGAAAAGAAGTTATTTCGTTTTCGTAAATTAAGAACTTCAAATTTTTTGTAATTGAATAGAAAATACTTATTGGAAAATTTGACACTTTCATTTACTTAAAACAAGAAAAAAAACACAACAAATAAATTTCAAGTGTGGATATAACGATTTCATGCTGTGTCTCCAATTAGCAAGACAAATGATTTTAGGATTTTTGAAACTAACAATCTCTAATCATTGGAGATTATCTTTTTAAGTTAACCTTTTTTAAATGAAGAACATGGTGATAGACTATGGTGACAGTAGTTAATTAAAAAGTTAGTCAGACAGACTCAATAATCGGGTTATTTATAACAATGATGGGTTAGGCTGTACCAAAAAGGTGTCGAAATGAATTTTAGTAAAATTTATGCTTATCTGGAATATAATCTAAAGTATGAGTTGTAGCGTAGTTAAAAAACGTGCTTGAATGTTGCTTAAAACAGATTTGAATTGATATTTTGAAAAATTAAACCTTTTATATTCACAAATAATACAGTTACAAAAATCTGAAATCTTGATATCTTGATATGCATAACTCTAGAAAAAACTTTAATTTAATTTAGTATAAAATATTTTCAAAACTGTCTAAGAAGAAAAATAAAGCAAAATTAAAGAAAATGAAGGATTATTATAATGCATTTAAATTAATTAGGATAGCTTTCCTCATCAAAGAAAAACTGTTTGGCTATACTTTTTGGTGGAAATTTTAATTAGGTCATTCTAAATAAATTTTTTTTATGACTTTTTAAGTTTTTTTACTCCTAATAATTTCGAAAAATTTGATATACACTTTAATTTGCCAAACTATTTGTTCCTATTTTCAATTTTTTCAGACTTATGCAAACCTCATCTTTGTTTACAAACAAATATAGCGTAGACGTGTTCTCATGACAAATTTATTATGATATAAGGAAGTAAAATTATCCATAAAAAATTTTTTACCTTAGAATACTCAAAATTATTTAAAAGTGAATTTCATAATTCTTAAGTAATAAAAAAGAAAGCTAACAGATTTGCTGCAAAACGTTGTACTTATCTTATTTAACATTTGTTGAATATTTATTTTTGTTATCATATTTTTTAAAAGGCAAACAGTTAAATTGCTAGAAAATTTTATGATGTAGTTAAAAAATATTGCTTTTATTGAGTTTTATTTTTATTTTAAAACAGCTTTGAAAAATTGCATTTGAACAGATTAGAAAGGTTAGAAGGCAAATAAAAGTTTGAAAAATTTGATAGTACTAGAAATATTAAAAAATAAAATACATTATTCTTATTATTATTGTTCTTATGATTTTTGACATTATATATTGAGGATTAAAATCTAGAAAAGACTTTTACTAAAAATTTAGTTAATAATAAATAAATTTAAGTAAATTCTATAATATAAATATAAAAGGTGCCAAATCAAAAATGAACGCAAACTTAATAATTTATATACAGATTTTTATATTTTAAAGCGGGCTAGTAATTTTTAGTTAATTTTCAGGATCCTTTATTTTGATTTTAATTAAATAAGGTATTTACATTTACATCTTCTTTTAATACCCAACAAATGGATTAAATGTATTCATTCTAAGATTTGATTCTAAACGTAGTTCGACTATATTACTTAACCTTTTGGGTATATAATTTGTAAATACTTGATTTTAATTTTTCAGGAGTCTAAATACAGTCATAATTTTGTAGTCCATATTTATAACTCTCAATGTTCAACTTCGATCGTAGGTTTTTATAAAAAAATCAACTTTCATTCAACTTAATTCTTACCAACTTAATATTAAGCCTTAATTACCCATGAGTGTCAGATGTGTTCCATTAAAAAGGATAAATATAAAATACGTGGGTCTAATTAATATGAAAAGACTCCTAACTTTAATCACAAGCACAACTGCTTTAAGTTTTTAAGTGTGATTACCAAATTTTTTAAAATTTTTTCTAAGAAAAATCAAAAAAATCTTTCCTGGAGTTTTTTACCTGATAATTTTGGCGTAAAAAAACATAAGTTGGATTAATTTTACTATTTATTTATAAAATACAAAGGTCTATATTTTGCGTCGACCCAATCTGACAAGGCAAAAATTCAACAACCTCAGATTCTTAGTTATATTTTAATAAATTTTTTTCCCAATTTGTAAAGGATTTTTCTCCTAAGCCTTAGATTTGTTTCAATGCCAAAATGGAGGCCTTTAGTTAACGTTGCTTGAAGTAAAATATTTTTTTAAATTTTTATTTACGTTCTCCCCATAAGATCTCTTCATCCAGTGCTCCATATCTCTAATTTTGTGATCCTTAATTTACAGTTAATGGATATTCTATTAATACTTAAAATCAAATTAAGAATCCTTTGAAATTTTAAGAGAATCTAGAAATAAGCTCCTGCTTAGCCACTGTGTGGAAGCGAAATCAATCAAAAATCTCTTGAATTTGCTTTCACTAGGCCAAAAGGATTATTCAACATTAAGAAGTAGTCATGTGGGATGATATCTGTTCTCTTCGTTTGATGATAGTGTTTCTCGCTAATGTTTATCTAATATCTAATCGATCTACTGCAGAAATTTCTGATCATTTTAATAAAAAAGGCGTCTAATCTTCTTATATTTACTTCCTTTCTTTTCTATAGCTTAACACAGTTAAGTAAAAAGGTAACAAAACATCAGAAAAAATCTACAGGAATCGTTATTTCGCAAGTTTTGAATATTTGAATGTTATTCATGCATTTATGTAATTAAGTACTTAGCTGTTGCTAAATTAAACACTGTGCAGCCATAAAATCAAAAATCTTTGGCTTTTATTACGTAAAACATAAAAAGAATAAAAACTATACAATTGAAAATAATAGAATTTGAAGAAACTTAATAATGCCATCAAAGAAAACGATAAAACCAAAACCCTACTTAATTCATAAATTTCAAATCATATTGTTGAATTTAACATAACTTTTAGGGTCTTAAGTAATACTTGATAATAAATATAAGCTACCACATGGCCATTGGATAAGAAAGAAAAAGATATGATGCTTCCAAGAATGGAATTCAAATTACGCAAAACAAAAAAAACAAAATTCAACTTGTTTTTCTAGGTCAAACTGATATAGTCTAAGGATATGTGACAGCTTGTTAAAATAATTTATTAAATACTCAGATATCCACTCAGAGGTTTGAAATTTTTAATCAAAACATCCATCATCCAGGAATTTAATTGGATCATTAAGTAAACTGTTTAGCAAGCATCTTCACATGCAATACATATATTTGTTTTTGGTATTTGATCATTACTTAATTTAGTTTACCTGTCACACCCAGCTAAAGCTCTTCTTACGCTATTCATTTCAAATTAGGGCACTTCGTGTGTTTACTTAAGTTGACAGAAATAAAAATATAAAAAAGAAATTGAAAAACGAAAATATATTATTGCTTTTGTTTTATTTTGTGCGTGTCTATAATCTATTTAAACCAATTTCAACCATTAGCAACGCACGCATTTTAAATGCAATCTAAAGTGCAACTAAAAAGATTACTTCAGATCTAAAATTGAAATCTGACACCGGTTGTTTTGTATGCATCATGTCTGTTGTAATTTGATTGGTTGATTTTCTTTTCCTTTCATATTTAGTTAACACGATAATCGCAGGTGATGGTTACATAAATTTCTCGTCCTCATCATCATCATCATCTTTATCAGCTACAAAAAAAGGAAGTACTAAACAATTTATATAATGAAAATTTATCCTCTAGGTTTTAAATAAGAATCAATGGCATAAGTTGTGTATAGAGATGATTGCAAGCTTAACCAGATATACCAAGTCGAAGTAAAGTAATTGAGAAACTGAATAAATCATCCTGAGGGCAAGAACCAGATTCTTATTCGGTCAAAGACTTTGATATTGTCCGCACGTCACAGTACTTTATATGTTTTATTATTAATATTATTATTATTATTTTTGTATACCGTTCTTGTAAGCTATTGCTGTTATATAGTCGGATTTCTTTAAAAGATTGTAATAATCGTTTCTGATTAATATGTTGCTCAATTTCTTATAAATTTTTTTGTGATCATGTCGTAAGTTCTTAATCGTGAAATTTGTTCTTGGAAGACACTGCATAATTTCAGTTTAGTGTTTACGTTGTAATTTGTTGACATCTCTCTTAAGGTCTTTGAGGTGGATGACATGATTGTCCGATGGTATAGTCTATATGAAAAAAAGAACCAGTTTTGCTTTCTATGAACCTGCTACCTTGATATAGGCTAATAGCAGCTGCATTGAAGTCTGGTTAAATCTTGCTTTGTATGTTATCTGTATACACCCAATAATGAATATTTTATAATGTCATTTGCCGAAAATTTTTTGCAATCCATTTTGTGTGTAGCCAGTTTTTTGAAAATTTAAAGTAGGTTTAAGTGTCATACCCTTGCATTTAATTGGTTTTTATAATGTGAAGAAATTTAAACTTTTAGATTTAACAAAGCCTGCGGGCTTTTGATTTTATAGGTTTAAGTAACAATTGTGTTTTTTGTTTTTCGCTGTATTTTCTGCATCTAGCATTACTGTACAATTCATATTCATAGTTTCATCACGACATCTCTACGTCAGTTCTGAGAGTTTTTGCTGGATCTATGTATAGTACAGAGAATACCTCTTCACCAGTTATACCTTGCTCGATGTCTAGATCGTTATGTTTGACTGTCTGTTGGCGCCAGTATAGCTCTAGAGTAAGTGATTTAGAACCTATGGCTGGATTTTCTTGTATTTGTCTTTTTTTAATCACGGCAGCCATATTCTTCATGACGTCGGGAAACAAAAAACGGTTAATTTTTAGGAGTCTATATACATTTCGATTAAAAGGAAAATTCTGGATATCCAAGTTACTCAATAACAAATTCCTTACCATTTTGACATACAAATAATTTGTGTACTAATTTTTATTAACCAAATTTTATATTGATAGTAGTTCAAGGAAACTCAGAACATTGAAACTGAGTTTAAGTTTCTCAAATTTAATACCAAAATGGTTTTTTTTCATCATGAATTTAATATTTGTTATGCTATTATTCTTCTGATTAACTTTAGTTTTTAACGGAAAAAGTAGAGATCTCCGATGCCTAACATTTCCTTTTTTACAAAGTGCAATTTTGGATATTATCCGTTTTTTATTTTTAGTGGCCAGACAGGGGAAAAAGATCCTTTTTTAAACAAGCAATAATCGAGATTCTGGTTAATAATTTGTTCTGATTTAATTCGTGTCAAATTCCAATGAGAAACCGAACCGTTTGATGTGCTTAAAAAATTTGTACAATTTATTGCAAGGATGACGGTCGCATCTTTAAGATTTTAACAGAGAAATTAATTTGAATTACTGGTAAGCACACTATGTCTCTTGTTGAAACCTCTTTAAATATGATGAACCATTTCTTTATGTGACAAATGTTTATGGTATATTCATATGAACAAATCTGGTGATTTTTTCAATTAAGGTAAATAAATGGTACATAATGACATATACATATGTATATATATATTTTGAAAACTCAAAGCCTGTTACAACACAACTTGATGTGACTTTATATTCAAACATATTTTCTCGGTAGAGACTGAGCAATTAGATGTGAAAGGATGTTTACCTAGGAATAAAAAGGAAGCAAAAGAAAATATGAAAATATTTTAATTTCAATGTCGGAAACAACATTGGAAAGTAAATCTTTTATTTCCGGAAATGAAATTTAAAACTGTAACTTAATCTCTCTGTAAATATTGAAAACGATGTGAACGCAAGATGAAATTCCAATATTTTTAATTCTCTGATTTTCAATTAGGAATCTAAATGTAACAAAATTTTAATTATTTCTTAGTAGAAAAGGGTATAAAAAAATTCAACAGCCACTAAAGAAGAAAAGTCTTAAACAAAGCAATGAATTTTTGTTTTTTTTAAAGCTACATAGCTTCCTGCTAAAATTAATTGTGTTTTAAAATTAAAAGTTTTAGCCATAATTAGTCAAATTTCAAGGTATTAGCACGTTCTTGTTTTACTCGTTGTGACAGGACATTAATAAAACAAGTCAAAACATATTTTAAAATAAAGAGCTAGTAATCAATTTAATTTAAAATTGCAAAAAAAATTAAAAAATTTAATAAACTCATTCATAAACAACATTTTTTTATGACTTTCAGATTCTTTTTTCTTTGTTAAAAGGAGTTCAGAAAATTCAAATTCTTTGAAAAAGACCACACAAGTTATGTATGTATATAAGAATGGTTTAAAAATGTTGACTGTTTATATACTAACGATGGCACATGGAGAATTCTATTCATGAAATTTTAGAGTATGAAGTTGTAGATTGCAAATGAGTAAATGTTTAACATATGTCAGGCCATTCAAGAATGATTCAATTGAAGTTTTGTTTTGAAAATGAAGTTCCTAATAAGACTAATTTTTATTTCGTGATTACTAGCAACATAAAATGTTAGTTTTGTTTTAAGACTTTTGTAAACTTATAGCTAAAGGACTTTGAGGGTAAAACATTAGATTTTTAAGTTTCAAATTAAGTGTCTTATGGAAGTCTAAAGAACATTAAATATAAAACGATAAATATAAAAATTTAGATCATATTAAAGGATATTCAAAGTGTCAGGCACTTAAGAATTTCAAACTAATAAGTTACAATAAAATTATAGTTAAAAACAGTCAATTAAACAAGAAAAAATTCTTAAATCATTTCTAAAATTTGAGTAAGTATTTTTAAAAGTGTTTTGTATTAATGAAAAAAGTGATGTTTACTTAAAATAGAATCACTGAGATATAAAAAATATGTTAAGGTTTCATGATGAAATGATGTAATATTATTTAGCAAGTTTTTAAGGCAAAGATTCTACCTGGGGACAGTGATAAATAAATAGTTCCTGTTATATAAATAAACGTTTCAATTCAATTCAGAATTTAATGATTTCCCTAAAAACCATGCCTGTGAAGTGACTTAGCAGATCAAAATTATAACTATCTAAAGGAATTCTTTCCTATCTCTGGCTATAGTACCGATTCTATAACAGTTGTACACTCACGTTTAAATATTTAGGGCTCAAATACAATGCACGCGGTTGCGGAGCAGATGCGGTGATATCAAAGTAGAATTCCGAATGAGTTTGAGGCTTTAAGACGGGTCACGACTTTTGGTCCTGTATTTCAGATTTTCCTTTGCTTGGGCTAATCCTAGTCCAAAAAATGTATACTAATTATCCCGTCCAACTTTACTGTGATGAACCTGTGATAACCTGTGATAAGCAATGATTAATCTACACACTTTGAGACCATTAAAACTTTTAAGATATATTATAAAATTTTTAAAAACTAGTCAAAACTCTTTTTTTCAAATTACAATATTATTAACTTTTTAACTTAAGAAAATAATAAAATAACCTGTGACTATCCTCATAACTGTTGGAAAAGTTTTCAAATACATAACAAGTATGATAACAAACACAATACATACTTGTATATGTTTAGTTTATATAAAACCATTAACAAGTCTGGTTAAAAATAGTACAAAGGATATGACTAAAGCTAAAGAGATCATTATAATATGAACATTAAAAATATGCATTACAAAAGTCAATTTAAGCAAGAGTCTACATTATTTCTGAGTATTTATTAGAATAATAATCCTTTGAATTTATAATTAAAGTTACAAAAGCAATTTAAAGAAAAATTCAAGATTTGTTTATTGACTGCAATAAAAATAAATGATTTATTTTAGCACTGTGAATAAATAATTTGGTGTTAAGCAGACACCGCTATTGCAAACACAGACTGTTAAGGTATATATAGCATTACTGCTTCTGTCAGACTTCCGAAGTAGATATTTTTTAAGGCAGATGTATCTATGGACTTAATTATAAAACACATAGGATCGCCTTTTGTATTAAATTTTCGTAAACAAATATCTAATACTCTATATAATTGAGAAAATAAATAGTAATCTTTAGAAATAATTCTTGTTCATTCATGATATGGAAAGCGATGACCTCAATTAACATCTTAAACGAGAAAAAAGAAAAATAACCATTTCCCACATAAAAATGGTTGTATCATCTTGTATATAGCTTCATAATATATTCCATCAAGCAGTTTGTTCGTTTCCTTTGGCCAGCCGCTTAAAATGAACACAGGTTTGTTTCATATCTCTTTTGAATTTTAAGTTAAAACTAAATTTACTTTTTTTTCTTAAAATGAATTCTTATAGCTCAAGTTATCACAGGTTTATCTTTGGCCAGAGGCACGCACAAGTGGTATTTTTGAGTGAAGCTTTTTTCCTAGAATTGAAGGTCTTTTTTCGGGTGGTCTAAGTATGCATTTACTTGTGAATTAGCACTTGCGAGGTGTATTCTTAGAAAAATGAGTTAATGGATAGTAGTCTGATGTTAAAGATGAACATAAAAAATTTTTTTGGGGAAAAACTAAATAAACAAATTGTACAAATACTAGAGAAAATTTAAGTGGCGCTTGTCCATTCTCGTCATTAGAAGACTAAAATAGAAAAAGAAAAAAAAAAATCGTAAATTTACGTTGTATGATCAGTTTTGTTTTTTTTTTTTTTTTGTGGTAGTTTTTCTCATATATACAAGTAATGTTTGTTTTATAATTGTCAAAAGATATGTAAATATATATAAAATCTCTGATATATGAACATATTTGATTGACAAGGTAACGGTACTAGAAATTTTTGATTCCTTAATTTTGAATAATAAAAGTTCAAGCATTGTTTCAAGGTTTTTTCGTAAAGTAATCAGGAAAATTTTTCTAGTATTTATTCCAGATACCTTGAATAATTTTAGCATCAAATAATTTGACTTAAAATTTTGGCAAGGCTTTTTTGATTTAATAAGGTCATTAAATTAATACTGATTGACCAATACTACTGTAGCATATATTAATACAGTCTTCAGTTTGAATCGTACAAAAAATCTCTTATATGGAACGATTCTTTGAGGATCCTATCACAATATTGAAATTTAAATGAGGCCGATAAAGTTTTTGCAGGAAGAAATCATCGTTTAAATATATTCAAAAAAATTCACAAATTAGAATGCAAAAGGGACAGTGATTTAATTCTGGTATTCAGCTGTAACCAGGCCAGTGAAATTTCAGACAATTTTTTTAAATTTTAAATTATTTCGATATTGACTTAATAAAAATAAAGAAGTTTTTGTTTTTAGCCTCAGTATTAATCAGATAAATATTATATCCTGATGGCCAATTTAAAACCAATAAGAGTACTTAAAAGTGATGTTGTTAAGGTTTAAACAAGAAAAAATTTGGCTAAACAGCTGTTTACTAAAGACATTAAAATATGTAAATTCCTTTGAATGGGAAGATGAAATTGCATTTTTGAACAGGTTCAAGAGAAAGGTGTGCCATGTACATGTTTTGTGTTGTAGTATTTTGGGGATGGAAATATTAATATGAGGAATTCTAATCAAAAGAAATATGTATAATATATATTTTATATATATTTTTGGATGCTTCTAAAGAAACCCATACACTATACGTTTCTTACAAAATTGACTTTGGCTTCAATAAAATATGTACCTTATCAGCAATCTCCAGAACGAGTTTATGCATTCTATAGGTGCAAAGTGCTTAAATTAGCCAAAAGCTAAGTGCAAAAATTTGTGACAGTCGAAGTCAAAAGAATAAATATTGTAACAAACTTAAATTTTTACTTTGAAATAATATGCAACTGCCACGAAAGCTTTTATTGATTTTAAGATGGAACATAGTAACCTAAGCTAAGTTCCACATGATAATGAGGTTATAAAAGTGGCAAGGAGTTTGGCAAGTTGGCTCAAAGCCTTCCCTTTAATTTATGCTCAAGTAAGATTTAAATTATTAATCCAATAACTTTAATACAGAGTATTCAATGGCTCAATTTACTTAGTTTAATTATAAGAATATGATCCAAAAAATTCATTTTTGTGGAAATCCTAACTAGCCTTTCTTTTGAATCTATTAAGCTTACCACACAACAAACTTTCCTCATTTTACTTTTAAATTGGAAAATGACTTTCGTCAAGATTCATTTTTTCAGAAATATCAGATTTTGTCTGCGTACAAAAAAACAACTGCATTGATTTCTTATTGTATCACTAATAACTAAATTTAGTTAAGTTTTTGGATGCATACGATGACCTTTAAGGCATACATCGACACATAAAATGGGATTTCAGATGTATATACACTAGGCAAAAAATGTAGAATTTTTCCTTCTCTATACTGAAGTAGCGTTTATTTATTTAAAATAAATATGTGTCATCACATAAACACAAGAGTAAATACTAAAAATTTATTAGAAAACTTGATGAAAAACGTAAATTTTATTAAAAAAATCAAATTAATAAATAAATTTGAAGAAAAATTTCGCTCGATTGAAGTAGTTTCAAAATTAGAAGGTGATATAAGAAAACATATTGACAGGTTTAGGTCAAACAAGTTTCTTCAACATGTGATTCGCTTGTGTGAAATATCGAATTTATTGCTTTAATTTAAAACTGCATTAAATGAACTTAAAGCTAGTTTTGAATTCTTTGTTTTTCACTTGATTCCGATCAAAAGATTAAAAGATAGACAAATATTTGACTAGATATGCCTGTGAACTGTATACATGAAACTTGAATAAAAAGTTTTTGGTTGTAGTGAAGCTTAGAAAACAAACAAAAAAAACCAAACACCAAATTAATTGGCTAATAAATTGAAATGTAGGGCCATGTAGGAAAAATTTTTTTTCTTTTTTTTAAGTAATATCGTGTACTTAAAACAACAAAAAAAGAGGAAAACGAAAAAAAAAATACATAAAAATTTTAAAAGCACGATTCACATAGCAATAGGGCCATAGAAAATTTAACAAGACGATTTGAAGTTAAACACAAACAATTTAAACGGTTGACCTCCTCTTGTAAACACGTGCACCATCTTCTTTCAATAATAGAAAGCAAAAATAAATGTCTTAAATTTTCCTGCAGATATGGGAAACAAGATTTATTTTGAGGATTTATTTTCTCTAATTCTATATCACTAAATGCATTTACCACAAATAACCAAGGTAAAAGTTCAATTTTTTCCTTGTAAACAGTTTCCGAATGGTGTAATGCATTTATTGAATATATATATGTATAATAAGACGTGCGTATAAAATATAAGAAATTTTCTTAAATTGCATTTTGGTATGGAAGCGAATTAAATTACTTATCGCGGTGCGTTTTTCTTATTTAAAATTAATTACAATCTAAAATTACGCATGAGACAGTAGAAATTGTAAAAGGAGAACATAAGATGATAAAATAATCGATCGGCTATATATATTTTTCTTTAAGAAATAATTTTCAATGGCAGAATGAATAAAAACAAAAACAAAAACAAGCACAATATAAAATGGAAGAAAAAAATATGTGGAAAACATCAGAAAATATGTAAGAAACCCTACAGCTGAAATTTGCGTACAAAATATCCAAAGGCCTAATAGAGATACGAGGAATAAATATATATATATATAAGAAACGATTGAGAAATTTGAGATACCGTAGAGCCTGCAAGATCAAAAGTTTTAGTGAATCTAATCTGACAGCTGGAGCTAGTATAAAAAACCACAAAAATGTCATACAATCACTTTTGGTTTTAGTTATGTTTTTATTCGTAGAATATTTAAAAAATCTTCACTTTTCTCATTTTCATGTCATTTAAAAATTCATAAACATAAGATTTGTTAAAGCACGTGTTAATCCATTTTATGCATACATATTTCTATTGATATATGTTCAAATCAATTATATTCTTACTGCTGACATTCATGGTAATCAAGGTAAGAAGAATTTGATGAATTTTTGCCTACATTTTGAAGGCATATAAAAATCATACACTTTTTAGTTTAGTTTAGTATCGGTCACCTGGTATTTTCACGTTTCACAGGAAGGTGAAAGTAATTTTTTGTTGGCAGCTGAATAGCATAAAGTGCCCGATTCATAAAATTGTTAATGCTAGTGGGTTTACAGCATCTAATCAAATAGTAAAAGTCTTCAAATGCCGACAAAAGATTACAATATATATATGCATATTATATATATGTATATATATATATATGCTCCGTTTGAGATTTAGGCTTAATGCGTACACAAATCAGAGCACTTGCTGTCCACTGTCAAGAAAATTTATATCCGTCTAAAGACGCTTAGAAATAATACTTTCACACACTTTCTCTAAAATTTGAAAAAATAAAATAAAATAAAATAAATAACAATTATAAGGCAAGACTAAGCCTTTTAGGAATGTTAAATACAATTAAGGAAGAAATTTTCCTTTTAGTGATTAATTCTATAAGAGAAAAGCTAGCATAGTGACAACAGTGTGTCTGCCTTTGGTAGATTTTCTAGAAATTATTTAGTTGCTAACAAAAAAGGTTTTGAAGAAATATTTCCTTTTGAAATATTTTTTTTGACAAATAATCAAATGACAAAGGGTAAATTAAGCTAATTTTTAAAATTTTATCCTGGCTTCGGAAGTGCTCCAAATAAAATTTTTCTTTTAAGCTTAAATATGAAGAAAAGACGGGACAAAACAAAAAATCCTTGATTGATATTGATTATCTAATATTTTTGTTCTCTAAAAATGATACAGAAAATCGCTTATAGTCACTTAATCTTAAGAAGTTACTTGTGTTCCACAAGCAAAAGAAGGCGTTTTCTCTCTATTTTGTGGTTAATATAAGAAATAAAATATTTTATTCAAAATTTTTAGCATAGCTAAAATAAAAGTTTCATGAATATTTTATGAGTTTTTCATTTAAAAATTCAGTCATTAGGAACTCATTTCCTGTAACACTTTAAAAATACCACAATAACTCATGATAAATTCATTCAATAATAAAAACAAAAATTATTCTAATTATAGTTCGGGTCAGAATGAAGAAGAAGTAAAATTAGTTGTGATTAAAACATTTGTATAAGATTTTTTAATCTAAAAGAAGTATGCAAACTTTGAAAAGAACCATTTCATTAATTTTTAGGAAGTCATGGCAACCTACTTCAAAACAAGAGTTTTGAGAAAAACGCGAGAGTAATTGGCGGAGTTTCCCATGGTTCTATCTCTGAAGGCATTAATTCGATTGACTTGAAATTTTTGGAAAATATTTCAAATATCTCGTACTGTCTAAAAGAAAATAGAAAAAATTGACTTTTTAAAATTCTGAAACCGTTTAAGCCCCTTAAAAGTCAATAGAAAGTAATTGAAATCACTATTTGAAATTTTTTCCCAACTTTACCAAAAATTTTTACAAAATAAAATTTTTATTTCCAACAATTTATTTTGCATAATAATCAGATCAAATAATTCTATATTATACAACAAAGCCAATATGGCAGCCAGGATATAGGGAGGTTTTAACTAAAATAAACAGATTAAGGGATCAAAATGAATGCCGAAAATTCTATAAAGTTTTTCAACTAAAATAAATTTTCTTTTAAGAGATGCAGCTGTTGCGTGTCAGATTATATCATAGGCGACGATAGTCGAACCATTGGAAAAATCTCCTGTTACTTTTGACATATGTTGAAACTGATAATAAACCAAAATTGATCTATTTGTATCACAATGAGTGTATTTGGGGTTTTGACACACTTTAAATTTTTGGTATTAAAATGTTTCTAAAGGATTACATATACATAAGTTCTGTTTTTTTGATGATACCTAAAAGTGATAAGTTATACGGAATGTGTTGTACGAGTATTTTAAGGATCATGGTGTTTTGAGTAGATTATGTTAAATTTTTTTAAGGTACAAGTTGTTTAGTTTTTACTGTTTTGAAGCATTTTCAAATAATATAATAATATTGGTTGAATTATGCTCAAACTTTGACAGAAAGTATCTAACAATGATACCTTTGAGGACGACTTGTACCGCTGATGGTACACATTGGCTATAGTTTTGTAGATGAAAAAACTTTATGTGTTTAAAAATAAGTTTTTCATCACTAAAATCAACTTTTATTTCTTGCTTAACAAAACAATTTGTGCAAGGCGCCACCAGATTGAGCAAAGTATGATTTCACTGCCACCGGATAAAGCAAAATAGAAATAACTACACCGTCTGTTATTTAAAGAACTTACAAAATGTCGTGGAGAGTCTTTTCGTGATACACCACCAATAAAAGAGGATCTATAAACTTTAAAAGAGTTCTTTGAAAGTGAGAGGTATTTTTGAAAAAAATTTGGTTTTTAACATAGTTTTAAGTGTTGAAATTTATGAAGAGAGCCCTATCTTTAAAGCTTCCAAATCTCAATATAGGACTAGCTTTCTTAGCCAAGATATATCTCTTACTATTAAAAAAATTTAATCAGTGATAAAATAAATATTTTTAAGCATTTACCTTAAGTTTTTAAACTGTCAGTTCTTGAATTTTTTGCTTAAGTGTTGGCTTGAAAAGTATTAGTTAAAACACTTACCTGAAATGAAAAAGAATGAAAATTTAGTTACAATCAAATAAAGGAAGAATTATTAAAATTTTTTTGTCTACAATTTTTCCAAAATATTTTAACTTTTAATAAAAAAGTGAACAAGTTTTGTTTTATATTGCATATATATGCAGTAATATTTTGCTATTGTAGTTTGTCTTAAAAACTTAAAAGTAAAAGCAATAAACAGGAAATAGAAATTGCTCAACTACCAAATTTGAGAATTTAACTACCAAAAAAGCGAAATTTTCATGCCCATTCAGGGAGGAAATAAATTCTAACAGCGACTCATAATTTTCTTTAATTGCATTCAAATACAATTTTCTAGTATATAGTTCTAATTACGTCAATCTAAGCAATAAAAACTCATAAAACAGAAATTATTTAGATCAATAAGTTAATGGAAAACGGATTAATGCACTGTAATGTGTTTACATTTCATTATAATAAACAAAATCTGATGTTTTTATTTGTAATTTTTGTACATATAAACAGACAAAAATGCTGTTTAACCAAGTTTCATGTGATAATCTTGTAAACAGATCTTGTGAATATTAATAGTATTAAAATGCTTTTGAATAGATATATAAGAAAATTACGTCTTTAGTAGCTTTAAATTCAGCGAAAATATTGAGAATTTTATGGATATGAACTGCATTGAAAATATCATAAAATTTTAAGAAGCATCTAAAATATTTTCATTCTACTTGAGAAAAACATATTTTTTAGTGTTTTTTTGAAAAAAATCTTGCAACAAAGTAAAATATAAGAAAAGAGTTTGCATTTGATGTATAATAAAGCCTCAAGTATTTTCAAGGATAAATCTGGACTTTATAAGATAACATAAAAATAATAGTTGTGCTTTTTAAAATAAGATAAATTTTTTATAGTGTAAAAATTATAGTTAGCAAAAAATTTCTCTGATATTTGTGAGCAGAAAATATATAAAATTTTTAGTACTTTTTGTAATCTCTTTGTCCGGTTAAGTTTATATGTATCAGAAAAAACTTTGTAATTTTTTTCACTATTTAGATTTATTTGCTAGAATTCAGCAGCTATTCTAATCACCAGAAAATAAAACTTCTCTTTAAGTGTGATAAAAGCCTTCAGCTGAAATCACACGAAGCCATCCGTAGTCAAAATAAAATAAAGCTTTTGTTAATTTTCCTTTAACTTCAATTACAGTATTTTGTACAGATTTTTTTGTAAAAAGTGTTAGCTGTACAACTAGATCTATTTGTTGGCGACAAACAAATATCATTCGTTGCCACCTTTGCTGTTTTAAGTTAAAAAACTTTTGGTTTCTATTTTCAGTTCGTTCTTATAGTGTGGAGATAGACAACTTACTAAAAAAAAAAACAAATAAAAAACTCGATTTTTATGACAAAAAAAAATAAACAAATAATTTTTTTTTTATATAAATGCAAAAAAACTAGAAAAAATGTTTTATGAGAAGTTTAACCGTGAATGAAGCAGTAGAAATCTTTCTTTCAGAAAGTGTTATCCTAAAAATAAAACTGAAAAAGGACGTATTTGTGATATGGCTAAAAAAGATCAGGGTTCATAACTACGCTAGTATATATTATTATATTAAATATATTAAATAATATTATATTGTAATTTCCTCTAAAGTTAATGTAATTATAGGCAATATTAAAACGCATATTGTGTAGTTGTGGTATAGTGAATGGAGTTCAAATTAAACGGAATATTGTGGCGTAGATGTACGACATGTAGAACATCGGGCGAAAACAAATTTTAAAACAATTTTTGGAAACAATCACTAGATTATTGAAATTTTTTCAACAGACCGACATTTTTGAATTAATGCATAAAATGGTTTAATTCTTTATATTAGAGTTAACAATTAACCAAATCCATTTTGGTCATTTCGAACCATTACAAATTTTGGAATCGTGTCGGGCTGTTACTTGCTTGTTTTGCTCCACTTTGATCGCAATATATAAGATATTATAGAATATAGTTTAACGAAAAAATTGTAAATGATTACTTTTAATTTACTTACAATTATAGTTTCTAAAAAGTCTTTGAAAACTCGAGCGTCACAGGGTAATGCCTTTTAAAAGTATTAAATGTTTGTTGTAATTTTTCTAATTTTTGAGTTATTTGAATTTCTATATATTTCTTGAATGTTAAATTTATATTGACCTTATTTTATAATAACAAACTATAGTTATTAAAATAAATTAAACTTTGAAATCACTCAAAATATATTTAAGTCGGGAATAAAATCTACACCTAGACTGAACTTTTATTCAGGCTTTTCCAATTTTGGCAACTTTAGAAACTTGCAAAATTATAGTAAAGATCATTATTTACACTTCCGATTTGCGCAGCTTATAGTGCGTTTTCACTGACGTTAGTACTTAGTATTTAGTACTTTTTTAAAAGTATTTTTAGGGAAAATCTCTAGTTTATTTCTCAAATAATAGTGCGTGTTCACTGAACCTAGTGCCTAGTACCTACTCAATAATTATTATTGACATATTTAAAAACTAAGCTAGAGATATCCAATAAAAATACTTTTAAAAAAGTACTAAATACTAAGTACTAATGTCAGTGAAAACGCACTATTAGACACAGTTGAAGAGTTAAGTCTTAACTTTAGACATAAAATCAAAATAAATTTGCATAAGCAAAGCTTCTAATTAAAAATCAAAATGCTACTTACAACGAAAATATCCATGTAAGATTACCTAATAGATACAAGGAATGTTTATATTTATAACGGTAAATAATATGCACTAAAGTTATCACAATTTATTACATAAGAAAATTTTCACTGAAAATATTATTTAGATCCAAACTGATTATTTTGTCTTATTTATAAACTTGCGTTAAAAAATCGAAAATTTTAAATATTTAGCCTAATATTTTCTAATATTTCGAAAACGCATTCGATTTACTTTAATTAAAAATTCGACTACTATTCCTATACAATATGTTCAACAGAGGCGAATGCAACACAAACATAATAATAATCAATTTATTATTTTAACACAAAATTAATTACTAAAGAAAAAAGAAAAAATAAATTAAATCTAAGCTTTCTGATGTTTAAATTATAGTTCGATAATTTTCTCGATAACAAATTAATCGTTAAAAATGTAGTCAGTGGCAAGCATTTGAGTGCAGTACATTCACTATCCAAGGCCAAATAGTAATTATACATCATCTATTCTCATTAACTAATAATAATTTCGCAGTATATTGCCCCAGGTTAAATGTAGATTCGCTATTTGTAATCAGTGTTTTTTATTACGTGTTAAATAGCCAGCTGGACGATCAGAGTACAGAGATGAGCTCTAATTCGAAAGTCGACAATGATTTGTGGCTGGTTAATTGCAGTTTTTACAATTTTGTCGTACTATTTAAAATGAAATATTAATTACGTCACTTATTAAAGTGATGGCCACAAAACTATTAAAAAATTTTTGTTAAGATATCCGTTGGAAAATTTATTAGCATTTGAATTGTTGCCGATTTCAGTTTCTCTTATATTTAACTTGAGGAGAAAAGAAGATCAAATCGAAAGTAAAATTAAAATAAAAGAAAACTTTTGTTGGAGAATTTAATCTTTGAACGTAATTAATTAGTACTATTGATGTTATTTTTAGTAATATAAAGTCCAGTAGTTTGATCTAATAAGCATTTAAAAATTTGGACCGGACGACAATACTAAATTTTAATATTTACTAAAATAAGAAAAATATAGCAACGTTTTTAGGTGTTTTCATGTTTGAAAGAAAGCATTTTAGGATGGTGAAAATTCGAATAGGGAACAAAAAAGTTCTCAATAATGACCTCCTCAAATTTAAAAGACAACTCTGCAACGATTTTTTGTAAACATCCACATAATAGTCCTGACTAAACGGCATAATAAAATTTGGCTTTCAGGTGTCTTTCTAGATGAAATTTTTCTTGAAAAAAGAAATATGACACGCGGCCTAAGTACTTTCTGTAGAGATTGAATACATCAATGAATTTTTGTTCAATGCATTTTTGTTTGATTTATTATGGAAATAAAACAAGTAAAAAAATATTCAAAAAGTGAACCATGAAAATGAATCATTATAAAGTTAGCCTTATTCATTGGAAGTTGAGGTAATTATTAAAAACATATTAATGCTTGTTTTTGTATATCAAGGTGACTGTTACACCTTCTGTGACAGAAAATGTGTTTCCAGTAAACTTCTCCATGATATTTATGTCAAAAAAACATTAAAACTCCAAACGTAAATTAAATTAAATATATTTAGATAAAACACTAGCTATGCAAATAAATTGAACTTTTTTGTACGACAGTTCCCATAATCAGCCCCCCAAAGAAACTATTTACATCATATTACATACTGAGCAGAAATTATGACTAAATATTTAATATTACAAAGACTCCTAGTGTCATTCATAAATATTATTTAGAGAATATTTTATAATAAAATTTTTATCTTTTTTCAGTATCCTTTAAAGTTTTTGATATTAAACAGAGAATTCTTAAACTTGTTTTCAATTACTTTAAATTTCAACAATAGCCAAGTTATGGCCTAATGATACAAGTTTATGGACATAAAGTAATAAATAATGTTAAAAATGCCTCCTAAGCTTCATTTATGTATCTGTTTTATACATAAAGCACGCAGAACCAACGCCCAACTTAATTCTTAAGAATGTAAGTCAAAGAACGTGGTGCTAAAGTGTTTGACAAGTAAATTTAATAACTTGGTTTGGTAAAGATATCCAACTTTATTACTGTTTTCTACTTGAATAGTTTCTTTTTGATTTATCGGGTTAAATACTTTATTGTAACAGGGAATACTAAAAGTCCCTTGTAAGATCTTGTGATGTTAAATATTTTCAGAATTTTTAACCCATCCAAAAGAATGGAATATACAAATTTTGGTAGATATTTATAAGCTTATGTTAAAATTTTGAATAAGTTGAAATTTCAAATATAAAAATTTTTAGGAATGAAAGATTTTATAATAAAATCAAATTCAAGAAAATAATTGTCAATCAAAAAATACCAAAAAAAAAAACACACACAGTTCAACTTTTTTCATTGATGAATAATAGCCCTCAATCAAATCAGAGATGCAAGATTTGAACAATATAAATTATAATTCCATAGACCAGGATTTAAAAATTTTCCGCCAAAAAGGCAGGGCAAGGCTAACATGAAATAGGATTAATGTAAGCCTTCTCTTTAATATGAACTGAAGGTCTGGGAAATTCATTAGTTCTACTTGAATTAATATTTTGCCATTAAATAACTTATTTATTTGTCTTTTGTTAAAAATATTTTAATATATTTCCAAGGATATTTTAAATTTAACAACTTTTAATTAAAAACTTGAAATCAAAGATTATATTAATATTTAGCTACTAGTTTGAGGTTGTGTAATATTCTGAGGAAAAATCTAGCTGTTATTTAATTAATTTGTTTACATTTGTTAGTTTCATTTTAATAAAAATAATAATTTGACAGAATATATGATTAAATAGCTCTGAATATATTTGTAAATTTTGTAAACTTTTTTTGATTTAATAATCAAAAAATGTTTTATAAAAGAAATATTATTGTGATGTACGTGTTTGTATTTTAAACGTCCGTGTTGATTTAAATACACTTTAAGACCAGAAATTCTTTTGATTAAGTTTTAATAAAATGAAAATAGCCCAACAGTGGCTGCAGTACAACAGCTGTTGTACTACTTTTAAATAACTTAATTTTTATAGGATATATTATTCTAGCGTTTTTCTTATTATTTGATATAAATCTCAAACTTTGTTATTTAAATGTTTTGAATAAAATCTGGACAATGATTGATTCAGTTCCAAAATGGAAAAAGTGCAATTTAAGAAAAGTAGGTTTATTCTTGACTTACAGAGCAACAGTTTGCCTATTTGGTGCATAGTTAAATGGAATTGTTATAGATCACTTCTGCTCAGGAGTAAGATTTTGTCTTTTCAGCGGTAAAAAATCTTTCTTACATTAGAAATACGATGTTTAATGACCGATCATTGCTAATTCTTAGCAATATGGGGCGATGCACCACATTTAATACGGGGAAGAGAGTGAAAAGTCACCCATAGAGAATTTAAGCTGGCTGTGGGTATAAATTCTCTTCTTATTTTAAAACTAACCTATACTGAAAACTATAAATATTAGAATAGAAAATTTTTTCTTTCTCCTTTAAAATTGTGGTAAATTAACCTTAGTGTTGATTCAATTTCATTTTCACATTCTTAAAAATATGAATACATATTTTCAAGGAGATTAAAACTTGGTGAAGTGGAATAAATGAAAGTAAAAAAATATTTCTCATTCCAAAGACAAAATCTTACTGCAGTTCTGAGTTCTATACAACAGCAAAAACAAAAACAAAAAAAGGAAAAGTATTTAAAAAAATGTAGTTACTTCTTTAAATGGAGATAATCAATAAGAAGCTAAGCGAGATCATCTGACGTAAATTTTTATGTTAATTACATACATTCGGTGTATAAGTGTGCACGCTTTTCTCCTTAAAGATGAAAAATCAAGAATTTTATAGCTCGTTCAGGAGAAATTTTGGTTCATTTCAAAAATGATCAATATATTCAGGAAAAAAGTAAATAAAAATCGGATATCAAGTATATTTGAGGTTATAAGATCAATATCTGGCAACGAATGAATATTATCATTATTTTAAGTTTAAGTAAAGATCGTTTTGTACTAAATTGAAATAAAAGTGAAAGCATTGAAAGGCCTGAGTGCTAAATATGAAAATGTATGCAAGACTCTAAATGACTTATCTGAGAATATACCTACCAAGTTTTTGATGTAAAACTGTTTCCAAAAAAGATATTTTTACCAATTTACTACAGTTACAATCTTTATTTCAAATTGAATTTTAATACTTTAAAAAAAAAGAACATATCAAGTTTTTCATTGCTAACGATTGTATTTGCGTCACTTTTTAAATTACTAAACAAAATTCAGAAATTGATTCAGAAGAAAAAATTGGTTTGAAAAGGTGCCTGTAACCGAATTTTTATTTGCAATGATTAGTAAGTGATTAGCAGTAACTAGAAGATCAATGAGAGGATTCAAAAAACAAAAAAAATTCACTTTTTTTACAATAAAATTTAGAATATAACAAAAGCTTTTCTTAAAATAAATTTCAGCAAATAGTATTAAAATTAGTCACAAAAAAATGATTAAAGACCTTGTAATAGAAATATTTTACAATCAAACTGTTGTAAAAATAAATTTTTAAATTTAAAGTTCTTCAAATTTTGTTTGATCTTGACAGCTAATGCTGTGTCTAATAAACCTAAAACAAGGATAGTGAAAGTATTTATGCCATTTGCTTCTTTTTTTCAAAATTCATTAATTTAAATAAACACCTCAACAGAACAAACGAAATATTGAAACGCATTAGGCTGATTGCCAAATTATTTTAAGGGAAAAAAAAAATTTCACTAAGGAATTTCTGGTCCAATGATAAGTTGTTAGAATATTCTAATATTCTCTAAATTGATTTTTTGCTTTTAGCAGCTATAAATAAAATTACTTTGCTGAACATTTTATTAATAAATTAAAGTTTTGAATCAATGCATTATATGCACTTAAGAAATTTTTAGCTATGATTGCCGAAATACGATAGAAAATACTTCATTTATATAATTCTATAGTAGCTTGTCAATAAAACGAAAGATGAAACTTTGATATAAACATAGACAAAACGCGTTTACTATTTGAAACTAGAATATCTTGTGCGGCCATACTTGAATACGACTACTGCTGGTTACTGCTGGTTACTGCTGGTTACTGGTGAGTCATGATCCTATCAAGTTTATGGTATGGTTCGGAATTGTCTTTTTTTTTCCCCTTTTGTCGGCTTCGATTTAGTTTGTTCGTTTTATAATCTAAAAAGAATAAAGTAATTCTTTGATCGTGTTCTTAGATCAAAGTCTCATGAAAATAAAGATCACCAATGGCCGCAAATCATCGCTGTTACAACTTACCTCTCAGGATTCATGAATATGCATACCTGTGCACGGTTATAGGATCTATTTCCGATAAAAAAATGAACAAAAACACTAATGGGATTACAATGTACTTTCTTGATTTTTAAAAGTGTTCATTTTAGCTTTGATCTAAGCTTGCCTTAAAAGGGAAAAAATTTTCTCAAAGGTTTATTTTAAGTGTATTTACTCATACATAGAAAAGAGTTAAAAATCATGAAGTAAAAAGAAGAAATGATTTTATTTGCTTAATAATTATTCTTTTGGTCTTCTAATGTAAGAGTCAGAGGGCTTAGAAAGCTTCAATCTAAATTAATTCTTTGTTATTTATTGTGTAAAAAAGATAACTAATAAAATTGATGCCAATTTGCTAGCAAAAAATATTTTTTGAGCTGCCAAACATATGAAATTATGAAATTATTCAGCTTACCATGCAAAGGGTTAAAATTTCCTTTTCAAATTTGTTTGATTGACATTGTCAATAAATTTTGCATATTCTGTCAAATAAGAGTTATGAAATCGATTTACATTCAAATTGGAGTTCAGAATAAAAACAAAAAACAAACAAACATAATTTGCAATGCTTTTTTATTCACAGTTATGCCGAAAGAGATATAAGAACCAGGTGTAGGCGTTTTAATGTATGCAAGACATTGACAAAATTGACTAAATTTAGTCAAGTCTGTCATACAATTGAAATTTGAATTGTACTACAAAAAATTTTTACGAAAAAAGAAAAAGTCTATAAGAAAGCAAAAACTTGAGCATTCATCATCTAAAATTGACACTTTTAACCAATGTCTGTCATATTTGAAGTTATGATGAATTGAAATGATAAATTATTTTGTGTTTAGAGATTGTGTAATGTAAAGTAATTGATTGAAAGAATGAAGTGTTCTTAGGCATATGTTTTTGATTTTAAGATGACAAATTAAACAGTTTTGATAATTCTGAGCTCAGGATTGTATGAGATTTTAGCTTTACACTATAAAGAAAAAACCAAAACTTGATTTTGTCTAGGAATCAGCTATAAAAGGACGCACCACAAAGCTTTTTTTGTAAAAAAGGAGAAAAATTCAACAAAATGAAACGTAATGTGAAGCATAAGGGAATAAAGAAATGCTGAAAAAGCAGCAATTGAAAAGGTATTAAAGACAAGCTGTTCGTAAGGGCGTTTCACCAATTTGTCTATTTTACAGCTTAGCACTGTGTAGGCTATAGGCTCAAGTAAATAAACAATTTGAGGGAATACTTTTCACATAGAAACAGGGTTTTATCGAAGGCTCTTTTTGTCTAAGAGTTCCTTTGGAAGACTTAAAACCTCACCATGTAGCTCTATTGTTTAATTGTAGTAATATTAGTACCAAATTAAACTAGATTTAAAATTAGAAAGTCAATTGAGGTGTATTAAGCATAAAAGTGAAATAAGAAAAATTTCAATTAGCGGCAAATGACGAAATGTTCATGTAAAGTTTGATGAAGATACTAAAGAATTTCAGTTTATTTACAAATTTTATTATTATTTCAGCTAAAGAGTATGTGAATATTTGAACTTTTTTTTAGTTATATTGTTGAAAGAAGTTAATAAAAGAAAGTGAAGAAGGGAAATGAAGTCATTTTAGATAGACTTTGAATATGAAAAAGAAAACGTTGAAGCTATAATTTTTTTATGAGTTGCAGTTAAGCTAGATTTGGTAAAAATATCGGAAAAAACCTTCACCATATTAATGCAGAATAAAAATTGAGGTATATTATTATAAATGGTATGAAAAAGAAAGTAAAATGTGCTTAGCTGTAAAAAAATTGAATTAAAAGAACTTTTAATGAAATTCAATTTTATTGATAATCTAAAAATAGTTTTAAAAAATTTATTAATACCGTTGATATATATGGAAATGTTTTATACATTAGGAAAACTAAAAGTGGCCTGGAACAAGAAAACAAATATAGATTTATGGTTTATCATCTAATAATGTTCATTTAGCTCTAATGTATGGATCTACATTATCTCCTGATTAATTTAATAATAATAAATATATATTTTTTAGGTATAAAGTTGAATGTATTTGCATATTTCTTCTTATAATATATGTGGTTTGAAAAACTTCTTAAAACAACTAAATCTTAAAGAAAAATTGTATAAATTTTTCCCAATATACTTTACACAGTTAAATCAAAATTATTTACTGCAATGTCGAAAAATGAAATTATATAGAAAAAAAACTACACATTTTTTAGTATTTAAAAATAAACCAATAAAAAAGGCTAATAGGAAATCTTAAAATTGCTTTTAAAAGTTGTCCATAGAAAATTGGGCCCTAAAAATGCTGAAGTTACAAAATTTCGAAACTTCCTGACTAAAGAAATTTATTATTAAGTTTTAATTTATTACAATTTTAATCGTTTTGTAATTGAATACTTTTTGAACAAAATTAAACACATTTCACTTAAAATTAGTTTAAATAATTATTACAAGTTAATCAATATCCCTAAAAACAACAGCTTAATTAAGTTAAAATACAAAACAAGTGGAAGTTTAAAATAATGGAGAAGTTATACTCCATTAACTCAGCTAATTTTGAATTGGAAGGCCTTAAGTTTTTTTAAAAATTTATATCCATCCGTAAAATAGCACAAAATATTACTATTGACTTCACATAAAAACCAACCAAAGTTTTAGTAATTTTAATATTAGTAATTCGTTAAAATTTTCATATTTTCTGTTTTTGTATAAATCATTTCTCAGATTTAATCTAACTCTCACAGTGAAACTAATACGCATTTAATGAAAAAATACAAAATTGCAGTATGATAAAATGCGAATATCAATTCATTTTAATTCGAAATAATTTTGCTTGGATTTTCGAAGAAAAAAAATTGGCTAAATTTTTAGGTATATAGGTCACTATCTAACGAACGCACTGAATTTGAGATAATAGCAAAATAGTATTTAATCAACTTTGGAAATATTTCTTCTGCTCTAAAAATAGAATCCATAAGAAGTCACATTTTAAGAAAGTTAAGTTAAATCTGGCTGTGAATATGATGTAAAGAACTTTTTACAACACAAAATAACAAATTTAAGACAGATAGACAGAACTATACTAATCCAAGAATACTAGGGCCCAGTATAAATATTTCTTTTTATATATGGAATAAAGGGTAGTATTATTGCCTAGTATTGTGGCCACTGTTAACACACCATAAGATGGCAAAAATTAAATGCACCCATAAAAACTGGGAATCAGCATTCGTAAAATATTTTTATAAAATAATTTGATAAATTTTTAAACATTTGCATATGTATGTATGCATATATGTATATGCGAATTATGCGGTCTTCTCTCAACAAAACCAGTTGATGCTTGATTCGAATTGTAGTCGAATGGTAATTTTTATCGTCATCTTAGCTTTTATTTTGAATATCGAAATTTTTTTTTTATGGCAGAATAAAAGAACAAACCCAATTGGCAAACTATTTTCGTAAGAGAGAGTTCGAAAAGCCACTCAAAATTTCCCCTGTGTAGCAACATGAGTTCTTTAGTATTCTTTTCAAAATACAAACATTAAGATTAGTAATCTGAGAAGAATACTTGAGAAAGCCAAGATAAAAATTGAAACTACAGTGTTTTAATATTAGTATTAGTATTATCAAAGAAATTTAATGCAAGTATTGAAGTTTTTAGTAAAAGGTTTGAACACACAATAACTAACAATTAAATTGAGTTAAATTAAAAAAGGAGTTTAAAGCCTTCATGGCTTTATGTATGTATATTGAATTTTAATAACTAAAATTATCACGATCAACTTGATTCGGATCTATTACAAGCCTAACTTCGTTGTATGCAATTTCTTATGGGAAATCACTGAAAAGTTTCTTCACAGCAAAAATTGATTCTAAAAGGGATCAAATTTTGAAATGATAAAATTTTTTAGTTTCAAGCAAAAGAAAATTGAGAAGAAACATTATGGAAGTGATCCTCTTTTAAAATTTTTTTAATGTATGTAGTATCGAATCTCATCTCATAAAATTTTTTCAGGAGCTATCAGACTTAAACAAAGTCGAAAATATAATAAGTTATACAACTAAACAAGGGACTACAATTTTGAAATGATTAATGACAAGAAGTGTTTTTGAAAAAAAGGACATAAATTTATTACACAGTAATAACAAAGACGTAAATAACATATCCTCCCCCAGTTTTGTTTTATTTATTTAATATTAGAACATCCTGTTAACGTTTGGTACATATGCGTACCTCTATTAAAATTACTTTTACAAGCTACAAACACAATATTAAAAACTTATGTTAAGAAAAATACTGTGATGATCATATTATGTATATATCTGAGTCATTCTGGCTGCATTGTCAAAATTAATTTTACAAAATTTTATAAATACTTCAAAACTGTCAGCTTAGCTTTATTTATTTTATAGTTTTTACTTGATCAATCACAAAAGTAATTGACCCTAATCATATTTAAGAACAAAAAGGCTTGGCCATTTACCAGTAGTTTACGAATCTAAAATGCCCTTCCTTACAATATAATCATCTTCAATGACAACACTAAAAAAATTTCTTTTTTAAACCAGTTTGACAGCACTCAGCTCTAAGTTTCTCATTTACTTTGTCAGTATAGAGTTTTCTCTAATATTTTTAAATGCTGGGTGGGCATTTAATACGTTTACCTTTTATCCAAACCAGAATGATATCCGAAAAAAAAACATCAGACATCTGTTCCTTTTTGAACAAAGTTCAGACAGAGCAAAACGATCAAATAAAGAAAATCAATAGGCTCCGCTTTAGATCTTTGCCTTCTTTTATCGAATTTCGCCACTAAAGCAGGACCGAATTTCCAAGAAGTACTTGCTGGTTCTTGTAGTACAAAAATAAAAGAATTTTTTCAGTTAAGGATAAAAAGGAAGAGAATGATGGGTATTTTTATTTGTTTTGCTATCATCTTTTATAAGCGTTTTAGTTATTCTGATATCAATCAAAGTTCTGCTCTATAATTGGTAAAACCAAAAGATTCTAAAGATGAAAAATTATTTTTGTTTAATTACTACCTGTGGATCAATCAATTTTAGATCTTGTGACAGGTGTTTTGGAGGATAGAAGTACTCAGCTAAGTTTGTTTTTGCAAAAATTTACAGAAGTTTTATTTGCCTGTCTGGCATTATATTATAAAAAGGGTTTAAGGTGGCATGGTGTCGATAACTGAGTTTGTAGGTATTTGTCTTATAGTCCAGCAGACAGACAGGAAGGAAACATTAGATTTATGCATAAGTAACTGCGATCTTTTTTAAATCAAAACTTAATATTGGAGAAATAACCACGGGCAGTTTATTTTGATTGTTTATTTTTGTGTATTACAAGTTATCAGCGTGAGGTGGAATAAAAGCAAATACAAGCGATTTCGTTTATTGAAGAGGAAATAGGATGTTTTGCAACAGAAGTGCTCGCAATATTAAATTATGTTCTTAAAAGAAGAAAAAAAAAAACAATTACGACGCAGAAAAAGTGCTCCATCCCAAAATAAATGAATTGGAATTAGATCCATTGAAAGGAAAAACATAATTCACACAAATCTCTTTTTATGTAATTATTTTTCTGCATCTTTCCAGATAAAACTAAATTATTTTGGTAAAATGCCCACTTCTAGGCACTGAGCCTGAATTCTTTTAGGGCTAAAAAGATTAAATTGGAATAAAATATTTTTAAATTTTTTCCTTGCCTAAAATTGAAACCTAAATTCTTTCAAAATCTTTCTATGTGTTATTAAATTATTTATCTTTTTAGTAAACCTCCTTCCAATTTTCTAATTTTGGCTTTTATGAGTGGTCCTTCTGTATTGAATGATAAAAAATAATCAATCTCATCAAAAATCCCTGTGGTTTGATTTGATTTAACTCCTATAGAAGTCACCAAAATTTTGAACCAAAAAATGTTAAACTAATAAATAAAAAAAATTCTATTTCTTAGGTTATTTTTGGCCCAGATTCATTAAAAATTATTTTTAAAGACTAAAGTGGTGACATATTTAAAATTTTATTTCATCCTAAAAGACCCACAGGACCATTTTCAAGACATCACTTCACATCAATAAGTTTAAAGTGTCCCTTTGAGAATAGAAACATAATAAACATTGAAAAGTGCTTAAAATTTTGCTATTGAAAGTAATTTCGAAATTTTGTTTTCTAAAGGAAGGATAAAGATAACAATTCTTTTAAAATAAACTGTTAACAAGCAAAATTGACAGTTTTTTTTTTTTTTGATTTTTTCTAAGTTTGATAGAACAAGGAAATTCATAAATTAGTGCGTAAGATTATATTTTTTTTCGACGATTTTTTCATTTCAAAATTTTTTATAATTTCATTGTTATTTTAGTATTATTGAAGGATTTTTCAACAGTCTGTCTGAAACTAACTAAAACTAAATTTATACCACAGAATTTTATATTCATGAACAGCTTCTTTTCAAAAGGAAATAATTAGTGTACACACAAACGCACATTATACCTGACTTTTCCATTCAGTTTCAATGATGTATGTTCTCAGTGACTGAACAGGTCAAATCATTTTGAAAAGTTCATAAGTGAAAAATTTATCAAGAGAGAATCGATAACAAAAGAGTTGCTTTTGATATAACAAATTGGTCAATAATTCCAAAAATACGATATTTTAACAAAATTAAAAGTAGCATCGCTTAATATCAATAATCGTGGAATATCATTTTAATCCAAAAATGATACGGTTCACTGACTCACACTTCCAGAAAGAATAAAAAATGACGGGAAAGACATCCAGAATTACATTGTTTTCTAGTAAGAGTTTTGTTCTTTCTCGAAATCATTTTCTTATTCGTTTTCGAAATACGGTTAATTCTGGGTTCTTGTTGGCATTTACCCAACAACAGTGTATTTGTTCATATATTCAAATTTCGAATTTATTTCAAACTCCCAAAAATTTATAATTACTTTTTGCTTATTCTTATGCTCTGTAGCTTTCGCACACATCGAGATTTCATTCGTATTGAATGATGTCTCAAAAAATGTTTCCATTCATCCATTTTATAGCGTCCAGAATTATTGGCTTTAGGTTGTAATATTTTTTTTGCATTTATCTCCTAAAACTAGCTCAAAATAAAAAGCCTGTAGACTGATTACTACTACATGGTTAAGAGCCATTAACAAGGGTCAAAATATCCCAGAAAATTATATACCTTTAATTTTTATTAATATTTCTTAAGAACTACTTTTGGGAATTAAGTTCTTTACTACAGGCTCATAAACAGCAGGGGTTTAGTTCGAAAAAAGACCTTACGTTTGTAGACAATCTTTCCAATCAAATGATTTTTGGGAGTATTTCTGCGCATTTTCATTTTTGGTTGTTTGTATGGCTCTAAGTAGGTTTAATTAGTAATTTTAACAGTGGTTTGCTACTATTCCTGTGATTTTGAGTTTAGATACTAGTTTGGTAAGCTTGGTAATGATTTAGGTGAATATTTATTATTGTTTTTATTTTATTATTATATTTTTATTTCTGTTTCATTGCTAGCTATTGTTTACTGTTATTTACAACTATACCCTCTCTACGCTAAGTTCTAATTGTTTTATTTATTGATATTTTATTATTATTTGATTATGATTATTTTTTTTTATGAAGAAAAAAAACCCTGAAAAATTTCGTTGAGCAAGATAAAACTTAAAGGGTATAACAGGATAACCACACAAAAGCTGCACAGTAAAAAGGCGAAAAACCCTTCAATTCACGCTGATGCAGCTTTTGTATGGTTATCCTGCTATTCCCTTAAGTAGTTTAAGTAAAGTTCATAAGCTTCTAAAAATTCAAAATAAATTTAGAATTTTATGCAGTATTATTTTTATTTGTAGGTAAATATCAAAAAAGAAAAACGGATCTTTGAACTATTAAAACAACAAAAATTATTTTTAGTCTAATCAATTTGTTTGTCTGTAATAATCTTAAGTGAAATGTTTAACAAAAACAAAAAACTGATTAAGACATAAAATAGTAAACTAATAGTCATTAATACAGCCACTAGTATTATTTTTACTTATAGAATTGAATATCAAATAAACGGAATCGTGCTAATTGCATGATGATATTAATCCTATACAGTTATATAGCAACTGTTTACACAAATGAAAACGTGTCTTGACCTAAACGTTGGCTCTTTAAATTCATTTGTTAGGTAAATTCATCGTTTACTTAACTAAATGCATAAGACCTCCCTCATATATTTAGTATTTAGCTATTATCTAAATACCGTTATATTGTTTAGTTACCATAGAAATTTCCAAGTGAGCATATTGCATATTGCTTATAACAAATATATATATATATATATATATATATATATATATCAATGATATGTCAGATATCAGCATAAAGAAATCCACCTTTGACTGCAGGGTGCATTGTCCATAGCAAAATGGTTTGACATTTTGCTAAGTGTTTTTAGTTTGGAACGAATGATATTAGTGTTTTTTGATGTGTTTTAACAATGTGCGAACTAAAATTTCTACCATCATTTATAATTTTATTTGGATCTTAACTTAAGACCTTTTTGAAATATTGTGCAATACCTAAATACCTAAAGAATTGTTTTTATTATCTTATAAAATGCTAAGCAAAAAACAAACAAAGAAACTCATTTCGAAAAATATTATGCTAAATTTGTTATTATCAGTTTATATTTTCGAATTGACCATCAAATTATGTCATCGTGAATCCAGACATAGTCAAGTGGAACTCTTGGCTAGCCTCCTACGCTTTATAGACGTAATCGATAGTCATCACCTTTTGATTTGTTACGATCTGTTATTTGGTTATATTAATATTAAAAAACCTTTTTCCTTTTTTATCACAAAATTTATTTAATTTTATTTTTCGATTTACTATGAAAACTAGTCTTAAATAACAAAATTTGCCATAAATTAGTAAAAAAAAAAAAATTTTTCTTCTTAAAATTCAAATATTTATTCAGAAAAGTGACTTAATAGATTTAGTAATTAACGGTAAATTAAGAACAGTTTATATTTTAAGTCTTTTATGAATATTCCCAAGTAATATTTTATTAGACAGAAAATTTTATTATAGATCTAAACAATAAAAACATTGTGAAATTGTCGTATTTTTTTTGTTTGTAATTATTAGGATTTATAACCTGATCTATCAGCAACGAAGGGGAGCGGGGGGAGGATGCGGAGTTAATTCATTTTCGTGAGATATGAAAATGAAAATAAATGTTTTCATCCTCATTGATATTAGAAGTTTTATCTCTCTAGTAGAAAATTTGTTATAGAGCAATTTACATTGGCCACAATTTACATTAAATCTCTAGTATTGTTGTCATGATTTAAAATTAAAATTTAAAATTAGTCTTCTTTTCTAGTCTTTTGGAAAAAATACTAAATAATCCATTGTGGAAGTTAAGTTAAATCTGAGAGAAAATATGATATTAAACACTTCATACGACAGCAAACAATAACAAATTTTTGAAAGATGAAAATTCTACTTAGCTAAGAATACTAGAGCCCGATGTGAACAATTCTTTTTATACATGGAGTAAAGGTTAGTATTCAAGCCTAGTATTACGCCCATTTTAAACGCGTTTTGAGATTTTTTAACAGTTATATTTTAAAAGGCCTAACGTTTAAGTTGTAAAAGAGCTCAAAGCTTTCAAGAGAGAATCAAACCCGAGCATAAGTATTCACAGTATCACAAAGGGCCAGACCTCCTTTGAACTTATTTAGTAAAAATACAATACAGACCTCAATAATCTTGAATCCATAATTATGGCAAAATTTCTGTCTCAAAGAGGAGTGTGAAATTTTCCAAAAGCATAAAAAAGCCAGTTGGCAGACTTATGTAATATCCCGGATTTACTTTGTAAGATTTCCTAAGTGACAAGTAAGACAGAAAAATAATCTAGTTTCTAGAATCTAGATAAGGGGTGTCCAATCCAAGGCCCACGGGGCTCGAGATGAAAAAAATTATTAATAGCCAGCTTCGGCGGTAATGTCATCCAGTCTATACAGACCCCGCTTTGAAGAATTTGAATTTCAGGACTTTAGGAGAATTCGCCAATCAAGTGTTTTAATTTGATTCAATTTTATACTAGAAATTTGAATGTGATCGTTTTGATAAACAATAATTCTTTTTATTTCTAGGTATTTCTTAATCATACTGCAATGGTTTTTAAATATTGCCCTTTGGGTAAAATACTAGATTTTCTGTATGTCATACCTTAAAAGAACTGGAGTTTTTTAAAAAAAGACTAGATTCTAAAGAACTAAGTTGATAAGGCCTCTGTAAGGAAGAATATTTCCATTCCAAGTAACTAAGCAAATATTTATTTTATCTCAAACATCACAAATATCTTTGAAATAAGACAAATCGAAAATTTTTGAAAGAAATTTCAAATAAAAACCGCATAAAAAGACACAATAAACTTAAAAAGCAACAATTCATTGAAAAATCTTGAATAGACTGATTGCGTTTAGAGATTAACAAAATAAGAATTTATATTCTGTTGGCATCTGATTTAAGGATAATAAACTGAAAAGCACCTAAAATTTTTAAACAAAAGTAGAATTCTAAGCTTTGTTATTATAGTCAGTTATAATCCAGACATTAAATCCCCAAAATGGTAAACTGTTGTCTGTTTGGAGGCTTCTCAAAAAACAGAATATATATATTTATATATACATGGTTAGACTATATATCAATAAAAAAGAATTTTTGTACGTTTTCTTGTGGTGTAAAATAACCGATACAAAAAAAAAATACTGCGATTAAAATTCATAACAACAAGTTTTATCAATTTATTCTCAACTATCATCAAAAGTATTTAATCTTCTTAAAATGATCAGATTTTCGTTATTTATTACATATAAAATAATTAATTTTAAATATTTTTCTAATTTTTGGGAAAATTTTGATTGTTTTGATTGTGTGTTCAGAGCATGAAATTTTTATTAAATGATCACAGGCTATAAAAAATTTTGGTATCAAAAAAACTCTGATTAAGTGGTGATTACAGCCGTGTTAACGATAATAACTGTGACTATCAAATCATAACAGCATATCAGATCTATTTTAACCTTCAATTTGTAAACGAAAATTGATTTCATGGTTTTATAATTAAAAATCGATATTGACAATGATGAGAAATTTGAAATGTATGTATGGAACCAATTCTTTTTTGAGATTATACTGCTAGGATATTTACAGCTTTTAGACAATTGAAAGGGTAAACGGAAAAATTTCAGGAATAACATAGAGATGGCGTTGATTTAGAAGATATTTAAAAGTCACCACTTTATGAATACTGATGACAAATTTCAACTTGATCAATCAAATAGTTTACTAGTTAACGCCCTTTGAAGTTATCGTGTCGTAAATGTTCGGAAAAGTTAATAAATTACCATACCATAATTCTTCATTTGGGGAAGTTTAACGGAAATAGAAATTCATTCAAAGTTATGGTAACCTATTTATGACTGAATTCAAAGGAGATCATAGTTTAGCGGAAAATAATCGACAATAACTGCTACTATGTTTATATAAATACATCGAACGCATACATAATATGATGTTATATGATAGTCAACTGAAGTTGTATGAGATACAGGATGAAAAAATCATGGCCTGGTATTGTGATAGCGTTTCTCTAGAAGATAGGCCAAGAAAGAATAAAATATATTTTTCATTACGAATTATACATGTAAAATGTATAATGTATTTGCTTAGTAGCAACAAAAAACAAATGTGAAAAGGAGTTTTACAAAAAATATTTTGCTGGTTTCAAAAGAAAAACGCAGAAATTTCTTAACTTAACGTCTCCTTAACATACAATATTTTGGATTTAAAGCTAGCAGGTATAACTGTGAAGTTTATGGAATTTTCTATGAAATTTTTATAGATAGCTTTTATAATCGTTGAATGTGGTCTTTATTTTGTGGAGAGCTGTTAACATCATATAGAATTCTTGGTAGTAACAACATATAGAATTCTTGGTAGTGTTTGATTGTAAAATAATTTTCAGTTTTGACGTAAAAATATTATTGTAAAATGAAACCAAGGTGAAAAATTTTAAAAATAAAAGAAAGTAATATTTCCTGTTTAGTTTTAATTATAAAACTATTTACACACGTGAAGGATAAAATCTATAAAACATTATCTAAGAAATCTTAGCAGATGTCTAACATTGAAGAATATAAAGGAATTCCAAGAAAATCATGTATTCTCGGAAGGAAAAGAAAAACAGAAAGACATTAAAAACAGATGCAAAATTTACCTTAATTAAAATTGGTAATCGACCCATGAAAAATGGGTTTGAATCCCTAATGAAAAATCCATTTTTACTTAAAGGTTTTTTTCTTGCTTAAAAAATTAGCTTCTTTAAGTGTTGTTTCATTAACTTTTTGTAGATTAACAACAATTTTAATTAAAAGATTAACTAAGAAACTTTTAGTAGCACTTTCCGTGGCTTAACCAAAAGAGAATTTTCCAAATAAAACTCCAACTAGTTTTAAAATAAAGTAAATATTTTTTTCTCTTTTCAAAATACATTGCTTAAGAAACAATATCCTGTGACCCGTATAAAGTTTATATCTTTCAAACTTAAATCTGTTGATTGATATTAATTTAGGGTATGAGAACCTACGACACATTTAAACCACTTTTTAATTTTTTTAAAGACATTAAATGTCAACTTAACTACTAAAGCTAATTTAAATATCATTGTGAATGGGGTGTTAAACCATTCTATTAGCATAAAACGACACTGATGAGATGAATATGTCAGCCAGTAGCCCTATATATATTTATATTGACTAAGGCAATCTGACAGTTAGGTTTCACGAATCAGACAAAATATTTTACGAGTGACTTGCTGTAGTTGCATTTGATTTTATTTATTTAAATGACAGCTCCTTAACATTTTAGTTTTCTGATGACAAATTTTGTGATGGCCGTATTATTATATTCAGTATGTGAACACTTTGAAAAATTTGAATTAGGGAAGAATTATTAAATCTTTGGACAAAATATGGAACTAATTTTATTTTGGAGGTACAAAGTGAAAGTACAGATAAATACAACAGATAATCGATGGTATTAAATGAATTTTTGATTTTGTATTCAATTGCAATTGTTGTTCTATGACCATTGTGCAAAATCTTAGAATTATCCTTCTGCAAATTTGGCCTCTTACGTCAAATATTTTCACGAAAACACCTAAAAACGTTTAGATAGTACTTTAAAATTCACTGTTAATGTGTCTCAGCACAGTAGTCAAGGGAAATAGTGAGCGAAATCTTAATTTTTGAGAAATTTCAGCAGGGTTTCCATTATTTGTTCACCCCTTGGATACATTTGACGACTGAGAGTCGTCATGAACTTTCTTGCTTTAGGAGCGGATGACGAGTCTAAGGCTACCTGAAGAGTGCCGGCTTACAGCCGAGCTGACGCCGATTCCGATACCGAAGACTATAAAGTCGTTATGGGTAAATCAACAGGAATATGCTCAAAGTGTTCAGAGTCCAAGCAATGGGAATCGGTGTCAGCTCGGCTGTAAGCCGGCCCTCTGTAGGCAGCCTAAGTCTTCATTCGAGTTGAGTTGTATTTCTAGAGTTATATCTTATCTCCAGTTAGCTATAAAGCTTACATTCAAGAAATCATATGTATCTTTTGAGACCTATTTCGGATGCTCTGTTTGAAAGACTTAGCTATTTGCAGAGACCCGTCTCATAACAAGAATATTGATTTAGATTCCATAGAGCTTAGTTAAAATTAATCAATGATTAATTTTTAAGCTAACTTTTTATTGCAAAAGAAATGGTTTAAAAGTTCTAATTTTTTGATTTAATCAATACTATCGTCAGTAGAAGACATCGAGGGCCATCCGGAACAAAGCAAACCTTTGACTACTTCACGTCCGTCTTTGAATGATTTGTTTAACGATTTGGTCTAAAAAATTTGGTGTGCAGCACAAAAGTTAAAGCCAACTCTTTGTTAAATTAATTTATTCATAGTAAAATTTGTCAGAAAAATATATCCCAGAGTAACGTGAAAAGATTTTATGTAAAGTTAAAACTTTGCCATATTCTAAGCACGTTTTTCGTTTAAGTAAAAAAAAAACACAACAGGATGGGTCTTTGATACCAAGCAAGATGACTCTTAGCTCATAGAATTTTAGGTTTTTTGAGTATTGATTATTATTAAGCCAAAGTTGACTTTCATGTCAAGCCCAATACCGACTACTCTTATGCTGTTTAAATTTATTTATAATTCCATTTGCATTATGAAAAATTTTCTCGAATAACTAAAAATATTTCAGTCAGTATTTTACACTAAAGCACCAGGTCGTGCTAAACAACTCATTATGAAAACTTAATATTATCTGTTTGAGAAACTTATGTAAAAATTGTGTTTAGTAAAAATATCGTCTACATAAGTCTCTGCTTTTAATCTTCATCGTATGTGGTTTTTAGTGACTTACAAAGTTTCCTGGTTTTTGGAATTTATTGATAGTTGTAACTTCCATATAGAACATCGATTAGACACAGAATTAGAAATTACTAAAAATCCTTTGAATGTAGAGCACAACCTGTTGGTATCACATTAAATGTAAATATTGTTGTACCATGAGCTTTCCAATTACTTATAGACTTTAATTAATAGGAAAAGTAATAAGGAATTAGTTAGACTTTGTTCAAATTTGCAAAGTCAGTTTTACTGAAAATTCATTTTTTATGGAACTTTATGAAACTCTAACAAACTTGCCTTTGCAAATTCATTTGACCCATTGTCCAATTATTGGAAATGTTACCACTAAGTTTGCACTAAGGATAATAAAATAAGAAGCTCTTTTCATTATCTTGAAAATAGCCGCATGCATACTTGGACAGTGATAAAAAAAAACCTACGCAGACGAATAACAATTCCAGATCAAATGTTTACGTTAGCTTTTAAAACGGGTATAATTACCCGACTAGAAAATTAAATGTTACGATACTTTTTTCTTTTATTTTTAACGAAAAATAGATACAATTTAAGTATTTTTATGCTGTCTGTTATGTATAAAGTATAGAATTAGAACATTATCAGTGTCATTTTTCTAATAAGTCATAATTTTATACATTTTCTGTAGCAACTGAAATTTAATTTTTAAATAGCTATTGGCTCTTAAGAAAACGTCAACATCGCTTTTTTTCAACAGCTGGATAAAAATAGATAAACAATAATCTAGCAATTCCTTGTGGTTTTCCTCAGAAAAAATGAATATTTTTCTATTATCAGAACAGATGAAAAGACAAGTAGTTTTAATTTGAATTTCTAAATTTATAAAAAATTGAGTAAATCCATTTTTCTAAAAAAAGGTAAAAAATATTTTTCTTTTGTGCGCTATCTTTATTAAAAAATAACGAGCTTTAAAATTTTTTAAGCATATGACGCAAATTAAAAGAAAAAATTCCTAAATTTAGAAATAAATTTTTCTATTTTTGAAGAAAAAAAAAAGCCAAAAATAAAAATGAAAATAGTCAGCAGACGACTAAATTTTTTTGATACCAAAGTCAAACCGCATAAGAGGAATAAAAGAAATTTATTTTTAAATTATTCGACTCACATTTGATCAAAATAACTCCACTATGGGGTCCCTCGATTGCTGATTTCAACATAATGCCAGTAAATGTTGTGCATAATCCTTAAAATTAGTGAAATTTTCCTTTTTAATTTTTAAAAAAAAAATAAAAAAAAAATTCTTCCAAATAATTAAATTATTATGATTTTATATAAATATATATATATATATGTATATATTCTTTTATATCAAATAAAATTCACAAAACATTAAATTTACACGTTCATTGTGTGAAATAAGCGCTTTGCATTTATTTATTCAAAACACAAATAGAATTAATTGATTCTATGAAATTTTCCAGTGCAATAAAATTCACATTAGAAACACAAAATTGAAGGAAGGAAAACAAAAATAAATAAAAATTTAACACACCAAAATTATTTTTTTTTTCTGGTTTTTCAAAGAAAAAATAAATAGCAACTTTTTTTCCCGTTCGCGGGTGATGACTGCACTGCACCGCTGCCGGTAATGAATTTTTGTAAACAAAACAACTGTGAATTGAAATTTACCTTTTGATAGACGTGAAGTTAGCAAAGGTTTGGAATATATTTAAATTTAGGTAGTATCCGAAATTTTATATTGTATTAAAATGAATTTAATATTTTCATTAAAGTCGTATGATTTTATAGAAAAAAATTAAGTTAATTTTGTGATATTCTAGAGAAATTAAGTTAGTTTTTCATTAAAGGTCAAATTGAAATAGTTTGAATATCCCTCTTTTTGGATTTTTGCTGGAATATTAGAGTAGTTTTAGAGATACTGTCTTAGCTAATCAAAGACATATACTCGTATAATTCAGATTTCTTTATATTAAAATTCAGTTTTGTAAGACTGTAATGCTTAAAGAATTCAGGAAAGGGGACAATATGATTATTTTTTTTTAAATTTAGGGATTTGTTGAGAAAGTGAATTTTTTCTTCTGTTGAGAAATGTTCCTAAAAGGGTTTTTTGAAATTTGAATAATTTTCGGAGTAACAGCTAGTCTTATGACGCATTTAGTGTTCACTTAAGTCTTTAAAACTTTAAATGCCTTTTTCTCGAAACTACTTTTTTTGAAACGTTGTGCATATTATTAATAATTTATACTCTGAAAATATCAATAAGTAAAAAAAAAACGGATGGTAGAAATATTTATTTATTTGTTTTCTTTAATTGCATCCGAAAGAACACCTCAAATTCGGGAGTCTACACCAAATGTTTAACCTAAGGGGTTGAACTTAAGAAGTTCACAAATATTTTTTACGATAAGTTTTTTTTTTAATTTTTTGACAGTACAAAACCAAAAAGTAGTTTTGGCCTATATTTTTAAAATATTTTCTCTAAAATAGTGTTTCATATATTTATATTTTTTCCACGTTATATATAAGGATATAAGGACAAAAGTTATAGCGAAGATGATTCCGCGGATGGACCATTGTTTCCCTCAAATTATCGCATAATGTTTTATGTGTTTCGAATGGCAATAATGATCGTTGTTTTTTTCCGGCGGGAGTACTATTTAAGCCCCTCCCCCAAAAAATATCGACCCCCTGATGCCGGGAAAAATATTTAAAAAATTCTAGAATGATGCGCTATATGTTTTTTTTTTATTTCAAAGTTTGCCCTATTAACCCTACAAAAATCAAAATTTTTACTGTCAAATCAATGAAACTCTCCTCTTTGTATGTAGATTTATGTCTGGAGACTTTGTTGATTAGACCAAATGCAAGGCTAAATTTGTTTTGTGCAACAAAATTTTATTTAATTGGTTATAATAGAAAAGAAGCTTTAGTATACCAAAATGTGATATAAAAATTAAGTTAAATTTTTATATAAAAGAGAAAATGGACAGCTAATTCTTAATTTTAGGAAAAATGGAGAAATTATAAAATTCCTAAAAGTAAGTTTCTATGATAAAATAAGTAAGTATATATAAAACATGATTTAAAATATAAAATAAAATATAAAATATAAAATTTAAAATATAAATAAAATGTTTGCTGGAAATGTTAAACGCATTAACAATTTTAATTGATAATGTTTAACCAAGTACTGCTCAAATAGTGGAATGTTTAGCTGATAGATGTACTACACAAACTGTTTATTAACAATCAAAAACTTTAGAAAAAGATATCAGAGACTGATCAAAAACTTCATGGCATACCTTCAAAATTTTTAATTTCAAACTTTTTGAAAGTGAATTTTTAGCATTTTTTTTTTCTTCAAGTGGGTAGTAACAGTTTGAAATTTTGCCACTGTTTCAATCATAAATTGATGATTTAGCTGTTGCATTAATATCAGAACTCCCCTTTTTAAAAACAATATAGTTTTCATTAAGAAAAAATAACAATCTATTTTTTAACCATTCCTAAAGTCTAATTAGAAAAAGATTCTACATTAGTATCATATGAACTAACGTCATAATTTTTTTATTAAAATAACCTTTTAAAATTTGGCTAAACAAAATTTTGTTCAAAAGTCAAAAATTGCATACATTTCTATAAAGTCCTATCTTGGTAAATTAGTCGCGAAATTGCGACAATTTGTATAAGTTATCAACCTATACACTAAAAGTTTCTATTGCATTGTGTTTTTGGATGGCTTGAACCAACAACGGCGAAATGTAAAAACAACAAAAAAACAATATTCGGTTAATTGCTTTGAAGACGTTGAAAAAAAAGTACTTGCTAATTATCTATTGACAAAGTCAGTAATCACTTAGTTGCCAGTTAGTTGATAACTTATTTAATAAACGATGGTATAGTTATTGATTTGTGTGTATGTTTTGTTCTTTTTAATTTCTTTCTGTTGTTTGTATGTTTTAAATATGCAACAGAGATAAGTGCTGTTTTCTCAAGTAAAAAACAAACTTTAAAAAAAAATAGAGTGCATCTATAAATTTGGAACATGATGTAAAAAATTTATTCAAAATGTATTATCTCATAGTTTTTTAGCTTTATTTTGTATTTCTAGGGAAAAACTTTTACCAAAGTTTTAATCCCTTGCTAAAGAGGGTTGGGTGTTATTATATCCACAAAAACATGTTTGGTTTTTTTGGATCAAAAAAGTTTTTAAACTTCACTGCATGCTAATTTTTTAAATTGCAGTAAATTAAAGTTAAAGACACGACATATGTTTCTATCATAATTTAATTTTCAGCTAAGTAAAAACTTAACTGTACTATTTAATTCTAGAAAACAAAAATTTCATCGAAATACTAATTTAATTTACAAAACTTAACATAGAAAGTAAGTAATAGTTGCTTGTTTCAACTCAAAAAACAATCCAAATTATATTTATTATTTTTGCATGCAATAATTTTTTGGTTTATGAGTATAGCAGGAATTTCAAATAAATCTCTCAGTTATAAAAGCATATTCCATGTTTAGCCTGCTTTAATTAAAACCTAAAAATGTATAGACTAAGAATCAAGATATTTATATCCTTGGTTACTTGGTACAACTGTTAATTTTATCAAGCTTGTTTTATATATTACACAGTGGTATGCATAGACATTCTAAAGTACAATTTTCTTTTATACTAAGAGAGCTTTGGATATCAAAAGAATCATATTTCAGTTTTCATTTTGTAAAAAAATTCCCATTATGGAATTTACAAAAAAATAAAAGCACTAATGATGTAATTTCATCCAAAATTGTTAATTTTCAATTCAAATGGGGCGTTTTGTTAATACTTTAGTATCATAAATCAAAAATTGTAGCCAGTTTTCTAAAGACATTTGACATTTAACCCTTTAGAATTGCTTTTGATAGGCTGGATTCTAATCTATTTGAAAATTCTCATTTATATCCTTCTGGCTTCAAAAAATGTCAGAATCAGGACATAAGTTTTTAATGGAATGATATTGTATCCACGGTTGACACCCACATTCACTTAAAAATAAGTGCATAAAAAACCAGAAAAGAATAAATTCTGTCGTTATCGTTGTTAAAAATCGTATGAAAATGGATCTGTGAGTACCAAATAAGGTGGAGTTAAGGATATCATCCTTTAACTTGTTTGGGCTGTTTTCTATAGATTATACAAATCTGTTGTTATATTTAATTTGTCAATTTTGATTGTGCAGTATCAAATAAACGAATAAAGTTACCCATAAACATGAACATCATGGATCAAGCCTGGTGCCAATGTTTTTTTTTTGCGTTTATTTTAATTTTTGTAGGAAAATATTTTCTTGTCAATACCTTCAGGCTATAAATGGGAAAAGTTTGAGTGCATCAAAATAAATTTTCTGGCCATAAAGGTTATGATAAAATTTTTCGAAAATATATTCAGAAGTTATCCTTTTGCTGTTATTTTTTCCATCTGATTTGAATAACATATTGATTTTTACCACAAATTTATTTTTGTTTTTTGTTTTTGTGGACATTGATTTTTATCAATGGCAGCAAACGGTTTTTTTTTGGTTTTTAGGTGGTTAATTTTAATTGGGTTTCAGATATTTGATACTTGATTTTGATAATTGATATACGATGGCTATAGTTAAGTTATTGATTAATAAAAAACCAGGAAAAATTCCATTGGATGTTTTTTAAAAAAGAGGCCAATTTAAAGAAGCTTTTCAATTGTAACTATAGCATCGTTTTTCACACTTCTCTGGCCAATTATTGTGGAAGTCTTACTATACAGGTCAATCCATAATAATGGCATAGCAATGAAAGTGAAAAGTTTACTTCAAATCAACCGAATTAAAATTTATGTAGTATATATGCTTTATATTGTTGAAAGCTCTATAAGAATTAATGCAAATGTGTTGAATTGAGAGATTTATGAGGTCAATTCACATTAGAATTACAAAAAAAAACTGATGTCAAATTTTGACCATGATAAACTAATTCTTTCACGTTATTTTGTACGTTATTAGCCCTTCTTGTCAAAATCATGAATCATTTGCTTCAAGTTCAGTGTAAAGTGAATCAGGATATGTCTAGTTGTTATGAACGACACCTGATGGATGATGATGGGCCACCATGAACATTTTCATTAACAGCAGTAATATTTTGTTGAGGACAAACTGGTCAAACATGTTTAAATATTCTGTAACATTTCACGGAACCAATGTTTTTGAAACATTGAACAATTTTGTTAATTGCGGTCTCCGTACACTGGAAAAAGTAAATATATTTGATTGTTGAGTATATATTTTACTTGAATTAACTTGAATTTAATAGAATTGAGCATTTAAATTACTGTCTCAAGAATTATTTTCTTGATTCAGGTACATCGAAAATCAAGTAAAGGCGTTCATCATCAGTTCATCATCTATCATAGCTGCCCGTACATTGATGGAAAATTGGTGCTGAAATCTTGAAGGGCGAATAGTATGTGGGTTCTCTCTAGCCCATTTATGTAAAAGAAGCCTCATCCGTCCTGATTGCTTTTTTGAACTATCTCAGGTTATGAATTCATTAAATTTTGTAAAATTTCTTTGAAAAAATTTTGTAGATGTATTAGAAGAGGTGACGATTCCAACAAGTCTCCGATTACACGGTTTTCCGGTTCATTTTGGCCTCATTTCTGCAGTATCTTGACAAACACTTTCATCAATGGATAGATGGAGGTAGACCTGTAGTTTGGCCCTAAAGATCTCAAGAACTAACCCCTTTAGACTTTGTTCTAGGGAAAAAATAAAGAAAATTCTTATTAAGTTATCAGGAAAGGCTCACTTTTTTTATTGGAAAACACTTGTAGTTTGAGAAAATAAAAAAAAAAAGCAAATTATGTTGGCGTTTTTTTGAGAAAAAAGCAAAACACGTCAAAAAATGCCCGAGATTTTTACGAACGGTTCTACTTAAAAATTTTTTTCTCCACCATTTGATATTATTTTTAAGTTTTTTTTCTTTTAATCATAAAACAATATTGTAAGCTATGAAAAAATATTTTTCTTTTTACTCCTTGTCACTTGGATTCAAAAGTTATAAGTGATCGAGTGCGTGGGGGTAAAAACAAAGCCTGAAAAATTCAAAAGGCTATAACTCGAAAACGAAACTTTTTGGGTTTTTTGTCGATGAAATTTTATCTACTTTCTACCCTAAGCGTTTTACCCACCAATCTTGGGACACCCTGTATATAAAAGAAATTTTTTGTTGGTTAAGTATTCGTTAGTTATTTACGTGTGCGTATTCATAGCGTGGCATCATTGGCACATATCCAACAGATTCGCCATTACCACAATAATTTTTAAAAGTAATCAAGTTGGAACTTACAAATTTGAAATCAAATACAAAATCAAAATCATTTCTTTTTAACGTTCCTTTTTATTCTTTTATAAGAAAAAATTTAAATGAAGTTTGATTGAGATACAATTTGGTAACTAAGACTAACTGAGGTGAAAAAATGATTTCTCCAGAAAATAGTACAAAAAAAACTTTAATCTTATTGTCTCCTAAGCTTAAACTTAACACAAAATATATATCAAATTTTTTTAACTCGAAACCGAAAATAAAGAAAACCTAGTTAACACTTAAATCTTAAAAAATTTTAAAAAAAACTAATAGCTGACTAACTTAAGGTCATAGTAACTTATTCTACTGAATGTGCTAGTACCATCTAAAAGAATTTCAATATCCAAAATAATATTAACGACTGATTAAAAAAAATTTTAAAATCTTGAAAAATTTTATATATGTACATAATTAACATTTAAACATTAAGAAGAGCACTTTAAAAAATTATTCATAAAGAATTTGAATAAATTTAAGGATGAAAATTGTCGGTGCTGACTATACAAAGTTCACAGAGAATTAGCTAAGCAAATTATTAAATCATCTAATTCCTCTTTTGGTCGTAAAAACTTTCATGGGAGCATAAAACTTTTTTTCTTCTAATTTAATGTCGGCAAAGTAAAAGTCAACCGTTATCTTGAATATTCATTAGAGTATTCAATTATTGACACCAAAAAAATTTTTATATCTTTTGCGTATCTAATTGCAGCTAATCAAAAATTGAGGATAATAAAAAACAAAAAATCAAAGTGTTAAATACTGAAAGGTAGACTCAACACAACTAGCCCCTAGCCATGTATTAATTGAATAAATGGCATCCAACAAACATGATTTCCCTATTTGACCACATTGATTAAATTATTGCTAATTGATTCAATTCATATATCCAAAAACTAGGATGTAATGGACCTATTAGTCTGAATTATTTCTGCATAATTAAATACGTAATTCTACCGAATCTATACATTGGTCGTTTCCTACACTGTTTTTTTATTGAAACAAAAAACAAAGTGTGCATCAACAACAACAACAAAATCTATAACATAAAAAACAAACCTTAATTAAAATATGGTTTTAAGTTATTGATGAATGTAATTTTGAACTAATTAATGTTAAATTAAAATGTCAAGTAATACAAAATTATTTTAGCAAAGAAGAAAAAATATGAATCTGATGAATGGATGCATTAATCATTAATTTTGGTATATATGGTACTACCCAGCTTTTAGATAGACGTTAATGTCTAAATAAATTCTCAGCGTTTCTACAGACAGATGGGATTATGCTATCCGTCTTCACGAAATCCCATTTATGTCCGACCCTTTGGATAGATTTTAACATAGATTTATTGCTGTCAGATTTTAAGCCGTTCTATTGTATCATTTGGAAAATATTAGAAAAGGTTTTTAGTCTCATCAGATTATTTAATGTAATTTTTGACTTCATTTTGCTCTACCAAAGATTATATCTGTCTCACAACGTTTATCTCCTTAAATACCGTTATGCACTATTGAACATTTAGTAAGAAAAAAACTGAGATACTTGACCTCTTCAATTAAATTCCTATTGTAATTATCTATTATTTGGTTTATTAATTTCATATTTTTTGTTAGATATATGAATAAATTTTATTCAAGTTTTAGTTTTATCGATAGTTACTATAGATTTTCAAAAAATCGTTCCATTACTAAAACAAAAAATTGACAAACAAAATTATTTTATATTAGTTTCTAATACAAAGTGCGTTTATTTAAACTGATAAAAAACTAAACTGAAAATTTTAGATTAGAAATCAAAGTCTTGTTTACAAGACAATTACTTACCGCATTTTCAACTTAAAAATAATACAATAAAAAATGTGTCTAGCCAAAAACTTAAAGGATAGAAGGTAAATTTTTAATATTTAAAATTCAGAGTCAACCAAATTTTGCTTACATTTAGTTCATATAAGAAAATAACAATGGCCCAAAAGAATTGCATTTTCTACTCTAACTTCTAAGGAAAATGGGGAAAGATTAGCAATGAATATTTTTTGATTGAAAATAAAACCCAAAAAAGAATTAATAAATAATTAAAATGGGTACTGCGGGTATAGCGAAATTTTGAAAACTAACTAGCGCTTGGCATGTTAGATGACTCAGGGAGGGTTTTGCTTAAAATCAATTGAACTGGATTCATTTACGTTTTTAATATCATGACAGCAGGCAATTGGTCGCATTTTCTGCTGTCAAATGTTATCAAAATTTCTTTGATTTTTTCTCAAAAACGACAAGTTATCAATAATTAGCCATCAATTAAACTATATAATAATTTAGGGGTGTTACGTTATGCTGGGGTCCATACCCCTTAGGACCAAACATAGGCACGATTTATCAGATGTCATTTGTATAGCATCGTTAGTGAGTTTGCTATGTGCGGTTATTGTGGTAGAATTTGAGGCTTGGTTCTTGCCATTGACAACACTGATTTTATGCTTGCTACAAAAAGGTGGAATTTCGAAGAAAAGAGCCCTATGCTGGGAATAAAAGTATACAGGCCCCAGAAAATGGATAAATGAAGCAAAAGCAAACTGGTAACTGATTTTTAAGATGTGTACCAAGAAAGGCTTAAAAAAATTTTTAGTGCAAGTAAGCGAATAGTCCTTATCTTAAAATACTCAAATAATTTCTTATTAAGGAAAACTCAACTTTACTCATCAACACTTTACTGTAATATTTGTTTTCATTTATTTATTTCCTTTTGGGCTTAATACAGCCCTCAGTTTTAGTAATTGCTTCTTCATTTCCTCCAAATCTCTTTCTCTGAAGAATCGTTTTTAAAAATTTCAGTCACTGAGAATCAGATTTAGTGGACGTAATTGATTTGACAGTAGCTCTTAGCTTAATTGATGAAATTTATTCAACATTTTTAATGACTTGTGGTACAAAAAATTGACTTATTGAATAGAATTTTTCTTTTTTAAATATTTTGTTACTTTTTAAAAAGATTTCTTCCTTCGTTGTAGATAATAAAATGTAATAAATATTTTTAATCACTTTTCTTTTTTCAAGGTGGTCGATGAATAGGAAAATATGATTATCCCAATGCGAAAGATTTCTATATCATCCTCATGTTGATTTTTTTTTTTTTTTTTTAAAGTATTTGTCTACTACAATCTTAATTATCTTAATTAATTTATTAGTATTTTTGAATGTGATGATTGATGTTGATTGATGTCAACTATAGTGGTCCACAAATTTTTTACCATGAGGGAGAATAAAAGATTGCTTAACTAAGGCTTATTTATGTGAGAGTTTCGCAGAAAGAAGCGTAAAATTTAAGATGCAGCCCTGTTTTTAAATTATTCTTCAATAGTTTTGTGCGTCAGTGAATTTTTTATACACAAATTCATGAATTTCGATCAAAGCTAATTTCTCATGCAAATAGTGACCAAGAGTTTTACCAGCTTTTCAAAAATGAAATTCATTTAAGCTTGAGCCGAAAAAGCCACTACGACTCAAAACTAGCTGTTACTTCTTCTTTTTTTTTGACAGTATACTTGTTTTTTTTTATGAATTACGAAGCTTTTTGGTGAACAATAAAGTACATCACAGGGTGATAACCAAAATCATGTATCACAAGATTGTTTATGAAAAATTATTCTTAGTGCTTTTGAAATGAATTTGAAAAAATCGACATAAAAGGTTTTTATACATTTTTGCATATATCAAAGCTCTAGAGTTTTCATGAATTTTTAAAAGACAGATTTCTTTAGTATATTTTCATTTAAGTTTAAAAGCATTTTGTATGGAACCAATAGAAAATTTTGTCATTCACAAATGCTTAATAAATTCATGAGTATCAATTTTATTCGAATCTAAAACACATTAATATCTGCTGCCCGATATCTTGCCGATAAAAAAATAAAAAAAAGTGAATAAACTTAAGAACGAAAGTTCAATGGCAGACTTGATGGATTCTGACATAGCAAAATCACTCATTTTATCATAAAATTTTAGAAATGTGTATTCACAAACTCGCCTTGTCACTTAACTTAACACTGTTTCAATATCAAAATGACAGTATAGAATTTTTTTTTCTTCTTAATTTTATTGTTGTTATTACTATACCTTTCTATAAGTGGCAGTGAACAATGGTACCCACTAGTCATTGCTCCATTTTAGTTAGCTCCTTTCTGTATTCATAAACTTCCTACCACATTTGGTCCTAAAAGTGTTGTCCTATCATTTATTATAAACGAGGATTTCTGATGGTCTTCTCCAGTGAACAGCCATTTTCATATCAATTGAAATAAAAAGAAAATAATAAAACTGTTTTTATTATCTGATTGATTGCGTTCATTCTGAAATTTTGCATTAGCAAATTTTAATGATTTGTCAAAGTCATTGATCCTTGTGGTTTTCTTTTAGTCTCACTGTTCGATTAATTTCTTTGCTGGCACTTGATGCGTTATCCACTTTGTGACTTCTATTTTTATTTTATTTTTATAATTTTTAACTTTTGAATATCGTCTGTGATTTGACAACTCTTAACAAAATACAGTTGTATTGCAATATTTTATGCAAACGAACCAGGATAGCCATTACTTGAGTCTATAGTTTTGTTAACATTTTTCTCTGTACTGGAAGTGGATGCCAGTCTTAATGGTAAAGAGAATGTGTAGCATTAAATTAGTCTAAAGCTCGTACTATAAATTCAAATAATTTATGGTTTTTCGATTTGTTTACTGCACTAACATGTCTGAAATTGAATCCGTTTTAGTTGCAGTTGTATAAAAGAATTTCTATACAGAAATGTACTAGTATTAAATGCAGAAAATTATTACTTGATGTTGAGTTTTTTAAGGAGTTTTCTAAAGAAAAAATTAAAATAATTCGCGAAAAGACGGCCAAAGTTGTTACTTAAATCTTAATTTAAAAAAAATGGAATCCCCTTGTTAACTACAGACACTATGTTTTAAATTTTTATATTTTATTAATTTATCGAAGAGTTTGTTAACAAAAACCATTTATGACATTATGTTGTTAAGTTTGTATAAAAGAAAAGTATTTATGTGTTTTACCTAATTAAATTTTTAACCGCATTTTTGTGAAGAGTAGGAATGACAATAAAAGCAAGCACGAAAAAATATTTTTCATTTTTACTTCCCACTTCTCAAAGAAGGCTCTGTAGGATGATTATGCTTACCGAAATGTTTATGACGCTAGCAAATTGTAAATTCTAGAGATCACCAGTTTTCCAGATATAAATTTTAAACTACAAAAGTACTTTTTTGCTTTTCAAGTGAACCATAGTTGGCATAGTTTTTATACTTGAAATATCCCAAGACAAAAGATCATGATATTTACTTTTATATATAAATTTCCTACAAATCATTCCAAATATCCTTTACATTCCTTTATATAGAACTTTATTCACCATCATTTTTGTTTTTTATTATTCTGACTATTTTGCAGAGTTAAAAAAAATACAAAGACGCAATTTGCTTCTAAATTTTAATTAAAACTTTTGTTAACAATGTTAACGTTTTGGTAATTACACAAACAATTAATATATTGTAAATGAACAAAATAAAATTTTATTGATTATTACAGAGGTCATTCAAAAAGAATTTAAAAACAATAAACTGAACTTTAGAAGCCTTAGGCTTTGTGCATAAAATAAATACACAGTTAAAAAGGTGAAAGCGAATGTAAGAAATAAATTAAAAACAAAAAAATAATAAAAAAACAATAACACAAGTAGCTCAGAATTAACTATTTAACTAACATGATCCATCATCAGATAAAAATTATTTAACAAGGAATTTAACAAGCTTACCGCTGCTGTATTATCCTTTTCTATTGTGCTGCTTCTGGGTATCTTATTTTCATGGTTTTATTGTATTTAATTTGAAAAGTTCCCTGTAAGTTACAACATTTTCCTATTTTGACTGATATCTTGAGCTAATGTTTCACTTTAAAGACTATGAAATTACTAAAATAATTTTTATTTCCCGTTTAAATATCTTTTGGAAAATGAATTATGTACATCATTTTAATTCTTAATAGCTTCACTACCCACACAACGTTATAGTTCTTTGACTTAAGGTTATTGGTATTTGATTACCATATGAAACTATCTTAAGCAGGCCAATCAGAGTTTTGTAAAACTAATTTAAAGTCTTAAGTTCCATGATGCTAGGTGAAAAGTTCATTTGATTTTATTTCATATTTCATTTAAAGACATCAGAGGTGTAACTAATTTAAAGGTTGCATGCTTATAAAATATTTTCATGCTTTAACTATTTATGTCATAAAATAATTATTAGAAATTTATTTCTATCAAAAATTCAGTTAATAATATTTTGTTAATAACATATTTCAGCTTTTTCATTGAAAATATATTTTAATATTATGATTTCAATAAAGCATCAATTAAAATTGTTTATAGTCAAAATTTTACCTTTTATCAATTTTATTGCTGAAAATTTTATTGATAAACTATAATCTAGGATTATCAAAACAGGAAGAGTAACATTCGGTATTAGGTATAGTTATTAATTTAAAAGATATTAATTAATTTTTCTTTAAATAAAAACAAATTTTGATGTGATTTTACAGATTTAAAAAGAACAGCATTATTTTGATGATGGGAAAGCTTAAATGAAGCTTAATTAAATTTTTATCCCACTGAGAAAAAATTAGCCTTAGAATTACGTAAAGGGCTTATGAAAAGCATTGACTATCGTTTTTTAGACATTGTTAACAGAAGACGTCTAGATTTTACTATTCAAATCTGTATCCTCTAAATCAATAGATTAAAGCTGGGTTGTGATAAATCTTAGTTCTATTTTGTCTACTTAGAGTTATTATTTGTTCATAAAAGCCTCTTTAAATGCATTTTTGGGTCTATTATTACTTTACACCGAGCTAGTAGCAGCCTATTTTACATAATGATTCACTAACAACAGAACAAAAGCATTCTTATAGTGAATTTGAAGAGACTAAAAGGATTTATTACACTACAATAAAGCTGGAAGTACAAGATTGTCTTTAATGGACACAATGAGATCGCTTTCATTGCAGGAGAGTACATTTTAAAGCACAAGTTCCCTCTGTCTGTTTGACTGGGATGTAAGCTGTGTTTTATCACTAAAATATTTAGCCCATATACTGTAATTGGTTACTGGGGGACGTCTAAAGTTTGGTAGTCCAAAGATTTTACACTTCAATTCAATTCATATTTTATTTCATTTATTTAGTAATACTTTAATTTTTGGCAAGTTTTGTTTCTGCGGCTGCCGAAAAACTTATAAGAAATTCATTTCCGCTTATTAGTCCTTTCATTTACCTAAGAATAAATATAAAAAGTTCCAAATTATTGACACAATTTTCACTGTTTATGGAACTACTTTCCAAACTATTTTTAAAAATTATCTGGATTAATAGAGCTTTATACAGATTATTTTATTAATGGGATCATTAAATTACACAAATTTCGCATAAGAGGATAAATCGCAAATTCAAACTTTCTTCTGCTTCGTATGTTTAATTTGTAAATGCTGGAGATATAGAGAAGGAGCTATGTTTAAATCCACAATGTCCAAACCAGAATCAAGCACATAAAACTTTACATAGCTGCAAAGTATATTATGGATTCAATAATTTATTGTAAATGAAAAAAAGTTCCCGGATATATAACCCTTAGTCCTCATAGTTTAATAACTTTTATTCATATTTTATGAAAGTACTGAAAGTTAAGTTGTCGAAGATACTAATCTAATAAAGCCATTTATTTAATTAATGTTATAAAAAACTGTATAGAACACACATCCTACCCTTGAAGTATAAAGTTTTACGCTAAAAAATATTTTGTTTTTCTTTAAATTCCAATTAACTTCCTTGTAGCAATTGAAATCCATTTTTAAAAGCCATCAAAGTAGTTCTTAGTTTGAGACATTTTCAGTTAAGATAGAAAAATAATTTTTGAACTTAAATTACGTTCACATAATAAAAATTAAATCTCTTAAAATTAGTTTTCACATAGACCATATATAAGATTATTCTGTTATTTTTCCATCAATATATAAAGGAAAATGAAAGAAATTTCTTTTAAAAACTTACCTGTACCAGTTTCATTAATACTTGATGTGCTGGCAAATCCTGGAAGTTTGCGCCAACCTTTACGATTCCAAAAACTTCGTGCTTTTGATTCAGTAACTGGAGTTGTTGATCCTAGATCCTCTTTTGATTTTATTTTTAAGCTTTTATTACATTTTATATTATCATTTTGATGGTATTCTTCATTTGAACGTTGTGATGAACGACAACTATTTGTTGTAAAGGTATCTGTGTTATTTATATCCTTTGCACCAAGTCGACGATTAGTTAATAAACTTGAGAGAGCTGCATTTGTTTTGTGATATCTTAAGCTACCAATAAAGCTGGCACCACTACTACCACTAAATCCACTATCTAAATCACCACAAAAAGCTGGATTAGTATTGCTAGCAGGTGACAAAAGTTCATCTGTTGGTCCAACTGTACGAAGTAGTTCTGCTATATCTTCAGAACTTTTTTCTTTATGTTCATCTTCAGTAGGACTACCACTTGGTGGTGTTTCAGGCATTATCATAGCTTCAACTGATAAATTTAATTCACCTAAAATCTTACGATGTCGATTTTGAACACGTTTTAATTCTTCAACAACAACACTATGATTTGGATAGGGAAATAAATGACCCTGCATAGCTAATACTGCATTACGTTCCTCACCAGCAATTTCTTCGTAAAAATTTTCCTGTACACAATAACGTGTTTGAAATGATTGGCGTGTTGATTGTGAAACGAGTTGTTTATTTTTCTTTCCCTTTGAGAGAAGGGCACGTATTGAATTTGGTGGTGGTGGCCTTGATGGCCCCGGTACTTGTTCTGGTGGCGGAATATTTGAATGACGCATCGCAGCTCCTGGTTCATAGTAAGCATATGAATAGTCATGATGGAAATGTTGCCCGCCAATTCCTGTCCCTTGTTTTAATGGTGATGAGGATTTCTGAACTTGTAACCATTTTTCCTAGATTGATAAGGGATTCATTAGGTTAACAATACTACTTTTAAAAATTTCAATTGCTTTTACTTACTTGAGAATCATCTTTTATATTGTTTGAACCACCCCTTCGACTACATACACCAATTTCAGAATGTGCAAACTCTTCATTGTCAACAACTGATGTAAATTCTTTATCATTTCTTCCTCGAAATGACCTCACATTTCTGGCATCAGGAGCTACTATACAAACTTCGATAGCATCTAAAGCATCCCTATGTCGATAATGTTGCCTCTTTCCTTGATTTTCCTTAATCATACTTTCATTTTTATCGGGATTGTCTCTAATAAAATGATTTCCACCACCTGTAGATGCCATAATATCTGCTATGGGTGCATTAATTTGTTTGTTCAAAGTATGCGGTTCTGTGGGTGTTGAAAACTGTGAAAAAGGATATGTTGAACTGACTGAACAATTGTTTTGCGTTATACTGGACCCAGCAAGTGCTATACATGGATCGAATTTTTCTTGTCTTATTGACTTTGGGTGAAAAAGCTTTTGTTGTTGTTGTTGCTGTTGCTGCTGCTGCTTTTGCTCTGGATGGAGTTGATGTAATTGTTGTTGTTGTTGTGCATGCAGTTGATGATGATGATGAGGATGCTGAAAGCTTTGCGGTAAACGTTGTTGCTTCTGTTTGCCTCGTCTTCCTCCTAAACTGGTCTCCATCGCACATTATAATTTAGTATTATGGCAAGCAGCCTAATGGTTTCTACAAACGAGAAAGGAACTAAGTTAGAATGGCTTAATTTACAAAATAGCTTTACTGTATGCATAAGAAGGATAATTTCTATTGTTGGTAATATAAGTTATAATTTTGTTAAGCGATAAAATTGTTGGGGGCTGTTTTATACAGGAAATTGCATCATTTATAATGTGTAAGTTTTTGTTAGTAAGATGATTTAGTATGCTTGAATGACTTATTAGTGCTTAGTTCAACGACCTGTGCTATTTGAAAAATTTAATGTTTTGAAAACACTTAATGAATTTAATTTTATATAACTTAAGGGAATTAGCTAAATATATTGAATGGTAAAAAAAAAATATCTACAAAATTACACCTAAGATGACTAAAACTTAAAACCTCATTAAAGGCGTAATTGATACTATGAATTTTACACTCAAAATATTTAATAGTTTTCTTATTTTTATTGAAATTAGTAAAAAATTTAATGCATTTAAATTTGGATAAAATTCGAATGCAGGTTGAAGTTTTACGGCTTAATAGGTTTGGCTGTAAGAGCCTATTAAAATTTTAAGTTTTTTCTCTTATTACAGACAGGTTTTTCGACATAATTTGAAAATTACACAGTTTTGTGTAGAACAAGTTAAATTGAGAAAATATTTGTGGGGGCGTATAAACGAAAAAAATTTAGCTAAAAGGTAATTACGAAGAAATGAATCTCTTAAGATTCCTTAATTATAATTTTTTATATGCCTTATTTGGGCAGGTGTATATTTTCCTTTATTTAACTGTCTTTACCTAGTTCTCTGTCTGTCTGTGCCATTCAAACTTAATTTTAATACACTTAATAACTTTCAAAAGGCCTGATTTTTTGCAAAGGATTCTTGGGTTAAAGAGCTATAGCTCAGTCCATAAAATCTTCGAACTAAATTTTGTGAGAACCAATTCAATAATTCAATACGATACAACTTTAAAAACTTTTATGTATGCTTGGTTGCCTACAAATTTTGAAAGAAAACCCCAAATTTTTTGATAACATGATTTTTTAAAGAATTATAGGAACTAATTTTTTTGGCTAATTGAATTTTTCAGCTTGAGAGTTTTATTCAATTAATTCCTGTAGCCCGAATAAATAATAGCTAAAAAGTAAATAGTTGAAAATAAAAATACACTTTTATAGTTTCATATTGCACTAGGAAATGGCACTCTGGTTGCATTTAATCAATATCAAAGCCATCCTTTATAATAATTTCTGATCATTCTTTTAAATCTATTCCCTAAAAAATTTTATAGAATAAGCAAGGTAAAAACTTTAGGCTTATTTTTTAATTATTTATTTAATTAGTATTTGATTTATAAAATAAGTAAGCATATCGGGGAAAAAAGTTACTTTTACCACATTTTTTAAAATACTTGTGGTGGTTAAAGTTAATTTGATTAAAATTTTCTAAAATATATTTTAGTACTTGTATTATCTCAACAGTTAAATGCTCTTAAATTCTGAAAACAGAAAGAAAACAAGATGATGATGATCTAAATTTTATGTGAAATTAATAATATAAGCAGGATTCAAGCCAGGTAAGAATTAAAACACTCGCAGACAAGCTCAAAAGCAAACACAAACTTTTCATGTTATCAAGTCACACAATAAGTAGACTAAATGCAAAAAATAATAAGAATTTTTTGTTTTCATTAATGGCCAATTCTTATAAGATAAATTGGGAAGTCCCTTGGACTTTAAAATTCGAGATTATTTATCAAAATTAAATGCAATTTAAGACTAAAAGATAGTCATATTCATGACTGTATCCAAGACATTTTGCGTCTGTTATAGATACATATTTAAAATCTATACCCAAAATCCCTTCCCTATTATGCTTATTCATATTAATTGCGAATTATTCGCCATAATATCAAATAGAAGACATTCATTGAAAAGAAAAAATCTCAAAAATTACAAAATTCCTGTAATATTTCGTTGCAATATTAATTATGATTTTTGTCAATTTGTTCATTATATAATTATATATTTTTATAAATAAAAAATTAAGTTCCTAAGAAGAAATATTTTTGAAATTTTCTTTATTTTAGATTCTATGCATGCTGTCAATATACCCTCACAATGCTCCCCATTTTTAATTAAAGAAACCTTTTGTTATATTTATTTGAGTATTGAATCAAAAACTTTGATGAATACTAATTACTCTATTTGTAGTAGATCCCTTCATTATTGGGGTTGAAAATTTTATGTTTATATCTATAGATTTTCCTTTTTCTTGAAATATTTTAGCAAAAGTAGATAAATTAAAAGGATGCAGCTTGAAGTTTTTCAGATTAACATTAGCAATACAATTTCCATTTTTTCTAAGATGAATGCATTCACTATTGAGTTCAATGTTTGAAATGCCATCATTTTATGATACTAATCCCCTTGTTTTAACATTGAATTTGAGTAGCATAAAAAAACTCATGGAATACTTTTTTGAAGATGAATTTTCATAAGGAGGTCATTATGGGGGAAATGAATATGCTAATTACGCGAAAGATTTTCAATACGCTCTTAATTGTTCTCAGTGGAATCCATGTTTATAAAGAAAATAAAAAAAAAATAAGCAAGAATGACGGTATATGTTTATAAAGAAATTTTTTCTAGATACTCTACAAAAACGGAACTAGATGCAAGCTAATAAAGTTTGATACGACGTCAAGTCACCAAACATCCTCAGATTTACACACAAACTTTACCATATATATACTGATGTATATGTGGTGAGTCATATTTTTAGGGTTCATTTTTATTCCTATCCATTTCAGTTATCTTTTATGTTGACTTTCATTGCTGGCAAGAGATTTCCTCCCACATGCAATGTTTGCTTTTCACCATTTCGCGTTTAAACACAAGTTAAGTAAGGTTTGAGTTTTTTGTCATGTTTATTGTTATCATAAGGGACTATAAAGTATTTACGCGTTTTAATCATGCATGCACGTACTAGAATTCACTACCTGCACAGTCATAGATCTAGAAATGGTATTATCTGGAAAATCTTTATAGGTTTCGCGAGTTTCATTCAGTACTTCTACTTGAATACCTTTGTGATCGCGAATCTTAAGCTTTTTGAAATGCAAAAAATGCTTATGACATGAAAAACGATGGGCTGTTGATGGAAATAAGACAGGATGATTATATGAATGGCTTAATGTTATGTATTCTTAATAATTTATACAATGCAGAGTTTGTTTGATTGTATCCCATTAAGGACTTGTATGCTTTGAAAATAATCAAGGGATGCAATCTTCAGTTGTATACTTAGCTTTGATTTTTATGAAGGACAAGGTAACAGTTTCAAGTTTACTTTAGATGAGATTTTAATTTTATGATGCTGATGAAAAATATATTTCTAGATAAGTGCAAATGTTGAGCTATGAAAATATTCTAATATAAAAGAAGGTTCGTAATTTCTTAAATTTTTTGCTGCTTCTAATTTAATTATAAAAACTTTTTTATTTTAAAGCATATTGATTTGGGAATTGAGTTATTGTGGATTTTGTCAATGGGTTGTTATTGCGCATATTTTTTTCAAAGGGAGAAAAAGTGGCATTACATGTTGATATAATACAACATGTTAATAGAAAGCAAGTGCGTATTTTCAAGAAATATTTTTTGTAATGAAAAAAAAAAACTTTACAGTTTCTGGAAACGAGCTGGTACTATTTTTATACATCAGAAAAATGACAGTCACAGCAGAGTTGAAAATTTTTTCTAAGCAACTTCGTAAGGTAGAAAATTTGCTGCCTGTATTTTGTCATCTTACCAGTACATATTCATTTATATTAGGTTTGGTGACCTTTATTATATAGTGTTATTATATATATATTATAGTGTTATTATTATATAGTGTTATTAATTTCCAAACAGAAGCTGGCGCTTATAGATTTGCCTTTACTTGAAAAGATCACACGTAATGGAATTACTCTGTTTGAAAAATGCTTTTTGATAACTAGACTTCATAAACGCTCATAATTATAACTACAAGGAAAAATAGCAAAAAATTTGTGCACTGATTAACAAAAACAAACAACTTTTCAACACTACACAAAGCTATGATGGCACAAAAACTATTTGACAAATCATGCTTATGCTTTGTTCTTCAAGGATGCTTTGTAAAAAATTACTTAATTTAGTTAAAGAAGCGTCTTTAGCTGTCTTAAATTCGGTAGCCGGTACCATAGCAGATTTATTGTAGTCCAGGAAAATATTTTCTCTGTTTTCATTTGCAAATCCTAGGAATTATTTTTAGTATATGCAAAACATTTTTCAATGAAGGTAAAGGGTCCAAGATTATAGTCTTGAAGGTATACTTAAATTCTAATCAAAGCACATTTTATCTATGTGTAGACTTTTTACACTTGTTTAATCCTTATTGTAACCCATTTTTTCCTAAGAAATTCACAATTAAAATTTTTACAATATTTTGCATCCTGGTTATTAATTTTTACACAGCCCAATTATGAATAGAAAATTTTAAGAGCTGTGTATAATAGTAATACATACTCAACAAAAAAAAACTAAATAAAGTTTCAGCTGAGTAAAAGCAAAAACACTGGAGGAGTAACAATTTAACTAGTATCAGTTACGGAAAAGCCGTACATCATTTTCACAGCATATAAAGCACTCCATTATTCATTTATTTAGTTTAATTTCACGTGGTGTGCACTCATTTATATGCATGCAAAAAGCTCATGCAGAAAATTATGAAAATTTTGTTATTTTAAGAACGAAGTTTGTTGGTTTGGAAAGGAGATTCCGTATAAAGCAGCTCTAGGCACTCAGCAAAGAATACTTTTTAAATCAATCTGTAATCGTATAAGTTATTTGTTCTTTGGAAACTTTTATTTTGTTTCATACTGAATACCAAATTCCATTAAAAAATTTTTCTGCTTTTAGATAACAGCAGATATTTGATCAAAATAGTAACTAAGGAAAAAAACTAGTAACATTTTTCCCAATCGCAATTTCGTCTGATATTTTCTCAGCTGCATTTTAATAGGAAATTTAAGAAAACAAAAATAAAAAACAATATATAATTTCATAGATCTTTAAATCAGAATATGTAGATGTAAATTTATAAATAATCCTAGCCAAAGCAGAAAATTTTAATGAAAGATCTAAGTTTAGGTTGCTCTTAAATTGCTTTAATCCTTTAGTAAAACACAATTGTAATTACTAAGCATAGTAAAGCATGAAAAGATAATGGTTTCGGTCTATTTATTGACTGGATTTATACTAATACCATGTCTCTACATGGTTAAGGGTTATATACACGCGAATTTCTTGACGCATATAAATATTTTCAGCAATTATAGAAATTAAAAACGCATTTATTTCAGCCTTAGAGATCAAATTTATGTTTTCGTACAACCCTCGTTTTCTGTTTTATTCGATCCCTGCAGAGCAATGAAGCTGACGTCTCTAGTAATTATCGTTCAAATCTTAAGTTTATGGAATTCCTGCTGATAAGTTTATAAGTTAGTGTCATGAGTACAAATTTAAGCAATAAGATTAAGTTACAGTAATTACTCTAAAAGTCTTTAGGTTTTCTTAAAAATTGAAATACATATCTAAAATAGTCAATGAATTAAAAACAGGTGGATTTACCATAGTCTATGTTTTTTATGTATGTGATTCTTATAAATAAATTACGGGGCATTGGTTTTTTGAGAAATCTAATTTTTTAGTATTACAAATTTGATTAAGTTAGTTTTAGCTAAAGTTTTAATATTGTTTATTATTAGACATTAAAGTACAGCATAAATCTTTATGGCCTGAAATTATATAAAATTTTACTAACGAAAAAGTAAACAAGTGAGGCCCTTTGAATTTCCTAGGTTTTATTTTTGCTCTCATGTATTGGATTACTTATGATTTTGAGATTAAGAGGCATACATTGATTGCAGCAAACACTGAAGAATAGAATGCGGAATAATGTCATGGTGATATCACACTTTTTATTTAGATTTTTCGCCACAGTGAACAATATGAAATAGATTATTAAAGCGAACAACTTATTCTTGGGGATGTCTACTCTTTAGTTTTATCTTTATAATATATTCGGCATTTTTTCCTTCCTTGTTTACCCTAAGACTAAAACGAAATTAAGTCGGGAAAGTAAGGCATTGTCAGATAACACAGGTATCCTTGTCAATAGGGCTAATTTATGAAAAAATATTATTCGGAAGACAATTTAATTCGACCAAAGTCTCAGAAGTGTCACAGAACTCATTGAATCTTCTTCGTAAGTTTTAAATAATCAGCTTGAATCTGTTAAATCACAAAACTGTATAGAAAGTATAAATAAAACATTCCTCATATTCGAAACTAATACACCACCTTGGATTGGAATAGTTGAATTTCTTATATTTAGAAGTCTACTGTATTGATATCGAACTCATAACTATAAAATCAAAATTCATCCGTAGTATTATGAATTTTTATGACAAGCTTGGCAAAGCGATTTTCATGACCTTAACAAACATGACAGCAAAAGCTTAAGATTACCATATAAAACTTTTTAAAAAATTGGTCAAGAATTTCTTTAGAAAAATGAGAATTTTATTTAAAAATAATTAAAACAAAACTACAAAACAAGGACACAAAATAAACTTCTATGAAAAATTAAATTCGTAGCATTGTTTTATCAATAAATTTTAAATAAGTGCTTAGACAATATTGTGAAAGTTTTTCCAGACTGGAGTTTATGAAAAATTACGACTAAAACTTGCACTACAGCTCATATTGGAGGAAGAGTGGAAGAGTGTCTTGACTTATAAAGAATTTTTTTAAAGTTAATATTTCATAGGAAATTGATTTACAATATATAGATACAAGAATCCTTGCAAGCCTTTTTATGCTAATATTTTATTTTTATAAGTAAAAGTTTAACAAATTGCTCCTATAAGCGCTTTGAAATTATTTAAAAACTTTAAGGTAATCTTTTTAGTTTAAAAAAATTCAAGTTATCAGACACAGAGAACAGATTAAAATATTTTTGTTTGTAAGCTAGCCGTGATCTAACCGTGCGTAATAAAGATACAAATACCAAAATTTTCATTAAATATTACTCATATTTTGTGATTATTTTATAATCAACAAAACTTTAACTCTAAAACTCAATTCAATCACATGCAACATGAAGAAATTTAAATCTAATCGGGCATTGCTCTTTGAATTTTGTAAAAAGAATTAAAACTGTCACAAAGCCTTAACCTTTGGCTTTCACTGAAGAAATTAAAGCGTAACTAAGGGAGCTCACATGTGCTAATCACCACTATTTTTGTTAATTAAAATTGTAATTCGCGTCCACTCATTAATCGAGCTTTGTTAAAGAAAAACAAAGTTAAAATGCTTAAGCTCATTATTTTCTTGGAAGCCATTTTATTTGGTGTTAAATTACATGCAGCCCAAGCAGATTTTTTGAGACAAGTTAGTATAAGGATATGCATATACATATATAGGTAAGTATATATTGAATTTAAAAAATTTCACAAATTCAATAAAAACTTTCTCCACTCGTCAGTAAAACGACCCGGATAAATGGTAAAGCAACTCGAGATACCTTAATTGCACAGTTTTGCATGAAGTCAGCTGTTTAGCTTTTTTTTATGTATTTTTTTGTTTTAAAGTTTTTCTGTAAAAGGTTTTATTTTATTTTTAACTCAGGAAGCACATAACAATGGAGAGTTTTATTTTTTAAGCAACCAACTGACTTCTACTACAGTGAAAGGCGATGATGGACTTTAATTTTATTTTCAAGCATCAAAGGATTTGGTTAGTATTCAAATTGCTAGTATATAGTATTAGTACTGTGGTTTTTGTGAATAAAGAACAAAATTAAAGCTAACTGTAAGAAATTATTAAAACAATAGATAAAAAAAATTCAGTTTAAGGAAACCAAAACGATGCTGAAGTATTTTTATGTTGGTTTTAAAGAGGAAATTTGATTTTAATTGAAGCAAAACACACAGCAGAAATGGCTGGATAGCTCATTAATATTTTTTACATGAAAAGCAAACCAAAACGAAAAACAAGAAGTTTTTGAACAAAACCGAAGTAAAGCTAAAAGAGTCCTGTTAGTAATTATAAAAATTGGGGTCAGACTTGTGAAGCTCTTTTAATAATTTCGAATAATTTTCGAACGTAAACTGCTCCACGAGAGATTTTGATATTAACAAATATTTTTGATAGTTTTTGCTACCGTTTAATTGAAGAAAAAAGACAATAATATAAAAGATTTGTACCGAATATATTCAAATGATTTCTCCTTTGTAGTAGCATATTGCCTAATTTCTTCAAGTCTACTGCTGTCCTCTTTGAGGAGACATTGTATCTCTAGAATATTATTCGGGTTTCCCTTCGCAAGTGTTATTAAAGTTTCTTAGTGATTAAGGAACATTTTTAAGGGTTTTGAAATTTTCCTTGGAATGGCAAAAACGCCAAATATAGTAAAATTACTAAGATAAATAAATTCAATGTTTTTTAAAGTGGTGTAAAATGAGAGCGTAAAGTATTTGCTTCAGGCATGTCGCAAACCCACTGAAAAAAAGCAGAGTCTATAGAAGAATGTTTATTCAGATCTTTAAATTGAAATAAACAGTTTTAAGGGTAAAGAAAAAAGTTTTTTAAACTTGGCTTTGCATTTTCAATAAAAATTGCAATAAATATTTTGACTAATTTTCAATCTGTATTGTAGACTCGTAGCTTATCGGCAACAAATAAAACATTCTTAAGTCTTAAAAAGTTTTGAGTCTTGAGTCGTTTAAAAATTTATTACACTATTTTATAAAAATATTTTACTTATTTTTTAGATGAATCCTTTTAGTTATCTCAGATTTCTGTATGTTTTTATTTGTTCCACGTTGAGAGTGCTGGAATGTTTTAATCGAGACAACAAACAAAGAGCTTTGAGGATATCCACACCTGCTCTTCTTATTACTAATTTAATCGAATAATTAATAAACTCAGTCATGACAAAAAAAAAGAAGCAAACAAAACAAACTTCAAAATTAAACTCAATAATAAATTCCAAAGACCTAAAGCAAACAATCATACAATCACCTACTCGTGCAATGATAGTGTTAAATAACACGATCTCTTTAGAATTTAGTAGTATTCACGCCTTTAAACAAGATGAAGAGGGAAAATTGGATACTGATAGAATCACCAAAGAGATGCAACAACGACTAAAACCTGAAACTATAATAAATTCAACTTCGTGGCCAGAACATTTTGTTAAAGAGACCTCGATAAGCTGGTAAAACCTGTTGACTTAAGAAACTTTTATGCTTTTATCTTTTCGATTTGAATTTTTATATATACAATTCAAATTGTGAATAAAACTTCTCTTTCACTCATTGAGCCCATGTCTTTAAGTTTCAATCATATATCAGATCCAATATGAAATTGTGCACGATGTAACTTATTCAAAATCCAAAATTGAACTTGGATTATAGTGAATTTAATACGTACATTTCATAAGGATTTTGACTTTGTACATGCAATTATGATATTATTAATTACAAGCAGACACATTTACTTCAACAATTGTATTCGTTTTTATCCGACTCTTTTGTTGCATTTGTTGTCGGATTTTCTGTTTTTGATTTTTATGATGATGGCCAACCCATTTGACTTTATGCAGGTTCTTTAAGGCTTAAAGGCAACAGCCTCTACTTGTTGCAATTTAGTAATTGCATTCATTCCCCCAACGAACTAATTCTTTGATTTATTGGAATGTTAAGTGGAGTCTGGTTATTCTTGGACCAAAAAGTGCTAAAAATTTTATGGCACTGATTGGTTTTATGTGGGATGTTTTATGTTTTTAAATATTATTATTATTTTTTTATTTTGGTGGCTTAAGTAGCAAAATTTGATTCGAATATCTTTTTTGCGTTTTTCTGTTTCACATTAAAAAGCTTAAATACTACAAATATTGTGTCATGTTTTTTCTTTTGTTGGTTTTTATATTATCCAATAAAATATATCGTATGTGAGCAGGTAAATTGTTTATTTCGGAATTATTTCTTTTATCTTTTAAGAAATAAAATTATGCATTTTCTAAGTCTTTACAACATTGTCAGTTTTTACTTTCTAGCTAAAGGCTTTATAATCGTACGCTAAAAAAAATTCGAAGCAAGTCAAGGAAAAATAATATTTAATTTGAAAAATGGTTGTGCTTCCTAGCTTACCACCCCTTCAAATGCTGTTCCTCGGTTGCAACTCAAGATTGTAATTCTTGTGAATGTGGAAAGAAGCCTAATCCTTCCTTAGCCAAGCTTAGTTTACTTAGTGCAGTTACTAAAACAAGATATTTAAATAAAAATCATTTCGCTGATAATTGTGTTTGCTTGTGACAAATATAAACTTGCTTTTTTATATTTTTGGCAAACTTTTTGATGATTATGTTCATTGAAATTTGTTTTTTCATCAAATAGAGTATAGAGAAAACAGCAATTTTCATTTAATTCCAAATCCTTAAAACTTCCCTTTGAGAAATATTTTTCCAAAACCGAAAAACAATAAAATGGCCTAATCTGTTCTATTTGAGTCATAATTAGACAGCATACCTAATCAAATGTATTCAAAACTATTTCAGAAATTTATAAATAAACTCCCATTGACAAATTTCTTTAAAATCATTAAAGTATTGCTTCATTTTTCCATCTATCCAGATTCGAGCTATTTTGATTTTTTTCTTTCAAAAACCAAAGCTCGCAAAGCAATTAAAATGAGCAAACAAACGCACAAGATAAAATTTTTTGCTTCTCTGATGGTGAGGTAAAAAAGGAATTCATTGGAATTAATTCTTTACAAACGAAACTAGAGACAAAAGTGTCAGATAATTAAAAAACAAAAAAATATTTTTTAAAATTTTTTTTGTCTTGAGTCTGTTATTTAGTTTTTTGAAAACTATCACAAAAATTGCATTAAATGTTAGAACTAATTCTAATGAAAATATTAAAACCAGACAGAGCTTAATAACGAGTTAATTATTTATGGTTAAGGATATTTAATTAAATGAAATCATCGATAATTTGATCCTATTACTTCATGTACATAATTGAATTTTGTCTACTAATCAAAAATATTAAAGTCTTAAAGAAGTAACAAGAGCAGCACAAGAAAATCGATTTAGTAATGGAATAAGCAAACAATTCTTATCTTGGGATTAATCATATCCAGGGTTAATATATCCAAAGTGATCCCACTCAATAATGCTCATGATTCCATAGCTTATAACATTGGGTAGCAAGGATGTCATCATCCTTAGCTATTGTCGTTAAAAGCTTATATCATCTAGAATGCAGTATCGTAAGTAGCTATGTTATATGAAATTGATCGAAAAGTTTCATCTCTTGTGTATTAATATAAGCACATACTTATACATATTTGTCTGTAAAAAGATTAATGATAACTTCTATGAGAAACAAAACATCCAAAAGGATTATAGCGTCTTACTTGGTACTACCCAATGAATTGCAACGATATATTATAACAACACAATTTATGTTACCCGATTCAGTAAATTTTTTCAAGAGGTATTTATGAACATATAGTTGAAAGATGATATGCTGCATTTTCAATGTATGTATTTCCGGTGGTGACAAATGATGCTTTGGATGAGTAAATAAATTTCATGGATGATAATTGGATGTGCTCAAAAATATTCTTTAAAATAAAACAACAATTTTAAGTAAGGTTCAATTAATTTTCGATGTTAATAAATCATACTTTTTTTTTTAAATTTATCTAAGGATTAATATACATATGTATATGTGCCCTTTTGATAAATTATCTACTTGTTGATAATTCCCCTTAAAAATATATAAGCTCTACAGAAAACTTTGCTATTATCTATACCATAGTTATTTATTTTGCTTAATTGGTACTATCAGCAGTTATGTCTTACAGATCATTTCACTCATACTACTCACTGAAGAGGAAAAGTTTTGCTATTCATGACGTCATTGATTTTTCCTGTGGTTAGAATTCACTGATTGCGTGTTTCCGTAAAGCAAACTTGCATGCAGAAATGTTAAAAAATGCTTCCCAACAGGTCTGATATTTAACATTACGATCAGATTACGATTAGAAATAACATGCAAATAGTGAGTTTTAAGTCCTCTCTGGGTACAGACACTTAGAGCGTCTTTGCAAGGAAATATTTTGTGTCCTTCTTTAGTTAAATTTACTCATAATAAAGATGCATACACACATTATATATTTATTTTATTATAATATAATTATTTATATTTATATTTATAATTCAAAAATCCGAAATGGTCTCGTATTTATTTCAAGAATTTCAAATCTAAAACCGATTTTCATATAGAAGGACCCAAAACATAGGACTAAAGCTATAAATATACCAATTTACTTGTTGCCATTCTGTCGCCATTACTGTTCCGTTGATTGTTTCAGACGAAAAAATAGCTCAGCTAAGCAAAAATTTTTTAAATGTAAAAAAACACACAGCAACAACAACAAAATTGCCCTCACAAGGAGCTTACTTATTTTAAATCAAAGTTAGTCAGAAAAAAATTCTTATCTTTGGCCAATTGGGAAGAAATCTAAATATAAAAGGTCTGATTCCTCAGCCAAACTACAGGTTACCACAAAATTTTTCTGCTCGACTTCTGAAACATGAGTTTGGAATGTTTTTTTATTTTTTAAAATAGAGAAGCAATATCTGGTCAAAAAATATTTAAAATGCAAGAGACATATAGAATATTAACCTTAAATTGGATTTAAAAATAGTTTAAATTTAACATTTATCCTTATTCTCAAAAATAAAAAGACTGTTGACAACATTAAGGCCAGCATATAATTTAAAAATTTCTAAAAAACTAACCAAATCAGAGTCGTTGGGTTTTTACATGAGGATGAAAGGTAACTAAATTTAAAAGTACTTGAGGACAATATCCACAGCTCTATTTAACAAATTTAGCTTAACAAAATTAATTTTAGCTCTATTAAATTAAACTTAAGAAGACTATTTATTTTAAAGAGACACTTTGAGAATAAAAACCAATTCTGTTGAATAAAATTTTCTACTAAGCCAATTCTCCGATTTATATCTTTATTTTTCGTTTATTTTTGCAAAGTACTTTTGTTTTGTTATTTTATCCAAATGGAACTCGAGACCTGAACTGTAGACCACCCGTAATGTTGGGATCTTGGGAGCAACAATTTTGGCTGAAACTGGAGCCATCCTTAATGAGGTTGTGTTCATTTTGGCGTAACTTTTGCGACTTACTAGCATCATTGGGTGCTCAAATATCTTACATTTTCTCCTTTTTTGTCTTGTTTTTAAATTTCAGAATTGTCTTAGCAAAAATGAAAATAAAACAAAGTTAACAAAATTTAATAGAAACTTTTTAAGTGTTCAATAACTCTGTTGACTATGTATTTATCAAAAATAGTCCAACAAATTGTTTCCGTTTTTAATTTTTTTTTTAGTTAGAGAAATATTAAAAAAAAGAAAGCAACAAAATATATAATATGAAATAGAAAGCTTATTTTAAAGATTTGATTGAGTTTGCTAGTTAACTGCCGGAAATAAAATGTGAAAAAAATTGATCAGCTAAGGCATAACTTGACCTAGTTTTTAGGTTTAACTTATTAGTTGAATTGAAAAATTAGATTGGTTTTTATGGTAAAGCTTGTCAAGTCTCATAAAATAAAGGAAATGACCTTTTTTTTGTTTCTTAAATAACAAATAGTAGTGGACACATTTTAAAAAATTTTGGAGTAATTTGATGCTAATTAGTTTTTATAATAGAAAAGTGTCTTGTTAATACGGTATTGTCAATGATTATTTCGCATTAACTTTCTAAATTGATGTATCTGTTTATTGCTACCTCAACTGATTTTAATTTTTCCCTATTTTCTAGATTGTTTTTAACTGCATTAAGGAAATCATGGCTTAGGTTGGAGTGTTGAATCTGTTTCATCGGAAGTCAGAATAAGAATAAAAAAGTAAAATTTTGACACATTTGATATATTATATTTGGAATTTGTAATTCTCATTTTCACTTCTTACAAAAACAAAATAGGACCGCAGAAGAGAAAAAGGAAAAGTATTGTTAAATAAAATATTTCCTAGTGAGGGATGTAGTTTTTTCCTAAATCACCAAGAAAGAAGAAAAACAGATAATTTTTGAAAAATTCTTTCCTGTTGTAATTCAAGCAATAAAATAAATTTTAATAATAAATATGTTTTTTGAATCAATTTAAAGTTCTACTAAGCCAAAGAAATGAAATTATTTTATCTAATCCTTCAAAGTTTTAATGTTTTTTTATCAATTCTAATTTTTAATTTTTACTGAAATAACCAAACAAATTTTCAAAGCTAAAAATGATAAATTGTTTTAACCAGAAAATTTTCTTTATCTTTTTGTTTTTCTTTCCCTCTCCCTCTTTCTCTCAGAAATTGCATAAATAATGTCCAAGTCAGACAACGTTAGTTGAATTTTCTCGTATTTTAACGTTATGTCCAAGTTAGGAATGTGAAGCGAAGGATTATGTCATTTCAGAGTTGACTAATGTTGAGATTTAGGAAAACGAACACTTCTGGAAACAAGAACGTGCTATATAAAGATTCTTTAAAGACGATGCTATATATTGAGTCCTGTTCCGGTCATTAGCAGAGAGTTCTTGTAACCTCAGCTATCTTCTTTTCTAGCTGTTTAGGTCTCTGATAAATAGCTCTTTCTGAATTGAATTGAAAGCAACTTGTTGGCACTTTTTCTTAAAATCCTTTTGTAAAATAAATAATCAAACGGCGGATTAAGACTAATATATTTAACCATGGATGAAAAAAAATATATTTCAAAAGATAATGCTTAAATAAATACAATTTAATTTATATATAAATATATATATAAGAGATGAAACTTATCAAGAAATTCACATTAATTGATTTATGCGATTTTAATTGAATCAACTGAAATTGGCCAACAATTTCCCAGATTAACGGCTATAGAAATAATTTCACGCAACTAAATTGATGCTTGGGACATCATTCAATCGTTTCATTATCTTTTCTAATCAATTAATTAAAAATTAACATTTGAGTTCAATAATTGCAAGTCGATGATTGTGTAAACAATTTTCGCTTGAAGCAGTACAAGATATTCTTCCCTTTGCTCCTATGTCTATTCCAATGTAACATTATATATTTATATATATAATGTTATATGTTATAAATATATCTACATATATATACATATATAGATATTTTTATGTGTAGACTTAAGATAAAGTTTGCTGTTACCATTTTATAGATAACATCAGAGACGCAACTGGATACCATCATTCAGGAGGAGTCTCAGATGTTTTCTTTTCGAATTGTGGGTCCCCTAAGTAATTTATGTACAAATGAAGACGAATGAGTAAATTATTTTAAATTGGTCAAAGTTGTTGTGTTATAGCAAAATATCCAACAACAAATTCCGATAAACGCGTATCAGAGGGCAATGTGAAATGTGAGATTAGTCAATGCCACTAAATCTAATGAGAATTTCTATTGGTTGTTGGTATGTTAGTGACGTTAAAACGCTTTCCCAGAGGGTTGATTAATGTGTACAACGCGATATGTAAATGAGTAAAACTATGGTTGGTTAAAAAGGCAAGCATTCAGGTTGGTCTATCTCGTTTATTGTAATTTAACTAATTTCATCTAGGGCTAAATATATACAGCATATTGTGGCGCTTATTATAGTCGCCCGTTGGCGCAAAATGATGTTAATTAACTGCAAAGTGAATGTTTTTCTTTTTTCAAGGTTATGTTCCTATAAGTATGAATCCAAGGTAGAAATAAAAAAGTTATTTGCATTTTTCTAGTTATATATTCTTTGATATTGTATTAGGTTTTTTATTGCTTTTATTGTTATTAGTATCTCATCAAAGAAAATGACTGACTTGTGTGTTACAAAGCATTAAGAAATAAAAGTGTATAAAACTATGATGTATTTAATTAGAATTTTTGCTAATTAATATACTGAATTAGTTTTATAGGGAATTACTGGAAAAATGATTGGAGATTTTCAGTTAGAACATATAAAGCAGCAGTTTCCAGTTTTTAAGTTTTATTGATTTTGTCAAATAAAAGAATTGAAATTACATTACAGTAACTGAAGTTCTTAAGTTTCTTAAGTTATTCACAAGAAAAAGTACTTAAAGCATTTGATTTTGTGGAAATGCAAACCGGAGCATATTAGATGGATCCCAGGTGATTCTAAGTACTGGAAAATGTAGTACAGTTTTAGCGTTTCAAGCTTGATAAAAACATTTGCTTCATACCAGTTGCCATAGATAGCTTTTTAGGATGGAAGGAGAGGGGACGATGATATTTATTTGTTAACTCTCTCTAGGCATCTCAGCTTATTTGTTGTATTTATCTGCACTACTGCTTTATATAAAAATCGAAAAGTTAATTAAATCAATTCAATTCCAGGCAACGGTTATCTTAATTTTAAAAAAAAGCCAGAAGTAAGACTAAATGCATTTATTTTTTTAGTAGAACACTTTGGAATAACTTTTACGTCGATAAATGTTTGCCTTACAGCATAAAAATTATATGTAGATCATTGATCTGAAACTACAGTTGTTACTATTACTAATGGAACATTTTAGCTGCAATCAGAAAAAAATGTAGAATAAAAAATTCCAAGTATATTTAGGAACATCAATGAAACTAAGCCCCAAAGATCACTCTAAATATAAGTACTAACACTAGTAAGAAAACGTGTGTGCTGCCAGAATATTGCATCTTGCCCAGTTTTGCATCGACCTCATTCCCCAAACCTGCCTCTAAAAATCTTAGATCTTAAAAAATGTTTCTAAAAGCAAGAAACTAGATCGTTTTACCTATGACCTATGTCATATAAAAACTTGGATAAGTCTTGAAATGAATATTTTACTCTTAAAGAATAGTTAATTAATAAATAAAATCAAGTTTTCTCATCAATATGCATTTTTACACTACATCAGTACCAATGGTCAGATTGTACTCAAACTTTGATAGAAAGTGTCTCACAGCAAAACTGGTTATTTTTCATACAAAACTCCCAGAATCGCTGTGACTTTCTACTGTGAGGTGTCCTGTGTAGACCCACTCTTAAGCAGGGTATTCACTATAAATGTTGGATATTTTCTCTCTTATTCGTGCTTTCCATATACTTTAAATGGGAACTAAGAGCCTAATCATTGATTCGGAAATATAGTGAATACCCTGCTTTATGGTGTTTATTCAATTTAAGAAAAATCATGAAGTAATCCCTCAAACGCGAGAACATTAATTAAGAAATTATGGTAACTTTTTTTTCACAAGGTCTACTCCTTTTTATGCTTTCTTTCAATTGATAACTTGTAATGGATTCTGTTGCTCTCATTTTTTTTTAGCAGAAAGCTTGTGCAATCGAAACTGAAGGTTACTTGTATAGTTGAACAATAATATAGTTGGTCAGTTGTAAACAGTTCAATTTTTGTGGCCTCATTAAAAACTTAAATTATTTAATGAAGAAAAACAAAAGCTTTGCTATACATGGGCTAAGTAAAATGAAACTGAAATCTAAAATATCAACAACAAGAACTGGGACAAATAATCACGCAAAACAGGAAAATAAGCACATGATACAATTCATTAAATTCAGCAAATGTTTTATGTAATTCTGGAATCAGTTTACCACTAACTGCTGTAATGGCATTAAATAAAACCAGTAAATTTTTAAAAAGTTATCAATTTTTTTTTTTACAAACAAAAATTTTGTAGTTCTTTGTCAAAATTCTTATTCAGACTAATTTAAATAATTTTGTCACACTTACTCACCGAGCTCATTTTTTCATTGTTACGGGATTCTGAAATGAAATGAAAAACAATTTCATGAGTGATTCTTTTTCAATAAAAATTTTATAATTTTTATTTTAAATTTTTCCAGAATGGAAAATTTAAAAAATCAGTAAAAAAAAGTATTTATTAACTTCATATAAAATCTGAATCTTTTTTCGTAGTAAAAGAAGCATATATATAAGAGTCAGGCGTTACATTCCTGATGGGTCCTAGATCCAGAATTAAGATATAAAATAATAAATAACAAAAGATTTTTTAGTCTTCGCTATAGCCTTAATTTTTAAAAAAGGGAAAATATTGAGTTGAATCTCCTAGCTATAGGCACCAGTAGCGCAGATAGATTTTTCTGTGATGAGAGGGATATTATTTGGGGTTATACAACTTTCTTAGGTATCTTAGATTCTTTTCCTTCATTCCCACTGAAATATTATTAACTAAGGGAGGGGACTGATCTGATCCTACTGCTTGGATTTATCGATAAGCCAATTAAGTAAGTATGCTAACAGATTTTTTGTTGGTGAAAGCTTGAATATCGTAATGATGTCAGAAAATCAGATTTTTAGAAACTAGATAAAAAATCGAAGAACGTCAAAACAAAAAATTAATACTTGAATTCCACTGAAATTTCACTAGAAAATCTCTTAAGGTATTGCCAGCTTAAAAACTATATACTGATTCATCAAACGCAGGATATCTAGTTTACAAATTATGAAAATGTTTTGTTTGCCAAGTTATCTGACATTTACAAAACTTTTAACATGATTTAGTTTTCAACTTTTGTGATATTTTCTTTAAAAAAAAAAATAGATTTTGATTTTCTTCTCATTTACAAGAAAGTCTTCCAAAGAAAACTATAATTTTAATCAAAGTTATCTGATTTAAATATTAATGAGACTAAATAAAAGTCTTGTCCTTATTTTACCACAGCAGCTCTTTTTAAAGCTCCAAAAACTGTGTTTTCATTTGTGTCGAGTTTCAGAAATTATTCCCATAATTCTTTTTTTTTTTAAATTTATTAGACCGTCCTAAAAACAAATTTGCATTCAGTACTAGCTACTTTATATTTAATTTGTTAAATATCTCAACTTTTGATATTTTTTATCCAATCTAAAGGACAACTGCTATTACAATTTGTTTTATTCAGTTACAGTCTATAATTTTGTTGGTTTTTCTACCAAACTTCAAAGGAAGCAATAAATAAAAAGACTAAAAAATCTATACGTGATGCTGTAACCCAAAAAAAACAACAAAATGAAAATAGTATACCAGATGCATAAGAAGATTGCTTACAAATTCAGGAAATTTTCTTTTTGACTTGTAAAAGGATTAAAAAAGTTTACTTCTTGTTGTATAGATGAATGATTTCCTTGCCAAAAGAAGAAAATGTTGTCAAGATAGTTTTTTGTTACTGTCTTTAGAAAATAATTTTGAATTAGGAATGAATTTTCTCAATTTTTTTTTTCATGAATTTGAGTATGTAATTTACTCTACACGAATCAAATTAGTTACAAATGGAAAAATTTTATGTAGAAAGTGAGGCGAAGACCTATTTGCTTTCTTAAGTTTTAATTAGATCTTGAAAATCATATTTCATAAACATTTCATAATTTCTGGTTGAAGTTTAACTCGATTTCAATGACAGTTTAGCATGACACTAATTAGGTGCTGTGAAATAATAAAATCAATTTAAGCTTCTAAATTCCAGCTAAGGGATCAATACCCCAAAGAAATTCATAGCGTTTGTTTAGCTTGTTCTATCCACCTGATAAGAATATATTTGCTGGTATTCTCATTGTTCTAGTCAAAAAGATACCATCTACTCTTTGAGTCTTTTGCAGTTAAGGCTTGAGGATATGTTGGCATCTGTGCTGTAAGTTTTAAATTCTTTTAAGCATACGATTTGAGACTATTGACAATATATCCCAATCGAATTGGCTTCATTTGCTGTTAAACAGAAAATTTCTTTTATACTATCTGTTCAATGGGTTAAGATAAGGAACAATTTCAATGGGTGAGGGCTAATTGCTTAGTTATTTTCTACTGCAATTCACCGTTAACTGTTCATTTTATTGGCTGGAGATGACTTTGAGATAAGAGGACACTTATCGTCTGACAACTTCTTACAATTACTCTCTTTCGTTGCTAATATAATAAATGGATCCCATAGATTAGATGACATTGGTAGATTGGTTTTGTTTTTCCTAATTTGCAATGCATTTAAAATTTCGAAACAGTTGTAATTAATTTTTAGTTTGATAAAAGCAAAGAAAAAGAAATTAAATAAATAAAAGTTTTATAATTTTTTGGCAATAGTAAAATTTAATGGAGAAATGAAAATTTTATGGCTATAAGAATTTATAAGATCACTAAAAATTAAAGAAGATCATTTGAATACTGCATTAAATACAGATCTATCAAAAGAGTTGCCGACCATATTATGGCTTGAGCAAATGAATTTTGAAACTAGAAAGTTTATTTCTTAAGCAGTAAGTGTAGAAAGCAATTTCTGAAATAGAAAATAATTCTCATAACCCATGAAAAAAGCACATTTTTATAATTTTTATCAATGCTTCAAGTTTCTGTTGGCTAGTTTTCCAACTGTATCCCTGTCACTTCTAAACGCATAATTCCGAAAAATTTTGAACATAGTAATGGTATTTTTAAATGTACTTTGATTGTCAGTATATTCAACATTAAGAAAAACACTGACAATTTATTTCAATAAAGTTTTTTGAGAGTTTACAAAATATAATTATATCTAGTATTTACTCATCAGCACAGCTCTATATTTATCATTTAAAATACCTAATTTAGTTTCATGTTTTTTGAAATTTAGGTAACGTTTCAGTACATGCACGACTTGGAAAAGGAATTGGTTGAGGCTTACAAAAGTTTTTTAATCACATTGCTCTTTCATCCAAACTTTTCGTAATTTTTTAAGTTAAATTTAAAAAGCTCATCCTAAAATAGTTAAGAATTCAATTGTAAGATTCTACTGCATAGATGACTAGAACTGAAAGCAACAAAAATATTTTCTTAAACCATATTACAACATTATCTTACCAGTTAACGTTTTCAAAATTCAGATTCTAAAAGCTCATTTCAAAGTAGTTTGGAGTTTGATCGAACAATTTGACTGTATTCGTAAGTAGAACTGGCAATGGCTCAATTTCTTTAATCTGTTCGGCAAGTACACCAAAAATTGATTGAAAGATCTACAGAAGAAAAAGTATGTTAAATAAAAGTCTATAAATAAGGAAATGTTTTTGAAAGACTCAAAATCTGTCTAGCTAATTGTAAGTGGAAAAGAAAGAAGAAATTTTCTCTGAATTATGAATATATAAAAGAATTTACATATCTAGTTGTTCTCAAATAAAATTATACTTAAAAGAAGAACAATTTTAAAGATACTTCCTAGAAATAATTGCATAAGTTACAATAAAAAACGAAGACAAATGATAACTTTTATTAGCTAATAGTGGGTAACCATTTACAAATCAACTGTAGATAGAACCAAAATTAATTCCTAAAAGGAAACTAAAACGAAATCAATATCACCAATCATTCTGAATTATTAGCAATAAATTGCCAGCAGATAAAACAAGTTTCTAATAATTAATTCTAAAAATTTTATCTAATAAAATCTAAGGCGTTGTCTTTGCAATATGCCAGCGGGATTCCAATAATTTTCACTTCTTTCTTCCAATATATAATTTTTTTAAAACTATTTGTTATGACAAGATGATAATTGTTGCACAGAATAGATGATTAGCTAAGGATCTAATATGCTAGACTATAAATAAAATCCTCATTTTAAAAACGACATCTAATATTGCACTAATAGCAAAAATTGTCGCATAACTTTACTTTGAATAATTTGAAATGCCTGCATATTAGATGAACTAACATCAGCTAATTTCATTGGGCGGAATAAAATTTGTTCATTTTAAAAAGATTTTAAATTTTTTTTTTGTTTTTTCTAAGATTTAATTTAAAAGACATGACGTTAATGGGATACGCAAGCAGCAAAATTTTTAGATTATAGAATTAGTAATTTTTTTGAATGTTGCTCGTTAGCTCGTTGCTCGTTAGATGAAAAAGTAACCAGTAACAAAAAAACTGAGAAATCTACAAAATTAGAATAAACGGAAGTGTTTGATATGTGGAAATAAAATTCAAAAATTTAAAGCAATGTCATACTTTACTGCTAAAAAGTGACTTAATTTAATAAAGTTAGATTTTATTTGGACTGCAAAAAAATTTTAAATTTTAATGTGATTCAAAAACAATTTCGAAAACTGGAAATTTGTTACTTTAAGTCAATGCCAATCTGTTAAAGGTAAACTCTTTAATTAATTATAATACAAAAACTCACTAAAAAAAAATCCTTTGATCCAAAATATACTCCTGTATATTGATGTTGTTTTCATTACCTTTTAATTAAATTATACCCTTGGCTATATTAAAGCCAGTCTTCATTCTGGATAATTTATGCCGACTAAACCAAGATTTCTGATGACACTCAAGTAGTGCCTTTCGGGCAAACAATAATAATTTATTGTTGATGGTCCATAATCGATAACACTATACTCTCTATTCTATAGCATGTTAACTAGCTGACAGCTTCTCATTTTAAAGACAAAAACAGTGAACTGTTAACGTGTAAATCATATAATTAAATTATTTATGCTTTTCGCTTTTGTTCTGATGGATAACAAAAAGGTGTTACGCATTATTTATTACATTAAATGTAAAAAGAACAAAAATTTTAAATAAAATTAAATTTTATATTAATCCTGCTAAAATGAGATTTAAAAAATTTTCAAATATACAAAGTAAATGTGAAATTTTCAGGCCTTTGGGAGGAAAGTTAATAAATTTTTTATTTGGTACCAGATGAAAAATGTTAAGTAGATAATAATAATATTTTTTTTCAAAATAGGAATATATTGCATCTTAGTAACCCAGGTGTCTCCATAATAATCTTTTGAAAGCCTAAAAAGATCAGCACGTAAAATTGCCGAAGGACAATCGTTCCGCAAAAAAACAATAACTTATTTAATGAAGTTTTGATCGTTTAAATGGAATATTTTTTTTGAACTTGAACATATTTGGTTCCAATTCAAATACCAAGATTTTTCTTTTTTTGTGTCATTTTATTCCTTATAGTATTTATTTTGACACATTGTCGTATAAATAGTGAATTTATACTTAAAGAACAAACTGTTTCAGAAAAGTAATTTATTTTATAAATTATTGGAATTATGCCCAGTTAATATTTTGGATTTGATTACATTTTGGCCAACTTATAAGGTTGAACACATTGACAGTAGTACAATCTCTACCGGGTGTGGCAATTTAAAATTTTTAATTATTTGAAAGAAAAATCTCGTCATTTAGGAAGCAAAGTAAAAGAAATTATTAACAAAATCTTTCAGTGAAAGAAATTATTGTCCATTGAAGCACTCATCGTCGAAACTGAGGGTTCTTACAAGTTTTTTAAGTTTGTTAATAATACTTTTAATCATAATGAAAAAAATAACAATAATATTATATGAATACTAATAATAATAATAATCAACTAAAATGACCTTTGTAACTTTAACATGTCATATATCATGACATACTATATGTCTCGTAGCATACTTATTACATGCCTTTTTTTTATTTTTTTTTTAAAATCCATACTTCTGTGGAGCTCTAACAGTCCGACCACTTCGGGTAATGTAAAAATTATTCGATGAGTCTTCTTGCGGTGCTACGTTTAGCTCTGTTAGCTCATTATTAGTTAGTTCAGAGTTTTGCGGGTGTTGATTAATATGTGCAGCTCCTACCATATTCTTTTCGCTATCATAACCAACTATGTTTGCATCTAAGACTACTTCACTTGAATCAGATTCATTATTCTCATAGCATTATCCTCATAGCAGCAGTTTAAAATATTTTTTGATATAGCTACTCCCTTTTCTGCCAAGCCATTACTTGTGGATATCTCGGGCTTGAAAACTTTAACAAAATATTTGCTTCATTTGCATATTGTTCGAACTCCCGAGATTTAAAGGGAACATTGTCACTTCTGATCTCTGTTGGATAACCATACAAACAGAAATATTTATCAAATACGTCAATGATATGACTAGCCGTCTTTTCCTTAATCCTTTGCGATATTATAAATCCTGAATAAGAATAAATCAAAACAATGAAATCACTCCCAGCGTATTCATAAATATCGGTTGACACCTTATGAAACGGATATTTTGGTATTTCATTTTGTATCAATGCTTCTTTTTGATTATTTCGTGTAAATTTTTCACAAATTTTACAATTGTTTATTAAATCCGTTATATCCTTAGACATTCCTGGCCAAAAAAATTATTTACGTGGTCGAGTCAGACTCTTTTCAACACCTAAATGTGGACCATGCAACCATCTAGTAGTCTTAAGTTGCATCTTGATTGGAATGGCCAAGCGATGGTCTCTAAATAAAAGTCCATTTTCAAAGTGTAGTTCATTTTTTAACTTGTGGTATTTTTGACTAAAATTATCAAGTTGATGAAATTCAGGCCATCCGAATTCTACATACTTTGCAATCTGTTGATAACGTTCATCTTCTTTAAACATTTCAACATATAAATCATATTTTTTTTAGATAAACATGCCCTGTAGGTTATTGAATGTATCATTGTTGATATTTCATTATCAAACTCTTGATCATCCTTTAGTGATGCTCTTGATAAACAATCAGCCACCAATATTTCTTTACCTGGTCTATAAATAATTGACATGCCAGGATATTTGAGTAAGCGATAGGCAGGTTATTTTGTAAAATGACACTACCCAGTTCATGTTTAGAACTATCAGTTTGTATAACAATTGGCAATTTAGGATCAAAAATAGCAAGCACAGGACTCTTACTAATAGACCAAAGCAGATCTTGTACTTCTGCTTCGTGCTTTTCATTCCAATGCCATTTAACATTATTTTTAGTTATTTCACGCAAAGCAGCTGACCTTTTTGATAAATTAGGTATGAACTTTGCCAGACATTTAAATAGCCCTAGCAATCGTAAAACATCAGATTTATTTGCGGGTCTAGACATATTTTTAATAGCTGTTACATATTTATCACTAGGTTCAATTTGACATCAATTTGAAATCAGTTGGATAATCTACAGAACTAATGATATGTTCTTTTAACATTTCATCTAACTTATCTTTCACTCTTCTTTTTAGACTAAAAGGTATACGCTTTTTATTATGTAGTACCGGCTCAGAATTTTCCTTCAACACAATTGCACACTTTCCTGGAATTGTTCCTAGTCCATCAAATATTTCTTTATTCTCTTTAATAAAACGACCTACTTCATTTGGTACCCTGCATGCCAATGTGTCTATTCTCTTGACCAATCCAAAAACTATACGGATTCCAAACCTAATATGGGTTCATAATCATCATCCACTACCAAAATTGAGCAACATAACTTTTATTCCTTTGCTTATCAGTACATTTTAATTTAACTTTACCAAACATTTTAACTGGATTATTTCCATAATCCACAACATTACAGGGACTATTCTTAAGAAAATCTTTTCTTGATGCTGGCATAAACCTCAGTATCCGACCCAGTATCAATTTTGAATTGAATTGTCCTGCCTTCAATTACAAGTGATTTTACCCATCTGACTTCGTTTATCTCCAATCTACTGGAAAGTTTAGTTTTAATATTTGGTTTCTGATTTCTGTTCACTTAATAATTCGGAACTACCTTTCCTTTACCTTTGTTTTCCCAGCTAATACTATAAACTTTTTATTTTTTATTTTTTTCCTCATAGCTGGATAAACTTTTACAAAACTTTTTAAATTGTCCGATACGGCCACATAAATGACATTTAGCTTTCAATGCTAAGCACGAAAGGTGATGGCTTCTATCGAATACTTGTCTACATTTATAACAAGTGCGCTTAACAGCGTCAATCTGCACAGGAGCTTCATTTATTTTTTCTTCAATAATTGAGTTAACTACCTGTTGACTCACTTCCATGTTATCTAAAAGTTGCTTATTAACAGATGCTGCTTCAAAAATTTTACAAGCTTCAATTATTTTTGATAAATCTTTCTCTTCCAATAGTTTTAGTTGCAATTTTTTATCTTGAATACTAATAACAATTCGATCACCCAACATTCTATCACCATATGATGTATTACATTTTGCACATTGAAATTCACAACAACTTATTTGAGCTCGCAAAGCGGTTTCAAACTCTGCAAATGTTTGATGTTCTTTTTGAACAATCATATTTAACTTAAATGCTTCCATTGTTGCATTTCTCCGCTGCAGGCAATATTCATCAAAAGCTTTGACGATCTCATTTAATTTCAATCCATTATCTTCTTTTGCATCTATTTTTTCAAAACCTCCGTATTCGGGAAACAACGCATAAAAAATCTGTGTTCCTCTTTCACCAATCAACCACAGGAATGTGGCTATTTTATTTTGTTCGCTCTCTTTATTTTTATTAGTGGCAAACAGATAAATCAGAAATTTCTGCTTCCATCTCGGCCATTCATTAGCCAGATCAGCACAATTTAGTGATTGTGGCAAACTCGACTCCATCCCGTTATTACTTTGTTGTTTTAATTTAACATTTAATATTTTAATATTTTAACACTTACTTCTTTTTTTTTTCACTTCTGACACCATGTTTTAAGTTTGTTAATAACACTTTTAATCATAATGAAAATAATAACAATAATATTATATGAATACTAATAATAATAATAATAATCAACTAAAATGACGTTTGTAGCTTTAACATGTCATATATCATGACATACTATATGTCTCATAGCATACTTATTACAACAAGGCTATTAATAAATTGTTCAGCAAGGCTGGTATTGAAAGCTATGAGAAGCTTTGCAATAAATTTTTCCCTTATGAAACGAATTTTGTTAAAAAATTATAGTTTTATGAACTTCTTTCAAATACCATGTAAGCGATAAAAACAAAGTGAAAGAATGTGCAATTAAGTTTTTTTTAAAAACTTTATTTAAATTCACAAACTTCATTTAACGTTTTAAGTTGAAAATTTGAAAATTACTTTCCTAGTTTACTTAGCGTCTCTGGGTTTAATTTAAGCAGCATAAAGTCCATAAAAAGTAGAATAATCACATAGCACAAATGCAAAAAATATTATAAAATCTGAAAAAAATTATAGTTATATGTTTTGTGTAATCCTCAAAATGTGCCTACACATGCTTGATTTACAAAAAAATCCTTGCCCTTAAGGTGTGGGCTATGTGTTCACATAGCAAAAGTAGAGAAGGAAAATATAAAGAAAAACTTTTGTTTAGTTCCATACGGTAATTGGCAGTAAATATAGGAAAGAGAAAAACGGCCGATTTGAATTGTTAAATTTATATTAGGTTATTTTGCACATGAGAATGAAAGTAAGCATTGTAATTACTAGTTTTTATCATTATTTAATTTACAAGGCCAAAGAATTTTTGCTTAATTATTAAAATTAATGAATATTACAATAATAAATTTTATACAACGGTGGAAAAGAAATTTTTCATAGTCAATTTGTTATGATTTACATTTAGAGTGCATTTTAGGACTACATTTTACCGTAAGAAAATACGAGAAAGTAATATTTAATTAAGAAAAGATTAAAATATCAAATGTTTGTAATTACACGATTTAACTCTTAAAATTAAATGTCAAATGATTTTTGAAAATTAGTTTTCGCATATCTGGATATTTGAGTAAAGTTTTCAAACAAAAATTCTAGTGCATTAATTTCGAAAATATACAGCTTTGTGCAAATTACTTTACTTATTTTCTCCTGGATTAAAAATAAATTATTAGAGGGAAAGTTTTGGGACGAAGAATACATAAATTCCAAGGAATTGGGACGCTCTCAGTATTCTCTTCATTAACTTTCTACTTGAGAAATTTGAAACCATTTACACAAAATATGGATGTATTCAAAGAATAAATCGTGAAAAAAGTAATGCACATGACGAAAAATAGTGGTTTAAATCTAAATGCACATATATACTGTGTCATATTTGGTTTAAAGCGATGAACCAATTACCCAAATTAAACACAATATTCACTTAATTTAGCACCTAGAGGCTAGTGGCAATACAAAAATATTAAAAAGCTACTACAACGAGAACAAGTTTCATCAAATAAAGAAATAATACTAAAAGTAAGAGCTTAAATATTTCAAGGCCAAGAACAAATAATCCTAGTTATAGAAAAGTGTTGGAATAAATGTATGTCATACATGAAGAAAATTATGCTCTACTTTAATTTTTGTAACTTTTAATTTATTGATAAATCTATTAGACCTGTTGTGAGCTCTGAATGATATTTCTTGATTTTTCCTCAGCATAAAAATATTATTTACGTTATCTAAACTGTAGTTAGCATGATTGTTGTTTGACAAAAACGAAAGTTGTTTGGTCTCTACGGTATGATTTTCTTTCAGTAAAACAGCAATTAAGTAAGCTTCCATTTTGTCAATTATGCAGCTTACCGTCTTTGCTTTTCTTATTTCAGTACAGCCAATCATAAGCAATATCAGTGTAATATTTCCCTGTGATCAAATATGCCAACATTTTAAGAAATATCTTTTCCAATTTTCTTGCTTTGTTAGAAAATTTTGAGTTTTACTGCAAAGTATTTTGATTTGTGCTAAGCAACTACAATAATTATATTGTTCAAAAAATATTTCTAAGACAAGTCTAGGCCTCACAGAAAATCAGTTTGTCCTGTTTGGTTTATCCATCAGTATTTTATATTCCTTCAAATCTTATAAAGTTGATCGTTTTTACAGATGAGCATTAAAAGCGCTTGTAATAGTTTCATATGAAATTTTATCACCTATATTGTATCTTGATTGTCAGTAAGTAAGTGTTTTTTATGTATTGAAATATACAGAGCTCGTTTGCAGCCGTTTCAGATTAGAAAATCTTGGACTACCCCTATTTAATAACTAAAATCTTGACTTTTATAGCCCTATCCTTTTTCTTAGTCATTTTTCAACCCTGATGAATACTAAATAAAGACATGTAATGAGATACAACCAGATGAACTTACCTTTCTGAAGGTGTTTGTCCATCCATATGGACAAGATATTACGTAAAATTTATGACTCAATTGATCTGATTTGTTATGAGAACTATTTTGGTAGGTATAGTAAAGTTATTTATCCCCTTCTTATTCATAAAAGCACGAATATCTCCACAAAATATATTACAAAGCTTTCTAAAAGTAAAGGATAAAAATCCACTTAAGAACTCGTTAACCTCATTATTAACCCTATAAGCATTTTTTTCAAAAAATTTGTTTTTTATATTCAACCCTTTAAATCCTATGGCTTACAGTAGAACTTTTATTTTAATACCAAAACGATTGAATTCCGAAATCAAAATTAATTATTTAACTAATTACAGAGAAGAAAATAGAAACTAAATGATACAGAATTCTAGTCCATGCATGTGTTTCTTAGTTTTTAGTACCTAATAAATAGTTTTCTCCTATATTTCAGATTAACTTTAATTAAATTGTTTTTCTTGTGACCTTTTCATTGCATCCGCGCTCTTAATAAAATTAATTTCAGTCTTCAAGATCCAAAAAATAAATATCAATGGAATATGCAAAGCTTAGTTTGACATAAATACACCATAAATGCTACAAAATGGCCTTAACTAAAGAATCCTCAATTTGATATTAAACATTGATTAGATCATAAAATAGTCAAAATTTTATCTCTAAATTTGATTATAAATTATTGTTGGCACATCCAGCAAGTGTAATAAAATCTTACTTAACTCTTTGATGAAATCATGAAAAATATTTCAAGCGTCAAAAAACTCTTTACCTCTTCAATTTTATGAAAATTTTATGTTCTTATCATTCACCACAGTCAACTATACATTTAATACTTTATTATTATTTTTCATTTACAAAGTTACGAGGAAAGAGTTTGTATTGCTTTTTAGATAAGAATTAATTTGCAAAACACACAATTAACATAAAAATCCCATACTTAAGCTGGCAAATTACGACAATGGTCCTTTGATAAGATCAAAATGTAATTGGCAAACTCAACATAATGCAAATATTGCTGTTAAGGACAATAAAGTTAAGTAAAAGTAGACAGAAAATGGCAGCAGCATCAAATTAGTAAGCGGCAAAAATTTGCATAAGTAAAACCATAAACATGAGTTTAACATCGATGAACCTTTTACCTAAGTCTGGACGAAATAAAACAATAAAAAAAAAAAATTATGCAAAATTAAATAATAGCATAAATACAAATAGAAATAGTGAAGCAACAATTTTTGTTGAACTTTGTACAAAACTCGATTAACAATGCGATTCGTAAGACTCATTTGGGGACAGTCGTGATCTTTGATATCGCAAAATCATTTTCTGTTAATAATTACGCGAACTTACTTAGCAGGTTTTTATTTGTTTTATGTATTTATTGTCTATCTTGAATTTCCTAATACCGTTGCTCATAATTGATTCAAGGATATTGGTAAATGCTTTCAATTATAATTAATTTAAACAAAGGAAAGCCAAAGTTTGGAATACGCATGTCATTTGCTCTTTAATTTTTTGATTATTTTTTAAGCTTTTAAAGAAAAATAAACACACAATTTGTTCAAAAGATTACATAAAATCATTTACAATAATTACAGAAAGTATTTAAAAAATATTGAAGGGAGAAGAATAATAAAATTTAATTGGGGGCAGAAACATGAATTATCATTCGAAGCAATGTTACTATGTTTAAAGCTACGTTTTTTTTTTCATTTTTTTTTAAATGTAAAATTATTTTAAATCTGAACAATATATTTTCAAATTTTTATTTCAAAATAATAATAAGTAAGCGAGTGGCAGTGAATATTTGGAGGCGCCTTGAAAAAAACGTGTTTTGCGGTGCGCATCATAACTCGCAAAACCAAAAATTCAAAATTACTGATGTACAATAATGTTCGCTAGCTGAATCGCGGGAGTATACTTCAAAGATTTGTTGATTGCTTGGAAGAAGTCAGACTGTTTCTACAAAATGAAGAAAAAGTTGAAGAATACCCACAGTTAATGGATGTTATGTGCCTCTCAAAATTGATGTTTTTTACAGATATATGCCCAGATTTAAAAAAGTTGAACATGAAGTTTCAAGGCATAAGTAAAACAATAATCGTCATGATCGATCTCATTCGCGCTTTTGAGGCTAAACTGCAAGTTTTTAGGAATGATATTTTCACAAGAAACTACAAGTATTTTCCAAATTTGAAAAAATATATCAACGATTTAGTAATACATGAGAAACCAGACGAAGACCAAGCTACTGAAGAATTTATTTCTGTGATTGATTCTTCAATCAAGTAATTTTCAGCGAGATTTTCTCAGTTCAAAGAATTATCGAAAATACTCAAGTTTATTATGTACCCTGATGTGACGTCATTTGATAAACTGGATTTGTCCGAATTCGATTGGTTGGAAATTGAAGAATTTGAAATGTAGCTGAATGATTTCCAGTCTAGTTAAATATGTATGCAAAAATTTATTGAAACAAGGATTAATTGAAAAAGAAAGATTGACAAGTAATATAAGTGAAAATGCTAATAACAAAATTTTGGAAATATGGAATGCGTTACCAGATACATTTAATTGTTTAAAGAAGCTGGATCATGCTATTTTAACAATATTTTCATCAACCTATGCCTGCGAGTCATTTTTTTCAGAGATGAATAACATTATAGATTCGGTTAGAAACCGTTTGACAGATGACTCCAGTTCAGCATGCATTCTGCTAAAAGTAACATTTTACAGCCCTAATATATGTTATTTGTCATCTAATCTGCAACAACAGAATTCACACTAATTTTACTTTAATTTAATTACGCGTATAATTGAAACATTGCAAAATCCCTCTATTTTTTGTAGTTAATAAAGAGTTTTGAGTTGATAGTATTTATTATTATTATTTTCCCAATTATCACAAAGTCAAAATTATTTGTTGGCACGTCTATGACCTCATTAAATATTTCTTTAGAAAAATGGCACGTTGATACGTAAAGGTTCGCCATCCCTGCTCTACTACAAAAAACATTGTATTGCTGTTACATTTATATCAGGTAACTATGGGTTTTGTAAATATTTAAAACAATCAAATAAAAAAACTTGACTTAGCAAAATAAAAGCTCTAGTATCTAATTCACCTCCGCATACATACATTGGTTGCACATTATGACGTCTACTTATTGTAAAAATACAATTCTGACTGAGTCATCAAATTTACACTTCTGCCATGCGTTAATGCTTTAGTTTTTTTTTATTTATTTATTATTTGGATGTCAAACCTAGCCTGGCACTAGCAGATAGATTATGCTCTCGATTTCAAAGCAAGTTAGAGTCCAAAACTCACTCATTTAAGAAGAATAAATAATTTCAGTTATTTTTGTAGCCTTTAAAGCCAGCTTAAATCAAAAATTTGTGAAAAAGCATCAGGTTCTATAAAGAAATAAAAAGCAAGAGAATTTCTTACACAGCTCAAAATAACCTCCCAAAAATCAAAAATTTATAGCACCAATTTTTTGCAAAATTTACCTTGTGTACTAGATTTAACTTTTTCTTATTTTATGGTATTCCCATTTCTTAAAAATTTCATGAGTTAGAAACAATTTTCATTGAAGGGAGAGCTTAAGTAAGGCATGAAAGCATATTTCAACAATTTCCCGGGCGAAATTTCTTGATTGCAAGATCACTGAAACAAATGCCTTGAATATCAAAGATAATACTTAATAAAAACCATTTAAATCATGTTTTTCTTTCTAGATTGAGCTCCTTCTTTCTTTTTTTGCTTGGTTATTATATTTTATCGAAAAATTAATGAATGAGAAACGTTTTTCTTCTAACGGAGAGCTCAAAGCAGACTTAGTTTACTACTTTCCTAGACTTATAATAAAGCAAAAATCTCCTTTAATTAAAGGACTACTGAAAAATTTGTATTAAAGGACAAGATGAATTTTTTACCGAACTATGACTCAAACAGATTTGCTCTCCAAACCTTAAGTTTTTGGATAATCAAATATATTTGTATGTAGATTGCTTCAAATATTTAAAAAAAAATTTTAGTTTAAGCACGGTTTAAAAATTCATAATGCAAAATCTTTTTTTCATCTTAAATCGTTATTTATTTCTTATGGCCATACAGCTGTAAAATGATTCTCTGCTTTTATAGTATACTATAAAGTCAGAATCATATTTTTTTTAAACTTGAAAGCAAAGCGACACTCGAATGTTCGAAATTTGATTGGCTACTTAATGAATAAAGCAACTTTGTTTGCTTTGCTATTGATATTTTTTATTTGGTATCGCATAAATCAGCCAAACCCCTGTTTGAAAAACAAACAAAAATTAATGCTAGAAAAATCGAAAAGACAAACTATAAAAATTTCTCCAACAGAATATAGTACAGCTTCTTTTCCTAAGGGCAAATTTAGGTATCAAACATAGTTAGAATCTACCCCAGTTAATTATGTCTAAGAAGTCTGTGCCAGAAAATCCTCAAAACTTTGTCTGAGCAACTTATTCAAAAATAAACATTTATCCTTCTCTTAAAAACGAAAATAAATTCTTGGAATGGCTAAAGCTATAAAGCGTGATAAAATTCAGAAAACAAATAGTCAAAATTATCAAAATTTAACAAGCACAAAACACTCAAAAATGTAACACAAGTTTTATTTTGTGTATAAAATTAAAACGAATTCAACAAACTTTAAATTTGAAAGCAAGAATAACAAAAAACAATGAACGCAGTTAAGTGCAATTAATTTTCACTGCAAACGTTCCAAGTTAACCCATAGTTAAGAAACTTAAGAAAAGCACTTTATTAATTTTGCAAAAAAGTTTTTTTATTGTCAAGGCGCAAACAAGAAGAAAAAACAAAAAAAATAAATGAAAATCACAAACTTTCGGTAAACTTGATAATCACAACTTTTGTGTTAGTTCGATGTGAAATAGTTAGCATGAGTAATAAAAGCTAAGGAAAAGGATTATGGTTGGAGGATATTAAGGTACTAGTAATACCATAAAAATGTCTGTATTTTAAAGTTAAAATATGAAACTTTTCAAAAGCTGACATTTAGTAATTTTGAAGAAAATTAGTTGAAAATAATTTAACAATGTTTAAATGCTAATTATTTAACTTGAAAACTTAACAAAAAAAATTTTATGACAAGTTAACTTTTAGCAAAATGCTACGAGTGTTCGTTAAATTCTCTTATCGTATGCTAAGGGTATGAGGTAAAAGGGCGTTTAAAAGTTTTACATTAAGAAGAATTTTTAGTATCAAATAAAGGATATTATGGGGGATAACTGAACGAAATTTCTGCTTTTATGATTCAAATATTACACTGCAGCTCTTATGTGAAATGAAGTTGAAGAAATGTCGTTCAGTTAAAAGCTTCCAAGGATATATCACAATATGGTAAAGTGTGAAAATCTTTTGCATTCTTAAATTCGAAAAATCATTTTATATCTTGTAATGTTTTTTATATCATTTTTTAGAAAACCGACAAGAAAACGTGGGACATGATGCTTTTGGGCTCAAGTATATAAAATAAAAAATATTTTTTGTATATTATATTTACTGCAAGATTTTTAGGGAGTATTTCTAACAAAAATGGATTTTAAATAGAATTTATGTATTGCAAATATTATAAACCTTAAAGCAAAAGGTATTTATAAAATACCAATTTTAAAATTGTTAGCAAAGCCAAATGGCAAGTTTTTAAATTAATAATATAATTATTACTAAACTTTTAAGGAAATTTTAGATCACTTTGTATTAATTAAAATTCTTAACTTTGAATGAAGGAGCAAAAGGTAATAGGAAATTGATTTTAAAATGTATATGTTTTATAGATCCTAGCAACATAAGCCATTAAAGAGAGAGATAAATATATAAAGGACAAGAAAAATAATCACTGGTTAATGAGATGCAAATAATTTTCTCCTACAAAATGTCTTAATTTGTTAAATTGTGCAAAATCAGTGCTTTCAAATAATTTTATATTAAATTGGAAGAAGTTCACTTAATAAATCGCCAAGGAGTTTTTTTACTGGAGAGAACGTATACAAAAGACCTCATAAACCACAAAATATAATGCTTTTCAGACTTTTTTTCATTATTTTCAAAATGGCAATTTTACCGTTTTCTTTGTTGTTAGGAATAACAAGGCCTGATACTTACTAGTAGTAAACAAAAAAGAAAAATAAAACTAGGAAATAAAAATTTTACTCAAAGAATAATTGATATGTGTTTTGCAATTGAACATTGCTTATGATAAATTCCTCATTTTGACATATTCTGTCATTGAAACAATTAACAACTAGAAAAAATTGTAAGAAGGGTTAACATCAAACCCCTCGCTAATCTAATCCATCGAGCTGGTATTTCTTTGTAGCTTACGATTTCTGAGCTATTAGGAGAAACCTAATATAAGTAAAAAAAACAAAAAAACAAAATATATTTTTGTTATAATTTTAATAAAAAAAGATGGAGTCATTAGTTTCCAAGAAATCATAGAAACCGAGGTCAACAATAGAGTTTCGGGGAAAGCACAATTAATACTTGTCACAACCAGGACGACTGCAATGTCTAGAAATGTTTCACCAATCTATCTCCCAATCTGATTTGCTAGAAAATTTTAAAGAACTTTTTGAACATTGAATAACATTTACTAATGTAAAATTTCCATTTATGCTTCTATATGACATTTAATAATTCAAAGATTGGTAATCTTCATATGTGAGGAATTTGGTAGTTTCTGTTGTTGTAAAAAGTGTTTTTTATCATTCAATTTAAATTTATCAATGAATCACAATCAAATAATTCTTGAATGAGAGAATTGAAAGAATTACTCAAAATTTCCCCTCCTAATGCCAAGAGTATAGTTTGAAAAATACTAAAGAACAATACTAGTATCAGATTAGTTTTCTTTAAAAGAATGCTAGTGTTTTCCCACACAAAGATTGAAGCTTTAGTATACTTAAATTAGTATATTGGCCACTGTAAGTGAATTATTCGATGTAAGTAATAAATGGATAAATGTAGAAACCATGATTTATGATTTTGTGGGTTTTCAGCTTTATACTGTTTAGCAAGTTTGTCAATTTTATCAGAGAAAAAAAATCCTATGACCTTAATTACTAAAAATTGTATTTAATTTATGTCTTTTGTTTATACTTAAGGACGGCAAAGAAAAAGATTCATAAGAAAATTAGTCTGAGAATGAGATTATGACAAAAATATAGTCTGAAAATTTTATAAAATTTCTTAAAAACTTGAGGAATATTAAAATCATAACTAAAAAAAGTTTTCTACGTATATATTTTTATTTGCAAATAAAAAAGAAAACTCAACTAAAAATATTATTGCTTTTAAAGAAAAATTTAGTGATTCAAATTATTTGCCTCCAAATATTATACTTTGAAAACCTTTTTTACAATTCTTCTTCTTTGTGGACTACACTTCATATAGAAAAACAAATTTTAGATTATTTTAAGTTAGCATTTCCTTTAAATTTCAGTTTTAATAATTTAAAAACTAGTTAAAATCTTGTATGGATTTCGTATCCCAATCATAATTTTATATTTATTTAAAATAACTATAAAATTCCCAAGTTTTTGTTTTTTTGTAAAAATAATAATAAATATATATCCTATATTTGAACATCAAACGGGGAAATTACAACAAAATATAAAACTCAATTGCATCCTAAGTTCTAAGTAAGTAACAAAAGCTCAATCAAATTTTTATTTACATTTTATACCCTTAACAGATATGCCTTGAAGAAGTATACAACAAGAACAAAATGTTCGCACGACATGGCATAAAAGATAAAAAAAAAAATATTCGCTTTAAAAATAGCAAAAATATAAGCATTTGCAAAAAATAAGGGTATATGCACAAAGTACATACTCTAGTACACAAGAAATAAATAATAAACGTTGCAGAAATTAGTTTTTTATTTGAAAAAAAGAGAAAAATTACATGTATAATGTGTTAGTGACTCACCAATAGAAGCCAACAATGAATAGAATAAGTCCTTTGAAATCTGCTTAATGCTTGCAATATTTTCTTTTATTCTTCTAACAAATAAAAGAAAACAAAAAACAGCAATAACACTTGTTGATAGCTCTAGTTTGTTCCCTTCAAAATACTTCTAGACTGACTGTAGAAAATAATTTATCAATAAACCAATTCGTTACTAAAATTTTTTATGTGTATCCTTCATAAATGCATTATATTAAACTTAAATAATTACAATCACTTTGTAAAGGGATATAAAAAAATTCACACACAAAATTAATTGTATGAAAACATCACAGCCGGCATTAACCGGTTTCCCGGCGACATAAATATTCCGTAAAACTATTTAATTAAAAATTTTAAGCAAAATATCGAGTCAAATTGAATTCATTAAACACTGGCAAAATAGCTTTAAACTAGTTTAATTTGTGCATTTTATTCATTTGCAATAAGCAAAATAACAAAAAAAAAATTTATAGAATAAATATAAATGTAAAACTTGCAGTTAGAAAACCTTAACACAAAAGGAAAATCACAAACACGAAAAACAAAACGAATAAAGTAAATCGTGAGAAAAAATACAATCGCGAAAAACGTCCTTCTAGCATTGAATCAAATATTAAACTGATGGCAATTAAGCTGGTGGAGCGCAAAGGAAAAAAACGTGCTTTTCCTGTTTCAGCAAACTAAAAAGTTACGGGGCATAAATAATATCGCAAAGAGTGCATTTCGCTAAAGAATCCAAAATGAGACGATATGTGAATCCTCCAACTGTGTGATATTCCAAGGAGAGGAGCACTATACAAATATTTCGATGGTTTTTGATGTCTGTATGTGTATATGTGGGGTCTGACAAATATATATATATATATATATAGATTTATAAGCCAGGAGCCGAAATGAAAATCATATACAAACAAAGCTCTGTTAAAAAGGGCTTTCAGTTGCACTCTAATGCCCCCTTGTTTAATGAATTCCAATGAACATGCAATTCAGTTACATGTAGTGCGCACATGCATAGCAGGCTTGCATATTTTTTACATTGCATAATGTATCCATCCAAAAATTTAGGGAACAAGCGAAAGAAAGAGACCAAAACTGTCGCCATTAAAATTGCATGCATTTCGTAGGCACTTGTTGCACACGCTTCCATTTTTGCAAACACAAATCTAATACATAGTACATATGCTGTTGTTGAAATTTGATTGTGTAGGTATGTAAACCATATACATTCGTATAGCTAAAAATGCCTTTCTTTTATTTATTCTTAATTTTTTATTATTGTTTTTACTAGAAGTGACTTCACTTTGCTGATTCTCAGCGCCTGATAAATAAGCGAAAGGTGTGCAAGAACAAACTCGAACGCGCCCTGTCTCACCTGATGAAATTAATTTTTGTTGTGATTGATGAATTCTATCTTTGGTCAGCCATTTAGCCGAATTTAATTTTGGAACAGGTTAAATTATTAGTTAATTGGTTGCAAGAGTAGTCTGTTGACCGGCTAATTGATAAAATTTGTTTTTATTTATTGTCCCAATTTTGACTGTCTCATGTGATTGTGTAAAACTGCATTGGCCTTGACAGTTTCAGTATCATCTCAGACAGCTTTGCTTTTTCTTCATTTCATTCTTGCTGACAGTTTGATATATTCTAAAAATTATGACATGGTTAGCAAGATAAGACAACGTAAGTTGTTACTTTTTGCAATGAATTTTAACCATAACATGGTTTGAACAGTTTTCATTTGAATTAAGTGCGTTCAGTTGTCATACAAATTTAAATTCAAATTTTTGTTAGGTTATTGCACTCAGTTTCAATTTCAAACCATTTTATTTGTTGAGCAAATTTAATTTTGTTGCAAATTTAATTGTGTTTGAAGTAAAATTTCTTCCTTATCTTTAAGTTTGTTCAGTAGACAACATATGTACTACTATTATGTTTATTCTTTTTTGGTTGTTTGATATGCTCTGAGGCCACTTGTGATCCAATTTTGTATTCTCAGTGTATAAAGCTTCTTTTTTGCGAATAAGTTTTGGCTCTGAATACTTCAAAATTTTCTGGTTTAATTATTCATTTGTCATCTGTTATTTGTTACTAAATTTTTTATGTGATATATTTGAACCCTCTTTTTTTCTTTTTTTTGTGTTTTGAGGCTCACATAGTTATGTTTTACTACCTTTTGGTTCTTCCTATCTAGGAAGTGTCACTTAAGACATTGTAAAAAAACTTAAAATTCCTCTCCTATAATAGAAATAAGGGCTTGTCAACAGTTTTTTACAGAAGTTCTATTGAAAATTAATTTTCAATTGTTGATTCCGGGTCATTTAAACTTGTAAAAATGTCTATGAAAGGATTCAGTGTGCAGCTTAAAAATGACTTCTAAAATAAAATCAAGCACTAATGATTTAATTTAAACAAAAGTTTTAAAATAGATTTATTTGATGTCAAACTAATTAGAAATATTTCTATTGTGAATTTCAAATAATTTTTAACTGATGAATTAATAAATTAGTTAAATTTACAAAACATTTTTTTAGGAAGCTAAAACTCCTACTTCAAAAAACCGAAACGAAAGATAGATTGGGGTAATTGCTGGCATATCAAATTAAGTTATTATTTTGATTTTGTATAAAAAAAGATCACTAGTCAAATACCTAGTAAGACTATTAACTTTTTTGCGAGTATTTGTCATAGTAAAATTATAAAACTGAAATCTATGATTTGTTTAAAGATTCTGAGAGCACTAAAATCATGACAGTTTGATTGTGATTGAAAGTAAGATCCAAAATTTCTACCTAGCCAGATGAATTGAGGTCATTACAAGAATAAAAATTTAGGAGAATTCTTTCATTAATCAAGAACTTTAATTTATATAGAATTACTGTAAAATATTTATTGATTTTGGAATAAATATTTAATAAAATTAAAAAAATCAATTAAGAGATATTTTTGTAGAAGTATATCTACAATACATACAATGAATGAGTCCAAGATGAAGGGGCAGAGCTTGAACATAACTGTCCGCTCAAAATTGTAGAGGATTCTTTCTTAACTCTTCTTTAACGTTCTTTATTTGACTCTTCTTCCCAGGATAATTCTTGGGCATTTAACTACTTGCATTTTGGGATCAATACCTTTTAATCTAGAGCAATTCTGAATTGGTAAATAAGGAAGTATAACAAGATGAGAAATGCCGGATTTTAGGAGTCTTGGGAATATCATTTTGAGATAAAAGCTACTTTTAACATACTAAACAGTTGCGCTTATACTTTTTGATTAATTGAGTATATGTACAACTTCATAGACAAATGTAGTGTATCTTAATATAAGAGTTAGCTATCTTTAAACTCTGAAATATCTTTAAATATTTTAAAACCAAATGACTTAAGTTTCAAGAAAATAAAAAACTATTTATTAATAGGATACAATATTTAAAACAGGTTGCCTTTAAATAGTATTAAATCTACTAAGTTGCTTATCATCACGCAATATCCATCGATTGAACTTCATTTTCTATTCCTAAAATGGCTGATATGTGAAAAATCACAACCATTTAAAGGAAATCCAGTGCAACGTCAGTTTATATTTGCATACCATGAAACCGTCTTTTTCGTGTAATTATCATATTACCACTTTAATTGCAAGACATCAATAGCTGTCAGACATTCTTGTTTCAATATCAAAGATATTAAAACCAGTTTTAACTTTATATATATATATGTATATATGTATATAAAATCTAATTAATTGAATGTGAAGTTTTGCAAGTCAAGAAAATAATTCTTATTACCAATTCCTTAAGAATACCCTGTATTACGTTATGGATATGAATTACAGTAGCAATGTCAGAGGTAAGACAAGACGACAAAATTGTCAGGCGTCATTTGGTCATAAGGCGATTATGGAAATCATTTAGTCGTACAAAATCAGCAAAAATTTCAGTTTCACATTGCACTAATCCGCTTATGTATCATTAAAACGCTTCTGAGTTTGCTAAACAAAAACAAAAAAAAATTTAAACAAAAGGAAGAACAAGGAAGACATCGAGCATTTGGTAAATGATAAAAATGTGGCGGCCACCCAGACGATGACCTCTTACCAGTTAAAGATTTATATTAAAAAGCTACAAAACAGGCAGGCGCATATTACTACTTCAAATAGTCAAATAAAAAGAATTCGTGCTGGCAATTAGCCCCAATTAGGAATTTTTATTTATTAACTTTTTGTTTATTTTAATAAGTATATTAATTTTTATTTGCAGTTTAGTGTGATGTGTGTTAAACAAAAACCAGATATGGAGACAATCAATTAAATAGGAGTCGTTTAGATTAAGAATATTTTTTACTGGTAAATTTTGTAGAAAAACAAAATAAAACTTCTATACATAAATTCTTATAAAAAATAAATATGATATAATGATTTAAGCCTTGTATTTTTTTATTAATTTTATCAAACAAATTATCCAAAAATATATTATTGCTTAAATTGTAGGACACACTTTTTTGTTTTCTGGTAGCCATCTCTAAAAGATATCTTTGAATTTGTTCTGCATATGAAAAAATTTCAAGTTGCATTTAAAAAAAAAACCAGAAATTTTCAAACACAATTTTCCAATTAATCAGGCAATAAGAAATTTTGGAATGGCTCAAGCCGCATTCATCTGTGGCAGTTTTGTTTTTCTGATATCAGCCAAAAAAAACAAAAAACTCTTCTATTTTGAACATCTCAGCTGGATAGCAGCTGGTTCACTGCCCGTTTATTCTGGCTAGAATACCTTTAGGCTACACATTTACCATTTTATATAAATGTTGCTCTCATTTATCCACCTGTGGTGATTCTCATGTATATTCTGACATCTGAGATCATCCAAGGATTTAAGAAATTCAATAGAGTGGGCTGGTAAAACGCTTTTAGCGACTTGATCGTTTTGCGTGTTCAGGTACAACATCACACAGCAGGTATATAGCATCGGCAAAATATCATACAAACGCTTATTCCTGGCAGGTTACACTAATTTGATTGAATTTAGTGTATGGTTAAGTCGGCTTGTTGCGATTTCCTTTTCATTTTATATGAAATAAATTTCGTCAATTAATCGGAGAATGGAGTTCTTGTATCTTAGTTCGAACATGATTTTAATTATTTTATGAGTGCGCAAATAGCCATTAACGATGGACATAAACTTGAGTTTAAGTAGCATCAACCAGAAATGTTGAGAGTTTGATTTTATTTTATTGACTATTGAAGAGCGTGTTAAGTAAACTTTACAAACAGGAAGAGTTTTTTAAATTTAAAAAATACACATTGAAGTTTTTAATATAAGGAGAGGATATGAACATTGGAAGTGGTGGAAAGTGATCAAGTTATATTTTATGTTTAAAGTACAAAAAAAGTAGAAAAAACAACATGGTTTTGAAAAGGAAAGATACAACAAAAGTAATTTAACTGTGGGAATTGTTTAATTAAGCGTATCTTAACTGCTTAGAGATGTCAATAGAAGTTCAAAATTTTATTACTCAATTATTTGATTTTTGCTCTAAATACATAACTTAAAGAAAAGGAGGCCTGTTAATCATAGTTATGTTTGTTATATGAAAACACAATACGTGTACGTATTTTTGCACTTTTTTTAAGGTTTTAAACTATTTTTCTGCAGCCAGGTGCTCATGTGAAATAGAATCGATGTTAGTTATAATTCCTAAAAATGTTTGAATAAATCACAGTAGGTCATATAACAATTTCAAGAGATCAGTTATCTTATAGGATAAATGCTTACTGGCTTTATAGTAATTTTTGATTGACTTTTACAAAACTTGTTATGAAATAATTACTGTTCTTGATTAAAAAATTTTTATCAGGAATATTTAAAAGTTTTTGATGGTTTTTTCATACGAAGTGCTAAAAACGGAAGACGTATTGCATTGAAGGCTTCAAGTTGTACGCAAAAATGTCAATTTAGCACATTTAATTTGCAACTTTTGTATTTAATATCAATTAATTAAATCTATTATGGTATATTTTAAAATGAAATTAGTGGGAAATTAAATCACTCATTCTTGGTCTCAAAGTCTATGAAAAAGTTTTTAGTTTGCACGTTTTTCAGATGTATGTAATCTAAACTAAAAGAGACCACCATAAACACCATGGTTTTTTTAGAGTGTTTTTAATCTTGCCTTTTCCACTATAAGTCAAAAATCTTGACTAAGAAAGTACACTACTGTATACAGAAAAATCTTGAAAGTTTTATGCAAAAATTTGCAACAAACAACACTTGAAAAATTATAGTTTAAAATTTGTTATATTTAACAACTATATTTTCTCTAAATGTATTGAATTATGAGTAAATTATAAAATACTTCAAAAAATATGTTTATACAAGACGGCATATGACAAAACAACCAGAGAATTATTGACAATAACTTTCCAAAAACTCACACACAATTTGTAAAAAGATTTACTTCAAAGCCGATAACGAAATTAAATTAATTGATGAAAAAGACTCAAATATTTCCAGCTTACTCAAGTTATCTCCCAACATTCAAGTGCAACCATTTAAGCTACATTGACTGATTTTGGTAATAAAAGGGTATGGAAAGTAAAAATATCCTTTCAGAACTGTTCGTATCTCAAACATAACATTTTAAACCACGTAATTATAGTTTTTACAAACAGAGAGTCTATAAAGACCAAACAGTAGTTCTAAGTGCCTTTGAGGAATTCATTTCCTTCAGCTATGCAGCTGAAATAAATGGAGTTGGTTTCTATTAATTAGAGATGGATAAGATTTAATCATTCTTATGCTCATTATTAAAGATTTTTGTACACTTTTAAAGTTGAAAATTGAAAATTGCTACTATTTTTTCTCATCTTCTTTAATAACCCTTGAAATTTAGAACACATTAAACATATTCTGTATCCAAAAAACCAAAAGTCTAATATAAACAATTTTTAAAGGGGATTATCGTAGTAAAATTTGCCAAAACTCTTGTGAAACCAAAGAATTTAAAGGGAATCCCGTGCGCTAGAAAACATATTTTCATCCTTTTATCCGGATTCTCTCTAGAGCAATAAAAGTTTTGACCACTTTTACCGAAAAATTTTCCCTATTCTTTTATAAGGGAAATTTTTACATAGGTACAATAGAGCTCATTTGACTTTATTTAATTTGAAAGTTCGGATTTTCTATTCTTGTAATTTTTAAAAAGTGTAAACTGGAGTCGAACATTTAATTAGTCCCAGTGAAATTTATTTTATTGGTACAAAAATTTGCATTTAAAAAAAAACCTTCATATTTATAGTGTACTATTTTCATCAATTTCTAACGTATATTAAAAAAATTTTAATGGCTTATACAGACATATCCATATATCAGAGATTATACAATGTATTATCTTATTCTTTGCAGTTAGGTTCTGGCAAAAACATTTATATAAAACCAAATGTTCAATTGAAGATCCAAGACAATTTTTGTTCTCTTTCTATATTTCACAGAGCTTCAAGCTCAAGTATTTGATATTCAAGTCTCGTAATGGTTAAATCAAACTGATAAATCGTAAATCTTTCACTTTAAAGGGGTTCCCAATGATGGGTAATGGATGGACAGTACAAATAGGCTTTTCAGCTGTTTGTATTAGATTGTCTTGTTAAATCCTCATACCAGAAATAAATAGAACTCCTTGATTGGTGTTAATATAAATAGAAATAATATTAACCTTAAAGTTCAGAATAAAACAACAAAAGCAAATCAATTCACTTGCCATGAATCTTTTGTTGGCTTAACCCGTTCTATCTGTGTACATTTTCTTAGCCATTTTGAATAACAATTGATCCATTGGATAACTCGTTTTTTTTTTCGTTTTTACTCAAAGTTCTCATATAAATTTAGTTTTTTTGATAGAATTGTAAAAAAAGTTGGTGATAGTCGGACAAATAAAGATTTGTTAGTTAACATTCAGATACGTGCAAAAAATTTTTTACTTCATTTTCCTTGTATTTTTGAATAAGCAATAAATTTGAAATGGTTCGGAAATGATGCTGACTGAGTTAACTGTATTATTTGGTAAGGAAAGTTTTATTACTATTTTGAAAATAAAAGGGGTTTATTACTGATATAGTGTGACATAGTGTCAAGTTTATTTGTATACTAATGTCCTGGAAAGCCTCAAAAGAGATTCCTAGATCATTAATTTTAATGGTGTCTTTAGTCTATATATATATTTGTATGAAGATGAATTTCAAGGATCCTTTGTTATCTTGAAAAACCTTAAAAGAAAATAAGAATTTATTGATATTTGATGGGTTTTAGATTTAGTTAAGGAGAGTATTTTAACATGCTTGGAATGTTAATAGAATAAGAAAAAAATTTTGATTTTCAAGTTTTATTGTTGAGAGTTCAATGAATAGGTCCTGGCTCTATACACTACAAGGACTTTATTTGAGACACGCTTATATAAAATAGATAAGTTTTGAATGTTTTGGGTAGGTATTTCTTATTGTTATAATATTACAGGGAAAATATTTATACTAAAATAAATCTTCCTGCATTGTCAGTATTTTTAATTTTGTATTCGAGAAATGTCTTTATTTGAATTAAAGAAATGTATTTGGACCATGCTGTGGCAATCAAATTCTTGAAGCCTCTACTTATAGAGCACTAGATTAAAATGATTGATTACAACAGACTGCATTAAATCTAATATCCATTTCTCCAAGATTATTAATTGGCAGCCCTTTATGGAGCTATTTTGATTTTTTTTGGATAGTTTACAGTGATGTAACTTGTTTATTTTTCTAAGCTCTAGTAAAAATAGTATCTACCAAGATATTTGCTGATGTTTACTATACACTCCTACAAAATGCTGAATTTTATAGGCTTTGACTGCGAATGCTTCCTTTTAAAGACTTTGGTTTTTATCAGAAGCTTGAAAAGTATAAAAATTCTTGTCTCCTTTACATAAATCCATGCGCTAAACTGGAATCATATTTTGAGTACCTTTTTTCTTTAAACATAATATTTATATATAATTCAGTTGCTCCACTGATTTAATTGTTTTGAATACCTTCGTTTTTTTATTTGACTTACATTAGACTAGGGTTTGAAGCGTTAAAAAAATCACTTTCTTCGTGAATTTTTTTTATGAATATTGATTAAGGAAATTTATTCAAACTGTTTGTAAATGATTAAACATTATGTTAGCAACATTTTCTAATTTTTTTGTTAAAAAATATTTACAATCAAACCGGTGATACAGCTTTTCCTGGAACCTATTCGGAAAAAGATGATTTGTGATGTTCACTGTATCTCAGCTGTAAATAACCTGCAAAAAGTACTTAAAATTTAGTTAAAGTACTATTAAATCCTTCCCCCAACGTTGTTTGATTCTTTTTTTTTATTTCAAAAATTTTGGGGCTCATTTAAAGTGAAACCGCTCTTTTTCACGAAAAATTCCGCCATTTTATAAGTGAAAGCGCCCTTAATGTAAAAAAAAATTCTAAAACTCAACGTTGTGGGGAGGTATTTTTTATGTAGAAAGTGTGTACCAAGTTTGAAGTGAATCGGTAATGTAGTTTTTGAATGGCAGTGAACACCGACTTTGAAAAAGTAGTTTTGAGAAAAACGCGTTTAAAAGTTGTAAAAGCTAAAAAAGTACCTCGCTTTAATTCCTTGAAAGGTCAATAACTTTGAGAGTTTTCCTTGGATCGACTTCAAATTTTCGGAATATATTTTTGAAATATTAAAATATTTTTTAAAGTGTTAAACCATAGTCCCCCCTTAAGCTAAAATGCTCTGATCCTTTTAGATCGCACTATTTTATGTTATTTCTTGTATGTAAACATGCAGAAAGTTGAAATTATTGATTCTAAAATTAGTCTTACTGCAGTCTTCAGATGATTTTAATTAGAGATTGAAGCTGTACAGCAATAATTGGATACTGGAGATCGTTTAGTCAATCATTTACCTCCAATTGTAAATGCTTGAGAGAAAAACATTAAAATTTGCTTTGAAAATTGTTAAGAAGACTTTTTTAAAGTAAAGTATAAAAATATTGGTAAAATATGAAAATCTTTGAAACTGTGATATGTAAACCAGATTTTTATTTGAAATATTTCCTTATTTTGTATTTGCTCAATTTACTAACAATATTGTTGAAGCATTAAAAGTAAAATTAATTTTACATTTATTTAAATACTCTTTTTTGACAACACTCAAAACTTTTGTATTAAATTAATATAAATTACTTTTTTGTTTCGAGAGAAACCTAAATCCCAGCTTGCTTTCACAGGTCAGCCTAACACACTTCATATCGCTTTGTCTAAAATTAAAATTATGGGAAGAAGGAAATGAACTACAAATCGACAGGTAACCTGAAACTAAACTTGAAATAATAGATGTAAAATAAAAAATGTCTTATTTACATAAAAGATCCTTTTTTAAAAAAAAAAATTTTATTTAATAAATTTTCAACCATATATTTATAGACTAAAATTTCGAAAATGAGTCCAAGTTCCACAAGCTCCTTTTAACTAAAAATATTTTATACATTATTTAAATAATAGAAATTAGTTGTTTTTTTCCTTTAATTGTGTACTTAATCATAATTTCATGTGATCATCTGTTCAAATAAATATTTTATTAATATTTCATTTTGAAAATTGCACAGGCTCATTAATATAATTTATTGTTAGTGTTTAAAAATGCTAACTGAAAAAGTGAAAGCGATGCATTCCATCTCGACCATATTTCACACAAATTAAAGAAAGAAAAAAAAGTATTGCAAAAAGGAAAACTAGATTTCTCTGACACTAGGAAGAGTGACCATGAAAATAAAATTCACATTTTCTTCTTTGTTTGATTTTTTTGTTTATTTTTAAGTATTTTATGCCAGTTTTTCTTTACATATCAACTTTTTCTCTTAAGATCCGAGAACGTATTAATCACAGCCGGCGAGGTGTCATCAGCATTAAACAGTGAAACCATCAACATGCAACAAGAAATTCCTTTAGAGCTGTGTAAAATGTTGTCTTCAATTGACTTCGTGCTTTGACTACATAAATGGATTCCTAAACAAGTCGACTTGAAATAAAGTCTTTTGCAAAAGATGCACCGAAACTTAGCTAAAAGCCGAAGGTAGAAAAACAACAAAAAAACAACAAATAAACGGATATCAGAAGTCAAGAATCTATAAGGAACAAATTCTTGTGCGGTATATCTGGGAAGCGGTGTCAAAGAGTCTTGAGAACCACTGAATTTATAAATAAAGAAATCAGGATCCTGTTGTCGTAAATAGCCATTTCGATTGAAAACTGTTTCATTTTATTTATTTTTTTTACATTTTTGAGCTGTAATCATTTTTCTGGCTTATCAAAGATCTGGGAGGTCAGGATGATTAGAGTTTTAAATTTATGGTAACTATGTCTTATGTACGATTTGCATTACATCAAAAATTCTTTTATATAAAAAACGATGGCTTAATAAAGATTTTGCAAAATTTTAAAACAGCAAAATTAATTGAACTTTTTATTGATGCAAATGAACTAAAAATATTTTCTTCTAAATTTCAAGATAATAATTTATACAGTAAAAGAAATCCATACATTTTTTATACATTCAGTTGAACTCTTTATTTCCTCAATTATAAAAACAATAGAACTGTGTTGTTAAGCTTTTACCCATTTTCAGAGAAAAATCAGATTATGATGAAATGGCTTTTCTTTTTGAAATTGAACATTTTTATGTTCAATGGGCTAAAATGCATAATAGAGCACAATATTTCTATAGATCAGTCAGTGAAGACAGCATTTAATGAGTCAAATACTTAAAACTCATGTTCCCGGACAAATTTTTGAATCACTGAAGAAGGCATCGTAATGGCACAATATAAAGATTGAAAACAATTTTCGGTAGTAGTGCAAAGTATCACCAGAAGAGGAAATCAAATATTTTCTGGTTTATAATTCAAAAATTTGCTTTAATTTCTAATTAGTATGAAGAGGTGGTTTTTTTTCATAAAATCAATGATCTAAAATTCTTTGTTTGTCAGTTGTTTGCTAGGGTTTCTACTAAATAAAGCTTATCGTATAAGAAAATAATGTTTTTCTGATTTTTATTTTGTGAGCAGTATCCAAAGAATTATTTACCAAAATTAACTAAATACAAAATATTAAAAAAAATTAGGCCCTTATACATGATTTTGTCTAAATAATATCTTCCTAAAGTGATGTGGTATAATGTATCTTGGAAGCAGAATCAATTAGAATCTGCGATTCGTTAATGTTAATCTGCATTTCATGGCTGTTTATAAATAACCCAGGGCACCTTATAGCATGCAATTACTGTTTCAACTTCAAACTTGTAACATCCGGCAATAAATTATATGAAAATGGTTCAAAGTTCTTGACTCTCAAATTCTCATAAATTAACAAATTTTGAACAACAAAAAATGCTAAAGCATTTTTTTTTAAACAGAAAAATTTATGTGCAGAAAATATTCCACAAAAAAAACAACAAATTTCAAATGTATAAAATAAATAGATACAAATATTATAAGGGTGACGGAAACTTTCTTATTATTAGTTTTACAATTTCTTTCCTTCAATTTCATTTACTTTTTCAAAAAAGTTTTAAGAATTTTTAAATATTTTCATGTTTTTAACCCGAAGAAATCTTTAACTTTAGTTTATTTTTAAAGAGACGAAAAAGTGTTTTGATCTTTGTAAAACCTAAAATAAGTTTAATGCACAACAACAAAAGCAAGAACCAAGAAACTGGAATTTTTTAATCAAAAACGGAAACTTCCGGTAAAAAAAAACTTAATTTTCTTGCTCAAGGGATGAAATTACTTCGGAATTTCTTTTGAATTTTTAACAAAAAATCAACAATGAGCTCCCTAAAGTTCAAACTGATTTCCTTAGATAACCTCAGCAACATATGATGAAAAGATATAGAAGTTTTCCATCATGTTAATGTGATGAATATGTTCACCAGGGAATTAAAAAGTTTAATTTCTAACAAGAGTCAAAAGATGATTTACTTGAGTATGAAATTTGCTAAAAGAGCCTTCATAGAATTTAATTTTGAATAGATTCCCATTTTTACTGTCAAAAAACATAAAAATATTTAAAGTTCTTAACATCCGTTTTTTATTTTTTATATCATTAAAAAGACATTAAAACCCACCAAAACTTATAGTACAGAATAAAAAAGGATATATTGCAGTTTATTTCTGCCATTATGTATGTGCGAAGTAGAGTTTTTATTACTTTCATAGTCCGGCTTCTCTGAACAAAAAAATACTTTTCACTTCTCATATAATATGAAAATAAACAACATAAATATATTTTTTCTACGTCAATGATTTACTTTATAATAACAAAGAGAGCTTCACTTATTTGTTTGCCGATTCCGAATCTCGTCGTTTATTAACAATAATAACTTTTTTTTAAATTTTGACCAAAAGAATCTTTTGTGTAATTAAATTAAATATATAACCTGACAATAGTTTTTTCTATTTTTCTAAATTGTGCAACTTCAATCTGATTCCCCAGGATAAATATAATCCAATTAATCTTATTCAATGTTTCTGACCAATATGATAAATCAAATTAAAATTAGAAAAATTTTTGTAGTATTTATTTTTCATATAACCAACGCCCTTATCCATAAATTTCTTGCCGTTTCTGCAAAAAAACACTAATTACAACTCGAAGACATGTTGCTATGCCGGGTGTAAATAAGTAATGCTGGCAGGATGTCAACAGATATAGGCGTCGAGCCTGAATAAAATAAAAACGAACAAAACCAACACAATTTGATTGATCGTCATATTTTTCTCGTAATTGAAGCTATGCTCATCATTAATTTTCCTAAGAAATATAAGTTTGCCTTCGCCGCGAGGTGCCTACATCACTTTTCTGTAATTGGAAGCTTGTTTCCCTTTTTTTTTGTTCTCGTTAAATAGCGAAGCTATATGCCAACAATTTGGCCATTTTGTGTTCTTAGTCAATTACTCAAAGTTGTTTCAATGGCATGAGACTATTTATTGTTAGCGTAAATTTCTATTTACTGTTATGAAAGAAAAAAAAATAGCATTTATTAAAGTATCATATGAAAAATTATGAAAAAATTATAAATACGGTAAGAAATTCAAAAATTAAAGAGTCAAATATATTTTAATTCTGTAATCATTCTCGTTAAAAATACAAAAAACAAAAACTTATTTAAATATACTTAAAGAGTCTTCAGTAAATGTGCGTGTTGGACTAAAAGTCGCAAAAATATTTTCGTTTTCATGTTGAAAGGAAATTTTTTTTCAGTCAATTGATTAAAATTGCTTCCGAAAACACCTGAAATTGATGGTTTCAGTTTTTTAAGTTAATAAATAATAATAGGTTTAAAGAAGTTTAACAATACGATGCACAGCCAGTTACTTGTTATGCCATTAATTTGGTCAAGACCTTCGGTAACATATTCAGTAATTGAATATTTCAAGCTGAGTTCATATTCTAATAGTTGGGTCGGTCGATAGAACTATTTAATTAGATATTGTTGGTATATAATTGTCGAGTTAAATGATGGAAATAAAAATTAATTGTCTAATAGCAGTTGCTTATTTTAGATGAAATACGAAAAGTGATTAGGAAAAGGTCTAACACTAAACTAGCAATTACAATTTTTATATGACAAAAGTACAAAATATTAGGTTTATATTAGTTAGAGCCAAATGACTTTGTCATGCATGAGTTAAAAGAAATATTTGTTGGTTAAAGAAAGCAATGAAGTTTTTGTAATACTTTAATGACAATTGGATAATACCCGTATGACTTAGTGAAAAAACTAATAATTTTCTTGTTTGTGCAACTTTTTTCTACATTTTGTTTTACTTAAGGTTTAGCACCCCACAATAATTAAGTTTGAAATATTATCAACTGCCGACGAGAGTCAAGTTCAACCTTCTTCTGCTACTTTAAAAATTTAAGGTAAAAAAATACACAGCTATTTTTGTTTTAAGGACGTACTGATAACCGCATATTTATTTGACTTGTAAATGTCCTGCATTACACAAAAGCAGATGTTCAAATACAAAAAAAAATTAAAAATTACACAGTTCTTTTATTACCAGTAGTAGAGTAATTTAAGTAATTTAAATGTGGTTTAGTTTTTTTGTTTTTGAATCGCAAGTATATTAACTGTCAAAACTTCAGTTTTCCAACAGTCATCATTCTAAATGTTTTAATTGTTTTTATTCATTGAAAGTTTGACAACAAGTAAAATCATAGCCAATTCTAAACTTTGGCACAATGGATGGTTTCTAGAAAAAGGATTAATTGGCCATGTGTAAATTTAACTTCATAAAACCTAATAAAGCTTGCTCCTTGCACACGAAAATGCCTCAAAAATAAGAAATTTTCTTTAGATAAGCGGAAATTTTTATTAGACTGTTTGACATTTCAAGATCTTATTTACAAAATACTACTTCTTGCACATTAGAGCTCAAAAACTTCTTAATCTCACTCGAACTCGAATAAAAGTGGGTTAAAATCAAGTATTGTCTAAGTAATTGGGTGGTTCTAAATAGATCGTAAAATTTATAAAAGCATAAGCATTACGTAAGTAACTCAATAAATTTTTACAATTGGCCAAACCTATTATCAAATGTGTAATACTTGAATTTTCCGAAAAAACTCATTGTCTGGTATTTCAAAAAAGATTGATACAATCATACTGGACCGCGAGCTTTAGAAATTTTTTGGTTTTTTGTATAAACAACACCCATACTGCTATACATGAGCATCTGCTCCGCAAACTATTCTTAAAAGCTATCATGTTTGTCACTAAAATTGCTTTCCTGATTTTTTTTTAATTTTGTAGACAGAAAAAACTTCATTGAAACTATTCTTCATTCTTCATTGGCAAAATCAAGAGCGTATTCTATGATCGATTAAAGCTAAGGACACTGACTAAAAATTTTTATAATAAACTTTGATAATTTTTAAGTAAGTCTGCTTTTCCTACTCATTCACGAATAAATGGTAGACAAGAAATATAGTAATTATTGTTCAGAGTCAACATTTAGGGTACCTTCACCCTAAACTTGTCCTTATTAAGACACCCTTTATAAAAGAGTTAACAATAAAACAAGCCAACAATTTTTTTTTCACAGTTGAGACACTAAAAATGAAAAAGATTTAAAACAAAGCTTTCAGTAAAAAAGTAAAAATAAGTTTTAATTCTTTAAATGTTATTTTCGCCTGGAAATTAATAAATGTATCTTTCAAATTATGCGCCATACAAATCTCGCTTTTTCGGAATGTTCAATACTGTGAATACTTGTAAGTAAATCATTCTAAGGGTATCATATAGCACATAACAAGTCCATGTAAAAAAGATTTTCAATGTATTAAAGTTGGACAGTAAATTTTAACAAACAAAAATTTCTACCAAGGAATTGATTCTATATAACCAAAAATACATTTATTTCAATTTTCAAATTAAGGAAAATTTTCTTAAACTACCAAATTATAACAGTAAATTCATTTTAAAATTAATATAAAACATATAAATTAAATTAAATAATTTACATTATGAACTACTGCCACAACAAAAAAAAACCACAACTACAAGTTTAGTAGTTATAAGCTTCATTGCTCTTTATCCAGTCATATACAGAGAAAAAAAGCTTATACCCCCTAACAGTATAGTATGGATGAAAACTGAATATTTATAGTTTTTCTTTATAACTTTTGAAATGGGTTTGCAAGAAGATTTCTTACAGCTAAATATTGGCCTGCGCATCACATTCACTTGCAGTTCGATTTCTAAAAAACATGCACATTTCAAGGGCAAAATAAGTCAATTGCCGAAGATCAAGGATATTAAGTCTTTGCTATTAAACATTTATTCGCTCTAGGTAGATAAGACTCCCATTGTTTTTATTTTTAGTTTAATATACCAATAAAATTGAACTCTGTTTCTTTAGATTGTTGTGATTGTTGGTATTAAAATTTGAAGCAAGATAATTCAATTTTGAGCCTTTTTTAAATTAGTTTTGTTTCTTCAATAATTGAATTTTTGAAGCCCTCATAAAATTTTAAATTAAGATTTTCACTGTATGCAGCATAAAAAACTTCATATGTCGGAAATAAAAATTTTGTTATTTTTTTCTACGTAATTCAAATAAAAAACTGGACGTTATGCTAACTATGCGCTAGTTAATACTTAATGACAAGAAGAATTGAATTAAGCCTTAAAAAATTGAAAAGAGCTGTTGCAATTTTTAAACTTTCTAAAAGTTTTATTTTAGTAAAAAATTTATCTGGTTTTTAATCTTTTATAATCCATAAATAATGCTTGAAAATAAAAAAATTTTGTTACTTGCAAAAAATTTCTTATTTTTCTTTGGGAAGGTAAGTTACGATTAAATAGGTAAAAATTTTAACTTTCTGAAATAAACTGACGATTTAATATTAGAAAAATGTACCCAAAAAATAATTCCGTGACTCATGTGATCAAATCCCATTTACTAAATTTGCTAATTTGTAAAAGCCTCTGTTGTTCCTCCTTAACCTGAAAACTGGATATTTTGGTATATTTTCATCTTGTTCGATATATTTTCAATCTTTTTACACATTAAACGACCACTTAATAAAAATTTTGGTGTATTAGTGACTATCAGTCTTAAAAGAGATTCATTTTACTTTAATGTAGTGAATATGTTATTATGAATTTTAAGGTAATTAAAAATAATATAATATACGTTAACCATAACGCTTTATTTCTTCCATGAATTGAGTTTAACATTTAATTGATGAAAAAAAAGGAGCACATGTGCAAATATAGATAGTTTATTCATGCTGCTATTACCATTGCTAACTTCCAAACCCAAACCTAAACCAAGCAAAAGTCAAAAACTAAAAATTATTCTTGGAACCCTTTGTTTAAATTTTGCGAATAAAATATTAGGAATTCGGGTTTTAATACTTATTTCTTTGTGATATTTTTTTTTTTAGCTTATAAGAAATATTTAACCTATTACGAAGCTGTTCAGGTAATTAGAATTTGGTTTGCAAGGAATCATGAATTAAGCTTGTGGCGGAGAACTATGTTCAATTATAATTTTAATTTAAAAAAAACTATTTTACGTAGTAGGTTTGAGTTTAAATTAAATAACAAGAAAACCATAAAAATTAACTTGTTTGACAGTTTTCATTTTTTTAGTCAGTCAGTAAATCTAGATTCATAGTTAGTTCAAAATATTGTCATAGAATATTCAAAAAATATTCACAGATGTTTTAAATAATAAAACGATTGTATGATATTTTAAGGAATTAATAAGATTAAATGAAATTTGTTAAAATAAAAATTGCTTCTTTATAAAAGAAAAATAATAATAAAATATTAGTGGTGAAGCAGAAGCGCACCACAAGCTTATGAGAAATGTATATTAAAAGAATGGTTTAATTTTCATCTGTTCGGATACCCTTTTAAAGCTATTTAAAATGTAGTCAAAATTTTAAAAAATTTGGATTATTATAGTTTTAAGAATAACATCCATGGGCTTAAATCGAATGTTTTAGCTTAACAAAAATTATATTTGATTTTTTTATTAAAAATTCAAATAATTCAATTTAATCCGCACACATATAATAATCCTCATCCAGTATTATCGACTTTACTTATGTACTTGACAATACTAAAATCTTTGTAAAAATAGATAAGACATAAAAAAGTTGTCAATTCCTCTTGAAAACATCATTTAGTGACAGGACATAAAAGTGACTAATGGAATTGTCTCTGCACTTGAAAAGAACTGTTTACACATCTATTTTGCTACGTGAAGCTTTAGAGCACACAAAAAAAAAACGAAGTGTATTACTGGTTAAATAAAAATACCTGACCATCAGTTTGTGTAGCAAACATTGGAAAATGTACCCTAATTTATGGCGTAAAGTGAACAAAAGAAGTTTCTTTCTCCTCAAGTTTTGTTCCAAATCCAATACAAAAAGACAACTTATCATCAAGAGAAAGGAAAAATGTCCTTTTGTGCCGTGAATAAAATGGATATCATCTTGAGCCTCTGAGTTTGAACTTGCAGATTATAAAAGAACAAGGATAAATTGGATATCTTTCAGCTAATATGAGTATATTTTTTGGATGATGATTATATTTTGGATGGCTATGCTATGAACATGAAAAACATTTCAAATAAATTTCTTTAACTCTGGAGTTCATTGTGCAAAATAATTTGTTAGTTTTGAAATTGTTAAGTCTCCCTTGTGATATAGAAAAATTTTTTTTACCTCTGGTATATTTATATTTATTTATTTAATAATTGGAACAAATGCTAGGTATATTGACTTGTTTGTTATAAAAGTGAAGCCTGCAGAAAATCACATATTAAAAATATTGTTAAAATGATGTTGACACACTTTTAGAAATTGAGCATTTCTATAGCATAAAAAAAGTATCCTATTTGAGATAGAAAACGCTACACAAAATCCTTGAAATTGTGACATGAAAGAAATAACTGTATTATTTTAAGGAATAGCTGCAATAAAGATTTTTTAAATTTTTAAAATCAAAATAGTATTGCTCAATTTAATTTCAGAAATATTTAACCCTTACCCACTCCTTTGTGCGCGTCATTTATTTATTTGACTAATGTAAAAATATATTTTGAAGTACGAAGTCTTGGTATTCTGAAGTAATAATTTTGATTTAGGTGTCCATTCAAACCTATAGCCATAATCTCTTTGCATTAGGCAAAACGAATCATATTTCTTTCTTTTAATGGTATGCTGCCATTTCTTTTTTGGAAGGAAGATTTTCTGTCGCGTTTGTGTAAAATTAATTATTTTCGACCTTAAAAAAGTGTCATTAAAATAGTGTCATTTTAAGCAATGATTTCCTTATTTTAGACAAATCTTTTTAATTGGGAAATCTTGTAAGGATATGCAAAGAGCAAGTAGCCACATTAGGCCAAAGCTGGTGAATGTAGTAAATGAGAAAGAAGTTTGCAGTCAATTGGTTAACAGCTTTTGACATAGTACGTTGGATTAATGAAAAAGCATTTTGTTTTCCTTAATACGGAACTGGTTTTTTCGATTAATGAATATAAAAATGCAGTCTCCAAATGAGCAAAAATATTATTATTTTTTGTCAATAAAACGATACAGTCGCAATATTTCATTCTGTATCCTTTAGGAATAAAAAGGAAAAGAGTGAAGAAAAGAAAAAGCTTGTAAAATACTTTGTGTTTTTATTAATTTCTAAAATATGATTTTTAATGGAATACTTTTAAATAAAGCCCCAAAAATAAAATAAAAATATACACAATACTCTTTAAAACGGATACCTTATTAATGCCTAGCCGAATCATTAAAGATATGTGAAACCCACTCTTCTAGGAAGATTAGTGATATACGGTTTTTCTTACAGTTTATAAATTTGTTAAAAAATCCATCTAAAAATATCACACCCTGCAGAGCTTATTTTTCCTCTGACTTTTTGGTTTGAAAACCTTTAAACAAAAATGCTTAAATGTTTACAATGTCATTACATACGAAAATTATAACAAAAATTTGCTTACTGATTCATAAATCTTCTGAACGTGAGTGAATATTGCGTCGACTGACACGTACTTAACAAATGAACAGTTAAAATATTTTTTTTTATTAATACAACCTACAAGTTTTCATCAAAACATAATTCTCTTTTTTCAAAGGCTTGAAATGACTATGCGTGGCTTGAATTAAATGTAACCAAGACCTTATGTTGTAGCAAAATGACATTATGTTTGATAAAGGATCATAAACAACTATAAAACGCCCTTCAGAGTGGCGTGAATTACTGCATCATAATGAATCGATTGACATTTGAGAATTGTGCACAAAAAGGGACTTTAAATTTCTTTTTTCTTTTATTAAACCTTTTTTTTATTATTTTTGCAAGAGAAATGAGTTTATTTATACCATTAAAAAATTTAGCTTGTATCATTTTACATATTGCATCCAGCTGGTTGTCCCCATTGCAAATTGCTGACGGTTAACTTTCATATGCTATGTGATCCCCTATTCTATATAGACAGTTAAGGTTTGTAACATGCTATCTCGCATGTCTGTTACAAAATGTTAACACTTAAAGAATTTTGTTTTACTTTAAAAATTTCTATTAAAGACTTTAACAAATATTTAAAGTGTTTTAACAACAATTCAAGATTATTAAAATATTGAAACTTTTGATATTTGAAAAAATATCACCAACCAATCACAAATTCTTTTTCAATAACAAGGCTACTTATATTTTAAGTGGTCTATGCAAGGATATATGTTCTAAAATACTTGAGAGCTCGCAAAATGCTTAAACAAAAATATCAATCTTAATATAGTGAAAAGGGCACCTTTGAACTTTTTTCAATTGCCGCCAATTGAATTTTAAAGAGTTTCATTTGTTGTAGAAAAGAAGAGCTTCAAATTATAATTCGCTTAAAATTTAAGCGGGTATAAGGGTAATATCAATTATTTTTATATAAGAATCTCAAAGTATTTTTTTGTTTTTGGTTTATTTATGGCTTAGAAGATTGAAAAAATCACTTCATGTATGAGGAATCAATTGTAACTGTCAATCTAACATATAACATATGGATTGATTAAGAACAATTATTATTGAATCATTTCATTTCTCATTTAGTTTTATTCTATGCTATGCAGCTTTTATGTTTTTATTTTAAAACAACAAAGTCAAATATTTTGTTTATCATAACTTGTTCTGGATTTGAATATTAAAAAAAATATTAAAACTGTAAGAAAACCATATTACAAACAGATAAAGACTTATTTCCTTTATATTTATCCCCTTTATCCTATTCAAACTTCTTATTCCTTTGGTTTCTATTAAAAGATAACTTCGATTTCAATTTATCGTGACGACAAATATAAGAAGAACATTTGAGTTGAACGTGACTTCTTTTGTAAGTACAAATACTAAAGCTTCTCATACACCAAATAGCCTGTTTTCTAGACACGTGGAACACAGAAATTTTTGTTTATAGCCTTATATGATGGTATGAAGAAACCTTAGGCAATTTTCATTTTATTGATTTCTTTCCGGGTAAAATATTTGATTCATATAAGCTGGCAGCCATTGTAAAAAGTACTCCTTAATATCGATGATAATGCATTTTTGAGTAAAAGAAAAGTTTTCATCCCCAAATTCAGAAATTTACTTGCCTTCTGGCAAGCATATGCGTTGACACAGCAAAAGAATATTTTTTAATGCAGTGGCAGACTTTTTTGAAGTTGTTTTGATGAAATTGTTTGTTTTTTGTATTATTAAAGAATATGTTAGGAAAAAATAGCCAAAGGGATACATGAAAATGGAAAATGAAATATCAAATAGATTTAATTAAAAAGCAGGATAACTAGGCGTATATGAGGTACTGAAAATAATTAAAATCCGCACAAATACCGTTAATACTAGGGATGTTAATGTCTAAAATTTTTCTTTTATTAAACTGCAAGTGGTTTTTCTAAGTGGTTGTAGGCATAATTTAACAGTTAACGATTCCAGCGAAGAAAATTTTCATATTATACTTTCGATTGAAAAAAGAAAAATTTTATGAATGACTTTTATGAATTTAACATTATTGCAAGAGATTAATGCTTTTCTGGAAGTTTACTTTGTCAATAATAAATGGTATTCCACTTAAAATAAACTATCAGGACTTATTTTTTGACATTTTGAAAAAACAAAAGTTTTAGGAACTGACAAATGGTCAAAAAGAAGTTAGGTTCAAAAGATCAAAGAATTTACTTCGCATGCTCGCTCGTGGTGACTTACCAAACTTGGTATTTTTGGATGAGAAAACATTTTGCATAGAACAATTTCTCAACAAAAGAAACGATCGCAAGGAGACGTTCTGATGATAATTCTGAGCGTTTAAGGATTACACGCAGCACGGTTGATGGTTTTGGCAGCTGTCACGGAAAATGGCTGAATAATTTGTAAAAATAACTGTATTATAGACAATCATTCCTATAAATTTTAATAAAATCGATTAATAAACGAAAAAACTACAAGGCTTTTAAATCTAGACACTTCAATTGCTGGACCCGGTATATATAAAGCAATAAAATTTTAAATTAAAACAAAACACCAAGCTTTATTTTAAAAAATGTTCTAACAATCCTAGCTGTATAAGTTTTATGGTTCTCGTTTTGTGATAGGGAAAAAAAGCTATAAACATTTTAAGCTCCTTGACCTAAAAGTGCTATTCATTATGAAATTTATGAGAAGTTTATTCTATTTAATTTTTCATTTATTGAAATACACAATTCCTACTTTTCTAAGGATATTTTTAAATGAAATCACAGATTTCAATGCAGTCCAATTTAGTATATCCTGATTTTAAGTAAATTTTAATCTAAGAAAATGTAAAATACTTTTAGTCGAATAAGATTTTAAATAGTTAAAAAAGTTTAAAAAAAACAGTAGCATATCAAATTATATTTATATCCTTCAACATAAAACCACAAGGCTAAGGCATTTGCAGCTACCGTAATCATAAAATTGAACCTCTGACAGTGAGCTTGATAGAATTAAATCTTTTGCCTAGAAGCTTCTGCCGTGTTTATTTCTCTAGCTGAGGAGGAATCATTATTATAAAAAATAAATTTCTAAATAGAAAAACCCTCAAGCAGATTCAAAAAATTAAATTACAAATACTTTGAAAAAACAGCGGCAGAACGAAGCAGTTTTATAAAAAATGAGGCAGCGCTTGAAGAATTTTAAGCGTTAACTGAATCACCAGAATCTCTAGTAGAATATGCAAATTATTTTATTTAATTAATTTGTCTTTTGCGCCCTATTAAAAGTGACTATTTCAAAGTTCTCGATACAAAATCATTAAAAAAATTTTGCAAAATCACATATTTAGGGAGCTAAATCCTTACAATACAATACATTTTTACTATTTTTAATTCTAGCCAAACAATGATAACAACTACTTGAGACTTATTTCAACTTAAGAGGTCAACTTGATGGCTACAGAGAAAATTTATAATCTGATGGCCAGAAGAAGTTTTTAAATTAACTTTTCTGTAAAGTTGACTACTTGCGGTGACAGCATTTTATTATTTAAGCTTCTTCGTTGCAGAAAGTTTGAGACATGCTGCTTGATTACACTGGTAAAGAAAATTAAAACATAAACACAGAACATTTTATCCAGTTACCCATAAGCTCTATGAGAAATTTTTTAATCAAATTGTATAACTTTTAGCAAAGTTTACATTTTTAGAATTAAAAGAAAACATTTTTTTCTTAGCTAAAAATACAAATAAATCGGAAAAGTTGACATTTTTTTGTATGGCTGCTGAAGAAAGAGTACTAACAACAACAAAGACTACAAAATATTCTACAGAAAAGTAAGCTCTGTTCAATAAAATTTTAAGATCGTCGTAATAACTAAAATATATATTTCCCTTATCTTCAAGAACCTTTGCCGTTTGAAAATTAAACCGTGATTCTTTGGCTTGAAAAATAAATTATAATTCAATCTTCTCTTTCTAAACTCTAAAAGTTTTCTTCCACTGATCTTCTAATTATTTGATTCCCTCCTGGTGTTGAGACCTCTGAAAATTGCCTAATTGTAAGTTACATATATTTTACACCAATTGTTATCTAACTAAATCTAAGCTTACACCAGTTTGTACTTTAATTCTATGATTTTTGTGATTGATTTTTAAACTGTTTGATTATTGCTGAAAAATGTTTATTTTTATGACGGATTTGGTTTCTTTATCTTAAATTTTTACATCAAACAAGTCAACTTGTTACAATAAAAATTTAAATTATCTATTTTACAAGTTTGCTAACACTTCTTTGACCAGATTTTCGACACTAACACAACTTTTTCAAACTATTCTACTGAAACGACAATAACAAAAATTGTCTAAGCACTCTCAATTATGCTTAACTTATTTTTGCCTTACCATTTTTCAGGTTAACATGTGCAAATTTAATCAAAGATATTAAGTAGAGCATTATTTGTAGAAAAAAATAAGCAACAAAAATTGTATAAAAACTTTCCAGAGCACAATGGGAAAAAAAATTATGAAAAAGCTGAATTTCAGCCATAGTAATTCCTTTTTCTGTAAAAGCCATTAATAAAGTCCTTACTAAGCTAATTTCTACATGACATACATATATTCTATGAAATCTATATCTTCAATTTTTCATTGACAACTTTCTTAAAAGCATAGTTTTTAGCCATTGTTCAGTTTTATTCAGTTTAGTTATTGTTCAGTATTACATTTTTTTATATTAAAAATTTATTGATCTAGATACATACATCCCGCATGGCAACGAGCAAGATGCATGAAATACTTACATTCAATATTTCGTTAAACCTACTTTGATTGTTTTTGAAAACATCAAACCGTGGAAATAAACAAACAACTTTTTATTGTTGCCTGCTTTGTTAAGCAGGCTTTTTAAGAAAATCCTAATTATTATTGTAGTATTCTGTTAGCTGTTTTAAATTTTGATACGTAATATCTCTTGTATGTTTCTTGTTTTTATAAATTAATTTGATCTTTGAAATTCATTTTTGTGTACTGTAAAAGTTCTTTGGCTATATATGTAGCATTGGTTTTTAAACAAAACTTTCCTTAAAAATTAAGTTGGATGTTGTAAAAATATTGGAATTTATCATAATAAGTTTTAAAGGACATTGAAAGCTTTATTTTAATTTCACTTCATGTAAAGATTTACTACAATTAAACTCTAAAAATATATATCAAGGATTTTTAAAAAAAGTTATAAAAATATCACTTATTTCAACAGATCTATGTTTTATGATTCTAACTTTAGAAAAAACCCAAAATATACCAAATTGTCTGATACTATGTCTATTTTAAATAGGCTCATATAAGCATATATGTATATGCATATCTATATATATACCTATCTAAAGTTATATTAAACTTATCCTACTTCTAGGTAAAAACTAAAAGCATTCAACCTACACAAATGAAGTTTCAAAATAATATCTGTGCCAGTTATCTATTTAGGTTTTCATATTAAGGCTTTGCGTTCTTTAATAAAAACTGTTTTTCCTAGATGGTATCATATTGCGTGGGTTCTTTCACATATTTCATCTGAATGAACCCTTCTTTAGATTCTATAAAGCAATCAAACTCAAAGGCTGACATCATAAGAATTCATGGTCCTGGAAAATTATTTTTCTGCTTCAACAAATATTCATGTTTATTATTTCTTCATATTTACGTTTATAATCGAAATTTAAGTAGTTTTTTTTCAAACTTATATGAATAGAAATGGCAAATAATAAGTTATATTTGTGAGTCGAAATTAACAAAAAAAAAATTATTTTTCATCATTTCATAATACAATCTTACAGTATTTTGTATACCAAACAAAACTTAACTTACTTGAATTGTGCTGTATAACCTGAAGGTCTCAGGTTTTTCTATTATTTTTCCGCATTTTTAGAGCACGTTTCCTTTGAATCTTCCGTTCTGCAACTCTGCTGTATTATTGGAATAGACTCACCAAGCTTTTCGTCTATTACAAAAATGAGGCTATAGAATTGGACATCCATTGAATTTAACTAAAAAAAAAAAATAAATTTAGTGTCATTTAAAATTATTTAGTTGAGTCTAAAAGGAGAGAAAACTTAATTGCATGACTGCAGTTTGGAAACAAAAGAAAAACTGTTGGTGTTTTAGGTTAAGAAAAAATTAGGTCAGTTTGTTTTACATTTGGAACTATAAAATGTAAATATAAGGAAGACGAAGAAAATTGATTTTAATTTTATATAGGACTCCAAAAAAAAGAACATTTTTGTAAAGTGCCTATGCAATCAGAGTATAAAAAAATTAAATTGAATGTCTGTATTAAATTCACACATTACCCATAATTTGAAATCATATTGTGAAAATTTAGTTTCCAAATCATTTCCACCCCATTTTCCATATTCAGTTGTATTATATTCGACAATTTTCCAATTGTCATTAAAAATATAACAACATAACTTCAGCCATTGTTGAAAGATTTTATTGTTTTGCCAGTTAAGTGGTTATTTTTTGATTCCGAATTTTATGAATGTTTATTCAAAAAGTTGGCCATTTTGATTCATTCTCATGTGTCGATGACGTTTGTTACAATACCCGAATAGGGGAGTTTTATTGCATATTTTATAGCCAAGTTAAACATTATAAAAGAAATTTCAATGAAATATCTACACAGTAATCTGTAGATGAAAGTATATTATGGGTGTACTTAACATATCTTACCTGCTATTAAATATCTCAAGTCATATAAAATATATTTTTGGGTTATTTTTTGGATTTTGAAGTTCTTACTTTATATTAAATAAGAATAATATTTTTACTAAATATATATTTTAGAATAAGATAAACTTTCTATTGGATATGTTGAAATGATTTAACTTAACTAATTGAAGTCTACAGTTATCTTACAGATGATAAGACTGTTGTCTTTCTTGCGGGGATCAGAACTAGCAAATAATAACAACTCTAATATGTAGCGGAAAATTGATTGTTCTATTATTAAAAATATCTATTAATTGAAAAATAATTTAGGATTTTTCAAGGCCTTCCTTTTTTTTATCCTAATTATTTTGTTGTATTTGTATTTGAGTTGCTGATTTCTGCACATGTTCACCTGGCTTAACATTAATTTTACTATGGCAGAGGTTTTATAACTTTAAAGCTTAGCGGAAAGCTAACAATCAAATTTTTTGTTGCTGACTGATAATTAATATGTGTCATTTCTGAGATATTTTACCAATGAAAATATATCAACTTCTTACTTACAATCAGTTTCCAGAGCAATTAATTTGGTCAGAAAATATTTCGCACATGAAAACATAAAATCGTTCGCTTACAAATTGTGTACTTTTAATCTCGTTTTAATTTTTCATTATGTCAGAATTTTATCGGTAAAGACCAAAGATGTTATAATCGATGGGATTTTTTAGAAAACAGTTTTTTCTGAATAACCAAAAAAATTAGATTAACTAATATGAAATTATTTTTAGTAATTTTCAATACCAATTTATATTTTAAATTATATTTATTCTTTCTTTACGTGACTAGAATGCACAACATCTGCAAATTTGACATTCTTAATCCACATACAATAAGAAAAACTTATGTAGGTGTTACTATTTCTTATCTAGGCAGCCTTTCTAAGTATAGTAATTTTATTTTTATTATCGTCAAAGGATCTATATAAACATAAATTGTTGTTATCTTTTTAGAAATAGATACCCCAAATGTAATATTTAAATATATTAACCCAAAATCTTGTATGCAATAGAGTCTACTTAATAAAAATTACTTAGAAGTATTTTAAACAAATAGTAAAATAATGTTAACAGTACATTTTCATTATAAAAAATGATTTTGTTTGTCTTGCATTAATGGTAGATAAAAGGATACATGTAAGACATTCCAAAAGTATAATCTTATCTCATAAAATCTGATTTCGGAATGGAATCATCTAAATAGCCAGCAGACATAAAAGTACCACAAAAGCATTTTATGTATGTGAAGCACGTGCAACTTAATGTATCTAATAACATTCAAATGTATGTATTCAACAGTAAATACAACAAAAATAGTAAATTTGGAACCAAATGTTCTTACCCAATCTTTTAATACTTCTAGTATACCACTCAACACTATTCTATAAGTGATAAGTTCACTTAGCATTAAATTTTTGTCTGAATAGATAAAGGACGATAAAATTATCCTAATAAAAAAAAAAATAGAAAATTTCTTTTTGGTATTACAGGTGCATCCCAGTTGAAGCTCTTCAATCAATAATTTGAAAGTAGCTCAAAATTGAATTTACTTCTATTTAGTTATGGCATAAAGCCAGTAGTAGGCAACAGAATCAACTTTTCCCTGAGAGTTCATTTAAAGAGATTTCTTGCAAGTGAAAAATTTAATAAAATTCCTAATAGAGGAAGTAATATTCTGCAGGATATCAAGTATGCTGATGTAGTTTTTATTTTATATATCAGTATAAGATTTTGACCCCGAGTACGAGAAACGGATATTATTCGTTTTGTAAAACTAGAAAATTTATTTCAATCGTGAAATTCCCAACAAGGAGAAAATGATGAAAGGGATATTTGATTTCAAAACATACTTTAAGCGTTATGGTGCTTTTTCCTATATTTACACAGTGCAATGTTAACTTTCATGACTAGAAATAGCACAAAAAGCTAAAATTCAATTAGGATAAATATCCTATACAATTGTAATGTAAAATTGTTTTTAAATCCTTAAAGGGATATATTAAGTAATTTCTATTGTCATTTATAAATTTAAAGAGCATTGCAGAGTAATTAAATCATGTTCCCTTGCAGATTATGCACATTTCAATAGCTAGAAAAAAAAACTTATAAAAGACAATACTTCGTTTCAAAAAAATCAAAAAACAAATAAAATTCTATTCAACCTTTGTAGCTAACAAATAAAGGATACCATCATTTGTTCAAAAATCCTTGTTGGTGGCATTTTATTCAAATAAACAACCCCTATCGGCGCCAGTCAACTATATTAACATCCACAGGAGTTTACTGAAAACTATTCAAATAGATGTTTATTTTAAATTGCATTTGAAAAAGAATTAAAATAAAAAATATATACTTAGAATTGAAAATATGTATGGTTAATGGATATGTAATTTTAGAGTACATTGGTTCGGAAAAGATGTATTTTATTTGCGTTTTTAAAGATGAACTTAAAATAAGTGTATGAAATCTCATCGTAATAAATTATAAAGTTTATAATAATTAAATGCAAAAATATTGGATATGACAAAGATATCTTTAAGGATAGTTCAACGTTTTTTGTACATTGTAAGCAAGTTAAATCATCTGTACCCATTTTTATAAAATGAGTATAGTCTTACCTTCCAATTACTGCAAGTTACTCGAATCATATTTAAATGATAGGAAATTTATGGTATCTCTGGAGGATGCTAAGTCAAGACTTTATCCAATAAAGGCGGGTGTACCCCAGGGAAGCGTCCTGGGACCATTACTTTATCTAATATACACAGCTGACTTACCCACTTCAAAAGACACATTTATAGGTACATTCGCAGACGACATTGCCATCATGTCTATAGATAAGTCGCAATGTATAGCCAACCAAAAATTACAAAAAGCTCTAGATAAAATCAGCAACTGGACTGATGACTGGAAGATTAAGCTGAACAAATCCAAATCTACGCACGTAACTTTTACGCTACGTAGAAAGGACGCAAACATGAACGTTTATCTTAAAGCAGAGAGTATACCTCAGGCGGAAACAACTAAATACCTGGGCCTACACCTGGACTCCAAACTGAATTGGAAACATCAGGTACGTAAAAAAGTCAAGCAGATTAATCTGCAAATGCTGAAAATGAACTGGCTTATTGGTAAACACTCTAAGATGAATCTAAGTTACAAAAGACTGTTATACTTGGTATTAATCAAACCCATCTGGACGTATGGGATCCAACTATGGGGGTGCTCTCGTAAAACAAACAGAGAAATTATTCAAAGAAGCCAAAACAAGACCCTCCGCTTAATTACGAACGCATTTAGATACGTGACTAACAAAGAACTATTGTACATGATGACTTAAAAATAAAATGGATAGATGATGAAATTTTGCACTATGCTATTGCACATGAAAAAAGGTTACTCTACCATACTAACATAGAAGCTATACAGCTGCTGGACACAACAAACAAAAATAGACGATTACAAAGAAGTAAACCACATGACTTACCATATTAGATAAAGGAGGAAGGATCAATTGGATCCAACCACTGTGAACTGTTAACAATGATATCAATATAACAAAAATCAGTCATCAATACTAATAAATTAATATAATAATTAAGATTGTAGTAATCATAACTACCAAAAAAAAAAAAAAAATTTTTGTCAAAGTCTGCTGGCTCACTTCAATATGAATAAAAAGTAAAAGCAGTCTTTTCTTGATGATCGGGAACTTTTAAATCTATAAAGCCAGCCCAGAACCTTATGTTCCTTGGGGGGGGGGGGGGGGGGGGGTCATGTTAGTGTTCCTTTATAATTTCTTTCTCATTAAATTGAAATATACATAATTCAGCGACTAGCGTTGAATGTCGGAAAGCACTTTGCAAAAAATTTGTCTTACGGTGTTTATCACAACTCGCAACTAGCAATTATCTGAAATAACAAAACCCAAACTATTTTGTTAATAAACACATTTCTTGAGGTAATAATGCGAGAATTTTATTTGTCGATTTTTCAATTTTTATCAGCTTTTGGAAGCTAAAATGCCGATTTTCGTTTAAAACAATCGACTTATTTTAAATGATACTTACTAAGCCAAACAGGTATACGACGATCAACTGCTTCGAAATATACACAATGCTGTATGAAAAGACGCTTTCATGAAAACATGAAAAAAAAGTTTTTCGAGCAGGTATAGAAGACTGCTTTGAAGCAACGGATACTCAAATGCGCTTAGCTTCCCCAATTTTGCTCCAATCGACCTTAAATTTTGACATGATGTTATGCATGATGTTTAAAAAATTAAGTAAAAATAACAAGAAAAGGTTAAATAACCTCATCTTCCTTCTTTAAAAGATAATATTTTTGTAGTAAACTTAAAAAACTATTTTTTTACCTTTTTTCTCACCACGAAATACGAGATTTTACTTTCACTAATATACCTTGTCATAAATTCATACAAAATGCAATCGAAATTCGTTTAAGTTTTTCAATGACTTTACTATTGATCCTTAAATGTAACAGTAAAAATTTTAATCGCAGTTTTCCTCGTTTTATTCTTTTTTTATAAAAAATTCTTAAAACCTACAAGTTTAGTAAATTTTTGTTTTAATTACAGCAAAATTCTTTTAAAATTCTTCCATCAGCAAATTTTAAAAAGTATAATAAAAGCTAAGTACATAAAATTTTTGTTGCTTATATTAATATAACTAAAACGTTACTAGTCTTAAGGCTACTAAAATTAATTTGTTATCATTAAAATTTATTAATCTTCAATAAAACTGGGATGATCCTTAGAATGACACCGCTAGTTTATAATCATTTCATACTATCACGTTTATAGTAGGTCCTGAAATATGGTCCTCATTTATTTGAAATCATCTTAAATATCAATTATGAGTTTTCATTCCCTTAGAGCATTTTCTCTGCAATGGTTCACGTTTAGCCCTCTAGAGCCCATATTGAAAGCTATGAATTTTAGTTATAGCCAATGCCAGGTTTTAATATTTATTTTCGTTGAGTAATAATTTTTACTTGAATGATGTTAAGAACGTGATACGCTTTAAAATTCCTTTTCTTAGATTATTATCATGGTGGAGCCTTAGAGTTGACATGCAGTTAACTTAATTGGAAATATCTCTTAGCAGAATAATAATCAGTTTGAGAACTTGACAGATATACGAGGGGGGAGAAGTGGTAAAGAATATGCTAAGCGGGCAGTATACTAATTTTGAAGTGTAGATTCTTTATTAGGATTACAAAATAATTGTAAGTCAAATAACGTTTGACAGCCGGACAAGTTTTAGGATAAAGACTTTTATCCATTAATTTTAGCAATAACGTTAATAAATTCGTTTTTTTTAAGAAATTCGATCGAAAGATTGGTAGTATTACTATATTTAGGAATATGTTAATTCTTTGTTTATTACGAGAAACGCCTAGAACTGAAAATAATTTACTTTATATTAAATGTGCTTTAATCAATTAATTGGTATTTGAAGGGCTTGAGAAAGATTTTAATTTATTTAAAACTCATTCATCAGTGATGCAAAAAAAAATTTTAACTGAACTACATAATAAAGCTAAAATAAGATAGAGAACTCATATTTCATACAATTGAATTTAAAAGTTTAGAAATCCTTTGACAAAGTATTACTCTTCATTAACCAAAATAATTAAATTTCTCGTAATTAAAGTAAAAAAGAAGATCCTAAGCAATATCATATGAAATACTGTGATCTAAAATACTTTCTAATTTTATTTTTGAGTTTTTTTAATTTGAATAATTTTATTGACTTTTGTGGTAAATGTTATATGAAAATTTTATATTTTCTTATTAAAGTTTCGATCAAAGAAAAGTTTTAGCTTTTTTCAGGGAAGAAAGCTTTAACTACAAATAAGAAATGTCCCAGTTTTTACGTTTTTATTTAAGAAAAAACTATTAATCAAATTTTGTGTTTTTAGCAGAAACACTTCTTGAAACATTCTTGGTATGTTTATATACATAGAAATACAACAATTTCATTTGTTGATAGAATAATTTAAAAATATCTTTGTTATGAAATCTAATTCATTAAACGTCTCTAATTAAGTAATTAATTTATTCCGACCATTTTGTCTTAAGATCTTAGAAACATTAAATTGTATATGTGTAATCTACACAGCTGAGCAGTATAGGTAAGCTGAGTATAGCTGAGCTTAGGTAACATAATTTTTTTCTCCTAATCATTAAAAAAAAATAAAAACAAACGAGATTCTTATAAATGTATAAAAAACTACTACTATCTATTTAGGAGACACAGATGCATTTACGACGATTGAATGCATAGTGCGGATTTAAGCCTAATCGCATCATTAGGATATTTTGTTTTTTAAAAAAGACCCGATTAAACAGAATTTCATATCCAAATTTAATGAAAATTACATATACAATATTTGGTATAAATGAAATAGGGCTATTTGCAATATCCTAAGCCTGAAGGTATCAATGATTTTTTACATATTGCTTTCAAAAATCACATAATAAAGTGGTATGCTGGTTTAATACCGCTGAACTATTTCTTCTAAGACTTTATAGATATTTTTCAAATGAAGCCTTACACCTTGAAAAAATCTCCATGCCTTTAAATTTTTCTAATTTTTTCTTATACTTATAAATGCTACTTTTGATCCAATAAATTTTTGGGTTTTTTTTGGTATGTGGCAAATATATAACATATTCAATAAAAAATGGCAGGAAAATTGACAGATTGAGAAGACAACAAAGTAAATGAAGCATCATAACACATAGTAATCAGTTGATGAGGCTTAAAACGTTTTATGAACACTTAGATTTAACTTAGAGTACTATATTTCGTGTTAGTATCACATTCAAGGATTGCATGTTATCAAAAATTTATCCTTAGGGTAAAGTGAGCTGGGTTAAGTGCAACTAGCAATTTAACTAAAGTTTAATAAATTGTTAGCAATAAAATTTAACTCTTTAACTTAAATTCCAAATAAGAATGATATTTTCATTTTATTAAATTTACTCCTTTCTTTTGGAACCCTATACTAAAGACAAACTATTCAAGAGCTACCTTTTTATGCCAAGAAGAATTTAAATTTGATTTAAATTATCAACATGGACACAGTATCTAATGTTAAAATATTTTGCATATATCCTATATAGAATTCTTCGTACATCCATTTCTTATAATTTATGATGTTGAATTTTCTTAACTGGCGGCTAGTGTGAAACTCTTCTTTCATTGATTATAGAGTAAGGATGAAACCTAGACGCATTACTTAACTTGATACCATTACCTTCTCGTTAGCTACGATTATAATGGTTGCCACAACTTGTAAGCTATCTTTTAAGGAGTATGATTCAGTTGGTCGGTTATTGATGACACCAAATACTTGAATATTCATTACTTGATTATAAAGCAACCATAAATTTTTAAAGTGTTTGCATTGATAAATAATTATTTGGCATCACTTAAAATTATCAACAAGTTATCTGGTGTGGTGACAACTTGACGGTTGGTTAGAAGTTTAGATACTTTTTGAAATTATTACTAAAACAAATTCATTTAAAAGAAAACAATTCAAAGTTGTGTGTTGTAATTAAAAAAAGCCAATGATAATGCTAAATAAGGATTTAATTAGTAAAAAACAACAATTTAAAAGTAATTAGAAATTTTTTTGTGTATTTTATTGAAATAGTTAAATCAAAAGCATTACATAAAATGTTGAATTCTCTTTTATGAAAAGATTGAAATGACAAGGACTCACAATAAAAGCAAATTGGTTTTACAAAAATTAAATTATGATTCAAAGTTTATTTTAAAATATCAGCCACAAATCGTTTGATTTTTGTCATTCCACCATTTATGATTTTTATTTTTTCATTTTATAAAAATATTAAGAACTTTATTTCGTGCCGCGCTCTCTAAATCAATAAAAATCAAAACAAATTTAGTTTTCAAAATACATGAATTAAAATCTTACTAATATAGTATATTACTACGAGTAATTAGAAGTTTCGCAGCAAATGTGAAACAAAAATTTTATGGTCCCTTGCACCTTAGAATGTTCTTTAAATACACCTACATTTGAGGAAATAAAAACAATTTCATTATATTTTGGTTAAATTTCTCTTTTTTCTAATTATCGAGCCTTCAAGTACAAAAATTGCCAGCTTTTGTTCCAAAAGGTGCCTTTTAGCAATTTTTATCTTCTTCTTTCTCAAATACTTATTATGACATAATTACTGTCTGATAAATTTAAATTAATAATAAAACTGTGGTTTTTTATAGATTTTAACACAAAAGAAAAGTTAATTAAAACTAATCAATGGCTTATTTATGGCTTTAACTTTAGAAGTTTCAAAAATAAAAAAGATGTAATTTGGTAAATAAATCACAGCATCCCAACTTTCATATAATAATTAGCTTTGCCAAATTTTCATTTTTAATAAAAGTAATGTTATTTGTATTATAAGTAGAGTTCATCTTTTTAAAATGGTTCAATTTTATTTAAAAACTTAACCACAGATAGGTTATAAAAGTTTTTATAGAAAATATACAAGACAATTCAAGGCCTGACGGCTGCCAACAATATTTACAGTGTAAGCACGAATTTTGTATTTAAATCCCTACAATTTGTACTTTTTAAGCCTTGCGCAGACCAAGGCGTCTGTAGCCGCTACAGTAGCGGCGTTTGTAGCCGCTACAGTAGCGGCGTTTGTAGCTGCTACAGTAGCGGCTACAGACGCCGATGAATGGGTGTATCAAAATCTGGTTGACAAGTTTTTCTTGATGTAGGTTGCTATTTTTAGTGGAATATTCTCTATTATTATTGACTATATTAGTTTTGTTTGATTATTATTGTGAGTTAAACTTAAATATTGCTAATTTTTGTTATTACTGTTTACAGTTGATATTTAGTGTTTATTTATGCCTCTTGCTATTAAGTTTTTTTTTTATTTTTGCTAATAATTGCTATGATTTGTAGCAATTGTTGAATTTATTTTTTTTTATAGATCTTTTCTTTTTCTAAATAAGACTTAAATTCTAAATATTATTTTATTAATTAATTTTCTTCAATATTGTGAAGATGCTATTAACGGATTCAAATCCAGAATCTTCTTTGAGCTATTTTGATAAAGAAATGGAAAATGGACATCAAACAATTAATTATCTAACAAATTATAAATTCAATTATGATAAAGAAAGGTAAATTTTTTTTATCTTTTTATCTTATTTGTAGCCAAATAATTTCTTATTTGCTGATCCGCTTGAAATGCTATTGTTTTATTGAATTATGTAAACGGGATGCTACACTTCAACGTAAAAATAATTTTCAGTTTGTTTTTGTTATAATAATGAATAATTGAAAATTAAAATAAATCAAACACATTTATTAGAAAAATTATGTAAACATTTTGAGTGGACCTATCACGATGTTCTTGTTTGTCAGGTAAGTTATGTATTTTAAAAGAAAGTCCCGCAAGAAATAATCCTTTATTACTTTATTACTCATATATTGCAGGAAAGTGAAAAGGAAAAAATTTTTTGGATTTGGGTTTTTCTAAGCCATAAAACAGAAACACATTTTTACTAGTTTTATGTTTCCAAGTATTTTATGGCTTAGAAAAACTCAAATCCAAAAAATTTTTTCCGTTGCACTTTCCTGCAATATATGAGTAATAAAGTAATAAAGGATTATTTCTTGCGGGACTTTCTTTTAAAATACATAACTTACCTGACAAACAAGAACATCTTGATAGGTCCAATCAAAATCTTTACATAATTTTTCTAATAAATGTGTTTGATTTATTTTAATTTTCAATTATTCATTATTATAACAAAAACAAACTGAAAATTATTTTTACGTTGAAGTGTAGCATCCCGTTTACATAATTCAATAAAACAATAGCATTTCAAGCGGATCAGCAAATAAGAAATTATTTGGCTACAAATAAGATAAAAAGATAAAAAAAATTTACCTTTCTTTATCATAATTGAATTTATAATTTGTTAGATAATTAATTGTTTGATGTCCATTTTCCATTTCTTTATCAAAATAGCTCAAAGAAGATTCTGGATTTGAATCCGTTAATAGCATCTTCACAATATTGAAGAAAATTAATTAATAAAATAATATTTAGAATTTAAGTCTTATTTAGAAAAAGAAAAGATCTATAAAAAAAAATAAATTCAACAATTGCTACAAATCATAGCAATTATTAGCAAAAATAAAAAAAAAACTTAATAGCAAGAGGCATAAATAAACACTAAATATCAACTGTAAACAGTAATAACAAAAATTAGCAATATTTAAGTTTAACTCACAATAATAATCAAACAAAACTAATATAGTCAATAATAATAGAGAATATTCCACTAAAAATAGCAACCTACATCAAGAAAAACTTGTCAACCAGATTTTGATACACCCATTCATCGGCGTCTGTAGCCGCTACTGTAGCAGCTACAAACGCCGCTACTGTAGCGGCTACAAACGCCGCTACTGTAGCGGCTACAGACGCCTTGGTCTGCGCAAGGCTTTAAACAGCTTATTAGTTTTTACTAGTAAATATTATGACAATTGGCTGTCAGAAAAATATACCCCGAATATTTAGTATTACACTCCATATGCCATTAGCAAATATCCATTTTTTTTCTACAAGGATGACTCTATTGATTTCCTTCAACAATGTGTTATTGAATTTACTATTCGCTTTTCGCGTGACCTGATCCAACAGTTTTCTTTAAGTCAGCAACCCAACTCAACTGTTGGCAGATATTTGTTAAACAAACTAAATCTACACAGGGGAAAACTTACTTTTTAAACTCTATATATATATGTACATATATACTGGTTAAATTTTATCCAATGCAAAATATCATTAGCTCAAAGCAGGATACCCTGTTGTTATCTGAGTCCAATTATTATAAACCTAGTAAAAGCACCCCTACTGAGATGTGGTAGATTAATTTACACAGCCGCCGTATGAAATTTTGACTTATATAATGAGGTTTTCATATTCATTAGATTTTTGTTACTCAAAATGATGACAAGATTGAGCTTTACACATACAAAAGATTTCCCACTCCCAGTTTTGATTATTACTTTAAGAGGATAGACAGGTGATCTTTCAACATGAATATTAGTTAATGTAATTACTTAGACCACATGCCTTGAAAGAAGTAGAAAGTATCACACTAGAAAAGACACAAAAAAAGTGCTGAGATGATATACAAAAAGTTTCAAGACTTTTAAAACGTGATTAGAGTGTCAAAAAGCTAAATGGGCTGATTATAAAAATGTGAAATTGAATTGCTAAGGCAAGTATTGTCTAAATTTAATTTTAAATTAAATTAGTGAATAATTTTATGTAAAAATTTTTTCTTAAATTCAAATGTGGGACACATACGGGTCACTGGCATTGATTAGATACACTCATAAGTTAATTAAATCCAGCATGAATCTTTTATAATTTGAAAAATAGTCAAAAAATCTGATATAGATTTTCAAGAATATTAAGTTTTTTTGTGTAAAAATAATTAAAACCATTAGTATTTAATTCAAAATTAAATTTTTATACGGAAATCTGTCATATGCCCATGTCTTCTGAGTGAATTTTCAAAGTTTTTAATGTTTAAGCACTTATTGGATTAAACTTCTTTCTTATTTTTTTTGTTTGAGTAATATTATTTCATGTATAGTTTCAAGTCCTAATCTATATATCTATATTCTATATATATATATATAACTCGAACGTTTTGTGTTTGAAGCCAATGGACATCAAAACTACTGCACAGATTTAAATGAAAATTTACCATAAAATTTGTTTTGATCTGAAGAAGGTTTACCACGAAATAAATATTAAAAACTTTAATTACTTTTCCTTAATTTAATTAAAATATAGTGTTTAACACATAACCTAACTTCTTTTTGTCTCAATTTGACAGGTGAGTGTTACTTGGGTTTTTTTTTTTTTTGGCATACATATTTTTGTTTTTTAGAAAGTTGAATGTCATAATTAATTAAATAAAAAAATTATATAAATTACATTTACCGCTTTTCAGATTATTTACAATTTTATTAACAAGAATTTGGTTAAAGCATTGATATTATACTTGAATGAATTTGCTTGCAATATAATTTAACATTTGAATTAATTTTGAAAAAATAAAAAACATGGAATTTTCAGACTAAGAAGAAAAGGGAACTACTAAAAAAAAGAAGCTCATAACAAGATTAATTTCAAGTAAATTTTAATAATTATATTTATTTCTTATAACCAATCTTAGAACTTATTCTTAAGTTAGCTTAAATATAAATTAATTGACTTCCCGTGGGCCAAAATTCAGCCATACACCTTAAAGTGTGAAAAAAGTGCGAAAAATCAAGAAAAACGCCCTGTCAGGCGCCTTAAAGTATGAACTTGGACTATCTTTGACTATATTTTTTATATTCCATCATCGTTCCCAGCACTTCATGCCTCTTTCACCCATATATACCACATCTTCACACACTGACAGTAAGTTTAGCAAAACAACGTTTGCTGGGTCAGTTGCTAGTTATTTATAAGTTCGGTTTTACTTTTCCAACAAACTAGTAAGTTTGTTTTTTAAATTACTTTCAAACAAGGATTTGAGTGAAGTATTAATTCAAACTTAAGACTAATTGTAAGTAAGAAAAATTGCACTCTTTACCATTCAATTTCTTTTTCTGATTTTGAGAATGTTTTTGATAACAAAAGAAAATGAGTACTAAAAACGCATGAATCGATATATAGACGGCTAACTTAGTAATCTTTATACCTGGCAGTTTCCAAATTTTTTTCTTCAAGAACAATTTTGACGAGGCAAATAAATAAATATTAAAATCTCTATACTGGTTATTTTTCAAATGTATATGATCTTCCATTTGAGAAAAACTATTTCTTCAGTATTATTCTTAAATAAATTCTTAGTTCATACTTAAAAAAAATTTTCCAAGACGCACGTTTTATTAATTATACATTTTATTTACTTCTCATTACAATTTCATTTAATATTTCAATATAAGCTACCATCAAATTCTATTTATAGTTACAATTAAACAAGTAAAATTCTTTTAAAACTATTAAATTGTAAATGTGTTTTAAAAACGCATTGATGGAATAATGGTTCGAAATCAGGGTCCTAAGTGAAGGAATCTACCGAGCATAAAAAGCAGATAGGCTAAAAAAAAAAAATTCTGAGTACAAAGGAGTTTTATAGCAAAATTCAAGATTTGTTTTTTCAGCGGCCTATGGCAAGCAAAACTCTGGCCAAATACGAAAATATTGTAAAACTAGTGCTATCCTAAAGTAATATTTTCATTTTAAAAAAAGTCTGCATACTGGTTAATGTGACATTTATTATATCATAATTTTTAAAACACCAACAAAGCTTTAATTATGCAAGTCTTACGAAATCAGCTTTATGTTAATTATCAATTATTTGAGTATATATTTCCGATATATACCGTCGTAATTTAAAACTTTAGAACTGTTATGTAGAGATAGAAAAATAACATTTAAAAGACTAGGAAAAGTTTTTTTAATTATATGACAAAACTTTTATTATGGATAAGAAAAATGGATAAGAAAAAAACACAAGCACAAAAATAGAAATGTAGAATATTTTTTAAGGATATAAAAATCTCAGCACTGTTTTTTACAGGGTAATATAAATATATTTTTTTAATAATTTTATTTGAAAATAAAAGACTTAAAAAAATTTACTTATAAAATCTAGTAATGATGGCGACCATGGTGATCATTATGATCATGATGATCATGGTAATGAGGGAAATGATAAGTGTTTGCTATATAGTCTGCTTCTTCTCCGGACATTGATTTATACTTATATTGAACTGGTGCACCATAATATGGATATCCATATCCTCCTAAGCCAAAGCCACCATATCCTAAGCCTCCTAAGCCATATCCTAATCCACCATATCCTAAGCCACCATATCCTAAGCCACCATATCCTAATCCTAGGCCTCCTAAGCCATATCCTATTCCTAATTGATCAATGTGTCCAATTGCATATGGTTCAACTACGCCGCCTTGAGTTGGTAGTGGTATTCCAGATACACCAAACACGCCTAATTAATGAAATTTTATTTTAATTTTGATAAGAAGGAAATATTAAAAATTATGTCAAGGTTACAAATTGCTGCGATTAACAATGCCACAGCTACTTTCATAGTTTTTTTCTTCAGTATGTCTCCGTTTTTAACTATATGAAACTAATCTGTCGACTGCGACTTCTATTAAAAGTTCAACAATTTATACTTAATTCCAAGGGTAATATGTTCATTGCCGTTGCACGAAAATCGCGTTTTAAATTGTAATAAACAAATTGCAATAGACGAAAAACTTCATTAAAATTTTTTTGAACTTTTAGTTTATATACTTTTCCTGTCTTTTATTTAAGACATCAATATTGTTTAGGTTCTGTTAAAGTTTTAATGCTACCCAAAATGGAATATCTATTTGTGTATTAAATATTAAATTTTGTGTAGGAAATATTTCTAACGGAAAAGAGTTTGATTAATCTTCAATTAATGGAAGTTCAATTCATAAAAGTATTTGCTGATATAAGTAAAAATATTATATGCACAAATATTGAGCTTATCTGTAGAAAATTGAAGAAATTGTTTCTATTACAAATATAAACGAAAGATGAGTCAAATAGTTTTAAATAGTTCCAAGGCCGTAATCAGAATCAATATCAATTCAATAGAATTTTTTATATACAATTTTAAATGTATTTTGTTGACACCCTACTTACCTTTAAGCCTAATGAGACATAATTTATGGCATGACCTCTATTATTTCAGTGAAATGTCGTGCATAAATAATCTAATAAAAAAACATTTATAAATTTCCGCACGACTATCTCTTTACATAATAGAAGTGATAAAATGACTTTTGTATAATGAAACTAGAGGCTTAAATTTATAAAAAACAAAATTGAATCAGAATATCATATTTCATTTTCAAATCAGAAAATAAAAAACCTGATCGAACCGACAGAAGGTGTTTTATTAGTTTTGTAATCTATCTTTCTTTCTTTCTTTTTTGTTATTTGAAATGTGAAATTAAAGATAATGAAACACAAAGGAGCACTTTATTTTAAAAATTCTTCAAGGATCTACAAATTGCATAAATTATCCCGTGGGCTGATTTCAATTTATTCAGTGCCACATTGCTCGCGAATCTACAATTTTTGTTTTTTTTTTCATTTTTACTAGAGGACGTTTCCTGTCCAGGAAATGCACGCTAATAAATCAGGAAGTATTTTTATGAACAGGATGAATTCTTAATGGAATCATTACTTTGCCTTGTGCTTTCTTTGGTGTGTCCTTATCCTTTACACTTTTTACTTCATCTTTAAAATTTATATTAGAGTCAAGGTTGCTGATGGTGAACAAATTATACTGGCAACTAGATAGCAAGGGTTTATGAATTTTTCATTTCCTGCCATCATAGTTTTTCATTTTTTATTTAAAGAAAAGAGGAGAGGGGAATTATATTTTTTTTTGTCTTTTTCGTTTTTGGGGTGAAATCTTGTAAAACCAAAAATTCTTATCCATTTGGTACGTTAATGTGAATTATTGTGATTGATATATTTTAATGGCAAATTGAGCCATCAAACTGTTTTACTGGTAAAAGTTTTAAATTAAAAAAAGGGATTAATATTATAATTAAATGTTTGCATATAAATAATGTCTTCAGCCTTAAATTTATTTTCTGAAATTAATTTTCATAAAAAAATATATCTAATTTTGACAAACATTAAAATAATTATTAATAAAACACGAACATATAAGAATAAGCCTTATTAGTATTGGTAATCCAAGAAAAAGAATTGGAGTATAAAGTGATAGTTAATATTCATTCTTTTATTGTTCTTTCATTAGATAAAACCCAATTTTTTATGGCTACTGGCAGGAAGTATTGAAAAGGATTGATGACAAAGTCTCTGAAAATTGCATTCTATACCTCAATAAAAAATATTTTCAATGCATAGATGAAAAAACGCCTCTATTCTTCTATTGAATATCGTACATAGAAGAATGTAAAAATAGTCGAACTTCAAGCTCTACTTTTCTTTTTGCAAGGTGTCTTTCTGACAGCATTCTGCAATTTCTCTATTTATATTAGAAAAAGACTTGCATACTTTTAAGCACTTAAAGTGTTTGTTAGGCAAGGTAATGAAAATTCTTTACAAGTTCCTGTTGTTATATTTGTAGCATACATTCCAATTACATACCTCAAATATGGATGTATTTTTCTCATTAAATTTCAAGTCAAGAGTTACCAATTAAAATGATCTTTAAAATTCTAGAACGACAATTTAGGATTTGACAGACAGAAGTCAATCATTTGTGAAATAATTTATGTATTAAATATAACGATCTTTCAGTTGAAGAAGAAATTCAGAAATAAATTTGTAGCATAAAATATATTTATGAGTAAATTATTTAATTTCCTTGAATGGCTTTAACTGTTCCTTCCAGTTTTTAACTAAAATACCATAATATTTGATTGTTTTTGCTTTTATTTTTACGTTGGTCATTAAGATTACACCTAATTTTTTAGGCAAAAATGACAGAGGTAAATATTTAACTCAAAGTTAACAAAAAATTGCAATACGTTGATAAATCTAAGCAATTTTTGGTCTAATTGACCATTGCTACTAATCTAATTTGGATAAGCCAAGATTTAAAGGCTTACAACAATACTTTACCAATATTTATTGATCTTATTTTAAATGAAATAACTAAAACACATTTAAATTAGTTTTTTGAAGTGAAACTTATCTCAACTGGAATGCTAGACAAATTAAAAATTCAAAACATTGTTAATTAAACTTTAAGATGAAATCTACTACACTAAAGTTCTATTTTAATGTTTTCTATTGTAAAAAGTAATGGCAAAAATTTTTTTAATTTGAATGCGAACTAAACTGCAAAAAACTTTAATATGAACTACGATAATTTACTCGATAAAATTTTGAATTTTGAAAATCATCGTTTCATTTATTTTTGCTTTTGTTAATCACATTGAGTAGTGATGAATTTAATAATAGAGCTTTATAGCAAAAAATAAAAGATTGTAATGCACAATGGATCATTAAAAACTACATGCTACTGTGAGTAAAAAATTCAGCAATATTTCTTAGTAGATATATCTGGTATTAAAGAAAAACAAACTTTTGTTAAAATATCACGTCTCTGAGAATAAATCTTTTGTGTTTTGTTTTATTTTATTTTCCACATCACTTGTTCGAATATAGTCATAAAAATGCTGGGTTTTTCTGAACAAAGATGATCAAGAGATTTGAAATGACTTCAAAGATACAAAATGTCACGCGATTGTATTAAGTCTCTTGATTTATTTTGTTTTTTATGATAAATATGTTTCTGAAAAAAAAATCCTCGTTGTTCGAAGTAGGATTTAAATTTTATTTCAAGACTCGAATCTGGTATTAAGAAAATTGTTAAAAGTCTCCAAATACAATACATTCTTGATAGACTCTCATTCTTTTTAATGTATCAATAAAGGGACATGAATCTGCAAATTTTTTAAAGTTTTTATTCCTAATGAAAGAGGACTTATAGGCAGGATAGTTATTCTTCTGAGTTTCATATAAGATTTTATAGCATATTAAAAAGTTTAAGCTACTAAGAAGCTGAGCATAAGCTAAAGGGGTGCAAAATTATTTTAATATAACAGCTTTTATCCCATTTTTTCTCATTTGTTTTGGATTCATTTCCTACTTATGCACTTTAGATTTTTATATGCTTCCCATAATATTCAAAAAATAAATCAAATCCTTCTAAATGGTGATTTGAAATGATTAATTTAATGTTATTAACTATACGATTTTATTCAACTATATAGTTTCTAATTTGGTCCAATACTTCTTGCCATCTTTCAGGCAGGAGATTGATTGGTTTAAGTCCTAAAGCAAAGTTCTTCTATCTTGACAAAAAACTTGACAGAGACCCGAACAAGTAATATCCCGAAGGTGCCAAATCTGGAAATGACATTGGATGTAGTAGTATAGAACATTCAAGCCGTAAAAACTTTTGGCGGGTTATCAAACTTGTATTAAGTCTCGCATTAATGTTGTAGAACACTAGATCTTTTCTTTTTATCAATTCTGGCCTTTTCTGTTAAGGTTAATCATTTAATTTGTTCAGTTGATCACATCACACTTCTGAATTGATGGTAGTACTGTTCAGTAGAAGCTTAAAATACCAGCCCCTTGAAATGTCACCAAAGAGAATTTTTTGGTTTTACGAGATTATTACGTTTTTTTGGTGAATATCAGCCTTCGAAATAGTTTTAACTGGTTCATTTTTTCTACGCCATGATCTCTTGTGCTTAAGATTATATAAACACCTCATTTCAAGAGGACAGTAATGGTTTGTTTCAAAAGCGGATCATTTTCCTGATGTTTTATAAGTAAATTACAGTCATTAATGCGACGAAGCAAATTTTGTTCTGTAAGGACATGTGGAACCCATATATCAAGTTTTGAAATTAAAACAAGACATTCCACGTGATCATAAACGCTCAAATTCGACAAATTCAACCTCTCAGTAGCCTCAATAGCTGTTTTTTGGCCGTTTGCATTTATCAATGCATTTATTTTGTCTTAATCTGCTTCGAAAAGCCTTCAGAATGTAGTGCATCGTCAGCATCGAAATTTTCGAACCAAAATTTTGCAAATAAATTTTAGCATTGTCATGTGCTCAATACATCTTTCCATACATATAAAATAGTTTTCGCCTTGTTTGAACTGCATTTTTATCTTTTCCATAGTAAAAACGTAAAAAATGCCAAAAATGCTGCTTTCGATTTTCCGTCTTTGATAGGGCACCAAACAAAAGCTATTGCAAAGAATCAAAGAAAATTTTCAACAAATAAATCCTTACTATATCAGCTGTCAAAATATATAATGATTATGCGGCTTAAGTGTGAAGCCGTGAAAAAATACAAAATTTTATTTATAAACGTCAAAAAGAAATATTTTTTCCCATGGAATTAATATAAAAATCACATTGTTTTTAATAATTAATTGATGATTAAAATCAATGATTTTTTTCCAAGTGTTCGATTTTATTCTGATGCTGCCTAAGCTTTCTTTATGTTATCAGTTAACAAGTAACTTATATAGATTCTTATCTTTAGTGATTTCTGGACAGCTCTAAAAAATAATTCCCTAAAACATTAAAACTCTGATTACTTGGAAAAATAAATTACTAGTCGCAGTAGTAGACTATAATTTCAATTGATTGATTTTATGTGTTTAACAGGCTACCCAATTTTAATAGGCTGCAAATAAACTTCAGAAATTGAATTCAATACCCTAACGACTATAAATAGAACCATCCAATATATTTGTCAATAAATTAAATTCTTCACCATTATTTTTTTTATGTTAGTTTAATGAGAGGATCATTTATTTCTAGCAAATAATCTGTGTTGTTGAACATAGTCCTTTGACAACAGCAGCGTCTAGAGAAAACATTAATTTGGACACCTTAAATTTTGTCAAAGCAAAAGGGCTATAAAAAGTCAATAAATTTTGTTATGCGCCTGCCCTTAAAATTATGAGGAAATAAAATATTTTCATTGCTTTGTAATTTACATATAACCTTCTAAATGGAATTATCGTTGTTAAGGTTTATTGGATGAAAAATTTGATTTTGTGTGTTTTTTAAAAGAATAATTTCTTCTTTTTTCTTCTTCACTGAAATGAATTAAATTTTTATTCTTCAAGAATTATAGCGCTTACGATATTTTTATCAACAAAGGTAGGGTAATCTAATTTCATCTGATTTGCATATTATTATTACTACTTCTTGTGATTAGCACATATTTCAATTTATTCACTCTAGGATATGGTAGAAATGGGTAATAAAAATTACAACTTATAACCAGTTAACGGCTCATCAAAAGATGACCTCTAGTAGAACGGTTAAATTTATGCTCTGCTGGATCTTCTAAGTCAAAATATTTTTACTCTGGCCTCCATAAGTCATAAAATTTGAAAAAAAAAAGAAAAACTATAAAAATAATTTTCACATTTAAACCATTTTGCCTTTTCACAATTAAACTTATTCACTTTTTTTGAATTTTTTATTTTGATATAAAAAATGCACGATTTTTTGGGTCGTGAAAATTTTTATTACTTGTTTTTTCAGATATCCAAAGAATATTCAAAGTGCAATTAAAATACTTAGTCCTATGAATTGGCGAACTTTAGGCACGTTATCGGTGGTTTATAATTAATTATTGCCAAACATAAATTTCGAAACTATAAAAAGACATAGAACTTCGTAGATAATTGGCAAACAGTTGAAAATATTCAAACTTAACACATTAAACCCAGAAAATGGCTACAAAGCTCGTCATTGGCTTTGCTGTTTTTACAGGTATAAAACATATTTTAAATTCAGTGGACTTACGTAATTTTAGAAAATTTTATCGATAGCATTATTGGCGATAGTAGGTGGATCCATTGGTGAGCATAGAAATTTGCACTCAGAACAAAGAAGAACAGGACCTAAAAATCATCACAAGCATATCGCACCTAGTGATAATCGATTAGGTTCAAATGGCTATAAAAACGAAATTGGTGATCATAGCAATGATCATTTATTTATACGACGAGAAAGAAGTGGAAATACTGGTTCACAACATAATCACCATCAAAATAAACACCACAACAATGATCGTTCCTCTCAAGGATGGGATGATCATTCAAACTCATTACACAGAAACCAGGGACATGGACACAATAATCAGTTAAATAGAGGAGATTCAGGCTCATGGAATGATAATAAAAGTCATGGTACATCACATCGCAACACAGATTGGAATAATGGAGGTGATTCAAATAACAATTGGAGAAATGATGGGAACAATTTAGCCATCTGGCAAAATGGACGAAATTTAGGATCTGATTGGTCAAATGGCCGAAACAGTGAAAGACTTTCAGGCCAATCTCAAAGTAGAGATGGTTCATATGAATGGTCAAACAATAGAAATAGTGCATCTGGCTGGTCTAATAGTGTAGATAGAATGTTAGATTCAACTTCTAATAGAGGTAGACAGTCAGGCTGGTCTAATGGACGAGATGATAGCTCATCTAGGAGGTTAAATGGCGCTGATAATTCACTTGGAAGAAACAATTATGGCAATAATTTATCTAATCGGCCAAAAAATGGTGACAATTCTCTTGGCTGGTCTAATAGTAATGGTAATGAATGGTTTTGGACTGATGAACACCAATGGGACTTAAATAATCCTGAAAATGAATGCATTTGTAGATATGATTACTAATCTGAATGTGTAGCAATATTAATTTTAAAATGAAAAAATAAATTATTACTATAGAAATAATTTTTATAACAATTTATTATATTTATTCAAATTGATTCAGTAAAATCATCTTCAACTGTAACTAATTTTTCTTGTTAATGAGAAATAAAGCTTGTTATACTCATAGCTCTAAAGTACATCTATAAAATTAGCATTCTATGAGTTATTGAATTTGATCTATTTCAAGTTTTTCCTTACATAAAACTGCTAAGTACCATCTATGAGGCTTGGTAAAATTTAAAACTTGAATATAAAATGATGAATTGAAAATGAAAAAGAAAAAAAGAAAATAGAAAAGTGTTTCATTACAAAAGAATAAAAAGTTATTAATTTTAGCTTTCAATTGCTTTGATGAAGCCTGAAGAGCTCATTGCATAATCAATTTTTATTCCTCGCTTTCTTTTTATTCATTTTAAAGGATTGTATAAAGTATCCATTCAAATGAAATCAGGTACAATGAGTTATTATTCTCTTTATAGAAGGTAGAATGGTCGTATAGTTATATACATATACTTCTCTATATTATAACTAGTTCAATAAGGATGGTAGGTTTATATTTAAAATTGACGAGGTGTGAAATTGCAAGTTTTTGTTAGATCTGATTTCTACTTTCTACTATGATGTCGGGGAAGTTATTAATGTACTTCCGTTTCTATTCTGACTAATTTGCTGATATAGGGCTAGTATTTAGCTTAAATGTCATATTATACAATCATAGGAGGGTTTCTAGAGTTCAATTGTACTTTCTAATTAAAGAAAACAGAAATTATTTAGGGAATAGACTTAGATCATTGTTTCTATGGACTTGTATATTAATACTGTTAATGTTGATAATTTAATATGATCATAAAAACAGAATTAGTTTGTCAAATTGGTAATTTAGGAGCTATTTATTTTGTGATTCTGAGACCATATCAAATCAAATAAAATATTATGTTTAAGAAATATAGAGCAAAAATAGTTGTTTTCTCAAATTAAAATTTGTTAATAAAAAGGGGAATTTAATCAAACATTTGATATGAAACTAAAATTATCGAATAGGAATTCTTTTCTGAATTAAATGGACAGTTGGCTGAAAGATATTACAGCAAAATCTAACTATAAAGTTATAAGAACAAACCTTCTCCTGTAAGTACATTTTTAATAAAGACTTTCACAAATGTCGCTGCCTTTAATTGAAGTACAAAATAAATATCGTTATGCCAATGACTTTTCTAATTTAATTTTATTCAATCCTTTATTCATATCACAAAAACCAACTAACTTTTTCATAAAACTTCAAAGTAGCTCTATTTTAGCTTTAAAAAATCACAAGAATATATCTCAAAAAAGCTTCTGCCTCTTACTTGTGTCCACAAAAAAAGAAATTAAATAAGAAAATTTCTAAAAATATTAGGTAATACCGTTCATAGAAATTTACTCTAACTAAAAATTTGAGAAAAAAAAACAAACAGTTTGGTTTCAATACTAAATAGAATTTTAAAATTTCATTAAATTCTAAAATTCTGAAGCATGAACATGCAAAAAAAAATCTTTTCATGTCAAACCAAAAATTTCCTGCGAATATATAAATACAAAAATTTCTGATGATGTTTATTTTAAGAACCACATGCTTAATTTTGGGATATTATTAATCCTGATTTACATTAATAGCTAATTCAAAGTGACATGTCATTTAAATTTTAAATCGTTGCTATAATTAAATTTTTCTATGCTTGATTTTAAAGTTAAAATTAATTATTTACTTCTGTTAGGATTAAGTTGACATTTCCATTTGTATGATATGAGGAGGTAGAATGTGATGAAATCAATTTTGTAATTTTTAAAAATAAAATCAAAAATATATATATATATATATATATATATTTTAGGAAAAAAATGAATGCCATGAAATTTTTATGTTCCTCAAGCATAAATAACTAAATGGCTACTTAAGGATAATATCGGTTTATATTCTAAAGAACTTTTGATTTTAAAACAAAAATTTTTTTCTTTTTGTATAGGATTTAAGATAAATAAATTTAAGATTTTAGGAATTTTTATAGCTTGAAACTTCAGTTTAGAAGTAATTTACATTTAGTAGCTGAGTAAAAAATTATAATCATCGTATTGAAAATTTTTCTGTGCACAGTTCTGCAGTGCTTGGGAAATTTCTAATACAAAGGTTAATTTCATTTCTAGGTCTCTAAATGACATAATTAATTTAAGTTAGATCAAATTTTTTAGATTGATGTATACGTAGATATATATTTCTGATTAGAGACCAGTGAACTTATTTTCATGAAGAGCAATTTTTACAGAAATAAATTGAGGATAAATATTATAGACAGCATGACACTTACTGCGTTGTTAAAGCAACAAAAAGACATAGATGAACTTGAATATTGCCCTATTAAATATTTGCTGCTAAATAAGGAACTTTAATTGCTTACAGTAGCTTTTGATCCTTAAAATTAAACTATTCCTATTACTAACCCTTATAAGAACGGTTTAAAAAGATTTTAAATTAAAAACAAAAAGTGTTAAAGAACTTAAGCTCTTAATCTATAATTTCCAAAGCAGTTTAAAGGTGTTTTTTGGAGATTTAAAAGTTTTTTTATAGTCAAAGCAATCTGAGGTAAGCTCAAAAAAATCAGCTACCACGTAGTATTTTTGTTGTTTTTTTTATCTAAACTGAAACTACGCTACTAAAATTGATGATTGCATATCAATATGCTTATAATTCAAATATCTAGAGAATAAACTATAAACTTAAAATTTTTAAAATAGCAAGGAAAAAAATATGACGGAAGTAATGATGCGTGGAAAAGTAGTAGTTCTGTTTTTCAAAACAGAAAAGGAATTATAAAAAACGATATAAATTGTTTTAGGTATAAAGACGAATAAATTTTGACATAAGTTTACCTGGTTGACGTTTTGACATCATTCGATTAGTAATTATATTTTTAGTTAGTAAATTTATAAAAAAAGATTTTAGTTTTTGGGATTTAAATTATTATGAAATATTTTTGGTAATATTAATATTAATTATAAAAACCTGATTTTGTCAAATAACTCAATTTTACTAAAAAATGAAATAAATTTAATAATAAATAACTTTATTACAAAAATATAAAAAATCAATTTTTTATAATTCAAAATAATGAAAGTAAACATAAAAATTTGAAAAAGAAAGTATGGGCTTAGAGCAAACATAACTTCCAAAATAGCCCGAAAATATGTTAAATTAAAAATTAAATTTTAAGAAAAATACTAAAATTTTAAAATTGAATTTAATTATTTCACATCCAATATAATTTCCAGCAAATACCGACATAAGCTACTTAGCTTAAATTTTTAAGCCTTTAACAAATAATACTAAAAGGTGACAGGACTTTAACAATTAGCTAAGGTCAACAGTTGGTAACTAAAATTCAGTAGCCAGATGAAACCTAAGGGTTCAAAATTCAGGGTATTATAGTAGAAAAGTTAAATCACAGAAAACGTGATCTAGGTTAATTTTTTTCTTTTGAGAAATCTAATGGTTTAAGAAATTATAATCACATCCTAAAAGTTTGAAAGATGGGCAATAATAAACATTAACAGATGGTGTAAAATAGCCCTTGCATGCTTAAGAGGTTTTTTTTTCAAAAGAAAAATAATATTTAAAAGTAAATAATGATAATATTCATTTTAGTTCAAACAAGAATAGTAAATGTTAATTTAAGCATTTTTTTTAATAGAAATTTTAGTTTTGAACAAAATTATTACAAGTTTCTTCTAACTGGAAGATTTTTTGACAAGCCAGCAAATATTTGGCGTATATGTTTTATTTTTTAAAAAACATAAAAATGAAATATGTATAGAAATGTCTATTAAAAAGGGAACTTTGTCTTTAAATTCATGAAATTAAAATTATTTTACAAAATACTCTTGATAGTTTTATAAAAATGCAAAATATATATATATATGTGTATGCATGTATTTATAGTTTTATAGCCAAGTAAAAACATTTGTCTTCAATTAATAATACACTAACAGATGTTAATAATTATATCAAACTGTGTTGGAAAAGTGATTGAAGTTATGAAAAATCCACAAAACAGCAGAGCAAGCCTCTATTACTTCTACAATTTTATTTTAAGTCAGGTATGTGATTGGGAAATAATCCTTTCCTAAGGTAAAATTATGAGATTGTAGCAAGGGATTTTTCTCTACTGGTGATATACAATTTTTCAGCACCATTCTTTAGACAAACATGAAACATGATTATTATTTCAGATATATTTTTTCAACGTTTCAGAATCTTGATTGAATTTTGTTTGCTCCCTAAACGAAGACAAACATTGATTAAATTATTAAGTGAAACCAAATCCCAATTTTTTAGCCTATCTAGAATTTCAGCCGTGAGAGCATTAAAACAATGAGCTTTTTTCGCTCAGACTTTATTCTTACCTTACCTTACCTTCTGTACTTTAACAATCAGCTGTTTTTAATATTTACTTTTCGTTTTGAATGAAAATTTTTTATAGAACTTTGCGATTTTCTGTCGTGATACATTTAAGGCACGATATCGTGGAGAAGAGTGTCTAAATCTAAGTTTCCTATAAAAACAAAAAAGAGAAGACAACTAAAAATAATAATAGTCTCAAATACAATATTAATGCGTCTCATATTATCAAGTGTTATTACTTGATGTGTATCAATATCTTAATTAATTTTCAAAATTTTTCTTATTTGCCATTCATGATATAACTGAAAGTTCATGTGGAAGCAATCAAACAATTTATTCTATATTACACCTCAAGTTTTTCTTCGAATTTAAAGATCTCGCATCTTACATTTCATGTGGGGTCGCCACGTTTAACTGAACTTTTAAGCTCATAATTAACACTTTATTTTATTTTTATTTTCAAAGCAAAAAGTCAAAATTATTATTTTTTTAAGTCAAAAGCTTACTTTTCAGAATCTAAATAACACTTTTAATTAGGTTATATTTCATGTGCATAGTACCCTTTTAAAATTAGTAACAAGGATATTACTCCTAGCATATATAAATAACAATAGATACTATCCACAATAAAAGGATCTAGCTTTATGTTCTTCTTGGAATTTCTCTTCTTTTCAGCTTACGAAGCAAAAATATTTACTTTGGTTTTGGTATTTAATGAACCGAGAATACTGCATTTTTATAAATTGAAAAGGAGGTAATCCTTTTTGCTAGCTCACGTTCATTGCTTTGTATATTTTATTTCTAGTAGAGAACAATACTTTTCTGTACATATTAAGTAATCTCGATTGAATTTCTGTGTTTCAGTACACAGTTATTTTTACTGACTGAAATAATAGTAATTTTATATTAATGTTGATCGTAAGTAAGAATGAAAAATATTTCTTTTCTTTCTAAAGCGTATTTTGCTTTCGTTAAATTCTTCTTTAGCTGGATTGAATAGAATCGATGAAATCTCTTTTATAAATAATTAATAAGCTATAATGAAGACAAATCAGAAATTTTAGATTACATTTATATATAATTGTCCTTAAATCACAGAAGAAAAAACGTTGGAAATACAAAAATAAAAACGCTGAATTTAGTTCAAAAACCTTCTAAAAATTGTATGTAGGACAAGAGCAAAACTTAAAATAATATAAAATCAAAAGTAGTTGATAAAAATTTGAAGTGATTTCAAGTTGTTTTGAACTCTATCTCTTAAGTAGCACATATTAAACAATATTTTTCATTGAAATTTTTTTAGGGGATTTGGCGAAGTTCATATCTATGATAAAATGTCCTTGAATAGAATAATTTGAACAAAATATAGAAGCGGAAGATTAATTGGTACAAAGATAATGATACGTTATCTGAAAGTGCTTTGAAGAAAATCCTTAAGAAAATTACTATACCGCTGCAAATTATTATCTAGCCCACATAGAAAACTTCATAGAAAAAACTACTTACATACATATACGTCAAGTATATATGTATATCATTATTAATTTTTCTAAGGAATATAACTTAAATTTCATAAATCTTAGCTTATTTGGAATATATGAAAACATAAACATATAAGAATTTTTTAACAGAGTTCGTCCTAGTTTTCTCAATAAAATTGCTCCGTCATTTTCTTTTTTTCAAAGTTCTAAATATACGAGTATTTCATATTTCATTTTCTACAGTCGATAATTACCGAAAAATTCGACTAAAAACTAAAACACAGGAATTGGATTACTTTAAATGTATTTGAAAATTTTTGTGGTATTTGTTTTGACAGTAAGAATAGAAATTGTTCTAGATAAAATAAAATAATGTAATAAATTAAATGGAATACCCCTCAATTTGTGTATTTGGTAAGTGTTGGGCTATTATTAAAAAATCTAAATAAAAAAAAGGTGCTAGAGTTTTGAAAAAATCGAATATCTCCTGCCATTGGCTACCAAGCATTTTTCAATTGAGTTTTTATAATAAGAGAGCTGAACTAAAGAAATTAAAGACCAGAATTATCCTGAATAGAAGATGCATATTGAGTCATTTGAAATAAAGCCGACTTAATAATTTAAATCTTTTAATACTTAAAACCTAATATATCAATGGCAAATTTTAGCGCAAATCTTATGTCCTATACTTGTAACAAAAATTTTAAATAAGAATACACTCAAATTATCTGTTCTAACTTTTTAAGCAGCTAAATTAGTGAGGTGAAAGGATAGAGAAAAATTTTCAATTTTGTTTTCTTATAATACAACCAAAATGACCGTTATGTACCAAACATTGCTACGGGTCATTAAAAGTTCTTCATGCCCTCAATTTACCACAGTAAAATTTTACGGTTCTGAGTACAATTACGTTAAGAATTAATTTACTATTAGGCCCAGCCTTAATTCAATTCCCTAGGAAATTGTAATCATCAAGGGGATGTTTCTTATCACATGAATGAACATCAGTCCAAAAGTAGTAAATTTTGTTTACTCTAAAAACAGTCTATTAAGGTAGGGCTAAGACATCTTAAGTGAATATGATACATCATTAGCGTCTTTAGATAAGTAAACATTGACTGCAAAGTTTTCAGGCAGGTGGGAAAAGACCAAAGGTATGAACAACTGTTGTTATACAACATTTGTCCATAATTAATTAAAAGAAGTTAACAAAATTTTATGACTGAGTCTCTGATTTTACGACTCACAATTTCCGGGAATTGTCTCTGAATTTAATTAGGTAGAATGCTTGTTTTATTAGTTTCATCTTAAATTGTTTAAAACAAAGTTGTCCTTTTTCTAATTGTAAGAGGACAAAACGTTAAATTATATTTCTTTTGTCTTTGTATAGCTGCTGTTATTACGCTTAAATAATTTAACTGCTTAATTGACATAAAAATTGAAATTAGATGAAATTGTAATTTCTTTGTAATTTTGTAATAACGACTTTAGTTCGTGGTAAATAATTCTTTATATAAATCTAGTTTTCTTCAAATTTATTAAATAGCCTTGATTTAATGTTAAAACATGCCAAATATATTCTATATAAAAAATTAAGCATATGTTTCTTCAATAAATCTTGAAAGATTCGCATTTATCACGAATTAAGCACTTTCGAACTAAAAAATTTAACATCTTTGGCACGTATTTAGATTGCAGTTGGAATATATTTTATAAGAAACTTGTTTATATATTCAGGCCTTAAAGTAACTGTCGGATATTCAAATTGTATAAAATTTCACCAAAATTAATTGTGACACCATCCCAAATTCTTACAAATTAACAAGCAATTTATCTTTAAGGAAAGGTCGTTTAGGTCGTCAGATAAATTAACATCTGCCTGTCAGTTTTGGAATAAGAAGTTTTTCTGTGACACTGACAACCAATTGGAGATCCTCGGATACTATGCCATAAATAGGATCTTTTTTTTTAAGTATGTCTTTAATCTTCTATAATTTCTAATTTAATGTTTGTTGAATGGTTTAGTCATCTTGTCTGGTATTGATATGTTAGATACGAAAGATCTTGATTTCTTTGGTTGGTATCGTTTTACAATGTGCAGAATGAATGCCAAGGATTAGCTAAGATGTAAATGAAATTACAAAAAATATTTAACATTTTTTTTTACATAAATTCCTCAAATGATTTTAATTCTAAAATTAACTGAGTATGGTGTCAATGAGACTTGTTATTTGATAATTTAAATTATATATTGTAGTTGGAAAAATAATATTCCTGTAATTAATGGGGGAATGGATGGAGAATCTAAAAGTTCTTTATTCATACATATTTATAGAGTCTTGAATTAGCGAAAAGCAATTACATTAAAGTACGAGTAGATTTTACTTCTTTGTTTTTACAACACAGAAATCAATGACTGAAAAGATATTTCTTATTGGAAACACAACATTAACGGACAACTGATTGATATTTGTAAGAAATAGGCTAGAAAATATTAAAATCATTTAACTGCATTAGAGATTTGTTAAAAAACGAAATGTCACGAATATTACAGAGCGATATCCCGCCAGATCACATATCATTACTTGTTTGTGAGTTTGTGAGTTGTAAGCAATAATTATACTGTACTAATATATAATAGAAATGGATTGCTCACAAATAACCCAAAACTCTCAGAAAAAGAAAGATATGAAACATGAATCAAAGACCAAAGTCTAAAGTTATTCCAAGTTGATTTTTTGATGATTGTCACTCCTAAGTAAAATAGTTTTCACTTTTCTGTGTTGCTTCTTGACAAAAAAAGCAATAATATTAATTTCATATAAGTGATGCTTAAAGGTATAAACAAGATAGTATCTCTACTTCATCAATATTACACTTCGGTCATAATGCCCAGTTTCTCAAAGAAAACATCAATGAATTTTTTTAGGAATTTTCCAGAAAAATTGCTGTCTTTTTGCATGAAAATATGACGAAAAGTAGTTATAATGGCTATTGAAGTTTTCAACCGGATTCACTTATAAATTCATGAAAAACTCACTTTCTATAATAGATAATAGATTGAATTTGTTTGCTTATTTCATCAAGGGCAGTGCTCTTTAAGCACCACCGCAACGATGAAAGTTCTCTCTTATGTGGACAATGCGATGTATAAAGTCATTGATCAATGATAATTCATAGCTTCCATGCGATATAGGGCTGTTCACGGGCTCTATATTAATTAAAATGTAGACTGCAATTTTGATATCATGCGAGCATTGCATAGTTAGTAACAATCATATTAGAAATGAAACAAATAAAAAAGAATCAAATGAGGGATAGAATAAGAGTCCTTTTACAATTTTCAACACAAATTTCTTGTTCTTAGAGAATAAGTGCCCTCACTTGATATTTTATACAATGCAGAGATATGATTGTATTATATCCTTTAGCAGAAAATTTTCTCATCTGATTTTGAATTTAGTTGGGTTCTATGCATATACGAGTATTGTGTCCAGTAGCATCCCTTCAAAGTGTTTTTATTAAAAAAGAACTGAGAAACTTTTCCAACAGCAAATCCTTTGAAAATCTTTTTCTCTTGTTCAAATGCATTACTGAAAGGTTTCTTTTTTTGTTTTAAATTAAGTCTGTGACTTATGCACACAAAATAACAAAAATTTCTCAAGGATTTGTTATTTTATGTCATTTTCATTCTGACAAGAATTTTTTTTGATTTGTCAAAAACTCCAAAAAGTTTTTGACTCTGTACTTTCAAGGTTTCATATTTACAATGAGAAGTTAAGAAATAAAAATAATAACAAAAAATTGTTGTTGCACTTGACTAACAAGAATGATGTTTAAGGATAAGTTGAACTGCCTTAAACAACACTAACTTTAAATTTTTTATTTTGGTAATAGTAAATTCAAATTTTCGTGCTTGAGGGTTTGTTCGGATGATGCACGTTTCAAGAAGTTTTCAATGAGCTCTTCAGCTTTTAGGGAAATTTACTTTTTTGATTCAAGCAGGTAAAATGTATACACTGCATTACAATTTAGTATTATAATTTTGCAATATGACAATAACAAAATTTAACCAATTGAAAATTTAATATTGTCGTCGTCTTTCTTCAGCTGAAAAATTCAATCAGGTTTCAATATTTTGATTATACTTTTAAAATAAATATTCAATGAAATTTGTTGAAATTTCAAACTAGATAATAGTTCAAAAAATGCTTATAAAAATAAATTCAATAATAGTTTTTGTTGATTTTAGGGAACTTTTATTAAAATTATAAAAAAATGTTTGGAGAATTTAATTCTATTTTTGATAAATCAAATTTTTATAGCTGAAAAAAGGATATCAAGCTGTTTTTTATCGAGATTTGAGTAATTTTTATCGAGATTTGAGTAATTTTTTTACTGAATATTTATGGATTGTAAAATATTTTTTTAAAATGTTATAACGTTTTTTGAGCTTAAAACGTAAGTTTTTCCTTGTTAAAATAATTATTTTCATTGCAAATTTAGTCAAGTAGGATTTCCTTTAAAGAAACTTAAAGAGGTTTTTTAATAATTTAATCAATTACGGTTGTTATCATTTTATTAATATAGAAAAATTTTTTAGTTAGCATATTTCAGTTTTTAGTAGTAGTTTGAAATTCAATACATTTTAAAAATCAATTTAGGATAATTGATGTTTAAAACTTTTTTGCTCTAGTTTGATGAATTTTATATAATTTTGTTTTTCTCTTATTAATTGTAAGAATCAAAAAGTATTTCTAAAATTAGCTCAGCTTTTGATTTCCATAGAAACCATTATAATATTATTAAGAAATTAGGTATAAAATAAAAACTAGCTATATACTAGGGCACTATTAAATTGACGCATAACAGACATCAGTTGCTAAAAAAAAAAAAAAACAAAAACAGAACCAAGATGAATTGCACCTTTCTAACATTAATCATTTTCATAGTTTTGTGAATAATTAATTAGCTGTTAGGGCCTTGTGATGTGTTTTATTGCTAAAAACCTTTTACAAAAGTCGTCAGAATCTTTTCAGGGCTTCACAGTAAACCATTCATAATTAATGGCCTCATTTCCGAAAAAGGATTTTCTCATGACTTGTCATCATCAAATGAATAGAAACAATATAGAAGGTATTAATAAATTCAATGCTATTTAAGATATTAAATATATCTAAAACTTACTTTTGATTAAAGCTATAATATAGAATGGACAACAAAGGATTACAGATTCTTAAATTTCATCCTTAAATAATTTGTGTTATTTTAGTTACTTGCAACCGACAGGAAGCTAATGTATATAGCAATTCTAGGTTATATTTAACAAGGGTTCCAGATTTATGCTGATGGGCTATATGAATTGCGTCAGTCGGCCATAGCTAATTTAAATGACATGCAACAATTCTTTCTGGGCAAAATAAAGTTTCTGACACACTTTAGCTTGAGTACTTTCTAGAGATGTCCAAAGCATTATCATGTTGGGATGATAAATTTAATCCATTTGTATATCTAGTGGAAGAAATTGGTTCCTTTTTGGTTTCGTTTTTTTCAAATGTAACGAATTTATTTAATGACGGAATCACATTAAATTATGCTACTGGTCTATAATAATAATGAGAGGGATTAAACACTTAAAGTAGCTTAAGTCTGCTTTGAAGTGTTTACTATTAATAACAATGAAAGAAGGTTTATCAAATAATTCATTTTTATGTGAAATATGAGATTTAAATTGACTCTATTTATTTTACTACTTTAAAAATTGAATTTGTTTTTACTAAGTCATAAGATCCAATTTCAATTGTCTTCCAATTTTTTCATATTAAAAGCTTCTTTTCTTTATATATTCCTAATTTATTACGATAATTCAAGATAACGATTTCTTGAAGTCTTCAAAACGCTCTTGAATTTTACTTATCCACACATTCAGGATAATGATAAAAAGTTGTTCTTCTTTGTAAAAATCCTTGAAATAACCTTGATGATATCGAAAATGGTTTAGAAATTTCTGCACAAAAAAATAAGAGCAATAAATGTGAAGTTTTTCTCTATTAAACTATTAATTTAGTTTCAGTGAAGAATATGGAAATGGATATTGTTGAAAAATAGCTCTACAAAACTGACTTTTTATTGTTTTTTTTTTTTTTTATATTTTTTATATATTATTCATTAAGTGAAGTAATATATGAAGAACTTGTAAACAAATACCAGCAAAATACAACTGTCACAATATTTTAAGAGAGTTCAATCTCATCACGATGTCAGATAGTTTAGAATTAAACAGGACAATAAATAACTAAAGATTTTTAAATTTAAATTTTATATACGTTGAATAAAAATTACATACCAAAAACAGAAAATGCAGCTATGAATACTTTTGCAGACAGCATGTAACATTAAGCAATAACTTAAATGTAATTTTTGAAATGAGTGCAGTCTAGAAATATGTGACAGGCTGCCTTCCTGAATTAGGAAATAGAAGTCAAAATAAAATAAAGCAAATTTAATGGATATGAAATTAAATAAAGAAAATTTTATGCATATGAACTTAGGTAATTAGAAATTTTAGGATTAACCTAGAATAAACATTAATGGTATAAAAATACCTAATCAAAATATGTCAAATAAGAAAATTAGCTAAAAAACTTATTATAAATAATAAAACCCCATAGAAACCCAAGTTTGGAATATATTATAGTTTGCTGGAAAAAAAACTTTTTAGTGTTGTTTGGCCTTTGGGTAAGTAAAAATGGAGTTAATACGAAGAACAACTTCAACAACTTATTTAGAAATGTTTTAAAATATAGTATTAATATTTAGAGTATTTACAACGTGGTATTTTTTTTATAGAGAATTTGAAATTCTACTTTCCAATGTGTTGAACATTTATTAAGGCCCGACCGAGATCTCGACTTCGAACACAGTCTCTACTAAAATCGAGACATATGAATGATACCTGATAAACGGTGCCTACGTTTGATCCTCAGGGGTATGAATCCTAGGGAAAAACCAATGGTCACGTAAGCCTATGTAGTAGTCCCAATCAGTAACATAAAAGTATTAAACAACATCCTACTCTACAAAAATTGATCAGTGCGACTGACCAGCAGCGTTACTAGTGAGCAAATTTTTAGTAGAGCTGGGTAGGTATAATTATCGTTGTCAGTTAAAATTTTAATACTCATGCACAGTAAATGTAAATATTAAATGCTAAGTTTATAATTATTTTCCCCATTTTCCATTTTTTAGTCTTTCTCTCGGTCTAAAATATCATTCTCAGTTGAGCTTCAAAACTTTAACCTATAACTTTCAGTTTCTTAAAATATTTTTTATGCTTCGAAAAGCGATATAAAAGCAGTAACAAACCACGAATTTGGTGTATCTTAGTAGAAAAATAAAAATAAAGCCGCAAACGCGGATAACACTAATAAGAAAACTGCTATTTTCTTAAACTGGCAGTTTTTGAAATATGCTAGTAGTAAAAGCGTTATAGAATTTGGAGTGAAAATCAAAAACTTAATCAATTCAGCCTTAGATATGCTAATCTTTTTTTACACTTCTTACTAAAATTAAAATTTTTAAACATCAAAACTCTAACCAAACAACTCCATTTTTCGTAAAAAAATCATGAAATTCCTGAATTTAATAAAGAGTCTATGTCAACAAAATTAAAACTTAGAAAAGGCTTAAGAAGCTAGAATTATAATAAAAAATAGAATGGTTAACAATTTTCAAAAATATACATTAAATGAAATAATCATAAAAATAAATTAAAAGGAAACATAAGCTATACAAGTTTTTCCATAGTGTTCCTAATCCTTTGTTTCTCCATAAACTCAGCTTTGCTGATGCAGTCATATGCATTTATGATACCATTTGAACATTTTAAGTAAGCTTATTCAGAACTAACATAAAAAAATCTTGCTTCAAGTTAGCATTTTCCTTCTTTTTTTTTCATACTTAACATAAGGACTCTTGAATTTAAAGTACCATCTTACCAAAAGTTTTTCCTTCTCTGGTCTTCTGAATGCTAACAACGAAAATTAAACTTGATGCATCCCTTCTAAAGATTAATGCAGCCATTAAATATTTTATACATATAATATCCGCCATTTTTGTTGCTTTAGAAATCTAAAACTTTAGAATGCTTGAGTCACCCTTAAGTAATCATCAATGCTAAAAAGATATAAAAATTAAAATACAATAAGAGGATTCATGGTGACATAAAAAATACAGTGCAACCAATCCGCGTGTAGCTTGTTTTAAGTAAAAATTTTTTAAATAATAGAATCCAACCCTTACTATATTCTTCCAAAACGTATCACCATTACAGAATGCATTGTGAACTTTTGATGGCTTTGAATTTTAAAATGTATTGTGCTATATATAAATCAAGAAAAAGGCGGGTGCTTCCTTTAATTAAACAAAAAACAAAAATATATACATTTACATAAAGATGGCGCTATTACCATAGAAAAATATGTTTTTTTTCAAACTAAAACATATTGAAAAACAACATAATATGGCTTCAGTGCCCAAGAAGTTCCGGTCTGGATATGATATTCTTGTCATATGAACCCCAAGTACAGTAAATTAACATTTGTAGGTATTAATGAAGTCAAAAATAGTCTTTGATTGAACAATACTAAGGATATTCTTGGCAAATGTATTCAATTAGCTAATGGCGGATGATTATTTGTTAGGCTTCTAATCAACTATATGAGGCTAATAATTGGATTTAAAAACAAACATATAAATATATGTATGTATATACAATTTGAGCTGTAATTTTTTGAAAATGCTTTACAATGGAAATATTAATAGTTAATTTTACGCTCAATTTTTGACTTTGGATCAGACCCATAACATCATGCAAATATAATCTAAAAAAAAACCTCCAAAGAGGGTATTAAACTTAGACAAAGGGTCCATTTGGTTCAATTAATTATTGAACCTGATTTGTCATGTATAAAAATTTTAGTAATTATCTTTCAACTGAATTAAATCCAAAGATTCATTAAACTGATCAAACAAAACACAAAATTTTCCTGACACAGGGATATTCAAACTAAATACTTGATAATCCAAAAAACAATCTTGTTCCTCTTTCAACTCAATAAAAATTAAAAACCAGAAATTTACCTGAATTAAAAGAATTCAATTTTTTCAAAGCCTCCATCCTAGAAAATAATGAATTCTTTCCATATGGACTTGAATTCTATGAATTTTTAATTTAAACTTAATTGGATGGAACTAAAAGTACTAAGGGTGTTAACCCTCTTTTTGTCTAGTACATTGAATATAGTAGTTTCCCAATTCTTAGCACGTAAAATCGAATCGAACATCATGATTCTATGGTCTAATCGAATTGATGTCAACAGTACTAAGGGTTCTGGTGTGATATGCACCAATTAATTTGATTTGGCATATGCAAATTTCTATGTTAAAGTATTTGTGGCCGATGATGCTTTAACTTGGTTAAATTATGTCTAGCTGTTGTTTAACCAAACTCTAAACAAAATTAGTTTTCAAAAGGAAAGGATTTTAGATAGATATTAATGAAAATTTTCATTCTATAGGAATCGTATTATCTAATATTTAATTGAGATTTTAAGCAAAAAAAAAACTCTGAACAATTATATTGAATGTTAATAATTTCATCGTAATTACTGTTATCAAACTGTTATCAAACAGTTATGAATAGAAAAAATTATGGTTTTGTAAGGTAATAAAAACACACGAGAATTGTTTGTCCTCTTTTTAATAAATATTCGAATGTACGCTACGCAATGAAAATGCTATTTACTAGATCAAACTAGCTAGCTTGAAATAGTTTTTGGATTATTTATTTGATTTAAATAAAAAATTGTCAATGGATTTGAGCTTTTTAAATTATTTAATTACTTTAGATCATGCAACAGACTTTTGTGTTAGTTCTAAAGCTGCTGCATTGGAAAAAGCTTTGAAATAAATTTCACTCGTTTTTATTGAGGAATATCAGTAGATTTCTATTGTAGCATCCTTCAGCATGATAACACGATGTTTCACGCTGTAAAAATAATACAGGGAAAAATAAGGGAGCTTAGGTTGGAACTTTTACTTTATCCATCCTATATGCTATAAAGCAGCTGCGAATCCTTTTCACACGTTTTTATAAACATTGAAGTACGAGTGAACCTGCCTAAATACGTCGTCAATATAATCAGATAGAGCATATAATTTGAAGTTATCAAACTTGCATAAGTGCTTTGATCCGTAAATGTAAATTAAAAATGTTTCAATTTAGTCTTTACTTATTAAAAATATATATAAAAAAATTTTAATTTTAAAATATATGTTTAATAATGCTTTCAAGACGACGATTAAGTGTGTGAAGCTGGCTTCTGACTATGTAGAAGCATTAAAACTTACAGTGCTGTAGCACGACATTATAAAATAAGTTCTGAATATGTTAGAAAAATGATTAAAAACGTGAATTGATGGCAACACTCGTGAGCTTACTCCGTTCTGGTCACCGAAAAATCACTTCACAATGAACTGATTTTATATTGTACAGTTATGCAAAAAAAAATCCTGATATAACAGTTAAGATAATTAGAGAATATCCAGCAAACGAGGGTATTGAGGTTTCTGAAAGTACGAAGATGTATTCACCAGGTGCAAATTTAAACTAGTATAGATGTCTATATCCATTAGAAATTAACCAACATTAATATCTTTGGATGAGTTCGTTGTTCTATAACTAATTGAGTCCAGTACTTGTTGCGGTAGGTATGTGACAACAGATAATTTCTTTTACAAGCAAATCACTGACTTTAAAACAATTTTAGTAAGAACTATTCGTTCAAATAAAAAGGATATACCAAAAATTCCCAAACAATCGAAATAAATTGCCCAACTTTTTTAGTTAAAACCAATCTAATAAGTGAACACTAGCGGCTCTTCTTCCGGTTCGAAAGTTCTTTTTTTAGTTCTAAGCATACTTTATAATTTAATCTTGCGCTTTGTGACTTATAATGAAACTACTTCAGGACTTTCTCAGCTCATTATGAATTCATTTCATGAGCCAGTCCTGGCTTGGAAAATCCATTTTTGTAACTAAAACCTCTTAAACTACGTTTGCAAAGAGAATTTACTACGAAAATTACTAGAGATATTTTTATTGTAACAAGTAAGATATTTATGAACTGTCAATTTTCTTTAAAAATTTCTTATTGACCTTTTAATGTAAATAATTTAAGTGATTTAAGTATTCTGTTTATTGATTTCCATTAAGGCAAAAAAGTTATCATTATTGACTGTTGTATTTGTGCATTTAAAGCAAGAAATCATTAAAAAATTATCCTATATAAAAATGAAAAATGTTCCGCTTCAGAAAGACATTGCACAGTGCATTCAATGTCAGATATCATTGAAATAAAACCCCAAAAAGTACAAATTGAACTATGATTTTTTGCCTCATCTAAAAAATTCCAACTTTCAAGGTATACAAACTGTTTGCAGATTTGAAAAACGTTGAAAAGAAGCAGATTTGGTCTCAAATCATTTTCTGAAATTGAGAACCATTTAAAGGCCGAAAACTAATTTGGTTTTCGAGTGTAACTTGGAAAACTACAAGAGTACAAGTACTAGAGTACAAGAGTCATAGTGTTGATGATGAATTTGTAGTTTTATATGTCAGTTTCAGGACTTATTCACGAAAAAGTTATAGATTTTCTTAAAAGCTATCTGACTATCTGTAATCTGCTCTCAACTCATTTCCCGATATTTTGTGTCAGCTTTTGAAGACATACTTAAACTATTTCTACTTTGACTAACTACCCAAATTATAGAAAACACTACAAAATTTATTAAGCAACTGGATATTGTAATTTTATTGTTATGTAAGAAATCGAAAAAACAAAGATATTCATTAGCGAATAAACAATCAAACAAAACAATTCCTTTTGTTACATCAAAATGTCACAATATCATATATCTGATTGTAAGAAATCCTCTGTCATTCCGTTGCATCAAATATAAATTGATTAAAACTGTAAGTCATCAAATCTATAAAAGGAAAAAGAATTTATTTCAAGTTTAATCATTGCAGGCTTTATTCTGACATTTTGCTTAGAACAAGTAAAAATTGAAAGCAATATATCAACATTGATTTCCCAATCTCATGTTTCAGTTCAGTTCAGAGCAACTTGTTTTTAAACTAACTAAAATTTATGCCGATTTTCACCTTAATTTGGAAGTACTTGATTTGATTTTTTAGGCACTTTTCAAATATCCTTGCTAGCACTTAATACTGATAAAAAAGAAACTAAAGTTAGCATTATAACTAATTAATTTTTTTTAGTAAGGATTCACAGTTTTTTTTGAAATATACAAAAATAACAAACACATCCAGTTGGGAAACTTATTTTGATTGATCTAAACAAATTTTAAATGATTTAAGCTAAATTAATCTGGTACAAACATTTTAAAAAAGATTCACCAATTTATCACTTGTCTCAAAATTGTTTCTAAGTATTTGCTTTTACTAATAGCTTATGATTATTTCTGTGACGAAATTGGTGATAAACAATAACAAAAACCCTAACAAATTAGCAAGAATGGAAAGGGTTTTTTTTTATGTAGCTCTGATATGATGTGTTATCTATCCGTATAGAATAGTAGAAGGACGGATAAAACATGACAACAACAAAAATAAAAGAAAAACAAACCTAAAAATGTTTTGATTAATTATCATCACGCGCCATGACAAGAAAAATGAATTCTTAGATATCTTAAGATTTCTTAAGTTATTCACTTACAGCTATTCCTTATATCAAAAGTAATTTAAGCAGGTCCCCCCTTTGCAAACGATCGCATAATCAAAGTCTGTCATTGAAACTGACGAAATTAAATATTCAAAGTGAAGGTTCATCCCACCTCATCATTATCGGTCTAATAAGTTTTAACAATTTTGTAAATTCTTTCGCTGTTCATGCCGTGCTTGAACTTTTTGGCCTCTGTTATAGCAGAGATTCTTAAATGATTTTGGCCATCCTCTTACCAAAAATAAAAGCAGAAAAAACGACATGGCAGTTAGGTGGAAACCATACCTTTTAATATACCCACGCGAATAAATCAGCTCCCATCTAAAACAATTTATTCATTTAGATTTCATGTTATTGAGCTAAAACGATGTGTTCAACTAGTGATTTAATGAGCCCCTCATTTTTTTTCTTTCTTTTTTACCCCTGAAACGTTTCCCTATAATTTTGTTCTGCCACCGTGCAGACCTTTTAATTTCTTGTTACTCACAGATGATTTTCTGTTTTCAGATCAAACATACATACATGGGCAAGAGTTTTTGTATCTCCTTAATTAATTATGTGAATAACCAGATGTCTATAGCCTACAGCATTATGTCATTCTCAGATTTATGAGCAAAAATTGTAAGGGTAGGTCCTTAACTGTTATGATCCTTAATATACATCGTGTAAGATTGTTTGTGGCCTAATCATAAAGATGAAATTGCTTTGTATAAAGTTCACAAAAATCTCTACTAATTGGCAATATGAATGAAAATGGAATGGATGCCTTCAACTTGGGTGTTCCTCCTTATGGCTGACAAAAAGATTGCACTAAAAATATTTCTAGTATTTGGTAGGGGATTGTCAGGAATATAATTTTCCTTTATTTATTTAATATATTTTTGTAGGTTTAATTAATGAGTAAGTTGCATAACAGAAAATTTGGGAGCTCATTATAGAATTAATTCATGGAAATGAAAATGACTAATGGCCAAAAATTGTTGGGCTATGTTTGAATCTAATAATTTTTTATTCTGGACAAAGAAATAAGGCTCAAAACGTTTTGAATTTGTTTTGAAAAAATATTTAAGTAATTTTAGAACACTTTTAGAAAATATTCAAGAAATAAAAGAGAGATAAAGTGTTAAAAATCTCTCAAAGATTTTTCAAAAAGAATTTGGAAGGAAATTGATGATATTTTTCATTTTATTTTTGTCAGAGAGGAATTATAAAATAAAATATTTTCTTTTTTTTTCGAAGAATTTATAAAATAATTAGGAAATGAAAAATGGTCTGATATTAATTTGCTTTGAATATTCAATATATAAAAATATTCGAATTATAAAACTAAAGAACAATATTTCCGGTTTAGATAATATGGTCCCTGAAAAAAATGAGCCCAAAATGTTTATTTCTTAAGATTCCTAAAAGCATTCGTCTTACTTGTAACACTTAAAAAATAAATATAAGTAGCTTTAGTATAGAAAAACGGGAATGTAAATGCTATGGTTGACAGTATTATTCCTACTAGGATCGCCTAGTTGTTGAGAATTTCAACAATACATCGAAAAAAAACAATATATGGAATATATTCTTCGCTAGAATATAGTTTCGCTCTATTTGTATGAGTGAAATGTGTTATATATTATTCATGTCCCTGCTTTCAATACAAAAATATGGCAATCTGAAACGTAAATATACTCTCGGAAAGAAAAGAGAAAAAAACAACAACAGTATAAAGGTATATTTTATAATAATAACCAAAACAAATATCATGTATAATACAATTTTCGTCAAAAATAAAGTTCCTACATATTGCAATATGTCACATCTTGCTTCAGTATGATTCCTTCAAATCTTCGATTGTAAAAACGTTTACATTAGCACTTGAAGTACTGGTACCAGGCTGTAAATCAGGCTCCATACCAATACCTTCACTTTGAGCTAAGATTTCATTTAAAGAAATCAAATAACAAATTAACTCATATAAGAAAATACTTGCCAATGATCTATTAACACATATTAAGCTTATTCAATAGCTGATCATGCTCCTAGACGAAATCACGAAGGATCGTTCTCAACTGATCCTCAAGGATCCTTGATTCATTTTTTATTGACTTAAACTTAATCTTAATACCAACTAAAATTGTGTAAATTTTGGATTGAGGTAATAACTTTAGAGATTCAAAATTTCAGTATACACAATTTTTTAGTGAATAATCTATCATCATTAGCCAAACGACCTTGAGCACTGTACTCAGAAATATAAAACTTCAGTCCATTGAAAGGACGAACACGACTTGCAGCAACATAAAGCTGCCCATGTGTGAAAACTGGTTGATGTAACAAAATTCCAACCCTATCAAAAGTTTGACCTTGCGACTTATTTATGGTCATTGCAAATGAAAGAATGAGTGAATACTGAGTTCTCTGTAATTTAAATGGTAAAAGTGTGCCGAAATAAGTCAAATTTATGCGCGGGATCATAATTCGTTCACCGCGTGCATTTCCAGTTATAACTTCACAATCAATAACAATTCTATGCTTTGCTTTAACACGCAATCATGTACTATTAACTAATCCTTTGGAGATATCATTCCTAAGGCAGTCTTAAACCCAGCAATCAAATTCGTATCATTTGCTTGATGTTGAACCCAACGCCTATTTCGCAATCTCTCTCTATTAACATTTCTCCCTTCCCGACCCACCAAAGTTAAACTCAATTTATGTATTAGTTGAATTTCAAGTACAAACTTCAAATTTCCAGAAAACATTTCATACTTTTTTGACAGTTAAAGCAAAGCAACTTAGCACAGCAGTTGTTTTGTTCTTCCATACATTTTATATGGAAAAAACATCACTCATTTGCGAGTGATATCTGAAAAATTTTGAAATAATTTTGACATTCGGCACATCTTGGCAGCGTCATCTTTCGAATGAAACCATTTTGATTAAAATCGCTTAGGTTTAAATACCTCAAAAAGGGAGTACAAAAAAACGCCTTGCGTATTAATATATAGAAACTTAGTTAACTATTATTCGTAGCAGAATTTTAATTTTAAAAAATACATACTGCCATAATTATAAAAATAAATTATTGAAAAAATGTTACAATACATCTGCTGAAAATAAGTAAAAACTTCACAGTGTAAGCCTCTCGCGCATAGACAAAATATTTTTTTAAGTTAGATACTGTGCAGAATTTTTTTCCTTTTGATTTTTACTATCGCATACGCTTTCAAGTCAAAATATATCAACAACTAAACAGTTAAATCTTATAACTATGTATATGTATCTTATTTTTATGGGTGTAGTTGCAATATATGGACCCCATATTTCTTATTTTAATTTTCGTTTTAATGTAATTGATCTATAAGTTTTATTTTAAGTTTGTAAAAATTTATTTAATAAGCCTTAAATAATTAAAATGGTTAAAAAAAGAACTATGTACTCATAGTTGTAGATAAATTTCAATTTCAGCTTCAAAAATGTCTAATTCGATAATAAAAACAAAATATTTACACTATAACCATTAAATAAAATTTAATTCCTTACTTTAAAATTCAATTAATAAAAGTTTAAAAAGGCAAATAAAAAACGCCCGATTATACAACAAACAAAACCTTGAATGAAATAAAGAATTGGTATTAACATGAATCTTGAACGCCTTTTCTCCTCTTGTACGTTTCCCTCTATTTTATATATATGACATTCTCTTATCTGTTGTGATCTACTGACTTAAATTCGCAGGTTTAGGGAATTGATATCCAGAGTAGGACATGATTTTGTTTGTTCGCCGCGCGTGTGGAATAAAGAGAGATTGCATATTAAGAATATGAAATGGTGGACATTTTTTCAATGTGCTTTTAACAAAGTTTCAATATTTTTTTGTTATATAAATAGTCTAGGCAAATGTATATAAATATAATGTCTACATATGGGGGAATAAATATAGTATATATTAATATTATCTTATAGTAGGATAGAATGGTAGCTTGAAAGAATGTGATTTAAATGGTTTATATGAAATTCCCACTGAAGCTAAAAATTGTAGTAATTTTCATATAGAAAAATAAGTCAAGCTCATGATGAAGTTTGTTTTATAGTAAATGTTAATTCACATTGTAGCTAGATTCTATTATATACCTACGTATTTCCAAAATTAATTTTAACTAAATTTAAATCATTTACACATTATAATTTGTAATAACATGGAAATTTATTTTACACACCTTTGTAATTCCGGATGGTGTACGCTCGTTATGAAGTATATCGAGCATTATTAGAAAGATTTTCATTTCTTTCTTTCAAAACTGATCAGGTTTTCGATTTAATATTATAGCTCTAGAACAAGGATTCCTAACCGGGGCGCTGGACCCTTTGTTGGTGGGCGTTGGGGCAGCCAAGGAGCTGTGGTGAATATTTCAGCTCTGTCACTAGCCTTTGCAAGTTAGTAAAAGTATCAAGTATATTTCAATGAAAATAAAGTAGTTTGCTATACTTGATTACAAAACCAATGTATCTTCAATATCTGCATTATATACTCAAACACTTTGATATTCGTTACAACCTTATTTATATTTATGGGGATTATGATGCGTACTTTATATACTTAGTGATCCGATCAAAGATGTGTAAGATTGGTCACTCATTGCTCATTGATAACATGTGCCATTTCTCATATCAGTACATTAAAATTTTTTTTCTTTCTGACATGAAAGACATTTTGTCACAAAGATGATTCATGTCATAGAAGCAGTTAATAAGATAAGAAGAAATTCATTGAATGACAGACCTTTTGGCCAGCTCTGTAGTGAAAACGATGAAGATTACAATCGCTTGCTCCTACACACAGAAGTTTGTTGGCTCTCGAAAAGTACTCGTATGAATAGATTTTACAGTCTATTTTATGCAGTACTGAATTTTCTTGAAAATAGAGATGAAAAATTACGTGCCAACGTGATAAATTCCAAAAGTGATATTGCTTACTTAACAGACTTATTTAATATATTTAATGAATTAAATTTACAACTGCAAGGTGATGGGTTGAACTTAATTAAAACAAAAAACGTTCTAGCTCCTTTTGTGAGGAAGCTACTTATGTTTAAAAGAAATTTAGGTAGGGGTATATACAACCAATTTCCGAAGTTATCATCAGCTCCAGCAAAAGGTGAAGATTTACTTACTTATTGCCAACCCTTGGAAGATGTTTATGCTAATTTTAAGGAGCGATTTCAGGATATATTGGAAATGAAAATACCAAGTTGGATTTTAGACCCTTTCACAAATGCAGATACAATGGAATCAACAAATTTAGAAGAGAAACTCATAGAACTTGCAACAAATAAGGAACTAAAAGTATAATTCAAAAATGGATATCAAGAGTTCTGGCTTCAAAAATCAATACCAGCGCTCTACCCTAAGTTGTGGGAAGCAGTGCAGAAATTTTTAATTGCATTTCCTTCTTCATATTTAGCTGAGCGTGGCTCTAGTGCAGTAACGAATTTACTATCCAAAAAAAGGAATAGACTGCATATCACTGAGCATGGCGATTTGCGACTGATGTTGACCAAAGTGGAACTCGACATTCACAAACTTGTAAAACTTCATCAGCCTCAACAATCTCATTAATTTTAATATTTGGAATAACTACTATGGAGGGGTGCTGAAACCGTTTTTCTTCGTAAATTTGGTGGTGAGACAGAAAAGGTTGGGAATCCCTGCTCTAGAATAAGGGGTTTCTTACGTCAGCAAAATATATTTTTTACAGGAGTTCTAAAAAGTTTTAATTTATAGTAAAAATAATAACTTGTTTATGAATGAGTGTAAAAAATGTTGTATTTTAAATAATGCAAAAAAAAAATCGATTCCCAAAAACTTTAACTATTCTCAAAATCCTTTTCCTTAAACAACAACTACATACAATAGACGTTGTCTTGCACTCAGGCCATAGTTGCTTAACACAGATCTCTCCAGCAGTATAACCTTCACAGCGGTTAATTTGCGCTCTTTGCCGTATGTATGACCTTTGCATGCTAAAACACTGCTATAAGCCATTGTCAATTTGCGACCACACACATTTTAGGAGGACAAAAAAATATTCTAAGTCTTTTTGGCGTATATATTAAAACAATTTAGTCGTCAGTTGTTGGCAGTCGTGTGCAGTGTGTAGCATTTAAAATTTTTTTGTGTTTTATTGTATTACTTAATATTAATTAAATAATATATTATGATGTGATTATTGATGGATATTTTAATTAATAAAATGCTTTATTTAAGAAATTGTGTTTCTTTTTTCCCCTCTTTATCACATAAGTTATGTTTCAGGTTTAACATCAAAGTACAAATAGGGATATATATATACCACAACGTTATGCATAAGCATATACATATGTTTTACAGTGGCGTATCGAGTGGGGGTATGGGGGTGTGACACCCCCCCCCCCCCCCCCCCCCCCAAAAAAAACAGTCGGCAGTCAGAAAATCTCAGTTATTCTATTGTGCAATTCAAATATGAAATCGGTAACTTGACATGGATTCATGAATTCTGAAATTTCTGAGACTACATTTTATGAAGAATGATGAATATGTGAATGTGAATATATGAGTCAGCACTTCCAAAAACATCTAATAGATTTTTGGTTGAAAGTGCTACTTAAATGATACCAAGTGAATTAAAATAGAGAGGAAGTGTAATTATATAGAAAATAATGTTTTTTTATTATAATGAACACTGCACTGTTTTTTTGAGGCGAAAAAAAGCAAATGAAAATGGGTGATTTTGAAAAAAGGTGAAAAAAACACCTTTTTTTCAACTTTGATCTCTTGTAACTCCGCCAGTTTTTACTTGATTTGCACAAATAATGTTTTGTTGAAAAGAATAAAAAGCTAATAATTTAATTATAAAAAATTTGTGTGGGCTAAATAATTGATTTTCAAGATACAAGCCAATAATGAAAAGACGAGCCAAAAAACAGGTTTTTCGGCAAAATATCAGAAAGCGTTCTTTCAAAAAAAAAATGGTTTTTATTTTCGAATTCAGCGACCACAAATTAGTCTAAAAAGCACTTTATTTTTAAGGTACACGAAAATGACCCAAAATTTGTCGACTAGTGTTATTTGTTCTATTAGAATGAACACTGCAGTCAGTTTATAAATCACAGTGATTCAAGTCATAAATCATTGTGACGAAAAGACTGACTAAATAAGGGTTTATTGAGTAAGTGAAGAGACTTTCGTAATAGCAATTTCGAAGAATGTTAAACAATGAAGAAAAATAAAATAAGTCCTTATCAAAAATTCCAATTTTGTTGATATAATGGTTTCGTTTGATTACTCATACACAGAACACCAAGAAGTATGATGAATACCCAGAAACAGCTATTAATTTCGAGTTTATAGCAAGGAATTTGGATCTGTCTTGCAAGTTCTCACAAGCTATATTGACGACAATATGAAAGAAACTTTTTCAATGTTTGTACCTATTCAAAAAATTTTCAAATTTCCAGTTAACAAAAGCAACGTCACGATTAAATTAATCAAATCTATTGTGCAATTAGACCCAACATTTCTCACAGAAGAACCAAAACGCTTGATTGCTGAATTAGAAATTATTTTGGATTCAAGTACAGAATGTACAAATTTTGGAGATATTTCTAAAATAGTGTTCAAATTCCCTAAGGTGATTCCGTTGGCGCATAGGCTTCTTTATTTTATTTTGACTCTTTCAGTGATAACAGCTTCTTGTGAACGCTCATTTAGTAAATTAAAACTAGTTTTGAATTATTTACGTACAACAATGGGGGATGATCATTTGAATGCGTTGATCTTGTTTCATTCTTCAAAGATAAAGTTGACGAAATTAGCCTGCATGAAGTCCTTGAGAAATGGTCGGTATTGAAACATCGCAGAGTCAAACGTTGACATCTATCATTCCATGGATAAGACAATGCTCATGGTGTACTTAATACTTTTCTTAAGAATTATTTTTGCGATCGTTTAGCTGTGATAATGTTGTCTATTTCAAAAAATTCTTTAGAGTAATTTTTTGTTTTGTTTTAATAAAATTTTATAATAGTTATTTTGAACACACTGATATTACCATATTTCCACCCACATGCCACATATGCAGTCATCAAGTTTTCTGGGTAAGTCGGCTCTTTTATACCCGTCACAACCCCACGCTCAACACCCTCGCTACGGCCCTGCATGTATAATACGTACTACACACTACGTAGTGTGTATATATAATATATGAAAGAAAAACAAAAATCTCTCTTATTTACGCTCTCCATTTGTGTATCCGGAGAGCGCATAAAATCCTCTCTTAGCATGGCTTTTCTTATCCGGTCGCAATCCTAATTTTCCTGCATGCTGGAATACCTAAATTTAACACACTCGCCTCAAATTTGCTTTCAAAAAGCATCTAAAGAGCGAAAATTCCTATTCGCTCTATTCCTCTATTCCTCTGCAGAGATCTATATTTAGTTTTTTACCATATATATACATTTGCAATTTATACATAAGAATATTTATAACAACTACATACATAGTCTTAAGTGTATAATTCCACTTTAAAAGAGCTGCCACATTCAATATCTTTGGATTGCATCTTAATTTAAAAATAAAATTTACTAATAGCAAAGTGTAGAAAATTTTCAGAAAAAATAGAGTAATAGGGATTAAAGTTTTAAGAAAAATAACTTCATATTTCCAATAATTTGATATAAACAGAAGTTATCAAAGTTTCACTTTTAAAATATAAGAAGTAGATACAAGATAATTTTTAGAAATAAAATTTGCTTTCTATTGGTTCAAAGGTCATCTTAAAATGTTAAGGAATCAGAAGTAAATTTTAATAAAATTAAAAATATTACAAAGTAGTAAAAAATTCCAAAATTATAAAAGATTTAATAATATAATAAAAAATGCATACTTTCTTGATATACATATGTAGTCGATTCGAAGAGGAAAAATATTTTAAATTCCTAAACTTCAAGGATACTTTAAGGAATCTTTAAGGACAAGTTATGTGTTAAGCCTGAAATTTTGTAATATTCTTGATTTACCTAACTTAAGTATTTAAAAAAATAACTTAGTAGGAAACCAGTTTTAATTCTTACAAGGAATCAAATTTTTTCGCAAAAAGTGCTATTGGAATCAGCAAGTAAAACCTCAAAACTGTATATAAACTTATTTTTTTATAATCCAATTAAACACAGCGTCTCCATTTTTCAAATAAACGAAAAACTATGGTAGCCTATGCTATGATATCTCCCAGTATACAAGGTCATGTCCTGGTTTGTGAGCATTCTTAACTTCTTAAAATTTTTAAAAAAAAATTAAAAAGTCATTTATCAGAAGAATTTTTATTCAAATTTTTAACCAGATCAAGCTCCTTAAAACCTTTGTTTATCCTGCAAGACAAAATTTATAAGAAATTCTATATGATGGCTTATCTACGCCTTTTTAGTTTTCTTTAAAATGGTTTTCGAATTATGACAATTCATTATTGAATTTTTATTAGTATTTATCAGACTTCTTATAAAAAAACTAATTAAATGTCTGTTTTGCAGGAGCTAGTGTGCTTTCTTAAAATTGATTCCTTTTTTCCTATAAACAAACAACTACATAATTCTATTCCCTTGAAAAATTAAGTAATGTTAATTTCATTAATTTTAGTAACTTCATTTATATTTTATCAGTAAATGCTTTCGAGCATTTTGAGTCGTTTTATTTAATAATAATAATGAGCTTTTATATTCATTATTCCTTATGAAAAATTTTCGAACCTTTAAATTTTTGAGATAATAGAGTTATTTCTTACAAATTTTTAGGAATGTTAACATTATTGAAAAAATAAAGACAAAATTTTTCAAAACCTTCCTTATGACACGGTTTACATCAGTACTTATGTACGTACAGTCAATATCATTTGAAGAATACTGGGAGATTTTTCTGAGCGATTATAATTTCAATGCTTCAAAGTTAAATGAAAGATTGTTGGATTTCTTTTTGATTTCAACTTTCATATACCCATAAAAAAGAGTTAACAAAAACAAAAAAAATAACATAAAATCTAAAATAAAAATCATGAATCCCTATGCAAACATATTTAACATAGCAGAGCTAAATAAAACTTGTACAAAAGTCAACAGCCGGAAGCATTGAGTTTAATGTTCTTGTAAACATCCTAAAATTTATGGATGCACCTGTGAAAAAAAATAAAAATAAAAATAAAGATCAGGAAACTGAGATATCTTCATATATTGAAACCGATAACAATAAATGCTGCACTGTGTGATCGATGTCTTACTTATTCTTATAACTACAACGTCTGAACAGTTTTAAAAACATAAATTAAAAATTTCTGTTTTTATTTGTTTAAAAATATCCTAAAAATGAAATCTTTAATGTTTCAAAAAAAAACTACCAAACAAATCTTCTCTCCTTCAAGGTGATATTGAGTAAAGCCCGCAATGTTTTCTTGCAAAATGCCATCATGTATTCTGTCGAAGTTAATATATTGAGGACGATACATTGTAACCAAATAAAATTCTTCATGATAAAAAGTTAAGGACAAAGATGTGCAAAAAACAAAACACAAGAAACATTGAAATATTTAACTAAAGAATGGTTGTATGTGTGTGGTCTAGCAACTTCCAGCTTTAGAAAAGTTTGTTAAATAAATTTCTTCTTTTTTTTTTATATATAAAACAAAACAAAACTCAATTCAAATACCATTTTTGTATATAAAACAAAATAAACTCAATTCAAAAAGCATAGATATTTTATGTTACATTTATGTGCTTGACTCTATAAATGGCGACTAGGTCTGGCATGGTGTCAAAGGGACAATTAATTTTTTGGTATGGACTTTCAAGTTTGAAACTTTTGGTTTATGACTTAAGGCTATTAAAATAACTGCAACTTATATTTGATGAGGATAGGCTTTGTAGTTAAAAACAATAAAAAGTTATAATGTGATTTATTGTTTTCACTTCAATATTTAAGAAAGTAACAGATGGTGTGTTATTTAACATTTAATAATTAAAGTACAATATTAAATACAAAGTAAAACAAATTTAATAATTTATTACTGAATTATGATGTCAACATTTAATATCTCAACCCCAAAAGTGTCAAATGATTAACTATCAATTCCAAAGTTAAAAATTTCTTTTGTTTGTTTTATTATATGACAAGCCATTTAAAATAATGGAACATTTGTTAATCTTTTTGTTTAAGTATGTTGAACTTTTGCTTATACTTTATCTGAAGAAAAGAAATTACATATTTTTAAACTCTGCCTTCAAGAAAACATTCTCTTAAATTAAAAATATTTAAAAACCACCCCTTTATAATTTTTACTTGAATCCAGTTAAATAAAATTCTTTATAATTTCCCTAAAGATTTGGCATATAAAGTTTGAATAAACAACAACAAAAAAACACGAAAAGTTACGACTGTCTTCTTAATAGAATTTTCCTCTTTTTCATAATAATATACGATTGACAAAATAAAATCAAAATGACCTTAGAATTAGCTTTAGCTTTGCTTTTTTAATTGAAATCAGATCAAAAAATGAATACAAGCAACAAACATGTTCAATATCAGACATTTTGTCCTTCAAAAAAACTGCTCAAATGTAGCCAAGTATTCGCAATAATAATGAAAAGGCAATATACATTGATAATATCTTTTCTGGTTCATGGTTCTAACAAAGGCAATAAACTTTTACGGTATTTTATCCGAAAGTGACATCATCAAACAATTTATGGTATAGGCCGCATTGTTGTATAGCTCTTGAAAATCAACATCTTGGCGGGTATCCCGTTTCTAGATATCTTCCATTTTATTTTAAGCTTGAATCGTTTTGACAAAAGAAAAAATAAAAGTCAAAAAAAGAAGGCAGAAAATTTCTGCAATCACATCTCATGGAATTTTTAATGACCACAGAATTGCTTTCATTTGTTTAAATGAATTCTTTGTTTTAATTTGCGTTTTCTGATTATCTTTTACTCGCTTTTTCATTTCATAAAGGGAGTATAAAATACCAAAAAACAACAATATCTTTCTATTTCATTTTAAACATATAAAAATTTATTTAAATACCGCGAAACTTTCCCACAGAATTCCCAACAGGGGAATAAAAATGATCTGATGACCTCAAATTGTCATTCCATAGATAAATTGCTAGCAGAAAGTTTTTAAAAGAGCCCTTTAGTATTTTCTTTTGAATATTTAGAAAGTTATCTGGGAAAATTGGGTGACAAAACATCGTTAGTCCAGCTAGCTAGGCGGTAATGTTCTTCGTGATCAAATTTCAAATATCTTTTATTTATGTATTTCTTATCTCTATACATCGCAAGAAGACAAATAGAAGTTTTTTTTTGGTTAAGGTTTGCACTTACTGTTGGCGACTGGATTTATTGTAGACAAAAAACGAAACAAAGAAAAACCAAAAAGTACGAAGAAAAAAAAATATCTACCTTTAATAGTGAATAGTACTATTTGTGCCCTGTCACGGGGATCTTCCTCTTCGATTATATCTTATAGATACTTGCATAATATATTAAAGATACGATTGAATATGTCGTTCCTATATTCAATATACCATTATTGTAGGTGGATGAACTTTAACTAAAATTTTTACGTAATATCTATTGAAATTGGTAATAGAGTACCAATAATAATTTAATTCCTATCTTGAAGAATAATAATTTAATATTTAAAGAGAAGAAACGATTAGATTGAATTGTTTAATAAGTACGATAAAGATTTTTAAATAACTTTTGACTTGATTCAATTTTTGATTTTATAAATTTATGAAAGTTTTTTAAATAGAACGTAAAACTATCTTAATTTAAATAATATATTGCAAATTTTATCTTTGCTTTTGGTTTTGATATTTTATATGCGATTCTTACATTTTTAGGACTAATATTATGAATTCTTATACCTTTTCTGAAGGTAGCTAAATGTTGCAGCAAATATCGTGATTACATCGATGCCAAAAATGTGAGTCCCATAACACTTTTGCATGTTATGTACGGAAAATCAGGCGAAACTATTTCAATAATTTTGTTTGTATACCACCTTCAAAATATATTACAATATAATTTTAAGGATTTTTGATTTCGAGTAATTTCCAATTGAGACACAGTGATCACCGTAAATAAAGTTTTTCCTAAAAGACTCCAGGAAAAGCTGTGTCACTGGCTTGATTGTAAATATTTTAAAAAAGACAATTGCAGAATGTTGCCAATAATGTAGAAAAGGTTTAAATAAATTTGCTTAAGCCATATTTATAAAATCCCCCTAAATATTACAAATTTTACTAAGAGCTTGGATAGTTTCATTTAACTTTATTTCACTAATATTATAGCTTTAATAATACGTCCGGTGTAATCTCCATTCAAAACCACCAAATTTGGTGATTTCAATATTATGGATTTAAAGCCAGAGTAAATGAACTAAAAGACGTAATTTCAGAATGACGATACAAAGAACTGGAACGACCTATCGAATAACTCTAATACTTTTGTGTCCTTCTTATTGCTACTATTTTTTCTCTTTTTTAATTATTGGTAATCGTTGTAAATTTTTTTCCCTTAATGTGCTCATAAAATAAGGCTTTGTATTCCGGTTAATTTTATTAAATAACTGACAACCTAAGCCAAAAATGAAAAACAAATTCCTTCAATTTGTACTTTGCATGCTATTTTGATATAATTGTTAGCATTAGCACATGAGCTTTTTTAAAATTCATAATTTTTTGAAAATGCAGGCAAAAAGTATAAAGATCAGGGGAAATTTAACCTTTTTTCGAAGTAAAGAGTCTCATATCAAATTATACTCTCAAGTAGCTTTACTAATCTAACCGAATATTTTGACAATTTTAAGACGCCAGATTACCGAAACAATTAATATTACCATGTGTGAAATTTGGCTCAGCACAATCTTACGCCATAAGACAAAAGTCCTCAACTTTGCTATTGACAGTTTTTGTCTTTAAAAACAGTGTCACTTTCAAAGCATCAATTTAAATGGAAAAAAGATTTTAAAAATTTCTTTAGTTCGTTTAAAGTAGAAACTTACATTTTATAAACTCCTAAAACCATGAAATTTGACGTTTTAGTTGTGATCGGAAATTTAATTAATCCTAAGTTGTTCTGAATTGAAAAATTGATTATAGTTTAATCTGAAGTCAAATTTAAAAATTTTTATAGCTATATCTCGGTGAATTTAATAAAAACAATTGAAAACAATTATTCAAAAATTGAAAAAAACATTGGATTAATCCTTCAATAGATTTCCTGAGTCGCTTAAATGTTCGATTTGTAAATCATAGAAACAGGACTTTCAACAATCAGCAGGGAGGTACACACTATACAATACATATATCCTATACTTGAGAGAGTATTCACAACACGAAAAGCTTGTATTATCTCTTCAAAATTTATCAATTTCAAAGAAAGATTACCCTACTTTGGTTTTTCTTGACCTCCAATAAGTGAAATTAAGAAGGATTTAAGAAGGACATTTAGCATAAAACAAGGTTCAAAGAATTTTACAGTTTACAAAAGTATACTAAAATTCAGAGTTTTCAGGTCGAAGAGACTGAAGGAAGGCTGAAAAATTTCTTGTTATCTCTTGAAGTTAGATTGCTTAAGCCATATTTAAATAAAGCTTCTTATTGAGCTTCTTTTAATCTTTCATATTACAGACCCTTAAAAAACTAAAGAAATTGCATTTTAACTACTACAGCATTTGAAAATATTTACAAAACTTTACACTACCCAACAACAAAGCCTTAAGTTAGTTTTTTGTTTTCAAAACACCTGACATTCACGTATATAGAAAGTTTCGAAGCTTCGAAAGGATAATTAAGTGAAGCACTACTTAAAAAAAGTGATTTAGTTTCAACTAAAGCTTTTTTTTACTTCATATTTTTTTCTTTTAGATCAACAATTAATATTTTCTTTCTTCATTTCTGCTAGCCAGTGGCGGATTTACCAGCAGGCTGAATAGGCTACAGTCTAGGGCAAATTTAAGGGGCGGCAAATTTGGGGACCGTTTTTTTTTACTGTCTTACAAAAATCAGAAAAATTTCTATGATTCGATTTCAGAAAGAAATCTGCAAGATATATTTCCGATGGCTTTTTCCTTTCCATTGCACATTGAATACTAGGTTGAATATTACGTTTTGTACCAAACAGTTCAGATCATCATACATTCTATTGTATGTAATAATTATCAATAATAAATTACGATCAAAAATTTAAAATACCTGAAGGGATTACGGCTAAATGGAACTAAGGAGTTTCGGAGCCTTTGTGTTACAAAATATTTCAAATAAAATTAATATCTGTCTTCTGTGGCTTAATAGGTAATTAATAAAATTTCAAATGTGTATAAGAATGTGCCCCTAAGCTCTTAATAAATATTGATTTAAATTAACTTAATTTGTTTTTGTTGTTTTAAATAAACACCTGATATTATGAATTATTAACCCTATAAAGATACTCTTTTCTTTTCTTCATACATTCAGTTATTCGGAGTTTCGATTATTCGAATAACATACGACAACCATTAGTCCGGTTTGAAAATTACAATAAAACGTCAAGAGCGCACACATACAGTTTATGAATATTCCTGTATCACCGGTAAGTACAAACTTTCTATAATCACTATATATAATAATTAATCATTTGTAACAAATTATTGTGTTTAAAAACGCCTGCAAAAATTATTTTCCGATTCAAAGATTGAAACACGCTTAATTTGAACTGGTAAATATTCTCTTACTTCGCTCTTATTTCCGTATGCATGAACCTTTGCATGCTAAAACGCTGCTATAAACCATGTGAAAGATTTCTCAAGTTTTTTCCTTCAGTGGGACATAAAGCTGAAGATATGTTTTCTGCCATTACTGCGGAACTAAAAACCTTAAACATAAACATTGAAGACTGTCGTGGACAATCATACGATAATGCCGCAAACATGACTGGTATATACAATGGCTTACAAGCTAAAATTCGAAGCCAAGCACCGTTTGCTTTTTCCATTCCTTGTTCTGCTCACTTTTTATATTTAGTGATAACTGAGACTGCTGAATCTTGCACTGAAGCTTGTCGTTTCTTCATGCTGCTCCAAGAAATTTACATTTTCTTTGTGAGTTCGTCACAGCACTGGAAAAAATTGATGACTGAAATCGGAGATGGAAAAACGGTAAAGAGAGTAAACCTCACACGTTGGTCAGCAAGAGAAGAAGTTTGAGAGGTTCTTGGCATGAAGTCCTTAAAACTTTGGAAAGAATAAGGGATGATTCTACCGAAAAGCCTATCACACGGAACAAAGCGACAGGCATTCATTTAAAATAAGTACAATTAGAAACTGCGTTAATGGTTGTTGCGTGGAATGTTGTTTTAGAAAGAATAAACAAAGTGAATGTTCAAATTAAGGTTTCTACCGTAGATTTTATTACTGTAGCTGATCTTTATGAATCTCTTCGCAAGTTTCTCGTAGATCAACGAGAAAATTTCAAGTACTTCGAAAAAGAAGCGATGGAATTGAGCACGTCGAAGCAGTACACAAAAGACATGGGAAAAAGACAACCGATAAGAAAAAAAATTATAATGAACCACCCGATAAAGAAATGAGAATGACTGCGAGTGATAATTTCAGGGTTAACACATTTTTCGCCATCATTGATAGACTCGAATCCGAATTGGAAAAAAAGCAAGAGGCCTACAAAAAGTTTAATGAAAAGTTTTCATTTCTGACGAAAATAAGTGAAATGTCATCATCAACCTAAAGTTCCCCCTCATATGTGAATATTTAAACGTGAAATTCATTTGTACGTCATTTTGACGTCAAAAAAGTTACCCGCTGAGATATACGCACTAAGTGGGTTCCCACCTTTACAACAAAGCTATTTCACTGGCAAAAATGTATTCTAATGATTTAGAGACTGTCTGAATCATTGGAAAGTCTGTCTTCATTTCTGCGAAAACAGGGTTTACACAACGTCTGTCCTAACTTGGACATAGCTCTTCGTATGGCATTATGTACTCCAGCGACGAATTGTTCGGGTGAGAGGAGCTTTTAATGTCTAAAAAGGATCAAAAATTATCTGCGATCGACCTTAAGTCAAGAAAAATTAAACGCTTTAGCTCTTTTATGCATAGAGTCAGAATTAATGAACAAAATTACTTACGACGATATCATCGATGACTTTGCTAACAAAAAATCACGAAAAAAAGGATTGTAACTTAATTTAATTCCATATTTTTTAACTGCTTTTATGCAAAATAAATTTTTTTTAATTACGTTTAGCGAGTGTACATTATTGTGTTAGTATTATATATTACGGCACCTCTATACATAGAAAATAATCTAGGAACTGACAACTGTAAATAGACCAGGCGCCAGACGTGTGAAAATGAGAAAAAAAAATAATAATTCGTTACAGCAAACTAATGATGCAATATGGTAAAGCGTGTTATTAGCATGAAAAAAAACATAAATCGAACAAGTGGAATCCTGCCGTTGAGGAGAGGGATGCGTTTTAAGGGGGGGGGGGGGGGGGGGGGGGGGGGGGGGGGGGGGAAACGGTTTTTTGTTATTTCTGACTAAACTACGCGTCCAATCAAAAAAGTTTCAAAGTAAAAGTTGTAGATAATAAAAAGATCTACAACTTGTTTATAGAACATTTTTTTATTTACCCTATGCTTTGATGAGTAAAAAACTAAAAACGCTTTTTTTTTGTTTTTTAACCGGTTTTTCAGAAAAATGATTGGATTTGGATCAAAATTAGTAATAACGTATCTTTCAGTATTCTTAGTAATCTGTATTTTTTTTAAAAAAATTAATGCAGGATTGTTGCTAAATTTGACTAAAATATAAAAAAAAAAAGGTTTTTTCAACTGAAATTCCTAATAAAATAAAATATCCGATAGAACTCAAACTAGCTTCATTTTTTTACTTCATACTTTGCCTTTTAAAAAATAAAAGAAAAATAAAACTTTTAATGAAACAAGCCCCAAAAAAAGTGAAAAAACTGAAAATATGAAAAGGTCATATTACATTACATTATTTTCCATTACACATTTTCTGATTATTTTCTAAAAATTTTTATTAATAATTAAAATTATTATAATTTTGTAATATAAATATATACTAAAAATAATTAGTAATTTATTTATTGATTAATTACATCGTTCAACCACGCTGCGCAATAAGTAGGCTTTGGTTTTCTATGTCATCCCCTGTAGTAGGTATAATTGGCTGCATTGATAACACTTACAAATTTTTAAATTTTTTCGTTAAGCTCGACAAAAAGATGTTTTTTAGGGTAATTTTAGGTCGCTGAATCCGAAAATCACAATCATTTTTTTATTCAAAGAAGCATTTGTGAGATATTCCCAAAAAATGTGTTTTTTGGGTGTATTTTCTTTTATTGGTCTGTATCGCAGAAAATAAATTTTTGATTGGCTAAAGTTCACCGGTTAATAAAAGTTATTATTTTTTTCTTTTAATTGACATATAAAACGTGTAAATCAATATATATTTGACAAAGTTACAGGAAATCCAACTTAAAAAAAAGTGATTTTTTTCACCTTTTTTTAAAATGGCCTATTTTCATTTGCTTCTTTTTGGTTGAAAAAAGTTTTTAAGTGAAACTTTTAAGACTTGAAATAAAGGAAAAATTTGCTACAAATATTTTGGTGTTAAAATCTTCAATATTTAAAGAAAAGTAAAATAGTTATAGATTATTAAGTGGGGACGTGATTGTGTCATTTTTTGAACTAGTTGGCAGAATTTTGTGAGCGTCCGTGTCAGACCTGAAAAATGACACAATCACGTCCCCACTTAATAATCTATAACTATTTCATTTTTCTTTTATTTTTTAAAAGGCAAAGTATGAAGTAAAAAAATGAAGCTAGTTTGAGTTCTATCGGATATTTTATTTTATTAGGAATTTCAGTTGAAAAAACCCTTTTTTTTTATATTTTAGTCAAATTTAGCAACAATCCTGCATTAATTTTTTTAAAAAAAATACAGATTACTTAGAATACTGAAAGATACGTTATTACTAATTTTGATCCAAATCCAATCATTTTTCTGAAAAAAACGGTTAAAAAACAAAAAAAAGCGTTTTTAGTTTTTTACTTATCAAAGCATAGGGTAAATAAAAAAATGTTCTATAAACAAGTTGTAGATCTTTTTATTATCTACAACTTTTACTTTGAAACTTTTTTGATTGGACGCGTAGTTTAGTCAGAAATAACAAAAAACCGTTTTCCCCCCCTTAAAACGCACCCCTCTCCGCAACGGCAGGATTTCACTTGTTCGATTTATGTTTTTTTTCTTGCTAATAACACCCTTTACCATATTGCATCATTAGTTTGCTGTAACGAATTATTATTTTTTTCAAACCCTCTGGCGCCTGGTCTAAAAGGCAAGAGCGGCAAAAATTCAATAGCCTACAATTGGAAAATGAGTAAATCTGCCATTGCTGCTAGCTCTCACTTTCGAACACGAATTCTAAGCCCGTATATGCCGAGTATACTAAGAAAGCCATTTTTATTAGATTTTATCCAACATTGTTACATTTCTGGTTTAACAAGTATGAAAAGCAAAAATTCATTCTTTTTATATTTGAAAAGAAGATGATTTCCCAATTTAGAATAATATTTGCAATTATTTTTTAGGGCTGATTGTGTTATTGAAAAAAACACAACAATCCTATTGTCTATTGATTTTCAATCAGTTACAATAGATTTTAAAAAATTTTATTTTTGTTGATTTTATTATATTTTTTATTTATTTTCTATTGCTAGAAATTTAAAATTAAAACTCAATATTATAAAATTTTCTCAGTAATAAAATTTATTTACAGTAAAATATCAAATAATTGTAGTTAATTCCTGTATCAATTATTTTCAGGATAGTTAAATTTAAAATTAATTTGTAATAGAATTGAATTTAGAAAAATTCATTTAACAATTTTTAAAGGAGACTAGTATCGTTTTGTTATGTATAATTTTAGTTATACATAATTTTGCTTCCTCGTGCTCATATATTTAGCTTGACCTCAAATGCCTTAAGCTAGCTAAACAACGTGATCACGACTTTTTTACTGATCTCTATGGAACATTACTAGCGGTCAGAAATGCAGATGACACACATAACATTACCAGTTAAAGAGGAACTACATGAGATCGACCATCTACTTTTCTTCTTTTTGTTTTTTATGACATGGAAGTTACGTTACGTACCTCAACTATCCCAACTGAACCTTCGATATGTAGCACTGTAATATGATACTTTGGTTATGTTGACTTGTTTTGTCTATGGTTAGTACAATTAAATTTTACGGTCATCGTAACCTTATGCATGAGTTATTAATGTACACGAGCTACAAGCGTGGCAATAGCAATGTTTCAATGTGTGTTAAATGAAAAACAAAGAAAACAAAAAAAAACAAACGAAAAACAAAAGAATAAAACTAGGAAAATAAATTTTCGTTTTTTGTGTTATGAAAGATATTCTCAGGTTGGAGGGCCTTAGATATAATTAAAGTGTACTAAAACAAAAAATTAAAATTAAATTCTTAGAAGTTTTAGCATCATTGCATGCAAGCAGGTTACAATAATTCTATTAAATATTTTATGAGGCAAAGAACAGTTTGAATTACTATAGTTTTTATGAAATAGCTACATTTAAAAGATTTAATAGAAAATATTATTACAAAATTTTATTTATTAATGAAAAATCAGCGAAATCAACTTAAATGGAAATGTCAATAGTAGAAAGTAGAGGATTTATTTTATCGTTTTGAGAATGTTCAATCACTACACTAAGCTGGTACTAAATCAATAGAGAGTTACAAACGATGAACATAAATAGGTTTTTGTTAAAAATTTCTAACTCCTTAATTGTAGTTTTAATTGCTTTACAGTACTTAAATATTTTATAACGTTCTCTTTTAGTTCTTATAACTTGAAATGGCAGTTTTTGTTTGTAACATAGATTACTAGATTCAATTACTAAAATAATTTAATTTAAATGAGTAAAATATGTGAAAAGAGCAGAAGCAATTTTGAATAACTTCATTAATTTGTGCTAGCAACAAGTAACTTTTACCATTATGACTATTTAGTTATAATGGTAAAAGTTAAATTTTTCAAGCTACACCATCGAATTCTTATATCCTGGTAGCCATTTAAGTTAGATCTCATCGAACTCGTAACTCAAATAGTTTTAAATTTGTCATTTTGAAAATAGTTAAAAATAAGCAACGTGTAAAAGTTGTCAAAACTTTTTACATAATTACTTATTTTGCTCTAGTTACAATACATTGTATGTTTTATTAATAGATTGTGGTCATAATAATCATCCTTTTGAAGTTAAAGCTCGAATACAGTGAAAAAACTCAAAAAGACTGCATCTATTTTAGCGTGACATGTTTCCTAAGTACGTCAGAGGGAAATGTTGCTGTCTTAAGTGCCATTGTTGCTGAAGACCTTAAGTTATCAAGTTTTTGGCATTTTTTGCTTTCAGGTTAAATATTTGAATAATGAAAATAAAAGTCCAAACTATAAAATGAGCTTAGCTAAAGTCGCAATTAGTAAAGGAAAAAGAATTTATAATAAAAAAACCAGTGGACTGGATAAAATAATTGTTAACTCTAGTGATCTTTTCACAAAAGTACGACAGCTAAGTAATTCCTGTGCTAGTATTTTAGAATTCAAAAAAAACTTTCAATATTCTCTGAACTTTGAATTTATTATTCCTTCATATTTTTCACATAAAAGCTCAAATGATTTGATATTATAAAATTTTGCATTGATTTTATAAAACCCTAAATTATTTCTGTGTGAACGAATCCATAATAATTTCCCTTAATGGAAAAAAATCTAAATATAATAATTTAAAAAATAAGTCAACATACTTGTCACATACTTTTCAAATTTGTCCTCTTTCCATGAATAAATTAAAATATCTTTTCAGCTTTGAATATGGCACACAAAAAGAGCAATAATATCCAAAAGAAGAATTTCAATTCTTAAATCTGGAGCCTAGTTTACACAGAATTTTATATTACATTTGGTTGACCAAATCTAGTGCTGGTAGTTTTTAAGACGAGAATAACCTTTTTAAATTCAAATTATGAGAAATGATTATGTTATATATATATATATAGTTTAGAATTAAAGTAAGCTTAAAGAGAACCACAGTGAATCCAACATCCATTGTCACACTTTAATAATAAAACTCATAAAATTTATGCTAACTGCCTAGCATCAAATTTTATTTAACATTCATAAACGGGCAATGCGGCTGAGTATAATTTCAAATCGTTTTTAATATAACACAAAGATGTGGATAGGGTTTTGTCTTTTATTACATTAAATCTTTTATTTTCTTATTTCATTTAAAAAAAAAAAGAAAAGCCTAGAGTTTATTGAATAGCAAAGAAGGGTATTGTGGGTGTTGTTTATGTTTCTAACTGATATTCATTTTAGACATTGTAAAATTTTCTTTAAAGTCTCATTTTAACATCAAATGATGAAGCCTTTTGTCAATCTGAATGGTTAAGAATTTTTTTATTTTATTTTTTGGTTTTCTTTTTCTTAATTAACAAGAAAATTGTTAAAGTCAAATGGCTATCTTAATAAAAGACCTAATGCCTCTGAATATCTTTAAAAATTTTAACAGTATTTTGTGTGACCATCAAATAAATTCTAGCTATATTCATGGTGTTTAAGTGTAGATAAGGTAAAAAGGTTGAAATCACTTTTCCAAAAAATGAATTTTTAATGTGCTGTCTTAGACTTTGAGTTCCGACATGAGTACATAAACTGATAATAGAGTAACAGTGACCTGAATACTATCATAAATCATCAATTTCCACTTAAAGGCAGACAAGCTTTGATTTACACCGCGCTTTTGCTGCCAACATCATTTTTTATGTAGAAAAAACATGTATACTATACTCTATATGTATATATATATATATGCATGCATATATTAAACATATTTTGCATTCATCTCATTCTGTCTCTTTCTTTCTTTCCATATTTTTGTTTTGTAGTTAAATCAAGTGTTTGTTAAATGAGGCGTTCCACAATTTTAAAAACTATGAGTCAGCTGTGTTTGAAAAATCACAAAGTAAAGAAGAATAAAAATAAACTTTCCTAAGAAACTTGGGGGTGGCTTAGTCTTGCCTTCATTCCAAAGTGCCATGAAAGTAAAATTTCAAGGAAAATTTTTCTAAGCAAAATAATGAAAACAAACAACGAAAAAATTCAACTTATAAAGCAACACATTAATATTTAGGTTTATATTAAGTTTTTCTTTTATTTTTAGGAAAATAATATAGTGGAGACTGGGTTTCAATTATTATTTAGTTGTTAGCTGAGAAATAAGACTTGTTTTCTTTGGTTATTATACATTTTTAAAGGCTGTTTTCTTAAAAAGTTGATTAAAAAATTTCTTGTGTTGTTAGAAATATAATTTGAATTTTAAAAGTAGCCTGTTTTAGACTTTTTTATCCGTTTTAGCAATCTTATAGGGCTGCTTATTTTTGGCCTAAGCAAACTTAATTTTCTCATGTTCTTTGGGTTCTAATGCTATTAAAAAAATTCAAAATGTTTCACATTTTATATCAATTAAAAATAATAAAGTTTATCAATCTATTGAATAAAAGTCATTTATTTTCTTTGGTTTGGTATTTCAAAAACATCTCCAAAGCTGCTTTGTATTTGAGCCTTTAATTTATCTCAGCAAAGCATTTTGGAGATTGATACACAAAGCTATGCGGTAAAATTTCATTTGAAATACTTAATATCGGTGTATATAAACTGGTCTTTGAATACATACAAATCATGGCAGCCTTCGGCCTAAGATAAAAGTTTCTCTTAAGAATAGGTCCAACTTCTTCTAGAAATCGAAAAGGAAACCAGCGGCAAACGGTAGTATATTGGCAAAACTATGGTTTTTCTAATTTATAATGAAAAATAAACAATGAAGTGCTGAATCTTATCCTAGTAAATATAAATAACTAATGTTGGTTAGTTGGTTTATTTAAGTAATGACGAAAATTCAACCAATATACTTATTTTTTCAAGATATGGAATAATATGAAATTATTGTTCATAAATATCGATATTTTCGATATGATTGTTTTACGTTAGAGATTGTCGAAATCTCATTAATTTTCTGAGTGACCTTTAATTTCTACTTATTAATAATGTTAATGTGCTATTCTATAAAACATTTATTTTTTAAAAAATGCACTCACTTCGCAGTGGCAAACCACAGACATACATAGCTACAAGAAATTCAAGTTCTATATGTGAAAAAAACTTCTTATATTTTACCAAAATTTCAACTCAGAAACTAAAAAAAAAAAAACTTTACATTACTCTAGAAAAAAGACTGCATTTGCCATAATTTTTCTCTTTAAAAAACTAATTATGTATACAAAAGTAATCACATTCCGCTTAAAGTTTTATATTACTTCTTCTTTTTTATGTTGAATTTATCATAGTTTAATATGTCATTATATTTTTTGAAGTATTATGAAGTTTAGTTAAAACAAACTTGCTACAAAAATGGTTTAATTTTCATCACTCTTGTATTTAACATATTATATTTTCAAATGAAGTCAACTCTTATACTGGAAGCAATTAATAAAAAAGCTAATCAAGGATATCATTTGTAAGACAAATTCTTTTACAATTCTTAATAAGGACATTTATATGTACAGCTAATTACTTTATTAGTAGCATTCGAAATGAATATCCTCAGTACTGTAAGCCTGCAAAATAAATTCTTTATCTTCCCCGATATATGAATGTAGGCGCCTCAATATGAACAAAGACGTCTTGAAATATGATATTGTCGTGAGAAAATAATGGACTGGTCAGTTAAGATTCTTTTATTTTCCTGCCAATTATAAAGAATTTTCAGATGAAACCTTGTCAGGCTTCCATCTATATAGCAGTTTTCAATGGAATGATATTATTTCTTTTGTTTTTTAAATTTAATAAAGTTTATTGTTCAAATGAGATGGCATCTGTTTAAGTGATTAAATGCTTTTTTCACGTACGAATTTAAAAAGATTTCACAAAAATTTATACCTATGTAAGTGTATATAGCCACTGCTCATTGATATGCAGCAAATGATTATGGTAGATAACAACAATTTCTATAGCTAGTGTGTTAATTTGAGACGTTAGCAACGCATTGTGTCGTATTAAAGATTCTAGTCAGGTTTGTCTATATACAATACATATATGTATATGGAACACCTTTTGTGACAAGTTTTTGATTTATGATCTACTGTTAATTAAAGATTTAAGGATCAGATTGCATTGATAGAGATCAGGTATGCATAGTTATAAAGTAAAAATTTGTTAAAATTGTTTTAAATTGTAAACATTGAAATATTTTCATAATTTTTTAAGGAATGTAAAAAAAAATAATAAAAATGCACAAAGCAAAAATTTGTATTGTGCTTGTCTTTTTAATAATTTTATTCAATGGTAAAAATTTTATTTAATTTTTAGTTTGTATGATTTATTTGACTATTAAAGTCATAAAATATCAAAGGAAACCTCATAAATGCCATATATTGCTTGAATATTACTTGATGATAGCTTATTGATGATTAAAACAAAGGAATATTAAATGATTCAGTGAAAATATGAAAAAAAATCATCAGTAAAATTGATAAAAAATATTTTGTCTCTAATAATAGTTAATATTTTTCATTGGTAGATTGTATTTCATATCTTTGATGGAGGTGAAAGTGGTTAAGGTGTAGGTTTTCTTTTAAGTACGATATAAATAACAATACCCACACAGCCTGAGTGAGCTAAATTCATTAAAAATTTTAATTTGGTCTTTTAAATAAAAAAGAAAATTTTTGTAAAAGTCGATGATAGTTTTTTTTTAAATATTCAAATAAAAGTTATTTAAGAGCAATTTAATTGATTTTTTTACAGTTAAATTATTCATATTTGACGAAGCTAAGCTACAAATCTTAAATTTTAAGGGTGTAAAGCTACATAAATTTATTGAAAATAAATTTGATTTTTCTTATATATATATAATGAATAAAAAAACTGTGTTAACTCCTTAAGTGACTACAGAATTCATTTCTTTATAATGTAAATAGAACAATTTTCTTTTAACCAAGCTCTATTTCGTTTTTTAGCTCTATATGTTTGATATATATTAATAAGATTTTATGCATTAAAATTAATTAAAAATATATGTAATTTCTTCTAATTTTGAAGCTAAAAATATTTTACTGAATGGTTCACTTTTAATAAAGAGTTCATTTACACAAATGATATTTTTATCTCTTTCCCTTAAAATATTATTTTAAAATTTCTGAACAAGCGTAGCCAATGGGACATAATATGGTGGGACAGTGGGTATAACAGCAACTCAAATCTCGGTTCCAGAACTTGACTGTATTTTCTTATAGCTTGTGACACGATGAATTTTATTGTTGAAAAGAATTGTAGTTTTTTGTATAGGGCAAGTTCTTCTTTTTTGTCTGCCTCCTGCAATTTAAAATTTCCTGATGATAGTTTTTCCTTTTTGGGAAGTAGTTGAATACCAAAAAATATCCCAAAATTCAGAAGCCCTAAACTTACCAGCTAATTGTTGTAGTTTTTGTTCTTTTGGATAGATTATAGCAGCTGATTATCGACTTTAATTCAAATCCAGGTTTCGTCCTTTATGTCGTTTCATGAAAGAAAAACTGGTTTTATATTGGCCACGAGTAGCTACAAATATTCTAAGCAGTATTCTTCCATGACAATTTTGAGCAAACGATAAAACTATTTCAAAAATTTATTTCCTGTTTCTGTGCCATATTTATAATCAGCAACCTAATATTTTATAATAACCATTAGTGAAACAGATTCTGTTTAGTAGTCATTATGTTAAATTTTTTACTATTATAGTTTTCTCCCATAAAAACGCTAGAGTAAAACGACGCATGCTAACGCTTAGAATATTCCTTTTGCTCTGTTAAGTCACTGTAATTCAGAGGTAAATGAAAAATTGCTGTAAATTTTTGAGACCCTTAATTCTTAAAAACTATATGGATTAACTCGCACGTCATTGTTTCAGTTCCTAATTATATTGATCTGCATATGTACAATTTTTCATTTAAAAATGCTCCCGAAATTTGAGGCATTCTCCAGGGAACTGCAATTATTTGACAGAAATTGTTTTTACTAAGAAATCAAGAATACTTCATGTCAGTACCCGACTGGAAATTAGTTATGGCAAGCCTGAACTTAATCCGGATTGGATCGGGCTATACTTAATTAAATGCTTTGGATCAATGCTTGTTCAAGAACTAATCCAGAAATATTTACTATTGCAGTCCTCCTCAGGAAAAGACTTCGATAGCCTGATGATTGCCTTAATTAGGTTTTAAATATTTCACCTGGATCCTTACTGAGTCAAGGTCTCTTATTAACGCCTGATCGTTGATCCAATCTTGATCCTAATTGTATGAAGTCGATCTTGTTGCAATATATTTGATTTTACTTGATCAGGGACACATCAGGATGCCGCAATGGAACCTGACTGGAGAATCGCAAATATATTTTTTGTTTTTTACTTGGAAAAATTAAACTTCATATAATTCGCGATTTTGCAATGAAAGAAGGATATAAATACTTTTGAATTTTTTCAAAAGCTTTAACCTATTTCATAGACATAGGTTATACGTAACGTAGAACGTAAGTTCAAAATAGCCCGGCTAGAAAATTGTTAATGATAGAATCAGGAATGGATCCGGTTTCCCCTATCTGTATTCCGTTCTGGATCAGGCGTATTCATCCAGGAAGCATCAGGTAACCTGATCCGGCTAGGATCCAATGAGGCGTTGCATATATATAAAACATGTATATAAAAAATGAAGTATATAAAACAGATGGAAAAGAAAGTTTAATGTAATTAATATATGAATTAATCCCATTCTCATTTTTATGACTTTGTCAATCAATGCGTAAGCTTTTTAATAAAAAAATGTTTATCAAGCAAAAAAACTAAAGAATATTAGCGTTGCTTTCTTTGCTACAAACTGCCAGAGAGTGTTTTTTTTTTTTTAATTAAAGGAGAGAAGAAGGCATCAAATCCAATTAAGTTAGAATTTTTTGTTGTGGAGCGAAATGAACGAAGATATGGTCCTGATAATATTTGTATTCTACGCCTACAATCTTGTTTCTTGGGATGAGGTGTGGTCAAATGTATTTAAATAGCTACTTTGCTAAAAATAAGTTTTATGTTGGGAATAATTTGGTGTTCGCTCAACAATTAATGTAGAATTTCTTTGGGCTACTAATGAACGTTAGTATTTCGATTTTTAAGCAATAAAAACAGAAATTTAGCAACCTTGAATAGTTTCTATTAGCTTTTTACAATAATTCTGAGTGAGTAAACATATAGTTCAGCTTTTCGAATTTGTTGAAATTCGACAGCTTGCTTAATAGAATGTTTAGCGGATAAAAATATAAGCTCTATAAATATTCGTCGGCGTGAAACACTTACAGCAAAATATGCTTTAATACATAAATCTTTCAGATTAGCATAATCGGGCTGTTTTTTTCATAAAGAAAGCAGTAAAATTTTAAAATTATATTTTATTAGCTTTAAATATTAACAACAACAAAAACTTTGAAGGCCTTTTAACACCTCAAGCAATAAAATACCCAGTTTTGAGAAACGCTTCATTTATAAAACAAACTAAGCTAGTTTCACCCTTTCTCACTTCAACATCTTTTGAAGTCTTATCAACTTAGTTTATATGTATGCACTTTAGCAATATTACAAACAGTTTAGTGGTACAATAAATCTTTGAATTCAAAGAAACAAAATTTTAAATCTACACACTACGAAATATTAAAAATACGGAATTTCGCCACTTTTTCAGTTTTAGCTAATCTAAATTGAAAAGTTTACTCAATTTCTAAGAGGAGTCTAAAAGAATTTTTCTTATATATATAAAAATGGATCTGTTTTGGGCCAAAATGAAAAACATTTGTATTCCATTATGCTTTGAAATCACTCAAATTGTTAGAAGACTTAATTTTTTGACCAAAAACAAAATAAATTCAAGTAACAAAAATTATCAATTAAATTCAAAATTTTTCAAATTTCAAAATATCTTTTTAGACTTCAAAAGGTTGTTTTTAAGGCAAATAACATAAATTTTATCTTTTGGAATGCCTTTCAAAATAAAAATTCGTATTTTTTTTACCTTAAAGAACCAAAGAACCCTTCAAAAGCTTATAAAATCTTGAAATCATGATAATATTCCGCTTTAGGCTCCTGTAAAATAAGTGTTATGCAAATAGTCTGTAATTTGCACAAGATTAAGTTGATATGAACCCAAGGCCTGAGAATTTATGATCCAAAATTTAATTCGAAAAGAGACCAGAAATCTTTAAAGGAAAAAAATACTGCAGGCTAAAAATTATATACCTTTTTTTTGTACAAAAAAAAATTTTTTTTTGGCCATATTTTACCTTATCTATAAGTGCAATTTTATTTGCTTAAAAGTTCCACCCATCCTGAGTGATATTTGAATAAAAATTTTTCGTTTCTGCAAGTCAAATCCTAAAGGTGTGTCAAAATCACTTACATACCTTGAACATCAAGGAAAAACTAGATTCACATAAAAACTAAGAATTACTCTTTTTTAATCAAATATATAAAACTATTTCAACCAGTTGAACTCTTTCAATGCAATCCATTAATTCGCGGGCTATAAATCCTAGCATTGTCGTAAATAAACCATAAAGCTAAGGAAAAGTTGTAATCTAAATGTTTGTATAAATTTATATATAATTACATATATATGGCTATACACTCTAACATATCTGACATATTTAACGAGCATTTTCTTTAACGTTTTTAATAACTTTTAAACCCTAAAACTTAGCTTTAAGTTCAAAGTCAACAAGCGACATACCATTCCACAACAATCCTCTAGTCCGGTTTGTTATATTTATCGGCATCACAAACTTTAATACAAGTACACAAGGTTACCCTCGAAAATTTGTTATCATCCTAGATAGACATATTTACGAGCATTTTCAAATGGTTTAGTGTTTAGTTATGCTAAGAATGGGCCAGGAGAAAGATAACACCTGCAGACGATACTTATTTTAAGTGGGTGGTCTATCAATCGGAATAAGTAAAAGGCCTCAATGAAAGTGTATTCACACATTCGTATGGATAAATGTCACCAACTCATCGACGGATATGAAAATTATCAAAGCTAAATCGAATTTTATGAATAGTAAATTATTTTTTAAGATTATTACGGCTCCTCTACCACCGGCATACCACTTGGCGGTCTAACATTGCAGTGCCCTGCCAATCCTATGAAATATTCATAATTTCTTACCAATGGTGCTAGTCATACAAAAGCCAGTCATTTGAATTAATTAGACATATTAGTTGAGAATTAGAAACATGTTTTGAATTTTTAAATATTTTAAAGTTATTTGTGAATCACAACAAGACAAGTGATACTTTCGATTCCATTAAAGTGTGGTTATGTCTACTATTATAGGATAGAATAAAATTATATATAAGGTGATTAAAAATAAATACAAAAGTATATTATTATATAAAAAGTTTAAGTGTCTATATATGTCTGAGTACCAATAGTAATTCTTGGAATATTTTATGCGCTTTTATATTACTTATTCCTTCAGCCTGAATGTAAAGTGTATATTAAAAGTCTTTAAAAAACTAAATGTCAAAATTGACATGCTAAAATTAGTTTAACTATATGAAAAGTAATTAAAACATGATTTTCTTTGGTTATTTTGCGCCATTTTTACTTTATAGTAATTATTTCTACTTACAAGGATAAAAGTTAGAACTCAAAAAGGTTGACATCTTGAACATAATTGCTAGCTTTGCAGGAAATAATAAAAATGAAAATTTCTTGAAATAGTGAATAGTTAAATGAAAATGCTATAGAAAGGGATAAAGTGAAAAATATTTGGTAATCAAAAGAAAAAGATCAAAAGATATCAAGTGGGAGGTGGTTTTTAAGTTTGAAATATAGTTTTAAAAATATCCCATTTGAATAAGAAATATTCTTTATTCTGATATTACAAAGTGAGAAGGCAAAAGCTTTATAGCTTTATAGCTTTAAAAACTTAATTATTTCACTATTATAGCATGAAAAGCAAAGTCATAAAGACCGAAGCGAGCTGCACTTTGTTTAACATGGGCATATTTAATACTTTTACAATGTTTTCAAAATCAATCATGTCTTACTTTTCAATTTTAACATATTAAAAAAAAATAACAGAAAAGTTATAAAGTAGAGAAAATATTGCAATTTATACAAGAACTAGAGTAAGTTAGTTCTTATGTTTCTTAAGTTATGAAATGTTTAAAACAAACTAAGCTTGGTACAAAATAACTATATGAAAATGGAAGGAAATGAGATTTTCAGATGCAAAATTGTATGAAATTGGATGAGAAAATATGAGCTTGTGAGAGCCTTCTAAAGTGACTAATAATGAAACAAAATGAATCACTGGCTGATAAATAGAAATAAAAATGCTGTTTCATGCTGACATTGAAATCTTTCACAAATCATTTAAAGCGATGGACAATTTACACAAGTTAAACTTTGGGTAGCTGTTACGTTACCTGTGGTTCAGTAGCCACCAGCAATTGGCAGATACTAAAACCGCTCTTTACGAAATAATTTTTGCCTAAATGAAAAAGTTCTTACAAATACTGTCAACTATTTTAAATAAAATGAAATTTTTCTTTTCAGCTGGTATAAAAAAGTTAGAGCGGAGTTGAAACTTATTAACTAGGCTTAAGGAAACTTATGTTAAAAACTTACCAAGGGATTATTAGCCAATAAAGTGTAGAAAATCAATTAATTTGTCTGTGTAGAGCCAAGAGAGACATTTTCCGACACATAATGATTATTTTTAACGCACAAGGATATCATTTGCATAACAACTTGTACAATTTTAGCTACTACTAACATAAAACTAAAAAGCAAAGCTTTGCTGAATAAACTTTTAAAAAAAATGTCACCTGTAGAAATAAAAAGAAAGCGTTGAAAAAACTAAGCGATTTATAAAAGAAGGTGCGGAAAAGGTAATCAAAAAACCAAATACATCCTCACTGCTATGTAAAATGTAGCGAAAATCACACATTATTAGAATTTATGAAAATTAAAATTATGTTTTATCTTTTAAGCGAAGTTTAGTGAATTAGATATATTCAACCAGTGACGTTTAGTTAACCTGACCAAGGAAATCTCGACTAAAAGAATAAAACTCTTTTAAGGGGAGGATAGGGTATTTAATTTTTTTATTCTTTTGAATTAATGTGCAGCATTTTGTAAATATTGTGTAAAAAGTTCAAGTCGAGCGGAGTAAAATTACCGAAGCTATGACCATTTGAACATCTTTTGTTCTAGAGAAAGACTTACAATTAGTATAGTGAATAAGCAAAACTTGAAAGAATTTTTCTGAGACTTGTATCTTCGAAGTCGGTGTGCACGATAACTCCAAATCTACTAAAGTGATCGTTTTGAAATTTTGCACACTACTTTTTGATACAATTTTCCAGGCAACCTGGAGAGCTTTTTTTGTTTTATAGTTATAGTTAGTTTTATAGGACCAAATAGCTCGATTTTTTAAGTGAAAATTGGTATTTTAACTTCCAAAGGCTACCAAAAATATAAACACTGAAAAGAAACCCCCTTTATGTTACCTCGAAAAACATCTCCTTTATTAAGTAACTTTTGATTTTTTTGTTTTAGATAATTCTGTTGCGAGTTGTGTTCAGAGGCGGATTTATGTATAGGCCAAGTAGGGTGCAGCCTAGGGCGCCAAATATTAGAATTTTCAGTTTTTTATCACGGTGAAAATTATATAATTGATATATTTCATTGATAAAGTCCTTTTGATCGCATCAGCATAAGCATCAAAACACGATTTTTAAACAGAAAAACACCGGATTTTTTAGCTGGCTGCTAAGAATTGTCTTTTTTCCCAGAAAGATTAAAATAATTATCCGATAAATTGGGCTAGTTCGATGAACTGAAAATTCTGAAGATTGAAGATTTTTCTACATCAACGCACCGCTGGGAAATTCTTCAGACTCATCTCTTTCAAAAAATGGAATCAAACGGGACAGTAAAGAGTCTATCAACGACTCGTTGGTCAGCTCGTGCAGATGCAGGCCAAAGTTTATATGAATCTTGGGAACAAATTCTAACTGCACTGCACGCGATAGGAGATGACAAGCAGCAGAAACCAAGTGTTATATGTGAAGCTAAAGGCATGCAATTAAAACTCTTAAGATTGGAAACGGGTTTTATGTAAACAAAAATTACCGGGGCTTAACAACGATATATTTACTGTCATTCAATTATATGATTCACATTATATCACTTATTGTTGAAATAGGAGGAACTTTTGATTATTTCGAAAAAAAAGCAATGAATTTGTCCGAAGTAAAAGAATATGAAAAAGATGTTAAACGCAAAAGAAAGCAAAAACGCTATGCCGATAAGACTGCAGGAGGGGTAGACTGGTCAAGAAAATTTGAGAGCCAATACTTTTTTAATTATTATTGACAATCTTTACTGCGAGCTTTGTAAACGACGCTAGGCTTACAAACGATTTCATAAAAATTTTCTTTCCTTGTCAACTTAACCACTATGACCTTATCTGAAATTGAAGAAAAAGCTAAAGCTTTGAGCTCAATTATCTTCACGATCTCGAAAAATCGTTTGCCGATGAGTGTACTCATTTTCGTTCACACTGCTCTTCAAGTGAAAATAAATGGAAGACGACTTTGGAATTATTAAAATGGATTCAATAAGAAGATTTTAAAACTATTTATCCGAACGTTGGAATCGCACTTCGGACGTGTGCATGTACTCCGATCTCCAACTGTTCAGGTGAACGTAGTTTTTCATGTTTGCGAAGAGTTAAAAATTATTTGCGTTCAAAAATGAAAGAGGAGAGATTAAACGCTCTAGCTTTACTGAATATTGAATCAGATCTGTTGAGATCATTATAATAAATGAAAAATCGTTTCTATAATTTTCTAAGTATTCTTGATTCTTACGTCAGTTTTATTTTATGTTAAAGGTGGTGTGAGCTCTAAAGCCTACGGCGTCAAATTCCTAAATCCGCCCCTGGTTGTGTTGCACACCGCGAAACCATTTTTCTGCAAGGCGCTTCAATATATTCACTGTCGCTAACTCACTTATTAATATTTTGAAATGAAAATTAAAAAAAATATTGTTCAAATGTTGTGTTATTATATAAAAACTAAGAAAATAAACTAACACTACTTGTATCGCAAAAAAAAATTATTGTAAACATGTCAGTTTTTGAGTGAATTAACCGAACCCTCCCCTTAAATGATATCTTATGAAAATGAAATTTATAATAGACAAAATTTACAATTTATGTATACATCTTTGAATCTAGAAATTTAAAGAAAATAAATATTTTTCTGCAGTCTCTGTTTAAAAGCAAAAATATTTTTCTTTAAATAGAATTAGAAATTGTTTAATTCTTAATATTAAAAACCTCCTAAAACTTTAATTAGGATTACTCTAACTAAATTACCCTTACATTTTTAAAAATATTGAGTAAAAATCCATTTATTACTCCTTAAATATTTCCGCAACACTAACGAATTATACCAAAAATCATTTGAAAATTCAATGTGAATCTAAAATGAAATACTATTGACGGTTAATACTAAAAAATTTTATACAAAACTATTAAAACTTTCCTACTTACAATTAAGATGGAGAGTTGATTGAAATCAACCCAACAGGATATCCTGTCTTTATCCAAAATATATATGATTTAACATTTAAATAAATATTTGGCAGCTGTAAAAATAAAGAAATTTATACAAGGGGAAAAATGTATTTTATCTGTGCCACATACACTTATTATTATTGACCTTAAGACAGATTTAGTATTTAATTTTCTAAGCAGAAGAAGGCTACCATTTAATTTGATTTAGACCTAGTTTCCATTACAACTCAATTTACAAAATTAAACTTTAACAATTAGAAAAGTATTGAATATGAAGATAAAATTGACATATTTTAGTTTTAAATCTGATTTGGAAAATGCTGAAATACAAATTTATTATTGATATATCTAAATTAAATAAATACAGATTATTTTGAAAGAATAAAATATTTTATAAGCTCAAACTGTGTTGGATAAGAATGTCAAGACTATAAGTAAATTTTTTCTGTAGCTAATAAAACATAAACAACCTAAACAGACAGGGCTAATAAATTATTCCAAAGATCACCACAAGAAAGCAAGGATAGTTGTTAACTATAACAGTAGATTCATGTCTGGCCATTGTGTTTAACAAATCCTTATAACCATATAGCTAGCAGCAAAAAAATCAATTAAAGTACAAATTTTATGAGACAGCAAGCTGCCTATTCCGCACTTTTAGCTGATTAAGTACCTTTTATCTTGTATATAATTGTTGAAGACCTAAAGATATTTATAATGAAAAGAAGCCATTTACTATGGTCAACGAAACAAAATTTGTTACTTTTGCAAAATTTTCTACAGAGCCCTTGACTCTTTAATATCCATCATATGAATCAGAAGAGACTCATTAACCATATTTCATCTCCCACGGCATCTCATCTACATAATTCCCCATAAACAGATATTTTAATTTAATATTCAATTTTGTTCAGTTAATCAATGTCCATACTACATAGTGATGAGTGATGAAGAAAATTTTATCTAACTGTATAATATTCCAGAAACTATGACCCATGTCTTGTAAAGTTGATGTACATTACAGACATTTGAGTTGTTAATTTTAATTCACTATTCGTGACACAAGTTAGAAGTCGGCTATTGGAATATAAAATTTAAAAGAATGATATAATGTGTTTGTGATATTTAAGTTATGCCTTAAACAACATAAACAGCAGGATCTTTCCTAGGATAGACAAAAAGTTAGTTATATGCTTAAACTTAGAGAACAAAGCAAGTTAGTTTGATATTAGGTTCACCTTAATCAAGTTTTTATTTAAGAATTTTGGTAGTCTACTATAAGAGAAATAAAAAGATGATAAATCAATAAAAAAAGATAATAAAAATCGTGATAAAGATCATTTCGGGAGCTAAATAGCTATAACTAAATTTCAACCAATTTTATTTATCGATTTCAAAGAAATGATTCAATATTGCAAAATCTAAAGAATAATAATAGGTAAAGCAACCATTTTGTTTATTAATAGTTTCGTTTTGTTTTTCTTTGTGTAAAGGTTCAATGAGTTTTTAGTTAGAGGACCACCATCAAAGTAAATATAGATTTCAACTCAAAGAATTATGTAACAAATTGCATAGCAAAAATTAAACAAAATCAAAATAAACTTAAAGATTTAATGCTATGACAGCTTTAATAGGTATGTTAAGGATTGTAATTTTTTCATTAAATGGCATAATACATGCTTGGTAGTTTTCTCTAAAGAAATATTTTTCTAGCATAATAAAAAATTAATAATATTCCAAGAATTTAATTTGAACGACAGGTGATGTATAGTATAGTAGCTGGAATAAATTTTCAAAGCTATACTTATAAAAAAACTTTGAATATTTTTCAATTAAAATGGTTTAACCTTTCATAGCATTTAAGCCTTCATTTAAAATAAAAAGAAAGTTGCATTTGACTTTTAATTGCATTAAGTAAGCAAATATCTGGAAATGATATGTAATACCTAAGTTCTTTTCATGCTAGGGTTTTTACCTATCTTTATTTCAAAGTATGTGAATGAAGGTAATTTATAAATAAAAAGAAGATCAAACAGTTTTACATGTTAAAATAACATTAACTACAAATTTTATTCAATAGGGAAAAGTTTACCAATTTACTTAAAAGACTAAAGGAATTATCCTCTATAAAATTATAGTATACTAATAATAAAAAAAATAAAAAGGCTGAATATAATTTGTATTTTCAAGTAGGTTTTTGCTTTCTGCGTTTTTTCTTTGTGAAACAATTTTTTAAAAACTTGCTGAGTTTCTCAAAAACAGTTTTATTTAAAACCAAAGCTACTAATTTCCCATAATTTAATAAAGTTCTGTGCTGTGCTTCAATCCACACATTTTCTATAAAGTTATATTTATATTTTTTCTAAAAAATTCTACAAAAAGCGAAGCTTCACTAATAATTTTTTATATATTTAGCTTACATTTTTTTTGCAATCAAGTTGTATTTTCTATCTCTATATCGGGTGTACTTTTTAATTTAATTTCTGTCTAACAATAATTTTTGTTAAAAGATTTTTTTATCAAAGGATGTCATTTATATTTTGTAATGTTTTAATTAACATCATTTATAGATAATGTCTAGTGATTTAAAATAGGAAGATGGGTCCGATTGCGTCACATTTCCTATGAGACCTGTAATTGCCTTTGATACTATAGCATCCTTATAGTAGACTTATCCGATATTAAAAAACTAAATTACTTTTGTTAGTCGATATACATATGTATCTCGTAGTTAAAATTTAAATTTTGAACAATTTCGAATATTTTGAACAAAAAAGTATTATTTTTGCTATAATTCTTCGCTTATAAAATTACTTGTAATTAAAAAATAAGAAAATCTGTCATTCAAGCAGTAGTCAACTTTACAAAATAAGAGTATAGATAAAAACAGGGTTAGAAGCTGTCAGCACCAGGAAGACAGTTTTATTTTGATTGGCTTAAACATTTTGAAGAATATTTTGGACACTTTTTACAGTTCAAAACAAAAAAATAAAAGAAAAATCGATTTTTTAATATTCTAAAACGTCTTAAGGCTAATTTCCAATCAAAGTTTTAGCTAATATTCTAATAACAAATTTGCATTTTTTTTCTCAAAAAAGAAGAAAACAAATTTATCAATAACTCAAGGCCATAGATTTTTAGGTTACCCATAAAAAGCAACGATCTTGCTTGTTAACTGGATTAAATTTCCATTTAAAACAAGATTGAACCCTCACAAAAAAGTAAATTAAACATGGACTGATTAATGTAAGCTTTCCGTTGATGATTAATATTCTAAACTACGACAAAAACAAAAAAAAACAACATAAAAATAAAGAAAATATCTCGAAAATCTGGCTAAAATGAATACTGGCTAGATGAATACTGGTAACTTGCTTCCTACCTTTTAAAAAAGTAAATGTGCTATAAGTTAGTTAATGTCTTGTATACAAATCGCAAAGCTGAATAAACAATGCTATAAGTAAGTTACCCCTTAATTCTATATTTACAATAAAGCATTTCCCCTGTTTTTACTATACAGTCTTTATAGCTGAAAATCTTATTTAAAATGTTGGCCATGCGCCTATGCACTATAGGTGGATGGTAGGAAATGTCTTTTAGCAGAGGGAATTGCTAGAATTTTTCTTCAGTATGGCAAGTGCTTGTACAGTCATCAGTCAGTTTTATTTAGAGTTTGTAACAAGCATCATTCCGAAGATTATGTTTGACGGTTTTATTATTGCCAATCCAGTTATCTCTTAAGGAAAATTTGGTAAATGGACAACAACCAGTACCAGGCTCTAAGTTATTTATTTGATTGATTAATAATTGCAGTGAGCTAGTGTTTATCTTGAGTGTATTTTTTATTAAAATAAAGTGCTAAGAAATTTATTAAGTGTAAAGAATATATATATATATATATATATATATATAAAATTTAAGTGCGAAAGGTCGGCTTTTGAATCAAACTTTCAAGTGAAGTCTCTAACATCATTTTTGTTTATAGCAAAATTTACTACAACAAAAGTTTACCCTAAAAGTATTTTTATTTTTTATTTTTCTTTACGTTTTTATTTTATTCCATTTTCCTCATATTTTTTGTTGCTATATCGTTTATGTTGCTTTTTTTTATTGAGTTGTGAAAAAGGTTTTGACACTTTCAATACGCGAAAGGATATTACAACTAGGGTTTCAAACAACATATCTAAAGGATTATCTAGAATATATATAAAAATGAAATTTTTCTTTTTCAATAATATATATTGGCGAAAATAAAGACAAAACTGCCTTAAACGGATTTATAAACGCTAGCGATATACCTAAAAAGTTTTCTTGTTTTTTTTCGCCCCCTTGAAGTTTAGTTTGATTTGGGGCTAACATTAAGAAAAACACGAACAACGTTTTTGAGATAGTTGGGTTAACCAAGGAAAATCAAAAAAACTTATGTGGGTAAGTCCTTTGAGAAAATTTTTTTTTTCTTTAGTTTTTATTTTTTGTAACAAAATATTTCTAAAACGTTTACTAACCAATGGTGCGCACCGTTTTTACTAATGAAAAATTTTCAACAATTGTTTTCAAAGTTTCCAAAGTAATTTCATTTTCGGTTCAGTAGTTTTGTTTAAAGCCAAAATTCAACAATTTTTGATCTATTGAAAACAAAAACAACAAATAAAAAGAAAATAGCTTTGAAGAAAATTTCCTATTTTCCGGCTTATTGATTGTAGGTAGCAGTCATTTTCTCAAACATGAAAAATGCTTAAGGTTTTAAAGGATAAATAAGACACATAGAAATCAACCACAACATTTTGTTTGTTTTTTTGCCGATTTCTTATAAAATTTGAAATTTAAAATTTTCTATGGTAGTTGCCAAGATATTCAAATTTTTTGATATGGTTTTTATGACTTTTAAAATGCATAAAAAAAAATTTCTTCTGCTAAAATAAACTCTGATAAATTGATTGAAATTTTATTCTGAAGATTTCTTTCATTTGAATTATTTTGTAATTAATTGCTTTTAAGGACATCTAAAATTGAAGCCTTTAAACTTTAAAACAAACTTTTGAATGATCTGTTTCTTGGAAACTTTCTAAACGAGTTGTTGTTGGGAGTTATCTAAATAGGTAATGACACAATTATGCTTCACTGATATGGTAAGTTAGGTATACATTTCATTTAGAGGGTGCCGAATGATATTTTACCTGATTTAATAGTAGCAACAAGTGTTTGCTTTCTTTCAATTATTTGAAATTTTGAAAAGTTCATTGATAATATTTTACTGAGTTGAAGATTTGTTTGGGTTGTTTTTTAAGGTAGAATTTGGTTTTTATTAACAAAAGTTTTTTTGTGAGGTAAATTGAATTGAAAGCTTAAAAACTGAAATATTCAAAAACTTTTGGATAAAGATTTTTCTATGTAATTTTTGTGGTTTGTAGGGAGTATTAAAAGAAAGCTTCTAAATTTTGTATGTCATAAGCTCAATAATAAAAAAAACTCAAAAGATTGAGTTAAATATAAATACTCTAGTAATTTTTTCAATTCATTTCGTCATCACAAATCAATTAATTCCAGCAGTAAGCCTAAATTTTTCAATAAAATCAAATAAAATCCTTTAAAATCAAAGTCCTTTTATGCTCAATTAATCTACCCTTTCGAATCCCTAAAACCAAACCTGTTTTCTATTCATTCAATGGTAATTTATCTATCTGGATTAAGTCTTTTGTTTTCTATTCATTAATTGATCGCCATTTTCATTTTCCCAGTTTTGCAAGGGATATTAATAATTTAGTTTTTTTGTTTAAAATTTTTTAATTGCTTACGTGACCTCATTTACTTAACGTTTTGCTTCTTTTTTTTTTATTATTTGTCTGGTCATTTTCCTTTGTTTTGATTTGGGTCGAGTTTTTAATTTTCAATAAATTCAAATATTTCCTTTAAAAGTTTTACATTTTTGTTTTTAATTTGAAAGCGACCAGTATTTAAGCTCGTGCTAGCACACATTCACCGTTATATTAATGAAATAATTGAAAAGGTTATGCTTGTTAATTTCAAAATATTAACAGAAATATGTTTCCTTTGTTTAACTATGAAAGAGAATGCAAAATTTTACATGAGAGTAATGATATAAACCTCGTTTTACAACTATAGCTGCTATAATTTTGTTTTATACATATAAGCTTCGCTAAACGATGTGGTTTAATATGAACTTTTATGAAAAAAAAAATAGACCGAAAAGGAAATATGTTGTCTTTATATTATTTGATTGAGAGGTAGTGAAAACTTATTAAAAGCTGAAGATATTTGAAACTTGTTTTAGATTTTTCTTTCAAGGATCAAAAATTTTCTCACCTTTAATATAAATATAAAAACGAAATAATAGTTTTCAATTTAAAATGGATTCTCTAATGTTCATGTTTTCATGACAGAAGATCACGTCAGATTTCATATAAACATTTTTTCTTTGATCTTCTCTCAAAAAACCGACAAGTTGGGTCTTATTAGCAGTCAATTCAGGCTTTATACCAATTTAGTGAAGCTCAATCGCTTTGTTGGAGTTTATTCTCAAACTTTAAAGCTTAAGCCACCAAGCGTTACTGAGTCCTAGGCATTAGCCGCATAGTCCGATAAAGCTAAAAATTTAACTTCTTAATGTTTACTCTTGACTGCCTTAAACTATTTGGTATGAAATTCTAGTATAAATTTATTATATTCAGAAAATGTAAAAATCTTTAATAGTTTCAGGATGCATAAAAATCTAATGGTACTTCTACTTTATCAGCTAAGGATTTTATACCATATTAACTTTTTAAAAATATACTTAGGTTTTATTGATATTATATACTATTTTGCTGTTCAATATACAAGTCTAAAGTAAGAAACCCTATGCCATTGCCATAACCAACTTGAGACCAAATTTTTATTTCCCTGCCATCGTCAAAATTTGCTAATATAACGAAAAGAAAAGTTGAACTTGCTTTCAACCAAGTTTATGTGGTATTTGGGGACATATGATAGGAGCTCAGTTCATTACACACTGTAGCAATCTGTGCTGATTAAAAACATAGGTTTGAGTAAAAATTCATAGAATTACATGAATTTCACTCATAAATAATAAATTAATAACAAAGGATTAACCATTACAAAAGTTTCTGATTACTATTAGAAATTGAAAAAAATTACAATTAATCGTAAGAGACGTTAAACAATTAATTTTGAGCAAAAATAACAAATATACCGTTATAAAACAAAAAGTTAACAACAGAAAAAAAGATATAAAAAAAGAAAAACACAAAAAGTAAAAACAGCTAAAAATAATAATAAATATTAACCAAACTTGTTTTATGTGAGCTACCGGTGGTATACGCCGTCCTTAAAGCCTTGTTCAAACCAATGCGTTTTTCATTCGCACGACGGACAAGGTTGTAAAACGGGTGATGCATTTATTTTAGCCATAGCTAGAACAAAATTTTTTGTTTCATAATGGTAAAAGGACACTTTATGGCCTTCAAAATTTTTGTTGTATTTGAAATCTCAGTTTTACTTGAAATTTTTGTTGTAATTATATTAAAAGGGATAAGAAATAATGATTTTATTACTTTTAGAGAAGCATTTTGTGGCCTTCAAAATTTTTGGTGTACCTCTTAAAGTAATGAAATAATTATTTCCTATCCCTTTTAATATAAATACAACAAAAATTTCACTTAAAACAAAAATTTTGAAGGCCATAAAGTGTCCTTTTAGTGTCATAAATGATCCTGATGAAACAAAAATTTTTCTTCTAGCTATGGCTAGAGCAAATGCATCACCCGTTTTACAACTTTGTTCGTCGTGCGAATGAAAAACGCATTGGTCTGTACAAGGCTTAAGTCTACCTATATACTCATACTCAACTGCCGGAAAGGTAAAATATCAAATGCACAGAAATAAAACCAAAATTTGTCAAATTCAAAGGTCTTTTTTCTAAATTTTTTCATGATGCTAAGATTTTTGTAAGTTGCTTGCACCATTTTTAAACTTGCGTTCAAAAATTTCATTCTAAAAATAATGTTCAAATATTATTCCAGCCAATTAAATAAACATTTGAATTATTTGAATTATAAATTATTATTATCTACTATAACCGCAACAAAATAAAAATCTTTTTCTTCTTTTTTTCTGAAAACATACCATAAACCAGTAAAATCTAACTTACAATGGTAATAAATCACCCAAATTAAGCTCTGGAAATAAAACTAATTTTTGGCAAGCCATTTATATAACCCAGAATAATTTTGCTAAGATTAATGTATTTCCAATTCAAATTAATTTATGGTATCTAAAGAGATTGAATTTTCGATTTGTTTTTAAAAATGAAACCAACAAAGAATAAATCCTTGCCAAAAAGTATCAACCTGTTATAAATTTTGAAAAAAAAACCAAAATCTTAAATAAATTTATCAAATTATAGGCTTTTTAAAATTTAGACTTTGTAAAATCGCTGATACAATAATTACCAAAGTTTATTTTGCTTTAATCTGATTAAATTAAAACTTAATTTTCTTTGAATTTCAATAATAATCTTTCTAAGTAAAATGCCAATTAGGATCAAAAACAAAACAAAAAATAAAAAAAAAGGAAGATAAAACCTTAATACTACCTTATCAAACACATCAAATATAAAATAGTCAAATGATCAACAAAATAAAAACAACACAAAAAAAAATAAGAACCCCCAAAAAATTTATGATAAATATTCTGAATTTATTTTATCAACTTTGACCAATAAATTCGATTGTTTTGTTCTAATAACCTACCACCACCATTTTGCTTATTGCTAGCAATGAGGTCTTATAAAAGCAAACAATTCTCTAGAGTAAAGTAAAATCACAAACTTTTCCACAGCAAAAAGAAAAGTATTTGTCTAGATTTTCATAGATTTTTATTGAGATTAAGATTTTGTTAGTGTACAATTAAAGGAAGTGGCAAAGTTTCTTAACTATTTCTCGATTGTTATTTTCTGTTATTATTAAGAGAATTAATTAGAAAAATGAAACCCTAAGTAAGGGTAAAATATTTATTTTTTGACATTTCCCAAAGAAAACCTTTGATAAATTTACTCTTCTTACAGAATAAGCTGAGATTAATTCACAATTTTGTAGTTTTTTTTTTTTAATCGCCATCATCAGAGCTTTAACTTTTAGATCAGTTTGATAAAGGATAAAATTAATGTATGAAATTTCTATTCAATTTGTTCTTTTATAACTTTGAAAAGGTTATTTATTATCAAATCAATTTTTATTCTAAATAGCAAACCCCGAATTTGTGATGATGGACATTTTAGCTCAAACTTTAACTGAAATAATTTTGTTTTTTTGTTCATAGAGAAAGTTCATTTAGTTTTCATATCTTATAACGTTTGTCTATTTAAAACTCATTTACTTTTAGAATTTGGGTATTTATCGATCGTTCACCAAAGCTTTGAAATCCTTAAAATGTAAAACAAAATAAAAATTTCTGAGAAAGGACAAAACCAGAAAAAAAATCCCTACTAGTGATAAGATTAGAAAGATTCATATGCATAATCCTCTATCAATTTGGCTTATATTTTATGAGATTTAAAGGGAAGCAATTAATTTAGGAAACTATAAAACAGAAATCAAGGTACCGCATAATCTTCTACGATGTTAACATTATAAAACTTATTTAAATATTAAAATGATGAAAATATTTAAATTTTATTGACTAAGATTAACGTCAAAATTATTTCTGATATGAATTTTCGAATTAAACAATAATGGGGTAAGGATCATTAATTTTAAATGGGGCAATTCCTATTAGTTAATATTTCTAGATTTTGATTGTTTTGTTATTTATTTCTCTAAGTTGGTTTATGCGTGGATCAATCTCTTAGTTTCCAAAAGGCGAACATATGCAGAACACGTAAGCTCTAGTATATATGATTTTGAATTGTTTTTAAGTATGATAGCAATAATTGTAACTTAGGAGAGGAATATAATGTATCTGTCAAGCATGATATGCTGTAAAGCTTGTTTCCAAGATCTCTAATTAAAGCCAAAATATTATTTCAAATAATTATGACTGTCATCTCAGTCTGGAACACGTAGAGCACACAAAAAACTTTTATTGGTCAGTTCAATAAAATTATCCTAAACTAATATAGTAGGTATATCAGAGTTTGTCCATTTCTATGCTTCTCATCTGTTTTTAGCCACCTAGGCCACTGCTTCATTTCAAAGACTATAATTGCTACTTGGCATAGCCAACAAATTTTATGTGATCATCAGCTTCTGCTTACTTTAGGCTGGTATGCCAAGAAGAAATGGGTACCTACTGGATTACCGTCTTGAGCATCTAATCAGAATATGTTACATAAATCGAACTATGCTAAATGAGTAAAATTTACCTTGAGTTTAATTACAGACGTGATCAAAAATATGACATAAGAGCTTTTAGAATGAGAATAAAATTATGGAATGAAATAAAAAAAACATGAATGATAAAATTTTAAACTGAGCAGTTTTGTTTTTTTTTACCTGCACTCGATTAGATAAAAAAAAGGATGGAATAGTTGTACTCGAATTGATTCTAAAAGTAAAGCAGATTCAAAGAGACTCGCACTCAAGCTTAGAAAGCTAATTATTTCTTGTCTATAACACACAATATTTTTAAAATCTTTATGTTGAGCTGGAATTTGTTGTGCAGATATAAGTCTTAACAAATTAAATTTAAATTAAATTAAAATTTTATACAGTTTCATAAATAAAAAAATGTTTAGAAATATTCAAACAATAACAATTTTAAAAATTCAGAAAAGAAAAAGATCATCAAAGCAAAATTAATGCCTTGAAAGTTAAGCCTATTAACTGCAACTAACCTGATGCTTCTGTTCGCTTTCACCAACGCAGATATAATTAGTACCAGTAGTCAATTTCAATATATGTATATAAAAACGATGCGAAACGAATGCAGATATGTTTTTCTTAAGCAGCTTAAAAAATTTAACAACAATATCAAACACACAAACAGAAAATTAAATATTAAGTTAAAAAATTTAGGCAAATGGAATTTTTAAAATCCGATTAAATTCATTTAACCAAATATTCAACGAAATTCAGTAAGTGCCCATCTTGATACAAAATTTTGTAATTTTTGTTTTTAACGGCCAATGGGATTTGAGGAGATCAGAAAACCAAATTTTCTTGTTGAAACATTTGTTTTGTTTTTTTTTGTTTGTGTTTTTTAGGTCACATCACACAAAAGTTTTCAAAAAATTTTAATCAGACTTAATACGAATAACTTCTGAAAATAATTTTGATAATTTTTTTTTGTGCATATTGCTGTACTAGAAAATTAATTTACTCACCCACACAAAACTTGATCCCTTGGTTTAACAGAAGTTTTAAGTATCAAAACGCCTTCAAAATTGTTGGATTATCACAACAATTTACATACAGTTTTATTTATATAAAAAACCAATCACGTTTACATAAAATTTTCAATGTAAAAAGATAGCTTAAAAGGATTACAACTTAAACTTTATTTTCAATTACTTTGTTGAAATTTTGTTTAGTATCCTAAGGCGGAAATCAATGCTCTCTAGTTTTAATTGCTTGAATTCTTCTGTCTTAAGAGATTTAAAATCAAAATAAAATTTGAGATTGTGATTTTAATGTAAAACATTTTGCTTTCTTTTTCTTTTTTCTAAATTTTAATTACAAGGTGATAGTACACGTAAAGGTGGCAAATCACCGATGAAAAATCTAAAATTATAATTTATTGTTTCCTTTTTTTAGTTTAATATTTCCATATGAAAAAAGCTCGTTAATTGATTTCCATTAAGATTTGACTCAAAATGCTAAAAAGAAATAAAAAGAAAAAGACTAAGATATAATTAAAATTTATGTGTTTTCTAGTGTTAAATATAATTTCATACAAAATAGAAAATTAAAGAAAAAGTGGTTTGACATGACTTAAAATTAAGAAAAAGAAGCAACCTCTTTCTTTCTGTTTAAGATATTTTTTAATAACGCTAACGGCAATTAAACAAAATTATTAGAATTTATATTAATTGGAAAGCGGAAATATTAATTAAATTAAAAATATTTTTTGAAAAATTTTGACAAGATGTACGACGTAAAAATTTATCTTTACTTTTTGTTAGCAATGCGTGAAGTTCTGTTGTTTTTTGTTTAACTTTTATATGCTGTTGGTCTCTATTAAGATACCTGACCTGCCTCAAAACGTATTGAGTTGGTATATAAGATTATTTGGGAATTTTGCAGTTTTAGTTAGTATCTGAGGGAAGAAATAATACAATTATGACAAAATATACAAAAAGAGGTAGAAATGCGATACAGGCAAAACTATTTGATGTGTTTGGAAGAGATATAACGAACCCGGAAACATGTCCAAAATATTTTGTTGAATTTTGCTCAGAAGACATTTCCTTAAAAGTTTAGCCTAGATCACTAGATGTCAATGTGAAGTACTACGAAATATGAGCCGCACAAGTCGGTCATTAACATCCACATATGGGGCATTCTTTTACAAACCGAACAAAAATCGACAAAAATTGGCCGACACATTTTTGATTTGGCTGAATTTTTTTTTACGGGCTTAGCAATGAAAAAAAAGATATGGGTGTTCCAGGATTTTTTAAAAAAAAATTTTTTTTAGAAAATGGAGGGGGTCAAAGTTTTGAGAATTTCGTGTTTTTGGCTTGAAGAGCTGTTTTTAAAAATTCATAATTTCGGTTTTATTGAGGCTAGGAGCTTTTTGTTTTTTTTTGTTTTACAGTTAAAGGGTTGAATTTAAAAAAAAAAATATTTCAAAAAAAATTATTAACAAATTTCAATTGTTATTAACAAATGAATTGTTTATATCGATTTTTAACTGTGATAACCACCTTGTAGCGAGTTCTTTTTTTTACCATTGTGTTCACCGTCTAATTTTAAATAAAAAACAATTTTTTAATCGATGGAGAAACTATTCCTTATATTAAAAAAAAAATAATTTTCGAAGCGCCCCACCTCATTTTGCACTCCACTGTATGCGCATTTTCTTATTAAATATTGTTTTTCTTCGTAATGCATATGTTTATCTTAATTTTTTTTTTTTTATTCATATAAAGAAATTGAAAACAATTATTAGTAACATTAGTTATTAACAAAAAAACCCTAATAGAAAATGAAAGGAAATAAAAAAGAGCTTTAGTTTCGGGAGTCTACTGGTTTAGGCGTTCGAATTTTGGGTGTTCTTTCGGACGCCATAAAAAAGAACCAATAAATATTTTTAGCATGATGTTTTTTATTTTTGGTTTATTAATGCCTTAAAAATATAGAAAATTAATAATATTGAACAAAAATTTACAATTGAAAATACTACAAGCGTGCAAAGTGGTGGCTCTTAAAAAGAAAGTTGTGTCCTGGTGTGCACGATTCCAGCCCTCCTAGCAATTTGAAGAACAAAATCTCTCTTAATTATTCAACAAGAGGAATGTAAATGTAGCACTACGAAGAGTTTTTATTAAAAAAAAGTCTTTTTGCCCGAAATGGCGGCAGTTTGAGAAAAAAGTTACGTTTTTTCCGGTTTTTTTTACCTTTCGGAATAAAAAAAAAGAAAAAAAAAAACAAAATTGGAAAAAACTCTTCGTTGTGCTATAGCCTAATTAATGAAAAATCTTTGTGCCAAATTTCAAGTAAATCAGTTAAGTAAAAATTGAGATATCGGGCCCATCGTTTCTAAAAAAGTAGTTCAGTCCAGTCTTTGAAACTTCAAACGCGTTTTTCTCGAAACCTCATTTTTAGAAACGGTGTGCACGATATCTCAAGTTTTACTAAACTGATTCACTTAAAATTTGGCACAGAGATTTTTTATTAATTAAGCTATGGCGAAATGGAGAGTTTTTCCCAATTTTGTTTTTGTTTTTTTATTTTAGCTTCCGAAAGGTGAAAAAAACAGGAAAAAAACGTACCTTTTTTTTCAAATTGCCGACATTTTGTGCAAAAAAACTTTTTTTTTGGAAAAATCTCTTCGTAATATCATAGCTTTTATGGCGTCCGAAAGAACACCCAAAATTCGAACGCCTAAACCAGTAGACTCCCGTAAATAAAGCTCTTTTTTATTTCCTTTCATGTTCTATTAGGGTTTTTTTGTTAATAACTAATGTTACTAATAATTGTTTTCAATTTCTTTATATGAATAAAAAAAAAAAATTAAGATAAACATATGCATTACGAAGAAAAACAATATTTAATAAGAAAATGCGCATACAGTGGAGTGCAAAATGAGGTGGGGCGCTTCGAAAATTATTTTTTTTTTAATATAAGGAATAGTTTCTCCATCGATTAAAAAATTGTTTTTTATTTAAAATTAGACGGTGAACACAATGGTAAAAAAAAGAACTCGCTACAAGGTGGTTATCACAGTTAAAAATCGATATAAACAATTCATTTGTTAATAACAATTGAAATTTGTTAATAATTTTTTTTGAAATATTTTTTTTTTTAAAAAAGCCTCAATAAAACCGAAATTATGAATTTTTAAAAACAACTCTTCAAGCCAAAAACACGAAATTCTCAAAACTTTGACCCCCTCCATTTTCTAAAAAAAATTTTTTTTAAAAAAATCCTCGAACACCCATATCTTTTTTTTCATTGCTAAGCCCGTAAAAAAAAATTCAGCCAAATCGGAGATGTGTCGGTCAAAAAGGTGTTCGGTTTGTAAAAGAATGCCCCATATATGACTTGAAGCCTGAAATCGACCCGATAAAAGCTTTGAAGCACATCAAAAGTCTTGATCAAAACTTAGTTCTTATAGCGGGCTCACACAGGCCAACTCGCAACAGAAACTAACGGTGATTCCGTGAGTTTTGTATGAAAAATAACCGGTTTCGCTGTGAGTTTCTGCTGTGAGTTGTCCTGTGTGAACCCGCTATTAGGTGACACATGAATAAAACGAAGAAAAACTTAGCAGACAGAATTTCGAATGGATTTTCACTTCTTCCTCATCAAAAGGAGTTGATTTTTGGATATTTTGGTGACTAAAAATGAAAAGCGGATAATTTACAAAAAATTAACGTAGAAAAGTGATTGATTATTTATAAAAGCCCAGAAAAAGTGCAAAATAAACCTAAAGGGATTTTTATTTCAAAATACTTATCATATTTCCTTATTGTCCTCATTTTACTTTTAGTAGGTACAAGAATTTGATAATGATTCTTAAGGGGAATTAACACCATTAAAACTCTTCGAAAAATTTCAAAACTTCATTTCATCTATTACTTTTTTTTATCAAGTCTTCAGAATATTATTCGAAATGATTAAAAAAACAACAATAATAAAATATTTTGATCTATTAAAACTAAATTAGGACCTTGTGTGGGAATTAGGACTCTAATAAGTCAAACCTACATTTGGAAAAACTGTGTTACTAATCAACAGAGTTTCCAATAATTAAAAAAACATTTTCTACCTTCGGAGCTATGAATCAAAAAAGAAAAAAAAAAGAAGACATATGTCAACTGCTAGAGGCAAAAATTTTACTATGTATATAAATTCTACTTATTGTCATTTAAATTGAACACATTTACTACAGATTAAATGAAAATTGTCCAATTAGAAATTAAAAATTAAAATTAATATTTTCTCACCCACCCATTGAAATTCATTCATTCCAGTTCTTGTCTTTGGGATGAAATGTTTTTTTGTTATACTATTTTCTACATAAATTAGCCCTAACTCATTATTTCAGTCAAACAAAACACTTTTAAGGGTATAGCTAGAACCGCTTTTGATGTTTGAAACATGATATCATTTTGTCGTTGTCGTTAGGAACCTGTCCTCAACCGGTCTGAATTGATTGCGGTGCAACCCATTATTTATAAATATATATGTACATATATATACATATAAAAGGGAAAAAAAGATGTGTTTTTTCTCATATATATAATATTATTATTGTTGTTGCGATTATGCACTCCTAAATATCTTAAAGGTACTTATTAAAGTGCAATTCGTCTTAGGTACCGAGCCAAATCTTTGACAGAATTCCCCCTAATAAATTTTCTTGCGGCTTATCTTTGTATACCTCATTTTCGTCCCTCATTTAAAGAAAATAGGGCCCCCTAAAATATGGTTAAAATATTTTTCATAAAAGTGTCTGTGCGCCGTGATATTTTTTTGTTTTTTTTTGTATTCTTCAAAATTTTTATTCTCATATTCAATTAACCTAACTACAATGACATCAAAATGTTTGAGATTATCATCAATAACGAGATCACGGTGACAAGACTGGATTTTGTGGGTAGAAGAGACTTCTATTTCTTTTAAAGACTAAAAAAAAGTTTTTTTTTGTTGTTTTTCACTGTAAATGTTGATGGCTATTTATTTTTTTTGTGGTTTTCTTTTTTTGTTTTGTAGGTTTGGTCTTGAGGTGTTTTGTGGTCGCGTTAATAACCATCCTAAATATAGTGCTTCGCGGGAACGGTTCATGAGGCAGAACGTCTCTGAATATATTTGAAAAAAAAAAACTACGGAGCATATAATACAATGGCCCCCAAAAAAAAGTCGAAGAAAAGCCATAATTTCAATGCCTTATTAGAACTTAACGCTGATTTCCGTCCATTAAGTGTCGCCTCTATTCATGTTGAAGTATTTTAGCCACTTTAAAGATTGCCCCAAAGAGTTTTTAAGTGTGTTGCGTGCCCAAAGGTTGTTTAAAATTTTAAGTGCGGTAATGTCGTCTTTCTATGCAGTATATACATACAATATCCATTGAAATAATTTCCTTTTATTTCATTTGAAATATTTTTTTTGTTTTGTTATTTTTTTTAGTGACTAAAGGCGTTAAAGCTAACAGCTTTGTTAATGTTTCACTTTTTTTCTTGTGGGCAAAAAAGTATATTTAAATTTGTCTTTATTATTTTTTTCTTCCAATTTTTTGCTGGATTTGTCAGTAATAGCATAGCTTCTTCATAGTATTTTTATTTCCTTATTTTTAGGTTATTTATACTAATTACTTCAATTTGAAGTAATGAAATGTTATTCCAATTGGTTATAAATTTAGTGTCTATTTTCTTGATAATAATATAAGGAAGTATGATAAGGGAATATTGAAGCTAAAAAAATCATAATCAACATGAAAAAATGATACTCTATTTGGGTCAGTGATATTAATATTATTAGCAGTTTTACTTGTTATCTATGAGCTAAGGTTTCACAGAAAAAATTTTAATTTAAGTTGAGTTTATTTTTTCTTGAAATTTGATAGAAATTTGCTACTGATTATTTCTCTACGAGGCCAAAGTAATAACTTCTTATCAAATTATTGCTTTAATTATTCACTTTTCTAGAAGAAAATTTGTTATTTTGATTTAACTTTTTAGTGAAAAAATGCAACGCTTAAGATATTCTATTTTTGTAGTTAAATTGCATTAAAAAGTCAACAGAAATACTTAAAAATATGAGAGGAATAAATACATTTAACTTCTTTTTTCTAAAATTTAATACAATAATAATTTCCATTTTTATCTTATTAAAATTATAAAATATAAAACATCTTGGAAACAATTGCATTAGTATACGTCAATATATACATAGGCATGATTTGTCAGGTTTAATATCATTATGTTTGCTCTTATGCTAAATTGGATGCAATGTCATTTAAAATTATAAATGGAAAATAAAAACTATTTGTGGTTGGAATTAATTGACAATACATGAAACTGTTTACTGTATTTGTACTCATTTTTGGATAAAGTGATAGACTAGTCAGTAATTCTTGATGCTGACTCGTAAAATTACAATATTTTAAATTAAATTTACTCATTCCAAACATCCCTGTTGAAAAATTTGTTTATAAATAAGTATACTTGTCTTTAAAAGGCTTTCAGTTTCAGTGATAATTTTTAAATTTAGTCAAATCTCTTTCTCTGAAGAATTTTTGGTAGTTAGAAGATCCTTAAAAACCCATAAAATGAGAAAGTATCTTAAAATTCAAATTGCGTGTTTTAGAAATTGTTTTCCACAACTTTATCATTGATAATGATTTATTATCGTTTTAATCAGACTAAGCATCGTTTCTTTAATCAAAATAATCTTCAAGATCTTTTAGAAAATAAATTATCCTTTAAATGAAATCTCATAGATTCCATAATATGTAAAAATAACATATTTTATTAAATTTTATTGTATTTCATTATTATTTTGTTAATAATATTCACCCATAAGGGCCATAAACATGTCAGGGCTCAACCTAATTTTCCATTCGGTTTTAATAGCCTGATGAAATAATGGCAACCAGTTCCTTTTCCAAATTTTGAAAAAAAAATCTTTCCCCTTAATAGCCATTTGAGTCGGGGAAACAAATAAGCGTCACATGGAGCCATGTCTGCTACGTTTGACATCTAAAATAATGGCAAAAGCAAAAAATAACGGGAAAACCCAAAAATAATGCATAAATACTATAAGAATGAAAAATGACCGTGAAAATGCGAAAAATAACAAAAAAATTACCATAAAAAACGTAAAACAAAAACAGTAAAGCAAAAGAACTGTGGCCGTGTTTTTTATGGAAACAACTTTCTGTGAATCAATACAAATGGAACAAGCTGCTAGTCGCATAAATGTATGTGGATCAATAAAGACCATGAACGAAATGTTGAAGAATATTTTTGAAAAACCGAAAAAATACTAACTTAAAATTCAAAGGTAACAAAATTTGTATATACGGTTATGGATCAACAAAAATTTCAATAATACCATTATTCAAAATATTGTAACAAAAAACTTTCATTGCTCTCAAGCTTAGATTCACTCAAATAAATTTGATTGTTAGAATATTAAAAAATTTCAAATTTCTAAATAAAACATCTACACCTTTATTATTTTGCTTTGAAAGCTTTCCCCAGAATTTCCGTATTTGTTTTCCTCAAGCCTACAATATTACATCCGTTAGTATTAAAGTGTAAATATCCAATATATAAACATATATATACTGATACAAATAAATTGAACAACTTCTAACCCACCTGCTAACACCTGAGCACATAAAACTTTGGGACATTTCACGCCTCTCTGATGAAATGGAATTTCGTGACTAGAATTAAATTCATAGAATATATTAGTATAGACATTTTAAATCAGGTCTTATTTTTCCGGAAAATGAAATCCTTGTATCAAATCACCCGTTGATTGAAAGACAAGCAAATGTCATAGCTCAAAATATTGTTAGAGTTAAAATTACGTAATTCTCTTATTGAGTACCCACACCCTAATAGTCCTACCCTGTTCATCCATCAACTTTTCGAATGGAGCCCTTTTGTTAATATTTGCTCAAGCCTCTGTTCGTTTTTAGCACAGAGTATACAAACCACCTGTCGATTTCTTTTGAAAAGTTTTCGAAACAAAATGTATAAATGTGTGAGTAGTATGATATATACAAATTTATTAATATATAGATATATATGTATTTCTATTATATCCTTATATAGTTTGCCTATAAGTCTTTCCTTATCTTATTCGAAGGGTAATTTAAAGATGACGACAACCTGAAGATATCTAACCAGGTGATTCGGCTGAGTGCATACCAAAGGGACTGTAACCCTCACCTTAAAAGAATCTACTTAAAATTATTTTTGTGTTGATTACGGCGTCGAATTGATTGTTCTCCGTTTCTGGAATTTTATTTATTGTTCGGCAGCCTTTGTTATATCAAAAAGGATGCTGTTATAGGGTATGTCTGTTTTGATCGGAACGTTTTTCGGTTAAGTTAAATAACACCAGGTCTTAAATATTATGAAGAAAACCACCTGGCGTTTAAAATTTCTTTTATTTATATTGTTTGTTAACGCGTGGGCTACGGTAGCAATATGTGTTCAGCTGTTTGAGCATTCAAAAAACTGAAACAAAATAACAAGAAAAAAATCATCTTTAAACTTCTTAGATTGTAGAATGATGATTTTGTCATACTTTTTGTATCATAAAATGTTTGATTAATTATTTCATAGGGATAGTTTTTGACGTCTGTTTATTCTATACAATTGAAAAAGGGATAATTAAATGTACTAAAAATAGGCGTTGAAAAACTTAAATACATTTTAAGGTGGCTAACTTTTTTATTTTATCTATATTTAATGGTGTATCACACTATTGTTTGTATTAAAGTAGAATTACTCTTCAAGTCAGAAACTGTGCATGTGTAAAAAATTAGAGGTTCACAAACCCTAGACGGAAACTTAGAGATCTTTGAAAAATTTAAATCTAGATTTTATGACAGACAGAATATATTTTTGAAATTCTTCGACTCTAAGCATTATGAATTTTTTTCAGACGCTTTATTAAGTGAAATAATAAATCTTCAATTCAATATAACATGACATCTGAAAAAATTTCGAGATTAAATCTTTTCTTTATTGTATATTAGATATTCTTTGCTTCTTTTTTCTGCTGGACACTTTCAATAGTTTAATAAATTTAAGGCGCACTAGCACTAAATTGAACTCAAAAGAATTTTAATCAGTTACTTGTACCTACATGACTCATATTTATGTTTAATTGATTACAAAAAAAATTTAAAATGAAATTTTTGTTATAATGACGTGTAGGAAAACTTTAAATATGCTTAATGCTACTAAGGAAGGGATATTTGCGAAGGAAGCAAAATTTTAGACTGTCACAGTACAGTAATATGCTAATTGATTTAAGTGAAGTGCGGCTATGTATCCAGCTTTTTTTATCATTGTTCATTTTTGAACTACAAAAAAGATCAAGAGTAAAAATGTCATTTAAAATGTGTGCTTGAATAATGTCATTGAAGATCAACAGTTTATTGAATCCCTGACATTTTTATTGGTAAAAAGTACACTATTATGTGACTAAAAGATGTGAGAAGAAAAGAAGATCTGCATCAAGAAAGATGAAGTTTATTTTTTATGCCGGTAAGGTTCTGGGTGGCGTGTTTTGGATGCTAAGGGAATTCTTTAAATTTATTATCTTGAAAAAGGCAAAACATTGACAGAAAAATATTAAGTATTAGACTTCTGAATACACGAAATGAGAGGACTGTAGAAAAAATGCCTGATTTGACAAAATAAAACATTATTTCTTAAGAGGATTATACATCTTTCTACAAAGTATTTTATCTGCCGTAAAATTGAGAGATTTAGAGTGTGAAGTGTCGGACCATCCACATTATTTTTTAGAATGAGATCTTTTCAAGTTTCATCTGTTCTCAGCATTCATTAAATTTTTCGCCATAAGCCAAAAGTATTTGACCTTTTACGATGACGTGCCGTAAATTAATATTTTGCAGGGCTTTAAAATAATTTATTTTAAGGATGCCATGCATTTTTTAGAGAAGTGTTAGACGTGAATATTCATGTTAATGAAGATTTTTGTGTAAAAATAAATTTATTTTTAAATTTAGAAAAAAAACCAAGTACTTTTCACCATACCCTCGTAAGAAACATTTTCAATATTATAAAATATTGATGGCTACAATTAAAATTGATAACAAAGACAAAAAATTAAAATTTTCATATAATTAGCAACTATTAAAAATCTCCCACAGTTAATACTACATAAATCTTAATAACTTTTTTTTATCAGCTAATTAAAGCATAACATTCATGGAATCTAAATAGAACTACATTAATTTTTATAAATATCAAAAGGTCTATAGATTCTCATGTTTTGTTTCATGGCTGATTTCATGATCAAATTTCACCTGTTTAAAATGAATCTCATCACCTGTCTTTAAAATGCCTTCATAGTTTAGTTATTGAATTAAACAATGGCTGAACAAGGAAAAATTTACAAACAAAATTAAAATCAAATACAGTGAAACGAATTAATTTTTTCATGGTATAGTGAGAAATATTCTTTTTTTTCTGTATGTGCCGAAAATCGTGCGTAACTTAGATAAACTGATTAACAAAATTAAAAAATTTGATTGAATGTTTTTTTATAAAATACAAAACAAAAAAAGGAATAGCAATTGATGAAACAAGCGACAAATTAACTCTGTCTATATTTGATTAAGTTTAATTAATTACATCAATTTTACTGTCTATTTAAAATAAATTGTTTTGAAATTAACCTTTAAAATTTTTAACTAAAAAAAGGGCCTTTTTCATCATTTTTGATTTAATAAAAATATTTGTTTTGTTCTATTGTTTTTGATTACTTTAGGCAACAGTTTTAATATTTTCTATCTTATCTTGAATTGTTGGTGTATTAAAAACGTATTAACAAAGGAACACGTGGGCAGACGGACGTGATTATAACTAACAAAAATGTTCACATGCTGATTAAAAAAAAAGAAATACTTACTTCAATCGCAAACTCTACCTGTAGTTTATATTAGATACAAAAAGATATCAGCCTAAGGTTTAAAGGCAGAAAAATCACAGTCAGATCAGTTGGTGGTAGAATATAGCTGAGCCTGATCTGACAGTACAAAGAAAATATCTGACGAATAAAGTAATCTGAAGGTCATTTAAATTTTAATTGAAACCTATTTGATATCTTGTTTACATTTGAAATGGAATATTAAAGCTTATAGTACAAACATATTCAGCAATAGTATTACTAACAAAAAATAACAAAATTTAATGAAAAAACAACAACAACAACAAGAAAAAAACTAAGCCTGGCTAACAATTAACACAGCAGGGCTTCTTAGTTAGGCACTTCCTAAAGAGCCTATTCAAAGTCCTAAGCAGTTTTCATGGCATTCAAAAATCTACAATCCAAAAAGATAAAAAAAATAATGTAGTTGAAATTTAAAAGAAAAACACACACACAAAGATGATAAAGATCAAAAATCAAGTACAATACAATTTGTATAAAACTAGCGAGGTCATTTCAGCCGAGTCTCATAAAAAAATTACCAAATCAGCAAAATTGAAAAATCTTTAATGAATAATCACTTAAACAGGCCGCACAAAATTTTATCGCCGCCATCAATTTTAATCCGATCGCTGCCTGTTTATATATAAATGGTCAAATTGTAATAGATCGATAAAATAGATTATCACGATATTTGACGAACGATTTTTAGGCTAGCCAAAGAGTGTTCAATAAATTTTATTAATCGAATGAGTTAGCAACTCTAATTATTACTAAATTTTTAATTTTATTATACACATGATTCTTGTTTATGTGATTCTTTTTTACTTTATTATTTTTGTTTTTGTTTTACTATAATTATATTATAATTTAATTTATCTAATTAATAAATAGTGTAAAAATCGCTAAAACCACTCTCACAGTCATATTAATTAATTCTAATCAAAGCAATTATCTTTGAAATTATGATCATGAGTTTTAATGGTGGTATCATAGTTTTATGTAGTCTTTTTTAACTAGTTTTGTGAGCTGCTGTTTTTGTTATTTCCCAACAATAAAAATTTTTTTCTTTGTTGATATTGCCTTTCAAATATATATGTCCCAGGATAATTATGTTAATGAAATTTCAGTTTTGATAAAATAAAACAGTATAATAAATGGAATTTAAAACATGTTTTGAATCTTTAAATAATTTAGACCAAAATGAAAAATAAAACCAGAGACGAAAGCAACAGAAGTTAAAAAATAAAAAGAAAATTAAAATAAAAGTGTTGAATGAGAAAATTCTTTTACGCATATCAGAAGCAATTAGGATACATCCGTCAGAATAAATTTTTAGACACATTTATGATATCAAAATAAATTTATTTTTTTTCGGTTTATTTGACTAATTCATTGATAATCTACCGGCATATTAAATCTAAGGAATATAAAATACGATAAGGAAGTAACTAGTTAGAGAAAGAGGATATGGTTATAAATAGTTGTATCAATAGTTGGCTTTATTTTTCTAGATTTATATCAAATTAGATTTTACACTCTTTTTTTCTTCTTTTACAACCAATTTTTTCTACCAAAAAAATTCTGACTTTTAACAACCTTTTATTTCATAAAAGTTTTTAAAAAATGTATACGCCAATAAATGATGAATAGTTAAGGTAAATTCTTTATTTGTTAAAAGAGTGTGAACGACAAGACCTGGAAGTATACTTAAAGCAATAAAAAAAATTTGCTACACAATTAAAGATTGTAAAAAAAAAATATAGAATGAAAACAGTTGTAGTTATTTAGAGGCCTAGATGTTGCTATAACCAGTGCTTCCTGATAGGTTCGTCATGTCAAGATGACATTCCAAGATCTTTTATTTTTGCACTAGCATTATTTAAGTCAATTTTCTTCTGATCTTTGGTGCCAGGTAAAGAAGAAGATATGTTACTTTCCTTAACATTAACCTTTAGCAGTCATACATTAGTAGTGTAGGTGTCTCTTTAAACTCATTGTAGAATTTGCATCTTGGTGGTGTTGATTTTTTTATTTTGTCCAAGTGCCCGAGTATCTTGTGAAGATACTAAGGCCCTCAATTTGGCTCAAATGACAAATAATGTACATTACAATCTTACTAAGAGCTCTTTTGATACATCTGATTTCAGTGGGCTCAATGGCAACAGTTTCTACTTTGAAAATGATAGAGCTGTTACCTAGAGCTATGAAGCTTCTTTGGCCTGGTCTTTTTGTTGCTGTCAAATGCTGTCTATTTAGCTTGAAATCTCTTAAAGAACTTATCTTAACTTAAGCGTTGAAATAATATATTACTGTTACATCCCAAATATTTAGAATATTGCATTAAAATCAAGTTCTTTAATTCTTACGTTTTTTTTCTATTTCCAGATTTTGGGATTTTTTAACAACCATTTCGTGGTAAGTTTTTTAATTAATTCAATATCATTTTGACCAGATATAAACAAAAAACGAATTCGGTCCTATTTACTATAAGTCAAGAATTTCATAATAATAAAATAATAATTCTAAATTAATTAATAAATTTTTTGAAAATTTTTCATGAAACTATAATAAAATTCCATTTCAATTCAAAAAATCCATTTCATGTGTGATCAAGTCAATAAATGTAGACCCCACGTCGAAATTTTAAGTAAACATTATCGTTTATATGCCTAAGCATAACCAATTTAATGCTTAAAATGATGGCGTAACATAAAAAAGCCAAAAGCAACGAAATACGGACATAAAGTTTGTAAGAGCTTTTATCATCAGTTTACGTTCTATCCATAAAATCTTTTGCTTGCTGAAGCAACAATAAAAACATCAAGTTAACTAGGGAAGCACATTTTTCATTAGCACATTGCTTGCACTAGTATTGCCCTCAAGTGCTTGTACCTTATTTGTGTATATAGAAAACTATAAAAATTCCATTTTTGGACGGTATTTAGATATATATATATATGTATATGTATATTTAATAAATACAATTATAGATCAACTAAGTGTCCTAATTGCCAGAAATTAGAGTTAAGTAGACGCTAATAACAAATTAGTCTAGCCAAAAAATTCTAATCATTTAAGCTATCTAATAATAATTGCAGTGCAGCCATAAGGCATAAGCTTTTAAAAGAGCTAAATATTATTTTGTTCAACATTAGAGATCCATTAGAACGGAAGTATACCTAATAGGGATACCAATGAGGGGAAAAGAAAAAAAAACAACTTAAACGAAACTAGTTAATGCCCGAGCATTGAAAATCAATTTATTGCCTTGTGGTATGGTTACCATCACAAGACCTGTCATAAGCTACTTTTTGTGCCAGATTCTTAATTAAATTTACATTAAGTAAATGAATTGATGCGTGTATTGGTTTCGAAATGCTTTATAAAAAAAACATTTTCTTTGTTTTATTTCCATTTTTCTTGGGTATCACACCCATTAGCGCCAGCGAGAAAAAAACGATCGATAAGTCAAACTTATCGTGGTGTGTGGGGAGGTAGAGAAAAAATGGAAATGTGTCCACTAAGAAAATATTAACAGAGCATCTTACGCATTTATCATACTTAAAGACATTTTTTTAAACTAATATTCAGCTATTTAGGGGTCCCCGACAGTGTTTAAACAAGCTTTCTCGATAATTAGAAAACAAAAAAAATTGAAATAAACGATAGACCCTCACAGTCGACAGGTTTATTGCAATTCAAAGAAACCATTTAAGGGTTATAAGAATGAGTGTTTGGTTACTTTAGATCTAATCAGTAGGAATAAATTTTTCTAGCATTTATGAATATATATGTAAATGTAATTAAATTCCACTTAAGAAATTTATTTTATTGGAATTTAAGGTTCTTACAACTGTCACGTCATTTTATATTATTTAAAAATTTATTTGATTCAAACAAAAAACTATTTTTCTTTTCTTATTAAACTGAAATCAGAGTGATTTTTTTTGCTGTACTTGAAGACAATTAAACTAAATATTTGGTAAGAAAGTGTAAACAAAGGTTTTATGAAATTTACTTTTTAAAGGCAGTAATTTTGAATATACAATAAAAAAATGACTAACCAACAACTTTGAACCAATTTAAAATTATGTAATTTAACATTTCTACAGAAAACTTTTCTATTTTATTTCGGAAATTGAAAGAAAAAGTGCTAAATTATGGGTTTTATTCTTTTTATTGAAAGTAAATTGTAAAAACTTTTTCAATGTAAAGAAAAATTAGGAAATTTTTTTGACATGAAGTATAAAATCAAAAGCATATATTTCTAAAAATTGAATTCAAGTTTTTGAAAAAAGGAGGAAAAAGTGTAAAAGAGAAATTAAGAAATGGATTAAAAAAACTAATATAAAGTCTTAAGTAACGAAAACTAAGGAAGTGACCATATTTTATCGTGCTTTATTATTTTTAAAATTATATATTTTTTGGAAAAATTTAGTCCATATCTGTATATATAAAAATTATTATTTTATATAACCGATAAACTACGAATCTCCCGATAAGAGTGATAAGGGAATTGTCTGAAATGCTTACCTTAAACCTTGCGTAAATTAAAGTAGCAGGAGCTGCTGTCGCAATTATTTTTGCTTACAAAAAACAGAGTCTATCAAAATACGGTTGAAAAGTGTTTTTTGAACAAAGACATTTATTATTGTCTTACATTTATTTTTTATTTTTTGATACTTTTTATCAATTATTGTTTGTTTGTCTTAAATATTGTTAAATTTTTTTTGTATTATTGTTCACTGTTACTTTAGGTATTGATTTTTGTTTCTTATTCTTGATTTATTCGATAATATATATTATTGTTATTATTGTTGTAATTGCTAATAGTTGTAAATAAATTTTTATGCTGCTGCTTCGATGTTAACTTCTCTTTGTGCTCCAAAAGGCTAACGAAGTTATAAACATCATGAATATTGAAAACTTTTTTTATATTTACCAGTGGTTTGGGGAGGGACAATATTTTCTTATAAAAAAATTTTTTTATTGCATTTTTTTTAAAATTTTATGAATGTTGTATCCAAATTCCAAGAGAATTAGGATAAAAACCAGGTAAATATTTATATTTAAGTCTATCCACTTCTTGTTCCCTTTTCAGAGCTTAAAACCTTAAGCATATTTTTCTAAAGTTACTATTTAAAAAGTTAGTGATAATAAAATTTTACATTTACTTTTTGCATATAAAACACCTCTCCAAACATCATCTTTTTGCTTTTAAAATAAAGAGTTCAAATTATGGATTTTTTAGATTAAGACTGCTGGTGGAATTAAAGAAAATATTTAAAAATGTTGTCAAAAAATTATAAAATAGCATGACAAATATGCTAATATATTTACTTCGAAAAAAAGTTTCTTATTTACTTGTTATAAATTAAATGTTACTTCAATATAATCTTCAAAATAGCAATCCCCAAATACTAAATAAAAATTTTACCTAATTTCTTTTGTTTACCAATATTCTAACAAACCAAAAAAGTAAATAATAGCATTTTAATTTTTTATTATAATTTTAATGTTTTTATATTACAAAATTTAGTGTTTTAGGTTTTGAAAAATTAAAAAACATACCTTTTTATCTATTTTAAGTCAATAGCAATAGACTTAAAACTTTCTTTTATCCAGCAAAGTTCCTTATACACATAATAATGAAAGACTAAGGGATATTGAAATGTATAAATAAATAAATTTTTACACACAAAATGAAAATCTAATGTTTGATACATAGAATCACATGTGCATTTTTCGGATCTAATATCATTTAAAAAAAATTCTATGCATTGTAATATTCTACCCTAAGTCGTTTAATCTAAACACAAAGTACAATAACAACAAAAAATAAAAAAAATAAATAAAAAATTCTCCTTTTAAAGAATATTTGAAGTTTCATGTAAAAATACATGAGAAATAAAATAAAAAACGATAAATATTAAATATATTTTTAAAATTTTATATACCATTAATTATGATAACAAAAGGTCCCCAGAATTACTTAAAAGCAATATTCTTCAATCAACAATAAAATATGAAATTTTTTTGTTTTTGTTTTTCTCTTGAGTAGAATAACTAGATAACCTCAATGCTCTAATTTAATTCGAACGATAGACACGGAAGGGATTTTTGTTGTTTCGAGTTTTCCTTTTTTGTTTTTTTTTTGTAATAATCAACTAGACAAGTCGTTTTAACAATGAAGGTAATACCATACCAGAGATTCCAATTTAAATGATTTGGTACCAATTGGAAAATATTTCAGATCGTATTTTAGTTTGATGTACAAGAACCAACAACAACATCTCACCTTCAATTCTGGACAAGAGGATGCCATTTCTGGAATGAAGTTAGGACAGGTTTTTCATCTTGAATATAAAACTTAAATGAATGCACTAACCAGTATTATGTGATGCTGCACCACATAATCAGATCTTCCAACTAATGGAGCGCATATCTGATGGTATGAGTGCAGGTTGGTTTTTTATAAATATTTGTATGTGTATATACATATATATATATATATATATATATATCTACCTTTAATATAATAACATTAATCAGGCATTTTAGTGGATTGATTTTGCTTGAATAAATCCATAAAATATTTTTAAAGGCTTTAAAAGGAATTATTTGCGATATGTAATCGAATGCTCGTCTACTACTAATACAAATTTTGTTCTGTATTTGGTATTTTTGCTATATAATAATTTATAACTGATGAATATGTTTTTTGCTTTTTACAATGCGTATATTGCCTTTTTGATACCTTAATAAGACTAAACGCTTTCTTCTGTTTGACATTGAAATTACTATGCGGGGTATCATAAAATTGTTAACTTGAAGAATTTATGATCCGTTTATTGCAGTTATGAGTACCAAAATTATTATTACCTTTTACAGAAGGCAGAAGGCTAGAAACATTTTAAAAGTATTTTTATTTTTTTAAACACTCATTAATTAAATCCTCTTAATGTGGTATCCTTTGTCCTATTCCCTTGATTTAAAAACACCTTTGTGAATATTATTATTAATTAAAATATGGTAAGAAATTTTGTAGTTTGTTATAATATTGTGATCTAAGCTTTTATGATTTTTTTTAAGTAAAAGACCATGAATTAATAATGATTTATGCTAATATCAATATTAATTCTTTGATTAAAAATTTTAATATGACTGAACTTGAGTTGTATTTTATTATATGCAACAATGTTATATTCTATTTGATATCATCCATTGAAAATTATAAAATAGATACAGCAGCTAATTTACATTATTTTTCCATTTCTTGTTTGAATTGATAGAATTTAAATTTTGTTGACAGCTGTTAGATATTAGATTGGTTTAGGGAGAGAGCGATCAAATAAACACTAGAAAACATGCCTAAAAGCATTGATGGAATCTAGGATTGTAGTGGATACAATCAAATTAAACCTTTTAGGTACTAAAGAATGTCATATACGACCACCAATGCTGAAACTATTGAAAGTTTACAAAAGATGAAGAATAAAAGAAAAAAAAATGAATATATATATGACAGAAAACTATAAAATATTAACCCAGTAGGCGTGCATTAAAAATTCTTCAAACGTTTAGTTTTCAATGGCTGTCTTTTTTTAAGCTTTTGCATGGTATTTATTTTTTTTGTGTTGAGTTATAAGTTATTAGTTTTTTTAGTTATTTTTCATTTCAACACAATGTCTCATTATTTATTCTTTGAAAGGTATGCAATTCGAATTTATATAAATTAATGAGTTGAGGTCATCTTTTTAGTAAAAGGTTTTTAAATGTATGGTGAAATAGTTTTAGTTTTGCGTATTTATAGAATCAATTATCTAAAACAATTTTTTGAAAATAAGAGAACTTAATAAAATAATTTTTAACTTATTTTCGGATATGTTCTACTAGATTAAAGTAGTTTTTCTAAGAAGTTTTATTGCTTGTTGCAAAATATCATTATTTTCTAAAATTCTCTGATTGAAATTTGTTTGAAATCCACTTCAAAAAATTTATTAAAAGAAAATCCTCGTTTGAATATTATTTCAATTTAATTAAAATAGTTTTGATTAAACATAAGTATACGTTAACATCAAACATGCAAGATGAAACTTCAATGGATTGTTATAATTCAGTCATTTTTAAGTCTACTATTTTAATCATTTTGTTCTACTTGGGACAGATCGTATTAATCTCTTGTGATACCAAATTTTTCTGGCAAATTTTTTGATTGAATTTACAAGCAGCTGGAATTTCTGCTGGAGTATTATTGCTTGATTTCCGATTCTGTCAACCATTGCCTTCGTGCCATAAAAATCAACCCAAATATTTTTTTACTCACTTTGTTTTTTCTGATTATAAGATTCTAATTTGGAGACAATAGCAGTGGCATATTCATCCTCAATTCTGAAGTAATAAAGCTTCTCCGGCTAGTTAATATAAGACCCAGCTGGTTGTATACTTTGTTTCAAAACAAACAAGCCTTTACCTTATCTTCTGTCTTCAGGTTGGATATACTCAGTTTTCTTCATATCAACTTTATTTTATAGGAAAAAATCGGAATAATTTTGGCTTCAAAGATGGCCAGGGCCATTACGAGTAACAATGTAGAAATGTTTTCAATCGAATGTATAGATTTACTTTCTGTTGAAGTTCTATGTTGGGTATAAATCTTTAAAATTTATTGCAGTGGCTTGTACTGTGATTGCCTAGTATTTGAAGGAATTTGTAATTTATTTCGATACACGTACAAAGGTGTGGTTGGAGTGCGGTTTCTATTAGGTTTCTAACCTTTTATGAATGTTTTTTCTACTCTTTTGTCTTTTTTTACAAATATAAAAACTGTATCAACCTGGTTTTGATTGTAAATAAATAATAAAGCGAATGAAAGCTTTAATTATTAATGCAATTTTTAAGATACTTTATGTTTTAATAATTTTCTACTTAATTTCTTACACACTAAGTAACTGTAAAATTTTTTTAATTTACTAGAAGAACATCTCTTGAAAACACAAAATTTTTTGAAATACCCAAGTTTCCAAATGAAAATCTAAAATGCAGGCCCTAAGTAAGTCTTATCGCTTTTATTAGAAAATATACTTGAAACGGTTTTTGTAATAACGAATAAATATATTTCTATTTAAAGACATATTGGAAGAAGCCAAGTACTATTTGCATTACCAAAAGGCTATAATACATTCCTGTAAGCCTGATAAACTCAAACTTGTGGTTATTCCTGTCAACAAATGGCTTTTGAGATAATTATGGCCTTGGTGTATACATAAAACAAATTCCAATATTTAACCTTAGGTTGGACAGTACAAGTATCTAACATAATTTCATTTATTGTCTCTCTAAGCAATTCAAGTAAATTTCCAATAAATTATGAAGTAAATACATATACATATATGTATATGTATATACTATCTCTATATATCCGTCTTAAGGTTTATTAGGGAATGGGGACTACCACAAAACTCGTTCTACTCTATAGGCTTAGGGTTTATTTTGGCATTTATTTCATGATGATAAAACAGGTGAACTGCTGATAGAAATTGGATAAACTTTATCTAAACAACAAAAAACGAAATAAATAAAGAAAATATACAAATATATAAATATATATTAAAGGTTTTACTAAATTTGAATATTATATCCTGGTAAAGCTTTATAAGAGCATTTTTTTCAGCATTATTAAACTGGTTGATATTAAGTTGTTTTACCCTCGAAAACTCAAAATATAAAAAAAAAATCCATGTTTACTTTGCAGCATATTGGTAAAAAAGGGGTCGAAAGTTTGAATATAACGAGTAAAGGACACTTTGATGAAGGGAAGGGATTACTTAGGTACACTGTAGCAAAGGAAAATAATAACAAGTTGATTAATTTTCTTATTTGAAAAACCTCAATTCACTTTTTTAAATTGAGGCTTATTTAATTTTACCTTAAATTATTTGATAAAAATAAATATAATTGAGGAGTATCATCAAAGGATTAGGTCTACTTTTGTTATATTTTAACTGATTCATAGATTTTAAAATAAATAAATAAATAAATAATATTTATACCTGACTTGTTTTTAGGGAGATAAAATTTTATTTCTTATAAATTTAAGTACAAGCCCTTAGATATACTCAAATTCTACAAGGCTTTTTTAATTGAAAAATACATTATTCCTTGGAACAACATTTTGCTATCTATATAAGCTAATAATTAGACCAATGCAATTAATAAGAAAAAAATTCTTGGGTACTTGGTGATTTCGTTAAAATCTCAAATATAGAAAGATTTTATGGCAGTATTTACTTGTTCTGTTAAATAGAGTTTTCTGTGTATGATTCCTGTAGATAAAATCTACTCTTTTCGTGGTTTTATGAAGTGGACCTCGCAAGCACACATCCTAAGCTCCCACTTCCTAACATGAATGATTTTTACTGATATACGTTCTTTTTGTTCTATATTATAAAATTTATACTTTCGAAAAATACAAAATGTTTGAAATTAGTTTTCCAAAAAGAAAAAGTAAAAAAGATACGAAGTACAAAATTGAATCATTGGGAGCTGAGCATTCATAACCTTTTGTTACTCTTTTGACCTAAAGTACAATCAATAGCAAAATAAATTGATAAAACATAAAATGAATCATATTCACATTTAGAAAATTAAAGTTCATTATTTTAACTAAAAAATTAGTGAAGAATTTTTCAGAAAATAGTTTCCCAAATTATTTGAGTCTGTATTTATCTAAAAGTTGGTCTATTACTTACAAAGGTGAGATTGGTTAAATACAAATTTCAATGATGTTTTGATTGATTTCAAAAAATAAATATAATTGAAAGTTCTTTGAATTGAATGATATGAAAATTCCAAAAAAATTAATTAACCGCATCTGATGATTTAATGATTTTATACAAAGAGTACTGATTAAAATTTACTGAATAAGGCAATTAACTAGAAAGAAAGTAGTTGCAATCTTATTGACTTCAAGTCATTTGTTTTGAAATGAGATTAGAGAAGTAAAGAATAAAATATTAACAAGGATAAATGTGGATTTATAAAAAGTTAACAATGTAATCGAAATAATTATTATAAGAATTCGGAAACTGTTTTATTATGCCAATTTTTATTCACTTTATTTCGAATTTTTTGTTAACAGTTATTTAGTAATTTTTTCTTATTTGCATATTAAAATTAGAAAAATAAAAAATATTGTAGATATTAAAACTGTTATTGAGAGAGAGACGAGTACCAAAAGTGAAATATGTGAGTTTGTCTTTTATGTCAAATTGTATAAATCAAATGACAGTGGATGAACTTCCATCAAAATTAATCAACAACAGTATGTAATGGTTAAAATTACTATATTTAATATATTTAATATGAGGAATTATTTTTGGAGGTTGAAAAGGATTTGCAGATTTTATGAAATGAACTATTTCGGGAAAAAATATGCTAATTCATTTTTTTGAAAATTGTATTTCAATTGTTTCAACAGTAATAACAATGATAAGAAATTATCACCAATAATGAGCTAAAATTATTATAATCAAGAATAATAGAAGCAAATTAACAATAAAAACGAAAAACTAAGTCTAGAAGCAATAAGAAACAATTTTCATGACCAGTTTTTCTTGACATTCGATTTAAATTTGATCATTGATAAAAATCTTTTTTTTAAAAAAATTTTTAATATTAATTTTCATTTTCCTCTTCTATAAGAGCTTCTAAAAAATACTCCAAAAGTATTCGAGAAGATATTTTAATTTTTTGAAATCTTAACATTTTGCATCTGATCGTTTTGGGAACTATCTGTGAAAAATTGATCGGAGTGATCTCCTCGTGAGGTAATAACTCTTTTGCGAAATATTTATACCAAAAAGCTTGGTTATTACTCAGATTTGGAAATTGTAGCTGCTGAAAATATTATTAGTTGCTTGGCAAAATTTTAATAACTACATGTCTTAAGGATAAAAATGGATCAATTTTTAGCACCAAAAAAATGCCGTTTCTAAAGTTTAAGCCAATTTTTTTAAAAAGAAATTTTAAAAATGTCCAAAAATAGTTGGTACCTTATTTATAAATTAGGAAGCTGAATACTTGCATTAAATTATAATTTTTGTCAAACTAAACAAAATATCCTCTGAGTAAAGTAGGTATATATATATTTATATATATATATAGTATATAAATACAAAATCAGTCCCCTAATGGTGACTAAAAAGCATTTAGAAAAGGGGAAAATTTATTACATATAAAGGATTTCCATGTACAAGTGTCGAAAATTATCTAAACGCGTGTCATTAGTGGATAATGAAAAGTAAATTTTATTTTTAAATCTAATCCTGTCACTTGTATCAAATAAATTATAACCAATTATCTTTGTGAATTGTAATTGGCACAATAGGTCAACCATAGCTGTAACTAATTTAAATATTTATAATATCGAACTGTTTAATACAGCTTGTGATCATTTGTCTGATTTATTTGCCTATTTTCCAATTATTATAGTTAATAAAATAACAAATTATATAAAAAGAGAACAAAATTTAGAAATATCAACAAGAATCACATTGGAATAAATAAATAAATTTTCACAATAATGAATCCAAATATCTCTCAATGCTATTATTTAACTTTATTTTGGTTGAATTCTACCAGTGATGGTCAATTCTTACAAACCACATTAGCACGAATGAACTATTTACATGATTCTAGGATTTATTCATGTGTATCTGAGTACACGAATCGTTCTAATTCATTTCCAAATTTAGAGTATGCTTCAAAAATTTCCTAAATTGATGTTATACATATACATATATTTATATATATATAAATACTTGACCAAATGTTTGGAAAAATAAACGAAATACGTTTTATACTAGAATTTTTTAGGAAAGCACGAATGAATAAAAAATAAAAAATAGAGTTAAAAGCCCGTACGATATATATTACGTCTGTATATTTGAATAGTCGACTTATTATTTCCTCATAGTTTCCATCTGTAGGGAGCAAGTGCGCTTCAGAATTAAGTCATGCATTTGATTAAAATGGGATTAAAGTTTTAAGGATTGAATCTACACATTGGGGTAGTTGGATTGAATGGTGTTTATAGTTTATATATGAGCGTAAGTACATTTTGCCCTTAATTAAACTAAAGGGGAATATAGTGCACTCAATTGTATGATAAGGATGCTGCAATTTATTGAAATAAATTCAATTCAAAAGGATTATCCATCAGCTTTACATTATGAGCACACTGTATTTGGTGTGATTAGGGGATCGATTTTATTTTTTTAAAAGGGTCCTTAAAAGTTGTCTTAATATTATTATCCACATTTATTTTCATGGCTGTATATTTAAAATTAGCCAATTATACTAAAGTATTCAGGTACTTGATATTTTTTGATATCTTCAGGGCATGTGTCAATATTTTGTGGTTTTATTTTATCATATTAAGCTAGGATATGTTATTTTAAGGAAATAATTTATTTCCTTTAATAAATGCCTCAGGGCTTAAATAACATTTTTCTTATTATTTGATGTATCTTTAATATGTTACTTTTTTATATATTTACTTTGGAGCTACCCTAACTCAGTTTTCTACTATACTACAATTTATTTATTTTGTTGTGAATTTTAAACATAGGAGCTGATATTTCTTGAATTTTAATGCCAGCAGGTAATGTTAAGCATTTTGTTAACTTTTTCGGTTATTAAAAGTGAAAAAAATCATATAGTGTATCTATTAAATCAATTTTTGTTTAGATATGTTCATAAAATGTTTCATTTTATATCATTTGTAGTAGTTTAGAAAGCTTTTTAAGGGTGAAAGAATTAGGAAGGATATGGTTAGGGATAAGGTGGAAATCCATATTTTTCTTAAAAGATAAAAGTACATTACAGGAGTCAAGTTTAAAAACATTTTGAATTTCAAGTATTATTTTTTTAGGCGTTTTAACTTATTACCATTGATTGCGACTAAAGCTTTATTGCTCAAGGGAAAGATGGAGGTTACAAAGTTCTCCTCTAATCTTTTTCATTTAGAACACCCTTCTGTTGGGATGAAAAAACAAAACTCTAAAACAATACGATTGCATAATTTCAATTTTATGGAGAAATATTTTCTATGGGCTTTTTGTGAAACCATAATTTTTGACAATTTTACAAATATTTCAACGAATTTCAATTTGGCAACCTATAATATTTGATTCAAAAAATGAAAGACATAAAGGACCTGAATTTTTAAATCAAGAATTATTTTGTTTTGACAAAAATATGAAAAAAAAAAAACAAATACGCTGCTGTTGTTTCATTTACTATGATTGTGTGACAAGATTTCAACATAAGTCGTAGTCATAATAGTAAAATGGGAATAATTAAGGTCTAATATTATCAACAATATAAGATAATTGGTCTACAGACCCCTCAAATTTTTATATTCTAATTCTTTTCAAGTAGAAAAAAATTTCCGTCTGTTACTAATTTTTTTTTTTTTGTTCTCTAATTTTCAGCTTCTTTGACAACAAAAAAAGAACATTCCTTGCGTGTCAAAAAGAGTTATATAAACGACTATCCATCTAATTACATCTAATTTTGTTATCGTGTTTCTAATGACCAAATCCAAAAAATTATCGCTTTTTATGGCCAAAAAGTTGTTACTTATAAAGTTCTTAGTGTGGCATAATCCCCGAAATAAAAAACAACATGACTTAAACTAAAGAATTAAATGCTTAGAAATATCAGGGGAAAAAACATTAGTTAGAAGAAATTATTTTTTGTTATCAGAAGCCACAGAGGCTAGAGTACAGCTTAGCCACTTATCAAAGATCTCAAATTTCAGGCATTCTCACATGGTGATCGTATATCATGTTTCATGAGTTTTCGTGTATCGGATTTGCCAACAAAGAATGCCGTAGTTTTGTATACAAGTTGCCAAACAAGAAAATTAGTTCGAATATTGTAATATGAGATGCAAAAAGTTTGCAATACACTTTTTTGTCATTCTATTTTTCTCTAATACATAAGCATTCATTGACAGGAAAGGACAAAGGTATGAGCCGCTTGATTTTTTAACGATGGAGTCGTATTTCTCACACGTATATCCTAATAACCAGGCTTAGAGAAAGAATTCTATTGTAGTAGCTATGACGGGTCTTTTGAGTGTTTTTTTTTCTTGTTCACTTGCTGCTTTTATTCTATTTTTGGTCTCCGAAAATACATATTTGGATAAATATATATTATTAGGTGTATAGGTTGGCTATTTCCTTTAACAATATTTCTAAGGCTGCCCATCATATGGTTCCGCTTTTGGAAAAAAAAATAAAAAATATTTTTTGTTGTAAATTTCAAGATAAATGGTAATATTTAATGCGGAACTAGGATGAATAGTTTTGTTAGTCTTAACTAAATTTTTCTCTCAGGGTGGTCAATAATTTATTTATGTCAATTGAGATGTTCAATCGAATCTAAAGAGGATGTGACACAATTGGCCCAGTGAAAGGCTCCTATTAATCATGATACATATCTTTAGAAATGTTGTCAAAATCTAATAACAATTCATTTAGAATTATATACTTAGATATTTATATCTGTTGTATGAATGTTGATTTTTCTTTTTATAGGAACGATAATAGTTGTGAGAGTTGAGAATTTGATTACAATTACTTTCTATTGTGATTGGTTTCGATTGTTTGTTTTTATTTGTGTCCAAAAAATCAAAACTAAAAATATTCTCTTTTGTAGACTAAACAAAGATGTAAAGTTGTGACGCAAATCGAATTTTTTAAATCTGAAATACATTTGTAACTATTGATGATAGCTGCAAGGGAAACAAATCATATTGTGCAGTTTTTTTAGATAGTTTCAATAATTTTGCAGTACAAAGATTTTTTAAATGAATTTCAGGTAATTATATTATTTTTATATTCAAGTTCATTATTTATGTTAGAGCTAAAAAAAATATTTATTAAACTTTAAAAACTAACTAGTAACCAACATAACTTTTAGTAATGACAGCTGTTTTCGGAATATTTACTTTTGATACCATCTGTTGACCACTTAGCTGTAAACGAGTAAATTGCGTGTATCTTATGCATATTCCTCTCTAAACATTCTTTATGTCAACACTTCGGCATTAGAATACAAAAAGCTAAAATGTATGCACGTGGATGAGTATAAAGACATTAAATCGGAAAACGAACCCTTATATTCATTAATGAAAAGAATAAACCTTAATAAATGCACCAAATTGCACGCAATCTTATCAAAACAAAAATTAACTTCTTTTACGTTTTTAGTTTAATGTGCCTTGAAAATTACTTTATTTACACATAAATATGTGTTTATAGATCCCTGATGAAAATCGTTGACCTCATAGAACAATGTATTAGTTAAAGAAATTTGTAAAATTTATCGGTTGTACTTTTTCCTCAAAATCCTTCACTTTCACACTTTGCTTTTTGCCGATCTGGAGATCAATCGGGGATGAGGAAAAGTGTGATTTGTTCCTAATGCCTAGGACCCATTAGTTCTTGGCATGCTGAATGTCTTAGTACTTACGTTTTTTTTTTTTATAACAGAAAATAAATTAACGTTAACCAAATTGTATTTTAGGTAATTATACCAGTACATAAAACTATCATTCATATCAGATTTTATTTAAATAAATTTCCTGTCAAAACTGTCAAACTATCGCAAAATATTCACCAGTTTAGACGAAAAGTATCCTGATAAGCCTTTGATGTCTAAATATGGCTCAGCAGATTGATAATGAGACTTATGAATTATACAAATAAGAATAATGGATATTATTTTTGCTTTTGATGTTTATTGCAATTGATTATTATTGCTACGTAAGTTTTTGATAGTAATAATTTTTCCTAAATTTAAGGTTTAATCTAAAGCTCAATCTGGCTTAAAGCATATTAGCTATCCTTATTCTTTGTATGTGTAGAAAAAGGATACAGACTTTCCTTTTCCGTAGATAAAACAGGTAATAGATGATAACTTTGGGATTGCAATGAATCCTAGGTATTGTTTTAACGTCATTAGAAGATCCTTAGAATTTTTTCGGTAGAATGTGCACAAAAAAGACCATTTACTAGTAGTTTTATGGCATCCTGATGCTTTTGTTATTATTTCTTAAGAAATGGAAGCATTAAAATAGTTCAAGTAATAGAAATATCAGACAAAAAGATGTCTATCAGAATGATGGCCGAATATTTCTCTAAAATAATTTTGACTAAGAGAAATAATATTACATTTTAGCATAAAAATTCGTATGAAAATAAAGTATTCGGTCTACAAAAAAATGAACGGGTGTACAATAAACGTTTTAGGCCTTTACTCTTAAGTAAGCGACTTTTAGTGACTTCATACATTCGCTTAGTTTGATTAGTGGTTTTTTTTTTTTTGTATTTTTTAAATGGAATTTTTTGCTAAAAGTCACTGAAAGTTGCTTTCAGAAGGCTAAAGGTCTTAAAAACTATGAATGATGTAAAGAAACTTTATTAGAAGTAAGGAGAACTAAATATTTGATCGAAAGTCATTATGTTCTTAATTGCTAAAAAGATATTCAGAGTTTGCAATTTAAATAGTTGCTCAAAGATACTGTGGTAAATTCAAATTATTTTGAATACATAACATTTTAATGCAACTAAATTCAATAATTTGTATACTGAATCTTAAGTAGATATTGAATCAAATTATACCCATGACAACTACAGAAAATTTCAAAAGGCTATAATGCTAAAGGAAAAATAAAATTAACTTTTAGCATATTAGAAACTTGTATCTAAATTAGCTTCATTAGCTCTGAACATAAGAAGAAGTATTCAATGTAAACACAATAAATACATAAAATGGCCAGAATTATTAAATGTAGGCAGTGTGATGTATTAAAAACCAAGAAAATAAAAAGAAGTTTTAAAAATAAATATATCTTTGCTAGGGGTAAGTAATAAAACAGACCGCGTAGAAATTTTACAACCTTATCTAAAAAATTCTAGATGGTATCACTTAATACACAAAAGATACTATGTATTTCCCTAAAAATCCTAAAATCCTAAACATGGATAGTGATCCAATAAAATTTTAAAATTCCAACAGTAAGATGTGATATATTTCCGCAAGGTTTGATAGATCATAGATCATAATTTAGTGGAAACATATAAATATTTTATTGATAGTCCATTGTTTACACATTAATATTTTAAGGTATTCATAATTCGGAAAAAAAAACAATAGAGAGCCTTTTAATTGAATTAGACAATTAGATATAGTTATTTTTCGCATGGAAGAGCATTAGCTGATTCGTATTAGGATGATCAAGTTTTTCAAAGGAAGAAAGAAATGGAAGAAATAAGCACATTGCAACAAAAGAGGGTAGAGAATAAAGTTATTTGAAGAAATCTGAATGAAATTGAAATTGAAAAAGATACTTTTTCTAAAAAAAAGCAACAGTTCTTTGAAAGTAAATTTCTGAGCTGAGTGGTCCTTTTAAATTAAAGTCAGCTCTGGTGCTCTGCCTTAGGGGGTTATTTTTATTTCAAGAAAATTGTGATTTTTTTGAAGGATTATAAATTTTTAAGGCTATATCATGGTAGCCTTACTTTAAGCTTGCAGCTAAATATGACCAAAATTCTGCATTAAAAGTATGAAAATGGTCATGCAATTAAATTAATCCAAAATATATGTATAAAAATTATTTATCAAAAAAGAAACAAGAATGCTCTAAAATTCATAAATACTTAGGTGAATAGTTCTAATTAATTAAACTGATAAAGGATAATATTTATGTAAGGGATTGAACTTAAAAGCCAAATTAAAAGCAAAACCCAAACAAAAGAAAACGAAAATTAGGCAAGAGCCTATTTTTACAAAGAAAAAGAACAACATAACCTGCGCAAAACTCAAATATATTTCCCGTAGTCCTGTTTGAAAAAACAAACATTGTTTTTATTTTTTAGAATTGGTTATTTTTTACTAAATTTTCAAATAAAAATAAAAAAACTGATTTTGTAATCAAAAATATTGTACTTACTTTTTGGAATAGAAAATTTTATAAAATTTAAAACCATTTCTCATAAAGTAATTTGTTATGCAATAATGTTTTTTGGTAATATAAAACAAACAAATCAAAACAATTTAAAACATTAATCATATATTTATATTTTTTTAATGATTAAATGGTTCTTTGTTTTCTAAATCAGCACCAAACCAAAAGAAAAAAATTGACTTTAAACAAATTTTTTATTTCATACTCATTTAAAAACAAAGCAGCAATCAGCAATAGTTTTATAAATTAAACAAAAGTGTTGTAACTACTAACAAGTGTGCAATTGCTTGTCATTCAAACTAAAATCAATACTTTTTGGGTAAAAAATGGAACCGTAGGGTTAACATGCTTAACAACAACAAAAAGAAGGCAAAAAAATTCATATTTTTCTGTCTTCAAAACTACATTGCATCATTTTTAATTATGATCCAACGCTTTCTCATTTACCAACATAGACGATTAGTTATTTTTGAATTTTTTTGGTAATTTTTACCTTGAGTTTTTTTTCAAAAAGTCATTTTAATATCTGAAGTTTTTTTTTTGTTTTTACTAAAACTAAGAGAATATTTTCTAAATTAAATTTGGAATTTCTTTGCGTGTTTTAAGACGATTGTGCTTGGTTGATATTACATCCGTATATGATCCCAAATCAATTTATGTAGACACTTAAAAGTGAGAGGAAGTAATCACATTTCACCGTTTGCTGCATTCCTTTGCAAATTACACTCATATTACACCTTAAAGATTACAAAAGATATGCTCAGGTAAATTGTACATAGTTAAGTAAAAATTGTAGCACACTGTTGATTTTATATGGATAATGTTGACCTCAATATCGTGACCGATTAAAGAATAAATTGAAATAAAAAAGAAATGCATGAATACAAAATAAAAAAATATGGAAAGTACAAAATTAACGCTTAGTCATTTCTGTTGATAAATTGATTAGACAGGAAAGCCTCTAAGGTGCTCCAATAACAAATCTTAATGTGTTCACACAACTAACAAAGGTAGCACCACATTCATTCTTAAAGTACATGTAATTTTTGTTCATTTTTTAGCTTGATGATATCTATCGAAATTAAAGAAAAGAAAAAAAAGAAAAATTGTACTCAAGTAAATAGACTTTGTACATTGAAAATGACACTGGACTCCATCAAATGTAACAAAAGTGTAATTAAGTTAGGGTCGTATTAACGCAATTTACTTAATTACGCTAAAACCCAAAGAAACTAGCGAGCTATGGCAAAAGTAAATCGTATTGTAATATTAGGCTATGGTTTCCGGTTTTGTGCTTGTGTAATAAACCCTGGAGGACATTATTAATATAACCTTCCTAGTATTTTTTTCTTTTTTTTTTTGATGATATTATCATCAACATTTCTCAAGAGCAGGACAATAAAAGAAATTTGATTAAAAAAAATTAATGATTTCGCAAATCGGTTAATTATTATCCAGTGATGTTGTCGTCAACTGTATATAGACTTGGAATAGTTTCAGTTGTATAAAATAGAAATGTAGGCTTCAGTTGTGAAACATTTTATGTGTTTTTTTTTTGTGTAAAAATCTATTGTAACAAATATTTAAAATTGCCACAAACAGATTTTAATTTTCAGTTAGTAATTTATAAGGTCCGACCGAGAATGATTTTTTATTCTCGGCCGAGACCGAGACCGAGAACGAGGCTAAAAACATAGCAGCTAAAATGGGTAAGATAGTTAAAAGTGCAAAAAATGCAATAAATTGTTATATTTTCTGTGTATGAGTATATGGACTCAAAATTAACTAAGCTAATATTATGACACAAAAACAGTAATTTTTCTGGATTTTCGCCTTTTAAGTTGTGCCGCCTCTCATCATATAGATGCCCTACTAAAAAGCCGCAACGCTAGTCATAGGTGTTTCACACAAAATTGATATTACAATTTCGATTCGGCCATTTTGTAAATTTGTATGGAAAATTCAATCTCCTCTAAGGCTGTGTCTAGATTAGCGATTTTGACATCGAACTGGCAAGCGAATTGTCATTCAAAATATATAATTCTTACCTCTAAACTAGTTCTCTTGAATTTATAATGCATTATTATTTCCGAAAAGTAAATTTAATATAATAAAACTAGTTAATTAGCATAAGTTATAACATTTTCAATCTAAATGTCAAACTCAAAAAACTTTTGAGTGTAACCGCGTCTCAGATCTTTTTCCAGATTTTGCTTTCCAGATTTACATTCAGAAGTATATTGACTGCAATAATTATTTGACATTAATTGGAATTATGTATATAATTTATGCCTTCTAACTAGTTTTATTATATTAAATATACTTTTCGAAAATAAAAATGCATTAAAAATGCATTTTGAATGACTTGTAAAGGAATTATTGCGGTGAATATAGTTCTTAATGTAACCACGGCTCAGATCACTTTCCAATTCGCTTTCCAGTTCGCTGTCCAAATTGCTAATGTAGACACCAAGTAATGTATTGTAATATTTCATTTGCAATATGAGAGCCTGTGTGAAACGCCTATCAGTGGAGCTCATAAAACTTTGCTGGCTTATGATAGCTTACTGATAGACTGGCACGTGTGCAGTCTCGGCTATGGCCGAGAATCTCGGCAAATTTAAGCCGAGAACGAGAACCAAAATCTCGGCCTGGATTTCGGCTGAGAGTAGGCCGAGACCAAGTTCTCGGTCGGACCTTAGTAATTTAATTTGTTTTATATTACATTGCCAAAGCATTAGAGCTAATATAGTGTCTCAGAATACGAATAATAAAATACTGAAATATTAAAATTTCAATTTTTTTCTTTCGATTTATTTAGTATTTTTTAAGAATACCAATAGTATTTCTCTTAGATATTTTAAAAAGAATACTGAACACAACGCTCACGACAACACAACTCTTATGAAAACGTATGCACATATCCTATATGTTATATAGTTTTTTAAGAAGCCAAAAAATTTATAATTAAAACAGTTAGAATTTTCCATATCTCATGGATACATATCCATGTACGAAAGAATTTATATAAATTTAACAAAAAAATAAGTAATAATATTAATAATTTAAATAAAGAATTCAATAAAGATTTAGAAATTTTTCATTATGTCCTTTTAAAAATTTTTCAACTACAAACTCCGGTTGCTATCACCCCTTCCTTAAATTTAGGCCTTCTGGCCTCAATTCTAGCAGTCAATCGCTCTTAAAGTACGTAGTCATGTTTAAACGGCTTCAAAAATGGAAAAAAATGAACACTTGGTATAATTTCACACATTTTTGAAGGACAAAAAGGTATTATCTCTAAGTCAATCTGACATTTGTTTTTGCTTTGTATTTGCATAAATTGCGATGCGTTTTTTTTCTAAAATTTTTTCTGAATATTATTCGGAAAATTTGTTATTTTATTGAATTCCAATTATTTCAATATGCAAAATTGAACGTATAAAAATTGGCTTTTTAATTTATTTCTGTCTTTATGTTTACTTTTAAAGTTTATTCGTAGCAAATTATTTAGTTTTTTTTAAGGAAATGCTATAAAGATCCAAAAAAAATAAAGAAAATTTAAAAAATTATATGTTATACTTTGTTCAGTGAACCCTCAAACACTATCTGCAAAATTGAATTTGTTTATCGGACAATAACAAATTAAAATATTTTTTTTATTTGCACTTAATTTATATCTTAATTGTTCTCATTTATTTAAATTATATTTCAAAGTTTAGGTAATACTATAAAAGTTTATTATAAAATCATTCATTTCAGTTCACCCCAATTTGTAAAAAATTTTGATTTAGCTAAAAATAGCTACATTAAATAATAACAAATGAGACTAATTAAAAATTAAAATAAAAAAAACTCGAACTATTTATAAAGTGGCAATAATTTGGAAAATTAGTCCATTGCATTTATTTACGATGCATACATAAATCATATTCATGTTCAATGTTTCTATATATATAATACTTTGTGATTTGATATAGTCCTTCATAAATTTCAGTTTAGAATTTTCAGGCGAGCTTTTAAAAGTGATATATATGCCTGTGCCTATCATATCGGCAGCTGCATTTACCAATCCTATTTTAACTAGAAAATTTGTGGGATAAATCTATACCATTCAAGTACTACTGAATATGAAATATTCTATAGAAAGTTATAGTTTATCTTTTAGAGTAAAACTGTGAGACTTATTCGTGTAATATAAAATGAAAATCCGAAGTATGTATATGAAAAGTAGCCAACATCCTCGAGTAATAAACAAGAATAAACCATCAACTCGAAATGAAGATAAAATCAGTATAAAAGGCCTTCATATATACTCATATCCCCTATTCCAGAGATTTGGTATTTTTGTTTAGCACATAACTTAAAACCTTTAGGGCTTAGCTTAACACAAACAATAACAGCGATATGAACTAAGGGTTGGATACCCTTTAGCCTTTGGCTCTGTTTTCATTACTTTTCCAAATCTACTCCCACCTTTTTTTTTTATACATTTACCTTTAGCATGTTATTTTTCATTTTTTCAAATTTACATAGTTGTCTCCTCTTTTTGTTTATGATATAGAAAAAGTTAAATTTCAGTGTGACTAGGGTTTTGTTTTTATTTTTTATTATTTTTTTTTTTGACCTTCTGTATATTATTCGCGTAACCGTTTTGTCAAAGAATTAACTCAACTGATGGTAAAAAATAATTTATGAAGCAAATCATTTGACGTGATTTCTTTGTTATATTTCGAAAAGTTCAGGAAAACGAATAAAAGATGTCATATTTAATACTTTGGTGCAGTGTATTTCGATAAATATATATGTTTTTATAAATCCTTATGTGGATCGATTTGAAAACAACATATTTAATAAATATTTTTCTTTCAGGAACTCTTTCAAGTGCTGCAGAAATCTACCAAAATACCAGAAAAAGACCTTGAGTAAGTTGAAAAATAAAAAAGAAAATTCATTTACTTTCTGTTTAAAAATTTCGCGGGATTATTTATTAAATGCACTAATTGAAATAAATCGATCTGGTTATTTTTAAGTAATCTGTTAACTAGTGTATTTACAGCAGCTGTCATTGTCACCCAACCGTAAAAATACTTTTCAAAAAGTGCTCTTCAAAAGGAATAATTTATTTAGAAAAAAAAGTGCACCTCGATATTCCTGTACCAAATACTGATTCCTATATTTTACAAAAAAACAACCATTAAAGTTGTACAAATTGTTAAAAGAGTGGCGTGAATAGTTTTAAGATTTGCATGGATCACCTACCATATTAGCCTGAATAGAGTCAATGTTCTCACAATTACATTACACACAATCAATGATATCTCATGATGCCTCATTTTCGCTTCTAGGCTAGGAAGTTAGCAAGTAAAGGAAAAGTTCTATATGTCTGGACTAAATATGAGTCTGAAATTACGGTACAATATTTAAAATTTTGATTTATCTATCCCAAAAGCAAAAATGAGGCATCGTAAGATATCACTGAATATGAAGAACTTTGAAAGAGACAAAATTAATTTGGATTATTTCCCTAGTCGAAATGTTTGATAATGACTTCATACTGAATGTACTGAATTGGGTATGCCCGGGTCGAAATATTTGATGATGACTTCATACTGTTCATCCTGCTACTTTATACTCAGATCAGTATAATCTTTTATGTACATACAATCTTATGTTAAAAGTTCTAACTGAAAGGTTTGGATTAGTCACGATTCAACACTACCAGTATCAAATCAGTATTAAAGTTACAAACTTTTCAGTACATTCAGTATAAAGTCATCATCAACCATTTTGACTTGGGTTAACTTTGATTTATGTTGTTTTATATCAATTTTATTCTATTTTTTCATAGAAAAAATATTTAATAGACTTACATTTTCTTTCAACAATAAACTTATTTTGTAATTTAAAAACATTCCAAATGCCTTTAAAGTCTCAATGTGCTCAAACTGTTCAACTAAATCTTAATGGTCTTGAAAGTTTCTAAATTGATGAATAGGTACCAATGATCGGTTTCTAACTTTATATTTGGTTACTAAAAATCCTTACTCTAATTGGATGAAAAATGAAACACTAAAAAACACGAAAAACAAGTCATTAACTCAAGGACTTTTAATTTTAGACCATAGCTTAACAATTTATAATTGAAAATATAAAAACAGACAAAACCATTTTACTGATCCCTAATGATATCTGTAGTTATAAATTGTCCGATTAAAGGATTAAAATGATGCTTTTCAAAGAATTGCACATCCTTGTTATATTTTATTAAATCAAAATGTCTTACTTAGATTCTATTTCAAATCTTTGTACTTTAACAATTGAAATTTAATTTCTATCAGCACAAAAAATGTTATTAATCTTTAATTAGATGAATGTTACTCAATCCTTTTCTATACGTATATTGGTAAATAATAAAATTCTAAATTAAATGAATTTCACTCAATTTGAATTTGATTAATGAGGATTAATGTATGAAAATTCTGAACAATATTTTATGCTATTAATAATATAAGAAACATTTTTTAAATAAAAAAATAATAATATTCAGATTATTTAATGTGATTCCTCTTTAAAAAATATCCTTCCTTGTGTTATCCTACTATCAAAATTATTGCATTAACACCCAATAGTATTTTTACCCTTAGCAAGGAAAAATGATGAATAGTAAAATCAAACCCATAGTTAACTTAAATGTTCCAATTCAAAATAAATTTGAAAGCCCAAAAGGACTTAACTGTATGCTTTCTGGGACTTCATCTAAAAAGATTTTATAGCCGAAAGTTGCTTAAATTTAGCAGCCCTCTTCAATTCAATCCCAACAAAAATGTTCTTATTTTTGCTTTATTACTTTATAGCCAAAAATTGCCAAACAGCTTGATATTTATTGAGCTACCACTAGATCTAAAAATTTTTTTATTTGTATTTCTTTTATGGATTTATCCATAGGAAGAAAATATTGAGTATGTTGACCATAATTTGTCTTTGCCACATTTTCAGATTATTTGAAATGCGTAACAATATTCGTTTCATAAATCCTAAACAGAAGGAGGAAAACAAACACCCAAGGCAAAAACACAAAAAATGGATGAAATAAAAAGCTGTATAAGGAATATCTCCCTATAGTATTGCAAACATAGAGTCCCATAGAAAATGAAAAACGTTTTTATTAGCTTTCTTAGCCTTTATTCTTGATATATAGTAGAATCTTAATGACCTTTGGCCCGATCATTATAAAACATCGGCACAAGCGGCAATAGGAAATGTAATTTTATGAACTTCGGAAGATTAAGTTTTAAGTTTTGTTTGTATTCTTAGTATTAGTAAGAACTGCAATTTAAACATTTATCCATATAGCCTATACCTTTGGGGACTTCTATGTTGCTTATAGTCATGTTATCATTGTTATTTTATCTTTGAATCTCCCCAACGACTCATTTTGGTACAACTAGAGGGCTTGTTCATCTTCCCAGTGGAACAAATTATCTGATGATGACAATGGGAATTCTCTTGATACCTTTCACATTGCAGAATCCTCACGACATTTCAAACATATAGCGCAAGTAGTTAAATATAGTCATAGCTGTTAGCTATACTAAAGGGATTTATTTAATTTTTTTATACTTTGTATGTCCTTTTTCTTGGTAAAATTCCGAAGCTAATTGTAGCTAGGAAATTTTCTGTTGTTTACAACCAATTACCTGACATCCTTAACTTTCAAAGCTGATTGTAAATACGTAATTTCTATGGTTAAGTTTTTGTGTTAAGCGTGAACACCTTTGTGTTAAAATGGTTTTGTATACAATTCAGGTGCTACCTAGAATGTTTTTATAAGGATTTATCGAAACAAAGGTGATTAAAAACCGTATACTATTATGGTAATTAAGGAAGAATCTTTTTTATATAAAAGGATATATAATGGGAACAATAGATATGTGTAAAGCCTTGCCTATGTGTTGTTATAAGGGTATGGCTTCCGTTTTAATTAAATTACTTTACTAGGGTTTGCTTCTACTTCCGATTGTGATTGCATAACAAATATTGTTACACTATTATTATGAAATATTTATTAAATATTATCGATTCAAAGTTTATTATTTTCTTGTCAAATTTGGGCTGACTGAAATCAGTAAGAAGAGAATCATGTTTCTAACGAGTTTAGGGGATAATATTTGTAATAAAAGAAAGCCTAAGGGAAACCTAACATATTCTAAATAGGGTGTAAAACTTGAACAGGTGGATACTAAAAATTATTTAGCTAGGAAACATTTTTTATCAAATGAAATTGTAAAGGTTCTATTTTTTTCTTTCTGTGGTAATCGTTAAAAGGAAAAATTTTTTTTCTTATTATTAAATTTTGTAAACTTTTTTATAAATGGCGAAGTTTGCACATTATTTAAAAAATACACTGATTAGCTATTCCTTTGGAAGTGAAAGCCTAATACTTTTTAAACAATAATGAAGGATATCAAATTAAGTTTTACTAATAGTACACTTTTACCATTGATGAAATATTTTAAATGCAACAATCAGAATATCAGATATAGCTTATTCTGATAATCATAAAAGGACAGCATAAAATTGTTTAAGGAAGGCCTAGGTTTTAAAATAAACTGTAATTTGATTTTTTTTGGTCTTGTAAAATAAACTTTTTCCATATTAGCTTAGATTTAACTTTTCTTTTTTTTGTGCTATTGATTTAATAGATGGATTTCAAATTTTTAACAAGAATGAGAAGTAATTTTCAATGGACTTCTTTTATCCAACACATTCACCTGGATATCCTTGGTAAAATTCATGTTTGGACATATTTAGTCTTCATGCATTTTTATTTAATTATTGATATCAATGCTTTGAAAAGATTGTACATTCTTAGTAGTTATTTTCTTTTGAAACGTGGATGAGGGACATAAGAAAGATTTTACTATCTATAAACTACAAATCGTTTAAGAAAAACCAGTGTGCAAACATTGATTTGCACGACGTTATACATCGAAAAACGGGTGGCTTTCTCCAGTGCGTGGCATGACATGAATTACCTTTGATCGGTAACAACTTTGTTCATAAATAAGATAAATTTATAGATAAATAGATAAATTATAATAAGGTGGAGAGATTCTTTACATTCATGATGCTTACATTTTTGGGGAAACATTAATGATATTTTTTGGCCACTAAGGTCACCTTTCGAATAATTTTTGCTTGGAATATAGCTAAAAACTATCTAAAATGACTACTTATTTAGCTGCTTAATTTTTCTTTTTTCGAAAAATTTCTAAGTAATGCATTTTTCAATTTTCATTTAACGTAGAATTTATGGAAAAAAGATATATTAAATTATCTAGTTAATAACATGAGTTTTCAATTTATTTAAAACACGTGCTTGTAAGTGTAGCTTATGCCCCTTAAATCCTTTATGTTATTTGGAGCCTTTTTTAACCCAAAATTTATTTCTTCTAGACACCAACTAGAATAATTTCTTAGAAAAAAGGCACAGTGATTAAATTAAATTTCAGGCTAATTTTGTTTAGAATAAAGGTAGACAGCCTTAAACGATATACTTGTAAGAAAAATTAGACGTTTTTGATAAAGTAATCTTGGAAGTTTAGCCCTGTCATTTGTGTAAAATTTAAAAAAAAAAGGAAAAAAGTTCTTTAAACTAACTCTGTCAGCAGGTACTTTTTTTGATGATCAAATTTTTTAAACCAACGATAAGTTACATTTGAAATGAGATGACATAAAAGAAATTCTTTTCAAATTGAAAATGACATTTTATTTCTAATCAGAAAAGATAACACTGTATGATCTAATCGTGCCTAAATTAAGGTCACGATTTCAAAATTTTTAAAAATTTAGTCTAATACAATGATGAACAAATAAACTTCAATACAATTCACTTATCATATCAATTATAGTTAGATTTTTTTTTTACTAAATTTTGTTTGGTTGGTAGATTAGCTTGTGGTACCTATATAAAAGAGAAAAAGTATTCATTTTTTAACATATATATTTAAGTATATAAATTATATATAAAATATGGTACCGATGAAAGCAATGACCTGTTAAAATCGATTCAATTTTAGAGAAAAATTGATTTATGAATCTAATGCTGGCTTGGCTAATGCATTGATTTGTATTTACATAAAAAGGGTAGATTGATTTATGATATGCATAACATATTAATAACAAAAAGTACCAGCAGCCTCATGGTAAATCATACTTCAGGGGGAGGCGTTACTGATATAAAAATAAAAAATTGGAATACATTAAAAAAAAACTAAATAACTACAAAACTAGCCTAAAAAATATTCAATTACGTAATATAATATTCAGTTGAAAGGAGATGAAGAATTTCATAAGCAAAAAAATAATTTTAAATTTCATTCCACTAAGAGTTAGCTAAGTTTTGTTATTGTTTTTAATTTAGTATTGATCCAAAAGGTTTTGATTGCTCTTTTAATATTGAATAAGGAAGATTTAGTTTTAAGTTTTTTTTATACTTATTTATCTTGCCTTCATCTTCTTTGATGGATTGTATTCATAGTCAACAAACGTAATGAAGAAAAATGATACACCAAGAAGTAAGGAAGAAGATTTTTTTCTTAGTATGAAATAAATAATCTTTTTTAAATATGACTAGCTAAGAGTAGAAATATGAAAGGAATTTTTTTATTTATGCAATTGGTACCAATTTTAATTTAATTAAAACAAACTCTAATATTTCTCGTAAATAGACTTTAAATAGACCTTTTTACAAAGTAGTGTTTCCTAGAAGGTGATTTAGAAGTAATTTGTTATTATTACTCGTATCGTTTGTAAAAAATATGACAGACCTATTGACAAATCGTTTTTATTGGGCTAAATTGTTAAGTCAAACATTTTATAACTTAATATCAAATTAGATTTTAGAAAATTAGGTGTTTGGGATAGGTGTCATTTTAAAACTTAAATCAAGAAAAAATTGTCATATTTTTGAAAGAAAAAAACTTAATCATACTCGAAATATACTGAAGTATCTTCATCGGGAGATACATATGGCTTGAGAAACGAAAAAAGGTTTTTCAAATAAACTTATTCGTTCAACACGTTGACTGATTCTTGTACACTTGAACGAAAAACCCTAATTATACCTCTATATTCATAAATGTAAATATAACAATCAAATTTTTTAGTACTTAACTCTGTTTAAATTCACCTAAAGGAATATATCCAAGCGGAGATAATATTTCTGTAAAAATGACAAAAAGATATTTGATTTTGGAAACTGGTTGAAAAGTTATACATAATTTACGCATTTTCAGAGCAAATATAAACTTTCCTTTCTTTTCTTTTGTAAATTCTCTTTTATCACTGTGTAATTAAAGAATTTCAATTTAATATTTAAGTTGGAAAATATATTTTTAAGTAAAGTTTCTTTACATTTCCATCACACGGAGAAAGCAATTAATGAAATTTTTTTTTAATTAAATGAGTAGGAAAAAATTTGCCACAAATATCGGGTAAAATATTGAAAAATAGAAAAGTAAAAAGACAAGGAACGTAGAAAGCATACCTAACCCATAAAAGCAATTATGCACTGAGCAAAATAATATAATCTTTTATTAGACTTTACAGTCTAATTGTTAAGGGAATATAGTCTTCTCAAATTTTTTCTGATATTTTCTTGGTCCTTAGTCCTTGTTAAATTTCAAACATTATTCTACTGTTTGATATTTCGGTTTCCTGTTTCTAATTTATAACATTCTACATTGAAAATATCCCTGAAATCTGTTATATCCATATGTGTGGCCTGGTTTCTAAAGATTTTGAATTACTTTAATAAAATAAACATTTTTCTTTGGATAAACATGTGGCTTTCAAGTTTTTCTGTACACATGTTTTCGAAAATTTATTGTATTGTTTTTATATATATTTTAGTAACTTTCTTTTTTGTAACACTATAAAATTCTTATAACAGTTTTCTGAATTAATAATAATGTTACATTGGGGAGCTTAGAAAAAGTTCTAGAAAATTTATGATTGTTCATGGCATATTTTAGTTTTACGTTTTTGTTGATTAGAAAAAAGGACTATTTAAAATATTTATACTTATTTTGTTCTTATTCGGTTTTGACATATTTAGGAAAAAGATTTAGGTGGAGGTAAAAATCCTTTTTCATAACTTTACAATTTAGATACTGTTTTATGTTTGTTTTTATATTTTGATGTTGGTTTTATAATTGATTTTTATATTTATTAATTTATGTCAACGTTATTCAATATTCTTACAATATGTTTTTAAAAAAAAAAAGTTTCCTTGAAAAACTAAAATAATGTCAATTTTTTATTTGGTGTGGTATTTGCCTTGTGTGAGTAGTCATGTTATTGCAATTTCCGTTATAGAAGATTATTGAATCATAAGCATACCCGCGCGACTGTGATGTGACTTTTACATGATCAGCGTGCAACTATCATGCGAATGTCATCTGATTAACTTATGATTTGCATATGACTGTCGCACGACTGCCACCTGGAAAGGTTGAGTGTCCTCCCCATTTGATTAGAGAAGACACCATTCCAAAGCTCCTTGCAGGTAATGCTAAATAGTATGAATAATTATGGATGTATGGATGAAAAAAAATTTTTAGTAAACCAGAAGCATTTATACTTATATATCAAGATAGTACACGTGCCTTGATTATTTGTTGCTAGTAATAACTATTAAGAATACCAACAATCATAAACTACAATAAAAAAAACTAAATAAGTAAGAAACCAAAGTCAATACCAGAGATGATAGTAAACAATAATTTTCTTTACGAAGTTTTCAAAATCAAGTTTTTTTTAACTTCAGGACTTAAGTTGTAACAAATAAAGGTTTGTAACATAATTGTTACATAAGCTTTCCTTATGATAGAGGAGTAAGTTTTGTCCTTCGTACTTTAACCATTGTAAATGAATGAAACTTTATATAGCTATTTATATTTATAAAAAGTAAAGGAATATATCCTAGAATTCCGTTATATTTGATGACAAACACTTTTGCGAATATCTGCATCCAAATAAGATCAAAAATATTATCAAGAAAATTTTAGGCTTATATTTTGCATGAAAATTTTAATTGCACCAGGATTTATTTAGGAATTGATTGACATTTTATCATATCTCTATATATCGTGTTCTCCTAAGGGGCTGGTTCTTATGGCAGAGACCTCAAGCAATTTTTTATCCTGAGATTTATGGATGCCATACATTTATGCGACAAGTGTCGATTAATCCGAATACGTATTAGAAAATTTGTTTTTCGCTTAAAGTCGCACAAATGTATAATGCTTCGATGAGGACAACGTTCTAATTTGATTATTTAGAGTAATAGTTTTCAAATGGTCGAAAACTATAAATCAGTTGTACTCATGCATATCATATAAGTCTTTATTTTCTTGTTTTTAAAGTCGTGTGGCGAAATTTTCTTATTTCTAATTTATTTAGGGCTAGAATTACTGAACATTATGCAAAAACAACAAACAATGATTTTAGGTACACAGATATCTTACCATATACAAAGTCCTAGAATGACTTCATACACATTCAATTTATTTTAACTAACTACCAGCTAGGATTCTTTTATCTTCATGTCCTTTAGTCACACCTCTTTCTTTTTCTTCTTAAAAGGCCCACACAGTTGGTATCCTAAGAGCTCTTAAAATATTTACTTATTTTAATTACCGACGCACGCTGTGTGCCACTGAATCATAAACAGACAACTATTTCAAAACAATAGTCATATACAACTAGTTCTTTTTCTCAGTAAGACCTTTCACTTATATAAATAGTAATATATTTAAGATCCTTATAATTTACCTGAGGTCTTACTTTTTAAGTATGATGAAAAGTATGCCACAAATCATTTTTTTTCGGCTATAATAAATGTCTGACATAAAGTTTCTCTATTAGTTCTAAAATAAAACTACAAAATCTATAGAATTTAAGAAATCATAAATTCTTAAGTTATTTTTTTCCCCGGAAGGCATATACTAAAAAGAACGAAATCTGGGAGCTATAAACTAAGTGGTAACATTAAAATTTATTTAAAGTAATAAAAACTGGCAACTATTAAAGCATGAGTGCTGACTTGTATTGTTTAGCACCCGCATTCAAGTGCGACAGTTTTATTTGTTGTTTTGAGTAGCATTTACTCGTACAGGATTCCATGAAGTTTGGGTATTAGAAAAATTTTTAAAGAAGCATATAATATTAAGTAATTTTCTGTTTTAGAAGAAAACAATCAAACAAAACTCACTGACATGTAAAATTAAAGATTTCGATTTTTTTGTATTTCGATTAGTTTAAGAATATTTATAAAACCCATAACTTTCAGATCCTTTTTGATAATAAGTGGATGATTTTGATATATATATATATATATATAAATTTAGAGGTCTTATGAAATATTCCTTGGGGCTTTATTAATCTGCGCTTGATTGCACTCATTTGAAAGAAAGGGTTACTTTGGGCCAATTTAATAGCAATGCTCGGTTAAGCAAATGTTCATTGACTTAATATGATATTTGAATGAAAATGCCAATATGAAATTTTTAGAAGCCGTATATTTAGGTCTAACTATATATTAAGGATATATTGCAAATCCCACTAGGCATGACTTGGGTTTCATCATAGCACTGAAAATGTTCATATTAATTACAAAACTGACTGGAACAGCTTGTTTGTATCCCCTTTAAATTTTTAAAATTGAACAAATGATTACAAGAAGTCCTTTAATTATTCATTAGCTGAATATAATTAGTCACTGTGTCTACCCTTTTATCACGCGTTCTTTTTCGGATCCCTTTTCAAACAAATTTCCAGTATTCTAGTTATATTTCATTTCTGCAAGCTTAGGCACTAATTAAATGAATAATTTGGTTAGATATGTAAAAGAATTCTTTGTCATAGATCTCCTATTTTTAGTAATTTTGCTAATATAGAATACAATAAAGTTTTTATTACCGCATAATGACTAAAAGCGTCTAAACAATTAATACCTTAAGAGTATAGCTTTAAAATAAATTAAATTAAATGAAAATTTCAAGGATGAATTATTTAATTATAATTTCTTTAATTGCTTGATTTTGGTTTTAATTAACCTAATTGCAAGTCGAATGTAAAATAGAATTATTTGAAGTGTGATTTAAGACTAAAGTTAAATAATAATCCTAGAAAATAAATAATTGATTCGTTTTTGTAATTTTTTTTAGTAAATGCACAAAACGTAAAACTAAACTTTAATAATTTCATTGTGAATGATTTTCGTATAAATTAAATCGCAAATGTTAAATTTTTCTATTAAGATAATCTTGTTTCTAAGATGTGAAACATCTGTCAATTCATTGCAGCGAACAGACTCTGTAATACTCTTGGGATAATGTCACTTTTGCCAAACGAATTAAGTAAACTACTTATAGAGCTAATGAGCATCTTTTATGTTTCTTGATTCTCATATCTTGTTGGTGTTGTGTACTGAAGACAGTTTGTATATTTTTTCGTTGTGTTTATATAGCACAAAAATTTTGTTTTTCTGCTTTGTATCTGTAATGTGTTGTTTATTGATTTTCTGATTTTAAAACAAAGTGTCTACAGAGGTATTTAAAGTGTCCGGAACGGTATTTAAATCAAGTCTTTTTTCTTGACTACTTACTGAGAATCAGTAGCTGCATCTCTACTGCCTCCATATAAAAACCAAAAAAACATGCTTAATATAATCACTAAACTACAATTTTCAGCAATAAAATTGACGACATAATGTGATTTTTGTTATAGATAAGAAAATTTTTGGTTTCATCGTCTTCAAGGTCTATAATTTACCCAAAATTATTAAGTCAAAATTTCTCCATAAAAATCATATTGCCATAGTCTTTTTTCACGCTTGGTGACCACACACATACATTTACATTACCTATTAAATAGCAAAAAATATTTAAGAAACTGGTAGCAAATTAAATTTATGCTAAATACTTGTCATGCCTAAAAACTGCCGCATAATCAAATTTATTTTTCTTTAACAAGTCTTAAAATGAATAAATTTTCAAAAAATAGTGTGTTATGTCTGCCCTAAGTCATAAATTTCAGAACTTGACTAAACATGTTTTTTGAAAATTTTCTTAGCTTTCGCTACCCAAATAAAGAAGTTAAATGCTTTCATTCTAAGAAGTGGCACATGATTCGCGTAATAAAGTTGATTTTTTTTTCTATTTGGGTAGATTTAAATAACATTTTTCATCCAACAATAAATTATGACTGGATTAACACGGGCCAAAAACCATAGCATAAGTTCTTAAATTTCGTATTTTAGTTGAATATTGAAATTAAGTTCACTCTAATATAAACATACTTAAGATTTTATATATAATCTTGATTAATGTTGTTTCTTAATCCATCATTACAGATAGTTGGGGTGTACACAAAATAAAACAAAACTATATGATGCCAAGACGATAAGACCATGGATAAAAGAAATTAGTTTCACAAAAAGAATATCAAGTATCTGATTCGAGACGTAAGAACAAAATCGAAAGAAGATGTATCCAACAGCAAAATTTTCGACTAGATCTCCCTCTCCTACATTTGTAAATTTTTCACCCCCATCTGATTATCCATCTGCAAATCATTCGATGTCAATGAAACATATGATGGCTAAAGGAGTATCTTCGGTAACAATTGGAGGAGGTAGAAACGATGTTTTATTTCCAGAAGATGTTGACAGTATTGAATTTTGTGTAAGAGACAATATAATCAATTGTCCTGGGGGTTCTTTTAGTGAAAGACGACGAAAAAGTCATGGTAGACGAAGTAATCACAAAATGGAGGTCGAACAGCAGGTAAAACATTTTATTTAACTATAAATTAAATTGATTAAATTTTCTATATACATATTATATCTATAGGTAAAATGGACCCGAAAAAATATTGCAGCAACTATGGAAAGATTTGAGCCATCCTTAAAAATGGATTATAGTCTACCACAACAACCACTTAATCATGTTTATTCATATGCTTATTATGAGCCTGGTGCTGCTAAATGTCATACAAATGTTCCACAAAGGGAAATACCAATAATGCCAGTAGCTGGACCATCAAAAAGTCCTCCAAGAAATTCAATACGAGCATTATTAGCTAAAAGCTTCCGTTCAAAATCACATAGTACATCAACATCTGAGGATAGGCATACATATACAACACGTTATGGAACACAAGAAAATTTATATGAAGAAGTTAATGACCAAAAAATTCGTAAAGTACTCTCAGATAATAGAATAGTAGCGGGCAATACAAATGTAGTCAAAGAGGAACTAAGGCGTGTACAACATAATCATTTTAGGGTCCTTGATGAATTAAATTTATCATTAGAGGCACTTATTATGCCGCCAACACCACCAGATATTAGTCCAACTGAAGAAAAAACAATTCATGTTAGTATGGAAAATCTATCAACAACATTAAATTCAATTGAATTAAAAGATCATACATGTATTAATCCGGAATTTGATGAAGGCGATTTAGATAGTGGTTTTAGTGGAAGTGGTAGTAGTAGTGGTGCTAGTTATAATGAAAGCCTTAGATATTATAAAACAGGTGCTGTGATGCAAACAACAACCTTACCCCATATTAGAAGTTGCCGATCATCAACATCAAATACATCTACATCAAAGAGCAGCATGAATTCTGAAGATCATTGTATTGGTATAACATCATCCCCATTTAGCTATGATAGACAATGTTCTGATTCACAGAGATCAAGTGGGTCAAAGCCAAAGCGAAACTTCTGGACGATAAAGCAGTGATGTTATATGACAATTCAACAATTACGCCAAAAATGGAGCTTAATAATAGTAAGTGGGATTTCATTTGAATTATTTAGTGTGTTTACGTATTTTTCAATAGATTTTACTAATTTATTGTGTGATTATTAGCAAAATTATTGTTTTATGATAACATGCAAAAAATTGAAAATAGTTTAGAATAAAAAGTCAAATTTTGATTGAAAAGCGATCTTAAGACATGGCAAAGCAGCCTCTTTTTTCATATTTAATTCTTTTCACTATATATAAAGACACTTCCCGTCCGAGATATTTAACATATTTTCTACTGGGCTGTCATACAACAAACAGGTGGTAGATCCAAAGCTCTAGTTTTTTGGCTACAATCTCTTTGAAGCTATTCCCTACCTTCACTGAAAACTGATAGCGAAGGAAGTGCTTTATAATCCTTTCGACAACAACGCCATGTAATCAAAGAGCAAATTTCCCTTGGATATATTTTGAAATCTACACTTAGCTATTTTTGTCCTCTTTAATTTGTAAAGATATTTATTAAATAATCCATGACACTTGATAAATTAAGTGAGAATATGACGGGGACATAATAGATTTCAACTCATTTGCCTTATCAAGATTCCTTATTCGATATTTTTGGCTTTGTACCATTATAATTGATTCGGACTATAACTTATCATCGAAAGTCTTGATCCAGTCATTGATCTACTGTTTGATCCTATTTTCACCAATTTATTTGCTTATTTGCTTACTTGTTTTCTTTAACAATAGGTTCACTTTGTTTTTAAATATAAAAATAGTGCTCGAAAATTATAGCACGATTCTCTTAAAACGCCAGTATGACTTGTCTGTAGAACCAATATGCACTTCTCAGAGAAATCCAGCAATAGTTCAAAACATGTGATTAAATCATAAAATTGATTATGAATTAAATAATCTAATATCGTCAAGCTAAATCCTTTTACCATAGTTTACCTATTTCTTATTTGCCACCTTTCTTTTGTAACACAAATAGCTTAAATTTTCTTTCCTCCCTACACATTGCTATTTTAAATCAGAATAAATTCCCTTTAGTCTATATGGCTCACAAATATCTACACGTTAAAATCATGTATTAATTATGTATATCGCTCTTTATTATCGTCCTGTTAAGTTCCTTATGCTAAGTCTGTTCTAAATGATTTTTTTATGTCCTAATTTTTTTTTTAAAAGTACCGGAAACAAAGTGATATGCCTTGTTTTCCAACAAAAGACTTTTACAAAAAGGATCTAATGATGAGTTTCCTGATGGGAATAATAAACCTTTAGCAAAATTATTTCCGTACTTAAAAGGATATACCATATTTGAACTAAGTTGATTTTCCTGCCTTTTGAAAATAAAATAGAATACCTGGGTGAATCTACTTTGGAGCTCTAATTATATTTTGGTATTGATTTTTTAAAAGAATCTAATCATATTTAGCTAGGAATTTGGAATTGATTTATCATCAATTTACTTTGATTATAAAGGTAATGGATTTTAATCAAAATTCAGATTTTATTAATCTCTCTAAGTTTTTCTGGTATTTTATGGCAGAAGAAAATTTCCAATACAATTGATTGGTGCATTCATTTTTCTAGTGTAAACGCTTCGAAAAGGACGTAGAATTCTCTTACTTTTTTATCTTTCTCGTACTATATTTTACTTTTTAGAATGATGAATAGAGGAATGTAAAAACTATAAACTTAAAGTCAAACACAAGGGAAGAAAAATTGATATAGCCCTTATAGAACCGCAACAGATGTTACAAAAGCAATTTAAATACATATATTTTAACATGTTTTCAAAGTGCATATCCAAGAGTCACGGTTTTTGCTTCAAAGACAAATTTAAATTTATAAAAAAATTTGGAAAAGTAAGTAAATGAATAACATATAATAAATCTTTCATGGTTGTCAAAAGGATACTTAACTAATGTCAAAAAACAAATTAAATGAACAAAAATTAGATAAACTAATACTTAGGGGAAACAAATATTATCTCTTTTTCAATAGTGTTCAACGTTATAAAAATAATCTTTAATTGAAAATCAGGATGTTTGCTTAGCTTAGCAAGGAAACAGAATCTACAATATAAAAATATCTGATTTATTTTCTGTGTGTGTGTTCAAAATAGAATTTTTATAATAATTTCAGTGTCTATTTTAATAAAAAAATATATATTTACTATGTAAAAAGCAAAGCCTCAGGATATAATAAATATTAAAATTCAAAAATAAATAAAAAGTTGAAAAGTTTAATGGTCAATAATGTCAATTGCTTTTGTAATATTAAAATGTTGGTTTTTAACAATAATCATTTATATCACTGCTTAAAATTTTTCGTATTGTTAGATAATCTCTTTTCCCATATTTTTTGTTAAAAAGTAGATCTCTTACAAAAAAAAACGGTTTTTAGAGGCTAAGCATTTAATTTCAAGAGTTAAATAGTTTATCAGAAACTAAAAAAGGAATATGGCGAGTAAGGTAGGATTTCTTACTTAAAAAACTAACAAACTTTGCATCATATCATCCTTCAGGATATTTTAATCGTTTTTATTTTCATTCTTTACAGTTGCTCTCATTTGCAAATAATTTTACTATAGATTTCAGCAGTTAAAGAATCGCTGCTTCTATACTTTTGCATCAAATAGTATAGAATAAAGCTTCCTTTCTATGTCATGTTACACATGGACTATGAAATTAAAAGTTTGCTTAAGTGCACTATATATTAACAAATTATTCATCTTCTTAGCATCTATTAAAGCCGATAGTAAGAACCGTTTCTTTTTTTTGGCCTGCATCAAAATATCTTATAGAAAGTTCAATTTTCTTACTTTTATATCTATTTTGGATGCTTACAAATGTTTCAATATGAATAAATTCGCAACAAAAATCCCTCTTGATAATTTATTTAACGTTTGTGTTCAGTCTTTTATTGAACATGATTTCATAGAGCCCTGAAAGATTGCTTGTCTAGTCTTGAATTATTAAAATTGGTTCCATTTAAAAAAAAGATGTTTCTACTGGGCCTTTAGTAATTTGATGATCAGTAATATTCATGTATGAAAAATTTCTTATTGTTTGTAGTTGTAAAGAGTTTTTACATTATGTTCATATGTCAGAGTCAATTTAACTCTCACAATTAATCACTATCATATGGTTCTTGATATAGAGACTACGAAAATTTACTCTAAATTTCCCATCCATATCTGCATGAGTTCGGCCAAATGCACACAACTAACAACTGCTATTTTTATGAATGATGGTGAAATGGATTTTTGATATTTTCAAAAGTTTAAAAACTCCTGCGTGAGGCAAAAATTTGTCTGCTTCTCGTTTTTCATCTTACCAATAGATATTGACAGATTCAAATGTACTGTGTAATTTTATTGAATATCACTTGCTAAACTCTTTAGCAGTTTTTGAGATGGCTTTGCTTCATCTAAACCTCAAGTATCTCTTAAAAGACTTACAAAAATTGATTTTTGAATTTATATTTTGGTTCTCAAAAATGCAATTCTTAGAAAAATTAATAATATTAGTCCAGAAACCTATTATTCAAGAAAGAGCTTAAGAATGAGTTGAAAGAGTATGCAAGAAGTTTCCATAAGACTCAAAAATTTCTGAATTCAATTTTAAAGTTTTATTTTAAGTAACACAAAATTAATTTTTTGATACCTTTGGTGCAAGAAATGTTAGAGAAATAATACTCTCCAACTTCTCTCAATCAAAAACTTTCAAGGATAAAACTTGAATTTGATCCTCAAATTTCTCTAGCTGCATTGTAAGTGGTTCAAAATTTATCAGTCCAAATTAATTTCAGATTTGACTAAAGATCCTTACTTATAATCGAATAGTTTTTGATTATGTGAAAAGCATACAAAATATATTTCATTTAACAATTAAATTTAGATTTTTGTCCTATAACTTCTACCTGATGGTAAAGTTGGTCTTTCATCTTAAACCAAAAGCAATTTCCGGTTCAGCTACACCCAAGAATTTCTTATACTGTTGTATACTTTATTATAAATTTATTATTAGCTGTGGTTTTGTAATTTCCATTCAATGTAAACTTAAACCACAGAATCTCAATCTATCGTACAATCGTCTTTAGGTTATACAAAATAATTCGAAGTATAAATTTTGTGGCTATCATTTAAGGAAAATTAAACATCTTTTCACAAATAACCATTGAAATTTAATGCGGTTTAAAAATATTTGGTGTAGAATTAAAAATAAAATCATATTGATTGGTACTTCAAAAAAATAAATTGTCAACTTTTAAAAGACAGCAAATTTTTCTTGATTTTACCATGTAAGTTTTGCAATTCAAATGGAATAAACTTTTTCCTTTATATGATTGAAGTTCAATGCTTTCCCTTGAATGTGGAATATTTTAGTCTTTGCACTAATTGCCACTTGAGGGCAATTTATGTAGACTTCGATTTCAATCACAGCCAATTGACTTTTATTTAGCCATATTTAGTTTTGATATCAAACAGCAGTAATAAGTTGTGAAACTGTTAATCAATAGAAAAGAGCTGGACAATAAGAAAAAATTACTAACTTTTATAGAAAAGACTCATTGTTGAAGTTTTGAATAGCCGTATTTTAGTTTAAGGATGAACAGCTTTAAAAATTTGATAGGAATTTGATTGCCTACAATTATATCCATGAATATTTGCATAAATTTTATATACCAAAGTTTCTTTAAAAGTTTCAATGTTAAGGATAAATGGTAAGCATTTTCGGTCATTCTCATAGTATTGTTCTTGTGCTTACAGTGGGGAAAGCTTATAGAAAAATTATATGAAATAGACATTATTGTTATTAAATTAAATAAATGGTTTTATTGGGAGAACAACAATTGTATAACCAAAGCCCTATATAAATAATTAGACATGAATTGAGCGTGTCTCACGTCAATATTTCTTGATTGAATGCTACAAAATTGAAAAATGACGTAGATTGCAATTGATGAAGCTAAAAACCTTTATTTATTTCATGCAATATTTTACAAATATTCAAGTGCCCGCAGAGTACTCTATAAACTTGAAATATGGACACAAAGTTTTGATTAGCATTTTCTAGGTTAATAGATAATATATTTTCAAAAAACTTGAACGTAATATGGAATTCAATATGCTGAGTGCACTCCAGTTTTAATAGTACTATGAGTTGTCAAATAAGCCTAATTCTTCAATTTTTCTTCTTATGCTTAGGGCTCACAAGCGCTCGACAGCATGAAATTTGGCATTAAATGCTAATGAGGCCATTGGCTTCCACTAAATTAGCGTACAGGCTGAAATTAATGGCTAGTTAGTGCTAACTTTTTAAAGTTACTCAGGGAAGATCAAACGAAATTCTCCTGTTTTAACTGCTTAAATTAAGATCTAGAAGTATTTAAGGAACAATCACAATTAACTCGATTGACATTTTGAAAGGGATAAGGATCTTCGATATTCCATTTTTGGAAAATCATTATTACGTTCAGATTAATTATAATATTTTTTTTACACCTATACCTAATTTGGAAGTGACAAATAACTTCAGTTTATTTAAAATACGCTGATAAATACCGCGGTGGAATGTTTATTAAAAGTAGATTCGTAGTTTTCTTCAATTTGCTTTAATTTTGACAAATGAGTAATTGAAGTAGAAAAAAATGAACAAAGCTTACTGAACCAAATTATCAATCATAAATGTGGATTTTATGTTAATCAAATCTCCTTAAATAATCCAATAAAAGATGCGTTGTAAAATGGAAAATTACATTTTTGTGCGTAATTTAAAGTGAAAGAGATAGTGGGTCTTTTTTTATTGTTTATAACGTAATTAACATTGTCGTCATTAGCAAGGTCTATCGTGTTATTAAACTTCTACAGAACAGCTTGGGTTTGGCAAAATATATTTTATACCATGGTATCGCTCTAAAATCGATTATTTATTCAGTTACTCTCCGTTCAACTGATATCCTTCACTGGAAGGAAGCTAAAAGCAAAAAAAGAAACAAGTATGAATCTTATTTTAGGCGTTTTGATTATTTAAGTGAAAAAAGCAATGAATTAAAAGTTCCATTAAGCATTGCATTTAACTAACTTTTATATTTTACTATAGAAATTTTTGTTGTTGTATTTTTAAAATACATTTTACTTTATAATACTTTTTATACATATTGCAATACGATTTCGTAAGACTTTTGCCAGGTACAGGTAATGTACAAAATAATCTTTATTTGAAAAGCACTTTATCAGAGAATTATATATTTTTCTGAGAATTTTGGTATGAGAAAAATTTCATGCAATATTTCTTGATAAAGTCGTAACAGTCCTTATTGTAACAACATAGAATATAGGGTTGCTTATTGCTTAGTTAAACTGAAGTAAGCTACTAAAAACTTTGCATTGAACATTTATGTAGCAAGAACTATATACCTAAATGGTTTAATAAATTGGCGTGTGTTGCATCAAAAATTTTTGCCTTAAAGTGGAGTCTTTAAATTTTTAGAACAAAAAAGTTTTTTAGTAAAATTTTATTGATTTTCTGAATATTTTTCTTCCCACTTACAAAACTTTAAGACTGTAGTAATAAAAATACAAAAATCATAAATTCGTTTTGTAGTTTTGTTCGACTTTCTAAACTTTTTGTAAGGTAAAATAATTTCACAAATAAATATTAATATTATTAATAATGACAAGCATATGTTTACTAATTGCACTAATGAGAATCAGGTTAAATCTTTACTGTGTAATTGAATATCTAATTAATTTGGTCCATAGGCGAATGTCCTAATTATTTAATTTTTTCTTTTCAAAAATTATACTCATGAAGAATTAATTTAAATTTTATTTTCGTTTTACAGCAAATGTACCCAAAGACTGTCCAGAGGCACATAGTTTTATATAGAAAACATTCTTGGAATAATAGTGAGGATGTTCAAACCTTAACTGCAACACTATTAGACTGGAATTTTGGTAAAGATTAGTCGAAAATTCATTTTGAACGTCATTTTAAAAAATTTTCTAGAAAAACTTCGATTGGCGATAAATAAAAAGAAATAATAGTCCTTATATTCAGCTACTTAGTAGCTTAAATTAATATTTAAAAAAAAACAAACCCTAAATCAAGTACATAAAATTAAAATTAAAATGAAAAAAAAAGGAAAAAAAATATTTGTGAAATTTATTTATTTAATATTTTTTTCTCATTAATTTTTGTATTTTATTTGCTTAAAGAACTCACACGAAAAACAAAATTTTTAAAAACAAAATTTGTGTCTAAAATGGGTTCCATTATTTTTTATCACAAAAATTTTTAGTATAGAACTTGAAAAATTAAAAGTGCAGCTTGTACTAATGTTTGTATATATTTATATAAAATTATTTAATGTAAATCATTGTATAAATGTAAAATCGTAAATTAAAAGAAAAAAAAATTTTAAAATTTATATTTTATGTTTAGGATTCGAGATAAATAGTTTGTTAAAGAGATTGTATCATCAAATAAACTCTAAGAGGACAATATAATTCAATAATTTGAATGTATTAAAATGATGAAATGAAAAAAATTACGGATGAATCCCAAAAAATGCTTAAAATGTGATATTTTTTAAAATTCGAATAAATTTAAATAAGATTTAAAGTTTAAAATGTGTTTTTTATTTTATTTTTATTTATTTATTATTGTTAATTGAACCGAAAAGCATTTCAATATTTGGCCATTTTTTATCAGCTGATTGATTGAGTCAAAAGATGTGCTAAATAGAATGTTTCTATTTAATTAAATCAGGAAAAACAACAAACTTGAAGGAAGATACATTTTAAAATTGAAACGGATACAAATCTAAGCCATACAATAGGAAGTCACACTGTGAGCAAGATTTTCTCGGGTTATGTTTTTGTACTTGGCTGAATTTAAAACTCTCATGACCAAACTTGATTAACCACCCTGCGATTAAAACTCATTCTTTGTATGTTTCTGTAAAATGAACTCCCATAGAGAAATGTTATGTCTAAATTTCCAAATAGGCCTGATTCAACATTGTGATCAGATTGGAAATATCTTCCAAAAAGTAAGTTTTAAGCGCTTCTCGTTTTCTTCTTTAGTTAAATTTTTTATCCTTTATTCATAATAAAGACACACAGTCATATATATAATTTTATATATATATATATATATATTTATAGACACAAAAATGTTAAGCAATTACTCTTACTATGAATTTTAAAGTAATTGAAATAAAGGAAATTTAATTTTTTTCGCCATAATTTATTTCAATTTTATTTCAGTTAAACTGTGGTGAAAGGACAACACAATACTTTAAATTTAAAACAAAAACAAAACTTTGAATGACAAATGTGCATAGAAAATATCTTTTAGGTCCTTCGAAAATGTGTGTAATAGAACTGTTGAATGTTCCTTGACGTCCATTTTCACCTCCTTTAAAGTATACAAACAAACAAAGCTAACCCATCCCGAAAGCGAAAAAGTAGTTTCTCGATGACAGCCTAAAACGTATTGCGCTGCCTCGTTTGAATATCGACAATCACGTTTGTTGTTTTTCAAATCCATTATTTTAACTGCTGAAAACTGAACTAAATGCGAATATATAGTTCTACTGAGAAAAACAACAACAATTGAGCAAATATATCTTTATTTTATTTCTGTAATCAAAAGAAACTCCTAAGCAACCATGAATTTGGTTGAAAAGGATGAAATAATAATTCATCACTCAATGAAGCATCATTGGATTTCTTTTTAAGTAACAACCACAAAAAACAATTATTTTGCTTAGTATTTAAATTTACAACTGCAGATTTTTCAATTGAATTCTATCAATCAATTGAATTTTACATCTAAAAGTGGTTAAAAGCGAGGTTTACTTCATTATTGGTTAACAAATACAAAATTATAAGAAAATCAATGCCTTCGATTTATTATAAGAATACAACAATATTTTTACAGTCTAATATCCCTAAAAGTATCCAATTTTTTACATACACAATTTAATGATGGTTGTAATTAAAGGCAAAATTTAACAATAAAAAAAGGCGTTCAAAATTTGAAAAAAATGAATAACGTTAAATAGACAACAATTAAAATTTAGGTACTAGCAAAACGATTAACCGAAATAAAAAGTCTTGAAATAAATAAAAAATATCGTTAGTTGAAACATTTTTTTCTCTTAAGGATACCTTGATGTGCTCGTATGCCACTGCTGACAATGAAATCAAATTTGCATAATAACTTTCAAAATATTTTTTTTTTAGAAAAACAAGTCTAAGTGTTTAGCTAACGACTTGGCTTTTTTCTTAAGACTCTTAGGCAGAAACCTTAAATATATCTGAAGATGTTATATACATTTAACTAAAAATAATATCCTGGTGAAATATTATTTTTATTTTTCTTTTAAGAATTGTAAAAATATTTCACCCCTATCTAATGAAATATATTTCTTTAATTCATGTTTTTCTGTTTTTATTTGTTTCATTTTTAGCATTTTGCTATCATTAGATTTAAGGAGTCCCGTGGTGAAGGATTTTATAACTTCCTAGTTATGATTCTATAGAAGAAATCAAGATGAAAGAAAGGAAGTTGTTAGAACTGAATGATAAAAAACATTTTATTTTTGTTAAAAAATATTTTTTTTATATCGAAATAATACTTTAGAATGGTCTAAGTATTTCTCTGTTTTCCGGAAAAGCTTGTAACTTAATATTTAAAGTAGGTTAGATTTTCAAAATAAATTCATTTCATTCTTCAAAAGTAATGTAAAGGAAAAATATGACAAGTAAAAGCTCAAAAATTAAATAAAATGTTTATAATGGGAACACCTTGTAAGAAAGGAACCTTTAAGGAAGGTAGAAGAAGTTTTCATCTTCTTTCCGTCGAATAATTAATGTGGAAGTAATTGGTAGTTGTAATTAGATGAATTTTTTTTAAAAGAATTCAGAACTCAGAAATAAAAATTTGTAATAACCAAATCAAATTTCTTTTATGATGCTTATCACCTCCAGGATTTAAGAAATGCTACTCAGCTAATTATAAATTATAAAACTCTTTTGATTAATTGTCCAACTAGGCTTATTATTTAAAGTAATGTGTGTAGTATTAATCATATTATCCTTAAAACAATTTGATAATTTTCAAAAGTTACACTTTTAGCATTTTTCCTCTATTCTTTTCTTTCTAAGAGTAACTATCATCCGTATTACATTTTTATGTTGATAATTTTAGGAAAATAAAGATATTCATTTTTATATCTACAAATTTATTTGTTTGTAGTTTTTTATATTGGAAAAGCGAGCTTTAAGTTTAAAATTTCTTCATTGTACAGCATAAATTGTAACGATACCTTGCATCCGGCACAAAGACTTGCTCTTTTGGGTAAGTGTGCCAATATTCATCCTTTTGACATTTATTAGCCACTGCTATCTTTTAGAATGACCAATATAACCCTTTCCTTTTTCCTCTTGTACATTTTGTGTAGTTTTACCTTTAATCTGGTGTAAGAAGCAAGGTTGAAATTCTTGCTTTTTTCTAGTTGGATTTTACAATTGACATTTTGATGTATTTTAGGAGTATTGAATATTTTATTTACAGAAAATCGGTTTTATGACTTCTTAGATATTTTTTATTATAATTAATTATCTAAAAGCAAATATGATATTATAAAAGCTTAGAAAAATAATATACATAAAAAGCACAATTATTATTATAGTCGACTGCTTCAGGGATTTTTATGTCTTGACTTGAACTTTTTTTACAGTCCTGCCTCTATTAATACAGACACTCTCAAAATGAAACCAACGGCCTAAAGGTTTGAAAATTTTTTTTTTAGTTAAAGCAAGCACATCTAGAATTCAAACGCAAAAGTTTTTATACATCCCTTATTTTGTTAATCATTTTTCCTTTCTTCTAGATCCCTTAAATTTTTTGTATAAAATAAGTTCTATTTTGATTTTTTTGGATATTCCGATTTTTTCACATTTTAAGTTATGAAATGAAAAAAGTTGTGCTCTTGGTTTTGGGAAGACTTACTATTGCTTTCAAAGTCAAGCACCTATTACAGTTTTGTTTGGAAATACCGCCAAAAAAACTGTACAAAAGGTATAAAAAATGTGTTTCCTCTAATACTACTAATTATTTTTTTAAATTATCTTCTAGACAATATTGTTGGCATCACAACAACAATAAAAAACTAATGAACATGTGCCGTCAAAATTAAAATCGCTGTGATTTATAAATAAAAAAGTTAGAACCTCAATTATTGCATTTATTGTAAATAAGATTTTATTTATTTTTCTAAAAGTTGTGCCCATGATCTAGGGACACCTTATTTGAAATAAATTAAATTTACTGTTAACCTAAATCATAATTTATTTGTTAAAACTTTAAAGCACATAATTTGCTGTAGTTTTATCAAACTTAATTTAAAACATGAGCTCGTCACAAATTCATAGCAGTATTAAACGGATATGACAGTAATTCAGCCAGCAAATATTTGTATTCCTATACTTGATGGTAGTAGGAAGTAATATGAGATGTTTACTCAAAAGGAGTTTAGCAAAAATTTGTCGGTATAACTACTTAATTCAAAATAATATCAGAATATTTTCAGTTTATTCAATTAATATTCATTATTATGTAAATATTTTCATTCAATTATTTTTTTGTTTGTATTTTATTTTAATAATTTTAGCAATATGCCTTCAAGACTATAAAGTATTATTTTGAATTCCAAGCGTCCATTTTAATATCACAACACAAGAAAAAGTAATCCATCAAAGTAATAATAATAGGATTTTACAAAAAACATCACTAAAAAAAGGAAATTATCTTAATGTATATCCTCAAGTTGCTGGGTCATCAAAATAATTGATACTCAAATGAATAATTCAAATTTTAGTTTATCCCCTATTGTCACCCCATCCCTTTCAGCAGAATAAAAAGTATAGAAAATCTCTACACTTAGTCAACGTCAGCATTCTTCTTAGGATTTTGAAACCAAATTACATTCTTTGACGTCATTGTACAAAACTAACCACATGGTCCTTGAATTTGAAACAAAATTTCAATACATTTCTTTATAATCATGAAATGAGATCGGACGACAGATTTACGCTGTCTTTCTTCATTCTTGAATATATGTTCACACAATCAACGAATATACAAGTTAAGTATCTTTATTACCCAAGAGAATTGGGGGATTTACTGCCATTTGTATTCCTTGAGAAATAAGCTTATTCGGCAGTTGATGGTTCTGTCCCCTTCTTTGTTTTGTAAAGAAAAGAAAATCAGTTTGGGCAAAAGAAGCACTTGAAATGAACATAAACTTTCTGTCTATATTAAATTCTTTCATAGTTTTGAAGAATATAAAAAATGTATATATGTATTTGTATTTATATCTTTTTATATAGCTATAAATTTTATATTTAAAACTCTAGAATAGTTGTGAAATTTTCTCTTATGTAGATATATAGTGTAGCAATTGAGGATTTTAAACTTCTTTCATATCAATACTTAACTGTTTTTAGGTCCAGTAAAAGGATATTTAATCACCTTACTATGCGTTTTATTAGTTTTCTTCTGTTTTAAAAAGGAATTCTTACAACTTTTAACAATTATCTAAGATCTAAGGAATTTTCGTTTTCCTGAATAACAATTTTCATCTTGCCTACTCTCAGGATAATTAAAATAATGTAAGTCTGAGGGGGAAAAAGAGCTAATGCAGTTTTAGTAAATGTAAGATGAGTGCTAGAGTACTAGATTTAATTTCAAAATATAAATAATGCAGTGGTTTTAGGAAATTGAAACTTGAAACTAAAAAATGTATTTAGTCTTTTCTTTGCAATCAAAGCCAAGAATCATAATCTGAGAGTATTTTCTTCTTGTTATCCTCAAAACTTTCTTCAGCACTCTTTCGATTGCTACTTTTAATTTATAAAAATTCCCTAATAAGCTGAGTGTAGTAAAATATACTGCACATGTTCTACAAAAATATGTGATTCTATATTGCGCTGGGAAACTTATTATTTGCAGAGTTCTTCAACAAAATTAATTAAACTTTGGATGTTTCTGTTTTCAATATATTTTCTTGCAACAACAAAATCAAATAAAATTTTTACTGATTACATGTCGTTTTACGATGTACGTAAGAAACAATGCTATAAATACGTGTTTCTGATTTGTTATATTCTTGTATCTATGTCCCCAGCTTCTAAAGCTGGAATTTCTACGAGCTTAATATATTTACGAACACGTTTACGTTGATACAGCTGAATGTTTAATCAATTTTCTTAATAAACCACTGGTATTAAAAATATCTAACAATAAGTAAAACTATTTATTTGTCGGCCGAGTAAGTCAAAGTCATAAAAAGTAAATATTTGGCTTAAATTCTGGTAAACATAAATAATCTTAAAACATTTTCGTAAGCCATAACTTAAACCCTTCAAAAGTGTAAAGGAAACAATAATCAAGTACCTACATTTTAAAAGCTTAGCTTACTCAAGTCAAAAATCCTTTAAATATACTCTAAAAGGAATACTAAGTTTTGTCTTACAAAATTACAAGTATATTCTCAAATCTTTAGATGTGATTAAGAAAAGGCTAAAAAGTAAAATACTCTTGGCTCCATTCACTTTACTAGCACATAGCTAAGTAAACTTCAAACTAACCACTTGATGTGTTTTCGTTTCATTCTCAAAAAGTACTCCACGAAACGAAATTAAATTACGAAAACATTATTTGAAGTGAACTAAGGATCCTTACAGGAAACCAATATTGAAAGTCAAATAAATAGAAATTCCTTGTGTAAATATTCAATATTTTACTCGTGGCCATATTATGATAACCAAAATATGGTTAGATGGCTGTAAATGAAAACAATAGAAAAGAGCAAACCCAGCATCAGGAAACAAATTCTGTTAACAAGAAATACAAGAAAAAATTTTTTTTGCTTCCAATTCAATTTCCTATATTAACATTGTAGACGATTGAAAAATAAAAGGAAAAAATACAGACAAGAAACAAGATAAATTCTATCTATCCAAGTGTCGACATATGGCAGCTAGGATAACAAATATTTTATTCAATCTTTTGGGGAGATAACAGGAAACAACCCCATAAAGGTAAAAAAATTTTGGCGACAAATCAATAAAGTTATTACCCAATAATATCAAAAAATGTTTGACAGTTTCACCTGTAAAATTATTGCTAATGAATTGAAATTTCTTTTTACAGACTTTGAAATTGGTTTTGGGGTTGTTTGTTTAAAAGGAAAATACTGATTTTATTTTATTTTTGAAATTTTGGGGAACTTGCTAAAAACGATAAATTCAATTTATGAGGTAAATAAGCGAAACAAAAAGGATTTATTTTTTGTCACAGATCTTTTTGGGGGAGTTAAGTGATTGATTAATCTACTAAGTGAAGACATGCATGACAAATAGAAAAATTGTTAATAAAGATAAATTCTTGGGATTTTTTTACAGTATTTTTACTTGTTTCAAAAAGCTATTGGCATAAATTGGGGTTTGTTTTAAATTTCCATGCATGAAATAGTTTTTTTCTATTATTTTGCTGCAGAATATATAGGTACTATTAATATTAGATTAAATCATAGCTGCTTATTTTGATAGAATGTATAAAAATTATGTAAAAATATTAACAAATTTTCTTTTGAGGAATAATTGTAAAATTCTAAAGTATCTATATAATTTTATCTTTTTAGAACGTGATATGGGAACCAGCCAAAAACTTCTTTTTTTGCTGCAATTAGCCCTTGGAGAGCATTTGTTACAGCATTCACAGTTATTAGAACCAAGAGTATCGCCGCTAAGAACAATAATGTAGCAATTTTTATGCAGCTTATGAAAAACCCCAAGCAAAAATATGGTTTATAAATTTAAAAAACAGGTCTCAGACAATATTAGGTTCTAAGAATGACAAACAATGATGTCATCCTTTCGATCATAAAAACGATTCCCTTAACGTGTCACTGTTGTTTTTTCATTTAAACATTTTCGAGTAAGAAAAACTTTGAAAAATATAATAAAGTTCTTTTCTCAAATCGTTTTTACAATTTGGTAGCTCTTTGGTTATTGATCCACTCAGTCAACATTTTTCATGTAGATCTTTATTTGGTTCTCTTTCTCTCCTCATTATTATTGTTCATTTCTATTTATTATTTATTTTTCTCTAAATATAACCCTTTATATAATTTGGTATTTTTAGGACTATATATTCCTTCTTGGGCTTACTAAATTTATAACTCAGATGGCCTAGTTTGAAAAAAGATACATAAAAAGTTTTTAAGGCACATTCTATATAAAGTATCATGTAAGCAGGTATGGAGGTTAGGTATTTTGATAATTTTTTATTTTTGTTGACAAGTCTTGGGTATTCAATACTCTCTTCAAATTAGAAGTGTAAAGTTATCAAAAATCCCAATTGCTACTTCACAAACTGAATATTATATAACTTTTTGCATACTTAAATCGAATTAAAAATATAACAATTGATAAAATTTTACAAAATTATAGTTTAATATGTCATCTTTCTTTCAAACAAAATATCATTCTTGCAACTGATAAAAGCTTTAAATATTTCTCAGGACAAAAAGACTCCCCACTCATTTTAGTTAACTTTTGATTAATTTTTACAATAAAATCCCTAACTTATTTATTGATTTTGTTTTTCTTTGAATTTGTGGACGTTTCATGATTAAGATCCTGGAATTAAAGGACAAATTATTTACCCATCCTTTCTCTAGCTGGCCAATTTTATTCCCAGGCACGTAAATGACTTTATCAGTACTCCAGCAATGTTATTATTTTGGCTTTTCCAAATTCTTTAGACAATTTTTTTCTCTCATGAGTTTTGTTCAGTTTGCGTTCATAAATCAAGTTGTACGAAAAGAAACTTTTTAAACATCACATTTATAATGAAAATAAGTTTTTATATTATTTCTTGCATTAAATCATATCAAACAAGAATTTTTATGAAAAAAATTAAAGATATTTTTATTACTGAGTTGTGTACTAAATATTTTGAATCAAATTCTTTGAAAAATAAAAGCAAAAACAAGTGAAAAATCTTCAAATAAGTTTTAATTAAACACGAGAACTCTTTAAGTATTTGCAATAAATCACCTTGAAACTAATAACAAGTGTTTTACCTGTTCTGAGATTTGTGAACCTTTTGAACGTTCTAAGCCATTGAAATCCTTTCGTGATTGCTTTCATTGAATTGATGATTCTTGTAGAGCTATTGGTTTTTGGCGTCGTCAACATTATCTACATACTCTGAGCATTATATATATTTATGTATATGTATATAAACATAAATTTAACACATTTTGGTTATTTGACAAATTGATAAAATCTATGGGTACTGTCCCAGGAGCATGAAAAGCTTTAATTTAATTATAGCTAATATTTAATTTTAGTAATTGTTGATTTGTTTTATCTGACTTATGATTTTAATTTTTGTTTATTCATTAGGAAAGTTGACTATTATTTTTTTATGCTGAGTATAAATAAACAGTAGAAACATATGTTGACTTTCCGTTATTAATTTTTGTAACAGAAAATTATCCTTATTAATATGGATATTAATTTTGGTATTTTGCTTTGTTGAAAATAAATTATGAAATTGAAGAAACAATATTTTTTGTTCTTTATTTTCTTTTTTTATGAGTTATGTTGATTATTCATTAAGAATAATTATTTTTAATATTGTGGCAAAATAGAAAAGAAGAAAAATATGTTTGTGAAATTAATAATTCAAAATAATAAAATATACATATTACTTTTTTTCATAGGTTTTAGTAAAATAAGTAAATTCCTATTAAGGATTTGACAAATTTATATCTGCCCTTGTCATAACAATCATGTTGTTACGTATTTTGTCTACAAATATTTTATTGTTGTCTAATTGTAAAGATACCCATCTAGTTGAAAGGGTAAATTAATGTCATTTGATTAGTAAATCTGAGGGCATTTAAAATTTAAATGAAAACTGCTTCCATTAGTCTTGAAAAACATGTCAAATACGTAGTTATTTGATATAAGTTAAAAGTAAAAATAATTGTTTTAGGTTAAATTAATAAATAGTATTTGTAAAATTAAGTTATATTTCAAGCCCACACAACTGATTTAAAATTTCCGAACTTAACACTTATTGTTAGTTAGACCTTTATTTTGTTAATTATGAAAAAAATTTATTGATAATAAAAGAAATATAAAGATCAAGCGAATTATTAACGTTGTTTAAAACTTCATGAATTATTTGATAATAATTCACGTATTTGTTAGTAGAGAACAATAATAGACTCTAAAAGAATTTTTTATTATTAAAAAAATTTCACTTAATCCTGAATATGGGATTTAGATTTTTAGATACAAGTATTTTTCCAATTAATTGTACTTTTGAATTTAAATGGAATACGAATATAAATTCAGTAACTGATTAGATTATTTGGCTTTAGTTTCCTCCCAATTTATTTGAGCACAGGGCGTAGGTTCAAATAGTCAATTACTTTTTAAGCATTCAGGTTTCAAAAATATTGATGTTCTGTAAATATTTCTAAAAATCTAATCTTGTATCTATTTTTCATCTAATTTATGTTGTTGTGACCAGCAATTCATTAAATTCTTAAACGAAAACAAAACTTTTATGTATAATTTTTGTTAATATACGTAAAGAATTGAGATCAAATACAGTTTAATTTTACATTGAAACTAAACCAAAGGTTTTAAAACATTTTCAGAAAAGAAAATGGAGTAATTATACTGAATGTCGATAAATTACTCAAATATTTACATTTAATTGGGTTTGCCTACCTTCGGGCTATTTTGAATCTAGTCCCTATAATTCTTTTTCTTTCTATTTGTGAAATTCAAGACAGTCAAATTAATTAGGAAAATTGAGTTGAGTAAACTTTATGGGTTCTCCTACCTGTGCTGAAATGTTTTTTGAAAAAATTTTAATAATTGAAAACCCGATTTGTTCTTATTCTTTGGAAAAGGTTGCTCTACTTTTCCCACTAACTTCACTTAACACAAGGAATAAGTTTTCAAATGCAAAAAGAAAAAATTATGCACATATAAACAAGGAAGCTGCTAAATTATTCCACTTTAAAAGAAACCCTAAATAATAAAAAAAAAAACAAAAACAAAATAACTTTCCATGGAAATTTCTTTCAACAACAAACTTCAAATACAAATGAGAAGCATTGCAATAAATTTTCTCTTTTATTCTTTTTCTTCTAAAAATCATTTTTGTTTTTTATTTCTAACTTCTTAAAACTTTTTACTGATTGAAATAGGCATCTGAATGGTGATAACTTGCGGAAAAGAGGTTAATAAGTAGAAATAAGAAGTGTTGAAATGGAATGAAAATTCGCCTGCTATTTGATGTTACCACCCAACAGTCCGGAAATAAATTGAAAGTGGTAATTTGAAAGGAGTTCTCGTTTTAAGAGATTGATTTATTCAAAGTCGACAATTTTGTGGATATAAATGATCTATAAATGAAATGAAACATTTTTTTTCTACTATTTTCATTTTGAAACATAGCTTTTGAAAAGCAGAACCTGTGAGCTAACTAAAAGAATTCTAAGTTTATGTTTTTGACTAAAGTATTTGCTTTTAGGAATATTTTTTTAAATTTGAGTTGTGTAAAAGTTTAGTAATTAAATTAATTGAATTACATAAGTTTAGTATATGATGCAATAGATAAATTATGAAGGATAATTGTAAAATTTTCAAGTTGTCATTGGTAAGAATTTAAAAAAAAATCCTAAAAATGGATTCACTAGTCTACACGAAAAATGCACCTCAAAATAAAATTGTTCTATAGGGTAAATTTGGGTCGCTGAATTCGAAAACGATAATTGTTTTTTTTTTTAAAGAAGCGTTTTCGATATATTTCCAAAAAACGTGTTTTTCGGGTGCATTTTCTTTTATTGGTCTATATCTCTGGAAATAATTTTCTGAATGATTAAAAATGGCTTGTTTTAAAAAGTTATCATATTTTATATATAAGTTTTATATATACTAATAAAACGTTCAAATCAATTAATATTTAACAAAGTTACAGCAAATCAAATTTAAAAAAAAGTGATTTCTTTCACCTTTTTTAAAAATGACCCATTTTTGTTTGCTTCTTTTTGGTTCAAAAAAATTGTTAACTAAAGTTTTTAAGACTTTAAATAAAAGATAAATTTGTTACAAAAGTTTTAAAGGTAAAATATTTAAGATTTAAAGAAAATTAAGAAAGTTATAGATTATTAAGTAGGGACGTGATTTTTTCATTTTTAAGATCTGCTACAGACGTGTAGATAACACTACTCGACAAAAAAAAACCTAAACAAAAAGATGTTTTTTTGGGTAATATTGGGTCGCTAAGTCCGAAAATAGCAATCATGTTTTTGTCTTAAAAATTGTTTTTGAGATATTCCCAAAAAACGTGTTTTTTGTTTGTATTTTCTTTTATTGGCCTATCTCTCAGAAAATAATTTTTTGATTGACTGAAAATGGCTTACTTCAAAAATTTATCACTATGTTCTTTAATATGATATATAACACATGCAAATCATTTAATATTTAACGAATTTACAGCAAATCAAATTTTAAAAAAAGTGATATCTTTCACCTGTTTAAAAATGATTTTTTTTTTTGGTTTTTTTTGGTTGAAAAAAATTATTTACCACAATTTGTAAGGCTATACGTTAAGGATAAATTTGTTATAAAAATTTTAAAGATAAAATCTTAAAGATCGAAAGAAAAATAAAACAGTTACAGATCCTTAAGTGGGGACGTGATTTTTTCATTTTTCAGGTCTGCTACGGACGCTCAAAAAATTCTGCCAATTTATTAAATGAAATTAGCTCATGGAAATTGAAAAATAAGTTAAATGTTTTACTGTTATTTAATTTTTCAATTTATATAAATAAAAGTGTGAAATCAGGATTGAAATAACAGAAATTATGCCTTCATGAAATTAAGTCGGTCATAATTTCAAAACTAAATCGACATTTTTTTCTTTTTTTTTTAAATTTGATTTCCCGTAACTTTGTTAAATATTAATTGATTTGAAAGTTTTATATATACCAAATGAAAGAAAAATATGATAACTTTTTAAAACAAGCCACTTTTAATCATTCAGAAAATTATTTCCAGAGATATAGACCAATAAAAGAAAATACACCCAAAAAACACGTTTTTTGGAAATATATCGAAAACGCTTCTTTGAAAAAAAAAACGACTATCATTTTCGAATTCAGCAACCCAAATTTACCCTAAAAAACAGTTTTATTTTGAGGTGTATTTTTGTGTAGACTAGTGTTTTTCCTTTTCAGGCTTCTATACTTTAAAATTTCGAAAATAATACAAACAGACAAAAAATAAACAGATGAATTCATTAAAAAAATATTAAGAACACCAATAAAATCAACTGCATCCTGTTTAGTAAATAATTAAAACAAAATTTTTAATATAGAAATAAAATTGAAAGTGTATAACAAAATATAAAAAAATATAAGATTCATAAATTGATTATCTGCAGAGACGAAGTTTCAAGGAGACTTGGCTAACATCTTATGAACATTATTCTGTCTGGAATATTTCTTAGTAGTTGACCTGATGCCAATAAGAAATAGCAATGTTCTAACCAACTTATATTCTTCAAATATAGTTCTTACAAAAGGCTTACCTCTAGCCTATTCCTTTGGGTACACTTTCTCTTCCCTTAAGTCTATGATAAATGCTTGTAGACAATGAAAAGGACAACCGGATTATCCAAGGGACTGATTTTGTTATAAATGTCACGAAATCTATGTTTTATTTTGAATTAATCTTCATAGTTTGCTTATAACTGTAAATTTAAACTCTTCAAAATGTACAAAATTAATTTGGCTTGTAGAAGAAGATATATTTGAGTAATTTGTACTGAATTTTTGCATATTATTCTTTGAATTTGTTACTTTATAGGAAAATATTAAAATTTATATTAAAAACAATAAAAAATTAGATAAATTATAATTATATAAAATATTATGAAACAAATGCTGTTCAGCTAAAGACATATTTAAAGATAATTAATTACTTTAAATAGCGAAGCGTGTGAAATCATACTTTGCAAGCCCATGAAAGAATCTATAAAGTCATCGTAACATCATCGGAATGAGCTTTTCTTCTTTAAGATTTTGAACGCTGATTTTTTCCTGCTCATCATAACATATAAAACTAATACATTTAATTCAGCCTGCTTAAGTTCAAAGCAAAGCAAAATCCAAAATTTCGCTAGACGATAAGTTTGAGGGGTAGTTTTTACCCCTTAAGAAGAAATATACATATACCAAAAGAACATGGGTCTCTTAGCTTTCAAAAAATTTTAACCTATATAAGCTCCAAGTAAATTGGAGAGTTATGGTTTGTGTCACTGTCTGTCTAGCCTGTCTAGCACTTCTTCTTCCAGATCGCCAGCTGGCAATCGGGACTTTGCTTTACCGAAACCAATTAAATATTTTCCAATTAAAATTTCATGCCCAGAGATATTTTTGTTGCAAGCTTTTAGATTATTGGAGCAATTTCATGAAAATTATACAAATAAGAATATTAAATAGAAACTAAAATATTTCATATCATTAATAGTCAAAACTCCACTTGAATTTTGATGTTTAAGTCAACATAAATTTATAAAAATTTAATGGAATAAAGTTGCGTATAAGATAAAACTGACTTAAACTTTTTACAAAGCGCAGAACGCACTTACAATTAGTTATTATTTAACTATGGCTTTGACTTTAAGTTATTGTTGAGAATATCAAGGAAATTTCGCGAGATAGGAACAGCTTGAAAAAGTTTCTTAAGTCTTCCTTCACCATATGTTAACAGATCAATTTTCCTGCTGCCTTATGTTAAAGTAATAAACACCCCTCCGTTTATATTAAAAACAAACATCATAAATTCCGTAAGGTATGCAAGTCACCCTAGAGAATTATTGTTAATGTTTTAACTCACATGTGTTAAACTTTTGTTGTTTTTCAATTGCCTACCTACAATATTCTGGTAAGCATTCTTTGCTTTTATCTTGTTATAAAGAAAATATGCGGAAAACTTGTTTGAAAATTTTTAAAAATCCTAAATAGCTTAATTGGTAATTTAAACATAGAAAAAGTTTTGATATTGAAAAAAAATAATAAATAACAACTTTTTATAGTTTTAATAATGATAGGTTAAAAGCTATTAAAAAAGTTAACAAGCTAAATATATCAACAGATCAATACCACATATATAGGAATTGGTATAAAGTATCTCATAAATAATTTACAATTTGTACATTAAAAATATTTTTAATACTCTTCCGGAATAAACATAACAATGTTTGTAGTCATAAATAGCAAGATTTAATTGTAAATTTTTTTCTTATCGAAAGTCAGTTTTATATCTTAATTTTGGTTGCCAAACAATGACCCTATAGAGAGCTATAAGACTCCCCTCAAACAAACATTTATAGCCAGGAATGGCAATTTCATTTGATGCCCTCATTGTCACTGTTCGAAAGAAAGAATATTTGAAATTTAGTGATACCCGCATGTACTCGGTATATATATATATATATATATATATATATATATATATATCCTAAAAATCTATAGAATTAAATCGATAGCTAACACAAAGTTAGATCTACAGATTTAAACAGTGTAGAATATTATGTTCTTTACACTATTCATGAGTATTTTATATATCCCAAGGGTATTCATTAGTTTTTGAGAATAAAATGTAAGGGCGTTCATTAGGTAGTGCTGGTTGTCTATTACTTAATGATAATAAAAATAAAATTTGTCCTGACGGCAACTGACAATTTATTTAAATTAATTTATAGTAAATAATATTGTATGAAATATAAATCCAATCAGTAATGGCGTTTGTTTATTTAAATTTTGGTGTTATTGGTATTGCAAAATAATAAATGCAAACAAGAACGCTCGCAATAAGTTTTACTTAACTTGGGGATTAATATGGATCCATGTAGTAAAAAGAACTTAAAAATATGATATGACCAATATTTGTATCATATACAAAATAATATTTTGAGTTTGAGAGTTCAAACGAAATTTCTCAAATGATTTTTGAAAAAGCTTTAAAAATTTTTTAAATTGAATAAAATCAAAAACATTTCATAAATATTTTTTAAGAGGGAATTTTCGCTGGGCAGAAATTTATTTTTTGAAATTTAATCTTTGTTTTATTAAAAAATTTTGGTTTTAAAATCAATAATACATACATCCATTTGACAAAATAAATCAGTAAAATTACGAAAAAACTAATTCGTTCTTTTCTGTAATCGATTTCTTCTTGCTTAAATTTTCTTTATATATGCAGTATTTCTGTGACTAAATTAATAACGATGCCTTTTGAATAGAGCTAACAAAACTCGACTTAAAATTTTATATTAGATTAATGTAGTTTTTCATAAACAAAAAAATTAACTCTTATAAATTCATATCCCACCCGTTTCATTGAAACTTTTTAAATGATATTAAATTTGATTAGTTGCTCATATAAAAACATTTGACGATCTTTTTAAAAACGAGGAAGCTTATTCTTGTTAGAATCAAGAAATAGTCAATACAAGATTCTCCAACTATATAATAGTTTTTGGTACAGAGCTTAAATTCCTATAATTTAATTTTAAGAAAGTTTTTGATACAAAATAATCAAAAGATTTCAAACATTTCTAATTTTTTATTTTATTATCTTATTTACTTTATACCCTTTTTCTCTCATAAAATATAACTTTGATGTATTTAAAACAATAATTCCCATAAATTTAAATATAATCGACAAATAAACGTAAAAACTACAATGCTTTTTAATCCGGACACTTCAATTGCTGGATCCGGTATAGAACTTAAATTTCACCCATTCCTTGTAGTAAAAACTGCCAAACACATTTTGGAGTGACATTGTGACAATGAATTATTTTTTTGTTAGACACAGTCACCCATATGAAATTGATTTCTATAGCGAACAACATATAATTTTGCTCATGCTTTCCCTTCCTAAAATTTTGCTATTGCAAGATTTTAGAAAATTATTAAACAACAATAACAAATGTAGTGGGGATTAGTTTTTACTTTTTTGTGGTTTGTGGAATTTACTTTCACAATATGTTTATATGTGTGCGGATACCACCGCTTACTCTTTTCCATGACCAAAACTAAAAAGAATGCAGCAAATGTAAAGAAAAACACAAGAACCATTCGTTTGCTTATTTACTGCATGCATTTGCTCAATATGACTTCATTTTGAATTCTATTCAAAAAAACATTTGCTACAATGAATAGATACATAAAGTTACAATATTTACTAGTCAAATCGATCATCTGCACTTTTATTTTATAAAGCACTTAAATACTTTCTTTAATATTTTATACAAAATTATTTCTGTGTTAATAATATAAAAGCCCTTTTTAAAGATTAAATCAAATTACTCGTTTCAATTTTTAAGGTTAACTTAATAGATTCTTACAAAAAATTTTACTACTTAGAAGCAAATATTCCTCGCCTTGCTTGTCATAAATATTAAAAAATATATCAATATCTAAATAAGTTCAGGCGATATTATATAATTTAATATCGAAAGCTATAATTTCCTTCATGTCTTTCGTCATTTATCAATTTAAATAAATTTGAAGTTTCCTTTTAAATGTATGAAAACTATCAGCTCTACACAACAAACACATTTTCACTTCTAATTTTCGATTGTACTGCTAATTAATATCTGAACTACAAATTTTCATCAATTGTTTAGTACATTAATATAATTTTTGCCCTTCTTCCTTCATTTTACCAGCCCTGACCTGATTTAATAAATAAATCTGATTCATTGTACTCTACCTGAATAGATTTGGTTTTCAATTGCATGCACTTTAATATGTGAATAAACGATAATGTCGGGATTTTGATTGATATCCACTTTGGTTGAATTCGTTTTCACAATTTATATATTCGAAATATATCACAAGGCAGTTGCTTATGTAGTGGTTCAATATATTTTACAATGATCTATACATAAAGATTTGTAAGTTTTATTTTGAGTAAATATAACTTCATTCTGGTCAAAGAACAAATAATTTGAATAGAGTACAACTTTATATTCACATCAGTTTTTCAATACTACCTGAAATTAAATAGAACTTCGGTGGCTTATAGTAACAATGGATTGCATGATGCTCATTTTTATTTCGAAAATTGTATTTGTTAAGAATTTCAGAAGCTTTTAACTGATGAAATTAGCTTTTAAGCTTAATCAAAATACGTTTATTTAATGTAATTCTTTTTAATTAGCTTATTAACAATTTAATAAACACAAATGCACACCACAAGTAATTCAAGGACATTTTATGTGTTGTAAGGTCTTTGGAACAATAAGGGTTTAATTAGCACATATACCCGACCTGGTTTTCCCGAGAAGTGTGTAATCCTTTCAATGAAACATAATAACAGAAACGAGGAATGAAAAATGCTGGATTCGGACTTCAAAGGAAAATTATTCAAACCATTAAATGTAGTGAATATTTATGTAAAAGGTCGAGAAACGTATCGAAAACACTGAAAAGAAGGAACTTCACCAGCAGTTGATGATAGGGGGAAGAGAGTTCTACTAAGAAAAGCTTCAAGTTTGACTCTTTCAGAAGCATAAATTTCATCAAAATTTCTTAAGCCAATGAGAAAAGTTTGGATCAACATTTTTTTGCTACTCTTCAAAAAAAAACCAAAAAACCAAATTACTTATTTTTAATAGTTGGATTCTGTAGCTATAGTTATAAACTACTTAACTATTGGCCGTTTGAAAGGATCTAAAACTTTTTGTAAGCTGATAAATTAGGATAATAAAAGAAAACGTAAGATAACCTTCTAATTAGATTGTGATAAATTCATTTTTAATTGGCATTTATTTAAGGCAATCTAATTGGTACTAAAGCTAAAGTTTAATTATATTTCGAGAATAATAATAAATGCTTTTTATGAAACTAATAAAAAAAAGAATTATCTGCTGAGATGAAATAATAAAATCTTGAAGTTAATACATAAAATGAAAAGCATTCTCCATCTTTAATTTGTAATTTTGTGTATCCTGCAAACGCCTGACCGATTTAAAGAGCTTTATTTTACTTTATTCAATATTTTTAATATAGATAAAAATATTTTTTTGGAGTAAATTTGCTTTCTTGCCAATTTTCCTTAAATAATTTTAATTCAAAATTACTTAATTAATTAATTTAAATTAAGTTTTAAAATTACTATGAAGCTTCTTTTAAATTTTGAAAGTTAAATAATTCCAATTTTCATTTCTACCCAAATTTAAGCTTAAAAAAAGTTTTCATTGTTGTTCAGCTTCAAATAACATAACAACAATTTGAACACTCAAGTGTGACAATGAAACAAATATTTCAACTGTTAAACAGTTCTGTAATGTCTAAGGCTAATTTAATTTAAATGGCATTTGAAGACATAATGTTTCCGCATATAGTAGTCCTAAAAAAAAAAGTGAGAAAATTCAATTCCCAAATGAGGATTCAATTTGTAATCAAGCGAGAATGAGCTTAGCTGTAATGCTGTTTAGCAAAGTGAAACAAAAATAGTACATCCATTGGGAAAAGCACCTAATGAATACTCTCAATAAGAAAGTAAATCGATTGACAGTACCACTTTCACCTCATGAATACTAAAATCACTGACCCATATGGCAATGCTTAATACTTTAGGGAAATCCCTGATGACGAGTTGTTGAAAATTGTCCTTTCCTTTTGGCAACATAATAGAGAAAACTAGTGTTTGAATTAGTATCCCTTGGGATATATTGCTTAACACAAAATGTATTTTACTGTCATTGACAAAAGTTACTATATGAATGTTCCCATATGTATGTCCTACCCAATATATAACCTTTAGTTTCTATTACTTACAAATTACATCCCTTTGAGATAAATTAACTTTGAATATAGGCCACTTTTAGTACATCAAAGGATACTAAGGTAAGACTGATGAAAGCTAATTTCTACAAATCTATACATATATTAGAATGAGATTAAAGCTAACTAAAGTAGTTGTTTCCATTTCAATAAATAAACCTAACTCAAACAGATAAAACTGTTAGTTAAAAATATTTTATAACACTAATGGTATGTGGAGGGCTAATCAATGGAGGTACAAAATTTGAAAAATAATATTTAAAGTAAGTTAAATAAAACTGAGTTTTTATTAGGTGCTAATTTTTTAATTAACTTAACAAATACCTTTAGCCTGCAACCTAAGTGTATGATTTAGTGTACAAGGAAAAACTTGTCCTATTTAGTCAAATGTAAAGTTTGTAAAATTTACAAATATTTTCCCTGAAATGAAATTTAACACAGGAAAAGTAAAATTTAATTAATATTTTTATGAATGATATGCAATAATGAATTATTAGGTCATTTTCACAAATGATATCAGTTGAAGGGGTAGAGCAAGCAATAGAAAAGAAGAAATTGGTAAAAGACGAGAAACTGGACAATTGAGCAAGGTATTGAGTTAAGCGGGGTATTCACTATATTTCCGAATCAATGATTCGGCTCTCTCAGCCAATATAAAGTATATGGCTGAATCATTTGTGAGTAAAATATTCAACATGTTGGATATTTTCTCTCTTCTTCTTCATTTCCATATACTTTAAATGGGAACTAAGAGCCGAATCATTGATTCGGAAATATAGTGAATACCCCGCATTAGAGATACCTAGCGGTGAAACTCTCTTTAAATTTGATGCTTCTCTTCGTATCATATCCGCAATGTGTAGAATCTTTCAGACTTTAGTTAGAATTTTTCTTGGTTTTTTCCTTTTATTAAAAAACAATTAAATGTTATATTTACTTATAATTGTTGTTACTAATAATTGTTGTTTATTTTTACTAATATTAACTTAAAAATTATTACTAAAAGTAATATCAACTAGGTTTTAACAAAAATCAACTAAAAATTCTTCCTTTAATTATAAAAATAAAATTTTTGAGTATGAAAATTCAACCAAAGCGTACTGAAGTAATAAATGAAGCTGCATAAAGTCCTAAAATAAAAGTTATTAACGTTTAAAAATTTTTATTTTTAAGAGATTGAGAATCAGTGATATTGGATCTGAGAAAACTTTCTACAATTTTTCAAAATGATAAAGACTACCTTCAAAAACTTTCTTTACGATATTAGAAATGTTTATTTAAAGCAAAGCTAAATCAACCCCACAAATAATAGAAGTAGCTGAACATCTTTTTCAGCCAAACAAGAGAAAATAAATAAATTCAAATCAAAGCTCATTTACTTTTATTATTTTTTAAAATCTTCATAGTTATCTTTTATTAAAAATTTTCACAGGATTATAAAAATAGAACACTCAAATTTCAACTCCCTTTTTTAATAACAACAGTAGTATTCATGAAACTAATATTATTGTTTTCACTTTTACTAATGAGTAGTCCTTCAAGCAAATTTATTTACAAATAAATAGAACAATTTGAATTCCAGAGCTCTGAAACTGGTGTAAATAGGCATGATCAGTTTGCACCCTAGCACATTGTTTCCCTTGTAAACTTCAATTATATCTAGCACCCTCCCTTCTTTATTTCATTAAAACAAAACAGCAGTTGTCACATAATGTCCTTGCAATAGAAGTCGAAAGGAAGAATTAAATTAAAATTCTGTAACATCCTTTAGATATAGCCCAAAGAAATACTTGGAATGAGAAATAAATGCAGTAGCCTTGTGGGATGGTCAATCAACAGAATTCAATTTAAAATGTAGTAAAAACAGGACACCAGCTGTTAAAAAATTTACAACTGATAGGTAACAATTAGTATTCTGGAAAAAGAAGATATCAATTTTTAGACCGCGATCTTAATTAATTTATTGTCTCCTTTTTAATATTCTAAGGCAACTTTTAACCAACCAATACATATATACTTTTATAGACATCTAATTTAGCTATTATTTTTTAAGGGTAGGTAAAAGGGAGGCATACTGTTTTGTTGGTTGACTACTTTTGTCGTCAAGAACTTCATTAAATTAGGATTACTTGAGGATGCGCATTTTCACGTTAAGGTCGATTAAGAAAACATTTTAGTAGATGAACTCATTACTAGAATTGAATTTGTGGTCGTGGTTGAAGAGATAAATGACTTTTAGAACTTAATTGTATTAAGTCATTTGTTCAAGTAAGAATCTAGTTTAAATTATACCCAGGCCACTCTAATTATTTCTTGTCCAAGTTAGGATGTGGTTAAGCTTTAATTTGATTAAAATTAGAAATTTAGTATCTTTGGTAGGAATTTAAGATTTTCTTTCATTTTTCATTTATAATGTAATTTGAATTTTTTAATTTTGTACTATAATGATATTAATTTTAAATGTATTTCGAACTACTAAATGGAAAAGGAATCAATGTGAACCAAAACTTTTATACTAGCTAATTACTGAGTTCCGTGCTTACAGATTAAATTTATAAATAACTGGAAAAAATTTACTAGTGAAACTGATTAAAGTTTAATAGTAAAAGTAAAACAAAAGTTTAATAACACTTTGGAAAGAAAAATGGCTTTATACTCATTAAAAATTTTTCCACCAATGAAATACCAAAGTATATAATTTATTAGTATAATGATTCGAGACAATTTATAGAACACAAATTAGAAAGTTTCGATACTTGTGATCCTTATCATTGAATTCAATTGCTAAAAAGGCGAAGTATCTAAAATTAAAATAAAGTTAACTAGTTAAAATATTTCAAATTTGTCTTGACCTTCTCTGCCAACATTTATGTATCAAATATTTATTTATGAAATGCAATTATTTAGAACTACTAATTAGGATTATAGAGGATACTTTGCTTTAATTAAAGTTTATTAGTAGACCATATACCAGAGCAATATTCAAACCAAAATTTTTCATAATAAATAGCTGTTAGTTTTTACAAATAATACCTTTTTTTTGGTTTCATTTGCAAATAAAAATTGTAATTCGAGTTACTACAAGAAAATTTGTCAGTTATGAGAATGGTTTTAACGCATTTTATTTTTCAAATTAAAAAGAGTTTTTAAAGTTTTGTGCTTTGTTTCTACATATGAGACATATGTATATCATTCAGATTTTTTTAAATGTCATTTAATTGAATGCCAATTTTTACATAATTTTTCAGTAAATAAAAATACATAAGTGATTATATTTTAAGAAAAGAAGGAATGAGAACTTGCATTAATTAATGGAGTGAGGGAGCAACCAGTTGGGTTGGTCGAGGGCAACTGCGTGCAAAGTAGAGGATTTACAATAATTAATTCTGAAATTTTGTAAATACAGATGAAGATTACTAATAAGAATAATAATAAGTTCAGTATAAACATTTTTTTAGAAGTGAATCAAATCAAGGAGCTATAGCTATAAGACTTGAAAGCGTTTTAAGCCCAAAAGAAATCATTCACCTCGTTCAGTATAGAAGTTTCACAGGAGAATAAGAACAAATACAAATTAAAGAAAACAATATTGACAACCAATTAAAAACATAAACAGAAACTTTATTCAACTCATAAGCAATTATTGTACTAATTTTTTGTTGTGCAAAAATTACTCAAATACTCTTAAAAAGTCAACTTGGATATAAAAAAAAATAAAATAAAAATCATATTTAAATCGATTTATTTTTTTTTGTGAGAGTTCTCAACGGTTTTTTAGCAGAAAATTTTAGAAAAATATCATAAGAAATTATTGTTGGAAAATATCACAATGTAAGCATTAACAAACACACATTTATACTCGAATTAGTTAAAACTTGTTAATCCTTTCAGTGCTCAAGGTTACATTGAATTGAAAGCTATTTCTATTTGAATATTTGATGAAATTATTCTAAATATAAGCGAAAATTAATAAGGTTTTGATTTTTACAGAAAAGCAATGTTTGAAATGACGCAAATAAGTCAATTAAATTTTTAGAATGACAAGAATCAGTCAGTGTCATTATTTTTTCTTCCAAATAAATTTTTATATAAAAACTAAAATTAATTTAGTTCTTTCTTCAAACCTGCTCGTTATCAATTCAAAAAATAATATTTTTTGAGTTCGGTATATTTAATTAAGAACTCTGCACCAATAATTAAAAAAAAATCTACAAATCTTTAAGTATAATTACATTGATATAATCTAAAAAATTCATCACACTTATATACATACATACAAACTTCAATTTAAACTGAGCTTAATTCTATTTAAGGACAAATTCTTCCACTTGATAAAGCCAGAATTTCATTAATTTCTTCAGCAAATTCTATTGAATATTTGAATTGTTTACAACCGAAATTTGATTTTCCGGATTCAAAAAAAATTCCAATTCAAATATGATGGCAATGATCCGAAAAATTCAGCCAATATATTAGAAAAACATGTTTCAGTTCAGAAATTCTAAAGTATTTTTAAATCGATCACTCAATTTTTCGGAAAATGATTCAAACACTTTGAAAATGATAGCGACAGAACTAGCCAAGATTAAAATTTCATTAAATTGATTCAAGAATCTTTGAAGAATTTATTTTGATTATAAAAAACAAATAAAGACAGTAAATCAGAGTTTTAAGATCAAAGATAACACAAGATTATCATTTAAGCTACCTAAAAACTCAATTCATTATTGATTAATTATAAATAAAAGGGAGGCAAAATTTTCCATGTACATTGAGCAATAAGGAATAAATGTCACTACTAACAAGTAACTAAAGATGTCAGAAGCTGATGATCACAGTAAAAGTATGCAACTTATTTAGTGTGAAGAGATGTTTTATGGTGGTAGAACGCTCTTGTACATTAACCACAATTACGGATCTGTTACTCGATGGCTACGTGGAAAGATGGCAGCCTGAAATAAGTGGTAAATATTTTTGAAACTGTTTATATTTAATTACAACTGTGGCCGCCATGCACAGGATTAAATGCTATCCATTTCTTTTTAAAATTAGCAATTTTTAATTTATTTTAAAAAATTTCAGCAGGAAAAATTATTCACACAATTAATTAATAATTAATTTGTTTAGGAAACCTTGTTTAAATTTTTACAGTTTCAAATTTGAACCCGATTATAGGTCTATTTTTTATTCGGCTTTTTAAACTATCAAAGAATTCAAACATATTTTTGTGCAGCTAATTTAGGTAAGATATTTCATCAATTGCTTGGAAATACGTTACTACTAATTAAGAAGTAAAAAAAAGCGTAAATTAAACTTTTTTTAACGAAATACTTAATCAGATGAAATATTTAAATTATAGCATAAACTAAAAACATACAAAAGCAAATACATTCTCGAAAGGTGAATTCAAAATTTAAAAGAAATCATTGTTGTTAATTGTTGTTATTTAATTTAAATCTTCAAAACAAATAAAAAGTATTTTACTTGTTTTATAATTTTTTTTTTATTAATTGCATCCTTTTGCGCACCAGATGTACTTTGCTATATCTTCTTTTGTTTTGTTAGTCTTTTCTCTATATTCTATTAAAGTTGAATAATTTAAGTTAAAATCGTTCACAGCAATTTGTTTACAAAGTAAAAATTTAATAATAAGAAAACAAAATCCAATCCTAAACTGTATGTATTATCGCAGAAAGTTAAGACCGTAAACAATTATGTTTAAATTATCTTTTTGCTTTAGCTCCGTAGACGGTTCATTGGGGAGTAATCTTCTAGAAATATTGTTTTTCGGATGGAAGTTAAATTAAAAATTTTTCACTTTTTAATTTAATTTTTTCAATTATATCTATTAAGTTTTTGAAGAAGATTCCACGTTTAGGATGAAAGTTCTTATTATTGTTTTTTTCTTGTGAAAAGTGTTAGTAACATTGAAAAATGAACAGAATTATATAGCTTAAAGCATAAGACTAACTAATTACATTGTTGGGCGCTTAGGTTTCTGTGCAATTTTTTGAATGATTTTATGTTTTAGTTTTAAATTATTGGTTGTATATAAGTTAACTATAAGTAATCTGAGGGATTTTTAAGAGGACTAAAACTTTTAAGTTTGTAAATATCAAATAAATATACTAATTTAAATAAATAAAATAATTTAGCGTAAAATTTTGATAGATAATTTTCGAATAAAATTATTTAATTTTGAATTTTAAGAGTTTATTTATAAACTATAAAATTCTAAAGCTTTCACATTCTTTTTTTCTTTTTTCCTTTTCATAAGTACGTTAAAGCAGTAAAAGTTATGTGAGTCTTTTAACACAAAGTGTAGGCATAAAACTTTCACTAGATAAATAAATTTCATTGCAAAATATTTAATGGAAGGCGATCCTAGTTGTGATAAATGGAGGATCAAAATTAGAATTAAGCCACTTGAAGTGTTTAAGAAACACATTTTTATTTTTACTTTGTACTTTACACCTCTCTCAACTTAACTGATGAAATTTTCTATCGGCTGCCTAGTTAAAATTTTTTTCTGATTGCTTAGCCTACTTTGTTTTCCTGAATTTCTTGGTTTAAAATTTGTTCCAAGATTTTGAACATATTACTGAGCACTATAATCTTATAGCCCTAGCTATACCCCCAGAAATATTTTTGCTCTATCAAAAATTTACATTAGATTTTAATAAAATTGATAAAAATAATGTCGAAAATATGTCGAAATAATGCCGAAAATTCTATTACACTAGTCTGCAAATTTTGGGCTAATTTAATGCACCTCAAAATAAAAACGTTTTCTAGGGTAATTTTGAGTAGCTGAATCCGAAAAAAATTTTTTAAAAAAGGTGAAAAAAACCACTTTTTTTTAAAGTTTGATCTCCTGTAACTTCATCGAATATTAATTGATTTGCATGTTTTGTATATCAAATAAAAGAAAAACATAATAACTTTTAAAAACAAACCATTTTAAGTAAATTACAAAATAATTTCCTGAGATATAGACTAATAAAGGAAAATACGCCTAAAAAACACGTTTTTTGGAAATATCTCGAAAACTCTTCTTTGAGAAAAAAGAAACGGTTATAATTTTTGGATTCAGCGACCCAAAATTAGTCTAAAACACATTTTTATTTTGAGGTGCAACGTACTAATTTTGGCAGAAATGTAGAACTTGCATATATTCTTTTAGGATTTGATGCTAATTTTAAACATAAAAAATACGTTGTTTTAAATTTATATGATAAAAATGTAAATTAATGTACAATAAACTCATTTTAGCGTTTTTTGTTCTTCAAGTGTCTTAAAATAAATTTTTTTAAATGTTATATTTGACCACGGAAAGCTAGTCGTAGCTTTTTAATATATCAGCTGACTGGCTAATTGTATTTTTTCAAAAGTTTTATTACGTCTGCCATAAGCTCTACTCTACTCTATAATTTAAAGAATAATATTAACTTATTGTTTTAAAAATACTTAAAAATTATTAAACTGGATTATCCTTATGGAATTGACGATTAAACTAAACCTAAAAATTTTAACTTGTTTCAAGCCAAAAAAGGAAATTCAAAATTCTTGCTATTACTTGATTTCGTGTCCAAAGGTTTGTAATGGAAAATTTTTTATATGACTCTAATCGACAGCGTGATAAACTAGAATGTTAATAACTTTTCTATTTTCCGATATATTATTTTGAAATTTCCAACAAAATTTTATTCAGTCATTTATCAAATTTTTCGTTTTTATTGAATTAGAAAGAACATTGCTTTTTAAAAAAAATTAATTACTCAATATAATTTAACCATCAACTGTCGTGGTTTTTTATTTAATGCTTACAGCATGTTTTATTTTATTTGTTTTGTCTGTCTATAAAAACCTGGTTAACCATGTTTTGAGCTTTATTTGTGTTTTTGAAAGTCCAGATATAAATTTGGTTTTAATAATATGAATTTCAGTTTTACATTTGCGCTAATTATTTACGGTGCGTAAAGTTTTAAAAATATTTTATTAAATTTTTTATTTTAATCAACTTATAGTATTTAGTTTAATTGGGACTGTGTTTGGCGAATTGGGAGTCACACTAGATCTTGGAGGTAGTTATTTGCAAATGAATACATGGTTTTGGAATATCAAAATTAAATTAAATGATATTTTTTCTATAGGTGGTACTGTAAAGTTGGGTGGTGGAATGGCAGGATTATATGCTGACATTGCGTCAAATGAGGGTAAAGGGATTGCTGTAAATCTAGGCCCTGATGAAGTAAGAGCAGATATTAATGGTCCTGACGGTGGATTGGATATTTCCGCTTGAAGATCTTTGGATGCAAGATAAATATAGAGTTTGCAAATTAAAAACCAGTGTGCTGCAAAAATTTTGATAACTAATCTTTGAAGAAAATTATTTAATTTATAAGTTTATTATAAAGCTATAAAATTCTAAAACTTTCACAATCTTTTTTTCTCTTTTCATTTTAATAAGTACGTTAAAGCAATAAAAGTTATGTTAGCCTTTTAACACAAAGTTTAGGCATAAAACTTTCACTAGATAAATAAATTTCATTGCACAAAATTTAATGGAAGCTTAAAACAATTTTCTCATATATCCGTCTTATTTTTCTCAAAAAATATCTGTGTAAAGATACTTTGACTAGTATACTGAGAACGGATAAATTATAACTTTTTGCATTTTTATTCCCAGTACAATCCATGTAGTGTTCTAGAACAGTATCGTCAACAGATGAATCCCAAACCAAAGCGGTCGAAAAACTACAAACAGCTTAGACAAGTTAGTTAGCAAACAGACAAAGATAAGGAAAATTAAACTAAATGAGCTAAAACCAGCATACGAAATTATACGCTTTCATTCATCTTAACGGGGCTCAAATACCCCAGGCTCAATCCGTAAACTATTTTGTACTTTAACTAGACTCCTAATTAAACTGAAAGCATCACTTAAGATAAAGAGCAAAACAAATAACAACTTTAAATGTATTATGTGTTAATAGGACACCATTTTCACAGTAAGCCTGCATTGCAAAATAATAATTTATACATCCACCATCAAGCCAATTTTTATATATGTATATGCAGTTATGTGCGTAATGAAAACTTTCAAAATTTTACACATTTTAATCGCAAATGAGTGATGTTTTTCCCTTATAAAATGTTTGGAAGAAAAAAACAACAACAATATAAAGGCAAAGCAGAGCCATTTGTTTTTATGTGAATATAATATATAGGAATATAAACTCAGTATACTTCGCTATGAAGATAGATGGTTGCGTTTTGGATAAAAGGTTGATTTCTATATATTTGAGTAAGCTAATTAAGTGCATAATTACTGCGCTTTGTGCTAAATTTTTCGATTTGTTGTGATTATTATTTGTATAATATACTATGCAGTTTCTTAAAATTAATTTTATAGCATAAAATGAAAGTGTTGTGTAACGGACACCTGTCCAAGAGCAGGTATGATCGACTAACAATGCGAAGTCTGCATTATTTTTACGACTTTAATAGTTTAATTATTATATGAACCAATTTTAAGCAATTTTCGTCCTTGAAAGGGAGAAGCTTGGCCTCAGTTTGCCATCAAACACAGGTTTTGGCTACGGGAGGCTGATAAGCTCCCCGTTGACAAAATCTGTGGGAAATTTTTTGTAGAAAGAGTCTGGGAGTCGAGTGATGGATTTCAGCTTGTGCAATTGTTTGGACAAACGTATTGAGCTTTTTTTTCCAAAAAAAAGAAAGGAAAAATGGAAGTGTGGAACGGGAATTTTGATTGTGATTTTTGTGGATGAACTTATTGAAAAAAATTAATTTTAAATAGAAAGAAAAGAAACTTTTAAAAGGCGAGAAATATTTATAAAAAGAAAAAAGAAAAACAACAAAGGTGTGTATATAAACAATTAAAAAATATATATATATATATACTTAATAGAGAAATATATAGAGATTAATTGACAGATTTATTAAATAATATAGTGTTTAAATTATAAACTATTTGACAACTATACAAGAGGGGGAGAGCAAAATAGTAAATCTAGGAAGGACTGACAAAAAAAAAAACAAAAAACAAAAAGGGAAAAAGAAAAAAAGAGGGGATATAAATAATTAATTTCCTTCCTTTAGGAAGCCAGATTTCTGGGCCCAACAATCTGGAACCAAAATTGATTGTAAGTTTTATGAAATTTTTTTATTTTTTTGGCTTATATTATATTGTTGGAAATATTATTGTATTCCACGATTTTTTTTCGTCCTTTTTGTTTTTTTTCTTTTTTATTGGAATAGTTTGAATGATTTTTTTATTATTTATAACTTCATATCAACTGATTATATTTTGTTATTAATTTTGATACCTATTTATATTTAATTGCTCTTTCACTATTTTTCAGATTTTCATTTTGTATAAAAATAATTGGTAGAATTTTCTTTTGTTAATACAATTTTTCAATTATTCATGGGTTTTACTTAAAATAAGTTTTTGGAAATGAAATCGTTTTGCGGAAGTTTTTTTTTTTTCTGTTTGGGTTTTAATATAGTTTTGGGAATTTACTAGACTTTAAGATTAGTTTAATGTTTTGGTATGATAAACTAATATAGATATTAATTTTTTGAAATAAAATATTTTTGAAATATAAATAAAAATAATGTTTGAATAAACTTTTTTTCTTTTAAGATGTCCTAATCCCTTCCCACTCCATGTTCTTTTCTTTCAGGTCAGCCGGTTCAGCCAAAAGATAGAAGAGCAAAGGGGCTTCTCTCCTTTGACTTAAGTTCGTTCTTTTTCTCCGTTTTTTCTTTTTTTCTGATTTCCAGTACAAGTAATAATGGTATGAGAAAGATAGACCAATCTAAAAAATGGTGAAAAATATTTTGTCGCTGAAAAGAAATCATAATTTTTAATTTTTTTGATGGTAAAAGCCAAAAAAAAGGATTTATAGAAAAAACTTTATACCTAAGTTAATATGAATGTTGACTTCGTACTTTGGCTTTGAATATAACTGGCGGAGTTCTTAAGACTGACGAATAGGATAGTTTTATTTATATTACTTTTTTTTGTTTATAAAATTAAAATAATATATTATTTATTAGTTAAAATAAATAACAAGCTTAATAATGATAAATTTAGAGATAATTTTTAAAAAAAAGGAATTAAATGAACATCGTAAAAGGAAAGTGACTTAAATGCTAATGGAATTACTACAATATTAAAACATAAAAAATGACATGACCGTCACGTATAAAAATTTTCTTAAAATGAATAGCTAGAATTATAATAATGTAGTTCAAAATGACGACAGATTTTTTTGAATACATTTCATGTATTGAACATTCTGATTTCATCTGATATTGAATAAATTTTAATATACACTTTTTCTTTGAGTCATCTTTACAAGTACCAAAATGCTTATACACATTTTTGCAAAATATTGGCATAGATATATGCTAAAAAATCAAACTAGCATTTGAAAACTCAAAAAAAGGAATTGAAATATTCATGTGCTTATTTTTGAATAAAAGATTAAATAATCTCAGTTTAAGAAATCATCTTAACACAGAAAAAAAAAATAGAATCCTTTACCTAATTACTTTAGAAGTTCTACAACTTTTTATAATTAAAATGCTAAAATATTTTGTGTATTGGTAGGTTCAAATAGTGAATAATATATATATATATATATATACATATATATACATTTATATTAGTGTAATTGAAAAGAAAGTGCTGTATATATATACATAATAAAGCTTTTACTTTCAAAGGAATATTTTAGATATATTTCTCAAAGGAAAATATACAAAGGGAAAGTTTTATTCGCTGAATCATTATTTATTGCTTTGTATATTTCTGAATTTTTATATTAAAAAAAAGCTGGAGGACTTATGACAAAAGCAAAAAGAATCAATATTTTATATTAAATGCCTAACAAGCCTAAATTAAACAATAATTTTAATTGTTAAAGTAAGGTTAAAAAAACTTTTGCTAACTTGTTGGCTTTCTGCTGTTATAGACTTGAATGTTATCTAATATTTTCCCTTTCCAACTGCGGTTGCATTTGCAGGAAAAACTTGTGAGTGACTTTCGAACTACTTTAATATTATCTACCAAAAAAATAACTCTGAAAATATTGATTGCTTGGATCTCAATACCATGCATTTGAAAAACGTTAAATTATTATATTACGTTATTTAAGTGAATTTTGTTAACCTTAATAACGACCCAACGACCCCAGAGTTAAACAACGGGGGCAAGCTTGGCACAGTATTGGGAAGCCAAACTAGGTACACTACGATTGGCCCAAAGCTGATTAATTGAATATTGGCCATGCCTATGCTCATCCTATCTTGGGCCAAGATTGGGTAAACAAGCTTTGGCCAATTCTATGATCACCCAGTTATTTTAATTTATACATATATTAAAAGTTTTTTACTATATTATTGCTAATATTTTTAATAAAATACGATAAGGAATTAATATATATTATGTATATATATATATATACATCATACTTATTTTGTTTACCACATTTAAAAGCACTTTTAAGGATAATTTAAGTGTTATTATTACGATAAGGGATTAATACATTTATCTCAAATATAAGCATTCAACCTGGCAATTTAAAAATTCCCTGAAAAATAAAATATAAGAGCACCTAGGTGTTCTAGCTATTCAAATTTTAAGCCGGCATAATTGTATTTCTAATTTCAAAATATTTATGGTATCTTTCAAACAATTAATTTAAAAAATAATGTTCTATTTATTCTTCATGTTTTGACATGTTTACATCTTTCTCTAACTTGCAATATGGAAACAATACATATAACAAGCGTAACATTCATACAGAGACAATAAAATGTATATATATATATATATATATATATATATATATAAAACAATACATCTCACTCGTGCATTCTTAGTAAAACAAAGTCCTTACTTGCTAATTTTTAGATGTGTTGGTTACAGATCGATGGTTTTTTCTCGGGAATTTTTTAATGGTATTTTCATTTTTGTTATTGATTTGTTTTCTTTAAATCTTTATTATTTCAATAATTTCTAAATTAAACATTTGTAAATTAGTTAACTGGTTTTTATTAAAAAAAAAAAAAATTATTCAAACACAACATTGTTCGTCTTATGTTCATTATTTTGCTATCAACAATATTCACACCAGTTTATCATAATTTCAGAAGATTACCAAGGTCTTCGGAGATTGAAGAGATCATTTAAAAAAAATTATGTGGCCATTTCTGATAGCGAATCTCAAGCCAAAGAAAAAGATGAACCTATAATAAGGGATTCGTCAAGTGTAGCTGCTGCATTAAACAATCAACTCAGTAGTCGACCTTTGGATCTAATAAATGATATTGACAAGGCCTCAGAGCATGGGGGTATTCTCCTCAAAACAGTATCAAGACGAGAACATTTAGAACCTAAAAGTTTAGTCGCCATTTTTCTGTTAACTAATCAGCATTCTGCTAGTAATTAATTTATTATTTTATTTTATAAATGAATTAATTTATTATTCTTTATTAACTTTTTAATTAATAATTTTTATGCAAATATGTGTAAAGACGTGTGTAACTTCTAGAACAATTGTTAGATTAAGTTGAAATTTTCTGTGTGTGCACTTAAATATATGTACAATACAAAAATGAAATAAAAAAAAGATTTTTTTTTTGAAAATTCTAAGTGTATATAATCCCCTAAGACCCTCAATTTGAAATATCTCAAAAATTGGAGCCAATTTGAAAAAAACTGATAACACCATTGAATTCAGCGTGCCCGAATTAAGTAAGTGACATAGGTCTCATCTTTGGGACAAAAAAAAAGTTTAAAAATCTATCACAGTTTAATCATTACATAGTAATATTTAAGTACTTTTTTGTATATACATCAAATAAAATACACCTAATATAATAAATATATGATTGTAATTATTTGTTCACCTATTTTTTTTACATTATACTATCTATTTATTTAATTATTTTCTTGATTCATTTGTTGTAAACTATTGCTAAAACTTGAACATTCACTCTGTAAAATGCGAATATAAACTAGCACTTTTTTTAAACTGGAACACTATTGATAATTAAACATGGCCCAACATTGACAACCAAGCATGGCCCAACATTGACAACCAAGCATGGCCCATCGTTGACCACCAAGCCTGGCATGATGTTATCATTCCAGACTTTTACCAAGTAAGGGCCAAGACTGGTTTGCTAGCTTGGCCCAGAGTTTTACAATATAGAACCAAGCTTGGGCCAGGTCTGGCCCCGTTGTTTGATCCTGTATGGGGAAAGGCAACTATAAATATTTTTGCTTATATGAAAAATATATACAAATAATTCTTTTCAGCCTAAATTTATGAAAGACCAAATAAATAAAGCAAATTAACTATTTTCAAATATAACACAAGTTGTCTGAATATCCTTTAAAATGAATACATCATATCATAAAAATTTATTAAATTAAACAAAAATAAAATATTATCTAAAATAAAACGCTCTGGCTTCGTTAAAATGATTACACAAAAATTTTTGAGTACACTGGAATGTCTAGTATCCTCTCGAATGCTTTTAAAGAAACCTATGCAGTCCATGTAACCCCAGAAATATATTTGCTGCTAACTAAACTTTACATTAAAAATTTTAATAAAGTTGATGGATAAAAATAATGTCTATTTGGACAGTTTCATGTTAAATTTTACTTTAATTAAATTTAACAAAACATTGGCTACATGTAAAAAAGGGTGGGCTAGCTAAATAAAATTGATTTGACTTTGAAATATTTCAAAAAGGATTCAATTATCATAATGTGAAATTTAAAAGTATTGATTTGTATGAGGAGAGCTTCAGACATAAAGGAGATTTAAGGGTATGCAGTGCTGGTAAAATTTTTCCTTTTAAACAGCCCACAATACTTCGATTAAAATGCGTTAGTCCCAAATATCAGATTTTGAAAGCTGGAAATGCTATTATTTAACACAGGTACTTATTTTGGCGGAAATGTAGAAACTTATAACTTATATATATATATATATATATATATATATATATAGATATATATATATATATATATATATATAGATATATATATATATATATATATATATATATTCTTTTATGATTTGATGCTAATTTAAAATATAAAAAGGTACGTGTTTTCAAATTTATGTGATCAAAAACAAGGATATTAAAAGTTAAACAAGTATTCACTAGCTTAAACTTTGATGTTAAATAAATGAAAATACTTTTCAAAACTTTAAATTACAAATCTGATGGCTTTATTTTAAGGCTGACTTTGGATTGAATATATTCGATTTAGTCAATAGGTGAAACTTTTTCCTATTGAAGTCCTTTTTTCTAGCATATAGAGGGTTAAATTCTTTATCTACAATTGTAAATATTATGTCCTTTAGACTTGCAGCGCTGAATCACCTCAGTTTCAAGCTTAACGCATCACTTTTTGGGAACTTAAGAAAGAAATAAATCAGTGCTACCAAGATAGGAAGAACAATGGCTATAGGTAGCTATAACTCACAACGATGTGTTACTATTTCCGCCAATAACAAGCCCACAACTCTACCATAAAAACAAAATTTAGCAAGCCTTGTGAAAGGGAGGTCATGTTTAGCGAAAACCAAAAGATTTATGTTTTACTTAATAGTTAAATACCAAAACGATATAAGTTTTAGTAGGCTTTACGTCAAGCAAGCTAATTCAGAATAATAAGCAAGATAGCTTATTATTCTGAATTAACTTCTTTTTATAGCGACAACAAATAAATGTGTAATACCCTTTAAAACGTAATTAGAAATTTAGCAATAAGTGAATTGTGTAAATAAAAATCTGTATTATAATAATTATAATAAAAAAGGGTTTTATGTAATAAATATAATAAAGTTGTTGCATTCATCCCCGTAAAAAAAACTGACCTTTCTAAAAAAAAAATTTTTGCTAACATTGTAATTTGAATTTTTAATTTTACAACTAAGCCCTAAAACAATTTTTAAATATAAAAAGTATATTTTTTTATTTTGGAATGTGGATTAAAGCTTATTTTATACATAAAAAATTAAATAAAACCTAGTCTTAAGTATTCATTTAAAGCTGACTACATAAATATTGATCTTTATTTGTTTGTTTAATTAATATTTAAAAAATGAAACGCAGTGTTACTCTAATATATTTAAAGGATTTTAACTACAAGCAGAATAATTTTTACACATTATGAAAATTTCTAAATAGAAGAACAATTAAAATATGAAAATTTACAATAAATCATAAGATGTCCTATCATGAAGATTTATACCTCTGATGAAAGCGAGTGGCACAGGATAGACACGACCCACGTAACTATAGCCATGCGGATGAAAATGAGAATGAGATCTTCCACCAGACCGAGCTTCAGTCAAACTCATAATAATAACAATTATCAACACTTTTAGAAAATGAAAATAAAATTATCAAATATAATACCAAAATACTTAAAAGATATTTTTACTTAAAATTAGTCCAAATTTACTATGAAGTAAACTCATTTTAGCGTTTTTTGTTTTTCAAGCTTAATTGAATATTATTTTTGTAAATAATATATTTGACCACGGAAAACTACCCGTAGCTTGTTTATATATCAGCTGACTGGCTAATTGTATTTTTTCAAAAATTTTATAGCATCTGTCACGAGCTTAAACGATAAATATTTTTACTACAGTAATTAAAAGAATAATATTGACTTTTGTTTGCCGATAACGGACTTTGAATCATCGGACTTATGTTTACGTGAACAAAAAAATTTATACCCAAATTTCAGTTTAAAAACTTAAACTAAATTATACAAAGTTTTTATCAAAAATTTTCAAGATTTGAATTTAGGATAGAATGACTAACATAAGAAACAAGATAACTTTAAGCATTTCGTCTAAATAGAACCAGGATTATAATTTTCTTTTGTTAAAGCAAAATTAAGCTTCAATTGAATTGATTTCTTTAAATAAAAGAAATCATAACATAATAGAACCTCGCAAACAATAATGAGTAGAATTTTCTGTATTGAAGTGAAAAGGATGTTTTGTTTAGATTTGCAAATTTTGTAAATAGCTATTCCATTCCATTTCCATATTTGGATCCTTTACAGGCTGTTTCTATTTACAAAGGGACATATCATAGCCAAGCTAATCATTTAAGAGCAAATAAAAAATATACTAACGGCGCATAACTTATAGTGTAACTTAATCTACCCGAATAAGAAAATTACTCATCATTGATATTCTCAAGCATAAATTCATTGGTCAATAATACTGTTATATTGAATAGTTCATAATATTACCATTGTTTCGCGCTGTAAAGAAAGTTAGAGATGAGTCAGAAAAAATTTCATTTATAAAATCAAGTTTGCTCAAGATTAATCGAGTTTTAATAATTGAAAAAAAGACCGGTTAGTTAAAAAATAATTCTAGAAAATTTTAAATAAATTGAGGATAGCTCCTTTTTTTCTTGTATTTTTAAAATTAAAGAAATTAAATATTAAATTACAACTAATAGTTTGTATAAAAACTCAAACAAGGTAATTTCTAAAAAATCTTTCATAACAGTAAAAATTTTAAGCATTGTCTTAAGCTGGCAAATGAAATGAGCTTTATTAGGGTGTTAAATAGTTCTTATTTGAAAATATATTTAATATTTAAAAGAGATTTTAAGAAGATACTCCAAAACGCTCTGATATGGTTTAAAAGATAAATATACAAAAAAACTACAGTAAATTTTAGATTACAAGGCATAAAGCTCAAAGGGTAAAATCAAAAAAAAGAAAATGGTTAATTAACCATGATATTTTACTAATTTTACTCGTGACGAATAGAAAAAACCTAAACTTATTTTATGGAATTGACTTTTAAGCTAAAACCAAAAATTTTAACTTGTTTTAAACAAAAAAAGGAAATTAAAAATTTTTGCTATCACTTGATTTCGTGTCCAAAGGATTGTAATGGGAAATTTTGTATATGAATTGATAGAGTGATAAAGTAGAATGTCAATGACTTATAATAGAGTTTTTCATTTCCACTATTCAATTTTCAAATTTAAATCAAGATGCGCACCTGAAAGTTTTCATCCCTCCATGATTTCAAAATTTCATTCAGTCACTTACTAAAAGTTTTAGTTTTTATTGAATTAGAAAAAACATGACCTTTTTAAAAAAGTTATTTACTCAATATAATTTAAAGGTTATTACTAGCGATCAACTGTCGTGGTTTTTTATTTAATGCTTACAGCATGTTTTATTTTATTTGTTTGGTCTATCTATAAAAACCTGGTTAACCATGCTTTGAGCTTTATTTGTGTTTTTGAAACTCCAGATATATATTTAGCTTTAATACTATTAGTAATGAATTCGTTTTTTAGATTTGGGCTATTTATTTATGGTGCGTAAGGTTTTCATAAAATTTTATTAAGTTTATAAAATTTATTTTAATCAAATTATAGTATTTAGTTTAATTGGGACTGTGTTTGGCGAATTGGAGGTCACACTAGATGTTGAAGGTAGTTATTTAAAAATGAATACATGGTTTTGGAATATCAAAATTCAATCAAATGTAATTTCAGATTTAGGTGCTGTGGAATTGGATGGCGCAATCGAAGGATTAGATGCAGGTGTAAGTATAGGTAGCGATGGTATAGACTTAGAGATTGCTGGTCTTGGTATAGATGAACGATTAGACTTAGAGGGTGATGGTCTTGGAATTGAAACTGATGTTAGTGTTGGTCTTGGAATTGGAGCTGATGTTGGTGTTGGTCTTGATATATCTGTAGATGGAGAAATAGATGTAGGTATTGCAGGATTAGATGCAAATGTTGAATTAGATATCAGTAAAGAAGGGAATAATGGAAATTTAGAAACAGAAATAGAAAATGTCATTAAAAAGTCACCCGGCGTTTATTTTAACAATTTGAACGAACATGAAAATGATATTAAAGTAAAAGAAATAAATGTGGGCTCAGCAAAATTTGAATTTGAAAATTTTAGAGAAACTAAAACAGATCTTGAAACAAATGTTGAAAAAAGTGATATAGATCATTTTTTTAATCATAATCCACGCCATCGATATGGATTTGATCATGGTTATGATTCATTTCATTTTTCTCCAAAATACCATTCAGGTTTATATAATAACCATCATTTGATTTCTCCAGAGTATTATAATGGCATTTATGGTTATTATCCTTATCATCATCATCATGATCATCATTACCACGATCATCATCACCACGATCATCATCATGATCACCATGGCTATCATCATCCATATCACCACTTTTAGACTAGTTTTATAAAACTTAAAGCAATTTTTAAGGCTAAATGCTTTAAATTTTACAAATATTTAATACATTTTATGTGATTTTTGTTTAAGTAACATAAGTTCTATAGATTCAATTTAAATTAGAGCTTAAAAATAAAGCTACATTTGTATATTTAGGTTAGTTTACTTATAAAAACCGAAATTAAATATAAAAGTAAATCTAGGATTTTTTCATATATTTCATATTTGAAACGATAACAATTTTGGATAAAAAATTTGGTAATTTTCAGTACCAAATGAACAACTTTTTTTCATATGTTACAAGATCTACTTTTATGTACTATTATTCTTCTTAGTTTTTTGTACTTTCTAAAAAAGTTAATAATTAATATAATAATATTTATACATAATATATTTATAAATTTCTAAAATATTTCTAATATTACAATTTCAAAATGCCACAGAGGAATTGTTCGCATTTTTTTAAATAGAAAGAGAAAACAAAAAGCATGTTGAAGTACTAGATTTGAGGGAGACGCTGATGCCAGAGAAACCCTTAATTTTAAAAGTGGCCTACGCATTTGTACTTAAATTTACTTAATATTTAAGGGTTTATTTTTCAATGCAATTAAAAATATACGTAGAGGATACAAATGAGTCATACTGCTTGAATGTATATAAAGGTGTAAAATTTATAACTCCTATTAAAAAAATGGCAATTATTAATTGAATAATATGGTTCTTCTAACCAAGAATTTATTATAGTAAATTATTATTAAGCTTTTTCATTCGACTGGCAAAAAGCATTACCTTATCCAAAATTGACTACTTTAGTAGCATATTACTTTAACGTGATCATAGATCACAAGTTTTCACCAAATGATATAAATGCCATTAAAACCATTTTTTTCTCAATATTATTACAATATTATCAAAAAGTGTCGGAAAGGCTATAACTTTACTGCAAACAAAATGAGACAAGGTTTTGTATCAGCAAAATTATTAAAAGACGGAATTTTTAAGCGAGTAAAGAATTCTTACGGAGAATCAAAAAATGGACACATTTTGTTTTGCAATTAGTACGTTCATTGGAGAAAATTGTAAAAGAAATTCCCTCATTTGAAAAAAGATTAATATTTCACAAAAGAAGTACACTATATCACCATTAATTGAGCACGATGCACAAATCAAACTAATCAAGTAAAAAAGGAGAATTAAATGAAGAAGTTTTTTAAAAATTGAACTCTATTTCAGTGCCTTAAATAAATCTTTCTTCACGATGGGCACACTAAAATTGAAGAAGCATTAAAGTGAACGTCATTTAAAAATGACACTAGTATGACAAGTTATTTGTTAAATTTTATTGAAAGTAAAAAAAAAAAATTTTAATATCATTTAGGAAATATTATTGTTTAGCTATAAAGATAGTAAACACTGAGCACAGAAAAAACGGGTAAATAAATACGAATTCAGTTAATGTGCATATGATAACTTCTTATCACCGCTAATCACTATTTTTTCCATTTGACGTCAAAACTTGCATACCTCCTACCACTCGTATACGTACATAGTGTAAAATATATATGCTTTAAAATAGTGTGGATTAATTCTATAATTGTGTGTTAATTTCAGAGAGCTACGCTTTGACATTTCAATTTATAAAATTTTATAGGTTATGTTACCATAGGAAATTTGAATACTTGTTTTTAAATTTTATAAAATAAAATATTTAGGTGAAAGAAACTAAAATATTTTTAGGTGAAAAAACTTAAACAGTCCTGTAGAAAAAAATAACTTCAATTTGTTTTAAATTTTAAGTGTTGTTTTTGTGAAAAATAATGTTTTAATCACAAAAATTTCGTAAGGATTTTCCAATAATATTTGCTATATGTTGCAGGTAAATAGGGTAAGAATAAAATAAAAGTTCTTAAAGTTTCAAAAAATAGTAAAATTGAAAGAATTATAAGTATTTTTCTCAAATTCTGTTTTTTAAATGTAATTTTAGCTTTGATTTATAAACGCATTTATCAAAACACAGCTGTAAAAACCAAAACCCAGCTTGTTTTGACATTTTCATATGTTTACTTAAGGTGCTATTACACTATGCCATTTATATATGGCAGATCTGTCAAATTTATACGGCAAAAACTTGTCATACAAGTGTAATAGCTAAATTCATATAACAAAGTATATAATATGACGCCATATATGACACGCCTTATCATATAATTTTGTGCCATATACATAGTACTGTAGTACTGTACAATATAGTATATTGTTGCCATAGAACCAGTTTGACAGTTTCGTATGATAAAGCATCCATCTGCACTGCACGAAGGCAAATTTAAAGTGAAATTTTTGTTTATATATGTTAGTAATGCCCTAACATCACTTTAGAATTTAACCAACATGTTGGATATTTTTTCTTTTATTCGTGCTTTCCATATATTTTATATGAAAACAAAGAGCCGAATCATTGATTCGGAAATATAGTGAATACCCCGCTTAAGACCAAGTGTTTTTTTCACTTCGCATATTCAAATTCTCCAAAACTCTGCATACTTGTTTTAAGAGAAATTAATCGCTGGGTATGGTATGAACGTATGTATATATGTATATGTATATATACGTTTTTCGTATCTCAGAGGGCTCAGTTTTCGAGAGTGTATATCCTGCAGATATAAATATTAATTTTTCCTTTGCCATTAAATGTTTTAAATATTGTGGAATATATAAACAGTTAAAAATATTTTGTACTAAGCAGGTTCAAGTATTTTAAAGCTTAAAAGAAAGCCAGCTGTCGGAGTCTTTATAGCTTCAATGACATAAAAAGGTCTTATAAACTCTACAGAAAAATTGAAATGAGGATTTCAATATTTTAGATATTTAACATTACCAAACTTATTATTTTTGGTACACTTAAAAAACGCCATGATACTATATTATAAATCAAATTACTGCCCGTCATTTCTGTGTTACTGTAAAGAACTTAAAATCTTTAATTTGATCAATTTTATTTAATAAGGAAACCTCTAAAACCTGAATCCATCTATTTTTTTGAAACTCACAGATGTGTTGTAGTTTGTCCAATAACAGATCCGTATTTTATTTATCGGCTAACATTCATTCTAGAGGAGTAAAAACTACCCCCAAAGCTTACCTTCTAAAATAAACTTTTCTATATAACTCAAATTGTAATCATTATTTTTCAAAATAAGTAAAATGAATCACTTGCATTAAAATTTAGAAGCTTTCATTGCATCCTAAGTTCATCAGAGATGTATCCCCTATTTTTTTTAAGGGGAAGTCATTATTTTTTAACGTATTAAATGTTTTAAAGATTTCGCAAATTCGAATATATTTATTAGTTATTGATTTTTACAAAGCCAATGAAAATATAAAATCGATATATTTTTTTGTATTTTTCAAAAAAATATCATCAGGGTGCGACCTACCCCTCATTCAAGATAATGAATAAATCCAATTTATATGAGCATTTTACCATATTTTCAAGCAAATTATTATCTTTAGTATATGAGTGATACATATTGAACACTTTTTCAAAGCACATGCATGAGTATGAGTGGAATAAACCATCGCAAAAAAATTTGTTCTATAACTTGAGTTCTAGTGAAAATTTCCAAATGAACCAAAATTAGTATGACTTGAATTGAAAAATAGAAACCATTGATTTGAATTTATTGCCCTCTAAATCAACCCCGACTCCACCTCCTCTTAGGTCAAAATCATTCTGATTTAATTCATGAATTTAATAATATACTATTTATTTCTCTCATCCTATATACTTAATAAAGAGAGCCGATTCATTGACTTCGAATTATTTGGGAGGGATTTAAATTAATTCTAAACTTTCGATCAACTTAATTGCTAGATTTATTATCATAAAACTTTTCATTATGTCTCTGAAAATTCTATTTTTAATGAAATAAGTTAAAAAGCTCAATTTTGTTAAAATAAATTTAGTTATTCAATAATAATGATCGATTATTACTAGTGACAAACTATCGTGCTTCTTGCATTAAAACTAACAGCGTGCAGTTTTTTTATATACTTTGTCTGCCTATAAAAGCCAGGCTAGCCATGTTTTAGACATTATTTGTATACCTGTAATACAGTATAAGGTCAGCCTTAGTTATGAATATGAATTTATTATTTAAATTCATTTTAGTAATTAACGGTGTGTGTTTATATTACTTTGTGTTTTGCAGTAATAATTAATTAAAATTTATTTCCAGTAATTAGATTATCTAGAGGAAATGATGTTTTTGAAAATGAATTGAGTGTTAATGGTATATACTTCTTATAAATGAATTCATAGTATAAAAAACTTGAGCAATTGACTCTTTTTCCAGATGTGAATCTTGAAGTAGCCGCCGAGGTCGAAGCTAGTGTAGAAACAAAAGTTGAAGCGGCAATAGAGACAAGCAAAGAAGAAGGTGCAGAGATTGTTGTTGAAGAGGAAAAAGCTGCAGCTGTTGAAGAGGTGGAAAAAACTATAAATTTGGATGAAGAATTAGCATCAGCGAGTAAGTTTTTTTGGGTAAAGGTTATTTTATTTTTTAATATTAGAAAAGATATTTAAAACAGATGAAAGCTGGTGGTGGTATTCTTCCTAATTAATTAACTAATATTGCAAAATACTCGAAGAGTAAATTTTTTCTATACTTCCGATAAATGAATTCATAGTATAAAAAACTTGAGCAATTGACTCTTTTTCCAGATGTGAATCTTGAAGTAGCCACCGAGGTCGAAGCTAGTGTAGAAACAAAAGTTGAAGCGGCAATAGAGACAAGCAAAGAAGAAGGTGCAGAGATTGTTGTTGAAGAGGAAAAAGCTGCAGCTGTTGAAGAGGTGGAAAAAACTATAAATTTGGATGAAGAATTAGCGTCAGCGAGTAAGTTTTTTTGGGTTAAGGTTATTTTATTTTTTAATATTAGAAAAGATATTCAAAAAAGATGAAAGCTGGTGGTGGTAATTAATTAACTAATATTGCAAAATACTTGAAGAGTAAATTTTTTCTATACTTCCGATAAATGAATTCATAGTATAAAAAAACTTGAACAATTGACCCTTTTTCCAGATGTGAATCTACAAGTAGCCACCGAGGTCGAAGCTAGTGTAGAAACAAAAGTTGAAGCGGCAATAGAGACAAGCACAGAAGAAGGTGCAGAGATTGTTGTTGAAGAGGAAAAAGCTGCAGCTGTTGAAGAAGTGGAAAAAGCTATAAATTTGGATGAAGAATTAGCATCAGCGAGTAAGTGTTTTTGGGTTAAGGTTATTTTATTTTTTAATATAAGAAAGGATATTTAAAACAGATAAAAGCTGGTGGTGGTATTCTTCCTAATTAATTAACTAATATTGCAAAATACTTGAAGAGTAATTTTTTTCTATACTTCCGATAAATGAATTCATAGTATAAAAAACTTGAGCAATTGACTCTTTTTCCAGATGTGAATCTTGAAGTAGCCACCGAGGTCGAAGCTAGTGTAGAAACAAAAGTTGAAGCGGCAATAGAGACAAGCACAGAAGAAGGTGCAGAGATTGTTGTTGAAGAGGAAAAAGCTGCAGCTGTTGAAGAGGTGGAAAAAACTATAAATTTGGATGAAGAATTAGCGTCAGCGAGTAAGTTTTTTTGGGTTAAGGTTATTTTATTTTTTAATATTAGAAAAGATAATTAAAAAAGATGAAAGCTGGTGGTGGTAATTAATTAACTAATATTGCAAAATACTTGAAGAGTAAATTTTTTCTATACTTCCGATAAATGAATTCATAGTATAAAAAACCTTGAACAATTGACCCTTTTTCCAGATGTGAATCTTGAAGTAGCCACCGAGGTCGAAGCTAGTGTAGAAACAAAAGTTGAAGCGGCAATAGAGACAAGCACAGAAGAAGGTGCAGAGATTGTTGTTGAAGAGGAAAAAGCTGCAGCTGTTGAAGAAGTGGAAAAAGCTATAAATTTGGATGAAGAATTAGCATCAGCGAGTAAGTGTTTTTGGGTTAAGATTATTTTATTTTTTAATATAAGAAAGGATATTTAAAACAGATGAAAGCTGGTGGTGGTATTTTTACTGATGAAAGAACCCATATTGCAAAAAACTTGAACAATACATTTATTTTAAGGTGAAAGTATTGAAAAATCTGCAGAGGTGCGAGTTGAGGTTGAAGCAGAAGTTGATACAGCAACAGAGATAAGTCAAGAAGAAAATGCAGAGGTTGCAGTTGAGGCAAATGTGGACGCTGATGTTAAAGTTGAAGAAAATGCAGAGGTTAAAACAGGAGCTGGAGAGGTTGGCCATGAACTGCATCATTACATAAAGAATATCAAGCATACAGATATTAATAAAATCAATATGAATTGGGATACGGAAAGCCTTAAAAAGAGTAAAACAGACCACGAATTTGTAAATAGAAATGAAGCACATAAGTTCTTTTATCCCGGTGAGCATTTGGTGAATAGTTATAGAAGACCATATCCACTAAACTATCATTTAAATTATGAAATTTCTAAACGAGTACCAATACCACTTTTACCACAATATCCTGGTCATAGCCATGGTCTAAATTATGGTTACCGTGGTAATAGTCATGGTCAGAGACATGCTCATAGTCATGGTAATAGGCATGGTGGCCATCATCACTCTTAGCAATCTTCAATTCATAAGAACTGCTATAAAAACCCAATGAATTATTTAAGTATTTATCAATTGTCATTTTCAAAAAGGTTGAATGAAAAATTTCTATGTATAAGTTACTGGAAAACTAATAGTATAGAGAAAAAAATGAATTATTATGTTTATACTTATATATGTTTTCTTACATATAAAAATGTGATAGCAATTTTAACAATATTTTCCATTTTTTACAATGATATGTGTGTTTTTCATCATTAAATTTATCATCAGTGTCTTTGCTTGAGAATTCGAAGTTTCCTATTATTATTAAATGAAATTCAAAAACAATATCGTCAGGGAATTAGTATTGAAATAAAAATTAAAGGTGCTTCAGACAATGCTACATTTTAATTTCGAAAAAATTTCAAAATGTTCGTGAGCTTTTAGTCGAAAAAGTAATCAATTGAAAATAAATATCTATTTAATTGCAATTTTAATCAGGATTTATTAATAAAAAAATTATCGCCACATGTTTTTACCGATAAAAACACTTTTATTAATTAAACGTGCTATATGAGGTTTGTAACCCAAGCTTTACTATATAATGGTGTATTATATAAGCATTTATTACTTAACTGTTTGGTTCAGTACCCAGGAAAACAGTGCAAGACTTTGAACGTAAAATGAATTTTTCACTGAAAATAATACTTTTGATCAATGGTAAGCTAAATTTTCGGAAAAATAAAATATATTAATTTTTGATTAAAAATAATAATTGTTTAATTAATTTTGAAGTGATAGCTTTTTGTAAAAGCAATGAAGAAAGTATTGCTTTAGACACAGAAAACGTATTAGAATTGGAGACTGATGTTAAAGCAGACTCCAAGATCGATAAGAAACTTCCATTTCCTGGTAATTTTGGAATTAAAGGACCAACTTTAGGAAAACCATACTTTAGAAATTCACCAATCAATTTGCTAAGACCAACATATGAAAGCTCTCAAGAAAAATTATATCAAAGGCCTTTAAGCATAGGACTGGGAGCAAATCTGATAGGCCCTCCATTACCATTTCCTGAAGTACGTTTTGGTGGCTTAGGAACTGCTGCAAGATTTCAGCCGTATAATGATGTTAGGGGTATTTATTTACCACAGTCACAGTCCGACTGATGTAAGATATATTAGTCAAATTACATAGATATAGATAAAAAAATATTGATATTTAATTGCTATTGATTATTTTTACTAAATTTTTTGAAGAAGTAAAGTTAAATTTTAAATTAAATTGAAAAAATGGTTTTTTTTTATATATATTTTAATAATATTCAATGATATACCTAGTAACCAAGTCTCTTATTTAATTTTTCATAGTTAAAATGCAGCAAAAGTGATAAAAATTTTCAAACTTTTGTTGTTAAGCATGTCATTACTTAAATCATAAAGCTCAACGTGTATACCTGGTTAAATAGGCTGCCCATAAAATTCCGCGTAATAAAATTATCAATTTATCTCAATTGTAACTTTTGTACTCCGAAATAAAATTCTAGGATTAGTTGTCTAATATTACCTTCAAGTTCTAAGTAATCATAATTTTTTTTTTGTGTTTAACCGTTTGAGTCCCACTGTCAAAATATCCCGATGAGTGCAACCACGCTTTCTCGAAATGAGTACGAAAAGACTTAAGCACCGAAGAAGACAATTGGTAACAAACAGCCAGTTACCCACAATATTCGAAATGTTCTGGGTTTTCTCGACATAAGAACTCAACAGCGCGATCTCACTGCTTGAGACTGAAGCAGTTTGTGTTAATTTCCTTGAAAAAAATAAGGACAAAATAATCAAAACTACAAAAAAATCTCTCAAAATGTTTCAAAAAATAAATAAAATCAGTAAATTGAAGCTATAAGGCCTTGCACAGAGTGCTGGCTAAATTATTACAGAAAAACATTGAGAAAGCGAAAATGATTATAAGAAATAGTGAAAAATAGTTTACAATAAATATAAATGCTAATGAAGTATAATAAAACGGAAATAACAATAGAAAACGAAAACTAACGCTAAAGGAATAATAAAAAATTAATATCTGTTCATTTGGTATAATTTTATTCACCGTGAACACTTAATATTTTTCAATATAAATTTTCTTCCAAAAGCATACCTGGTAACACACATCAAATGTACCACGAATGGGAAAATAATCACAAATACACATTCATAAATCTTTACATACCATCTGATCAAATTTGACCCGGACTGACAAAAAAAACAACATTTTTTGTATTTTAATACAATACAATACAATTAATTGTATTACAAACCTTTATTATTGCCTTCAAAATAGGCTTCTTTAAAACCAATACAAGCATGCCAATGGTATGTCTGATATGACAGTTAGCAAATTACATTTTATGGCTTCAATTAATTTATAACGCGTTCCCCAAAGTAGATATTTGAACTTTAGAAACAGTAAAAACTCATAGAAAGCCAAATCTAGCAATCACTTTGGCGGAGCAATGACTTTCGTAAAGTGTTTAACTAAAAATTCAGGCACAATCATACTGCAATATGACGATGGTGCATCATCATGGTGAAAAATCCATAAATTTTCTGCCCACAAATCCCAAATCGCAGGCCATAGAAGATGTTGAAAGCCTTTTGCCATCTTTTTAATACTAGCACAAAGATTTTCGAAAATGATTTCCGTAACTTATTGGATGTTATCTTGGTTAACAGAGCTGGATATACGACTTGCTTGAGGCAAGTTTTCAACGAGTTCACGACCTTCACTAAATGCTTTGTGACTGTCAAATACTTGCGTTTTCGATAAAGTAGACTTTTCAAATCAGTTCTGTAATGTTTTCAACGAGTCCGTAGTCATAATTTCATTTGAAAATCAAAATTTCAAGTCTGGGACAAATTTATTCAGATGGTGTAATAAAATTCACTATGTCAGCCATCTTGAAATCGCTTTTTCCTGTCATCATTCTTGCCAGCTCCGCTTTCAGCTTTCAGAGTTAACAAAAGTACAAGCTTATAGAATCAATTGAAAAATATTCAAAAAATTACTTATTTTATACCAATCCTGCCTTATTTTTAATAACAATTTTTTTTTAAAACTAGCAACAATCGATTTCAATTTGCACAATGCTCTCATAGAATCACATTAATCAATAAGATTTATATAAATATATATCAACATAGAAAACCATTAAAATTTTTTTTTTGTTTTATTCCCAAATATCTGTTGGAAAAGGTGACTTTTCCACCCTTATTTCAAATAATCGTCTTATTTAATCCATATAGAACCTCCTTAATAATTTCAGTCACACCAAATTATCACCAATGCTACTATGAAAAGATTTATTGCGTGGAAAATAACAATAAGACATCAAAAAGAATCAATTGTATGCTCTATGTATCAATAAAGTATTTCCTTATTTGAACATAGGACATTGAACACTTCAAATCAAGGAAATAAAATAATTTTGAGCTTCTTCAACTCTAGAATCCTCTTATTTTTATTTTACTGAATGATATGTGATTAAAGCCACGTGACATGAACATAATCTAAGGATTAAAAGAAGGACACATCATCTGATAATATATCATTGTAGATAAAGAGAAGAATTGTGGTTGATAAATTTTCCGCATATGATGTTGAATCGGTAAATGTTTATGCTACATAGGGGATTCAATTTTCTTTGTATTCATAAGATGTTCAACTGAAAGGTCTTATTTAATAAAATGTGCATACAAAAAGGGTCAAAATAATAGTGAAAAAATTCAAATTAAAGCATTTTACTTACACTTGAATTAAAGTTAATTTAAAGCTTTAAAATATAGCATAATATAAGAAAATTAGTAAGAATTTTCATGAATAAGAAAAAAAAACAAAAGGAAACTAATTTTTATGGAATATATTCTTTTGTAAAATTTTCATTATTTTTCCAAATTCATGTTTTTACTATGAAGCCAAACATTTTGTTTTACCATTGAATAAATTTTTATACATATAATTCAAGTAAAACAGTCATTTAATAATAAAATAGCTTAGAAAATCAAGGATCAATAAAGTTGATACTAATTCATTTGTTTTAGAAGGACCATTTTAACTAGTTATGAAGTTAATAAATTCACTTTAAAAATGCCAAGAAACCCTTAGTTTTGGAAAATATCTTTAAAGTGAAAACAGATTAGCACAATGTAAACAGATGAACAATAAAAAGCAAACATAAAAAATGATCACGTGCACAAAACTCGTTAATATAAAGCTATCAGTAGTCGTAGAGAGATATGGACAAGTTTTCCCAGTTAAGTTCTACAGCTTAGCCACTTTACATAGGTTTAACGCTAGAGCTCAATTTAGTTAAAGTATTAAACCAAAGAATAATGAAATTATCATTAAGAGTTCTTAAAGGAATAGTCCATGCAATGAATACTTAAAATTTACTAATAAAAGCCGACATACCAACGCGGAAGTCTGTAAAATATTTAAAATTTAGATTAAATTATAAGACAAAATACATAATAGTTCATTTATCTTGGCAAAAAACTAACATTAAAATAATAATAGGAGGATTATGTACTGCAAAATTAATAAACTCCAGGTTTTGAAAATAATCTCTAAAAATCTAATGACGGTACGAAAAGAAAATTGTAAGTGATCATGAGAGCTCTCCCTCTCGAGAACCATTTCAGAGTGATTAACGTTTGGTTAAGTCTGACTATGACTATGAGTATTTTGAAAAAGACTTTTTATTAAAACAACCAATAGCAAATTTTTCACAGATTAAGACCACTAATCTACAAATTACTAAAATTTTAATAGAAACACTGTTTTTTTCATATGGAGCCATTTTAGAAAGTCATGCTTCTTGAATATTCTTTATGAAAATGGTTCAAAAAAATAACAAATATAACTTTCCTTGTGTTGAATTCTAATTTTTGGTAAATTAAAAGAAGTAAAGTTATGTTTTTTCGACTAGTGAACTAAAGTTGACAATCTTTTTGCTATCAGGTAGCGTCCTAAAATACAACATTTTTGTTAATTTTGTATTCTACTATTACTTTGAAAGTTGTTCTAATTGGTACTAAAATTTATGCTAAAAGTATCTTTCTCCTAAGCTTATTAGGCGCAAAATAATTCATTACTTTTCTTTTAAGGTTGTTTGGTTGTAATGATGTTTGTAACTTTTAACGTAAAAATTGAAAACTATTGCAAATTCGAAGTTATTTTAATGTCACAAAACCCACGAAAGCTAATAATTTTTAATCAAAAAAATTTAAAAAAAATCATTTTCAGGGTTCAACATTTGCCTTGTCTAATAAATTTCGAGTTTTTAAGGCTTAGATATATTGCATTACAATAAATACCAACTTGATCAAATATTTTTCATAAACAACTTCTTAGCTAAATTATAACGAAGTTTTAAATTGAAAATACTTTTATCTGGACCATCAGTCAACAAAGTGTCTTACTCCCTTGTAATGCTATCAATGAAGACAAACAAATTGCTTCAATCTCATCCATCATTAAAGCATTGATGTGGGACTAAAATTATTTCTAAAAATACCATTACTAGCATCTACTGATGTCCTTTGATGAATTGCTGCTACTTTAGTTGTCATGCACTAACATTCTTCCCCATTCAATTGCTTAAGCATTTCACTTTCCTAAACTATAGCCAGGCTAAGATAAGCCGATTCCTTACATGAAAAAGCAAATAAATTTCTATGGTTGACAAAAATTAAGTATAATTGTCATCAGAGATGGGCAGCACAAAGGGTGTCTATATTGTTTTTTTATCTTATTCTTTTTCTTTACCAATAAAGGATAGGGTAGGATATACTTGATCCTGAATTAAATTCTTGTATATGTGTTGGTTTGTTTTTATTATTTTTGTATTCTTAAAAGTGATCAGTAATCCTGTTAAGACATAAATTTATTACAACCCCTCGTTGTTAGATAAAGGAGCTTGCAGTTTGTTAAGCTACAGATACCCTTACCGCAATATCTCTCCGGGGAGCTAGCGATAAACGTGAGTTCAGTGAATTGTATAAGGGATGTAGTTAAAAAATTAATGGTGCAAACTCTCTAAAAATTACAAAAAAAGATAAACGAAATTAGAGTTAAAAAGAGTTAGAAAAAAATTTTTTACTAACAATAAATTTTATCTAGCAGAGTGTAGTTTTTTAAGCTTAGAAAAGTTGAAATGAAAATTTAATTATCCACAAAAATTTGACATTCCCTAAAGAAACTGCTCTGGGATTTGTTATTCAAAGATCAATTTTGTTGTTTCTGATATCATATCACAAGCACAATATTTCGTTTAGTTTTTTAATTTTTTTTTATTTTGCTATTTAAGAAAATATAAGAAAAATTTTTGTGTTACCAAGGGCTAAAAAAGATAACCCAACTGAGGGGACATAAATCAATTTTGCTCCTCCTTTTCTTACAAGTGATTTGTCAAATCTCAGTTTATGCTATGTCTTGTTGGTGTTATGTAGTCTTATTTTGCGTTTGGAAGTTTTTTTGGGGTATACTGCGAATAAATGGGGGTTGGCAGGAAATGAATTTCCATCATAATATGAAAATTTATGCCCGTTCTTTTAAAAAAAACGTACTTTTTTATGGGTATACTGGGTGGTGAGATAGAGAAATTGGCCTTCACAAATTCCAAATATTTCCTTTTTTGGTATATTGTTTGTGATTTGGTGCTATCTTTTAGATACATTTTCGCCTCTAGCGATAGTGTTTGAGTTATCAAATGATTAATGATGATTTGAAAAGTTGTTATGAAATTTTTGGAATGCTATAAAATCGATACTGGAACGATTTGAAATAATTTTATATAAAAGTAATAAGTTAATCTCTCATTATCAGAGGACGGAAAGGATAGATACTGGAAAAAGGAATAAGATAAAGTTCGACGTGTTAAATATTTTTATTAATTTTTGTTTAATGTTAACATGCCTTTTTTTAGTGTTTTACTTATCCTTCTCATCGAATCATTTAAATACAATTTAAAGAAAGCTTTAATTTAATTTGCAATGAAAGATTTTAGTAATTGTAGTCTTAAAATTATGTTATTTTAGGGTTTAGTTAATTTTAAAATTGATTTGCATAGTCAAGTGGTTCTTTAAATGAGAAAATTAATAAATGAATACATTAATGAATCAAAATATTTAGAAATGAGAAATTTAAAAGAAAAAATAAAAACTAATTGCTTTTAACTTAGAAGGGTTATTTTTAATAATTATACAAAATGAGAATATTATAGAATTGTGAATAAACCAAAGAAAAATCCTAGATACTTTTTGGATTAGGCATAAAAGCCATACATATGTGCTTACGCTTTATTTTATTTTCTCGCAGAAAACAATTTTCTTAAATCTTTGGATACAAATATTTGTTGGTATCTCAATTATTTCGAAATATTTTTTAATAAATATTATTTTTCGCTTAGTGGGAAGAAAATTTCATGGAGCTAATCCAGGATGAATATGCTACGAAGCCTGAATTTACAAAAAATATATATAACATATGAGAGCATTAGAGAAAGTTTTTAATTATAATTTTATATCCTATTTGTAGCTAAGGATGCTTAAATATTTAATTCACACTTTACTTTTGAAACATTTTTTTCAAATATCCTGTTAGGTATTAAAATTATATATAATATTATTTATTTTTTAGGAATTAAAAAAATTCCTTAATATTAATAAAATATAAATCTAAAAGAACCATATGTCTGATCTACGGCCAATAGAAATTAATTAAATTATAAATTATAAATACAAAAGTCACACCCAAAATTTAATTAACACTAATACTTATTAATTAAAAACTTAATTAAATTTTAAGAGAAGAGAAGAGAAACAATGGAAATTTATGGGCAGTTACAAAAAAAGGGTTTTGTTTCTTTGGTATAAAAAGAAAGTAGAACAATGCAACTGAACTTGTGTTGGAATAAAAGGTGGAAATTGCAAATCAAAATATGTTGTTTATGGATTTGCAGATTTCGGAAATTTTTCCAGAGAAAAATTAAAAAAAAGAAAAAAATTAACATCCAAAAATGGACTGTAAAAATAAGAGAAAAATTAAAAGAAAGTTAGTCTGTATTTTAAGTTTATACAGAGCACTGCCTACCTATGCCAACTTTGACAGGTAAGTATTGCTCTAACTAATTAAATAGCCCTAATTGGCTAAATTAATAAATAACCTTGAACTAAATAAACTTGAACTATTTTTTAAGAAAAAGATTGTTTTCTTAAAACACATCGGCATTATAGCCATTAAAAACCTGCCCTACAAGGCAACTAATTTTAAGATTGTTATTTCTTGCAGGTTTATGAATTTTATGTTTTCACGGAAGATTATCGGCCTTTCACCGGTTTAGGATTTTGCTGTTTTGCCAGGAGAATATCGACTCATTAGCCACTTTTTACTCTGCCCACTAAGAGAAATATTTTTACAACAAAGACAAAAAGAAATATTGGGAAATGTCCGTTATCTATAGAGACTTAACAACAATCCTTTACATAAGTAAGTGTACAAAGCTCTTTAACATATTTCTAGGACTTTCACAAATAATTTGCTTTCCATTTTATATTTGTAAAAATTTTTAGTTATTGAATTCTTTTAATTCAAATAAAAACTAGTTATCTTTCCTTTCACATGGAAATTTTTAATTTTTTTCCTATATAAATTCTTTTTTTCAACAGAATCTCCCATTTTTAATTACAACAGCTTATAACAGATCCTAAACAATAATAACCGATAATATACCTCACCATTCTGAGGAATAATATAATTGGTGGAATAATTAATTGAAGGGATTTTATAAATTAATTAGAACTACTATACACCAAATTCTTCTGTATTAAATATAGCTTAAATGCAATTAGTGGCATTTACTCAATGCACTAAACTTACAAAAGAAAGTAACACAAAGGACTTACGAAACATCTGATCAGTTTTACTAATGGATGAAATTGATGAAAAGTAGTGGGGAACAGGAAGAAAATCTCTTTGAATAAATCCAAAATTACAGCCATCACTGAAAACATGCTTCGTTTTAATAATCAGAAAAAGGCTTCACTTGAGTATTTTTGCTATAAAGATTTGTAATTTCAATTATTTGGTAAAGGTAAAAAGTTGATGAATAAATGCCAGCTTTTCAATTTTACATTAATTAAAGATTATAATTAACTATAAATAATTAAAAAACTACTGAGAGTACTATAGTACATTTATGATTGAAGTATACAGTTTTTAAATTAAAACTGTTTTAAAGTCATCAATTTAAAATGATTCAATTATTAACTTGTTTTGCTGATTATAAAAAATAAAAATTTTAAATAAACCAAGAAAATCCTGATTGCAAAATCCTAAAAACTTATTGGATTTAGGAATTGAAGTACATGCACAGTTGCTTGAGATCTGTTTTATCTTTTTCTAGGGAAAATACTTTTTTCAAAGCCCATTCTGGGCTTTTCCACATGAGATATTCTAACTTTTTTTAAGGCATTTGATTTATTTTTATTACTTGAGAACTTCTATTACTACATGACATCACTTATTTCCATTTAAAAATAGATAAACACCTAACTATGCTGAAGCCTTTCTGGAAAGTTTTTTTTTTATTTGCTTGAGGCTTTGCAAGTTTGATATACATAGATTTAAGTGAAGCTACCGTTTTTTCTATGGAATGTTATTGTGTAAATACTTCTTTTGTAAATGAAGCTCTATACAGTAAGCTATTTATCTATTACTTACTAAAATGATTGCTCAGAACTAATATTAGTCGTAGTATAACCTATACAAATGTATAAATATAATACTTCAAGAGACTTCCAACATATACCCTGAATTTTAGGTTCAAATAAATTAAATTAATTTGAAAATTATGAACCGAAAAAATGAAATTTCAAAAATGTCAAAACTCTACTTTCTTAATCTTCCCCCTCTTTTCTTTACAAATAGCTTCTAGGTGTGTATAACTGTCATTTTTATGAATTTGCCTATAATTCTGCATAATTAGGAGTTCAAAGTGCAAGAGATTTTTCGACGAGCAATAGTATATTCTTAATTTTTTTAAACATGAACATCTACTCTCAAACTGTTTGCATAATGATGACAAATAATTTGATGTGGTATTAAAACTTTCTACAGAAATATTGCTACTACTCTTTTCTTTAGCTTTTGCAATAATTAGAAAATTATCCAGTATGTAGTTTTTTATAACTTCACAATAAACATTCAATTTTCCTTCAAATGCAAATATTTTTGTTATCATTTGGGAAGTTTTAAATTTTCGCCCTGTAGACAAGTGTTAAGACTGTACAAAAATTTTTATTAAAGGTATATATAGAAAATATATAGACTTGATGTGCTATAAAACGTGCAGACGTTGCCCTAGCAGTGTATGACAAGCACATTGCAATGCTACTAGTAGCATTGTTTTACGGTAAAGTAAGGCGACATTAATTTAGCCTAATGTGAATCGTACCTAGCTTATCTTTCCATGTGGATATATGTTCATAATAAAAATTTTTGACAGCTTATATACAGTTAACTCTCGTGTTGTTATTTTATACATGGAGTTTATGGTTGTAAATTTTTGATAAAATTTTGTCAGTGTAAATTTTAATATTAATTTCAATTTAAAAATTTTAATTTTAAGTTTTTTTCAGTTTTACAATAACTCATCATAGTTTTGAATTCAAATAAAAAAATAAACAGAAAAATATACAAAAGCAAAAGTACTCCTGAGACATGTATTTTATAAATTGAGGAATATCTTCCGCAGAGTTTTGAAACATCATGAATTTTTAAGTATAATTTGCTTCATAAAGGAATAATTTTGATAAATTCAAATAAGTTTTCAATCATAATAATTATTCTCAAGCTTGAATAGTTCAGCAAATTTGATAAATACATAAATAAAATACTTTTTCTACATCAAACAATGCTAAGACGTTATGGTTTTCAACTTTACTAAAGTCTTAACGGTTACTGTTCAAAGATATTAATAACGTCATCATTTTTTAACCCTTGCCAATAGATGCAATTATGAAAATCGTTCAGAAATTTCAGACTGGGTTAATTCAATTCAATTGAATAAATGCTCTTTGAAAAGAGAAATGTACTGCATTCAATAATTCATTCTTTGATGTTTAATTGTATAAGGATATCAAAAGTGAGAAATGTATTTATTTAACTGCATTTACTGCATCAAATAATCCAACAATTTGCCAACTAAGCGAATAATCCCATTTGTATGAGCTGCTTAAAATTCGAGCTTAATATGAAGGTAGCAAAAGTGAAATTGCCTCCAAATTAGTTAAATAATGCAGTACTGATAGTAAAGCTCCCATTATGGGTAGTTTATCTCTAATTTTATCTGAACTTATGACTGCAACTGGTAAATCTTGGAATTTATAGAACTGTTTTATCATTTGCCAGGTTGGCATATTCTATCTAACTGCTGGGACATGAAATCGTATGTATGTGAAGAATGTAGAAAATAGATTTCGTTATTTCAATCTTATCTTGAACTAAGCTGATACACACACAGCTAATTTCCATTGAAATTTATTAGACTACTATTTTATTTGTTAGATATACTCGTAAACAAAAAAAAAACATTTAGCTTAAATCAAATTTATAAAAAAGATTGTAATAAAATGTTGAACTCGTTTAATCAAAAAATTTCATAACCCAATTACCTAATATGAAAATCTCATATTGGCGCCCGACTAAAAGCAAATTTTCATTATGTCAGCAAGGATACTTACATAAAAAGCAGTCGTCAGGAAATTTATCAGTCACCACATATAAATAGCAAACATCTGCTACAGAAATTGGTGTCCTTGTAAAGGATAAGATACGCATGAGATATTACCATCATTTATATCTAAAGATGATATTTTGTCTGTAGCAGACATACTATTAGATATTGGTCCTTTATGTAAACATTTTTTTTTTGGGTTAAGTATCAGTAGAACATCCTTATAGCTTTCAAGTTTGACAAATATAAAAAAATGATATTAGATATTAAAAATAAAGCTCTAAACAAACATTACAATTGCATTTAGTAAAATTACAGGAAGTATAATTAAGACTTATTTTATTGTTACAGTTTTTCATGAATTTAATTTTAATTTCAAATAATTCTATGAACGTAATTGATTGATGAAAATAGTTTGACAAAACTTTAAATTTGTTTGCAAGCACTGCGGAGATAGTTTTGAACTTTGTTTTTAGTACTTTTACAAAATGAAACTGAAGTAATCTCTTTTAATATTTGTATACATTATATCAGTACAAATTTAATATTAGAAATGCATGAACTTATAATTTTAAACAAAGTACTCTAAAGCCAAAATAAACTAGCCCCAGGGTTTAGCTTTGTAAATCTGAAGAGAGTTTTAGAAGTTTAAATAATTTCTATGATATCAAAAATTGTTGTTTTCTAAGAATAATTTAGTTTTTGAATAAGTAATGAATACATCATACTTGTAATTCCAAAATGTTTACTAAACAACTAAATCTATATGGTCGGTTGATTTTGTGGCTTTAATTAAACTGATATTCAGTTTATTTATTCAAATTCTATGATGGTTACACCCAAATAAATATGCTTAGAACATAAATTCATTTTGTTGAAATTATCTCAAATGCTATAAATAGTATTCATGTCTTAGGAGCTATTGAATAATCATCAAAAGGACTAAAACTAGACTGTTGTAGGCTCTACTCAAATTATTTTATAGATATATAAATACTTTTTAGGTCAAAGAATTTATATCATTTTCAAAAATTATTTTATATTTATAATGAAAATAACTTCACAAAATTTTAACTTTTATAAATTTACTACGAATAAGAAGGATAATAATTCAAGATAACTTTGTATTATTTTCAAAATTTTAGAAATGAAAAATTATACATATTCTTAAATCAATCGCTAGTTGACTAAGTTTTTTTTTATGATAGAAATTTGCTATTAAAAGAATAATTAAAAGAATGAATTTAAAAATCTATTAAAGTGTAATTTTGGAAGATTTTTACTAATTGCGTGCAAGGACCTCACAAATATAATATTCAACTGGATTGATATGATTGCATGTATGCTCATTCAGGTATATAAGTTCGTACATATTCTACATTCAAATATTGAAAAATACCAACTAAGGCTGCCAACAGAGTGCCGGCTTACAGCCGAGCTGAAACCGATTCCCATTGCGAATGTCTAATCTTTGGTATAGCTTGCACTCTGAACACTGAGCATATTCCTATCGATTTACCCATAACGACTTTATAGTCTTCGGTATTAACGCTTGAATTTGCATACCTCGGAATTATACAACTTATACTGAGCACCTCTTAACAAAGAATCTACCGTTTCACCAGTCTGAAATATGTTATACCAAATATATTGTATTTTAAGCAATATAGGCGAGGATTCAGTAAAAATCAAATATCCTACATGCAATTTCCCCTTCCCTCCCTTTCAAGAATTTGACTATTAATATTATAATAAAATAATAAAGTAACGTATTAAATTTTTCAAAACATAAAATTTCACCATATTACACTAACTGAAATAAAAATGGATGCTGAGATCTCGTAACCAAATAAAAACAATATTCTACTACTACTATTAAGTCAGGAAAACATCGGTAGTACAAAGAAACTCATATTGTACTCTAAAATAAATTAATAATTAGATAATTTGAAAAGCTTTTTCACATTTCAAAACTTAAGTGCTAAAAATACAACTTTTTAAAACTTACATAAAGTATTTATTTCGCAATTGCAAATATTCTACATTTTTCCTTGTTTAGAATGTTTAATTACTGTTTTCGAAATTACAAAACACAAAACAAAAATTAAAACCACTTTTGATAAACAAAAATCACTAAAAAGAACTGAAAACAGAGAATATTGAGTGCCACAAACTGTCAAGACTGAACTATAACCGCGTTTATAATTTAATGGAAATGGCGTGCGTTAATACTACTTTGAAAAAGTTATTTGTATTTTAAATATATGCAAACAAAAATGCTAAGAGAGGTTTGATTACATTTCCATATTATACGCTTGTTGTTGGCCAAAAGTTGTTTGCAAATGATTCATTTGACCTTCGCGGATTTTTAATCCCGTCGGGAGTGATATTATTTTTGTTGAGTTAAACAACTACAGTGAATATAAGTACATAGTGTTATTTTTAAGCTTTTGTGATTATTATAAGTGTTAATCCTTAGTAAAAATTTTCAAATTTATTCGGATATTTTTTTAATTCAGAAGTGCGGAGAAAATCAAAGAAAAATTTACTTTCATGTAAGTTTTTTTCAATATTTTTTTAATAAAAATTATACTAATTATTTTTGATTACCAATTGACTGTAAAAAACTTTTATTTATAGTAAAAGAAAAAACATTTAAAGCTTTTTAAAGCTAAAAAAATATATAAAAATAAAATAAATCATCTAAAAAGAGTGAGATAAAATACTTAACAGAGAACATTTCTTGTTCTGACTACTTAAAATGGAACATTTGTGTTGAATGAATTATTTCTGTGTTGGTGAATGAAAAAAATTGTCTTCAGCACTTAAGAATATAGGAATGAAAGCTCATCAATATATTCTTTTTTTATATTTAGACATAGTTGAATTAGTGTTTTTCAGAAAAGCAACTGGGATTTAACGTTATTATAACCTTCACGGTACACTAAAAGTGTCACTTCAAATTGAAAATTATTTCATATTGTGAAATTTTTATTGCTGAACAAATTTTAGATATTCTTGTGGGTTATTTTTAAAAATATTATTTTTATATATATTTTTTTCTTTTGAAAAATACTTATATAATTATTTAAGTATACCGAATTTAAGGATTTTTTTATGAGTTTATGATTTTTGCCTGACTGTGCGTCTGGTGCTTAAGCTAAAACTTTAACTGCTTGTCTGCCAAAGTAAATTAGAAGGATATACTTAGGGTGTGAGCAAAATAAAATGTATTTGAGGTTTTTAAAAACTAAGTGAAAGTAGAAGTAATGCATTTGATAAAAGATAATACCTAAAAGAGGAGTAGAAGTAGTAGAGTAGAGTAGTAGATGAGTAGATGAGTTAACACTTAATATTTAAGCGGCGGAACTGAAACTGATGAAGATACATTCGATTGAGAACTAAAACAGTTTATGGTATATGCTCTTGCTTGCACGACTGCTTTAACTTTGCAGGTGACTAATGTCTTGAAGATTAAAAATAATTTCAAAGATATTTACCAAATCAGTGACTAACTAAGGTTGTATAATTATAGCTGCATAAAAACTAAAATTTCTGAAATTCAAAAATTTTAAACTGAATTTAGATGTTTTAGCAGGTAATTTTTTTCACTCTAAACAATATTTTGTTGGTTGAGTTTAATTTTGTCAAAGGATAAGAAACTATAAAAAGTATGTAAAATTTGTTCATATAATTCCAACAAGAAAACTTTGTTTGAAAAATAAAATCAATTCTCTTTAACTTAAAATGAGTTAAATTTAAAGCTAAAATCAATCTCAAATTTTAAAAGATTGACCAATTTAATTGATGTCAAATACAAATGAAATTCAAGTATTACCTATTTTTAATTACTAAAAGAGAAGAATTTGAAAAATTCTAAAATATTTTGTAGTTTCTACCTTAGTTAGGATTTAGTAAAACCTCTGCAAGCGATCGTATATCAAGTATTCTGTGCCCTTAAAAATTGAATTAACAATTTTTGTTAGTTTTTCTTATAAAAATTAAATTCAAATCTTACGCTCAATAAATTTAATTTTTTGATTAATCTGAACCAAATTAAATTCACCAAAAGCTTCTAACTTAAATACGAAATAAATATCTTTTTTTATATTACTTTTAGTCTATAGGCAGATATGAATTCTTTTATATTAAAAACCGAATAGCTTTTTGGCTGTGCACCTAATAATGCTACGATTATTATCAAAAGACATTGCTTTTAGATTTCCATAAGCATTTTTTTATGAAAAAAAACCACAAGAAGGAAACTACAACTTTCAGCAGCTGTTTTATGTATTGCAAAGTATTGTTTATAGTTTTCTACCTTTAATAATTATAAAAAATTGATCTGATTACATTTTTATGCATTTACTATTTTTTCCAGACTTACCACTTAGATCTTAAAAAAAGGGTGAAGAGTGATAAAAATTAGGCCTAAATATAGAAGTTATTGCCTTTGACTTTGGCTATGGTTGATATTATATAATAAGGAAAAAATAAAAGTAATGTGCTAAGGATTTAAGTAAATTTGAATTTTGCTTTTTGAGTCAATCTCAGAACTAATTCATGAATTTTGTTATGATTTTGATAAATTTAGACAAATTTTATTGCCTTTGATAATAGTTTAGTAGACTTCAATCCTTTATATACAATGCAAGGAGAAGTAGAGCTCACAGAATATATTTACTTCAAAATTTATAGATTTCGTTTTTTATGTTTATGCACGGTAAATAATAGTTAACGCTTATTACCAACAAAACCAAAAAATCATAAATAAACTAAAGCCAAAATCACTTTTGGTAAAAATCTAGCTAAAAATTCATACATTCATAGCAGCGCTACAAGATTTGAATAGTTTTTTTATTACTTAATTAGTACTTAAATTAATTTTTTAAAGTTATTAATCTAAGCCAATGATTTTAAAAACTTATTCTTACCAGTTTTAAAATTTTATTTAATACTAATTGAACGAAGAATCCAAGTAAAATTTTAGCTACCACATTAGATACATAAACTGCTGTGTAAATTTTTCTGAATTATTATTTCAACCTTTTCAAATTTTATTTCTTAAAAAATTTGTTCTACTGTTAAACTAAAAAGTTTTTAATATTTTTCTTAACCCTTTTTATCACATAATTAAAACTAAAATTCTTTTTTTCTTTGGTTACTAAACTCTCTAAAATTATTTCATCCACAAATTTTATCCATGAATTCATTAATTTCTGTGGTAATTCTCCAGTTGACTGTAACGTTGCTATAACTTAAATCTTCTATTAATTAATTAACCCAACACCCACTTTGTTTTAATTATGTTGTAAGTACAGTAAATTCAATCCTTTAGCATGATTCTCTTGCGTGCCTTCAACGAATAGTTTAACCAGAATGGCGGAAATTCGCTGGAGCTCAACACCTTCGCCTTCTTAATACTTGAGTACTTTTATGTTGGAAGCTAGTTTTAGAATTCATTAAACTCCCTTTACTAATAGAAATTCAGGATAAATATATAAACCTGTGAAAAGTTTCTAATAAACATGCTTTCTAGAGAAGTAAGTACAGACAAAAGATATGAAGGCAATGGAAAACCCAAGTTTACGGATTACCTGTCAGGTCATTCTTTACGTGCACTTAGCCCACTTTTTGCTTAACAATGGTAAAACTTTATACAACTTTACCAAGTAAAATGTCACGTACAGAAAATGATCTATTTATGCACTTATTATAGCTTCTACGTACATATCCCATGTTTATGGGTAGAGTTTTCTATGATATAGAGGAAAAATGTGTGCTTCGTTAGCACTAGCTAAAAACAAAAATTTAAGTGATATCCCTTACGACCATTTTTATGAATATTAAGAAATTTTTAACAACTAGATTGAAAATTTTATAAGAAATAATTAAATATGATAGTATTTGTTAGAATAATTTCAAATATAATCCAGAAATGCAAGATGAAAAATTTGTTTTAGATACAAGCAAAACAGTTGTAATATTAGAATTTTTGAATATCAGAAGCAATAGATTTTAATTTAGTAGAGAAGAAATAAAGAGCTACACAAATCATTTGTAGGAAGTAGCTTTTAGAATCTTATAGCCTTTTGATGTACAAAACAGAATCCTTCTCCAAACCTAGTCGAGTATTTTAAATTTAAAAAAATTTTTAATACTGGAAACTTTTAATGAAAAAAGTATGTGAGCATAAATTTAAATATTTTGAGATTAAAATATTATGCACTTAATTTAAAATTTCTTCCTTTCTGAGGGGTTCAATTGGTATTCCTTCCAACATGTATGACTAAGTTTATCTTTTTGATTCTCTTACGCTTGCAGAAAATTACACATTTTTGGATACTATTATTCTTAATTTGTGTGTAATTTTGGTATGATGTACATACACTTTCAAACAGGAATCTTTTCAACACATATTGTGCTTTCTTTTGATGTTATCTTGCATGGATGCAGATTTTGGTTGTGCACTATTTGTAGTTTATCTTAAATATCTATCTTATCTTAAGTTGATTAAAAATTATCTACATCGATCAGCATAAAATTATCAACAGAAAATATTAATCAACTTTCACCGAGTGACAGCTGTTGATCTATTTAAATGAATTTTAAAATCAAAATTTAATTAACTGTCATACAGAATATAAATAGAAATGGTTTTATCCTTCTATGTCTTAAACTTTAAAACAACACGTAAATAATATATTTTTATAAATTACCTTATTTTACTGAAAAAATTTCAATTTAAATCCTTTAAACCTCACATATCATTCAAACTCCTGTTCTTGATCTGTAAACAATTACTTAAAGAAAAAAAAAGTATAATGAATCACTTAAATCATTGGCCTTTTCTAAGTGTGTAAACCTTCAGTGTGCTCAGAAAAAAATAAAGTAAAATAATTTTTTCTTTTCTTCTCTCAAATATTTCGACTTAAATAATAAATTTGCTATCTATAGTCAATAATCTTCCGGGTTTCTTGAAAATCAAAATAAGAAATAGACTGACTCACTATAAGGGTATTCGGTAAGGGGTCATTGAACGAATTTAGCTCCTGTTGACATAGCAAATTCCTTGGGATTTTTGATTTATTACCCATAATGGCAGTCTATTAACCACAACTAATGGTCATCTATTGTTTTTATGGCAAAATATATATTATTTGTTAGTAGAAGCGTGACTGCTATTGGCAGGAAGCTGTTTTCTATGGTGTCTCCTTTGTTTTATTTAGCCACCTGTTATTTTCACCTTTACAAATGAAATTAACAATAACTTCATAGTTAATGTTATAACGAAAATAATCCACTTAATTTGTATCCATTCATAAATTTTTGTAGCCAAAAAAAACCTAGCTAAAAGTTTGATAATCCAACCACATGTAATAATTCCCAGCTTTGAAACTAATTAACTAAAATAAATCCTTTAAGTATATATTGTAAAAATGTTTATTCTAGGACACTAGATTTAATGTATAAAACAAACATATTTAACAGTCAATATTTTTACTACCACTGAACAGCATACCAAATGGACTCACATAAAATTGGCATCATGACCGAAAAATTCAATTTAATGTATCAAATGCTTGAGTGACTCTAAAGTGGCTGCAGTGATAAATATCGACATTTAAATTTGCTCACGAATACAACTAGTTTTTATACATTTGAAACTTTTGTATTTTATGCATGAGATGTTAAACAATTGAAACTGTGAGACCTTCAAGTGGTTTAAAAATCTAAATCAGCAATACCTTGGATTGTTTTTGTATAGTGTATCTATACTTAATTGCAAAAAATAAATAAAAATCTAAAATTTTTGATATTCTAGGTGCATAGAATTCATGCAAAGCTTTAACGTGTTTTGTATCCTTCTTTGACTTTAATGAGCTTTTTTAGTGCTTTATTTTACTTCAGGATGAACAAATTCAAGTGCACACGTTCCTTCTTTATAATTTTAATTTAAATAATTTTTCATTAGCGATATACATATATTTTTTTATTTTTCAATTTTATGCATTCTCTAATTTCATGACTCGGTTTTTAATGCTTTTGTAAAAATATTAATTAATTTTCTCTGGTTATTATACTTTAAGTACCTCTTGAATCGATTGCAGAGCTGTTAAATATTTTTTACTTAATATGTTTTTATGAATTTTTCATTAGATTAAAAAAAACCCCAAGCATCTTTTTATAATCAATTTCAACTTTTCTAATAATTATCTTAATTACTACCTTAAGGTGCACAGTTCTTGTTATTCTTTCAATTTCATTATAAAAAATCCTCGGTTTGATTTATATAAATTATAAGAAACAAAAAACTACTACGCATTTCGGATGGCTGCGAAAGAAAATTATAGCTCTCGAATAGTTTCAGGTTATTATTTCCCTGGAGGATCAAAAACAAAATTGAATAAATCTAAGGTGAATATCTCACACAGAAAAAGGAAGAAGTCTTTTTTGTTGTTGTTTGTGAAGTTGTTTTAAGCAATGTCTACAATTATTTAACTATCCTTGCCTTCACTATCTTAGTCAAGTCCAAGCCAAAAGTAGATGGCTTTTAAATCATTCTACAGTTGTTAACAGACACTTGTAACTTCAATTTTTGACATGTGACTGTCAAATATAACAATTTATACCCAAGCCGAGTTTCAGTATTGTGTATATTTCAAGTTTTCTTATATTAAAAGCACAATATTCTTTCAATTGTTCTCTACTACGTGTTTATAAAACTATAACACGTTTGTATTAGACAATATCCGCATTTTTTCGTACTCATTTAGAGTAAGCGTGGCTGCGCTGTTTGGAATCCTTCAAAAGTATTTTTTCAAAACCTCTTGGGACGCAAACGGTTGATATTGCAGCTCGTAACGAAGTTTTCTATATAGAAATTAACCATAAGAATTTGCTTAGTTTTTTCTTACTTTTCACCCACTTTTTTTTGGTATTGACAAAAAGTAAGTAAAGAATATTATCTAAGCACTTACGTGAAAATATGCGATATAAAAAACATAATTTGTGGAGGGATAGTTCTTGGATTGTGTACAGAAATAATGCGCCATCTCAGCGAGCAACAATATGACCAAATACTAAGGCCAAAACTCAATAGATACCTCACACATTCACCCCGCTACCCCCCGAATTCACCGTGGGATTTTTCCCACTTCTCCAAAACTGAAGTTGCACTTATTCTACGGAGCGAAATAAATCAATTAAAAATATCAAATAGAATTTACAGCGTGAAGTGATGCCAATAATTTTTTGGTCTACACAAATTGTATAGAGCAATGTTTTCGAAGTTATCAAAATTATATTGGAGAAAATGGAGACTACTGGGTAATTTTTATAGTGCTTCTAACCATGATTGACAATGATCACTCTGTAAATTAAATTGTGATAAACTTAACCATTAGTCTTAGTTATTTGAATTTGTAAGACTATATTTCTTAGCCAGCTTAATTACCATATAGGCCCTTAGAAAACTTTGTTTCATATTGCTTTCTTTGTTTAAAAAAGAAACTATCACTCTCTACTTTAATTAAATAAACACAACTTTAATTTATTTCATGCTACTCTAATTCCATAGCTTAATTATTATATTAATTTCTATTCAAGATGTTTCTAGAATGTAAAAATATTATAATTTAATTTATAAGCAACTTAATCTATTCTGCATTAACTTTATCATGAAAAATTTTGAACTATTTTACTAGCAAAAAAAATTCTTTAAAATGCAATTTCCTCAAGTTATTATTTATTAGATTTGCCAACTGAAAATGACCTCTTGTGGCCAACAATTGTAATATTACAACGTATTTTAAAGTGCTGTCTAGGGAGAAACTAATACCAAGAAAGAAGGTTCTAATTAAAGTGCTTGGCTGTTGTATAACGTCAAATAAATTATCGCTGTTATGGGACTTTGTAAACAAGCTTGCGTGCATTTTGTAGTTTTTATAGTGTTTATGCAATTTAATTAAAGATATTAATTCTTTTAGCGGTTGTAAAAAACTATAAAGACTTCCTTTTGATAAAATTATAACTAGTAACTATACAAATAAATATAATATATAGCTATTTTCTATGTATTTTTAACTTTGATATTTTTTTTCGTTATATTATGATTAAAAGAAACTAACACCAACATCTATACCTAAGGATTATAAAAGTAAATATCCTTCTCATAAACAGTTTCAACTTAGTTTAATTTAGGAAATATATTTATCTCATTTTCTTACAGCAGCCGTTATTTACCCATGCAAATGGTGATTGTAAGTATTTGTCGTTATTTCATCTCTATCGTTTAAATTATTAATCTTTATAGTAATCATATACAAAACGTGAGCTAGTTTTACATATTTTGATAATATACTGGCCTAAAATTTGACATAAATTAATCCGATAAACTTCTAAAAGATATTCAATATTACAATTGCTATTTCAGATTATTCATAAATGATGTAAAATTATTCTCTGCTTGTCGGTCGCGCAATAAAGATACAAGATTTCATTACACTTAAACCTTAATTTTATGTATGATGATTCCCATTAGTTAAATTGAATTTGTATCCTTAATCCTAGAAATCATCGACGAAAAGTAATGATATACGAATGCATATACTTAAATTTACATATAAAGTGTGCGACTATTTTAACATACAAAATGATGTCAATACGCGACATTGTTCACTCCTTCTTTTGTTTTGTATTATTTTTGTGGCAAAGGAAAGTAATAGGATGAAAAATTTTTTTTGGTAAAATAGAATAAGGTTAGAATGGCTGTAGTAACAAGAAAAAATTCACTTTTTCTATAATATTTAGATATATACATTTACATATAAATTGCTCTGACTTTGCTATAACAGAACTTAAAGCACTGAACTGCAAACTAAAATCGTTTTTGAGAACTTTATCATTCAAAAAAAAGTTTTTAGAGATTTTTTTTAAATGCTAGAGTTTTTATTTTTATATTTAACATTTTTTGATTAGCTATTAGCTGGTCTGTAATCAAATTTTAATAATTTACCAATTTCATTAACAAGAAATTTTTCTTTCCATTTTTTTTTCAAGAATTTAAAATTTCTTGAAAAATTAATTTGAAATTGTTTAATTAAGTTCTTTTTTATATGTTTTTTTTAACAAAAAAGGACTATACATAGGACATTGGCTCAAGATTATTATTTGATTTTTGTGTTGTAAAATAATAACTAACCAATACAGAATCAACCAAAAATAAAATCGTGTTTTTTATTATTTAATTTAAACAATAAAAAGATTGAAGTTTTAAATTGTATGAAATTCATCTAGGCTAAATTTTATTTCTAAAATTTTTTAACATTTCTATATGATAAAAAATTCAATTACCTAATATTTGTATTACATATTCAATTAACGCATCAGATTGATAAAAAGAAGCTTCTCTCAACTGGATATACAAAACATCTGTTTAATTGTTTTAAATTTTTATAATTAGACTCTAGAGTCAAAAAATTTAAACCCTAAAAAATAACAATGGATTATATTTTGGTTTATTTACTAATTCAACATGGAACGTTTGCAATTGATTTTTTAATTATCTCGGTATGACGTAAATGATAAAAATAAAAAATAAAATGTTTCAAAAGATTTTTAAGACACTTTTACAAGCATAATAAATTTGAAAATTTAACGTTAAGAAAATATCTATTAGATGCACCCACAAAACATTGCAATTACTTAGAAGAACTATAACAGATTCATATATTTTTTGGCACTGATTAACAATAAGTATTTATTTTTTCGTCTTCTTTTGTTAGCAAATTACATTGTTTGCCTCATGAAATACCTCATTATAAGCTCTAATAAAAATGAAAACGCTTCCTTTATTTGAAATCAATGTTATTTAAAATAAAATGCAAAAAATTTCAATTAAGTTTGAGATTTTCTACATACAGTTACGATTCAACTGATTGTGTGGCGTATTTAGAGTGTAGTTGGTTCTAATCTTAGAACTAGAAAATCACCAAATCATCCAAAAGTGGGAATTGTTTTCATTTATTGTAGCTAATACAGAAGAAAAATTTTGACTACACTTGGAGCTTTTCTTTATATTTCTTTATATAACCACTAACCATGAAAAATAAGGATACAAAATTATTATTATTGAAAATTTTTCACTAAAACAAAAAATATTATGAGGGTAAAACTAAAAGGAGACATAAACAAAACCATATGCTGTTAGATACAGAAATCTATTTAATATGGATCACTATGACGAACAGAATTTGATTTCACTATATCTGCTAAAATAAATAGCTGCCATAAAATTAAACTTAATGCTGCAAAAATTTTAAGTAGATAAATTTAACATGGATTTAAGATCAATTTCAATCAAAGTAATCATATTAGAATGTGTAAACTATATTACGGTTGAAGTATTCAGTTTCAAAAACACAATTTGTGTAATATTCGCTCACAATGGATGAAAACAATATTTCTAAAAGCACTTTTTTTACAAAATATGGAGCTTTGCATATAAAGTTGCGTGTTGTACTATGATTTTGAATAAAAGCCAGAGCTAAACATGGATTGAACCTGATATTTTGACTTTAAAATAATCTACGGTCCAGGAATCGGTCAAGAAGGTGTTTTTATGTTTTTCGGTAATTGGTAATTTACACACTATTACAGAGCCTAAATTAAAATTATTAAGTAAAATTACAAACTGTAATAATATCTACATTTTAAACTAGATTTAGATTTCCGAGATATCCAAATCCCCACATTTTTCAAAATACTCATACATTGGAAACGAAAGTAGATATAGATGAAGTAGCATATTTCAACAGTCATTTGCCACTTCACTGCAAAATACAAAAATAAATACTCACTAAAACAAATGCATATAAATTTATGAGCAGGTATTTGAATTACTAACTGTGAAAAAACATAATTTATTGAATTCATTCGTTTTCTTAAAAATTTACAACAAACTTACAAAACATCAAGTTGATGGCATGTTTTAATTTCTTGTGCAGTTCTTTTGGAATATTTTTAACAACTACTTCAGTAAAAAAATACATTTACTAAGCTCTCTTTTAAATATATACTTTTTTGGTATCTCAAACTACAAAGAAAAGCTTTGGCTGGCAAACAAAATGGATGAATATAAATTGAAATGCTTAAAGCTCAATTGGTTCAGATATTAACGAGTTAAAAATTTAATAACAGTCGACAGAAATGTTTATAGTCGAAGTAACAATTTTGATCTTAGCTCTAATGGCGGAAATATGCCTCGGTGGATCATGTGAGCGTTGGCCGAAAAATCCAAATTTACCCATTTTTCAAAATATATCTTCCAAACTTTGTGTGAATATAACTAACGATGATATCAATATTAATATTGGAAATGTAGATTTCCTTAAATTACTAAATGTAAGTTTGGAATCACTACCAGGAAATCTAGTAAGTAATGTAAGTGTAATGATAACTATCGAGAAAGGAATACTTCAACGTTTAGTATCACCAGGAACTACTCATAATGTCAAAAATATGCAATTATTTGCAGTTGATATTAATGAACTAACCTTTCAAGAATTTCCTGAGCTAGAATATATACGAATAGTTCAAATGAACTCTATTAGAATTGATGAAAATACATTCAATGGACTAAATAAACTTCAATCATTAGCTATAAATTGGTGTAATTTAAGAAATATATCTGAAAATCAGTTTAAGAATTTACCATCTTTAGAAACAGTTACATTGCTAGGAACAGAAATTCGAAATTTAAGCACAAAATCATTTGCAGAAATACCTAAACTAAGAAAACTATTTATATATCTTAATCCAATCGAAAATGAAGAATTAAATTTTGAAAATGATTTAGACTCACTTGAACTTCTTTGGAATAATTTGAATTTAAGAAAACTTTCAATTAAATCAGTAAAAATGTTAATTATAAATAGTGGAAATGTTAAAGAAATTGAAATTAAAGAGAAATGTGTTAAAGCGATTGCAGCAACATATTGTGGTACTGAAATTCTTAAAATTCCAACTTGTCTGAAAACATCTTTTTTAGAATTAGTGGGTAACAAAAAAATAAATATTGAATTTACTAATCCTATTTTAGAGACAGAAACAACTGATGAAAGTGAATAATATTATATTTTTAAGTGAAAATTATAAAGAAATCAATTCGAATAAAATATAAAAATTATTAAATAAATGTTATTTTATTTTTTTCATATATGTTTATAAAAGTTAAAACTATCTGAAAATAATTGTTTAGTAGCCAAAAGAATTTTGAAGAGTTGAGAACTTATTAAACTAAAAATGTAGTTCATCACATCAAATGCAAACTTCATAATCTATTCCATACCCATTATCCTACATTCTTCCAATTAAAGAAAAATATTTTGATCTTTTCTACTGATTTTTTTCTTAATTTCCCAGTAAACTATTAAACTAAACCTTTTAGTACATTTATTTCACAAAAAATCTTCGCTGTAGATTAATTGGATTCAATTTACAAAATTGAAAAATATCTAAAGATTTTCTTATGCAAAAAACCTGAGACCTGGCTAAAAGGAGTCAATGTCAAAATATTTTTTATGTAGTTTAAATATTTCCTTTATTTCTCATTGAATTTGAAACAATTTTTTTCTACCTATTTGTTTTGATGGTATCCTAAATTTCTTAGCTTAAGCTAAATCCTTTAAGTGCCAACATATTTTCGGCCAGTGTTTTGAGGAGCGTGTTTGTGCTTCTTGGCATTGAAAGCATTAAGATATAATTTTAATTACTTCAAATGCAAGGAAGTATTACAATGTCTTGCTTTTTGATTATAATTAATTAATTATCATACCGCATATGTTTTAAAAACAGCTTTAAATGTTTAATGAAATTATTAGAAAATAAGGACATAGTTATATTAGGTAACACTTCTCATAAAAAAATACATAGACTAATTAATACATAGAATATAATTCAAAGAAAAATGGTTAATTGAACAATTATCATTTCATAAAAAATATTAATTTCTAGCAATAGAGAAATTGAACAATGAAAAAAAAGATATGATAAAAGATTTTTTTAAATTCTAAGAGACTTGAATAAAACAACTTTAAATAATAATAGCATAATCTAAAATATGCGAAAGACTTAATGCAAATCACTTAAGTTAGCTTATTGTTGCCAAGATACTGTAGTGACAGCAGATATTTTAAATTTCAATTTTGAAATTAAGCAAGCTCTTAAAGTTTACTTGTTTGACATAATACGTACAGCAGTTTAGTAATTTTTTCTTTTCTTCAATTAGTTATGATCAAAAATATTAATTATTTATTATTATTTGTTATTAGAGTAAATATTTAATTTAAAAAAATATGATATAATTACTATTATCGGTAAATACAAATATTATAAATTGAAAAAAGATTTATATTTTAAAAAGAAGAGTATGGAAGCTAATTATAACCTAGCTCCCCTCAATACCAACAAAGAATATTTTTAATAGCCAAAAATAATTGTTAATTTTGATAAAATTTGCATTCATTTCACCTGAGGTTAGCTGCTTACTAATTGAATTTCAAATAAGATTTGAACAAGATGTTAAATAATGTTCAAAAAAACGTTCTTCAATATTAATTAACAAAAGTATGAAAATTATTGTATCAAAAATTACTTTACAATTAAGTAGTTTCTTACAAATAGAAATACAAAAAGAATAATTGTATTGAAATAATTCCTTTATTAACCTAAAAATAGAAAGTTTCAATTTGAAAAAATATTAACTTGATGAATAATTCTATTATTCATTAGTAAATATTCCTAAGTGCTTTGAAATATTGACTTTTAGAATTATTAAATTAACAACTGATAAATTTTTAACAAAATGCTTATCAATTTGTTTAAGCTAGGAATTTTTAAATTTTTATTTGCTCGGTTTTTTTTAATTTCATTTAAAGAAGAAAGTTGCTTTTCAAAGAAAAAGAGTAATCTATGTTAATGAAACAAAACATCTTTTTTCTTTTTTTAGGTTAATATATAATAAATTTAATAATAAGAAATTTGGCAAGTTTCATGAGCTTTGTTAAGCTTGGTTTATCGCATTAATTTTATCATTCAATCGAACAAATAATTTTACTTTTTAAATAAAAACTTGCTAAAACTCCTAACAAATACAATTAAAATATTTAGTGAAAATGTCAGAATTTAAGTCATTTATTATAAAAACATCATATGTCGTTTTCTTTAAAATAATATAAAATTTTTTATTTGATTCGAAGTTTAACTATAATTACTATGTTAAGAATTGAATGAACTTTAGTCTAATGGTAAATAATAAGTTGGCAAAAAACTGACTTTCTGCAATAAAAGCTCATATGGACTTCGCAAATAAGTCAAGTGGGTATCAAGTTAAAGCCTTTTGTTCGCTTATTATATATAAAGTTATTATAATATTTGAAACTAAGTAAATAATTACTAAAATTCAAAAATTTATAGTATATAGAAAGAGCCAATTTTTTAGATAGATCGAAATTTTTTTCGATTAAATATTGATCTTCAATAAATAAATAGATAAATAGATAAAACAAAGCTCTAATACGAGTTAAGCCTCGTTTAGAATAAAGCGATAGCTAACAACTAACAAAAATTACTACTTTTAATACATGAATAAAAATTACAAGTCTAAATTTTTAGCAAAAGTATTTCAAAGAGTTCAGATTTTAAGCTTTTCTAAATTGTATAATAATTAAAAAAAAGTTTATAATTGCTTTGACTCCGCCTTTGAAAACATTTTAATAGTGTCGCAACCATTAGATATGGAGATGCACAATAAATCTTTTAAAACTAAGCCCAACTTCAAAGAAGTGAGTAGATATTATCATATTTTCATATATTTAAGTTCACAAAGCAAAAATACTGTCAATTCGTAAGCATACACGCATTAGTTTAATGAGAATTCACTAAAAAAAAAAAAAAAATATGAGCTCCTTAAAAATTATTTCGAAAAAAACTTTCGCTCTTGTCATATTTTAATTTATTTTCAAAACAGCTAAATTTACACTTTCTTTAAATGAATTTTGATTCAATTTTTCTCTCAAATGTCAAATATTTTGTCAGATAATAGTAAATTTACTATTCTATTTATAATTTCAACCTTCTACACTTAATTTCAGAGTTAAGTCTTATTTTCAGCTGAGATTTCATCCCAATATCTCCATTTATAATCAAAACTATTCGTCGTATACAAATCAAATCTTAAAATGGCTATAACTAAAACTTCTTTATAGACTTTTAGCTTTTCTCGAACAAGGTAAAATTCAATTTAATGCTAGAATTTATTTAGTTAAAGTAGGACAACTAAAAATTAAGTTTTGCAATGAAATGTATATAAAAAAAATCATAATTTAAGCTAATTTCACTATTTAAGAATACAGTTTGAGTATTTTTAATGAAAAAATATCATAACTTTGGATTGTAATCGTATTCACAAGCCAGTAGTATTTCCCCAGAAAACTTTATGATTTCTTGGTGTCAGCCTCAAAGAATTTCGATCCTCTTCTTCGGGAACATGTTCATATGCTTGATTAACTTGACCACTAGTTCCATAAATCTATTTTTCAATGAAAAATATAATGAAAAAAAATTTTTTTTTATTTCAACAAACCTCTCCAGGACCACCATTTGTACCAAATACATCTTTAATACTGATTCCAGCATTTGAAACTCGTCCTGGTCGTACTGGCAATCCTCCATTACTATTGAGCTAAAAAAACATTTAAAAGTATATTAATAGTAATAACAATAAAATAGTTACAGCATTAGTGGAAACACCATATTCATTATTTGCTCCTAATGTCTGCATTTGAGATTTTCTTCGTTCTGCCATTACCGAATTTTTACGTACTTCTAATGCTCGAATAGTTTCACGTCTCATTGTCAGACGCCTTGTTAGTATTGGTGTTGCTAAAAGAAATATAGTGAGGAGTCATCTCTTTGAAAATATGTAAGAAAATTGAATCGTATTATATAAAGTCGTATTATAATTGTTTAACTTAGATCATAAATTGAATTAAATTTTAATTTTCCTTTTTTAATTTTCCTTTTTTAATTTTTTATTGGGATAAAATTTTACTCGAAATCGTCAAATAATTAAAAATACAAATAAAAATGTCACTATAAAATGTAAAATCAATGGAAATTTTCAGAATAAAAATCAGGCAAACTTTTTTCTTTCCATATAGTATTTGAAATTAGTAAAATTTCTCTATCCTATGAGACTGTTAGTTTAAGTACAACAAGCGTTTAGCCTTTGTTATCTTTTATTTTGTATCTTTTTACCTAATGCGATCAAGCTATGTGAGAGTAGGGACTAACATGTATTGGGTAGCTGGGTGCTATCTAATCAAGAAAAATATACAGGATACGGCATAATACTTTTGCAACACTTTTTAGACACAGCTTTAGTAAAGTGGCTAACTCGTATAGTTTTACTATGTAAAAGGATTATTGAGATCTTATGACATTCAAAAATTTAGCTGTTGATTTTATTAAATAATTAAATTAATTTATGTATTTTTATGCCATTTTTGTTTTTTATTGAATTAAAGAAAATTAGCAACTAACATTTTGAAAGTTTCAAATATTTCAATACGAAAAACAAGAAGAAAAATAATGATATTTTATCTCTTATCTCGTTATCTCTTTTTAGTTTTAATAAGAAATATAAATTTCTAGTTTTTGGACCATTTTATACCACAGCCAAAAAATAATACAGATGACTTAGCTTTTGATGCACTTTAACCAATCTGAGTTTGAAGACAATTTGTGACTTCGTTTCTTCTAAGTTGAAGAAAACTGTTAAGCACTAAAATTTCTAAAATTCTAAGTAGTAGCTAATGACAAAATACCAAATGTAATATTTTTCAGAGCTAAATATAGCCCATATGGTAAGTAAGGATTTATTATCAATGAAAAAAAATGATTTTTCATTCATAACGTTAAGTTCCCCCGGGAAAACTATGAGGTTTATTATAAAATGGTTACAAAAGATATCGACCCGTCTACTTTTTGCATCTACCATGTTTCTTTTCTACATGTACATGAAACTTTCACTTATGTATATTTTTCCATAATAAGCACGCAGGAATATTAATCATGATCCATATCAAAAATCTAAGGAGAACTTAAAATTTGCCTAGTGTAGAATTAATTTTTAATACCTGGATTATTTTCATCTGCTGTCAATTTCAAGAAACGTTTTTTAAATGCAACATCCAATGTACCAATTTGACGACGTGGCTGTCTTGCTTTTTCTAAATTTTGTATTGTTTTTCTACGGGCGATTCTATCAGGACCACTACCAGAATCATTATCATAATCTCCATCAATTCCTTGCAATCTTTGTAAATTTTTAACTATTTCTACAGCATGCTAAAAACAAAAAGAAATTAAATTAAATTTAAATAAAAATTATTATTTTGTATTTTAATACTTTATCTATGAGTGCATCCTGTGATAATTCTTCAGATTTTTTCTTAAAGAAGAAATTTAATTCTGTTGATGCTAATATATGAGATAATGTACCAAAACGATGAAACAACATTGCACTAAACTGTATAACTAAAATTAATGCAAAAAAGAATACAAAAACTAAACCGATTGGCTCCAATTGCAGATATTCTTTTGTTATATGAACCTAAAAGAATAGAAATGAATTTAATTAGTAAAAATTTTTTTTGGTTTTCAATAACTAATTTTTTTTTAATATTTCGCATAGCACAAAATTCAAATTTGTTAATAGCATTCCGGAAAATGTTAGCTTAGAAAAAAATTAGAATGCAATGTAAACGTCCACTGTGATTAAATGAAATCGCAGGTGTCTTGACTGAAAGTACAAGAAAAGTTTATCTAAACACTAATATCTACAGAGTTTTAGTTAATGAAAAAATAAAAGAGATTTAATTTTGGTGTTTTGAGCAATATATTTGCTTTGATCTTTGTTTTAGAATTAATTTAGATATATATATATATATTGGTGAATTGATGGTACAAGCACACCTGCAAACGTGTTTGTGTTTTTTAAGTAAAAACGAAAAAAATATTATAACAAGTTCAAAATTAACAATAAGAAATTTCACACAAGATTTTTAATTCAAATTAATTTTTCTTGTTGATGTTTCTTTTTCTTTTTTCTTTTGTTTTGGTTTGTTTTAGTGAATACACATAACCACATAAAAAATGTTAAAACTTTTTATATAAAAATAATACTCATAATTAATTTGAAAGAAAAACATTTAAACATCACAAAAAACAAGCAAACCAAATGAACTTAACAAAAAAATGTTAAACTCGATTATTACATAAAATAATTTCAAATGTAAAACCCTCCAAAAAGAAAATTATATTTTTTAAAATATAATATATAATTTATTATCATAATAAACCTCGGCTGTTTCTTCAATATAAGTTATATTCGTTTTGATGCCCAGCGGCCATTCAACATGTAATTTATCTTTATTTAATTGTAATAGGAATACAATTAATACGAAGAGAGCGTTGAACATAAAAAATGCAAACACAGATTTATTCCTTAACTCAATTAAATCACGAGCGATGCGTGCCTGACGATTATTTTATTTTTCATTTAAATGACGTAAGTTGTTCCAATCGCAAAAGCAGCATTTTACATTGCAGAATAGCGTAAAAATAAAAGCAAAAAAGCAAAAAGTTAGTAAAATTTGTAATTATGGAGATCTCAGCTCTTAAATCTAACCTTAAAAAACTATATTTTTAATAATAAAAGTGGTAGCAGAATATAAAAATATTCTTTGAACTTTTTTTTTTTTTTTTTTTGCAACCATTCCTAAATAACCTAACGGTCTACTGAGATCTCCTGGTTTATTTACCTCTTGTGTAGCTTCATCATATGTAATATTTGTTTTAATACCCAAAGGCCATTTGACGTGAAGATTATCCTTATTTAATTGTAATAAAAATACAATAAGTACAAATAAGGCATTAACCATGAAAAAAGCAAAAACTGATGAATTTCTTAGCTCCTTCAAATCGGTCGCTATTCTTGCCTAAAATAATTTAATTTTAGCATTTAAATTGTTTTCCTTGTCATCTATCAGTTCCCATTCTGTTATTGAACTGTTGAAGTCCTTTTGGTATGTTTTTCGATTGTACTTACAGTTTAAAAACACATAATAAAAACTTAAGATGATTTTTTGTGCAAAGATTTAGTCAAATAAAATTTTTTAATTGTCAAATTTATCTAAGTGCGAGTTGCTTATAACTTTAATATTTGGCACTTTTTAGAAACGCAATACGTCTATAATATTTTATTGTTTGTGGCATCAAATCCAAAAAGCATCACTATTCAAATGTTTGATGTCATAATAAAATGCCCTTTAACGGTAAATAAAGCATTGATAGACTTTCAAAATATAAAATGTGAGATTATATAGTTGTCGAATATTTCATAGAAAAATGCCAGTTAGTACATCAAAAATAAATACTTTTAGGATGAAAACAAAGCTACCAAGGACAAATATTTTCTCTCAAAATACTAAAGGAAATGTAACTCGGCAGCCTTTATAGTCTTCTATTATAGAAGACATTTCTTATGTGGAATAGTAACGCATTTCTTGTGCGATTGCTTACTCTTAGGACATTGAGGACCACTAAAATAGGAAATACTTGAATTCATTGAAACTGGTGCTAAAACCTAGCTCTTTCCTGTAAGAGATAATTATGTTTTAGAGTCCTTGAAATACGATATGACCATGCACACATTAGCATGGATTTTCCTAAGTATATAGATTTTATTAGAATTTGCTTTAATTTGACTAATTGACTAATTTGATTATATAAAAGACTATTTTCATATTCTGTTTTTACAGTATCAAAATCTTTGCACAAAACTTAAATAAAAAGGTAATAATGAATGTTTTGAAGCTATTTACCTGTTCTTCTTTATTTTGATCGATTGGATATAAATATTTATCAATTAAATCCTTCCAAAATTGAATTTCTGAACTAGACAAGAAATCAACTTCTCCCTTACGTAATTCTGGATCTTCGATCCAAAATGGATTAGTCAAAAAATCCCGTTCTTCATGATGTTCAGCTGTAGCAGTTGATTCAGAATTTTCTGATTCATCACCAGAACGTTCAGCAACTGATCCTAAATAATGTTCTCTTGAAGTAGCTGAAGTAGTACGACGACGATGATGATGATGACCATGACTATTATGTGGATCTAAAGTTTTTTCTAAAAATTCTAATCTTTTTTGAATTGAGTCTAATGAATCAGCAATATGAGTAATTTGAGCTCTTTCATCATTTGTCTTTCCATGAGTACATAAAATACATCTAAATAAACCTGCTAGAGATATTTCAATTGATCCTTCTTCATCAGCATTATCACCAATATTTCCTTGTAGAAAACTTAAAAGACCTTTTTGTTTAGCACGTTTTGCTGCTTCTTCGTTTGCTTTCTTTTCAGCTTCCATTTCTTTTTTAGTTTTTTTTGCAATAACTTCACGTGTACCCCATGAGACAACATTTAAGTTAATTATTGAATATAAAATTAAAAGTAAATACATTGATGGTATTGATAATAAATAAATAAGTCCTGCTGTTATACACCAAAATTCTTGTGGATGTAAGCAAGCAGCTATAAAAAATGAACCAGAAAGTGAGATCAAAAATATTGCTGATGGGCTTCCTATGCCATCTTCACCCAATTGTAATGCTGTACCAACAATTACAGCCATCATTATTAAAGCATATACGGTTGAAAGTATTTGTGCCACCAATAATTGTATATTTGACTTACATGTAAAACATATTAACATAAATAATAATATTGGTACTATATTGTAGTGAAATGAAGTCCAATTGTCAATTCGAAAAGCAGCCACAAATGCTCCAACTAACATAAGAAAAATTGTTCCGGGTCCAAGTATTGTTCCACCCATTAACATCATTTGATAAAAAATATACAAAAGTGATATATTATCATTAATTTTAATAGTCTTTTTATAATCTGTTAGCAGATCCATAATATTAGCAATTGTTGATGGGACCCATCTACGACGTTGATTATAAAACTCATTAAACCCTTCAGGGCAATGAGTGTATGCATCTGAAGCAGCTGAATATTCTACTCGATATCCACGTTGCAGTAATAAAGTACACAGCCAACGATCTTCACCTTGATCATATTGAACATAATGTCTTGCTTCCTCAGATCGTGTTGTATATTTTCTCATTACGTTATCATCCATTAATGCTTTCCCACGGAACAATGAAAAACAACCTGGACTACATAAAACACAACCAATCATATGCTCTGTTGCCTTTTGAAGCCAATGTCCTATAGCATACTCAAACATTTGATACCATACCATTGGTCCGGAACCAATTGGATGAATACGTCCACAAGCTGCTCCTAGATTTTTATTCTTTTTCATTAAATCTATTAGTAAAGTAACAGCACTTGGTTGAAAATCTATATCCCCATCAAGTGTTAAAAGATATGTATTTTCTGCCATAACATCCTTACGATCAACTGAGATAGGTAGTTCCATAAGACGGTGACCAAGAAGATAATACATATACATAACTTGTGACCAACGTTTTCGATGCCTGATTCTATCTTTATCTTTAAGATGTGCTATCATTTTGGTTTTTCCAGGAAGTGTCCATACCAATCTGCCACCATATGGTGTTGGATATTTTTTTGGTGCTCTTAAACGAATATTAGTCTGATGAATGTCAGATGCAGCTTCATCAAGTGTAGCAACTAGGAGCTTAACGAACCGATTTACTTGAATATCATTATCACTATGATCCGAAATCTCGAATGCATCATCAAAAAAAATATGAGCTGAAAAATTTTGAATATTTAAAATAAAAAAACAGCAACTTCACAAAAAAACGAAAATTACTCACTTTCAAATTCATAGTAATCTGGATCAACGACACGTAAATACTTTTGGGCGACACGGCGTGCACATTGATCTTCATCTAAACGGACAATACTTTTTAAAAATTCCATCATTTCGTCCCTTGTTTCATGCCACATTGTAGCGCATGCATATATTCTGGTAATATGATCAGATGATTTGACACTAGGCCGCTGGATAGCTGAGCCATCTGTATGGACAGAAATTGTTTCATAGTATTCATCACCTTTTTCTTTTTCAATTTCTGCTAAATCCTGTTGAATAAATTACGCATTAGAATTATGGTAGTATCTTTAAATTAATAAAAAATACAGAATATTCAACCTTTAAATTTTTTGAATTTTTCATTAAGTTTATAAGATAAAAAAATCTCTGAATAGCAAACTATTTGCTATTTCCCTAATTACTTTTTAGTCTCAAGTGGGCAACATAATTTTTTGTGTATCACTTGCTTAGTTTAACACATAGTATGCTCTAAAATGTTTACTATTTTGCATACGCTTTTTTGCTTACAAAAATTTAATTTATTTTTCTTGATAACGAAAAAGAAATAAATTGCCTTAAAAAGAAGCAAGACTAAAAATAAAAAATCCCTCACAAAAAAAACTTTCTTACCATTTCATATCTTACTTGATTTTTTAAGGCTAAAAGGATATCCAAAATAGAACCCAGAAAAAAACGCGCTCATATTTTTATTATAAATAAATTTTTTTTTATATAAAGAAATTTCTACATTATTTTATATTATATACCAGCAACGTAATATTTTGCTAAATGATATTTTACTTAACTCAGAACATATCGCACTTAAAGTATCGAGCTGTAAAATTTTATATGTACTCATTTAAGTGTATGAGCCCTTAATTAAACCCTAAAGGGTGTTAAAAGACTAAACTGTTATGAAACATATTCAAAAATATTTCATTAAATTTGTTCCAATCTTTCAGCTGCTGATTTATAAAATATTTCAAGAGGGTTAAGAATTGAATACTATTAAATAAATCCAAATATCAAATCGAGAATTTTAGAGTAATTTCTACTATTATACCTTTAAGGTAACCCAATTACTCACTATGTCGTCAGATTTAAGATTTGGGAAGCCTCAACGAATGTAACCTTTTCCGGAGCAATTTAAAATTATTGGAGAATAAAAGCTCTACATCGAATACCCTAATTTCTTTAAGAGTTTCCTTTTTCTTCTATCTCATTTTGTTTAAGTACCCAATTCATCTCTCTCAATATATATTACAGATAAACTCTATTGATCCCTATCATCAATTTAGTTTTCTCATCTATTTTAATGAATCAATCAATTTTTTATCTTAATAATTTAATCTGTATTATCCTATTTAATAAATCAACCCTTTAGATTTTTGTGAATTGGATTAAATATATTGTTTTAATTTTAGTAAAGGTATTCAATAAATTTATAAGAAATATTCTTTTATTTAATTACCTCAGTCTTAACATCAGCTTGATCATCTCGTCGTCTATTCAAAGCCAGCGTTTGATCAATCAACAATGCATTATACATAGGATTAACAAATAATTTTTCTGTTGTTGCTAATCTTTCACATTTTGGTGTCCATATATGAATAGTTATCCAAGTTTGTGATAATAACCATAATATCCAAACCCATGCCATTTGTCGTGAGATAAAATCATTTAATCGAAATAATGGTGGACTTTCGAAGAACAAATAATCAGGAATAGTTCCATGAAAAAAACATGGATCACCGTTTCGTATACCACAAGCAGCAATTAATAGCGATACAGTGACAGGTGTGGCTAGATTAACTGGAAATGCATAACTAAATCCTTGTATTAAAATTTTACATGCAAATTTTCCAAAAACATAACATAAATAGGCAGCTAAAATTTGTATTAATAGAACATATATAACAGTATTATATGAAGCATCAACATCAACTGAATCACCAATTTGTGTTGCTTCAACTACATCTGATAAACTTTGTGTAAATACTGTTGAAATTTCATCGACAGTAATCTTATGTGGACCAAATCCTTCACTAAATAATAAAAATAAATTTGCTGGATCATCTCCTTTAAGCCAAATTGTCATTAGTAATGCACAAATAAAAAACAATATTTTCCATATTGAAAGGAAAATATGATTAAAATATCGAGTATAGCGTAGCTCCTCTTTGATACGACCCATAGCTCGTACCAAACCAAATGATGATTGTGTACAAACATAATTCTCCCACCAGCCACAAGATGTCATCGCTACTGCTATTGGTATAACCCATAAAGCTGTTCGATTTTCTAACAATGGCCAAATAACATAGCCTGTAATTTGTGCAGCTATTGCTATTATATCAACAATTGCTTTGATAGCACGGCCACCTTCTTTTGATGTTCGTGATAGTAATCCTAAAATTCCTGGCACCAAACAGAGGCAATTTGTTAACATTGCACCCTGAACAGCATCCAGTTCAGGTAAAACAACAAACATTAACAATACACATCCAAATGTATGTAATGTTTCCATTAAAGTACAAAATAAAAAATGCGATGTAAATGGTCGCTTACATGACTTAAAAAAACAAATTCTAGCTGATCGTATTAAGCTACCCATTTCTGGTATTGCAAATGCAATTATGAGAGCCCAAATCCAGGCAATTCTTTCTTCTTCTGGTAGTGTAACAATAAATTGTTTATCACGACCCTAAAATCAAAACAAACATAAACAAAAGGAACAAACAATTAATTAAACTTGAATTTAAACAAAACATTTTTAAAAACTCACTAAGTCTTTATTGCAATAGGAAATTTTTCTGTCTCTTCGAATTTGTGACGTCATAAATAAAACACAGCCTTTTGCTATAACACCACCCGCTAAAACTATTATAAATGTGATTAAATATGCGAATACTTTTAATATTTTAACAGTTAATTCAAGACAAGCTTGATTTGCTGTTGAACCACTATCTTGTTTATTTGGTGGATCTCTAAAAACATCCCAACCTTTGGTTTCATGGATAGTTCTTTGACTTAAAAATAAAAAAATTTTTTAAAAATCAAGAAAACAATGATTTATAAAACTATTAACTAACCTTCCTCCATAAATATCTTGAGCCAAGGGTGTACTTTCATCATCTGAAAAATTTTCATCACTTCCATCGGCCCCGGTAGGGCCTAAAGGCCGATGTTTTATAGCAGACATCTTAAAAATGTGTAAAAAATCTGGAAATAAATTGTTTAGTTTCAAGTTTCCTTTGACATTTTTGCAAGGTTCAAATGAAGTAAGGCTTTAAGCTCCTAAGTAAAATTATTTCCTATATCCGAAAATAGTGCTTCTAATTTTTTATTTAAAATTTAAAAAAGCCAAGTTTTTAAAAACAAATGACTAGGAGCTTGATTAAGATTTATTCCAATTTTAACTTTCTTTTAAAAAATAAGTCAAAGTTGATTTATAGAAAATATTAATTGTAACATCATCAAATCATTAACAATTATTTGGAGGCAACGGATTGAAAAATAGTTACAAACTATAACAAAAAGAATTTGTAAACCATGATAAAACCTAACTGAAAACCTGTAAAATTACCAGTGTTTTTGAAATATTTACTTTGTTTTTCTAAATATTCTTTACTTTATTAAAATAATTAAATGGTAAATTTCATGTTTTTAGAATTCATCTTGGACAAATAGTTATGACCATTAATACCTTTCTTTTGTCTTCCATTTTTCTTGACTTTTTTCAAATTTATTTCATTTAAATTCATTTGTCATTTCTTTTTTTTTGAAGGAGCTTTCTACTTAACCTCGACTCAGGTATTAAAATAGAAGATGCTGTTTTGCTCTTTTGGAATTCTTTAACAAACTGATTTCCATAAAGATTTATTTCCATTATAAGTATAGAAAAACGCTTTAAAAAGTCTTTAAAAGCCCAAGATCATAGTTTTAGCTTGAAGCAAATTTCTGAAAGTATTTATGAATTGGTGATTTTTAATATAATTCAAAGCTTATGGCAACAATACTTTTAATCTAGTTTGTTTTTTCAAATCATTCTAACAATCTTATAATCCTTTTATTTCGATTCAAATCTACTTAACAACGGATCGTGTCATAATTTTTTTCGTAAAAATTTGTCTTACGTAAATTAAATACTTTGCCTGAGGCCAATAAATCAAATCCACTTACAATATTTTATTAATCAGAAAGCTCCAAGCATCTTATATGAGCACAGCTATAAATTGTTTACTATATTAAATTCTGGCAAGGAAGAAAAAAATTATTAAAAGAATTTGAAGAATATAATCTACTTAATAGAATTCAACCACGTTACTACCGCAAAGTCAATGAACACTTAGGGGGCGCCAGTTTTTTTATGATTAAAAAAAAGCAAGAAGCTATTAAGCTCGTTTTACAGAAGAACAAAAAAAACTCTCTGGCCAAAAACCTAATAGCCTTAATTGAGTTAGTAACTATTAAAAAATTTATAGCAAAAATACTCTTAGATATGATTGAAAGTATGTGATTAGCCAAAAAATTCCAGTTCTATCAAATTAAAATTACTCATCAATATTTTTTGTTATAAAGAAAAGAAAATGAAATTAGTTTTTTATTTAAATAATAATTCTTTTTTTCTTTGAAAGCTTTCAAAATTATTAAAAACTATATTCAAATGTAATTGATGTAGTTTTGATTAATGAAATTCAACAATCATTTCAAGAACACAAATGGACGCGGATATTAATTTTATATCTGCTATTTTATTTTATTTATATTCATATATGTGCGAGTATATAGAGTTCTGTAGGCGTATAATAGCTAAAAGTTAGGCTAGCATATATTATTATAAGAGCCAAATTCCACGAAAGTATAAAAATAAAGGCCTTAAGGCAATTTATATTAAGCTTTCCCTTTGCAAGTTTTCATAAATTATAATTATAATATAATTCAACAATATCAATGGTTTTTTAAATAGATTGTGTTTTTTAATCAATCCATAACTAATTGTAAGTTAGGCTGACTGAATTGTTAATCTTCAGAACTTATAATTTATCAGTTTAGAAAAATTTCTTACTCTCTAGACTAGAGTTTCAATTAATTTTTACTTTTTTACACTTCACTTGTGCTCATCTATTTTCTTTATTTTTTGAATTATTAATTACAAATTTTAATTTAAAAAAATTATTTATATGAATAAATGTTTTTCATAAAAAATGTACTACAATGCAATCATACAAAGTTATATAAATACAAAGTATAGTAGCCCGGCATTTTTTCTACTAATTGAATTATTTTAACGATAAATTTATGCAGTTAATTTTTTAATCGACTTGTTATGCAAGTTAGCACTAGTCATCTTTACTATCAGATAAATGTTGTACTGAGAGTAAACGTTTTCTAAACTTGAGTCATAAATAATAGTAAAGATACACATAGCATTTAACAACATTTTAATAATGTTGCATTTATGAGTCTTGTATGAAACAAAGAGCCTATAAAAATTTTATATATGCATTGAGTAAATGTTTATCTGGTAAAGCAATAAGATACTTTAAAATTTTTGTATCTTTTGTGCACTTTCATTTTTAAAGCCTCAAATTATAACTTGAAATTTTTGACACTTGTTAGATCATCAAAGCTCTCTATAGCAACTAAATTTTTAGATATGCTAATGAAATTAATTATCTTAAATGCACGTTTGTGTGCTAGAAATATAATTTATTTATATTTTTTCAACAACCTTTCAAACTTTTTCTGAACACTAAAACGTATTCCGAATATTTTGAATAGACCAAAGGTAAAGTTATGTGCTTAAATGCATTCTAAAAACTCTTTAAATAAAATCTTAATTAAATTTATATATCTGACACTCATGCTACATTTAAAAATCTATGAACTCTACCATCAAAGGCATAGTAGCCAAAAAATAATGATATTTGCGCTTCAGTAGAGTATAACTATTTTCAAAAACAACAATACCGATATTTTATAGATAATTTCTAGCGTACTACCGGGTACACAATTAGCCACTTATGTTAGAAACAGTTTTAAGCTTTCACCGGCAATGTGTAGGTCGAAAAAACTATGCTTTTTGGGGTTTCGGCTAGCAATGATGACCTATATTAAATATAAGTGATTAAGAACTCAAGATAAAAAAAACTTTTGGAAAAATAGGGGCTCCGAATTCCAGTAGTTTTTAAATTAAATCACTTTTTGATTTCTTATTTTTTTGTTTAGTCTAGATAGACTTAGATAAAGCTTAGAAATTGATCTATTTAATCCTGAATTTATATTTTGATTTTTTGGTATTAAGTTAAAACATAAAAATCTTCAAAAACCAAATTACAATAAAGTAAATAAAATGTGTTCCTTACCAAGATTTAAACATTAAAAATCAAGGCTTTAAATTATATTTTTACATTTGAATACATAGTATGACTTCGGCGAAATTGCCTCCATTATTATTTTTATGTGTCCTGCCTATTAGAACTTTACTAAAAGCCATTTTAAAAAAGCATTATGTTATTTTAAGTGCTTGGATTGATTTGTAAATCTAATGTTCAAAATCTATGCTTTAAATTGATAAAATAATCAACTTTAAGAACATAATCCCAATCTTATTGATGACATGCAATATTAACCTTATAAAAATAGTTTTTCTTTACCAATATTTGCGGCTTCTTTTTAAGCTTACATTCAGCAAACATTTTGTTTGATCTTGAAACATAAATTTGTTTTCAAGTTTAGTAAACTTCAAATTAATAATGTTTGGTTAAAGTACATAATTAGAAGTGATATTTGTGGTAATTTCACTTCAAAGACTTACTGCAATTAAATGTCGATCTTTTGTGATCTCAGAAAAGTATTTTATGCTATAAAGCTATTTTATAATTTAAAGCCAAACACAAAACATTATTTGGGCTACTTTTTGTTCTTCTAACCTGAGATATGTACCGAAAAAAGTAGGTAAAAGTCAAAGAACAAAAAGCTTGCATAGTATCTATGAAAATAAGTTTTTTATCATGATATAAATATTTAGCTGGTTTTTTTTAACCCTTATTTCATAGTCATATTCTCCTAAAAAATTAATCCATCGCTGGGTTAGATTTTTGGAGTCAAATTTGAAGAATATTTTGGAATGTTCGAGGCTCATGTAATATCTGATTAAGTTGAATCTAGTCATGTCTTTGGATTCTTACATTAATTTTTACGCTCGCATAATTGTAAGCCCAAATTACTTTATGTTAAAGGACCTGCATTTGAAGTTTTTTCAGCAACTTAAAATTTAGTATTATTTGAAAAATATGCAACTTTTTTTTTTAAAACTCGAGTCTCAAAATGATGCAATACAACAATTCTATAGCTTTTCATTTTTAGTTATGCAAGAATGATAGTATCTTTCCATTATGCATAAAAAAAGAGCTACTTTTTAATAATTACGCTTTATTTTAATAAAAACATCAATGAATTCGCTCTAATACACCACCAAGGCTTTATCTTGCTTCTTTTTATTTTTTTATTTAATATGTATGAAATAGAAATACTTCTTTTCATAGTCGAAGCTTAATAAATGATAAAATATCTACAAACTATAACATAACTTTATAAATTTAGTGATAAACTAAATTACAGTGCTTACAGTTTTCTAACCGAGCGTTGAGCTCATAAATTTTATCCACCAAAGATTTCATTTGTATTATATATGTATGGCTCAATAGGGTGAAAGGAAGCTCACTGCAATTTACAATCAAAGAAAAATTTTCATAGTAAAATAGTCATTCAGAATTCAAATAGAAAGCAAAATGATCTTAGTTTAGCTTTTTATGAAAAAACATAAAACATACACAAAATTGTTTTTAAGTAAACTACTTTTAAAGTTTAAAAACAAAAAAAAAAAAACAATTTTAAAACAGAAAAAGCTTGCTTCATTACTAAAGTCGCTAAGTTATTCTTAGACATTAGTTCATTGCCCCTTTACGACATTCAATTTGACCATCTCAAACTCTATAAAACTTTTTTTTTCATGCTCTATAAAATATGAAAATACAAGCAAATAAAAACAGCAACAAATGATTTTCTACAGACAAAAAATAAAATTTAAAAAAATGTATATACATATTTCTATTTCTTGTAGTACTTTTTAACTATACATAGAGGTAATAAGAAAACCCAAAACTAGTCATCAAGGCCTTTAAACTGACCGAACCAGTTATTGTCCGCTCTATGTTCGCATACCATTGCGAATCATAGAATATATATGGTAGGTAACTGAGAGTATCCAAAGTACCTAAAGCTAAAAAAGTGAAAGTACAATTTTCAGACTGGTATAATAATGAACTACTAGTCGTCCTTGCTATGTAAACTGTTAGAATTACTTACCTTTGTCTTATTTGATGATTAATTCCAATATGATATTATTCTAAATTTAAACAAAATAAAAAACTAGAAATATTTTATCACTATTTATTACTATGCCTTTTTTGATAGAAACATTGAAAAAAGATTTTTATTATTATTTAAAAAACCACAGTAAATCTGTTTTGCTCATGCGCGAATAGAAGGCGAAAAGGTGACTAAACTTTCACATTAATTCTCACTTTGTTAACATTTCTTAATATTATTATTATTTTGATTAAAAATTGTAATTTAATTAAACTAATTTCACTAAAACACTTTCTTTAGTCATTATTGAAATATAGTTTATAAGCCTTGGACTAATTAATGCTATTGTAAAAAAGAAAATTTTTGCCATCTCAGCTAAAATCGTCTTAAATCGAGTTTATGCCCTGGCCAACTGGCATTTAAGTCTTTCGTTTTCTTATAAGACATATCAAGTTGGTTGCGCATACATTTGTGGTGATCAACGGTAAATTTTTGTTTTAAAAAGTGGGAGATACTTTATATTTTATACTTAGTATTTCTTGAAAGTATTGAAAGTGTAGGGCTAAAAAAAGCTTTGTATCAAGGTAATTAGCATTCATTTCACTAAAAACTTTATTATATCTGAAATGAATTATAAAAATACTATTTTGGAATAAAAATTAAGCTTAGATATGTATATTAACCCTAATAAATTTTTTTATTTATAGTTCCAAAAAAAACTAAAATGCAAACAAAACAATATTATTTTGACATTGATTTCAAAGTGTGGTGAGAGGAAACTAATTTTTTGTTTCGTTTGTTTTTTTTAGTACCAAGCACCTACTTCTTGAATAAGTTGCAATAAGTCGCTTAAGAAATAATTTTTCAAGTTATAGCTAAGCTTGAGGCAATACTTTTTGTCTTCAAATTTAATTGAGACTTCTTTCGTCTTTAGAATTGAGTCTTATTCATTTTATTATACACTTCGATGATTTGTATTAATGCAAGAGGTGCTACCTTGAGGTGCAATCAATACACACAAGTTGATATTTTTGTAGAGTATTTCCTCTTAACATATTAACTGTACTGACTCATGTAATGAATTCAATCTATTTGATAGTTTCTTTTTTTTTTTACTTTTTCTTCTTTTGTTTTTACTTTTTGTTAGTGGTTAGACCCATTTATAAAAAATTAATTTTAGCTCATGAGAAACTAAAAACGAAAGTGAAATTTTAAGATAGTATATAAAAAATTTAATTGAAGCAATTGTCCAGGGCTTTAAGTTGTATTGGAATATAGTATGTAGTCGGTTTGGTCTGCTGATACGAGTAAATATAATTATACGAAATATATAATACAACGTTTGTGTGAATTGTCGATCTATGTGTGTGCCATTAAAATAAGATTTCATAGTTTTCAAACTTCATTTTAGCTGAATCAAAAATGCATATCTCGAAATATTTATTTGGCTTTGTATTAATATTTATATTAACTTTTAAAAGTTTCAGTAGGGCTCTTTTCATAACACTTTTTGACACGTTAACTTCTGTTTTGGCCTAAATTTCTACTTTCAGCCAATTTTAATTTCTATTAGTTTAGTGCTTAGTTAAACCTCAATATAGTTTGAAATTGAAAAGCTTTTGTTAATTTTTTATAGCACTGAGCTTTGTGAGCTTTATTTCTCATAAATAAAGTAAAAAATCAGCAATCAAAATAGAGTGAAATGTATCATTCTTTTTCTACTTGATTTAGCTGTGATTTTTTTTCTAGTAAAATATTTAACCGCTGTTTATATATAAATAAATATTAATTGCTAAGATTTTTCTCACTTTTCAAATATAACGAAAAGATAGTGAGCTAAATGTCCTAATTTCTTTGAACGTTGAGTTTTACATTCTGGTCTGTTTTTCAAGAAAATTTGATATCTTTTAGCTATCCATTTAAAATTACTTGTATATCCTGCATTACCTGAAAAAGCTTTCCACTTAAAAGGATTTTGTGTCTCGAAAAGAAGGAAAACCTATCAAATTTATTATATTATTTATTGCTTTAAAAAAAAACATTTCTTGTTCCGCTCAGCTTATTCATATTGAGTTTTGCAGCACACCTAAAAAATCCGTTTTTTCCAAATTGGGAATATAGAAATTCAAAATTGTGCTCAGCTATAAGAATGTGAATTTCAGCTCACATTGACGGCATACCCTGCAGTTTTTATTTTTTTAAGCATGCTGAAGAGTGAAAACTTGTAGAAATATCAAAAAGAGGTGGACATGTTGCTGATAAGCACAAAACTTAAAAATATTCTGTGTGGGCTTCCCAGCAGTTAACATTTATATTAAGTACAAGGTAGCAAAGTACAAAAATCTTTAAAAATATAGTTTAATGATTTGTTTTTACATTTTTTATCTAATTTCTTGCTAAACATTCCAAAAAATGTCAACTCTTATCAACCTGATATGACTGAAGAAAATATATTGGTTATTTTCCAATTTTGGGGTAACAATATGGCCTATTTTTGGCATTAATGGCATTAATCTTTTGATTCTAAAAAGACTTTATAGTAGTAGGTTGAATCTTTCAGAAGCATGTTTAGCTATGTATATCAAGCTGGAATAAAACTGTAAAAAACACTAAAATCTTAACATTCAGTCTATTTCTCTCAAATAAGGAGTTGCTTTTTATTTATGAATACTAAAACTAGCGTCAGCGATTAAACAGTAATTTCATTTCTTTTATTATTACCTTAGAAAAAAACGATCTTCACACAATCGAAAAACTTTAACAAATTGAAGAAGGATTGTAAAGCTTATTTTCATATTTACTATAACTTTTTCAAAAATCGGAAGACACCTGAGCAAATTATAATGTCATAAAACTTCATCACATTACTCCTCATTTCTCCATACTCCTTAGAACTATTAAAAGCAAAATTAAACTAAAACAAAGAATTTACAAAAATGCAAAAAAAAAGAAAAATTGAAAATATATTTTCAAAAAATTCAATTCTATTATGAACATACTCGTATATAAGACATACATAAATTGCATGCAGCCAGAGATTGATACCTTAAAGTTACTTAAGCTTTGGATATTTTTCTAGACAAAAAATTCAATGAAAAATAATAACTCTTAATTTAAACACTTACTTGATTACATAATTAATGAAAGAAATTATATTAAAAAACTTATATTTTTTTTAAATTTTAATTTTAGATATCAATGTCGAGATTTCTGTTCTAAAACAACCTAAAAAATTACTTTACATATTCTTAACTCACAGTCAAAGCTTTGATAAATTTTCTTTGAAGAATTGCTTCGAAGATTTTTTTTTACTATTATTTTATTTTTATTGTTTTTCTTTTTGTGTTTTTGCATCAAAGAATTTTTCACATCAGCAATCGTGCTGTTTGAGGCTTCTTGATTATACTGAATTTCCCTAAAAGGATTTACCTTTGATTTGGGTGCAACATTCCATAGTCTTACACTAGAAGGACTAAATCTAACAAAGTGAAATATCAAAGGTGGAATATCTATACCCTTAGAATTATCCTTTCACTTTGTGTCGAATGTTAAGCAGCTCTTCTAAGTTATAAGCAAGCAAAGCGTTAGAGGTGAATGAATTCGGAAGTAAACACAATTTAAAATTATAATAAGACTCAAAGAATAAGATCTCAAGTACAATCATGGCTTACGCCTTTACATAATCTTCACTCATGTTAAATAAGTACATGAATCTAGTTAAACTTACCTTTACCAGATACTTTTAAACCTTATTTAAATAAGGAACTAGTTACCATTATAATAGAAAGAAAAGTAAATACATAGGATATAACGCGAACAAACAAACAATATTTTTGGGGTTGACGGTGGTGTTTGTGCCCTTACGTAAATAAAAATTGAGCTTGTCATCTTTAACCAGTATCAATTTGATTATGTATAGCTCCATTTTTTTTGTAGATTTAAGGAAAGTATATCACTCGGTCTTTTGTTATGCTAACCAAGCTATAAGAGGTTTAAGCTATTTTTTAAATATAACAAGATAAAATTCTTTCAGAATTATATTTCTTGAGAAAATATTTCTTTTGTTAATAATAGAAGATTTTATCGTAATTTAATTAGATTCTTTGATACTTGGTGTTAAAATAAATTTTATTTAGGAAAAGTTTTATTTAACTATAATAATTCCATTCTGGATAAAAGCTCTAAACGGATCGCTCTTTATATTTTTAATATAGTCAAGACAACAAGATTTTTTTCTTCAAGCTGATTATTATTGTTGTCAAACAATTTTTTGTGTATATTCAAAAAGTATTACAGGTTTTAAACTTCTTTCCTTCTTTAATTTCGTCCTGCATTATGAGAATAGTTAACAATATAAATGTTAAATTTACTGACTGCATTTTAATCATTAACCTGATTACATTTAATCCTGAAGTAACAATATTAAGCGCTAATTTTTCTATTTAAAAAAAAAAAAACAAAAAAAAAATACACAGAATATCATTTTCATATTGAAATGACATTCAAATGATACATTTTAAAAATTCAAAACTCAATATAACACAACTATTGCAGATTTCTATTTTTAAAGTCAATTAAATGGCATCCTTTGAAAAATAAACAATGATTTTCTAGCAAAACATTTGATTCAATTCTAAATTGAATGTTAATCCGTGAAGTATTTTTTGAGAATTGTATTGTGAAAAAAGGTTTAAAAGAAACTATGCACAAAAATGCAAATGAATAAATTACTTACATTTAATTTTCTTATCCAAAGAACATACAAAAAACTTTCAATGCTTGTTATCCTCATGGAGCTTTGTTTAATATTTTTGTCCATATGGTTCTATAAAAACTCTTATCCATTATTCTTATAAGTTTGCTATTAGTGATAGTAAATTTTTACGTATTTTATTAATAGATTGTGATAGATTGTTGCTTCTACGACATTGTTTAATGATTTGTTAAATGTATTAAATTTATCATATTAAAATAAACCTCCTTTTAGCTAATGGTAGCGCAGCGCAGCGCAGAATTTTGCATTTACAAGATCGTTTAGCACCAAAAGAGCTTTAAAATAAACCAAAATTAATGAATATATCCCAAAATTGAAGAAAAAATACCAAAAAATATAGTTTTCTTTTTAAAGAGTTTCAAATATTTTGAATCAGAAAGTCACATACTGTCGCGAAGCTTTATAGGATAGAAATAGGTGTACAAATTTTTAATATCAATTATTTTGGTATGTTTTGTGGATCAAATGAATTCTCTTTAGCTCATTTAAGGTTCTGTCTGGTTTTTCCCTCTTTTCTGCTCTGGGTTAACAATCTTTTATGTAATTGCCTCGATGAATATTAGATAAAATAATATCGTTAACTTTGTGAGTATCTCTACTTTTTCCCGCCAGAATAGCTTGTTCACTTTTCTAATCATGATTCCTTTAATTGATTTTAATTTTTGGAAATTCGTTTTAAAATTAGTTTTTGTGTCAATATCACTTAATTGCAGACACTATCGGTCAATGAGAACCTTTTTTTGATAAATAATATAACCAGCTATTGGGCTGTTTTTCAACTAGATCTGCTACTAGGCAAAATATTTCAGGCAGTTTTTTTCTTTGGTATAGTACATATAATTTATCAATAAAATTTTAATCTCAAGAAAAACAAAATAATACCATGAAATTATATGTTACCTTTAAATAAAAAAATTGACTAGTACACAACAAAATATTGTTCTCTTTTCGACTCTTTATGCTCAAAGGCAAAACCGTTCTCTTAGTAATTGGTAATTCAAATTAATTAAGTTCATTTTATGACAATATGTTTTTGAATATAATTTATAAAATTCATATTTAATTTTGTCTGCAATATTTTACAATACTCATGACAAGAATTTATTAAATTACCATCTGTTGAACTAGTAATGCTCCACATATTCTATAAAAAATTTTTAAAATAAAAACTATAAAAAATATTGGTCAGTTATTGTTTGCACAGGAACTGTAAAAGATTTGGCACTCTATAGATATAGATATGAAATCTGATTTATAACAGCTTCTATATAAAATTCTTTTGATTTTTATTTAATGCCATTTTTTTTATTAAATAAAACATTGCAATATGTGAGCACCCTAATTTATATTCCATGCATGAGACACCTCTTTATTGGATTGATGTGAATATTTCCTAAGGCTATTTCAAAAATTTATTCTCCATTTTATTCAAAAGCCAATCAATAGATTCAACATACTGTCTGGGATTTGGTATACTGTTGCTTGTGTTGAATGTTGATATAATGGTTCCTTAATAAAATCGAATATTTTGAATTATTTTGTAAATAAGAAAATATGATTCTATGATCTTATGAAATCTGTCTTTTATATTAGAAATTATAACTGTTATTTTGTTTTTATATGTTAACATGGGGACTATTTAATACATTTAATGCAATGAAATGAAAGCCAAGTGAACTAGTTAAATTTTAATTATCTGCAGAAAAAGGTAGAGAAATAGTTTATTTATCTAAGACAATATTTGCAGTAAATTTTTAATTGAACAAATTTTAATTTGAAAAAGTGGAAAAAACACTTAATTTTTGTGAAATTAATTTCAACCGACCTATACCACATATGTATAATTTATAATAATGCTCTTTTTATGAAAGAACCGTGACAAATATTCGAAAAAACTTGCAGGGTATGCCAGAAAAGAAAAATTATAAAATTACTTTTCATTGATTAAAATTTTATCTTCTTGATCTTCTTTTTGGAAAGGATTATTCAAGTTCTAATACTAAAAATCTGTTTTCTAGAACGCTTGAATTTTGCCACGTAAAGAAGACTAGAAATTCAGATTCCTATGTGAAGCTTGTTCGAGCTTATCAATATGATAGTGATAAGACACAAAAAAAATAAAAGAAAAATACACTTTTCAAATTTATCCTGTGTTTTGCAAAACATGCAAAAGGCAATTTTTCACCGAAAAATATTGTTTTATACATATTACACACTCATGGTAATTTAAATGCAAAGGAGCTGAGGATAGTCTAGTATCTTTTCTATTTATATAGTATATGCGTACGTGGTAATTTTTGTTGGCATATTAAGAGAGACCTTTTCCTTATTTGATTTGTATGTTAATCAAATAATAATGTTAGCAAAATTTAGATAGTAAAAAACATCATGGGCGTTTTTTCTGGTTTTCTTCTAATGATCTTAGGGACTTCTTTAGAGGATTTAAGCGTGATGAACCAAGATTTATAATTTGTATTTTCTTGTTCTGTTCCAATTTATTAGTTCTTTCAATAACTGCTGGCTTAAAATTTTAATTGTCTGTTTAAGGATTTGAGAATATATTTCTGTTTGGTAGAAATTCTTACGGATACTTTTTCATCATAATTCGTAAATTAATTTTAACAAAAACTGCATTTATAAGTGGTTACCCAGCTAAAAATGCATTCTCATACTGTAAAATACAAATTTACGTTGCTAAGTATACATGTATATTTTTTTTATTGTCTGATCCCTTCAATTGTATGATCCTGTACCAAATCACATAAAACAAAATAACGATTTTCCACTATTTATCCACAGTCGAAAATTACTGTATTAATTATTTCATTGATATAAGTAAGTTTTTGGATGTATGCCTACAAAAATGCTTTCCCCAAGTCTCAAATACGTAACTTTAAGCGCATCTAGTAACTAAATGCCATTATATAAACAAGAGGCAGAGTTAGAAAATGGTGTATCTAAACTGAGTAAAGCAACAACAATATAATTGGTATAGGGTGTTAAAACAATAAAAAAATATTCCACCCATTTCAATCTCATCCCCACAAAACGTTTAGCATTTATCTACTCTTGTACACAATGTAATTTCATTGCGCAATTTAAAAGGCGACAGACTGTAATATTCATAGTCTTTCCTCTGTATCAAAAGGGATGTTTTCAGGACATGCACATATGTGTGTAACAAAATGACGTACCTATTCAAGCAAGCTGTTTCTTACCACGACATCAGGAAAAATATAATTGAAGCTCAAAAAGGACAAACCATGGTCTCAATGAAATGCACATAAAATAGCTTCTATGTACATCCTTATTCCAAATATAGTATGTATAAAAATTGCACTCTTTTTTTATTATTAGATATCTCTGAAATTCAATTTCAAGATGCTTAAATCATTCCATGGTTTAGTCCTTTACTTTAAATTAGATTTGTCGCCAAGATGACGCTATTTGATAGCAAATTGCATATAGCTGAAATTTTGAAAGGTTGTCGACCATGTTATCATTGTTTATATTCGTAAAAAATCTCTTCTTGCTTTTTGAATTTAGTTTAGGTGCCATTATTTGAATTTCGATTGTCGATTTATTTGATTTCTATTTCCTTTGATAGACAATAATTCCAGAAATTTTATGTGTAACTCTGTATGTGGTGAAAAGATAAGAGATTTCATTTGCAAATTGTATCCTCTTTTACCCTAGAACCAAGGTTCTATTTCGAAAGATTTGATTGAGTCAAAGTAGAATTCTCTCAATAAATTTTTCCTGTTTGTCCACCATTATAACTGTGAAAAGAAAAACTGAATGTTTTAAATACGTTTTAAAGCGGTATCATTTCAACTGAGGGATTTTATGTTTTGTATAGACATTACGACTTTATTGAATTCTTTTTAGCAGCTATCTTCTAGCGAAACTTTTTTCGATTTTCGATAGAGAGATTTATATATAAAGACTTAACGGATGAAACAAATGGACACAAAATCTAGCTCAAATAAAAATGAATAAATCTTTTTGAAATATTTGAACAGTTTTGTGACAATAATCTTTTGATATTTTTAATAAAACAACATAAAACACAGACGCTATTTAAGTCAATGAAATTTTAAATATTAGTCAAGAATCAGAGGAAAAACTAAAATTTAGACCTTTCACCGCATATTTATTCACTTTTTATTTTTTTCAATGTTCCCCTTTGTGGTAGCAGCTTTTGCCTGTCCTTCAAGCAGATTTTCTTCAAGTGAAGTACAGGAAATAATCAAATTCAACCATCCATTTTTTTAAATTTGTAATTAAAGAGATAAAAATCATATTTACATTGGATAAGTATCTGTTCGCTCAGTATTCCAATCTTTTAATTTTACAAAACACTCAAAACTCATTGATTGTATAAAGCGGAGGAAACCAAATCATTAATCTATTGGACATCTGTTATCAGTAACTATAACAATATTACAGATATGATAGCAACAAAATATTCAAAAAAGAACGCAATCTTTGTGCAAGGTGAAAAACATTTCATTTCATTTATTTAAGATTTATTTTTTTAATCAATTCCCCCTAATGAGCCAAGGGGCCTTCAATAAGATCACGCAGTTTTATTTATTCTATTTTATTTGTATTAAAAGGATATTTTTTTCCTTGAGGACTTCTTTTAGATTGAATTGATGTAGAAGTTAATTAATGTCTCTTATCCTGGCTATGATTACTACTGTGATAATTTTCAATTCGTGCTGTTTAATGTGACAAAATGTAGAGCAGAAAGCTCATTTTCATTTTAATTATTTCTTCAATGCAATTATTTAACACTGCTTTTTGGATATTTTGTCTTAGTTTTAAATTAAGTATCAATATGCGCTATTAACTTTTCTATAAAACTGGGAAGTTCAAAAAATTGTTGTGTCAATATTTCCTAGACTCTTGAGGTATTAGATTTAAGACGAAAAATGGACATGGAAAATTTGTTTTTATATAAACAAGAATAAAGCTTTTAGATCATTATATTTAAGGATATAGATTATCTCTGACTTAGTTATTTAAAAATTTCAGTTTTTAACAATTGATGATTTATTTTGCATTCCTATTTTAAGTTTGTCCTGCAAAATATACCAAGAAATGCAATTGAAGGTTCTTAAGTGTTTTACTTTTAAATTTAAATTTTGTTTGGTCTTACAAATATTTTTTAGCATACCTAAAATAATGACTAATCTTTACCTAAACTAAATAAACAACATTAATATTTCTATTCACAAAACCTAAAATTAAAATAGTTAAATATTGAACTTATTCCAAAATAACCGCAGAGAAATATGAATTCATTTAACGAAATTCAAGAAGATTTAATTCAATCCAATAAAATACTACTTTAATATTTTTTTTCTTCAAATATCAACGAAAATAAGAAATTGATTTTTCATGGACAAAATTTCAATATTTTATTGTTTTTAAAGAAACAATTTTAAAAACTTTACCGGAAATGAATGATTTTCAAATAAAATATATATTCATAACAAATGAGCAAAAATTGACTATCACAATTTTATGATTCCTTCTTATCATAAATTATTTGCAACAATTGCAGTTCTACATTCAATTTTTAGCTCTTTCAATAGCAAATTTATTCCATGCTCTTGAATGGTTCTTGAATGAATTATTAGCAAGAACTTTAACAGAAACACTAAAGGATGCCTTAACATCAAATCTATACTTTTGTTTCCATAAGAAAACGTGATTTACTTATGAGTCTTGGATAGACAATAACATCCTAATGAGATGGACTACAAATTTTGATTTCTGAAAATTCCTGTGAACTCTGTCCACCGCAAGTTTTACCCGTAAGAAAGTTAAAGGATCTATTTGAAAGACGTATAAGTAACTTTCTGTAAAAGAAAGATGATAGAAATAATTTTATTTTACCTCCTCATTTCTGGTACTCATATAAAATTCAAAATCTTAAATATTAGATGGATATAAAAAGAACTCTGTAGGGAATTTATGTTTTTAGGTTCAGATAGAAAATGAAATTCCATAGCTTGATGGATGTATTCATAATCTTTACAAAAGATTGGGGATACAATGATATCCCTTGTTTTTCTTATATGGACTTCTACGTATAATATCTTATTTTGGAATTGAATATTTTTGTTGTCCTAGCGGCCACTCATGTCCTTTATCAGCTACAATTCATTGGAATTTCACTATAAGAAAGAAGAGAAGATTTTTAGATAAGCTATTTATACTGTTTCTATGAAAGAAAAATAAGAATATTGATGACTAAACAACAATAGAAATCTTTTGTCTATAGATTTGTCTTATATGTAAAAAGACACATCCTTTATATTTTATGATGACGCTGTCAACTAAGTGACACTTTTATTATAAGAAGATAAGCTAATAAATGATAAGAAATTATAGATAACTAAAATGAAAAATGTTTAAAGCTTGGAGTTTTTTTTGCCCTTTTTTTTGCAATGGAAACTTGCTTACATTTGCTTTTCTGGCTTAATGCTTTTATTGTTTGTTATATTTTTTTTTAAACTAACTCATTTATCTTCATAAGCTGACCAACTTTTGGCATTTAGACTTGTTTTTCAAGAAGGATATACTGAATGTAATTTTTTATTCGCTTTTAAGCAAAATGATAGAATGATTTATTTTCTGTTCTTAACCTTTTTATATATAGTTCAACAAAAACATTGAGCTTTGAGAAACTTTAGTAGTTCATAATTTGTGGAGGAATAGCTTGATCAAAAATTTGTCAATTTCTTGGTATATGACCATCCCAGTTTGAGTTTGGTATTAAAATACTATCAATATGAGTTCAAATTCATGGAACTTACTAAATTTAACAAAAGAGTTGATCGAATTAAAACTTAATTCAACGTGCAGTACAAGCACAAGTAAAGGTAATTAGAATTTGTTATTGATTTCATTATTCCCATTTTCTTACAACCATTTCCTCAATTTATGTCATGGACTTGTGAAAAATTTTAAATAATTTCTTTTTTTTTATAATGATTACAATTCAAATAAAAATAATAGTGCAAGATATTTCACAAATATTATTCCCGCAAACTATTAAGCATTAATTTTTGAAGAGTTTATCGCTCAAATGCAAAAAATTTTTTACTGCTTGAAAAATGTTGTTTATTTAGAATATTTTTTGAGCCATTTTGGATATTTTTTTGGAGATATTGATCGTTACTTTTATCCATTTAAAGCTGAAGTTGTAAGATCAACTATAAAAAATAGTTTTTTAGCTTACAAACTCTGAAAGATTTTTGTTTTATTTCACTGTTTTCTTCTCTTCATAAACCATTATTTCTTAAGACATTATCGTATTTTGTCCAGCTCCACAAAAATTTGTTGGCTTTCGTACTACCCAGAATAATTAAAATAATGAGATAGGTAAAATAGTTGCATTGTCCGGGTTTATCACTCATCTACTAGGAAGCAATCATTGTAAGGAAAATATCTATAATAGCCATGGATAATATTGGCATATTTATATGGAAACACCAAGAATAGTCAGCCTACGATTTTGGAAAATTGGTCACCGATAACATATCTATAGCGAATACGCTAAACCTTCTTTTACACTTATTTTCCCATTTTAATCATTTGCTTTCTCTTTTTCAAATTTGATGTATGTAGAAAATTATTTCCATTTCATTATATCTTTTTTTTTTTATTTTGTTTTCTAAAATTAACCACCAGAAAGGTATTCAGCTTAAGCTTTTTGCAAACATAAAATAATCAAAAAGATCAAATAATTTTAATATTTAAAATGTAAAATCCATTTACAGAAATATATTTCTCTGGCTCATACATTATTTCCTCACCGAAGATGATACATAAACTTTTCCTGATCAATGTAATGTCAAATGATTCAGAAGTCATCAAAACTTTAATTACCGTCTACTAAAACAAGAAACAAAGAATCTGTAAAACTACACAAAAACTTTCAAAATTATAAGCATTTAAGTTCAACTAAGCCCTAGCAGCATGTACTTAAGTTTTACTTAATTTTTGAAATAAGTTGTGAAATTTTCAAGTTTGCGATTTTTATCTTTAAGTCAGGAAAAATGAACAATGTGGGCTAACACAATCGACAACATGAAATGAAATGATAATTTCAGTATCAACTCCCACGGAAAATTGTAATATATTTTCTAGCCGAGGCCAACATGCTCAAATCAAGTTCTTAAAAGCTACGTGTGAGTCTGCATATGAAAAATAAAGCAAAAAACCCACAGATGATAGAAATAAATAACTTCTGGTTTAAGTTTAGATGTTGTTTTTTGAAACCTTACCATGGATATTACGACTAAAATTACTTTGAACGAGTAAAAATTTCCTGTATATGATCTGGATTTCTTGTTTTAAATTTTATCATTTATTTCTATTTATAAATTTTCTGGCAAAAATCAATTGTTATCATAATAATGTTTTTAATTTTTTATCAAGCACAGATAGCAATTAGTCTGCCATGCTTATAACTTTGAAGAAACCGCAAATTATTACCATAAGCTTCTCTTATTGTTACCTGCAGCATGACATCGCTGATACCTCAATAAAATTAATAAAGGTTAATTAGTGCCAAATTGAAAACTGGTAGGTGATTCCAAATGATGTCACAACTGTCTTATTGTGTCGGTATTAATAAATTTGTATTATTTGTGTAGGTATTGGAATAAAAATTTGGACACAAAAATTCGTTTTGGCTGTTAAATAACTACACCAAAAGTACTTTAATATTTCTACAGTGATCACATTTATGTTTTACGTAACCTTTAAAACAAATTATTGCCGTAAAACTATATTTTTACATTGTTTAAATGGAAATTTTACTTTGACGTTTTTATGTGATTTGGAGTTTTATTTTTGTTAAGCTTTTCACAAAATGTGTAAAATTGTATAATAGCTTTTACAGTAAAGTAAAACAAAGGACTTCTATATAAATGATAGGAAAAATAAAAAATTATTATTCTTTAGTTGCTCAGTGTAAATATTGATTGGCATAGTATTTTTCTAAATTTTTGAATTGCCTATATTTAAACCTTAAAACTAGAATGTGAAGGACCTTGATCAAATTATTTAACGTATATAAATAAATGCTTCAACTTAAATATACAAATCACTGCGTGATATACCTATAAACACGTACTCTACAATTGTTTACTTTTAACTATCTTTATACCAAGAGAGTTGACACATTTTTTAAAATTGCAGTCGGACACAAGGCTATTGCTACATAGAAAGTTTCAGCTTTACTACACATCAAACAGAATTTTAAAGTAGTTTAATTTTGTTATGTTCTCTGAAACCACCCCTTTAATACATTTCATTTTTTGGTTTTGGGAAGCTGCAAGTGACAAAAAATTTTAAAACATACTAATTTAATTTTATATGATGTTTTTTAAACATTATTTTTAGTAAATTTCATGAACTTCCAATGAATGTTACTTTTGGTAAACAAAATTAAATTAATGTAAGTCCCTTTGAAGGTATAACGTCTACCAAAAATATGATAGATTGACAAAAGGGAACCATATGCAAAGCCACAGTCAAGTATTCCTTATTTGATCTACATTACCAACTATATAGTCATAGCTCTAATGGCAGGTCGTAAATCAGGTATAATGATTGTGTATAACCATTCGCGTTTGAAGAAATTTTTACTTAAACGTTTAATTACAATTAAATCACATGTGCAAAATTTTAGAATGCTAGCAGACTAAAATTTTTCCTATTTTCTTGACTTTTCTGACCCGCCCAACTAGAGAATATTATTTTGTACTACATGTATCAATACTTAATTCCATTTTATAAAGTATATCTTTAAAAGCACAATTAATTTATTTTCGTTCAATAGCACTTAAAGGCTAATTATTCATATGTTTTTATGTACAAAGAAGAATATGAATTAATTCGTAATAATTAATAACTTTTGGTTTCCGTTTGGAAATAAATCTTTAGATATTACTTTCAATGTTCAATTCAATTTTTCAGAACTAATATCACAAGAATTTAGTTTGTAATACTTAACATTCTTAACGAAATCAAAAAAAAGTTTTTATTTATAATAAAAAAAAAAAATACAGTAAATATCAAGGCTTTTTTTTGCCAAAAAAGTGCAAAAAACCAAACACAAGCTTAATTACCTTTGAAACTAAAAAACACGAAGGTTTCACACAATTTAAGCTGCTACAGTTTGCTTTTTCTCTAAAGAAAAAAGTTAAAAAGCTGAAGTAAAACAATATTCAGAAAACTGCTGCAAATTTAATAACTTCCATTTAACTTAAAAAGACCAAAAAATTTCAGATTTTAAGCGACATAATTGGAAATCAGAGGTTGATTTTTTTAAGTAAATCAAAATGATATTCAGAAAATGGAGATGTTGGATTTATTTTATTTTGTTGAGTGGTTAATTTTTTATCTTCTGTTGTTGTTATATATAAAATATAATATTTCAATGTCAAAAATAGCACTTAAATTGTGAAAACAATTATAACAAGAACTTAAGTCTATTCAACGTAATTTAGCTTCCTTTATATTTTTCAAACTCAAACAACGGCAAGAGGGGAAAAAACTAAAGACTCATTTTAGTTAAGCTGTAAAAAAATACATTATTAAGCGTAGAAGCATGAACTATAAATTTAGTAAGAAAAAGATAAGGAATATTTAATGCTTTATGGTATTTAATATCTCTTCTTTCTTATTCCTTTTAAAAAGTTTTAAAGTACGAGTAAAGTTGAGAATTTGTCTTTATATCTTTAAGTTTTGTTTCGACATCAGACAGAAATTTTGATTAACTTATTTTTGATATGATTTCATTTCACTCAAACTTGATTTACACTTATTAAATTCAGGAAAATTCTTATTAAATTCTTTTGATAAATTCTAATTTTTCAAATTTTTTACCAAAAAACTAGAATTGATGTATTAATTTCATTTTACATTTTTGTGGTGATTTATTTGCTGTTTTACAATATTTAATTAAATTTTACAACAATTTCGTACGGTTATATATTTCTGACAGTTTTTATAATTCTCAAAAATTTTTAAATTATTTTTAGTAAATTTTTAGACTTTGCACTCAAAATCTGGACTATTATCACTGACAATTGCTAATTGCTTAAAGCTAGACACTTTTGCTTTAATTTGATAACTAACATTTATAGTAAAGCTTCTAATTCTTTTTTTAACTGTATTTCAAGCAAAAAAATGCTTAAAAAGCTTTCCTTACTTCCAAAGATTAAGACAAATTTAATGAGGCCAATTCTCTGTACTAAATCTTCATTGCTTTGCTTTGTTAAATATTTTTCCATTTATCTTAGGGCTTGTTAGAGGCTTACAATTCAGCCACTATATAAAAATTAAAATTTGAGCTACTACATTTTTGTTGACTAATTAAATTTATTTAATTTAAATAATTACTTCTATATTCAATCACTTATCAAATGTTATTGTGACAGGGATCGAACATAAAAGATTTACAAAATTTGTCAACTATCACTTTCTAGAATGTCAATTGTAATTAAACCTCTTTTACGAATATCCATTTCTAGTATTTTATGTCAGTTACTTAAAGATGTAAATTATTTTTCAAATTTATTTTTATCTTTTCCCACAAATTTACATTTCCTGTAAAACTAAATGGGACTATGCTTCATTTAACTTCCGCAAAATAAGGTACTACCATGATTTCCGAATGTCATTTAAGCTTGCACATGATTGCACACTAGACGCATTTTAAAAATTTATTATCTTTCAAAAGAATAATCTACAAAATTTTAGTATGTATCAAATGTAATTAATTATGTTGTATTAGTAAAGTAATCCTTTGCAGTAATCTAAAGACAAAAAACTGAAAATAACTTTATCTATTTGCTTCCTTTTACAGCTTATTCAAGAAATTTTTCTTCTTATTTTCCACTTGATTTGAGTTATTTGTCTACAATTTTATCTGTTCACAGCCATCATGTCGTCAACTTTGTAATTGTAAATATGCGTATTCAACGAAATTCATTACCCTACTTAGCCATAGTGAATGAGAATATAAACATATGAAAATTGGAATAAATTATTCTATTTCTTATTTAATTGACGGTTGTCATTAAAAACAAAAATATAATTTCTAAAATTAATAAAAATATCCTATTTTATTTCTAGGTTTTGGAAGAGAATCCATACATGCCAATTAGATCTAATTTTATTTTTTTGCAGAAAAATTTAGTCAATATAAAAAGGGAGTACTATAATCCTTAGTAAATAGTATGAATCTAATTAAGATAAAATTTTAGTATACAGTACTCTTCCTATATATCAAATATTTTTACAAGTTATATAAAAATAATATTGGCTGAAAGAACTATTTTACTATAAAAGTTGCTCATATTAATCCCTTAAGCTGCTAATCCAGCCACAACTAAATATATCTCGGTTATAATCTATACAAAAAATTAATTCAATGATCCTTTGAAAATGTAAAATTTTTTCCCAATGTCTTTAGCAAGATTATAGCCATTGTAGGAATTAACTTTTTATGCCCCATTTATTTTATCTTTTTTAGTGTCAGCTTTAGTTTTAATCACCCACTGTTAATTTCCATGAATAAAATGATATTTCGAAGAAAGCTTCCTATGCTATTATTCATATTTTGTTGGAGATTGAATAACTCAATTGTATAAAATGCTCCCAGGATGCGTAGATAACGTTAAAACATTAAACATCACATTTAATCTTTTAAATCAAAAAAAAAAAATAAAAAAAAAAAATAACAACAAAAAAGTATTTTGAATCATAATAGTCTTATTCTAAAATAAAACCCTGTTTTAATGGTTTCATTAAGTTTCTACAATATTTCAACAAAATACATAAAAGGACATACTAAAAGTATATATTCAGTTCGTCAAATAAAATTCTCTTGAGCCTTAAAAATGACAAGCGAAGCTGCAAATTGTATCTAATGTCATACAATTAGCATAATTTGTTATAGAATGTGCTTAAAGCAAGTACAAGAAGTTCATCTCTTGGGGCATATTATATGTTCTCTTTAGATAACTATAGAAAAGGATATAATATTCATATCTTAATATAACCATAGACTTCTATAGCAATAGATATCTATGTCTATAGTTGTGGATGTTTGTATACACTTTTGAATATAAAGTTTTAAGCTGTTGATTGCTTTTAAATGCGGAGGGAATTTACAATTTTTTAGATTATGGAACTCTACTGCATTGCTGAATATTATTATATCAAAAAGACTTTTAGAATTTTCAAAGTATCCCAAGAAGGATGCACTGATACTTAACCCTTTATGGGTCTTACAGTTTAAAGCTAGCTTAAGTATATTAAATTTTATTAAAATATCTCTAGTATCTTTATGAACCTTTCGGTTCACCTCAAAGAAAATTATCAAGTTGGAATGCTCCTTTGATGTTTTAGTTTAGTTTACGAAATAGTAAATTAAGTTGCTTACATTTTATAAAGTAGTTCATATCTTAATGTTTGACTTACATACAAAGACTTTTAATTATATAAAATTATTTGTAAATTAATTTGGATATTACTTATTTAAGTTTTATTTGGAAAAACTAGAAAAAAGAATCTTGTTAATAAAAGCGTCACTGCTATTTCTTTAAAAGCAATTGCTAGATCCAAATATTTATTTTTCTGAATTTCAAGGAGAACGAAAAAACTCAACTAATTAAATACTTTTACATTCTAAGATAAAAAAAAAGACTTCACACTGTTACATAAAAATAATTTCTTTAATTCATAATAATTTAATACTCAGACAATTTTGTGTATAAAAATATCACATTAATTACATTCGAAATGAAAGTTTTTGGTATATGGTTATCCTTTGTGATTTTTAGTTTTAGTTTACAGTAAAAACAAAATTGGTCTTAATTTACTAATCTTTCATTATCACCAAATATGGTGTCATAGTTTTCTATAAGTATTTTCGTTAAAGTATTTATTTTTGCTATGTCAAAAGGTCCCATTGAAGATGAGTATAGTATACATGGACCCCAAATTATAGCCAAATTAGATGCTGGCATCCGATTGAAATCAGAATGATGAGCCACTCTAAAATTCAAGGAAATTATTAGACAGTTATATTTTATGTTTTGGACTTAATATTAAAGGCATTTTATCAATTGTTGAATTCATAATATTCAGACTTCTCTTAACTAACAGCTTATTGTACTAAATTAATTTTAATAATTAGAAGATTATATTTCGAAAATCACTTAGAAAGATAGTTTTGACATTTGATTTTAATCAAAACTATTTTTATTTAATGTAATTTAACAGACAGAGCTAAAGTTATATTAGATTAATTCAAATAATTCTTAAAATAAATATTCTTTGAAGTTAATACTCACACTGTTAAATGTTTTAGAACAAACTTCAATGTTCCTTTTGCAGGATTAGGTATTTTATTCATTATATCCTTTATCACTGATAGACTTGATTTATCATTCAAATTTGATGGTATTCTACGATAAAGATCTTCAGGTACCAGTGGTGACTTTAATTCTCGAAAAAATAACTTAAGTAATCCAGTTATTGTATGAACATCTTGACTATTGAGTATTCTTGGATCATAGAAATAATTTTCATTTAGTTTTTTCTTAACTTCATCAATAGCAACTTTATTTCCAGATGCTCTATAAATTCCATCACTTTGGATATTCTCTTTAAGTTCAATCAGTGATATACAATCAGCTACAAATCTTGGTACATTATAATCCCATGTATCCTTATCAACTTTTTCCAGGCTTATACCAAAAATAGGATTTTTAAGTTTTATATTGTCATCTAAGTAAAGACTGCTTGAGTCTGAGCGCTAAAATTTAAAATAAAAACGTGTTTTATAAATTTTTTTCGGAAGATTTTGGAACTGTGTACTAAATTTTATGTGTTAGATTCTTGATATTGACAATAAAGAAATAAAAGTAATTTGAATTACGCATGATTTCAAAAAAAATTACTTATGCAAGGATAAAATATTTATTTGTTTTTGATTACTAAGCGACACCTAAGAGTACCTAATAGTGATATTTAAGGATGATATGTGCATTCCTTTTTCCAGTAACGTAATAAAAGCATTTCATCTATAATTACGTGTTTTTAAAGGATGAAAAGTTTAATTTATTTTTCGATTTTCGCAGAAATCCTTTATCCATATAAGAATAACGTAATCTCTTCCATGTGATTTCCTCAGTTAACGAAATCTTTTTGACAGTTTTTCTGTACACTACAAGAAGTTTATGAAACATTGTAAATATTCATTTTACTCATTACTTTGGTCTATTTTAAGAAAACCTTGCTCATTTTAATAAATTATTATTGAAGTATCTGGGTCTTAAATATTTTTTTAAATCTTAATTTAATTTTATTACAATTACACTCACTTTGAAAAATTGCCTACTTTTTTTATCCTTTGGCTGTCGATTATTTCTATAATGAAAATAATTAAAAATAACAAAGTCCGAAATTTAATTTATCACTTACAATTTAAGGACACTCAGTTGTACTGAAATAAAAATGAAGCTAAATAAATACATGAAGATCTTTAAATAACTATAAAAAAATCCTTACATCTATTTCGAAACCTTTCTCCAATTGACTTCTTTTTGTCTTGTGGTAGTTCAAGCAAGTTACCAATTGAAGCACTTTTGAAACGTTGTAAAGTTGTAATATGTGGAATTTCTGATTCAAGCTGATTAAATTGTGTTATGGCATCTCGGCAGACGTACTAAAAGTTGAAATATTATTATTCATTCCTTTTTTTTCAAAAATAAAAAGATAAAAACTTCTTAAATTATTTTATTCAGAGAAGAATTTCAAAATTTTTTATGGAACCTAACTGGTCTCACGATTCAAGTTTCAAAAGTTGTTTGTAAAAAACGAATATAATTTGTTTAAATCATTTGAGAGCAATGACCTACAGTGTGAGTCATGCAATATCTTTTTGCCCAATCAACAAATTCACTTGTAGCTCATTTGTAAATTATAAAATCTTAGAAAGGAGCTTTTGTGTTATGCTAACAAAAAGAACAAGTTCTCTTAAAGGAACGATAAGTTTTAACATTGTATCTATTTTAAAAAATGAACATTTTTACCTTTAGATGTGAACCTATTTACCTTTAAAATTTAATATTGTGAAAAATAAACTCAAAAATATCTTTTTTGTTTTATAAAATACGTTTTGAAAAAAAATTTTAGGACCATTTTTGAACAAGAAATTTTAACGTCAAAAAGCCGGAACTTTTTATATGTTTTTTGTCTAACTAAAATCAATGAAACAAAATATTTAATAATAAAATAATATTTATTTTAATCAAAAAATGAACATTTTAGATATGCATTTATTTATATGTTCTGAAACCACTTTAGAAACAGTAATGAAGTAATATTAAGCTACAGATTCGGGCTTTACCCACGATTATTTGAGTTCCAGCCGCGATTACCATTATTATTATTATCATTTCCACGATGTCCGTGATGGCCATGGTGTCCATTATTATTACCGCCATTGCCATTATTACCTCCATTTCTTCCTCCTTGACCACCATCATTCCAACCATTGTCATTACCCCAACCCTCATTCCAAGAATCACTCCAGCCATCAGACCATCCTTCTTGATTTCCAAGACCCCATGATCCATCATTGTTCCAATTGTTTCCGTTGTTACCACCATTTCCATTGTTACCACCGTTTCCATTGTTACCACCGTTTCCATTGTTACCACCATGATGATGATGACGACCTCGGCGATCATTTCCTAGTCCATTATTATTTCCCCATCCTTGGTTATCATTCAATAATCCATTATCATTACCCCATCCTTGATTATTGCCACCCCATCCTTGATTATTACCACCCCATCCTTGATTATTGCTACCCCATAAGTCATCGTTACCATTATTCCATCCCCAGCCTTGAGGTCTTGCTAGAACAAGAGCTACAGCTAAAAAATAGTAGAAGAGCAAAAATAAATACTTTTTTCTTTAACTTGTTAAAGATTTTTTAAATACTTACCAAAGCAGGCAAAGATAGTTAATTCCTTCAAACCGAACATTTTTATATTACAATTTTAGTTCTTTGCTTGAAGAATGAGGTTTGTAATGATTTCATTTCTCGCCGGACTTCATTTTATACAAATTTTTCGTTCAATAGAAAAATAAATTTGACAGGCATTGAATTGATAATTTTTATACTTTTATCACGAATGAGTTATTTCGTGTTAAGTCTATGAAGCTATTATTTACCTATAAAATTGAAAATAATCGGCACCCTTCTAAAGTTCATTTGCAGAATATTTATGTTGGTTATTGTTGAAGTAAATATTATTCTAGTAAATAAGAAAGAAAAGATTCGTGCTTGGAAATTGTTTGCATATTGTTTCAGAATCTAATTGATATTGTTCGTTAATCACAAAGTCACAAGAAAATATAAGTTAAATAGAGATTATTTCTTCTCAAATACTATTACTCTTAGTCGCAGTTAAATCGGTTCCCAAAACTTAAAGGGATGAAATTAAATAAATCACTCATGTAAAATGCTAAAATCAAATTAAATTAATGTTAATCTATGCGAGGCGCCTGACATATCAATTTTAAATACTATCAGCAAACTTTTTTCTTGTACATAAATTTTTTAATACTACTTTATTATTGTAGATCTTATCTTACGAAATGGAAAATAATGGTATCAATACATTAAGATTCCAATTTGTGTATGAAATGTTTTAGTATTCTCTTCAAATATCTAGTCTGCTAATTATTATTTTTCTTTTGTTATATTAAACAAATCCAAAAAACCATGGAAATAATCAGGAGAAGTTTTGGGTATTTATTAAAACTCAATCTTTTAAGGTTAGGTTATGGTTTGCTCTCACTTGAAAATTCCTAATGTGAATTACTATAAAATTAGCTCTAAATGAAAAAAAAAATGGTTCTATTGCACTTTATTAAGTTTAAATTTACTATTCTTCATCTACAAAAAATTTATTATTGGTTTTTGTCATAAAAAGTGATTTTGCATATTATTCACAGTTCAGATTTAACCTCACTTTAACCATTAATACAATCAAGTTATTTTTAAGATAGAGAATTCGAACAATTATTCAAAGCTTCCACTCTATATTGTCATGAATACTTTAGCAATTTGATAGACTACTAATCTAAATTTGCTATTAGCGCATTTATAGTGGCCACAATACTAATCTCGGATACCAACCTTTATTTAACTAATCAAAATAAGTATTTATATTAAACTTTAGTATTTCTACATTAGTAAATCTCATCCATAAAAATTTGTTGTTGTAAACGTTTTTTTTTTATAATATCTAGAAGCGAAATTCACAATTAATCACTACCAAATAATTTTCTAAGAGAGAGAGTTCAAAAAGTTGTTCAAAATTAGTAGCATCCTTTACAAATTACTAGTTTAAGATAAGTTTTATTAAGAACTCTACTCCAACATTACAAAAGTTGAAACTTAGTACCATATAAAACTTGATCTATACAGCTTGCTATAATTAAATTTGTAAATAAATATTGGTAAGATGTCAAAAATCTTGAAAATATCGAAAATCCATCGTGCTTTTAAAATCTTTCATCAAATTAAATGAGGGCTGCCAGACTCGTGTGCATCTTACCAATCTAGACTTAAACTCATCAAAATCTCATACTAAAATTAAAATATTAAAATTACTAATTAAATACTAGAGATCCAGTATAAACTCCATTTATTCCATATAGATTTAACTTAAGTATTTTGATGTTAGTATAAGTATTTTTTTTTATGGAAATAAGTAGCAATTTCACTCATAAAATCAATGGAGTTAGGTTTTCTGTGAAAAATATGCTAAATCTGACTGTAAATATTATACAAACTACTTTTTACAACAACAAAAATTACAAAATTTTCCGCAAATGAAGTTTACCAAACAGCCTAGTTAAACAGACAAAAAACTAAGTCCTTTGAATTTAATATAGGCCTATTTTTTCAAAATGCAACGAGTTTAAGTATTCCTGCTTCTTATCTACCTATCGAATATAAACGGTTAGATATACAAAATAAACTTTCTTTCTTAATATGGAAGTGCAAAGTTTATAATTTAATATGAACCCAAAAAACATACCTTCCGGTTTTTGGAATTGGTTTTTTTTTATGTGAAAATATCTTATGTGGCGATATTTGACTAGGGAATGATTTTTTTCAATTTTTATCATTTTTCCGTCACGATTAAGGGCGTTACTCATTACTTATCATGCTTAAAAGAATTATGCATTTTTATTCTACTATATCGTTATATCGCAATAAATATTTCTATATATCATTAAATTGCTATCAATTGACATATAAATTATGTATTTATATGGCTATGAAAAAAGTAACATAAAATTACTTTCATTAAGCACGCACTGATTGTAATTCGACCTCAGGATCTCGGACACTATAGTCATAGATTCTACCATTACACTGGGGTCTGACTAATATATGGTAAAATTTCTTATAATTTTACATATTTTGAAAATTAAATTTATCTACAAACTATACGAAAAAGGGTTAACCGATTTGCAAATGAATTATTTAATCAGCACAACCTTGATCATTTTTTACTTAAATAGAATTCAGACCTCTAAAAGCTACAACTTGTACCCAGTATATACAATTACTTTAAAGCTAACATAAAAAATAAATCAAATAAAAAAAAAACTAAGTCTATAAAAATCAAGAGAACTTAATTTAAAACTCAGTTATTGACAAATTAGTTTGCTATTGATAACTAAAAACAAACAGGAAAAATATCTAGGCCAAAAAAACTTGTATGACTTTAAAATAACCTGAGTTTTACCGCTAATTTTCCTTATTTAATAATTATCTTCTTTTTCCTTTTCATTATGCTTTAATTTATCTATTTATTTTCAAAACGTAACTTCCGAACGATCATTCACCAATAATCATTGAAAAACTTATCTTTTGAATGTGGTCAAACTCACAGTTACATTTTTTTTTTTGGGTAAATAGAAACGATCCATGAATACAAAATGATATTCAAACCACACACAATTATATCTCATATCAAGAAAATAAAATTTCGTTACACACTTCCTTTAGTGGTCATAGTCAATAAAATTTGAGTAAATATGGTAACAAAATATTCAAAGTACACTCATCACATATGAACACATTGGAATGTGTATTTTATATAATTGCAAAAATAAAAATATTAAAATAAAGAAGTCTTACCACATCTTCTTCGTCATCCAAGTAATTAACATCAAGTAACAAATATTTCCATGCTTGAACACTGTCTGATATTGTAAAATGCTTAGAACTTTCACTATTATTAATATTATAACTTTGGTTGCTTACTGATAATAAAATCGATGAAGTCGCTATATTCGTATTATTTGATATCGTTTTTTGACTAGTAAAATATGATTGATTTGGATCATAATTATAGACTATTGCTCGCAGTTTTGGTTCATTTACACTATAAAATATTGATACACTCTGATATAAATCATTTTCAAAATATAATGATTTATAGCTAGTATCAGTTAAAGTTAATTGACTTTTTGAATCAGAATCTGACATATTATGAATCATTAAATTTTTAGAAAACATAAAATCATCATCTGTTTCCCAATTACAGTGATCCTCAGGATTTTCTGATGAGTCATTTATGCTAACGTCATTACCCTCTAGAGTTATACCTTCTTGTCGATTAACACCTGTATGAAATTTCCAAATTGATTGATATATATTTTCATCTTTAGTTGTTGATAAAATCGATTCTGGTTTTTTAATATCATTATTTGTAATTTTTTTTTGTGTTTTCGGCGAGAATTTTGCACTTAAACGTACAAACATTTCTATTAAATTATTTAAATCCAAATAAATTAAATTTGATTTTGTTAATTTATTTAAAAATATTTTTAAACACTGATCATATGTTATAAAAATTTTATTTAAACTTTGTGATAATAATTGATTATTAATTAATTGCTTAATATCAAAATTTTTTATAACTATATTTGAATCTTTGGTTGAATAATTTTTAATTATATTATTATCACTAGTCTTATTAACAACTAATTCATTTAAACTATTGTTATCGATCACATTCACTTCATTTTTTATTGTATCATTATTATTCAGATATGCATCAAAAGCGCTCAACAATTCACTAACAAAATCTGAATCAGTAGTTTCACAGAACCCATAACGATTACTACGATGCAACAATGTATTATGATTACTATTTTTGATCATTGAAAATTCTGATAGCTTATTATTATCATCAATATCAATATTTTGATCAATTTTATAATAAACTGCTTTACGTTTTGATCGTTTTTTTTCCATTAGATTACGTTTAAAATTATCAACTAATTCAGTTAAAATTTTATTTTCATTTGAGAATACTGATCTTAAATTAATATCGGCTTTAGTTAATCCATTCAATGATCCTTTCATTTGTATTAAATCACAACAACTAAATAATTTTGATGGTATACTTTTATTAATGCATATACTTTCATCTGCTGGTGTTGAACTATAATCAGATGTTTCATTTCGCAATGATGTCATCCAATTAATTACATGATCATAAGATATTTTTCTAGATTCACATGTTGATGATGATGATCTCATAAAAATTTCATTTAAAAATGATTCTGATTTTGAATTTATGTTATTCTTCTTAAACTCATTTGTTATATTTTTATATGTTATATAATTATCATTTTTACGAAGTTTACCATAAATATGATCATTATTTGAAAAGTTCTTTTTTAATTGACAAATTTCATTTAAATCAAATGTATCATTTGTACGAAATACATTTTCAAATCCGTCAACATTATGAACAATATCAAATTTATCAAATTTTGATTGTTTATCACGTGAACGTACTTTTCTAAATGTTGTTAATAAACTACTAAAAATACCACTAGATTTTTCTATATTAAAATTATTTTTTCGATTTAATTTTAAACAATGTTCACATGATTTTTCATTAAAAATTTCACCACATTCACTACAAATACTTTCATAAATATTAGACTCTTTAGTATTTCCGTTTATTGTAAAACGACAAAATTCACAAAATATGCCCTTGGCCTCGTAAATACCGTAACCACATATTTGACATAAATTTTCATAAATCACCGGGATTTCTTTCTCTTTCCAAAACTCTTTGAAAATCCAACATGATCGATTTGATGGAGCCAACTGATCATGAGTATTTGAAATTGAACTGCTGTCATTACTCTTGTCGCTTATCACTGTCTGTAGTAATAATCTTTGATCAAAACGGCGGTGGCGTCTTTCAACATTTTCCGACATTATCGCTAACACAATTCTTGTTAAGTTTATATTTTGTATTTTTGTTTTCTCTTAAATTCTTTTAACATGAATCACATTGTTGTCCCCAATGTATTATTGTTTACTAAGAAAAAAGCAAAGAAAATGAAAAATTCCAAGCTAAGTACTAATATCACGTATTGTGATTATTATTACCGGTTTATTTCTGTTACAGGTCATTTAAATACGATTAAGAATTTTATAAATTTTACTCTTATTAAATGAAGGAATTTCTTAACGTGTGATTCGAAAAGGGATGCTAATCAAACTAATATTTGAAAATACGACAATGTCTTGACAACCACCAGTATATGAAGCGGCAATTTGTTACAACTTCTTCATTTAATTTAAAGAGAACCCCACAATACACAATTGTGATCATTGTACTTAATTAATTTTGTTTAAAGATTGTCAGATGCATACGTATATTAATATACATATATATATACATGCATATTTATATATATTTTATGCTGATTAAAACTATACTTGACTATCTCAGTCCGGAACTTAATGTTGATCGTAATGCCTTACTGCAGCAGCGTAAATATGTTTCTAATTAAAGTGGGCGATAGCTTGTTTATTTTTTCTATTTAATTTATTTGATATCGATGCATGGTTGTATGCATTTGCTGTTTTCCCATTTAATATTTGCAAATACATTTGAAACTGATCGAAAAATTGAATGCATTCCGGTTATTTGTTTTAATTTCTACTGAGCATACGTATGTATTTTATTTTTAGATTTAAGTATTTTAGAAAATGTAACACATCTTAAAACTTAAATTTTAGCCTTTTTTTAGCTAATTTTTAAGGCAAGAAAGTATATTTATATCCTTATTGTCGGATTTAAATACTAAAAATATATGGACATGGCATGGCTAGAACAAAAATAAAAATATAACATAAAAATAAAAAATTACAATTCATATAAAAAAAACTTATTATTACTTGTTGATTTGTAATTAAATTTTTTACACTTAAGGGAAAACAAAGTATGAAATTTTTATCGATAATTTGTTTATTGTTTAATTTTAAATGTTTCTTCGCAGTTCGCTGTTTAATATAATAATTTGTATATCTTCTCACTAAAAATTGGATTACGGGCGAACAGCTAGTTGGAGTTTTAACACACATCACAAAAACTACATATCTCAAGTTTTCTTGATTCTCTGAAAACTTGATCGCAATTAACTGAGTGGTTTTGATCACGTTATAGCGGGTTCACACAGGCCAACTCACAGCAGAAACTCACAGCGAAACCGGTTATTTTTCATACAAAACTCATGGAATCGCTGTGAGTATTTTCTGTGAGTTGGCCTGTGTGAACCCGCTATTAGCTGTACATCCTATGTATCCTTCTGATTCCCTTTAACAGAAAATATTTATTTCTACAAAGATGAAACAGAAATTAAATGAATGCTTTACGTTTTTGGAACTTTTAGTATCGAAGGGGTATAATGAATAAATTGATATCTATTACAGTTAATGTAAATTATAAATTTTTTAGCTTTTTTCAAGTAATTATAATACATTAACTTGTAACAAACCCAGGCATTGGTTTTTTTTCTTTTTTCTAAAAATTTTGACCTTCTATTCCTTTAATCTACTTACCCTTGGCTAACACGCATTTTAAAATTTGTTTTTCTATTTGCTTCTGTTTTGTCTTTTGACAAAAGCACATCGCATTTAAAGGGAATTGTAGGCTGTTTGTCGCGAAAAATTTTTTTTGACTTTCGCCAGAAATATATATACATATATATATATTGCAAGGCACGTGTCAGGATGGCGCGTGTGATATAAATATTTTGTTTTGCTTGTTGTAATGAAAAATAATAAATTATTGTTTCTATATTTTTAAAAGTAAATAAATAAATAAATGTAAGGATATTTGGTGGCATCATAGTTCATCCTTGAAGTGGAGATGTGCATAATATGAATTTTGTGGATTGCTTAAGGAAAGGAGGAGAAAAAAGAGATTTGAGTGGTGGCATCGATGAGAGAAAAAAAAGGCGAAATAACAATAATAACCCTGCTTAGAACTTTTATAGTCCAAGTTTTTTTTTTGGGTATACTTACTTTACCCTATAAGAAAAAAAAGAAGGAAGTTTCATGCATGGAACCAATTAAATATGAATTGTTTTTTTTATTTCCTTTTGCTAAATTAGATTTTAACGGATTTTATAATAATCCAGAAAAGAGAGAAAAAAATATCGAGTATCTCTTCAGATTGTGCATCGGGATGCTGGGCTCATCAGCCTGATATGATCACGTACTGAAGAAAAAAGGTCAGTGGAGAGACTTATTTTACATAAGTTTTTTTATCTCTTTACTTTTGATCCTAGAATTTGGTGTTTTACTCATGTTTTACTTGGAAATAAAAAAAGAAATACATATAATAAATAAATTCTATTTTTTGGAAATACACATACACATACACATACATATGTGCCAAATAATACATAAAATATGTGTGAGTGAATATAAAAATTGTTTTGAAAGTCTATTTTCAATAGTTCTTTTTATGATACCTTTATTTATCCTTTTAATTATTTTTTTATTTCAATATTTATGTATTATTAGCTCATTCATTCACTCGCAAGATTTTGTCTGAAGACTAGATCAAGAAAAAGCGTTAATTTTTCGATAAAACTTTTTAAACCATATAGCATTGTCATTTAAGGAGCTTAAGTTTTTAATTTAAGAAAAAACAGGTGCTGCAAATAAAAGAAAGTTTTAAATTATCAAATGATTTTTAAGTATCGAATAGTTAAAATTTTTCTCTTAAGCTTCTCTTTTTTCTTTCAATATGAAAATATGTTCTTGAGCAGACTCAGGTATGGAAGATGTTAGCAAAAAATGTTAATATTATTAAACATTTGTAGTACAAGATCACCTTATTTTTTGTAATTATGTGTACAGGAGCAGCGTTCTTTTAGTAGAAGCCTGGAGAATATTGTGTTATTATGGATTCTAAACAGGGTTTTTACAAGTAGAATAAAAATCCAGTTTTCCTCTGTTGATATAGTCAAAAAAATCAAAAAACCATTCGTAAAGTTCCTATATAATAAACCATTTTACTATTTTCCTTTAGTTTTATAAATTACACTTAATTTTTTAGGTTATTGCTCAACATTATTTATTGAAGCCTGTAAAATAATTCAAAAGTTATAGCTAAGTGATCCTAGAAACTCTATTTAAACAGGCTTTGATTTCTCTCCAAATTTCAACAATATTTTTGTCTGTGTTTTCTATTTTATCATTTTCAAACTACTAAAGATAATTCTTATCTACTACAGCCTTCTTTGTGTGATATTAGGTATTAATCTTCTTGCAAAGAATTTAAGAACACAAGATTTGCTTCCATACTAATTCTCCTAGCTACAGTTAAGTGCTAATGGGGCAATTTATGGCATAAAACAATAATATTCCATTGTAAAAATAAACGTTAAAATTCAATAAACTTTGTGTGGCCGCAACAGACTGAATTACTATTTTAATTGTCTTTTCATTGCCATTTCATTCTACTTACTGAACGGCATTAGTGAATGATGAAAAAATTGTACTTATGATGCACTACATCATTTAAAATACAAATTAAATTTAATTCATTCTAATAATAACAAACATGAATTTCTTTCTTCTATTCATACTAGAAATAAAATAAAAATAACATAAAAATTATAATTCTCAATAAGATAATAATTTTAAAAACATGATAAGCGCTTGATAAAATGTCAAATCTTTTACAATATTTAAAACTTAACTTTGTTGACAACCAGCCGAGGTGTATAATCAAAAACCAATAACAGCATTGATTATCAATATTTTTAAATTGTTAAAGGAAAAACATAAAAACTACAATCTTGCTTTTTCACAAGTTCCATTCTGCTATTTACACTTTATACAATTAGAAATTAAAAGAAATTATAGTTAAATTAAAATATCAGAAAGAAAATAGTTTTGATAAAACATATCATAGTATGATATGAAGCTATGTTGACTCATCATAGCCACAACGTTGGTAGTTTTAGTTTTTTAGGCCACCGAACTAAGTCCACGGTCGTTGAGATAAGAATTTATTCTGTTGACTTGTAATTGACTTTTTGATCTTTTAATGGGGCAGCCATATGTTTCTTTAAATTAATTCAGACACTTTAACTATATGCATAATGGTTATTTAATAAGAAATAAAAAATTTTTATTAGTTCAATTGAGGAGAGTTTTTTGAAAATTTAATTTAATTATAGTTTCGATTTCTGGTTACATAGTTTTTTTCCATTGCCTGTAAAAGTGTTAAGATTATATGATTATTAAGAACTAAGCACTTTTCTATCAGCTCATTGATAAAAGCCTTATTTAGTTTTAAAATTGAAATTGTAAAATTTTTATCAAACTTTTTTACCTTGGTTTTTAAGCTGCTTTGTCCTATAAGAACTGTTATCAAACAAAATTTAATCAAATACTCTTAAGTTTTAAAAAATATTTGGTCTAAAATCATCCTAAAATATTTGTTCCAAGATTCATAATTCCTTCCGTGGCATATTTCTTAAGGCTCCAGTATAATTTCCAAACTAAATATTTGAATAAGCAATCAGACAGAGAATTACAGAAACATATAATAAAATAAGACAATTAATAAAAGAAATCTATAATTTTTTTATAACATTTTTAAAAATGCAGTACACGAACTGAAATCATGATTTAGGTGTAAAAGTTATTGGTCTAATGGCCCTTCGAATATTTCAAAAATTTATAGTATAAAAACCTGTCTTCGCTTAGAATTGATCACAAACATTTTTTGACTTGTTAATACTAAATATATCTACTTTTTTAATAAAAACAGCAAAAATTAGAAATATGTTCGCCTTAAAAGAGCTAGCATTTTTAGTGGCTGGTAATTTATTTCTGTCTTGCTTACTCTTATGATTTTTTTGTATACAACTTTACTTCACAGTTATTGGAGTGGTTTTGGCAACTCCTCAAGGAGATGGAGGTTCAGGCAGAAATGGTGGATCAGAAATGGGTCATAGACATCACGGACACCACCATAACCATCACGGACACCACCATAGCCATCATGGACACCATGGAAATGGCCAAGGCTTAGGTAATAATAATAATGGCGAAAATAATGATGAAAATGATGGAGGAAACTGGAATAATCACCATCATCATCATCATCATCACTCTGGTGGAAATAATGGAGGAAATAATGACGGAAATGATGGAGGAAACTGGAATAATCATCATCATCATCATCATCATTCTAAACACCACGACAATCATCATCATGGCCATTCACATAACCATCATGGCCATCATCATAAAGGACATGGAGGCAGAAATTAACTTCATGGTAGTAACTCCGGTATTCGTAAATAAATTAGTCAAAACAATATATCAAACATTTTTAATATATAATAAACGTGCATTCAAAAAAAACTAAAATCAGCATTTTATTAATTGACCGTAAACTATAGACTTGTACTCTATCTCTTCACTAAATATGAAACTAAAACAAGTAGAAATATGACTGAGAGCAGTTTACTTTTAACAAATGACGAAAATTTCTTCATAATTTCTCAATACGTCCTCAATATTAATAAATGGACAACTGTAACATATGACTTCCTAGTCAAATATACCTATATATGATGAGAAGTGATCCTTCACAATCTTAACGAAAATTACCCCATTAATAAGCTCATAAAGTTTTAAATGTTAAAACTAACTTTACGTTGATTGCTCTAGCGTAGTGATTCCTAAAGTGTGATCCGTGGAACCCAAGCATTCCACCAAAAAATTTAGGGGTTTCACGCGACAAATTTTATTTCATTAAAACAAAATAAAAATCGTTTTTAATATATTCACATTTTTGTTATATTGTACATACGTGCATTCGTGGTCGAGGCCACACACCTAGTATGACATTTAATATAATAATATAAATAATATATTTGGAACATTGAACGAATAATGTTTTGCTCTGCAAGGAAAACAAGTCAACATATTGCAACCAAAAGATAAATTGGTTGCTTTACAATATTGGATTTCAGCTGTGGAACAAAATAACTTTGAGTATTTCCAGACGCTAAGTGATTTTTTCAAAGAATCTGAAGGCGATTTAGACTAGGAAATACGTGATTGTATAAAAACACATCTGTCCAATCACATCAATTGGACACAGCGAATTCTATTGCCATTTGCAACCATTTATTTGTGTGAAACTGGGTTTTCAAAATATGTTGCGATAAAAACCAATTTTCGTAACAAATTTACTGCTGCACAAGATATGTGCGAGTTCAGTTATCAAACACAATTACCAATTTTAAGAGAATCATGGAATCAAAGAAGCAAGTGCATTCTTCACAGCTTTTTCATTTATTATTTTTATGATGAATTTTTTCCCATTTTTGAGTTTTGTTTAATTCAATAAAATCTAAATTATCAAAATAAAACTTATAATAAGTGGTTGTTTAAAAAAAATTTTCAGAGTTCTGCTTTCATTGGCAACAAATTTGGGGGTTCAACGACCAAAATAGTTTGGGAAACACTGATCTAGCCAGAGCAATATTTAAAGAAAGAAAGTATGCATCTCAGGCAATTAAACTGATGTGAGTCACACTTGCTAGTAAAAAGATCTACTGAACTCTGTAAAAAGGGTTAAGGTTTAAAAATGAATTAAAAATTAAAAATGTGTTTAATAAATACCTACAATTAATTAGGACTGATTTTATATGAAAAAAAACGAGTTTTATCATGGAGAGAGCTTGTTCTTCGTTCCATCAATCAAAAAAATTTCTTAGATTTTTAAAATAAGGATCCTAAAGCTGCAAGGTTTTTGTGAATTTCACTTAAAATAAGTTCTTTAATATATAAATTACTTCTTTTATATATAGTTTTTTCCCAAACATAAAAAACTATGGATTAATTACTAACTTTCAATTAAAAACCAACTCAACTAAAAACATTTACTGCTAGAATTGATCATGGCCAAACTATGTAAACTATTCTTCAAATTACTAGTTCCATTTTTACTATTTTAATATTTTTTGTGATTATTTTATGAATTGAATAATTTCAATTTCATTCTCTGATTAAAGCAAAAACAAGCTGATAAAATTTCGAAGACCTACTTAACTTTCTAGAAAAACTAAAATTCGAGAAAATCAATGCCATGCTCCAAACCTGTATGAAATTTATATCGAATATTAAAATTCAGCAAAATGCTCAGCATTCTGAATATTTAGTCACTGTTGGATTGTTGTTGGATAAAGCAGATATTGAAGCTTGTAGAAACTTTGGAAGCAGTAATTTGTGTAAGCCAAAGCTACATTCTTAAAACATTGCCATGCTGATGCTGATTTTTTCATAACGTTTAATTTTTCTTCAAATTTTGGATCTTTTATTTATTCCCTGATTTGAGGTCTTACGAAAATGCCCTCTTTGACTTTGGCATCACTTGTTCTGGGAAATTTCTCTTTTAAGTACAAAACTCCGCTTTCATTTTGATCCATTGCCTTTAAAAATTTTTTAAAAAGGTCCAACTTGATATAAAGTAGTGGTAAAAGCACATCAGAAGGGTTTACAAGTGGTAAAGCCTTCACATTTTTCTGCCCAGGGCGTAGAGATTCACGCACAGGCCATATTCTTTCACTGTAATGATTTCTTTTTGTCCCTGCTATCCCACTCGCATAAAAAGCAGCAAAATTTAGTGAAAACCCCACTGTAGTCCAAGTAGTAGGGCAATAACTTTTAAATCACCCCAAATTTTTTATTTGATTTTTTCAAGCAATAGTTTCATATTTTCATAAGTTTCTTTCATATTAAAAGCGAGTGCTAGTGGAACAAAGAAAGTACATTGCCATCATTGTGAAGAACTGCTTTTAAGCTTGTTTTGGACGAGTCTATAAAGTTGCAGTAGACTGATGTATAGATATCGCGCAGAAGTAAATAGTATAGGGCCCGTGGCATTAGATGCAAAAGCATTGAAATCTTTTTTGAGTTTACTTTTTAAAAAACGATATATATATAAGGCCTACGGTATGAAAAAATATGGGGAATTAAATTTTGCGTAACCGTAAAGGTGCAAATACAATGAACGCGGCGCGCAAGTGGAACGCGTTTACATTCAGAATTATGAAATTCAGCTATATAAGATCCCATAGCTGTGACAGCTGTCACCGCTTGCGCGCCGCGAACCGCGTTCATTGTGTTTGGGCCTTAACGCTGGCTTTAAAATCTTTATATATATAAGGTTATATGGATATATATATATATATGTATATATATATACACTCACCAATACGATTTAAAAGGTTTCACTTCCCGATTTGTTTGGATTTTGCAATGACCATCAAAAAATCACAAGGCCAAACAATGTCCATCTGTGGCTTAGACTTAGAAAATCCATGTTTTTCCCACGGACAATTATATGTTGCATGTTCCCGTGTCGGAAAACCATCGGATCTATTCATTTTAACAAAAGATAGGCTAACGAAAAATATTGTCCACACGTTACTTTTAACTTGAAAAAAATATATCTCTATATATATATATAAAAATCACATGTCCCGATGTTTGAGCGCAAATGTTCAGATATGTGGACAAGGGCATGAAAAGGTTAAATCAAAATAAAATAGAACCGAAGTGGCTGAGTGGAGCAAAGCCTGTGAGGTGCTGAGTGAAGCGAAGCGGGGGTTGGTGAGTGAAGCAAGCAGGGGTTGGAGCCCACTAGTCTTGAATAAAAATATATATATATATGCGTGAAGTTTTACAACAAAATGGAAATCAGCGTTGAGTAAAATTTTCTTCTTGACTAAGAAATGGCCAAACTTAACAAATGTTGAGTATTTATTTATTATTAGTTACTAAACGACTGAGCTACAGTCAATTTTTATCGATGGGATTTAACTATTATTCACTAATACGATAAAATATATTGGCATAACTTCTGATAGCAAATTAAGGTGGATACAGTATACTAAAAAAATACGAGGTAAGCTTAATATCATATTTTAGAAAATGCTTTGCTTACTCAACTATTATCTGAAATAGTATTTTAAAAAAACCTATTTAACTTACCGTGCGTTTAGGAATTGATGAGTCAATGAATTTAAGATTGCTTTGCTAATTTTATTATATTAAGTTTTAAAATATTTAATTTTAATAAAAATTTATAAAGAGAAAAAAGATTAAATTTTAAAATTGATAGCTCTTTCTATCCTAAAAAAAACATCAAAAATTACCTACTTATTTTTCTATAAAAGCTTCACAAAATTTGCAATGCATTTAATGCAAATAGTTATGAATGGATAAATCTAAACAAAAGGGAATCAAGAATCATTAGATTTCTGAAGCCAAAAAATTTGCGGAAGTGCTTAATAGCCATTTATCCAAAAAACAAAAGTTAAATAGTATCTGGTGTTCAAATATACACCTAACACCTAACTCCAATTTCCTAATTTATAGGGTATTAATTAATTAATGCCATGCATTGAAATATAATTGAATTCAATTAAGTAATTTTATAGGAAATAAGTTTCGAAAATTTGTTAAAAATTATGTTTTTAAAAAATTTTTAGGCATAACTAGAATGCATTGACAAATTAACCTAATAACTAATACTCTCAACATAAATTTTAAAATTATGTTTTAAAGTCTTTTCTACACAAAAAAATACACTTTTGAATAATTATTAAGACCAAAAAGTAACTTTGAACTACTTTTTTAGCCTTCTTTTTATGTATATAGGGCTTTGTCTAACATCTTTTTTTACCTTGCAATTCTTTTTCGACAAAGTTTTTAAGTTCTCTTTGGTAACAGTATTTTTATTATATTAACGTAAAACAAATTAAACCTACAGTTTTTATAAGGAACATTTAAATAATAAATGTTTGGCCTAAGTTTCGAAATAGCTTCCGAAGAGCTTAGTTCAAACTACAGCGGATTTAGGCTTGGAAAATTTATATTATATTTCATTTAAATTTTAAAATCCCATTCTCATGCTTATGCTATAGATAGATAGTAGGAAGTACATAAAATTATGCTAATTTTAAGATCATACAGTAGATTAAACATAAAATAAAAATTACACTTTACATTTAAGAAATTTATTAGCTTAAATTATCTTCATAGTTAATCACAAATTTTTTCATATAAATATTTACTCCGTGTGTTCTACAATAATTAAAAATTATATATAAAAAAAAATCATAACAAAAGCTGGTGTTCCTATAAATTGTTGTCAAGGCCACTGTAGAAAGTCAAGGTTGGTAGAGGTAATAACTTAAGTTTATTGCTGTAAAAAATACTGAATTGGCTTTAGTTTGAAATAAAAATAGTGTTAATATTACCTACAATAATTGTGCTACCATTTCAATGATGTATCCATGTGTTATTTGTAAAAAATGCTAACTGAAAATTACAAATAAAAATTTAATAGATTTATGGCTCATTATATTCATTGTAATTAAAAATTTAAAACAAAGAATTAAAAGAACCGGAGCAGTTAGAAGGTGTTACAGTTCAGGTTTAATCAAACGCACAAAGCAATTTTTCATATTAATATGATCCTTAATGTTTGATGCAGTCCAAGGCCTTTTTTTAAATGCAAAAAATGACATAAAACATCGATATTTCATTAAAAATGTTAGTTTTTATATGATTTTTTCATTACACAAATATTGAAATTTTCATTCGTGATCTATACCAACAAAATTGGCAATGCAAGCTGAAAATGAGGATTAGGAGCAAATTTCTAACGTACTATGTAAATTTAAGGACACAAAAACAAAGACTAGTTGGCGTTCATTAATATTTCTTCTTTTTAAGCAAAGTTTTGCCATTTTTTCTATTTAACAAATACCATACCTTGAGCTTAATAAAAAAACTGCAGCTCAATTTCTAAATTAAGTAACATTCGGAATATTCAGGCTTGGCATTGATTTTGCTTGTTGGCCAAGCTTCAAATACGACATTTCGTGTTTAGGATTGTCATACTAAATCCTTTCTTTATTGCCAATGATAATATAATACAAATACTATAACTTTATTAGAATCAGGTATTACTTTTACTTAAGCAAATCATAGATTGATAAATAAATAATCACTCACGAGCTACTCATACTTTATTTTTTACAATTTTATTAGGTATCTGTTTCTCTATTTTACCAATAAAAAATATATTGAATCTCCTTTTCCTATTATTAGAGGTACTATTTATGGCATAATTTCTTCTTATAGCATTGAAGCAACATCTTTGACATCCAAAATTGTCTTTCAACGTCTCTCGGTTTTAAAAAATGTATCACGACATTGCCATGAATCCTAATGCTTTCAGTTATCTGGAAACTTTTGATCGGTCAAAATTCAATGATTCCGTGAACTCGTCATGCATTTGATATAAATCTTCAATTTATAATGTCTCAAATTTTTCATATTTAAATCGTTTCACCAGGCCTGGACGTACTTTGTCTTCCACGTCAACATCACCAACTTTTAAGCATACAAACCAAATCCGACACATTATTAAGTCTAAGGGATAGTCAGAAAAAGCTTCAGTGAGTAGGCGATGTCCTTTTTTCTTCAAATAGAAATTAAAGCGAATTGAAACTTTTAAAAACTAAAAAAATGTGGTTTTGTTGGCACGAAATTCGACATTTTGTGTATAGTAAAAAATACATTTGTATGTTTACTAACGTTCACTGTAACAAATCATATTTAGTATATTTATTGATGTTCTTCGCAATATGTAAAATGGCGCATGTGATAGATATGAAGTTAATCGTAAATATAAAATTTTCAATGCACATATCCAATATTGGATGTTATATATTATAATTCAACGTCTTAGCTCGAGGACTTTTTTCATACGGAAATAAATTTTTTCAACTGAAAATTTACTACTTTAAACTTTGTAAAATATTGTAAACCGTCCAAATAGCTTTCGATATTTTAACTTTTCCCTATACGGATTTACCTAAGTTTTATTTAATACTGCACAAATTTCAGAGACTCTATCCATTTTAAATGCGTAAAATTTACGTGGATTAAATTATCAGCAAAAACCTACTGTTAAGCTGTTCAATTGTTTTATCCCTTTTCATTCAGGAAAGAAAACAACCATGAGATATTTTTCCCACTCCTGGAAAAAGGTAGCCAAATACCGAAGACACACCATTTTTAGTTAATGTTCTTTACTCATTTCTGGAAATAAAAAATTATCAAATGCACGTAAATTAAGGAAAAGGGTATTTGCGGTCTAAGGAGAAATTAATATGATAAAAATAAAATCAATTTTTTTATTTCAAAATAAAATTATCTAACATTGCATAATTTGTTTTGCAATTGTTATTTTTCTAACCAATGTTCAAAAGCCTTTTGAATAAATTTTCAGTAAAAAAAAATCATGTACTTGTCAAATTTTTCTGAATAAAGTTTTTTATGAATGAATATAAGCTGTAATTTTTAACAATCAAAATGCTAAAAGTAAAATTATATAACACTATCTGTCTTTATATTTCATTTATGAAAATTTGATTTTCATTTGCTAAATTTAATTTTAATGACCTGTAATTATCGACAACTACAAAATTCTAGAAAAACCAGCAAGTCTTATAAAAGCTTAAAATGGTTATTTGAGTTTATATTTTTAAAACGGAAAAATTTTGTTTCTAAATTTGACTTTTACTTTTGAATATTAACCTTGATGAGGTTACTTCTTGGACAACAAATAATAATAATACGATTGTTAGTTGGTTGAATTTTGTTTCATAATAAAATCTTATGTTACTAAATGACTTAATCATTTGGCACGCCAAAACCTTTGTTCATTCTTTTTTTCTTTACAGTAATCAAAAGGAGCAAGTAATGGTATTTTTTGAACCAAATATTATCCTTATAAAAAAATATATATATAATATTTTTTTTGACTCTTAACATTATTTTCATCTTCTAATTTAGGAGTTTGAAATAAAGTCAGAAAAATACGCATTAAAATTTTATAAAAGTGACAAAAATTTAAAAATGTGTTGACCGTGAAATTTTGTTCAGAATTCCTTAATAAGAAAAAACAATAAATTTTTAACAAATTCAAATTTTGGGATTTATCTTCTCACCTCGGTTTAGTTTTAATTAATCATGCGCGGAAGAGGAATCGTTTGATATATTTATTGCGTGGTTTCAACTTTCACTTTGTTTTTGTCAATAATGTTAAATATTTTTTTCACTATTAATGCTTCAGGTGATTAGTGGAATTAAATTAATATTATTATTAAAAACCTCCGTCACACTTAATGTATTCTGCGAAAATTTGTGGTCAAAGATAGAGAGTTTTGAACTTTTAACAAAAAAATTAAATAAAACTGGTTTAGAAAAATTAAATATCAATTTTTTTGTTTGATTTTAATTTAGATTATTTGAAATATTTAAGCAAAGCCAAAATTTTTATAGCAATTAACAAATCCAGAATATTGGATTGTGATCAAAAACTTTGTATGATAATTTTTAAACTTTAAACATATTTTAATTTTACATGCAATATTTTTTAACTTATATAACACATAAACTCAAATATTGACTTAATATAAAAATTTAATACTAGGTTGAAACCTTTTGCGTTTTTTCTAACAAAGAAATTCTGTAAATAGAAGATAAACATTTTTGACGAAATGAGTAAAGTAATTTTTAATATGTAAATATTTTCACATATTTTATTACGAGCCAATGAGTGTTCAATCAATATTTATTTGATATTAAAACAAAAGAAGACCTGATAAGCGAAAGCCTTACAGAAAGCTTACGAGACACTATTCATGTGGTTGCTGTTAACAATGGTATTAACTGTCATGGAAAAAATGGAGATGTGGCCCTCTGGGTAATATAAATAATGCCACAAAATTCGGAAATTGACATGTGCTCACCAGATGTACAAGAAAGCTGCCAGTTAGGATAGTTTTAATGAAAACTCTAACATTTTTGCATTGTCTATATAAAAAATTAAGCAAAAAAGAGAATAATTCTGATTAGTTTACTATCTACAAAATAAAAACTAAATTAGCCCAAAAATAGAATGGACAAAGAAAAATAAGACCCTGAGTCAAAAATTTTAGCCTGACTTGCATATTTTTGAAATGCCAGCTCCTTTTAACTTAGCAAGCTCAGCAGATTTAATTAATTTTGACTAAACATTTTGACATTTTTTATGGCTAGTCAGTACAAAAATTGGTCAAAAATTGATTATATTTATTTATTTGATAATTGACAAATAAACGAACTGTCATTTGGCCTTTTACATATGAGAATTTCTCCAAAATCCAAAATTAACTTTTAACTCGCTTCAAAATATACAAAAGTATACCAAAAATTTAACCGAAGTATATCAAAATACGATAAACCTAATTTGAGCCTGCTCAATCCACAATTGGCAAAAGTTAGAATTTTTTGTTGGTTTAGAATATTAGAAGGTTGAAAATATAACAAAGTTAACGGAACGCATACCCGAATTTGTATTTTTCAGATCGAGCAGGATTTAGACAGATTCAAAAATTTGGAGTTGATATCAATTATTTATACCTTGATAGAGAAATTTGGTCATAATATCATCCCGAAGTAGGATTCCACATACTCCGGAAAACTTATAGTTTTGGAATGCTCTGAAGGTATCAAATTAGGATAGTTTTACAAGAAAATTAATTAAATGACACATTAGACTCTGTAGGGGTATTAAAAGATTTATAATTTCCGGGTTTAAAATTTGTTTTAATTGTTTCCACAATAAGTTAAAAACTTGTTTGTGATTGAATTAAGGAATATTTAGAAAAGAAGAAGTTTTTACATGTATGTTAATACCAAATAATTAAATCCGTGGTACTCATTGTAAAGAGTTCAAAGCAATCCCGGCGACTTCAAGTTACTTTCAACGAATGCCGTCTGTAATCATATGCACAATAAAATTTTGCTTAAAATTGTTCGCATATGGACAACCGCCTAAGTTGCAAAACATTCAAAAAAAATACTTGGCTTCAAGTAAGAATACCAATCATCAAATTAAGCTGCTATAAAAATTATATAAATTTTATAAAAATCAACACTTTTGCTTGGTAATAGTTTTCTGAATTAAAGAAGATGAGATAAATCAATCTGTAAATTATTGTACATTCAACCGATGTATATTTGAATATTTGGGAATTAATTTACAAGTAAAGGCACAAATTAGCACTTTAGTTAATAATTTAACATATTTACAAATATCCCATTACTCAGAGAGAAAAATAATTCAAAATATTACAGAAAATTTATCTAGGAAGTTGATTTGCAATTTCATGTCACCAGGTTATTTTTCTTCTCAACTAAAATACTACTTTAGATCAGGCTTATCGAATTTGTAAACAGACATTTTCTCTTGGCTAACATTTTCTGGGTCATCAAGTAAGTAATTCAGGAAAAACTTTAAAAGAAAACAAAAGACAAAAGATAAATTAAAATCCAATTACGAAAATTGTAATTTCCTGAAATTATTTCAATGCACTTTATGACACAATCGAAGTGAAAGTAAATTTGAAGTGAAATAATATAAAACTATACCTAAGCTTAGAATCAACAAGCTTAGCCCTCAAATAATTACAAAAAATACGGAAATAAAAAGCTAACCAAACGAGAATTTTTTTATAGGCTTGTCAGGGTACCTTTCTAACAGAATTGAACTAAACAAAGTTCATTGAAGACCATTTTATTGTTAAAGATATTTGATTCACTATTGTGAAAAGAGAACTATTGTGTAAATAAGATTTTTGATATTGCGGCCTGTTTGAAGTTTATTTAATATTAGCATTTTGTTAGCATGAACCTAAGTTTCAATAAAATTTAATAGGAATTGGATTCACGAAGCTGTATATATTTTTGGGGATAGTTTGAGATTGATATTTTTAGTTACCTAATTTTTAATTAATCGCCAATTTTCAATAAAATCCGCATTTTTTCTGTTTTTCAAGTTTTTAAAACAGTTTTATTCTATATCAATACTATAAAATTCTGTGTTGAGGAAAGTCTTTAACTTGAGCATATTATGCCTGGAGCTCATGCCTGGAGTTATGCCAGGCACTCATGTCTTCTATTATAGCTTAAAAATATTTTTATTTTCAAAGAACTTTTGTGGAATTTAACACACTTCAAACAATTACCGCTTTGGTCATCTTAAACTAGCTGAAAATATTGAAGAAAAATTTTTAAGTATAAATTTGAGAGAAATGAATTGTTACACAAAATATTTTGAACAATATTGGAAAGCTAAGAATGCCTTTAACCTAAAGCCTTCACATCAAAGTGAATTCGCTGCTACAGCTAAAATTTGACGACCAGACTTTGATACACCCCTTAAATATAGTTGTATTGGCAGCTAGAGAAGCTGCAAAATTGCTTTGGTGTACCCAAGGCTGTGGGCCTATTATACGTGATCTTGAGTAACTTCCTACATATGTGGAACAAGCCACCTTTCCCACTGACACGCAATTATTCAACGCTTCTCACTTTAATTTATGCTATCAAAAATTTGCACGATCAAAAATTACTTAAAGTCATTTTTCCTAGGACCATGGCCTAAAATTGCTTATTTAAAAGTTTACATGGATTGCATACTGTTAATTTAAGCAAAATCAGCTATGATACAAAAAATGTCAAAGTGTAATATCATTTTGATCATTTATAGTTGAAAATGATTTTCTAAGCTCAGCTCAAAGTCAACTCGTTGTTTTTTATATTAACCTTAGAGATGGAGTATGGATATGATAAAAGCAAAGCTCTCTTTTTCCTGTTAGTGTTCGCGCTTTTGTTTAACCCTTGTTAAGGAATTAATTTGATTTGAGTTTAGAAAAACACCTTGAGCGACCGTGAGTCTTTTCGCTAGACTGTTCAAGCTCAGTAACGGCTTAAAAAATATTAATTTTTGAGTATTAATTTTTTTAATCACGGATTGCTAATAAAAAAAGCAATGTTGCGTGGAAAAGACTGTTTTTAAAAATAATGAATTCCTATAGAAACGAAAACCGACTTCGGAAGCAAACAAAATTCTTTTTATTAAACAGAAATGTTGTTTCTTTATTAGTAATTAGAATTTCCAGTAACATACTATTTAAAATTATTACTAATTATTTTTTTTTTAAACAAAGCAATTCCTTTTTCAAACGGATTTGACGCATTTTTATTATTATTTTAACTCAACAACAATTTTCTAGCCATAAAAAAAATATTTTTTGGTTATATAAATGTTTAAATAATTCTTTAATTTTATTGTATTAAAAATTCGTTATAAGACTTTGCATAAAACTAGGTAATAAAAAAATAAAATAAATCTGTTTTACTTTTTGTTCCATGCACATTAATACATTTTTTCTGTCAAATTTCAAAAGACAGCCTAGAAAACTATTTAGGACATCATCTACGCCACAAGTTTATAATTGTAAATATAATTCTTATTTTTTTGTTTTTAACATTAACTAATTGCGTGACATGCGAGTTCAGATGAAAATATAAAACGTATAGCAAATACGACTGGAAAGATACTTTGACTTTTTTGCATATTTCTTTGTTAATGAAATTTTAATGTCAAAATATGATGTAACAAATGTATCTGACCAAGGTTAAAATCATTTGTTATTTTGGCGAAAATCTAATTAAATAAGAGCTGCCTCGTTTTCTAGAAATTTTACGAATTAACATGTTTTATTTTTAATTAGTTAACATTTTTTTGCAATAAAAAAATAATACAGATTCAAAAATTCACCATGACATGCAGAGCACAATAATTTTTCTTTGTTTGTTTACTTAATTAATATAAGTAGAATCTTTGAAGGTGCTTTTTTATTTTATATAGAAAATGATATTGTTTTCCTCTGAGATGTTTTGAAAATTTTTCAATAAAAATCATATTCTTAAAAAAAATTAAATATCTAATGCAGTAGTAGTAGCCATTTTCTAAAGACAACATAATAAATAAAAATTTGTACTCAATTAATTCATGGTAGTTACACTCTAAGATTCAACCGTTTAGCTCATAGCTCATCGCAATTAAATATACATATATGAGCTTAGGAAAAAATTGAATTAATGACTTTAAACTCTTCTTTATAGAGTAAATTATAAGCATCAAAAAGCAGGATCTAATCAATTGTTTTAATTTTAGAGCAAAAATATTTCTCTAGAATAAAAAATTTCGAATTTTTTGACTGGAAAACCAGGATATCATTTTCAAAGCAGACAATTTTATCAATTTGAAAAGACATTTTATAAAATCAACAATCTAACCATCAAAAATTTTTCAAAGAGCAAAAATCTTGTTATTTCACTAATTCGTCTTTGGCAATTAAGAAATTCTGCTGCTGATTGCATAATTTTAATTTCAAAACTACATGCGGTGTTCTAGTATTCAGTATAATATATTTTCAGTATTCTTTTAAATTTGAATTAAAAATATTTCAACTAATAGTTAACTTAAGAAATTAAATAATATTATTAAAACGACTAACAAATTTATTAGGAACGCCGTTTTTTCCAAGCTCCCTCTTCTCAAAAATACATTTCTTTAATAATGACGAAGCAAGAATTGCAAGTAAAGAAAGCAATATTTCCCTTTCCAAATATCTAGAATCTTTCGATATTCTTGAATTAGTATAAATCGAAATCAAAACAAAAATTTAATTTTACGATTTAAAAACTACTGCATTCACAAATTGAATTTAGGTTAAACCATGCAACGATGGATCAAAAATAACTTTAACTGCATTATTCTTTTTATTCCTTTCAAAAAATTCCAAAGATTTCAAATATATATTTTTTGTTGCACTCATTACTAGAGTCTCAATAAGTCCACAAATGTATAAAACCATTTCATTGTCTCCTCTGCACCCCCAACTCTATGCACTTTAGGATGTATTTAATTGCAATCCACACTTTTTTTTTATTATTAACAATGAATATCATTTGTGAATAAATGTAGTTCATTGTAGCTTTATGGCATATTTTTTATTACAATAAAAAAAGACAAATTGATTTTTGCTGAAACAACAAACTAGAATCTCTCTTTAAAACTGCAAATTCAAACCAATAATTAAATTAATAATCTCGATATTTCTATATATTACTATAACAAATTTTAAATAAACTCAAAATACTTTGGTAGAATAATATGACTAAATTTTTAATTATAAGTAACTAAATCATTGATTTACTATACCTTATATTCGATTTTATTGCAATTAAATTACGAGGAAACCACAAAAAATTTTACTAAAGGCTTGAAAAAATAGAACTAAAACTCATAACTTTAGCCTTTTTATAAGAAAATTAAATAAAATTGTCGTAATTAAGTCAAGGATCTACTAATGAAGACATTAATATATATTATTGATTGGCCTAGGTCTGATTATATCAACAAAAAAGTAAGAATTATTTACGGGTGACAGAAAGATCCATTTAATTAATTATGCATCTTATAAAAAATGCATTAAACTTAATTAAAAGTTTTTTTTTAATTTAACAAAGACGAAAGAGATTAATTCACCAAATTTTACCTCTAGCATTTACAATAATACCACAGAAGGACATGAAATAATTAATAAAATATCTAAAGGTGAGAATTACGTGCTTATATTTACAACTAGGTTTTAGGAATTTTAAGGAAAAATTTTGTTTAATATTGTAAAAAAGGACAAAAATACAAGTTCAATAGTTAATAGAGTAAATAATCGAATAACATTGCTATAAGTCAAATAATGAAATCTTTAAGAATGTATAGGCCTTTAATTTAAGTTGAAAAAATCTTCATTTCGAATACAAAAAACAAGGTCTTAAGATCAAATTTTCTTACAGGCATTTGAAATCAATCAATGTAAAATATATTTTTAAATTTTATTGAAGCTAAATTAAACTAAGACGGGAAATAGTCAACTTGTTTTTTTATATGAATTTTTTTTTATGCAAAAGAAAGGTGTTTAACCTTGAAATTACTTTAATTCATTTTTTATGTTTAACGCTCAAAAGCAGCCTACTTTTATAATTCCAAGACCTAATAACGAATAACTTGTCCGTGATAGAAGGTTAACCAAAAGATAAATTTAGTTTTAAAAGAATTAAGTTACTGATTTTATAGATATATAAAATGGCAATTCATCAAATTTACTAAAAAAACAATCTTAAATACGTTTTTTATGCTAAGTTATTGGTTCAGATCTTGATATTAAACTTGTTATTGTATTGAATATGTTTTGGATCCAATTTTGAATCATTCTCATTTTTATTTAAATGATTCTTCTATAAGCATATTAACATTTAAATAATATGGCTTCAATTTGTTTGTTAACAGTTTGAAAATCACACAATATTCACAAATAGTTTGGCAGAATTGAAAATGTAGCCAGTAAGTGAAAGGCTAAAATAAAATCGTTGTTAAATGTCCTAATATTCTACATATTTTTATGTTGAAACTTAAAAAATTAGCAAAACAAAACAAGAGAAAGGATATGGTTTGGGGTATTTGCATTCTACATATGGCTTAGTGGATGGTTTTTATATTTAACAACCGTAAGTGATTTTCTAAAAAGCTATGAAAGGCAAGAATCTGAATACTTACGTATCAAGGATAAATAATCGTATAAATTATAATAAGTCTGAAAATACACATACAGAGCCGGCAAAGGAAGAAGGATATTTACGTAGATGAGTTTCGGTGGATTGTAAGAAGGTTTCAAAGCAATTTTATTTACGTTAATTGCCAGTTAAATATTAGGAATCATGAAATACCTTCAGTTTTTTAAAATTTTGAGTGTTTTTAAAAATTACGTAGAAACTATGTTCGGAATAATTAGCAATTTTTTCGAAGACAAGTAAACTGGAATGTAAATATTTTATAAATCTCACATAGTTTAAATTATGGTTCAAAAAGTTTTTCAAATAATCTACAAGATAATGAAGAGAAAACCAAATAGGTGTAGATTCTGTCCTAGGTGTCTCCTTCTATTTGAATATATAGAACTACTACTGGAAAGATTAAATCACTTCATACCTACCCAAAAGCCAAAAAATAAAACAATAAATAAATAAATATAAACTCCTCAGGGAGTTTATGGCAACGAGATGGGATCCTAGAACTGCCTTTTAAGATGTGTCCATCGGAAAGCACGTCACAGTATACAAAACTATAATTTGTATATTAAATTCCCAATGCTTTTCGAATCTGTATAAATTTCTTTTATTTTGAAGCTGGCATCATCTGAAGACGCCTTAAATGGTGAGGAATACAACCGTTAGTATTGTTTGAATTGTTTTGGGAAAAAAGTTCTTCAATTTTTCAATCAGTTAGAGTAAAATTTAAGTTTTATTATTCTTTGATCCGGTTTAAAGTTTTTGAGAAGCTACAAACAAGACCTTAACAGCGAGATAGTTTTTTAAATCATGAAACTTTTGCTTTGCGTTAAATAATATTCCCTTAAAATGTTTTATTTTAATCTTCGTTAATATTATATTTACTATATATATATATACATAACTAAATTACAAAAAATACAATTCTCTGAGTCAATAATTTTTCTTAAAAAACCGATAGCGTGTTCATGTTTTTCGTCTAAAATTTCGATTATAAAACCAATCAGCAACTTTATAAATACCAGTATTATTTGAAATTGAGTAAAGAACATGAGGTGAAGTGAAGCGTTGTATTCTCTTGGAGTCCAATACAGTTTCTGAAGCACTTAACTTTGGCTCATACATTAAAATAATAAATAGCCATATCCAAATTTAACCACTTGGATTAAATTTGTCTAAAGTTGAAAAACTCATCCAGAAAGTTTTTTACAAAGCTTAAGCAATAGACTAGGCCTATGATCTTTATGTTTTGTAACTAACACCAGATAAGTTAACATAATTAATTAGTTTATAATTCGAGCTGGATTAACCTCATAGCTTTAACATAAAAATATGAAACCAATCTAACAAAAGCATAATTTTTTCTATTTAACATAATCGGCTTTAATGTCTCAGTCATTAAAATAATTTTGCTTGACTTATCTAAATAATATGACAACTATCTGTATGATATATACACCTACATAATTGCAGCAATAAATATTTTACGAATTTTTTCATTTTAGTCGCATAACTAACCATTTTAATTTTCTTCCTAGTGAAGAACCTTATACTTCCAAAAATAGTTATTTAATATTTTTTTATAATAATATTACAATACTAAAAATAAATGCTGCCTACATTTCAATTGGAAAATTTAAGGGAATCCGTTGCAATATCTTAAGACCTTCATTAATTAAAGATATTACTGTCATTGATTTATTCATATTGAAATGAACCAGGAACCATGAAAACAGCTTTTATATTTTTTGAATTATTAACAATATTTTGTGTCGTACCTATGTAGATTTATCAAGGTTAAGACCTTATGCATATATCGAAGTTAAATAAAAATGTTTATTTTATTTTATAATTATGGTCAAATACAATATAACCTATTAAAAATTTTAGTTTTACTTGATTTATTTGCTAAAGTCATTGGCCAAACTAATCATGCACTAAAAATGTATTTATGGCCTGTAAAATTTGGCTGTAAAATTTTATTGAAACTTCAGCACACGTCTCTTTTATGATTTGACCTTTAAATGGTTTTGCTATAATAAATTTTTAAAGTTTTTCCTTAACTAAAAATAGAAATTTTTTGGTATTACCTAGATGTCAAATCTTGTTAGATTTTTTAATTTCTTTTTCTAATATTTGCAGATTTTTTTTTTTGAGGCTATAGACCTTTTTTTGTATTTAAAATCAACTCTGATATATGTCTTCTTTTATGACTAAAATTTAAGCCGAGAATAAGTGTCAAGTAGAGCAATGCTAAGCAGATTGCCCAAAATTTTTATAAAACATAAAAAAGAAAAAACAATTAAATTGCTAAGGTAGTAAGATTTAATGTAAAAACGTTTACAACTTACTCTAGAAAACTTCTAATTACCCTAGTTTACAGTGATTTGTGAGCTTTACAGTTATTTCTTTAGTAAAATGAGGTACTGAAACCGAAATATTTCTTTTTAAATCAATTTATTATTCTAACATAACTCAAAAATAACAAGAATAGCTAAGCTTTATAATTCTAAGAATATTTTTAAGCTCTAGAAATGTCCTTTTTTGATGGTTTCTAAATATAGTTTAAAAAAAAAAAGTAATCCAATTAAAAGCTACTGGATATTTTCTATCCAATTCTTTAATTTAAATAATTCTGAAAGTTTTACATATCTTTAGAAAACAAACCAGAGAATATTTATTGTAGGTTATCATCTGGATGGAATCATCAGTAAGCAATATATCATCATCCGGAATACAGTTGAAAAAAAAATTCATCATCACATGAAATTGTATCAGTTTTCAATCTTAAATAAAAAGATAAATTGTGACAGATTCTAATTTTAAATATTCTGTTTTTATTCCATCAATGCTAAATCGTTTAAAAAGCTTGACATGATTGATTGACAGATTGGAGTTGAAGAACATTACTAGCATACATTACCCAAAAAAATCATTAATAATTTAAATTTGGTTGAAATTTAAAATCCCTTTTCGAAACAATATTTAGTAAATCGGATTCTAATGGAATAATTTAAAAAAATTTAATCAAATACTTAATTAAGTAACAAAAACTACAAGCATTAATAACTCTATACATTTAGTAGACATTTTTGTTTAACTTCTATGTTTACAAGTTTTATGCTACTTAATACTTTGTATTGTTTTGATATTTGTAAAGGCTTCAATAAACTTTTATTGGCTTAGAATTTCGACAAAAGTGTAAATTCTCTGTAAATAAGCACAAGATTTTTAAATTTTTTTTGTTTTGACAATGCTGTGAAAAATCAAAGCTTCAGCAAATTCAGAATTTTTACAAATAAGAAAAAGGAAGAAAAATAATAATATACACTTAAATCTATAAGCTTAATTGCTTTAAATCAAAAAATCTTTTGTTAATATTTTTTTCTGAAATTAAGTACATCTAGATTTTTAATCAAACACTTTAATTAAGTAGCAAAAACCATAAGCCTTAATAACTTTACACCTAATTTAATTTAGCTTTTTTAAGTTTGCAAGTTTTATGATTGCTACTTAATACTTTGGTTTTGATATTTGTGAGAGATTTAATAAACCTTTACTGGCTTAGAATTACGACAAAAGTGTAAATTTGTCGTAAAAAACAAAAGACTGTTTAGTTTTATTTAACAATGCTACGAAAAATAAAAGCTTAAGCGAATTGAAAATGTTTACAAACAACAAAAAGAAATAAGTTTAATTGCTTAAAGTCGAAAGTCTAAAAATCTAGATTTTTTATATTCTTTTAGCTTTTAATGTAAAGTTTGTACAAAAATCTTACTGGCACCCAACACAAGAGTCTATATTCTAAGTATGCGAAAACAATATTTGATTTTTATGTACCTATAAGCACGCTTAGCCAACACTATTCGATAAAAGGGATAAACTTGAGTTTATTTGAGTAACTCATACAAGCGTCAACAAAAGAAATGTCCTAAAAAAAACATAAGAACAGTTAAAAGGCAATATATTTTGTTCTTGTTCAAGTTTGGTCCCCCACTTCAGAGTACAAAATATATATATATTTTGTACTCTGAAGTGAGAATAAAGAGAATAAAGAGAAAAGAGAAAAGGTTCTTCTCGTGTGTTAAAGGCTCATTAAAAATACTAATATTTTACACAAATTGAGCATATTTTATTATGATTTCTTAAAATTTTAGTGGAATAGCTTAAAATATCTTAAGTTGGCAAAATCAAAAATAAAATTTTCGAATGATTAAATTACGATAACATTTTTTATCCTTGGTTTCCATAAAACATTACAAAAAATGGCTCTCTAATTGCAAGTTCTTGCAATTTTTAGTCTTTTTAAAAAAACTCAAGTTCTTTAAAGCCATGACACATCTAGTACATGGTGTAGAAAAACTTGAGCAAAAAAAGCAATAACTCAAAGTCATAGCAATATAACTAAAAAACCCACATTTTTCATAAAAAACTTATAATTTATTGCTATGACAATGATATTTGATATTCAATGTTGTGTATTTAGCAGTGCTGATGAGTAAAAATATTCTTCTTTTAGCATTGCATTTAGTTTATCTACAAAAAAAACACATTTCTTAATACGTAAAATTTAATGAAAACTGTCAACAAGAAAATAGTATTAACTTTAAAAAACAAATTTCTTTCTTGAATATATTTAATTGATTTTCTTCTCACACTTAAAGCTTAATCATAAAAACCTATACATTATTTACATTTTTGTATCCAAATAATATAAATTCCTTTATTTTTTTCAATATATAAAATTATAAATAAAAGAAAAGACATGCCTAACTTAGTCATTACTAAAAAGTTTAATCAATTTCTCAAAATTTAGCTATCGCTTTGATCTGGGAGTGTCTTTACATTTAAATAAAATCCTTATTTAATTTTTAATATATTTACCAATTAAGGTTGCAAATTATTTGATTGATTAAGCAACAATTAAAGTTTTTGAAATAATATTCAATGAAAAATAAGATGGTAAAAATTTTTTCAAAAATATTTCAAGTGTTTAAAAATTTCATTTAAGATAAAAAACTTACAACATTTTTAAAATACTTTAAAAGTAATCAAAATTTTGTGTTAACTGAAATTTTTTTTACCGAATCTATTACATAATCAGAATACATTTTGCAATTAACCACACAGTTTTATTTCAAAAGTTTTCAGCTTGCATCCTCTTTTAATAATAATATGTCGATTAATATACCAGGGATAAGAAAAAACTAATTAAAAACTATCATAAAAATTGACAAAAGATATAGCAATGAAAATTTTCGCTTTAAAAAACTACTAAGCAGAGCATAACATTTTCAGATAATAAATTGATAAAAATTAAACTTACCGATTTTAAATATTTATAATTAAATTAAAATGAATAACATATTAAAATAATTTGTACAATTACACTGTATATAGTCATTTTATTAAAAATATAAAAGTAATTTAGATAAAAGAAATACTAATCAGCCTGATTCACTTTTAAATTCAAAAATCAAATGTAATAAATTATAAAAAGCCTAAAACAAAAATTTCTAAGATAATAAGATACTTTGTTGACTGCCGAAAAGCAACTGAGCATACTACGCAAACGTGAAAGATGAATTGTCCAAAAAAAATTTGTCTAGGCTAGAGGTCCAGTAGTTCTTGAACTTGTTAAGTGGGTCTAGGTTTAAGTTCATTTAGATGATTTTCTTTTTGATAGGTAATTCTTGTTATATCAAGGGTTTTTTCTGCAGTTTTAATGGAATCACCTTTCTTAAATGTTAGCAAAGTAGTTTTACTTTATTGTTGTTTAAAATTTCATTTTTGTTTTGGTCTAGGTGAGTATATTCAAGTTATCAGAGTTTGAGTAAATTCTTATTTCCTGCTTTAGTTTAAGCCTAAAGCTAACGATTAAAGCTTTCAAAATTTTGTGAAAAAATTTATGATCACGTAGTTAGATTTTATTACTATCAACTACAAAAGACATTTATTGAATCAATATTTCTAATTGTGTTCATAATAAAACCAAAACCTGTGCGTTTAAATATTAATATAATTTTAGAAATTCCAATTTAAATTACATTTATTTGCTTAAGGATGTTTTTAAGCATGCTTAAGACGCATGTTTTTAAGAATGTTTTTTTGGCAATAAAGATAGTTCTTGTTTATTTAATTAATTTTTATATGATGACTCAACTTTTAAACAATAATTTTCAAAATTTTTACTTCAAAATATTTATAAGTGAGCGAATGGTAGTGACTAACTATAGGTACCTTGAAAAAAGTTGTTTTGCCTTGGGGATCCTAACTCGCAACAGAATCATCCAAAACCAAAATCTCATTACTAATTACTATTGTAATGAAATATTTTTTGAGGTAATGACTAGGGGATTTTTTGTTTGTTTTGATTTTTTAATTTTTAACTGCCTTTGGAAACCAAAATATCAAATTTCACCTAAAAAATCGACTTATTTGTTATTGTAAAATTAAAAATTATTAAAACTAAATAAAATGCTCTCGTCAGTATCTGTTGAAATATGTAAAGAAGTAGTGTGCAAATTTCAAAATGATCGATTTAGTAGATTTTGCGTTATCGGTGAGCACGACTTAGAAGATAACAAGTTTCAGGAAAACGGTTTAAAATTATCAGATATGATATTTTCAATGATTTAATAAAATAACTACAGATTATATAAACTAAAAACTTAAATAAAAAAGTACGTCTTTTCTTTGAACAAAATCAAAATATTGATATTTTTGTTTAATCGGTTTCATTTATCTCTGGTTTTTAATGAAAAATTTCATTTAAAAAGGTATTTTTATAAATAGCTTATCGTACAGAATTTTACCAAATCAGCCGATCAGGAGTATTTAAGAATACTCTTAAAAAACTTTTATTTATTGCTAAAAGTCTTACATTTTTTTCATTCAACTAAATCCTCAGTCCGCCCTAGAGAATGAAAGAAGTCTAAGCCTATTTGCAGATAACTAGTTTTGAAATTTTAAACTTAAAAATGGTTTACTATAACGATTGATTTTAAGCTAGTTAAAATCTTTGTTAAACAAATAAATAGCAACAAATTTTTAAATCCTATCACATGTAAAAAAATACACGGATAATTTTCTTGTTTAGTTGGACAAAATTCATCTGAAGATTTTCGTAATTTATGGCGTGATTTATTTCATTAATTCTAGCAGTTTTAATATTTTATACATTTTAAAAATAAAACCTTTTACTATGCAAAGTTCTTTTAGTAATTAACTCATATTATTTTTGGCATTATAGTTTTTTGACTCTTTAATTGGTTTACGCTAATTTAAATAATTTTATTAAACTTTACTAGTTTTTCTATTCTGAAAAAATTAGTAGTTCAACTTGTTTTCTGACTGATTTTAAAGTTTTTGTGGGTTTCTCTCTTTAATAATTTTATGTTACGATTCAATAATTAGAACAGAATGAAATTAATAATACTTTCGAGCGTAATAGTAGTTTTGTGATTTCTTGTGCTTTTTTCTAGCACTACAAAAATTTTCTGCTAGGACCAGCAACCGCACTTTTGAATTCTTTTATTAAATTTAAATCTGTTAATATAATTTAACATTATGAGAATATGAGTGAAATGTGAAATGAATGAGAATGGGAGATATTTATTAATTTTAAAATTGTATTGTCAAACAATAATTATAAGATTTTTATTAAAGTTTTTTATTTTAAAAAAATGTCAGAAAAAAATTTGCGTCAAAATTTGGAGATTGAATGTGAAACGTAAGCTATCTTAGAGCTTTTGTAGAAACTAACAAACTTGTAGGATTATGTCTGAGCTAAACTGAAAGCCATTTTGTAATTAGCCTCACGCTGAATATTTAAGGTTGCATGATTACCGTTAAAAGTTTTGATTTAAAGCTTTTCATTTTAACGTTTGTTATTTTTGTACACACGTGCTTTTTGGTTTTCATTTTGTTATTTTCGTGTTTGGTCGTGTTTTAATTTTTTCCATTGCTTTGTCCTTATAATATATTTATTATATAAACATAAGTTTTTCATTTTTTGTTTACTAATTAAAATGGAGCGAAACAACCAGTTGACAAACTCCGAATATCAGAGGATAGTGGTAATGTATAGCAAATATGTCAAAATTCGACTTTCTCATTCTCACACTAACTTCTCACCCAAACAGAATCCCACATCTGGAAGTTATGTTCTTACGTGTATGCTTAAACATTGGCTAAGTGTACTTAAGTGACTTGGAAAATCTTGTCCTACGTGCATGGAAGGAGCACAAATGTATTAATTTCAATATGTACCACCGAGTATGGTGTACAACACGTTTTACAGTGTTAGAAAGCCTATAATCGATCTTTTAACCTTTTAAGTAATATTTTATTTAAAATTCTTTTAGATTTAATCAAAAAATTTGCTTTTTGTAGATTTTGAATCTTTATTTGTGAAAATTTACACCAAGTATGATCTCTGGCACTCAGGCTGGAAGTTTTTCTAAATGTAACCTTAATCCGTAAAATGCATATGGAACAGTTTTTTTGTAGTTCTAAGTGAACTAAATACGGTTAACCTGGATGAAGTTAGTTAATAGTATTTTAACCATAATTTTTGGAAAAAAATTAAACGAAAATAAATATTGTGTTTTTTCAATAGTTTAAATTTATTCATTTTGATGTTTTTATATTTCAAAGTTGGAAATTTAATGTATTTTCAGATAGGAAAGAGAGTATTTAAAAAGTAACTGTGCTAAAAATAAGGCTATAACTAATATATATATGTATATATATATTTGAGTGGTAAAAAGGGATGATTTTAAGTATTCTTGTATGTAGCATTTTGTTATTTAGAACAAATAAGCTAAACGAAGTTTACATAAAATTTGTTATTTTGTTCAGGAGAAATACTGTACTATATCAATATTGGATTTCATCCAAATTCTGATTTGATCACCGATTAATAGCATGGATCGTTTTTTAATAAAACAAAGTTTTTTACGCAATGAAGGTATTATGGCAGAATAGTACCTTCATACAATTCGGTTGTAGAATTTACTACAGTTTACTACGTTTGTAGTAAAGCATTAGTCGTTTGATTGGTAGAAATAGACTTGTACAGCGAGACATTGTAGCATATCTTTCATTTGGACTTGCTGGTTTAACCTTATAAAGCTGAAAACAAAATATGATTAAAGACAATTAACTATAAAATGGCCAGGCATACGCTACTTAAGTACACATACACGAGTTTAGTTTTTTATACCAATTCTTCAGCGATAAGATCCTTTTATCTTCTGTATATAAATTATGAAAGCTTTTCCCTTAGTATAGAATACATTACAGTATTCCATATCATAGTATATAGCGGTTCAAATGGTATATGGGACAAAACAGCCTCTTTATATATTCAATATATGCATATGCATAGGCACCCTTAGCTCTATCCATTATGGCTAATACAAGTTAAATATAGAGGTTCACTAAAATTTGACCCATATAATTTTTGAGGTTCCAAGGTTTAAATAACAAAAGATAATTTTTTTACAACTAAATTTAGTTCTTCTTTTATATAACTGGACTTTTATTAAATAATTACAGTCATTTCCATGAATATATTTAAATTTTTACAGGCTAAGGTGCAAATCTAAAACACAGAGAATTAATATAAGCTAAATAAATTGAAATTATGACGCAATGTCGAAAGTAGAAGCAACAAAAGCTGCTTAAATAGATTAGATCGATGCCAGTGGTGCGAAGAAATTTATGGAATTCATTCAATCTTAACTATTGCTGTCGTCTTTATTATTCGTAGTTCTGGGCTTTTGTCATTACTGTAAACAATATAAAAAAGAGAGAAGAAAAAATAAAACAAAAAAGAAAACTGATTTTTCATTAAAGATCAACACTTTATCGTAAAACCTTTTAACTATAGTTGCTTACGTTTGTGGTTAAGAACTTAATTCCATAAGATCATAAGCATTTCTTTTCAACGAAAAAATAATATAAAACGACATCATACCAAGACAGTAAACGTAACTTTGATAGTGGTTAAGAAACGGTCTGTCTTTAAGTAAAATTTCATCTTTTGCTTTGAACAGTTCATTTTATTCGGTAGCTAAAAATGCATGGAATTTAGTTTTCTTTATCTCCAGCAATAATTTTGCTTTGTAGTAGAGTCACATGATATTTTGCGAATAAAAACGCGTTTTGATTCGTTAGCTTGAAAAAAAAATTGATGCTCTAAAAGTTTTTCGCGATATAAAATAAAATTTCAGATGACCGTTAATCATAGAATAATTAAATTGTGCAAGCATGTGTCAAATGATGATTCCATTCAGAAAACAAGTTTTATATTTTCATTTTGAAAGTAATTTTTAGTGTTTCAATTTATTGTTTACTGTTTGTATCCCCAGTGCTTCTGATATTTGTGTCACCTTTGAAATAATTTGGTTGAAAATTTTTCTTGGAATGCACAAAATATAAGGTATATTAATTTATTTCTAATATGATTTTGCAAAACTTTTTCTGATTCAGTAGACATCTTTTAAATTTCCGAAATAACTAGAACTATAAATAATACTTTCAAAAAATACATTATTATTTTTTTTCAAATTCAATCATCCATGCCCGCTAACTTGTAACATTTAAAGAAAAATTTCATTATCAATTCTTTTATTTTTACAATCATAATTATCTTTTACTAATTTTCTAACGGTATGGAAATCCAAAACCATAATTTCGGGCCATTCGCAATTTTAAGCTCAAAATCTTTGAAAACGGTTTTTGACCATCTAAAAACCACAACATAATTTTAATAAAGATAGAAGTCATGTCATTTATAGTTAAAAAAAAGAATTTCTAGTGTTTACAGCACTTTTGAAAATTTTGTAATTAAGGTTAGAAATGTCTAATACCACAAAATTAATGTAAAAGTTTCTAATTTGGTTTCTGACAGAATTTTTCACAAAGTAAATGTATGAAGCACTAAATGTAATTATTACTTTTAAAAATATATCTCTAAAAATTCTAGGCCTCATCTAATTATTTTATTTCATATCATGTAAACAAAATTCAATACTCCTGCACCTTTTGCACTTTCAAAAATATCTTCTTCATTTTTATTTTTATTTATTTTTTAGAGATTTAAGATCCCAGCCATAAAAACTGTATTTTCATCACAATAGAAAAAGTAATTATTAATAAGTTCTTCTAACATAAATTCATCTATTTAGTAATGGGAAACTAAAGTTTCTGACTGAACGATTTTAAAAATACTACACCCTGCTCCACGTGTATACTGATTCTAGACCGTGATTCCTTGATTTGGTGTTCAAACACTATACATGATTGCTCAGGAGTAATTTCAATACATAGACCGGAGAAATATGAAATGAGGTGACAATTATGACTAAAAATTTCAAAATTCGGAATTAAAGCTATAAAATGTTTGCTTTTAAAAATTACATTTATCGTTTTTTACCATTATTCAATAGATCCAGAAATCTTTTATAGTATTCGCCTTTTATTTTTTTAATTTTTTACTTTAATATAGCTCAAAGGTTGACAAACTGCGACTAACATGTCTGAGTGGGTCTATAATTTAACAAAGACTTAAAACTTTAGGTAAGGTTTATTAAGTTAGTTTTGAGAAGGTTGTAATATTAAGGATGAATCAATGGAGGAAGGTGAGACAAATAAAAACAACGAAAGTAGATTGGGCATGTATTCCTTAGGGAATGTATTTTAAACAATTTAGTAACGTTCTTAGCAAAAGCAAGCATCTGAATATTTTAACTAAATTAATAAAAATGAAACTTCTAATATAATTCAAATTTAAAAAATTTAGCTCTCAAAAGGAATTTTACTGTTTGTCCTTTCCCCTGGATAATTTTCTTTTTTCTAGTTGCAAAGTTTTTTCCAATGTCCAATGCACAATGAAAGTCATTAGACAATGAAAGTCCAATGTAAACTAAAGCGGTAAAATAGAAAAATTAGATTTCACGTCATTGAACATGCTTCATGAAAGCATCCCACAAGTCAAAAATTTTCAAGCAAAGGTCTAGAATCTCTTAACTCCAAACTCGTTATAAATTCTTCAGTTTACTTTTTTCAAAACTTGCCTGCAAATTTTATGCTTCCTGTTAAAAAATTTTAATTAATTTCGCTTCAAAATTTTTCAAATACCTAAAAATACATTTATTTTAATTTTTAAACATTAAACTTAAACTCTACTTGTATACTTTTCTTTTAATAATAAATTTTTCAAATGACATTTTTTCACGCACGATTCTGCGAACAAAAAGTTTATTCAACAATCAAAGACTGTCTCCCAAGTGATTTCTAATACTTTCAATACAAATAAGCTTTGATTTGATTTGCTCCTTTCTTTCAATTCCGGTTTCTTGTTTATTAACCTGACTATTGGTTAGCGTAAAAAGTCAATAAACGGGAAAACTATTAGCGAAATCGAAGCATTATTTTATTTTTATAGATTCTGAAGATTCCTAGTTATTTACTTTCTCGTTTTTCATGGATTTTTATTTTTATGTATATATAAAAAATTCAATTAGAAAAAGTAAACGCTAATAATCGGTACTGTCAATAGTTAAATACATCTTACGATTAGCTTTCAATTAAAATAAAACTAAATAATTTTCTTAATTGATTTTAACTATAAAACCGCAGCAGAGCTCTTAATGAAATCTTTTTTTTGGAGGACGTGTCGAATTCTGCTCTTTAAAAAAATATTTTGATTTCACTCATCAACCAATTATGGTTTGCCTGAAAGTTTGAAACCAATTACATTGTATCCTAAGTGGTTGTTTTATAAATAATATAGACTGTCAATGAGTTAGAAAGTTTTTGTTATTGTAGTATTTGGTGCTAGTTATTAGCTTTGTAACTAAAGTTAATTATAGTTTTGCATTGCTCAAAGCAATTGCTCATCTCCAGTTGTAAACTCAACTTGATAATTTACCATGACACAACTTTATTAAAAAGATTATTTTCGTTTTGGATAGACCAATATTAGATAGTTTTAGATTTCATACTTATTACTGTGCTCTTTGGCTTGCAAAAAAGTCAAATTTGATGTTTGCTTATTAATTACATCAACAATAATAAGAAAAAAAATTTAGGGAAGTTGAAATAAATACGCAAACATTATACAAAAGTTTTTGTATTATTTTTGTTTGATAAAAGGGGTTAATATAGTTCCGGAAATTAAAGTAAAAAAATTATAATATTTAAGATTGCTATAAATAAAAAATTCCTAATTTTATTGTTTGGAGTCTCAAGCTACTCTAGAATTTGAAGATTTTCTGCGTCAACACCATATCTTCCGAAACTTCACAAAGTCATATAGCATGACATAGACGGCGAATTAATATTTGCGAATAAAATTACATAAATTTAGAATATTTTACACCAAAAAGCTAAAATTGTTGTTTTTGTGTTGTTTTGTTAGGCTCCTGGGACAACGTTATTAGAACCCTGTATTACTTAGATCAAAATCTTCAATTTAGCATTAAGAATGACCAATAACTGTCACTGGTTTGTCATTTGTAGGAATAAAAAACGGGCTAATAACACCATTGAATGTAATAATTCCTCCCCAATCTGTTATTGGTTTACAAACTTACAAATTCATTACTGTTTCGTATTTAATCGCAAGTAGACTATAAGAAATGAACTTTATCGCTGAAGAAGAATTGGTTTTTAAAACCAAACTAGTGCATATGCACTTAAGTAGCGTACGCCATACCATTTTGTCTATATCCTCAGAAAACTAAAATACTTACCGTACATTATAGGTCAAAACCCGCTAGCATTTCACCCTGACAGGATCCCACCAGGGAACTTGTGTACATTCACTAATTAAGTTGCTAAAAATTTGGCAAAATAAAAGTATTAAAATTACTCTCCTTTAGCATTCTTCTATTAATTGTACTATTTTGGTTATATTTAAATTTCCTTATAAAATTTTGCAGTAAAACATGCCTAAAAATTACAAGTTTGTATATCCAACATTTATATATTATTAAAATGTAATGTTATAATTATAACACCTAAATAAAAAGAAAAAAGGAAAATAATTAACTTTAGAAGCCATCGAGGCTACCGTTGTCATCAATCCAAAGAGCTGCTAATGATTCATCTCATCTCCTTGAGCCGATATAAAACATTTTTCAACTCTACAAACTCCAGTCAAATTAAAATTTGCTTTGCTAAGATCATAACTCAAGTTTACTGAACAAAATTGAGTTAAATAAAATTTATTTCATTGCATAACATGCAAAATGGAAATGAATTTAATTCAATTTGCAACACAGAAAAATTATTAATTGATTATTGATTGCATTATCTGCAATTATATCCAGAACAAATTTTTTGAATTTTAATTCATCAAAACTCAGTAATTGAATTTTCATTTGTTGCTTATGCTGTGTAATATAAACTTTTAAAAATCAGACACAATTATAATTGAAAGAAATTAGGTATTAATAAATATATGCGGATTAAGCTCGTAGGTATTTTATTCTTTTTTATAGCTTAGGTCTATTATAACAAGGATGAGCTTACTCCAGTCCAAACTTTTCAGTATTGGTAAAGTTATAAAACTTATATTTGAAAGAGATTTTATTTTATGAAATACCGACTTTATTCAGCTAAAAATATTGACCACATATAAATAATTATTAACTTAAAATAACAACATAATCGATGGCTAAGAATCTAGCAATTGCTAATTATGTAATTCTGAAAATTTAAATTTTCTAAATTCAATTTCATAAAAAGCATAACATACAACAATTAACATGAAAAAGATACAATATTATCTTTGCAACAACCAAGTTTCACAAGACTCTAATTTCAAATGACTCGAAATAATGTCAAGGATTGCAAATTTGTTAATAAGAAAAAGCATGTTCAAACTTTTTGAACGTGTTCTCCAGTTCGGGAATCAACTAAAAATTAATTTTAATCTTTGAAATATTATATTTTCAACTATAAAATATACTACGAAAAAACAATAAAAAATTTCCTATATTTTATTAATTACCAAAATTGTCGCTGTCGCAATCACTACTATCAAAAAAGTAATCATCTTCTTCATCATCATTATCATTTAACTGAAGTTCTTCAATTTTTTTTAATAAGTCTTCTCTAGAATATGGAATTCTATTTTTATGTTTTGAACTTTCATCAATATTTTCATTGTTTTCTTCTTCAACATCCTCTTCTGCAATCTTTTTTGACTTTCCTTTTTTCATATACCTAAGAAATGCACGTCTTTTACGTTCAGAAAATGATTTAATTAATTTTTCCATTTCTACTTTAAGTTTTATTTGTTCTTCATCTGTTGGAACTGGCGGTTCTATAGATACCTCGTTCCCAGATTTTAAACATTTAGCACATATATTTTCTTTAATTGCACAATATCTACATATTACATGATATGCCTTTTTAATTGTACGACTTTGACATTTTACACAAGTTTTCGGTTTTGTAAGTGGTTTATATTTTTTATATTTTATTTTCCATTCTATAACAGCTTTACAATGTAAACATACCTCGCATATTTGTAATGAATTTATCATTTTTATTTGTGGTGTTTTATCATGTAAGTCGTTTTTAAATGCTACACGATTTGTATATTTTTGGGGTCTTGTTCGGCTAAAATTGCCTCTCTTAGTACTCATATTGCTAAAAAGAAAGAAAAATAAATAAAAAAATAACTTGTAAAGTCAAGAATACATTAAAATTTGCACAATTTTATTTTCATTCATTATACTAACCCGAAAGCAGCGTATTACTAAATTCCTTTAGTATCTATTCCCTGAATAAAAAGCCTTCTATTTTCAGAAATAATAATTTTAACTAGTTTCGAAAAAACCAAATAAGTTTTAAAGAACAACATGCATAATTTCATATAACCTCAAAGAATACATTTTGACATTTGTATCCATAAGCATGAATTAGTTTTCGTATTAGTTTATAGATGTCAGGGAGAGACTAATCAACAAAGTGTGTTTTATAAACACTTTAAAATTAAAAAATTAAAAAAATAATCATCAATGTTGTAATAAAAAAAATTCTTTAATTTATTTAAAAATTTATTAAGGCAAACATAAAATTGATTTCAATTTGAATGTATATTTTTCAGAAAAATGAAAACAACAGAAACTTTCCTTTTTCTATACTCGAAAACGAGCATTTATTCGCTTAGCGCCATCTATTAGGTAAAAGTTCTTATAATTTTACTTACACTTCAAAAATGTTCAATTGATTTAATTTGTAGGCAACCGTAGAACAAAAAAGAGAATATTTAACATGCGATCAAATCGCAGATCGCTTATATTGTATTAGACGAAGATTATAAGACTAAAAATTTTTTTTAATTGGTAAAAATAAAAATAGATTTTTGAGAGGAAATTATAATACAAAAAATTATCATAGCAGCAGATTAAGTTCGTTTTAAAATGATTTTCAAATTTTAGTGAATTTAAATTAAAATAAATAATTTAATTTATTAATATGCACTGAATTTGAATTGAGATGTTAAGAATTCGTCTTTCTACACCTCCTTTCTAAATTTTCACTTTAACAATAATATAATAAATAATTTTGAACTTGTATCAAAATCCTCGTCGGAGGCAAATTTTTTAAAGGAAAAGCATTAGTGTTGATGATGTTGATGATGCAATTTTGCAATAAAAATTTTATTGTTAGATTTTTTCTAACTTTAAATTTGAATGCGAATCACTGAATAACCTGACTTCCAGGGCATTATTCAGGACAATAATTTTTTATCTTGAATTTGTTGTGTACAATTTTTAATAAACTCTAAATTTTAAATAAAAAGATTGTTAATATCTTTAGAAATAATTTTTGTTGTTAATTCTTGTTGAGTGTATTAAGCGTTTTTAGGTTTAAATATGGTAAGTCTTGTTACTTAATAGTTAAGTGTTACCTTTTTAAAAAGATAAAACTTATACCAATTCATTAATTGTAAAATATTAAAACTTAATATACCAATCATAAAAATTTTTTGATCGCATGGAGTATCCATGTATACAAAGCTATCTCCAGCACTGTTAAAATGGCGATATTTAAACATTGAAGTCATTAATTGGGATAGATATCCTCTAATAGAATCTTCTATTAAGTCTTCTATTAAGGCAAACTACTTCTGTATTTTGCGAGCTAGAAAGGATCGAAAGGTGTGAAAATGTATAATTTTGCTTTGTCATATGCCCTTCGGAATAACAAATTTGAAAACTTTGCACTCGATAATAACAGATTCATCAAAATAACTTTGAGGGATTGGTTCTCCTATAACAAAATCTTACAGTCTAGCGGTAAGGATCGTTTCGTTATAGTTTTTTCAGTGCAAACTTACATTCCGTATAATTTTCATATTTTTTAAGAACTTTATGACAGTTTTGAAAAATGAAATGATCTTATATTTATTGCTGAGAAAATTTTTCAAAAAATGTAAATTATGAATACAAAAACTTTTTTTAAGTTTAATGCCTTTTAATTTCTAAGAAAATTGTTTAAAATATTATGGTAGTGTAGGTAAATAGTTGTAAGAAAAAAAGTGCTTTTATTTTAGTACAAAGAATCATTGCTATATTTTTAAATAAATTTTTTTTTCCATTCCACAGTTTAATCATTTTTCTGCACTTAAGCGATGCAAGAGCTTAAGCTATGTCTACTTGAGCTATTACGGCCATCCTCTAGTCACCGTCCAAAAGCATCACTTCGTGAAATGTCAAATAATTATTCAGCTAATTTTATGCAAAAATATAATGATGTAAATATCATTTATTTCAATGAAAATATGTCAATGAGACGACGACTAGCATATCCTCCATCTAGTCAATCATATAAAAGTTCTCCTACATCGTGCAATAGTAATCCATATAAAGAAAGAAAATATATTGATTGGAGTTCCGATAGTATGAGCTATGAATTATCTTCTGATGATAAAGAAGAAAAAACTAGTAGTGGAATTGTAACTACAGATGATGATACTAAACATGATACCGGATTAGATTCATTCTGTACGTTATGTACATCCTCATTTAGTTATGATCGTTGCCAGCATTGTAGTAGTTCATCGTGTAGCTCCCAATGCAAATTAGAAACTGCATATGAATACCATAAATATCGAAGAAAAGTAAAAAACAAGTAAGTAATATCCTAATTTCGAGATTTGTACTATATGTAAAATATTAAAATTTCATTTTGTTTAGTTTTTTTATAAATTTGAAGCTTATTATTAAGATCTCTGCTTCATTAGTCAAAAGATATCTTGCTTATTAGATAATAGAATTAGAGAAATCACACCCAAATTAAAGCAGTTAAAATCTTTTTTTGTCAGAAAAAACGTTAGCTTAAACTTTTTTGAGTTATGCTTTTTTTTATTTTCCATTTCCATAAAATCCGAGAAAGCCTAAAAGTATAAATACAAACCTGTTAGATAAGAACAAGATTTCTTTAAAAGCTTACAACAAAAAAATCAATTTGAACATAAAATTTTTGCGATTTACGCAAAACGGACCATTAATTTATCTATCATTGTCCAATTACTAGTTAATTGTATGAAAGTTGGTACCATATACTGTCAGCCAATATTGAAGATAATATCAAGTTTTTATATTTTCAGACCAATTTTGAATATCTTGTCTTCACATTTGTACATCTCTAAGTCTTTGGTTACCTTTCAAATATTGCAAAAGAAAATAAGAAACTTTCAAATCAATTTCTACAATAGCTAAATTTGCAATTTGTAATTAAGATACATTAAAAGTAACCAGCATATTATATTTGAGGGAGCATCAATTGTGAAAGCTTTCTCTTTAAAAAACATAAGTTGCAATTTATGCACTATATCAGCAGCTCACGTGGTAGTATCAGACAAGCACCCAGAGAAAGATAAGTTTGCTAGTAAAATAAAGAGAATAAAATTATAATAACAGAAGAAAATATAGCAAAAAAAAACAACAAGTGCCAAACATTGAAAGAAAAAATTTCACATTTCTCTAAAGTTTCTTCGGTTTTTAAGCTGAATCCAATCATTGTTGCACCAGCACGCGATTCGCAAAAGTCGCCCTCGTGTTTGCATTCAAAATTTTATTACAAAAACTAATTTGCGGATGGTTAATTAAAGTGTTAAAATTATTATATCAGAAAAATTTAAAAAAAATTATTGTTATTGTTGTGAAACACTTTGGAAAAATTATTTTTATTTAATTGGAATATTTTTGAAAGTAAGTTTTTAGTTTTAAGTTTTTTGCTTAATTTACTTATCATAAATAGACAAAACTTGAGTCCAATCTAAGCTCTACATGATATTTTATGCCAAGCATTTAAAGGTTTTTGATATTCTATTATTATTTACGTGCTAGCATCATTGCGCGCAAAGAGAAAATTAAGCATGAAGAAATAATTGTTAGCTTGAAGATTACTTTAAAATTTTAATCGTTGCTGTTAAAAAAATTTTAAATGAATTTTTCATGAGCTAAAAATAAGTTGTTCACTTTTACTTCGAAATAATAGTTAAAAATATTAGTAATTTCATAGACAGTGTGATTTGATTTTATTATCAAATAAATCATGAAATCAGTGGCGTAGATAGCTTTTTACAACAAGGGAAAATATGGTTTTTGTTGCTACCAACTTTCCTAGGGGCCCTAATCATTTTTCTTTACCTAATACCAAAGGGTTGATCCCTTAGATAGCACCCTTTATCTACGCCACTGGATGAGATAATGAAAATCTGAAGGTATTTTTTGTATAAAATATGTTAATATTAAGAAACCATTAAAGAGTTATGTAACAAGTCAATTATTAAGGCTTAATATTAACAAATTATTAGTTTTCTGCTTGCTTCTTGTTCATTTTACAAATATCATAACAAAAAATGCTACAAGCTACTAATTTTTCTTAAGGACTAAAATGTTGAATAATTATCCTGGAAAAAAAATCAATTACTTTTTAAGAACCGATCTTGTTGTTTGGCATAACAAAGTCTTCTTTAAAACTGATAACAGTTTCTTTAACTCTTTTATACTAGATCTGTAGAATGATTTATTTTTAACCATAAGTTTCGGCAGTTTAGCTGAGTCAATCCCTCTAAGAAATTTGTTTAAGATATTCACGTACCCAGTTATCACTGAAGGACTAAATTTAGGACAAAATTCTATGCTCATAGCAAGAAATGTGAAGTGAGAATATATTTTTTCATTTCTTGTTTTTATTCTCATTGCCACTTTTCATAAAAATACGAATCTATTTCACTGGATGAAAACGGCTGTGCTGAATTGCCTGAATTGAATTGAATTGAATTGAAGTGAGACTTATTATCTGTTATTTGAAAGAAACTACAAAAAATAGTGTATTTTTATTTGTATATCCATATTGAACTAAAATATAATAAATGTTAGCTCAAGAAGCAAACCTTATCTTTATTCAAGAATCTTAAAAAACCATTAATGAATTAAGAAGCAATAAGAACTTTTATAAACATATAATAACAAAACTACCTTACCTTTTTTGGTTTTTGGTTACTTTAGACAAATGAACCATATTTCTCAAAGACAAAATACACTTTTATTTTAGATCAATATTTTTTATCAAAGTTATGATTTTTGTTTATTATAATATTTTACACTTTTTTTTTGTGTTTAAAATGTTTCAATCTCTTTTTAGATTTAGAGCTGAACCTTAAAGACTTATGCACATTTGAATTGACTTTGTTTATCTATAAAACATAACAACTGCCTAATTATCTTCTACCCAAAATAAATCCATTGGGAATCGATGTTCTAAATTCGATCTTAATAATAATTAATTTTTTTCTTTTTAAATTAATCTTTGGTTTCATAATTTAATTTTACATATATTATGAAGCATCATTTTATGCTCCAAAAAGTGTTGTAGAGCAAAAGCCTAGGAACCAAAGGACATTTGTTTAATTAATGTTTTTACTATACTAATTTGATATTTGATATAAAATATCAAAAGTAATACATTTTTTCTATTACTATGAAAAAGAAAAATATTAATTTTAGTTGGAAGATCGCTTTGTGAAGATAGAAGCAGATATCTCATTGTACAACAATTTAGAATGAGTTTTATCTAGATTTAACATAAACTTCAATGTAATACGTAACCCAGGGCTGCACAACTTCGAAGGTGTTGAGGGCCATATAAGCTTCAAGCGAAATGCTTCAGGGCCGCAGGGAGGCTAAATATTTTTTACACATTTTAATTAACAAATAAAAAAAGTTCCTAAGTTTGCTGATATGTAATTAACCATTATTATGTTAAATAAAGTTCATATTTATTAATAAATAAATTTGACACATTCTGGAGCGGAGCTTTTCCATTTTTGTTGCTTAGAAGAGGGAAAAATGTCTTGGAAGTATTTGCTAAATAAAATTTTTAAAAAAAATTTCCTAGTAAAGATACATGTGTTTTTTATTTTTATTAAAATTTATGATGGAAAATATTAATGAGAAATATTACATTTTTTATCGTCAACAAGTTTTTCATATTCAGGTGTCATATTTGAGCTTGCTGTACTTCCAAATATGCAAAACATTTTCATAGCAAGTTCTATGAGACTTTTGTACTTTTTGCAATCTAAGCTTTTGTAGAAATCGTGGAAAGTGTTTTCTCTATGATAAATTCGCTACACTACAGAACATTGAAGTTCAATTAATTCCATCTGCAAATTAAGCGGTACTTGCTCTGGATCTACAGAAAAAGGGTCTTCAATTAATTTTAATTTGATGTTTTCTTCGTTGGACAAAGTTAATCTTCTGCTAAATTCTTCAATTAATAAATCAATATGTTTTACATATTTTTGCCCAAAATTGCTGACCCTATGCTATATGCAATGCACAAGTGGGAAAGTGACTTATTTCGCCTTTCAGCAGCTGAGTTTTGAAAAGGTTCAATTTTATTTTGAAACCCTTCACTGCTGCAAACATTTCAAATATAAGCTGGTTTTTCCCTTAAAGCTGAATATTCAAATCATTTAGATGTTTTGAAATGTCGCAAAAGAAAAACAGGTCACTATTCCATACTTCTTCTTGAAGCTCTAGAAATTGTTTTGGTTCATTTTCGAGGAAGTTAAATGTTTCCTTTTTCAATGAAACAAAACGCTGGATAGCACGTTCACGGCTCAACCATCTCACTGCGGTATGGTAAAGTACGTCGGTGTACTCAGCATCTACTTCTTCGAGAAAGGCTTTAAAAGTCCTATGCTTGAGTCCTCTAGATCGGATGTAGCTTACAATGGAAACTACTACGTTCATTACATTTTCGAAACCCAATTTTTCAGTTATGAATTTTTTTACTACACTAAAGAGCTCCTTTCCTGTTGTGCGGCTTGGTAAGGAGCACAAACCAGCAAGCTCTTCTGTAATTTCAAAATTTTTATCAACTCCTCTAATAAAAATGAGAAGCTGTGCTGTATCCTGTAAATCTGTGCTTTCATCCATACATAAACTATAAAACAGAAAATTTCGAGATTTTTGCTTCAGCTGATTACTAAGGTTTGTTGAAATTTCAGCTATTCTTCGCTTTATAGTCATTCTTGACAAACTGATATTCTAAACAGCCGAATTTTTTCCGGACATAATTCAGCAACAGACATCAACATACAGCAGCAGCAATTTCTCTTGAAATCTGGAAGCCTACCTTGGGAGCTGTTTTGTTTTCAGTTGTTGTTTTCTTAAAAAATTGCTGTTCCTTTCATATAGATGCCATCAAAATAGCCGCTTTAATTTTTTTCTCACTCAGTTTCATCTAATTTAGTGAGGATTTGATGTCTCACCACACACAAGACAAATTATTTTTTCTTGAAATATTGTAAAAAAGTATTTGTTTGTCCATTCGGCATTGAAAACTCTGCGTTCCCTTTCAATTTTTTGCTTCATTTTCTCAAAAAAAAATATTTTTCACAACTATTAAAACCAAAAATGTGGATTATGTAGATTTATTAATTTTAGTTTTCTAACTATTTTGAGATAGATTTCTAAATAATAATATTCACTGTTACTGAGTTGTCTTACAACTGCTTGACTTTTAAAATGACTACAAGCTTAAAGTACCCAAGAAGACTTGACAAAAAAACAAAAATATAGATGTATATGCAATAAATAAAAAAAATTCTCCAGAAGAATATTCAGAAAAAATTATTTGTCTTAGTTATGCCTAGGCCTTAAAAAATTGAGAAATCATATGCACGCTACGGAAATTTACAAGAACTTACCTGTACATATTTTCCCTAAAACAATAGTTCGCTTTATACATGTTGAAAAACAAGCAAAAAAGACTTTGCGATCAAATAGCAAAATGGCAAACACAAGAATATTGTTTAACTTGGATTTTTAGAAATTTTATGAAGTCTTTTGATTCATGTATATAAAAATGTACGCGGGCCATTAGCCAGCACCAGCATGCCCGCGGGCCGTATGTCGTGCAGGCCTGACGTAACCTGAAATTGCAGAGGCTATAAAATTTGAAAAAACCTAATTTATTTTTAAATATAAACGTTCACAAGGGTATACACAGTTCAACGCTTTTCCAAAAGTTCTATTGCTGCTTCATTGAAGACTTAATTTATTTTTTTATTTTTTTTTCATTTTGATCCGTTTTCATTGGTTTCTAGGATGGAATGCTACCCATAGTGGTTATTCTTTCTTAAAATTTGAAAACATATACTTTTACAGAGTTGAAAATGAAAGTTATGGAATATTTAGTTCCATTCGCACATTTTCAAAGGACAAAGAAAATTTTTTCTAAGTTCATTTAACATTTGAAATTTTGTTTTGGTTTTTGTTTTTGAAGTGTATATGCTAATTTGTGTTTTATAAAATATAACGTTTTGTGTTATTTTTTCACCCCAGTTTTATTCAAATTAAATTATTTAAATAAATTTTGTTGAAAAAAATTAAATTTCTTTTATTTTAATTACTTTAAAATTCATTGTAAGAGAAATCGCTTAACATTTTCGTGTGCATAAATATAACTCACTCCTTGCATATTATTTCTAATCTGATCGCAATGTTAAATATCAGGCCTATTGAGAAGATGATTTTTAACATTTCTGTACGTGATTTCAATATACAAAAACCGGAATTTAACCACAGGGTAGTTTCATCCTCTAATGGGGTTAAAAAATCTTTAATAGCTCCAAAATGTAGTGTAAGTAATCTTCTCTTTCTATCATTATAAGTCGCAATTAAAATGTTGAAGAAGTCAACAACCAAAATTTAAGATTATGAAATATTCGAGCCATATTTAACATGAACAGCTGAGTATAGAAAACTTCTATTTTTTCAATGGATTACGCGTTTGCCTATAACTTACAAAGTGAATTAACACATTGATGTTTCAGGGCACTACTTGGACTTATTTTTTCACTAATATAACATGCACTAAATTTCTAAATCAAGCCATTAGAGGAAAGGTTTTCAAATAAATTTAGCGCTCAATGGCTACTTTTTCTCAATACCGCAAAAAAATCGCAAATTAATTAAAAAATCAACCAAAAAAATAAGATAATTTTGCAATATGAAATCAATTTTAAAGAATATGTATAAAACTTATTTGAAATATATGTAAAATTGACTAAAATTCAATTAACCTTACATAAAATTAAGTATAAAATTGATTTTTTAAATGTTTCAAATCTGTTAAATTCCTTCGTGCTTGCGTCTAAAAAGAAGAATGATGATCAGCAGGTTTGAAACTCTTAGCAATGAAATTTAATAAGAAAAAAGAAACTATCAGCCATTTTAAATTCAGGCATAAGCCACTAAATGGCAATAAACTCATTAAATATAACCATAATAGGTAGCCAGGTTTTAAAAATTTGCATAACGTGGCCATTGTAGCATGATAAACCCTAATTACTTAAAAATGCTGGGTATTTTGCATGCATCTTACACTTTTTTAATTCTTTCCTATTCAAAGCGGACTTAGAAGCGGAAGCTAAACAAAATGGAACCACAAAATTTTATAAAAAAAATACTGTAAAATATTACTAACTACGGTGTATTAAATCCGATAATAATGTTATAGGTGTAGAGGGTGCTTATTCGACCATTGATTACTGTCGAAAAATTTAAAAATGTGGTTTAGGATAATTAAATTTTTGGATCTTATGATTCATTATCAGCAGCCTTCAGCTTATGTTAATTGCATGATACAAGCAACCACTAAATTGTGATCAATACTGAAACAAACATACATGTACATTCTTTAAAGAATTTCTATACCTCTAATAGAGAAATTGCAGTTAAACAGTGAACTAGATTATTGCATTTCTTCTTTGATATTTATAAAAACATAAAAAAAATTAATAACGTGTTTGTTTAGATTCCAGTAAAAGTCAATTAAGAAATTTTTGTCATAGTTTAACTAAATTAGTAGAGTAAAAGGTGATTTGATAAAAACAAAAAAATATTTTTCTATGCAAATATGCAACCAATTAATACCTTTGAGAGCTTTCCTGTCAAGTAATTTAGTAAAATTAAGTAAAATACTTCCTTAAAATTTTAAATCAAAGTTAAAAAATTTATTGGTAACAAACGACCCTTATTACCTATGATAATTTTTTGAGGGTTTTTTTGTTTTTTTTTAGTTTTGTGATAAGATCACGCGTGCTTAAAGCAAAGCATTAGGTTCGTTGCGCGTGAGGAAACATAATAAAAAAAGACATAAAAACGTAAATTATAAATTTTTTGATATTGAAACCACGCACCATTTCAAACTATATGAGATTAGGAAGATGCGTTTAAGTAGCCATTGTCATGATTTGTTTTTAATAACTGTAAGGCTCGACTGAATATTTTTTCCTTCAGTAATTTCACTCATACTCAAAATTTTTTTAATTGTTTTTAAAATAAGTTAATAGCTAAAGAGAAAGTGCAGTATTATTGTTTGGTCATGATTAAAATTAAAAGGAAAATACTTTTATTTTAATGAAAATTTAATTTATTTAAAAACTTATTAAACCGTATGAATATTATTTAATATCTCTATATTAAAAAATATTATTTTTATTTATTAATTATTTAATTTTTTATTAGCCATACATATACATATACATATAAATATATATTCTATGTTATATTCGCAACTCTTTACCTTTATTATTTCTATTTTATTGTTCAAACTTTTTTTTAGTAATGAAAAGTTGTTTATTTAGTAGATAAAATAAGGTCGACCTGATTTTATAGTTATTAAAAAAAAAACTATTTACTTCTAATTTTAGTATACAGATTTATATATTTCAAATAAATCAGCGAACATAGAATAAAATATATTATAATTCTTGATGGTATATGTAAACATTTTTTTTACTTGTATGAAAATTTATTTTATAACTCTTTTTGATTTTATATTTTATGTTAAATTATATAACGCTAATTTATTTCTTTTTGAATAAGAATAATATTCAATAGTTATAAAATTAAAGCGTTTTATTTATGTCCATTTTATGCCATTTAAAGTTTTCTCTAGTAAAATTTGTATTTATCGACTGAAGTGGGAAATTTAACTTCGTACTATAAGAAGAAATTCTCATTAAGTAGCAATGTTATCTCTATTTGTTTTTAAATAAGCAAAATATTACAGAAGTTAAAAAACAAAAGAAGAAATAGATTCAAAAAAGCAAAACAGTTCTTGCAGCAGCACTAACATTTTTCTGATAAGAAAGTTTACCCTGTCCAAAATACATTTAATAAGCAAAACGATCATGTAATACCCGTTCTTAACAGACGCAATTACAACATTGTAGTCTTCCATACAAAAGAACTCCGTTCTTGACAGCAAAGTCTGTAGTCACTACAAAAAAAGACATGGCGTCTAAATCTCAAAACATATGATTTGAAATGTCAAATCAGATGTTACAGGTTATTAAATTTTTTAAAAGTGTTTTAACTAAAAAATTTAAAGAAAAGTTAAGGAGTTTTTAATTTTATTCATGTGAATTGTTTTATAAAGTTAAATAATGAATATTAGTGAAGTAAATCGAGCTGAGGTACACAAAACAGGAGGATCCAATAAGAAAAAATTCACAATAAATGTTATAAATGTTATATTTATATTTGAAATATTTTGAATCAATTAACAGTCATCTGTATTTAATATCCAGGCAGTTGGTTTGGTGTAGTATAACATTGTAAACTAAGTTCAAAAGACGCATTATTGTTCAAAAGTGTGGACTATCGAAAACTTGCAAAAGGAAGATGCATTCTCCAACAATACTCCTCACCACCCTCACCTCATTTTTCAGTATTATTATGGCTAATGCATTAAACAGACCTAAACCTTTTGGACTTTTGTATTTGTGGATATTTACTATTACGATCAAATTTATCCTAGACTGTTCAATTTCAACCACGTGCGCAAACCGAATCGCTAAAAAATTCTTACAACATTTTTGGACATTCACGTGAAGCTTGAGCGCCATATGTCGAATGGTGTGCATTTTGCAGCTATTTCTTTAAAACGCGAAGAGTTTGTCTTGCAAGGTTTACTATGAAAACAAAGTTGAACAAATGGTTTTTGCTTGAAATTTTGTGTTTCCAATAGCATAACGGCTACATAATCGACAATAACATCGAAAAACTTAAGGAAATCATTCTCAAATATTGATGTTTTTGCCTTAAAAAGATAGATAAGGCTCTTAAAATTTCTTATGAATTGACTCATCATATTTTGTTTGATGTTTTGGTTATGAGTTATCACCACGATAATGCGCTACCATATGTTGCATGATGGTTATAGAATTTTTTGCCACACACTTTTCGAAAGTCATCGCACAGCAAACGTATCCACAAGATTAGGCTTCTGTTCCCGAAGCATAAATATCCATTTCAGGAAATGCACTATGAATCCATTGAAACCATAAAAATTAATTCATTAAAGGCTTAAGGCTATCTCAGCCGAGGATTATAACAAGTGTATGGAAAATTGGATGGTTGTATTGGCTCAGAAAGAGCCAATATTTGAAGACGATGACGTAAATATGTAACGTAAAAGTTTTACATATGTAAAACACTTTTTTTTTTGTCAGTTTGGGTCAAATCTGATCACATGGTATAGGCACTGAAAAATTTAATTGACAGAATTAAATCAAACCCCACAAAATGGCTTTTGTGCCTCACTTCTCAATCATAAGCATTCAAGAGTTCCTGAAAAGAGAAACTCCCTCGATGTAGGAATTTATTACTTTCTCTCCGTTCAACAATATAAAATAACAAATAACAATATTTTATATCAAATTTATATTGAAATCCTTATCCTTACATTATTATACTCCGATTTACCAACATAAGAATTTTGAATTCAATGGAGATTATAAATTTTAATTATTGATTGAGTTATAGTTATCCAAAAGATCATGCAACATAATTTTTGATAGATTAGAAAAAATCTTTAAGATTTTTAAAACTATAGTCAAGCAATAGAGCTTGACAATTTCTCCTATAACTTTCATCAATAAATTAAAATAAAATTTATAACAAAAAAATTATTTTGAATTAAATTGCATAATAAAAATTTCATTGTTATATCAAATTAATAAAATATTACAAAATTCTGTTAAATAGCATCGTCTTTGTTTATAGTTCAATATTAAAGTATTTGTAATAATTAATTTTTAAATGTTAATCATTCAAAAATATTTAGCAAGAATTAAATCTGAAACTAATTCAAATTGTTTGAAGGTCATTGATTTGTTTATTTCAAAGCAAGTGAATAAAAATCCCTTTTTCATATTTCATTACCATGACGGTGTAAGCACGTGTCACATATAATAATCTAAAGGTTCACTAGACCATAACATTAGAATTGACCATTTCCTCTAACCGTCGCCAAAACTGCATATCAAAAATATGATCAATTAAAGAATTAGGGTGTTACCACAAATACATACATGATTTGCATATCTAAGCACTATCACTTTTGTTCAAGGTAAATAATAGTACCTTGATCTAAATAAACAAAAGAGGTGTTGCTCTAATTATCTTCAAATTTATTTTTCATCTTCACATTGAAAACCTTAAAACAAAGTAGTAATTAGTTTATTTTCTAATTTTGCAATACAAATGAATATGTTTTATTGTAGTACTTTGTTTTTTATTAAATTGAAATCTACATACAGTACTTTCTCTGAGTTTCACGTATTTAAACTAATGCTATAAATATTAAAATTATAAGATTTGATATTTTAGATGAGTATCATATTATTTAATTTTATAGTATTTCAAAAATCGTGTTTGGGGCTACATTAAACAGATTTAAGTCATAAATTCTCGTATATTATCGTCTTGTTTTTCTGTGTGTTGTATTTTTTTTCTAAGATTCGGGGAAATTTGCAGAAATCAATTTGCAAAAAGTGAGAAAGTTGAAATAAATTTACAATTCTTTTTATATATCGCAATCACAACTAAAGGATACTTACTAAGTAAGAAAATAACAAAATGTTACTTAACAACTTGACAAACTTGACAAAATCTTCAATTTATTTTTAAAGTTAGAAAATCAGTTAAAAATTAGCCTTGATATGCAAAAAATACTCAAATTTTGATTTTGTTTCTTGAATTGTTAAAGAAAAAATTTTGGGAAAAGAAAAAGGAGATATTTTTACGTTAATATATTTATTTGAGTATGCTTTACTCCAACATTTCCCACAAATATTGAAATAAAACTTCTTCATAAAACATAAGCTGCTATACTTGTTGAAATTATGTTGAAGTATTGAAAGGGAAATTTTCCCAGACTTATAAATAAAAACTCAATAAACCTAGACGCGTTGAAATGCAAAACATAAAGTTAAGTTGGTGGTATATAAATTATAGCCAAGGTCATTATAGGTCATTTTCTACCAAAAAAATTAGATTATTAAAAAATGTTTTTTCATTGTGTTCGTTTTATGTAAAAAATTTTTGAGATTTCCGAATTTTCTTGCTTATTTATCATTTTTCTGTTATATTCTATTATACAGAAATTATTATGAAATATCTATGTATTTAGATATTTCATGAATTCCTCAATTATGTGAATAAAAGTGAATAAAAAAGCAAAAAAATTAGCTTAATATTTAAATGAAAATATGCATCCATGAATAGAAAAACAAATGGAACTTAAAATGTAAATGCTAGAATCATAAGAAAGAATCATAAATTTGTGTGTGATACTTTTTACATTATTCAGGAGTTTTGCACTCTACATTACAGGAAATTATAGAATGTGAAATATTATTAGTTACCTTGATTAAATTTCCAATTATTTATTATTTTATTTCATTATTCATTAAATTTTTAAATAACCCTTATTTTGGATAACTTTTCTTAATGCTTGAAAAGTTGGGTTTCTTCTTTGTGTTCTTAATCCTACTCCTGATATATTTCATCTTAATTTTTCAAAAAGTTAAAAATCTTGATTTAAAACTTTTGAGTTTCTATTTGTAATGTACAAAATACAAATCGGACTAGATTGATTTGAATTTACTTGAATCTATCTAAGAATATTATAAAGAAATCATATAAGTTTCTAAATCCTGGATTTAGGCCGAATATAAAACTTTAATTAAGACGAATTTAAAAAAAACAGTTTTGTTTCTTTTCAAAGTTTAATTCAAATCGTTAATTCGTCCCTAATTTACAACTTTATCTTATTATTTTTAAATGTTGCCAACATCAAAAAAGGATAAATACTAGATGATACAAGAACTTTATTAAATTTTACTAGTCTATTGCAGAATAATTTTGTTTAATTCCAAAATTTGCCACTACTTTCAATGGGAAAGTAAAATATAGAATTATTTTTAAACTCATTAGATCGACTCATATGGGGTTCAGTATATAATTTAAACTAAAGAGTGGCAAATTCAAGCTAAAGGAACCCGTAAATTAGCAAACCAACACAATATACTACTAATACTGAAAAAACAAATTATTTTTATAGCTTTGAGCAGTTTTTTCATTAGACATTTATGGCGATTAAAGTACAATAATTATTTGATATTTTACATTTAATAAAATCAAAATTCATTACTTTAACTAAATTCATTAGTTTTTATTATATTGTCAAAATTAATTTTAAGAGTTTGGAACAAACATTCATATTCTCATGCCTACTAGGCCTTACTGGTGTCCATTAAAGTGGTACAGCTAGTTGTCTGTTTTTCAACAAAATATAAAAGAAAATTATTTTACATTAAATCTGATATGGTTTATGATGATATGCGTAATTGTAATTATATAAAATACAATTTTGATAACATTTGACATTCGAAAATCATTTACTTTCTGTCATTAAAGCAAGAACGTTAGTGAATCCAATCTGGTTAGTTTTTAACTAAACTCTTGCCAATTTGTAGTGCACATAAACGTCAAACATGCCAAGCGGAAATGAGTCCTAGGCATCATTTAAGTAATGCTTTTTAGTGACCACTTAGGTATTGTGTACTAGAAATTATATCCTCCGCGTACATCAGCCTTTTGTAAATCTGTAAAATACATGATTTTCTTTCACATTATTGAGATTTTTTTGCCCAAGGCTCTTAAAATGGTTCTTTATATAATGTAATTATTGCAAATGATTAACCCTAAGAGATTATTCAATAGAATTTTGCAAAAATGGATGAATTTATATGCACGCTTGACTGAAGATCTCTGATTTTATTAGTAGATCATGTTTTTCATTTTGATGATCATGACAAGCAACCCGACTAGAAATTTTTGTGAGACGGTGATTAGGTGCAAATAAGGCACACCGAACTTTTAATTTGCGCCTTAAAAGGTAGCCAAACTAAGCCCAAGTCTCCAAAATAACACAGTTGCCAGCTTGTGCCTAATTAGGCTTCCTAATTAAGCGGTAGTTTGGAAGCCACACTGGTTCAAACAAAAAAACTTAGTTATAGAGAATATTTATCTATTTAAATTTTAATTTTGATGAGTAAGTGTATAACTTACGTTTAACCTTAACCTGTCATTCCTAAAATAAATAAAATACATAAAATTTATAAACTTACCTTTAACCTATGTCCATGATATTGGTTAAAGCTTTTGAAAAAATTCAAAAGTATTTATATCCTTCTTTCATTGCAAAAGCGTGAATTATATATGAAGTTTAATTTTCTCAAAAAAATTTTAGCGGTTTGCCATACAACCGCCTCATTAGGCCCAACTTTGGAAAGCCTAACTTCGGTTTTTCTTCGGATACCGTTGTACAAAGCACTCAGGAATTCCAAAGAAGCGCAAGTACGGCATTACCACACATCTGCCTAATGGCATCGGAAAAATTAGAAAACCTGGATTGAAAGCTTGATATAATGCCAAAAATTAGCAACTATTAACATGCTCAATTTAAATACTAGTAGGACCACTAAGGATATAAAATTCACTTACTTAATGAACCAATCATTTAAAGTTTTATCAGTAGCACCAAGGCACTTGTTAGAATGAAAAAGTATTTCAAAATTAACATTAAGGAATCTAGTCCCTTCTTTATTTATTACATTTCCAAGCATGAATTATAGGCCCTCCCTTATAGCATTTCCTAATTGACACTTATACACTGTATTATCCTCCCATACGAAAATAGTCTTCCCCATTGGCTAATACACGGTATTAGAACATATGATGGAAATGTCATAAAATAAGTGAATTAGAAATTAACATTATATCGTCTAATTATGCTGAAATATAGTTCTTAAAGTTTTTAAATTAATTAATTATTTAACACAAAGGCAAAACACAAAAAGCAAATAATAATTTATACAATAAATAAATAACGTATTTAAAGACACAATAAATAGGAGAATTTTTAATTTTATTTTGTTTGAAAACCTTTAAATTCACAAAAATTTCTAGATTTCCCCTTATACAAATTTTTAAAGGCTTTATTTCAATTAAAGATTGCGACATGCTAAATACACGATTCTTCATACAAAATTAAATTTGTTTCAGTGTATTCTAATACATTGTATAAGTGTCATTAGTGAAAGGCTATTAAAGAGGACACTTACTTTTGAACAAAAGAAAACTGGATTTTAGGATCGTTGTCAGATACACTTTCAGTTGAATTAAAACTTTTATTTTAACACCAAACCATTAAGTATATGAAAAAATCCTTAGATCTATGAGTACTAATACTAATAACGTACATTGGCCGTTAGGTATACTTAATTTGTTAACATACATAAACAGATTGAGTTGAAAAGAAAAAACTTACTTAGCCGACGCTCAATTAAATTTCCAAGACAGGTATTTTTATCTACTTCGTCACGAAGCACATAATTCTATCCAATACGATTGTTAACTGTCAATATCGATTAGATATGTTCATTAATTAGATATCTAAAAAATACTAAAATCATAAATGTTGAATCTTTTGTCAGCTCAATTATGTAAACAAAGCATAAAAGAAAAATAATTTCGTTTACGGTAAATTAGATAGAAACACATTGAATGTATATAAACTAAAGAACTTAATCCATTCTTGATTGCTACGATGCATATTCAAAAATAGAAAAACAAAACAAAAATGGAAAACATGAAAACAAAAAGTCATAATGGCTACATACTTTTGCACTCGTTACTAATATATCAGAAATTTTTGTACAAAATTCAACACCAAGAATGTAATCAAATGATTTTATAAATATTTTCTACAAACAGTTATCCTCTGTATCGAATATTTTACTCTCATCTTCAAGCTTCCCAGAATTATCTATTTGTTCTGATTCGAGTTGAATTGTTCATCTGATGTATTATAACTGTAACTAAATTAGCATGTGAGATTTTGTTGTTTTTATTTATTTTCTGACCACATTTGTTATTCGTCAAAGAATTAACACGGACCCATGGTAGCAAATAGCGAAACGAAAGTGCCCAAATATAAAATAGTTAAAATAACAACAAAAAATCTTATTTTTATTTTCTTTTTTTTGATTATAAACTGTTTATCACAAGTAATTGCGCTCATACCGGAAAGTATTTACATTTCCCTAAAAAGCAACACCATTTTACTTTGACGGAAAGTGTTGGAAAATTATGAATCGTAAGCCGGCTGAAATGTTCCAAAGTCAAAAACTTAAATCAGTCTCAATTCGAAAGTTAATAGTATAGTTGGCAATTGGCAGTGCTCCGTGCTTTTGTTTTTTGTTATCATTTGTCCGGGTTTTATGTTTTTATTTTTTTTTTGTTTTTTTAATTCAATTGTTTGTGCTTAAAAATGTTTGCATGTCACATCGGGGGCGCCGCAAATTTAATGCATTAATTATGTTAGATATAATAATTATTTTGAGTCATTGACCTAGAATGAAAAAAGTGAACGAAATGAAATCACATATTATTCTATCAGTATGTCAATACCGACATTCGCTATTACTAAACCAATTAGTGCGCGAAATCGTGCAGTTAAATTTAATACACAGGTGTCAGAATCAAATGATTCCTCTTCTGATTGGATTCTAAGACATTCTGAACCAAAAACGAAATTTTATCCATGGTGTGAAAGTGATAAATTTTGTTATTTTGATTTGGTACCATGGCGTCGTCATAAACATCGTATAGATTTATCATATGAACCAGGATGGGATATAAATTTACATCAAATTAATTCAAAAAGTTTAGATCATTTGGATAAGCTTGTATTACGTCGTAATAAAAGAAATTTAAAAAAAGTTTTAGAACATGAAAAAAGTAATCGTAGTTTAGTTCGTATACGTCTTGTTTTTGCTCTTGAATTACGACATAAAAAAATGGAAGTTATAAAGAAAAGTGCATTACCACATCGACGTTTTAGAAAGAGTCCCAGTCCTAATAATTATTTAGACTATGATAACATGTATAGAAAACAAATGGACCATTGTGCTTATTTTAGTCAACGAATTAAAAAAAGTGGAAATTTATTAAAGAAACATAAGAGATTAATGATAAATGCCCATAAAGATTTTACATATTATAAATTTAATCAACGACGAAATTCAAGCCGAAAAGTTGTTGAAAAAAGGTTTGTATAAATTTAAGTATTTTAATCTTACTAAAATGGTTCTTTTTCTTTTGAAAAAAGGACTTTTTAAAGTTTTTTGAGCTATATGCCAAAAAAAATTACTTGTAAGAGAGCTTTATAACGGAATCTTGATGTTTATAAATTTCTAGTAGTAAAAATCTCTCCAATAGCAAGGATGTTGACAAATTAATAAATTTCGTTTGTAAATTTCTCAAAAAACAATTTTCAGTCAGTAAATTTTGTGGTAATTACTGGTGTGAACGCACATGTAGAATGTTGTTCAAATGTGATCTTGTTGATTTGACATGGCTTTTATACAGTTCAAAAATATTTTAAAAAAATGTAAATTACAAATTTTATAAAATTTGCCGTTATTTATTATGTTAATCATATTTATCATATAATTATCAGCGGCTAATTAATCAAGTTTTATGATTTTACTATTTTTTAAGAGAATTAAAAATTTTGCTCGGGAAATGGTTTAATCAAGTTCTGCCAAACTTTATTTGTGAATAAAATTTTTTTGGTTTTCAATGTTGATTCCAGTTTAAAGAAAAAGCACTAATAAAAATGTGTTAATTTAGTAATACTACAAAAATTTTACATTCATTGTTGCTTACATAATTCTATAAATTTTCCAAATAATATTCAAAGTTGTGAAATTCTTTTGCTTTTAATAAAAAGATTTTGTTATCACATTAAGTTATTGACAGTATAAATAATTTTAATAAACTCAATTAAATTAGTTTGGTAAAAAGAAAAATAATTATGAGTACAGAAATTTAAAAAGAACTTGTCAAGTATAGAGCAAAAATAGTAGTTTTAGAATAACTTAAATGTTACAATTTTTGCAGAGACATTGCAAAATTTTTAGTATGGAAAAATCAAATTTTTTCTACTCCCTTGGAAACTACTTGAAAATTAAGTTGAAAATTGCAATATACCTCTTATATCGTATCATGAAGTATTCTGACATCTTAATACGAGGATATCCCGCCTGAATTCAACGCATCCCATGTACTCCTCAACAGAAATATTGCGAATCATAAATTAGGTGCAAAATAATAATTTGCAGGTAGCTTGCTGAATTTTAATGCAAGTTTTTGTTTGAATAAAATAACCATTGGAGAAATCATAGCCATAACCTCTAAACTTCTTCAATAATTATTGAATTAAGTTTCCTGAAATATTTACTTACACCAAAATTTTGTACTTTTACTTGCACATATCGAGCCGAAAAAAAGCAAATTAAAACGTGATTTTTAAAAAAGGTGAAAAAAACACCTTTTTTTTAAATTTGATCACCTGTAACCCCGCGAATTTTTATTTGATTTGCATAAATAATATTTTATTAAAAAAGAAAGAAATGTATCATTTTAACGATAAGATTTAATATTTGGTTTTTAAGATACGAGGCGATAATGAAAAGACGAGCCAAAAACAGGCTTTTTTGGCAAAATATCAAAAACCGTTCTTTCAAAACAAAAAGTGGGTTTCATTTTCGAATTCAATGTCCCTAAATTAGTCTAAAAAGCACTTTTTCTTTGAGGCACATTTTTCTTGTAAACTAGTGTTATATTTGTCAGTAATTGTTGGGTCGGACCATTTCATGAGTAAAAGAGACCTCTTAATAGTCAATTAGAATAACCGAAAATAAATGTCGAGTAAGGTTATAGCCTCCACTTTTGGAATGTAAAAGGTATTATGGACCTTGCAATAAAAAAAACATTAACCGAAAGCTTTTTTGTATCAGTTGAAAGACAAAATCAAGAAGAAGTAATTTCATAGATAACCAAAAGTAAATGCTTTCACAAAAAAACCAAGTATGGCATGTCAGGATGGTAAAATTGAATAACTTTAAGCTCAATTGGCTTCCATATTTTCAATATTTTTAAAATCATAGATGCCAGTGATTACTGGCCAATCAAAAGTATCTAAAACATAATTCATGTAAAAACAGATTTGTAACCAATATTGAGATAGTTGCCAAAATTTATGCTCCTTTGGAAACATAAGTGAATTTTTTTATTTATAAAAAAAAATGAAAATCCCTTAAAGAAGTTTTTATTGGGAAATTAATACGAACTTTGAAAATAAATATTTTTTTTCATGATAGTCCTTTGATATTTTAGACCACATTTATAAACAAAAACTACAATGACCACAAATGACAATTCTCGGCACCAATAACAAAAACTACTGACTGAGACTTAACCAGTTTAAACATTGTGGATTAAATGTACAATCCAAATTTCGGCAACATTCTAACTAACTCAAATATTGATTGAACAAACGAAAATAACCAAAGTTTCGACGTTGGTGAAAACAGCACAAATACTATTAATGCACCTCAATTTGTGGTTTTTAATGAAAGATTTATTATAACTAAAGAAATGATGACTTTAATACTCCTAAAAATCTATTCCAAGGAGTGAAGATAATTTTCATGCTCTTAATTAATTTTATATACCTTGAACTGTTTTCTCGAATATTATTTTAAAAAATACAAGATGACTACCTTTTTTTAAAAAACTATGCAAAAATTTCAAACCAGCTTTTGGTTATCAATTTCAGAAGCTTTAATGATAAGCATTACAATAAATCAGAGAAAACCAACATTTTTATACATAAGATCTATTTTTCATCCCTAAAATATGTGAAGATGTTCCAAGAACTTAAGTAAATAGCCGGACAAGTAATAAAACCTATTTGTATAAATTTTATTTCCCGGGTGATAAAGTACTAAATACCTAAACAAATGTTTACAATAATTGAGCTGTAATAAATCATGTTGAAATTTAAAACCCTCCCTGCATGAGAAGTTCTCACAATAATTCCATGCAATATATCCGCATTGTTGTAAAAAAGAGCCTTAAAAGATAGTACGATAAATAATTGAACTATGTATGTATCTTTTGATTTAATTGCTTCAACAGGTGGTAGTTTTGTGTTTTATTTTTTTGCTTACGAAAACTATTTTCTACAAGGTTCAGATTTCCACTAGTAGCAATTTTATAAGTAAGATTATACTCGCTTAATTTTAATTCTCACACTTTCTCTTTTAAGAGAAATATGTTTGACATTGACACTTTGCTACCTTCTGAAATTTACGACTACTTCATAAAACTTTTAAGAAAGGTCTGTTACAAAGCCATAACTGTTAGTTATCTTTCTATGAAAAAAGAGATCCTGGTGAAGGTATACGAATAGAATTGATTCATAGGTCAACTTAGGTTAATCATTTTATCATTGTTTTTTTATACACATAAGAAAGTGTTAATTTGTCACGTATTTATTATGTTTTATATACATTTCCAATATAAATTGGTAGACAAAATATGCCCTGTGTTTTTTGTATTCGTACATATAAAAATTGTTGAGTGATTTAATAGGTTTAACTTTATTTTAGAATGAAAATTTTAAGTAGAAGAAACTTTTTTGTTAAAAATAGTTAATTAAGACTAATAATAATGTGAATAACATACCAATTAAAATGCTAAACTAATACAGACACACTTTGCCTCACTTCTCTATTTAGTTGAAGAAATGTGAAAGGAGAAAAACCAAAATATTTGAATTTAAAATAAGTCTTAAAACTTAAGAGTTGTTTTTTTTATCTTAACAGGATTGAATTTTTATGATATAAAAGATCTGTTTGTGTTTACTTTTCATTTAAGCTTTATCTGCTGCAACCAAATTTTTGCTGAAACATTGAAAATCATAATACTATTGACAATGGATATTTTCTTATACATTTTGAGCATTTTGCTCACTTTAAAATGAAGTGGATGCTAGCCACAAGGAGGCTATGTGCAATTTAAAACTTTATCGTGTCCTTAAGAAGTCTTAAGCAAGTTATCTATAAAATAAAAATAAATAAAAACCTTAGAAAAGTTATGTTTGCGGCACAAAGCTTGTTTTCTTAATTCGTCAATTGTTTACATAGATTAAATCAGATTATTTCGCTTAAAGTAAAAAATTTACATAAACTACAGTAAAAATATATAAATCCATTGCAATCGAATCTATCCTATCTAACCTTATTAATGATAATGTTTTAATCTATTTAATCCATTTTATACTTTTCATTGAAAAAAGTTAAACAGTTTAACTTGGTAATGAGCTTAGAAGTGATTAGAAAGGGTACAAAATTATCAATTCAGAAGATTAAATTGATAGAAACATGTATAAATGTAACAGAGCCATTTTGATGTCATTAAAATGCAAAAAATTTTTTTTGTTTTTCGTTTTTGGCGAAAGCTTTGTAGATTTTTTTCTATAGGAAAGAAAAATTTCACTTTTTATTTGAAAATTAATAGAAAATTAAGTTTACATCGTTAGTTTAATTTTTTACTAGCATAAGCGGATAAAAGTGCATTCCCCCTAAAGAAATATTTTACTAGACAAATCAAACTCCTTTTTATCCCAAGTGAAGACTAAAATATATAAATTTTATTGCACTATTCCACTATATACCAATTTTTTGTTGGTAGGTAAAAAAAAGATAAAGTTTTATCCTACACCTAATACCTTTCAGGTAACAAAATTTATTTAATATGTTAATCTAAATGAAATTCATTTTGAATTTCGATCATAAGAGTCATACAAGCCATAATGCTTTATTTACAAATTATAAAACCATTTTTTTTGTTTTGCTTCCGAAACCCTTTTGTTGTCAAATTTGATTTGATTATGTAAAACTCGAGTTTTTGTTTTTCAATTTTAATCTATTCAGGCAATATATTTGTGATTGAAGCATAGATACATAAAAGTGTTTATTATATGTAGGAAAAGCATGCCTTTGGCATAAAAACGTTTCGCACTTCTAAACGTTTATTTGTGATGTTTTTTTTCGACTATAAGTGTTAGTTAAGACAGCAAGTTAATATTCTTTTTTAAGCATCAAGTTCTAGACAACTATCCAAACACTCTAGGCATCCGTTTTTTTAGTGAGTTTAATCGTAAACATGATTTCCTTGGTGACGATGCAATACAGCTAATGAGGAAGCTGATTGCTGAACATTTTGTGAGAGTTAATTGCTCACATTCGGTGAGATTCAGATATCTCTGGGCATTAGTATAAAATTGCATCAATACTGTTTGTTTTTCCTTTAAAGCTGGTTAGCTTCCACTATTTATTCTAAAACTTATATGGCAACCTTAGTGCTACGAAATAAATAAAATCACTCTGTCTACAAACAAAAAATGTCATGTAACTGTTTGCCTGAAAATTATATTACACCCTTTATTATTGTTTACTGTCAAAAAATCTAAACAAGTATTTTCAAAATTTTTGTTATCTTCTTTAGCTAATGTTGCAAAAATATATATTATTAATAATTGCTTAAATATAGACCACAAAAATTATTATGAACAAAAAAATATATAAATTAATTTTCCATTTAATTTTCTAGAACGGTATTGAGTTGTCTTCAACATCTTCATGACAATAAAATGCACTCCCATGGAGAGTTTTTTAATAATTTACACAGTAATAGTATGTCATCATTAGACCGGCCAAACAATGGAGCTTTAGCCCTTCACTATGCAGCTGCCAGAGGTTGTATTGATTGCGTACGTATATTTGTTGAATCAACATCCGAAATAAGGTAATTGTTATTTTTTTAATGTATACAACTAAACTCCATACATAATTAATTATAAGAAGATTTTAAGGTAATGAAACTGACTTAAATGGATAATAGCTAGTTTTTTAATGTTTATACTTTGTTCATGTAAATTATATATAAAAAAAGAATTAAAATAAAACTCTAGAAATGCAAGTGCTCTGGTTTTGTTGTGTTGTTTCTTTTTTTGTTTTTGTAGAAAACTAAAAAATAGTAATAAAAAGTTGAAAAGCTAAACAAAAACAAGCACAAATCTGGATTTTGCTAAAGACGTTTATTACTATAATGAAGAGATTTGATTAGTATAACATGTCTGAAATTTCTCTAAATTTAATGATTTTCGGTATTTATGTAAGTTAAATCACTAGTATATAGCTTTGCTACTTATTAGTTTAACAAAGAAAAAAGAAGATCAAAACTTTCAGACTGCAATTTACTGATATCTTTAGTTTAAAGGTATTTAATTTTATGTGAAGTGAAAGTTATGTTTGAATTAAAAAACCAAAAGTGCCTATCGATCAATAGCCTAATAATATGACATGCTACCTAGGAAGATCTAAACAAAAATTATATCTATATTACGAAGAGAGACCCTATTAAGAAAACCTATGATTATAAACTATCAATTATCATCTAATTCTCTAACGAAAATTTTGATCTAGTGCATCACACTATTAGCCAAAATAAAAATAAATAAGAAGTCTTAAAAGTTAAAATGGAAAGCATATAAAAATTTTTCGTTATGAACCAATAAATTTTAATATTTACTTACCAGCTTTAACTATATCAAAGCATCCATTGCAATTATCATGTATGATTATATATGCTAAGACGGGTTACCACCAAGAAAAAACCGCTTAACAAAATAAAATCATTAATAGCCAATATTCGCAATCGGTTAGCTCAGGTGAACAGATCTGAACAGCGGTTCTTTATCTTCTTTGGATAAGCTTTATGCTCATGTTGTTATATATATTCATGTGTAAATTAATTAAAATATAGAATAACCGTTCCGTAACGTTTATTTCTTTAGTTCTTTAAAAAATAATACTTCAAGTGATTTTTTACTCTGATTATTTGTAATTTGATTTTAGATATGTGAATTTAGTTTATTGTTCTTATTTAATTTTTGTTTTAGAAAATATTATAAATGAAAAAATGAAGTGCTACTTAGATTTTTAGTTAAATTGATTAAAATCTAAATAGAATTTCTAAAATGGAAATTGTGGATAAATGTACTAGTGGTGCTAGAGCTAAAGGAAAACCAGCTTCCTGGTTACGTGATTGTATTAGTGAACGAAAATTGAATAACAGCCTAACGGCTAAAGAGAAAAATAATCGTCGAAATATTGTCAGGTATCACATACACTACACATTTATTTAATATTGTTTGTTTTTTACTTGTGAACATCAAAAATAGCCTCAAAGATCCAATATTTATTTTTATTATAATAAACATTATTTGAAATTTTCTATCACACCATAAAGTCAAGGATTATAGTTATTAACTCAATTTTTACACCAATTAGAGCAAATAAAATAAATAGTTCTGTGTGATAAATCTTTTTTATCCAAAACACTTAATTTAATATAATCATAAATCTTTTTAAAAGATGAACTAGTGTTACTCACCAAAGCAATGCACTTGTGTAAACTAACCATCATTAAAGTAATAGCGTAATTTGCAGTCATTAAAAGCTACGGAAAGGAATTCTTGAAGATGGATAAACAAAAGAATCGACTATTATATTGCGTTTTTAATGCTTTCAAATGAATAATTTGAAAACGAAAAACAACTCAATATATACAGGAATAAATTCAGTAAAATATATTGGAGTTCAAGTTGCCTCTGCATTCAGTTTATTCATAAAATCTATTTCTCAGCGGTACCCCAAATTTTTAAAAGATACTTACGAAAATAAAATTTGGCTAGCTAAGGGATCTTTTATTGCCAAAATGAATTATTTAACATAGCCTGTAGAAAAAGTGTTAAAATAAGTGCTCTGTATTCTGTAAAAAGTCTATTTCAATAAAATATTTTAGGTATTATGCATGAAAGGTAGACATAATGACTACTTTCTGTATGCTTCATTGATGAATTTTTCCATCACATGCACATAAGGATTCTTATATGAAAAAATCCTTGTTGCCCGTGTTTCTTTCTGAGTCAAGAAAATGTCAAGAAAATGTTTTAACTTTTATTTTATTTGCAAAACGGTGATATAACTTTGAAAAACGGTGATATAACTTTCTTGGTTGGAATTATTTTGTCACCTTTGCTCAATGTTCGATTGTTTTTTCATGTTTTGGATCAATAAATAGTGTTTCCTGGATACTTGCTCTAGTTACGAGGAAAAATTGCAAATCTATCTCTTTGGGTAGGGGGTTACATGGATCTAATTTTATCTAGTTTATGAAGCTACAATATTTTAATTTCTTATTTCTTATCCTGATTTTTAGTTAATGCTTAAAAATACTTTTTAAATAATTTAAGTAAATAATAGAAGTTATCTTTTGATTAAATTTTATTTTTTCATGCAAATATTTTGATGTAGATCTGAAGTAATCCATTTGAAGCAGTTGCCTTTACAGTTTTTGGACCCCTGATCCCATGCAAATAAGGCTCTACTAAATTCACTAATATTTCTTATCATATCCCACATAAAAGAAGGTTATATCAAGCTTATTATCCAATACTTTAGTAAATAAAGCATGAAAAGACTTAAAGACTTAAAATAAAGATCTACCAGGTTAATAACATTAAAAACCTTCTCTTATGGTACTAAAACATATTTCCTATTGAGCAACTAGTACACAATTGTCCATAAGTAACTTTAGTTGAAATACTACCCGGAATGTTGTGCTCCTAGTACTCGGCTCTCAGTTTTCTTTGGTTATGGTGCTCAACTGTTACTGATATCCCAACATGGCTTAGCGTTATTTCATTATCAGTTGTGGAAACTAGGTCTAGTTGAGAGCACCTGTGCCTCTGAGTGTGTTCACGATTTTTAAGAATTTTAATGCCATCATTATCTGCGAGTTTTTAGCTAAAATCAGCATGAATACCATGCAACAACTAACAAATTCACCTGATGACTCCTTCACCTTGTGACTTCTTCCTGTTTAATCGAATCCAAAAACCACTGACAATGAGAGGAATGCGTTTCAATAGCCGAGAAAAGATAATGGAAAAATCGAAGGTAGACCTAATGGATATACCCAAAATCGAGTACAAAAAATGTTGTTTGTTTCTATAATCAATTTTAAAAATTTATAGATGCCCGATCAAAAACTATGACAATGACAACCTTTAAAAATCTACTCTCCCTTAGCTCTTCTGAAAATAATTTTTTCTAATTATACCTTATTCCAAAAGTCAATAAAATCTGATATTAGTAACTTCAATTCTTCACAACTAAAAATACGGTATTTTTTTTGAAAAATTTTGAAAAACTAAATTACATTTCAATTGAAGTTCAGGTTATAATATTGAGTCGGTCAAATTATTGCAATATATAAAGTTCATTTCCAATGTAATTAAAGCAATAATGAGCAAATGAGCAATAAATTAAAAATATATTTAACTTTCCTTTAATGTGAAAGGATTTTTAGTTTTTCTTATGTACATCAAAGCAATTGAAATACATCACTTTAAATATTGCAATTATTTTCAAGTTCTACTAATTTTTCTTTTATTCAAACACAGGAAGTTAAGTTACACTAGTGTCAGAATTTAATACAATAAATTGTTACACAGATGATTAGATTCTTAGTAAAAAAAAGTTTTTCACTTTTAATTTTAAATCATTTGCTTGAAGCTTGATTAATTCTTTGCAATTGATATCAACTTTTTTTTTGTTGTGTTGTTACTAAACATTTAAACCAAGCGTTTCATTGACTTTAAACAAATTTATTATTTGAACATATCACTTTTCTTTTCACTGTCTTTATTATAGTTACTTATATAAGATTTGACATAAACAAAACTGAAAGTTCAGGGAAATATTCATATTATTGTTAAGTAAATGAAATAAAAACTTCCGTTGCACTTTTTATGCATATTTACCAAAATACCATAAAATTTGAAAATGAAAGTTTATGATAAAAAGATGAACAAAAAAAATATTTTCTTTTTGAAGCAATGGCTTTTTTTTATTTATTTAATATTTTTTATCAAATTATAGAAGTAGTAGAACCAAATAATTTAAATATGACTGGTAAGAAGTGTGGAAAATATTTGTCATTTCAACTTTTGTTATGCTTTAAATAGTATAATTATTCGGGGTTATTTAAATAAAAATTAATTTTTTACTAAGCTGGTGTCGAGTTTAAAATTTATGAAAACTTGATTTTCAGTTCAGTTTTTACTGAAAATTTAATTTCACTTTATTTTTTTAAACTTTAAATAATTCTGTATGATATTAAATACTTTGAGTTGCAAAACTAAATTCAAAAATATTATTTAAAAAATGGTAAATAACTGTTTGGATTATAAAAATAGATTCAAAGTAGAGAATCCAGCAAATATCATGAAAATATATTAAACTAAAGTTCTTAAAGATCATTATTGGACAGCTAATGACCAATTATATTCCTCAAACTCAATTTTAGATCATGTTGATTATTTAACGAAATTATAAAAAACTATCAAGGCTATATGTAAAAATTCCTGACCCGATTTGATATATCAAATTTATTGAAACCCTCTACCGATTTTCTTTAAATTTTCTTTAAATTTTCTTTAAATTTTCTTTTTATAACAAAACAACTTAACCACCACAACCATCATTTAAACTTCACCGTTAATCTATTGTGTCTTAATTATTTTACAAAAATTTAAAAAATGTAAAATGTAGCAAATAATTATATTAGATTTCACACTTCAATTTGTCAATTAGTTAAGTACAATTATGCTCGCCAAAAAGGTTTAGACATTTTCTATGAATAAATATTAAGTTTAACCAACTTTCAAAGGTAAATTTGAGTATTTAACATACTGCGGTAACAGCTACCGTAAGTTCTAAAGCTCCACTATAATTCAATTTATATAAGTAAAATGTCAAAATAAAAACAAAAAATTTCTGCCTCATGAAGCTGTTTGAAATTTTCGAGAATATCGAAACTTCATCTAGCCTTTCACCTCTATCACAGCTGGCTGCCTCGTTTGCTCTTAGACATACTTATTCAGTATAATAACCCAACGCTAGCCAGGAATTAATTATTTTTAACCTAAAAAGCAGGCTCATTTTCATATTCATAGACACAAAGTGATCCTAATGCTTATTTTAAGAAAAGCATAAAGTACAGTTTATTTTTCTTATCTTCTTCGAGTACATTGAAATAATTTTATTATAATGGTTAGAAATAATTTGCTGATTGAATGTTGGCAAGTTACTAGTGTATCGGCAAGATGCTTAGGCTCATTTTATGATTCAAATTTCACCTTTCACATATGATGCCTGTATCAAACTGATTTACCTAGAAGTTTATTTTTAGACAAAGTAATAGGATATATAATATTTATAATATCTGCATCTTACAATTACAAATAAGCTTCAACTTATACGTATATTTGTGTTAGTTTTTATGATCAAAAGCTTCCATAAAAATTATTCTGATCCTTATATGTATTGGTGAAGATGTGCCTTAAAATAAATTATTTAAAAAAAAAAAAGATAGTCTCTTTTATATTTTCAAGCTATTTGTTTCCTTTTTTAAAACATTGAATATAACTGACTACTCGTGGATTTAAGAACACAGTTACTATTACCACCAATTAGGCGAATTTTACCGCCTTCATCATTCTAATAGCCCTTTTGCCTGCACTCTCTCTATTTAAATAGTTACTTTATTTTTGAATAGGGCTTAAAATGGATCAAAGATTGTGTTTATTCTCCCCTAAAGAAAAACGTGGCATACATTTCGAGGAGATAGATATCAACAAAACTTAAACTCTTGTGTACAGTTCATAAAAATCTCATCGCTTCAACTAACAATAAAACTAAAATGGAAATGGATATAACTTTGACAATTCTTTAGTTCTTACTAAAACCAAATATTCTGTAGACCTTTTGGAACTCAAAGGACTTATTAGAAAAACCTAGTATAAAGACAAAATAATGTGAAGGAAGATAGTTTATTGGGTTCCTAAAGATCACTTAGTTGTGAAAGTTCAGTGATCCATTTACCACTATAAGATAAAATAAGTTTAAACTTCCTTAAGCTATTAATTTTTGATTATTTTTAGTTCGACTATTTGAAAACTTGTTGACTAACAATTTTTAAGCTTCTATTTCCTGCCAAATATTTAAATATACAAAAAAATAACATATTATTGTTTCAGTTTGAGTTCACCAACTCTACGCTTGCACAGAGCTATCACCATAAAAATTACATTGCTAGCAAAAAAAGCTTTATAGTGGGAAATTTATTACTTAAAAACTACCATATAAAATTAAATAAATTAATTTTTTCCTATTATTTCATAGTAAATAATAATCGGAAACTATATAAGGGAACTACGTAAGAATTAAGAGACACTTTTTTCTTAGTATTTAAAATTTTACTATAATGAAACATAAAATATAAAATGAAAAATAGTTGAAAGCTGTTTTATTTTTATATTATCACATATTTATTCAATTTTTTAAATAATGTTTACATCAGGACCCCTGATTTCATATCTATAAATCTAATGATTTAATTTATTTATCTCAAAAATAATTTCAATACAAATTAAAAAACTTTTCATGCTATCACCATTGGCACATTTCTTCGTAATTTTCACATGGTAGCTATAGATTCATAAAATTGCTATCAAGTGAGAGTTTTATCAGACTACAGCATTATTTAAAAAAATGACAAATAACTTTCACATATTTTTCTATAAATTGGATTAAAGCATAAAATCTTTTCACATCTATAAATACATCATGAAATGAAGTTTATAAAAAAGAGCTAATAAAAGTGTTATTTATTTCACTTGTTATAAAAACATCTGAAACAAAAAGAAAACCATAATGCACTCTATTCTCATTTTGTATAGTAATTTTATAAGTTTAAAAACAAGCCACAAATGACACAACACTGTCAAGCACATCTTTGGAAACGGATGATTTTCGTTGTATCTAAGCTGAAAATTATCTAAAATCAAAAATCCATAAAATCTAGTCAAAGTATCATTGCATCCTACCCCGAATGTTTATTTATTTTTTTTCATTTTAAAATTTTTGGTGCTCATTTGTAATGAACTCTGCTATTTTCAATACAAAATTCCGCCATTTTTTAAGTGGGAAACCCCCGTAATCTAAATATGAGTTCTAAAACTCAACTATGGAAGTCAACAGCGACTTTGAAACAGTAGTTTTCAGAAAAACGTTAAGGTGAAGTTTAGAGATTCCCTGAAAAAATGCATGATTTAGAAGTTTTTTGCGGTAATATTAGAAAAGTTTTTTTACTTCATTTCTTGTTAGGTTTGTATAGTTTGTGTTAAAGTAAAAAAAAATAAGCGGAAATATAATAAAATATCGCTTGGGCTAAGCATTTAAGAGAAAAAATTACTGTAGCCCTCACATCGATTTTTGTTTTTATTATATTTAGGCTCCAATTACACAAATATTTCAGCGTCAGTAATCGTGCTATACTACCGTATTAAAGACAAGAAAAATCATTTTCATCCCTTGTCTCTAGTATCTTTTACCTCGACAAGAGCTAAAGGCCAGTCATAGAAAACAGCGTCTGATTTAACTAAAACAAAATTCTCGTTTTTGCACAAATTTTTTTATTTATGTTATTAACTTATCAATGCCAAAGAATGTTGTATTGATGGTAAGAAAAATATCTTTTGTTCTTTCAAATGTCCATTCTTACATACAATAAATAAATTATAAAAAATTTCATTCAGTTAAAAAACAATTTTCTACATATACCATGAAAAAAATTATATGTTATGACAACTTTACTTGCTACAGTCTAAAAAAAATTTTTTTTAAATTTATCATGAAATCTTAACATCATTTAGCAGGTAATAAAATCAACTCTACTAACCTAGTTAAAATCGTTAGCTACATTCTAGACTTCATTTTATTTCATTTCTGTAGTAAAGTCGAGTAAAACTAGTTTAATTAACAATTATCCATAAAAAAGTACTGCACACTTTAACATATATTTTATCAAGCAATGAAGAAAAGCTCATATTGACATAGTATAATGTGTCATTTACGAACTTGCAGTTTTTTTTTAGAAAAAAAGATAATATTTTCTTATAGTTGCACTTTCCCTGAAAGTAATTTATATTTCACATTGTATAGAAACCGACAATTTTTATTTTAGACTGTGTAATTTAACATTAAAATAGGCGGCACTAGATTTAGATCGTTTTTTTATTTGTTTATAGTCTATTTTTACTATAGTAATACTTTTTAAACTCATTTACCTAACTTAGGGAGCCAAGTTTCTAACTTTTAAGGGTATAAAAATAGCAATGGATTTTGTGATTTTCGGAGCTATAATTTATTGAACAGTAATCCTAAGAATACTGATTTTTTCAATTTAAAGGTTTTAAATTTTTTATTGGATTAAAAATAAATTTTTATTAACTTTTCCTTATATTTAAAAAATTTATATCTTTGTAAATATTTGACAAACTTAACTTTTATTGAATTAACTCATTTTTGTTATGTTTTATTATAATTTTGCTTACATTTTCTGGTATTATCCTTCTAAAAAAATTTAAAAGTGCTTCTTATTTTCTTAAAAATATTCAAAAACGATAAAAACAAAATTTTGGTTCTGTATGAACTCTTTAAACTATCGAAAAAAAATTACTGATCACAACAACAAAAACTAAGAAAATTAGCAGCAGCATAGAGAAAGTATAAGAACAAAATTTCTTTGTTAACTTTAATAAAACTTATTTCGTTCGGCGAACTTGAAGTCAATCCGAAACTTTTGGCATTTTTAATAAATATATTTCAATATAATAATTGGTTAAAAAGCTCCTTTAAAGTTTAAGAATTGAAGGGGAATAAAAAAAATATATATATATACTGGAATCAAATACTTAAGGAGATGTTCTAGTCTAGAAACATGAATTTTAGGTACTTTTTTAGGAGCAATAAAAAAAAAAACAATATTCTTAGTATCCATTATTTTGCAAGATATTCATTAATTCTTAAAGAACACATGAAAAGGAAAAGTGAAAAAGTTACAGGCTGATGATGTGGGGAGTCTCAAAAGAATGGCACGTGAACTAAAATAGTTGAAAAGAAAATCTTTTTCGCAAAATCGCTGTATTTTTACTTTTCCGAATTTTTTAAAAATAGTAAAAATTGAAAATTTGTTATAATCTTAATTTGTATGATAGAGCAATATATTAAAAATATTTTCATCAATTTTCAAATAAATCAGTTGACTCGAACTTGAGAAATCATAGCAACCATTTTGAAAAAGGTAGTTTCGAGAAAAACGCATTTAAAGTTTCGAGTAAAGTTACACGCAGTATAAGCCATAAGTCACTAAAACAGCCTGTATATCTCCAAAAATAATTTCAATTTTGAAAAATCCCCGTAAAGACATATTCTTAAAAGCTTAAGATTTGAAAATATGATAAAAGAAAATCGATTTTTTCAAATTTCTAGACTAGAATACCTCCTTAAGAGCCTATTACTTTGGCGAATACCTACATATATAAAAATTATAGCTTGGCTATAATATCCTTGCTCTACATCTGCGAAAAATTACATGTTCTTGTTTACAATTTCAATAAAAGCAATGAAAATATGCAAACATTGCATAAAATTATTGAAAGTCTTCTTAAAATACCTGAAAATTTCCACTTCTTTAAGCTGTTTTTTATGTATTGAAAAACAAAAAGAACATTTTAAAAAATCATAATTTAATCATTTTTCTTTTTACAGTGCTAATACACAAATGGACAACGATGTTACTCCAGTATATTTGGCGGCACAAGAAGGTCACTTGGAAGTGTTAAAATTCTTAGTACAAGAAGCAGGTGGCTCACTTTATGTGAGAGCACGTGATGGTATGGCACCAATACATGCCGCATCCCAAATGGGTTGCTTGGATTGTCTAAAATGGATGGTATAATCTTCAAAAAATTAAATATTTATTAGTAGTGTTAATTAGATTTTTTACATAATTTTTCCTACAAATGTAATAAACGTTAATATTTCATCGGTTCGCCTTTATTTTACTATTCTCAAAAAGTAACTACATTGAGATATATCGTAAATTTATTAATATATAACTAAAAACTTGATTTACAGTTTGAGATAGAAATCATCTTAAAAGAAAACTTCATAAACAAAATCTTGACCAAGTTCTATTTTACCAGCTCTACTAGTTTTTGCGATACTCTACTAGTACGAGTATCTTGAAAATCGTAAATCTACAAAATCTAGAAATGTAATTCATGTCAATCTGACCGTTAACTTTATACTTATGTACAAATCTTTGTAAGTATATCAGGTAATATGAACCGAAGCAAAATTACTGTTTCGTTAAACCCAGAATTATAGTAGAACATGTTTAGTTCCGGAAAATTTTTGCATTTGAAGATTAAATAGCGAAATTTGTGATAGTATCTTCAAAAGGAAATTTTTTAAAATAGAAATGAAAAAGAAATGTTTTATTTTATTTTTTTATGATGACTATGAATTAACTTATATAGGAATAGATGGTATCCTTTTTTCTAAAATTTTGATTATAGAAACTTCTTTTGGAATTCTTTAGCATATTTTTGTTTTTACCCAGCATAAACCTTGTTTTCTTCTTTACTTTTATCCAAAAATTGCATAAGAATCATTAAATTTTTAATTATTTGTAAAATAATGAAATCATCTGTTTTACAAGATTTAAATAATACTTGATCCTCAGCTGGACTTAATATAATCTATTGAGTGTCATGCTTTAAATAAAACCGAAATTAGGAATAGTTTAAGCTACGATGAAAAACCTAAAACTCATCATTTTTTATTCAAAAATCTAAAACTTAAGTATGTAGTCAAAAAGCTCATTAAGAATTAAAAAGGACTGCACCTGATAGCCTTTACTAATAAATTGCTTAAACTTTTTAATCATATTAATTGTTTTTTAGAAATATTTATAAATATCAGAACAATAACTGTTAGCTTTCTTCATGTTTATACTATTAATCTTAAAACTTTATATAGGGATAAAAGAAGAAATGAATTTTTAAAAACAAACATGCTTCCGGTTATTAAAAGAATACAAATGAACCACATTACCTAAAAATTAATATTCACTTTTACTTAACACTTTTAAAGTGAATTTTAATGCAAAATAAACATAAACCTAACTTTTAAGACTAATTTTCGGCAAAGTATTAAAGAACATCAAATGATGTCGTTTTACCAAAAACAGAAAATTTCTTACATCTTTAAATACTGACTATATTTACATTTATAAATAAAGCTCTGTTGGCCTTGACTTTGACTTATCCGCAATTAATCAACGACTGCTTGTCAACTTTTTTTTCTTTTTTAATTCAACTTTCACTTATATTCAACAGGTTGAAGAACAAAGTGTCGATCCAAACCTGCGGGATGGAGATGGGGCTACACCATTACATTTTGCTGCCTCACGTGGCCATTTATCAACAGTTCGATGGCTTCTTAATCATGGGGCTAAGCTTTCGCTTGATAAATATGGTAAAAGTCCTATCAATGATGCTGCTGAAAATCAACAAGTCGAGGTATTAACTTTTTTTTTAATCAAAAGAAAAAAAATATAACAAAAGAAATATTGATTTAATAATTTTTAAAATACAGTGCTTAAATATGTTGGTTCAATATGGTGCTGCTATTGAGGGAGCCCGAGAAAAGAATATTATTCGCCAAAAAAATATCACTAGTAAAACTAGTAATGGCTGTAATCGTAATAATAATCACAAGAATCCATCGAAATCATCAAGTCCTGCTTTAGAAACGGAACCATTTTATTTACATCCACCAACTGTTCGAAAAAATAATGATGGCATTTATTGTCAATCAATTTCACCAACAGATAAAATATATAAAACACTTGCATCAAAAGATGGAATTTATATTAATCCAATGCGAAATGGATCTCTTACATCATCACCAAATGGTAGCGTCTCTGGAGAATCATTTTTCTTACATGATCCACAAGAAGTTATTTATAATCGAGTCAAAGATTTATTTGATTCTGATAGTAGTAGTGGTAGAAATTATCATTTAAATAATAATGATCCACCAAATGCATTAACAGTTCAAGCAGAAGTGCACTCAAGCAGTAGTGGAGCTGGTAGCTGTTCAGATGAATCACTTTCAGCCGGATCTAGCACAGATTCATCAAAGCATAATAACCGTAATAAAATTAATCAAAATACACAAGATCATGATTATGAAGATATTTATATTATTCGTGAAGAAGCAAGAGCAATTGAAAAGCAAAAATTTAATAATGGACGAAGTCGATCGAGAGATAGTGGATCACATAGTCGTTCAGCTAGTACCAGTTCAACGAAAAGCAATAATGTGATAATTAAATACACTAACAATGTAATTATATTATTATAATAAATATTCTCTTAGTTAGAAAATTAATTTTTAATTTTTTGTTTAGAATATAAATAACAAACAACAATGGAAGCGTACTAAAAGTCAAAGCACAAACAATTTAAATGTTAAATACGATACCTCAGCCAGTAAGAAAGCTTTAAATAAAACAGAAATTAGAATTGGTTCAAACTATAATCAAAAAACTAAAACTCATGATAGTTTATTCATAAATAATACTGAAACCCCAGATCATAGTAAAAACGAAATACATAATTTAGCTCATCAGGGATTAAAAAGGACTATATCTGCACCACCAGCACAATGTTTGTGTTATAATGATTTTTAGCAAACTTTAATTGTACTAAAGTTTGTTTTTTTTTTTTTATTTAGCTGTGCCCACACCCCCACCATTGCCGCCACCATTAAGAGCTCCTATAAATATTATTCACAATAATTCAAATCGAACTGAAATTGCAATCAATTATGGAGATAATATTGATTCGGATTTAGGATTTGAAGTTGTTGAAGAACCAACGTTAAAACCGTCTGAGCTGGTAAAAGGGAATCATAATCGTTCAATGTCTATAATTTCAGGTATATTTTTTAGCTTAGCAGTAGTTTATTTAATATATTTATTTCAATAAGTTTTATTTTGTCAAGTCTTTTAATTATAAATAAGCTGAAAGGATATGGCTTTACCATTTTTAAAATTAAAAGTATTCATATCCTTCACTAAAAGTGTTAAAAATAGGTTAGACAAGAATGGTCTTTCACGGCGATAAATTCAGAGGCCTTAAAATAATTCAACTAAGTTTGTATACCCAGAAGATCCTATTGTTCAGGAAATAAATAACATAAATTTTATAAATGATAAATTAAGTTCAAATCATTAGTTTTGCTTTGTGTACTCCTAAAAGATCTGAGCGCCGAATGTGACCGACAGACAAGTGAAAGTTGCTTGTCGCTTGAAACTGCATGAAGTCGGTGAAAACCGCATCAATATATTTTGAGAGTATAATATTAACTAAAATGTAAACGAGAAAATTGACTTTTCATTGTCAAATTTAAATATTTAACGAAATTTTTATATACTTATATACTTACATATATTTCATTTTAAAAAAGTTTTACAACTTTCCCATGTAACATAGGTATTCGAAATTTAAAACACAAAGTCAAGAAAGTAAATTTTTAAAAATACATTACATAAAATATTAAAATTAACTGTCATTATAAGACTAAGGAGGTAAGAGTAAATTTCGAATATTTGAACTAAATATGAGCCTAAAGATATAACAAGCCCACCGCTGGTCAAATACATACAATATTCATAATTTTTCCTATAAAATTGCTGCCTTCCTAGGCTAAAAGAGAAAGTAAATCTTGAAAGTGAGGCATCATGAGATATCACTGAATTAATTAAAGGACTGTAGAATTAACATTCTTGTGAACTAACAATAAGCAACATTCAAGCTACAAAATCTTAAATGTTCATATTAAAAAAACAGGCACGGGCATGTTAACTAAGAATAACTTTCATCAGAGGAAAGAATTTCACCTTCCAATAAATTTAAATTAAGACCTTTCAAGAATTTGAAAGAAATATATTCGCCTTTTTAACTATGGATCACAAATCTTTATCAAAATTATGATGAAGTTTTAATCTTTCATTCTTTTTTCCTAAAAAGTCGAAATAAGTTACTTTTACAAAAAGCATTTTGAGGTAAAGTAGGATTTTCAATAAAATACTAAACAATAAATCCTTAAAACATATAATAAAAATCTACATACTATAATTTAAAAAGAAACCTAAATAATGTGCAGTCGAAGCGACAAAGGTTTCTAAAACCCGCTCTGTTATGAAGGTTTGTGATCTAGGCTTAAAAATTATGGCACAAGGCATTATCTAGAATCTTTGCAGTGAAATTGATTCTTATAAAGTTTCATTTACAGAAATTCCATTAAAATATTATTGAAGAAAAATATTAGTTGGTTTTCGGTTTTTGATTTTATTACTTTTGCTACTTTTCTAGTTTTCGAAAGAAATATATTTAAAATCAAATAAATAAATAACAAATTAAACAACAAACAATTGTAATAGCAACATTTTCAAACAAAATCAAGTTTTTTATTTAAAAAACACAATAATATGAAGTTTAAAAATTGAATCTTTATCTCTCCGCTACCTGAACTCAAATTAGCTGCACTAAAATTGCAATGTTCGCATTTCTCTTGTCCATCTAAATTTGTTATGGCCTTGATTCTTTACTGTTATAATAAATCTGGATGATGCTTTCACTATTATAAATCTAAACAAATAACAAAAGCAAGATATAATTTATCTTATGGGTAATTACTAGTTGTACCATCTATATAATCATTGGAGCAAAACACTAACAGAATTATTTGCTCTTGATGCACAGTTAAAAACTTAAATTCAACCTTGGAACTAAGTAGATGTTTTTATTTCATAATATTTATAAGAAATTAGCTAATATGACAATTTCTATAGAATTAAACTAAATAAATAAAACTAGTAATGCTCCAATTTTTATAGTTAGCAATCATAATGATGTTTTTATTTTGTCTCTCCTAACATGTAATTAATTTTCATATCAGATATTTTTAATTAAATATTTGTTCTAGTTTGCCTTTAATTGAAATAATTTTATTTGCTCATTGTTTTCTTCAATTACAGAACACAAAAAAGCTAATTTACTTAATGGATTCACATCTGTACAGATATCAAATACGTCTTCTAGTGCTAAAATAGATAACAATATAAATGGTGATATTAAGGATATTCAACAAAATATTTCAAATACAGGATACGAAAGACCAACTTCAAGACCAGGTGGACCAAATCTTGTTAATAAGCAATTAGTTCTACCATTCATACCACCAAGTTTTCCTCATAATTCACCTGATGGAGTCCATCTTATAAAGCCATCCGAATACCTAAAAAGTATAAGTGATAAAAAGACTTACGCCCCAACTGTAAGGTAAGATGAAATTTCAAAGTCTAAATGGATAAAGTCTTTAGAATAATTGTGCGATGTTTGTTTGTTAGATAATAAATTAAAAAATGTTGGTTCTTTTGGCAATCAGATAAGTTAATGCAAACCCGACATTCATCGTAACCCAATAAATAAAATATTGAATTGAATTTATTTGAACACCTTGAAGATATCTTTTTAAATAAATAAGTATAAATTTTTTTTAGATCATCAGAGATCGATGATTATATGCAAATAAATGTAACAACACCTTCTCAAAGTGGAACAGAGCCTCCAACACCCCCACCATTGCCACCAACTCTATGTATACAAGATAAATCTGATTTAAAAAAGTCACAACAATTGAGCTCAACACCACAAGATTCAGCTGTAAGAAAACAACATCAACCATTGTCGGCAATTTCAATCCAGGACTTAAATAGTGTACAGGTAATTTATGAAAATTTTAAGTAAGTAATTTCTTAATATTAACTTTCATATTAAAATTATATCCGATTTTTATATTTGAATAGAATTGAACAGCCATTAATAAGTTATTTAATATTCTATAAGCAAATATTAATCAAATTTTTTAAGCATTGAGATATAAAGAAAGTAAACTTTGATTATATAGTTTTTGTATCTGGTTTTCTTTAGAGCTTTTACTTATGAGGATAGTCTAGTTAGTTCGCTCGAAATGAAGCATATTTTGGTGAATTTTATTTGACATTTTATATTAATGTAATTTTATTAATTCAGTAAGCATAAAATACAATATTTTGTTTAAAATTTGTAAAAATTTCATTAAAAAATATTTATAATTGCGCCGTTGACATTAAACCGAGGCTGATGATTATAAAAAAAAGTTGAATTGCGTTACCAATAATAACTCATCTCGGGATTATCTGAAATTGAAAATCCAAATGAAATTGGCTTTAGCTAAAAGGTTGAAAATTTATTCAACAAAATCATATCAAAAATTCATGAACTATATGTCTGCTCCGAGGCTTTGCACTTTCAGACCCTTAAGACACTTTAATAAACTTCTAAAATTTATTTTAATTAAAAATAAATAAATTAATAAATTCAACAAATTCCTTTCTCCGATCCTATTTATATACTTTAAAAAGAAAAACGTTAAATATAAAATGGAAGTATTGTAAACAAAGTAATTAAAAATTTATTTATCCTAGCTGCGTCGAACGGACAATAAAATGTTATCAAAAACATATTCTGCACCAACACGAAGTGTAAGCATGCAATGCCTTTCTACAACAAGTGAATCATTTTTAATACAAAAAACTGATTTAATTGCTGAATTAAAAATGTCCAAAGATATAACTGGAATTAAAAAAATGAAAGTTGAAAAAGCTAAAATGGCTGATAAATATGAACAAGAACATTATTCTGCACTTACTAAACAATTTACAGCTAATAATTTTGTAGAACAGGTTAGTAAAATTTATACATATAAATATTTTGAAGATATTTTAAATAGGGTTCAAGAATTCATTACAGATCCCAGAAAAAGATCAAGCTGGAAATATTATACCTGATTGGAAACGACAAATGTTAGCTAAAAAAGCAGCAGAACGGGCAAAAAAGGAATTTGAGGATCGACTTGCTCAGGAAGCAGAAAATAGACGTCTTTCAGCTATACCACAATGGAAAAGAGATCTTTTAGCCAGGAGAGAGGAAGCTGAAGGCAAATTAAAGTAAGTAATATTAATATAAGTTATAATTTTATATGTTTTCATATGATGTTTTATTTTATCATATGGAATACATTGAGTTGGCTACTAATGAGCCAAATTATATTACTCTATAACTATACCGAGCCTTTTTTGAAATTGTCAAGTTATGCCTGATGAAACTACACTTGAAGTTGCTTCGTGAATAATTGTAAAATAAATTTATTAATCTCCAATGCTAACTTTTTGAAGTATAAAATTCAAACGACAGTAAAATTGGATTCAAAATTTGATTACCCTATAAACAATGCAAAGAAATGTTTTTAAATATATTGCTATGAACTCGCAAGACTAGCAGATTCAAAAAGAAATTTTCAAAGTTTTTCCCTTGCATTTCACTTCTCTAAGTATCGTTAACGCTAATTGGAAAGTATTTTAAATATCTATTTCAAGTCTCTGCAGAAGAAAAACAAAAGTAAGTAAAAGTCTATAAAAATAAATATTGTCTAGTTATAAAAATTCTCAATTTTATTTTACGGACTGATTTTGCATTGCTATTTACGATTTAGTTTTTAATGTAATACTCAGAAGGACCTAAATAAACCTTTTATTTTGTTTTCAATTTGAACAGGATATAATACGTTTATGAAATTTTCTATTTTGCTCGACGGTCTAAGTTAAAGAACAATATTTTTTTTATAAGGCTAAAAATAAAGTCAACACATTTTGATAAATTTACATTCACTGAAAGTATTCGGCTTGTAATTTAATGTAAACAACAAATGTTAATATTTATTTATATTAAATTGAGAAAACACATTAATGAAATATGCTTAATGTCTGAACTTCAGGCATTTATCATCTTGAGTAATATTAGCCAAAAAAGTACTTGTATATTTCATACCAACTAAATAATCTTGATTAAATGGAAAGGAAGCAGTGAAAACAAGATACAATTTTTCCTGAGAGGACCTTTAAAAATTTATACACATATTAGAGGACCAATGTAAAAATTTATACACATATTATAGTAGCTCTTAACAATATTTTAACATTTTTCATATGTAAAAATAATAATATTTAAAGCTGCTATAGCTGACCTTCTGGAGCTGCACTAAAAAAATACGTCTTGCAGTGACCACGACCTCTGAATTGGATCATCTAAATTTAAAAAAACAAATAAATTTCGTTAAAGTAATGTATAATCTAGTAACTAATCGAAGGAATATAAACTTTTTTGACTAAATAGATGCTTCTCAAAAAAAAAAAAAACAAACAAAAATCAATTTTGACGTTAAACTGTTGATCGGTTAAGCCGTTTCCGAAAAATCTTGGTCACCGACTTTGAAAACACAGTTTTGAGAAAAACGCGTTTAAACTTTCAATAGGAAAATTAAATAAAAAATCTTTTTTGAAAATTCTATCTGTATATAACCCCTTAATGAAAATAGGAAGTCCTAAACATATTTTATGTTTTTATATAATATGTATCTTTAATAAAATGTTCAAGATGCTTACATTAACAAGAAATGTCGGCAAACACCTTTGTGAACACTTCACTGAATATTACTAACTAAAACTGAAAATATCCATCCTTCTAAAAATTTATTTCGCCAAAGTCAAATGTGGTTATTACATATTAAACCTTTATATAATAATTCCAAATATTGTAAATAACATGTATAAAATTAATGGTTAGTCAATCAAAATAATCAAAATAAAATTACCAATAAATTTATTTTACATGTAATTTACTAATGTCTTCATATTGAACATTATTAACAATTCTTCCTTTTAGTGGTCCTTTACTGATTTCAATTGAAACACAAAAATTATCAGCATCTAAATTTTTAAGTACAGCAAAGCAATCTCGGTATGCTCCATTTATAACTCGGATTGGTTTTCCAACAGCTGGAATAACAGTCTCTAAATGTGCTTGATCTACTTTAACTTTTTCTCCTGTATTTAAAAATTTAACTTTTGCCTGATATTTATCAATAACTTCTAAAACTAATGCTTTTTGTTTAAAAAATTTATCACCTAAAGATTTAGAGATAAACTTAACAATAATATTTTCAGCTAGCCAGTAATCTTTTCTATTTAATTTTTCTTTTTTTCTTTCTTCAAAATGTATTATTTCGTCTAATGCTGACGTTTTGGCAGAACTAGTTGAAGGTTTTGGTTTTTTAAAAACAAATTTATCTTTTTCTTTATCCTCAAAAATTCTCTTTTCTGGCTTAACTTCACTAACCAAAGGTGAATCTATTTTAGGTTTAGAAGGTAGCTTTATGTCTAATTTAAGTGGTTCCTCTTCATTTCGTTTTAGCTCAGTAAAAACTCTTTCTGGTTTTTCTGATTCTTTTTCTTTTCCTTTTTGAATCTGCTTTTCAATAAACTCCATCATACGTTCTTGATCATCTTTATCCATTTTTTCACGTTTAGCAAGTTTCTCTTGTGCTTCCATTGCTTCTGGACTTCGATCAATATATGTTATAAACCATCCTTTCTCAGTCTCATCTACAACACATTGTCCAGTACGGCCAAGCCATTTTATATAATCAGTTAATGTAAGCCATCGAGTAGCATTCATATGTAAGTGATTTTTATCTGAAATATATTCCTGGTAAACCTTATTGGCAGCAACACGTTTTGTTCCAAATCGTCGTCTGAGAATTTCCGTATAGCCATCAGAAAATTCTTTAGAGAAACTGTATATATATTTTCCTGAATTATCAGCAAATAGCAATAATTGTCTCTGATGTGATTCACTTTGTGTATGACATTTAAAACCATTTTCATCTCGACATTGTTTTTGACACATTTGACAATACCAGCGAAGTTTTTGTAAACCTTTTGCTTTCATTTTATTTGCCAAATACTTTGGCGTTCCCACTTCGGCACGACCCATCTTAACTTTTTTTCAGAGAACAATATAGTTTTATTTAACTAAAAAAACAAAAATGTTGTAAATGATGTTTTGTGATCAAGCAAATTTGTAGTACACAAATGTCAAGTTTTCGCATTTAGTACTGCCTCATGAAATCGTCGGCGAATTCGCCATTGATATATAATAAAAATTTAATGCAATAATTAGCTATTTATAATCTTTGTACTATAAAGTTACCCATTAATTAAAAATAAATTTTTTTTTACTTTTACAAAAAATCGATACGATAAAAAGTAGTTTGAAATCGTTTTCATAAGGACAACATTCTAAGAGTTTTTTTTTTATATAATGAGCGTAAAGAAATTTTGTTATTATTTTTGTTTTGCATTTGATTATTTTCCAATATTATTTTTTATAGTGTAATTTCTTTATATAAATACTATCAAAAAAATAAATATTCTAAATCACAGTCAAGGAGATCTTTTAAAATCGAATAACTCAATAAACATAATTTTATAAATATGAAATATTATTTTTTAGGAGCTCTGTTTATACTCCAAAGTTAGATAATAATCCTCGAATGACTGAAGTATGGAGACTTAAAGCCTCACAACGGGCTGTTTCAATCGACAACCTTAGTTTTGCCTCTTGTTCAATAAACGGAAATGACAGTAAAGAAATTGGTAAAGTTAGTAATTTAGAAGATTCTAAATCGAGCTCAGTTGAAAATATCAACAATGAAGAAACTAATAAATCAAAAGATGAAGAAAATATAATACCATGGCGAGCACATTTAAGAAAAACTAATAGTAAATTAAGTTTAATAGGTTAGCTATCTATTTATATAACAGATATTTTTATAACGTTTATATTTAATATTTTTAAAAATGTAATAATTGAGCAAAAATGAATATAAAAAATCAAAGATATGTTGCAATATTAGTTTAGTGATATTATAAAAATTTGTGTACTAATAAAATGATAAAATTAGTTTCCCTTTGAAACTTAACTAAATTATATTTAAATATTGTGCTATTTCAAAAAGAAAAATATTTATACTATGTTATCTAGGTACGAATTTATATTTGTAAATATAATTTTCATTAAATACATATATATTTACAAAAATAGTCTACACATCTTATTTGATCAACAACAGAATCTATTTTATTCACAAAATATTTAAATAGAATTTTTAACAGCTTATCAACAGTGAACTACAACTTTTACAACTTTAAGTAGTTAAAAGCATTCATTTAACGAATTTTTCAAACTCCCTCTGAATCAATAAACGGAAATGACAGTAAAGAAATTGGTAAAGTTAGTAATTTAGAAGATTCTAAATCGAGCTCAGTTGAAAATATCAACAATGAAGAAACTAATAAATCAAAAGATGAAGAAAATATAATACCATGGCGAGCACATTTAAGAAAAACTAATAGTAAATTAAGTTTAATAGGTTAGCTATCTATTTATATAACAGATATTTTTATAACTTTTATATTTAATATTTTTAAAAATGTAATAATTGAGCAAAAATGAATATAAAAAATCAAAGATATGTTGCAATATTAGTTTAGTGATATTATAAAAATTTGTGTACTAATAAAATGATAAAATTAGTTTCCCTTTGAAACTTAACTAAATTATATTTAAATATTGTGCTATTTCAAAAAGAAAAATATTTATACTATGTTATCTAGGTACGAATTTATATTTGTAAATATAATTTTCATTAAATACATATATATTTACAAAAATAGTCTACACATCTTATTTGATCAACAACAGAATCTATTTTATTCACAAAATATTTAAATAGAATTTTTAACAGCTTATCAACAGTGAACTACAACTTTTACAACTTTAAGTAGTTAAAAGCATTCATTTAACGAATTTTTCAAACTCCCTCTGAATCTTGGAAAAACTATCCTTATAGTTAAATATTTTCAAATAATTGTTTAGCTAACACTATGATCCCAGCCCAATATTTTTTTATTATTTATCTTTATATATAAAAATCTCGTGTCACGATGTTGGTTTGGGGTAATCTTCCAAAATACTGAACCGATCTTAATGAAATTTTGTAGCATTTTGTTATTTGGTCGCGCTTAAAAGATAGGATATCTTTTTTGTCGATTAGTGAACTCATTAATTATTTATTGCAAATTTAATGCACTTTTTCATAACTTCTATCTGCCATTAACAGATGTCATCAAACTGTCATTTAAACCAACATATTTTGTAATCTACACTCCCAATAGATGGCACTCGCATTTTGTTTGTTTACACTTAAAAGTATATTGGTAATTACGAATTTTAAGAAAATATAATATATGATATATATATGATATAAAATCGAAAATGAAGCTTATACAGACTAGATTAATTTGATTATAAAAAAAATGCTAGAAATGATAACATATCAACTTCATACATTTGAGGAATAAGCATCGATAAAATAAATAAAAATGGAAAATTCTAGTCTCTTGAATTTACTCCAAATTGCTTAAACTAGAATTTTGGTGTGAGATACTAATAAATACTATTTGAAATCTTCTCTGAACAAATTCAATATGCGGAAACACATGCCCAGAGGCAAACGAGATCCTATTAAAATGGACAACAGCAAAATTTATAGGAATTATACTAAGGAAAATGTTATGTTATATCCCCTGCCATAATCAATGATAGATACTTCAATCAAAAAGATTTCAGTACTATTATTCGAAATAATAGCATAATTCATGTAAGATATAAATAGGAAAAAGAAAGCCAAGTACTTATTTCACCATTTTTAATAAATGTAATACATCAAACTTCCTTAAAGAATATTTTTCTTGTTATAAAAATATAATAGATTGCGGAATTTTTGTATTATCAAATGACAAATAATTCATATATATTTATAGCGATTATTATTTTCCCATTTTCTAACTACAAAACACAGTATATGTGCTCATATGATTTCGCAGCAAATTGTAAATCTGGATGAACTCTATATAAATAAAACCTCTTAGATATTTTTCCAGTAACAAAAGCCTGCTACATTTAGTATAAACAATTATATATATTAAAAATGAATAAATTTATGTATATCATAAAAAATTACTTCCACACATTCAGAAAATAAATTTAATTCTTTTAAATCTCAGCTATCACTGCTAAATGAAAAATTTGTAAACACTAAACACACTCCGTCTAAGGCGAATTGAATAATAAGAAGAACGAGCGAATTGTATATTTACTATATCGAGATTGTTCTCTGAGGTGTTTGTGATTATTTTCTGTGAGAAAATTAAAAAATCTGCTTATTTTTTGTGTTCAAATAAAAATAAGGTAAATATTAATTATTTTAATGATAGATTTTAGTTAATTTTTACTTTAAGTATTTTTATCGTTAAAAAACATATTTTTATGTATTATTGTAACTGCAGTGAAACGCATGCATAACAATATGGCGTCCATTTAATTCAACACCCTTAAAATTACAAATGATAACATAAATTACAATATTTTCTTGTTTAATCTTCATTTAATTTGAAAATTTTCAATACATAAAATGTTTTTTTGAGATTTCAGTATTAAATATTAAGAAATGAGAATTTTCGCGCCCTCATTGTTTTTGTTTTTGTAATGTAATGTGCTGTAATGTTTGTTAATACATGCATATTAATTTATTTACATATTTTAATCAATATTGGGTTAAATTTGATATCAGTGTAAAAAAAACTGAATAAATATAAAATATTTTAATAAGGAATTGTTTTATAAATTATTTATTTATTTTATCTAAATATAACTTAATACATTTTATAAAGGTAAAACAAAATGGCGCGTACAAAACAAACTGCCCGTAAATCAACAGGAGGTAAAGCTCCAAGAAAACAATTGGCGACAAAGGCTGCACGTAAAAGTGCTCCTTCAACTGGTGGTGTAAAAAAACCACATCGTTACAGGCCAGGTACTGTTGCTCTTCGTGAAATCCGAAGATATCAAAAATCTACTGAATTGCTCATCCGTAAGTTACCTTTCCAACGACTCGTCCGTGAAATTGCACAAGATTTCAAAACAGATCTTCGTTTTCAATCTGCTGCAATTGGAGCTTTACAGGTAAATTTTATTTTTTTTTTTTTTTTTTGTAATATTTTTTAAATTTCTAAAAAATTTCAATCTATAGGAAGCTAGCGAAGCCTACTTGGTTGGTCTTTTTGAAGACACAAATTTGTGCGCTATCCATGCAAAACGGGTAACAATTATGCCGAAAGATATACAGCTTGCACGCCGTATTCGTGGTGAACGAGCTTAAATTTTCCACCAATTTTTGAAAGAATTTTTACTATTCTATTTAAATTTAATAAGGTTAATCTTAATTAAATCTTAAACACCTTAGCATTAAGTTTTTTTTCTGTTTCTTTTGAATTTTTAGATAAATTTAATAATAGATCTTTTTGATTTAAAATTTCGTTTAAATACTTATAAAACTAATTGGTGGTAATATAAATATAAATGTGTTTGTAGTTATTAAAACAGGGTAAATAAATTTATCTACCCTACAATTGAGTTGTTTTTTCTATCTTGATATTAATTTATGCTTCACGAATTATTAAACCCATTGAAATTATTTCTATAATTTATTAATATCATTTTACTAAGAAAACATTCATTACAATTTGGTAGAGTAATGGAACCATTTTTTTTTGATACGATTGATATTTGCAAGAATTTTGAGACCAGATGGAAAGATGCTTGGCCAAAAGTATTACAAGGCTTGTGAAATTAGACCCAAATGAAAGTATATAAAGTATTAAACTATTATTTAGTATTTTTTAAATAATAAAAAAACTTATTTTATGAATTAGAGTAAAATATTTCTCCAAGGCAATATGTTTATCAAACTATAATTAGTCTCTATTAGCTTTTAATATTGGGAAATTATAATCTATATCTACGAAACAGAGCAAAATGAACTGATATTTAAAATGAACAAAATTTATTTAAAAATCTACTAATTTGATTTTTACACTCCAATCAGTGCTCAGAGTACTAGAAAAAATTAAAATCATAATGTTTTCGAAGTTTTATCTACACAAACAAAAAGCTAACATAGTATATTTTGTTATAAAATATTATTAAACATAAATTGGAAAAACTAAAACGCAATATACTATATACATGAAGTTTTATACTTCTGATGAAAGCAGGTGGCAAGGGATAGACACGACCCACGTAACTACAGCTATGCGGATGAAAATGTAAATGAGATCTTCCACCAGATCTAGCTTCAGTCAAGCTCCTAATAATAATCAACACTTTTAGAATGTGAAAAGAAAATTATTAAATATAATACCAAAATACTTAAAAGATATTTTTACTTAAACTTAGTCCAAATTTAATGTGTAAATAAACTCATTTTAGCGTGTTTTGATTTCAAGCTTAATTGAATATATTTTTTTAAATGATATATTTTACCACGGAAAACTACCCGTAGCTTGCAGCTGACTGGCTAATTGTATTTTTTCAATAATTTTATTGCGTCTGCCACGAGCTTGACTGATAAAATATATTTTTCTACAGTAATTAAAAGAATAATATTCATTTAATTGTTGGAATGTACTTTTGTTTGTCAATAACGTATTTTGAATCATCGGATTTATGTTTGCCGAAGCAAAAAATTAAAACCAAAACTCAGTTAAAAACTAAATTTAGGAAAGTTTTTATCTGAAATTTCCAAGTTTTGAACTTAGGATAAAATGGCTAAGAAATAAGAAAACTTTAAACATGTCGTTTACATAGAACCAGGCTTATAATTTTTTTTAGTTGATAAGAATTAAGCTTTAATTAATTTTATTTCTTCAAGAAAAAGAAATCATAGTGACAGCATAACTAACGTGACCAGACGTCCCGTTTTGAACGGGACTGTCCCTTTTTAGAGTTACGAGTCCCGGTGTCCCCGAAAGGAACTCTGGGACGCAAATTTGTCCCGTTTTTTGGAACCGAGTAAAAATTTGAGTAGTCGAGCCGGCCGGACGTCATGTGTTACCGAAATTACAATCATCACTAAAAAAGCCATTGATAAGTATTGGATGTGGAGCCCATGTAATTTATAATGCAAAAAAATCTGCTGCAGACAGGCTATAATAAAACTAGATGGCTTGCTCTTATGTCTGCCTTGGAAAGGGTTTTAAAAATGTATCGGCCATTAAAAAACTACTCTTCGAGTATTGAAAAATGTCCCCTGTTACTAAAAAACTTTTTTGAAGTTTCGACATCCGAGTTGTGGCTTTATTTTTTACACGCTCAGTCAGCAAGTTTTCATCAAGCTATTGAAACTGGAAGGTCAGACTGTATCCGCAATTGAAGCTGCAAAAGAAATCAATCAATCAAAAGACAATTTGACTCAGAAAGAGAAAAATCAGTTTCTTCCATTTATGGTCCGTCAATCAATAGCGAAATCGAAAGATAATGTTACTGACATAGATGAAGAGTTAGTGAAAAGGGCGGCTACAGAATTTTATCAAACAAGCTGTGAATATCTGGAGCAGTGGAGGTGTTTTCTTACAAAAGAAATGGAGATATTTTATTGGCAGATTTAAAAAAGGTTCCCGCATGGGAAGACGTTCAAAAATCTCTGGATTAATTGAAAAGGAATATATTGGCTGTAATAAAGTTTTTGAGGAATTTTAGTTAATTTGCAAGTACATTACATCGCAGAAAGTAATCGAATGGAATAATCTAAATGTTTCACGGAAACTCGTTGGGTGGAAGAATTCAAACACTTTCAAGCCAACAATTTTCAGCATGAAAACTTTTCTATTTTAATTGAATATAATTATTTTATGTTTGCCTGCTACAAATGCTCCAGTAGAAATAGTATTTTCTATGATGAACAAATTGTGGCCATCTGAGAAGACCCAGTTACAAATTTCAGTTCTAAAGGCGATGTTGATAATTAAGGTGAATATAAGAAAAACGTGCCAAGAGTTTCATTCTTGCTTAAAATCTCACCAGCTATATTAAAGCAAATTTGTTCCTCTGATAAATATAAATATAACTAAACGTTTCGGGTATATATATTTTTTAATTCGTAACTTTTAAGCTAACTGATTTTTCTGAATAAATAACTTTAAAAAAATGTTTTTTTTATATTGACTGTCCGTTAATTAACCTAAATAAACCAATGTCCCGTTTTGAGTCAAAAAATAAATGGTCACGTTAAGCATAACCAAACATAACAGAACATCGCAAACAATAATAAGTAAAATTAACGGTATTAAAGTGGAAAGAATGATTTTTTTAGATTTGCAAATTTTGTGAATAGCCATTCCATTCCATTTTCAAATTTGGATCCCCTAAAAGCTGCTGTTATTTAAAAAAAAACATATCATATCCAGGCTGATCTTTTTAAAGCAAATCAAAAAGTTACTGGCAGGGCATAACTTATAGTGTAACTTTACCCACCCAGTAAAGAAATTGTTTATCGGTTCATCAGTTTAAGAAATCCTTTATTTTATTTATTTAGGAGTGAGGGAGAGATTTGGTATCGTTCGAATCAGCGTTTGTCATATAAAAAAGTCGCCTGCAGCACCAGGCTTCCTGTCGGACTTGGCTCTATCGGTCCTAATAGCTTATATGTCTAGGTTTGGCTAACTGGTATCTAGGTTGGCATTTTGGTCATCTGGACGTCGGGAAGTTTTTTTTTATGGTTTGTTCATTACTGTAAAAATGACTGGTTCGTTAAAAAATAATTGTAGAAGCTTTTGAATAAATAGAGGATAGTTAAAAAAAATTTGCATGTTTCTCTTTTCTCTTGTATTTTTAAGATTAATTTAAATTTTTAACTGACTGATTACTATCATTACTTAATCATGGTAGTTTGATGCACAATTAGATCAATACCTTTTAATGGTATTTTTAAGAAAATGAAAGGTTTTGAGGTTCTAAGTTACTGGCATCCCTTAAATGAACGAAATTATATTTTTTATATCAAAGTTAGAACATTTTATCTAATAGCTGTGCGAAATACAAAAGAATACGAATCCCATTTTGTTTAATAACATTTAATATAAGGTAGTCAAATTAGTGTTAGTCAAATTTTGTGTATGTTTGAGTTTTTTCAACCTACTATGTAAATTTAAAAAAAAAAATATATTGCTAAAGCCTAAAACATATGACTTAACGGAAAAAAGTTCTAAAAATTTATTGCAGCTTAAAGTAATTAAATATTAAATTAAAAATCAAACAAGGCAATTTCTAAAAATTTGCTAAGATAAAACTCAAATATTTTAATCATGGCTGGTAGTTTTTTTTAAGCTGCCGATATTAAATAATCCTTATTTGAAAATGTATTTATGTAATATTTAAAAGAAATTTAAAAAATATACTCCAGTGACAAGCATACAAAATACGACACTAGATTTTAGAGTTAATTGCTGGTCAAATATTTTAAAAAGTAAAATGATCCATAACGCTTAGAGGGTAAAGTCAAAAACAAATTAAAAATGACTTTCCACTAATTTTATTCGTGACGAATAGAAAAAAACTAAATATTTTTCAAACTGGATTATTTTTATGGAGTTGACGATTAAACTAAAACTAAAAATTTATGCTTGTTTTAAACATAAAAAGGAAATTCAAAATTTTTGCTATCACTTGAGATCGTGTCCAAAGGTTTATAATGGAAAAAATTTTATATGATTCCAATCGATAGCGTGATAAAGTAGAATGTCAATAAATTATAATTTTTTATTTTCCGCTATTTTATTTTGAAATTTCAAACAAGATGGGCACCTGGAAAATTTCATTCAGTTTTTATTGAATTAGAAAAAGCATCACTTTTTTAATAAAATTATTTACTCAATATAATTTAAAAGTTATTAATATCTCTATTTAATGCTTAAAGCATGTTTTATTGTATTTGTTTTTTCTGCCTATAAAAACCTGGTTAACCATGTTTTAAGCTTCATCTGTGTATTTAAAACTCCAGATATATACATACATATTTATCTTTAATATTATTAGTTACGAATCTGTTTTTAGGATTTGCGTTAGTCATTTATGGTTTTCATAATATTCTATTAAATTTATAAAATTTATTTTAATCAATTTATGGTCTGTATTTTAATTGCGACTGACTTCATTCGCTTGCGAATGGACTTCATCCTTTTGCATACTTATAGTTATAATCATAATTATCCTAGATTAGTTTTATAAAACTTGAAAAAATTTTTTAAGGTTAAATGCTTTAAACTTAACTACATTTTATGTGATTTTTGAGCTAAAAAATGAAGCTAAATTTATATATTTATGTTTATATTTAGATTAGTTTATTTATAAAAACTAAAAATTAAATATTAAGGTAAATCGAAGCTTTTGCATATATTTCGCAATTGAAACAATCAGGGTATTCACATTGAGTCCGGTAACATTTAATTTCACGGTAAGCGGAGGTGAAAAGTAAGACGGAGTTCCGCAAATTTCGAAAAAGCTTTTACCCCTTCTTGAGGCAGAAATATTTCTGCCTCATGCTTGGTATCTTACTAATACACATTTATATATACACGTTACCTGTAATATTTTACCAACACATATTCACATATTTTAGTGGAGTGAGAATTGTAGGGGAACATTACCGAAATGATACAAGTCTCAATGTGAATACCCCCAATAACAATCAAGTCACCCTCATTATTTTTGTTTTTGTTGAGTATTGGTAAAATATCAAACAAAAAACAGCAAAGTTTCTGACACACGCAGTTGTTTTAAAAGATTCGAAAACTGTTTCTGGAACTACGTCGCTTCTCTGACTAGCAAAAGTAGCTGCTATGGGCTGGCCCATTTACCATTTACCCATTATTCAGTTGGGGACAGTTTCACTTTATTCTATTATTTAAAATCACTGCTAAATGAATTCTATTTAAAATTAAATTTGTACTTTTGTCCTACGACAGTCGTAGATGCAAAATAGAGAAACACGTTAATGATCATCTATTGTTTTTTTTGCTCTTCAGTTTTAACGGTGTATAGCCGGCGTAAGCCCACATGAGGCCAGAAGCTGGTATTTTTACGGTAAGATATGATATATAACATTAACAAATTTCGCTGTGAGAATCGAACTCAAAATTCACTACCCAGGATTCGTTTTTTACAAACTTCAAATGCTTTCAATGATATCATATTTTCCAAATGGAGCCAATATATTGCAAATAAGAATACTATCCAAAGCAGATACTGAGTTTTATGGTGTTCGATGGTTTTATTGTAATCAAAATTGGAGTAAAATTATAAAAAGTTTAGAAATATATAACTCAATATATTATAATATAATAACTATTTTGTATTTAACTTTCGGGCGATTTTGAGTACAAAAAGATAACAAAACTTATTTAAATTAACTTAATAATCAGACGGAAGATTAGGACAATCTTCCCAACCATCCGTCAATGGATCATAACATTCAACTGTTGGAAATAGTCCTACTCCACTGAGCTGAAATATAAAAATGAACAAAAAGTTAGCTTTTCTAAAAGTAGTTTATTAGATACTTTTACCCCATCGCCTCCTACAGCAAATAAATGACCATCCGCAACTTCAACAGCCGATAAACTACGCCCTACTGTCATTGGAGCTACTTTTGTCCATTTATCTTCATCGAAACTGTATCGTTCAACATTACGCAAAGGTTCTCTAGAATTGCATTCCCCCCCCCACAACATATAAATATCCATCTAAAACTGCTACTCCCATACCACTACGATCTTTCCGCATAGGTGCTAGTGTATTCCATTCTTTTGTAATAGGATTATAGCTAAAAAAAGTGTCATTATATAATATAGATTAGCACTAAGTATTTACCTAATTAAATCCGACAAATCACCAATACGCTTAGTGGTTCCTCCTACAATATAAATTAGTCCTTCAAAACTAACTACACCCATATCAAATCTTGGCTGTGGCATGTTGTCAATCATTTTCCATTCATTTCGAATTGGATCATAACATTCAATAGAAGATGTCATACCCTCTGTTACTCGACCACCAAATGCATACAGCATTCCATTTAAAGCACAAATACCAAATCTATGACGTGATTTAATCATTGGTGCAATTGGTTGCAAATTATTTTTTTCGGGATCATAGACTTTTCCATCTGCCATTATTCGATTTCCACGTCCTCCTACAAAATAAATTTTGCCATGCAGGGTTGCTACTCCTGGCCAGGCACGACTAGCTCCAATAGAAAAAAGTTTAGTCCATTCGCGTTTGAGTATATCATATTTGAAAGCAAATTTGTAACCTATAATGTACATGTTTTTCTTTGAATTTAACCTTGGTAAGGCTTTTATTGAAACTAATTGTCCTGTTTTGGAAATTAAATCATTTCTTATTGATCCTAATTTTAGCTTCATTGCTAAATCAGCACAATCCTCGATTGCTTCGTCAATTAAAGTTATTGAGAAAAGTGGGAAGCGTACACTTTGGAGAATATCAATAGTGTAAGGGCTTCTTTGTACAATATCGTGTTTTATCCAACGTAACGCAGCAAAAAAAACTTGAGATTCATTTTGCACTGTTAAATCTTCTGATTTTAGAAGTTCAATCAGGAGACTTTGGGGTATATTAAGAAATTCTTTTTCTCTTACTATCTGAAGTTATGAAAATTACTATTAGAACATTTTTCATTTTATTTTATTAAACTTACTGATGTGAAATTCAAATGAACAAACTCCATTGCACTTTCGAATAAAAATTTGCAATTATGAATTTTCGCAAATCGCAAAATTCCCAAAGCATTGGTTGGATCTAATTGTTAATTTAAAAATTTACCGCATCCTTCTACTACTTCGGATAACTGAAGCATATCAGCAGCTTTTAGCAATTCCATCACATTATCCTTCATTTAATTTGAGAAATTAATAAAACAGCCATTTAGATTTTAAAATTACTTACTTGAGTTATTAAGATCTTTTTAATATAAATGAAGTTAATTAAATTTTCAAGAATATCGGAAGAAATGTTATATATAATAACGGATTTTTCTTTTTTATCTTCATTTAGATGCGATTCAACACGAAACATAGCTTCAAAATAATCACTACAAGCACTAAGAACTGATCTATGTGCGGGAATTTTTGTTTCTCCAGCAATAAGTTCTATATCAGAACAATACTTACGACACAAATTAAAATTTGTTACTATTTTCTGAGTATACGCAGATCCTATATAAGGACAATACTCGGTTCCGTTGTCCATTGTCAAGGATTGATTTTTACATCGCAATTGCGCTTGTGATGTGTTTTTTCGCGGCATGTTTTTATTGTAAAATTGAATTTCCGTCTTAAATCCGCCATCAATTTAAAAAAAAAGTAGGGTTAGGATGTTTCATAAATGACATCTTCAAAAGCTGCGTTTACTGTTTTTTTCAATTTAATTGCTCAATGTAAATAATAATAAGAAAAATCTATTAATTGAATTGCTCATTCCGGATTTCAATTCCATCCTGCTTTTTGTAAGATTAATTTAAAGTTTTTTCTCTGTCTTGTTTGACAGCTTACCTAAAATATATTGTTCAATTAATTTACATAAAAAATATCGGGGGGTGACAGGTATTTAGTGCTGCCATCCAAAAATAGAAACTTGCATAGGGTTCGATGCAAATCAATTGAATTAATGAAAGTGGCTCTTTCATGGCTATCTGCTTCTTATGGCACGTCATATACCTTCGCTTTTTTCTCCAATAAACTATTTCTAAATCTTACCTTATCTTTGACATTCATATACCTCACCGTTTACATTATACTTCTTAAGGGCACCCTTGACTAATCCAATCAAACTGTCTAAGCACTTTGATCATAGTAATTTGATGAATTAAGGGATGTTCAGGTCAAATATACCTGTCATTTTGAGAAAATTTGATGAATTAAGGGATGTTCTGGTAAAATATACCTGTCATTTTGAGAAAATTTGATGAATACTCATCAAATTTATATGTCACAATTAGATATATTTTGAGTAATTATGTGAATAGCTCCAGTTTTCATATTATTTATCATAGTAATTGTTCAGACTATAAATCTTGATGAAGAAGAAATTGCTGACTCCGAGTCTAACAACAATATCAAGCTACACAAGAATGTGTACACTTGATGCTAGAATATAAAATATTTTGTTTAGTCTAGATGTGGACACTTGATATTAGATACTTAGGATAAAATATGTTGTTTAGTCTAGTTAATTTTGGTTGTTTAGTTAAGAATATATAATGTAAGCAAAGTATTAGTATATAAGAAGTTATTTAATGAATAAAAGTTTAGTTGTCAAAAAATATTCTTTGAAGCAACAAGTCGAACTAGGCAACCTAGTTCAACTCAAAACTACGTTTAACATAAAAAATAAGGCTTCCTTATTTTATTTGTGCTGTTTAGTACTAAGTCTTGAACAAGGCAACCTTGTTCAAATTAGTATTAAACATTTTGGTGACCCCGACGTGATAACTAGGTAACCTGGTTATCACTTTTGAATGAGTTTTGTAAAGTGAATTAAGTGAAAGAAGAATACATCAATCAAGCATCAGCTAGGCAACCTGGTTGATACTTATTTTTAACATTTTGTGATTGAAAATTAAAAGGAAAACAGTGTTGTTTACAAAAAAAAAAAAGCAGCTATCATGAGTGAATTGGATCAACTGTGTAATTCACAATCTCAATTAGGGAGAGAAATTGAGAAATTTGCTAATGTATTCTACGGAGATAGGCCATCAAAAAAGAACGTCTTATACTTGAACGAAAAATTAAATAAATTACAAGGACTGTGGCTCAAATTTGAAGAGCAAGATGAAAAAATACGAAAATTATTTCAGTCCGCATTACCATTACATGAATATTTTACAACAGACTATTTCAATGTTGTAAAGAAAGGCTACAACAAGATAGCATCAGATATCAAAGATGCACTCGATGCATTAAAAGGTCATCCTAATGCAGAACACAATGAAAACCAAAAAACTGAAACTTATAAGGAAGAGGAATCGTTCGGACTAGTGCATATTCAACAGAAATTGTTTACCAATCTGAAATCCATAATAGATAAGACTAAGGAAAATGTCAAAGTAGAAAGCAAGGAATACTACGAACTAAAAAGTAATGCCATAAAGAAATACTGGAACGAGATCGAACAGAACCACAAGAGTCTATGTATGAAAGACATCGAATTCTCGCGGACTTACGATTGGGAAACCTTTTTTAAGGTACAAGAAGAAGTTGAAGAAGTTGTCATTAAATTGGCTGAAAACAAAAATGCTGTAACCCGTGGAGATAAACCAGTAGCTACAACTGCTAAGCCATCAGTAAAGTTACCAGACATTCAAATTCCAAAATTTGATGGGACTTACTTGAAGTGGCAACAATTTCATGATCTTTTTAATCAGATCATTCACATGCAAGATATAGGAAACTCTCAAAAGATGTTTTATTTAAAATCAAACTTATCAGGAGAAGCTGAAAAACTAATAAGGCACATTCCAGTAACTGACGAAAATTATATTGCAGCATGGAATTTATTGAAAGATAGATATTCGAACCAAAGATTATTAGTAGGTGCATTGTTAGATAAATTACTAACACAACCAACAATTGCTTATGATTCAGCTACTTCAATTAAGACCATTCATGATACTACTATGGAATGCATAGTGGGCCTAGAGAATTTGGGTCTACATGTTCTAGAAAGTTGGGATCCAATCCTCTTACATATTCTTACACGAAAGCTTGATAGGAACACTCATAATTTATATGAACAAACTCTCAAGGCACCAAAGGAGTTACAATCGTTAAAGGAATTTTTAGAATTCTTGGAGCTAAGATTTCAGGCCTTAGAGTCACTCGGCCAAAAGCGAATCCCCAATCAATTCAAAACCACAACTCTAGCAATTACTGAAAATTGCAGAAAAGGCTGCAAATATTGTAGTGGTAACCATGCAATATATTTTTGTGAAAAATTATTAAAATTACCAATGCCAGAAAGAGAGGTAGCAGTAAGAAAAATAGGCTTATGCCTTAACTGTTTGAAAATAGGTCATAAATTAGAAGATTGTTCATCCAAGGGTTGTTTTAAATGTCAAAGAAGACACAATACATTACTGCATCCAAGTACGCAATCGCCCCAAAGAGAAAGGGATGTAAAGTTGATGAGTCATTTAGGGTCTGCTTCCAGTCAAGGCGAAGCGTCTTATGTATTTCTAGGTACGGCTGTAGCATTTATAGAAGATGGTGATGGAAGACTTCTTAAATGTCGTATTTTATTAGACTCTGGATCCCAAGTTAGCTTTATAACAGAAAGATTAAAAAGAAAATTAAATATAGCAGGTACCTTGAATGAGTTAAGTCTAAGTGGAATTGGTGAAATGCGACTCAAGATACAAGACAAAATTAATATAAACCTCCAGTCCAAAACATCAAGATATGGTACATCAGTAGAAGCTTATGTAATAAAGGAAATTACTTCTGCGCAACCACAACAATTTATTGACATAAACAATTGGAATGTACCGAATAATATTATCTTAGCAGACACGGATTTTAATAAACCAGGAGGGATAGATGTTCTTCTTGGAGCAGAAGTATATGGAGAAATAATGCTGAATAGTCAAGTTAAGCTCGGTGAAAACCTTCCTGTTTTACAAAAAACTACGTTAGGCTGGATTGTGTTAGGGAAGGCAACCAATGTTACTAGCAAAGTTTGTGGATTAGTTAGTTTGAATTTGGAACAGCAATTGAAAAAGTTTTGGGAACAAGAGGAATGCTCCAATATACCAACTTTTAGCAAAATTGACTTACGTTGTGAGGACTTCTTCATGGCAACAACTCTAAGGAATGAGTCCGGAAGGTTCACGGTAAGCATGCCAATTTTCAGTGAACCGAACCTTTTAGGCGACTCATTCAAAATGGCTTACAAAAGATTGATTAGTATGGAGAAAAAACTTGCTAAGTTACCGGACTTAAAACAAAAATATAATGAATTTTTGATGGAATACCAAAGCCTAGGCCATATGAGTGAAATATCTCAATCGGATATTCCCAAGGTTCATTACTTTCTACCTCATCAATATGTTTTGAAGCCTGAGAGCAGTACTACGAAATTAAGAGTTGTATTTGATGCTTCAGCCAAGACTTCTAACAATCTTTCTCTAAACGATTTAATGGTGGCTGGTCCGAAGATACAAGATGACTTGTTTGACATTATTATGCGTTTTCGAATACACAAGTATGTGTTCACAGCTGATATTACACAAATGTATCGTCAAATCCTAATGCAAGAGGAGGACAGAAAGTTGCAACTAATTATGTGGCGACATCAGCCCAATACACCGATCAAATATTTCCAATTGAATACTGTCACTTATGGTACAAAGGCAGCCCCGTACTTAGCCACTAGGTGCTTGAAGCAGCTAGCTACCGATGAATCTATACGCTACCCATCAGGATCTCGTATCATAAGGGATTTTTACGTCGATGACGTATTAACAGGTCATGATAACTTGACCGAAGCTATTAAGTTAAAAAATGACTTGAGTAATCTATTAAAATCAGCAGGCTTTCAGCTACGCAAATTGTGCGCCAATAATGAAAGAATTCTGCAAGGTATTCCACAGAACGATCTTGAATCAACTTTAAAATTGAATAATAATGATGATGAGCATATTAAAGCACTAGGATTAGCTTGGGAGCCACGTCGAGATTGCTTTTTATATTCAGCAAATTTAGCAGCGCATCAGGAAATCACTAAACGTACAATATTATCTGAAACTGCCCAATTGTTTGATCCATTGGGATTAATCAATCCTGTAATCGTGAAGGCTAAAATCTTCATTCAACAACTATGGAAGTCTAAATTTGAATGGGACCAAGAGCTTCCAAATGAACTTCGAGAAAAGTGGCTTAAATATAGATCAGGGTTAAGAATGCTTAACAATTTGAAAATAGGAAGATATGCTCTAATCGATTGTAACACGAAGAATATACAACTACATGCCTTTGCGGATGCTAGTGAATTAGCCTACGGTGCAGTGATTTATTTAAGATCAACTAATCAGCTTGGGATCACTGAAGTGAAATTATTATGTGCCAAATCACGTGTAGCACCAATAAAGGTTATAACACTTCCTCGACTGGAGCTGTGTGCAGCTATGCTAGCAGGGAAATTAGTGAATCGGATTATAAAGATCATTAACATCAAAATTGACAACATTACATATTGGTCTGACTCCCAAATTACAATAGCGTGGATTAGAAGTGATCCTGCCTTGCTGAAGCCATATGTGGGTGGAAGAGTCCAAAGAATCCTTGAATTATCCTCACCAACACAATGGAGACACATCCGCACGAACCACAATCCTGCGGACATGCTATCAAGAGGAATGCTGGTACATCAGTTAATTTCTTCAGAACTATGGTTTTGGGGCCCCAGCTTTTTAAGGGAACCAGAAGAACAATGGCCTACAAGTCAAGTTGAAGTTGTGAGACTACCCGAAGAGGAACGAAGGGTCAAAATAGTGCTTAATTGTGCTTCTAATACACATCAGGAACACTTCATTTCTAGAATCAATCATGGCAATTCATTTCAAAAACTACAACGTATTACTGCAATGGTAATTCGCAGCACTAAAAGATTCAAGAAAAGAAAAAAAACTCAAAAGGGCATCAAGACTCAGATCGACAAACAAGGCGAAACAAGCCCCTTAACAGTAAAGGAGTTAGAAGAAGCTCTGCGAATGATTATAGCCTTCATCCAAAAGATGGCATTCCAAGAAGAAGTGAAAGATCTACGAAACACAGCTATTGTCAAACCTACAAGCAAGTTAACATCATTGACTCCATTTTTGGATGAAGATGGCTTAATACGAGTTGGCGGACGATTAAATGCTGCTAATATTAACTATGATGCAAAGCATCCATGGCTGTTACCTGGAGATCAGGTATTCTCAAAACTATTGATGAATCATTTACACAAATATCATCTACATGCAGGACCACAAGCTCTTTTATCCTTATCTCGACAACGATTCTGGATAACTCAAGGCAGGAATTTAGCCAGATCTGTGGTTAATAGCTGTGTAACATGTGTTCGCGTTAGCCCTCAATTGATGAAGCAGCTGATGGGCAATTTACCGGATAAGAGAGTTTTACCAGGTAGACCATTTCTAACAACTGGTGTTGACTTCTGTGGTCTGATCTGGACTCATTATAATCTACGAGGAAAAAGACCTCAAAAAACATATGTGGCAGTCTTTGTATGCTTTGTAACAAAGGCCATTCATTTAGAAGTCGTAACAGATTTATCAACTGATGCTTTCATAGGAGCTCTAAAGCGCTTCATGGGTCGGCGTGGTTTTTGTAAGGAGTTATATTGCGACAACGCTACCAATTTTGTAGGAGCAAACAATAAATTGAATGAGTTAGTCGACACATTGAGAGACAAGACTTCACAAGAAAAGATCATGACAAGCTGTGCGCAACATAACACGCAATTTAATTTCATACCACCGCGTGCACCACATTTCGGTGGATTATGGGAAGCTGCTGTCAAATCATTCAAAAAATTGTTCATAAAAACATTTACTTCAGCATCATTAACATACGAGGAGTTATGTACAGCAACAATTGAAATAGAAGCAATGTTGAATTCACGTCCGCTAACACCAATGTCATCTAATCCAAATGATCTAGCTGCACTAACACCCGGACATTTCCTTATCGGTGAACCACTTACCACACTATCCGAAGGAGAAATTAAATCCATGTCAGCCTGCACTAGATGGAAATTAGTAACAGCATTGCGACAAGAATTTTGGCAAAGATGGACTATAGAATATCTCAGTGAGCTACAAAAAAAGATTAAATGGACCAAACATCAGCAAAATATTAAACTTAACATAATGGTAATTATAAAAAACGAAAAATTACCGCCTTTAAAATGGACAATGGGCCGCGTCATAAGAGTAACACCAGGTCAGGATGGATCTATTCGAGTCGTTGAAATCCAAACAGCAACTGGAATTCTCAAACGAGCGATACATCACATTTGTCCTTTACCAATCGAGGCAAGTGAATCAGATATGCATAGTCTTTCGAACGAGAAGGAGTCTGAAAGGGAGGACAAAGAAGGTAGTACCCAGCGAACCAAATTAAGAAAACGACCACCTGAAAAACCGAAGACTTTACCGCAACCCAAACGAAGATCAAAGGTGAAAATCAATCCTGTAGGTATCGCTCCATTGGCATCCGTACTCTCAATGGCCCCAACAGACGATCAACCAAGAACCTAGTCCTAAACCCCAGTCAGCCTTCTGCCAGGAAAGAACAGTTCAGCTTTGAAGTACGAGACTTCAAGGGGGCGGAAGATGTTCAGACTATAAATCTTGATGAAGAAGAAATTGCTGACTCCGAGTCTAACAACAATATCAAGCTACACAAGAATGTGTACACTTGATGCTAGAATATAAAATATTTTGTTTAGTCTAGATGTGGACACTTGATATTAGATACTTAGGATAAAATATGTTGTTTAGTCTAGTTAATTTTGGTTGTTTAGTTAAGAATATATAATGTAAGCAAAGTATTAGTATATAAGAAGTTATTTAATGAATAAAAGTTTAGTTGTCAAAAAATATTCTTTGAAGCAACAAGTCGAACTAGGCAACCTAGTTCAACTCAAAACTACGTTTAACATAAAAAATAAGGCTTCCTTATTTTATTTGTGCTGTTTAGTACTAAGTCTTGAACAAGGCAACCTTGTTCAAATTAGTATTAAACAGTAATAGAATATATATTAAAATAAGTTTTTGAAATTTCTATTATTTTGATTTTTAAGTTGTTTTAGGGGAATTTTAAAAACATTAATTAATTAAGCATGCAAGTCCATACATAAATCGAACGATATATTTATATGCTAAAATTAGCACTGTTTTGTCACCTCCCACATTTCGCAACATTTCCCACATTTCCCAACAAAAACAAGACCTTTGTTGTTGATTGTATATTTTACCATTACTCATTTAGTTTTCTTTTATTTTTACATATCAATTGAAAATTGAATATTTTTAATTTTTATTCAGTTAAAAATAACCGTTTTTTTAATATAAATATAAATATAAGTGTGGAATTCATACACTATACTTTGATCAAATTTATTTGATCAGTTAAGGGTCTCATATTGAGTGAATATATAAGCAAAATTTTCTTAACTCTTTTTTGATTTAATAAGATGTATGGAATATCTGTATATCTTATGAAAACATTTATTTTATTAAATGAGGGATACAGACTTTATTGATCTGTATCCTAACAGAATTCAAATGCTTGAGAAGCATTAGACTCTGTATAAATTTTTGCCATATTGTAATTTAAGAATAATTATGCTTTCTTGTTTGTAATTTAATGGATTTATAAGTTAACTAATACTTAACTTAAGAAACTCACTGACTGACCGATAATTTGTTCGCAAAACTTCCCTCTTTAACCCATTACCGAATATGAGTGCTTATTTTTTCATATACTCAAAAATAATTCTTAATTCTTTGGTTTCTTGATTTCTATTTGATCGAATACCAGTAATACATGATATACATATGTAGTTGGTATATTAATACTATAAAAACCTCTATAGTCTGCTATTGTAGGATTAATTGAGGACGGCAATAATACTTCCGTAGGAGATTTATTTTCCATTAAATTATTTAAATTTTCCTTATCATTAGATTTTATCTTATTAATATTATCATTTATCAAAGTTATATTTTCATTTGACATAATTTTTGTTGATTTAAGAAAATATCATTGCAAAGAATAGGCGAATCTGTTAAAATATTTATTTTCTCAAACGTATAACAAATTCTTTTGATGATTATTTAAAGATATACTTTTTTGCACAATAACTGCTTTGAGCTTTAATTTCAGTTAAAAAAGAGAATTTTTCATAATTAATATAGAAAATATAGGCAATAGAAAATAAATTCTAAAATTCAATTCAACGACCAAAAAGATTTCAATAGATTGTTCAGTTTTATAAAATGTCAAATACTTGTAAAATTTGAATTTTTTTTTGATTGTATAAATTTATTAATAGTTTTGCAAATTGGGTTTTGTTCTTAATAACTTTATTGAATTAAGCATTTTCCGACGCTTTCTCTTTTATGAAATGCCATATTTATTGTAGTTAATTAAAAGCATATTAAAGCAACAAGGAACAAAAGTGATATTCCGAAGGCACCAAATCTGGAAAAAAAGGTGGGTGTGGGAATACATCCGATTGAATTTTTATAAGCTTTTGGCGAGTTATCAAACTTGTATGAGGTCTCACATTATCGTGAGATAATGGAACAATATACCTTTATTATTCATTAATTCTGCCGTTTTTTGTTTGGCAATTAAATGATTTATCCAGTTGATCACAGTACACTTCATAATTGATTGTAGTATTGTCCGATAGAAGCTCAAAAAACAAAATGATCCGCTTGAAATCCTACCAAACAGATAGCGTAACCTATTTTTGGTGAATATAAATTTAAAAATGGTTAGAGGTAAAGAAACGATTTCTAAACATAAAAATATAATATAAAGCTAATTTTATCCATTAAAAATTAAATAAAACCTAGTCTCAAGTATTTATTTAAAATTTACCATATAAATATTAAAAAATTACGATACTTATGTTTAGTCTGTAGTTCTATTAGCATGAAATTAAGCTAAAAATCCTTTAAAAAAGCAAATAAAAAATACTGCCTGTAGTAGAATTTTGTCAATACGGTTTTTGAAAAATTTTTACTATTCTATTTAAATTTAATAAGGTTAATCTTAATTGAATCTTAAACAATTTAGCATTAAATTTCTTTTCTGTTTCTTATGAATGTATAGAAAAATTTAAGAATAGATCTTTTTGAGTTAAAAGTTCGTTTAATTATTTTGAAACTAATTGGTGGTAATATAAATGTTTGTAGTTATTAAAACAGGGTAAATAAATTTATCTACCCTACAATTGAGTTGTTTTTTCTATCTTGATATTAATTTATGCTTCACGAATTATTTTTACCCATTGAAATTATTTCTATAATTTATTAATATCATTTTACTAAGAAAACATTCATTACAATTTAGTAGAGTAATGGAACCATTTTTTTTTAATGCGATTGATATTTGCAAGAATTTTGAGACCAGATGGAAAGATGCTTGTCCAAAATATTACAAGGCTTGTTAAATTAGACCCAAATGAAAGTATATAAAGTATTAAACTATTATTTAGTATTTTTTAAATAATAAATGTTAGGTTATAGGTACATTTTCTATTTCTGGTAACACTGATTAGTCTGTCATCTACCATGTGTAACTATAGCTGTCAACAGATATGGTGCCATAAGAAAAGTGTAACTAGTGTAATGAAATAAATAGATATATACATATAATTAATATTAAATGTAATTAGTAATGTATAAATATAAATCAATAAACATTATCAATAATTAATATGTTAGCAGTCCAGGTTTTTTAAAATCGAAATTATTAGTTTGTGAGCTGTAAAACAAAATGGCTACAAAGGGAAGTGAAATAAATATACCGCTATTTGATGGTTTGGAATATTTCAATTGGAAAATACGAATGATGAAATTTTTACAGTTTAAAAATTGCAAAGAAGTAGTACAACGAAAAATAAATGAAAAGGATGATCAAGGAAAATGGGAAGAAAAAGATGTTCAAGCAACAAACTATATTTATGGCGCAATAACGAATAAACAATTGGAATACACCCATGAATGTGAATCAGCGTTTGATATTATAACCAAATTAGATACAATGTATTTGAAACCTTCCACATCTTTGCAAATTGTGTGTAGAAATAATCTAGATAGTATCAAGTTAAAGAATTATACAGATTCAAGTTTATTTTTCGACGAATTTGAAAAGTCTGTGAACGAGCTTAAGCAAGCCGGAGCAACTGTGACTGAACATGAAAAATTAAATCATATGCTGAGAGCATTACCATCAAACTACAGTCATATTGGTGATTTAATTGATGTTTTACCGGAAAATGACAGAACTGTTGAATACCTAAAAGGTAAAATTAAAGCGAAAACGCTCGAAAAGAAAAATGATTACGAAGAAAGTACACCAATAGAAAAATCAAATGCTTTTAAAATTGAAACAAGCAAATCGAGCTCAAAAAGGAATATTTGTTTTAATTGCAGCAAACCGGGCCACATAAGGAAATATTGTTGGCATAGTGGTGGTCAAGGGAACTATCGTGGTAGTCATTCCTCAAATTATCAAGGTCAAAACACTTCAAGTTATCAGGACCGTAATCGTGTTTTTGGTAAACCTGACAAACGTGGACCAAACTCCAATTATAGAGTAAACAGTAGCCAGCATAAAAAAAGTTTTCATACTTCATTAATCGAGAGCAACATGTCAAGTTCAAATAAAAACACATCAAATAAAAATAAAATTAATTGGTTGTTGGACAGCAGGTGTACCGACCACATCATAAACAGCGATAAATACTTCGAAAATTCAGTAAAATTAAAAAATCCTATTAAAGTAAAAGTTGGTGATGGAAGAATGTTGGAAGCGACAAAAGTAGGCGATATCATAGTCTCTTTTCCTGTTTATGACACTAAGTCCATAGTAACTTTAAAAAATGTATTTTATGTTAAAGAAATGAAAGCAAATTTATTGAGTTATTCGAAGATAACCGACAATCATAAAATAGTATCAAAAGGGAAACTCTCAAAAATTTATGAAGTAGATGGTACATTATTGGAACTAGCACGGAAAGATGAAAGATTGTATAAAATAACAAGTTATGTTGTAAATAATAAAATACTTGCAAATGTAACCCAAAATATAACATTAAAAGAAAAACTGCATCGTACACTTGGGCATGTAAATTTAAAATATCTGGATATCATGTGTAAAAATCAGTTACTAGAAGGGATACCTAAAGAAAGAGAATCAGAGTATATGAAATGTACTGTATGTATTGAAAATAAAATGCACAATTTACCATTTAAGAATAATAGAAGAAGAGCACAAGCTATACTGGAGATCGTTCATACAGATGTAAATGGACCTCATAGAACAACTGGATATAATAAGGAAAAATACTTCGTAAGCTTTATTGAGGATTACAGTAAATTAGCAAAAGTTTATTGTATTAAGTCAAAGGATCAAGTATCAGATTGTTTTATAGAATATGTAAATGAAATTGAAAATTTAACTAAACAAAGGAAAAAGAACTAAGGTGTGATAACGGTAAAGAATATATAAATAGCAGGATATATGACTTTGCAAGACAAAAAGGTATAAAAATAAATTGGTGCCCACCCTATGTACATGAGTTGAATGGCACTGCGGAGAGATACAATAGAACAATAATGGATATGGCTAGATGTCTTCTAGCAGAAGCAAAGGTTGACAGATGCTATTGGCCTGAAGTAATTAAAGCAGCAGCTTATCTAAAAAAACAGAACACTGGCAAATACTATAGAGAGGAAAACACCTTATGAAATAATTTTTAAAAGGAAAACATCTGTTAATGAATTAAAATTGTATGGAAGTAAAGTTTATGTTAGAATACCAGAACAAAATAGAAGATCAAAATGGGATAAAAAGGCAGAATTTGGAACTTTGCTTGGATATACAGAAGTTGGATACAGAGTTTTAGTGAATAGCAGAATAATAGTTGCCAGGCATGTTGACATTATTGAAGGAGATATTATGTGTGTAGGTTGTGATAGTGAAGATGAAAATGATACAGAGTAGAAACAATCGGAAGAAGCACCAAACGAGCTCTCATCAGTGAGCTGCAAGGACAATATGGAAAATAATGTTGATAACAAAATAAGAGATATAACAAGAAACAGAAGGCAAATCAAGCCACCAAATCGATTTGATGAGGAATTTGGATATTATTGTATCTGTGCAAATTTTTGTGATGCTACGATTCCAAGTAATTTTAAGGAGGCGACAACATGTAATGAAGCTAAACAATGGAAAGAAGCAATGGACATTGAAATGAACAGTCTTGTCAAAAATAATACATGGAAGTTAGTGAACAAACCAGAGGATAAGGAAATTCTAGATGTGAAATGGGTGTTCAAAAGAAAACTAGGTGACATTTCTAAAGCCAGGTTCGTGGTTCGAGGTTTCCAGCAAAGGGACAGTTTTGATGATACATACTCACCTGTAGCTAAAATGTATAATATTGAGAACACAAAACTATATAACACACCAATGGAGATAAATCTCAAACTGAGCAAACCAAATTTGAATGAGGATATTAAGTACAGAAATTTGATAGGAGTACTCTTGTATATTAGTCATGGTACAAGACCAGACATATCTTTCAGCGTTAACTATTTGAATCGATTCCAAAACTGTTACGATAAAACACACTACAAATACGCATTGCGAGTCTTAAAGTATTTATATCTAACAAAAGAATTTAAGTTGACATATAACCAAAATTATGAAGCTGATATTATGAATTGTTATGTCGATGCTGACTGGGCAGGAGATATTATAGACAGAAAATCAACTACCGGATTTGTGATTGAACTATTTGGAAATCCCATTAACTGGAAATCAAGAAAACAAAACTGTGTTACCAAGTCATCTACATTTGCAGAATATATAGCATTATCGGAAGCTGTAACAGAAGTAACTTTTGTAAAAAATATAGTTAATGATATCTTCGTTATAAACGTACAACCGATTAAAATTTATGAAGATAATAATGGAGCTCTTGCTATAGCTAAATATGGAAATTTTACAAAAAATTCTAAACATATAGAAGTGCAATATCATCACGTGCATGAAAATGTTAAAAATGGAGTTGTTGAAATTGTTAAGATAGATTCAGAATCAAATGTTGCTGATATTTTTACTAAGTCTTTAGGAAGAACCAAATTTACTAAGTTCCGGGAAATGCTAAAATTGATATAATTTCTACTTATAATTGTGACAAAGCAGAGATATAAATGTAAGGAGGCGTGTTAGGTTATAGGTACATTTTCTATTTCTGGTAACACTGATAAGTCTGTCATCTACCATGTGTAACTAGCTGTCAACTGAAATGGTGCCATAAGAAAAGTGTAACTAGTGTAATGAAATAAATAGATATATACATATAGTTAATATTAAATGTAATTAGTAATGTATAAAGTAATTATCAATAAACATTTACAATAATTAATAATAAAAAAAACTTATTTTATGAATTAGAGTAAAATATTTCTCCAAGGTAATATGTTTATCAAACTATAATTAGTCTCTATTAGCTTTTATTATTGGAAAATTATAATCTATATCTACGAAACAGAGCAAAATTAACTGATATTTAAAATGAACAAAATTTATTTAAAAATCTACTAATTTGATTTTTACATTTCAATCAGTGCTCAGAGTACTAGAAAAAATTAAAATCAAAATGTTTTCGAAGTTTTATCTACACAAACAAAACGCTAACATAGTATATTTTGTTATAAAATATTATTAAACATAAATTGGAAAAACTAAAACGCAATATACTATATACATGAAGTTTTATACTTCTGATGAAAGCAGGTGGCAAGGGATAGACACGACCCATGTAACTATAGCCATGCGGATGAAAATGTAAATGAGATCTTCCACCAGATCTAGCTTCAGTCAAGCTCATAATAATAATAATTATCAACACTTTTAGAAAATGAAAAGAAAATTATTAAATATAATACCAAAATACTTAAAAGATATTTTTCCTTAAACTAAGTCAAATTTAATGTGTAATAAGCTCAAAGTCAAAGCCAAAGCCAAAGTCAGCGAAATTTCTAACACACCCAATTGTTTTGAAAGTTTCGAAAATTCTGAAACTGAAATTCTTGCCTTCCGCTTTTCTAACTAGCAAAAGTAGCTGCTATGGGCTGGCTCATTTACCAATACGCATTCAGTTGGGGACAGCTTCATTTTATAGTTCCATATAAAATCACTGCTAAATGGATTCCATTCCATTCAAAACTGAATTGATACTTTTGTCTTACGAAAATCGTAGGTGCAAAATAGAGAAACACGTTCATGATAATTTATTGTTTTTTCTGCTCTTCACTTTTAGCGATGTATAGGCAGCGTACGCCATTAGCTATTGGCCATGCGCACATGAGACCAGCTGCTGGTATTTTTTCGGTAAGAGACGTGCAAGCTAAGATATGATATATAATATATTAACAGAGTTCGCTGTGAGAATCGAACTCAAATACCAATTCGAAAGTTTGTGTGTTGCTAGTCTATTACTCTCCATTACCGAGTATTCGTTTTTTACAAACTTCAAATGTTTTCAATGATGTCATATCTTGCAAATAGAGCCAATATATCGCAAATTAGAATACTATCCAAGGCGGATACTGAGTTTTATGGTATTCGATGGCTTTATGGTAATCAAAGTTGGAGTAAAATTACAAAAAGTTTAGAAATATATAACTTAATATAATTAAATAACTATTTTGTATTAGCTTTGGAGCGATTATGAGTACAAAAGGATAACAAAACTTATTTAATTTAACTTAACATAATGTCTTTAACTTAAATATCAGACGGAAGATTAGGACCATTTTCCCAACAATTCGTCGATGGATCATAACATTCAACTGAGTGAGATGGTCTTTCATGATCAATCTGAAATTTCAAATTAACAAAAGATTAGCTAAATCTCAGTTAAAGGTCTTTTATTAGATACTTCAAAATAATCGCCTCCGGCAACAAATATCTGGCAATTTGTAGCTTCAACAGCTGGTGAACAGCGCCCTACTGACATTGGAGCTACTTTCGCCCATTTATCTTCATCGAAGCTGTACCGTTCAACACTACGCTTAGCATCGAAGGAATCGCATTTCCCCCCAATAACATATAAATATCGATCTAAAATCGCTACTCCCATCGCACTACGATCTTCCTGCATGTGTGCTAGTGTTTTCCATTCTTTTGTAACAGGATTATAGCTTTAAAAGAATGTCATTATAAAATATAAATAGACTAACCATAAGTATTTACCTAATTAAATCCGACATTTTGCTAATACGCTTATAACTAGTGATTCCTCCTACAATATAAATTAGTCCTTCAAAACTAACTACTCCCATATCAAATCTTGGTTGCGACATGTTGTCAATCATTTTCCATTCATTTCGAATTGGATCATAACATTCAATAGAAGATGTCATACCCTCTGTTACTCGACCGCCAAATGCATACAGCACTCCATTTAAAGCACAAACACCAAATTTATGACGTGATTTAATCATTGGTGCAATTGGTTGCCAATTATTTTCTTCGGGATCATAGACTATTCCATCTGCCAATATTCGACCTCCTTTTCCTCCTATAACATAAATTTTGCCATGAAGGGTTGCTACTCCTGGATCGGAACGACCAATTCCCATAGAAACAAGTTCACTCCATTCGCGTTTGAATATATCATATTTGAAAGCAAATTTGTAATCTATGATATAAATTGAATTTATTCTTGGGAAGGCTTTCATTGGGACTAATTGTCCTCGTTTAAAAATTAAATCATCTCTTATTGATTGTAATTTAAGTTCAATTGATATATCAGCACAATCCTCGATTGCTTCGTCTATTGAATTCATTGAGACAACTGGTAGGCGTACATTTTCTAGAATATCAATAGTGTAAGGGCTTCTTTGTGTAATATCGTGTTTTATCCAACGTAACGCAGCAAAAAAAACTTGAGATTCATTTATCACCTTTAACTCTTCTGATTTTAGAAGTTCAATTAGGAGAATTCGGGGTATATCAAGAAATTCTCTTTCAAGTGCTATCTGAAGTTATGAAAATTAATATTAGAACATTTTTCATATTATTTTATTAAACTTACTGATGGGAAATTCCAATGAACAAACTTCATCGCACTTCCGATTAAATATTTACAATTATGAGTTTCCGCAAATCGCAAATATCCTAATGCATTGGTTGGGTTTAATTGTTGACTTAAAAATTTACCGCATCCTTCTACTACTTCGGATAACTGAAGCATATCAGCAGCTTTTAGCAATTCCATCACATTATCCTTCAATTAATTTGAGAAATTAATAAAACAGCCATTTAGATTTTAAAACTTCTTACTTGAGTTATTGAGATCTTTTTAATATAAATGAAGTCAATTAAATTTTCAAGAATATCGGAAGAAATGTTATATATAATAACGGATTTTTCTTTTTTATCTTCATTTAGTTGCGATTCAACACGAAACATAGCTTCAAAATAATCACTACCAGCACTAAGAACTGATCTATGTGCCGGAATTTTTGTTTCTCCAGCAATAATTTCTATATCAGAACAATATTTACGGCACAAATCAAAATTTTTTACTATTTCCTGAGTATACGCAGATCCTATATAAGGACAATACTCTGCTCCGTTGTCCATTGTGAAGTTTAAAAAAAAGTAGATATGTCATTCCTGACATCCTCAAAAGCTGCGTTTACTGTTATTACAAATGCAGCTATATTTGACGGCGCATCATGAAACCACCTCATTTTGGTTTTTAGGCTAGCGAGACACCATGCAGGTAAGGGGAAAATTCGGAATTTTCGATGTTAATTTTGAGACAGAAAGTATGGTTGACTCAGGGGTGGATTTACCAATTAACAGAAAGCAAGTTTTGTTTTGACATTTATAAATCAATTGGGCGAAAGCCAATAAAGGTTTTTTCAATGTTCAGTGTCGTTTTAATTATGTATTATGGTTAAATTTTTATAATCAATTCTAAAATTATTTTTCCTTTATAAAATTTATACACTTTTGACAGTAGGCACAACTTTAAAATATTACAAAATAACTAATAAATGTGAAGTTGTCTCATGATGCACCGTGAAATAGCCATTCCGCATTTTGACAGTTTTGATGCTGTCTCATAATGCACTGTCAAATATAGCTGATTAACTGCTACATGTAAAGGACACCCTTGACCAATCAAATCAAAGGGTTTGCTCTTTATTGCACTCTTCAATTTGTTTTTAATTGCACTAATATTTTATGCTATTCTTGATGGGTTATTCCAATACCAACACAAACTTTTTTAGCAAAGATACGTAAAACATGGGATTACCGGTAAGGAGTACAATTCATGGAAATCTGATAAATGAAGGAATAAACAGAATTTTTCAAGGACCCATAAAAAATTATATGATTTATGCTAATGCTTGTATATAAAAACAATCTGGCATGTATAGGAAATATGTTTAAAAATTAACTATATACATCATTTTGTTATTTAGGTATGTATTTCATTAGAAAAACAAGACCTTTGTTGTTGTTAGCATTACTCATTTAATTTTCTTTTATTTTTACAAAGCAATTGAAAATTGGGTATTTTTAAATTTTATTCAGTTAAAAATAATCATTTTCTTAGTATAAATATAAATATAAATGTAAAATTAATACACTATACTTTGATAAAATTTATTTGATCAGTTAAGGGTCTCATATTCCATCAAATTAATTTAACAGTTTGTTTGGATTGGTCAAGGGTGCCCTTATGGCCCAAACATAATTCACGTGATTTGCGGCAGCGGCGCGGTGACAGCAAAGCAGAATCCAGACAAAATAATGGGAGCTGACACAATGCGAATCGTGCCGGAAAAAAACCGCGGCTAAAGTAGACCTACCCAGCGGGAAATCTGGAATCAGAAGCTAAAAGAATGACAGATGAATCGCTTCATATTTGATTCTACAGAATGAAGCTGTAAGCAATTCGTGTATTTTATACATTTTATTACAGTATAACGCATAGAAGTCTCATATGTATTAGTTAAAATGGCAGATTGATTTTTATTATACTTTTGTTAAGTCATGCGGGTACAAATGAGGAAATGTAATTTTTAGTTTTTGGTTTAAATATGGTTTTAATTCTTTTAAAAAGCAGGTAAAACGTTTTATAATGTAACTATGTTTTATTTGATGTTAAATTTAATTTAAGTTTAGTCAATTTGTAATTAAAATAATAGTTAAATAAGTTATATATTCTTTTAGTATAAATCTTGTAGTAAAGTTTAGTTTTATTAAATAAATTGTTTAAATGTGAATATTGTTGAATAAATAAAATATATAATTATAAACTGTGTTTAATTTATTCCATTTGTAATTATTTTATTATATTCCTACTATTAGGTTGCTCAAAAACCTTCAATTGTTAATAAAATCTTTTCTATTTATCCAATCAAGTTCAAATAAATTTTGTTGTGTTGGGAGTGCATGACAATTGATGTTAATAGAGTAAGTTCAAATATTAATTCATTAATTATATTTAATAAACTAATTTTAAGTTTTATATGAGAAAAAAACTTCAGAAAACTGAATGATACGAATTACGAATTCTAAATCCAGAAAAAAGAAAAACCAATCTCATGTAGGAATATACTTTAAAAAAATTTTTTTTATATTACTTGTTAATTAAATATTTTTTTTATTAAAAAGTGTAATACAGTGTTTTAAGTGGAATAATTGGATGTTCATTGAAAAGCGATCTTAAGGCCATCTGTTCGCTTTTGATAAAATAAAGCAGAGACATCTCTTATATTTTACTATTAAAGTCGGCAATATATGTCAACCGCAAGTCAAAAAAAAAATACAAAATTCATTTAAATATATTTATTTTCCTAATTTGCTTCTTAAGCCTTGTACAGACCAATGCGTTTTTCATTCGCACGCCGGACAAGATTGTAAAACGGGTGATGTATTTGCTCTAGCTATAGCTAGAACAAAATTGTTTTGTTTTTGTTTTTGTCAGTAAAAGGACACTTTATGGCCTTCAAAATTTTTGTTGTATTTTAAATTTTAGTTCTAATGGAAATTTTTGTTGTATTTATATTAAAAGGGATAGGAAATAATGATTTTATTACTTTTAGAGGTACACCAAAAGTTTTGAAGGCCACAAAATGCTTCTCTAAAAGTAATAAAATCATTTCTTATCTCTTTTAGAATAAGCACAACAAAAATTTAAAGTAAAAGAAAAATTTTGAAGGCCATAAAGTGTCCTTTTACTGACAAAAAACAAAAGCAAAACAATTTTGTTCTAGCTATAGCTAGAGCAAATACATCACCCGTTTTACAATCTTGTCCGGCGTGCGAATGAAAAACGCATTGGTCTGTACAAGGCTTTAGGGTACGTCATATACCGTTTCTCCTTTCTCCAATAATCTTTTACTAAATCTTACCTTTTTGCATTTATATGCCTCACAATTGTAGATCTTAACCAATTTTCACTACAGGCGTTTGGAATTACTTCATCTTCACTTTAAGACTATTGTTGGCATAATATTTTGCATTTATAAATACAAAATTCTTAAAAAAATTTAAAAACAAGATTCATTTTGTGTTATTATATATTGTAGAATGCTTTAATTAAAGACTAACAACTAATTCCATAGACTTACTTTAATTAAAGAGTATTAACTGAACACTTAATTACAGTATTTTATTTTTATTTCATGTTATTAAATAACACTTGGTAATCTATGTAAGGCTCTCAATTCCATCGGAGCTTTACTCACAGTGCTAAGAATAATAAAACATCCAACGTCTTGTTATATACTTTCTTTATAGAAATTTAATTACAATAAGCAATAGAAATAATTAAATATCAATCATTAAGCATTAGAGCCATTCGTTCTTAAAACTGGAACCAAACTGCCTCTATTAATGACAGCTGCTCTTTTTTATACCTAAGTAAACTCTTCCCTTCCTTCAAATTTGATCGTCCCGATCAACGTCCTTCAACTTCCATAGTTGGTTGAATTTTCTCCCAGGTATGGCGCTAGTCTGTCTACATGTACTACTTTCATCTTCTCTTTGGCGTTCGCTGAATCCTATATACTACATCATTTAGCTGTGTTATTATTTTGTTAGGACCCTCCCAATTTTCATTAGCTTAGGTGATTTTCCTCTAAATATTAAAAAATTACCATAATGTTTTCTTTTACGTTTCTTATAATCGTTTTCAATTGGAGTTGTTCTTAATGCACCTCTAATTCAAATGTAATCAATTCTTGGTAATAATTTTATATGAACTCGATTTTGTCCCAAATCAACATAATACATAATAACTTGAGCAATATCATCCTTATACACACCCTTTTTAAGACGAGCCCATTGTTTTGGTTTTAAGGCTTGATATATATATTTTTTTCTTTCTTTTGACAAGTAGGAAGTCAGCCATTTTTTTTATCACGGTGTACTTTTAGTTATTTTCCTAAGGAATGCGCTTTCGTTCAACTGGACTGGTTATACTGAAATAATTCAATAAAACTACATTAATAGCTCAGCGGGAAATACTCTGCAGGTCTGGGTAAGATTTTATTTAAAATGTTAATGAACATGAGGTCTTTCTGTTTTGTTCGTTGGCTGATTATTTTGTCTATCGGCGTTTGAGTCAGGGTGCGGTGTACCCCCTGACTTCAACGTAGTGATAATATTTTGTGTTTAAAATCCCGCAGGTAGTGATTTTCCTCCTGTGTGGTCCTAGTGATAGGTTGTGGTGTGCCATCTATCACTAAGGAGCTTTCATTTTAGGGACGCTGCATGGTTTTCCAGCTGTCCCCGATGCTATTATGGTCATGGGTGATAGGTTGTGGTATTCCACATATTACGTGGTCTCTTAGGGAGCAGTATGTGGTCTACCGACTGCTCCGTAAATGTGTTGGGTTACAGGTAGAGTTTTGCCTCCTGTAAGCCGTCATTCATATTCGCTAGAGGGCCATAGTGCACCCGCATGAATCATTAGGCTCCTCTGCGCCTTTAATTAAGGTAAAGAAGGTGAAAAACTTAATTGTGAACAACTGACAGTGAGTAGGTACACGTGCTCCCTTAGTAAAAATATGCTTTTGCTTAGTATAAAAATTTTTTTCTTTTCACAGGGGAAAAAAAATTTGTCATAACGCATTTTCACTGAGGTTCATTTCCCTCAGTGAAAATATGCTTCCGCCTATAAAACATACTTCACCGAAGTTCATTTGCCTCAGTAAAATTAGGCTTTTGCAAGCCGTGCAAAGTGACATTTTTCTTCTATTCTATTTTTTTTTTCTTACATATTATTTGTTTATATTTTTTATTTGTTTCATTTTGTTAATTTGTAAAAACATATATATATATATAGATATATTTTCACATTAAATCTTTTTTTTTTTTAATTAAATATATTTTTCTTATATACATATTTTTTTTTTATATTTTTCTAGTATATATATATTTATATCAACTGCATATATATAATTACAAGTACATATACAGGATTTCCTATACCCAACAATGTGGTCTGAAAAGGTTCAATTTATTATAAATTATATAAAAACAAATAAACTTATACCTTATATTTACAACGTTTCCACGTTGGGCCCCCATGGCGGTAATTCCTCGGTCTATATTAAAAAACTAAATTTATAAATTATATCAAAAAAACTTACCTGTTTAGCAAATATGAAAAAATGATCTTTACCGAAACCATGTTTACTTTTAAAAAAAGAAGCAAATAAAACATTTGTTTAAATAAACATTGCTAATAGTGGTTCAGACAGGCCAACTTACAGCAGAAACTCACAGCGATTGAGTTCATATAAAAAAAATGGTGTTTTCACAGCGCCAATGCTGTTAGTTAACGTTTTATTTCTCAAAAGTTCCACTGTTATAATAAGTGAAGATTTTTCTGAATGATTTTATTAAAATTAATCAAAACGATTTAAATATGAATATAGCAAAAGAATTATCTGACAAAAATAAGGAAATATTACGTGGCATTCTTTTGTCCTTGAACAACAGACTAAGTTGTTAAAGGTTATAATAAAGAATGCAGATAAAGCTAATAATTCGCATAACTCAACTTTCTTATATTTAATAGGTCGGCGATCAGGAATCACGGAGATAGATTCCTTATTTTAAAAATAAATGAATACGCATATCGATAAATTTGAGAAAAATAAAACATTAGCTTTAGTTAATCATATATTAATTTAATCATTACTATAGTTATGTACAAATTATATTAAAAATAATACAGTAACTAGAAAAATTTAGCTATTTTAAAAACATGATATTTATTTTTCTCTTTATTTTAACTATCTATGTTTAATATTTCTGTCATAAATATTAAAACAAAAAATTCTAAAGCAATCTCCTAATAGTATTAATGATAATAATTAAATATATATTATATAAATATTATAATTCCATATATTTAGAAATCTTCAAAAAATTTTTGTTAAACTTTCAATGAAAAACCACTTTTAAAAAAAGCGATTAGATGCACATTCTTAATTTTTGCATAGAAAAACGGTTTTTTTTTTTATATATTTTGACTTTGAAAAAACTACACGCACATATCAAGCGATTTTTATTCCTTTCTACTAACTGTGATTTATACAACTAACTCGTAAGGACAATATTTCTAAGGACAGATGAAAAATAAATAGATCAAAGTTTGTATTAATTTAAGTAATATGATATAACAATAATAAATTTTGGCTCGGAATTTAAAAAAATAATTCTTGTGGTATAAATTCACTACAGCCACAGACTGCCGAAGAGATGTCAAGTAAATAGTTGGTATCCGAGCTAATAAAAACTTTTGTACTTTTAATTTTCTTTTCATTTATAATTGTTGCAATCAATGACAAGAGCTAGAACTTGTTTTATTTATTTTTTTGTTGTATTCATATTTTAGACAAAAAAAAACTCCATTACCAAGGTAAAAATCCCCCTGAAAAAAATCACCATATTAGCAAAATAATACAATAAATAAATAAATGCTTACCTTTTCAATATTCAACCTGTCGGATTTAACCTTCCAAAACAATTTATTTAATTGTCAAAATGGTAATCCTCAATTATCGATGTTTCAATAGTCACAATGCCTATTAATACTGCCATGAGTAAACTGCTATAACTTACAAAATCAACGTTCGGGAACAAAGATTCTCACAGTCATGCATTTGTCATTTTTCCATACAAAACTCAGAAAATCGCTGTGAGTTTGGTTTTCAGTGCCCTGTCTGAACCAACTATAAGATATGGTTAAAAAAAGCAAAATGATTTTCATAAATTATAAGATAATAATTTCCATTTTGTGAAGTTTTATTTATTATCATATCGATATGAACAAAAAAGAGATTCACTTAGTGATACAAAGAGAAAGACACAATTTCCACACTTTAGGTTAAATTATGGAAAAACTAAAAAAAAAAAGCATTTAATAAAAAAAAACATGGTAATAATATCGGATTTTTTTTTAATGGATAATTATCTTTAACAAAATGACTGCCAAATCCGGCTTCTATGCTTTTATCACTTTATCATTATATAAATTTTCTTAAATATTATAAATATTTTTACTAAAATAAAACTTGATATAAAAAAACACATACCGTTTTAGATCTAAAATTTAATATCAATAATAATAATAATAATAATAAAAATATTTTTTTGTTGATACAGACAGCTTTTTAACAACTAACTGTTTTTAATTTTTACCCACGTCTCCCAGTAGGGAAATCGCGCATTAGTGAGTTTCTCCTGGACGAATTTTTGCGTGCTCTATGATGGAAAATTGCATAAGTGAAAAATTCACAGATAGAGCATGCAGAAAGTCGCCGTGGAGAAAGTAGCTATAGTTGTTTTTACATGTAAAACAACAACAATTTCACACACGCGTGCTCTTAAATTCAAGCAAAAGACGCTACACGAAATTCTAAGTCAAATGTCATTTGAACTTAGAAAAAAAGTAGTGAAAAATGTAGTGCAAAGTATATAGTGAAAACAATATTGAAAAATATATTGTGAAAAATATTTAGTGAAAAATATAATGAAAAATGTAGTGAAAATTAAGGCCCATTAAAAATACTTTCCCAGCGGGAAAAATTCACTCTTTACTCATGAAATTGTGTATAAGTGAATTTTGTAATCGAAGTGGTAATCTACAGGTTTGTATGTGCCAAAAACCAAGAACACTAAAACTAAAGGAAATATAAGCATAATAATAAAGCATAATATCAACCTATAATATTTAAAAAAATTATTGACAAGATTTTATAAAACTTTACAGATTCGATAAAATCAAATCAACAACAAAGAAGGCTTCACCAGAAAAGAATTATTTTAAGTAATTTCTTTGTAAACAATATACTTTGTAGAAAATAAAAAATAAATTTTGTTAAAACTTGTTTTAATTAATAATAAATCCCTTCCTTATAAAATTCAATAAAAGAATTAAAATTTACCACCACAAATAAGATTACAATTAAATTTCATAAAGTAATCGAAAAGGTAATCTATGCAGAAAAGCTTTTTGTCTTCGGTTAACACTTTGTTTCCGACGGTAATCTAAAAACGCACCCGTTACTTTGCAATGACATCAGCGTGTTAAAATCCATCGATACTGGTAATTTATAGATTAACATTGCCCAGGTTACTTTCCTATTTACAAATGTAATGCAAAGCGAGAATTTTTCCCGCTGGGTTTATATAATGCTTCAAAGAGAACAATTTATAATACTTCAAAGAGAAATTCACGGAGAAAATAACAATGCCAAATTCTTGCAAGAATTCGTCGAAGAGTTTTTCCGGCAGAAAGTAGCCATAATGTCTGAATTTCGTCCCCTTTTCTAACAAAATTCACTGATGTTTTCCCCGAGAAAGTTGTCGTTATGTCTGAAAAGTAGTCCTCTTTCATTGATGAAGTAGCTCTACTTTCCCTTCTGGGCTGCTTCTTGTTGCTTTTCTCCACGTCATCTCACCTGTTGGCAATCGTGCCCGTTCACACTAGCTTGCGTCTGGTTCACACAGAACCGTTTTTTCTATTCTTAATTATTGGGTTATAGTGCTTTCAAAATAATTTAAATAGTTTTTTAAATCAAATTGCTTTAAGGTTGTTAAATTACAAATTAAACTTTCCAATATTTCAAATGAAATATTTGAGTGAAATGTTCAACTATAATAAAGCCATCGGTAAGTGCGAGTGTAACTCCAATTTTTATTGTCCTCATACAAGAAGAAGCTCTATTATATAATCGGTATATGGTTTTTTTTTAAATAAAATATTATACATAGTATATCTAATTTTTTGAAACAACTCTTCCTATGTCAACATTTAGTTTTGGTTTTATAATATCACAGTTAGAAAAAGTACAAACAATTAAATTTGGGCTCGCCCCAGAAGTTCACAATGAAATTGAAGTAGACTTCTTTTTATTGTTGTGTTTTAAAAACTTTTATAAATTATATTTACAGGCTGTTTATCAAAAAATCTTCACTGTAAAAATATTTCAACGTAAAAATTCCACTTAGTAAACTTGATTTTGTTGCTATTCCTGGATTGTCCACTGTTCGTCCGTCCTGCTGATAACTGGGGTCTTCTAGTTTTCAAGTAATATTTAATAAGTTAATTTAAATATGTATTTGTATAATTACAAGCCAAATGGCTTGGATCATGTGGGTAACACCGTATTGAACCTATATACGGACAGGTATATTCCATACGGAAAAGTCTGCTGTGTCAATGTTTAGTTACGACTATTATGCTACTAAAATGACATGTTGTCGTAAATGTGTTTTTCAATTTTTTTGATAAATAATTTTTCTAGCGCCTGGCAAAAGTTTAACTGCCTCTAAATCATTTGGCTTTTTTATTTTTAAATTTCTTCAATACTAAATTACAGCATAATAAAATTTCATCTTGCCAAAAAAACATTTTTCCCCAAAAAAAATTTATAAAAAAAAATCCGCCTGGTACTACAGCTAGGTCTGCATTTTTGCATTCAGACATTGCAAAAGTAAGTATTAAATAGGTTTTCAAGTTACCAGAAATATGTTCTCGAAAATGTCTACCAGCTCTCCTACTATAATGTAGTGGACTATTTTCTTTAAAAATTTTTTGGATTTTTAATAAAATATGATTTATTGTATAATTGTATTGAATTATAGTCTTTCTAGTGTTTTTGATTTAACGCTAATATGTTGGAATAAACGCTAATATTTTTAAGCTAATATGAGGTTATAATATGTTAGATCTGATGAAATCGAATAGTTCGAAATTTTTGACTTTAACAGTTAACTTTATATGTATTTATTCTGAGTGTGGAATGTAGAGAAAGGCTGTATATTTATTATTTGTATAAAATTTATTTTTTCAAAACGAATCTCAACATAACATAACTTCAACTGTTGGCAGGGCCGTAGCGTGGGTGCTGAGCGTGGGGGGGTGACGGGTATAAAAAAGCCGACTTACCCAGAAAGCTTGATGACTGCATATGTTGTATGTGAGTGCAAATATAGTAATATCAGTGTGTTCAAGTTAACTATTAGAGAGTTTTATTTTAACAAAACAAATAATTACTCTAAAGAATTTTTTGAAATAAACAACATTATCACAGCTAAACGATCGCAAAAATAATCCTTAAAAAAGTATTAAGTACACAATGAGCATTGTCTTTATTTATATTTATTGATCTTTATCCATAGAATGATAGATGTCATAGTTTAACTCTGCGATGTTTCAATACAGACCATTTCTCAACGACTTCCCGCAGGCTAATTTCGTCAACTTTATCTTTCGAAGAATGAAGCAACATCAACGCATTCAAACAAAAATCTCCCATTGTTGTACGTAAATAATTCAAAACTAGTTTTAATTTACTAAATGAGCGTTCACAAGAAGCTGATGTCACTGGAGCAGTCAAAATAAAACAAACAAGCTTATGCGCCAATGGAATCACCTTATGCAATTTTAGAAATATCCCCAAAATTCGTACATTCTGTACATGAATCCAAAAGAATTTCTAATTCAGCAAGCAAGCATTCTGGTTCTTCTGTGAAAAATTTTGGGTCTAAATGCACAATAGATTTGGTTAATTTAATCGTGACGTTAAACTGGAAAACTGAAAATTTTTTGAATAGGTACAAAATATTGAAAAAGCTTCTTTCATATTGTTGTTAATACAGCTTACGAAAACTTGCAAGACAGATCTAAATTCTTTGCGATAGTATGTCATAAACTCGAAACTAGTAGCTGTTTTTGGGTATTCATCATACTTTTTTGGTATAGTACGTGTTCTGTGATGCTTTGAAAAATCATCCTTAGGACTTACTATATATCTAGTTTTTTTGCAAATGTAACTGAGCTGTTTATCAATACATTTATGTCATTATCATTGTCCATTTGTTTGAATGATGATGCAGTGCTCTGAATCAACAACAATGCATCTATCACGTTCAATTCTTCGGCTTCTAAACTTTCTGTCATATTTTTGACATAACATTTTTACAAAAAAATAACGAGCTAATAAAATCAAAGTCCAAAATTTTCTTAAGCAGGTCAGTGGCAAAAGTACGGGTGGTATTATCAAAAAATTCCGAATCGTTTTTAATTTTCTCCAAAACATCCGTAATACCGTCAAAAGAAATCCACACGGCTTTTACTGTTTCAGCTCTAGCCGTCCATCGTGTTTTTGACAAATTTTTCAATTGCAATGAATTTTCAATTCTTCACGCAAACGTTGGATACGTTTCGTACTGCCATAGAGGAAGACATACAATGATTCCAAAAAATTGAAAAAATCTGTAATTAAAACACTTGCGTTGCATGCTGTTTCAACGAAAGTATTTGTTCGATGAGCTTCACATGGGATGTAAGGGATTTCTTTGTCACATTTTTCTGATAATTTCTTCTGCGTACCCATATATTTCCCCGACATGTTTTTGGCGCAATCGTATGACTGAAAAACGATGTTTTTAATAGAGATTCCTAGAGACTGAAAAACTGTAACAATTTCACCAGCCAATTCTTTTCCCGTTTTCTTAGTTAAACGGCACCCATTTTAAGGAGACGTTCAACAGGAAAAATTCCATCATTGGTTTGAAGTACATAACGAATGTTGATAGCAAGACGATCTCTATATGATGAGTCCAGAGTTGTGTCAGCCATGACAGAAAAAACACCAGCTTTATTCACTTCATCGACAATAGCTTCTTGGGTTTTGGTTCCTAATAGATCAATTAATTCATTTTGGGTAACTGGGCTAAGGTATGTCACGCAACGTGGTCTTTGGGAAGTTTCATCCAACCATTTCTTTAATAAAGGAGAATGACGTGAAATAAGTTGAACAATTTGTCGAAAATTCCCATCGCTATTCTCTGAATCATCATGACCACGAAAAGTCAATCCTTGTCTTCCCAATGTTCTTGCGATATCTATTAAAACTTCCAAAACTTCTAAATTGTACTCTTTTTCTTGTTGTTCTTGAATTTTTTGTGCCCTGATGGATTTGTCCAGTAAAACGTCTATATGACACTCTTAGCTTACAAAAGTATAATAATCACGTATAGCTTTCTGATGAGATTCTGAAGTAAAATGTTCTATGAGTTTTCCTTTTTTATTCTGGCCTCTGCTCATCATTTTGTGCCACTGATGAATAACCACTGAAACCCATTGCAGATTAGCGTAAGATCTTCCAATTCCTTCCGAACGAAGCAAAAAGCAAAAAGCAGCATCTTTGTGAGGACTGTATTCCAAAAATGAGAACTCTTTATGCCATGCTGGGTTGAATCTACATTGCTTCTTCGAGGGTATATCTGCATTAGTTGGATAAATGTGAAGCTTAGGCTAGTATGGTTCAAAAGAAATCAAATATCGTCGTTCATTGGCGGTTGATATTTTTCCACGTTTCCCAGGGTCATGATCTATAAAGACTTCACTGCTAACTTGCAAATCATGAGTTTTATTAGAAGTGAGCTTTTTTCTTCAGTTTTTGCCAGTAAAATTAATCCAAGTGGGAGTGAACTCAGCTTCTGAGTGGCCCTGACGCTGATTGAGATAAAACTGGCAATTGTGAAACCAGTGATGAGCTTGAAGGTGCTCGCGAATAGGATTGTTGAACTTCACTTATCTTTCTAGGAGAGTGAGGAATAGGAGAAACTAGCTTTTCTCTTATTCGCATCGAATCGTGTGTAGATACTGCAGTAAAATTTTGTATTGCAGATGGTAGCTTAGACACAGAAAAATCAATGCTCGACAAATTGGTAGAAGGTAGAGCAGTTGAGGCAACAGCTCCAACGTGTTTAACTTTTACACGTTTTCCATTGTGTTTGAATGATTCATGTCTTGTCTTGTAATCATCGTCAAATTGACTTCCACATTCTTCGCATTCTATTTTAATTCTTTTCCGTGTCAATTTCGACATTTTACTAGGACGTATAAATAAGTGTAACTTTTGTGAACACTCTAGAGTTATTTAAAATATTATATTTAACAGCGAAGCCGTTTTCAGTCAAAACCTGCCAGCCAACAAGAAAGAAAAAAATAAAAATTGAATCTTAAAGTAATCAGATACGTCTTATAGTTGTAACTCAACCGTCTTAAGACGGATATTTGATGAAAAGTAAAAGTTTTTGACATGAATACCAGAAATTTATTGTTATTTTTTTGCTGCTTCTATTCAATTTGAAACTAATTTTTTGGTACAGTCGTAGCGATCTAATGCAGTATTTCAAATAATTAATTTTATTTGAACTAACTAAAAATATTTACACTTTAAGGTCTACTCTTGACTAACTAAATTACGTTGGTCAGTAACAGTAATGAATATACCGTAAACAAAAAAAAACTTCCCGACAACCAAAATGCCGACCTGGATACCAGTTAGCCAAATCTTCTAAACATATAAGCTATTAGGACCGATGGAGCTAACTCCGACAGGAAGCCTGGCGTTGAAGGCAACTTGTGACGGCACAAACACTGACTCTAACGACTCACTTCTTAATAAATAAAATAAAACACTAACATCAAGCAGAAGGAAGTCATCAACAAAATAGAGAAACCTACTAATAAAAAACGTAAATAATTATAACTTATTACTTCTATTTATTACTAGAAAATTAAAATCTTCAACACTTCGCTACTCTATTAGATGGGGGCAAAAATAATGTTGTGCCCTTTATAATTTATAAAGGTTAGATTAATAATAAATGAAGTGAGAAAGATAGGAATAGAGAGTTTAAAATTTTTCAGGAAAAAAAAATTTCAAAAGTTCCTATTCCCAACTAACACCTATCAATTTAAAGAAAAGGGAAGGAGTGTTGTTTTTAAATGCCTTTATAATTTTTATCCGACTACACCTCGTGGAAGTAGTTTGTCTTTGTATAGGGTTTGTATATAAATAGGGGAGGCTTCGTGTACATGAATGCAGGGTTACTCACCGTGTACTGGTTGCTGCCAACCTAGGGTTTAATAATCAATAAATCAATCAATCTGAAAGTTAAATTTATCTTGAACAAACTTGATTTTATAGATTAGCCCAGTGGCGTAACTACAGCTTTTGCCACCTGGGGCGGTCTCCAATTTTGCCGCCCCTCTGAATTCAGCAAAAATCAAAATAGGGTTCCAAACAATTACTGAACATAAATAAATAAAAAATACTATTTTTTTCTTTTAACACATAACACATAAATATGAAATCTATGTATGTTTATATATTTATTTTTCTCGCTTTTTTATTTGAGAAGTCTTCAATAACATTGTCAAAATTGATATTATCTGTCAGTTCCCTTTCTATAGAAAGTATCGCTAGGTTTCGCAGTCTGCAATCACTCATTGTCGAGCGAAGATAATTTTTAATTAGCTTTAATTTCGAAAAGCTCCTTTCGCAGCTAGCGACACTGATGCCTATTGTTAAAAAAATTCTTAACAGTATTACTATGTTCGGAACAGAGTTTTCCAACCTATATTGTTGAATGAATTTTAAAAGTTCAAGAGGCCCTTGCTCATTTTTTAAACGGTTTGATTGCTGTTGTAGAGCAGGTACAGACATAAAATTTTGAAACCTTTTCCTTTCCATATAAAACTGTTCTTCGTCAATATCAACAAAATTATGAACTAGACATTCAAAACTTTCGTTTAATAGATTAGCTGGTAGTATGCAGGAATATTTATCTGCAAGAACACGCAAGTGTTCAAATCGTACTTTTATTTCCTGGACAACTCTATCTAATGATAAAAACATTTCTCTTCGTATTTCTTCTTCTAAAGTTAGCCCCACGTCTCGCGAGTTTTCGCCATACATAATTCTTTTCTTCCGAACACGACGCTCAATGGATATCTCTAGCTCTTCACAAATTTTTTTGGCTGTAGTAACTGCATTTTGTACTAGTGTGTCCCTTTGTTCTACGAAATGCATTTGTAAGGAATTCAGCTTTAATTCACTTTGGTAGATATTTAACCCTTTTGTTTGTAGATATTGTTGCATGTCATTAATTTCCAAAAGAACAGCTTCCCACAAATTAAGGTAGCACAAAAAAGAAAAAGATTGTACTGAACTTAGTAATATTCCAGCGTCTGATCTTGTTTTAATATTTTCTTCTTCGGATGTTAAGTTTTCCAAGGCACTTAAAATGTTAAGGAAATGTTTTTTTACAATAGTTACCGCATCTCCTCTTACACTCCAACGGGTTTCTACAATCCGCTTAACACCTTGGCCAGTAGCAGAAATTAAAATATCCCATCGATGGGTAGAAGACGCAAAGAATAAAAATAAGTGTTCAATAACTCCAAAAAATGTTATGGAATTTAAAGCTACAGAAGATGCATGTACACATGCCAAGTTCAAAGAATGATTTGTACATGCCACAAATTCTGCATTTGGATTTACTCCTCTAATGCGACTTTGAACACCAGTGTGCTTTCCTGCCATGACCGCAGCATCATCATACGTTTGTCCTCTACAATTTTGTATATCTAATCCGTCATTTTCTAATTTAGTTAAAATTATATTTGCAGTTTCTTCAGCAGTTTTACCTTTAGTTTCTATAAAGTCAATAAACGATTCCACAACTTTTACTTCACTGCCATCAATAATTACATATCTAATAATTTGACTGATTTGGTCTTTGTGAGAAATATCCGGAGAACTGTCAAATATCATACAAAAGTATTTAGCCTTTTTTATTTGTGCAATAATTGTTTTTCTCACTTCGTTTCCCAAAAGCTCTATGAACTCATTCTGAATCTTCGGTGACAAGTAAGTGATACTATATTTGTTCCCCATCTTAACTTTTAGTACATGTTCAAGCAATACTGGATCGTATTTAGCCAACAATTCAACAAGTTCCAAAAAATTTCCTTTATTTTCCAATGAACTTTGGCCTTCCCGATTAAATTCTTCACGGTGACCTCGAAACGCTAAATTCTGTTTTGCCAGGAATCTAATTACATCAAGGATTCTTCTAAAAACTTCTTTCCATTTTTTTATGTCTTCTTCAATATTTTGTTGTTGTAGTTTGTCGATAGTGTTGCCATGTCCAAGTCTAATTTCTAACTCCTTCCATTGAGTAAATGAACGAATGTGTAGTGTGCTCGACTCGTGTTCATATATTTTGGGATTGAGCTTCCACCACTTCTTAAAACCATTTTGTGAGTTAAAACTGGATTGCAAACGATTTAAGAAAAGTTTGCAACAAAAGCAATAAACACTTTTCTTCGATGGTAAATACACCATCCATGATCTTAACATCTTTTCACCGTTTGGCATAATTTGAAAAAACCAGTCACGAGTAAGTTTTCTGGTTTCACCTTTGATTGTTTTACCTGGACGGATTACTCCATCATTGAAATCAGAATCTAAATTTTGGATTTCAAATGAACCTTGACGTACTAGGTGAACTCGTGTACTGTCGTCAATCTCAGTAGGCCATTGTCCAATATCTTTCAATGAAAAAGAGGGTATAGTTTGCTCAAAACTACCTTCATCAGAGCTTGATAAACCACCTACTTCACTAGTACTTGGAGCAGGTTGTTGAGCTTCAACTACGTTAAAAGAAGTTTCTTCATTGGATACAGTGATGTATTTGTGCATAGCTCCAGCATTTTTGTTCTGGATTTCCTCCCTAAGCTTCTTTTTTTTTTTCTAAATGAAGCTCCACTTTCTTTTATCCGTTTCATTCTAGTGAAATATTAAAAAATAAGTTTTAGAAATCAAATCGAAATTTAATATAGTGTGGTATACTTACGAATCGATTTTCAAGTTTTACACTAAATAATAAATTATTGAATTTAAAGAACTTACACTGACTGAAAACTAAAATTTCACAATTCTTACATGCACTACGAATGATAAATTATCATTAACTAAACCTACGTAGCACTCTATGCGACTGTTCATTCCAAATTCACATACAATAGTTCTATTTATAGAATCATTTAACAAGATTTTTGGAGACACGTGCCCAGCATAACATGATCATATGTGCATGAAGTGGGTATTGTATAATATACAATGTATATGATGTTTAATGTATAACAGGAGCACACGAAACAGTGAAATAGTGTTAGGGATCAATATAAAAACAGAACTTTAAGTGTGTTTGCAGTTAGTGTACTATGTATATTTACCACTGGGTATCATATATGAATATGAATGTTCATATGAAGATACAGTAAAAAAGATTTTTAAAAATATAAATTTAAGGAATGAAAATCCGCCTCTCAAATTTAGCGCCCGGTGTCAGTGAACTATTTGCACATATGGAAGCAACGCCTCTATATACAATAAACGCATGGTAAAATAAACGAATAGATATAATAATATTAATAAAACTTCGTCATTACTTGAAACCACACTCAAATTTAATAACTTTTCAAGTTTTAGTTAAATTGCATATTTACCATATTCATTACTTCTGTTGATAACGAAACATTATTGTTATTCATTATATATATAGACAAATACATAAATTTGCAAAAGTATAAAAAATGCCGCCTCTAGAATATTGCCGCCCGGGCGGACCGCATCTACCGCCCCCCCCTAGGTACGCTACTGGATTAGCCTTTCTTAAACTGATGAACCGAAGAATAATTTCCTTACTGGCGTGGGTTGAGTTACACTATAACTTATGCCTGTCAGTATCTTTTTGATTTGTTTTAAAAGGATCAGCTCAGGCTATGATATGTTTTTTTTTTGAATAATAGCAGCTTTTAGGGGATCCAAATCTGGAAATGGAATGGAATTTGCAAATCTAAAAAAATCAATCTTTTCACCTTAAGGCTGCCTGAAGAGTGCCGGCTTACAGCCAAGCTGATGCCGATTCCGATACCGAAGACTATAAAGTCGTTATGGGTAAATCAATAGGAATATGCTCAAAGTGTTCAGAGTGCAAACCTACGAAAGATTATTGCTATTTAAATTGCAGCAGGTTAAAGTTTTACTGTTTTTCCGAGAATACAATTAAGTTTTAATATATAAACCCAGGAGTAGATGGTTTGAATCAAATTTTGATCATGCTATCAGAATATTTTTGAATATATGAAAAAAATAAGCACTCATATTTGGTGATGAGTTAAAGAGGGAAGTTTAGGGAATAAATTATGGGTCAGTCAGTGAGTTTCTTAAGTTGATTATAAGTTAACTTATAAATCCATAAAATTAAAAACAAGAAAACATAATTATTCTTAAATTACGACAAAAATTTATACTCAAACAGAGTAAAATACTTCTCAAGCATTTAAATTCCGTTAGGATACAGATCAATAAAATGTATGCCTCATTAAATAAAATAAATGTTTTCAATGAAACGCAGGATGGAATTGAAGTCCGAAATGAGCAATTCAATTAATAGCTTTTTCTTATTATTATTTATATTGAGCAATTAAATTGAAAGTAACAGCAAACGCAGCTTTTGAAAATGTCAAGAATGACACACCTTAACCCTATAGTTTTTTTTAAATTCATGGCGTATTTATGACGGAAATTTAATTTTACAATAAAAATATGCCGTGAAAAAACACAGCACAACGCAATTGCAATGTGAAAATCAATCTTTCACAATGGCCAGCGGAACAGAGTATTGTCCTTATACAGGGTAGACAGACAGGCAAAAGAACTCGGTTCTTTGAAATCTAGTCTCTTGCAAAAAACTTGAGTTATTTGCTACCGTGACTGAAAGACAATCTAGTACTTTGGACAGAAATGTCAAAAACTGATGAGCTGGTGTTTATTATTATATATATTATTATATATGCTTTTATTATATACGCTGAGTTTTTTATGGTATATTTTGCAAAAATGCATTAATAAAGGTGCAATTTTTGAAATAAATATGGCTTGGCAATTATATTTCACATTTAATTTTTATGAATTTATTTAATTGAAGTTTTTAACAAAGTTTACTTATTATATAAATAAAAGTTTTTATGGTTATAACGATTCTTTTAATTAATTTATTGTTTCCTTTTAATTTTCTTTGAAAAGTTAAATTTTTACCGCTCCAAGAAAAACAATATTTTTTTTGTCCAACTAAATTCTTATTATAAGCAATTTCTTACTAGTTTGATTATGATTGCAGTTTTGGAAATACATAAATGCTATTAATTTAAATACTGTAAAAGCTAAAAAATTATTAAGAGACAATTTTAATTTTGTTAAGAATCCCTTTTAACATTGTCAACATTTTTATGGGTAACATTCCTGTTTTAAAGTTATAAATAACTTCTGTAATAATCACAAAAAAATTGAAAACATAAACCAATGCGTACTTTATGTAGTTGAAGACACAGCAAGTTTTTTTAAATGTTCCATGAAGACTTGTAGTGAGATATCATCTGTTTTTCCTGCAAAAAGGAATCTAATAATTAAATCATCAAAAGTGTTATATACTTACCTACATAACCTTTAAATAAATTTAATTTGACTTCAGCTACTGTCAAATAGCTATGGTGAAACATAAATTTTTTCACCTTTTAGTGTTACCTAATTGAAAAACACTAAAAGACCACCGTCATATTGCTAGTATAATTTAACCACTTTAAAAACTAGTAACTATGTACTTCGCGACTTTTGATTGACTAGAGCGAAAAACTAGCTTCAAAGAACTCGGGTTCTTTGCCTGTCTGTCTACCCTGATACAGTTACCGCGTATATTCATAAAATAATAACAAATCTTAATTTGTTGCGTGAGGATAAGCGTTTGTGTGATATTGAACTTATTGCAGGAGAAACAAAAATTCCCGCACATAGATCAGTTCTTAGTGCTTGTAGTGGTTACTTTGAAGCGATGTTCCGTTTTGAATCGCAACTCAATGAAGATAAAAAAGAAAAATCCGTTATTATATATAACATTTCTTCCGATATTCTTCAAAAATTAATTGACTTCATTTTTATTAAAAAGATCTCAATAACTCAAGTAAGTAATTTTAAAATCTAAATGGCTGTTTTATTAATTTCTCAAATTAAATTAAGGATAATGTGATGGAATTGCTACAAACTGCTGATATGCTTCAGTTATCCGAAGTAGTAGAAGGATGCGGTAAATTTTTAAGTCAACAATTAAATCCAAACAATGCATTAGAATATTTGCGATTTGCGGAAACTCATAATTGCAAATTTTTAGTAAAAAGTGCAATGGAAATTGTTCATTTGAATTTCACATCAGTAAGTTTAATAAAATTATATGAAAAATGTTCTAATATAATTTTCATAATTTTAGATAGCAAGAGAAAAAGAATTTCTTGATATACCCCAAAGTCTCTCAAAATTAGAAGTTTTAGCTGTGCAAAATGAATCTCAAGTGTTTTTTGCTGCATTACGCTGGATAAAAGATGATATTGCACAAAGAAGCCCTTACACTATTGATATTTTACAAACTGTACGCTTCCTACTTTTCTCAATAATTTTGATCGACGAAGCAATTGAGGATTGTGCTAATTTAGCAAAGAAGCTAAAATTACGATCAATAAGAAATGACTTAATTTCCAAAAGAGGACAATTAGTTCCAATAAAAGCCTTACCAAGAATAAGTTCAAAAAATACTATTTACAACATAGGTTTCAAATATGATATATTTAAACGTGAATGGAGTGAACTTGTTCCTATTGGAGCTGGTCGTTTCTTGCCAGGAGTAGCAACCCTGCATGGCAAAATCTATGTTGTAGGAGGAAGCGGAACTCAACGAATATTGGCAGATGGAAAAGTCTGTGATCCAGAACAAAATAATTTGCAACTAATTGCACCAGCGATTGAATCACGACATAGATTTGGTATTTGTGCTTTGAATGGAATGCTGTATGCATTTGGTGGTCGAGTAACAAAGGGTATTGCATCTTCTATAGAATGTTATGATCCAATGAATGGAAAATGATCAACAACATGCCACAGCCAAGATTTGATATGGGTGTAGTTAGTTTTGAAGAACTAATTTATATTGTAGGAGGAACTACTAAGCGTATTGGCAATTTGTCGGATTTAATTAGGTAAATACTTATGATTAGTCCTATATTATATGATGCCATTTTTTTTAGCTATAATCCTGTTACAAAAGAATGGAATACACTAGCACATATGCGAAAAGATCGTAGTGGGATGAGAGTAGCGGTTTTAGATTGAAATTTATATATTGTGGAGGGGGGATGCAATTCTAAAGAACCTTTGCGTAATGTTGAACGATACAGTTTCGATGAAGATGGACAAAAGTAGCTCCAATGTCAGTAGGGCGCAGTTCACCAGCTGCTGAAGTTGCTCCCTGCAAACTCACTGTTATTTATACGTCTCACCCGTAACTTCGAAAAGTTGTGCATGTCATGACAACTCGTGTATCACCACCCATTGGGTGTGTTAGAAATTTTGCTGTCTTGCCCAGCAAACATTTATGCGGACTCCCAGAAATACGGATTTTACGCGGATTTCGAGAATTCGTGTGTAAAATACGTGAGGCCGGATTTTTCACAGAGCGTCAAAATTTTAGTATCGTGTGAAAGTGATTTTCATATGTAAGTTATTTTTTAATAGTTTAAATAGTTTTTAATTTAAAAAAAAAACAATTTGGTAAATAAATAAACATTAGTATACATAATATATTCATATTTTTGAAATTTTGATAATAAGCAAAATAAGGTTTTATTTTTACCCATTCCAAAAACAAAGTGTGTTATTCAGTTTTTGTTTTATAATAGTGAAGTTTTAAAAAAATATTAACTCAAAGCCAACTTATTTTTAAAAGTGAAGTTTTAAAAAATATTAACTAAAAACCGAGTTGTTTTTAACAATTAAAAATTAAAAGGTAAGATTATTTAACATTATTAAAAAAAATAAAGTGAATGACACAAAAAATTAAGGTAATTAATTATTTAATTTTTTAAGAAAATTCTAATATTAATATATTAATATATTATATATAGGTGAAAACAAGGAAATTTTAAGGTTAAGAAATATAATGTATTAAAATTAAGTTATTTGTAAAAAAATTATTTAAATCTAAGATTTTTTTATACAGGGTGTCCCGAGATTGGGTGGAAAGCAGATGAAATTTCATCGACAAAAAACACAAAAAGTGGGGGTCTAACTTTTTCTGTTTTCGAGTTACAGCCTTTTGAATTTTTCAGGCTTCGTTTTTACCCCCACGCACTCGATCACTTATAACTTTTCAATCTATGCGATAATGAGTAAAAAAAAAATTTTTTTTATAGCGTACAATATTGTTTTATCATTAAAAAAGAAAAAATTTAAAAATATTAACAAATGGTGGAGAAAAAAATTTTTAAGTAGAACCGTTCGTAAAAATCTCGGTCATTTTTTGAGGTTTTTTGCGTTTTTCTTAAAAAAACACCCTAATAATTTTTGTTTTTTATTTTATTTTCTTAAACTACAAATGATTTCCAATAAAAAGTTTGTACATTGTAATGGCTTAACTATTTTCCAAAGTGCAATAAAAATCTTACAAAGTGAGCCTTTCCCGATAACTTAATAAGAATTTTCTTTATTTTTTCCCTAGAAAAAAGTCCAAAGGGGTTAGATCTGTAGATTTCTGAGGCCAAACTACAGGTCTACCTCCACCTATCCATTGATGAAGGTATTTGTCCAGATACTGGAGAAATGAGGCGAAAATGAACCAGAAAACCGTGAGTTCACCGGTAGTTCAAAGAACTACCTCAGGTTATGATTTCATTAGATTTTGTAAAATTTCTTCGAAATAATTTTGTAAATTTATTAGAAGAGCTGACGATTCCTACAAGTCTCCGGTTACACGGTTTTCTGGTTCATTTTCGCCTCATTTCTCCAGTATCTGGACAAATACTTTCATCAATGGATAGGTGGAGGTAGACCTGTAGTTTGGCCTCAGAAATCTACAGATCTAACCCCTTTGGACTTTTTTCTAGGGAAAAAATAAAGAAAATTCTTATTAAGTTATCGGGAAAGGCTCACTTTGTAAGATTTTTATTGCACTTTGGAAAATAGTTAAGCCATTACAATGTACAAACTTTTTATTGGAAATCATTTGTAGTTTAAGAAAATAAAATAAAAAACAAAAATTATTAGGGTGTTTTTTTAAGAAAAACGCAAAAAACCTCAAAAAATGACCGAGATTTTTACGAACGGTTCTACTTAAAAATTTTTTTCTCCACCATTTGTTAATATTTTTAAATTTTTTCTTTTTTAATGATAAAACAATATTGTACGCTATAAAAAAAAATTTTTTTTTTACTCATTATCGCATAGATTGAAAAGTTATAAGTGATCGAGTGCGTGGGGGTAAAAACGAAGCCTGAAAAATTCAAAAGGCTGTAACTCGAAAACAGAAAAAGTTAGACCCCCACTTTTTGTGTTTTTTGTCGATTAAATTTCATCTGCTTTCCACTCTTAACGTTTGACCACCCAATCTCGGGACACCCTGTATAAACACTTTATATGCCAACAATTAAATAAAACTATTTTAATTAACTGGACATTGTTTGTATTTATATTATTATAAATTTTTTAAACACTTTCCTTTCCAAATCAACTTTTAGATGTCTTGACACTTCAAGGAATTGCTTGCGATATCACGCAAGCATATATATATTTGTTTGACGTTTTATCAATACATTCATATACATACTAAACCAAAGCAATAACAACGAGGGTGCGAAAATTTTAATTTCTTTCTATTTTATTCTGAAATCTCAAACAAACATTTTATATATTGAAAATCATAAAAACTTTTATGTTTCGGACGGAAAAAATGTCAAGTTTTGACTTAATTGTTATCGTTTCAATTGTGAAATCTATGCAAAAGCTTCGATTTCAATAATCTAAATATAAACATCAATATATAAATTTAGCTCCATTTTTTAGCTCAAAAATCACATAAAATGTATTAAAATTTAGTCAAATTTAAAGCATTTAGCCTTAAAAATTTTTTCAAGTTTTATAAAACTATTCTAGGATAATTATGATGATATCTAACTATGCAAAAGCATGAAGTCCATTTACAAATGGGTTAAACTAATCTGCAAAAAATGTAACATAAATGTCATAATAATAACATGGAATAAACCAATAATTACCACTTTATTAAATCAGAAATTAATTAAATTAAAACAAAATAAAAACTTTTTTAAAAATTGTCTTTCATTTTTCTGGAAACAAGTGGAAACTCCAGCAAACTTTCAGTAGCAAATCTCGTTTAAGAAGAGCATATTTTATTAGAATTACTTGAAACGTCATCCAGGCTCAATAAACCACCTTATTAAATCAGAAATTAATTAAATTAAAACAATATAAAAACTTAATAATAATCATATAGGTGATTATAATATCTTCGAAAAGTCGAACGATGATTATTATATAAATCTAAATGATATTCTGGAAAAATAGTATACAAACCAAATGAATCATAACCACGATCAAATATTATAGATTGTGTGGCTTATAAGTCAAAAACGGATCTATTTCATATTTGTTTTAAGATCTGTTTTAGTTTTTCTAAAATTTTGAATTCGCAACTTTGCTGAGCCCATATTTATTTCATTAACTATAATATCAAATTCATGTTTGTTAAAATTATTGAAATAAAAGAAGGGCGGCTTTTTATTATCAGTTTCTACTTCGGTTTCTACATTTACATCAACTATGTCTTTTTCGATATCTACTTCATTATTTGAATCTAATACTGCAACATTTACATCTATGCCTCTATCAACACCTACGGATACATCAATGCCAGCAGCTCCTTAATTTATGTCTAAGTCTTCTTTGCCACGGTCAACCTCCACATTAATTTTATCCTACTGCTCTCCACTAATACCTACATCTGCATTTGTCCCGTCATGGGAAGATCTTTCAATGCGAATATCAGCTCTATGGCCACGACTATGAATACCTCCACCTATCCCATCATGGCTCAGATTTAAATCAATCCCCCCACACCTCTCTTGACTCAATGGCAAGATTTAATCCTTTATTTGCGCCATCCAGAGCGGGATTATCTGTTGGATATGGAACTGTATAATATTTAAATAGATAATTTAATTTTGGTATACTAAAACTATGTATTCATTTGCAAATAACTACCTCGAATTTCTACTTGAAACGGAAACTCTCCAACCACAGTCCCAATGAAAGTAAATACTATAAGTTTATTAAAATTAATTTTATAAATTTAATAAAATATTATAAAGAACTTACGCATCATAAATGAATAACGCAAATCTAAAAAACAGATTCATAACTAATAATATTAAAGCTAATATATACTACATTTAGGAGTTTTAAATACACAATTGAAGCTCAAAACATGGCTAACCAGGTTTTTATAGAGAGGTAAAACAAATGAAATGACACATGCTGTGAGCATTAAATAGAAAAGCACGACAGTTGATTGATATTAATAACCTTTAAATTAGATTCAGTAAATAATTTCTTTAAAAAACCAATGTTTTTTCAATAAAAACTAAAACTTTGATAAGTGACTGAATACAATTTTGGAACTATGGAAAAATAAAAATTTTCTTGTTTGAAATTTCAAAATAAAAAGGCATAATATTATAAGCTATTGACATTCTACATTATCACGCTATCGATTGGAAACACATAAAAGTTTTTCCTTAACAAACCTTAACGAAATCAAATAATAGCAAAAATTTTAAATTTTTAGTCTTATTAGTTTAACCGTCAACTCCATAAAAATAATCCAGTTTGATTTTATTTAGTTTTTTTTTGTATTCGTCACGAATAAAATTAATGGAAAGCCATTTTTAATTTTTTTTTGCCTTTACCGTTAAAGGATTATTTTACTTTTTTGAAATATTTAACTAGCAATTAAATCTAAAATCTAGTGTAGTTTTTTTTATATTCGTCACTGAAATCACGTCAGTGTTTTGAGGTATATTTTTTAAAATTCCTTTTAAATATTAAATATATTATCAAATAAGAATTTTTAACATCCTGATAAATTTCATTTCACTCGACAGCTTAAAAAAACAACCAACAATGATTAAAATATTTGAGTTTTATAATTGAATTTCTTTAAGTTACAATAAATTTTTAAAACTTTTTACAGGGAAAAATATCATTTTTCCGTTAAGTAAGAAAATGTATTTTATCATATTTTTTAGACCACAATATATTTTTTTAAAAAATATACAAAATAAGTTAAAAAAAACTTAAACATATACAAAATTAACTAATTTTACTACATTTTACTACTTACCTGTTATTAAATAAAAAGGGATTCGTATTCTTTTGAATTTCTCACATTTTTTAGACAAAATGTTCTAACTTTAATTGAAAAAACATAATTTTGTTCATTTAAAGGATGCTAGTGTTCATACAATCTACGGAGTCACCGAGAGCCTAAAAGCCTTTCATTTTCTTAAAAATAACATTAAAAGGTATTGATCTAGTTCTGCATCAAATTATCATGATTAAGTAATCATAGTAATCAGTCAGTTGAAAAGTTAAATTAATCTTAAAAATACAAGAAAAGAAGAAATAAATTTTTGCAACTATCCTCAATTTATTCAAAAGCTTCTACAATTATTTTTTAACGAACCAGTCATTTTTACAGTAATGAACATACCATAAACAAAAAAAAACTTCCCGATGATCAAAATGCCGATCTGGAAACCCGTTAGTAAAATCTTCTAAGCATATAAGCTATTAGGACCAATGGGGCTAACTCCGACAAGAAGCCTGGCGTTGCAGGCAACTCTGAGACTTGTCACCCCCCGATATTTGACATTTCTCAAAATAAAATTAGCGAATGTATAGTTTTTAAGTTTTCATCGTTAAAAAGTAAATATTTTTGATAATTTTATTGGTTTTTTTATATTCAAGTGCTTTCAGATAATATTAAAGTAAGTATAACATATTGGTTAGCAATATTTTAGGCTTCTTTTAGCGTTTTAAGGGTGAAATTTCTAGCAACTATTTGAGCAAATTTTGCTCACATTCCATCAAGTCTACTAGAGATTAAGTATCCCTGATAGTTAAGGGTGCCCTTAATAAACTATTATTAAATCTTAACTTTTGACATTCATATACCTCAACGCGTATATCTAGCTACTTAACCAATTTTCGCTACAATGGTTTTCTTATGATTTGGAAATATAGATTTCGAAGAGTTCGATTTCTTCCGTCTGTTTGACAATGCTGTAAGTATTTTACTGCGCTTTGCACTAGGTACACTTATGTTCCAAAACAATAGGTGGATTTTACATGAGCTTTAAAGAAGCTATAATTATATAAGATAAAAATATGGGTAAAAGTTCAAATGGTGAAAATTTTTTAAACAATGCATGCAAAGCATGATAATGAGCATGATATTTACGTTGAGGCCAGTATCTGTCAAATCTGATTCGAAAATTTTCCCCTATAAATCTCTCTCCAGTAAAATATGTGAATATGTGTTGGTAAAATATTACAGAAACGTCAGTTATTCATTCAAGGTTCAAATTTCGAAACTCCGTCTCACCTTTCACCTCCGCTTACCATTGAAATTGACAGATGCCCGCCTCAGTGTAAATACCCTCAATAGCTCTAACTTATTTTTTTAACGATTAAACGCAGCCTAGAGCCTTACACCACACAAATTGTCAATTTACTTTGAATTCAATTTCCTTAAGTTGGCATTAAGCATGTATGTCATTTTAGGACATTTTTTAAAACAATAATATAAGTTTATTGCATTTCTTTAAATAATCCATCAAGTTAAACAAGTCTAGCTTAAGTTTTCTTTAGAGTTTATTTGGCCCCTTTCTTTTAAGCAATGCCTGTTTTAAGAATATTGGAATTATTCAGTGGAATTGGTGGAATGCGATATGGTTTTGAAGGTTTAATATTTCTTACAAATATCATATTTAATAACTTATTTAATTCTAGCTTCTGGAATTGATGGAGAAGTTATGGCCGCAATCGATATAAATACTTTAGCAAATTATGTTTATGAGTTCAATCACAAGTATATAAGCGTCATAAATAAAAATATTCAAAATATTACTTCTTATTATATCAAAAATTTAAATGTTAATACAATTTTTATGTCTCCCCCTTGTCAACCGTTTACTAGAGTTGGAAATAGAAAGGACGCAGACGACCCGAGAACTAATGCTTTGCTGCACATTTGTAATATTTTATCTGAGCTTGATAATATTGAATTTATATTAATGGAAAATGTTAAAGGTTTTGAGAACTCAGATACAAGAAGAATTTTTATTAATAGTCTAAATACTAATGGTTTTAATATAAAAGAATTTTTATTAACACCAACAGAGCTTGGTATTCCAAATATGAGGACTAGATATTATTGTCTAGCAAAACGGAAAAAATTTCAAAATAACCAATCAGAAATAATAGCAACATTTAGCAGTATTGAAAATATACCACAAAAAAAGCAATGTGTACAAAATTTTTTAGAAGAAAATATTTCAGATAGTTTTAATTTGTCAGAAAATGTGTTAATTAAATACTTTTCTATACTTGATATCGTGACAGCAGAATCTTTAAGTACCAATTGCTTTACAAAAGCCTATACACACTACTATGAAGGAACCGGATCAGTATTTTCTCCGTGTGAACTGAATGAAGTTGATGAAATACTGAGAAAACTAAATAATTTGTTTCTTACCTCTAATGAACGACGTGATTTATTGGGAAAACTTCATTTGAGATTTTTTAGTCCAAAGGAAGTAGCAAATTTAATGTGTTTTCCCAAAAAATTTAAATTTCCAAAAGATGTAACGAACATACAACGGTATAGATTATTAGGTAATAGCTTAAATATTTTAGTAGTTAGTAAATTAATAAAAATATTATGTGAATAATTTTCTGTAGCTTTATACACGTTGAATTTTTTACTTAATTTTGAATTTTAATTAATATTTAAATTGAATAATTAATTAATTTTTAAATATGTACATATATCGTTTATAATATTATAATTTATTAAGACTCATTATTTAGTTAATAGAAAGACAACAGTAATATTAAAAAAATTGATTATGTTGTGTTGCAAAAATAAATATTATACAGATTTTTATTCGGATCGTATTTTTTTTTTTGTTACCATAAAAGTTCTAGTCTATTCAAGATTTTTTAAACAAGTTTGATCGCATACTTCATACATTTGTTTGACAAGTGTCGATAAATCCCCTACAAATGGTAAAAGTCGCTTGTCGCGTGCAGTCGCGCAAAAGTACGAAGTCGTTTCTATAGTTGCCATGGCTTAAGGCTGAAATTTTTTTATATTTAGTGAAAGAAAGTGTAAAGAAAGCATGCTGCTTTTGCCTTCTTCCTAGCTAAAATTAAAATATTAAATGTACTTATAACTAAATTGTTGTACACATGTTTGGCTTCTAATTAAAATACTTCAAGAGCTAAAAAGGAGTGTTGGAATTGTCTCATTAAACAGTTTGAGTATCGGGCCTTACTTCGTCAAATAGTAAAAGGCGTTTTTGTCCTTTCAGCTATTACAACCAAAGATTTTCAACACTATTAAAAAGTATTATACAATACTTTGTCAAATTAAGGCCTGTAAACAATGCTTCTCTATAAAAAAAAAATAAATAAAGAAGTTTTCGAATTTGAAATTTATTTTAAGTTAAATTAAATTAAGTTATAAGATTTAATGCAGAAAATATTTTCGAAAGTAAGTTTTTTTTCTGAATTAATCTTCTAATACTTGAGATACTTACAAACGTAATAAATATTACGTTTACTTTTTTGATTTTTATTTCAATTCAATTTAAATCTGAGGACTTAATATATTAATTTTTATATTGAAGTTAGGTTCCCAGAAACTAATTTTGTCCATTTACAAAAAAAATTATCTTAAATTTTGCGTCTAGGAAAATGTATGAAAATTGCTAAATATCTGTTAATCATATAGAATAGATATAAAAGACGGGAGGCATATTAATGACTTGCTTTGTATCCTTATAAATCATAATATCAAAAGGAAATTACAGATTTACTTCTTATGACTTAGCTTTGAAATTAAATCCATACATAATCCTTAAAGACTAAAGCTAAACTAAATAAGTATTATGACTTCTAAAGATGAAATAACAAATACATATTCTTGATACATAACAAAAGATTAAAAGGAATTGGGTTCCTCAACTTGATATCACTTTCATTGATTGTTGCTTAAGAAAGAACAAAAATTCTTTTATGTATGTATGCCAAGCAGTATAATAATCAAAAAATAAAGTCAAAAATTTTTAAGGTATTTTCAATTTTCAATTTTTTAGGATTAAATAGAAACTCTTTGTTGATTATCATAATCCAATCAAGAACATACATAAATATTAACACAAGGGCTTAATAGAAGACCGCCAATCCTTTATTCCTATTAATAATTTTTTCATAACTGAATATCTTGAATGGGCCCTATGCATCACTGGTTATTTTTTTTCTATCAAAAGCTAGGATGTCCTTTCACAATTAAATTGTCACCTTAATATCCTTTGTATAAAAAAAGAACAGATTGACTGCTTCTATCTCTTTACTAGAGCATCAGATGTTTGTGTAGTGGTAAAAGGATCTTTTTAATAAGTAAGCAAAACTATTCATGCTCTAAATAATTTCAATAGCAAAGGAAAATAATGCAATGAACTAGCAGGAGACATTTTTAACCAAACTCCCGCTGTTAAGAACTCTTGTTAGTTTTTAATGTAATATTTATATGTTCAAGGTAAGTTAATATATTAAGGGTTGAGAATTATTCTACTTAAATAGTTTTTTTTAGTAATATATATTTTTTGGTATTGTCCAGAAATAAAAATCAGGTTATTCACAAAAATTTAATTTAGTTATTTTAATAAATGCTTAAAGAAATTTATTCTCTTTTATAAGTACATAAAATGAGAATAAATAATTTCCATTTTTTATTTATGTAGGTATCTCGACACGTTTTAAGAATTAGCAATCCTTTTGCCAAATGTTCTTTTGTTTAGTTAAATTTAAAATTTTTTTAATGTCAATCTTTTCGTATATTAATGTATACGTACTTAAGTGTGTTCATTGTTAACAGAAAAAGCCTTCTTAAGCCAAAAAATTGATATAATTCCAAGCATTTTCAAATATATACGACCGATAACTTTTTATGATTTTAAGTGATCGTGTTGATCCGTTTTTTATTATTAAAGCTTCATCAAAAGTCACGCTCAATCGTGAACATGAATTGCTTGTTTGCGACTTTAGTCAAAATAGGATAAAGACCGGTTTAGTGCCAAAAAACGTCGAAGCTATTATTAAACAATAGCTGCCATATTTTTTTTTAATTATATAATTATCTAATTAACTTAGATGGACATTCACACCTTTTATAATTTAAAGTAGTTTAGTTATTAATAAAAAACTATAAAACAATTCAACTTTCGGTTTTTTTATTTTGTCACACAATCCAAAAAAACCTATCATAGAAGTACATTATTCATATCAGGGATTTTCCGTGTCAAAAAAGCTGAAAAATTGTAATTATTTACAACATAGGTACTGGAAATAAGCTAAGAAATGTATATCTACATAATCTAAACAATATGTATGAGCACTTGGTATCGACTCGTAGAAGCTTACAAAAATCTTTTGCACAAGGTGTAGTTATAATCTTATCTCTCTGTGCTTTTTAGATCCTGTAAGCTTTAAGTGTTTACTAATATAAACACAGAACAAAATTTATTCGGTATAAAACACAATGATTAATTTGCGAGCTGGTTACCATGTTACGGATCTGGATGCTATCAAGTCTTAGCATTTTATAAATTTTGATTCATTTATAAAATTTAATATTTCACAAAAGTGAAACTACTCCAGTATTTTCATCAAGGAAATTAATTTGCGAATATTTGGAATGAAGCAAATGGAAAACATGTGAACCTTAGAAGAGATTCGGTATTATTTCCAACGGTTTGATCGTAATCAATTATATCGAGTATAAAACATGAAAATCAGCACTTCCACTATAACAAAGGTAAGTAATATTTTTACGTATTTTTTTAACCTTCTACTTTTAAAAGTTGTGCCTAATCTATTGTCTGACTGAGGACCCTGGGGCCTTACTTAGTATTTTTTTTATTTTGTCATCAAGATAAAAAAAGAAAAAAAGTAAAATTGATTAAATATGAGAAAGGGAGAATTTTCCCCAGTGTATAGGCCCATTACACTTCTTTTGGCATAGGAAGAATTTTTCCTATTAAGTACATTTAGTAAATGCGGAAAATTTGGAAGCACTTGAAAGTGTGTTCGATGCATTGCTTTAAATAGTAGCTTAATGTTGCTTTGGCAAAACATATTAAAAATTAAATTTAGTTTCTAACCTTTTGCTTTGACTATGTTAAAGTTTATGTTTACTTATTCAAAGTAAACAAACAATTAAACCTTTTCAATTCATCATCAGACAACATTAATTTTAACATATTAGATAAAATTGCAATATTTATATATATAAAATTTAATTGTTCTTTGAAGATAGTTTAAATAATAAACCCTTTTTCGGCTAGCAAGGAATTAACCATTAAAGGAATGAAAGATTTTTAAAAATATGTTCAATTTTCTTTGAAAAAATTTTTCAACATCCAAAATAAATATTTTCTTTGCTAAAGTATTTACCAGAAAAGATACAGATAAACGAAATATATTTCTATATTGGTATACCAACATTAAATTTTATTTTGTTAACTGTAAGAAGCTATTTAATGTTTTGTAATTGATTTAGTGTCCAAAAAACAATCCAATGACTTCTGTGCTTTTGTAAACATTAACACCTCTATATAATATCTTTGCACGATTTCCTCTTCGAATAAATGAAGTCATAAAGGGGATTGGAACAATGGTTGTTAGGGAACATCTGCCTTTCAGTAGATACCAAAATGAGGCAATAAATGGCATCCCACCATGCGGTCTGACTTCAGATTTGAAATGAATTTTCCGGCTTTGGTCAGATGGTTTCTAATAAAATGGTCACTGTAAGCTTTTTTTGTTTTTTTTTTTTCGTTTTCTCTTTTCAAATTCTGGTATATCTTTACTAGCACACGCCATTCTGAATAGTTGAACCAATAAAATTCTATAAAAATAAAAAGTAAGCACCTGCGAAATTGTCATTATTACTTCAATTTTGGCTACTTAACTGGACAATTGATGCTGAATGTTAACTGCCAGCAACGTGATGCTTTTCTATTCCTCTAGATTAATGCAAAGAACGCATAAATCAAATTTTTATTTGTCTCTTGAATTAGCATAACAAGAAAATAAAAGGACTTTGATATAGTATTTAGGGTGTTCAAATAAAAAAGTTTTAACAGTTGGCTGGTCATCGTTCTATCAAAAGGACGGAAGTGTCATGGTTTTGCAGATATTTCTGTGGCCACATGGTATTCTTTATATACTATTGTTCATTGAATAGCATTTTGGCGTCAGAAGATACTTAACTGGTTTTCTAAAAAACCCATAAAAGAACTAAATTAAGACATTTAGGTTGAATTTGCATTATTATTTGAAGTTGATTGCAAACCATATTAAGTTTGTTGTTGTTATACTTGTTTAGTCATAGGCCTATAACTGAACCATGAAAATTGACTAATTTGAATAAGAAAGAAAAAAATAAAGCAATTTCAAGAATTTGTATTGTTGGGTTTTCCTTTCAAGTAGATACTTCACCATTATTACCTAATTCTCTGTCTTCAAGAGGTCATTTAAATACCGAAATTATTTTCAGTTTAAATAACATAAAATAATGGGTTTAAGGATATGTATATAAGATATGTTTGATCATACAATTTGTGGTTGTTTGATATTTTCATGATTGTAAGATTTACTTTTGGATGGAAATTTTTTGATTTGTGAACATTTTACTAGGAGGTTTTTGTTATTAACTTGTTAGTGCTCAGTGATTAAATTTATTAAGTAAGTATAGAGCTTAGGATTGCCTCTTTTGCTCTGTATTAAAATAATATAATATAATATTAAAATTATATTAAAGTATTTATTTCAGTAATTTAAACGTTCTAATCGGGTTCTAATATTACAATGTATTAATGTAAACTAGCCAAAATTTCAAATATAAAATTAATTTACTCCCTTGAAGTACGTTTACAGTGTCCAAAGGTACTAGAAAAATTTACTACCATTTTAGAATTTGTATGGGAAATCTCTAGTGTATTTTTTAAATAAACTAATTTAAATCTATGTTGCTTTGCTAGTTAACTGCTCAATGTACTAGACAACTCATGGTAACACGGAGGGGGTAATTGTTCGGATTCTCTCTTTCGGAAATAATTTAACATTAATAATTGTGAAAGTTAGGTTTAAGCCTAGCGCACACCCACGCTTCTGAAGTGGCTTCAGAATCCGATTCAGAAGCGGATTTAGTTGCCGCTTTAACTTTATTGTAATGGGTGTATCAAAATCTGGTTGACAAGTTTTTTTTTAATGTAGGATGCTTTTTTTTAGTGGAATATTGTTGATTATGTTGTTTTTTGTTTATTATTGTTAGTTGTACTTAAATGTTGTTATTTTTTGTTATTATAGTTAACAGTTAATTTTTAGTGTTAATTTATGCCTCCTGCTATTAAGTTTTTTTTTTATTTTTGCTAATAATTGCTATGATTGGTAACAGGTGTTGAATTTGTTTTTTTTAATACATCTTTTCTTTTTTTAAATAAGACTTATATTCTAAATATTATTTTATTAATTATATCTTCTTCAAAATTGTGAAGATAATTAACGGATTCAAATTCAAAATCTTTGAGTTATTTTGATAAAGAAATGAAAAGTGGACATCAGAGAATTAATTATCTACCACTTTCTAAAATGTATAATGATAGTATCCAAAATATAGATGAATTCAATTAGGATAAAGAGAGGTAAATTTCTTTATCGTTTTATCATATTTATAGCCAAATAATTTCTTATTTGCTTAGCCGCTTGAAATACTATTATTTCATTCAAATTAAAACTAGTAAAAATGTGTTTTTAAGTATTTTATGGCTTAGAAAAATCCACCAAATTGTTTTGTTTGCACTTTTTTGCAATCTGTGAGTAATAACGTAATTAAGGATTATTTCTTGCGGAGCTTGTTTTGAATCTTTTAAATATCCTTAAAATATAGGAAATTCTTTCTAGTAATGTTTTTGGTTTTGATTTGTGCACATGCAAAATATAATAATTCTTGTGCACTAGGCCTTAGTTTGATTGTGAATATGATGTAAGACATTTTTTACAACAACAAAGATAAGAAAATTAAAATATGTGCTAATAAAAATATATAGTTGAATTCCTTCAGTTGAGTTGTCACATACTATGAACCTAATTACACGCAAAATTTTATGATACCGCATTAATAGACTTTTCAGATAGATGCTAATACACTTAGAATATACAATTAGAAACCACGGAAAGAAATTTTGTATACAGAAGTATGTCGGAATCATACAGTTTTTAAAAGCTGTATCTATTTTTATCCTGAAAGAATTCACACATTATTTTCCCTTTAACTAGGTTATTTATTTAATTTTTTGGAACTCTTAAGTTTTTTTTTGTGGTCTTTATGTTTTTTTATTAATTAATTGAAACAACTTTAAATCTCTATTTTAGCTAAATTAAACGGTTCGAAGCTTATAATTATTACATTTATTTTAACATTTCCATTATATATTCTAATATAGTGTTTTATCCTGTGTGAAAACTTTTTTCTTTGTCCTGGAGGTAATGCAATGTATTAGATGTCAGCATGAAAATGCTATTAGAACAGAGAATTTAACAGCAAAATGAAGTTTTAAAAGTTTAAAGTATTTTGTTGAATTAAGAAAGGCGAGATGTTCTCTAGTAATTGTTTATCTATTGCAAGTGATACAAACTTGGACCTGAAATTACTTACTGGTTAAATTTAAAGTTTAATGATTCGTAGCTTCCTTCTTCTAATCCATAAAATTTATCTGCTAAATAGGGATTCTTAATACAATTTTCATGTTATATGATTCAATATTAAAAGATTTATTTTAAGCAACCTTCGTTGGTTTTTCATAATATTTTAGGTATCATTTAAGAGAAGATTTAACAGATTCATTCACTAAATACAAACATTTTTATTTTAAAAATCACTAATAGTCCTTAAATTTAATAGCTAAAATAAAACCTAAATTTATTAAATTAGTTTTTGCTGGCTCTTAATATAATATTAAATAATTTTAAATATGTTCTAAATTTTTCTAATAATTTACTTAGCTAAAAATAAAAGAATCATAAGTCTTATTAAACATTAGGTCAGTTATGTAAACATAAAGACGTAATGGATTGATTTAATATGTCCCACTAATTGATAGTAATAATAGCTTTGAATTATATATTCACTAAAAAATGGAGGATTGCGTCAAGAAATACATATTTTTTTAAGTAAACCTTTTCCAAAAATTCTGTAAAACTATGCAATAATTAATATATTATTCTAATTTGGCTACCAAATGAAACATATATGTTTAATATTAATACTACATAGTTTCCATAATTTTTTTTTCCTTACAGGTCACCCTTATAAATGCTTGCTAGAAATAAATTTTAATTTACTTTAGGAATTTTATTTTAGTACATTAGGGAGATCGTGACGTTTACATGTTTAGCATGGATTTAGTTAGTTATAATCTTCAAGTCATTAACTCTTCTGTTTTAATGCCTGTCGAGTGCTGCAAAAGTAGAATAAATTGCCCTTAACTAACCGCTAGCAGTTGTATAGAAACTTATTAAGTGATATCCATTTAAGTTATGCCACGAGACAGCATTAATCCACTTAAGCTCTTAAGTGTTTTTTCTTTAGTTTCTTAAATTAACGCCTCTATTGCTTTCTATGTTCTATTGATTCTAAACGTGTATTTCCTAAAATTGAAGGACTTCGAAAGTAAATATTTTTAAAATATAATTTTCTTGTTTTTTCTTTTTAATTTAATGATATAAAAGAAATAGCCCTTTTACTGTGACACTTACTTTGATCTTAATAAAAAGAAAACTAAGACAAATGGATATAATATCAAAAACAAAAATTCTAATACTAAAAAAAAAGTAATTGGTTGCAGAGCTATAACCTTATAAGGAAAAATATTTTGCAAAACAGAAAACTTTTTTCTACATTTTTTAACCAAAGAATATAATTTTAAATAATAAATATTACTTTTCTAAATAATTATTTAGAACTCTTAGAATAATATTGTAATCAATTTTTAAAATAAAAGTTGTGAGCATAAATTTTCTTTTATACTAGGATTACCTTGAAATTTTATTAGAGCTCCAGTTGTAAATTTACATTTTATTTTATTTTCTTAGAAGATTTTTGTAGTAACCTAAATATATTGGCCAATGGTAATACCTTAACTAGCTGTGAAAGAGTTCAAACAATACAAAAATGGGCAAATAGTATACTTTGAATAATAATAAGAAAGCAGAGTAAACGTTTTCATGTTTACTGGATTAGTTTTATTACTGGGATAGGGTTAAATAGACTTACCCACGGACTTCCATTATTCCAATGAAGTGGTAAGAAATCCTTTTAAAAATTTATTTTCATATTAAAATGAACAGAAGTAATGAACCTTCAACAGAGAAATTTCTATTTGTGTCCTTTCTGTTGATGATTTTATTATTCCCTTTAACCCTTTTAAATGTAGAAAGTTGACTAGGTACCTGCGGTGAGGACGTATGATACTAATCCTTAAAATTGACCATCTTCCAAGTATTTACATAAATATTTTTGGATTCAATTAGTTAATGAGCGTAAACAAAATCCTCAGAGATTGAAGGATTAAAGGATTAAAGCAATAGTTCAAATTAAAACTGGATCACTTGACATAGTGAAATCAATTTTTTTTCTGTTTTTAGAAAGTATTTTTCTATTTATGCCAAATGTTATTTTAAAAAGCTTTAAATTTCTAATGATTTCTGAATTATAAATTTGATTGGAGTGCACAAAAAATATTTCTTCAAATGCTAAAAACTTTTAATGATTTTCTTTTGATACTAATGTAAGTTGAATTATATTTGAATAATTCGAATGAAAACAAAAAGTACTGTTCATTTTACAGCAAAAAAAAACAATATATACTGCTAGAAACTTCTGATTCTTGTAAAAAATTTTATTCGCTACATTTTTAGGGGCTGAATACAATATAAAAATTTTTAAATTTTATTTTTCTTATACTTAAAATTTTATGATTTATAAATTCCTATTTACTTATAATTTAAACAGTGTAATAGTGAAAAATTCAATAATAGACAATGTTCCAGAGCAAAATTCATTGATGGTTTTCAAGGAAAAGTAGTCTTCTTCTAGAATACTACTTTTATTTCTCCACACATCCAGCTGGAAAACCCGGCTCTTTCACTGTAGCCCCAGATGAAGGGACAAAAAAAAATCAAAGGCGTCTTTACTTGTCTAGCATTAACCTAGAATACAAAGCCAAATAAAACAAGTAGAAATTCACCAACAAATAAACTTTTTTAAAGCTTTTTTGTTTATATAACTCAATGACAAGTGAGTTAGTAAAGTGTTCAGGTATTGCAATAAATCTGAACAATATGTTATGTTAGCAAAATTATAACGACGACACAAAGTCAAACAACAATAATACAAACAGAATGTTCTACTATGACTACATTATTGGAGCTTAACTAAAGAAAACCGGATAATCTTTTGAGCTTAAACACCACTAAACACAGCAAAGAGGTCAATTATAGCTTCCCAGAGTTTTTATAAAAAAAAGAAGAAGAAAATACCACCATTATAAGCAATGTCTATACCATCCAACGAATAGTGCTGCGGATACCTTAGACAGCTAAGCTAATTTATGGAAAACTACTTTGCTTTAGTAGTACATGGGAATTATCTTGGTTAAAAGGTAGAATGCAATAGGGATTACCTTCTGCTAAGCGGATAATATACTATGGAGGACTGTGATTTAATATGTAGAAAATAGAAGATGAACAAATTTGGAGTTTTTTTTATAATGTACAACAGGGATTGCTAAAAAGTACTTTAAGTTGCTTATGAAAGATTGTCCTTTTTTATAAAAAATGCTCTGACATCACCTTAAAAGCTATAGAGTTTGATTGTTTTTACTGTAATGAATTCGTGATTTAATATATAAAAAAGCAAAGGATTCTTTGGCAAACTATTTTTATACTAATTCCACAAGTGCAATTCTGGTTGTAGGTTATTTAAATATTTGATTACTTACAAATTATCATTGGATAATACGAAAATTTACTTTAGTGTAAGGCAGCACTAAAAATTATTAACGCATTCATTGAAAAATGAATTATAAGTTAATTATTGTATTATCAATCAAAACTTGAATTTCTATCCTAAGGCTATCTACATTTGAAATCGTTTAATAATTCAACAACTGTTATTAAGTCTACCATCTGGTGAAGAATTCATTTTTATACGTTAAAAAGTGCTCATACCAAGAATTACGAGGGTACATTCAGTAATTCATTAATTTACGGAAGTTGGACTTGGAACTGTAATTTCCCTGGACGAGTCACCAATTACAGCTTTTAAACTCACTTTGTCGTATTCTCATAAATAGGAATCATCCTACTCTGTATAGGGTATTTTTGGTCATATATGGCTAGATAAATCTAACCAAGAGTCAAGCATGCATATTTATTGGCCTATATATACGTTTGAAGGTATGTAAATGAGGCTTGTAGCTAACATATGTAAATTTTGAGATGTATATATGTAGCATATCTAACTCTAGATAAAATAAGAGCATATTTCTAGTATATTTATACATATACATATATATATATATATATATATATAGGAAGAATATTAAGGATGGCTATGACGACAAATAACTAACAAGCCAATTTCTGACCAGAAAGACGAGGGTGCTAATGTGGCCATATTTCGAGGAATGAACATAATAATTATGCAGAACATCGTTGAATATTGGCCAGCAATTGACTTCTAAAGGAATGATTAATTGAATTTGGCTAAAACAGTGTGCTGAGACTATATGGTCTAATACTTTTCCCAAATATATGACATTTAGTCGATTAGAGATTGAATTTGAAACATTTGTAAATTTATCATGGAATATTTTCATTTTCCAAACAAGAATTCTATTAAAAATGTTTGACTGAGTTATAGAATAGTTATATATTTTAGGGATTTTTTAAATATATACTTGATTGCATTTGAAGTATGAAATATTTTCCATTAAAAAGTTGGTAAGGATTTTAAGGGTGAAATTTTAAGTAGAAAATAGCTGAGATCTAAATATTGAATATTTCCAATAACGTAAAATTCAATGTAAGTAAAGTTTTCTACTAATTGATCTTTGAAAAACTTTATAAGGGGAAAAATAGTTGTTTAAATTTTACTTCGAGGAATTTGATTGAATTTTACAGTACGAGTACTTAGAATAAGACATGGAAAAATATAAAACATTTTTTTTTGAAAGAGCTCTAAGAACAAAACAAAATTTTTGCATAAGCAAAGAGTTCACCTTTCATCGGTCTATGACGTATAAAAGAATTTCATGGAAAAAAAAGTATTGACTGGATCCATAGCTCTCAATTAATTTGAATAATATCATCATTAATTTGGTAATCATCAGTTCTAGGGTGCGTTTAGTTTGAAAGCTGGAAAAAAAGTTGGCTTGAAGGTGAAATTAATTAAATCTATTAAAAGTGCATGAAAATCATATTTTTTATTACTATTCTTTGAGATTATAATACACTTAAAATAAAGTATTTTTTCATATTCAAGTCAGTATCACTTTTAGTTGTCACTATAAACGTTAACTAGAGCTAGCTAATCTTTAAGTTGGCTGAACCCTATTAAACCCCGACCGTATACAATACTGCAATTAATTATAGACTCAAGGTATTTTTTCTGAGCTTTTCAAATATATTTAATTTCGAAGTAAAAATATTTTATCAGGTTATATGCATTGCCTTTTACCTGTTTTTCATTTTGCAAAATTAATTCTATGAATGTGTGTGGGTATTTACTTTAACAATAGGGTTAGTGACTAAATTTCTAACCTAAAACTGGAAATAAATATAAGCTCACTCCAATTCTTCTAATAATTTTATTTAATCATTTAAACATAGATTTAAAAATCTAAATTCATTCTTTTTAAGCTTGTACAAGCTTAATTCAAAAATTAAGTAATTCTTATCCTTCTAATATTCACTATGAAAATTATATTCAACTACATTCAACTTTAAAAATTGAAAATAATCTTCTTTCTCTTTTATACCGAAAAATCACCTGGCCTTGTTAAGGCTATAGGAAATTGCAAGGACAATAATAGCATTCACTAGTCGTAAAATTGCTTGATTGATGTCCAATTAATTTACCCTGACAGTCTTTTATGTTGGGTGGCTTTACATTCTATTCAAATCCTTTAGTCTACTATCCTCTATCTATAGCATAGAAGTCGTGGACAATCAAGACCATAGATACAAAGTAACACTCATTGGATGTCTCATGGTCTCTAGTTGATTGTAAATTTTGGAAAAAAATAAAAATAAAAAATATTCAAAAAAGTTAAACAAACATATACGGAGAGAAAAATCTTGTTTTTACCCTTTACAACAAAATTTTATATAGTCAAATTTCAAAATGTTTTCTACTTCAGATCAAAAGTTTAACCCGATAAAACTGGGATTGATGTCCTTAGCGTGTTGGATTACGCTCATTAAGCTTACAGAACCATTGTCGTTAATACTGTATTCATGCATTTATGTATATATGTATGTATATACTTTATATATAAGCCTTTTGGATGCAGTTTATTTTAAGGACCGGAACAAAGCTTGATTCTTGAGTGGAAAAATCATGGATAGCCACTTTCAGTGTTTGTGTTGAGAATTACTAATCAAGGAGTTCATTATCTGGATGTAATTAAATCGTAAACATTGATTAGGGGACTAGGGTGTTAATCAAATTATTTTATATAAAATTTCAATTTGATTTTAGTTTATTTGTTAGAGTAATCTGGTTAGGACATAAATAAAGTACAATTGAGTTTTCAATTACAGTTTTAAAAAGACTAATAGTAAATTACAAAAAAAGTCAAACCTTTGAATCTTGTTTGATTGGAGATTTTTTTAATTAATATTTTTTTTTTTATAAAAAAATTAAGATTAGCTTTTTTTAAATTTTACTAACAAATTATGAATCTAGGAAGACCTATATTTCATTTAAAACATTATTCAAAATTCGCAAAAGAAATTTCCTTGTCAAGAATATTAAAACTTGTACAAGACAGAATTTTCCTCTAAATTTCATTAAAACTTATCTTAAAGTACAACTAGATAAATCCGGCTAATAATATCAATAAGAGAAATATCACTTTTCTTCATCTTCACTACTCATCTGCTTGGCACACTCTTAAGCTGATCTTTAGTTTTCCTTTCAATAATTTCTTTTTTCTTCTTTTTTAGGTATTATTTAATTAAGATTAATAAATTGAGCTCAAGTTAGAATCGTAAGTCTGTTCCGTATCTTTACAAAAAAAAAAATATTTATATCCTTACTTAACTAGGATCAAAATTGATATGATGGATACAGTTAACAACAAATCTCGGAATACAAATGCTATTGTGCACAAATAGAAAGTAAAATTGTTGCTATCAAAGTTTTTTTTGCAGTTAGAGATACGGACATGCATTTACAATGGGACAAAAATCGTCAGGCTATAGGGATCAGCAATAAAAATGGGTTTTCCCTTATCACTTCCTGTTTATCACAGCAACAACTACAATAACAACAACAAGAGAAGAAATCGAATCTACTAACTCCAATACGATAAAATTTTATTTACAATCGTTATGCAAGAGGATACTGGTGCACGGCTTGAGGGTTGCATTGAACAGTATTATCGGGCTTTGAATGTGGTGGATAGAATCCCAGAAAATTTCATTATACCATTGTTTAGTGATTTTTTACTTTAAAACGCCCAAAGCGGCTGCTGTTTTCTATGAAAGTACACTCGTTTGCTTAGAATGCTTTCAAAATGCTACACTGGATATGAATTGGTACAAATAATTCAATATAGGGTATGAGAAAGTTTAATTAAAAGTAAGTAAATTTTTTGCAATTATTAACTTGTAGACTTCCAACATTTACTAATTTAGTTAAATATTATTTTTTCATTGTAACAAATGTGTTTAGCTGCGAAAAAAGCTGAAGATGTTGCTTTGATCTCGAAATTTCCAATAAAATCAAAAATTTTTGAAAAACATGTTGCTAAGGTTTATTTCAAAAAATATTTATACTACAAGAAAAACAGGAAAGAAAATCTGTACATTTCGTTTTTTTTTGGTAAATGCTGAAGTTATTAACAGAAGCTGATTTGATTATAAAGTCGTTAGTAATAGAAATTTTATGTTTTCGTAATATAGTTTCCCTTTTAAAACTTTAAATAATTTTTTTTTACTTTTGACCTTTAAAAAATGTCCTGCTACCTTTTTCTTCTCGTACATAGTTCTTTACAAAGTTTTATTATCCACTTTATTGCTTTTGAACATAAAATTCAATAAATCTATATAATTAAAATAATTAAAAGTAATTAAAAAGCGTTGTTTAATTTTTAGCAGAATAAGTTTAACTTTTTTTTATGTCTTTCATTTTTTTCTAAACAGGCAAACAGACTTGTTTCACAGGCTGCCTTCGTATTCCTCAAACAGCTTTATTACATTAGGGTATTAGAAATTTCAACAAATCAGTTACTTTTATATTTATTTAAAGTATGAGGCCGCTTGTGTATTATATAAATAATTCAAATAAAATCAATATTTCCTGCAATTATCCCTGATCTTTTTTGTTGTTATAATATTTCTTGTTTTTGTACAAATTTTTGAAAATTTCGGTATTTGCTAAACCTCTAAAAATTATTTCTATTAATGTTTTCGATATTGATCAAAAGGTTCAGATTGTTTCAAATTGTTAGATTTTCTTACACGTTAAAGTTATCGTTTGCTTTTGATAATGAGAAGTTTGTATTTACTTGAAGAAATTTTACTTTATGTAAAGGATAATGACGGAAAATTAAATGTGACTAGAACTATGAAACTATCTGTTAAATGATGTAATGATAATGCATTACAGTAGAACATAGGCTAATATGAGTTGTTTGATGTTATCCAAAATCGTACCCTAAAGAAAAATTTACCACATATTTAGTTCTTCTAGTTAGTTTTATTTTACCATACTTGACGCTTCTATGCAAGAGGAACCTTTTGTCACATTTCAAAAAACTTGAAAGAAAGAAAAAAATTTTAATGTTACATGAAACGAATCAGCGCCAGTATGACGTCTCCTGATCTCTACAAGACATCTTACTTGCATCAAATGAGAACATCATTTTACTTTTCTGACATCTAAAGATAAAAAGAATTGTGCTGTAAATCTTTTTGGCTGCAGTTAAATGAAAAATCTTGGAAAATGCCGTCTACAATTTGTTTTTTTTTAATGTTAAGTTTTTTTAAATTTTATTTTGGAACTAGGACATATATAAGGACATGTTCCTCTCAGCATGATGAACAACCTGCTGTACTAAATAATGCTTTTATGGTTTCAACCAAAACCTCATAATGTGGTATTTAAGGACTTCCCGTTTCATAATTTAAAAGTTTTCTCAATTGTCAGCAGGCGTAAAATGGAACAAATTTACTTCTTGGAAGAGTTAAGTGTGCCTATTGCAATATTCGTAGAAATGTCAACCGATAAAATTCAATAAACAAAATACCAAAGAATTTTTAGTACTATAAGAATGGAATTCGAGATAAATTTTAAGACTATAAAATGTACTGTTGTAGTATTAAATTACAAATTTGTATAACTATCACCTTACAAAATTTGTGTAAATTTTGACACTTGTTTGTAAACACCTTGTTACTAAATTTATATATTTATATACTATATATTCAAGAAGCAGTTGAAGTAATTCTTAAGAAGATTGGAAACAGAGTCTCAAATGCTTCCTTTAAGTATCCTAGAAATATTAAGTGGATTTCATGTTGACGCCAGTGTAGAGGACATATTGAAATCCTTTAGTAAATATAGGTATCATTTTTCTAAAAAGTGATGTCATGTTACCCAAAAGGGCTACCAAAACAAATATTAAAAATTATGTGTTAGTTTACTTCTAAATTAAGTATAAAAAAATGTTAAGCAAATGAACTTTTCCGGACGTTAAGCAATTAATTCTACTATAAACTCAGGGTTTTTACATTCAAATATTATAAATATTTGTAAAACAAGCATAGAATGGTTATTTAGCGGAAAAGCTAACACAAAAACTACAATTAAGAAATATAAAATGTTGCATTAAAGTTTTATGAACTGAATAAAAATAAATAAAACTCGAGAAATATTTTCGAGTAATGCTTGTCCTGCTATAAAAATGACTTCAGAAATCATTTATTAGATTAATGCAAATCAAATTGTTTTGTCTGTTAATTTTGTATAAATATTTCTTTTGATTTTTATAGTATTCATTAAGAGGGGATACTTACTGTTGCTGTATATGACTAGTTATTATGTGTGGAAAATAAAATATTTGAAATGAGTTTCATTTAGTTTAAGCGGCCATCCAGTATATTATTAGAAAAGCTCATGTAAGAAAAGTTCAACATTTTCGTTCTTTTAGAAATAATTTTTTTCGAAAAAATAATTGAGTTTTTCATATTTAAAATAATTCTCACAATTATTAGAAGTAGTAAAAAGTTACAATGGATTCAGCACTAATTGTAAGCCTACTTCTACCATAATTACTTCTTTCGAAGAATAATTATTTATTTTAACGATTCCTTTATACGATAACATGTTTCAGCTTAAAGCTTATGAAAATTTCAAGTCAAAAGTGTGAGAAACAAAAACCGTGCTAATAAAGTGGGCCATGCACTAGAAAAATTACTGTCGAAGTGATGTGGCTTCCGTATGAAATTTGCTTAAAAATTGTGCTCCAGAGATATAAAATTTTAGTGCGACAACCTTTGTTATACCAAAAAAGTAATCACCAGAAGTTCATATACTTTTACAACTAGTAAGCTGTTTGGATCAGGACAATTGTTGCTACTTGTAAGGGTAAGGAAGACGAAAAGCCAGACAAAGCTTTGCAATTTTTGGAATTTTGTAAACAGCTCCGGGAATTCAAAATTTTCCTGTCTTGCCTTTAAATGTAGTAATGTCCAAAGCAACTTATAAAATTTCAACACGATAAAGTCCACTGATGTTTTGATTGCTATATCAGTTTTTGACTGTTATATCCATGCAAACTTCCTTGAGGAAAAGTACAACGACGTTTAAATTCAGCACGGAGAAGAATATTTAATTTTTCATCCGTATAAAAAGGACATTTTAAATTAAAAAAAACTTAAAATTTAAAACTTTTTTTAACTGTACAACAATCCAATTATTATTAATAATTCCAATTATTAATCGTTGTTTCTCTGTCTATTTAAGGAACCAAAAATATTATCCATTCCGTTTTACTTTCAATATTAATCGAAATAAGAGAAAAAAAACTAATATCTCAAAACTACATGGTGGTAATTTGATTCAACCGGTAGGGTTGATAAAACCCTTTAAATTCATTTGAATAGTTGATTGGGTCTTAGTTTTTTAGTTCATTTAGTACATTCTCCAATTATAGTAAAATATTTCAAAAAGGAATAAAACGAAACAATTGAAACACCATTAAAAGACCAATTGTGCTTGTTATATGTCACCATTTAGGTAAAGTGATGGTCATTCTCCTGAAGTAATATGAATTTTTTCATTATTCCTTTTCTCTCGTCGCCATGGGTTCTTTTGGCACTTTTGTTGTATTCATTGCAAAAAAATTCAGTTTTTTTTTCAACCATAAATTAAGCATCGTCTGATTTTAGTTATCCTGCTATGAAGATAAGTTTAACCATAAGTCAGAGGGAAAGTAGATATTGTTCAAGTAGATGCCAGCTGAATGGCCAATTAAGAAATTTTTTTTTTTAGCTTCTGTGTCGGCTAAGTTCGTGTTAACACACATGTCTAAAGATGGTTTCTATTAAGTAATCTGAAAAAGGCTAATGGTTTGCCGCATATTATATATATTTTGAATAGTTAAGATTTAGTCGATATTTTGTACCTTTTTCCGAATTTTGATAAGGCACGTGACATTTTTAGGGTTTTCACTTTTTTTACCCATTAAAAAGGTGCTGATAAGAAAAAGTATATTTAAGGAATTGGCTTATCGTAGTAAATAGAATATAGCTCAACGCATATTAAGAATTCTATTTTGTTGTTTCCTGGCACCTTCTATTTAAACAGCCTTTAGGGCGAAACTTACTTACTTTTAACCATTTTAATAAAAAGAGGAACAAAATTGTAACTACTAATTGCAAAAAAGATATATTACAACTGCTTGAATTATTGGGAAAAGAGTTTAGATCATATTAATACTATATTTCTCTAATTTGACAAAAGATAAATTTTGTTTGTATGGTTAAAAATGTTTAAGATATAGAATAAGGAGTTGATTTCATTGTAAACAATTGTCTACTTCAGTATATTAAAGATGATTATAGCATGTGTTACAAAATAATGTGTTCGAGTTATACATGTCCAGTTGATTGCATGAAACTCGAACTGTAGATGTTAAATCTTATTTTTCTATTAGTCTCGAGAAAAGCCATCATTCTACCGAAATTCCTCTAAACAATTAGTGATATTTATCAAAGCTGTTAAGTGATCATATGTTTTAAGAAGGATTTACACACCAAATATAGGTCCAGTTCAGTCAGTGTCCTTTACGTGGTGCTGTAGCGAGCTCATTATGCATGGTTGTCTCAATCAAATTCAGGAATGGATATTGCTGCCGTCAACATTGGCTTTTCTAGGACTAGAGAAATGAGAAATAGGAGATAACAGAGCTATAGGCCCTAAAAATAAGGTAATTTAAAGTCGCATGCAAAAGTTCCAACCAAAAAAATAAACAGCAATAAAAGCGGGAAGCTTAGGTAAAGAGGATAGCCAATTTGTCTAGAAATCCTTTTGCTGGACTGGTTGAACTGAAAACTGTATAGCAATAAAGGCATCGAGACATCCATCTCAAATGAAATATTTAGTCTATTCGAACATTATTTTATGTTTTAAGTAATAAAAACTGTTCTTATTCATTACTCATAATGAAATTTTACTAAAAATAAACAATAATGTTTATTAAGGAAAAAAAAACAAAAAAGTATAATTGAGCTTAGTATTAAAATTTTTACTCCTTTTTTTCTGAGATTGTTACGCCATGCCACGTTATTTGAAATGAAGTTTAGTTCTTTCTTCTCTTATTATGAATATTTCATTGTTAATATTAATCAAAATAAATAATCGTTGACTTTTTGAATGAAAGCCTTTTGATTTATCTCCATTAAAGCCTTTAGTAATATGTATATTATTTACCAAAATTTGATTGTGAGATAGAAGAGCTTCACCAAATACTTCCCATGTGTCAATATGTAAATTTGAATTAATGTGTAGCTAACTGTCGTAAGAAATATAATTTTTAACGCTAAACTGGGCAATGAATATTTTTCGTTAAAAAGATAAAATCATTCGTATATTTTCTAAATAATATTGATCATTTTGAAATAATTGCTAAGTCCAATTACATCACCTTTTCTATAGTGCAACTGAGTTGGTTTTTTTACACATGCTAACTCTTTCACCCCTAAATTCTAATTAATTTGGCTTTGCAGATTTATTGTGTCTTCTTTTTTTTTCTTTTTAATTTTTAGTATTTGTAATTTTTAGTCTACCCAATAAAAATTCTTGGATGTTATGTAAAAAATAGGAGTACCTCACTTCGTCACTATAAAGGCCACTAATCAAAATTTCATCAAAGAATCCGCTTACACTTGAATCTAGTTTGAATCTAGCCACTTTACTTGTGAGTTTTTTGTAACACTAATGTGACACGTAAACAATATAGAGTTCATTTTTTCATGTTTTATTTCACTTGAAATAATCTTTTTCATAAAGTTCTCCATTTGTTGTCGTTTACAACATCTTGTATTATTTAAAAAACAAAAAAACTATATCCTACATGTGTGTTCATTATATGTACCTATATTTATTTCTTTTTTTTTAAAACCAAATTTTAAACTAATTAATAACTTCTATAAGTAGTCTACCGTCTACCATTATCCCAAATCGAATGACAAAAACAATGCCATAAGGCCAGAACCAAAGCAGAGTGTAATTTTTATTCAACCCAAGTCATTTCAAAATATTTTTCAACAGAGCTTGAAATATTTCAATTGGAGCTGCTTCTATTATTACAAATTATAGAGTCCATGGAACCACCACAATTATTCTAACTCAAGCATTCAACTAATTCCTTATTTAAGAAATAATTCTATAAATATAGTGAGCTCTTTGCAAGTTAAATAACGTCAGTGACACAAAGGACAAATAATTTTAAAGGTTGCACATAAACGGAAGCAGTGAATAATTTATATTGTAAAGGTGCAAAAAGCAAATTACAACTCAATTTCCGTAAAATAAATCATTTCTTTGTACACAATTGATGTTATTTGTTATTTCTTCGAATGATCCTTTGCAATAAGTTATTTTACACATTAAGCTAATCCCAAATGTTGACATTTTGGTTACTGATGTTTTGTGTATATTTACAAAAGGTTTTGGTAAGTATATATTTTTGACAATTCATAGGAAGTATAAACATTAAATTTAACGCAACAAACTATTATTCTAACAGCTTATAAGAATAAATTTACTTTTTGAGCTACTTTTATTAGAAACCTGGTGGTCTGCAGCTTATTCTTTTAAGAAAAAAGTGAAATTGTGTGCTAAAGTGCTGAAAGTGATTCCTTTTTTCACTTTTGTGTGCTGATTAGGCTTTAGTACTTGTGCTATAAATCATTTTTTCTTTTAGGTAGTTTATTTGTTTGTATTATTAATGTGTTTTGCCAGAAGTTTTATTAATAAATTAAGTTGTTCTAAAACATTTATCAGTTTTGCATTGAAATGAGAATGATTTTCAAAATAAAATACAAAAGTTGAGAGAATTTGAAGATCTGAAACAATATTTCGATGAAGCTAATTTTGTTAACTCTTATTTGACTTTTATAATTTTTTATTTTTTCATCTTAGGAAAAGCAATTTTTTACATGAAATTATATCATGCTTTACTTGTTAAAAGGGAAGGACTAACATCTCTGAATTGCTTCTCAGACTCAATGGATTGTGCTTTAAACCAAGTAAAATTATTTTTTTTTGACTATGAAGCACTTTGCCAATTGTTGTGAATTTAGTTTATTATATCATATAGGTGTACATAATATGTGGATCTATAGACCCAAAGAAATTACTCCAGGAATCAAGCACATGCTAAATAAAATTTTAATTAGGAAGCTTGCTTAGTGAAAATTAAAATAAGTAAATTCATTGCTATACTAATTTGAAGTGTAGCATTATGTACTTTTAGGTCAAAATTTTTCGTTGCTTGAGGTGTCTTTGTGTTCTAGTTGTATTTTATTTAAAGTACTTCGGGTTAGTTTTTCGTTCTCAGCCCCTTATTTGATTGTTATGTTCTTTACTACTATGCGGATAAGTATTCAGAATTCGATTTTGTTGCTAAGGTAATCTTATTTTTTTAAATAACCAGTTGTTTATCAAAAATGTGCTTGCGTTTTTTCGAAATTTAAGCTAGTTCAATGTTATCAATCGTAAGAAATCGTATTTAAAATTAAGCTAAACCAAAATCTTGTAAAAATGATAGCTATCCGCAAAAGATATATGTTAAAAACCAATATTTTACAGTGGTTTTTCACACCAGGCGGTCAAGTATTAATACTTTGTTCTTGATATAAGCCTCTGGTACTTTGATATGACCATACCTCTATTTCAAGAGCATCATGGTAAGATTCTGAAAAAAGCTTTAATTATTTCCCAATATTCATTCAATATTTAATATTTAGTTAAGGTTCTCTTGTAAAAGTTTGGTAGATGGGGGTATAAAAAACTAGAATATAAATAATAGAATAAAAGCAAAAATTTTTTACTATTTTAAAATCTATATTCTACACATAACTTTATTAAAAACTATGAAATCTTTAAGGGGTTAGGGCTACTCAGCATTTTTAAAAAATCGATTTTGTTTTTTTTTTACATTTTCTGAAAGTATGATATCTTAAAAATACTCTCTCGAAAATTGCAGTGCATCCGACAAATAGTTTTCGAGTTATTCGCCCATTAACAAAAGGCTCTCGGGCTCTACATACATCGAGTGTAAAACTTTTTATGCATTTTTTTCAAAAGTGTGTTTTTAAACAGATGACCACTGTAACTCAAAAACCGCTGGTTAAATTTCAATAAAAAGCTTTTGGAAAACATGAAAAACTCGTGTTTGATCGAAGTTTTTGTTTTTTTTTTAAATTTTGATTTTTTATAAACAATTAACTGCTGTTTTTTTGCCGAAAATCTGGAAAAAAATTTCCCGAGCCGGCCATTTTGTAAGTTTTTTTAAAAAAAAAGAAAGCTTCCATCAGGCACGAGATTATTTGATAATAAAACTAATTTTTTCCGTCCGATTGATTTTAGATGAATCTCCAAGGATTTGTGGTGGTCACCGCAAGGGACTTCTGTTTGAAACTGGGTCAACACAAACAGCCATAACTTTTAAAATTATTGAATTTTTTTTTCAAATTTTCGTGAAGTCGGGTCGAAACATTATGTAATGATGCCATATTTTTACTTTTATAAAATAAAATAATTTACTGGGAGAAAAAAATTATTTAAAATTTATCATTTTTTCATATCTCTAAGTAGCCCTAACCCCATAAGGAATCTCTCAGAAAAACTCCAATGGTATTTTTCATTTTTAATCGTAAATAGGTGTGATCAATGATTATAATATTGAGTTCAACTTCATGTAATGTGTATCTACTTAATACAGAGCTCTAAGCAAGATGAAAATATATCTTCTATACAGGAAAAAGTTTCTCACTTTGATCCTCTACCCAGTAAAATGGCTAATTATCAAGTGTTGATCCCTTTTTTTTATCTTTTTAAAAAATTATGATAAATTTTATATTATTTATACCAAACCATGACATTTTTCTATAAAAAAAACTCAAAAATATGGGCTTGAAGAGTTTAGCTAAAAAAAAAATATTGTGTTCAATGGATCGATGTTAAATTAAAAACGAATGCTGTCTACACTTGAATGAATCAGCGAAAATTTCACACGGCAAACAAAACACTTCTCCCACAATAGTTCGTAGTGATATATCATTTTCACTATAGTATAAAAATATGTCAACTTTACTAAGCCTAAAAGAAAAAAAAGAAAAATAATAAATAAATATCACAATAGTAACTGCTGAAACATTTATTTATATAAACATACCTTTACGGTATCCACACAAGAAAAATGAAGGTCAGTTAGTTGATTCAATTGAGTTGTTCATGTATTATTGTCAATCGTCGTCAGTATTTTCTCTTAATAAGTCAAAAAGTATCCTTTTGTCAACAAGTATAATATCAAACAGAAATGTTTTGCTTTACTAAAATACATTGCTACCTGCATCAGTTTTTTTATTTCTCTAAATTCAATTCATTTCGCTAAATAATTTCCTTGCTACAAAGTTGGGTTATTCACGCCTGCGAAATTGTTTTTCTTTCTATTTTTATTTTTCTTTTACTGTTGACATTGTTCTTATGACTGAAATTCCTAAAATTTCATTAATCATTTTAATATTTTGTGGATACGCTGATCAAGTCCTTAGAATTTGTGTGTTTCGGTGAATCAAATTTTTTTACACGATCTCACTTGATGAATGACACCGGAAAAAAGGAGAATCAACTGATTTATGTTCGATCGGGATTTTGTGGTCTGAAATTCTCTTTTTTTTTTTTGTTTTTTTTATGCCAGTAGGGATTGAAATTTCGGGTTTATTGAATTTAACGTGGTTTCTATTTTGATTGTTATCCTTTGACTTTTTTAGATAATGTGATGATCCTTTTCACCTATTTTATTAGCGTATCTGATCCTTAATAAAGACTTTCTATTGTTAAATGGTCTATAAATTTAAGTAGTTTTTAAAAGGTTTTGATTGAGAAATATATTAAGTAATATTATTTTCATTAAAGTTTTTAATAAAAGGAAAAAAGTTACAACGAAGTCATTATACGTGTATTAATGGTTTTGAAATCTGTAATGAAGAGGTCATAAATTTGCTGTGTTATTGTGATAAAATTTGAAGCATAAAAAAATAATGTTGCTAACATGAAGTTTACGTTGATTTTAGAGTTTCCATTGGACATTTTCCTATCTTATCAGCTGCTCTTATGTTTCTTTCATTTTTCGCGTTATTGTAGTCTAAATCATGTTGTTCAGCTATTTCATCGTCATTATGAATAGGATTGCATTGTTAATGAATAATTGAAACACTTTTGATTATGTATATATATTTTTTATTAATTATTATTATAGTAAATAAAAATAGATAACATTAGTTTAATTATTTATTTTAAAAATTTCGATTTGTTTAATGTAAACTAATGGATGATCTTTAATTATAACTTTTAAAATATTCTGCTTTTTAACACATAATCTTTCGTTAAATATATGATTTTAAAACAATTTACATTAGAAAGTATAATTGAACGTGTGCAATAGAAAGTTTTATTTGGCTGATATTTAACATTTATAAACATGGTATCACCACCTGCTAACATTTTGATAGTATCAAGTGAAAAAGGCTGAAAATTTGAATTATTCCATAAAAGTAATCCTTTATTTTCGCAGCCTCCTCTCAGAAACTGACTAAATGAATTAAAAATTTGCACACATCCTACAGACAAAGAAAACACTGCAAATTGCATCAAAGAAAAAATTCTTACCCCCAGAAGGTGGATTTACAATCAAATTACAATTTTTTTCGATATTTTCTCTTCACAAGCATCATAAAAATTTCGTATGAATTTTTTAACTACTTCAGTTATTAATAACTGAACAATTATCGAAATTATCATCACATTGATTCATTAGTAATTGTATAGGTAGGTACATATATCTAAAGGTTTATCAATATCAAAATAATAATCAAGAATAATTACATGATTTACACTAGTAAAAATTAAACAATTGCCCTCTGGAATATTTTATCCACGTTCAATAAAAATCCATAATTAGATTTTAACTAAAATTTAGTTTGTTCAATTACAGCTGCAAGAAATGTTGGAAATTTTAATGCAAATTCGACTAATTTCCACGAAACGTTTGCTCTTCTGCTGCCGTTGCTTGTATAATATCCACCCCCATAGGCATCAACTGTTGAAATTTTTTAAAGTATGGAGCTTCGTGAGCATCCGTGTATTCATTTTTGGCCAATTTGTAACGCTTCAATTTATTGTGCCCCGAAGATGATTTTCATATTGTAGACTTTTGTTTCTATCGGAGTGGACCCACTTGGTTCTGCAGATTTTAAGATAAAGCATCAGCTGCCACTGACCTTGCGAACAACAAAATTACAAGGAATTCTATAGACATCTTGGGAGCAAGTGATGTCGTTAGCTTGCGCAGATTATTCTTAAGTTCTAATCAATATATCTTATTTGTCAATATTATCTTAAATTTTGATACAAGATCCTGAATTATTTTTATTCCTTTGTTCAGTATAATATCTGCCTCGATCGGTACTAAATCGATACCTGTGATATTTTCTTCTTGATCTCTGTGTTCATTTCTTTTTCCACAAATTCTGTAAATAATATTTGGTCCTCCTTCTTTAAATTTCTTAAACGGTATGTCGTCATAGAATTCCCCACTTATCGGTTCAAACTTACTTCCATTAACTCTAAAGCGTTTTTTTCTTGTTAGATGACTTTAAAACCAGCGATTATTTCATCAATTTGGATCCATTGCTCTTTTTTAATTTCTTTGAACACACCTGAACTCCATCGTCGTTTGAAAACACTTCTTTCACAGCTTATGTTATACCCTTTCTTAACAGGCGGATGTAAACACTTTCTAACTACACAGAAAGCCACTTTTGTATGGAGAACTGTGTACATAGCTGGTTGGAAACGTGTAGTAACGTGAAAATTGAGATCTAATGTGAATCTTTTCTTATTAGATCCTCCTGTTTTGTATATCTGTAGTTCGGTTTACTTCACTAATATCCATTATTTAACTTTATAAAACAATTTGCATGAATAAATTAAAAACTCTTAACTTTTCTTAACTTAACTTAACTTAACTTAATTTTTTTAGTCAAAACACTTTTAAAAAATTTAACAACCTGTAACATCTAATTTGACATTTCTCATCATATGTTTTGAGATTTAGACGCCATGTTTCTTTTGTCGTCATGTACAGACTTTGCCTGTTAAGAACCAATTTTTTTGTATGGAGGACTACAAGATTGTACATAGCGCCTGTTAAGAAAGGGTATTATTGATCTGCACTCTTCCTGGTCTAGAATAACTTTAGCGAGTAAATATTAATTTTACCTTGTATAAGTTTTTCAGTTGTTAACAGCAATTGTAATAATTTTTTTGATCAATAAAAATATACTTAAAAATTATAGTAAAACTATTTGAAGAAAAACTGTCTTAAGTAAATTTATTGATACAAACTATTAAAAAACTGTCTAAACCCAAATATTTTGAGCGTCAAATAAAAATATTTCAAAATCTCCTTATCAAATTATAATTTACTTAAGTATTAGATGAATAGAATAATTTGATTGTGAGTTACAAACAAACAGGAGATTCAGATTATGTTTCCAATTTTTCTATAATTTGCAGTTTACTATTAATTTAATTTACAATTGCTAATTTTGCTCTTTTGCTTGATTGTTAATTAAAAGTGATAGTTTATTTTTTCTTTATTTCCAAAATCCGATAATTTCATTTAGTTACTTCTTTTAGTTTTTCTTTCATACAATAATAATTGTTTTACAATATTAAAATCTTTGCTTAATAAAAACCATGCTAAAATTTCTAAATCGGGGTAATTCTGTATCATGTGAAATTCCAATTCATTAATTTAGGAATTTCATTTCATGTGTGGTCTACCAGCTAAAACCATAAAATTCCCACCATTCCAATAATATTTGTAGCAAAACTTTATATTCCAGCTGTTAACTTTGTATACAATACAAAATATGAAAAATAATTTTACTTTTAGTGGGATATTCAGGATGTGTCAAGGAGCTAATGAGCCATGTGCCTTAACTGTATGCAATGTAAAACCAATTTACAATGGTGTCACGTGTATTTAACAACTTTTGAAAAATTTCAACTATTTTTCGCGACATTTAATTGCGAAATTCATGTGAATTTCAGTATCTAAAGGGTAAAATTTTGTGACCAGCATTGATTTATCGCAAAACATTTACTACTGATATGAATTACAGTAACTATATTATTTGACAAATAAAAAATTTAAGGTTAAGCTTACAGTAATTTTTATGGTAATGAACGTCAAAAAGGTATTTGTAAGGGGCTATTTACACTTCTTGCAAAATTTAACAATTTTAGTTAAACCAGAATAACAAACTTTTAAATTCCAAGGATGAAATTTAGTTATAGGCTTAATGAAGAAAAGAAAAGTTGAAAAATATCTATAACCCAAAAAGCATAGTAGTATAACTCAGAGATAAATTTTGAGGGCATAGACAACTTTTAAGGTGAATGATGTCAAGTAAAGCTTGTAATCAATATATTCTTGTATTTAGTTACAATTTGAGCTTATTATGTCCACAAAAAAAAAAACATAAAAACCTAAAGAATAGCTGATGGGTTGCAAAAGTAGCAATGCTATGCTAAAATTTCAGTTTTGGCAGATATAGGAATTTGAAAAGTTTGTTTTGAGTAGGAGACAAAAATTTAAAATTGATACACCTTAAGGACGTCATCCCGTTTACCAGGTTGTTAATTTGATTCATTTGGTTTTGAATCTGAAAATATGGAAATCTTTAAATATGTACATATTTGGTTAACATTAAAAGCGTACAAGAAATTCAATTTTGATGGAAAACCAGTTGCCCAGGTTTTAGTAAAATCGGAGCTTAAACTAAACTTCTAGAAAGATTTAGTTTTTCTTTATATGATTTTATCACTTGAAAAAAAATTTAGTTCACGTTTATTGCAGAAAACAGTCAGATGAAATATCAAATTAAAGCAAATTGTCATAGATACCAAATTAAATTCATATAATCCGGTACAATCATTGATTGTTTGTAGCATTGCTCAAATCAAATATTCCATTGAACAAAAAGCATGTAAAAAAAATCTGAACCCTAACGGAAGCAGGAATTTGATAAACTAGAAGCAAACAATTCCAATCGATTCTCTTCAACACGTCTGCCAAGTACTCAGTTTGGTTTGGGATAGTTCATAGATGATGCAAGAGAGATCCTGTTTTTATATTCAACGAACCTACTATATAACAACGTCCTAAAACATGTTTATCTATTACCCAGTATCAAACAGTGAAAAATTTGCTGCAACGTCGATGAAGATAAAAAAAACAACAAACAATAAAAAAACCCTCAACCCTCAAGTGCACTGTATTTATATTTACATCGCAATCATATATCGTCAAAAACTAACAACACTTTTAGTTTTAGTGTATATGAAGTCAAAGGATGCGTAGATTATACCAAAAGCTTTCGAGTATATCTCAATAAAAGTATAGAGGATAAATTGTTGGAAAAGTAAAACCTAACTAAAGGCCGTGAGGAGAGAATTTATTCAGGTTCATCCTTCTTTTTTTATGTTTCAGTTTTTTTTGTAGATGGTCTGTTTCACTGGGCTGAATATATTGCAAAAACAAACATCATTCTTTACCAAGGTGCATTAAGGATGCAAGCATAAAATACAAACAAGAAAAATTAGGGACTCTGTATATCCACCTTTTTGTTATCCTTGAATATTGTTCTACTTGAACACTAGGCAAGTTGATGTTCATTCCCTTAAAACTTGGATCGATTATATCGGGATTTACGTGATAGTTTCAAATATGGTGATTACTGGTTTGGCACTTATTTTTGAAAATAATTTGGTTAATGTGTAAAACTGAATATTGTTTTTTAGGGAGGGAGGAATAATTAAAAGCTTGAGTAGTAGACCTCAAGTACACACATATAACAAGTTTTTCTGTTGCTATTGCAACAAAGGTGTCTCTGTCTAATGTGACTAGCTTATTGATAAATCCTTGCATATATACATATTTGTAATCATTTGTTTTTAAAATTTCATAATACATAAAGGCAACTTATGTCAAAGTTTAAGTGCTTATTGATCATTGGTATTGTTTTGACAACTATTTCTTTTTATAGGTTTTTTCTTTGATTTTCAGCTAAAATAAACCAAACACGATCAACCAAGCGTCGTACTCACGGTTCATGGTTTCATGTGATATTTTTTGGTTTCTTTGACTCAAGTTGTCGTTAAAAGAAAATTGACTTGATTCGATTTAAAGCATAAAACAAAATTTGATGGTCGCTTATGAAAAATGGTTTATAAATTGATTTAAGTGCTGCCATATATGCTTTAAAATACTTTTAGCCAAACTTATATTTATAAATTATCTTTTTAAAACTGTAAAAGCTACTGCTTATGACCATAGAAACAACTTAAAAAAAATAAATATTTATGTTTTTCTGCTATATTCTTCAATAATTTCAGACATGATGAATTTTTTGAAAGAAAAAAAGTATGTATGTTCCTTATAATATGGGGCCTTTTTCATCAGTTTTGTTCTTCAAATGCAACAGTAGGGCAATATAATAGCCACAGTTAAAAATATACATTAAGCATCCGGATGTAATTAATTCAAAAGTCAACTTCCGGATTTATTCCCAAAAAGCTGCTACAATTTAAAATTATTTAACAGCATTTTCCTATTTCATTTGAATAAAATATTTAGGTTACTGGTTAAGCTATTGAATTAATCCAGGGCTTAAGCCATTTTGCCCCAAAACCCTGTTTCTGAAGTTCCACAATGAAATTTACTTCTAAGCAACAGGCAAAAATAGAATAAATTTTAGTATGAAAAACTGAAAAATATTTTCTTCATTTCCTGTTATTGTCAATTAAGATAAGCCTCTAATTCGAATTTAATTTAATTAATTTGGTCATTGTATTATTTTATGAAATTTATTATTCATTTTGCATTATGAAAAATTTTACTAACAAAAACCAATTTATAATTCGGATGACTAAAAAAACATTTAATTTGAATTCGTGTAACTACAACAACTAAAGTATAGTTTGTAAATTCCTTCTTATCTGCATCTTTCTTATGTGATAGATTTGGTAAATTTTCGAATTTATGAAGCACAAATGCGTTTAATTATATTATTCCAGTTCCATTCAACATTATGTCCTTTTTTTTATTATGAATATGAACTAATCTGGGAAATTTTGACTTTGATGACACTAATCTTTTTGCTACCAGCATCAAAAATATTCTCTTTTCAATAACACCATGAAAGCACCTTTTTGTCATCGGATGTGATGACATTTGGCAAAAGTGTATGCTTGTCATTTATACTATAAGTAGCATGATTCTTTTTATTGCAAATTATTTTTCATAAAAGGTCGCCAAGAAGAATGCTTTATATAGAAAAATTGAAATTTTGCCGCCAATAATCTAAAACATCATTCTTTTACACTATTTCGGTTAAAGAATTACGAAAACAATTAGCTATGCTTAGAAAAATAAAAAGAAATGGAAAAAGAAAAGGAAACCCACAATTTCTTTTGTGTCTTATGCATAAATGTCAGAATATGTTAACATGTTTCGATTTCAATGTGATTTGAGGTTTTTCTGATTTTCAATTGAACTCTGTTTGCTGGACAGTCTGGATGTATAGGAATTTTAAAATTGATTTCATTCATTAGACTTTTGTTAATTTTAAAAATAAAAAAAAACTTCCCAGTTTTAATTCCTCCGGTTTTGTTAGAGGGAAAACTTACAAGTATTATCTATGCTTGCTAAATTATTTGAACTATATTTGTTTTTTTCTTAACTTAGTAAGTTCACCACTAGAGCTCTTCATTTACAATCAAGTATTTTTTTTGTTTTTATGAAACAGTCGATAAATTGTCTATAAGCTCAGTTGTTGAATAAAACTATGTTAAACTGAAGAAATTTAGGTGACAGTGTATTGAATATGTACTTCGTCTATTAATTTTTTTACTTAACGAATAGCGTCAATGAATTAGATGTACACCACTAGATCATAGCATATGTATAAATCAGAGAGGTGAAAGGCAAAACAGAGTTACAAAACTTTTAAAACTTTTCAAACAACATAATGAGTCAGAAATGTTGCCACCTTTCGTTCAATTGACATCCTAACAATGCAATTTTATTGATCTCAAGTTTATAGTGTAAGTTCATTAGAGATCATTTGCTAAGTACATAACAGCAATTTGGTACAAGTCATGTTTTGCAAAAAGAAATTTTCTTTACAATTAAATATAAAAGCGATTGGAATTTTAGTAAGTTTTATATCAAGTATGTTTGCTTGATGTATGGTTATAAGAGTAAAGAATATAATATACTCTTTAAAATATAATTAATGTTTAGTTGATGATTTTTTTTGATAAGTGCTCAAAGAATTACTAAAAAACAACAATTTTTAATCGGGTCTAAAGGATTAAACATAAAACAATTAAAAAAGTTGTAGATATAAATTTTAAAAAATAAAGAGGAACAAAATAAAAATTAATAATAAATTATATATTTCTTTTTGAATTAATTATTGATCCTAACCATTAATCCTCCACAGCAGCTAACAAGGTGTGTGTTGGCAGATTTTTCTTATATTTTTTCTAGCTGTCTTTTACGTGACATATTCGGATCTAGCAAAGTTGTCATTATAAAATATTTTATCACTGAAATTTATTATGAAATTCTATTTAGGCTCCTTTACTGGAAATTATGAACACAAACAAAATATATATTTTCAACAAAAAATTTAAAAAAGTTGAAATAAAAGAAATGCATAAAAAGACAATGAAAGTTTTCTCTGTAACAGATAAATTTCAAAAAAAAATCGAAAATATTAAAAAAAAAATAAATATAAGAAGCGCTTGCTTAAAGTTAACTACAACAGGGAAAATGTTAAAAATTATAGACGGCTTCACTAATCTTAAAAAAAATTAGAGAAAATTTATTTTTATTTTTTATTTTTCAAGGTTATTTTGATTTTTGTTCAAAACTTTATGACTTTTCGTGGATAGTACATTTCCATTCTACCTAAAGATGAAAAAGAAATTATTTATCAGTATGTTTAAAAATTTCACTTTAACTAACGGAGAAGATTCAAATGTTTAGGAACAATTAACAAATCTTTGCATAATATCAAATGTTTTTAAATTGAAATCCTTTATTTAAATCTTTAAAAGAAAAAATACTTAAGTGTAGAAACATAATTAGAAAGTTTGTTATGTGTTTTTTTCAAAATATTTAATTCATATAGACTTGAAATTATCCTCAGTAGCCATGATGAGAAAGTTATATTATAGAAAACAAATTCATAGTTGGTTAAGGACATAGTGTAGCAAATTCTTCCTTCTTTTTTATAAAGTAATGACAAATCTATTCATGACGCTTTTAGTTCCGCATTTAAGCATCTCAATATTTGTACTTCTTAAAGAATATTTAAGAAATATATTACAAGGACACACGCTTCAGGTTAACTAACCATGAAGTTTTTAATTTAAGAAATCACAGTATGAATGCTAATGACTTTTCTATGCGTGTGTCCAACTGCTTGCCTGCTTAAAATGACACACGAATTTAGTATTTTTCTTATTTTTTGTTTTGTTTTTCAAATTTTACTTATCCAAAAATTTTAAAATTTTATTTGGTACCCAACAGCGTTAGTCTCATTGCTATCGTAAAGTGCTTTCATACACAAAAATTTTAGCACTGTTGAAATTTTCTATGAAGGATAAAATAAAGAAAGTACAATTAACCTTGTTTCTTTCACTACTGTTTTTGTTGTTTATAACAGTAAGTTGTTATTTTCAAGGAATTCTTATTAACAATTTTACAACTGTATACTATTATCGGAAGTCGCGTGTAGTAAAAATCCGTAAAATTGATCCTAAAAATGGATTCAAGTCAATTTCTTTTCTATATTAGTAACCATGCTGTGGTACATCGTTTGGGAATTTTATGATTTTCTTAAAAGAGCACTAAGTCTAACAAACAGTAGATTTATATTGCCTGATTATAAATGGTAGCCGACTGGGTAGCTTGTAAAATTGCAACATTTCATAGAATATAGGTCGAATTTTAGAGGAGTAACGATGGAGTTCTTTTAGTTATTGTTGTTGTTCTTTTAGGTTTATTTTTTGGCCAGCCATAAATAATCTAGCTAAAGTTTATTGGCTGTAATTCATAAAAAAATGTCCTTTCTTTTATTATTTGCAAGATATTAGGGCCTACAAGGACTATTACACGCAAAAAATTTTTTTCTTTTTATAAAACTCACACATTACACTTATGAACATTTTTTTGATTAATTATATGGCAACCCCTCAGAGTATATGGAACATTAGGGTAGAAGCTTCGATTCTAAATGCTGGCGGCAGACAATATAACATTTGGTGTTTTAGTTTTTTGTTACAATAAACAATTTAATTTTTTCATATAATAAAAAGAGTGATTGAAAGGAGCTTATATACACTTGTGATTTTATGATTTAAATCGGGAAATATACTGATTTCTATCTGCGTTTTATAATTTTATTTGTTATCACTAATGAGTTTATAAAATTGGATAGATTTGATTTTGACTTCATGAACTAATTATTTATGGTTCACATTTAAAAAAAAATTCACTAAAAACTAATGTAGCTACACACATAAAAACTTTTGCTCTTACAATTTTTCTTTAGTTTTGAATTCAAGTTATATAAAGTCAAACATAGGCTTAAAGTCCTTTAAAAAAATTACTACGTGGCATATGTTAATTTCAGAGGATAATCGCTTATAAATTGAGTCTGCACGAAACGTCTTAGTTAAATTATCATTTTTTGATATTAAAAATACATTTTTTTAGGATGCTTTATATAAAATATAATCAGAAACTGTACACTGTACACTTTGAAGAAGATCTACAGTGATAAAATAAATCCTTTAAGAAGGTATTTAACACTATTCAAGATTTGATTTCTTTATTTGAAGAAAAATGTCCCTATTCGGGATTAAATTGTTATTTTTATCTAGGATATTTTGAGTTTTTGAATTATAATCATCTTTATAAATAGAAAGTAGCCAATGAATATATATGTAAGTAATTCCATTATAAAGAAGGTCTCCTTTTTATTGAATTGATTAAAATAATTTCATTCTTTTAATAAAAAGGAAAATAAATCAAAAAATTAAACATTTTGAGCTAAAGAAGATTACTCAGTTCAAATCCCAGATTTTAAGTTTGTTTTTAAAGTATTCAAAAAATAAAAATTCAGGCCAAATTTAAAATAGCAGCCAGATTAACATTCTATGGACTACAGAAGTCATGATCAACAATATTTATGCATAGAAAAAGTTCTAAAAGGTTGTGTAAGTGGCACTCCTCCTTATAAGTAAATTAAATTGTATATTTGTGGCTTTTCAGCTATGGAAAAATCTTACATGATTATTCTTATTTTATTTTTGTAAACCCAAAGACTTATACTATCCTGCTGTTATAATGATGGACAGAGAATAGGAAAAATATAAACAAAATATCGTCTCCAAGAATAAGTTTAAAGCAGACCAAAAACTTCTGCTAAAATCTCTTTACTCGATAAATAATTTATTTACTCCTTTTTAATTCATGGATAATTTAAGAGAAATGTTAAAAGGTTTCACTACTCCTAACATTTTCCAACTAAAAATTAATTTTAAAAATTTCCCTTACACCAAATCAATAAAAAAAAGGCTTTACTAAATTTCAAATAACATTTAAATCCAAAAAGCACTAAAATGACCTATAAAAATAGGGTGTACTATTAAATCTAAGGACCCAAATTTTAATATGACAATTTTATTGAGAGAGCACCAGAATTTGAAAAAATTTCCTTAAGCAGTTTTAAACTTTTTAAGGTAAAAATTTAGTTTAATCTATTTTCGTCGACTCGAAATGATTTAACAATATAAGGTGTACCTGTAAGAGTAATTGGATATATAGCAATGACCAAAGTCCTTTTTGTTTGTTCTATTGTTCAGTTTAGTTTACCAACTGTTTAAAAGTATTGTGTAAGTTTTTTTTTTTATATTTAAAATGACAATGCCTCCCTTTGTTCATCGATCAAATTACGATAAGGATTAGAAAAAATAGTTGAATGAGTCCCTTAGGTATCGATTGGTAAACGATATGGAGCCTAATAAGGATGTTTTCCTGCCTCTTTTGTGCCAACAAATATGATATCCTAGCTCATTTGGACAGTACAAAGGATTAACTAGTAACCTTAAATTGATAGGAAATCGAGGGTGAAATATTTTTAGTTCAAATTTGTGAAAAATAAACCGAATTAAGTAAAGAAAAAACGGATCAAAAGTAGACATTTATACACAACTCTGATAAAAATTTCATTTCTTATCTTGATTATCCCTTCCGCCTCTTTTCATTAAAGATCCTTCCGAAGTTTAGTTTCCTTACTTAAAAATTTCAAATAGATTTACGACTATTTAATGTTATCCTTTGCAGGATGGATTTTACTTGGAAAATAGATTCATTGAACCAGTGGCTAAATATACTTGTAAAAAATCCAGCAAAATTGGGCTGGACAGTCTGAAAGTATATTTTCTGATTTACAGTGATAACTTAGGTACATAAGCGGATAAGCTCAACCAAACAAATGGCACAATAGTTATATTATTCAACTAAATTCGATTTGTTTTTGTTTTTCTTTGTGTTTTTTACCTAAAATGAAAATAAATGTTTCTTTTTTAGATATGGTTTTTGAAGAGATATCTAATTAGAATTACTAATTGAAGTTGATAAAAAATTTTAACCTGATAAAAATGTGGCTTTTGTATAATATTTATAAGACCTTTACTTATTTGTTACTTGAAGGGAATTACAATTTAAAGTAAATTTTCTGTTAAAAAAAAAAAACAAATTTAAAAGCCAAAATGTTGATAAATCTTTTTCACTTTACTTCAAATTTTCACGACCAATTACCAATTAGAAAAATATATAAAAATGTAGAAGTTAGAAAAATTTCTAAGGAATATGTGACTATACTGTTGACCCTGGTATTGCTTCGAATACAATTCTTCTTCAAATTGACCAAACGGATATAATTTTACGATGTTTTGTCAAGAATAATAAATTACATAGCGCCAGGTTTACTTATTTTGGAAAAGTTTTTTCCTTATTATTTGAACTAGTCTTGTTTGGTTGAAGTTCTGACACATATTTTTTTGTATCATACTGAAAAATAAAATACAAAAAATTTTCTTTCTATTTAAAATCATCTTATTATTAAGTTTGAAAAATCTTTAATGTTGTGCTTAAATGAAATTGGGAAGATTATAGAATAAAGCGAATTTTTTTCAGCTCTTTGAGAGATATTTATGTAGTTCTCGTTTAAATTTTCATATTTTTTTCTATTTTAACAAATAAAGTTTTTTATTTTTAACAAAAAATGATTTTCATACTATGATGTAGCGCAAAAATTAATAAGACTACAATAAAAACAAATTATTTTACTTTACGTTATAGCGGGTAAAAAATTACATGAGCTATGCATTTGGTTCACAGAAAAATGTTTCAGGTTTTGAGTGAATTCAAGCTTTTTCTGGGAAAATTAAAAAAAGGTGTAGTAATTATTTTTCTGATTGATTTAATGTTTAGTGACCTCAAATAAAATTTAATATAAATGTCTTAGAATAACAAAATACAAATTATAATATTTCAAAAATATAAAATACCGACCAAAATAAGGAAATCCCACTTTGAAATGCAATTAAAACTAATAATAAATAAAATATCTTGATAATAATTACCTCTTACATTAAAACTTTTCTCCAATTAAATTATTAATCTTTTTAATTTATACTTTTATTTGAGTATCATAATCTTACAGTTAGATTTTTCAGTGAAGTAAAACAACTGCGGTAAATATTAAAACTCTCACCAATTTTTCGACTTATTGAAAAATAGAGCACATCTATTGTCTGTAACTAGATAGGATCGCACTGGGTAACAGCAAAGACTTTTAATATTTTGGACAATTGCAATGTTACTGACAAGGAAGCCTCCAGAACTTGAGATTATAAAATTTTATTGGCGAAATATTAATGATCTTGTTCGCGGAGAAAATTAATGTAATGAATTGAAATTAATAACTTCTATTTTTCAAGGGAAATTGGGTTTTAGAAAAAAAAGTAGTTTGAGATGATTTGAATTCTTTTCAAGTTCATTGATATGCATTGAAAAAATGATTAATATATATCACTTACACTGGAGAGCATAAATGGACCACTGGGTATTCATTTTTCAACTTATACGCTCAAAAAACATTTAATATTGAATAAAATTTAAAGAAGTTAAGGAAAAATTATTGTAAAATGCTCATATAAATTGGATTTATTTGTTAATTTGAATAAAGAGTAATTGGTGTTAAAATTTAATTTTCATCTATAGTAGTCATATATTTGGTATCAAATAGGACACTCCAAGACAACAATTTCTTTTTCTAAATAGAAAAGCTATCCCGTAAAAAACCTAAATTTTCACTTGAGTTACAGATATTTCCAGTACAAAAGTTTTTTAAAAATTTTATTTCATTATAATAAATCAAATTTGATATTTTAATAAATACTGTTTTGGGAATAGTTTCAAAAAGAAAATGTTTTTTTTTCTAACAAAATTTGAAAATTATTTTTATGATAAGAAGTAATAAAAGTACAAACCCAGAATCAGAGGTAAAAATATCATAAAATCTTCGTGAGGCTAGCCACTGTTTACCTATTCTTACTTCACGCGGTAGTCTAAATTATTTCTGTCGATAGTATATCATTTCTTTTACAACAAGGACAAATTCTAGGATATGACTATTATATAGAAGACTGGTAAATGCATTTTCTTTATGACACCGCAATATAAGACCCTTGGAATGACCTTTCAAATAGAAAAAAAGGTCAAAATCTTCAAGGAAAACAGAAGCTAAAATGAGTTTATGACTTCAGTTAGAAGTTTCTTATTTTCTAGAGTTTCTTGCAAAAATTTATAGGGTACAAGATTTTAATTTTTTTGTTACTGTTTTCAGATAACTTTTATTAGGAAAAGAAATTTTTCAAACATCCTTATAGTAATTTCTCTGGTAGCATTATGTTCTGAATTTAAAATTGGGCTACAACCTTTCACTCTGTCAAAAGTTTCATTTATAAGTAGGTAAAATAATTTTATCTGTAAATTTCCCAATCATATTTTTGTATTCAATCATTATTTAGTGAAAGATTTGATCACTTTTTTAGATTTAATTTATTAAAACAATGTTTTAGTATTTTGAACCTTTGAAATTTTTAGAAAATGCAATTTTTTTAGCCACAAATATCTTTAAACCTTAATACTCGAAAAAATGAATCACTCCAGGATTTGCAGAAATTCATTTGAAATTTATTCGCCAGCATTTTTCATTGGGTAAGAATTGGGCTTTAGGTTTTTATAAATTCTAAAATTAATTTGTTTTGAAATATTTGGTCAAGTATAACAGTCCTACTCTCCTAGTTTATATAACTAACACCTGTCAAATTAGTAGTGGAGCTTTTGCTACTAACAGTACATAAAAGTTACTAATTTTGTATGAATTAGAGATATTTGGGTAATGTAATTCCTAAGTAAGTATATTTTTAAGCTTTTATTGCGAATAAAAAAGGAGTTCACATCCTTAAATATGTCTTAGAAATAAAAATTCTAAATATTTGTGCTTTACTTGCTTTCTGGTAAGTTAAAAGAGACTTATGAAAACCAACTGGATATGTAATATAAATTATTTTTAAGGTGATTTACGAAAAATGTATCTTGAACAACTAGAGAAGTTGAATAAGAAACATATAAAAATACCCAAGATCATATTTATGAGCAATAGTTTTTCAACAGCTTTAAAAAATATGATTTTTTAGACTTCTAAAATTCAAGTAAATTCTGAAACTAAGCTTTTTATAGAGAAAAAGATTTCAATAAGGAACGACTAGATGAAGAGGGTAATGTTTCACTCATCAAAGCTTTATGATTAAATTTAAGAAATTAAAATAATATTATCATCTACTTTCCGGTATTTTGCTTAATATAAACTATTGCTTTCATTCGGCAAGATATTTACGTTAATTAATTCAAGAAAATTTTTCATCAATCTTTATTTCACTGATTGCATCCAAATTTTGTATTTTTTTTAAAAATAAATTGATCCTCAAAGCCAAGGTTGTAAGTATTATGTAAATATCTAAGTGATATGGTATTATCTTTCCTAAAATCCTAAAAGCCTTTTTTGACTTTCACTTTAATTAACTTCGAACTTTATAAATCTCAAAAGCACCACGATAAAATCCCGAATGAAACATATAAATAGTTTACTAAATATTGGGAAAATTTTTCTTCTCACAAAATATTTTATCAATTGTACATAACAGTATTATATGCAAAAAAGTCATTAAACTTGGTTACTCTAAGCTTTCTATATAAATTGAGAGTTACTTTTGTTATAAGAAATAAATTAGATTTGCTGAAAAGTATAAAAATGTTAAGATTTTTTGTGTTAACAATAACAAAAGTATTCAAAAGTTTTTGACTCTTGGACATTATGAGATGAAATACATTTTTTCTTCTAAGCTTACTTATCTTAGGGAAATACTTATTTTGAAATTAAGTTGAAATGATAAATTATATACAAGCGCAAAAGACATGTTAAATTCCACTTTACCATTGTAATTAATAATATTTGAAAAAACATCATCCCAATTCCTTTTAACAATGTATTTTGGTAAGTCTACCCAATACATTTTGTAAAATTTCCACCCTGTAATGTTTAATTTAGAGAGTTGTAATAAATCATTAATGCTAATCCTGTTGTATTATTAAAAACAAAAAATAGCTCATGCTGAACAAATAGTTTTTCATCACATGCGTCCAGTCAACCAATTTGAAGGGAAATCACTTTATCTATAACAAAAAACAATCCCTAATTCATCTATCCCCATGGCATCATTGACAAACCCTCATCATCCACTAATTCCGCATGTAGGCTCAGGCGTTTTGTTTAATCTCAGTGGTTCTATGAGGATAACCATTTTGGCCTCAATACAGCTTCCTATAGTCAAAACGAACATACATAGATTATATGTATATGTATATATATTTTTTTTTTTTTTTGTATATTTGCCACCCTTTACTATATTCACCCCTCTTTAGTGTAACATTAAATTTTCTTTTATTTTCATCAATGGTCACAAGACCTAAGGATATCTATTTGTACACTCGTCACATGTGAATATGCACCCAAAGGATATGTAAGAGCACTTCTTTTAAAGCCTCCAGGCAACGTCAAAATCTCATGATCCTGAACAAAGGGAGCATCGGTGCGCAAAATTCGATGAAATGTGACGCCAAAAGAAGGCAGTAAAAGAGAAATTAAATAAAAAAAATAATAAAATACTATACATATAAATCCCTTAGGGGTTTCTCGAATATCCATATTTATATGGAGACAAGCATTAGTGGGAAAAAGGAAAATATTTTACAGAAAACTATGAAGAGGAGGACACTTTCGGTTTGTTCATATGAAATTGCAATATACAAGGTATACAGGTACTTGAAAAGTTGTAATTGTTCTAAGAGTGATGTGCAAATTGAAATCCTGGAAATGAATTCTAATTGTGACGGAAAAGTACTTTGAAATCGTTAAGCATTCTACTTGATCTTCATTTAAAGTAAAGTCATTGTAAATCACCAAGTATTGTAATAATATGGCAATGTTATGAGTCTTAGGCTTTTATGGCACATCATATTTAGTAGGAGTATTTTGAGTGTGATATAAGAGCTTTATTCCCCCGCATATATGTATAATATGCTGTCAGTTGAAGGTTATCAAGATTACATATAAAGGGCTCTTGGTGATAGTAAAGTATCGTTGAAAACACCTAAACCAATTCATTGTAGCAAGCTCTAGATTGCCACTTTACATTAATGGATGCAATAAAGGTTCAAATAGAAATGAAATTCTATCAAATGATTCTGTGGAACAAATAACAAAGAGTTATGAGTTTATAAAACTTTAAGATAATCATATAGCGAATTTTCAGTCATATATTTAACAGGATTTTAATTTGATACATAAAATTTTAGGTTAAAATGTGGGCAAAGACTTTTGTAAGTGAAGTTATTTTTTTGTTGGCGAAAAAGTTTTACTTACATGTAATAACAAATGAAGTTTTAATGCTGAAATTTTTGAGTAATTTAGTGGACTTTATTTAAGGTTCATATTATATTTAAATTTAAATTTTTTTTTTTGGTTTTTTTCATAAAAATTTTTTCTTGCTAAGCTTAAGTTTTTTATTAAAAACTGTCAATTAAGTCGAAATAAATAAAAATAGTATAGTGGCAAAAATAATTTTTTTTATAACTTTGCAGTGGATTTGAAGAGACAAATAAAGCGATTTAATAAGGAGTAGATTTAATTTGTATTGTCAAGTAAACTTTGATTTGTTTACTTGCTTGACATGTTATTATTATATTTAATCGACTTTAAATATTTTATTTTAAGGAATTAGATGAAATTAAATTAGAATTAGGATTGAATAATTTCTTTTAAAGTCAAGGTGGTATAAAAAACCACAATATTAGTTAAAATTCAAATGACAAATAGTCCCTGCAAATTAATTTAAACAGTTTAAGATTTTTAAGTGTGAGTAGATATTTATTCCATCATAATTATGCCTTGTAACAACTAACCTGTTAGATAGGTAATCTCTGTACTGGAAACGGATAAGCTTTTATTAATATTCCATATTTAAAAAATTGAAAATGTTTGTATTAATAGAAACTACTGTAAGCGCATGTAATGTTATTATGTTTCTGTTAGCGTCTCTTTTTTAAATACGTCCTGTAAGAATATAGAATTGAAAGAATAAATTTCAATTATTCCTGATTTTGGAAAACAATTTTCACTTTTATTTTCTCACCAGGCCCGCTTATAAGGGATTAAATAAAAAAAGCAATATATTTTTAAAATATTTATTAAATAAAGGTATGAAACAGTTACATAATAACTTCTTTAGCAACAGTCTTGGAATTATTTTAAGCATTTCTCAGCTAAAAACGCGAAATTTTCAAGATTTTTATTATGACATATTGAGCAAGTTTTACTCAGGTTTGAAAATTTTGACTCTGGTAGGCATCTATAAATTGTATAAAAATTAAAGACATGATAAATATTACAGCAAAAAACTGTGTTTTAGGTTATGATATGTATCTATAAAATGGACACAATAAAATTTAAAATCTAATTATTACTAGTAAAAAAATATATATTCTTTTTTGTTATTTGTAAATTTTACAACTGTTCTAAAATACCTGGAGCTATAGTTGATTTCTTATAAATTCGACTCATATTAGCAGCCGGTTTTACGGTGCGAGTTCAACTTGAGCTTATCATCTGAAACTTGGATCAAGAAAAATTTGCGTTTCACAGTTTGAGTTTAGCCATTAAGCACATTTAATTCCTCATCAGTTAAACCCTGAAGTTTGGGCGTTTAAACTTAATTCAGCTCTCATTAATTCCTATTTTCTTTTATCAAAGGCGCTTAAAAGTTTTAGTAACAGTTGTTCAATTATTTGAATAAAACTTAAACTTAAAAGCTCACGCTGTGAAACGCGTTTACATTTTAAACTCTGCTTAACTTCATATGGAGTTTAAATCAAATTTAAACTTGAATTGTGAAATTGGACATGAAAGTTTTAAGTTAAAATCGTTTTAAATTCAAATTCCGAATAAAACATCAAAACGTTTAACAGTTAACTTTTGGTACTTATTTAATTTAATGATTTGTATTTGATTTTCTAATAAATTATTACAGTAGTTTTTGGAATTATGTGTCTCATTGAGAATAGAAGAAAATCATACCAATATAGATATGTATGTTATTAATAGTTATAAGAAATAATTGAAAAATTTTATTATAATTTATTGTATTTGTTTATAGTTCCTAATTTAGCTTATTTCAATTAAAAGTTTAATTTTTTATAAAAATTGTAGTCTTGAAAATTATGTTGAAATTATATTAAAAAATAGGAAAAACATTATTTCAGGAAATAAGCCTAACCACAGAATGTATATCATATTTCACAGTTATTCATGCAAAACGATTAGGTCATTCATTTTTGATTATATAGATGCGAATAAATAAATTCCAATGGTAATTCCAATAAAGAATTCATAGCAAATTCTCGTATTCACCGACTATTAATGAGAAAATTGACCATGGATACCAGACATTCATTCTATTCGATCAAATTTTAGTATACATGTATTTAAAGTAAACCTTATGATATTGGTGCTCCACAACAATAACAAGAAAAGAGTACATTTAAAAAAAAACAGAAAAAATTTTTTTTTCCTATGGAATCAAATGTATATATTCAGAGATACAAGGGTGAAAAAATCAATTGAGTGCTAAAATCAGACAAATTCGAACTGCAAATATTTTTAATTCAGCGGATTCGTATTTGCTATGTTTTTTTCCTTCGTTTTTCTTTTGGAGCATAAAATTAATACAATAACATAAAAAGAATGCAAATTCTGTGGCAAGGTAATTTCTTTTATTTTTATTTGTTATTATTATAAATATTTAACTTTTATTAAAATTTAAGTTAGAATTTTTAAACAACTAATAATTTTAAATTTTAAACGGACTTAGTGGGCCGGCTTTGAAAGTTTTATTTTTTATATTTATAAAGCCTTGTTCTCTAGACTGTATTTATATATATTTATTTTTTATAGAGAAGTTACGTCATTTAGTATCACATATATTAAGTTAGTATCCATTAAAGCCTATGCAGGATGAAAATCTTAGTTGTATCAGTGTCAGGATAAACTATTACACTTAACAAAATGTAAAAGATTAAATTGGTTTTATTTAAAATAAAATTTATTTGTTGATATCATATCATAGTTTACTATTTTTTTACTTGTGCACACCTTTTTTGGATTTGGCTGATTTATTTCTTTTCAGTTCTCTTTTTGTTAAAAAAACTAGTAAAAATTAGCCTTTTCGGATAACTTCTTTTGAGTTAATATGCCTACCAATTGTAGAACATCTAACATCACCTTAATATCTCCTAAGACTGCTCTTTATCATTTAATTTGTGATTGCCCTTAGGTAATTGTGAGCAAACGTGGTACTCCACTGCAAGAACAACTTTTTATTGATAATATCACATTTTAATTCAAAATGGTGTTAACACTGCTTTTTGGTGTTTCTAGAAGTCAGCTATCTCCTGCAACTTTATACTACACAACAATCATTTTGTCGAATTTTATTTAATTTTCCGGGGTAACAAAAGCGTTCTTTTACCGCCCACTTTTACAATCAGCAAAAAAAAGTTTCACAATTGCTTTTAATGGAGAAAAGACAATATGCTCTATGATCATAGTCCACTTATCAATGCAAACTTTAGCTGTGAAGGTATTTTTACCATCAAATGGCTATAAAAAATGAAGGCAGGAAATTGGTGTAAATATATTGTTTTCAAAGGTAGCAAAATTTCAGCTTATACAAAATATCTGTGAAACGCTTTTCAAAAATTCCAGCTTTAATGCGTTGTTAATTACATACGCATTTCTATTTGTACTTTGTTTGTAATTGCTTTGTAATTTTTGATTTGTCAAATTTGACAAAGTGTATTTTTTTGGTGAAAAATTAGCAATATTGATAATACTAATGCTTTTTAGCTCGTATATAACAAGTTGTAGTTTGGCTTAATCAACCCCTTTGCGAATCCACAGAAAATTGTATTTTTACCCCAGAAAAGTTCCAAAAGAAAAAACTACATTTGTTTAGGTTGTATTTAGCTCTGTATGTAATTCGGGCCTTAACAATCCACGAAATTTATATCCTTATGTACGAATAAATTATGCAACATTATGCAATTACCTTTTTGTGTATGGTTTGAATATGACATATCTTAGAATGTCAAAATTCTCACACCAATTTATTTTAAAGTATAAGCACACATTTTTAGTAATTCATTTGAAATATTTTCAAAACCAAGAGTTTATTTTAACATTTCAAAAATGTAAATATAGGGGTGTTTAAAAATCTTCAGACGTCAAACTTTGCCCACTTTTCGAAAAGAATTTGACATATGAGTTTGTTACACGTGAATAAATATTTATTTTTGGAAAACTTTACGAACAGAGAAACAATTGTTGGGGCTATTTTTAATAATATTTAAAAATTATAAATGTAGTATTAAAACTACTGTTCTTTAACTTGTGTCATTAAATTTTATTTGAAATACTTCAACCTCTATCCTGTTACCCTTTGTTAGGGAGGAGGTATCAGTTTTCTTTTTGAATCAACTTCTGCGCATTATTTATGAAGAAAAGTAGGTGTAATTTTTATTTTCAGAGTTTGTTTCTTTGCTGATTTGTGGATTTAAGTGAAATTTCAGGTTGCTTTGGACTCTAGTCATAGTAAATACTATTTGTCTGATTTGCGATTATTTTGATTTAATTAAATTTTTTTCATATACAAAAGCATTTATTTCACGTTTTTTTATTAAAAACTAATTTTCAAAAATAAGTTTTTCCAATAAAGACTTAATGCAATTATTATTATTTAAGATCAACAAATAATATTCCCAAAGGGGGAAATTCCAAAATCAATGGAAATTTTATTTTTTTTCTATTACGACGGCTTTTAAAAAATCTATCAGACTTTGGCTAAAATAAAGTTTATTCAAATAAGTTTTATCTTGAAATTTTGCTTAATTAAAGGGCATTTTAACTAGTGATGAGCGAAACCAAGAACAAGACCAAGACCACATTGATCTTGGTCTTGGTCTTGGTCTTGCATAAATAAGTCTTGGTCTTGCACAAATCAATCTTGGTCTTGCAGAGTTGAGTCTTGGTCTTGGTCTTGGTCTTGCACAAATAAGTCTTGGTCTTGCAGAGTTGAGTCTTGGTCTTGGTCTTGAAAACTTATTTTATTGTAAAATTTTTTATTTCTTGCATAAAAAGATACCGCTTGAAAACAGGGTTGACTGCATGTGCCAAACCTTCATGTTTTCAATAATATGTATGAAACGTATCGTTATACACTTTTCTTAGACTTCATTTATGTATGTAAGATCATAAGTGTTAAATCATTTGTTTTAAGTATAAGATTATAAAACGTATAGATTTGTAAAATATAAAGAACATAAGTCGTTATAGGTATAGTACAAAGATGCAATACGTATAGAAAAGTCACATACATGACTCATACGAGGTCTGTTCAAAAGAAAAGGTGAATTTTGAGTTTTCGCGGGCTGTGTACATTCGATTATCGAAATTTTTTTTTTGTTATGCTGGTACACATATGTTTCCCATATGTTGACATTATCAGCCATTTTGGATTAGTAGTTTGTTTTCGACAACTGAAAAAGTGAGTTACGTTTTTTGTGTGTTCTTCGATTTTCTACTTAAAAAAAAAATGGATCAAAGAATTTGTATTAAATTTTGCGTTAAAAATGGAATAAAGGGCTCCTACGCACTTAAAATGTTCACTGTGGCATTCGGCGAGTCTACTTTGTCTCAAAAAAATGTTTATAAGTGGTACAAGCGGTTTACAGAAGGCCGAGAAGAAGTTGAGGACGATGAGCGTCCTGGAGTTGCAATAAGCGAAGAAAACATCGAAACAGTGGAGTAAATGGTTTTGAAAAATCGTCGAATCACTATTAGGGAAGTTGCAGAGGATGTTGGCATATCAATAGGCTCATGCCATGCAATTTTCTCGGATGTTTTAGGCATGAAACGTGGCATGTGTGTGTGGCAGCGAAGTTTGTTCCAAAATTGCTCACACATCATTGCTTGTTCGTGATTTTTTGGCCAAAAACAACACCGTAGTCATGCCTCAACCACCGTATTCACCAGATTTGGCTCCCTGCGACTTTTTCCTATTCTCTAAACTGAAGTAACCAATGAAAGGAAAGCGTTTTGCCACAATTGATGAGATAAAGTCGAAATCGAAGAACGAGCTGATGGCCATACCGAAAAGTGCATTTCAGAAGTGCTTCGAAGATTGGAAGAAGCGCTGGCATAAGTTCATTATGTCTGAGGGGAATTACTTTGAAGGGGATAAAATGCATATTGATGAATAAATAAATATTTTTCGAAATAATTAAAAATTCACCTTTTCTTTTGAACAGACCTCTTATATGTTACGTGTCAGCGTGAGCCGTAGATGAGTGTTTAGCAGTGTTAAATCACTGTGTTTTCAATCAAAACTCAATCAAAAACATGTAAGTATATTATTTAAAATGTTTTGATAAACACTAAAACTCTATTCTCGATAAAATAAAAAAGCACATTAAAAAGCTCGCTCGGGGATCTACTAAGTATTTTTAGCAATTACTTCGTTAAAAGTCTTGTTATGAGTCTTGGTCTTGCACAAATAAGTCTTGGTCTTGCACAAATCAGTCTTGGTCTTGGTCTTGTTAAACTGAAAACTATATTGCAAAATTTGCAAGACCAAGACCAAGATCGCAAGACCAAGACCAATTTCGCTCATCACTAATTTTAACCGTTTAAGTCCCTAGCAGCGCGTTCGCGCTGTTGAGATTTTATATTGAAAAAATCTAGCACCTGACGAACATTGTGGACAGCTAACAGTTCGTTACTGATTGTCATCTTGGGTGCTTGGGTCTTTTCGTTTACGATTCTTCGACAGTGTTCTTTCAATATCCCCTGGAGTCAAACGGTTAATGCAATTTACTTTATCAAAATTTGAAAACTATCAAAAACAAAGAAATTTATCTCAATTATTTCTGGTTATAAAAGGGTACTAACTTTGTATATTAATTTATTTACTCTTGAGAATATTGCTAACTGTAACATAATTTCTTTCTAATATTACACAATTTTTCACGATATTTAAACCACAATAGTTTCTTAAAAGGATATATATCAAAAATTTTATACAGTGTTTATCTTAATATTTCATATGTTAAAATTGACAAAAGGTTCACATTGTTAAAAATTAAGTTGCTCTCGTTTTGTGTGGTGTTCACAATTTTTCATATGGTTAAAAAGGAATAAAAAATATAAAACAAAACAAAAATAATAATGAAAAAAATTAAAAACTTTTAATTTAACCAGTTTCGATTAATCAATACTCTTTGAGTACCATAAATATTGACTGAAAGCCTGAACATACTACGTAGCTTCCGTCCCTATTTTAAATGTTTTAGCGATTTATAAAAGGATATCAGGGTACGCTGAGTGTCATGGAGATTGACGTTGAAATACCCACAGAAGTGCATTAGCTTTCATGCATGCAAGGATTTATTTAGATTCATTTCATTGCATGAGTCACGTGTACTTTATATGCACTTTATTTGACTATGGTATTGAATAAATTTTATATATGTTGGCCTAAGATCCGCCAAACACTATTGATTACAACAATTCGTGTATAAAGTTATGGCCCTTGCATTCTTTTGTAGTAGGTACTTATATATTTCAAAACTTGTTATTTCGAATTATTGAAAGCTTTGTAGTAATCCAGGTGTGTTTTTGAATTTTTGATAATTAAATAAATCTATTATGTTGGACTGCTATTAAACATATAAATTCCATTATTAAAGAAAGATTTTGCTTTTCCTGATGAAAAGAATTTTTTCAACTGAATAAAGGTGAAGAACACGCATAGACTTATTCTACAGTCTGTGCTTTTTTTATTTATGGAGTCTACAAATTAAGAACAATTAAGAACAAACAAATTAAGAACAATTTGAAATTCTTGGACTTTACCCAAAACTAAAATTAATACTAATCGTGTTTTATTTTAAAATTGTCTTAAACTCAAGCTCATTCAGCAATTTTTCTTTTTTTAAAAAAAAGACTAAAACTTCAGAAAGGACTAAATTTTAATTCTATTCTTATTTTTCTATTTAATTGAAACGACTGTAATTTCAGTCACTGTAAAGGACTTGAACTTGCTGTCTTATAAATAACTTCTATTTTCATCTTGGTAACTAAGCTAAAAGACATTCTAAGTGAATACTTAGTAAAGGACAAATGTGTTAATATGAGGATATGTAATACTTTATGGGCTATATTAACCTGAAACTTTATTTTTAATAAGAGGGAGTTCAAGTGCCAAAATTATTTCCTAAAAGGGTTCCCTTCAAAACTGTTGAGTGTCATATAGAGGATTAAATTACGAAAATTTAATTTGCTACTAATTATATGACCGGAAACAGAAGGTGGCTAAAACGAAATTGTATATTCAGGTACAAAGGGTTAATGAATTTTTAGATTTGTGCTGTTTAGTTTTTGTAGACCTAAAACTGGGGTTTCTTGGACATAAAAGTTTCACTCTTATTTTATTGCAAAAAATAGTGTTCGAAAATTTTCAGTATTATACCAATACAAAGAAAATAAATAACAGGAAAATATTAAAACGTATAAATACATATGGTTGCAATTCGAAATATATTTATAAGTGGCATGCAATATCCAAACGTGTCTGCTAAATGTCTCTAATAAAAACAAATAACAAAAACACATTTTGATCCAAGATTTTTTTGGAAGGTAACATGCCTAGGATTCAGTAGCGCTTTTTGGTATAACATTTAATAACAAACGATAATGAGGCCACTGCTCTCCGTTAAATCATTGTATAGCCTGAATTTCCTGTTAGTTACCACTAGCTTCTTGGTTTCTTTTAGGAATATCAAAGAGAATTTATTTGTATAAAATCCAACGTGATTGATGGTGAACTGTGTAAATAAAATTATATAAAATTAAATTATGGTCACATAGAATTATTGTCATTTAGTTCCTATGATAAGACGAAGAACGGCAGTGAGTTCATTACAATTGGTTATAAGATTTCAATTCACTTAGTCGCCAAACAAACCAAGCGATAGTGAGCCTTAGGCACATGAAAATAAAGCTGAGATTTAGATCCAAGCTGCAATACATCTTCAACTACAGGATTGGATTGTTAAGTTCTGAAATTATTTTTTTTAAAATAGAAACAAATTTCATACTTTAACATTCTTTTATATTTTTGATTTTAGTCCTCTATTTTATCTTACTTACACATACAAAAATTAAATATTTACACTTTCCTAAATAAATACTTATTTATATGTTCAACAGCAGAATGTACAAGAGCTTGGAATATGGCTGGCACTAGGTAAAAATTTATTTTATTCTTTTTTACAAGCCATTTTGTTTTATTTGTAAAATTATTTTTGCTTTTCATTTTAAATTTCTTATAATATAACCTGTTTATCTTCGGTGAAAAGAAAAACATATCACAATAAGTTTCATAGACAGCAGCTGTCATATTACCAAATTTCAATAAGGTCTCCAAACTGTTTTTTGACTTGAAATCGGTGATATTTTCAATTTGGTATCTGGTGATCTTGATTCCAAAAGTGAAGTTTCTCGATGAATTGGTTTCATAGCTGATGGTGCTTTAAGTTCAGATCTATGCCTAATATGTTTCGAAATTGGTATATTTTGAACATCACATTTAATTGAATCATTATTGCTTGGTCGTATGATTGGTACAAAAGCTGATTTAACAACATCAATTTGTTCCTCGTCTGAATCCTCAGATGAATGCTCATGATTTGAGCTTGTATCTAAGGATGTATTAATTTTATTAGAAATATTATGACCTGATGTTGGACTAGATGATGATGGACGTGATGAAGCTGGTGACAAACGTGATGTATTTATGTGTGTATCACCTGTATGTACCAATCCTGGATTAAGAGGATTATGCATATTGTTTCGTACTCTTAAATTTGTTAGACTATATGGCAAAAAAGGATTTTTTGGTAATAATTCAGGATGTGAGGTTGTAAAAGGAAATTGTGGTAAATAAGCTGATGGCGATGGTAGCATAGCTGAATTGGTTATTGTTGGAGGTAATGTTGTATGTCCTATATTAGGTGCGGACATTGATAAAAACTCAGATCCAGGCGCTGTGGCTAGAACTGTTGGTGGGGGATTTCCTGGTAATGTTGTTGGTGATCCTAAAAAAAATAAATGAAAAATTCCTTTTTAATTAAAAACTAAACAAACTATTAAATAATAAAATTTAAAATATTTATTTCTTTATTACATAAGCTCTACAACTACAAAATGAAAAATTATCATGCTAAAAATGTTGTGTTGAAAATCTAACCACGATTAATTTCAAAGGATTTGTGACTACAGTTCAAAATATATACTCTGCATATGTCTGTTATTCCCTATGTTTCGCATAGCAATAGTGGCAATTCAACTGAGTTGATAAAAAGCTACCCGATTTGTATAAAATGTTGCCCTCTTTCATGATGTAATTTATAACTGATACAAAAAAAGAAGTGATATATATATATATACCTATGAGGGTGGTGGTCAATTTTTATGCAAAGGTGTTTGTGTCTAGTTTTTTATGTTCTTATATCTTTCAAACTAGGGTAACCAATGAATATTGTGAAAAGCTTTTACAGTTTTTACACTAAAAAATCCCTTTCAAATGAGATCTTGCATTTGATACTTAGATTGCATTCAATGCTATTACAAATCCTTTGGTTTTTTTTTTACTTTGTTGTCTTATGGAATAAACTCTAGAAGTTACTTGGATAAAATTCTACATGAAAAGTTCAATTATATGCTGGCATGCCAATATCAAAATGTATTTTAGTTCCTTTAGAGAATTCTAGAGCAGATTGTCTAGCAAATGAAGCGTGAGTATTGATTGTTTTTTCTTCTTATTATACTAAAAAATTCTTTTTACATCCAATATTTAGGGGATTCAATTAATTTTAGTTAAGTATTTCTAGCAGGAATTTTAAAGCATTTAAAACAGAGCACTGGACAATGCAAAATAAAGCAGTATAATATAAATATAAAGTTTAATGTATAAATTTAAATATTCTAATAATTGGCACATTTATTACATAAAAATGATTGTCTTGAGACTAAAGTAAAAAGTGTTATTAAAGAGTTTAATTACTAATTGGTTACATAAAAAGATAAATTAAGCCATTGGAATGTCTTAATATGGATTGCGTAGTTTTTTTAACAAGATTAAGAGCTCAAGTTACTCCTAAAAATGTCAACAACAAAAATTCAAATTTGTTGATCAAACTATTAATAACAATTTTTAAAATACGATTATTTAAAACAAAGAGGTGTCTTTTGGATTAAGGAAAAAAATATACTATAGGAAACCTAGCTGTTCTTTATTGACACTTTTGTTAACAACAAAAATTTAAAAAAAAAACCTTTAGAGTAAAATAACTAATAAAAAATCTTTATTCTAAATTAAGTATTGTTCATGTTGTCAAACTCTTAAAAGTTATAAAGCTACGAATAAAATAAAATTAAGTTAACTTACCTTTGGATAGGGCTGGATGATGAGATGTTTGATGTCTAAAATAATCTGGCCAAGCATAAGTCATATAAGCTGCATCTAACCAGCCAGGATTTAGCATAAAAGGATTAAATGAACCTGGATGTCCATAAGCGTAGCCTGTAAACAATTTATCTATATTATATGGTTCTTTTTGAGTTTAAAGTAATTTGTTACTATATTTTTCAATTATTGGTTAGATTAGTTATTTTTTTTATTTGGCCTCAAGAGGATTTTTTATCAAGAAATGTTTTACTTAACTAATTTTTTCTATTTAAAGTTTAAGAAGCATAAATTTTGTAAAACTTGTTTTAAATTTTTCTCAATAAGTGCTTAAAAAAGCTAAAAGAACATACCAATATATATAAAGACGATGTAGAGAAGATATTTCATTCCATACAAGTAAAAAAAACTTTCTACCATTCCCAAATCTTAGCATAAGAAATCTGTGACAATCTGACTGTTGAAGTAGATTATGGCTAACTGAATTAAGAACAATGTAGTTCATACAACTAACAAATTTTGAATGTTTTCAACTGCTTTAAGGATCAACATGGAAAATTTTAATTTATTAACTGACATTTATTGCAATAGATTAGGAGCTCGATTAGGCATTTTTATATTGATTCGCTTCAAAACTCGAAATCACAAAATAAAGATAAAAGATAAAAGATATAGCTTCGGGAAAGAAGTAAACTAAAAAAATAATAACTTCTCATTAGAAATAATAATTTGAATATTTTCAGTTGTTTTGGCTTTATCTGCCTTAAAACGAAATTAGATCTTTTTTTAAACTTCGATTTACTTTCAAAATTTGCGAATAATTTATTTCAATTGATGCACATAAATTATTTTGAACCAAAGTGTACGCTTTTTCATTTATCGAAGTTTTAAAAAAAACCTAATTGATAGAATCAGCTTTTAAAAAGGTTTTTCAATATTAAATGGAAGAAGTAAACTTCCCTTTATTAAATATATTGAATAATATTTTTCTTCGAATTAGTTTAAATGCTGCTTTTAAGAAATTGACTTCTGAATTGAAGGCTTGCTATTTAAGTTTTTTAAGCAATAATAATTAAATTCGGTTTAAAACACGATTAAAATAAAATTTCTCATCAAGAAGAATTAAAAGACATTTAAATAATTTGAAGTATTATGTCTAAAATATTACAAAACATCAAAAGCATTTTTATATAAAATTATTTGGGTTTTCAGCCTATTTATCTTGCGTTTGAAAAAACCACAGTTAGAAATTGGTATTGCTTTGCAATATGTAATTTTATCCTAAGAATTTTGTCAATTATCCTGAGCCTAAAATTTTTCTATTACCAACAAAATTTTTATAATATAACATTGAGCAGTCTCATGTTTGTATTAGTATGAGAAGTATAAATAGGATAAAATTAAAGAAAACAATCTTATTTTTCTTTTACCTAATTGCATTTCATGGGAATTCAGGTATACAAATCTTAAACAGGATTATAATAATCCTATTTAAAGACAACTGAAGTATTTAGTTTTTAACCAGATTAAGAAACAATTTCATAAACTTTAAAATTACCTTTGAGTTTTTCAAAGTGCTGGTTTTTGCAATAATTTTAGCATTTTCTTTAGAATTTTTACCTGTGATAAATGTTTTAATTAGAAGTTTTCAAAACAAAAGTAGTTAGATTAATGATTCTAACTAATTTCGTATTAGTAAAAACATGTCTGCAAGTATGTAAGTTAAGGACTTATGATCTTTTTATTATTTCAAACCAGGAAATTAGGATTAAAAACTTCAAAAATATTTTTAATAATTAATTAATTAATAATTAACTAATTAATCATCAATTAATAATTTAATGGAATACTTTTATTCGGGCTGGTGAAGTGTTTGGAGAGTTCCTTTATAATAAAAAGTACCCTAAAAATTGTTAGTAATATTAGTTTGTTTTGTATACCATTTAAATAGTAAAAACTAAGTTTGCTGAGCAAAAATTTCATGCTTATAATTATTGTTTCTTATTAAATTTAAGGACATTTCAAGTTATATTTGGCCTTAGTTAGAGCATATGTAGGAACATTGCTTAAACTGCGTGGTTAAAGGTAATAGTTTTTAAAAGAAGATTTAAGTTTCGATAGTACATACTATACCCTTTATGGGTCAAATATATAAAACCCTGCTTTTCCAAGATCATTAGTTTATTAGTATTCATTATTTGAGTAGATTTGTATTTTAGAAATTTAGCTAAAGGTATTGCAAGGAAATAGAATTTTAAGGTTTTACATTTTAAGAGAATTTATTTAATTTATCCTCTTAATCGCCACGACAGTTTATTTACAGTAAGCTTTTATGGACCAAATAATATGTCCACACAATGTATAATGATAGTGAATAATACGTAGAGAAAAGGGAAAGACAAAATGTTTTCTTTCGAGGTTCAAAGTATTTTTTAGATACTGCTGATTTTTTTCTTGGTTGTCTGGAACTAACAAATACAAAGAAACTGCTTGATCTCTTTTTCTTTGTATGTTTAAGCCATAGCACGTGCAAGCAACCCAAATTTACATTACAAAAAATATATATGGTTTTTATATCCTCCAAACTTATGAAAAATTATATACATATACATAATAAGCTCATAAAATCTTGTATTTCATGGCATGAAATTTAGACCAATATTTAAGGAAATTGTAAGTAGTAGATTTTATACAAATAAAATAAATAAAAAGTGTGCATCAAAGAAGTTTAATTTAATAGAGACTAGCAAAAATTTCACTTTTTATTTTGTACGAAAAATTGTAAGCTATAGTTTTTTACTGCTGAAATTTTTTGTTAGTAGTTTTTAGTCAAAATTTACACAGGTTGAAAGGTAAAAATATAAATCAATTTTGTTGAATTATGTTCCTCTTCACTAGAGGTCCCTATCTTTTCTAATATTAATCAAATAAGTTTTTAAGAATTGTAGACCTGAATGCAATTCTCACAATTTATTAATTTTAGTTTTTAATAAAAGAACTTAAATTTTTCCTGAGGGTTATAATCGTATTATTTCTTATTTTGTATCCTTAGCCGTGCTTAGTACAAGTTTAAAACATCTGGTCCTAGTTGTGACAATACCCTCAGAACTTCTAGCCAAATTATTTGAATTAGATTTAGCAAAAATTTGATGAAATGTACAAAAGAAAATTTTACTTATGATGTAAAGCAGCTCTAAACAAAAAAATTTCAATATGAAATCATTTGCTGAAAAAATTTAAAATTTTTGGTTTAGGATATTAAAGTCCAAGCCTGTTATGTGTTCATATATAAACTATTAGTTTTAGAAATCAAGCACAAAGCATGCACATTATGTTGAATATTCTGTTGCGTCTCTTACAATTAAATCCTTTGGTAATTAAAATTATGTTTGTTTTTCAAAATTTGGTCTAAGACGGATTAAAAAAATTTTTTAATGATTAGAAATATCTCTAAAACAGCATAAAAAAGTAAATTTTCTTTTGTTTTTCTTATTTTTAAATTTAAAAGAATCAAAAACATCTATAGCTTCCCATCTGCAGACAATAAGGTGCTCATAAGTAAACTATATAATTGCATATGAAGCTCAATAAGTTATACATATGTCTAGAATTAACCGCCATAAAGTGCATTTGTAAATGTAAACAAAAGAAAGCATATGAAACTAACTATGTACGTATAAACAATGTTACCCTTTTGGAAATTTAAAAAAAAAATAAAAATGTAAATATCTAAAAAAATTTTAATAGCATTTGGCGCCATATTTGTTTATAATTAAAATAAAAAATCATGGGTACTTACTTTGTTTGGATCGTGGTTCTCTTGGTCCATCTACAGTTACCTTAATTGCTTTTGTATAGGTAGCAACTTGTGATGGAAATGAACTAATTGTTATACTAATACTGAATGATTTTCCACGACCACTACGTCCAACAAAACGCAAATCATTAAATTTAGCAACTTGATTTTTCATAACAGCTGTACAATTTCTTAATTCACCACAATAGTTTTCATCATTTCCAGCTTTAATTGTAACTATAGTACCATCTTGTACATCATCTAATGCAATCACTTTAAATGCACCCGGTAAACTTTTATTACTGCGCCAATGATTAGGTAAAGCTGAACATAATATTGATGGAGAACCTGTCTGTACTAGTTCCCCATGATATTCCTGTAACATTTCATGGAGATTAGAAAACATGTCGGTCATTGTTGACGGCATTGTTAATGGACTTTGACATTGAGTTTCTTGCACTATTGGTGTTGTTAAATGCATTTAGATAATATTTTTTACTTAATTCACAAATGTTAATTAATTAAATAGAAAGTTTCACTTAATCACTTTTCTGTTTCTGTCAACTAGACTGGCACATAACACGATAAAAATTCCTTCTTATTTTTCCACAATACAAAAAACAAAATCTATGAACTTGAACTAAAAATGCTAACGAAAGGCACTGTAGTATATACAAAAATCCAAAATCTTTTTTGGTTTTATTTACACACAAATATTCAAAAATAACTCACGGCGAGTTTGTACAATTAATAAGTAAAAAAGGAAAAGAAAATTTTCAATTTATTAAATTCACATTAATTTAAGACGTTATAACGTTTTCTTATAGCTCTTAATTCAAATTAAATCCAAAACAATACAAAAGTAATAAATTCTTTTAATCACTTATAAAAACTCATTTAAATATTATGTGGGAAATAAAAATTTAAAAATTAATTCATTCCCGCCAGTATAAGTTATTACATGTGGCCACTGACAATAAACACGTATTTCACCCGTAACGTCTCAGACAGAACTGAATACGTCTTGTCAGTCTGACAGAAGTTTTTCTCATTTAATTTGGTCAACACACCGAACCCCAAACGACAGGCAAAAATCAAACAGCTAAACATACCATTGGAAAAAAAAAAACAAAACTTAAAATAGGAAGCACACAAAAAAAATGAACAAAAATCAGAAAAGGGAAAAAGAAAACCATAAACAGACCAAAATCCACTCAACAACTACCAATAAGAAAAAATTATTATTTAGGGTTCAATGTGTGTGTGTGTGTGTATTTGAATTTGTATATAATGAAAATTTTTATATTTTTTCTCATCGTGTTCACTGTGTGTAAAATAAAAACATATTCGCATAACTTTTCAGTTGCAGAAAAAAAGGAAAATTTTTTTCCATTTGCTTCTACATTATCCTTGTGTGCATACTTCATGGCTGGTACAATATAATGGCCCATAGCTCTCCCCACTTTAATAATTAACTACAGCTGATACAATTTCAATGACTCCTCCGCTGAAAACATCAAAAAATATCAAAAACAGGGGAGAGTAGCGGCTTACAAAAATTTTCTACCTTATTTTAATACTTACATACAATTTATAGAAATAACACACTCATACATTCCTAGCAATTAAATTATAAAACTACCACAAATGAAAATCCATATGAAAAAGGAAAAAAAGGAAAAATAACCAACAATTGTTAGATTTAATGTTTTTATTTTCCCTTCTTTTTTTGTATTTTTACAGTTGTTCAACCCCAAACCCAAACGTTAGACGATGATTTGAGGATTTTTCAGTACCAGGACGTGTGCGGATTATACCACAATCCTGCAATAGTCAGGACACAGTTGTTACCGCCAACGCCGCCGCATACAGTCGGCTAACACAAAACAAACCCACCCTTGTCGATATATACCCTCTCCCAATGAGTGGTTAAAAGAAAAAGGGCACAAAAAATATTCCAGCTGTGAAGGATTTTCTATACCCCGCCCTCTTCTTACCAATACATTTTTAAAAAAATTCTGAAACGAAGGGATAAGATGTAAAAATGAAGTTTTACTTAGTTTGATAGATTGCATTTTATGTTGCTGTGGTTTAGTAGGGGTAGAATTCGTTTTCATATGTGTAAATATACATATGTTTAATTCATGTTAGGGGAAATTTGGCAATTTTTGCTTGGTTTTCGCTTTGGTTTATTTGTTATGAAAATGAATCGGTTTTTGGTCAGCTGAGATATGGCCATGCAGTTTTAGTTGTGGCTGCGATTATTTTGGTACTCAAACAATTATAAAATTTAACAAAAATGATTTTCTATTTTTTGTTTATATTGAATGAATATTTACATTGTAAATATTTTTGGTTAGAATTCTAAGTTTCATGTTACCCAATGGATTAAAATTAATTTAGCTTTAGATATAATTAGTGAAGAGTTTGTTTAGGAACAAGTATATTGTGACTCTGGAAATAATTTAAACGATGAAGTTTAATTTATTATTTGTTTTTCTTCTACTTTTGAATTCTAATAGAATGTTTACAAAACTTCGATGTTCGGTTATACAAAGTCATAAAACTTTAATATTGTTGCTTTTATTAAAAAATATGAATCTGGTCTTAAAATTTTTGTGGTGAATGCATAGCGTGTATTTAAAATAGAATTTATCTCACAATAAGATAAAAAATAATAAATTAGCATTTTTTTAGGGATAGTTAGAGTATAGGTTAAAATTTAGAATTTTTGATCCTTATTTACTTAATTTTTTTAAAAAGAACAACGGATAATGTTATGTTATACTTTAATTATATTAGTAAATGGTTGCAATCATTTAAAATGTCAATTTACTTTTTCTAATATTCAGAAGGTTCCTTATAAGATTTGGCTCTTATTCTTTCATTGTAGTTAGGCTGATGAAAATATGCTAGGAATACTTTTAAAAATTTTCATCCAATTTTTTTTCTTTAGTTGTTTTAGAATAATTGATTGAGCATTCCCCATATGGAGTAATGCCGTTGGATGTACATATCTTTAATATGTAGAAAAAATGGTATAATTCCAGAAGAAAACTTCCAAAATTTGAAGGAGGATGGTAAAAAGTTTACTATAGAAATTAATAGGACTGCAAAGGAAAGTATTACTAGAATTGTTAGAGAATATTTTATATGACCTTTTTTAATAAATTTATTATATTTAATTCAATTTGATTTGTTCAACTAGCAAGTTGCTGTCTGCTAAAGAAGCTAGGATTCCATTAATAAAATAAAAAAGATATATTTTTTAAGTATAACTTTTAATTTCTTGGAGAAAATACAATTACACGATTTTCTTTTTCCAAGATTTTGTTTTAACCCGATGTAAAATTGGTGATTTTTACACGATTCTAACCAAAAATTTTCAGGAACTATAGGATTTTACTTCGTGCTTTTCACTCCATGTGTTCTCTGTTGTTGGGATCAGCAATGGCTGTAGTTCAATCTGCTGCTTTAAAGGGTTTTTATTTATTTTTGGTAGCACGGATATACAAAAAAAATTTTTTACTAGTAATAAGCAATAAAATAAAATACAATAACTTGCAAGTTGACTGGATGGTCAGTTATCAAGAATATTACAACAACTAAATTTGTTTTTACATCCAACTAAACATCAGCACCATTGGAAGCTGGTACCAATTTCCCACAAAAAATATAATTAATTATCTTGGAGAAAAGGTTAATAATTCTAGCGATGAAAGCGTTTTAATGGTCTCACGTAAACTTTTGCTTTTCCTGAGAGCGAGTAAAATTTCGTAATAAAGAATTCTGAATTTTTTTTTTATTTTTTCTTATTCAAAAATTTGATTTCAAAATTTTTATAAATTTACGAATTTATACTTTTTCTTGCATGTATGTATTACAAAAAAGCACATTTTTTTATTTTCTATACATTTTTTATGTCTAGAGCCAATCATAACTTTTTCTAATTTGGATACCTTTGTATTTTTTTCTCACAAATTCTTCTGAAACGTATCTAACGTGTAAAAACTCAATTAAGTATACATTTTGCAATAGAATGGCTACAAAAGCAACCAACCTAGCTATTTTTTGCATGCAGATTATTTTTTACAGTTTTACATCGTAAAAACGCATAAATTCATGCAACTTCCCAAAATAAAAAGCTTTAAAGCAGATTGTGCGACTAGTTAAGGCTTTTGCTACAGTCATTTTGAATTATTCACCGATAAAACAGGTGTAGAAAAAATAAAATCAGCTTTGTAAAAAAAATATAAAGTGGGGAAAATCATCTTTGCTAATATATTCCAAGTGGGAACAAACTTTAATTAGACTCAGATTAGATTAGAAGGAGAAAAAGCACTTACAATTTAATGTTTCCTGAACAATTATAAAAATAATAATTACTTGATCTAATCATAAACATGAAAGACAGTAATTTTTAAAGTATTTATAAGTATGTTTTTGTGGGCTATTGAGTGGAAAAATTCCTTGCGTAGTATAAAAAGGTTGTAAAATAACCATTCCCTCTCCTAATCGCCTGATGATTTATATTTTAATTATATATTTGCTATTATGTATGTATGATGTCTATCAAAGTTTATAATTGAACAGACTTTTTAAGAAAACTAAGCTTTTAGCTGCCTATCCTTCAAACCTTTTGATTGATTTGTCAGGTCTTCAGACTGAGCTTTACTTATCCAATCTTTTTATTTTTAACTTAAATTGCTTTGATTTACAAAGAAAGTCTTAGATGCACATTAAAAAGGAACATCAAGCACAACTAACATCAATTAATTAAATTATTCAATTATTCTTCCAGAATACTATCTAAAAATTTATTGCTTTTTTCTTAACATTAAGCACAATTACGCTGTCTTCTAAATATTTCTTTAATTATTAGCATTTAATTTTCTAACCAACATATGGACACCTAAATAGCTCAATATTTTTAAATACTCTGGAAGAAAAAGAATAAAGTTGAGACTCATATACAGTCAAAGCTCATTCAACTTATTTGCACTAGTCTAATATTACTGACCAACGACAACAATTCATTGTCAGATTTGCCAAAACGGATTTTCAGCATTAAGAGAGAAATTGCTTGACAATAAATTTCGTCTATTTAAGAAAGTCCTTATTTATCATTTAAAAAAAAATTTTCCAAATGGAATAAAATTTTAACACAAGCCAAACTAAAGCTTAAATATTTGAAAAGTACAAATAATTTCTTCAAGCTACAAGAATATCAATAGTTTTAAGGTAAAAACTTCACTTGCACATCCATCCAGCTCTGAAGCGACAATGTCAATATTTGAGATTGTCAAAATTCCACCAGATGAGAAAAGTGAAAATATAATTTCTTTGTAGGCGGGAGAAATTTTTATAGATTGGATATATTCCCCGCCCTGGAATATACATATACAAATATAAATTCAATAAATTCTTCTCATTTCTTTTATGTAACAAAGACGCCCAGGTAGCTGTGAGCTAAGAATAAAGGTGCCAAGAAGTTTAGGTACACCCACAAAACCGATACCAATGTTGGTTTTTGGGGTAGAATTGCGTGCAATGATAATACGCAGCACGTGTTTCTTAAGACATTCTAAGATGTAGAAATCAGAATAGAATTGTGGTATTCGGTTAACGAAATGCGCGTGACCCAAACATAAAATTTTTGTAGGAGGCCACTATTGGAACAGATTTTTTTTTTGTATTTTTTATTATGTATCTAATCCAGGTGTAGTTTGTCCGAATGTCTGCCGTGCTGTGGGAATAATGTCTGTGGACATTGTTTTTTGGATTTTTTGTTTAAGATACTGGAAGTGTTAGATGGAGGCTAATTAGAAATATCAATGATCGTTGAAATTACCTTTTAAATTTTTGCAGCTTGACATTTTTTTAAAAATTTGTTTGAATTGATGGTTTTATGATGATTTTGAATACTAAGGTCACATTTTATATATCAAACGGTATTCGGACGCTAGGAAAAATATTTTGCTTAGGATATTTTAATATCCCTGTGAATATTTTCAATATAGATCAAATTGTTTTATATATACAGACAAAACCAATAGAAAATTAGAAAAAAAAATTATTAGTACATATACAGTTCTGGTATATCCATAATTATCTCTTTTGGTAGTTACTCTGGAGCATAGTCATTTAACTTAATGGGGGTGGGCACACAAGTTTTTCTCATATTCAGTACTCTTCAGTAACAGATTTTCCGTAAGTTGGTACTTGAGGGTACATCAGCCTAGTTCAGGTAAGTATAAATAGCGCCATTAAAGTGAGCATAGTAAAAGCTGTCAAAACAGTTGATTGTATTAGAAAAGTTCCCTGATGGTCCAGTTCAATATGTGATTTTTTTAAACTTCCAAAGCAGTCTACACTCCCTCTGATTTTTATCCTTCTAGCCTGTAATTTCGAAAAGTTGTGTATGTGGAAAATACTCATGTCCCATGCCCCAATGAATCGAAAAGGATCCAAAAGTAAAGAAGGAAAAGACTTTAAGCCTGAAATCATATTGTAGTTGGGCTCAGTGCTTTAAGAGAAGCGATGAAAAAGTTGTCTTGGGTGCCTGCAGAGTGCCGGCTTACAGCCGAGCTAACGCCGATTCCGATACCGAAGATTATAAAGTCGTTATGGGTAAATCAATACGAATATGCTCAAAGTATTCAGAGTGCAAGCCTACCAAAGATTAGACTATCACAATGGAAATCGGTGTCAGCTCGGCTGTAAGCCGGCACTCTGCAGGCAGCCTAAAGCATACGGATGATACTGCAAAATTTAGCATCGTTGCACATAAGTACTGTTAATTCCATGTGAGCTTTGGGAATTAATTTTTCCATGTTATATAATCCAAGCCTCATTTATGTCTTCAATAATTTTGTAATTTTGTATTACAGAAAGAGACTTTCCAATTAAGTCGAGTATGATATGTAAAATGATTTTAGGTATAGAAAATATTGATGCTTCATCAAGCAATGATAATAGCCCTAAAAGGATAAAGAGTTTTCAAGTTATTATTTGTTAGTCTATCTCATAAAAATTGGGATTAAATTATTTTTCAACAAAATGTCAAAAATTTACATTTTCTTGTAAAATTTCAGTTTTGGAAGGATTAAATAGAAAATAGACTAAATAGAAAAATACATTCATTTCTATTGTTCTCAAAAATAAATGTTTTACCCTTATATATGGACTATAAGGACAAAGGCAAAATATATAAATTGTAGACCTAATTCATGAAAATCATCCAATTTAATTAGAAAGTGATTTTTGTATTGAATTTTACCTTTGAATGTTGCATGGAGGATGCAGTTTTAAAATAAACAGCAAAAAATTCACTAAAATTGGTTTATTACAGAAGAAAACTACACAAAAAGAAATTATCTCTCTTAAAATCTTAAAAGGAAAAGGTCCGCTTATTGGCATAGTAAGCATATCAATATTCACAGCTTGTTCCCTGAAACATAATTTTTAAATTTAAGCTCGGTTTTTATTTTGAATTTGTTCGTTCAGTAACCAAATTTATTTACCAAATTTCTGATCAACTATTTAAATTCTTTTTTCATGCTTAGATTTACGCTTGAAAAGAATCTGAAAATTTCACTTTTGATCTTCAAGAAAATACTTCACCCTTTTTATAAATGTTCTATTTAATTTATTTTTTTTGATTTATTATTTGAATAGTACTAATCATTCAGTTCATTTTCAAAGAAATTTTTAAAAGTGACATCAAAAAAATATTTTCTTTACACTTAGTAACACAATCTGTGCAATATTGTTATATTTTGGCACCGAAAGAAATACAACAAAAAACAAAAGAGCTGGTGAAAAATTTATTTTCTCACACCCTCAGTTATATTAACACAGTATAGAAAGCTGTGTTCATATTGTAACTCATCAACTTCAGTATCCCTTGTTTATATACGTACAAAAGGGTTTTACTGTTTGTTTTTGTGCGTTGAACCTTCTATTTACCCTTATAGACCTTTTCTGAGGGCTTGTTATACTATTTTGTGATTTAAATTTTCCTCGTACTTCATGAGTTTTTCTATGATTGCTCACTGTTTCACACAAAAAACAAACAGGTGGGAATTTTGTTTTATCATCCTGAAGGAAATATTGTGGTGATAGATGTAGAAAACAACGACAATTGTTAAATTTGACTCTGTTAAATATTTGCTTTTGTGTTAAACAACAATAAATAATTTTCTGGAATATAAAAAGTAAATAAAATATAAAACAATATTATTCTAATTTTTAGATATGTTCAGTAATGTTTTACGTTATTTTTTGGAAGGTATTAATTTAACCACACATTGAATCAGTTTAATTTATATTTCCTACAAAACCTCTTTATCAAACGGACTCATACCCTCTTCAAAAACCTTCAAAAAGTTTTATCCTTGAATATACTATGGCAGTAAAATTAGTCCTTAAAATAATTTATATTTATTCTAAATGCCGCAAATTTTCAAAGTAACCGCTAGCAATATAAAATTTTATTACAGCTAAAAATCAAGAGGTGGATTAGGTAATTAAACCAAACAGAGGATATTTTACTTATGTTAGTTCAGTGAGCAAAAAATTTACCCTTCAAGTAATCTTTCAAGTATTTGAAGGATATTTTGTGAAATTTTTGCAACGGTCCCGTTTAAATATTTCGCCTACCTTCTTAATATATTTTGTGAACAGTTTTGGTAACTTTACTCTGTTTATTGAAACCCGTTTTTTATGACATTGCTTACTGTATTAGCAAAGAGGAAAACGGCATTCCTAGAAAGTTACACTTCTACGAAGGATATTTTGAACAAAAGAAACAATACCTTCCGAATTTTTGTTTATATTTATTATTTCTAATATTTAGAAAATTTATTTGCAGTTGAGGTTGATTATTTTTGTCCAAACTTTATGATGTTTTAGTAATTTAGAAAAATTCCAGATAAAAATTTAGTTCTTTGGAAAAATAACCTTAGTTTAACGAAAAGTAAGAAAGATATTATATAGAAAAGATAGAAGTTTTAGATGTTATTTGCAATTGTTACTTGCCAAGCAAAGCAATACTGTTGGCTTATTGTTAATGAAAATGATTTGACTATAGATTACCCTGAAAATAAAATGTTAGAATTAAACCAAAAAACTCTTTATTTTTAAAATATTTGAAATTTCATGAATTCTCTTAACATTAGAATTTATAAAAATAAAAACAAATCACTTCTTTAAAACAATGTGAAATTAATTTAATTCCTAAAATTTTGAATAGATTTTTACCTAAAAAGGACTCCAATAATTAGCTGCCTGCTAAAGTAGTTTTCAAGACACACTTATTAAGGAAAACAGTTTATAAAAGAAGAAAATGAGTTTCTATACCATTTCATAGGAACAAGTCAATATAATAAATAATTTTAAGAGTGAATTTGTAAAACCATGCAGAGATATAGTGCTAGAAGCATATATTTGAGCACAAGAAATCCTTTTGAAGAATACATTGGATTAGAATATTGTAACTTTAAGGGGCCAGAATCATGATATAGGCTGACGGATTTATTTCCCATTTTATAAATAAGCTAACCCTTTATATCAAGATGAATCATTCACTTATGAGATTGATAAGATAACATAATATACGCAAGTAATTTAATCGCGAGAAAGGGTTAAGCCACAGCTAATAGCATTATTTTAGAAATATGAGCACATCAGGCGAACAAAAACAAAGATTTTACGGTAAAAATAATGAAAATGAAAATTAAGGTTAATCAATATAGAATAAATAATGTAAATAATATGTTTGGAAGTTGAACTTTAACTCCAAAACACCGATTCGAGTTTTTTCAAACGTTGAGGGAAATTATGTAAGTATCAATTTTAGTAGAAGAATAAGAACAATTTGCTTTTTGTTTTAATGTATCCTACAATTTAGTTGTTCACTCTTTATGTCTCAAGGGCATATTGGCCATCAAAGTAGCAGATCTTAGGGTGAAAAGTAAAATATAAAATAAAATTTTTATTAGGCTTTAGCTCAAATTCTTAAAGCTAAGGAGTCATGTTTTATTTTCTGAAGATTGTAGATGTAAATAATGATGACATTAAGGAAGAAAGTTAAAAAAAGATTTGAGTCTTTAGCAAAATACGAACTTAAATATTTTACAAGTATAAAAAATTAATCAAGCAGGAAAACTTAATCAAACCTGTCAATACATAACACAAGGCGAAGTCTGAACCACTTTTAAGAAACACTGCAGGAACAGATTCAGGAATGACGTAATTTTGGTGACAAATTATTTAATTGAACTGTTCGTTACAGTGATCATAATGAAATGGATCAAAAATGAATTTTATTCGTGCCTAATAATGGATTTTGTTGTTATAATTTTTTTTAGTCAAAAATTTTCACCGGCATATGTTAAGACAATTAACAAGAGCGGATTTAGTGTATTCTGTAGGGGACTATGTTGTACTTTTATTTTTCATGGTGAAATTTACACTTAAAATATGGTCACAAAAATATACTGCAGGCAAACGTTGTATTGATTTTTTGCAGAAAATTAAAGATTCAAACATGCAATGGAGAAAAGAAAAAGTTTTGTTCAACAAGAAATAAAATTAAGCAAAAAACTTATTATAACAACAAGGAATAAAAGAGATGAAGCTGCAAAAAGAAAACAAAAGCACAGGAGCTGTTTGTTAGTTCTGATACCATATCTGAGCTTAGAGAATATCACGTTATCCTGAAACCTGTTCAATAGTATTTGCTATAGTGAATACAAATGGTTAACAAAGTTTGAACAGTGCTAAACCTTTAAAGAAGCTTTCATAAATACAATTCTGAATAATCAAAATAATTTATAAGGTTTAGCCTATAAAACACAATATCATAAGTTCATTAAAAGCACATTTATAGAAATAAAGATCTACTTTTTGTCAGATATGTTTAGTGTAATCTAAGCATACTACTAGAAATAAATTAACGATGGCTAATTTTAAATTTTAAAGCATTCATTATAAATATAAAAGGATAACAACTTATACCATAAAATAAAACAAGTTTTAATACACCATATTTCATTGTTTCACACTGAAAGTAAAAAGAAATACAGTGCCCTAATAGATAAATGGAGCATCTAGTAAGCATCTACTAGTCAAGTTTAATTCACCCAATGGGGTGTCATGTCATGAATGTTGTTCCGTAAGCCTTCCTTTTAATATTTGCACAATAATTTATTCTTCCCTTGTTCTGAAAATTGCTTATATACATATATTAATGCAAGAAACGTTTGATGTCTGCTTTATAAGTCAAATAGGTTTTGGACTTTTTAGAATGTTTTTCTTAACTTTATAAATGAATTTTTTGTAACCAAAAAAAATTTTAATAGAAAAAACTAGAAAAAAAAATTCTTGTTAGATTTAATTGCCTATCAGTCTTTAGGTATCCGAGGTATATTATCCGCTTAGAAAATAAATTCGAAAAGAAAGTAAGCTTTATTTTTAATATTTAGTTATAGTAACCAATTTTCCAATATAACAAAGATAAAAATATATTTTAAGAGTAATGCAGCCAATAACTTAGTCTCTTATAATGATAAAAATCTAAAAGACTGCTACAACACAGTCTCCTAACAATGCGCTTTTCAATCAAGAACATTTCAACAACTAAAATGGTGTCAAAAAATTTCTTAATGTTTTGTACTTAAGTGCTGAACTTTTTTATCTTTTACTTCTTGACTCTAAAAATATGTATCATAGAAATTATCCTAAAATCGTTACTTTTAATTATTTTTATAGCTGATTTTTTGTCAGAAAACACAAATAAATTGATTGATTTATGTGTAGTTTGCTTATTACACAGATTCTAGTAATGCAGGAAAAATTTATTGAATTTGCATTAATTTTGATTTTTCTATAACGTAACTATTTGAATAATAGGAGCTAAAGAATCAAAAATTCGCTAACTTGTTTTTGTCAGAAACTCATTTGAAGTAAGCAGACAAGAATCTATTGGCTATTATAAATTTTTTTTACATAGAACTAGTTTTACTGATTGAAAGTAATATTAGTTATTGGCTTTGAGCTCTCTTAAAAATAAAATTACTTCCAATTTTGCATATTAATGCTCTTAAATATCCTTAATACATCTTAAGAAAGCCTTTGAATTTGTAGAAATTATTCTATTATTTTCAAATTCAATAAATATATTTATCTGAAAATAGAAAATTTAAAATTTTCGTTTTTAAAACATTTTTTATTTAAAATTATTGCTATAAAGCCCTTTTCTAAAATATGCAATTATTAAAATCCACGACTGTTGAAGGCACTTAAAAATAGCATTTGTAGCTATTAAATTTGGTATAAATTTTCAACCACTAACGTAGTGGCTTGCTTAAAAAATTTTTTTTATACTAAAACTTTTCTTTTGTTTTCAGTAAAACAAAATTTTTTGGTTTCTTTAGAGAAACAATTTCAGGCACTATGTTTTTGTTTGTTTCAAAAGCTATTTGCTGGGCAATTAACACACTTTTATGAGGCCTGCTGTTCTTTACCAGAATCTAAGGAGTAATATTTCAAAAATATCTCAAAATTACTCTATGTCTATTTCAAAATATATCTATAAACATGAAATTTTTTTTTAATGCTTGTATTTGCTGCGTAGTATATCAAAACCAGATCCGTGTTTGATTAATTTAAATCGTAGATTATAAGCAAATTATTTTGAAATGATTGGCAAGTATTCCTTTGAGGTAAAAATAATTAAAATAAAATCGAACAAATATCTTTGAAAAGAGACTTAATGTCTTTTGATTGAAGTTTTCTATTATTTTTATGCTGAAAAATCAATATAAAAGCTTAAAAAATTCCAATGTTTTAATTAAATTCTGTAAAAGCTGACTTGTATTTAGTATTTAGTTTTTTGTTGTAATCAAATTTGTTTTGAAGTTAAAAACAATATTATTTATCGGAGAGGCCAAGTTTTTTATAATGAAATTTTGAGATGGCTCTTTGTTTTACATACATATGTATATAGAGGAAATATCCTCCTAAAGCAGAACTGTAACACAATTAGGTTTGAGTGGTGAATTTTTATATCTGATATCCCAAAGTTCTTAGTTTTGTACAGTTAAATTTAAAAAAAAAAACAATCTGGTGATAATATAGTAGGCCAAAGCTAATTTTAAGGGGAGGATCCGGTTAATCCGCTCAAAAAAAGACATGTTTTCAAGAATTTTTTTTGGCGATACAGGTAGTTCTAGTTTATTTTTTTAATTTTTATATAATAACACAACATTTGAAAAATATTTTTTAAAATTTTCATTTCAAAACATTAATAAGTGACAGTGAATATCTCGAAGAGCCTTGCAGAAAAATGGTTTTGCGGTGTTCAACACAACAGAATCATCTAAAACAAAGAAATCAAAAATTATTTATTAAAGGAGATATTTTTCAAGGTAATATTGAGGGGTTTTTTTTCAATTCTGGTAGCTTTTGGAAGTCAAAATGCCGATTTTCGTTTAAAAAATCGACCTATTTGTTATTATAAAACTAATAATCTTAAAAAAAAAGCTCTCGATGTAACCTGGAAAATTATGTCAAAAAGTAGTGTGCAAAATTTCAAAACGATTGCTTTAGTAGATTTGGAGTTATCGTGCACACCGATTTCGAAGATAACAAATTTCAGAAAAATGCTTTAAAATTTTGCTCATTCACTACCTGCTCTAGAGCAGGGATAGGTGCCCGCGGGCGCCTAGGGGCCCGCAACAAGTTTTTTAGGCGCCCTATGAAGATACTGTTGAAAATGTTCACTGCCAAGCGTCACATTAATTTTGAGTATTTTTATATAAATACTAGCAACTGACCCAGCAAACGTTGTTTTGCTAAACTTCTGTCAGTGTGTGTGGATGTGGTATATATGGGTGAAAGAGGCATGAAGTGCTGGGAATGATGATGGAATATAAAAAATATAGTCCAAGATAGTTCAAGTTCATACTTTAAGGCGTCTGGCAAGGTGTGTTTTGCTGTTTTTTCGCACTTTTTTCACACTTTAAGGTGTCTGGCTGAACTTTTGGTCCACGGGAAGTCAAATAATTTATATTTAAACTAACTTAAGAAGAGTTCTAAGATTGTTTATAAAAATTAATATAATTATTAAAATTTACTTGAAATTAATTTTGTTATGAACTTCTTTTTTTTAGTAGTTCCTTTTTCTTCTTAGTCTGAAAATTCTTTCTTTTTTATTTCTTCAAAATTAATTCAACTGTTAAATTATATTGCAAACAAATTCATTCAAGTATAATATCAATGCTTTAGCGAAATTCTTGTTAATATTTTAAAGATAATCTGAAAAGCGGTAAATATAATTTATATAATTTTTTTATTTAATTAATTTTGACATTCAACTTTCTAAAAAACAAAAATATTATGCAAACAAAAAAAAATAATCGAAGTAACACTCACCTGTCAAATTGAGACAAAAAAATGTTAGGCTATGTGTTAAACACTATATTTTAATTAAATTAAGGAAAAGTAATTAAAGTTTTTAATATTTATTTCGTGGTAAACCTTCTTCAGATCAAAACAAATTTTGTGGTAAATTTTCATTTAAATCTGTGCAGTAGTTTTGATGTATTATATAGAAGCAACAAAACTAGGGTTTTACAATTTCATTAATTGCAGCCGAACTTTTACTAAAGCATCAGTGAATAAAAGGCTTTGTTGAAACTTTTGCAGTTTTTCGAAAATAAAAGAACGGATTATCTAACGGAAGAATATAGCTTTCAAAAAATCAAAACCAAAATGATATTAAGTTGGCAATAATTTTAAATATTTCAAATTTTTCGTTAATCTTAGAAGAGAGTAAAATGAAGTCTTCTGACTACTTGTGAAAATATAATTGATTGGAAATTTTTTGTTCTTTCTAATTTTTAGTTATAGGGTAGCAATACTCCATTTTTGCCATATTAAAAACGAAATATATTTGATTGATTAAATAAAGCTGTCATTAACAAAGGGTGGTAGGAGCTATGAGTAAAGCACGTTCAACATTAATTTGACATCAACCAATATCAAACCAATGTGGTGTGTGAAGCTTTAGTTCCTTTTATATTGCAAGTGTGGTCCATAATCCCCAACATCTTTGGTATAAAACAGTACCATTTGTCCTGATTCACAGGCTTTAAAAGGATCTCATTCAACTCAATACTGAATAATAACTCACAGTAATGACGTCACGCCCGATTCCGATAACTAAAGTGAAACATCATTATCGCCACGTGTGGCAGCTAAATCTGATCCCAGGAATGTCCTCTAAAATCGTTGTTATAACTGAAGGGGCTAAAGTTAGGGTAAGGTTTCAATTTATGTATCAATAGAAACAATATAACAGATTCTGGATATTCTCAGAGACAAACAACATTTTTGGATATACTATCAGCCTAACTGTCTGCATGATTTAGCTTTGTAGGTGGTGTATACAATATTCTGACCTTTAGATTCACAATTTCCGATACTATTGATAGATATATAAATATATCGATGTGCATATATATATATATATATACATATAGTATATAATACACATATATCAGTTTTGCGCCCGCTGTTACTGGACATCGGCACGAGTCTAAAAGCCCCTAAGGCGTATGACATCTTTCATATTTTATTGAGTTTAATATTTTATAAAAAAGGGGTGTTAAACAATTTTTGTAGCTATCTAGGGATAGAGTCTGCAACTGATTGATATGTAGATAAGATTTCAATCATAGCGGATACATTGTGCGGGATGATGGTCGTGTGCCTTATTATTCAACAGAGCCGATAACATTTTAATTAAACTGTACACTCAGCTAGATGAGATGAAAATGTTGGTTCATAAAAACTTATTAAAAGGGTTTTATATTCTGTATTTAAAATTTTAAATGGCTTCTTCCTAAAAAATTCTAAGCATTTGGAGCCTGCCATCTAAGAGTTATGATAAACATCAATGAAAAACGAAACAAGTTGAAATTTTTTTTTAATATTTTAGGATAGTATAAAGCAAAAATATCAAGACATTTTGTTTAAGGAAAAATTCCTTTTAATTGAAAGTAAAAGAAAAAATCTTGTTTTCTTTCCTTTTAGATTATGCTATACCGATTGCTTCTGATTGCAATAATTTATAATAAGAAATTTAAGCAGCTATTATCACAATGTTAAAGGATGTCTGCTTGAATTTTTTGGTGCCTTTGAAATTATCCTCTAAGAGAAACAGCATGTGGTCAAAATGTCATCGTATTGAGAGCACACGATGAGGATTCATTTGAAAAGAAAAAAGCCAATACTGTACCTAGCAACAATGCAAATATTTAACAAAAGCATCCCTCTCTTTGGAATTCATGAAACTCTTTGTTCCTATTCCACTTCTGTTAACGACTGATTGCAAACAGAGGTCGATAAAGAATGACTTTTAACCCATGTATTGCCCTCTGTTTGTCGTTTTGCCTCCAGAGTATTCCTTTTATATAAAAACGGAAGGGACACTTCAAAGTCAATCTTAAATAAAGAAAAAAAATCATAAAAAAATTAAAAAAAAAATTGAATGCACTATTCAATAGTTTTGAGGTAGACAAAACCATATGTGCCATTTTCTGAAAGTCTTTAAATATTATAGAACAATATGCAAAAATACAAGTGGCAATCCGATTTCAGGAGGGTCTAATATTAATGGAATTGTGTTTGGTTTGATAAGTATGACTCGACATTTTGATATTCAATGAGTTGCTATTGAAAGCCATTAGTCATATTGATGAAAGGCTAAATGACTGATTATCCTTCTTAACAGATGCCACACTGTCACCACATTATCAAAGAAATTCTAGCAATAATGCTTAGATTATTAGAAATTTTAATCAAGGATATGCTTTTGTTGTAGTTTTATATTGATATTTTATAGATTTTATTGATTATAATATTTAGTTATTTACTGTTCTTATAAACAGTTTTTGTAAACTTTTTTAAAAAAGCATTTTTATTCAAAATTTTTTTCAAAATTAGTGTAAATTATCTATATTTTGAAAAAGGATTAATGAGAGATATATGAGTCATTCAAAAGCCAATGTGGATAAGTCCAAAAAATTAAAATTGAGAAAATTAATGCATTCATAACACATAACACATGCAGGGGCTATTAAAAAAAGGGTTTTTGACCTACAAAATATGAAAATATGAGTAAATCCTGTTAAGACTAAGAAATATATTATTTATTCTTCTAAAATTTGCAAAAATCAGAAAATATGAAAAAATGGACTTATCCACATTGGCTTCTGAGCGACTCATATATAAAAACAAGAAAGATTATAATTGATAAGTAAATTACAAGCCAATACAAATAACTGGTCACTAAATACAGCTTTTAATGTAAATGGATTAGTTAAGTTTTTTAATTAATAAAATGATAAATAAGATGTGTTATATATTTTCAAAATACTCGGAAATTTAAATTGTAAATTGAACTTTTGTGCTGAAAAGCACTGAAACAAATAAATATTTTAATAATTATTTAAATTTAATTTACAATTATCTTCTGTTTTAAAATTTACGCAGTAAAAACGTAATTTTTGTATAAAGCCTAAAAACTTAAATTTTGTTAATATATTTAAGAAATTTTAAATAGTCATTAAATTCGCCTAGTAATCAAATGGGTAAGCAAGGACATTCAGGAATACAAGTTATTAAACTTTCGAATATTACACATAAAATAAGGAGGATTAATCATAATAAATTTCATAAACTGAATAAATAATAAATAAAATATAAAATAATTTTGACATTTGAAATTAAGTTCTCAGGAAATCCCTGAGTTAAACATACATACTTGTTTGAAACAAGGCTAACGAGTGTACTCTTGTCCAGTATATATTTAACGAACTATCAAAAATACGGATTTTGCACGGATTTCAAGAGCAGTAGAAAATCTGTGTAACCAGGATTTTTACAAAAACTAATAAAGTATCTAAATTCTACTTACTATTTACATCGTATGAAAGTTGTTTTTTAATTTTACAAAAGTGTTAAGAATATATAAGAAAAAGTGCACCATTTCAATAATTTTTGAATATATTCCCGTTATGCATCATAATTGCTAAAAGATAAGAAAAAAATTTACACTGCATTCTCTGTCTAATTGAAACTGTTTAAAAAACATCCTTCTGATTGAGAATTTATTTTTTATTCAAAGGGCACTGTGTTTAGTTTGTACGGTTAAAGTACATTATATTTGGCTGTTTATCATAATAATATTCATCATATGACATGGTTATCATAAAAATAAAAATTATATAAAATATAATTATAATAAATAAAATTGTTGATAAATAGTTAAAAGTATAAATTAGCAATAAAATATAGGCTTATATTATTAAAAATTTGGAATTGTACTAAGTCTATATCATAGTGTTAAAATTATTTTCAATGAATTACTTTACGAGTAATATTTCTACATTTTTTAAAATAAATTTTTAACTTTTACTTAGTATTCTGCAATGGACTCGCCATCCCATCTTTTTATTTCAGTCAACTTCAAGTATTTCAACAAAAAGTAAGATTGTTTATAGAAATACATGCTCATAATGAAAAGATATTTCTCTAACCTTTGGCGGTATTGGGATGACGCTTTGCAAATTAGTACGTCTACAGTAATGTCAAAACTTTGTACATCTAAGAGTTCCAAGTAACTTTGTATTTTATTTTTGAAAGTGAATTTTTTTTTAATATTAACTTTCGAGTGAGGTTTATACTTGGTAAATGATATTATACGATATCTAATTTTTTTTTTGTTATGATACATAATGTTAGGATAAATATGATTCGTAGATTGTAATTTTCTAATTCTAATTATAAGTTATATTCCTCCTCCTTTCTTTTTTTTACAACCTTTACTATCCTTGCATTTGGGGATGAAAAATGTTTGCTGTAGAATAAATCATATCACACTATATCTACCTCGTAATATGTTTATTGGTAAATATGTTACTCCTATACTGTCTTATAGGGACCATTCCTTTTTTTTACCAACTTATCAAATGGCTCTCTCTTCCCATATAAAGTATATGGAAATGGTCATTTGTAAGTAAAAAATTAAACATGAGTTGGAAAAAATAGTGAATAGTCCCTATTAGAGATGGCCAATGAGAAATTTTTATAGCGTTTTAGACTAGGCTTTTGTTAATGTAAGAATACTTTTAATGTGCTACAATAAAAATAAAAATTTAGACAAAAAAGTAAGTGGCATTGATTGCTTGAAAAGTATTTAAATGTATTTAATAACTCCATATCATAGCCAAGATATGAAACTACTACATTGCGTAAGGACTTAAGGCTAGATATTGCTGGAGTTCTCAAGAAAGATGTTAAATTTTACAAAAATGAATGTATGGTTTTCAATACAGAAGGCCAATATTTGAACTTAAAAAGAAAAATGGAAAATCAAAAATGAGATGGTCATTATACCATCCCTTGTCCGATGTATTCACATTATGGGTAAAAAATTCTGGAATTTTCTTTTTTTTGGCTCCATATCATTGATTGTATTATTTCTTGCATAAATATTGAATCAAAAACAATTAAATCTCAAATGAACTAAAATATTAAAACAAAAACACAAAGGTTATATTTTCAATGAATCCTGACTTTCTTTTTTTGTAATAAACACCTTCTTAAAAGGGTCACCTAACTATTTGGTATTTGCTTGTATAGTGACATCCTAGTGGAAGACATACAGTTACGTATTTGGTTAAATAAAAAGACTCAATTTTCGTTTAAGTTATTTTATTTTTATACGGAGTACTACTTAACACGATGCTAGAGTTAACAATACTACATGTTTTATTACCTATTTCCTATATAAAAACAAGATCTGTATTTTGGGTGGTCTCTTTATTAGATGTAACAATACACAAAATTTTTAAAAAAAAAGAAGAAATTATGAATTTTTTAATCCTATTGCAAATTTTTATTTATATATATTTAATATTTACCTATATAACCTTAATTTATCTTTTGAAAGATAAATTTTCAAGATGTGGTAAGATGTGGTAAGCAATTTTTTAAGTAAAAAACTTTAATAGTTTATTTTTCAGAACAATTTTGTCACTGGAGTGCAATTTACCACTAAGTGATTAAAGAGAACTGTGCCAGATACTTTGTATATCATTTGACATTTCAGCGAAATGGCCTTTGATAAAATAAAATGTAAGGCAAGTATACAAACAATGATCGGATAGCTGTGTCTTTGTGGAAGGAACAATTTATTTGATGAAATTACAAATCTGTCAATATCATGATGCGATTGATAATTCGACATCAGTGTTTTCAGTGTATGCTAAGATTGTGCTAAGAATATTCAATAAAGGATGCTATCATAGCAATTTATATTTAGACTTCTAGTAGTTCGATCTTTAGATATTTACAAATGTTTATTTTGTCTTTTTTGAACCTTTTAGTATTCATACATTTGAAACAAATGGATTATTTAGATTATTGCCTACGAATACAAATAAAATATAAAAATTTAAATCGTTTTGTATAAAGTATCTCTATACCATCCTTATAAAGAGTCAAAACAAGACAGCTAAACCCGTAAATTAGCTTTTTCCATAACTACTAAATTAACAGTAAATAATAATAATCATGATCTCTTCTTCTAACATATGTATATCAAGCAAAAACTACTGCAAATTTAGTCATGGATTTCAATGATTCATAACCTCGTAAGCCTCAAGTTTTTATTATTACTATATTAAATTTGAAATATTAACCAAAAAAAAATTTAGTGAAAACTAATAATTTTTTTAACAAATCATATATGCTATAAGAATTAATTGATTTCCATTTGTATTTTATTTGCAATAAGGGTAGTAAAGCTGTCAAGTAGAATGCAAGCATCCCTCATCCCTATAGACAACCACCAGAGAACCCTCAATGATCGCAACTTTCAAATTAAATCACACACTTGTGTACGCATTTGTTCGATCCCTGGCGTGTTAAATGAAGGATACGAAGGGTTGCCTTTACTTAAAATGTCAACAGCCCAACAGTTGAATGAATCCCCTTATCCGGCTCACTATATAAGCTATAGTAGAATTGCTGGGCATATTGTAAGCTTATACTGGAATAAATCTCATTCCTAACATCCCCTATAATTTTTTACTATATCCTTATATCTAATATAGTTAGTAGTGTATATGTAGTGTATACTTGGGCTTCCTGGCTATATTTTTGTGGATTGTCCAAGAGAAAGTATTCTACAAGCAGAACTTTTACTGAAGCCAATTTAGGGGTGAACCGATACACAACCCTTAAGCCCACAATGCTGGCAACCGTTTGACCTAAATGTATACGCAAAAGTTTTCAGTTGGGAGATTTTTCCGCCCCTTCTTACAGAAGGCTGTTTACCAATTTCAATTCGTTTCTTTTGTAAATTGGTAGTTGTAATAAAATTTCACATACGTTAATTTGTTCGAATTTTTTTTTAGATAGTATTAGTGATGAAATGGTAGTGGTTGTGTGGTTTAACACATTCGGTTGCAATAGAGGGTTCTAACAAAATAAGATTAGCTGCATTTATATAGTCTAGATTTTTTTTTTTGAAAATCAGACTTGTATTGAAACCTAATCAAAGGGTTGATTTATTTGATTGAATTAAGATTTGATGGTATCAAAACCTTCAATTTATGACATATGGTCACACATATTAATAAAAAATGAGAAAATGTTTGTTGTTTTATTTAAGGGTAAAAAAACAATAAATTTATTATTTTTTGAAAGCGAAAAATTGCTCACTGCTAGCTTCCTGTTATACAAATTCAAATTTTAAGGCTTTTCAAGAATTTTACTTTTTAACATCAATATTTGTGTGATATTTTCCTTCCGCCATATCCACTATAATTGAAAAGTAATCCAAACAAAGATTGTAAGTTTTTGAAGGAGTAAATACCAAGGTTTATAAAAATAAATTAAATAATATAATATAATAATATATGTTGTATGTTTTTATTAGAAAAGCATAATTTTTCAATCAAAAATGAACAATAATATTGCCTCTAAAAATATTTATAATAATAAATATTATTAATATATAATACAACATCACAATAATATATTCATAATTGGTAAAATATATGTAGTCCTAAAAAACTGTAAAAGTATTATTTTATTGATTTTATGAATGATTTCAAACAATTTATCACCCAAGCATTGTACCTTGCATTCTATTTCAAGTAATTACTAAAATAGTAATAAAATAAATAGTATTCCTCCGTTAAAATCCCGAAGAAAAAAAATTATATTGAACTGAATCAATTTATTCAAAATTTTCTTCCTTTTCAATTAAAAACAACATTAAATATTTTAGTATAAAATTTTTCTGTATACCTAAGCAAGATTTAAATAATTTGAAAGATAACAGCAACATTTTCCAAAATAACGTCATCAAATATATTTCAAAAAGGCATAAAAATATTCCCTTTTACATTTATCTGTGATCTTAATCGAAGTTTATCCACATTCTGAGTTTCATATAGACACCAGGATTGTTCCACAAAAAAGAAAAACAAATATTTGTCGAGGTAAGCCTAAATTGTGTCTATTTTCTCTTCAATAGCTTAATCTTCTCCTATCGTGATGAAGTTATCAAACCCAGAAATAAAAGCATAGTCTCTAGAAAAACAAAAACAAAACATTTTATTATCATCCAACATTAGGGCAGAGAAAAAAAGGAACCCAAGGAAAATAATTTCGCGAAACATTGTTACAAACAAAAAAACAGCATAAGAAAATTGTTCTCATCTAATCTTACGTGGTGTGTTTTTTTTTGTTTTTCATTTAAGTTTTATTTTGAATCGAGAATTTGTATTCGCGAGAAGAACACTTTATACTGTGTATACAAATATCTTCTGGGAAAAGAAGGGCGCAATATAAGCAAAAAACAAAAAAGAAAAAAGAAAGAAAGACACAAAAAGCTAAAATGGCAAAGATGATATCACTATCAAAGTCAATTGTGTGGAAAACAAAATAAATTTCCCAGAAGCACTGATTTCTTGGATACATTGTTAATGTCGACTCGTGTCGGCAAAAGAATATGTCCTTCGCGTGTCCCTTTTGTAAGATGATAAGATAGATTGAGATTTGGAATTACGCCTCAATCTGAGGGAAAATGATTTATAAAAGTTAGCTTTTATGGGAGTGTACTTAAAGATTTTAAGGGATTTTTATATTGACACTGGTTGCCGAGACAGAAATCAAAGATTTACAGCTTTTTAGGTTATTAAATATTAAGTCAACTGTGAAATGCTTATGAAAATATTCAGAGAGCTCTTAGTGAATGACATCATATCCAAGTACTTAGCATAATTTAATGCTATAAAAAGAAGTAATAATTAATAATTTGGGACCAGTAAGAAAATTTAATCAAATTTTGAAATTGATATTATTATGACTAGAGCAGATGTAACACAAGTTCTCCAGTAAAAATATAGTATTTACTTATTTTCTTAGTAATTGTTTAATTTGGTGACTATTTGATTAATAACTGGAAACAATTTTGAATTTAACGTTTAAAAATATTTTTATTTATATGCATTTCATGCATAACTTTTATTTGATTTCAGAACATAAAGCAAACAAATCTGAATACCGGGCATGCCTTAAGAAACTAAAATGAATAAAGAAAAAAGTAATTTTTTCAATATTAAGTAAATATTAAGGGGTTACACACAGTTAGAATTTTCAAAAAATCAATTTTTTTTTTAATTTTCAGAGTGCACATATGTTTAAGTCTATTCTCTGAAAGTATCAAATCAATCCAGTAATTATTTTCTGAGTTATTCAAACAATTGTAAAGATATTTCTAACGTTTACGTTTGATGCTTGAAACTTTAAACGCATTTTTCTCAAAACGGCATTTTCAAAGTCGGTGAGCACGATTTCTTGTTAGAGCCTTTATCGATCGGTCTTAAATTTTACCACAACCTTTTCAGATATATTTTCCAGGTATTGATCGAAGAAATTAGATTTTCGGTAATTATTTCTATTTTTTTAAGCAATTTATCGTGAAAATTTTTGTCGAATATTCAAATTTTGTCAAAATTTTAAATTTTGACTATTGTTTTGATCAATATTTGGATTCATCGATTCACTGTTACATGGAATATTATTGGTAAATCGACTTTTAAGATTGATATATATGTCCTGTATTTAGCGAGAACCGATTCTACAGTACTGCTTGGTGTAGTGATTGGGTAGTTTCAAATTCTTCGATTATTTTCGAAAAACTATAATTAAAACAATTGTGTCAAAGTTTGAGACCGTATGAGCCTCGTTTTATGCATCGTAATAATATCTGAATCTGAACCTTAATAAGTTCTTTAATTTTGTTCATATTCATATTTTCAAATTCACTTCATATTATTTATTTTTGTAGTAGTTCTCGCTTTGCTCCAAACATTTTGATTGAATTACTAAGTTTTCCCTACAAGCCAAAATTAAAGAGTTTTATAACCGTTTTTATTTCAAGTTTTTGTAAAACTCTTAACAATAACAAAATGAAATTCTTTTAATTAAAATAATTTTTCTCGAAGTATATAAAAAAAACTTTAACAGTATTCAATTAAAGAATATTTGACTTAACCTAAATTCAGATTTTCAGATTAATTTAAAAAAAAAACAGATTAATTTGTAATAAAAAGTAGAGCAATTAATAGGATCACTAAAATTTAATAAAAATGAGTTCAATATTATAAATTACGCTTGATTTATCTCATATTACTAGTTGAATTTTTCTTTAAAAAAAAAAGAAAGAAAAACTCCAATTGTCCTGAAACCCCCCTCAAAATACTTGGCTATAAAAGTCAAATTGGCTTTGATTCGATTTAATATGGCAAAGTTGATGCTCTGAATTCGATCTAAAGGATTTTAGAAAAGCTTTTTAGAAGATATATGAAAGGATGTATTATCTGAACAACGATTTACTGTCTTTAAGGATATTGAAGACTGGGATGAAGTATAAAATTTTTCCCTCAAAGGATTCTTTTATGGTTTGCTTGGTAAAGCTAAAATATAGTAAAAAAAAACAGTATGGCCTTTTGCTGTGAATTTCGTGGTGGGACTCAATTCCTTTCTATCTTATATGTATATAATGCCATTTAGTAAATCCTTTTTTATGGGTAAATATGTTACTCAGAAACTTCTTTAGATGTAACATAAGCTGATCCTTTTTATACACTTCTTTATATAAAACAAAAAAACCCAATGAAGCTGTAATATTGGAATTTCGTTATCATAAGTGGAAAGAGATAACCAAAAAATGAAAAGAAAAGAAATGAGTTTTATTTAGTTGAAAATTTAAATTTTCTGCTGATATACCCCTTTTCCTGTAGCACAATAATTGAAAAAATTGATATTCTTTGGAAAACGTTAATCTAAAGTTAAATTTTTCTTTAATGAAATCAAGAATTTTATTAGTTTATTTTAGTTATTATAAAATTTGTCAAAATGTCAAATCTAAAATTTAGTCTTCTTTCTAAATTTGAACAAATAGTTCTATTCTTAGTATCTTGTTAACATGATTTCAGTGAAATCGAACGTGATTTTCTCTTGAAAACCACATTTCTAAGAAAAGGTTGAGATTTTTGTGCTATACTGTAAACCCTAATCATATCCAGTGCCTGTCAATTAACCAAGAAAAAAAAAGGATGTCATTTATTTTTAAAAAACTTTAATTTCACTTGGGAACGATTTGAAAATAATCTTCTTTTTGTTAAATGTTTAATTGTTTACCCTCAAACTAAAATTAATTTTCAGATCCTTTTCAGTTTTTTTTTTTGGTTTTTTTCTTAAGTATTCATCTCGTATGGAAAGTACTCCCAAGTGTCACAGAAAGCTAGTAAGAATAAGGACGTCTTTAGCATAATTAAACAATTAATGGATGCCGTGATAACAGTTATACTAAAGAGCTATGCAAATTATATAATGGCTTTCTATAATTAACGATCTGCAAGAACATTGAAATTTCATCAAGTGTTCATTTTGTTAATCTAGCGACTTGAAAGGGTTACTTTTACCATTGACTTTGGTAATAATGGAGAGGGGGGATAAAAAACTTATAAAACAATTGTGAAATTTTAAAATTGACACTAAATACGCAATACAAGAAAAAACAGACAGAAAAGCAAATGTAGTCAGAGTTGAAAAGTTATCAAACAAATATAATTAAAGTTAAAAAGAATATTTTTAACTAGTAAAATAATATTTTTTTGTATCTAAAGAAAAAATTCAAAAATAAAATATATTATTATTTCAAGATAAAAGGAACATATGATTAATTTTATATATATTCTTGGGTTTGTTGTAAATCCTACACATATATGTATATCATTTAACCATATATTACTTCCCTAAGGATAAGCCGTTAAAAAAATATCAACAACAATTCTATGCATATATTATCATAAATTTATTCCCTGCTGAAAAAAAAAATCAGAAGCAAAATAGGGAAAAGCCTAAAATCACCAACAAAGAATCACAAATGACCCATAACAAGGATAATAGTAACAAGCTCTCAAAACAAATCAGAATGAAGACATAACGCAATAATAAAAGGATACAGTTACAGATTTTTGAAGAGGATAATGGAAGCAGTAGCGACAGAAACATGAATGTCAAATGACATTTCATCAAAGGAAAAATTGCATCAGGTAAAAGATCCGCTGATTGTATCCCTTGATAGCTAATATTTAAGTGATATACACAAGGGATGAAATCTACCCTTGACATATTCATGCTTTTGAATACTTCTTAGTTTTTATAAAAATCTCTGATTATCTGATCCTTGTTAAATTGATACAAGAGCTATAACTATCATCCCTTGAGTCATTATTCCGGAACCCGAATTTATCCCATCAGTTAAAAAAAAATAACATAAAATAAAATAAGAATATACATATACATTCAGGTAGACCAAGATTTTGGTTACCCGTGCGGCAAACACAAAATCTTCCCAGGCATCAATGCTTGTTTGTGTGCTTAAGGAGCGTGAAATTACAAGGTAGGGTTGCCGGTGTTTAGTTTATCCCAACATAAAAGAAAAGGTTTTATTAAATGAAACATCAAAACAGTAGTCAACAAATTTTTCAAAATTGCAAGGATAATAGTAAACAACAATAAAATATTATTTTAATAATAAAATTAAATATCATTTAAGTGTCTGATATTTGCTCACATATAGGTGAATACAATTTTTTAAAAAGAAGATAGTTTTAACTGTTAATAGCTAAGGTTATAATTTGTTTCTACAAATATTCTAAATTAATAAATCTTTAAAATCTGTCATAATTTATTATATAATCAGCATGAAATTTATTTTTTTTTGTGATACGAAAATTTTATTATTTATTTCCACCAATTAATAAAATGAAATGTTAGAGAGAACAAGGATACATAACTAACAATTAACCACTATGAGCTTTTAATGTTTTATTGAAATCAAAGAATGTGCTCAAACGTTGAATTTTTCTATTTATTATCAGTTTATCTGAGGAGCCATACGTATAAGAGACAATTCACAGTGAAGCATATTTTCCATCGCTGTGTTTTCCAATTGCAAATTTATTGAGGCAGGATGTTGTCCTTTCACTAATTTCTAAGCCAAATGGTGGTTTTTAAAAAGATTTTTCCTTTCAAATATTCTTATAAGAAAAAGCAGCTTTCAGAAATATACAGTTTTAAAAGACAGTGACGGAAAAAACGCTTATAATGGTTCTTATAACTGGTGTCATTGTTTTCAATGTCTTTGAATTTTTCGTCTCTAGAAACAAATGACCACAGCCGAGTAGTAAATCTGAAGAAGGTATGCCCCAGGTATTATTTCCCTTTAAATATCTTAGTTACGTATTAAATTTTCTAAAAATATTTAAGAACAAAGCAAAGTCGGGATGCATCGAATTTTAAGAGAATTTCACCGCTGCGAAGCTATGTTCTAATGCAGCCTTCAGTTCTTTATATTTCATGCAATCTACCAGAAGAAGTGTTGCAATGATCTATATAAAACATCGCTAAAATTTTTAATTTCATTTAATACACGCTACTTTTAGATATTTTATGGAAGAATGTAAAGAATATTTTTTAAGGTTAATTTTATTGCTACGTTTTAAAATTGAATAAGAGTACATTGGAAAAAATAATAAATTTGTGTATATAAGTGGGAGAGTTTAAAGCTAATAGCAGAATAATTAAGAATTAGGCACATTTATACGATTCAAATAATGCTTTTTAATGAATATTTTTTGAATACCTATTTTGTTATTTTAAAACTTTTGTTATTGTATACTATCCTGAAGATATATAGCCTGAGTATATAAAATAAAATTTTAATTTAAAAGTATTCAAAGACAATTTACTTACAATTCTCCCAGAAACTTCTTTTTCTAGCTTTTCCTAGCAGAAAATGTTAGATGTTAGATGTCAGAGAAAATTTTTTCCAATTTGGCAAAAGGAAAACAAAACAAATAGAGTTTCTTCAGAAGATATTCTTCATTCAAGTACACACAAATTTATTACATAAATTAGTAAAAATATGAAGATCTAAAATATTGAGAGTATAGAAGAAGCTCATGTTAATTTTCATAATAATAAAGGAATCTAGGTCGTTTATAATATAAACATAAATTTTGTAATTAGTCATTAAGTGATTAAAATATGCTTTAAAATATCGTAAATGAGTGGTCAAAATTTATTTGTGATCGATTGTAAATTAAACGTCAAGTAGGCATTAAATTTCCCTGTTTTTGAAAGTTTTTATTTTTTAAAATGTTTGTGAATGTGCTATTGAGTGTAATTTTAATTCAATAAAAATCTGCTTAAAGCCTTCTTGTGCCTCAGCTTAGTAACAAATAACAATTACAAACACAGATCTTGATTAGCGTAGTTTAATAGAAACACCTAAATTTTAAAAATAGATGAATATGAGACTTCTCTGTTTTAAGAGGTTGACTTAATTTAAACCAAATTTATATGCTATTTTTTAAGCTGTCAATTCTACTTTCATTAAAGTTAAAATATTCTTTGGTTTCACTTTTGTCTTTTTAATTTCTTTATTCAACTTTTAGGTATTCCAAAATATCCTATTTAAAATATTTAACATTTTTATTACTAAAACAAGAATTTTTTTAAAGTCTATTAAGTTTTTTTCATCCTAAAGTCCTAAGTTGTATCTACTAAGGACTTGCTTTGATGTCAAGGTATGTATCTACTTAGTTCAAATAAAAGAAAAACATTGTATACTTAGAAAGAACAAACATTTATTTTTAAATTCTAACTTAAAAAATGTTGAATATAAAAATATAAAAGAATAGCAGATATTCTTACACACCTGATTCCTTGTTTTTCTTAGATAATTTTTAAATACAATTGTCTCGGACTAACATAGAAGCATCAAAAGAAGTGTTTACAAAACATTAAGCTATCAAAAGATCACTGAGGCTAACAAAGATGATACAAACCAGCTACAAATGACAATTGACAAAAGGACATACCAAATTGATAGTTTGCTGCTAACATCTCTATTACAGTTTTCAATAATAAATCAAATTCAATACCAAAGTCAAAAAATAAAAACGCTCCTTGCTTTGTACTCAGAGGGCATGTTGTGTAAAGCTTAATGGTTCTACTCAATGAAATCGCTCCCTTTGTATCCTGTAAAGTAAATATAAAAAAAAAAATGAATTCTTTTTTCTTCCAGCCCATCAAATATTTGTTTATACCTTTTGCGGCATAAAAAAGGATACAAAGTTGCGCGAACAATTCGTAGGGAATAAATTCGCTGCTGCAATGATCATTCTCCCTTAGAAATGACAAAATTGAGTTATGCAACTGCCTTTATGCTGAGCATGAACAAAGGTATTAGTTCTACTGAATTTATATCTTAGTCCTTTAGATATGGAATTCACTTTAGTGCTATTCTCTTTTTATAATTATTTACCCTACATTAGTCATTTTTTTTTCTTCAACGGTATGTATAGTACTGAATTTTTTGTTTGTGTGAATGCAGCTGAACGAAAGCCATTTTAATTGTCAATGTTGACAGTTTTCTAGAAATGAGAAGGCGCGCCTTCCCGTCTGATATTTTCTGTTATGAGTATTTAGATGAATTATCCTTTTATTTAGAAAAAGGTATGGGGTTTTTAAGATCATATCCCTAGTTTTTGTAGATGTTGTGATTGTGTTTGATTATTAAAATGAATTAACATCATAAATTTAAAATAATCAATGGAGTGACAAAATAAAATATTATTTTTGTTATTTTCTTTAAGGACTCATATACATGATATTTCAATAAAAATTTAAGTTGAACTTCAAAATAAAACGCACGTTTAATCAATAAGACTATATCGAACAAATATTCTTCTACGAGAAAATCAAAGATCAAATTAAATTATATTTGTCTTACGCATAGAAAAAATAACAGCAAAATTATTTGTGACAAAATTAATAAATCTGTAATCCAATACTAGAGAATAATTTCAAGAGTTTGAGGAAAATGCTCAAAATAGTTTCTGACACTAAAGTTAAACTATTGCAATAAATCAAAGAACAAAATCAAGAGCACTATCACTAAACACTATCGGGAAAATTTTATTTATTTTATATATAATTTAGTTTATCGATTGAGGTATAAGAAAATAATATGCTATAATTTCACAACTTTACCTTGAATTTGCTTTACCTTTGACTGGGCGTATTCTAGTTTGATTATTAGCAATTTTACTAATTTATACCAAAGGCTTACATCCAAAAATTTTTTTAGTGGCAGCATATTGTGGCTATGTTTTCACTTTTCTTACCAAACTTAACATTTAAAAATACTACTGAAAAGAGGTTGTTTTTTAATAATTTTTACGATAAACTTTGTAATTCTATTAGACTAGTCAATTGTGCTGCCTGTTGATTACCGAAGGCTAAAATTAGTTCTTTTCAATTAGGTTGTTTTAATTAATTAAAGATTTAAATCTTTTCAGCAGAAATCTTAAGAGTATATTTGTTTGCTTTTAATGGCATTATTAAGTATAATAATGTGTTTTTTGTGGATAAGGAATCAATTTTGTTGTGGGTTTTTGAGCTTCTACTTTAATTTAATTTAAATATTTATCATTAATTTTTTTCTGGAAAATTGTTTATAAATATTGCAATAAAGTGATAAACTATAAATGTCGCAAATTTTAAAAACTTATCCAACCACCTATTCATAAAATTAGCTATAAAAATCTTTACTATACTTACTATATAACTACTTACATTTACTTTATTGTTTAAGTTTTCATAGTTTTGTTAATATTAATCCAAATAAAACTAATATAATAACCTAAATGCCGCATAATTCAAACAATGAATATATTGAATAGCGATTTTTCTTAGAAATAAATTAAAATTTTATTTTATTTTTTGAATCAAAAACAAAAAATTCTAAGATTTTATATTTTTATGTAATTTGTCAAAAATCAATTTGAAAAAATTACATAAAAATCCATGCACTATACTATATCCCGAGGTGTAAGTACCCAGGCAATCCTACATAGTAAAATTATTTAATTACGAAATGAATAGTGGTAAATTTAAGAATGTAAATTCAAATTTAATAAAAAACCTCTCATCAAAATCCCTGGGAACTTCACTCTACGAAAGAAACCTATCGAAAAAAGTAAATATGTAGTTTGACAACCATTACAAAAATTTCGCTATTATTTATTGTTGCAAAAACTTAGTTTTTAATAAAGCTCACAACTAATTTTGTTTAAAAGCATCTAAAAAATTTTCTTGAAAAAATAACAAACAATATAATTTCAAGTTATTTTTCAGAGAAATTATTAACAAAAAACATGCAACAAAATTCTTCCAAAGAAATTAGAGATTACTTCTTTTTCCTGAATTTTTTTTTTTCCCCATTCTACTAAAGTCTTTGTGTCACCTTAATTATAATGTCCTTCTTTTTTCGATAAAATTCTATTGATGCAATAAATTCTCTTTCTAATTGCAAACAATTTTTTATTGTTTATAAAAAAAATTGGAATTACTTTTTCTTGGAAAGCCGCAATTCTCTATGAAGGATAAAACGTGTAACCCTTCTGTTTTATAGAAATATCACTAGAAGTCTTGTTGTAAAACTTTTTAAGAGTTTGTTTAAAAATTTTCAAACAACCCTTTCGGGGTGCCATAATATTTTTTTTCATAAAATAATTTTTTTTTAATGAAAAATACTTCTTTAAACTAGACATACAAAAAATTCACTTTTACCATTTTCCCTTTTAACAAAGAGTACTCGGTAATTGTGGAAGAGTTTAAAGCCACCAATAAAATAAAAAGTAATAGAAATTTTGAAGTTTTTTGTATTTTTTTTATATTGAAATGTTCAAAAAATATACCAATGTACAAGTGAAAAAAAAAACTAGTTCCAAGTGAATATAAAACTAACAGACCTTGAAAATAAATATTAAAGGGTTGAAAAAAGTATCATCTGTTACTGCCTAACATTCTGTTGCGGATACCTTTCAAGTCATAAATGGCTCAAAACTAATAAAGATTTAGTAAAAAAATTATAAACGAATATTTTCTAAAACGTAAAAGGGTTGAACTACCCTTAAAAAGTAATACCTGTGTGTATTCTATACAAGATGAATACTATAATTTACGACATGGTTATGCCTAATTTGACCACAATAAAATGTTTTCATGGAAGTTTCCATGTGTCGGCCCTCGTGGTCTGTGATACCTTTTTAGTTTTACCGACAATCGTTATTCAGGTTCATCCTATGACATGGCCATAGTTCGATGAGCACCTTAACTAATTGATCAATCAATTGAGGGAATTCTTTTTAATGGGATGGCTATCAAATGCGTAATAGAGTGATGAAATAAGCCATCTAATGGTCACCGTTTGTTTAAATGATGTTTTTCTTTTAAGTTTTAGTTCATTTCTTGAATAAAACTAGAACAATAATATTAACTGGGGAACTGCCGTGTCCAATTCTAAGCGCAATCGACGCCGCTTTTGGGGAATTATTATTTATATTCTATTTTACATGAGATTTGACGTATTTAAGACAACGAAATATACCGCTGTGATAGCGATCTATGATCCAACATGGGAGGTCTTAGTTATATGGTGGTCTGTGAAGCTGTAAGATATTTAAATTTAAATTTCATATTTAATAAATTTGCAGTTTCTTTTTATAAACGAAACAACAACAAAATTTTCATATAACATAGCTACAAAGTAGTTGGTTGAAAGACGCAAAAGAATTTAGTAAATAATAAAAGGGTTTGAAGTATTTTCAATCTCAAAACATCATTGATTTTTTTATTTTAATTTATAAAAAAAATATTTACTTTTTCAACAATAAAATCAACCGAGCAAAAATATGTCACAATAACAAACATCATCCGATTAGATAGTTGCCTTTATAGTTAAGCGTATCTTGTAGGCATGTCCTTTAAAGATCTCAGCATCGGATTAAGTAGGATTTGTCATCAATAAGATTAGTCTGTTTGCCTTTAGTAAAGAACAATCTGGATTTAACTGAAATCGCTTAGTTTTTCCTTTGTACTTAAATATTTTTATTATTTAGACGTTTCTCTTTTTATAAAGCATCTAATAGAGAAATTGATCTGTAACTCAAATAAAATTCAAAATGGAAAGAACTAAAATTTTGTGCTTGGAGCAGATAAAAACAATAAGTTTTATTTTTCGAAAAAAAATCTAAAAAGAACTGAGGATGTCAGCCATTACCAGTTTTCTTCTATTTTTCAGGCTTAAATTTTCATTTTTAATACAAACTAATTTAATTAAGCTAAAATTTTTAATTTTTTTTTCCATCAAAATATTTTGAATATTTCCAGATATGTTTGAAAGATGAGATATAGATTTTGCTAGGAATCCAAGAATGAAAATATAATTTTGAGTTTACGCCATGAGAAAGTAATAGTAATTCCCCAGCAGTGTAATTTATTAGTCTCTCTAACATATAGAAACCATGTTGTCACCGATAAATTTAAGTTTATGCATGCAAATCACTTATGACAGTTTGAATTCAGAGGTACCGGTATAGTTACTTATTTTTTTCAAGGTGTTCGCAAAATGTAAATTTGTATATTTATAATACCGTTTATAGATGACAAAACTTGACTTTTGTCACTCATCTACTATTTTAGAAAAACTAACCGCGGTGCAGTTTTTTTTATTAAGCTCTGTGCAGTTTTGAGTCATCAGAACTCAATTAATAAAAAAATTAGGTACGGTTGATGCAATTTTCTACAATTGTAAACCCAGTGAAATAATGGAATACAAACGTTCAATGCTAAAATTAATGAATATTAAATAAAAAAATATACATATATAAATAATAATAAATAAAAACTTTAAAATAAGATTTAAAATAAATTTAAATTAAACAAAATCTAAAACTGAATATTTCAATGTTTTAGTTTGAGTATTATATAAAAATTATATTAATATAAAAAATTTAAAAAGACGTGCTTAGCAGTAGCCAAAGCTCTATTTAGTTTATACATATATATGTATATTTATTTAATATGAATTAATTAAGTCTTAAAAATAACATTTTCAATCTAAAGCAAGATTTGAACGCTCTCTATTCAAGCCATGCGACAAATCCCATCAATCATTAACTATGACAACAAAATTTTGTTGAGTGTGATAAATTGTATAGAAAATGGAATGAGTTTCACTTTTTACACAAAATCTAATAACAAAAAATCACACTAAATTTTTTATCAATAGCCTTAAAGTGGGTTTGATTAGAGCAATTAATGACAAATTTACTGTTGATTGTCACACAGTAAATTACAACTTGAATTTTGTTAGTAAATTTACTGCTGATCATATGCAGTACACAAGAAAATACTTAATTTCTTAGAGAAATAAAACTTATAATGTAGTCAAACAAAAAAACGTAGTTCTTGGAAACCTAGACTTTTTGATAAAAATTAGAGCTTTTTTAAGACATGACACATTGAAAATTAATACTTTGCACAGAATATATGAAACAAATCATCCTTAATTAAAAATCATTTTAATATAATTCAAAATGCCTACACATTTCTATTAAAACTTATTGTTTATAATTATGAAAATGATATTTTATATTCAATATTATATATTCCAGCACTTAACTAGGTTATGACTAAAATACGTACACGTACGTACAACTTGACGTTTTATTTTGGCAAAATTAGCAAAATAACAGATTCAATTAGAACTAGGATCTATATCTTTTTGACTGGGAAAGTAATGTTGAAATTTCAAGAAGTTCAGAATTTTTTTTTATTATTTGCAATTAATTAAATTAAAATTGTTTTTCTCTAACTATAGGAAAGCATGATTTCATCAATAGGGATAAGGAGTCTCGTAACAAAATTTTGTTGCAATAAGAAAAATTGTCTTTTGACAAATATTGGCACAAGAAGATAAGGCAATAAAGTCAATATTCTATGCGAACATCGTCTTATGAAATTTTTACGTAAAAAAATGTATATACAACGAGTGCACGATCGTACAAGAAAGTATACAGATGAAAATTTATTAATTTTTTTGTTAAATTAATGTCATTTAATAGAAAGAAAGTAATTTCTTTAGTTTTTCATTATTAAAATAAATGATAATTAAAGCAAACCTTATTACAAGTATTAAACTAAGTGCTTTGATGTAAAATTATCTGCGTCTTTAGCAATTCAATAGCTCTTTTTGTGAGAATAAAGTTCCATTGCAAATAAGAAAGATAAATTTATAAAAACTCCTAGTAAAATTATAAGGAAACATAGAAAACTTTTACTTGTTACTTGTTATGAAATTTTTATAGTATGTTTTTGAAGAATAAACTAATTAAGTAGGTCAGACTGATTCAATTCCTGAAAATTAAAAAGCAGGTAACCTCTGGATACCAAAAACCAAAAAGTTTAACTCTTCCTATCATTTTGCTAATTTTCAATAATTTTATTGTGTCCATTCGTATGCAATTTATATTTAAACAAACTTAGAAACCTTTGAATTGTTCATTGATCAGTTATTCTATCCAGGCAAGCAGAACTCTAAGAAGGTGTGTCAATTCATTACCACTGACAAGTGCTTCCCGTAGGGTTACAAATAAAATTGCGTGATACCATGATAAACAAAACTAATTGCTATGCTTAATCGTAAAATTACAGTTAAATGTCATTTATCTTTAACACACCTGTCCAAATGTAGATTGGATGGAATTTCAATTGTTTCTAAACATAACAATTATTGTCACAGATAAGTTGACACGCAAGGGGCTTAATGTCGTTTAGATTTTTATACGATTTTCAGTTTGTCATTGATTTGAAGATATGTAATAGATTAATTACCATAACATAGATTTTTATAATTAATATTTAATTTACTTACAAAAAAAACTTTTTGATTGTTGCGTTGCATGTCAAACAAGCAAACTTTCAAAGCTTGACATATTGCGTATCTGTCAAAACTACTGCGTTTAGCTTGTACATTAATTTAATTTAATTTTGTTAACACAAAAATTCGTGCCATATTATCTATTGATTCCTGTTTATGTTTTTTAATTTTCCTGAAACTAAGCCAAGGAAGACAAATAATTACTTAGAATATTGAATTTTTATTCTTCGTGTATTACTCTTTTATTAAAAAGAAATTGAACTGTCTACTTCAATGGTTTTTTGATTAATAAGTATGAGCTTCGAAAACCTTGCACAATGCCAAAGTAATTGCACTTTATGATTATAGAAGGTAATTAAATATTAATTCAAAATTATATTTACCTCTCAATCGAATAATAAAGTTCTATCAGATCATCAAAAAGACTTTTCTTTTTGCTATAATAAATTATATCAAAACACCACAAAATAATAATTGTAAATCATTTTTAACTAAATAATTATGTTTATTTAAACAAAATAAGCTACATCAAATATTGTCGACTTGGAGGTCTACCCACTATGAAGCTCCTACCAGAAAAAAACAATAAGAGCACACATCAGACTATTTTAAAATTTCAAAGTAGTCTCCAAAAGAAGTTTTCCAAAAATCTTGACACTATTTATAAAAGAAATATTATTTTATTCCCCAATTTATTTTTTATTTGAGTATTGAAAGTACATTCTTTTTGCATATGAAAAAGTCACTTAGCAGATTTTGTTTAAAATATGTATTCAGAAAATTTTGGAAGTTTTTTCTAAGCAAAATGTTTGTGATCTAAGTTCTGTCATTTTTTTTCCAATTTTCAATTCTAAATTTGAGAAAAACAAAAACTTGAATGTAGCCAAAAAAACTTTTTTGTCTCAACAAAACCAAAATAAATCCTAACAACTCGAAATTCAAATAAAAAATTTCCATTCAAATACACACTGACTAAAACTTTAAATTCAACCCTTTTCCTCTGATGTAATCTATTAATCATTTTCAAAACAGAAACTAAATTACATAGTCCCCTTCTATGCAGAACTGCTAGTACAAAATAGAACCCATAATTATCAGCAAAAAATATAAACTGTCAATTCTTAAAAAAATTAAAATACATAATTTGCTTTAGATAATATCAATTTTTTTTGTTGATAATTTTAATTTTTTTGTTTATAAAGCTATGTGGAACGCAAAAAGCATTCTAAAATTCTTAAGACACAAACCAGATCGGCGACATCTCTTTGATGCCTGTAAAAGTTTTTGTTCATGTAAAAGCATGCAAAACTTTAGGAAAATGCTCATGCCCGATATAGAAAAGAGAAAAATCTCATAAGTGCTATTAGCCTATAATCCCCACCAGACTAAAAGAACTTGAAGTGCATAAAATAGTTCCATAGAGAAGGGGTTTTAGAGTAAAAGAATAAGTTCTCTGGGTTCATATTCTAAAGTTTTTATATAGTTAAAAAGTTTGGGAAATATTTTTTTAAAAAAGCTTTGAAATTTAAAATTAAATCCTCAGAAATTTCAGGTGCATAAAGGTATTAGACGCAAATCAGATGCCACCGACATGACAAGCATTTCGTTTCCGTGCTGTATTTATAAGTGTTGAATTTTGTATTCAATGTTTTTTTGATCGGGGAACTAAAGATATGTCATTGAAATAAATCTAATACTCAACTATAGTTTTTAATTTAAATTTTGCTGTTAAAAAATTGCTGAATTGGCAGGTTTAAATTGTAGAGTTTCGAAAAGTAAAATTGATTAAATTAATATTATTTAGGAGTTTTAGTTTTTATTTGATAAATAGCACAAAAAAATAAAATTTTTTTCGAAATTTATGCTAAAAAGATGCTTAAAGGTTGTTATAAGTTTGATATTTAATCATATTTATTTTACTTGAGCCTCTGCGTTTGTCGTTTTGTCATAAAATATAAGATTTCACAAATTTATTCAATAATTCTAGATTGAGGTTAATGGAATGTGAACAGCTGCTGTTTGTACTTTAAGAATTTTGGTTTTCAAGACAATCTGCTTATCAAAAATATCCAAATATTTTACATTTAATTCACTTTTTAACGGCTCATAGCGGAGACACACACAATAATTTAGTACATTTAGTTAATGTGAATTTAATAATTTTGTATGGCAAATTGTCATTTATTAAATAAATACGCTTAATACGCGTCAAGGGCACAAAAAAGTTCAATTGAAGAGAAATAAAATAATTTATAAGATAACAAATTTTAGTTAATAAGTGGTTTTTATGCTAAAAAATAATAAGTGCGCCAGAAGACTTTGAAAAATTTCTTAGTTGAATTAATAAATTTTTTTTCTTGAAATATTATCTTGCTTCATATTTCATATTGTTAAAATATTGTCTTTAGATAAAATTTAATAGAAAAAGGCATCATTTAAAAAAACTATTAAAGTAAGCATTTTATACACATAAAAAGTCAGTTATGACCATCAAATAGTGCGGAAACATTTGTAACCTAGTCGAGCCTAGCAAAATTCTAAGAGATAAGATGCATGAATTTACTTCCTTAGACCTCCCGTTAGGAAAAAGAAATTTTTGTAAACTATCACTTACTGACCATTTTAGACAAATTGGCGTCTTCAAGTCTACCGTATAAAATGAAATATATGCATTAGACCACACAAGGAACAAGCCACAGTAGATATTGCAAAGGACAAATTTTTTTTTTGTTTCAAATATCATATAACAACCAAGGGTTTCTATAAACATATGTTACATGCATATAAGACAACTTTCATTCATTAAAGGAAAATATTTTTGTTTTCTAGAGAATTTTTGATCATTTTTCTTACTGTTTATGTTTTTGTTTTTCCAGCGACAATACTGATTGACAAGGGTTTGTTTATTGATTATGATTAATTAAATTTAAAAAAATCTTAGTTCCTTTTTGTCTTTTTTTTTTAAATGTAAACCTTTCAATCGATACAATTATTATATAATTTGAATGATTGACAGTAAATACGCTACTAGCTGACAGGCATTGTTCAGGTAGCAGCGTGTGCGGTATAAGAAATAGCTTAAACGCTTTCCTATTGTTCACCTTTAGAGTATCAGTTTTGAGTAGAGACTTTGTATATTTATCTTAAGTCTTCATTATCTTCATGTTTAGATGTTTTATCCACCGAAAATAGACTTTAATCGCGTTAATATAGTTTCTTAAATAGAAAATAGCCAAAGAAGTAGATATATTTCTTGGTTGAATAATTTTGTATCCCTGGAAAGGGCCATGCTATATTAGACTCAAATAGAAAAAATTATTATCCCTGTTAATTGGTTTATTGAAGCGTTTCATTTTGTTTAGTAGCTAGGCTACATCTGTATTCGGCATGAGCGCACATTTTCCGGCAGCAAACTTCTAATGGGTTATTAGCTTCAAGCTTAAGATTTATGACCACAACATCTGCCTAACAATTCAAAAATATTCTTGGACTGTTAAAGTCAAAAAGGAATCAAAAGGTGCAATCACAATAACTTGATATTATAACATGAAGTTTTACTTCTATAATAATTTTAATTTTACTATTCTTTCCAAATCTCTCTGAATTTGTCATGTTAAATTTCTACATTTGTACTCAAGTTCTTTAGTTTTGAAAAGTTTATTCATCTTTTTAATGAATTTGTAACTGTGATTTACCGAAATTCAATAAAGAACATGATAGCTGGATACATTTACTCGACATTTGAATTCTTGTAAAGTGTGGAATAGAAATGAATTCAACAAAACATAGTTTATTGGCTTTTACTTATTTTATTTAGGCTTTTTTCTTGAAATATCTACATTAGTGACTGATTTTGTTAATTAAGCTTTGAGAAAATCGCATTTAAAATTCAGTCATCTTATACTTAGAGCTAAACCTCCAAAGACTTAATAGACTAAAGTTCTGACTATGTTAGATCTTTCAAAGGTTTCTTAATATTATGAGAAATCAATCAATAAAAAGCTTAAGGGAAATTTTATAGAAAATTATGGCGACCAATAACATTAAGTTCATATGATTTTTTAGGAAAGTTTTTAAATACGTATTTTCAATATATTTTATATTTTATTGATCATATCTTATAACATATTGCAAAAAATACTGTGAGTCCCATAAATTTTAAAAATACTATTTTTCTCGGCTAACGGTAAATATTTAAAATTAAGTATCTCATAAGAACACAAAGGTTAAGACAAAACTGCAATATTTCTCATATAATATTATAATTAACTTGAATTTAGTAGCAAAATTTCATCAAAAATTTCTTGTTAAATGAAAATAAAATATTTTCTGTACTATTAACAAATTTTAGAAACAAATATAAATATTTCCTTATTAACTCTTGTATTGCATTTATGGATTGCTCTTTTATAATTATTTTTATTATATCAATGAATCATTTTAGTTTTGTTCAATCAGCTGTTCAAATTTTACAGGAAAATAAACAGGTTACTTTACACCGAGAAAAGGGCAATCAAGGCCTGACTCTTGTACTAAATTTAAATTGATAAAATTTCCTCCTTCTTACATTCTAAGCTTTATCTATATTACTAATGTGTAATCAACTATAAAAACAAATAAAGTGAAAATTTCATAGTCAAAGGAAGAAGAAATCTAATTTACAGAGGTAAAACAACTATCAACAAAAATCAAAAAGATAAATTACCAAAAGTTGAAGACTAATTCTATGTTTAAAGGCTAAAAATGACCATAAGGGTAGTTCACCCTTAGTATTCAGAAAGCATTTCCTAGTATTAATGATTCCCTTTTCTAAATATTGGAGGACAATGGCTACTCTTATCTAGCTTAACCAAATAAATTTGAACTAAAATACTTTATATTCAGCAAATATTTCAAATATTCATCTTGATGTACTTGCCCTTTAAACAAAGGGTTAGTTCTTCTGATCCCTCCCCTTCCCTTTCAATCTCTTTAAAATCCTTTTAGATTTGAAGCTATACTATTGCATCAAAGGCTTGAAATTCTAATCCATCTCTGGTTTAAGGATACGACTTCACGTCTTTCTTGAAATAATGACTGGACCTCGGCTATTTATCTCGGAATTTATGAATCCTTGCTACTAGCATAAATTGTCGTAAAGGGGGATGTGAATTTAGAATATCCTCTATGCAAATTTTAAACTTTGTTACAATTGTTTGAACATTTTAAATGGGACCAAAGGGTAGTTAAAATTAATTTATTTGAAAGGGTTGAAATTGGTTGAAAACTTATTTGGACCAAAATATGAACTTTTTGCATTCGTTGGCCATTTAGAATGGATATACACAAATCTTATTGGTTTCTAATTAGAATACATTCAATTTGCGCCTAAGAATATGCAAATAGTTCATAATAAACTCAGAGGCAAAAGCTGAGGCGTTTCTATAATTTTGTTAGAAGTGAAATTTTGTAGAAGAGAAAGAGGATCGTTTGAGGATTTTAAAAATTAAATTACAATAATCATAAAAAAGTAAAAAGAAAAATATAGTAGCAAACAATTCAGAATTGAAAATTTTAGAGTGTTAAAAATTCTCAAAATCTCATTTATAAGTGCATAAAAATACAAAAAATAAAAAGGCAAAAATAGATATTTTACAGAACAAAAAGTAATTTCTAAAATTGAATCTAAGCATCAGGAATGTTGAAAATTGAATTTTTTTAGGTGAAAGGCCACATTATATGGAAGGACTACAAATAATTTAAGCAAAGAAAAAATTTTTAGCATCAGTTGGACAACATCTAAACTACTGTGAAAAGTTCATGTTATTCTATATAACAGCGGCCTAGGAAAAATGTTTAATGCATGAATTAGACATTTTCAGAGCATTTTAAAAAATCTAAAATGAAGTTTATATGTGCTAAGGAACTCAAAATATAAAGGAGTAAATGTACACAAATAAATCACATATTTAATGAATGCATAGAGCATTAATGTAAAGATAAATTTTAACGCAAGAATTAAGTATAAAATGTTTCAGAAAAAATTTGCTTTCATTAAATTATTTAATTGTCTGAAATGAGTTTCTCCTTTGTCTGTTTTTTCCATTCAAAATTAATTTTGTCTTTAAAAAAAGTATAATTTAATTTTTTTCATCAAAAATCATAAAAACATTTATATTTTAATAAAATTACTTTTTCGTCCAGAGTATCAATCTATGAGGATATGCTATTACTTTCTATCTGAAAATTCTGAGAGCTAAGCAATAATGAACGGTAATGTGATCGTGGAATTAAAGTATCAAGTAAGAAATGGTGGCATATCAAAAGTCTTTTGATATTATTTACAGTAAGGCCTGGGATCTTACACTTTTTCAATATATTCTACTTTAATTTCTCAACAAACTCGCTGACTTTGTTAGTATCCAATAATTGTATACCTAAGCTACGTAACTAGGTTGTAAAAATTAGTAAATTATCTTAAGAAAAATAGTAATATGTATTCAGTTTTAATAATTTTAACAGCATAAGAAATATATATCAAAGGCTGTACTAAGTTTGTTAGAATATTGGATTGCTTGATGAATTTCCAGTAAATTGTTACCATTTCAAGAACAACATGTTTGTGTTTTTTTCATAAGGATTAAAAAATTTAAAAAAAGTGTTTTATCGTTCAAGGTCTAAAATAGCGTAAATTTGTATTATTAAAGAGTACAATCAATAAACCAACGTTAAATTCAAAAAAGCTATAGCTTTAAACGCTAATTTAACTTAAACTGGGAATGAAAGCTTAAATTAAATGCCAAAGTTTAAAGTTAATATGATAAAAACAGAGTCAACAGCTATAATCGATGGTTAAGAGAATTTTTTTTGTGGATATTTCATAATGGTGAGCTTATAAATTCAATTCAATTTTTAACAATGATTTCTAAGGTATTGTATTTGTGTTAATTAAATCAAATCAACCATATTTTTAAATAGAATTTTTCATTATTATGTATTGAGGAATATTCAATTAGTTCTATTTAACCAATCTGTTCTTTTTTCTTTTTTCGATGAATTCGCCAAACAATTTTGGCTTAAGTTTACAAAAATACCTTACATGTTTAGCACTATTCATTGAAATAATATTTATATATATTAATAACTTGGTTTTATATCGTTACTATCCCTTTAAACCAATCCATCAATAGCTATACACATATTTCAATGCTTAACCCGATTTTCCATTTACTTTTCATAAGCTCCTTTTTCGAGTTTTGTTTTATAGTTTAAAAAAGTCGCATAAATTCATGTCTAGTGAGTACAATACTTTGTTGATCATATTTGTTTAATGTAATTCTTTATTAATGTAAAAAAAACAAATAGCAATTATTTGCTGACCAATACAAACAACTGTGAAAACATTTGTAATGTATACACAGGTCATGCTCAAACTTTGTTGTAAATTTAGACTTTGGTGCAGAAGGATTATTTTAAAATTTATTTTTATAACAGGGTTGAGAGTTGAAGAATGTTAATGTTGTAAAGTAAAAAATTTAACATTAGTCGATAGGTTCCAACCCTAACATAGACAACTGACAGTAGAGTGCTTACCGTATTTTGTTGTATATATGTTGTGATCTACGAAAATAAAAAATATAGGGTTCTTATTCAATTTTTTTAAAATTATGTTACCATAGGTTTATTCAAATACGATGAAAAGTTTCAAAAAGTACAACTCTCTCAATTAGTGTGTATTCATATAAAATTTCGAGTGAAAATTCAGAAAATTGGGGGAGGTACACTCCTTGCCGCAGAACGCTTTTTGTTTGTAATGGCTTTCGGTGAGCATGAAATATCAGTAATGGCTCAACTAAAATTAAAAAAAAAACTACGGTAGTTTATAGTGTCACCTTGTTCGTGAACGAAGGATTTTACAAAAAAAAATTTTTTACAATTACAGTGATGCTTTTTCTAAAAAAAAGTCGATTTTCGAGGCGTAAAAAATTGAGTTTTCCAGCAAAAAAAATTAAAGGGATTTGTCTGAATTCGTTTGTCTGATTTGTCCATCCTTCGTTCACGGCCTAGCTATTGCAAGTACAAACATTCCCCGAAAATTTCAAATTGATCGATATAGTGGTTAGCGCGATATGGGGCTCACCGCGAAGGCATTTTTTCAAAAATACGATTCCGAAATAATCGCGTTTAAAGGTTTCAGTCGACATTAGGTAGTTATGAAATGAATTAGTTAAAAATTAATTAATAGAAAAAGGAAAACCTAAAGCAATAGTCACTGCGTTGTTGGCGTAGGTTGCGAAAAACTGGTAATTAGTACCATATAAAGAACAATATAGTTAGTTTTTTGTAACCAAAACAATGCACTTTAATACAAGTCTTTGAAGACTATGACTTAATTATGCGAATTGAGTTTCTATTTTTTACTATTCTACTTTAATTGTCAAAACTGGCTCTTGAAAATACAAATAATATACAAAAAATCAGTCTTAAAACTAAAATTACCAATGAATTTTTTTTTACTTTTTACTTACACAGTATGTCCCAAAAATAACCGAACTTTTTAGATATAGAATAAAATACACATGATATTATTTTTAAAAGTTATTATTTATTCAAAATAGGTTCCACTAGACTCAATACAACGTTTGGCACGATCAATTAGCGCATGCATAGATTTTTTTATGTCATTTATAGGAATGTTCTTCAGCACCTCGGTTACGGCTGCTTGAATGGCTGGGATATCATCATAAAATGCTCCTTTCATCTTGATTTTCATTTCTGGAAATAGAAAATAGTCCATGGTGATAGATCAGGTGAATATGGAGGATGGTTGATGAGAGAAATCCATTTTTTGATCAAAAATTCGTTCACTTTTTTGGTCTTCCTTTAACTCATGTGGAACAAAATACAAACAGACCTTTCTTTAAAGTTAAAATTCCCCAAATAGTGTTTTTACTCATATTAAATTCCTTAGACAACTTCTCGTAGTAAAATTAACATCGATACCAATGATTTCACGGACTTTTTCCACCAATTCAGCACGATTACTAGCTTCTGGACGACCTGGCCTTATGTCATCATTTAAATCCTCACGACTATTTATAAATCATGTAAACCACGTATAAACTTGAGTAAGACTCATACAATTATCACCATAGACTTTTTTCATCAATTTCTATGTCTCAGCGAATTTTTTTTCACAAAATTTTATATTTGCTCTTTGTTCTATTCTTGTTTTGGAACCTTAGCACTTTTCTTTCTGTTATTAAAATGGTGTAACTTTGACATCTGTCATCTGATTTGCATGAATGTAAATGCGTTTGAAAGAAGATGAATTTATCTTTTTAATGATGCAAATTTTAAATGGATGGCGCTTCATGTTATACCATTTAAATATAAAGTTCGGTTATTTTTCGGACATACTGTGTATACGAGAAAAAGATTCCAAGATATTAAGAAACTTGTGCTGCACAAGTAACTGTCACTAGTTTATAGAATCTGAAATTCCAGAACTAAAACTAAAAAACTAAATCTTACTAATAAAATAAATTTTACTATTTTTATTTTATTCATTCATTACCAATTATTCATCGATTATCTTCAGTCATTATTTTAATCGGGTTAAGTAATTATTTAATAATTCTTGCAATTTTTACTTTAAGATTCAATTTAGCAAATATTTTCAAGTTTCTAATTTGTGTGCCAAAGCTTCTAATTTAAAGAATAACAATAAAATATATTAAATTTTTGTTTTACTTCTTGCGCATGCATTAACATTTTTTTTTATGAGATATTAAAGTTCAGCTCCGCCTGTAGTGCATTTTTTTAATCCCCTCTCTACATTTGAAGTTTAAGTTTTTTTTTAATTGAATGTTGGAAGTGCCTATCAGCCCAGTTTACTTAAGAGAAATTTTCTTCTAGTCATTTAGAAGTAAAAAGCAACAAAAATGTCAGTAATAAATATTCAAACACAACCCGAGCACGTGGTCTATTTATATCCACGCAAGCTCCCCAAATGTTTAAATGTGGAGAGAAGATTCTCATCGTTTTGTCGTTTCAAAATGAATAGAAAAAACTTAACCCAACCTTCTTTTGGCCACAAAATAGCTCCCCTGTACTCTCTAGTTGGCTTGAAATTGATGGAGTTAAATGTTGCCTGCCTTCTTATTTGATGATTTTTGTTCCAATTTGAATTATTTTCAGAGTCAAATTTGAGCATGGGTGTTTTTGTGATAAAAGAGAATTATTTAAAACTATAAGAGCTTTTTATTATTGTTGAACATTGGATTTTTTCATATTTCTTATGAAATTTTCGGATATCTAAGACAGGGCAAAGATTAACAATCAGTTACTTTTTACTTCAGGTAAATATAAAGTCGTTTGTTCGCTGAATAAAGTAACTTAAACAAATTTGTAAACGAGCTCATATTTGCCAATATTAAAGACGATTTTTATTAGAAATAATGATCATAAGAAAGTGCTGAAAGTTCAAAAAGTTGCTGCCATTACAAATTTCTTAAATGTTTTTATATCCACTTAAAATAATTTTGACTATCAGAAAGTTTTTTTAACTCCCATCTTTTTTTAGTAACTGTTTGGAGAATAGCTACAAATAAATATTTCATAAGAGACCTTTTCCCTAATTTGAGTAAAAAGAAAATAAAATCCAGCTAAAATAGAGAACAGGGAAAAAGCAGATAAGCGTTTGGCGGCTTTTGAATTACTCATACAAAAAAGATTTCAAGAGGTAAACATCTTTGGTCACATTACCTTTTGGAACATCACTGATTTTAGCCAATAAAATTCATCAAATTTTTTTAATAGTCAAAGACTCTTGCATTCAATATTACATAATGAATAATAATACAACAAATAAGCAAGTACAGCAAAACATGCACAAAAAAATCCAATAAGACTTCTCTTTACTGAAAAGTTTATGAAAACTCTTTCTGGGAAATCTTAAAGTGTAATGCTCTTTTTGAATCCATAATTTGACGAGTGTATTTGAAGTTTTACTTTAATAGCAATTAAGAACTGTAGTAAACCAATTAAATGTTCTTCATTCAATACTTTAATGTCCTTGCAGTCAGTTATATATTTTCTGCTAGAATTTTTTATTTCTTTACTTTGTATTTATTTACAAAATTTGTTAAGCTTTTCTTGGCTCTTTCAGTCCATGAGCAAGAACGTTGTAAAATTTCCAATTAATTACACCGAATTTCTTTGACAAATCTACCACATTCTCAATTTTTATATGCATCCAAAAAAATGTGTTTTCAGTGGTTTCAATTTTGAGCATAAATTTTTCAAAAATTACAATCCCCGACAAATTGATTAATTTTACTTATTCTAATTTGAGATGCGTCGAAAATTCAAAAAATTTAGCACAATAGCTGCATTTAACTTTTCTTACAAAATTTCTTTTAAAAGGATATTTTAATGAAGGACAGGAAAAATTTTTTTTGTTTTAAAATCACTCTCTTAATCGAGAAAGGTTCGATTAATTCGTTTAAAAAAGGCATGTTTTCAAGTGTTTTTTTTGGCAACAAAGTTTTGGTTTATTTAATTAATTTCTATATGATAATAACATTTGAATATTTTTCCAAATTTTTATTTTAAAATAATAATGAGTGAGCCAGTGACGTTGAATATCTGGAGGCGCCTTGAAAACAATTTGTTTTGCGGTGCGCAACAGAATCATCCAAATCCAAAAAATTAAAATTTATTTATTAAAGGAGATGTTTCTCAAGGTAAAAGCGGGAGAGTTCTTCAATGTTTGGTAGACTCCGGAAACTAAGATATCGTTTTTCACCTAAAAAGTCGACTTATTTGTTATTTTAAATTTGGTTATTTATAAAAAAAAGCTCTCATTATTAACTGTTAAAATATGTAAAGAAGTAGTGTGCAAAAATTCAAAACGATGGGTCCAGTCGATTTGGACTAACAACAATTTTTTTAAGCTTGGTGTAGCAAATTCCTCCGAAATTACTGTGGCGTGGCTTTACTCAATTTATTAATATATTTTGAGTAAAGAAATTCTGCGAATTAAAATATTTAATTACATGTTTTATTAACATTTTTATATTATAATTTAAATATTAATATTTTACATAAAATTTTATGTTTGACGTTTATTATTTTTGTTTTAATCAAAAGTCAAATCCACTTTTAAGTCATAAGAAAATATTTAGAAAAATTAAAATTTGATTTGGCTACCCTCAATCTAACTCTAAAGGACTGATTATTTAATAATATGTCAGAATATTTGGTAAACAATTTTGGCCTACTTTGACATATTATGTATTTAGATAAGCTCACTTTATATCACAAGAAGAAAAATAAAACTAAAAAATAATTGAAAAAAAAAAAAAATAATTTCCCTTAAATTTTCTCTTGGAATTTTAAAATTTCTAATTTATTCGTACAGAGCTTCTAATTCATTATGTTTAACTCGTGCAGTTGTCAAACAAAATTTGACAAAATTTGTTAAAGCTTTTCAAAATTTTAAACTTTAAATAATACGTTATCTTTATTAAGCTCTCGCTCAATTCTAAGTAGTTATAATAATAACTCACACTGACACTAACAATAAGAATAGAGTTCTTAAGAGCTTTCAGCACTCGATCATTAAATCTGTAAATTGAAAACGCTTGCAAATAGTTGAAATTAATATTAGGGCATGATTTAATTCAACAAACCAATAAAATTAATTGAAAGAGATTTTTCAATTAATAGTTAACTTTGAACAGTATTTCTTGCAAGTAGTATATCAAAATATGAAGCTTATTTTGTTCTTTTGTTTTAAGAAACAAGATCTGTTTACTTAAATAAAAACCGTAACTCTATTAAAAATGACAAAGTGGTTTCATGATTCCTTATTGACAGGGACTTTTTTATATCAGTTTGAGGATTATTTAGGATATGTACTGGATTTTAAAAACTAATTAAATTTCTATCTGAATAATTGAATAACTTAATATAAAAAAATAAAATTTTTTAGCAAACTAGAGGTGATATCACCATAAACTAATCAAATAGAAACTAAAACCTGGCCCTTTTATAGTAGCTAATTGACCATTATTTTGGTGTAATTCCTTTTATATTTAGGAAGAAAATTTTTTTTAAATTATAAATGCTAGAAAACTCGTTTCAAATGTTAAATAATATAAATCCAAGCAATTACTAAAGTATCAACAACCTTAAAAGGAAGAATAACAAAAACAACTTTTCAGTAAACTTAAAAATGATTAGTATTATTTATCAATAAAATTAATTTCATTTATTTAAATTTCACATAGATTCTATTATCAGGGAATATTGTAATAGAAAATAAATCATTGTCTTTGACAGGAATGCAATCCCCCAACACATATGTGTTAATCAAAAACACTTTGAATTTCAACATTCTGAATTAAGGGTACTTTACCAAGTACTTCATATATAAAGTAAAATCCTTGTGAACTAAGAGAACAGCTCTTGTTTGGGGGGATAATTTTATAATTACTCCAAGCAAGAGCTATATATACATATATATACATATATATTTATGTAACTGACAGGGAAACATTATCAAAGAGTTTGTAAACTAAAAGAGATTAGAGCAGTAAGACAATCATCAAAACTGAAAATAAAATTTTCATAAAATCCTTTTCATACTATACTGAATATCCCCAACATTATTTTATGTTGTTGCTATTATAAGTAGTGAAATAGAACCACCTAAAACATTGTATCACAGCCACGTAAAGCAACCCTTTTTGGCTAATTTCAGCACGCACATGTTGTAGTACCCAAAAATAGATGTAGAGTTATTTATATAGGTATATAAATATATTTATATATATTCAAAAGAGAATAACATATGTAGATAATTTCCACAGACTCAAATGGTGTACCGCACCTCAACTCTCCCCCGCAGTATTTTAAAATGTTAACTCTTTCGTTCATTATATAAACTTGTATCATTGTGTGTTAGCCTTATCTCTGCACCTATTATGATGGGGGTTGGAATCGTACAACGTTAAGTGCTTAGGCATATAGTTATATATATATATATATATATATATAAATACATTTATACAGTTAGTCCACCTCATTCTGTATTTGCTCGGATATATCATCATCTAATGCCATGGTCCAGGGTGGTGACCATATAGAGCATCTCTACCGCATGATATCGTTAGCGCCAAGTTTAGTTCCCCAAAAATCATTGCACTTAATTCACTCGTCGGTTGGCTACACAAACTGTAAGTAGTCATTCTGGTTTCGGTTAAAAATATATAATTATAGTTAAATAGATTTTTAATTTAAATAAAATAATTTAAAATAAATTTATAAATTATTCGAGCCAATCTAGTCAACATTAATCATAAGTGTACAGCCTAAAGACCAATAACTTTGCTGGCTAAATATAAGTGTTATCCTTAATTGTGAAAATGTACCAATCTAAAAGTGAATTAATAGCAACAGTGATATGATATCAAATTTTTTAAAATAAAGTGTTTATAAATTTTACCGAATTAAAAAAAAAGAAGAAAAATATTAATAATTAAAGTCACCGGAAAATATACACAAAAATGGCTTTCAGTTTGTGGTAACTCTTTGGTTTTTCCTTTGCAGACCACAATTGCAACAGGAATCGAAACCACTCAAAACACAAAATACAAAAGAAAAAAATTGTGAAATAAAAATAAAATAGCATACACATTTGACATACGCAATCAAGCTATGCTACATTCACTGAAAAAATTCTTGTTCATGGAATCAGAATACAAATAGCAAATGGATCCCAAAAGTGAAAGCAAACAAAAAGCAATCATTTTTGTTTCTTTTTTTTATGCGAAATTTCCCCCACAAATTTAGTGCACCAAAAAAAAAAGTGCATATACTGCTGACCACTACGAAAATAGGACATTATCCTAGCATCCGTCGGCCATCGTGATATCTTAAACATGTATGTAAACTTTTTGAATGCACTTATGGGGCTAACCACTCAATTTATTGGAGAGAAGCGTAAAAAAATTTAAAATGAAAATATAATTTGCTAACGAAAATACTTTTCATTTTTCCGTTTTTTTTATTTTATTTTTATTGTAGAGGGTGATTACTATTTGTGAGGTTTTTGGTACTCAGTTTGTGGTATTCTCTTTTGGCCTTTCAATAATTTTTGGTTTCTATTTGTGATAAGTGACATTTGGGTACCGCTGAGGATATGGAAGATTGATTTCAATTAAATTTGGTCTTGTTGAGGTTTGAAAGCGTTTTAAAAATATTGCTATTTAAATTATATGTGAAAGGAGTTTAGAAGGTTGAAAATTAGGATTGGGATTTTTGACATTTTGAGGAATGTAATATATGGAATATAGCTAAAAGTAATACTTTATATATACCATATATATATAGTTGTAGCAAAATATTTCGAACTTATCCCTTAATATTTACCAGTCGATTTTTCAGTTAGTTTCATTGAACTCCTTATTTCAAAAGTAGGCTTTTAAGTAAATTACAAAAAAACCCGAATGGTTAATCAGCTGAAAATTTTTGGAGTCAACTGGTTTTGTATTAAAAGAATTCTTTGTTTTTCAGCCAATATTGATATTCTGAGACTTTTGATGATTGATTTATTGTTTTCATTTATAAAATAACCCGATGCCATAAAAATGGAGTAGTAATATATAGAAAAGTTACAAAAAGGTGAAATATTTTAAGAGATATTTTTTATAAATAATAAAAAGTTTGTTTTCTGCTGACTTACATAAAGAATTTTGAAAATGTAAGCAAATCGTATACAAATAAACTAATCTTAAAATCACATATTCAATAGAACTTTTAATGCATATCAATCTCTTCATTCTTACTAATTAGAACGACACTGGGTGATTTTTAAAAATATTAAGGAGATAGCAAACGCAATGGGGTAGATGGGAGTAGGATGAGTCAGATCTAAATAAGTTCACAACAAAAAATTTTGCTTGAATCGATTCAATAAATCATTCACGGAAATTCTGTTTCAAGAAAACTTTATTTGAAGCTTTAATAACAGAGTGTGGTAAAATTTCACATTAGTACAAGTTATATGCAAAAAATTTTTAAAATTTGATCATTTTACAATGTTCTAAACTAAAATATAATAAATTAGGCAGAAAATCCTAAGGTTGACACATGAAAATACAATCTTTATTACACTCATTCTGACAATTTTCTAATTTTTCTATTCAGACCATGTGGAAGAATATATATCTTTAGCCTTAACATAATCATATTCGGCGAAAAATTCTTGATTTGCGATAAATCTCCTTTCCTGGAGTATTTTTTTGTTGTGATATGACTTAACTTTTATAAACATTTATGGCCAATTTCATTGTTGTCAGTTACTTTGAAGAATGGTTGAGAGTCAATTATTTCTAAATCGCGTTCATGACAAACGCTGAATGGAGAATGAGAGGAGAATTAGCTAGAATGCGAGATTACTTATTAAACCTAAAAGGAATATATAAAAATCACAATTTTTTATTACCATGTTTAAATAATAATAAATTTGAAATAAAAGTTTTCTAAACATTTGAGCTAGCTTCGTTTTCACTTGTCATACTAAACTTGCCCTATGATTAACTAGCAATTAACTAATCTTCAAGTTAGTCAAACACTGTGAAGCTCAGTAGCATGAAAAATAAGTTCTTAATACTAGATTATATCAGCAGGATATGAATATTTCATCAATTAAATCTAATACTCATTAAAATATAGAAACGGCAATAAAATTTGTCATTAGTTAGTTGATAAAAGAATAAGCTACACTAAACTGTATGAATTCAATTTTGTGGATCTTTGGCAACACTTCTACTTGCTGCAAGTATATCTTTTTCAAAGGATATATGGTATTAACAGAACTTTTTATTACGAATAATTTAGTTATATAATGCATTGACTATTCACGAGGACTTGTAAAAGACTATAACATCAGCAGATTGGATGATATGTGGTTTTTAGAAAGGATCCATTTTAATGATAAATTTTGACTATAATATTTGACTATTGGCTTTATAGCCAAGAAATTTCCGCAATATATTTGTACACTTTTCTAGAGTTTTACTTGGAAAAATCTTTAACATATTTTTATACACGAAGAATTCAACTTTGATACTCGAGCAGAAATAATTTTGTTAGATACGAAATTGTAGACTGAGCATTTTGATTTCATTTTTAAAAAAACTTCAAATTAATAAATTTGAAGATATCTTTCTTTGTTCTTTTTTTTAAGTAACTGTTAATTTCAAATTAGATTGATCACTAAAATTAAGCTATATCTTTTAAATCAAAGTAATCTTTGCAACAACTCAATAAGCGTTTTTCTAATATAGTCCAAGTTAGATTTTATTTTGTAGATATGCCCATTTTTTTTCAATATAAGGAGTTTACTAAACCCTTTGAACTGCAATTTATTTTCAATTAGCACTGTTTAGGCTGACAGTTTAATTTTCTTAGTTTTAAGACGAGGGATTGACATAGAAACTTACGGGTTTGTTGAGTAAGTTCCCTGATTGGAAAGGTTGTTCCCTGATAAGCCGTATAAATCCTCAGTAGTTTCTGACGAGTGCAGTTCGTCATTGTCATTTTGCTCAAGAAAATTCATGATGAGCTAGACTCGTCATCTCATTGAGGGTGTACATCACAAAGCAATAGAGCTATCATTCAAACTGCTTAAAATAAAATACTTAGATTGATCATTAACGCTTAACGCTATGTGCCCAACAAAAAAATCCACAATGATTTGAACATAAGATACGTGGATGAAGTTATCAAAGAATACGCTTTGAAACATGAAAAAAGGCTATTATACCACGCAAATACGGAAGCCATCCAATTGCTGGGCATTACATACCAAACTAGGAGACTCCAACGAGTTAAACCTCACGAGTTAACATACCGCTAGAGTTGGGAATAGATCATTGGATTTCAACCTTCACATGTTTCACCCACAAACGGTGCTAATCAAAAGTGCTAATAAAATAATAGATAGTATTAAGATGGTAGCAGACTGAACATTAAAAAAAAAAAAATTTCGGTCTTTCACGGCAACATATACATCTCAAAGTTAGTGATGCTTTTCATAATAAATTATATTTTAAACCTGGTTTCTTGTGTGTGAAGTTTTATTTTATAACATCTACATAAATTTCTTATAAAACACAACAACTTTATGTATTAAAACTGAAATATACTGGAGTTATGTAAAAAGAACAGAGTTTTACACAATAAAATGAGTGGATTATTCTAAAAAAATATTGTATGCAACATTAATAAAAATACTCAAGGACTTATTTTAAAAAATCACTTTTATAAATATTTCCCTAAAATAATCACCCGATCTAGAGAGTTAAAATTAATTTGGTTTTAATCACGAATAGAAAAAGAAAGCTCTGCTTTTACTTTAAATACCGTTGTAATTTTTTTATATCCGTAATGTCTCCTGATATATTTTTTGCACTTGAAAAGAAAAATTCTAAGGTCCTTTACACAATATCCTGACAAATTTTTTTGACCTAGAAAAAATCAAAAAGTCGTCGGGAGTCGTCAAAATAAAAGAAGCAAAAAACCAAAATAGATTGAAGATTTTAAATTTTTCAGCAAATTATGTGGTAAAAGTATTTTCAATGTTGTGTTGTAGCCACGTTAATTAATACAACAGAAAAAAGCTTTTTAATATGTTCGCAGCCTCAAATAAAAACAATTATAAAATTTTTCACTATTTAGTCATCAATGATTATTTTTGTTTGTTTAGAAATAATAAAACTCAAGGTATTTTCTCTGCTCTACAGCTCTACAAAAGTATTGTATCTTAATCCATAAAAAAAGTGAATAAAATAAATTATTTAATTGAAATGTAACCCATAAAACCAAAATCTGTTTATGAGAAAAAATAACCCCCAAAATGACAAGGTAATCTAAGCCAATATGAGGTATATTGTGTGGCCACAGAAAAATTTCAAAATGTAAAACCTGATAATCCCATTTTGGGGATATGTTCCCTAATGAAAACCACTCTAAGCATCCCTTGACGATAGAATTTGACAGGAAAAACATGAAACAATCACTTTTCCTCGTAATCCGCGAATTTTCATTTGGAACGGGAATCATTTTTATGCATTTTTTATCGGATTAATCTATGCAATAATATGTTATACATGTATTTAAGTAGAAGAACCATGGAGTCTAATTGTTAATGTTACATTGAATAGCACTGCCAGCAATAAGTACGTACGGTAAATATAATTTCTATCTATAGCAACGTAAAATCTCTACATGAATTCCAGTTAGATGATAGTTCAGGTGGATACTTATACATGTTTATATTTACATATAGTAAAATTATTTATGTTAGTATATGTGTTTTCTGTTTTCAGTTTTCTTTTCTCTTGTTATTTTTAGTTTACATCCAATGTAGAATAATTTCATATGGAGTAAATGTAGTACGAACATAAGGTAAACAAATACAATTACAATTATTTTTGGAGGATTAAAATGAAATTACCAACACCCCCATATGGATAGTAATTTAGTTAAAGTTCTCCTTCAGGGTGGCCTTAATAAAAATGACAAATACAAGCATACTGAAACCGAAATTTTGCTCTATAAGAGAATTAAATTTATTTTGGTTTTGTATATGTATAGGAAAGTTTTCTGTTAACAATGTTCACTATAAGTGGAAAATTTTAGTTTCAAAAAGGGAGAATTTTTGTTTCAATTATTGAATACATTAACAAATTTAAGTAAACATGTACATATACATATATTCATACACATATATGAAGGTAAATTAAATTTCTTGTTTAGTTGCTAAAGTACCGCTAAATTTGAAACCGCTGGGTGGTCCGTGTGAGATAAAAATTGTTACTTTAATATCACAAGTGTCTTAATGGTGACGGTGAATATAAGATGTTATTTTTAATCAAATGAATCAATTAATTTTCTATTTTTGTTAAATTTGTTATTATTAATTATAAATTGTTGCTAGTTTCTGATTATGACTTGTTTTAAGTCTATTTTACTAAAGTGTGTAAGTTTTTGAAAAGTAGAAGCGTCAAAATACTTCCAACTGAATATCTTATTATTAGAAGAAATTTTTAAGAATTAAATGGTTTGAATGTGTTAATTAACAATTTTGGCTCTGGTTGCTTTTTTTAAACATTTCAAAGTGAGAAGAGTTTTATTAATTATAAGATTAAAAAGTATCAGTTTTGATTACTATAAAAATTTCAATAAAGTAAATATTTTAGCTCATTTTTGATTTAGTGTAAATTCTTAGTTTTAACTTTATATTTAAACTTATGTGTGTTATTTTATAAAAGACTTTCTCTAGTTTAATCATATGCTAGTTTGAAAATTGGTAAATACTACCCTTTTATAGAAAGAAAAATAAAGTTAATCAAACAAATTTGTTGCCCTCATGTATGGTATCTCTCAAAATATTAAAATAATACTGTTGCATGGCAAAAATTATTGTTTTGCTCTTTCGAACCAGGCTTTTAACGGCCTGTTAAATTTGACTGGATAAAAAGATTTCTAAAACTAAACTGTTAAAACATAAAATCATATTCATTTCTTTAGTTTCAATGTAAAAATTGAATAGTAACCATGCATTGTGAAGCAAAATATTTCTAATTAAATAAATCAATAAGAGAAGGAGAAAATGACAAAAACTTAACTCTTCTTCTTGTCAATTTTATAACCATTTTGAACTATGTATAAACCAGAATAAATCTGCTGATATTTTGGAATTTAGTCTTTCTCAATGTTGACAATTCAATTGAAACCACTTATTTTTTTCTGTCACTGATTATTCTAAAGTTGGAGAAAATATACCAAAAGGAGAATGCAAGAAAGGTATTTTTAGGAAATTTCGCAGCCTATCGAATTTCTTTTAATACGTCCTGACATAAAATCTTAGAATTTTTACCTTCATTGTTACTTGAATATCCTTCATTTGTCTTTTCTTTAGAAACAGATTTCCATTAAATTTTTCGTTTTTCAAGAATTTTCTTATTTGTGGATTTTCTTTTCTCAAAACAATAAATATCCCGAATATCCTTAACATCTCATTTAATATCAGTTATCTATATATCAAGCTTCAGGATTTGATGAACAAGTAATTCAAGAAAATAATTTTGCCTTAAGATACCAAAAGCTTAAAATGGTTAGACATGCAATTTACGCAGCTTTTTTCAGGAAACTTACAACAAAAGAAGAATTATTGTTGCTAAATCGCTATGAATTACTAGAAAAACAAACATTTGGTTTTTAACTTTCCAACATTGATTTTTAAATTTTATTAACAAAATTTCTAATCATATAATGTGATTTCAATCCCCTTTAAAAATTTAATTTTTCATCTGAAATAATTAAATCTGTATATAATTCAGAAAATTGGAACAGAAACCCTTAAAACAAGTGACAATCAGACCAAAAACGCGAGTCCCTCATACCTTTGGGAGTTCATTCAATTCAGTTGACTGCATTAGATAGGTCTATAGTTTATTTTAAATGTCATCAAATGCAATTCCACAAAAGATTGTATTTGTATGCTAGCACGTTTGGTGTTTTTAGGGTATCCGGGCGTGCGACATTGCGGTAAGCACAAAAGCAACCTCAAACGACATCGTGGTAGGACTAAAATTTCATATCCGTTGTATGTAACTGAAGGGTGAATTTCTGAAGGTTATTCTGTGTGCATTCCAGTTATATGTAAGTGATATTACAATTGTTTTAGTTAAATACTAAATAATTTTGTTAAACTTAATTTTAATACTATACTTCGAAAGTGAAGATATTCTCAAATTAAGTTCTTTATACAACAACATTGATATAAATCAATGAAATTGTAATTATGTGTATCAAATTATGTACATTTAATGTGCTACAAACATCAAAAGTTCGACTTGTGTGGTTTGTTTATCAAATCTTTATTAAGATTTACTAGAGGTGATCTAATGCTGATATATAGAATGATTGGACTTGTCCCATTGCGGATGAAGTTAGTTGTCGATGCTTTTAGAAATGTGGTCTTGAGGGATTTGTTTACATTTGATACCAGAAGGAAATTTGCTTTAGATTATTCTAACACATGGCAGTCATTTCAAAGTGTGTTTTATGATGCCCTATGCTATATAAACTAAAATGTGTTTATGCATTCAAAGTGGAAAAAGAGATGACGATGTGTGTGGCAAATAAATAGAATAGTTTAGATTGAAATTTATACAAGAAGATTAAGTCTAAATTTAATAATAAAAAAGCAAAATTTGCAGTCTTAATTTAATAAACAAACAAAATTTGTATAATTTAAAATCAAGTTTTTTAAAAAAAATATTTCCGTAAATTTTCAAAACATTAAATTTTTATTCTTTTTTAAGCCATCAATACATGGACAGGGCTGTCAAGTATTTCAAATAATAAAAAATCAATTTTGTTTTACAAAGAAAAATATTTAAGAAATATAATCAAAAAATAATAAAAAGTAAATTTTTTTCAATTTGTAAAACATAAAACATTTCGTTTATAATTAAAACTTTTTTTCTGCCTAATAAAACTTCAGTTAAATTGAATTGAAAGTGAAAAAAATTATGCTTTTTAAAAAAATTAAACTCTAGCAGAATGAAAGCTTATAATCTGTAAAAGCTTTACAGAAAAGTACGTAATAACTACCATTGGTGTCGAAGTTTGTACAATTATTTTCTATCTGCTTCAAAGCAAACAAATCACACCATAGCTTTAAACTAGGACATTATAAAGCAAAAAACAACGAACCAAAAGAACATTTTCATCACGATTTGATAATCATGATCTGCTGTAAATTTTACCTTGTGTGAATGCTTTCTCTACTAAAAATGTAATCCACAAAGTCTAAAAAGTGGTGAAAAAAATACCTACAAACGATCTAACGCACTAAATCTAAAGTAGAATTTAAGTGAAAAAAATGACCATAAAGTTACGAGTTTTTTGTTGAAAGTTTTAACTCCTGCTAAATTTTCTGAACAGTGGACGACACTTGATGCTGTTACTTCCTTGTGTTATTGAGGCTCCACTTTTTTTTTAATCAAAACATACAAAAGTATTTGGAAAAAATTTCAATAGTTTACCAAACATATACAGACAATTTGGAATGTTTTTCTGGGATATGGTAGCTTAGATTTTAAATTATTACTGCAGCTACACTTTTTAAGTGAATTAGTTCATTCATTTTTTGGTAGTTTAGTTTGGAACAAAAATTGGAGTAAATAAGAAGGAGGAATAAATAAAACCGATTTTCAATGGCTCAGGAAGTTTTTAATATAAGAGAAATGTTTTTTGAACTTTTTATTATTAGAACTTTTTCAAATTAGGCAGTAATAATGAGTCAGCTTTTGATATTTAGATTTACTTTTTGGCATAAAATTGGCTCTAACCAATGTTATTTTTTACACAAAATTCACAAATGTGAATAAACAAATAAAACAACAAACAAATTAATACATATTTAATCAAAATGTTTATAACGAGCCCGTGATTCGCATTTATATGTGGGCCCTAACAGCGTTGACTACGAGAGAATAAAGTTCTTTGCCTGTTAAACTACATTGTAAGCGAGTTACATCAAATATACCATAATTTTGCCAGCCAAAATAAAAAGTTGGAGACTGGTAGTGTGGTGTTACTTCTTAAAGCTAAAACTAATCTCAAGCTAAGATTTTTGTTATTTTTGAATGACATTTGATCCCAAGAAATTCTTCCATAAAAATATTTTAAGCCTTTATGGAAATTACTTTTACATCTTTGTACAATTTATTTTGGTTTCATTTCAAAAATATAATTAAAGTAAATATTTGTTTAAAAATATATTTCCAGGCAAATAAAAATAATTTTTAAATAATTGATATGATTTGAAAAATATGAAAATAACTTCAAAATTTTTAAAAATGTGAATTATGAATTTATAAAATAAAAGTGATGGAAACTAAGTTGGTTTTTTTACGAACAGACAAAATCTTTGTGTTGTCGATATAAAGATAAGTGTATATGTGAAAAAACAATGCATTTAACTGGCACAGCTACAGTAGCGGCTTCATCAACATCAAATATAGTGAACAACATCACCAATGGAAGTAACGTTGGCAGTACTAGCAGTAGTAATAGCACAAATAATACAACAGTTACAACAAATAGTCAAAATGACGGAAATACAACTCAAACAGCAACAAATCTTCTTAATGAAGCTTATACAAAGATGACATCTGATATTTTAGCAGAACGTACTTTAGGTGATTTTTTATCAGAACATCCTGGTGAATTGGTAAGAACTGGAAGCCCACTATTTGTATGTACAGTATTACCACCACATTGGCGATCAAATAAAACATTACCAGTTGCATTTAAAGTGGTTGCATTAGGTGATATTGGTGATGGTACAATGGTAACAGTACGAGCTGGTAATGATGAAAATTTTTGTGCCGAACTTAGAAATTGTACAGCTGTTATGAAAAATCAAGTTGCAAAATTCAACGATTTAAGATTTGTTGGCAGAAGTGGACGTGGTAAGTAGTATTTTTGAATATTTTTTTACATTAAAATAAAAACTTTTGTCTTATATTATTATTCAAGTCGCTACATTAGATGCACTTCAAAATCTGTACAAAATTAGTTGAAATGTTTTTATATTTATGTGGTCTTAAGGACAAAATATCAAAGCTTAATTCTTATGTACTATAGAATAATATAATTAAATTTTCGAAGAAAACATTTTAAATACGTAATCCAAAGCTACTATTAAGATCTATTGCTATTAGAGACATTTTTCTGAGAATATTCAAGAAAAATACTAAATACAGTGGCGGAAATAGAGGTAGAATCCAGTTATTAATGTTTTAGTAATGTTTTTACTGTTTTTCTTCGATTAAATTTATTTTTTCATCACCAGAGCAGTTTTTACATTTTTTTTTTTTAAATTTGTCTTGAATTTTCTTGTATTTAACTTTAGAGCTGTACTCAATTTATTATCAATACTGTAATTTATTAGAAAAAATTACTTTTTTCCATATCCTGACAGCTCCACACTTTATAAAGAATACGATTTCGATATATTTGCTAAATTTTTGTATGTTCTTTTCATTACCAGCTGATTTGCCATATGATTTCAACAAAAATTAAAAATTTAGAACCTAACAGCAACTCTCATTAATTGGTAAAATTTTAAAATAGAGCAAAGTCTGATATTGATAAAATATTTTATCATAGCTTGGTTAAATCAATAAAAAAAAGTATTCATCAAAATACATGCATCATGCTTCTAATTCCAAAGTTCAAGCCCTCCGGCAATCCACATTATAATCTAATTTATTAAACAATGTATATATAAAATAAAAAGCGTTCTGAGTTCTGAGAGCTTTTAAACATTTAATGGTACAATAGTTAAATCAAAAAACAAAATACGTATAAATTTTCGTATAGTAAATGCCAAAATTGAAACATTTTACAGTTTTATCTTACTCAGAATGAGGAAATTAAAAAATTAAATATTTTGTAGCATAGTTTGAGAAAAAATATATTAAAGCAGATTTACTGAAGCAAAATTGTAAAGATAAAAGATTTAATTTTTTTGGTAACCTATATAAAGCATACAGGAAAAGATATTAAATATCTACTTTAAATATTAGGCATTTGGATAACCACAGTTTTATGAATTTGCTTGTAAAGAATCTAAAATTTAATTGACATGTGTTTGATTAAATGTGGTTATGTATCTATATAAATAAAATAATATTCCCAAAACAAAAGATCAAATCAAATGTATATATAAATTATTGTTTATACTAAAAACAATAAGATTTTGATCTAATAATGATAAGCAAAACCTAATAATCAATTTTTATAGCCTCTTCCCTTATTTTACAAATTGACTAAAACTTTTTATTAATTAAATTCGGAAATCGAATAAATCCACCCACAAACAAAACACAATTAACCACTTAGACAGACTACAAAGTTCCAATCAATTACACGGAACCAAAAATCAGAGTCCATTTCCAGCAAATAAATAAAAGACCTGACAGAACTCTTGAGCAAAGTGGCCAGTTAATGTATCCCCAAAAGAAAACTCTTCAACATCTTTATATTCCCACGAAACTTTATTTTTAAGGCAATAGCTCATTCTTTAGCAATAATCCTCTGTATCCTCCCCAATTTCCTGGTTTTAGAATCAAACATCTTATTTTTCACTTGTCTGGTTTATAAGAATTATCTTTAAGGAAAAATCTAAATACATTGAGGTAGTCAAAAAACCCTTAAGAAATTCTAAGAAATAAATTTTTAGGGGAGAAAAGTTTTTCCTCTATACAAAAAGGGGGATCTAATTGTATGCTAAGAAAAAGATTGCAAGGTGGAAAATTGATATCCATAGGCTTACTGATTTTATGAATTTATATAGAAGCAACAGGATGGAAATGACTTAACTTCTGATGTTACCAAAAGAGATTTATTAGGATAAACATTTGAGGTCCATTATGATACTACTAAGAAGTGTTTAGGGAGACATGATATTATCTACTTAAAATTGTTGATTTTTGGTTATTAATTTTCAATTTTATACATTTAAAGGTCCTCATTAAACTGCAAAAAGTGTTGAGGTTTTAATAAGACTTTTAATAAAATTACTTATCAGATATTCAATTTAAATGAACCACCTCAAAATTTATTTATTCATTAAAGGTTGTCACTTATTAAAGGTAAATTTGCGAAATGATAAGTAATCCTGTCATAAAAACATGAACTCATGCTTTCAAAATACGTAAAAGGATTATAAGTAAATTATACTAATAACATTGAGCTAAAATTACATTTTGTTCGTGGATATAAGCTGCTTACCTGAAAGTAAGTTAATTATTTTCATAGTCCAGCATTAAATTGAATTTAAAAATCTCTTAGGAGGATTTTGGTTCTTATGTCGTTGCGGGCTTATTTTATTAAATTCTTTCTCACAATTGTATGAAAAAGTGATTCATAAAATTTTGGACACATTTATAGTGAATTTTCTTTGATTCAAATTGTTATCTGTTTGTTTGTAAGCATACTTTTATGTGGCATCAAATAAATTAAGATATGCAAGTTGCAGACTCAAAAAATTATTAAAGTATTACAGCTGTATAGTTAACTATAGCAAATGTAGTTGGAAAGTTTAGTGTTCTAAGCTCTAACAAAACCCCAGATTTATGTATATATGTTCCTTTGAATGTTTATTATGTATTTATAGCAAATTAGTAGAAGAAGAAACACAAAGACATTATATCACATTCTGTAATATTCAGACATAATTATTGATACAATCATAAAAGCTGAAACTTTGAAGTGATTAGGTGAAATTAATGTAGAAGGAATTAAATGCAAATTTCTAAGGAGACAAAAGCATTAAAAAACTATGAAGGTATAAAAAAATTTGAGTTATTGCCCCAAAGGGCAGTAACTTTTGTAGGCAGATTTTAAGGACAGAAAATTTTGCTCTACAAACTTTCTAAGGATGTTTACAAAACGCTTTTTAGCATTCTTTTGAAAAACCTGTTATAATTTGCATGAAAAAACAATAAAAGTCAAAACAACAACAGTACCTTTTTCATACAAAAATTCTTGCCCTTATTGCACTGCAATCTAAATTATCGCTTATATATATGTATATATAAATTCATATAAAAAATGGATGTATATATATATATTTATATACTGTAATAATTAAGAGTAATTCAACAAAGCTAATTATTTATTTGAAACTATTTAGAAAAAGAAGATGTATTATAAAATAAATAAGCTTCCTTCAAAAGAACAAAATAGCACCCTCTATATCTCTTGAAGAAATCGTATCCCAGCAATGCAAATATATTTTATCCTAGTGATATATTTTCAAAATAAAATTTTTTTCATTCATTATCTTACAAAACGAAAACTAATTATTCTTAGCACATATGCTGCCATTAAAAGAAAATCCTTAAAGAAACAACAAAAAAAAAACCAACTTATTCGATAACTTTGTAACATTCTTGAAACAATTTTCTTAACAATTTAATAGAATTCTAGCAACGTTAATTAAAATTTTATAATCGATAAATCTAATTATTTTCTATATGAAAAGGAGAGGAATAAGGCTTAACTCCTATTATATATTCAAGTATTTCAACCCCTTTTTTGTCAGATAGCTAAGCTATGCCACATGAATACCATAAATTCGTGACAATAAACACGTTCTATTTGTTGTTGTTATTAATCGATGAGTCTACATATGTTCCACAAAATGCAAAGGTAACACTTTTTCCTATTTTGGTATGTTTGGAAATTGTTAACACTAGCTGGAATTAACTATCTCTAAAATTCATTAAACTAGATGTGAAATTTTCAGCGAGTATAGTACAAGTATAGTTGATAATTTAACCTTAAAAATCGTAGCCTTTGGATGTTTTATATTTAAACTGTTATCTTGGATTATCTCATAAGATTATTTCAGTATAAGAAAAATAAATCTTTTTACCTCAGCATGCTAAAGTCAATTGATAATTGCCGATCTTCTACTCATCATGAAAAATAGTTTCAAAATCTAGCGGAACGTAATTTCATAAGGTTTTCTTTACACAGTATAGGTTTTTTACACAGTAAAAAAGGTTTTCAAATAATTGAAAAGCCGAACAAATTTATGGATTACGTAAATTTAAGTTTATCAAATTATAAAAGAAAACTAGATTTATTTTTATGCTTTAATTTTAATAAATTTTGATTTGCTTTTCGGTTTTATGCATATTGTAGCATCCGTCAGCTGTACCTATTGCGTTAGATATTTTAAAATAATTTTATTGTAAAACTGTCAAAGACTTAAGATCTTTCGTATAAAAAAAGTTTGATGAATAAATTTCCTTCGATATACGAAATTATTCAAAGGATTTTAGCAGTTTTTTATTTAAGCTTTCAATCTTTATGAGTCTTTAGTATCATGCACTTTTTAACTAAATTTGATTCAAAATTATATTCTTACTAAGTACTTATACCTATACTTATTTACCCCATGCGGCTTATTTACCAGACTTGGCGCCTTCTGATTACTATTTATTTGTATCGATGGGCCACGCATTTTCCGAGCAGCGCTTCAATTCGTACGAAAATGTGAAAAAATGGCTCGAGTGGTTTGCGGCAAATAACAAACAATTTTTTTGGCGAGGTATCCATAAATTGCCTGAGAGATGGGAAAAATGTGTAGCTAGCGATGACAATCACTTCTGAAAACAAAGTTGTAACAACTTTTTCACAATGAACCTAATAAGTATTTTAAAAAAAATCAAAAAATATTAAGTAAAAGATATATAATTATTTTCCATATGAGAGAAAACTTTTATTTTATTTTCTCAAAGTATAGACAAAATGAATACCAAAATGAAAAATAAAAATAAATCTGTTTTCAGCTTATTTATCCTGAAAAACAAAAGTTTGAAATTTTTACTATAATAAGTATGAAATCAGTTTCAAACTAGTATTTTAAAGGTGAAATTAGTTCGAATTTCTTTCGATTTTGGTAGTTACTTAAATGAAATACCTCCTTTGTTGTACAGAGATGATAATTTTTAGATTTGTAAAAATATAAAAATATCGGTATATATAGATATATGATTTAAAATTCCTATTTTGTTACCATAGCTTTGCAGATTAAATTCATTCATTTTCAAATGGAATACACCATTTAGTGAATAAAGTGTTTTCCTATATAGCCAGCAGAAAAACACCTACATCAGTGAGTTTCTTTTCGAGGAATTCTTACATGATATGTGGCTAAATTGTATCCCTAGTTGCCTTTACGTATAGAACCATAAAATCTCATCAAGTGCATATGTTTGTTACACAACAGATTTTATGTGAGCGCTGTCCTAAAAAATTTCTATTGTTTTAACAATGATATTCATTAACTTGATACTTTTTGTCAAACTAATCTTAAAATTGGCCAATGATAAGCTCAAGGAAAAATCTTTAGTTGCCAAATTCATACAGAAACCCGTTCAAGAGTTTTACCAGCAGAAAGTAGCCATTATGACTAAAAAAGTTTAATTTTTTCGACTCGGGATGTCGGGATCTCCTAAGTTTGATTTTTAAAACAAACATAAACACTTTTTCCATGAAACATTCCCGGAAACAGGAAAATTCAAATAAACATTTTATATGATGTGTAGAATATTTAACATAATATTTTTACTTTATTTAATTAAATTGGAAGATAAGGAAAAGGATTTTAAAAAAATAAAGAAGTTAAAATATGTTAAATAAATTCAGTATAATTTACTGTCGTCGATCCAATATATTTTTAGCTTAACTCCTCAAACCACAATCCAATTTACCTTTAGCATCAAATGGATTAAAGTGCAAACTAAATTTAAATGGCTACTGTCAACTTCAGTCTTACAACTTCATTTTCATATATTCCGGACTAAGGTTTATTACTCTATTCTTGGTATATAATTGAACAGAATATATATATGTATATATATGCTCGTATATAATAATGGTTCAAACTACAAGCTTCATAGAAAAACGTGAAAGAATGAGATGCAAATATTACATACTTAGCAAAATGTAATCAGCTCCTTAAATTTGTAGTATCCCTCAGCTTAAGGTAATCATAGTCAAGGGTTGATTCATGAAATCAGCTTTCAACCTAGAGCAGATGAAAATCCTCAAAATAAAGTTTAGAGTACCATTTATGTATGTATGCAAAGAGGATAATAGATTAGCAATTCAAAAATGTTACTCGTTGGAAAATCGCGTCAATACAGCATTATAACATTAAAATGGTTTTGGTAAATGTAACAACAAATGTTGTTTCTATGAAAGTATATCTATAGGATCAATGTTGGCCTTAAAAGCAGTCATTGTTTTATTCCTGAGCTAAGTTAAAAATTGTTTTCAATTTTAATTGAGGACCAATTTAAAACAACTTTTGTCCTTTGTTTTCAGAACAGAAATAAAATCTTCACCAGAAAAATGACTTAATTGTTTAGAGTTTAAATTTTTTATTGTATAACAATATTTAAGGTGCAAAATAAATTTTTGTTTTAAATCCTTTAATAAATTTTTCAATATTTTAAATAACAATGAAATTTTAATTAATGATTGAATCAAATAATTTAATTTTCTGGCTATTGTTATTGTTGTTAGCTCAATTAGAGGCCACCATATGTTGAAAAGAGGAAACCTTTTGAACAATCAGGGAAATCAATTCGTCATAATCAACAGTCAACATAACAGGATTGTATACTAACCCCTTTACTTTTCAATGTTAATTAAATAGGCTTCCACTTTTCCCTTGAGGATAAAATACATCATCTATTTTCTAATGTCTGTTTGATTTGAATTGCTGTTAATCCACCAGATTGTAGGCTTTCGTTGCAGTAATAATCAGAATAATGTCTGATAGTAAATCAATCTCATTTTAGATATACTATTCAATTTTTAGAATGAGGGTTTCAAATGTACAGCAAATACTTATACAAAACTTTTCTTCTCTTTCCCAATCATTCTATTTCATTAAATAGACTACAAAACGAAAATATTGACTAACAACTGAAATAAATAGAAATTAAGTACATGACTATAGCGATAGCTGAGTTTGACTAACATAGAGAAACATTTTTTTTTTTGTTTCAAGTATTTCAAAGGATTTTAGTTATGAAAAATTGCATAGTTTCAGAAGCGTTTTATTTGTAAAAGCGTTTTCAACTTCTTGCCTAAAAGATAAATATTTTATGTGTATAATTTTTTCATACCTAACTAAGTATTATGTGAAGAATAATTTCTGTTTTTTAATGGTTTTAAATAAAACAAAAGAGCATATAATGATCACTAGGTGGCAAAAATTGAGCACACTAAGCAATTTATAAAAAAGATCTAGCGAATGTGAAACACGAATGACTTATGGATGAAAAGAACGTCACATTTCTATCATTTAAATATATAGCTAAGGTTGTTCCAGATCTTTAGGAAAATCTTTTATTGGGAATTCATTTGATGGCTGGTTGAAAAGAAGTATATATATTTCTATTGCTGTTTAAAAAACTCCTAACAGTACTAAATTCATTTAAACCTTTATGGGAGATATGGCAAAATTATGAAATTTATCTTTTTCTGTTGGCCTTAGTTTGAAAATCAAAGATATAATAACAATCTATACTTTAAATGCCTTCATTTTTATTTGACTTTTAATTTTATCACTTTATTCTCATTTTATATTTATTTTCATGAATTGAATTCATTGCATTTGCCAACATTAATCTATGCAGTTTTAAAAAAGCAATCCCCTTCAAACGATAAATGTCAAAACTCAATTAAAAATCTCAATATTTGGTTGAGAAGTTACAGTGCTGCTAATGTTTATTGCATTAAAGTTTACTGCTTTCAAAGCAATGCATATAAAGTATCTTTGGATATTAATTTATTTAAGAAAGTATAATAACAAAAAAAATTTGACTTAAAAAGCCTTATTTAGTTTCTATTATATCATGAAGAATTCTATAGTAAAATTTACGCTATTGTCCCCCAAAGTGTAGGTATAATTGAAGATCACTAAAAAAACGTACTTAAAATGATTAATAATGATCGTAAAATAAACATGTAATAGTTTTCTCTTTAATTATATGGAAAGGCAGTGTATTAAACCTTTTATATCAAAATTTTAACCAGAATTCTGTTATAGAAATGGCTGCCATATTTTTACACACTTGACGAAAAATTACACTTCTATAATAATTATAAATGTATTTTTTCGCATCAGTTTATGACAATAGATGAAAAATGTATCTTCAACTATACCCTGGATTTGGTTTAACTGTCAGTTGAGGAAGAAAAGTTGCTGAAGGTCTTTTAAAATAGTCAAGGAGTAAGTTAAAATCCTCTAAAATTTTATTTATTTCTAATTTTATTTTTAAACACTTACTGAGTTCTATTTCTGTTAAATTGTATCACTAAGACAATTGAAGTAAAAACTCATAAAAGAAAACAACCCCATTTTAACAAAACAGAAATGAGAGCGTCGCAAAAGACACTTGAAAAATGCGAAATTAATAAGGAGAAAGAAAAATATTATAAATTTTTACATTTAGATTTTAGTCCATTTCATTGATTTTAAATCGCTTTTTCAGGCAATTTTTTCAATAGAAATAAAATTTACAAATTTTAATATTTTTAATGACATACAAATGGCATACGATCAAGAATTAAGCAAAAAAGGTTAGAATTTAGTCTTCAGAAATTTTTTTCCACTCATAATTGCAACTAATATAAAATTGGTAAATGTTGAAGACAGAGATACAGAATTCTTTAACCATATGTAAACACTTTTTGTCTTCAGGTAAAAGCTTTACGCTTTCAATAACAATATCAACAACACCCCCTCAAGTAGCTACCTATAACAAGGCAATTAAAGTAACTGTTGATGGACCACGAGAACCACGTTCAAAAACAAGTAAGTACAATATCAAACAAATATAAAAATGTTTAAAATATTTTGTTTTCAATTTACTTTAAATATTTATCAGTTAAACCCTAATAATCCTTCTGCATATTTGTCTGATGACTTTAGATATAACTCTGGGAATTCTGTGTCCGGCAGAAAGCCCTCAAGCATCCTTCTCATCAATTCACTTAGATTAGTATGAGAGTATTCAAATTAATTGAGGAAATTTCAATGAATTCTTAACAGTAGTTGATTGCGTGATTCGAATGCCTAATGAATTGTTTATTTAATTAACACTACAAGTTGTATCTAAGCTTTCAGGTAGATGTAGTTTAGGGTGAATTTTAAAATACATTTTTATTTTTATGTTAAAAAATATCTTAATTGAATTTATTTAAAGATATTATATTCAAAATACAAAAAATTTAAATGCTTCAAGGAAAAAGAAACCAAATGTAAATATTTTTTTAGTACCAAAAACAAATAGAAAAGGATATTTATCTTCTTAATTGCGCAAAGCACATTAAGCCAGCCCACAACGCCCAAAAACTACACCCAAGTCATAAATTTTCTCAGAAAATATCAGCAAGTGAATGCAACCCTTTGTTCTTTTGCCTAACAAAAGACAATCAAAAGATGTTCTAGGATGGGGTAAAGGAAGGGGGTTGCAATAAACAATAAAGGATCTAAGAAGGATATGCAAACAGGTTCAAAATGTTAGTCACATGGAAAAGTTCTCACCACTACGTTTTCATAAGGATAAATTTCCATTTCGTTAATTTATTTCGACAGAATATCAGACATGCATTTCCTTTGTAAATTGCTAAACTGTGGCGTATTTTGTTTACAAAAGACTTAAAATACCAACATCTTTATTATTATGATTATTATATGTTTACTGTTTGTTTTATCTTATTTAACTTTATAGAAAAGAAAAATTACAAATTTTTATTAGTTTGAGAACAGAAATTTGAATTGAGGTCCAGTGTTATCATTTTTAGGACAGCAACAGCAATTCCATTTTGCATTTGGACAGAGGCCATTTCATTTTTCAGCAGATCCGTTATCAGGATTTCGGATGCCACCAATCGCAAATTGCCAAAGTAAGTAAAATAATTAAATTTCTTTATGTTTGTAATTTTTACCTAAAAATGAATACATTTCCCGAATATTTCAATTTTTCACCTCTAGCTAAATTATAATCCCAATTAAAATTTTAATTGTTCTATTAATTAGCTATAAAACAAGTGTTAAGGATTATATATTTGAAACTTTTGCTATACTTAGCATACGTAGAGTTGGCGTTCTATACAAGCTCCAGTTATATAAAATTTTATATATATGTAGTTTTATACTGATATAACAAAAAATTTCCAGAATTTTCGGTTAAACAAAACCATCAATAAATATCGCTATGGAAAACATTGGATTTAATTTATTATTCATGTATTTCGTATTACGACATGAATTTCAATACTAATTTGGATTTTTAATGAGATGTATTAATTTGATGAAATATTTTAGTAATTTAGGCAGCAAATCGATAAAAAATTCACGATGAATAATTAAAGTTGTTGTTTTAGTTATAAAATGGCTGATATGATTTTATCGCTAAATACACAACAAAATTCAGCGAGGCTTATGCAATACTCCAATCCATTCAAAAACCAAATTATCGGTTTATGTTGCAGCTTTTTAAAGAGAAGGGTTAATAAAGTTTTCTTTGTTTGTTTCGAACAATTCAAAGGCTGTATTAAAGTTATTAATCTTGATGGAACCGTGCTTCAATTTCAAAGCTGCACCTTTTCTCGAAAAATATGAGCATTATGGATAAGCAAATTCATACGGCTCCCACACAGTAAAGAAAAACACTTTTAAATGATTTTAAAGTATAGAAGAGAGTGGCAAAAAACAAAAAAATCAAACTGGAGATTGTAGCAGGTTATATGGAAAGTCATATTGCATGGAAAAGTATTTTGTTTTATTACTTGAAGTTGTGAAAAAATGTTCATAAAAAAATCGTCACATCATCGCGAATCAAAAGAAGTTTTTCATTATTTCTGCAAATTATAATTCAAGAGTTTTATTGGATTCTATTAATTTTTAACCCAAATTCATTTTATTCTTTAAGTGATTTTTGTTGAGTTTCAGAACGCACTTCTTTTACTCTTGTCTCTCACCATATGAACACTCCCTTTAATCAACTTGGTTGATTAAAAAAACCCAGTCATTGATAGTTTTAAATGAACCAAGACTATCCCGAAAGATATGATCCTACTTGCATAGTTAGAAACAGAGGTCAATGTAATGTAGAAGTATCGGGCAATCCTTATGTTATTTGTTTGGAGAACACAGTAAAATCTTTATATATAAAAATCTCGTGTCACGATGTTGGTTTACGCTAATCTCCGGAACAACTCAACCGATTTTAATGAAATTTTATAACCATACGTGGTTTGGTCCAACTTAAGAGATAGGACAGTTTTTATCTCGATGAATGATCTTCAATATCTTATATTTTATCATATCATAATTAATTCTCAATTTGACAAGTAAGTGTTACGTCGATTATTTCCTTTCAACTTCTTTTTAATACTTTGACATATTATAATGTCAATTTGTTAGTTGGTGAAAAATAATATTAAAGTGTTTAAGCAGGTGAGTGTTACTTATTTCTTTTACTTTTTTTAATTTGGATTTTAATATAATTGTTTTGGGTATTAATTGGACGACATTGGGACATTACGCTTATGTTATGTTGGTTAATATTCCAGAACTCCCATCTTTTGAATTTTTGTGAACCGTTAACCGTAAAGTGTCACGTTGCAATTGCTGGAAGCATACAGCATTTGAATCTAGGCCAAATAATATTTGTCAACTATAATAACTGCGTCTCAGCAACGTGTGACCGGAACTACTAGTTTAATATAAAATAAGAAAAAAATAGCTTGCAAGCTTCGTTAATATTTTGGAAAAGAAATTTTAAGGGATAAATCCGTTATAGAATGCTCCTACTTATTGCCCAAAAAGAAAAAGAAGCTTAAATTAAAAATAAAATAAAAGTCAACACTCAAAAAATTTAAAATGGAAAATAAATAAATATTTTTGCGGGCTGATTTTCGCTCAAATTAAAGACGAAATTCTCCATACACATGTAGAGTATCCCGACTGGAAATCAATAAGGCAAGCCTGAAGATGATCAGGGTTGGATGCATTTTGATCCAATATCTTTTGCCTTCTTCAGGCAGGATATTGATTCCATGCTCATAAAACTTCTGATCTTTTCTAGCAAAAAGGTGATCCAAATGATATTTGACGTTCTGATTTGAAGTGAAGGTTTCCTCCTCCAAAACGTTTTGCAGGTACCAGAAAAAGTAATAACCTGAAGGTTCCAAATCTAGAAAATATGGTGGATACTGTCTTTGCCCTGTCTTAGTACCCTTCAGAAATAATCGTGGTACTGTTCGGTAGAAGCTTACAAAAAAAATGATTACCTGAAATCTCACCAAACAAAATGGATAGCTTTTTTTGGGGGATATCGGTCTTCGAAGTGGTTTGTGCTGTTTTATCCTCTTTGCTCTAATATCTCTTGCACTTAACATTTTGCAAAAAACCCATTTCTCTTCGCCAATAATGACTCGCTTTAAAAACAGATCATTTTCTTGACATTTGAGAATCAAATCACAATCGTTTATATGACCAAGCGAATATCGTTCGCTAAGAACAAGAACTAAAACGATAGTAAAAGAGTAAAATATGCCGAAAATGCTGCTGTCGATTTTCCATTTTTAATAGGGTACCAAACATAAATTATTACAAAGAAACAAACAAAATTTTTAACAAACATACCTTCATATATTCATATAACTATATATATTTTTTAATTCATTTAAGTGCAAACTATCTCATAATAACAAAAAATTAACGCCTCAATTTTAGAATAAACGAACACAATGCTTTCTTATTTCTTATTATTGGAATGAAAGTTTCGAAAATATTATTTTTTGTGCGAAAGTTCTACTCAATTGCTTAATATTAATATATATTAGGAATAAAATATTTTAAGGACTTAAACTAAAATTATTCACTAGTTTAATCTTGATCTACATTTACAAAAAACTAAATAAAAGATAGCTGTTTTAGCCAGCTTCTGGAATACCGAAGGAAACCGAGGAACAATATACAAAAAAGTTTCTGTTATAAAACCAATATGGGACCACTTATTACACCCTAACCGAAATAATTAATTATTATTCAATAGGCTATTAATAAATACTAATTATATATATATACCAAGCATGTGATATAAAAACAAAAATAGTTCATTAAATTTCCCGAAATGTTCATGACAATACATTTTTATTATTAAGTTTTTCCATTTTTTGCTGTTGACATTATTATCATACACTGATAATTTTACATATGTGACAAAATTTTAAATTCAATCTCTTTCTACCATCGTACAATACACACAAATAAATAAAAAAATTTATATATGTGAAATATTCATAAAATTTACCCTGAAAACGCTAGGAAAGCTAACACCCAAGGGAAAGCTGTGACCGGTTTTAATCATGTGAAATGAATGGTTGGATTGGCGGCGAGCCATTATAAATCAAAAGCGTTAAACCCTTTGAAAAACCAAAAACACAGGAATCAAATGAAATCAATGGACAGTGGACAACGGATATTAAAACCACTCCAATGGTCTCTGCTTTAATGACGTTGTTGTCGCTGATGGCTATTGATGAATATTGGAAAAATCTCTGAAAGATAGCGAACAGAAATTTTGTTGTATAGATATATATAAATATATATATATATATATATATAACGGTCTATAAATCAATAAGTTCTAGGATTTAGTTTAATGCTTATTAATGATGTTAAAATTAATTAAAATACAAAATAATTATTCTTTGGTTTGGTTAAAGAGTTTATAATACATCATATTGAATAGTTATGCAATAGACAACATGGATGTCTAATAAATTACATAGATTCGTTTGAATAAAACTCTAAAATCTTTTTAAAGATAAAATCATTTTTATAGCTAAAAAATTATAAAGTTTGCAAAATATAAAAGTAGCAGAGTAAGTGATTTTGACCTAAAAATTCTTCTAGTTTATTTAATTATTTAACTAAAAAAGACTGAGTGAGCGAATTATTAGAAATAAACATTATTTGAGTAGCTTAATTAATAAGTTTTTAAAAAATTAAAAAAAAATTACATAATTTCGTTTGATATTATAGCAAAACGCTTCCCTATTCAAAAGCAAGCCATTGGTACTATTAAAATAAATTCAAATTTTATTCAATCTGCTTTTCAGATCTATGAAAATGTGCTTCTGACAGATGGAGCAAAAGAAATAAAGTTATATGATTATATTATATGAAAAACTATTTTTTACAGGAATAAACACCAATAATAAAGACTAATTGAATGAGTTAAATTAAACATTTAATTATTTGATATTAGCTTAATATGTTTCAAAACTAATCAAATTTTCCTTAAAAAAATAAACATACAAAGTACTATTTAGAGGAAGTTAGTATCTCCAGTCCTTCATTGGCATAGGTTGTACTTTACAATTGCTGTTGTCAACTACTTGGATGATAAAACAGGTGATACAAAATTTCATGCCGATTAACAAAATCTTCTTTGCCCTGATGAAAGTCTTCAACTTTTACAGCCTTGTCGTAAAAAGTTACCTTAAGTTTTGTTTATAGAATGAAATTATGGATTCAGAAACGTTCAATACATAATACAAGGCTTTTGAAAATCTTAATTTGTTCAAAAAATAGTTAGAAATCGTATCAATAGAACAAAGAAAACCGGGAAAGTCTTGGAAATAAAAATAGTTCCAAACAACCAGTTGAGAGCACTAAAGAGCTCGTGAGGTCTAATTGTCGAATTAATTTTAGTGGCTTTTATGACGATGATCGCATTTTAAAAAGATATGCCACCATTTTGAAATCTACTACGATTCTGTAGTGCCGGAATATGATTGGAGTGACAAAATCTCACTGTAGAAAAAAAGAAGAAAAGAATGCTTTTCTACTATTAACCGGTTATGAAAAAGATTTTTACAGTAGATTAGGCTTGAATCTATACTTACGACCTAGAGATCCTTAACTTCTCTAGTGGATATTGTGGATAAAATGAATCAGACTGAGTAGAGCTAACGAAAATTAATTGTAAGTCAAAGTTATGTTAACAGTGTTCTTCGAATTTTGAAGTCTTGTTGATTTATAATTCCTTCCAGGAAAATCCTCAGCAAACGAATAGCAATTTTTTCAGCTTTATGTCTCAATTGCCTGCACAAAGTGGCCATAATTTTGTACGAAAATTCATGGTTTGTGCATCATGTTAAATACACTTTTTCGAACTGCACGACTCGTTTTTCATTACTTTTTCCACAAAATTTCAAATCGTATCATTCCACAATAAAATGCGAAAAGAAAGAACATTTGAAGTCCAATCTGTTGGATGTAACTTTATTATTGCTAAATATGTTCTTCATATAAATTGAGTTAAAAAGTTTATTATATTTCCATTCCACTTACAGTTAAATTAAAGTCTCAGTGTTGAGTTTTAAGACTTCCTTAATTTTTAAGAAATTAACGAAACTACATGTAATAACATTTAAAAAAATTCTCTTCTTTAATAATCTTCCTTTAAATAGATATGTCTCAGTTTGGGCTGGGAGCTGCAAACACACACTGGGGATATGGTTCAACAACAGCATATTCACCATATTTAACAAGCAGTGGACTACCTTCATGCACAGCTCCAACATCTTCACAGTTTAACAACCCTGCACTTGGTTTCACCTGTTCTACTAGTGATCAGGTCAATACACAGGACTATCCAAGCTCTTCAAATCGTGACTGTGTACCAAGTAAATATTTTAATGGTCCATATGTTATACAATTCAATTTTTATAACAAATATTATAGTGCTTCCAGATTCAACGGCAAATGATCTAGATCAACATTTGGGCAGTCTTGTTGGATCAACTACAACACAAATGCCACATCCAACATTAACTTCAGGGACAAATCATTCATCAATATCCTCAACAGCAAATGGTGGAAGTAATTCATTACTTGTTTCCCGATATCATTCAAATTCAAGTAATGAATATAATCTTCACTCCAGTCAAAATGGGCCAAGAAGTCTGAGTGATTCTTCTCAAACAGAATCACCAGTACAGGATGATATTCTTTCTTCTAATACACCAAATATTGTTGGAAGTAATAGCCAAAACTTCTCAAGTATTATTGTAAATCAAGCTCCAAACTCATATAGCTCGAGTAGTGCAGGTTGCAATAGTTCACTCTATCCAGTATTACCAGCAAGTTTATTATATACACAATTGTATACTGCGGCTAATCAAGGTCATGGATTTCATTCTCATACTATTCCATCTCATGCCTCACCAAATTCAAGTGTTCATGGTGAGCTACAAAGTGTCATGGATCATATTAGCTCAGTTGGTGTAAGACAACATCATAATGCCATGACTGGTATTGGAACAAGCTATTCAGGTGATTTAACTTTAGTTGGAAATTGTAGTTCATCTACGAAAAATGTTGAGGATGGAAATACAAATCGGCAAGTAGCTTTAGGAGGACATCGGTTACATCAAGGTCATAATGATAATGGAAACTCTGTATGGCGACCGTATTAATTAAAGCTTAGTTCTAATGTTAACAAGTTCTAGATACTTTGTTTTTTGTATATAATGTGAACAAAGCATGTTTTTACTTGGTACGTAAATCAACAAAACAAGTACATAAGATAAGCTATGATTTTGGACAAAAATCATTCATCCTCTTTCTTCATAATCTGTGATTCTTCAATAATAAAATTTTATTTCTATGTAATCTCTAACTGAATATTTTGAAAAAAAATTGAATTTTTAATTTCAAGAAAAATTTAGTTATCATTATTTGAACTTATAGTTTTCATTTACTTAGCAAAAAATGTTCAAAAAATAAAAATCTTTTTTTTGGATTAATACCCAAAGTAGAAAGAAATGTAATTAAAAAATACATTCTGTGTCTACAATTAACAACACTAACAAATGGTCAAAAACGACGTCGTGGTACAGAGTGTAAAAAATGTAAAAATTTTTCTTTCTATTCTTACCTATAAACTGATTTAGGCTATGGTTATTCCTTTCATATTTTAGCTGAAAAGACTTGATTCATGCCACCATGTAAAACTATAATCATTTCATAGTGCTGCGAACCAAAGTAAACTCTAGTGATTTCTAGGAAGCCTTAAGTTATAATAGAGGAATCACTAAACATGCAAATAGCTTATTCTTTTTTTTGGTATTGCGTTTTTACAAAGGAATTTCCCGCCAAAACTTTTTATACTCACATAAATTTTAAAACTTATAAATAAGTGTTGAGTAGTTCAAAAGAAACTTCTTCAATTCAGAAATCCTTTTGTTTATATGGTTTTTATATAATATTGACCATAAATACTTCTTCTGATCTATTTACTAAGTATAAAACAAATATCCGGTTAAAATTCTTTTGCTACAAACTTACTATTTTTTCAATTTAATTTTTAAGATACGGATAATTACAATAATAAAAAAGTAGCATAAACATGAAAACATGAAAATTACATTGATGTCAACAAGGATTTAATATTTTATATAAAATTTATGAGAAGTCTACACAGAATTTCAAAGTCAAATTTCAAATGTAATAAAAGAAGTTTTATATAATAATTCACGGAAAATTTTTGGTGGTATACTCTTCTATTGAAAGAGAAAAAAAGTTTTTCTACTAAAATTTTCAAGCGAAACCTGAGAATATAATCATATTTGTTATATATCATCTTAAGCTAAATTAGGAAAAAAATCGATAAAATTAGCCTATAGATTATTTTTTTATCGAGCAATCAGTGATCTTAAAGATAAAACTATTTAACTTTACATTTGATACTGTTGAAACTGTTGAAACAGAACACAAAACCAGATTTTATTAATCACAAATGAAATTGAAGCTAGCCGAAAATTGTAATGAAAAATTCAAAAAAAGAAAAAACTTCCTAATTAAAATATCAATGTTAAAAGTTTTTTGTACAATAAAAGTAGAAAAAAACTAGTAAATTAAAATAGAAGCGAGTAAAGAGCATAAATAAGTTCCTACAAATTTCAAAATACATATTCCTTCTTTTTTTTTTTTAAATAATTAATATGACTTTATTGTGAAAAAAGAAAAAATTGTAAAGTATTATTAAATGTAAATAGCAGAATTTAATTCAACTTTATGTGCAATACTAAAAACTATTTTAAATGTAGGTTAAAAATTTAAGGAGACCAAAATTAATTCTGTAATTTGGCTCAATTAGTTCAATTTTGTTGTAAATATTCGTCAAATATATTTCAATAAATGTTTTGTTCTGAATTTATTGTGTTAATTGATATTGATTTCTTTTTCCTCAACTTTTTATTCACAGATCAGTCAAATAGTTCATGCAAAGTTTTGGAAAATTTTTTAAAAGTTTAAATAAAACACAATTCAAAATTTTCCTTCACTATCTACAATTTCTTGCCATCCTACTTGTAGCTTTTTAATTCCATTACTGCAGAAAGGCTCTGGTTTTGATGGAAAAAAACTTGAAACATCATCTTGTACATCCTGTTTAGAATTGAGCTTTTTCTCTAGTAAAACAAATTTTCAAGGCACCATATAAGTGAAAATCACTTGGTGGAATATCCGGGGAGTAAAGAAGATACAACAAAAGAACCCAACTATACTCATTATTTTTGTGCAGCATTTTTCGTGCCGTATATAGTCTAGCGTTATCATGATGAAACAACATTTTCTTGATATGCACCAAAGCAGATCCCACCAAACACTTAAAAGTATGTTTTTAGAGTTTAAAAACAGCTTTGCTGTTGGCTACTTATCTTTATCCGTCCACTCTCTTTTCCTTCTAACTTTATGATAAATAATCAATTTTTCTTCACCTGTTACCAAAATTTCTAAAAAGTGCTCTCTTTTAAAGCGCGAATAAAGGAAAGTGCAGCTATTTATCCGCTGCTAGCAATTTGCTTCGGATAGTTAGATCATGCGGTACTCCTTCTACAAACTTAATACTTTTCCAATATCCTGACTCTACGAGGTTTTCAATAATCTTTAATTAAAATGCACACGAGTATATTTCACTAAAAACTTCGCGTTTATTACATGTGCCAAAAAATCAAAAATTTGAAAATGTTAAATGTGTTTTCTTTAATAAAACGCTTTAAAATCTCCCCAAAAACGCGTTTTTTAGCTAAGCTTGAAGTATTGACACATATTTTTAAAAACAAAATCATTCAAAGAACCATAATTCCATAATATTTTGCAAGACAATAATTTTTGTTTTTGATAAATAGCACTTACATAAGTTTTCTTTGACATCATTTCAGCTATCTTAAAGGTTTTAGTAAAATAAGGGATTTTATTCATTTTGGATACTGCATTAAAATATTAACCGATGGCATATGAAATAATTTATTTAATTACCTAAAAATTTTATATGTTATATAATTTTTATGCCAGCACTAGAAATATTGCTTTTAATTTATAAATATTCTAAAATTGGAAACATTTATTAGAATGTTTATTGTCAGTCACTGTTTATACTCACCAATATACAAGTAATATACAAATAGAGAACGTATACAAAATCAAGTCAAAATTACACAAAATCCATTAATATATGACCAAACGAGTATGACTAAATAAAAGGGCGACCCAAAATCAAGTCAAAAGTTTGTTTTTCGACAATAGCTGTCCAAGAATTAAGTTCAGGTTAATTGGATACCACAATGCTAAATAAATTGAGCAGAAAATTACTTCATATTCACCTATGGAGGACATATTCCCGAGATACAAACTTCAATTACTTTAGAATCCTGGGAAAATGAATGTTTGTAATTGATCCATACAAAAGGTTTTTCGCTGGGCTGTCAAATGCGACAACAATTTAAAGGGATCATTAGGCTTCCGCTGAACCCTTAAATTGGGTCCCTGTTAGTTTGATTCGTTATTTCTTTAAGTTTATGTGAAATTTTAGAATTATATTATGTAAAACATTAATTTTAACTAACATTTTGGATAGTTAAGCTCGGGTTGTTAAATTTCTTTTCTTAATAATTTTGTTTTGAAAAATTATTTATGGGTAAGTTGAAATTGAGAAACTGGAGTAATACAAATTGTGGATTATATTAGAAAGTTTTATAGCATACCTCTATATTATTGAAAAGCAGAAAGCAAAAATAAAATGGTTTTTGTATTAGTTTGTATCTATATGTGCTTAAGAGCCTGTGTGACACTCCACTTTTATTAGAGATGTACAAAATTATCCTTTTATCACTAATAATTCTACTTACACATAAAAACTAAGTACTTGTATCCAACATTAAACTAAGAAGTTTCAAAATTCCGATCATCCCTAATTTTCCTTTTTCTCAAGGGGTTTAAATAAAATGAATTTCCTCATACATCCATTACAAAATTAAATTTTTATGCTCCTCAATTATGCAAGAATTTCCGTGAGAAACATAAAAGACTGCACTTAATTGAGTTTGCACTCGAAAAAGGATATAGGTGTATATTGTAGAAACTTTTGTAGCATACCGGATGAGTTTTGAATCTATTCTCTTCAAGAAAACTTGACATTCTTAGATTCATCTATGTAGTAATGTTAATTACTACATTATTATCTGAATATGACATCTTATCAAATTAGCACATATCCTGGCAATGATAAAATGGAATGTACTTTAGATATTAATTAATTTTCAAGGAGAAATGAGTTTTCTTGAGAATTGGGAATTACGATAATGAAAATGAAATGAAAATATATTTAATAATTGTTTTTATATAATTTTAGACTAAGTACATGTTCAATATTTCAATTTTGAAGCTACTTCCAGCTTTTTCAGAGCATCACATCAATTAGCTGCTTAGTTTAATATTTATCCGTGAAAATTTGAAAAATTGTTCCCTCATTCTGCTACCGAGATTGTATTCAACAATTAAATTTGTATTTTCTTAACAACTATAGGTCATCACTAGGGGCGTAGGGAAAGTGTCAGAGGTTTGACACCCCCCAAACATTCAGCAATCCGCTAATCTCTTCATTTTTCAATTTCTTTTTATTTCAAACTTTTTGCAAATGAAATGATAGCAAGTTAATCAGAATAGAAGAAAATAATAACTATAGGCAACATAGCACCGAATATTCTCATCTATTTGAATAAAGACTGAAGCCAGTTTTTCGGTCATAATAATTCATTAGATTTGCTATAACTGTAGTATAACACATTGTAAAGTCATAAATCATTATGACAAAAATACTGACTAAAACATGCATTTGTGGGAAAAGTCATAATATCCTTAAATATAAATATACATGTTTTTAGAATAATTATTTGTCTTGTATTTGTATTGTTACAATAAAATTCTGAAATAATTTATTTGTCGGCAAATTTGTAAGCATTTTCATGCACAACACCTATAACCCTAATTGTAGTTAGTGACAGTTCAATCTTTATCTAATATAGATAATAACCAAGAAATACAAAACATCATGGAAATATCTCCATAGAATGGGTTATGAACCTTTCAAAGTGCGTAATTTACTATACCATACATGGTAATTTTTTTTTAAGTGGTTTTATTTGATCATTCATTGCCTTCAAAAAATGGAAAAACTATAAAGCTAAGGAATACTCTTTGCTTCTACTAAAACTCCACGCTAAAATGTAGCAACCTTCCATTTACATGAAGACCAAGCTTGACATAAAACAAAATCCCGAACTTTCTTCGTGATGAATATACGTGTCAAAAATAATTAACTAATTAAAGCTAAAATTAAAAGAACGCGGCATATGAGGTAAAATTATTTTTCTACATATATTTGGTTGAAATTTATCGCTTTATAAGCCAAAGTCACAAAAAATTACGTGTTCTTTCCGAATAATTTCCTAATGTTCATTTAAAGTATTTTAACATAACCCTAATTCTAGTTTATTGCTAAAACTTATAAATTAAAAATATTAAAATTTAATAATGAAAAAATTAATCCTTAAGAAAGTAAGGATAAATAATATAATACTATCTTTAAATAAATATCCATATAACATCACAACTCAATACAACTATGTATTTTAAAATAACTTTTAAGTCTTTGAATTAACCTTTTGCTTGTATTTGAAAAACTCTATAGTATTAAAAATCTCATACACCCCTCTTTTTCTTACAGTAAAAAAAAAATAAAATCCTCTAAAAACTTGTTGAAGCTAATATAATAATATTGTTATCTTTATATAAATTTAAGGTCCGACCGGGAAAGATTTTTTATTCTCGGCCGAAACCGAGACCGAGAACGAGACTAAAAACATAGCACCTAAAATGGGTAAGATAGTTAAGAGTTGAAAATGCAAAATATGCAATAAATTGTTATATTTTCGGTGTATAAGTATATGGACATTTTTAATACTCAAAATTAAATAAGCTAATATTATGACACAAAAACAGTAATTTTTCTGCAAGTTGTGCCGCCTTACATCATATAGCTCTACCAAAAAGTTGCTCGCTCACAACGCTACCCAGTAGAGCTGATAAAACTTTGTTGGCTTATAATAGCTTTCTGATAGACTGGCACGTGTGCAGTCTCGGCAATTTTAAGCCGAGAACGAGAACTGAGATCTCGGACTGGATTTCGGCCGAGAGTAGACCGAGACCGAGTTCTCGGTCGGACCTTATATAATGCACCAACAAACAACTTGAAAAAAACAAATATTTAATGTACATATATACCTACATATATATCCCACTCAGCATAAAGTAATATTTTGTTAATAAAGGAGTTTATAATATTATAAAGTATATTAATTACATATCAACCAGATTGCACTTGCCGAATATATGTAAATATCTACAGATGCATTTAAATCTAAATTAACAGATGTAGCTTACCACCTGTAAAAGTTAAAAAATGGTTTTGTAGTCAAATCAACAAAAATATCCTAAAATGTTGTCTTTATTTGCTTACTTAAAATTGTTTTTGGAAGGAATCCAGCTGAAATTCTAAAAAACATTAAGAATTTTTTAACACTTCACAAAAAACTTATCCACCCCACTTTTTAAATCAAGTTAGACTAATATATTAATAGGCTATAAAAATTCGCTGATTATTTTTTAGGCGTGACATCTGTTGGTACTTACCAAGCTGTCATAGCCATAACATATTATTGTAGTTACATATTTGTACACGTCCTCTGAACAAAAATAAAACACTAACTATAAAGGCTGACTTTAAGAAGCTTTATTTTAAAAAGACAACATTAAGTTTTTTGATTTGTAATATTCAAAAGATTTATTTCAAGCAATTATTAAAGTTTCTTTTAGTTCGCCGCAAATCAGATCGCTATGCCGCAAAATTGATTGTGTCATTTAACTAAAAGAGCGCTATATCCAGACTATTCCAGACTGTCACAACTATTTCGCTTCATTTGCAAATGGCTTTTAATCCGCTTTTGATTAGGTAAAATTTGTGAAATTTCTTTGTTATAAAACGTGTAAGTGATAAAATGATTTTACCTAAATATTTAAAAATGAATGTAAAAAGACCAGTAAGTAAATTTAGAGGTATTTTAAACAAAATATTTTGAGTGTGTTGAATTTATTAATTTAAATTCTGATTTTAATTGTTTTAGATCAGTTAAACAAGAATCTACAATTCGCAGAATTCATGTATCCCTAAAGAGTTTTGATATATTGTGAATGCCTCACAGGTTAGTGTAATTATTTGTTAATCTTATTTCTCGACTTTAATATATTTGCTTGATTTTTGTGAAATTCATTTTACAAAATATCACGCTATAGATAAAATTTTACATTTGAGTACGAGGATGTAATTAAGCTTCGGATTTTTTGATATTTGACCTTAATGTATTTGATTTGATTGCTTTCACAAACAATTTATACTTATATAATTGGGAGTGTGGAGTAGAAGTACACTTATTTATTAAGTTAAAGTAAAGTCGTTAATAAGGGCATAATGGAATAATTTTTGATTTTATTTTTTATTTGGAGAATTAGAGCTTTGTAAGGGATACCTTTTATCTAAACTCTGATTAGGAAGTTATTTGAAATGAAAAAATAAAAATAGGTATGCATTGCAAAAGCATCTGAAGGACTGTAAAAAAAATTGAAAGGATTTTATAAAAATTTGACTATGTTATGAATGGCAAACAGAAAAAAAAATTTCATACGATAATACAAAACAAAAAAAGAGAAAACAAAAAGAATAATTTGTTGACGTAACGTGCATGGTACAAAAGATTCTGTAACATAGCAGCTGGTTTACTAGAGTCCTACGGCCATTTTAATCAAAAAACCAGAAAACCAAATTGATTAGAGTTGCTTTGTGTACTGTATTTATAATTTTTGACATTTTTCATTTAAGTGCTTTGGTCAAAAATTCATCATCATTCACGTCATTTTTGTATTCACTTCTTATTAGTTTATTGGTAACTTAGATTTCATAATGTAAAGATTTTTCCTAAAAATCTTGTTAAGGTCCGACAGTAAAATATAAAGAATTTCTTAGTATTTTTAATTCATGTTATTTTAAGATAACTTTTTATACCATTTATTTCGACTTAAATATTAAATTTGATTTCGCTTTTTAGTGTTATTTGAATATGCATTAGAATTTATTCAAGTTTTTGTAATCAAAAGAAATAACTAATAGTTATTCACTTTTCTTTTTCCTAATCACTTTATTTAAGAATTTATAGAAATAAGCTACTAATCCCTTTATGAGACTTAATATTTTAAATAATATACTGTACCAACAAGAAAGTATGCCGCAAAAAAATTCAACACTATCTCGAGGATATATTGATGTTACTAGCTTTCTCATTATTAACGAATTTGGAAATCATGCCCAGAAATTAACACACTAAAATTCAAAGTAAATATCCTTTGCCTTAAAAAAATATTTGAAGCATAATAGTACTTTATATTAATAAATTCATAAAATATTAAACATTTCTCCATTATTTATATATTTCTATCTAATTAATTATACAAAGTTATTCTTTAACTCTGGAGAAAACTATTCTGAAGCTAGTTGTTTTATGCATAATTTACATTTACTATCTAATGTTTAAGATAATGACAATATAATAGTACCGAAAACTTTATAAACTGAAAAACATTGAATATTTAATTACTTACAGATGAAAACATATTTAGAAGAAACAAAGTAAGCTTAATTACATTTCACCAAATAGTTTTACAATTTGAATAGTTTATCTTTTTCTTGTTTAATCGTCCTTTTTTCTCGTTTTCCTTCTCAAGTTTATTTACTTGGATAGGTAAATTAATTTGTAAGTTAAAGTAGTAATTTATTAAATTTAAAGTAAATACGTATATTTTTTTAATTAAAAGATGTTGAAATTGAAAAAAACTTAATGAAATAATATATCACTTCAGGATAATTTTTATTTTTACTTTATATTTGTCGATGAATTTGCCAGTAAGGCTTTGGCCTGAACCTTAAAAATACAATTATTTTAAAGTTTTTTTTTATTTTTTCTATGCTAACTAAAAGGATTTATTTTCGACCTGAGTTTAAACGATTACTTTTTTCTTGAGTTAAACCAAATTTTATTTTTTGAATTATCTACAATCACTGAGGCCCAAACTTATCAAAAATACCTTAAAAAGTAAATCTTGTAAGTGTTTTCAAGAACTTGTGGCATGGTGCATTATTTTTTTATTCATACGGAGTCATTTATGGTGAGTTTTTCCTTCCACTTAACCAATTCATATAATTCGTTGTAGAAATCACAATTAGTGGTTTAATTTTGATGTTTTTATTTGTAATAACTTTATTTAGAGGACCAAAGTACTGAGCAAGGTGCAAGTTTGAAGATAACAACCACAGATTTTACCATGTACAGTTTTTGGTGTGGAGATTTTATTTTTCTTCAAAACTAATTATAAACTAACACACGAAACTGATTCCTATTGTGTGGAAAATATTATTTTGTGATATTTTTATTTGAAATATTTGCATAATATGAATTTTTCAAAAGTAGACTTTTTTGACAAATATATTAAACTCAAACCTAATTTAAGAGAGTTAATCTTTTCTATATCCTGTAATAAATAATTTTCTATATTAAGCACATCTACATTAGCCAATTGCCGTTCAATTCTTTAAATAGAATAATTTCGGGTATACTTTTCCCGCAGTTAGTTTTATTATTTTGTAAATCTATATCCTTATTCACATTCTATAACAAAATCTTGATGTACGTCAAACTGTAAACTCAAAAAAATCCTGATTATTACTACCATTCTTATAATTTAAAATTTTTGGAAAATTATGAAACCATAAATTTAAATTTAAACCGGTAACGCCATCTCTTATAAAAAAAACTCTTCGTCATAAAAGCTAAGAAAGAATCCACCAAAAGAAAGTTTAAAAGAATATTTTCTTGAGAAAAAAGCATAACGTCCCCAGTGAAAATAGCACCTTTAGTAAAAATGGGGTTGCCGATTTATTTTACGCTTGCGGAGTATTTGAATCAACTCCTTGCTCTATTTGGTGGAAAGGGGTGGAAAGCTTCATAGTGAACGTCTTAAGGAGACTTTTATTTCATGAGAAAAACTTAAGCATTTCATTTTATTTTTATTTTGAAATTTTTTAAAAGGGGAAAATATTAGAACATGTCTCGGGTTTTCTAAAACGCTTAAACTCTAGAGAAAAAGTATAGATGGTGTTATTGTCAGTTATGCTTAAAAATTTTTCAATAATTTTCAATTTTCATCAGTCCAAAGAATCCTCTTATTTATTTAATTGGTGCATTTATAAAAACTTTAAAACTAGGAATTTAAATTTTATTCTTTGAATCCTAGTCTTATTGGTTTTTTGGAGTTAATTAAACAAATTCTATTATTCTTAATTTTTGATATCTTTAAGTCTAAAAAATATTTTCATATTTTTCTAAATATCCCCAAAAATTAATTCATTAGTTCAATTTTCAAATATTCTCACTTTTTATTAATTCTTCCTCGATTGAACACTGTATTTATTCTACTTTATACACTTAAAAATAAACAGCCTTTTTGAGGTATTTCTTTAGAGTTCAGTTAGACATTCTTTAACAGTAGTTTATAAGAAATAAATTATACAAAAATAGGCCTCAATGGTAACTAGTTTATTCCCGAAATCATTTGCTACTTTGAGCGACAACAGCAAATTAAAAAATATCATGAATTTCTCGTTCCACGTATTGTTCATTATGTAATATTTGACTGTTTCTTAAAACCATTATCCTTTTCATTCTGGAAATATCTGTTTTTGAAAACATTGCTTTGCTTGCAGGATATTTATAGTAGGCATATTGGACATATCCAGTAGAGGGAGCAGCTCCACTTCATCAATCATGACTTTCAGTCATAACGCTTACTCTGGCGAAAAACATCAATGAATTCCGTTAACAAATGGGTACAAAAGTCGACTATCTGCATGAAAATATTATTGAAAAGAAGCTATAATGGCTAATTTTTAAATTTAAAATTAAGTCATTTCCCATATTAAAGCAAGTTTTGCTGCTATTTTGAGTTTTACATACAGTTTTTTGTTTTTTGTTGGTTTTTGAAAGTTGAGTTTTGTTACTCATGACAAGTAGAAAACTTAAAACCTCTTGTTTCAGTGTTTGTCTTTTACATACAAGTCGAATATCAATTTTTACATTTAACAAATATAATATCGCTCTAATTTTAGCTACTTCTACTTTCTGCCATTTTTAGCAATTTGAAAATAGTTATATATATTTATATATATTATATATATATAAATATATATATATATATATATATATATATATATATACATATATAGTATATATATTTAACAGTATATCTTTATCTCTCCCAAAAGTGTTTAAAATGAAATTATCAATACTGAGTTAGCCAGCCTAGCACAGGATAAATCCTACTGCATTTATTATATGAATTTAATTTTTTTAAATCTTCTGATCTTTAGGTTTGAGCTGTTTTTTTCTTTTTCTAAATATTAATTAGAGCGTAATTTGCTTTTACTATCAAAAACTAATTTGCCACCATAGCAATCTATTACTGGTTGCTTAGAATACCATTACTCCTTGTGCATGGACTAGTTAAATTGTTTATGCTTGGGTTTTATATACATTCCTAAAAATATTATCAAAAATTAATGCTGATTTCAAAATATCTGTACGGCAACTGTATTTTATAATTAATTAAAAATTAACAAAAACTATTTCAAAGAAATATGTGTTGATATTTAATTTCAAAAATTTTCATTAAAATTTTAGAAAACAAAATAAATAAAGTTATCATAAAATCATTTAATACTAGTGTCCAAAACTTTATAACACAAAAGAATTGAAACTTATATTTGTGGTTTCTTTTTTATTTTATAAAACAAACAACATGTCCCTGACTTATTGATTAATTGCACTAAAGAGAAATATTTAAATAAATCTCCTCTGCAGGAAAATCAATATCCTTTTTGGAATTGAATACCCTTCTTTCTATTCCTTTGATTCCATTTTATCCCTTATACTCTTTGTTAGTAGCTGACGATGTTGGTCTTTTATCTGCATGAGGTACAAGAAACACATCTGCACCGACAAGTATATAGGTCTGGAAGATATTTAATATAGAAAAGGCAAGGAGCACATCTGCTATTACTGCTACTATTCCTGTTCATACTTATTAGGATCCTACTGAGAACATATTTTCCTAAATTCTTCTTATATTCAGTGGATACGTATCCAAACTGAGCTTATACAAAAAAACTTATATATTTTGCTATATTATAGAAAATACTTTTAGCTAAGGATCTTCGTTTATAGTAAAACTTTTCTCTTGCATTTGGACAAGCATATAACCTTTTACAATTTCTTCATTGTCCCTAGGGTTTGGGAGTATGTTACCGTAATGTTAACAAATGAGCTTCGGCTAGCAGTGCAAATTAGATTCTGAAAAAGAGGAAGGAAAACGGAAATGTATCGACCCCTTGGAAAAAGGTTTTGTTCATTCTATTGCAATTTGGATACTTTTATATAATTGAACTGCTACTAAACAATAAAGGATAGATTCTAAATAAATTAAAGAATTTTTATTTTGACAATTTTTAAAATTTTAAATTGTTTACTTAAAGTAGTTTAATTCGAATTCGACAATTGATTTTTAAAAATGTCATATATGGTTACCTGGATCATGGAAGTATAAACGATATTTACTTAAAACTTATCGTTAGGAAACTTTGCCACAGTCAAATGTATTGTAAAATTAAGGAACAGATTGGTTTGGAAAATTTAAATACTTCTTATATGGTTTATTTTTTAAAATATTTTCTTTTTGTCTTAAAAATGAAAAACTAACATACACATCTCTAAGAAATTAATAATAATTAGAGCTGCAGTTAGAAAAATTACTCAAAAGGCATAAACTCATTATCAAAATCGAATCGATCAAAAAATAGGTATTTAATGATACCATTTGGCAAAACTTTTGCCAACAATTAATATTATGTATGAAAAAATTCGGCGTATAATAACAAAAAACGGAATATTAGAATTGACACTTACAAGTGATTATATAAGTAGATATAATTACGTCATAGGATATAAATGATACTAAAAGTATCAGTGAATTTTGTTTAAAACATTGAGGACGGCGTGTACCATCGGTAGTACACATCAGTTATAGCTTTGTTGGGTTAAAAATAATTTTTTTATTAAGGGGTTAGGTCTAGTCGGAGACATGAAAAAACGATAATTGTAAGTAATTTTTTTTCACAGTAAATTATTTTATTTTATAAAAGTAAAAAAATGGCATCATTACATAATGTTTCGACTTGAATTCACGAAAATTTGAAGAAAAAAAATTTAATAATTTTAAAAGTTATGGCTGTTTGTGTTGACCCAGTTCCAAACAGTAGTATCTTTTAAAAAAAACACTAACAAAATGGCGGCCTCAGGAAATTTTTTTCCAGATTTTCGGGGAAAAAACAGCAGTTAGTTATTTATAAAAAATCGAAATTTAAAAAAAAAATCCTTTGATTAGGGACGAGTTCAAAAACATAGTTTTGAGAAAAGCGCATTTAAAGTTTTACACTCGATGTATGTAGAGCCGGAGAGCCCTTTGCTAATTGTCGAATAACTTGAAAACTATTTGTCGGATTCACTTCTAATTTTCAGAGAATATTTTTTAAATATTATTCTTTAAGAAAATGAAAAAAAAAACAAAATCCCCTTCAAAATAACTTTTAATTTCTCGTTAAATAACATTTTGTGCAAACCGCCGCCAAATAAAGTGCGATTTTCACCGCCGCCGGATGAAGCAAAATAGAAGAAACATGTTAAACTTAGTTTTTTTAAAGATATTTTAAGAAACAAAATGTTTCTTTAAACAAAATTGAAAAAATTAGGTTGAATTTATGTACGAAGCTTCTTTTACTACTTCTATATTGATAGGATTGGGACTTCTATTTGCCTTACCTAACATTTCACATCTGTATATTAAATTGTTTGTCAAATTGTTATCAAAGGATAATTAAACTTTACTGATAAAATTGACAAAAATGAAAAAAAAGGACGAGGTAATTTAAGTAAATTTGTATTTAATGCCAAAAATTTTGCATAGATATTTTGGTTTGCATATTTTGAGGCAGAACGCAATTTAGAATACTTCTTTATTACATTATTTTTTCTGAAATTATTCAGGAAAGAGAAATTTTTAGGTAAAAGGATTCTACTAAATTGATAGATCAACTGAAATTATAAATTAAGGATGCTGATAGAAATTAAAAATCAGCTTTTCTTGACTTAACCTAGATTATTAAAGTCGTATTTTAAGATGTAGAGTAGGAATTTTTCTTAAAACCCGTTTAAAGTAAAAACCCTTAGGCTCACATAAAACTAATTACCTGCAAAATGTAACTCAGGCAAAAGGCTATCTAACTTCATAAAATGTTTTTACTTTAAAATCTAATGTATGAAAATACCCAGACAAATACCCGGACCTTGTAGCTATTTCCAGTACTGTACATACAAATTTTTAAAACATTATAGTCTTTGTTTCTTTTATTCTTTGCATTTGATTTAATTTTCAAGTTAGCTAGGAGCTATTATTCTAACGTCGGATTTACAGTACGACTTTAACACAATTTTATGTCAGTTTAAGCCCAAATCAAAAAAATTTGTACTTCACAGTTTGACTTTAGCAATGCAGTTGTCCCTTGTTGGCCATATTGATATTTTCTTTTGTAAATATTTTGAAATTAAATAAATATTTGATAATTTTACATAATTTTATATAGTCTTTCTAATTTCTTTTTTTAAACGCCCCAACGTAATGCAATATTTTATTTTGCTAGGCGTCAATGACAATTTAAAGAACTTTATCACAGTAAAAACTATTTTATTATATAATTTTGTATCTTATTATTAGTTCTTTGCTTTTTTTCATTTGGGAAATTTTGTCTGGAATAAGCTGAGCTTAAGCTTAGCTTTTAAAAGCAATATTTTTTTGAAAGAAATTGCTTCAACTAAAATTTTTTCCTTAAAAAAGTATCTGTATTGAACACAGATCTATTATAAATTTCAAATTCTATATTCTATTTATAATTGTGTATTATATTTTCAAGTCAATATACTTATAATTAAAATCCTAATGTGAATAATTTTTGAGCCAACTTAAATTTTCATTTTAAGTCCAAGAAAAACAAATAATAGCAAAATTGTAATTTAAATATTACACTATACAAAATTTGAAAATGTTGCGTTTCATGCATAAACTTTTGAAATATATTAAATTGTTAAATATTTTACTATCTAAGCAAATTATCTAAGCGATTTCATCAGATCTATAAATTTGTCTAGGGATAAAATATTTAGATTTTTTTTGGATTTTTATGGATTCAGAATCAAAAAGTTCAAACTAAAAAAATAATTGAAACTATACATAGGAAAAAATATTCTTAATTAAAACAAAAATTTGTTACAATTAAAATTCAAGGAATCAATAATCCTGGCTCTGGAAATATTTTGACAATGGACAGTAACTTTTATCTATATATTTCAAAAAATTATAATTAGAATCATTTGAAGTATTTTTCTTCCATATGAACAGTTGGATCAATTTTTTGCTTCATCAAACTTTCTCCTATCTAAAGGTATAAAGTTAACATAAAATAGACAATTTCAACAAGATGTCAACTTCACTAAGGATACACCGTAAACATGACCATTACACCACTCTTTCGATTTTTATTTCTTTTATGAGGGCAATTCACGTTTAGATACTGACCGGATGGTTTCAATTTCGAGAGGGTTCTTTAAGTACGGTTCAATAGATATTCTATTGATTTGCTGCTGATGCTTTTGGAAGACTTCTATTACTAAAATTGTCCTTCTTGAATGTCCAATAAAGTCGTTATAATAGAACAAATTATGCCTGAGGGGACAAAAGCATGAAAATTTTAGCCATAAGTGTCATGAAAGTTTATTAAGTAGTTTAGATTATCTGTTGGGTGATTTTATTTGATATATCTTTAATTCAAAGATATATATTCAATCTATATGTACAATAAATTCCAAATAATTCCACAGGATATATATTAAATCTTTTAAGCTTCCTCTTAAGTATTATTTATAAAAATTATAAACGTTTTTGATTTCATTATTGTAGTATTTAACTTTTTATTAAAAAGGATTTGCTATTGAATTCTAATTAAAGAATTTTTTACCCCCTTTTCTTAAAGAAATCTTTTATAGTCTATAACAATATTCGTAGCAAGTTGCTAAGTGCCTCATTTCCTTTATGAAAGAACTTAGCAAACAATTAACCTAGAATATTCCATCTCTCCCCAAAAAATGGGTTGTATATACCCATACTTATACTTTACTTGATATATGTGTCTATTTGAGATACTGACAAACACCTCGAGGCGTTGAATCCGGTTTGGGAATATTATGTTGACACAAGTTAAAGTCTGAATCTAGAATATTTCATTGATGCGGCCTGTATGCGTTTATATATTTAGAGTATGATAAAAGGGATTGCAAAGTGAAAAGAGATAGCTAAATACTTCCAGAAATCCGCATACCAAATAATGGGCTCTTCTTATGATTGTTACAGCTTCCGTTTGTTAATACTGCTTTTGCTGATTGTTGCAAAGGACTTTGACATTATGTGGGAAGTACTTGGATGTCTGGCTTCCCATATATGGTTTGATATTGTACAAAGGCTAAATAACATATGTAGCTAAATACACATTTAAGGGTAGTAAATTGAATGGTATTGTGTAAGCATAACAAGATTGTTTGTTATCTGATTGCTGCTGAATAGGCACGCGACATTTTCATGTTAGTAGTAAAAAATTTGTATTTAAAATATGTATATTTTATAACTTTCAATTAAATATTAATTTATTTTATTTTAAATGTTTTGAATTGAAATTTTATTTACTTACTTAAAAAAACCTATTTCCACTAATAGAACTTATCAACTGTTATATACATATATTGAACCTGTAAAATTTCTTATGTATACAAAGCGGAAAGTGAGAGTTATTTTAATTTATTTTACAAGGCAAGTCTTTTAAAAATTTTTAAATTTTTTCAATATTAGATACAATGAATAATCTACACTTTCTCAATATATGTATAATTTAAATTGTATATAACTTAAAAACTTATTTTATAAATAATTTTTGACCTTCTTGCAAAAAATGCTCAAGAGTTTGAAGGAAGTTCGACATTTATGCTTATTTTGGATTTTTCTTAAGTAAAATAACTCCCAAATTTTTTTCATCAGCCGCAAACCAGCTTATACAATTTAGCATTTGCCATTTTTGTATTAATAAAAGAAAATCAAATATATATTTTTTTCAGCCTCTTTTTAGCATCAACGACCTAAAAAATTCGAATTTTCGTTAATCTCCTTTCAGCCTCTTGTTAAAGATTGGAAACCTATGTCAGCTCAAGAGGTTAAAAGGAAGGTAAACTTTTAAAATAAGCGTAAGTGAGAAAGTTGGACACCTTTTGAACCGTATGGGACTCTTAAGTAAAGAGGTCAAACAGGCTAAAAGGAGGTTCATAATTTCTACACGGGGACTAATTAACAAGTATCTGTTGTTTTAAGGTGTTTTCTTGATTCATTGACATTTTTCTTGGTATCTGGAGATAATACGTATAGGAGCCAAGAGCAAAGTTAAGATAAATTTTGTATTCTCTTTTAACTAATAGTATTTAATGAAAAAATAGAAGGCTTAACTGTCCTTAATAGAAAATAGATTGGATTTCATTTAATAAAAATATTAAAAACTGTTTCCAACAAAATGAAACACTATCGCTGGGCTGTTATATAAGCTATAAAAAAATAACATCAGGAAAAAGAAAATTAATTGGAAAATTGATGATACTCTTTTGGTTGAGCTGAAAGTCCTTGAAAATAAAACTAAACAACAATTTATGTTTTGCATACATTTGAAAGCTTACTTGAGAAATAATAGCCATTTTCTATCTAAAATAACAACAGATTTTTGATCGAATTAAAAACGTATTTTTTTTAAGCATATATGAACTATTTTAATATGTAAAAATTCATTGAATGACTCAATAAACCTTTATGTCATACATATAGTAAGAAAATTCTTATTATTAAAATACTATAAAAAAACACTAAAAAAAGCTAAAGTAAAATTTACTTTTCCACTTTTGAAGTGTTTAATGTTGGTAAAGTTGAGAAATTGTGATAAAATGTAATTTATTGAAATATTTAAGATAAAAAAATGCATCTAAACTTGACCTAGGGGACTCATCTTTTCATACTTTTAGTAAACTTTCATAGAGTAAACATGCCGCATGTTTGTTTCCTGATGTATAATTTCTAAGCTATTCAGAAAAGTTGAATTTGAAGTTGAGTAACGCATAATAAATTTGTTGTTTTCGATAAATCAACAATATTATACAGTATTGTAATCAGAAGTTGAAATTCTAAAATTTAATCATACCTTTTGAAAGTATTATTTTCCTCCTTTTGATTACTAGTAAAAGGTGTAACTTAAATAGGAAATTAAATTATTATCTAAATCACCCTTCAAATAATTTGTTAAAGATGATATTATACAAGGATTATTTTCCAAATCATGCCTAGCACAACTTAATATCCTTTAACACTGACGATATAATTAAATTTCATGCTTATCTGATTATGGAAGGCTACCATGAATACTCAAAAATTTATAATCATCATGACGTCATAAAAATAAAGTTTCTCTTCAAAATGACATAACATTTTTCCTTGTAAACAGGTTAATACATCACTTTTAGCTGACATTGATGAATTGATTTACCCCTTGTTGTCCATGATTCGCGGCTTCTTTACAGTATCCACTTAGTTGTCCATTAAATAAACCACCAACACCCCAATATCGAAAGTATGAACACCACTTGCTCTGACCATTATAGATTTCAAAGGGTTGATCAAATTTTGTGAGATGAAACATCCAGAAAAAGTGCTAGGACGTTGGTAATAATTAACTGTTCGCGTGTTTTGTTCATCGAATGTTTGAAGTGTAACTGGTGGTCTATGCTTGTTTGCTTACCATGTCTAAAATGCTTTATTGAAAATTTAACATCCTGAAGTACTTGGAAATTCCAATTTCGTAAAGGATGAAAAAGGTATTTTCACCGGTACTCTAAATGATGGAATTTATTTCGTTGGTTTTAGCGTGGTGTGTATTTGTGTTTGGATTTTTCAGCAGTACTTTAAGTCGTCACTAAGCGACTAAAATATGTTTTGGTTACTATTTAGCTGAAATTGAATATTTTATGTTGATATTTTTTCAGTCTGTCCTAACATATTTAATTGTCAAATGCAAACCACATTGGAAAACATCTTTTATTTAATTTCATTGCATAATCTATAAAAATTATAGTAAAAGCTAAAATAAGAAAAAATCCCTTAAAAGAACTTCTATTTTATTAAGCAAAAAGTTTGCTTTACAAACAATAAAACTTTTTCCCTTTTGAATAAAATCAAAAGACACTTGAAACAATTTAAAAAAACACGCTCGTATTGTCAAAATAAATTCTTCGAATCGCTATAAGAACTTAAAGTGCTATAAAGGTCAATTGATATTTGTTACGTGCCTTGTCAAACTATAAAGGCGCTAAAAACAAAAAAAGAATTTTTTTTTAGCAAAATTAAAAGTTGGTAAATCCAAGCTAAAGGGTTTTTACGTGAAGGAATAACCGAAGGAATGTACCCTTTGCTTGTATAGCCTCAGCCATTTAGTATCACATTTGTGTCTTTTGTTTTAAATGAAATCACGTAAAGGGTGAAAAGATGAACACCAACACTCTAGCTTTAGACCACTACTGGGCTACCCACCAAGGGATACAGATGAAATTAACACAGAATGTGCACCCGTTTTTGTTTTTGACTTTTTGCCTTTTGTATTTTTTTTTTTTCGGGAAAAGTATGGGGTGTGCTAGCAAGGGAACATAATAAATCAAGTCTTGGATTTTAATTAAATCTTGTGCTTACAGCGGGAACCAAACTTCAAGTAAGAAGATAAGATACTAACAGAAACTATCCGAATGTATTGTATGACTGCCATATGGAATGTCGTAGCATATATTATCGAATGAATTCTAGAAATATTTGTTTGTTTTAATTAAAAATTATACTTAGGTTTTTTCTTTAAAATAGTAAAAAGTAGTATTTATGATCTTGTTTTGAAAAGTTCTTGGAAAACAATAGAATTATCAATGCTCGTAGCACTTTAGAAAAATTATCTAAAACGAAGACTTTCTTGTTTTTTGGCTAAAGAAATTTAATTTACTTAAGAGTTAGTTGAAAAACTATTTTTTGTTTTTGGTCATTCTTGGTGCAAGAACATTCTTTTTAATTTTTTATACTTTATATTGTTATTAAAGAGTTCCTTGCACTTTTTAATAATTTAAACAGATCCCTTTTAGTTTGTTCAAGGGCTTAAAATCAAGGAACAAATTTGTCATGTTTTCAATCGTTCTTAGCACATCCATTGGTGATCAATTTTTTCGTTTACTGTATATTTGTATATTTGTTCTTTCTCTTTAACTTCTTGTATATCCATTAGATTCTTATCCATTTGTTGACACTTGAAGTATTTTAGGTTAATAAATTACTGTCGAATAGCTTCTAGTAGCTCGCATTTTAAATTTAGAATTAATTTCTTTAAATTTTCTCTACAATCATATCTTCAATAATAGGAGAGTTTTGAGAAGTAATAAGCTCATACGTCTCATTTAATCAGAGAAAAACTGAAAAATTCTTAAAGTTTAATGTGTACTTAGCTTATGCAACAAATCTGGTATCAGTACATTATTTTAATTATTTTAAAAAATTTTAAACTAAGAAAGAGAGATTAAAGGAGCAATTTAATACAAATGTGCAATGTCAAATCCCCTTTGCCATCTTCTTGCTATATGAGTACCTTCTCTTGTTATCTTACACATCGCTTGTATCCAATAATCTCGCCTAATATAACCTCAAAAGAAAATATTAATCTTTAAGTTCCTGGCAGAAGTATTGTTTCTTTGAGTCTAAGTAAAATAATTTCATTAGGATTTTCCTTTTTATAGAACCTAAAATTAGTGACTTAATAATTTTTGTAGTTACAAACATAAATTTGAAAATTTTGTAAATTTTTTTTCATTTTCAGCTAAGTCAATTACCCAATATAAGTCCAGATAAGTAGGAATATTTTATTTAATCCACAAAATGGTTTAATGTTATTTTTAAAATCAAATATTTTCATATTTCTTTCCTTTTTTTCTACTTAAATATTTAAAAATTTGTAAATTAGTTCAAAATTTATAACAAAAAGATTTTGAAGAATAAATCTAGTAAATTTCTCATAAACTTTTGATTAACTATGCAATTGACAAGCAGCAGAGTAGTTGACATGCAAAATAATTAATGACATGCTCGGTGAATGTTTGTGGTTAAAATTAATTTCTAACTAACCTTTTCATACTTTAGCGCTTTCTAAGTGGCATCAATCTCACCTCAATCATGAAGTCAACTTGAAAGTTAGGCTCTAAATGAGTGTACCCAACTGCGGAAATTGAAATTAGCATTAATTCAAGACAATATAGCTGAGGAAGGTATTAAGGTTTTTTTATGCCGTAGAAAATGAATCTAATTTTCTTTTAACTGTACTTTTGATATGAACTTATTGATAGATTTTTAAGAATTTATTATTTTCCAATTTTTTGAGTTGAAATAAAATTTCATGATGGTCGTATATTAATTAGTAAAAGGATATACATATATATACATATATATTAAATTATAAATAATTAAATTTAGTCAAGTTTGTAAAAAGTAGATACAATAAAAAGTTTCAAAATATGCTTCAGGGCACAGTATCCTAACAAAAGAAAAACAACTTCCTTTTTCCCTCAAAATTTATTATTGAAGCTAAAGGAATGTTTTGTAGCTATTCAAAAGTTTCAACTATTGAAATATATATAAACACTAAATTAATCTTTCTAAAATTATTGAAACTACGCATTCGAATTGCTTTTGAGTGGCTGAAAAAAATTAACTGAAGTTAAAGGAGCTTAAATAATCAAAAAAATAATAACATCTCTTGTATTCCATAGCTAATGCTTATATTTTGAATTGTGTTGCTGAAACATTTGTCAAAATTTGCTAATATTAATTATGTTTATTTTAATTTTTATTATATTGGGGTAAATTTGCTTTGCCGTCGCTAAAACTTGGTCACTCGTTTTTATTTACCTCACAGCAACTGATACGCCTCAAGATATGCATTTGTAGTTTTCCCTTAACAAAGCTTAAGTCAATAATTTGTACAGTATAACAAAATATATTCAGTTTTTTTTTTAAACCTTAAATTTACAATTCCCTTAAGATATTTTTATCTTGTTCAATAATATTTTGTGTATTTTTAATAAACTTTCTTTAATTTGCTTATTTTATTTACAAAATTTCCTTATACTTTAAGCTTAAACATAAATAGCCATGAACATCAGTTTCAAATAATATATCATGTGATGCCAAGGGTGAATTGAAAGTAATATCATAAACCGGAAAACAATAACACACCTACCCTAAGGAGTTCCGTCATCAATAAATCAGAATGTTTCTTGCTATATTTACTTTTGATGAAATTCAGCAAAAATTCTACAATATATCTTTAGGCTATCCAGTACAAATACTAGGCTGACTTTCGCTGTATACATTTGATATATGAAGGGTTCTCCACATCTCTAACAAATCTATAAATCATTCTGCCTGCCAAAATGTCTACAATAGACAACAGTAAGAACAAAATATTTTTTCTTTAAAGGAACTTAAGGAGTATTTTTGCAAACGTGTCTGACATATTATCTAACCCAGTTTGGAAATTCAAGTGAGAGCTAAAGATTTATATCCTGTCTATGTATTATGGGAAAATATTTGTTTGACCAGTTTTGATATATTCAAAAGAAAAATAGCCTAGGGACCAAATATTCTAAATTATATAGTAAGAGAATATTTGAAAAGACTTCATGACTTAATAATTTAATGAAAACAGTACCAGGCATGGAATATGGTCACTACTCGTAATATTATAATATTTAATATCATACGTCATAAAATCAAAAAAAAAAGTTTGTTTTTAATGTTTATAAATGTCATCATACGTGTCCGGTTACATTTAATGCATTGTTAAAAATCATGAACCACTAATATTTTGCTACTAAAGAAGATATTTCGGTATATAATAGAACATAAAGGCGATTAAAAGTAACTATTCAAAAAAACATCTCCAATTTGTATAAAAAGCATACCACAATCTTCTAAAACTATATTCTTAAAGGTTGTCTTATTTTCCCTGCTATTTCATCTATGAATTCGGTTTTAACAAAAAATTTAAAACTTTTATTTTCATTTTTTTTCTTACCAAACCATATAAAGGTTGTTATATGTGGGTTTTATTAAAATTTTCAAATAAATAAAGTATATTTGAATATAAACATTGAAATTAGCAAATCTTAACAAAATAATAACGTTTAAAAACTACTTAAAGATTTTATACAAAAGGAAAAACTGAGCTGCCTATCAAATTTCTTTCAGTACTTAATAACGATAAATTAATCCTAAAATTAGAAAGATTGAATTTAAGGAAACGTCGATAGATACGTGCACATTTAAAAAGCTTAAAAACCCAATCGCAATTGAGAATTATAAATTTTTAAAATTGCCTTTCTTAAAATATATAACTCAGCTATCGGAAATAATTGGTAAATATGTATATTCTTTATCCTACTCAAAAATTATTATTTGATTACAAGCCAAAATACAAAAAAAATACACATAAATTTCAAAGTTATATTTACAAGTTAATGTCACATATTGACAAACAACACGACATAGAAAACCAGATTCATATGAGACCTGAATTTTAATATTCAATCTTGAGCTACCCCAACATGCAAATCAACAACAGTCAATACAATAGCTCAATGTAATGTTTGATACTCTTCTAACCACTCTACAGTATCAAAAATCTTAACCAAAAGTACTAATTGAAAATTCCTGAGAACAAAATGAAAATCCCTGATTATTGGAGTGGTAAAGAAATAATTGGGAAAATACTTCAATTGTTCAATATTTCTTGTCTATTCTACATCACTCATTCAATTTTCCGTATCTAAGTGACAAAAATCTTACAAAATGTCTGTCAGGAAGGACTTTCGTTTTTCTTTTTTTCTTTTTTTTTTTTTGAATGCTTTCAAATTTTGAAGCCAACAATTTCTTATTATCAGAATCACCATAAGGGTGCACCGTAGCAATATAATTGAATAACTATAAACCCTCATTTTGTCTTGCCTAGCTTTTGCTCTATCCAACAATTTCAACCACATCTTATCGCCATACACTGCCACAGTGGATAGCATTTACAAATAGACTCTGACTGGGTGAGTTACCTAGGGATCAACGCCATCAGTGACAACATTTTACTTTAAGTAGGGGAAGACTAACAATAATAAGGGTGGTCTCAATCAAACTCCAAACTGGTACCAGAAAATAAAGATACTGGCCAGTATATTTTAAAACCTGTTAGCAACGCTGTCTTTAACTATGTCTTAAAAATAAAGAAGTAAAATTTCCCTTGTTGATACTTTTAAAGTCTTTTCTAGCGCTTGGCTGGCCAAATATAATTTAGTTTAACTTCCTTTTGAGGTAATTGTTTGAACAAAGTCAAAACTTCTATGGTTAATGAACTGAAAGAGTCCCTTGTTAATTATTTCAATAATTTTTTTAATTAATATTTTGCTTCGTTCCATTAGCTTTGCCACCCTTATTATAATGAAACCGCGTACATTGGCTAGGGGTGCCTTTAGTTGTGGGCAAATTTTTGAGAAAATGAAAAATAACTTCCCTTACTCAGCATCTGTTACTCCTTGGTTAAAAGAGCAATTTGCAGGCTGCTAAATTTCTTCATTGCAGATATTAAAAAAAGTATAAAAAAAGGAAGAAGAAGACTGTTCATAGTTATTAGTCTAATTAATTCTAGCCCCTTGATTTTTGTGTATTGAAATTAGGATGAAAGAATAAATGAAATTCCTGGCTGAAAGAGACTTAATGGGTGGGTCAAGTTCAAATGATTTGAAAATTAAAGCCTCAATTCATTTTTGATTCTATTGAAATATAAATTTTTTATATACAAAACAATACTTAGATACATCTGATATTATAGTCGAATGCATTAAAAGGATTTACCAGAATTACAAAGCAAAATAAGTTTACATTTCAGGCATTTCTTGTGACATTTTTAGTGTCAGATAAGCTGGATAAATTTCTAGAAATCTTTTTCATTACAAATGAAGGGAGCCCTATATAATCATCTTAATTAGAAATTATCTCATTCGCCAGCTCTACTCGCTTAGTATTTTTAGAAATGTTATTCGGTATTTAACATTACTAAGCTGAAAAAAAGGTCACCCTATATAGTAATTCCTTAAGAAAAATGGACAAAAAGGACAATTTTTCCTTGTTTTAACTATTAAGATTTATTCGATGATAATCAGAAGCTTTCAGACGAATTGCATGGTCACAAATTGTATGGCATGAGTGTCCATAAAGCACAGAAGGACTTGCTAATAATGAAACTCAGAAAATGAATATTCCTTAATTCACCCAAGAAAATGATTCCGTTAAGTAGGGTTGTTTGTAATGAATAATTTGTTGAAAAAGTTTTAGTCGCCATCCATGCTTTTCACTTAGTATTTTACCCAACAAAAAAAATTGATTGTTGTTATGAACTTTTTATTTATCTTCAAGGTCAGAAGTTTTATTCCAAAATTAAATTAATCTCTTGTTATTCTTTTTTTTTACTTTGAATAGTTGGATTAATTTGATTAAAACATTAGAGCTTTAATCCATCTAATACATCCTTAAATTTATGGTTTTTTGTTAATATCGTTGTATCATTTTTTTAAAAGTATTCCTTGGAAATCAGAAACTCAGAAAATCTTAAACTTAAGTAGATTTTCTTTAAAATAATAATTGTTAATTTTTACTGTTGGAAAGTTATAACTCTATAAAAAAAATTATTTGCTATTATTAGTGTTCTCCTGATTTTACGTACAGTCATTCAACTTGAAGACATTGATAAAAAAGTATTGAATATTATTGGTTTATAGTTTTGTTATTTTAATCTGCAAGTACAACTGAATATCTGAAACTAGTACCAAGAATTTAAGGTGTAGCTGGCACCTGCTAAACGAAGTTGCGAGCTGGCAATCATCCTTAAATTCTCGAAGAAGGAGACCAGGAGGACTCTGAGGTCGAATCTTAAATTCTCCGCAGTAAGCCTACACCGAGTCTTCCACGACTTTAGCCAATTATGCTTTTGTGATTTCAGTGCTGATAAAGTTTTCGTCAAGAATCTTTACATAGGATTCAATTACAAACGAAGTTGCGAGCTGGCTATCATCATTGAATCTCCTTAAATTTTCGAAGATGGAGTTCAGGAGGACTCTGAAGTCGTCTGAGGTCGCAGTAAGCCTATACCGAGTCTTCCACGACTTTAGCCAATTATGCTTTAGTGATTTCAGTACTGATAAAGCTTTTGTCAGGAATCTTTTCATAGGATTCAATTACAAATGCCAGTAATAATATTCTCCAACTCCTCAATGCAACATCAATATCAGAATCTTTTGGACCTGCTCAGGAAAGTGAGTAATTAAATCTAAAAAAAAATAAAATAAATTTGCTATAATCATGTTGATGAAGAGCAGACGAATGCTTCACTTAAAATTTATATAAAAAAAGAAGACAAAAGCTTAAATTAAACTCAGGGAAAAATATCATTAATTTGAAATTTCTAATCTAAAGCTACAATTTTAATATATAAGCAAAATAAGGAAAAAATCTAAAAATATACATCTATTGGAAAAATCAATTGAAATTCAGAAATTAAGTTACGTATGCGTCGAAAAAATTTTTATAAAAAAAGAAAGGTAGAATCTTGCTAAAAAAACTCATACACATATATTTTTCTTCCGATTTTCAGAATTTCAACTGTAACTTGCTTTTCCTATCTGCATTATCTGCATTTCAAAAATAATTTCAAAATTTTTTAACTCAGCTTAAAATCTCACTCCTGTCTTTATAATTCGTAAAATTGCTAAAAGCTCCTTTCAATATAATTTTATTAACTTAAATACAGAACTAATCATAAAAAGGACATTTAATATTTTTCACAGCACATTTTAATAAATATCAACATACTACAATGAAATTAACTTTTTTGTCTTAATTATCAACTTTTTACAAATATTTTACAAATTTTATTAGTATCTTAAATTTGAGGAACATCTAAACCAGATCTTCCTATTTCTAACAATCTAAAATTTTAAATTCGATATGTTGATCCAACGTGGACGTTTTTAAATACGCCGATATGAATTCATCTTTATTTAAATGAAAATTTTCAATATGGACGCCATACATCTGTATTTTTTGGAGCTCTAACTCTGATCGCTCCTATGCTACTTTTCACACTTTTTTTTTCTTCTATTTGATCTGGAGATAATGATCTTCGGGTTGATGTTATTGATGGTGAGTTTTGATTTAGATTTTCTGAATTATTATCTGGTGTTGATATCAATGTTACCGCTCTACGCATGCGCTCTGAACTTAATTCATTATGACCAGTACTTAAACTATTTGAACCACGTAGCCATGATAAATCGTTATAGTTTCCATATAATTGATTATAAAGCCACTGACTTGGTTGAGGTAATAAAGGATTCTGTAAAAATAATTGTGCTGCTAATGCTGGATTAAAAACATGTGGTTGTGGTAATTGTGTGGAAAATCCTTGAAAAAAATCATTTTTACGAAAGTTATTATTACTTCGAATTAATGATGTGAATGCTCCAGTTGGTTGAACTGGACTTGATCTCTCATCATCATCATTAATTGAAGAATTTTTGATAGGAGATCCTGTCACAGAGATATTATCACTTTCAAAATCCTCAGTGTCATTATTATTATTATTATTTTCATTTTCACTTTCTGTCGGTGGAGTAGTTTGAGATGAATTTGCTGTACATAAATTTGGTGATTCTTTTGGACTTGTTGTACTATGAGGATTACAAACAGATATTGGATTTGTTTGGATCAAAGGTGAATGATTTTCTATGAATAAAGTATATAAATATACAAAAATTTTAATAAATAAAATTATATACCAGTTAAAGATCTTAAATTTGGTCGTTCCAGACGATCTAAATGATTAGCAAGAATATGAGGTGGAAAATGTGAATGTTGATGATGAAAGAATGGATTATTGTGAGAAAAGGTAGCTCTACCGATTCCTTGACTCATGCCTAAAGATCTCCAATCAGGCATATGTAAATGTCCAGGCATTCCTGTCAAATGGTGGGTAAAACCTAAAATGAGAATTAAAAATATTTTCAATTTATTGAGGAATCATATTGAAGGAATTGCATAAAATACTTTAAGGTTTTTTCTTCTTTGATTTAAAGATATTGCACAAAGGAAGATATTTTTTCTGTTTATTTTTTAATGATTGTGTATTACATGGTTGTAAGAAAATCTTTTTGGCATATTTTGTCATGTCTAAGAAAAAAATTAAGTGGATTTTTTTAATGAAAATTTAATATAATGATCTATAAAATATCCATTGTATTTCTCTCTTACGAAGTTTTATAGAAAAGTTATGGACCTAAAGGGAGACAACATATGTATATTATGAACAACAACAAAATTTCTAATATGAATTTAATGATAAGTCCGAAGAATTTGTCCTATTAATAAATTATTAACACACTAAAACTTATTCCATTGAAATAAAACACAATTACTTAACTTTCATTTGTATTAAGAAACAAAAGAGAAAGAGTGGTTTTGGTAGCTCTGTCACAATAAAAAAGTTTTTTTGTGTTTGATTTAAATTTATTTTTTAAGTGCTACGCCTTGTTTTCTTCTAAGAATATACTGTTAGAAAAATAAATTATAAAATAAAGTCAGTTAACTTAAGTTATATTTTTAAACTTTTTTTTATAATAAATTGCTTTAACCCTGCTACACTTTTGTCTCCTTGAAATAAACGCATATTTTATTCGAATTTGAGACAAATCAGATATGCAGCTTTGTAATTTATCGCAAAAACTCTTAGTTCCTGTTTTATACATATTTATAAACCTAAACCTAAACGTGCTTCTTCTTTCAATAAATTTTAATATGTCGTAAGTTACTTTAAAAACACGAAACACAGTCTATCAAAAGGATAAGCTCATCATTAGTGTGAAAGCTTCATCCACAGCGCATTTTTTGTTAGATATTTAAGCAGATACTAATCACCGAGGACTAGTTCTGGGAAATATAGTTCATTATAATTTAAATTATTCAATTCTGTGATCTAAACCTATGAATTGTTACATTGTACTTAATATTGACAGAAACCCGCTTCTTCTGTCTTGAATATAAAATAATTTTTTGATCACTCTCCCTCTTAGGATACCTTCTAATCTACCCCTTAGACAACTAGAATTATACATCCTTGTTAAATTTTCTATTTCAAAGATAGTCAGCAAAGTATAGTCTTTTCATATCCCGCAAAAGTGGTGGCTATAACCCTATAGCTATTTTGACTAGCTTTCACTCGACCCTTTGTACTGAATAACCAATTTATTTTATTAAACTTTGTTGCATAATATCTCGCGATCGTCATGCAGACACAAAACGTATACTTGGCTAAAAAAACATATATGATCCTGCACAATTTTAACTTCACCTAAAAGACTTGTTTTGGGGTGGCTTTTTCTTAGAGTGATATAACTCATCATTGGAAAAATTTCTAGCCTTACAAGGAAAACGTTACTCAAAAGTTGTCAATCTATTAAGATTAATAAATATTTATTTGAAAGATAACAAACAAGAGGTAGAAATAATTCTGCCTCCTCATGATATTTCAAATCACCTAAACCTCGTTTTATTTTGAACCATAAAAGTAGCTATATTTTGTCTTTCAATAAGGGAAACATTTTATATATACCTACTATATCCCTCTGCAACAATTTGAATATTATTTACAATTAATTATCTAAAATTGGCTGCTTTATCTTTTAACTATTTGTTTTGCAATTAGTTGATTTTATGACAATCTTTATTTATTTATAAGTAAATATGTACGCAAAAATAATGTATGCAAGTTTTGTTACGTTCTTAGGCATTGTTATGTCTGCTTAACTAAAAATTTTTATAAAATCAAAAACATAGAGGAATAGAAAACTATACTTTAAAGGGATTGAAATAAAAATATTTTTACTATTACTAGCATAGGGACTGGTTTGATAATGCTCTAAAATTATATGCTTTTATTTAACTTGATTATCTGATTTTCTGTTTGTCTGCATGCACCACTCAAAATAAATTATGACTCAACTAATTAATATCAAAACACCCGAATTTTTAAATTCTCTATAATTTATAGCGAAAAATTGAAATACAAATGTGTTGTTCGTTTTCGTTTCGTTTTAATTAGGCTAAAGAGTTATGAATAATTTAAAAAGTTAAAGAGTATATGAAATTTTCAAACTCCACTTTGAGAGCACTAAATCAATTCCTAAAACTTAAAAAAAAACCAAAATATACTATATATTTTTTATATACACTTCCACTCAAAAATATTTGGCCACCTAATAAAATAAATTTTGTAAAAATCTGATTCAGTGAAACGACGACATAATTATTTTAAAATGTTTATTAATCATTGTTAGACATAAAAAGAATATAATTTTTAAATTTTGGACTCATCTATGTGTCCCCCTTTATTTTTAAGGACAGCCTCATAAACCTTCGGCAACCTGACTACCAATTTTTCCAATGTTGTCTTCGTTATCTTCTGACATTCTTCTTGCAGTTTATTCCACAGCATTTTCGTACCTGTCTATCCAGCTGATCCTATAATAGATGCCGCAATGGCTAGCTGTTTTCACACGACACATATCAAATATTTTTGAATCAAATGAAATTTAAATTTCTTAATTTAAGTAGCAAGTTTTTGCTTGTTTGGAACTAAGAAAATTTTCCTTATTATTAATTAACTCCTTTATTACTTTTTTATTGCATTAAATTACATAAATACTTAAAACACATAAAAAATATATATATTTCAACGTATAATTATTGCAAACCAAAAATATTATGTTAATGTAACAATAATTAAATATTTAAAGCCTCCTTTAGCCAACATCTGGTCCTATTCATAACGGTTTTTATATTTAATTTTAAAGCAGAAATTAAAATAATTTTTCGCGAAAACGTTACTTCAGCAACGCTATCCAAGGAATTTATTTGTGTATTTTAATTTTGGTAAAATCCAAATTTATAATTCTAGGTTATGACCAAAGGAAATCTTACGGAATACAATTTCTTAATTGAAAAATAAAGTTTATCCAAAGGAAATTTGTATTTTAGTCTCCCCCTGCACAGAATTTATTAAATTACAAAAAATTCAGCTAATAATATTAGGTAAATGCTTTTGCTCATAATCATTTTTTAATATAAAGCTTTTATCTTTAAGCTAAAATGTTATAATAAATTCAGAAACTTTAATATAAAACTTCAATTACTAAAAACTCAAATTTACATTATTACAAACTTTCATATGACTTAATCAACTAGATTTAAACCTATATATATATATATATATATATATATATATATATGTATATATATGACTTTAATATAAGCTACAGCTTAATGCATATTAAATTCAAGTAAGAAAAAAAATAAAACTTCAAACAAAATCTTCATACTCTCTCAACGAAATATCTTCCTTCAACAGCCAAATTTAATGTCTTAAGTCATACATCCCTAATTAAATATGGGACACAAATGAGCACATCCTTCTTCTACTATCCATTTATGGAATATATGAGTACATCTTATATCTCCATACCAATAGAAATTTACCTTAAAGAAAATATATATCTATATACACATTATCTATAGATATTACAACTGCGGATATCATTTCGTTCAGTAGTGGCTTGCTTCACTCCCACTAAAACCCAAATATGCGGTCCTGTAAGGAAACCCATGTGCGATAAAGGGTTAGCCACTGGTACGGTGAATTGTCTTAGCCAAGAGTGGGGCATAACGTGGTCCCATTGGTGGGCCACAAAAAGCTTTTCTCTCTAAGAATCTTTATACACCCACAAACCAATACAAATGCCACTAACTAACACCTATCAGTCCTTATTTCCCATTTAATATACTTTTATATATATACTAAAAATTACACATACACTTTAAACTAGTTGATATAACATAACCAATTTTGCCACAAAAACTCAAAAATTTCAAATACCGAAGAAAATTTTAACCATAACCAGTGTAGACAGACTAATACATTTACAGATATTATGTGAAATCTGGTACTAGATTTAGTTCAAACTGTCTATATTTGGTATAAAGGAGACCATCTCAATAAAAAAATGCCAAAGGTAATTCTTGAGAAATTTCTCTTATTGTTAGTATTCTTGCGCAATGAGAAATAAATTTCAAAGGATATACTGAGAGTTCGAGTTTTCATTTAGCCCACAGAAATGTTTAAGTCTGTGGTTCATTTTGGATCTAGTAGAAGAACGGAAATTGTGTCTAATATCTATCCAGGTTGCGTTTCCGCTAATGTGGAGATTGGATAACCAGTGACCGCCTGAATGACATGTTCATTGATTTTAGCTTAATTTGTGGGAGTATGCTAAGATATGTATGCAATAACCAACTCTATGAATATTATTCACAATATATAAGAGTTCAAAAATTTGATGCATTTGACTGAGTTTTTTTGCGTGTACAAGTAGAGTGAATCAAATCGTTTTTTTTTTTTTTTTTTTGATATATTTTATTCTTGGAGACAAGCATATATGAGTGCTAAAATATCAAAATTTGAGCGACCTTTTTGTAAGGCAATAAATTATTATAACCTACGTTGCCAAAAATATTTATCCACTAAAATATAATTTATTAGCCAAAACTCTGAGCTTCATAAATTTTAAATTTATTTATTTGCTTTGGCGAACTTCATTGTCTGTGTCTAGTAAAATTCTAGTGTGTAGAAGATGTAAGAGAGAAATTTAAATTTAAGATTGGGATAGTAAGTAAAAAATACATCAAAATTGTATTTTAATTAAAATTGAAGTCAGTGGACATGAAAAAATTTGGATTACAAAGTTCATACTTACTTAGTGTTAAGGTTTTTGAAATTACTGAGTCTGTCTTAGTCTATAAATCAAACATTATATTCCTTTGAGTTTTTGGGTTTGTTTTTTTTTTGGTGGTATAGCTTTAGAGAAATAAGATTCTCATTCAATAAAATTTATTAGATGAATTCAATTTTGAATAAAACTGTTGCAAGAACTCAAGCAAATTGCAATATTGCAAACTATGTATCAGATTAATACTTAAAATTTTAAACAAAAAACAAACAATTTCCTAGGGCAGATTGGAGCGGAATACTAATTTATTTAATTTTTGTCAAAAATGATATTTATTGTACAAGGAATTATTGCAGTTTCAATTGTGATTTACGTTGGACGCCTTTTTTAAGCTTTCAGCTCTTAAGCACCAATAAAAGTCTATAGCTGCATAACCTCAAACATGTGCGTGAATTGCTCGGGAGCAAGTTGCGTGAAGATCATATAAAATTCGCTGTTGTCCTATAAAACATCAAAATTAGCAGAAAACTGATATTTAAGTTCACTATATGAGCCGTTCAGAAGCCAATGTGGATAAGTCCAAAAAATCCAAACTGAGAAATTCAATGTTTCTTAATGCATTCATAATACATAACACATACGGAGGCTATTAAATAAAGGGCTTTTTGACCAACAAAAAATGAAAATATGAGTAAATCCTTTTAGGACTAAGAAATATATTATTTATTTTATTAAAATTTGCAAAAATCAGAAAATATGAAAAAATGGAAACTAAGAAAATTAATGTTTTTTAATGCATTCATAATACATAACACATACGAAGGCTATTAAAAAAAGGGTTTTTTGACCTACAAAAATTGAAAGTATGAGTAAATCCTTTTAGGACTAAGAAATATATTATTTATTCTATTAAAATTTCCAAAATCAGAAAATATGAAAAAATGGACTTATCCACATTGGCTTCTGAGCGACTCATATGTCAAACCCCAAAGAGTGAGACATATTTAAGGGATTATATAAACAACTGAAGCATAAAGAATTGCAGCATTTTATTACCATTCAATATTGAAAAACGAAAATTTAATTGCATCAAAAACTATCTATAATTGTCTCAAAGATTTCTGTAGTACGCTTATGAGCTTAATTATTCTTGGCGAAAGCTTAGGCAAAACATATTAAGCCTTTTACTAGAAAAATAACCATATTGCAATTTTGCTCAGCAAATTATGAAGGAACCAATTTTAAAATTGAATAACGCCAGTTTTTTTAGAAAATATAACTAATATTTGCAAAACCAAAGCGTATAGACATCAACGCATCTAGCAGTGAGCAAATAATAACACATCTGATTCGAATAAATGAAGTTTTTTGAATGAGATTGAAGATTGAAACTGTGACCAATATTTGATTCAATTTTTTACATAGTTTCAGTTACATTATTAAAATGTCTGTCACATTATCAGTAAAAGATTTGACAAATAATGACTCGTTTTTACTCTCATTATTATTTCAAAAACCAATCGGTTGACTTAACCTAAGCTTAAGCTCAATAAAATTTAAATTGATATAAAATAGAAATTTTCATTTTGTATACAATGTTATTAGTAAATATATCCAGTTAAAATGGTAATTTTTAAATAAAGTATTGAAATGTTATCAAAAAAGTGTATTAGTTGCACAAAAAAACATAAAAAATATGATTACTCGTCTTATACTAGTAAAAAACCCTCAGCCAAGAATCCAAATTTCGTGTTATTAATCCAGAGAGAGGTTTTAAGGACCCCAAAAAAAATCAATTTCAATTCACTACTGCATATTTTTTGCTTATCTTTAATAACTTCGGGGTATACTTACGTCTAATTCAACCGTGCATCACTTGCTTCACTTGCTTCACTAAGCTTTAAGCATCTTGTACACATTTCTCATGGTACTAGCAGAAACTATCTAAATAGAAATGGTTAAGCTGGCTTGAAAGCCATCATCCTTTTATTAATTTTAGGCCTTTTAGTTATAAAATCAATCAATAAAGGCCTACAATTGTTCTTAAGCTTCTTTTCCTATTCTTGTAATAAAATTTTTTAAACCGAAAAAAAGTATCGAAGTAACAACAAAAAATTTATTTTGATGTTATCAAATGCGTTCTCAATACATATATACAATTAAACGGCTAGTAACAATAATTGAAAAGAAAAAATTTATTCATATTAAAGGAAATAATAACGGTTGGTCATTTTTTATGAAAGTAGGAATAAAAGCTTGAATTTTTGCTAAACTTGCCAATAACCAATAATTTTTTAAAAACAAAATGCTTTAAAAAGGTAGCCTACAAAGTTTTAATTTTCGAAAATTCCTTTTAATCAAAGCACAAATTACTGAAATGCAAACCAACAAACAAGAAATCTTAACCCAATTCTATTAATTTAATTTAATACCTAATTAGTCCAAATAACAACTGAAGCAAAACTAAATTAATGGCAAATTAATTTCTATAAATTTCACTTATCCTTTGAAAAAAGCCATAAGCTCTGGGTAATATGTATATAAGTATACATATTTTTGAATAGTAATCTTTTGAATCAAATAAAATATTCTTATTTTCAATAGAAGAAATATTCGTGCACTGCAATTTGGATGGAATTTTATATTAATTAATTGAACGCTGTAGCTTTCTATAGAACCTATTTCTATAATTAAAACCTACTTCTGAACACCTTTCATTATTAGAAATAAAAGGGTATTTCTGAAAAATTTCTCATTTTCTTTGTTGAAGTAGATACCTATTTTCTACGTAATAAAATTTGCACAGTTTAAATTTCATTTTTTTCTTAAAACTCGTCTTGTTTTAAAACCTAAAAAATTTTATAATACCAACAGATTTAAGATCAGGATAACCAAACTACTTTTTTATATAACAAGCATAACTCAGATTTTATTAAACAATCTAGAAATTTTGATTTAATACAATATTAAATTGATAAATAATAAAAAAATAATTTATTTTCTTATATTTCATCTAAAAATCAATTGATCCTATTTTATCTAATCAGTACTTTGCCATATTTTTTTTTTTTTTTTTTGAAATTATTCCTAAATAATTTTTCAATTTTTTAACCATTCAATTTAAAGTTAAGATAACACAAAACATAAAATATTAAATATTCAAATCACAAACGCAAATAAAATTCAATCGGAATTTCTCATTATACATTAAAGTGATTTTAGTTATGTTTCCTTTTAAAACAAATGAAATTTCTCATACTTTGACAATATTCTTCGTCCTACATCAACATAATCCTTTAAAGTTTTTAATTACTTTAACATGTGCGTGAATATAATTTTACAGAAGATTACCGTCCCCTCTAGCTTTTTAGGTGAAACTGATGAAGATTGAAATCCTTTGCTACTTTTCACTTTGAGGAAGTTTCATTGAAATTTTAATTTAACGAAAATGATATTAGCTTCCGTCACAATTTATACACTATTATAGCTTCTGATGTAACCCCATGATAAGGGTTTAATTACGAAAAGTATGTTAAATAGAAATATTCACTTATAAGGCGTTATTTATTTTAATAATTCACATTTTTCGAAATTGTAGAAATATATAATTAAGATCATATATTAGTTTATTAAGATTGAAATAAAACATTTACTAAAAATATATTTTCTAAATCATTCGCGTTTCATTTTTAATTTTGAACACTTCAAGAAATGGTAGAAATTATTGAAAATAAGGGAATTTTTAAATTGTTATTTTTAAGGTTAATACAATGCCTGAAAGAAAGTATTAACTTAATTCAAATTAAAGAGTTGCGTACTTTATTGCAAAGTATAGCTAAAAATTTAGTTATTTGGGTAATATGTTTTTTTTTCTCGAAAATTTTTGGATGTATGAAAATAACTATTTTAATTTTATTTTTGTGATTTATTTTTTGCCCTTTCCCCCAATGCATCGTCATCTGCACGTTAAAGAATTAAAGTACTCCATTTTGCAAGGAGATTATCAAATATTCAAGCTTAACTATTCATTTTTTAACAGTACTAAGGAGATTGTAACTTTGATAATTCAAAGAATTATTGAATAAGTTTACTTTGGATATTTTCAAATAATTCGACAGCGTATCATATCGGCTTTACATATTCTATAATTTCTTCTAAATTTTTCTTATTCTCAAATCTACTTTCTCCTTTGGGGTCTCTTTTGTTTTAACAAGATGAAACCTCTTTTTGCTTTTATATTCATTCAGCTATATTTGACGGTACCTCATGAGGCAACATCAAAATTTTGTGTACATGAAAGTTTTCACATATATTAGTTATTTGTAATATTTTAAAGTTGTACCTATAGTGTTAAAAGTGTATAAATTTTAAAAAGGGAAAAATAATTTTTTAATTGATTATAAAAATTTAACCATAATTCACAGTTAAAACGACAATGAACACTGAAAAAAACTTTATTGACTTTCGCCCAGCTGATTTATAAATGTCAAAACAAAACTTGCTTTCTGTGTATTGGTAAATCGATCCGTGAGTTAACCATGCTTTCTTCCTCAAAACTAACTCCAAAAATTCCGAATTTTCCCCATACCTGGTGTCTCGCTAGCCTAAAAACCAAAATGAGGCTGTCTCATGAGGTACCGTCAAATATAGCTGATTGTGTGCACTTGTTTTAGTTGTCTTGTTAATTTTGCCGGCTTTTTAACTGAAACCATTACCGATAAGCTGAGTTTTCGCCTAATTTGTCTTCACTTAATTTTACTGCGATAAATAACAGAAACTGCAGATTATGTTTCATATTGTGAAAGGCAAGGTATTTTTATCTAAGAATAAATATTTATTCTAAAATGACAAGCTGTAGTAATATTGATGCTGAAGATAGGCTCTCAAATACTTCAGAGAATAAAGTCTAAACGAATTTTTGCATTCGCCCGTAGAAGTGACAGTATATTTCTTGGATTTTTCGGATATCTTGCAATTTATACGGTTTGATATAACAAAAAACGAAGTCAACCACTGAAAATTTACCCGGATCTCAAACTGCTATGTGCCAGCAAAAAATATATTACTACTGGTTAACAATTTCTTCGAACTAAAACCAGGTGTAAGTAATTTTTTTACAAGCAAATCACTGGCTTCAAAACTTTTAGAAAAGAATACGACTTTAGTTGAAACTAGTCGTTTAAATAAAAAGAGTTTCCTGAAAATTTCCAAGCAAACAATTTTTAAGTTTAATTTAAAAATCTAATAATTGTACACTAATAATACACACAGCTTAATAAATAAGAAAGTTCTTCTGCCTAGCTCTAAGCTAAAATTGGACAAAATCGAAAAAAGCTTTCTGAAATCATTTAATTTTACAACCACAGCAAATTTGATGTAGATATAATGAACCAAATGACAAAAAAATACACTCTTAAGTTGGGATCTCGGAGATAGCTGTTACAAGTATTTTTAATATCATCGACATAGCTGAAATTAATACTTGGATTCTTTATAAATAGCTCACGGTAACAAATATTATCAGAAAGGATTTTTTATTTCAACTAGAACTTTCAGAAGAACTTTCTACTGCATATCAAGATTCATTCGAACCAGGAAACCTGAATGAACTACTGATAGCAACTAAAATTAAAAATTCTAGACAAAAATGTTGTCAAATTGAATTTCCCAACAAAAACAAAACCACATATATATGTGCTGATTGCAAAAAATTGTTGATTGTTTGTGAGAAATTTACATTTAAAAAAATTTCGTATTAATTAATTTAATAAAAGTTTAAAATATACAAATCCAAAAAAAACATTGAATAAGATGCTTCTAATGGACACTCAGTAAATGTTGATAATAAATCTTTTATTTAAAAAGACGTCCCGGTCAAAATAACCGATTGTAGAGATACTCGTTTATATCCATGCTTTGAACAAAGTTTTTTTCCTACTTAGTTTTATTTTTGACTTTTACAATATTAAGGATAAATATTAAATTAAACTTAGAAAAATTAAGAAATCTAGAGATCAATTTAGGTCAGTTTGCATGCACTTTCGAGAAAAGACCTTAGTGTTACATTAATAAAAAATCAGCCAGTCAGGATCTATTGGATTTCTATTGGTGCTACAAGTATAAAATTTTATTAATACTAAAAACAATAATTACTTGCGTAAGATACATGAATATTTAAGTTGGTTTTGGGTTAGTTTTTAATTGAACTCTACAATATTTTCAACTCTTCTTATCCCTTGTTTTTATATCCTTCGAAATATCAAATTTCTTTAAGCTTTTCAAAGATTGATATACTATACTTTATTTTTAGTGAACTGAATTTATTGATTTCTAATTCTACTGAAAATTTTCCACAGATATTTTGTTCATCATTATTTAAGATAATATTAAATTATCTTTTGACAGAGATATCAAAATTTTTGTATTCAATTTTATATATATATTTATTAATTTATGATAGAAAACTCATAATTAAATTAAGCTTGCCTAAATGCAACTAAAGCCAACAGTAAAATCACTTTTATATTTATTACGATACAGAAATTCTATTTAAGACATATACTTGTCGTAAGGATTAGCACGAAATAGCAAAACGTTGACACAAAATATATCAAGACACTTAGTTCAATTCTAAAGCTTTTCTATTTAAATATTCTTAGAACAACTTTCAGCATATTTTAGAGTTTAAATTAAGCATGGGGTGATTATGTGTTTTAATGCTGCCACCTTTTTAGTTACTTGCCCTATTTAAGTACTCAGTAAAGACAAATGACATTTCAACCCCTTATTTCCAGTGACTGCTTTCACTTGTTCTTGCTAAAAGGATATTATTATGAAAATACATAAAACGTTTATCGCCGCGTATCTATGAAAGAAAGATACAGAAGGGTTGCTACAAAATTCTGAATACTAGAATACGCAAATATCTTGACTTTGAATTGATTGAAAGAAATAAAAGGAAATTCAACTTTAAGCTATTGTTGGTTGGCTTAAAGATGATGTCTTAAATTTATGATATTTAAAAGGAAAAATTATTTCCTATATTTAAATCATATTTACTTCATAAAAATAATTTTATGAAACTAACTCAAACTTTTATTTATTTAGAAAACTTTTAAAAATCTGCAAAAGTGTTTTAGTTCTAAATTGAGATTTAATAAATTTTCAAATATGGGAATACCTTTTATAGATATATAAAAGAATAGTTATTAATTACATTAGATATCAAAACACAAAAATTAATTTATTCGTGGCTTTTTCGTTTAAAAGGATACTATTTATCATTCAATAAAAAATGAAGTCTTAATGAACCTTATAATAAAGTAAAGTAAGTAAAAATTTTTATAAACTTCTATCGAATTGAAAGAAAGTTTTTGTGTTTCTCCCTAAAAATATATTTTCCAAAATTTTGTATTTTCAAGAGATTTTGCGATGATCAAGGTTTTGACGAACTAATTTAGAAACATTATTTACTACTTTTATTATCCTAAGCAGGATTTTTTAAACCGTAGACATCTAAATCACCAGCAAGTTTTCATCATATATAGTAAATAAATGCAAAGGACCGATTTTAGTTTATCAATTTATTGTTGCAACATGTCACTATTTATTTTAATTAACAGCAGTTTATTATTTATGTATTTAGTATGCTAGATAATTTTAATTTTTCAAAATAGATTCGTACGTAAGACGCATTTTACTTCACTGAAACTTTTTTTACTAGCTTAAATAATTTAAAACTAACAAAAAATCACCTCTAGACTTTATTCAATAATTTCACTCTTTGCTATTTTTAATGAACATATTTCTTTGCTTTTTTATTATGAAGATAGCCCGTAAAAAAAATTTTTAAATTATATTATCCTTATTTATATGCTATTCAGCTAGAATATCACATAAATTTTATGTTTAGATTCATGTCATATCTGTTGCCAAAAACAAATTGAACAGCATGCACCCTAAATACTAAGCTGATATTCTCCCTAGTGTGCTTACATTGATTCAATTTCACGTCAATTTTCGTGTCAATATATGATCTGAACACCCTTTTTTGTGGCAACCCTTAGAATTGTGTCGTTAACAGCACTTGTGTTACTACAAACTTATTTATTATTTTTTCAGCTATAAAAAAACAATTTTTTAAGAAAATCTAGACAACAGTAAAATTGAATATTATATTTAGTTTTAGAATATCACTTGTTGTGCCAAATGATAAATTTTACTTCAATGGAGATTAATATTTGCAATAAATTATGAAATATATAAAAATGAATTCTATTGATTAGAATGTGCAAAATTTTGCTATCTTTCAGCTTTGGTATCATGCTAAACTTAAATTTATTTCACGAAATTTTTAATAATAATTTTAAAATACTTTACTTGAATTTTCTATTTATATCAAAGAGATAATTTTCTATAGAACTTTTGGAATTATCCTAGATACCAACTGAAAAACGAATTGAATACATTCCATTAATATAAGAGAAAATAAAAGGAAAAAAACTTCTTCCTTTCATAAAATTTTGTGTCCATCCTACAAATGTATAAGTATATTCATTATTCAACCTTTAGACCTTTCCATATAGTCAACTAAGATAAAAGTTTTCTAGTGTAAACTATTTTTGCAAATTGCTCTCCAGCAATAATTATTTCTCGACTTAATCCTTTTATTTTTTCGATACCTGAACTTTTTTTTATTGCTCTTCGATAGCTTACTGGAATAAAAAGATGCTTGAGGATAATGTAAATGACAAAAAAAAGGTATTTGCTTCAAATGGTAGTCATTTGTTTAATGAGGCTTCAATACTTAAGTACTTTAACTGTTATTTATTTTATATAGATATTCTGCTATGTGAGAGTTTGGGAAAATTTACTTTTGAATTTTTTATACTTGATATGCAAAGAAAATTTTTGAAAGTAGAAATAATTCACTTGAATTTTAAAGAAACATTAGGTAAGCTAATTGCCCATAATTCCTTTTAACTTTCAAAAGAAAAGAAGTGAAAAATCAGAAAAGAGCTTGTAACTCTTTATAGTTTAAAAATAGTTATTTTATACGAGATATTTTTTTCTTTCATTTTTTTAAATTCTCTAAAAAAAATACGTTAAATACTTGATAGAATAGACTTGACTGAACTTAGATATATAAAAGCAAACTACTTGTCGTCACTTGTCAAGCAAACTCAACAGCTAATTGCATAGAAACCAACCCAGACCAATTCGCTTTGAGTATCAGTAAAATCGTCTTCTTATCGAAAAAAAACTTAATCTCTCATTGTATCTTCAGAATTAATAACTTCACCAATTCAAACTAAACAAACACGAAAATCCAAATTACCCATAATTGAAGGATTTATCATACAATATGATTGTAAATCATTAAAATGTTAAAAGTTTAAAATATAAGCTAAGCTTATATGATTTCATCTCTTTTTATCCCTTAAAATCACTTATAAAGATTAAAATTACCATACATCCCACTTGCTGATAGATGTTGTCTTGCTTACCTGGTAACTTAAAGGGTAAACCACCCATTAAAGGATCTGGACCAAAACGTTGGGGACCAAATGCAAATGGATGAAAACCCTGATGTCTAATTTTTGATCTAGGCTCTCTTGGCCCATCTACAGTTACTTTAATGGCTTTGTAATATGATGCTACTTGAAGTGGTGTTGTTGATATAACAATCGTTAAACTGAAGCTTTTTCCTATAAATATAACAAAAATCATAAAAACTAATGAATTATAATTTACAGCTTTAAAGTATTTTTTTTTTTAAAAAACCAAAAAAAAGAAAACAAGAAAAGGCTAAGCTTTTGTCGAAAAAGATTCACAGCACCTGCTTTTTAGTGTCATTAATTAATCTTAATGAGGTTACAACCCCGGAAGCACCCCCATTTATATTCAACGTTACCAAGGAATCCTTCTTTAAATCTATATTAGACTACAGTTGCTTAGTAGAAAGGGACATATGTCCCAACTTTGTATATAATATAGAAAATACATTGATGATACGCTGGTGTTAAATGATATCGATATACAGTTTAGTATCTTTTAGCCAACAGCACACATCAATATTTAGATCCCTCCTTGTAAACTAATTTAAGGCGGAAGGTGTTTCTCAAGCTGTTTCTTCTCTTTATTTTACAAATATATTCGTCTTTAAGTAGACTGAGAGGGTATTAATTATACTTGTTTGCGGGATAAACAAACGGGAAGAGTTTTAAACACAAAAACCAATTACTTAGACTAAGGATGAAATATATTTTTTGATGTTGCCCTTTAAGCCAGCATCTATACAACTTTATCCTGAACGGGTTTATTTTGACTCAAGTTCTTTTCATTAAAATATTGTTGTTTTGCTACTTTGCTAACTAATTAATATTTGTTAGGGATACCATCCTGAGGCTCCTTTTAAATCCTCTTATGTTTAGTTATTGTCTTTTTCAGCCTCAGAAAAGAGGTAAACTAAGGTGATTAATTGAATGAGATTTACATTAAGCATAATTGATGATGAAGACAAATTTACTGCCTTAGCTTAGACTGATAGCAAATATTTCATAATAGAATTATAATGCTTCCTAAATCCTAAAATCTTTCGGAAGTATTAACACTAAAAAAGTTCCCCTTGTACAACTCGAAAGAAAAATTATAAGTGTTAATAACGGAATTGCCATTTAATAGAGCGGATATCATCGAATAATATATTTATAGATATTTTCTATGATTGATAAAATATTTAAAGCTCTAATAATATTTACAGATAAAACAGTTATTTTAATAGTGAAAAAGACACTACAAAAGGGTAAGATATATTTACAAAACGTCATAGATTAAATTACCTTAAATACAATGTTAAGAAAAAAAATTCCTAGAAGGCAATAAGTAAAATTAATTAATAAAATTTAATGTTTCTCAGTAGGTTGGTCAAGATTGAAAACTAATAATAAGAATTTCTATCATTTACCTCTCTTTCTTTGGCTCGTTTTACTATTTGATCGTAAAGTTAACTATAAAGAACGAGTTTTCACTAAATCCCACTAAGTTCCTTGTAGAGTCTCAACCCATATAACGTTATCATGCTTGTCTTGTAACGTTATTTATGAAATAGTCAGTAGCCCATCTTTAGCCAAAAGGGGTTGATTGCTTCCGCAGAATGGTTTGTCTTATATTTGAATAATTAAGTGTTTAACAATTCAGATCAAGGAGAGAAGATTAATTGCGCCATGAATTTTCCAAGATTTTTTCCTTTCTTAAAATTTCTTTAAAAACAGGAACGTGTATTAGTTTCACTTTTTTGTAAATATATATTTTAGCAGAGCATTAAATGAAGCTTAGAATAATGTAGATCAAAACTGTTCTATGAGTTATTTGTGAAGTTAATATGCCCAAGTTTCGATTTCAGTAGTTTTTTTACAGTTGGAATGTGAAATCTGTATTCATCTGGGTAACAATTAGGGGCATATTTTAAGAGGAATCAAATGTTTTCTTTGATTACTCTAAAATTGCTTTCGAACCTCTCATTATTCATTACAAAGTAGTTAAATCCTAAAAGAGTGTTTGGCAGGAATGTAGTAAATCAAAGGAATTTGATGCCTACTTATAATAACCGTGAGCTTCCAAGAGAATATAAAAGAAATGTAAAAAAACGATTCATTGTTATGAATAAAACGACGTTATCAAATACATCAATTTATTTTTTCGAGTTTTTCTCCACAGAATTTTGCTAAAAGACACAATATGAAAAATGCTTTGTTTTCGTTTGTTTACGTCTTTTTTTTTGGTTTTGTTTTTGTTTTTAGTAAGCAATTTAAAATTGCAAATTTCAAAGTTGGTGTTATTTGAACGGACAAAACATTCAGCATTAAAAGAAAAGTTATAACACAAAAGCTGTTTGTTAGCTCTGATACCACACATTGCGTTTGGCAAACGTGACAAACTTAAATCATTTTTATTCAATGAGAGTTTTTGTGAAAATGAATAAAATGAAGTCTTAACGTATTAAGTTAGCAAAATTAACGATATTTTGTAATATCGTAATTCTACTTTGCTTGAGCAGCTAGTTCATGTTAGTAAAATGTAATGTGTCAAAATTCTGGGTATTTCACTTATTTAAGGGTATTTAAGAAAACTTATTGTCGAATAAAAAGGAAATTATATCATCGATGCAAAAGTCTTTGCAAGTTTCCTTTGACAATTTATTTTTAAACCCAACACGATCTGTTTTATTTTTTCTTGAAAAAAACACTCATAGTAAAAGAGTCTAAAAATTGCTCACAAGATGTTTTTACAAGGATAACGTAACGTAGTCATCTAAAACGATGGTTAATTTCCCTAAATTAAACCTTAAGCTATTTTTATATTCATTACATTAAGTCTCAAATTACTACTGACTGTTTCCAAATATCAAAAAAATAGCGAAAGGATATTTTGCTCAGCTTAAGCCGAATATTTTTTAAAGCCGAAGAAAAGTTTTATTATATGGCCGGTAGTAAAAATTTAGAAAAGCGAAGAGATCACTCTTAAATCAAATTAAAAATGTGTATGAAACACAACAAAGTATAAATCTGCGCTTCTTAAAGGTTTTTTAATTTTAACAGCTTTAAATGGCTGGATTATTAACTACTAATCAAAATAACTCAAAAAAAAAATTACAATCGGCAGTTTCTATTTCTTTCAATGTAATTTTTTAAACATTTTAAAAATGTGCACTTAATTTTAACAAACACAAAACAATTTCTCCTTTGGATTTCCTAAGAAGACCTTTGCTACCTAATCTTTTAAATTTTTCTTTTTAACCGACGTACTATTATAATTCAATTTATACTAACAGTGAAAATAAACAAATAAAAACCAAAAATAAATGGCAATATTTTAGATGTTTTTTGATTTACTCTTCATAAAAAAAACAATTCGAGGTAAATCAACGCCCTACATCCTGGTTTAAAAATATTTAAAATTTCAATAAAAACAACCCTTCAAAAGAAATGGTTGTATAAATTTGGGATAAGAGTTTAAAGTGTTGAAAGAGGGTTGCAATGGGTTGCTATGAATTTTCAAAACTCCCTTGAGTGAATCTGATCAAAATCCAAAACCTATAAATTCGAAAATAATATGAATTTATTAGAATTTTATATTCTTGGGCAACAGGAGATTTTATTATTTAAAAATCTAAACTGAAGTACATGTAATAAATTTACAAAAGGCTCAACAAAGTAACAAATTTTTTATATATTAAATATTTTAATCGAGACCTAGGACTATGTACAAAAAAAATATGAATTCTGAATTAATCAAAGTTAAAAAACGTTTAAAATAGTTCTTAATACTTTGAAATGCAATTAAAATATTATTTAATTAAATTAAATGTTAATATTTCTTTAGCAAAACCAAAAATTTTAAAATGATTAATTTTTCTTTCTTTCTTTAATCAGTTAACTTTTAGCTTAAATTTACCCTATTTCTGGCAGCCTTATATTAGACTCAGATTATTTACTGATTTTGTCTGTTGCTTTGTAAGTTATTCATGGGGTGCCATGATTTTGACAGTTTCGACAAATGTTTAATGACTTTTTGGGCTGAAGCTTAGGTCAAACTTCAGCCCCAAGCATCATATTTCACACCAGTTTCAATGAAAAATTTACTTATACAACTAGCTGCCTGCTTTCTTATACTTCATATTCTGGCAGTTGTTACCACAGCCAAAATTAAAACAGGATCAGGCTGCTATGTCTTAAATTTGAAATATTATATAAATTAAAGCTTCTTAAAGATGAACGAAAGATAAATAAAAAGGAGGCAGATATCCTTTATTTTTGTAGATCTTTTTACGTAAATATTTATAAAATTTTATTTCATGCTTTGAAAGTTCTTTCTACTTCTTTGAATGTGATTTTTATTTTAGTTGATTTATGTTCTTAAATCGAATTATAAATATTTTTAGAACTTCAAAGTTCTTCAAAAATTAAAAAAAATTTCTGATTTTTAACCTAAGCTTGTATTCCAAGAATTTTTTGGCTGAATTCAAGTTTTTAATATGACCACTGTCAAAAGTTTTAGGGAACTTTAAAGGAGAGATCATTCAAGAAACAATTGGAGAAATATTTTTACCTCTTCACGTTAGTGATGAGCGAAATTGGTCTTGGTCTTGCAAAATTTGCAAGACCAAGACCAAGACCAATATAGTTTTTAGTTTAACAAGACCAAGATCAAGACTCAACTCTGCAAGACCGAGACTTATTTGTGCAAGACCAAGACCAAGACCAAGACTCAAATTTGCAAGACCAAGACTCAACTCTGCAAGACAAAGACTGATTTGTGCAAGACCAAGACCAAGACCAATACTAAAACTGATAATGCAAGACCAAGACCAAGACCAAGACCAAGACCAATGTGGTCTTGGTCTTGTTCTTGGTCTCGCTCATCACTACTTCACGTTCTCCACGATATATGTTGACGCTTATTTTTGCATAGTTATAGTTACTGTCCATAATAAATGTAACAAAAACAGAAAGAAATTTGAAAACAATTTATTCCCTTTGGAATTTCTTAATAAGAGAAGTAAAAGTTTTTTGTGTTTAGCTGTACTGGTAATTGTAATAGAAAAAGTTATTTTGTCTCTCACCATAAAGAAATCATCTCTCAAAAGGTTAAAAGTACGAAATATTGTTTTAAGAAATTCACTTAAAATATGATAAATCCCTTAAGGATAGAATAAGTTGCATTTAGATTATCCACAAGAGCTATCCTTAAAATATAGTTCATTGGTTTTTTGAATGCGAAGTGCCACTAAACTCCAGAAAACTAGAGGCTATAAAAGATATAAAGGATAACAGGAGCAATTAGTTTTTGCTTTACACAAATCAAATTAATTTTAATTGATTTTTATAAGGACAGTAAAAAAATAAAGTTGACGTGCTTTAGTCAAAAAATGAACTACTTATTTGTAGCAAATTTTTTGATAATGAAGTTTTTATTGTTGAAATTACTGTTGGAAGCTGTACTTACCGTCGACGTTTCCTCTTAATCTGAGAAAAAGTAGCTTACAACTCAATAAAGTTAACTCAAGTTTTTGCTTCCTGAGCAAAATTTCTAGTCAACCATATTTAATAAGCTTTTTTCAACTAAATGATGCTAAATCAGAAAAAAATTAACTTCTTGAACTTTTTTAAAGGCAACCAATCCTTAAAATTTATAAAAAAAAAAAACAGAGAAAAAGATTTCCATCAATCATCTAAAGCCTTATACAAACAGCTCCCCTAACAAATATAACCCGGAAACACTGGTCATGGCTTTGCTTGGGGATTATTAATGTGGAATAACTGGACATATGTGTAAACATTCTCGATTCCTTTATTAATTACTTGTCAAAGTGTCCTGTTGAACACCAAACCTATCTAACAAAGCAAAATTGCTTTTATATATAAGTATGAGGTGAATTGCATGTAAACTTAGAGACATATATGAAAGGATAATTGCAGTCCCTTGTGTTGATAATTTTGTGACTAACTCAGGTAAATATCAGTTAAACCATATGTCGAATTTCTCCTTCTATATCATTTTAGCCGGAAGCCATAGTGAGCTGGCATAGATAATTGCTATATTCATGACAGCATCACTCAAAAGTGACCCGGTAATTTAATTTTCATTAAATTATGACAATAATCTGGCTTAATGTGTAATAATACTTCACATTATGTGTTAATTGAATTGCTTTGAATTCTTTATAAGAAGAAGTAGTTATATTTATGGTATAACAAATTTACATAATAGGAATAAGTCATAATATTTTGGACACTGCAAATGATAATAACGACAAATAATTTCTATTTTTAGACATCTTTTACAAAAAAGATTGATATTATTATTAGCATATCTGAGAGTTTGTTGTCGTCGATTTGCTCTCAGTCAGCAATTACAGTCAACAAATTAGTTCCATGTCATTTTCAGTCTTAAAACTCATGTCTCATTAAGTCGAAGAACTTTACAAAGTGTGCTAAAGTGAAACTTCCTTAAAGTGTTTTGAGAATAATACTCTACAGCAAAATACGTACGCCTCATTTTATGTTCGTCCAGAAATCAGAAAACTGGGCGGGCTCATGACGAAGAATTTTCCAAATCATCCTCAGATGAAGAAGAAAAACTCAAAACTTTATATATAATGTGGCAATTGAATAATGTAACGAATCTTCGAATTAATCCCCTTAAATATTGAGGCCCTTAAATTAGTTATTGGTCAAAAAATGCTCTCCACAGCTAAAGTTTCATATACGAGACTGCTTTGAAGAATACCACACAATAACAAACTATAACATATGAAATAAATTTTTTATAAAACTAAAATAAAAGCTTGAATGCTTTTTTATTGCAAAACTTTTCCAAACGATAATTCCCTCCTTCAGCAAAAAATATTTCCAACAACAAAGCAGCTATGCACTGAATACAGAACCGAAGAGCCGAAAGTATATTTTATTAGCGTCTTTAACAAAAATTATATCAGCTTTAAGCAAAGACGCTTAGGATAACAAAATCAAATATAAAAGTTTACTTTCTATTTGCCTCACAGAATAATGTCCTTTTCAATTAAATAAAAAAAAAATACATATGTAAACTTCAAAACTATTTTTATACAATTACTGCTTCTACGCAAATAAATCTCGAAATAAGGGGTCCCCACAAAGGATTTGTAAAAGTTTGTCTCCTTGAATTCAAAAGTAAATACAAAACCTAATGAAAAATAAATCGTTCTTCGATTATTTGTTTGACAAATCAAACGAGAAAGCATGTATTAAATCGTCTATCAGACAACTTCAATTTTAAGATCAGATGCAAAGTTAAAATTCTTGAAGACTCATCATACATAATCGAAGGAATTTAATTGGATTTACATTTGTACATCTCAAATGATCCAAAAGCAACCATCCCTTGGGAGCTAAGATATCTTTTTAGTCAGTTTCTTACTACTTAGCATGTAAAATTAAATTTTCAAGTCAACTTTACTTCTTTTCCCCTTAAGTCGTTAGTACCTTCATGAAACAGATTTTTTTTTGTTTTTTTTTTTCGCCCAAAGAAATTAAATTGAACAAAGTTTTAGTTGAAGAGTCATCGGAACAAACTGAGGACTACAATACCCGTAGGCAAAACAAGCAGCGAACAAGAATACGATTACAGCGTGAGCAATAAATGTCACATAATCTTTAATAAAAGCCAAATCCGAACGCAATTTACTATAGGAAGCTTAAAATTAAGGATAAACAACCCTAAGGCGTTCTTGTTTGTGCTTTTATCGTTTCAAAATAATAGAACAGCCCCTAAACGATTTCTTGCTTGGTTACAGAAAGACAGTAACTCAAGCCATTTATAGCGTTTGTTATTAAAATTTTTAAAACATTTGGCTAGGCTAAGTAATATCTCAAGGACTTTTAATAGTTTCTTTATGTTACGGAACATATGAGATGCATTGAAAATGTTAATGAAGGAATACAAAGTGTTAATAAGTTTCTCGAATACTCGTTTCGCTTGAAAATTAAAAATTAGTCTAGACAAGTATGAAAAAAGCGACTACATTTTAAGAGCAAAGTTAACTAATTTTGTAAAAATAAATGATACTATAAAAGGGAATATTATTATACTCCATTTAACGCCTGCCTAGTTGGAATAGGATAAAACAATAATTAAAAACATACAGGCAATTTAGAAAGTTTTAAAGTGGTTTGAAATTAGGTCTGATGTGTTAATTGGTAAATCGAAAACATGTTTAATAAATAACATAATCTATTAGCCTTTTTCTTTTATAAACATAAAATTATCAGAAAAGAATGACACTAAGCTCTAACAAAATAAATTTGTCAACATATACGACAAACGTGGATGCTCTAAATTTTTTAATTGATTCACATCAAAATTTACTCATTATAGATACTCATAGATACTCATAGATATGTATTGGTAAATACTTAACCAGAGAAAATTTAGCTATAATATAAAATTATTTCGAATTCGACCATTTAACTGCATTAGACGTGTATAAACATCAATCTCAATCTCCATTGTAGTGCGCTAATCGTCTTGCAAAATAAAAAGCAACTATTCAATTTAAAATTAAGAATTTCATTAGGATAAAATGCATATATCACTTTTTATTAATAATTAATAATTTTGCAATGAATCCAGGAAAAAAATTAGCAAATTATTAGGAATAGAGGTCGTTTTTAACGTTTAATTCATTATATTTTACAGGTTTCTATTCTTTAGTGCAGTATGGCTTTAACAAATTATTTTCTTGTGATTTTTAATTCTTTTCCTTTATTCCAAAATACTATTCATAATCTGCATTTGAGATCTCAGCTGTCGGCAAAATCAAAGTAGGTTATTCTATGTCATTTTTCCGATGTTTGGAAGCGCTTGCGGCTGAATACAACAAAAATTTTGAAGGTCACAAAATGTCCTTTTAACATCATAAAACTCATAAATGATTTTCATGAAGCAAAATGTTTTTGTTCTAGAAATTTACATTTGGAATACATAGCGAACGAAAAATCGCTTCCGTGTGAAGTTCCCTTAGCCGGAAAAGTAACAGTTAAATGTAATTGCTTAATTGCTTGTTATACTGTGTTATTCCGGAAAACATTTTCCGCTCACATCATTATCGTCATCCAAATCGTCAAATGGCTCTCACATCCCATGTAAAGTATGCGACACAACGTTGTCAATCCTAAACCATGATCATTTGATGATGTTCACCACCAAAATATTCAAATACGATTTGTTTATAGCTGGATAGCTTCTTTCTAATTAGTCTCTCTTAAAATCAATTCTCTTTAATCTAATTTTACGTCCCTGTTTTTCTGAAGACACATCATATGACTGAAATCCTTTTGAATATAAACTACTTAATGTTTGATATCAAATAATTTTTAATAAAACCAAAAAAAATCTAAAGATTTTTTTATGTCACTCTGTTGACATAACTCCTGTGATGTATGTATATATACTTTTATAATGAAAAGTGCTTCTGCTGTTAGCGTACTCCCTCAATTACAACAACAACTTTTCCTTTTTTATATTTTATTAATATACTGCCTAAATCTCAGCACATCATATGCTAAAAGATACCAAAAAAAAAAACAACTCAAATCTAACTACATTATTTTTGGCTAGAGATTATATCATAAACAAATTTCTTTTTTCTTCCCTTAAAGCTTACCAACAATACCCCGGATACTATTTGCTTATATAAATAATTAATGACCTGCGTATCAGAGAGTAGCTGCCATTTATTTTTGACTTAGTTTTTTCTGCAGTGATTATCTATTTTTTATGAGCCTTCCATTTCTAGTATCAACTCCATTGGGACAAGTGTGTATTCCGGGCATCAAAACAACAAAAGTTTGAATAAATTTTCTTTAGATTACGGAAGCTAGTCAGTACTTATACACCTCTTTATCATTTACAATGAAATCGTCTGTTTCAAGGGTGAATTTAGTTTGTATCGTGGGCAGACAATATTTTTGAGTACAATTGTCACAAATAACATTTTCCGAGTGTTATTGTTGTTTTCTTTTTTTCATTATATAATCCAAGAAAAGTGAAAAATAAGTCTCAAAGAGGGTAACCAAGCTTAGTCATAAGAATTATCACCCTTGTCTTGTATGCACCCTCTCATTTATGAGAGCTGCCCAGATTATCAATTTCTAAAGAATTATTCTTAGATTTTGAAACTCATAGACTCGGAGAAAATGGGGCTACACCAGTCTTTCTTGTAGCTTTGACTTATTTGTGTTTGTTTGTAATTCAAAGCTCCATTTACATTTTTATTTTTTCTTTTTTACTTGTCGTTCATTTTATGTGGCTGATGGGTCTTCCACAAGATGCTAGCCCACCAGATGTGAATAAAAAATGACAGAGGAAAGTAATAATGATGCTTCGGTCTGACAATGAACGATTGCAAACTGGATAGAGAAATGCCACTTTGTTGTTTCTTATAGCTGTTATCGCCTTTCATGTTGCTTCCTACTACCATTAGTCTCTGTAATCGGCCTGTCGTTAGCTTCCTTCCGTCTAAATCTCACCCTTATATTTAAGGGATGGTCTTTTTTTGTTTATTACGATTTTTTTTACTATTGTTTTATTTTCTAGAATTGATTTTGTAAAGTAGACGTCATCAATTTAATATTGGTGTAGAAAACTATATATCAAAAAATTCAATTAAGACAGTAAAGAGGAGCAGCATACTGCTATGGTAATAAATTTTGAAAGTATGCTGCTCATTTTTATCAATTATCTATCTACGAAAATTTCTACAATTTAGTTAAACTGAAATTTAACAAATTCTTATAAATTTCTCATTTTTGAAAAATTCTTCTGGTTGATATTTTTAAGTCCTGTCCAATTAGTTTTCCCCTGAAGTCTTCTGATATTTCCTTGTTAAAGTAAGTATATTCATTTAAGGATATGGATTTATGTATCGAAATAATTTTAACTTTGAGTCATTTTGATCCTAATCACAAACTTTAACCTTTTTACTTTTATTGTCAATTTTTATGTCTTTTAATATTCTTTTGATTTTTCTTAAAAATAAGTAATTATCAGATTAGTTTCCTACAGAATTTCAATTTAAAGGATTTATTTGAAAAAGAATTTTAATTACCCGACTATAGCAAGTCTTATAGGAATTTAAAATGCTGCGTAAATGTTACCAGTTAGTTCATTATGTGTGTAATTACTTTAAAGTAAAATTATCTAATTTTGTGTTTAGTTTTATAAAGTTATTATATATTACCTACTTGAATCCGAATTTTATTTTATTTATTAAAAGTAAAGGTGGTATTTTTGGTTAAGAGTGATTTGATTATGGTTGTTTATTAATTGCATTCGTTGGTTATTATAATTTCGGTAATTTCAAATTGAAATTCTTTTGATTTAGTTGTTAAAACTAATGATAATAAAATGCTAACTAATAATTTATTTTGAAGAAAATTAAAGTCAGTAATCAATCACAAAAAACTCCTGCGGATATATATTCTCTTTGCTTTGTGATTTACAAAAAAAAAGGGAACAACTTTCAAAACTAATGTGTACAGCCACCAAAGGCATACACTGTTGACAACAAAAGAGATTTTATATTCCAAATTAGCTTAGATTTAATTCATGAAATCAAGATCTATCTAAAATTATCTAATAGAAAAGAGATGTAATTCATTTAAAAATATGTTGAATTGAAACATATTCATTTAAAGATCGAGAACTTTCACAGAAATACTCCTACAAAAAAATTAAAATTATATTCTTAAATATAATATTAAATCTATATATTACAGATTTTTCCTTCCAAATCTAACAAAGATATTAATTCACAAAAAACCCTCTGTCTTAAAAAGTAAAGCCAATAATTTCAAAATCACTGCACTGTAAATCTACAGAAAATAATTTTTTTCTTGCTAAATCTTGTTATCAAAATTGTTCATGATTAAAAAACCTTGCAGTACAATGGCATGTAACTTTAATCCTTTCTCTTTTATTATTTATAACAATTATTGTAATTTCTATTCCCAATACCATTAGACTAATTTTTTCCACCCCTAAAATAAAAAGGTATTGTTTTTAAATTCAGCAAAATAAAAGCTTCTGACAGCTTAATTGTTGATTTACCCTTATCACCTACCTAACCCACCATTTATTTGCATAAGTCTTATTCAAGCTTATTAGAAACGCTAAAAAAATTCCACTGTTAAATTTTTAGTCATTAAAAATGACTATCCTAATCCATGACATTTCCGTGGACCCAAATAATCCTTTTGTAAACGAATAAAAATTTACTTGAAAATCTACACTAAAAATAAAAAAGAAAATTATCCTAAGGCTAAAATTGATAATATCCATTCAGCTAAGGGTAATCGTTAAGTATGAGTCAATGGGGTTGTTTGAACATTTCTTTTTGACAACATTGAAAAATCCATCTAAAAAATTTTACCACCATAGAAAAAAGAATAAGAAATAAGTCCTACTACCCTTGCTACAGTTAGCACACCTCCATCTCATACTCTTGAATAACTTTAAAAATTTTTTTTACTGAGAAGTATCCAACACCATGACATCCCTCAAGAGGGATGACAGACGTAAAAGGACCAAAGCTAAATGAGCACCAGGAGATTGAATTAAATGAATCAAGGATTCTTAATTTCGACTGTAAACAGTCGAAAGTGGATAAAGAAAGAAAAAAATGAGCAATCAGCAACGTCCAATATAGATTTGGAAAACGAATTGAACCGAATTTTCATTTTTGGGGTCAAATAGGAAACTGTCACTTCGCGGAGCTTATCTGAAATTTTTAACTTTTTTTTTCTTAGAGGGATAAAAATTTAGGTAAGAATTCGATATAATTTTCGAAGGGTGATTGTTTTTTCAGCTCGTTAATATGTCAAGCGAAAATATTTTTCCAGTGATGGAAATCATTGATTTGATTAGTTTAGATTCGCCTCATTGAAAACAGTTGACATAATTTCTGATTTAATGTACATATATATATATATATATATATATAATAATTTTTAATATATTTATTAACTAAAAATGAACACGTTTAACATACCTCGACCGCTACGTCCAACAAAACGTAAATCATTAAATTTAGCAACTTGATTTTTCATAACTGCTGTACAATTTCTTAATTCACCACAAAAATTTTCATCATTTCCAGCATTGATAGTTACAATAGTACCATCCATAACTTCACCTAATGCTACAACTTTAAATGCCACAGGAAGGGTTTTATTTGAACGCCAATGTGTTGGAAGTACTGTACAAACCTGTCAAAATTTTAAATTATATATGATTTTAGGTTTAAAAAAAATAATAAGTCTTACTATATGTGGTGAACCAGTTTTTATTAGTTCTCCTGGATGTTCTGCTATTAAACTGTCTAAAGTTCGTTCAGCAAGAGTTTCTGCTGTTAAATATGGAATATTATCTGTTGTGCTAATTGGATGTTGTGTAGCATTATTTGAACCATCAAGCTGATTCTGATTAGTTGTTGAACTCACTTCACCTGTTATATGCATCCTTTTTTTGATATTTCATTTGGCGAAATAATTTTGAGCACTAACTACATCTTAGGTGTAAGCTCAAATTAAAATTACTTGAAGATAACATTTATTGAAATCCTTGAGTTTTATATAGTGAATCTGAAAATTGAAATTGATTTATGGATATTATCAAATCAAATTAATTAAAAATCCATTCTTTAATATTCTCATATCCAAAAATGATCAAGTTTTGAAGATAAATTTCAAACTAATGGATTTACTTAGATAAATGTCTTAAATGCTATTTAAACAATTCAAAATATTTTTTCTTTCGTCTCTAAATTGATATAAATCTTGGAATTTTCAAAAATTTGTCATATTTTCAGTTTTAAAATAAATACAGAATAAAAATCGTTTGAAATTCTCAAATTTCTGAATCTTATGAAAGATTTCACTCACATGAAATCAATCGCATCGTCCAATTTTCGTATTGCCTTCTATATCCAAACAAGTAATAGAATTTGGCATTAATAAGAGCATATTCACAACCAACCAATTAGTGTAAGGGGTTATTGAACAAGCCATAAAAGACTGCAAAGATTTTCATAGTTGGAAGCATAGAACCAGCTTACATAAGCTAAGATCAATACTTTCTGATCAATTTTATTCACTTTGAAGAGTCCTATTGACTAATTTTGTATTCAAGCTTTCAACATAACTTTGCAGCGGGTTTTACTAGTAAAATTCAAAGAATGCTAAGAATTGAGCTGTTATTTTTGAAAATGGTATAAGTCCACTTTTTCATGTATCGAGATATTTAAGAGTTTGCATTCCAATTAGTTTAAAAATATTGACAAATGTTAATCAAGCCTAGTGATATTTTTAACACTATACACCTTTAATATTTTATTATGAAATAATAATTATTGAAAATATTTAAAAATTAAACGGTTTTTTTCAGTTCCTAATGGACTTATACCACTTTCAAAAATAACATATTATAAGAAATGAAATCATGAGGGAATTTAAGTCCATATTTGTATAGACATTAGCTTCACTGAAATGAATTTTTTATTGTAAAAACGGAAATTAAAATAAAGACACTTAAACAAACACACGAATAACTAAGTTTATTAAGAATTTATTTTAGTTATATTGAAAATGGGATGTAAATAAACAAAGTAAAATGTAAATTACTTTTTTAAGGTAACAACAAATAAAAAATTTATATTTCAAACTTATTTTTCTTTTACAGTTTTTTCTTTTTTAAGTTCTTTTTTTAATAAAAGTTATTGCATCCCGACTTTATGCAATTGTCCATTGATAATATTCTAAGTTAAAAAGACCGGGTAGAAAAAATTATTCAACATTAAATTAAACAAAATGTGCCTTAGTGAATTTTTCTTATAGAAATTTCTGCGTGATTATGATGGAACAGTCCACAATTGAAAAATTCATCAATCATGATTACTTTTTAATGTTACTTTTGTGGCCATCCTAGAATAAAGTTCATTGATGTTTTCTTCAATAAAGCTTCCGTTATAACTAAAAAGTAGCTTTTTTTCACTGATGATAGATCAATATTTTCTCTACTAGGTTTGCTCCCGTTTGTAGCTCTGAAATGTCAGTGTGTATAACCTTTTCATTATACATATACGCATTTTCTTCATTTAATATATATCTTCAATTTTCAGCTGCTAGGAATCCAGTGAATCTTAGGCTGCCTGCAGAGTGCCGGCTTACAGCCGAGCTGACGCCGATTCCGATACCCAAGACTATAAAGTCGTTATGGGTAAATCAATAGGAATATGCTCAAAGTGTTCAGAGTGCAAGCCTACCAAAGATTAGACTATCACAATGGGAATCGGTGTCAGCTCGGCTGTAAGCCGGCACTCTGCACGCAGCCTTAAATAATATTCAAAAGGCGTCTCTCACAGCCAACTCCTAAGGACTTTTGTTAATGTGTTATGACCTAAACAATGATCTTAGAATTGACGTGATGTCAAAGTAATACTTACATTAGCCAATTTTCATGACAGAAAACTAAAAAACTATACTAAAAGTGATCCACACTCCTACATGTCGATACTTTTAGCAAAACATTGAAAATTACAAAACATTTTGAGCTTCTTTGGTCCTGAGAATTCAATGATTCCACGAATTTATTTTAGTTTTGCTTATATTAAAAAATTAGTTTTTTTTTCAAACGAATCTTAAGTGTAGCCGACAAAAATGTCTTAATCCATACTAATTTAATCTTTTTATAAGTAAATAATACATTTGTTAATTTTAATATTTCACATAGTGCTCTTTTAGCAACTAGCAAAATATTAAGTTTAATTTCTTACTTATATTTATATTCAAGTTGACTTCTTTCAATATTTTGATTAAGTTTAAACGGAAATTCAGTACCAGCTTGAACAGACTAGTCAAAGAAATTTTTCACACCAATAACTTCAAAGATTTTATACACTCTGAAACTAAGGATTACCTCCTTTGATCTTATTATGAAGGAGATTTGTAATGAAGTGATGTGTAATACGACTACATGTCAAAGGGGAGAATCTATATTTTTTACTTTATGTAAAGGATGAAATTCAAGTATATTTCGTAACTTAATAGCCCAACTAGAAAAATTTTTACCAATTTTGTTTTTCAGCAAAAGAATTTTCAAGATAAGGCTTTAAGGATATAGAAAAGTAGAATATCAATACAAACTTTTAAAACATGTAAATTTTATGCTTATTTTCTTCTATTTTTTCTCTATTTTTGAAGATGCAGGAATTTTTTTAAAAAATTTGTAAAGATTGGTGAGCTCAGAAATACTAATATTAATTTAAAAATTTTTTATTTGTTATTTGTATTTTAACGTTCATTGCTAGTTTTCGAATCCTTTTCAGGCAGCTGAAATACTAGAAAATCGAAATAAAATTCTGAGGCGACCATGAAGAATAATGACTACGAATAGAGACGAAGCAAAAACTCTTCACTAGCCTTAATGCCTAACATTAATTGATCCGTATGACTATCCCAGTGGGCAAAGAAGTTCTCCTTCATCAATGAAAGAAAGCTACTTATCAGTCATCAGTCGGGGAAAACATCAATGAATTTAGTTAACTAATGGCTGCAAAACTGGCCGCAATGATGGATTTCTGCATTAAAATATGACTGAAAAGTAGCTATGATAGCTACTTCCTGAATGCTGTATTAATAAATATTTCGCAAGTGAACCTTTCTACATGATTCACCACCAGATAACGCTGATGATGTTTTTACTCTTGTTTTGATTATTTTTTATTACACAATAAAAGAGTCGATTCCTTTAAAGAAAATCGTGTTTTTGGCTTCCGAAGGTAGCCGTAAAACGAATTAAAACGTAAGCTGCAAATCTACTTTTTTACAAAACGCTTTCTAAAACTCGCTGCTTACGGCTTATGGCTTAGAATTACTTTAATTTTTCCTCAACAAAATGACATATCAGATCTCAATAGTATGTATTTTATAAAAATACAAATAAGCTCAACCGAGTTTTAACAAATGTTATCATAAAACGCAAAGTATTTTTTGAACTTTCGGATAAAACTTCTTATCTGTTGAAAATTGTTTATAAAATTCTAAATAAATTTTTCCTAGAAGCTTAGTAATTTCCGCGTATGATTCATTTTTTTTCCTTTACGCTTTTTCAAAATTTTTCGAGAGTAAACAAAACGTAGATAATTATTTGAATTTTTAATGATTGGTTAGAAGTGCTTTCTTGTAGTAATTACCTACCCGTTATGCTATAGTAAAGCACAGATGCCTTACTTTATATTATTTTTTTGACTTTTTAAAAGCAAACAAAATTTAAAATATAAAAAATTTTCAACAATTTCATTGAATTTTCATAAAATTGTAGCGAACTAGTGAACTAAGAATAGAATTTAAAAATTTTGAGGAGTTTGCTTTTGATTGTACTTGACATTTTGATGACATCCTCATCGAAAATTTTAAATCATTTGTGTTTCTACTGGTTAAAACTATTTTGTAAAAAATTTTAATGCTTTAGCAGTTTATTTTAAATAGATTTAATTTCAATGTAAAATCATTTTTTTATATTTACCTCAATTTCTGCACATTAACAGAAAGAAGTAGAAATTTCATAAAAAGAGAAGCTACATATTTCCTTTATTTCCTAGTTTTTAATCCAACTTTAGAAAAAGTCTCTCCCTGTTAAGTTATTTAGTATCAGATGTCCTATAACAGCAGCTATGGTATACTTCTTTCTCATATTAGTTCTATATTACCTTAAACATGGCCTAAATTTTTCACTGTGAATGGTTTCAGGACCTAACCAATAATCAAAAACTTTGAAATAGTCGGTTGATGTAATTCTAATAAAAATAATAAGAAACAAAACGATCACTACAAAAAATAGAATACAAATCATAATATGTATTTTTTCAGAAATTACTTTAGTTTGCACTGGAACAGGTAGGCTACCTAGAAGCACAAGGAAATTTCCAGATCGCAAAGAATTAAGGTCAAATTGATAATATCTCAGGATTGTAGGATTCTCTTGAGATTATACCACTAATACTCTAGTTCAGACCAACTAATTTCTTAATTTAATAAAAATATAACTTCTTAAATTTGTTGATCATTACAAAACATTCAACTGACGACTAAAAATGAAAAACTTGTTAGAAATCACGTTGTAGGAGACATTAACTTCATACAAAAATCAGAGTTTGGTTCCAAATCGCAAAATTGGTTTTTTTACGGTACATATATACTTAATATATTTTTGAATTTACTCTTTTAACTTTACTTTTTTTTCTCTCAATGTGTAAATTCATATTCTTGTTATTTAATAAAAATAGTAAATTTTCAAAAAAATTGCGTTATAAAAAAATTTCTGTAAGAATCGCGCTGTAGGAATATCGCATTGTGGGAAAAAATCAGCATTTTGTGAACCGCGTTGTAGCGAAACCACGTTATAGAAGCACCGCGTTATAGGAGGGTTACCTGTATATATAGAATATAGAAAACTTGTTGACTTTATATAATACTAAACATATTGGTCTCGAAAAATACATATTTGACAGCATGTCATAAAGTATAATATGCTAATAAAAAATTTAAGAGTCTTCTTGAAATCTTTCACCTTTGAAACACAAGCAGGTTGTTTTTTTAAAGCACTGACTGAATTTCAAAATGATATAAGACTTAAACATAATATCATGATTACAATGAATCTTCCAAAACTTTAAATAAATTTTTGGTAAATTTACTAAATCAATTTTTACGTCCATAATAAATAACTTACATTAAGCTTAGCACAAATTTCACTCTATGTTCTATTTGGTTTTTTTAGTTTGTAAGCGCACAATGGTTAAACTTTTATCGTATATTTTAAAAAATTAACCAAAAATTACAGATTAACATATTCAAACATAAATTTTAATTTTATTTTCATACCATATAATATTTTATAACTTTCACAAACATTATTTGTCCATATGAATGTCTAAATTTTTAAAAAGTTACTGGTTACATATGAGGCATATCAAGGAGCTGCACTAGTTAAAAACAAGAAGAAGAAAAATAAAATAAATTTATGTACCGTCACCTAATAGTATTCCCGAAATTGTAGCAAAAGGATTGTGCACACAAATAAAGACTAATATACGCCACAGATGTGAATAAAACCCACAAATAGGCATATTTTTTGCATTCAAAAAATTACTCTTTATGTAAATGTATCCCTGCATACATAAATTTATTATTAAATCTATTTGTATATATATATATATATATAGTTTTCTCACTACAATTTATATTTTTCATTATTCGAAACAGCTGGTTTTATATAGGGCATCACACGTCTACATGAGTGGCTCAAACGAGATAAAGGATATTCCATCAAATACAGTAAGCTTACCAGTTATTCATTCCATTCACGTATATATTTGTAAAATAATTTTTCCGGGTGGTTATGCATTTAAAATGTGAACGTGAATTTTTTTAGCAAAATAGCGGAAAAGCTAACTATTCATTAGTTGCCATACGGAAGATGAGGTTTAACGCACGCGGAACTTTTCCACAAAAAATTATTCCACCAAACACTAATCAAAATGAAAACTTTTTTCTTATTATGAAAATTATTTGAATAAGCAGGACAACTGTGTAATTTAGTTTTAGTTTTTCAAACATTACAGAAAAAATCTGTTAAAGCATGTTAAATTTTGGAAATCCTGGTGAAGTTTTTTTACAGAAGCTCAGATTCATTTCTTGAGTATTTGAATTGTTACATTTTTTATTAGTAATCAAATGTTCTAAGTACAAAAATTCACTTAGGTAAGTCAAATACTCTGAGTCTAATGTTGGTAAATTTAAAAGATAATAAAATAAATGATTTCTTTATGTTCCTTTTTTGTGAACAGTCGTAGACGTAAAAAATCTTAGATCCTAAAATACAAACAAAATTGGGCTGTATCAAAGGACCTGAGAATGAATTTCAAAAAGAAATGTAACTAATTATTTGCAGGAGCAGCATTTTTTAAAATTCAGGGATAATATAAAATCTGCCATGAACCCCGATTGGTCAAGTAAAACAGTCAAGCAGATAAAGAGGTGAGAAGATTTAAATCAAGAGAAGAAGCATTAGAGAAATTACAATTCAATTAAAGTTTTGTTTCTTGTATGTATTCACCATGGCATAATTTTCTTGGTATGAGGATGAAGCAAATATTTCAAAACTCAATGTACTAGAACTAGAAGACCCCAAGTGATAAGGACCAAGGAATAAAAACAGTGGTGAACAAGTCCCTGCCGTACTCCCTGTAAGATTATTTATTTTTAGTTTATTTGTAATTTCTGCTTGGGCTGAAACTACTTTAGTTCTTCCTCTTTAGATCATAAAAGCATTCATTAAGAAATGAAAAATTATATAATGTTCGACATATATATAACATATATATAACAGAAGTAGGGTTTTTTTAAAACAGGATGAAAATACCTGCAATGGCTGAATTTTGATAACTTTGAAATGAAAGTTGCACAAAATATTTGCCAAAGATTTTTATTTTCTATGTCAAAATTTTTAATCAGTTATTTTATTTTAAATATTAGGAAAAAATTGAAGAAAGTCATGTAATCCTTAATGTAAATACCTTGTACTGAGATAATAATGATGATTTTTAATTTTAAAAATATATATTTTAGTAAATTTGATTACTTAAATATTAAAAAACATTAAAGAATTTGATATGTTATCAAAAATTTGGTGTGGATTTTTAGATCTAATATTTGGAACTTTTTTTGCTTGATACCTATTTGACCTAAGCATTGCAAATGTTTACAAGCTTGGACTGTGCTCTTAATTAAGGCTATGAGTGTGTTCAAACCACCGCCTAAATAGATTAGTAGCTCCTAACCTTTTATTAAGCAGTTTAGAGAAATTTGGGAACTATAACTCGGATGCTACCTTTAACTAAGACTTTACCTAAATAAATCCTACTCAATTATTGCTGAAATTTAAACCAAACTTTTGAATTTCAATATTATATTGACTAAAATTATCATAAATTTTTTCATTCCACTGATTATATTTGATTAGTTAGAAGGAATTGATATCATTATATTTATTTATAATGATGCGTTTTGTCTTTTTTTGTAAAAATAAAAATGTTTTTATTGGATAAAAACATTGCCTTACTTACTGTATCTGATATAATTGATCCGTGAACAGCTTTTTACTATGTATAAATAAAATGAATAAAATTCTTCACAGACTACGGTAAGTTATTCAAAAAAATACAATTCTTTTTAGTTATAAAAAGTTAAGTTATAATATTTAAGTTACTTTTGACTTTGTATATATCAGCACATGTTCTAAAACTTTCAATATAATAATATTAAATTTTCTAATTTACTTACTAACATTTGTAAAATAAACATATTGTCTTATCAACTTTGTGATTATTTGACAATGTTATTATAACCATTAACAAAAATTGATTTAAAATGATGTAAGATAAATACAAAAACTGAAAGGTTGTAGATGATAAAATGAGAGCGTCACAGACGACTCTCGAAAGATGCGAAAATTTATATTTCTTACCACTAGTTAGATGAATTTCAAAAGTAAATTGCTTAATTTAAATAATAATTACTTTACCTTTCAAGAACTAGCTTATATGAAAATGTATGACAAAAGTATGGAAACGATTGAAGAAATTTAGCCCTTAGGCAAATATCGCTAGATCTTTTCACATCAGAAGATTCTGCATTTAATGTGAATTCGTAAATTCGTATTGAATTGGACATATTTTTTAACTTTAGGTAATCATTGAAAGTCTCATCTTAAAAATGTATAAAAATAGGTTGCAATAAATTTTATGCAAGGAATGTGAAGCTAGCCATGATTTATTCAACAATAAACTCAGTTAAGTCATAGTTTTATAATCTAATTGTTCAGTTAATATGGTTAGTGATATGAAAATATTATATATTGATAATTATCTGTAAAAGTAGCATAGTTTAAACATAAAATCTCACATTAATTCCCAAATCTTAGTTCTGTTTAACTCCAATTCCATCGAGCCGGGGACAAAGAAGCAGACAACAAGAAAAGAAACTGTTTAAACCAAAATAAAGCTTTGTATGAATTTTATTAATTATGAATAATCATGAAATTAACACTAAAGTTGATTTAAATGCGTAAAGTTTTGAGCAAAGTCTTTGTTGTAATACTTTAACAATTTATCCTAACTCAGGCGAGATATTGTCTTGATTTTCTTGCAACTGCAAAGTGATTTATCCAACTGAAATTCATATTTTAATATTCAGCTGTACCGTAAGTAAGCATTATATTTTTGGTTGGAAAAAGAACCTCTTCCTTATACCTTTTCTTAACAGGCGGAACTACACACTTTCTAACTCCACTGAAAGCCACTTTTGTATGGAGAACTGTGTACATAACTGGTTGGAATCGTGTAGTAACTACAGCCTTCTAAACCCTGTAGTCACAGAAAATTGACATCTATTGTGAATTTTTTCTTACAGGATCTTCCTGTTTTGTGTATCTCTAGCTCGGTTTACTTCACTAATATTCATTATTTAACTTTATAAAACAATTTACATGAATAAAATTAAAAACTGTTAACTTTTCTTTAATTTTTTTAGTTAAAACACTTTTCAAACATTTAACAATCTGCGACATCTGATTTGACATTTCAGATCATATGTTTTAAGATTTTGCCTATTAAGAACCGATTTTTTTTGTATGGAAGACTACAACGTTGTACATAGCGCCTGTTAAGAATGGGTATTATTAAAGTTAGATCGGTTATAATCACCTTTTCTTAAAGTTGGAAATCGACACAGTTTTAGCTTTGATCAAAAATCAAGCTATTTTGGATATTAATTTGGAAACCCTACTTAGGTTTCCATAATGTTTCTGTTAATCGACATAAAATAGTCAAAATTGACAAACATTATATGAGAGACTTAAGTTCATGAGATTAAAAAAATTAAAATTCACCAACTATTACGTTTTCATTAGGCCGTAGTACTTATAGAAGCGACTATAGGATACAGTTGAGGCCTTAGTGATTTACTTGTTTGAAAATACAAAAAATTGCGGTAATGTAAGCATATTAAAAAAAAATACTTGATTTATTTTAAATTTTAGAAGAAGAGTGGCTGAAACTCTAATTTCCCTAATTTTGCTAAAATTTAAATAATATTGGGGATTTTGTTCTTTTATTTTTATCTATCGCAAAATAAATATTGAACAGAAAGATATATAAAGAAATTCAAAAGGATCATGTAGATAATTTGGCAATAAGGTAGCAAGCTGCTGCAAATTGCTGGCATCTGCAAGAAAAGAGCACACGTTTTTTGTTCTAAGTATTGAATTTACTTATTTTTTGTAAAAAATACAATTCTTTCTCATAATTTCATAGAGATTAGATTTTAATTACAGTGAATTTATGTAGGATATGCAAAGTATGCATACAAAATTTAGTTGTTTGTTTTTAATTTTACGATTAGTCATGTTAATAATATTGTTCTAAAATATATTATATTCTTTTGAGGTAAATACCATATTTTTTAATCTGCATTACACTAAAAAACCTTACAAGATCTCGAAATAAACAATGATTTTTTGTGAATTTAAAAATCTTTTCTTGAATCAAACAAATTTGTTGTCTTTATGAAACAATAATTTGATTTATCTGATTATAATCTAGATAATAGAATAATAGATAATCTAATTTGAAGAGGCTTACTTATACTTTAACAAATTAAATAACCTCAATCAGCTCGACAATTCCAAAATTTTAGAAATCAAGTAGCAGGAATTTTATTGATATACAAATATAATTCATCTCTCTTCAAAAAATATTTTAAGTTTATTAAAAACAAAATTTTTGTTTCAAAAACTTTTCTGGAGCTATCAGTAAAACTATCCTTTGTAATATTTTACTCTTTAAACACATTAAACGACTTACCACAAAAATCAACTTGTTCAATATTTGAAGAAAAAAAAAATTAAAATGATTTCAACTTAACAAAATTATTAATTATTTGTTTGAATTATTTTGGAGTTTGGAAAAATTAATTAAAATATTTTTAAAGTAAATCACAATTTTTGATTCTCACTATATTTTTTTTTAATTTTCTTTTTTATTTAAGCTCACTTTTAATAATTATTTAACAATTTTGCACAATATTACCTTATAAACGGGAAAATTTTTAAGTTGAAAAAACACGTTGGTTCTAGACCGAAACACAACTATTTCTGTGGTATAAACCGATACCATGATCTGACCGCTACCCGACATCATCATCACCACTAGAACCAATAGCAGTGGTTTATGGAAGGCAGTCGCAATCGCCCGTTTCATCTTTATAAAAAGTATCCGGTGGTAGATTCCAAAACCACCCACTAACCATTTAAATTGTTATACTTATACAAATGCAATATATAAAGCATTAAATTTTGAATAAGGTGTAAAGACAACAACAAATCAAAGAATGTTAAGTATATGAGGATAACGGTTTTTCGTTTTATATATATATATATATATACATATTTCTTTTTTCTGTGCTTTTCTATTTTATTTTCTTGAGGCTTTTCCTATGGTACAAATATATTAAGAAACCCCCTTCTTTTTTTTTGTTGTTTTTCATTTAACATATTGTATCTTGAGATCTTTGTAGTTGTAATATATAGGACTTATATAAGCTATATTAAAAATTCGCTAAAGTATTTGTCATCTGTTCTATTATAAAAGTCATGAGATTCGTATCCAACCAATGTGTTGTGGCTAAATATTGTGGTGAAATTTCACCATGGAATTTTAGGGGCTGGCAAACGAGCTCATTGGAAAATTGAATATTCTATACAAAAACAAAAAAAAGAGTCCTCTTCACTTTTTACCCAAAAATTCTTATAGTTAAAAAATTGAGTAGAAGAAAACTGAAAATGAGTTTTTACAACCACTTAAATAATTTCAATTATTATGAATAATTTATTTCTTTTTTTTGTATAGTTGTATAAGAACAGAAATATTGTGTGCGCGTATAAAAATTTGAACTACGTTATCAGAAATTCCTTCTTCGCCATTAATAGCATACTTTGTGGAATTTTAGAAATAATCTTTTTTTTTTGTCCTTTTTGTCTCATTGTAAGTAACCTTAAATTATCAAGGCGGAGTCTAACCATATATGAAAATATTTTGTACTTTAAGACTAATACAAAAACCATAAAAATTTACCATACCTTTAAAAATACTTATGTAGTATACTTTATAAAATAATGCGACATCATCTTTCACATGGTTGGTGGCTGTTCTATTGGTACACCACGATATGCTCCACATAAACCTCGAAATATCTTCCTTATTTATTTTTATTTTTATTTTTTGAACCCGTTAAAAGGAGTATCCCCTTTTTTCAATATTATCATTCACAAACATAAATTCTAAAGCTCTTCCCCCTATATAAACCACGACTAAGTCAGTGAAACTTGACTTTTTCTATTTTTCTTATAGTTCTTCTCATTTTTCGTTGAACGTTTATATTTAAAAGTATTTCTTTCTCTTCTTTTTGTATCTTTATAATATTACTCAACTATCCCTTTCATCAATTTTCATATAAACTTCTTTCAAAGTAAATAAGGAGAAAACAGGCTACTTAAGATTGTTCAAGAAAAACGGAGAAAACTTAAGAAAGTTCTTTCTGCATTACTTTTCGTATAAAAGGTTTTCAAATACAATGACCCAATACAATTGAAGTATTCAGCTACCCCCCAAATTTGAAACGGTAAAATTTTTGTATATTCTTTACATCTCCCCTTTTTTCTTGAAAGCAATACATATAAAAAAACACAAAGTATACTGTCATGCTACATACTTTTATCATAGATAAAAACGCTGAAAATTTTATGTCATTCTTATAATGAAAGTTGTTGAACAGGGAATATAGAATAGACCTGCAGCTTTTTTATATGTAACAAGCTTTCACAATTTTATCATTTTTACTAATAAGTTTGCAAATCCATGGAGCTTCATTACTATTATTACACGCGTATAATTCATAACTATAGTTTCTTTAATCTGTTTTAATTATTTCCTTTTCAATTTTAAGTTGCTGCATTTGTCTTTCATTAATTAAAAAGAACTTTGTGACTGGTTCCTAGTTAATTCTATTTCTATTAAATATTTCTTCTATTATTGTAGATCAAACTTTTGGCTTCCGTTTTAATATAAAGTTTATTGATTTCATGAAGGGATTTGAAGAAGAATTATTTCTATAGAAAACTTAATGCAGTTTTGAATTGATTTATTGTTTTATCGTTTTTAATGTAAACAACTTAACAGCTTAGTTAAACCAGCGATTTTCATTCTATCTCACCAAATCTTGACTTTTGTACTATACAAAAACTAAGCTTCCTAAATTGTAAATTTAGAAGAAGATATTTACAACGACAAAAAGCGTTAAAGATATTTTAAAATGTGGATAAAAAATGAATTCGAGATTTTTCAATCTAATATTTCTTTTAGTCAACATCCTAAGCTAGATATGTATACCTTTTTAAAGCTTTTTTGGTTGATCCTATGATATAATCTTTTTTCAAATTAAAATACCGCCAAAAACTCTATTTGTCGTATAAAAAACTTTCTAATATCAAAATGTCATTTAACTCTCTGACTGCTCAATTTTGTGAACCGAAATGGCTTTAAAAATTGCATATCTTTTTTATTGCATATTACAAATCTATATTTATTAGAGAATTGAAGAATGGATCTTTTTTTCTAGAAAACATTTTTTTATATAGATTATTATCATGAGAAACTAAGATTTTATTATCAAAATAATTCTTTTTAAAATAAATTTCAATTAAATTTCAGTTAGTTTCTTTTTATTGTATAATATAAAAAATTAAAATGTTTAAAATTTGCTTAAACGGGGAATAAACGGAATACGCTCAGCAATAAAGGAAGAAAAAGACATACCCGCCGAAATCGCGGGTTGAGCAGATTTTGCTACATTTGAGTTGCAAGTGGATATCGCGGGATGAGGATAATTAATGGTGTAACCCTCCAAGGTTTCTTTCAAGTATCTAAATGTATCTTTAACATGCAATCATTTAATAAAATTTTATATGATACAATTATTTCAGCCCTTATTATTGATAAGTTTTTAAACATGAAAAAACCACTAATTTCAAATAATCGTGAAATAATCAGTTTTTAAATCTAAGAGGAAAATTAAAAGGAGAAATACAAACAATTTGTCAAAAAAATCAATACCTGGAAAATTTTACATTTAATACAATGAGAACACATGTTTTCATATATTCAACATTTCAACTTTTTCTGCTATAAATTTGCTTCACTTGCAAAAAAAAATTAATACTAATACAGTCAAGTATATTTTTCATATGTCCTTGGCTATCAAAATCTTATCTAAGTTAAATATCTCCGCAAGCCTACATTCTTAATAAAATTTACAAATTTATCCACGAACTGTTGTAACGGAAATATAATTTGGTATTTTATTTTAAACACAAAAAATAGCTCATGCTTGAAAATAACAAAAACAAAGACACCACAATAAAAATCAACAAAAACAACAACAAAATTCGCGAACATATATTTTGAAGCATTTATAAAGTGCACTTACATCACAGCTAAAAGAATATTAGGCCAGTAAAAAGGATCCAAGATTACACACATGGGAGCTGTAACCGCTACATAAATGTTTTCTCTGTTTCAGGATCATTCATTATGTTCCTGGATTAAGTTTTCTAGGAGGGTTAAAAAGGGAAGATTTTTATATTTTTTTCCTTTCTGTTTTTTGTACTTTTTGTTCTTTTTTATTTGGCTGTTAACTATCCATCCCTGAACAAAAAATCGAAAAGTATACTATTTGCTAGAACTGCAAATACTTGACATAGTGCCCCGGGATAATAGACATTCGAATTATACAAAAAGATACCTTTTATCAGGCCACATTAGAATTATGTGTATGTGTATCTTTTACAAATTTCATTGTTCAATAGGAGTTTTTTATTTTTTTTCTTTTGGTAACAGAAAAGGGACAAAGTTGACCGTGCTTGGAATACCTTATTTTGGGGTTGAGAGATCATTGCCATCATCAGTGTCGATAACACAATCTAGTGTCAGACTATGGCTACAATGAGTGACCAATTCAATTAATTTCAAACCGAAAAGGGGGATGAACAAAAGCTTTATTGGAAGATAAAACAAAAAATTAGATATTATTTTAAGCAATTAAATTAATTTAAATGATATTGTTTAATTTGAGATATGATTTTTAAATTTATATGTAGATTAATACCAAAAAATATTCTAATTTTTATTCAGCAGTTATTAAAATTATAAAATACTATTAAAATGAAAAATTTAAAAATTTTCTAAAACTGGTGAAATAAAATACTAAAAATTAAATTATATATAAGATGGAGGGATTATTTAAGCCAAAATAAATCTAAAAATTATAGTGGGAGCACAATAACACAGAAGCGACCAAACTATGGTGCATTGGATGATTACAAGTAGCGCTTTGGTGTATTGAGATTTTCCATTGAACTCTGTAAAAGCGCAACGTGAAGGAGCACGTGAAAATCAAAATTTAAGTGGCAACAATGGCGGCCAAGATGTCCATCATGAAAGGAACACATTTTCGTAAAGAAGAAGAACTCTGACTATTAAAGATTAGTGTTTAATTAAGCTGATTGTGAGTGTAAACTAATTCAACTACGTGATTAAATTATTTCCTTTCATCCCCCATCTCTGCTTCTTGTTTCCACATTCCATCCTTCTTTCAAAACGCTTCAATTTTTTAGTAATATTGAAAACAATTCGGGTTTTTACCTTATTTTTGTATTCTTAATCCATTAAAGAGATCAAATATGTCACTTAAGGGGGTCTTATCATTTGGACGCTTGAAATTTTGATTCAAGTCTTTCCAGTAATCTGAAGAAAAAATTCTTTCTTAATTATTTAACTAAAAGAATGTAGTTATGGCACTACGAAGAGTTTTTCTAAAAAAAGTTTTTTTTTACAAAATTGTGGCAGTTTGAAAAAAATTTCGTTTGTTTCCTGTTCTTTACGCATTTCGAAATTTAAAAAAAATAAAAAAATTAGTGAAAAACTCTTCGTAGTGTGGTTTATAAAGAATCTCTGTGTTCAGTTTCAAATGAATCGGTTGGGTAAAACTTGAGATATCATGCACTCCATTTCGAAAAAAGTAGTTTCCACAAAAACGACTTTAAAAATTTTGAAAGCTAAAAGAGAATGAATGAATAAGTAAAGGAGAGGAGACTAACATCTCAATTACTTTAACAGTTTGGCTCAGATCGACTTCAAACTTCGGGAATATATTCCTTCAATATTCAACTTTAGAAAAAGTTAAAAAAATCGATCTTTTAAAAGTGCAAAATCATACCCTCCCCCTTAAAGTTTTATAGACTGAGCTGAACTAAGCATTAAATGCGTCAGAAAATGAGCTGTAACTCCGAAAATTATTTCAATTTCAAACAATCTTATTGTGAACATTTCTTTAAGAGGTAAAGCTATTAAAATATGCAGAGAAAAAATATTCCGAATGTCTAAACGAGCAGACCCCCTTATATCCTTTGAATGCTCGAGAAAGATCTTCTGTTTTTACTGAGAACTGATTTTTTGTGACACTGCACTTACAAGTCCACCAAGTCCATTCTCCACCGAAGCTTATACTCATTATTAGAATACAACGACGAAAATTTTGTATGGAGAATCTATTGTAATAATTGTATAATGATAATTGATTGTAATAATGAGTATAAGCTTCAATGGAGAATGGGTATAAGAGCAATATAATTGACTTTGTAGAATGACACAAACTACATCTTTCATTTTATTCCGGATGATTCTTGTGCCCTGCTCAAGCATATTAACTTGAGTTAGTTATGGACTTTAGTCCATAATGGCTTCGTTAGATTTAAAAATCGCATACACTACCATAACGAAAGCGTTGAACTGTAAGTATTTAATTTTGTGTTGATGTTAAAGCATTGCCAAATATTTTCTTCAATAATAATTACCACTCTAGATAGTAACAATGCATTTATTTATTATCAGTCATGATATATATTCATATATATATCATATATGACATATTCACATATTCACATTTTCAAAACCTTTGTTGATTGTCTTTCAGTGTTAATTCAGATCAGATCTAGTTTTTTTGTTTTTGTGTCATATCATAATCACTTTTAGCATTTTTATGGGAAATTTTTGGTTTTTTTGTTTTTGTGTCATATCTTATTCACTTTAAGCATTTTTATGGGATTTTTCAAAATTACTTTCAAAAATAGTCATTTGTTATATCGTAGAAATATGTTTCCGTACCCCATTTGCCAAATGGTATTAGCCACATTCCTTTCTAACTAAAACTCATAAATATTTTACTTTTCTTCAAATGATTTTAGTAAAAAACAATTATGATTATTTCATACAACATCTTAATCCTAAAAATTTAATTCATTGCTTAATAGTGTTAAGCAAAATGACTGTGACAAATGAATAAAACTTTGTTTATTTGAAAACAAATTGTTCAAGCCAAAAAATAACTTTAGTACCGATCTAAATTTTTGCTAATGGGTTATATATATAATTACTTTCTATTTCTTTTATTTATAAAACAAACTGGTTAATTAATTCCTGAAAATATTTTAATATAAAAATTTGTTTCTACCTAGAAAAAAATTAATCAATGTATTTTACCTAGATCTAACCCTTTTAAAACATTTTAGCTTTTGCTCTCTTTGAAATCTGTTAAAAAATCACTAAAAGCAGTACAAATCCTTAACCCATTACCATCAAACTAAAAAATTAACATACATTTGAGTAAAAAAAGAAAAAGTTTTCACATAAGCACTTGAGGAAAATATTTTCAACGAAGAAAAAGACAAAAGTACGGATATAAAGAGATAATACAAGTTTTTCGAAAAATGAAAGGTTTTCAAGGTGGATATTCTAGATACATAAAATGCAAATAAAAGGACATTAAATATACATTTTCATGTGATAGAGTTTCTCTTGTATAAAACATGCTGAGCACTTAAGATGAAAGGACATAATATCATGGGAGCAGACCAATGCTAGATGGAATGTTGTAAAGATGGACTAGAGATTTCCATCACTGCAGATGTTATCACTTTTAAGCCTCTAGGGAACTATGAGGGTAGTTTGAAATGGAAATTTACATGAAAAGTTCAATTTTACTCAGTGGTTAAACTTTTCTTCATTCTACAGATTCAGTTTTTTTTTTTAGAGAGCGAAAGTTTCAAAAGTTGTTAACCATTCTTAAATAATAATATTTCTTATAACAAATTGAACTAAATTTAACACTATACATAAAATCAAAAAGAAGAAAAAGCTAGGAGACATCTGTTACAAAATGTGGAAAAATTTTTTGTTCTTTTAAAACGTTTTTTTAAAATCAGAAGTTTGAAAAAGTATAGTTGAAAACAAAACAATAATCTACATAAAATTGAAATTATTCTGAAAGTTTTTATATTTTCTGGCTCTTCAAAGTAAACTCTACGACAGATAACGTTAATGAGAAAAACTTATTTAATAAAACGTTCTTCGTTTACATGGAGCCAGAATCACGGTCTATGTGAATAGACAACCTCGTTTTGTTACAAAACCATTAAAAAAAAGCCACAAAATTGTTTTTAATAATAAGGGCCTCTTGGAGCTTATGAGGAAGAACTAATATAATTTCTATTTGAACACTTAGCTTGGATTAAACTTTAAATTATACAACAAATCCTAACTTGCACTACGTTTGTATTAACCTCAAGATTGGGTCCAAATATTTTGATTATTATAAGTAAACATAGATTTAGCTATTGTAAAAGCTATTTGTACCAATGAACAAAGCAAAATAAGAACTCAAGAATATAGAAATATTCAAAGGAAAAGTAAGTTACATTTTACTTAACGTGCTAAACATGAAGAAGTACAATAAGATGGATGCAGCAAGACAATTGTGGGAGTGAAATTCACAAGAATTTTCAAGTCGTTTTATAAAGGATTTAAGTGATTTTAGGTGGCATTATGGTATCTGTCCATATACGCCGGAAGCTAAAATGTAGTCAAACAATAAAGAGTCAACAAATAAAAAATAATAATTCATTTTTCATTCACTTATGAAAGGCGTTTTCCTTTACTTTTGTCGGTTTTTATATTCTGTGAAACAAGATGCCGAAATAGTCTTAAAAGTAGCATTCAAAGTATCATTAAAAATTTGAAGATTTCAAAATACAATACTGTCGTGTGTTGCCTTCATGCAGTTACAGGTACCAAAAAAATTGTTATAGTATTTTAACAAATATGAATTTCATTTTTAATTTCTCACTCATAGTCTGTTTACAGGGGACAGAATACTAATTTTTTCTTTATATATAAAAAAACAAGTGTTTTTACTGAACTGTAGAATTTCTAGATTAATAATCTTCATCTGTGAAAAATTTGTTTTTGTTTGTTGTTGTAAAAAGTGTTTTGCAACATATTAACAGAACATTTTCAACAAAATTTCAAATTTAATTATTACTATCAAATGATTTTCTGAAGAGAAAGTTTGAAAATTACTCAAAATTTTAGCTCCTTACTATCATAAGCTCTTTAGTATTCTTGCAAAGTACTAATTTTAGACTAGTTTTCTTAAAACGAATATTAAAGTTCTGTCATTTAAAAGTTCTTTCTGGCCACTGTTAACGCACCATCAGTCGATTTGAAATTGTATCAAAACAAGCAAAAAAATTTAAAGACAACGGGAATCAAACTATCTGTGTTTACTTTACACAGGCACAGTGCTAAAGTTTCTTAAGCCTTCTTCAGACCAATGTGTTTTTAAATCGCAAGAAGCATAAGATCATAAAACGGGTGATGCATTTTCTCTAGCCATAGGTAGAACAAAAATTTTCGTTTCATTAGAATCATTTATGGTGAAAGGACACTTTATAGCTTTCAAAATTTTTGTTATACATACTTGAAATTTTTGTTGTATTTTAAATTTTTGTTGTACTCTTGGTTTTAGTTCTACTTTAAATTTTTGTTGTACTTTTAATTCTTGTTGTACTTATATTAAAAGGGGTAGGAAATAATGATTTTATTATTTAGAGAAACTAGGTGGCCTTCAAAATTTTTGTTATACCTCTAAAAATTATAAAATCATTATTTTTTTATCGCTTTTAATATAAGTACAACGAAAATTTCAAGTGGAACAAAAATCAAAAGTACAACAAAAATTTTGAAGGCCATAAAGTGTCCTTTCACCATAAATGATCTTCATGAAACAAAAACTTCTATTCTAGCTATGAATAAAGAAAATGCAACACCCGTTTTATGACCTTATGCGTCTTGCGAGTCAAAAACGAATTGGTCTGAAAAGGGCTTTAGGCACATATGCTGTCCGCTAATTGGGCAAACAGAACTCCCCCAATCAAATTTTAAATGTTAAAGCCTCTTCATTATCTTACATCTTTTTTTAACAGAACTTTTCAAAATGCTTATCTATCTCCGTCTACACTCCTGACATCTACGTGGTAAATACCTAAAGCGTCGTATTGTATCGAATACTAAAACCAACAAATTTTGTAATAGAATAAAACTCTTTGTAGTACCCAAGTAAATCTGTCATCGTGACAGATTTTTATCCATCACAGAACAAGTTTTTAAGTTGTAGTTGATGAAATGATTATAAAAGTTAAAATCTAAAATAAAGTTCACTGATAAAGTAATAAAACAAGAATGTTTATTCAATAAACCATTTAAAGGGCAAAGTGAATGGCGGATTTGAAGGCGACAACTCAACGTCTTCGTGAAATTGATCTTAATGAAGTCGAACATTTGCAGGTAAGGTATAAATTTAATTGATTTTCTAGTTTAACTTAAAGATTTCCAAATTGTGTAAAATCTTTAACTTATTAACGATAACTTTTATGTTTTGAAAACTTACCACCAAAACTTTGGGCTTAAAATCTTAGACTACCATTGAACATAAGTTGAAATATTCTTTTACAAATTGATATATGTAAATTCAATGAAATTATACGGTTAAGTTACTTTTATTAAATTATCAATGAAATGTAGCACATACGGTATTCTTCTCTTTTTGTAGTTTTTTATTTTTTTAAGCATATTAATTTCATTTATCTTGCCAAGATTTTCATGTCGCACCGCAGTTGTACTCAATTGTTCCATTTTTGGAATCAAAAATTCACTTCAGAATAAATATTTGTCTCGACAAAACATTTGTAACTATTAAAACACCAGAAATATAAAGTTTGAAAGTAAAAATAGAAATCACGATAAAATACTACTAAAAATTATTTTCTATATAACAACAATAATTATAATAAATCTAAAGGTTGTTGGACGAGGATCCTTTGGTACAGTCTATAAAGCATTTTGGGAAAAAAAATTTGTGGCTATAAAATATTTTGAACAAGAATCAGAAAGAAATGCATTTGTGATTGAGGTAAATGTATTTGATTAAAAAAACCAAATAAATAACTTAATTTTTAGCTAAAGCAATTATCACGTGTTTCACATCCAAACATTATTGCATTATATGGCGCTGGTATAAATGGTCCTCATGTTTTTTTAGTAATGGAATATGCGGAAGGGGGATCACTTTATAATTTTCTTCATTCGAAATCTAAGCCATATTATAGTGGATCGCATGCAATGAGCTGGGCTCGACAATGTGCTGAAGTATTTTTTTTTTTTTTATTATATTTTTATACATTCTAATAAACCTTATCTTAATTTACAATTTAAAGGGAGTTGCTTATCTACATGATATGAAACCGAAACCATTAATACATCGAGATTTAAAACCTCTTAATCTTCTTTTAGTCAATAAAGCAAGAAATTTAAAAATTTGTGATTTTGGTACAGTAGCTGATAAAGCAACCCTAATGACTAATAATAAAGGCAGTGCTGCATGGATGGCACCTGAAGTATTAATATATATTTTTATCTAAATATTATACAATTTAATTATAATTATTATTTAACAGGTATTCGAAGGATCTAATTATACAGAAAAATGTGATGTTTTCAGCTGGGCTGTAATACTATGGGAAATTTTAACACGTGAACCACCTTTTAAAGATATAGGACTTACATACACGATCATGTGGCGAGTTCATAAAGGTTACTTTTTGTAAATCATTTCAAACATATAATCCATTTTTATTGCTTGATTATTAATTGTCATATTTAAATATCAAATAAGTATTTTGACATTCTAGACCTTTTGTATAAAACACAATTGTATTATGAAATGCTACAAAATTTATTGCATTTAAAGAATTTAACACATCAAAACTTCAAAACTTGCTTTTCAAAAATAATCAAGCAAAACAATTGTCATGCTATTTTTGGACTTTAAAATACATATTTCTTAAGATTACCGAATAAAAAAAATCATAATTAATCTAACAATCGAATCGATGAAAAAAAAAGACCTGAAAACAAAAATGTTTTCAATTTTTAAGTTAACACTTTTTCAATAAAAATTTTATTGTCAGATAAAACAAACCTTTTGTTCATTGATATAAAAAATATTACTTTTTAAACAAAAATGTAGTTAGTAGTATTGGTGTAGTATAAAGTAATTTAAAAACGCAATTTTTATTTCTTCGCAAAACCACCTTTCATATTCAAATTTGTCTTAGGATAATATACTTTTTAAAAATGAATGATAAAATATTCATTAGTTTTTAAATTCAATTACGTCAAAAAATATGAATAGCTCATGTCTTCTACCAAAAATCTATTATAAATTCACATTTTTATTGAATAAAGTAAAATATTTTTAGAGAAATTGCAAAAAAAAACATTTTAATTAATTCGGTTAGTAAAAGGCTATAGATATTTAAAAATTATACTTATCCAATGTATAAAAGACATTAATTTCGTTATAAATTTAACTTATCAATACTTCTTTAAAGCTTAAATTTGATTTCTTTCATACAATTTGTTGAAAATATATTTTGATTTAGTTCATTAAATTTGAAAATATAATAAAAAAATCAAATTAAATTTCAAATAATCAGAAAATACTTTTCAAATTTAGGAAATACTTAAGTCAATACAAATTTGGGGAGCAATTTAAAAAAACAACTCTTGCTTGAATTGCTTGATAATAGATAAAACAAATTAAAATACCAGGTTTTTAGATAAAAATTCTGATCAAGCAGTAAGAAAATGCAACTCAATGATTTATATAATGATTCAAAAATTATTTAAACACAATTGGGTGTTCATTGTTTTATTTGGAGAAGATAATGGTAAATTTTTTGTAGTATAAGGCCACTTGCGACTTATAGGTGGTTTTAAAATTAGAATAAAACCATTTAAACTTTTTTCTAAAATAATAAATGAATTAATCAAAATTTAGAGCAGATTTTTCTTCTCTATTAAATTTTAAACTATCAAGTTTCTTCTATATAGTTAAAAGATATATGCTTTTTGTTGCAGTTTTCAATTAAAATATTAATAACATAATTCAATGCTACAGTCAGCTAACTTGAAATATATTACTACAAATAAATAAATACTATTCACACAAACTAAACTGAGTTAACAATTATTGAAATATTCTATAACTTTTTATTGTAAAGGTCACCGTCCACCATTGATTGAAGGATGTCCTAAGCCGATTGAGAATCTTATGACATCATGTTGGGATCCAAATCCTTCAAAACGTCCAGCAATGGATTATGTTGTTAAAATTATGCATACACTATGCATATTTTTTCCTGGTGAGAATGAACCACTCAATTACACGACTTCAATTGATGTAAATATGTTATTTAATTTTTTTAAATTCAAATCTTAGTCAACTTTTTTTTTCTTTGCTTAGCAACAAGAAGAAGAAGAAGAGGACAAACCAATTTTAAATTCATACAACTCAACAAAAACTAAAAGAAGTGAAAGTGACACTAGTGACAACTTCATTCGACAACAAAACAATATGCCATACAATCATGATAATCAATTAGAAAAAGTTCAAAATTGGAATTCAATTCCAGAAAAAAATCAGGCTATACATAAAAATTATTTATATGGTTCAAATACAAACCAAAAAGACAGTTCTGAACGAATTCTAACACTTCAAAATCCAAAAATTCCTTTGAAACCATTAACAGTTGAAGTTGATCCGGTATTAATAACTCTTAATATTATTGAAATAGTTTATTTATTTTAAAAAAATATTACAGAATGCTTGGGATTTAAATCAGGAGGAATTAAGAAAATACATCCAAGATCTTCGTAAGTAATAGATTAATAATTTTTTAATATTACTTATTTTTTTGAAATATTTAAATAATATCCACACTGAATTAGTATATTACATTCAAATGTATCATAAAATATATATATTTCGACTTAAAGGAAGGGTCTTCCGGTGTCCTCCTCCGATTTCGTTCATTTTTTGATATGTTGTTCTACATTGAAATCTAAGAGACTCGTATTTTTTTATCTGCTGAGAAACGGTTTTAAGGGGTAAAATCAAACCCTAAAATTAGTACCTAAAAGAGATAATTTTATAGTTTCATATATTTAGCATTTTTATATCGAAATTTTTTTGTGCCTACCATATTTTACATGAAAAATAATGGGAAATATTCGAATTTCTAAGGGGGGTAGTTATATAAAAGGTTGAAAATCACACATTCCTTATATCTCGAAAACTATTGAACAGATTTTAATGATTCTACTTTTATTGTCGAAAAAAACTAAGAAATACGAGTTTTTGCATTTTTTGAAAAAAAAAATTGTTTGTGGAATGGACTACCCCTATATGCACATATGCATATTATCAACGTAATTTTTTTTTATTGTGTACATGAAAATTCTGTTTTTTTTATTGATAATATTACATTATTACAAATTCATATATTTTTTTACACCTCCAACTCAAAGCTCACCCCTTTGTTAATATATATTTCTTCCATTCTATGATACATTTTTTCAAACTATAGTCCCTTACTCATATTCTATTTTCATGATTGTTCTTAAAATAAAAATGCTTATATATATTTAAACATTATTTTTTCATTATAACACATATGATAGGCTTATGGGATATAATTAGAACAATTAGCTGTATATAATTCTATTTTTAAATCTATTAAAATCTAGAAAGATTTTATCGATTTAGCTAGAACCTTTTCCATCATCTCAAAAAAATTTTACTATTCTGAACTGATGTGAAATGAAATAGTATATATCCAAAAATACCCGACTGACTCATCAGTTTAGTATAGCGAAATTTCTTTGGGATGATGAAAAAAGTTTTTGGGGCAGTATTCTTGAGCTAGGCCTTGATGGGAGTCGCATAGAGTCGTTATTTTTTTGCTAAATCTATAAAAAGAGTGCGAAATAATGTGTTAAATAAAAACTTGATTTGGAAACAAAAATTAACAATAACAATAACAAAAATTAACAATATGTAATAAACAGGTGTATACGATAAGTGATGTAAAACAGTAAAATTAATTTTAATTTAATTTGTAAGAATTAAACATTTTACTACGCCAATTCAAATAAAAAAAATTTTATGGAATATGTTTGCATTATAAAAAAATTATATAAATAAATAAAATTGGATTGATCCGGGGAATGTCATTCGATTGCTTTTCGTGGTTTTTCAAACGATGAATATTCCTGAATCAGAAATTACTCATGAGGAAAGTCAGTCAAAGGAAAATTTCGAGGAAATTTTACTTAATTCAATGAACAAGTATTCTGGTATTGGAATTATTGAAGAAAACCATTGACGAACCATATAAAAATTGGGAAATAGAAATCGTGGAAGATAAGGAATATGCATCTGCTTTATATGAACCAACTTTATCAACTGATGATTGTACTTCAGATGATGAAGATCTTTCTTATGACTACAAATCTCGTGCAGTCCAGTATTGGCGAAGTGGAAACTAAAAGAATTTAATTATAGAAAGTGTTCAAAATAGATTCCGAAAAGTGCAAACTACAAGGCAACTTCGTCGCTGGGCTTACTAAATTAATAAAGGGGGTACCTATAAAGAAAAATTTCATAAAATTTGTGCTTATATATTAGAAAATTTTAAATCGCTAAAGACGCTGGTTTGATAGTTCATGATTCTGACCTGCGAAAGTGGGCTTTACTGGCTCAAAAAGAAATTGGTGATGCAGACTATCAATTTAAGGCATCGAAGACTTGGATCAAATTGTTTAAGGCAGCTCATCGCATAGTGTCGAGAAAAATAAATATATTCATAACATCTAAATCCTTTGAAGATGGCTCAACCCTCGAAAAGCAAGCAGAAGAATTTTTTCGTAAAGTTAGAGACAAAATTCTTCAATATGTTGTTTTTAATGTATTCAATTCTGACCAGAGTGGATTTCAAATGGAGATGCATACCGGTAGAATTTTAGCTAACGAAGGACAAAAAAAAATAGAAATTATTGTACAGTTAATCTCATCAGCTGCTCATAGTTATACTATACAACCAACTATATCTGCTGATGGTAGACTTCTATCTATAGACCTCTATATCTGGTGCTAAAGAAAGCTAGTGGTCAATTTGGTCTTATAATAGAGGCAAGACTTTTCAGGCCACATAATATTTATTTGGAAGTGTCAAAGTCCGGTCAACTCACATCTAGTAAGCAATAAATATTATTACGCAGTTATAAAAAACCAACAGTCTTCTAACCGTATTTTTTATCTACAGATCATTTCAAAATTTGGTTGAAGAATTTTTACTTTCCGAATGCTGGTGAAAAGAGCCTACTTCTACTCGATTCGTGGACAGGGCACTGTCCTGAAACAATAAAGGACGTGAAACCTATTAGCAAAGATGTTGAATTAATGTTAATACTTCGAGGTACTACAGGAAAAATTCAGCCATTAGATGTTTATGGATTTAGATTATGGAAAAATTTTATAAGACACTTTTTCTGTATTAATGAATTATGACTTTCAACTGCATTTAAGAAACAATATCATAAAATTACAGTCTCTAACTCACAGTCAGTTTTCGTCTCCTCGTTATGTTAACCTCTTCAAATATTCTTGGTTCAAAAGCGGATACATGAATCAAAAGCCTGACTGTTTTGAAACTCCTTGAAGTTTTTCATTTAGAGAAGAGTGCAAATCTCATTGTGAAACACCAGGTTGTCAGAACATTGCAATAATTCGTTGTTCTTGGTGTAAAAAAACACTATGCTTTCAACATTTTTTTGAAGAGTATCATAACTGTTCTAATTATATCCAATAGGCCTATCATATGTGTTGTAATAATAATGTTTAAATATATATAAGCATGAGTAAGATTTTTCATTTTTTTTATTTTAAAAACAATCATGAAAAAGAATATGAGTAAGAGACTATAGTTTGGAAAAATGTATCATAGAATGGAAGAAATAAACATTAACAAAGGGGTGAGTTTTGAGTTGGAGGTGTAAAAAAATATATGAATTTGTAATAATGTAATATTATTAATAAAGAAAAACAGAATTTTCATGTACACAATAAAAAGTTCACACCATAAAAAAATTTTTTTTCCAAAAAATGTATCCCTTAGTTTTTTTCGACCTTTACAACAGAAGTGGAATCATTAAAATCCGTTCAATATTTTTCGAGATATAAGGAATTTGTGGTTTTCAACCCTTGAAAATTTTATATAACTAACCCCCTTAGAAATTCGAATATTTTTCATGTAGAATGTGATAGGCACAAAAAAATTTCGATATAAAAATGCTAAATATGAAACTATAGAATTATCCCCTTTAGGGTACTAATTTTAGGGGTTGATTTCACCCCTTAAAACCGTTTTTTAACAGATGAAAACAATAAGGGTCTCTTAGATTTCGATGTAGAATAACCTATCAAAAAATGGAGGTAATCGGAGGCGGACACCGGAAGACCTTTTCTTGATAGTAACATATTTTTACTGCGATTTTATCTATAGTCTATAGTATACTGGCATTATAGGTGAAACTTTTTACTCTATTAAAAAATTAAGTTATTAAGCACGAAGTAGTTTCAAATTATGTTCAAATTTTATAAATTAAAGTATCGCACTTACAGTCGAGAGCTAAATTCCAATTTATATATATGTGTATTTAGTTTTATTCTTTATGAAATAATATTCATTAGTTTATTTAGTTAAGCCTTAAAATTGTGTTCAAATGATTTGGTTAATATAAAGCAAACGTGTGTTTTACTATTATTTAAGCTAATTTCTAATACTCATAAGTAGTCAAAATTGAAAGTGAAAGTTTTTCAAAAAAAAATTTTTTAACAGTGTTTCTAACAATTGAAATTGTAACCAAGCATCATAATAGTTAATTACGCAATGACCAATTTGTTGGATAATTCGCGACCGATTTTTCGTATTTAAATATTTGCTTTAAACCACTAACAGTTTTAAATATTTAGGTCTGAGAAATATCCTATAAAAAACACTTCTGCGTAGTAACAAAAAGAGTGACGCAATTATTTGAATGAAACTAGAAAATTACTGATATCCATTTCTAGTGACGCTTTTTATGTGTAAAAAAATTGCGAAGATTGCGGCAGTGAGCTATTTTATAGGATATCAGATGTTTTGGCAGTACCATTTGTGCTTGCATCTCCTTTTGTGGCATCAAAAATTTAAGCATAATAGTTATTATTAAATACATAAATCATAAATCAAAATCATCTATTAATAGGACAGTTACACTTGCTGATCAATGAAATAAATTCATTTCAGTCGCTATCAGGCTCTTGATTCTCCTATTTTCATTTTGAGACTTTAGTATGGTAAAAAAAATAAAAATTTGGGAGCACAATTATTTTAATAAAATTATTTCTAACGATAATTTTACATGTATATTTGGTTTTGCATAGTTTGAGGCAGTAACTAATTAAAATAATTCTCTATTCTGAAATTATTTTCCGCAAACCGGAAATCTTATCTCTTATGCCTGGGACTCACTAGCGCTTAGCGTGTGGAGACGACTTAGCACAGTAAAAATGGAGAGTTTGTTTTATATACCAGTGGAGTGGAACATCAGTGGAGACTAATGGACTCATTAGCATTTAGCACTAAATTTTGTGCCGCTAAGCGCTAGTGAGTCCCAGGCATTACATTGAGAATATGGAAGTAAACGAACAAGTGATATCACAAATTTCAAAAGCAAATAAAACTAAAACGCGAATTTCACCAGATATAAGCTATATGCTTAATAATTAACTGTAATGTCCTCTAAAAAGTATCTGTTTTGTAAGAAATTCGATCTAGCCGTTTTCGCGTAGCTTTAGACAAGTTGTGAATTTTGATGTTTTTCTTGGCTAAATTTTACAAAAATTTGAATATTTCAGTTGTTAAAAGTGATAGAAACTATATTGAAAGGTAAAATTTTATGCTTTAAAACGCTATATAAAATATTAGCTAAAATAAAAATCTAGGGTTTAAAAACGTGCTCAAGCAAAAAATCAGTTAAATTAATGTTTATGCTATACATTATTTGGTTGGACATAACATATTATAGTGAATATGTGAATATTTTAAGAAATTTGATCAAGCCATTTCCTTGCAATTTTGAAAAATCTGAAAAATTGTGATACAGTGAGTCAAGTTTTCTGAAATCAGCCACTAAAAACTGATTGATCAAATTGCATATTTTTTTTTGCAGATTTTTGAAGGTTTGTGTGCTCATATGAAGATCTTAAATTATTATTAAAAAATTTCAACTATTGTAAAAGTTATAAACAAATTAGTTCTTAAGATTTTTAGAATTAGGTTTTTTTTAAACGGCGATTACTCAGGGAATATTTGATAAAAGTTAACAAAATTTTGGTAGTAATTATAAAAACAATGAGAGAAGAATATAACATATTCACTTTATAAAAAAACATTTATTTATTTATAAAAAATTAATATTTTTATAAACAATAGTAAATTTATTTAACTTCTCATACGCGTAGCGTAATTTTTTTAACATCATTTTATTCGTTGAACGATTACCTATCAATATGTGAAAAAAAATTTTTTTGCTTTTCATAAGAAACAAAGTTATGAATTTTTAAACATCGTCATGCGAACGCTGACAAGCCGACATTCACATTACGCTACGCACAACGCGCTTGCTACTACCTTCCCTACTTCTAATTATTCAAGTGTTGCGTTTGTGCAATAGATAACAATATTTTTTTGTTTTATTTACATCTTTTATTTATCATTAAATTTTTTTAAAACTTATAAAACTATAAACAAACTTTGCGTACATCTGTCTTATTATAATGAGAAAAAATCTTACATTCTAAACATTTTTCGTTAATTAGTTATCCCACATTATATTAAAATCAAAACATAGACGTTAGATATAACTTAGCACGAGCAACGTTGTTTAATTTGGCACGTGCATTTATTTTGGCGACGCCCATAAATAACTGAAATTCGTGAACTGTGTTTATTTGCGGAAGTGTACAAACTATATTAGTTTTTATCATGGTACCACCCCCTAAATGTTGTAATCCATTAAAAAAAAAAGGTCATAGCTGTTATAGGAAAAATTTAATTTTATATTCGAACAACTACGATGCTAATTTTAGTGGATTACATGGTTTGTATATTTGTGCTTCGTGTACAGGACAACTTTACAGAAGTAAAACGTCTGTGCAGTTTAAAAAAACCAGTGATTCGGAAGACAAAGAACAAGATTCAAATTCAAAGTTATTAGATGATGATTATGTGTGCAAAGCTGTTGACAATGAAAATAACAAATTTAAAATTGCGGCAGCAGTGCAAGAAGTAATTACTGCATCACCTGTAAAAAAAATACGATTAAATCTGTCAGATGCTGATAATGATTTTTTATGCAAATCGATCAGTGATAACGGTGTAAATCTTCATAGTGATACCAATTTGAATACTTCTTCTCATGGTAAAGGAGCTTGTGATGGCATTGGTGGGTGTGTTAAACGGCACGCGTACCGTGCAAGTTTACAGGATAAAACCCTTGTAACCACGAAAACACTTTTCCAATGGGCCATAAGTTTTTTCAAAAAAATTGATTTTGACTTTTGTTCATTAGTCGAGTACAAAAAACACCAGAAAAAATTAGCTCCACGGTTGTCTAATGCTAAAACCATCAGTGGAACTCGAAAATACCATTGTTTTAAGCCATTTGATGAAAAAAGTTTAGAATGTAAGATTTTTTCTCATTATAATAAGACAGATGTACGCAAAGTTTGTTTATAGTTTTATAAGTTTTAAAAAAATTTAATGATAAATAAAAGATGTAAATAAAACAAAAAAATATTGTTATCTATTGCACAAACGCAACACTTGAATAATTAGAAGTAGGGAAGGTAGTAGCAAGCGCGTTGTGCGTAGCGTAATGTGAATGTCGGCTTGTCAGCGTTCGCATGACGATGTTTAAAAATTCATAACTTTGTTTCTTATGAAAAGCAAAAAAATTTTTTTTCACATATTGATAGGTAATCGTTCAACGAATAAAATGATGTTAAAAAAATTACGCTACGCGTATGAGAAGTTAAATAAATTTACTATTGTTTATAAAAATATTAATTTTTTATAAATAAATAAATGTTTTTTTATAAAGTGAATATGTTATATTCTTCTCTCATTGTTTTTATAATTACTACCAAAATTTTGTTAACTTTTATCAAATATTCCCTGAGTAATCGCCGTTTAAAAAAAACCTAATTCTAAAAATCTTAAGAACTAATTTGTTTATAACTTTTACAATAGTTGAAATTTTTTAATAATAATTTAAGATCTTCATATGAGCACACAAACCTTCAAAAATCTGCAAAAAAAAAATATGCAATTTGATCAATCAGTTTTTAGTGGCTGATTTCAGAAAACTTGACTCATTATTTTTGTTTAAGCTTGATACTAAATTCTTCAAACCCTTATAACTTTTATATTTTTTAATCGATTAGAAAGATTGACCCCTTAAAAGTTTTCTAATACTCTAAGCTTTTTAGCGCTATATCTTTTTAACAATAATTTGCACTAAATAGATCAAAAATGAAAAAAAACCAAACGTTCAAAGTGGGCCATAACTCTGAAAATATTTGGAATTCGAAAATTATTAAAATCAATTTTCTTTCCATTTTATAATCCTCTCAACTTCAATCATTACTTTTTTTTTATGCACAGTTTCTAAAAACCCATAAAAGCCCAAATTTGCTGTGTATATAGGAGAGTTTTTATATTTCGATTTTATTCGATTATCATTGCGTCACTCCGGAGTGCCATCTCCTGTGATAATGTCAAAATCTAAATATTCAAGCTAAAAAGTGCCTTAAGGATAAATTGGTGCTAACCACTACATAAATAGGTAATTATTTTTTGTCTACAGAAAAACAGAAGTCTACGCTTCTAAGTCTTAGGAAGTTAATAGTCTATAAAAGAAAAGAAAACTCCTATATAAATGATTTTTACTAAAAGGCAGAAAATTTTCCTTGATTACAACATAAATAAAGAGAAGATTTGGAGCAACAAAAGGAAAATAATAATACACAGCCTGTTTCAATAACTGTCACATACAGGATTTGCAGAAAAAAATAGGACCACTTCAAATTCTTACAACTAAAATGAAAATCACAAAAAAATAGTAAATAATTTTTTTATTTGAATCTTAGCAAAATATCAATTAACAAGTATAACTTATTTTTCAATGTGGTCGCCCTTATATCTTTTTACTTGATGCAATCGAATAAAGAAGGCATCCCTGTACTGTATGTAAAGGGTCTTTCATTAAGGACATAACAATTTTATATTTCAATAAAACACAGAATATTTCCGATATTGAGTTGAAATTTATTTCAAGTGTAGTACACATATTACATTTAACTATGAAACTCGATCTTGCTCATATGACCACGGGGAGCCCGTTTGCAGCGGTCAATTGTTTGGACTCAATTTGACCAAAAATATGGTCCAATCACACCTCCAGCATTAAAACCACACCACACAGTAATTTTTTGCGGATGCAATCGTCTCTTAAATCACATGTGGATTTCTTGCTGGCCAATAGCGCACATTTTGTTTATTGATGAAGCCATTCATCCAAAAATGAGCCTCATCACTGAAGATGATTTTTCCATAAAATTCTGAATTTTCTTTAAGCTTGTTTAAAGCCCAACTGGAGAAATTTCGGCGTTTAAAATCATCAAGTGGCTTCAGTTCTTGAGTCCATTTGATCTTGTAAGGATATAGGCCAAGATCTTTTCTCAATATACGCCACAGTGTGGTTTGAGAGATACCCAATTCCTGAGAACGATGTGAAATGGACACATTTGGTTCATTTTGAATCAACTCGCTTACGGCTCCTATATTCTCGACACTTCGAGCGGCGCGACGTCTCTTTGGCATTGGAAGATCCAATAGTGAAAATGTGGAGTCAAATTTATGCACTATAGTACGCACAGCCTGTCGGGTGGGACGATTATTACGGCTGAAACTTGAAGTAACCGCTCTTAAAGTTGCGGCCACCGACTCAGAATTTTGGTATTAAATTTTAATAATTTATAAACGTTGTTGATTCCTGAATTTTACAGTGATAAAAATGTAGACGTTAACTGACGTTTTGACTTTGACAGATCATTACAAATGTTTGAGGATGCGTTCATATGAAGATACAAAATTGTTATGTCCCTATTGAAAGACCCTATACAAAAAAGAAAATGTTCTTTTGGCAGTATTTAAATGCTAGTATTAGATGGCCCCTTTAATTTTTTATAGGAACTTTATAGGGTCAAATATAACCATTGCAACGCTTGGTGTGTTGGACGCCTTAGCACCTTAAAAATTTTTACTTTAGTTTAAAACCAATCAGATTAGACTCACAAAATTTCTGGTTTTTATTACAAAAATTAAATATTAATAATTCCAGCGGAACAATGTTACCAGAATTGTATTTTATGTAATTATATTCAAACAATTCACTATCCAAACTCACTTCAGATTTTATACAAACATATTTTCTTTAAAAAACCGACAAAATTGTGACATTTAGCTGCCGATTCGGGGTATGGCTATTAGCTTCTAGTACCAGAATTTGTGCGCTAAAGACTAGTGAGTCCCAGGTATTAGATTCACATCAGCAGATCTAACGGCCTAAAACTTTTTTGATACGTTAAATCATAATATTCATATTTTTTACAATGTATAAATAATATGCCGTAAAATTATTACATAAGAAATTTATTTTGATATTGCTAAAAAAAATCGTCTCTTTGGGCTATTTTGCAAGATTTGGCTAGTAGAAATTTACTTTTATTTTATTTTAGAACCAAGGTATAAAATTCTTTTAACAAAATCAGTTTTAAAACTGCATATATAGAAATTAGTACTTGATAATTTGTGTCTAAAGTACGTTAAGACTTAATTTCTATAGTGTATGGCAAAGTGGAGAATATTAAAATTAAATAAAAACAAAATTTAAAAAAAAAAATATGATTAAAAGCATCAACTCTAAATATTTCGTCTGTTTAGAACTTCAGTTTCAAAGTAAAATTTTATTATTTTTGTAATTGAATGTGTGTTTTTTTCATCAAAAAAGACTTAAAATCATGAATATTACTTCATAAAAAGACTGTCTTGTTTTTTTGTGTGTTAAATTTTATAATCATTAAAATTTAATACGAAACACGTTCTCATTTTTATTTGCTTTTAAAAAAGTTGTCGTCTGTATTTTCAAAAAAGAAAAATATTTGGTTATATTTTTTGATTTGTCTTTTTTCTACATTCAAAATAAATAGTCAAAATCACGCCAAAAAGCTGAGAAAATTTATTTCAAGAAAAGTGATTCATAGTAAGAAAATAAAGCAAGCAAATTATCAATACTAAAATAAATGAACTTTTTTGTGAATGTCATGCGCTTTTTAGACGACTTGTTGCTTAAAATTTATATTATAAACTATAGGGAAAAATATTTGATTCAGATTTATTCCAATCTATTAAGGAAAGTAACTTTTTTTATTATTCAACAAATACTGTAAAACGACAGTAAAATACATAAAAATAAACTTAAAAAAAAGTAATTCACTATCTGACGTCAAGCTATATTTTACTGATTGATGGAAAATTAAATGAACAATTACAGTCCAAGCATCGACTATATTAGTTTTAATGATAGATACAACAATTTTTTTTTTAAAATCTCTGTGGTTTCTAGCAGCCATAAATATTTATTTAAAAATAAATATATATGTATATATATCAGTGAGATATTTTGTAGTCTGACTCATATTTTCTACTTGTGTTGCTTCATGTAGTTTTCTTTTTGTATGTAATTTAATTACCTAATTAGAAACTTTGTATATTATATATTATCTCTTAAATATTCTCAAAAATAAAAGTAATAAAAAAGCTATGCTGTAATTTGCAAGTAACATAGCCGATAATTTAAAGATTGAAAAAACCTTTGATTTTTAAATAATACCTCTAGACACCAATTTCTTATTGTTCAAAGAGAAATATACAATGGTCTTTGTCTCTAAATTGCTATTGCAAACTATTTCTGTCATTTCTTTAATTGTGAGTCATATATCCAATATCACAGTTGACCCCGTGATTTTATTTCTTTTTTGTTTTCTTTTAAATATCGGGCATATTGACCAAAAATAACTTTAAGTATTTATTTAGAATTTGTGCAATGTTTTAAATCTCATGTACATATTTAATATAATTTTCTTTTCATTTAAAGTGAATTAATATCATTAAAAAATCAAAAGAAGTTCAGTTTCTTAAAACTGAGACATAAATTAAATATTCTGGGTTGTAAGAATTAGTGGTTTTATTAATTCTTTTAATAAAATATTTCTTTTACTTACCTTGAAAATAAAAAGTGAAGTTTCTCTTATTAGGATTTATTTTTCCCCTGGTTGTCATATTTTTATTCCATCCCATTCTATTGAATATTTTTATATTTAATTCGTAATCAAAAATTAACATTATTTTCCGCTTAAACATTTTTTTTTTTTTTTTAAATTTTCCAGTGTTTACTACAATCTTAATCTATTTACAATTAATTTATTAGTACTATTATCTAAGTGTGTACGAGTGTGACGTGTGCGGGCGTGAAGATCCTGTGATCCTGTGATATAAGCGTTAGTATTCCTATGTTAGGTCATACGGTTTCTTGCGGTGAAGCCGTCTTGTCTGGCTTGTTGTGTCCAGCAGTAGTACAGCTTCTATGTTAGGGTGATGATGGAGTCTTTTTTCATGTTTTGCAGCGTGTTCTTGGATGACTTCTTTTACCCATTTTATGTTTAGATCTTCATGTATCTCTTTGTTTGTCACGTATCGGTATGCGTTAGTTATTATTCGTAGGATCTTATTTTGACAAGTTTGAATGGTTTTTATGTTGCATTCATGCGTACATCCCCATAGCTGTATTCCGTATGTCCAGATTGGTTTTATAATTGTCATTTATATTAATCTTTTGTTCCTTAGATTCAGTTGCGATTTGTATCCAATTAACCAGTAGTACGTCCTTATTATTTCTTTGATTTGTTTGGCCTTCTGTCGCACATGAAATTTCCAATTTAATTTGGAATCTAGATATAGACCTAGGTATTTAGCTGATTGTTCCTGCGGAATTTGTTCTCCATTGATATCTATATGTAAGTTGTCTACTTTTTTCCTCAGCGTGTGTGTTACGTGAGTTGATTTGGTTCTATTTAGTTTGATCTTCCAATCTGTGGTCCATTTGCTGACTTCATTTAGTGTAGTTTGTATTTTTTCTACAGCTTTTTTTTGCGTTTTATCACTTGATATTATTACTGTGTCATCTGCAAATGTACCAATGAATGTATCTTCTGTAGTAGGGATATCTGCTGTGTAAAGGAGGTAAAATAGTGGTCCTAGTACACTACCCTGAGGAATTCCTGCTTTCATAGTATAGATGTTTGACATAGCCTCTTCGTTTATTACCCTATATTTGCGGTTTGTGATGTAGGATTCAAGTAGTTTGCACAGATTCCCTGGCAACTGCATGCTCATCTTATGTATCAGACCTTTATGCCATACTCGATCAAATGCTTGAGATATGTCTAAGAATACTGCGGTGCAGTATTTTTTTTCCTCAAATGGTTGTTCGATTATACTTGTGACTCTATGAACTTGATCAATGGTTGAGTGGTTACTTCTAAATCCGAATTGGAAGTCAGGAATGCTTATGTACGGCTTGAGTCGTTTTATTAGCAGTTTTTCGAACAGTTTTGCGATTGTTGGTAGAAGAGAGATTGGTCTATATGAGCAGATATCCTCAGCTGACTTATCAGGTTTTAGTATCATAATTATCTTGGCTTTTTTGAAGCTGTCCGGCACGTATCGCAGTCTTATGCATGCGTTGTAGATGAATGTGAGCAGTGTAATTGCTTTTGCTGGTAATTCTTTCAATAGCCTGGGAGATACTCGTATATCGTCCACTCCAGGTGCTTTTTTTATATTGAGATTGTTATCTATCTCAAGAGCTATTTCTGTGGCTGATATTTTTTTTATTTTTTTTAACGGTTGGTATATTGGAGTAGTGTTTATACTGGAGTGTATGTCATGTGGAGTAAATACTGTTGTCAGATATTGTGCAAATATCTCTGCTTTTTCGTTGTCACTGTAGACCCATTTTCCTTGCTGATTCCTCAATGGAGGTATTCTACGTAGTGGGCGTTTGAGTTTCCGTGTAGCTTTCCATAAGGTGTATTCCTTGTCTTTGTTTGGACCTATGTTTTTAAGGTAGTTGTCGAAGCATTCCATTTTATGCTTTTTTAAGAGCAAGTTCACCTTATTGCTGATACGATTGAATATTGTTTTATCGTTAGGGTTTCTAGAGGTATGCCACACTCTGCGCGCCCTTCTTCTTTTCTTTATGTACTCTCGTATACCCCGAGGATACTTAATGTTTAAGTAGGTTGATTTTTCTTTTGGTTCTTTGGTGGCTGAGATTGCTGCCTCCCTAATGTTTTTAATGAGTGTTTTTGTTTGATTTTCTGAATCGTTCTTAGTTTTCAGCTTGACTTTTGTGTCTATTAGTTCCTCTAATTGATTTCTATATAGGTCCCAGTCTGTTTGATAAGTTTCTTTTATTTTCTTTAATCTCTATGTTAAGTCCAATGGTTAGTAATACGGGGGTGTGATCCGAAGATAGGTCGTATGTTCCTTGGATTTCTATATTGTTATTTGAAATTCCTTTGGTTAAGTAGAAGTCAAGCAAGTCTGGGATTTTATTCTGGTCAGTGGGCCAGTATGTTGGTCTGTGTGACGAGTGATATTCACATTTACTATTTAGAATGGCTCTTAGGAGTTCATTGCCCTTGCCTGGCGTTATTAATCTTGATCCCCAAGCTGTATGTTTGATATTGTAATCACCTCCCATGATGAATCTTGGTCCTAACTGATTGAATATTTCTTGGAATTGTTGCATAGTTGGCTTATATTTAGGCGGGCAGTAGGCAGACGCTATTTTTAACTCAGCATTATTCCATTGGATAGCTATTATGGTAGCTTGCATGTAATTTTCTCTTATGACTGGTAGTTGATGGTGTTTTATATTATTTCTGATAATCACCGCTGTACCACCTCTAGCTTTTTCGCTAGGATGGGTTGTCTAGTAGGCTTGATAACCTAAGATTTTGATATAGTTTTTTTCGGTGAAATGTGTTTCTGAAATAAGTGCGATATCTATATTGTTTGAGTGGAGGAAGTGTTCCAGTTCTGGGGCTCTTGCATTTAGCCCGTTTGCATTCTAGGTCATTATTTTGAGTAATGATTTCATTTTTGTTTATTCTTGCTTCTCGAGGTTTTCTTGCTTTCTTTTGAATCTTTCTGTGATATGGTATGTTTTTCTAAGATATTCACTCTTTGATTTAGTTGTATGAGAGCGCTCTGGATTTGTTGGAGCAACGTTATGATTTCTTTATTATTTGCACTGGACGAGTTGTCATTATTTTTTACATCAGAGGTTTCATGATTTCCCTCTGCCTTGGTTTTAGCCACTTGTGCATAGGACATAGCTGGTGTTATAGGATTGACTGTGGGAGTTTTCTATGCTTGTATTCGTTGCATCACAGTTGTTTTAATTGTTTTATTATTTCTGACCTTAGCTTGGTATACAGAACAACCTTTATAATTTGCGGTGCGCCCTGTTTCTTTACATAGTACGCATGTTGGCTCAGTGTTTGGTTTTTTCTTACGATCTTTGTAGTGGTGATTGTCAGTGCATTTAACGCATCTGGGTGCCCTTTTGCAGAAGCTTTTAGTGTGACCTAGCTGCTGGCAATTTGTGCATTGAGGTATGTCACGTACTTTTCTTGGCAGCTCTATGGTTATCTTGTAGTGCGCTATGTTTTTTATGTTGTAGACGTCTTTATTGTTATCTTTAGGATCAATCTCGACTGCGAATAAGGGGAATTTGATTTTCTCCTTGATGTTGTCTTTATTTGTTATTGTTTTATATATGTTTGTTATGTACCTGACGTTATGTCCTAAGTTCATGAGCTCTTCTTTATTTTCGTCGGTGTTAATGCTGCTAGGTAATCCTCTGATTACAAATCTGAAGGAACGTTCCTCATTTAACTGGTAAGTATGACATTCAATCCTGCTGTTTTTATCATTTGTACTTGTAGTTACATCACTTTTGATACTTTCAATCATTTTTTTCAGCTTTCTGTAGTCTTCTGCGTTAGCAGTGGTTATCTTGATATTGTTGTTGGATAATGCCTTGAATTGTACTGTTTCGTACTTTATAGTAAGTATTTTGTTTGTGAATGCGCTGAAGTCATTCACATTGCTTACAAACATCGGAGGAGCATTGGGGATTTTGCTTGAGTGATGTTATCTGTAATAATTGGTTGAATCTGTGGTTGACTATTCGCTGAGATTTTTTTTGTTAATGATGCTATAATCTCTTGTTGATTTTTTATTATAACTTGCAGTACTTCAATGCTGATATTAGCCATTTTTAATTTTCACTGGTATTGATAATTTTTCAAATGAATGATATAAAAAGTTAACGCAGCCTAGCAAAATAGTTTTTACGTGGCATAACTTTTGTATCTGACATATGGCACTTAATGAACTGAACTATATTTATTATTTTTATGTTTGTGAGTTTTATGATTTATGTTTATGTTTTAATTATTAAATATTAGTAATATTAAATGAATAAATTATGGTGGTGGATACTACAAAATAAAACATGACACGCTTAAATTTTATAAAACCTTTATTATAAGAAATTAGTTGAAAAGCACTTTAAATATTTAATAAATCTCTTTCTACAATTCTAGCTTCCCAAAGTTTTTGTATTTTAATACTAATTACTCAGCTTACTGGAATATACATTTGATGACTTAATTGTTTTTAGCTAATGCTACAAATTAGAGATCAATTAGTAAATAAAGGTCTCAGTATAAATACGAACACTACACAAAGATCTATGATACCCACCAAAATTCGGACTAAATCAACACATTATTTTCTTTTGCTATTTTTTATATCCAGAAAGATTTAAACTTCGGATTGAATAAGTCGACATGAAAAAATTGCTTGAAAAACATAATAGAAAATTAGATTATTAATTTCAAACAAGAAAAATTTTCCTGTCTAAAAAAACCAAAAATGACGAATAACTGACTTAACTGACTCAAATACGTTGAATTCATAATACGGCAAAATAAGTAAAAATATAGTTATAGGCTGGTGAGATGCAACCAAAAACCGATTAGAAAAATATTGCTATTAGGTTTTATAAATCTCATTACAAATTAGTCAAATAATATTTAAGAAAAAAAGAGCAATCACAAATGAAGATTAGAGGTTGTTCCATATCAAAAATTGATTTTATTTTTCAATATACTATATCTAAAAAGATATAATTCTCAAGATAATTCTGAAATATTGTTTTATTCAAAATATAATTCTATTATTTCCTTTAACAACTTCGAATTTCAAATTTATATATTTTTTGAAAAAACTGATTTTAGTTAACTAAAAACTCCAAAGGGATGAGGGCTTTTATACTAAAATAAAAATTATACTTTTATAATGAAAAAAAAAAAAATTTAATCAGAAATTTTATTTATTGAATCCACTAGGAATGGACTTGTATAATCTATTAAGATTGATTTAATTTTTGTGGTTATCAATATTAGCTTGTTTTTTAGTTTTAGTAAAAAAGACAAGAGGTTCATAGTCTGAAAATTTAAAGTAAATATTTAAAAAGTTATTAAACTTCATAATTATGGAAATAAATTTAGTTTACCTTTATCTTCTTCAGTTTTACTACCTGTACTTAGGGGGGCAAAAGGCTTGCTTAGATCTTGTTTTAATTGTGGGTGTTTAACTACAATTAATATTTGAAAAATTATTAGATTTTGAATTTGTATAACATCTAATTTAGATTTCTAGCCTTACCAGGGGGTCTAACATTATATTCAGAATCCTCCGAATTTCGGCTACGCGAAGTAAGAGCACGGCCATAACATTGCATGGAAAGCAAAAATATGAGCATTACCCAAAGAGCCATTGACATCTTTAATACAAACATTCTGAAAAATTAAAATGTTTTAATCTTCTTTTTTTCTGAACTTTTGAAGGTTTAAAATTAAGTTTTTCTAAAAAATTAAGATATTAAAAACTACATTTAGCTAAATACTTTTTTGATTAAATATTTTATTACCTTGTAAATTAATCACAAAAATTCTTGCTTAATAAAATTATATTTAACTGTTCACTCTTCTATAACAATTTTTGAATTTAATTTTTCTATGAGATACTCTGCCTTTTATTTATATTGTTCATATTGTTTTATCTATATTGGTTGTATTAGTGGATAAAAAATAATCTAGTATGGAGATATTGAACCACGTAATTTTTATTTCTTTGCAAAAACATCTTTCATATTCAAATTTTTCTTAAATTAATATAAAGATAAAATTTGAAATTATCATTGCCTTATAAGGTAAATTATGTTTAAAAATGTGTTTGAAAATAATTCTTAACTTATGCCAAACTCATTTTTTCTTTTAGTTGAAAAACATTTTGAAAGAAAAAAATAGCAAAAAATTTTCATTTAAATTCGTTCATGGCATATTAAGCTGATTGATAAATTCAATTTATCTCCAATAAAAACAAATATTTGCAGCAAAATAGCACAAAACATTATGACTAATTTACTTCAAGGCAAATTATTAAAATTTAATTTATGCCTAAAAAAGAACATTAACGTTGTTATAAATTCAGCTTACCAATATCAAATTTTATTTTTTTTATTGAATTTGTGGAAAAAATAATTATAATCAAGCCAGTTAAATGTTTTAATATATAACAAAATAAGATAACTTTCACTTTCACTTTTTTTTCAGTTCAGAAAATAACCTCGGAATTTAAAATCCATTTAAAAATTACAAAATTAAGGAAAAATTAAAAAAGCTTCTGATTTCTCAGGAGATTTATAATTACGCTCTTGGTTCTGTTTTATAAACCTCTTTTTAAATTCGAATATCAACTTTTTAAATAAAAACTATGATTAAATACCAAAAAACTTATATAGTTTCCTCCAGATGTAGTTTTTTTTTTTCTTAAAACTAATTTTTAGATGGTATAGGAAGGATAAGGAGTGCAAACTTTAATCTTTACTAGTTATAATACCCTATCAAAGAGTTTACAATGAAAAATTCATTTCAATTGACAATTTTTGCGTAGTGTATCAACAAAGGGTTATTCTTTGCACATTTAAGGGACTCAGTTGTGTTGTTTTTCCCTACTTAATTTGCATTAGTTAACAGGATAGTTACAGCCAACTGACTTAATGAATGTGTAATAAATTCAACATATAAATGCATTATTATAGGGACTTACAAAGTGTTTCTAAGCTCCGATTAAGTCTTACAGTGCTGTGAATAATTATAAACTCAATTATAGGAATAATTATAAACAATTCCTTTTGGGTTTTTACATAAATTTATTGTTGAAACAAAAATAGTTTTTGGTCCTTTACCTGGGTTCCATTTTGCAGGTAATTACCCCCCTGATCCCTTTCTGTAAGCTGCCTGTATCATTACAGAGCTCCTCATAATTCCCATTCTTAACAGGCGATCTACACACTTTCCAACTACACAGAAAGCCACTTTTGTATGGGCGAACTGAGTAAATAAGTGGTTGGAAGTGTGTAGTATCTACAGCCTTTTTAAAGTCGGTAGTCAAAGAAAATTGACATCTATTGTGAATTTTTTCTTATTGGATCCTCCTGTTTTGTGTATCTTTAGCTCGGTTTACTTCACTAATATTCATTATTTAACTTTATAAAACAATTTACATGAATAAAATTAAAAACTCTTAACTTTTCTTTACTTTTTTTAGTTAAAACACTTTTAAAAAATTTAATAACCTGTAACATCTGATTTGACATTTCAAATCATATGTTTTGAGATTTAGACGCCGTGTTTTTTTTTTGTAGTGACTACAGACTTTGCTGTTAAGAACGGAGTTCTTTTGTATGGAAGACTACAACGTTGTAGTTGCGTCTGTTAAGAACGGGTATAATAATAACCCGTTTTTTAAAGTTTTAAATGCGTTTTTCTGCGCCTTGCATATGGTGATATTTTAATTAAGGAGGTCGACAAGTTTTTCTACATTTTAAATTTTCCGTGTCATTTACCCATTTTTTAACTAGATGCGAACTGCGTCCTAGGTTGAAACGATCCACGATTTTCGAAGATTTGCGCGTTCATAACCACAACTTGTGAATTTCCTATACTACAGTTTGACTGAGGTTCAATACTTAAGTATGATTTTATCATTAAACTAGGAGTCAGCAATCAAGCAATTATTCCTATGCAGTTGGCAGAGGAGCGTGTGTTTTTACGGCATGTTTTTCTACGCAATTTTTGCAGACAACAAGAAATATTACGCAAATATTAATTTTAATATAATAAAATTAGTGAAATAAGTTGCATTATATTTAAAATAGCTAAAAATTCAAAAAAACGCCAGATTTTCTTGTGTTATATTACAAAACTTGTGGGTTTTTTAGAAGTTGGCTTTAAATGTTTCTTTAAAAATTGTGCAGAAATTTTTTGATTCATTTTCTTTTCTAAATAGAAAAATTTTTTTGAATGTGACAACAAGAATGATGAAAAAAAGGAATAAATTCCTGAATAAAATTTCAAATATTCCCCCTTATTTGTGGTATAACTACTACTTCAGAAGGAATTAATTTTAAATAATAATTTTTGTAAGTAGTAGCCAATTTAAAAAATTTTCTTAAATGTCCGAAATATTAATTCATAGAAAAATCAATTTTTTTCCCTAACAAAAACCAAAAAAAGAAGTAAAAAACTTGTTGACCTTTTCAACTGTTCATTGACTTAAAATACTTCAAATTGAATGAGTCATCATTGAAGAGGATTTCCCAGAAAGTAAAAATATAAGTTTATATTAAAATAGAAAAAACAAAAAAAGAAAAAAACTGCTGGCTATATATTCTCAAGCTGCGTGTCTCATTTAATCACTAAAATATCTTCAAGAGTTTATTTTTGAATTTTTGGATTGCAAATGTTTTTCAAGTGAATCTCTGCACCAAAAATTTTAACGCAAATGTTTCATGTTATTTTACGCATTTATTATAATGAATCATCTATGTAAATGTACTGTATTAAAACTATATGAACACATAAAACTCATGTTGCAATTGAATAAAATATTCTCACATAGAATAAGATGCATTGCCTACAGATGGTTTATGTAAATATTTGTAGCCTTAGTCATTGCACTAAAACATGTTTTAATTGCACGTCAACTAAATTTTTGATTTAAGTTTCTAACAATAGAAACTATTTAAAATTAAATAATTAATTTACCTAAAATTTTTGTTATTAAAAATACTTAGAAATGAACATTTAATAAATACTATATTTATTTAAAATATTAATTTTTTGAGATTATATATTATTCCTTATTTTTCCGGCTTTATATCTTGAATTATTACTGAAATTTCCTGGCATCTGTTATTAATTATAGTTTTAATCTCAAGAGTTCATATTATTTAATTGAAGTAAGCATTAGTTTTTCTATTTTCTACTAGTTAGCTGCTAATTAGTTCTTCAATAATATTTACACTTAGAAAACATTTACGCTTCCTGGCATTAAATGTTTTTTTTTATTTTATTTTTGCAGAAACGATAATGAAATGGTAAACTTGAATTGCTTGTAAAGTTTCCAAACTATTTTAAGAATTAAAAGTCTGATGATTAATATTCAATTCTAGCTTTAATATGACTTTAATTTTTAATTCAAAATAGCAAAATAAAAAATTCACAGATTATTTCTTGTTTTTTGGATTTAACATGATCCACAGTGAATTAACTTCAAAGATTTTGAAGCAATTGAGAAATATAAATTTGCCATTTTTATGCATAATGCAAATTTCCTTGTCTTTTAGTTCACTTTATTAAAAATTCACATTTTTCTTTGTAGGAATTGCATTAGTAATTTTTTTGCAGTTCAAAGAACAGGATAAAGAAGTTTTAATTTTTTTTATTAATACAACTTCAAAGTTATGACTAACCTAAAAACCATTTAAATATAAAAGGAATCAAAGTGCTTAAACTTAATTAACCATTTAAATTTTACATCCTGTGTAAAGAATATGCTTTGAACTCTATTTAGACAGCACACAATACTTAAATTTATTGTAAAACAATGACCGGTTTTTTTAATGATATAATTAAAAATCTGGTGTTGAAACCATTATGAAAATTGTAGCTGTTTTTTAGTTTTTATAATATTTACAATATATTTGTTGCTATAAGCAATATAAAAAAGTTAAAAAACCACCACAGTTTTAGGTACACAAATTTTGCGTGATTTCACCATTCCCGAAAACAGAATAAATAAGTTTTTTTTTAAATAATTTGATATACCTATAAGTCAAATGTACAAAAATGTCGATATTTGGAAACTTGAATCGGTTGAAATAGGATAATGTCTTTTAAATGAAGAAATATATTTCGATAGATTACATCACAAATCAATTTTCGAAAACCTTAAATGAAACCATAATATAATATTTATCCAAAAATAAAAATAATCATTCTAGAATTTTTTATAGAACCATTTTTCGGATCTGGCCAAATGAAGTATTCGTGTAAGTCATATCGATTACAAATGTAATTCAATCATTGTTTAATATTTTTCTTGTACATTATTTTAGCTTTTATAAAAGTTGATTTGCTTAGAAATTACCACTTTTTCATTTAATGCTCTAATCTGGTTAAATAAAATTGAATTTGCACAAAAAATGATTAATCTATTCTACTAGATAGTTTGTTAAGAGAAGATAATAACTAATCATGTTTAATTTTCCTGCTGGGAAACACTTTTTGGTTAATAGAGAAAAAATTTTTTTTAAATAATATTATTTGGAAGCCAAAACCAATATTCTGATATTCTGTTTACAATGAACTTTAAAATAATTCAATTATTGCATTTCATTTGATTGGTAGAACAAACATCGAAATTAAAAAAAAAATTAAATCATATAAAAATGTTTGGTACCGTAATAAATAATTCTGTTAAACCTGTTCTGTTAAGCCTGTTAAAAAGAACAAAATATCATGATCTGAAAGATGTTTAAAAAAAAGTTTCCTAATAGAAAGTCGGTCTCTATTTATAAGATCAAAACTGTATAAGTGGCTTTCGAAGGAACTCAGGTGCCCGCAAATTCTTTATGATTAGTTTTGTGACAGTTACAAAATATCTATTTTACTTTATATACTTGTTTCTCATCTGATTAACATTTTGACTAATGGCGATGGCCCTGATAGCCGTCACTAAAGAAAATTTCTTAAAGTTGATAAGTTTGAAAATTAGCAAAAATTTGAAATATTCTTTTATATCATGAACCAGAAATTCACAAAAATCACCCTGTTTTTAGATGGTCACACTTGTTGTGCCCCTTAACATAATAATTAGTATTGATATTTTTCTGTATTTTACTAAAAATCTAAAACTATTTATGAACAACTAGTGCATAACCCAAAGTTGCCCACTTGAATTTTTTTCATTCTTCAGCTTAAATTTTCAAAAATTTTTACTTTAAATCAAACTCAATAATAATCAAGTACAACTTTTTTAGTCTACATTTCAAAATTTTATTGTACATATCAAATTTCTTTTTATAAGTTGAAAAAGCTGAAATCGAATACTAAATATTTAAATTTACCTTATTAATATAAAACTCAATTTATGTTTTAAGATTCAATTTCACACTTTCAAACTGTTCACTTTTTACTATTTTTCTTTACAAATATTTCTTTGAAATCAGCTAAATTCACTCTGGGTTTAAAAAGTTAAAAAGAGAGTTCTAATATTATTATACAAGAAGTGTTTTCTCCAACACAAATTAAATTTTGCTAAGTATTCATATTAAAATAATAATAAATTTGAAACGAAATTTTTAATTTACCTTTATTACTCTTATCTCAACACCTGTGCTCTCAATAACTCGAATCTTTGTATGTGCAAATAAAATATTGAATTATATATTTGATGAAATAACTAGCGACACTAAAATATGTTTGTAAAATAGCAAAATATTTCTTTAAAACACAAATTAAATTTTATATTTTGTAGAAACATAATATTTTGTTAAGAACTTGTGAAAAATGAAGTACTATCTGTAACATTGAAATAACCTTATGGTGGTTTATCTGACATTGGCCTTCTTTTTCTTTTTCTTTTTTTTTGTTATTGATGTTTTACATACAAACATATGTTTCTTGACTAAAGAAACGTTTTATTAGGGTGGATTTAAGCATAACTATGATCTTAATCATCACTTTAACGTTGACTAACATGTGGTCCAAAGAAGCATGACTTCAAGAATAAAAAATTTTCAGAATTTTCTAATATGAAAATAACCCAGTAAGGCAAATAGATCTAGTTCATCTATAAAAGAAAACGACATTTCATCCATAACGTCTACTTTCTAGAATAAAAGATCAATTTTACGCAGCCTCATACGACTGATCTCGACTCGTAAACAGATGAGGGGTACAAAGAGAATGGAGTAAAAACATAGAGTTGAGGGAAAAATGTACCACGAAAAATAAAAATGATTTATTTTTTCAATAATTTATTCGAGGAATATTATTTCTTATTTGCAAGATACAGAATATTTTATGGGAAATTTACCTACTTATTAATATCCCTTATAAAAATAGTTGGGGTTTATTCAGTTCAGAACTATAATATTGGATTTTTTTATCCTCTTTTTCTGTTTTCTTTTATTAAATGAATCATTTAAATTTTCAATTAATTTTATATAATTAAACAATAAAATTTAGTTTTTTTCTCAGCTGTCGCTATTAAAAATTATACTTTATAATCACCATTGAACAGCTCGAAAATAAAATATAAACACCTGCTTTGAGCTTGCAGGAAAAATCTAGAATCTAGAACTTACTGATCAGCAACATTTCCCAATTTCTATAAAATTTAATAAAATTGGCGAACAAAAAAAAAGCACTACAGTACACCTCTATTGCAGAAAGTATAATAACAAAATGAAATCGTTATTCACAACATAAATACAAATTAGGAAATTTTATAATATCTCCACAGGTACACAGAAAACTAAGCCAAAATTTCAGCTAAAACATAATTTTTCACATATTTTTGACTGTCCGTTTATTGTCTCTTCTTCGTCTTCTTTATATATCATTTCTAGCTATACAATTTGTTGCCAAAAATATCTACTAGTGTAAATATGCTATAACTTAAGCATCTGAAAAAATTTGATATAATTTTGGCTTAATTCTGAAAAGATTTCACCTACAAAACTATATAAAACCATCAGAGAAAAAATAAACACAATATAAAACTTCTGCTCCTATCTGAATTTAAAATATTATTCAAAATAAATATATTCAAATTACATATATATATAATTTAATTAAAATAACTACCAGTAGAATACAGAATTCAATGAACTTTTAAAATATATGAAAACAAAATTTTCAAAAATCAGGAAATATGTTTTTGACCCACTTTTTAATTTGACTCATTTAAATAAATTTTTTTGATTTATCAATACAACATTGCTTGCAACAGATGCAAATTATTATTCTAAACAAAACAAAATAATAAAAAACCAACCATTAACAAAAATAAAATTTTATGAGATTCATTTTTAACTGAGTTTTTCGCATACATAGAAAATATTTTACAAACTTGCCATTATGATTGTATTTTGAATTGTACTTTAAAAATTTTGGTGCTTGCAATAAATTTTGATTTAAGAACATCTTTCATCGTCTAAAGAATTTCATCTTATTTTTTTATCTTTTTCTGTTTTGTTTGAAGCAAAATTAGCAAATTGTGATCCTGCGCGCAGCATTCAACTTTTCGACAGCTATGGCTCATAGAAGTCTAATGCCCAGCATTTTCAAATTGTTATCATTTAGTTTAAGGCCGATACATTAGTTCCCTGAAAGTGAGCTTTAGTTTTAATTTGGTTTCGAAAGTGTTCGTATGTAATTTCTGTAATATAATTAATTCAGTCCGGATAAATAAAATTTTTTCGTGACGACATTCAATTTAAATAGAGTTAAAAATTTGTGTAAAGTAATATTTAAATGTGTTGTGTAGTATTTGCTACCTTGTTTTCTGGTTTTGAATTTTTCAAAAATATTTAAAAAAGATCTGTTCATCTTGGAATTTGCAATTTTATATATACATATATATATATATATATATATATATATATATATATGTATATTTTTTTGTATTATTTATAATTATTAAATTTCTCTTTTCAATTGTTTTGCTGAAGCTTTGATTTTATTCTTATAAATAAAACTATTAAATATCAATGTCCTTGTCAACTCAATTTTCTCATTTTCCTAAATGAACCTAATGTTTTCAGGTAACTGACAATAGTTTTAATAAAAAATTGACAAAAAACAACAACAAACATTAGAAGCGTGATAATTTAATTTTTATTTTAACACTTAAACAAGTTTCATAATATAACTCAACGTAATATTAAAACCTCCTAAGTTTAACCTAGGTTTGCTAGAACATGTTTCATAATCATTTCCTTAAAAAAAGCTGTTTAACGCTTTCCACTTTTCTTTATACGATCAGAGTACACTCGAAAATCTTTTCTTTTTGTTTTCTGTTTTTTATAACGAAGTTTGAAATCTGTTAGATCACATTCGATGTGACTTTGTTTTGGATAACTGCAAATGCAATGTTACGAACAGTTGTAATCTGCCCTTAACTGATTTGGTACACATTTTTCGGATTGATTGTGCTCCATGGTTAGAATTCACTTGTAATTTTCACATAATAAAGCTCCAAAAAAAACTTTTTGTTAACAATTGTACAATGCAACTCACAAAAAATATTTATGCAATGGATCCGAAAAATATCAAATATATGAGAAAATGACTAGCGATAGCACTTCTTAAGCGTCTTCCAGGTTAAATATAAGATCTCCATTCAGCTTAGCACTATAGTCCCTAGTCAAACCGAGAAAGAAGCTAGCCTCTTGAACCCAAGTTCTTTTAAGCCATGACACAATCTATTCTTTTTGAATTGAGCTTTCAAAAAACAGCTCGTTTTGGTTTCTGTATGATTTTTGTAGAAAATTTTGAATTAAATAAATTTTAAATTAAAAAATTAATATATAAAATATTAAATTAAATATAATATTTTAATAGCTATGATTCCACATGCAAATTAAGCGTTTGTGTCCAGAAAGTAAATTTAATTTAAATCCTATTAAGTTTTACCAGATCAAAATATATAGACAATAGGTGGTTAAAATTTGTTTTTTTCCTTGATTTTCTTATAGCTAAATTCCTTTTTAATTGAAAATTATACAAATAACCACGTTCGTCTTGCTAGTTAAATTGGATTAAATTTGATTAGATTATAATCTAATAAACTACGTTTATCACAACTTCTGATTGACTGAGACAAAAGCTTAGATTCAAAGAACTAGATTCTTTGTTTTATTGGGGTGTCAGATGTAAAATATTCGAAAAAAAGAGATTTTTATGCAATACTTGAAAACGGCGAACTTATGTATGAAAGAATGTGTGTAAAAAATCATTTATTTCACAAGTTGTCTCCAGTAATAAATTGAAAGCGTATTACTTCTTATTTTTAAGGGTCAGAAATTAGGACAAAAAGTAAGCATACACATTAATATCTCTTATTAGAACAGAAAATTATTTTCAAACTAAGTGGAACTCTTATAACCAATTAAAAAATTCAGATGAAATTTTGAACTTAATAAAATAAGGAAATTCAAATAAATTTAACCAGAAAAATTAAATGAGTTAATTGAAGTGCATAGAAAACTTGGCCAAAATGTGTGAAAGTGCTACAGTAATAACGAGCCAAAGCAGTGTACACAGCTGTTGGATTGTTTATAGTATGAAACTTTTTTATAGCTTGTTAAATTATTTTGTTTTCTTACATAATTTAATAAATTTAATGTAGTTTTTTTCTATTTAAACTTAATTTATTGGTTTTTTAATTGAAAATAGGTTTCGCTTTATTTTTGCTCATAATTAGATTTTGATTTTATCGTTTTATTATTATTTGAACGACTAAAAATATTAGATGCTAATTAAGCTAACTTTGCAATAAAAATCTTTAGAAACTTATGTATGAAAAATCTATTGAATGGATTTTAAATTATACATTAATGAAATTTTTGATTATTAATTTTTTTCTATAAGATTTCTTAAAGGTCGAATTTTTTTTAGATAATTTATGCAACCTCCTTTTAACCTAAAGTTTAGAAAAATATTAAATACCAGCTTAATACCCAATATTCTTTGTTACGTTCAAATGAATAATGAAAATATGTTTTAATTCTTTAGTAAAGAAAGAAGTCATTATTTATATATTTTATCACGAATAAAACTGAGACTTGAGTTTCTATACTCCTACTTATAACCATTAGTATAGATAACTTTAGGACACCAAAAAATTATTGCGGTAGATCAAGTTTTTTAGTCATCTTAAATGATAAATGATGAAATGATCTGCTTAACGCAGACCCAAGCGACAGCTATCTTCTAATAATTAAGTAGATATTATCATATCTTTAAATTCATTCACACAGCAAAAATATTGTCACCAATTCGGACATATGTTTAACGAAAAGTCTTTATAAAAAAATGTAAGTTCCTTGAGTTATAAAAAATATAAAATCAACAATTATTATTGACATTAATAACACTTATTAGCAAAATAAAAGATAAGTTAATTTTAGAAGGCATAAATCAACACTAAAAAAAGCAGTAAACAATAATAACAAAAAATTAAGAATATTTAAGCATAACAACTAAGAATAATAAACAATATTTAGCTAAATAAGCAACCAAAACTCGTTATATATAACCAAGGTGGATCCAAGTTGAATTCAAGTGGATTCCAAACATCTTCAAAAAAAATCTTTTCTTTTTGCCAAAAGAAAAATTGATCCCCCTGATCTACGCCACTATCTAAGCTACTAGATTTAATTTTATGCAAAATCTAAATTTTTTATAAATCTATATGTAAAAATTTCTAGTTGATTTTAAGAGAATTTAAAAAATTTCTTGAAAAACTCATAGCTCTATCTTTTTATTAACTATGAAAACATATATTTTATTCTTTTTTTGTTAAAGCGGAAACCGACACAATTCAATATAATTGGAAAATAAATTATGAAACTAATTACTTCAGAAAATATAATTACCATTTATATTAAAATAACAATTTTTAGTAAAAATTGAAAAGCTCGAAGGAAAAAGTTTATATACTAATAGATCAAATGGATCCCTTTTTATATACATCCTTATCTAAAACAATAGAATTTGTATAAACACATTTTTTACTTAATTTAAATGGAAGATTTATTTCTTTATATTATTTACTCCCCTAATTTTAATTATTATTTTATTATAATTCATATAATTCATTTTATTTGCATTTATTTTTATCATATTTTAATTACAATCATATAAAAATTGTTAAAAAACAAAATTATCAACTAAAAAGAATATATTGTGGTCTACTTTTAAATAAATGAGTTTTCTAATAAATTTTCATATCACCTTTTTTCTATATTTTATTTTAAATCTAAATTAAAACTGATGTCCCGAGACAATACAAATTCTATCACAAAAGAAACACATGCACAATAAGAAATTTATGGTAGAGGATTTCTTTTTAAGGAAGCCTTTTGTGCTTAAGATGAAAAAGTGCATAATTGAATTTTATCAATAGAAAGTATAGAAAGTAGCCAAAATACTTTCTTTATCGGATAAAATTCACTGATATTTTTCCGGAGAAAGTAGTCACAATGAAAAATTGCTCTTTTTCATTGATATTTTGCCTAATGAAGAATATAACATAAAAACGACTCAGTAATTTTCTACCCATATTTCTCCAGAAGTAAAATTTTATTCGATTAAGTAAAGTATTGTCGAATTATAAAAAGTTACTCTGATATTACTGAACAAAAAGTTACTTAAATACTGTTTACTCCATTTATTTATAATTACATTTCAGTTGTATATTTATTATTTCAATTAAATCTGGTATATTCTCAATAATTTTATTGTTTACCAAAGTAAAAATTTAAACTAAAAATTCTGAGTTACAATAGCAAAAAATGTTTAAGCATTAAAAGATCAAAAGAACGAATAAAATTTATGCAAAATCATAGTCCGACCACACAGAATTAGCTATAAACTATAGAAATTAATATTTAGACGTTTTATTTTATTTTACAATCAAAGATTCCATGTTATTTAGGTATTAATTTTAGAAATTTATAGACACTTATAAGAAAATTTTAATAATTACTTAAACGAAAAGGATAGTTATAATTTTGTATTACTTATGATTAAAAAGTTTTAACATATAAATTAAAAAGATTTCAACTATATTTTATATATTTATAGCCAAAAGTCAGGGAACCGAACGATTAACAGTCACTGAAACAAAGCCAGCATTATCCGAAGCACCACCACCCGAAATTTTGTTAACCGATGAAGATACTAGTGATTCCTCATCATTAGATATTGATACAATGCATTTGATGTTAGATCCTGAACTTCAACCTGAAGCACCAGATCCAAATAGTAGAATTTCAAAAGAAATATTTGAAGAACATAAAAATATGGCCAAAGAATATTTAAAATTAGAGACTGAAATTGCATATCTAAGTAAGCAAAAATCTGAAATTTTAGCTTCAATGGAACCAGAACAAAGAAAAGAAAAATTAGAATTACTACAAAAATTAGCTGAAAAGGTTAAATAATTTTAAAATTTAATTAAAGTAATTATTTTGAAATTAATTTTAGGAAAGTCTTTTAGAATTACAAAATTGCCTTAGGAGACAACTTTCGTTAGCTGAAAATAGCGATCAGGCACAACAAACAACATCAAATCAATCTAATGATGGTTGGGTATATTTACCATCAGATGAGTGAATCAATTCTTTTTTGTTTTAATAAAAGTATGGCTGTGATTGTTAGGTAAAATACAATTGTTTATATAAACAAACTGAAATTATCTAAACTTATAGATTTGATGCACGAATATTATTTGAAAAGTTCTCTGTAGACAAAAGTTTAATTTTCACATGACGTTTTTAATTCATTTAATTTAAGATTATTTTTTAATGTACGAGTGCCAATTAGTTTAAAGTTTATACGAATTATATAATTTGAAAATTGATATATTGTTTTTATTTAGGTAATAATATAAGTTTGTTAACACAGATTACTGCTGAGCAGAATAGGATGAGCTATCGGAGGTCTCGATAATGTATAATGTTTCATTTTTTTCCAAAAATTATGTGCACAAAGAGTTAAACTACCTGTAGACAAGTAATTAAAAGATTAATTAGGAAATATTGTATTAAAGAAAATAAAACCATATAAAAAAACTTTACGTAAACAATAATTATACAGCACAGGGAAGAAAAAAGCTCTACTCTTCATTCATAATAAAGAGTTTCTTTTCCGTTATAGAGAGCTAGGCGCTAATTTTACGATAAAGAAATCTTTAAATTCGTTCTTCAATGAATCTTGTTTTAGAATTGCCACTAAAATCTAAATTTTGACGGTTTTCTGACAGAAATAATACTAAGAAGTAATTATAATGATTACTTACTTTCCCTTTCTTTTGAAAAAAGGAATTTTTACAAATTTCCATAAATTGTTCTTTTCACTCATAATCCACGCAAGAAGAATTTGGTAATAAAGTCATTAAAATGAATTTTTCCAAGAGATTTAATATTTTATGCTGGAAATCCTTAATATACAGAACAATTTTAAAAAATTTACTATATGATTAAAAAACACCAATTTCTTTGGTTTTGTTTTTATTTAACTAAAATATAAATTTTTTAAAAAATAAAAACAATTACAACAAAAATAAATTCCATTTTGCATCATAAGTCACCTGTTTGTCAGAAGCATTATTTAAAGAGTTGATTGTGGTTTTAATTGGTGATACTCCAAAAAAAAAACAATTTGTCAATACCTAAAACAAAATCTGAGGATGAGCTTTAACAAGTCTTAAATTTATTAAAAATTTTGAAATATTATTAATAACAACAGGAACATCTTTTTACATCTTACAACTTTCATTGAATCGAAGAAGCAAAAATATTTTTCAATATCTGAGGTAAAATTTTTACATCTAAGCAGACATAACTATGCCCAGCTGGCATCTGTGAATTTATTCTATAAAAAAAAAGAAGATAAACGTTAAGACAAAAACAAAACTACTTAAAAATAACATACAAATCAGCTTCCTCTCTTAAACTTCCAATAAAAATACAATATCCTTGAATTTTTGGTTGCCCTTTAGTTAATGCTTTTGCTAAATCTCTTGGTTGTATATTATAACGGGATAAATTAGCATCACTTAAAACTATGACAATTGCATCATCATTATCTTCTTCTTCTAGAGTTTTAATAGCATGTCCTGTTGCATCTAATGTATGATCACCTGGCCAACAATACTGTGAGTGTGCATGCATTAATTTAATTGTTTCTAGACGTTCTTTATCATTTTTCGGTGCTTTGCCAGAATTAACAAATGGAATATTATAACCTTCACCACTATGGCCGACTATATCATATAAAATTTTTGTTTCGTATCCTTCAAATGCTTCCATGACCATAACTACTGCTTCAAGTTCCCTATCCAGACGACCATCATAACGATTAAACCTTATTTAAAAGTAAATTACTTAGTGTACCTCAAATTCAAATGAAATATCTCACCTATACATTGATCCAGAGACATCTACCACCAATTTAACACGTTTTGGTTTTTCTTGTACCATATCAGACCAAGGATTTACATCTGTTCTTCGCCTATAAATATTTTTTTCACCTGTTATTCCTTCAATTAAACGAGTATCATCAATTTCACCGAATGTTTGATATTTTTGCCAAAGACGTTCTTTACTTTTTGTTTGCAATGCTTCCAATACAGCTTTTAATTGCTGTACTTGTTTTCTAATTGGCTCACTAAATTGTGCATAAATTTTATAATCATGCTGTGACATACGAATTTCTTTTAATTTATCTTCAAATGCTTTTCTATTCATTTCACGTGCAGCACGCTTTACTTCATCGGGAATATCATCTTTCTCCGCATCCGATAATTGATGTACATCATGATTAGCATCTAGTCTGTAAGGTCCTCCTTTACCCCCTAGACCAGCCGTATCTCGGCCTCCTGTGCCCCCGGCCCATGTATTGCCTCCAACATGTGGTTCATTATTTGGATCAATTTTCCCATGCTTAGGACCACTAACAGATAGACCACTTTTTCTATCGATATTCAATTGAAGTTTTCTACTTTTACGTTCAACATACATTTGATTTTTGGCATAATTTTCAATATGGACACCATGTTTCAACAAAACTTCGGTAACTTGTTCTAAAGTTTCCGTGGAATGTTTATCAAAATCTAGAATATTCCCAATTACCTCCGACATTGATTCATTAGGAAATTCTTGCAAATGTTTTACTATATTTACAACTTCCCTTGTTGAATAGGGATAATTAAGAATTCCTTCATCTGCCATTTTTCTAAGTTCCCCAAAAGCATTTACTAGTGTTGATAGAATATTTCTTGGTACCGATGGGCCATATTGTTGAAGTAAAAATATCTCAGAGTCTGGATCTGGATTATCAATAGCATGGCAACTAAAAACATCTCCTAATGAGGCATAGAAATCATTCCCTAAAAATGGAAAGCCTGGTCTGTTTGCTAGAGCAATTATTCGAAAATTTGGATGTGTTCTAATTAAATTATTTGAGGATAAATCATCCGAATATGTTTCTGGAACTATTTTTCTACCATCTGAAAGCATCATTTCTCCATTTTTTACAAGTGTCCTTAAAATACAAGTGACATTAACCGGAGCTTTATCGGCTTCATCGATAACCAAAACATTGCCATTTTTGACCGCTTTAACAAGAGGACTATCCTCATAGGTAACCATACCATCTCTAAGAGTTGACTGAACTGTTAAAGTTTGAACAGTTGTATCACGGTGTAATTGAATGTATTCCCTGGGTTTGTTTAAAAGCTGCAGTAATTTATCAACTAATTTATTTTTTCCAACACCTTGATTACCCACCAGAAGTAAGTGCTCTCCAATAGAGAAATCCTAAAAAACCAACACTTCCTTAAATATTGCAAATAAAATAATTTAACAAAATTTATTCGTCATATTAAAAGCAAGCGCGAAACTTCCTACGTAATTAATCAAAAACTTAGTGCTGGATTTCAATTAAATTGCAAAATATTTTAAGTTTTTTTCAATTTATCCTACATTTGAATCAAGTCTTCAAAATATTTTTCAAAATCTTCAACTAAAATTACCTTAGATTTACCGATGTTCTTCTATTTTGGATTTTTTTTATTAACTATTAAAAAGGGTTTCCGAAAACTTAACAAATATTTTGTTTAAGGTTTGTATTTCGTGAATAAAATTAATTTATTTTTCAAAGAATAAAATTTACCTGTAATAATCTCTCCAATAATTTTAAATGTTGAGGAACATCGTAGAATAAAGTATTTGGAATTTTGGTATCAGCTGATGTGTTCTCAATTTTTACTTTAGTGCTTCCAATTTGTAAAAATTCTTTATTTACTGAAATTGTAATTTTTGAGGTGGTCGAATTTTCTGATCTGGTGATTCCTGCTTGTTTAATTGCATCCTCCAAGGCTGTACGCGGTAAAGCAGGTAAAAATTTCGCAAGAAATGTATTTTGTATTGTTTCGTATAAGAAATTTTCTACATTTTTACTTTTATCTTCTGTATTTAATTGAAACGTTGACAATTTTTGTGCAATTTTTAATATTTTTCTTGTTGATAAAGTTGATGCAAGGCTATTTATTATTGCATTATTTGATTCTTGCAATATTTGTGATAATTTTAAAATTTTTTCCATATTAGAATCTATTTTGCCAAAAAGATTTTGTATTATTTGTTTTTCCTCATTTTTATACAATGGTCGAACTTCTAAAAATAGAAATAAACTTAACAATTCAGGATTTAACCAATTTGATGTTTGTTTTTTGTGTGATGGTTCTGCTAATGCTAATATACGAAATGAATCATGGATTTTTGTTATTCTCTTTTTATCAAGATCTTCTTTTGTCATTCCTTTTTCTAAAAGTTCATTATATCTATCAGATCTAAGCAAAATTTTACCATCACAAAGCTGTAGCTCACGATCATGAATTAATCTAAAAGTTTACAATAAAAAAAAATAATTTTTTGTTTACTTTTTTAATAAACAAATAAAAATAAGAAATTAAAATCCCATTAAACCTATTTAGAAACTTGAAAACTTCCTAACAGGTGTCATAATAATAAATTTGCTTTTTATTTTAAAACAATTAATCCTAACTATAGAAGTACCTTTGTAAAATTGTAGTTGTACTTTTATGTAAACAATTAATTCCATCTAAAACAACAAAGTTTCCTTCATATGCTGCTCTAACTAAAGGCGAATCACTCCAAATAGTATCACCATTACCTGCAGTGATACGTTGCTGCAATAAATCTCTAGAAGTCATATCTTCATATAAGACCATTGGTTCAAGTTTCTGCCCAAGTTTGGCTGCAACTTGTTTAATTAAACTAAATTTTCCAACGCCTTTTTGACCTAAATTATAAAATTTTTCACATCATACTCATTTTTTTGTAAAAATAAAACCTACCAACAAGACAAATATCACCAACAGCTATAATTTTTAATATTGATGCAATTAAATTTGTTTGCTGATCAATATTAACAAAGGTTGAATCTACAGTTTTATTATGATTTTTTCCTCCACTTGAAACTATTATATTTTCATTTAAAATTGCCTGAAATTGATCTTCAGAGTTTTGAATAACATCAAGATTTTTAACATTTGGGCTAGATAAAGCTGAAATATTTAAAGATTTCAACAAAGTTTTGACAAGATTTACGTTTTCTTTTTGTAATATGGTACTATATGGATATAAAAAATATAAAGCATCATGGACACTCATCATTTTATTGTTATTCTATATATTAAGAAACAAAGAAAAAAGAAAATTGTTTAATGTATGAAAATAATTTCAACAAAAATCGTTTACCAATATTTGAGCTACTTTTGAAAGATTATCAATTGGAAAATCTGGTAAATTTGCCAATTTATCGGATTCTAAAATACCTAAAGCAAATGAAACTAATTTACTTAACTCATTTTCTTCCACATTTGGTGCTAATTCTTTCAGATCGGAAAGTAGTTCCTTAAAGAAATTTTTTATAATAGAAAAAAACAAAACTTATCTTAAAAATAAACTTACATTAAAAGTTAAATGAGTAATATACCTCGATTGAAATCTTGATCGCAGTGGTGGATCAAGTGGTGTTCCTTTGTACTTTTGTGTTGGAAGACCCAGTGCAATAACACGAAAATCTTCTGAACATCGAATGAGACCTAAGCGATCTAATTCTACTTGATTATATTTCTGAAATCAAATTTTGATATAAATTAATTTATTTAATTATAATGTCAATAGCACATCTAACTCGCAACTGAAATTAGTCATTTACGGTAAAAGTTATAGATATACCATGAAAATATTCAAATATAATAAGCACTGTCTGGCAAAAAAAAGAATTATCTATACGCGATTTGTACCCTAAGAAATTGAAGAAGCTTGCGAATGATAAAAGAGCAGGCAGATTAGATTATAAGGCAGGAACTTGCATTAAAAAACCAAATAAATATACTAGAAATTAAATTAAAAACAACAAAATGAAATCATTAACTGTAGTCTCAAAATAATATTTTAATATTTAAAATAAAGAAAAATCTTTCAAAAGTTAAAAATAAAATTAATATTTAATGCATTATTTTTTTAACCATTAAGATTCAGATTTTTAAAAATTACGACACCATTTTTTTGGCACAAAATTATCAAATGATGCTGATAAAATTGATATTTATAATATTTTCGATTCCTTAAATAATTTTTCTCTAAATAAAATTTTTTTATAAGGAAAAAAAAATTAAAGTTTCTGATGATAGGTTATAGATACCCGGAACAAGTTTTTCAGCTTACCTCTAAAAGTTTATCATATTTTTCATAGTGCATTAAAAATTTTCCATTTTCTAGATGCATTTCACGATTTTCTAAAAGATTATTCAAGATTGGCAAAACATTTCTTTCAGCATGCTCCACACCATCCAAAACGAGTATTCTTCCATTTTCTGCAGCTCTTACTGCACACTTAAAAATTATTTAAACTAGTTAAATATTTACGACTTGCTGTAGAAGATTGAATTACCTGATCAAAATATACAGTTGCTTTGTTCTTAATTTCACGACGCTGTTTTAAATCACTTTCAGTAGTGTCTCTACTAAGAGCTATATATTCCAATTCTCTTTGAGTTAATTCCAAATATTGCATAGCTAAAGAACGTCTTAATGGTCCTGGATATCCCAAAAGAAACATATCCTGACCTAATTTATCTTTTTGTAACATCCATCGCAAATGATGAAGAGTTGTTTGATTAAATTTTACTGTCCCATCTTTATATCGCTTAACTTAAAATAAATTTAGTAATAAGTTAAAAACTGCATAATTTAAAATGTTATTTGAAGCAAAATTGATTATATTGTAACTTTATTTAAATAACTTTATCTTTCATTAAGATCAAGTAAATAATCTCAAAGTCTTTTAATTCAATTAAATACAATTTATAATTTTTAACATAAATTCGCACAACCATTAAATAAATCTCAGACCTAATTTTTACATATGAAATCCACCATAAGTGGCAACATGAAGTATGATGACTAACTGAAAAATGTATGCAGTAATAGAAATGTTTAATTTAATCTTTATTAAATACCATATTTCCGAGGAACAAGATCCCAATTAAGAGGAATTTTAAGATCTTTGACTGTGTCATCTATTGAAATTCGACCTTCAATCTTCGTATTTGTACAAAAATATTTTATATTTGAAAACACAGTATTGACAGCCGATTTGTGTCCTTTTAAAGGAGATTTTATGACTACTTTACTAAGATTTATGTACATTGTGAAATAGGAATCGGCTCTTAAAAAGAATTATTTACAAAAATGCATTTCCTATATTAGAAATTGCATAGGAATCTATTAGCTAGGTTAGAAATTGAAATGTCAAACAGAATAGTACTGCCATAGTTGGATACTCTGAGAAAATTTAACGTAGGTTAACCCAGCAGGAAATCTGTCATCATGATGACATGTCAACATATTTTAAACAGCTATTCATCGTAATCATGTCATCTAGGTTTTAGATTTTATAAGTTTATACTAATATTGTTAAATTCATCAGCGTAAATATATTTGTGCTATGCGTGGTTTTTATATGCCGGTAAGTAAAATTTTGGTTAGTGTATGTTTTAAGTTAAAATGACAGATGGAATGAAAAGTGCTTTGGAATTTTAGTGAGTTATACATAAGTAGATAAATAACAGATTAATGTACAAAGAAATGTTTAACTGTAAAACAATTTAGGGAATTAGCAAACACAGAAAGGTAATAAAAAAATGCATTAAACGTTAAAAAGAATTAATTATTATTGAAATTTCAGATATGCACCTCCAAAAAATTTCGATTTTGAAAACTTAGAGCCAAAATACTGGAAGAATATTACATAAATTGCACCGATTTATGGAGCTGATGTAAGCGGTACCCCAACTGATCCTGATGTTGATATATTGATAGTTTTTATTAAATAATATAAAATTAATTAATTTAATTTATATTTAGGAATGGAATTTAAATCGTTTAGGAAAAATATTATATTTAATTAAAGTTTAAGTCAGGCATATTTTCGACATAAAATGACATATTGTATTAAAATAACAGGATGTACCATTTAATAAAATAAATAAATATATTAATTTTTAAAAATTATATTGGCATTTTTACTAAATATAATAAGTTAAATATTCAATAGTATTTAGCTATATATATATACTATAGCAGACTCACTCACACATAAAAGTAATGTGTATGTGTTGAAAGGTGATATTTTTAGCGGCTGTCGCTATATTAATGTCATCAAACTTTATATCTAAGTTTATATCATAGACAGTTGACAGAAAGACTATGATATATCAGATTTATCATCGTACGGATTTCCTGCTGGGAAGCTAGCAGACCATTTGTAGCAGACTTAACTCAAATTAAGCTAATAATTATGTGGTAATTATGTGCTCCTAGAATGCAGAAGATGGAATTTTTTGCTCTGTCCGTTCTCTCAGAATACAAAATGGAGCTCAACTACCAGAAAATTGCAACACGTTGGTATAATTTGATGAAATTCACATATGATTGATCATGAATTATGTGCTCTGGAAATTAAAACAAAAAAGTTTAAAAATGTTTATGTGTTCCTAGATATTCCTGAAAATAGATCGTTGCAGCAGTACGAAAAGCCATATCTCAAAAACTAGAGAGCAGACTCTTTCCAACTTTTGAAATTATTCAATACTAAATAACTGCTAAATACACACCAAAGATGGAATTTTTTGCTCCGTTCGTTCTTTCGAAGTATCTGTCTTAGTTTATTTAAGGACGAATTACGCGAACTTTAAAATGCTTTGCTCGATTATATGCAAAATCACATATGATCAATAGTAAATTAAGCTCTCTGGAAATATTAAAAAAGATTTTTTAAAAAAACAAAAAATTTTACATAATTGTGTTTTTTTTAAAATTATTTTATTATTCTTTCATTATTAGTGTGCTCGTATGTAAATTAATAAAACGGGGCATGATGTATCAAAGTAATTCTTTCGTTTCACTTTCGATCTTGTATCATTATACTCCATCCAAACATTTCCTTTTCTCGGACATATGGCTACATAATGACCAATTTTGTTTTCATTTGCATTAGATGTGCTCATTTTGGGTGAAATGTAGTTGACAATTCCCAAAAGACTATATATATGACATGTCTTATCATTTATATGGAGTTCGAACTCACGTTTTATTGATGATAGTGATACTGGTACCTGTTCCTCAACATTGTATACCTCAAAAATCATGAATTTCCCTTAAAAAGATAAAAATTTAAATAAAATATATACTTCATCTTACAACAACAAAATTTTTTACCCGTTTCGCTAATCTCAGTGTTGACTATTACAGCCTACCAAATTACAGTTTCTACTGTCCAAATTTAGGCATTTCTTAACAGCTTGATTAAAATCAACCTGCAACATTTCTGTATATGGCAAGCCAATTATAACCCTTTTCTTTTCTTTTTTTTGCAAGCAACCACTACAAGTTGAAATGTCCGTACAGCTGGGACTGTCAATAAATAATTTAGAAGCCAAATATGCAATGTTGGTTTCGCAGTCGAAGAGAATACAATTATTTACACTGGAAAACCTTCTATTTTCATCCTGGTATATATCAAGTAATATTTGGGAACGCAACCGGTAGGAATGTGATATGTTATGTGGCCATATGTTTTTATGCAGGGGTCCATACCCCTGAGGACCAAACATAGGCACGATATATCAGGTGTCTTGTACGTGGCGGCGTAGCGAGCTCGCTATGCGCGGCTATTGCGGTAGAAATGAAGGGGTGGTTCTTGCCACAGACACACTGGACCAAATCTCGCTACTTGAAAGTAGAAATTTCAAAGACGGGAGCGCTAAGCTCGAAAAAAAAGGACTGCATGCCGCAGGAAGAGAAAAAAACTAAAACAGGAGAACAAGGAGAATTCGATACAAAGGAGTTAAGCCCCTTGGATCGTTCATCATATGGCTGAACTGGCTGACCTGAAAAAAAATAAATAAAGAGAAAGGGATTAGGACATCTTAATCAAAAAAAAATTTTATTCATACATCATAATATATTTTGATCAAAAAAAAACATTAAATTAGAAAAGAACAATGTGTAAAAGTAAATCAGCGTTTACTTCCTTGTTTCCCTTACTATATGTCTATTAAATTTTCTATTCACATAAAGCAAAAGTTCAATACAAACAAAAAAAAACCCACTGAGGATTGATTAAAATAATGATTAGAAAAATGTTTAATTACTTATAATACGAGTACAATATGTTAATAATATTAAATCTAATCAGTAAATCTACGAAAATTCAACGAAATAAGCAAAAAAAAAAAATTTGGAATAATAAAAAAATTTTATTTGAAGAAAAAAAAACTAAAAGAACTCACATGGACCTTCTTGTTCCCCGGTTATTTGATGGGCCCAGCAAACTTCCTGGAAGAAATGTTCATTAAAAAAAACTAAGATACAATAAAATTTCTTTTCTTCAATTGTTCGTCGTTCCTCTTCTTTTTTTTCTTCAACCTATACTATAACTACGTTACTTAATAGTCTTCAAAAATAACATATTTATATGAGCAATTCAGAGATAAAAAAAAATTAAAGAAATTATGTACCTAATAAACTTTCCTTTTTTTTTTTTGTATACAATAACTATAGACTTATATTATAATATTATAACATAATAACAAACTATCAGTTTGTTAGACTTCAATCCAAGCATGGTCCATATTGCAGTTGCAATTGTTCTTAGTAATTTGTACTAATATCCACTATCAATCGCCATAGTCACAGAGCACATCAGTGAATTTCCGGTCTATTAGTCACTATATTTTCTCTTTCTTTTTGTGATATTCAAATTTTTGTTTTTTTTTTTTCTCCTTGAAAATCAGAATTTTTGGCTGTCCACTAAAAGGATATTAACTTTTCGAATTTTACAACAACTTACACAAAAAAAAAATAATTCCTTTGCTATTAGTTCCTTCACTATTCATATGATTATTTGATTTTGTATTTGCGCCATTTTTTTCCGCTTGTTTTGTTTTATATACAAAAATATTTAAACTCTTCGCGATAAACCCTTACTACTGATCTCCTTTGTTCCAAAGAAACTGTAGTTTTTTTTTTTCTTCACTTTAAAAGCACTTAAATTTCCAAGGTCCTCGGCTTTTGTTTTCACCAGTTTCATCTAGGTTATTTTTGTTTATAACCCTTTAATATTATTTTTAAATTTAATTAATCGAACTTCTGTTTTAAGCTAATGTCAATAAAATGACAACTATATATATATATAATTATATCACTATAGTTTATGCGTACGTATAAAATTTTGTAATCCTAACTTTTGTAAATTTCTTTTTTTTTTTTTGTATTTTTCAACACCATGTGCAGGAAAGAAAGAAAAATCTAACTTTTAAACTTTTAACCGTAAGCACAGAACCCAAACGACAAGGGCTCTGCCTTTTCCAAAATCCCAAAATCGACTGACTGACCCAAGCCACGCTAACTTTTTTCTTTCTGCATTTTGTCAACGGAAAAAGATAACAGTCCCGTTGGCAAAATGCAAAAATTTATCGCAAACAAGTGGTCAAGCTACTTTAGCTTGGCCTCTTGTCTACAGGAAAAAAAATTTTTGTGTAATTGGCCCGTTACAAAGCAGGTAGCCTTCCTCCCCATTTCTCGCCAGAATGGGGAAGGAGGATAGCTGGAGGGCCAATCACAGTGCACTTTTATACCACATGCCTTTAAGTTCAGCGTACCAACTCTAAGTTTGGTGTTGATATTCCTGGTTATCCTTGATGATATAAGTGAAGACCTGATTTTTTTTTTTTTGTAGTTGTTGTTCCATAGATTCCATGTCAAACTTTGTAGCTCCTTCTTCAGTTGGAACACATTCTAAGTCAGTCAATGCGGTACCAACCTGTACTCTCTTGAAAGCATATGTAGCATCATAACTTAAACACCCCGTGAAGAAAAAAAATAAACTAGCTCTAAATTCAACAGAGTCAATAACATAATTTTCAATATCCATGAAATAGGATTCGCTAATCGACTAGGTATATATATTCTCTGCAAGGTGACGGCCGATATTGATAAATTCAAACCAGGGTAACTGTTTACCTGTATATCTGCATTTCTTTTAAAGATTTACTAAGGTATCATATTCTGCCGTTAGTGTTTAGGTTCCGGTCAGTGGAAATTTCGGACAACGCGTCAATGAGGTACAGCTTGGTGGCATCTTCATGAAGTTGGTCCGGTTAGATCAACGTGTGGCTCGACCCACGCCCTGAGAATAGTCTCATGCTCAAAAAAAAATTTTTTTTTTTTTTTTTTTTTTTTTTTTATTTTATTTTTAAAGGGAATGTACATATAGAGAGAAAAAAAAAATTTTACCATCGAGAAGAAAAAAAATTCCATGTAAAGTAACGTCGCGTCAAAAAAAAATGTAAAATTAGTCAAAAAAAAAAAAAAAATCGAAAAATTGATAAAAATCTAATCGAAGCACTCCTATTGCTTCAGATCTTTGGAGTGGTATACGCCCAGCTTACGCGCCTGGAGATCCTCCAGCTCATAGAGAGAGTTGCCTACGCTTTTCACAATCCGCGCTTTTAAGAACTTCCTGGCCAATTTGGCATTAAAGCAGTCCTTAAAAGCACTTTGCGAAAAGTTCCTCCTATAAACCTCTTGTCCAGGTCGAAAATTTATTTTCCTGGCCCGGAGGTTATAGGATTGGGCACTCTGGTCGTGAGCTGTGCGTATATTTTGGGTTGCATCTTCTCGGAGTAAGATCATCTTGTCTTGGGTGTCCACTTCCACCTTGTTCTCTCCTTTTAGATCATTAAGTCGTCGAAGGAGTTTATAGGTCGATCCGTGACTCACCATATGTTGACCACTCATAAGAAAGTAGGGGGAATGACCGGTCGCAGCGTGTACTGAGCTTCTCAGTGCAAAGCCGATATGACTTAGGTGAGGGTCCCATTCCCGGTGGTCTTCCTTTACATAAGCTCGGATGCCGGATAAGATCGACCTATTCACTCTCTCCGAGGCATTTGCTTGGGGGGAGTATAAAGCAGTATAGAGGTGGTGTACGCCATATTTATTTAGTAGATTCTTGAATTCTGCTGCGCAGAATTGACGCCCATTATCGGACAAGATACTTTCTGGGACACCAAAGGTGTGGAAAACTTCACACTCCAAGAGCCTTACAATGTTGCCTGCTGTGAATTTCTTCACAGCATGCAACAAGGGAAACTTCGTGAGGTGATCCAGCACTATCAAAATTCCAATATTTCCCTCTTTTGAACGAGGGTATGGTCCTAGAAGGTCGATATACAGACGCTGCCACGGGCGATCAGATGTGGTGGGGTTCCCCATTTCACTCCGTAGGATTTGATTGGGAGCCTTGGTTTCTTTGCAAACTGTGCAGGCGCGAATAAACGCTCTCACCTGGGTGGTCATGTTTGGCCAAAAGTATAATTGTCGTAGTCGTTCTAAAGTTTTGCCTATTCCTCCATGTGCTGCTAAGGGCGGGTTATGTGCGTCACTTATAAGTTTTCCCGTCAGCTCTGTAGGAACCCAAAGCTTCCACGCGCCATCTTCTTGGACTGGGTCGCCCGAGCGTGACTCCATTCGCCTGTACACGTACCCATCAGAAACGCACAGATCTGGAAGTCTTGACGAGTTCTGCATGATCGTGGTCTTTAGCTCCTCATATTGCCCCGTAGAGAAATATGGTGAGTCTAGATCGATCATGTAGCCCGCTCTTTCCAGTTCCGCCACTTCGGACGAATAAACGCGTGACAGCGCGTCTGGCACCACGTTCTGACTTCCCTTCCTATGTTCGATATCGACGTCGAATGCCTGAAGCTTCAGGCTCCAACGAGCCAATCTGCCACCTAAGTCCTTCTGTCCCATTAGCCATTTCAGACTGGCATGGTCAGTCACAATCGTGAAACTGTGACCTTCCACGTACGCCCGAAATTTTTTCACGCTCAACACAGCTGCATAGCATTCTAGCTCGGTTATGCTATAGTTGCGTTGAGCGGAATTTAGCTTCTGGGACATGAAGGCGATAGGTCTTTCCGCACCATACGTATCCTTTTGAAATAGGGCGCTACCCACCCCAGTCTGACTTGCGTCGCATTGTATATAGAAACGCTGCGTGAAATCCAGGTTAACCAGCGTTGGTGCCTCCGTTAGTCGACATTTCAAAAGGTTGAACGACTGCTGAGCATCTGGTGGCCATTTAAAGGAACTGGACCCCTTTAACAAGTCCGTCAGTGGTGATGACAAAGAAGCATAGTCGGCGATAAACCTTCTATACCACCCAGCCATCCCCAAAAACCTTCGGAGCTGCTTCGTGGTCTTCAGAGCCGGATACTCTGCAATCGCTGCAACCTTTGAAGGGTCCGTCCTGAGGCCAGCCTCTCCGACAATGTACCCAAGATACTTCACTTCCTTCATGCAAAATTTGCTCTTCTGTACATTGATGGTGAGGCCAGCCTTACGCAGATAACCCGCCGTCTCACGCAGCGTCTCCATATGTTGTTCGAAAGTAGAATTAATTACTAGCAAGTCATCTAAATAAATAAAAACATTTGACCGCAAGTGTGCTGGAATTGCTTTGTCCATCAGACATGCCATTCGCTGTGGTGCATTACATAGACCAAACGGCATCACTTTAAATTGGTATAATGGCCTTCCGGGCACCGTGAATGCTGTTTTATCTCTGGAAGCTTCGTCCAATTCGATCTGCCAGAAGGCATCCTTAAGGTCCAGGCTGGTTATATACTTGGTATCTTGCAATCGTCCAAGGATTCCTTCAATTATACCTATGGGATACGCATCCTTATTAGTGATTTCATTGACTTTCCTGCAATCGAGACACAGGCGTACCTTCCCTGGCTTCCTTACTAAAACAACTGGAGAATTCCATGCACTTTGACTTTCTTCAATCACTCCTAGTGCTAACATCCTATCCAGTTCCGCATACATAAGCTGTTGTATGGCTGGTGACACTGGATAATGTCTCTGCTTGATCGGAACTGCCTCCCCTACGTCGATCACGTGTTTTTCTAGGAGTGTTTTCCCCAACCCTTCCTTGGCAAATGAGGGAAATAATTCTCTTACTTCCTGGAGGGTACGATTTTTGGCATGACACAAGGTATGACTGTTGGGGTCAACATCCTCACTGTTTGGTAAGGTTATAGCTAGTTCTCCGATGATACTTGGCACAAGGCCAATTTTCTTCCAGAAGTCTATTCCTAAGTATAATTTTTGTTGTAAGCTGGGGACCAAGAATAAGGTCATCGACACGGCTCGATGTAGAAAATAAAGGTTCACGTTCGTCCGTCCTACTATGGCTTGTCCTCCACCGTCTGCAGTCTGCACACTAGCTGTCATGCGGTTCCATTTTAAGCCTACTCTTTGTAGGAAGTCTAGACATCCGAAACCAAGACAACTCACACTAGCTCCACTATCCAAGAGACCTTTAATACTCTCTCCCGCTATATTCACTTGCAAGAAGGGTCGATCATCCTCTCCTCTATTTAATACAGTTTCTTCTAGAAGTAGACGTTGAAGAAGAATGTCTTTCCAGTAGGATCGGCTTCGGAGTGCTTTTTTGACATGGTATTGACTCACTTGTTGTAAAACTACAGCAGCAATTCTAGGTGTATCATCAAAACTGAATATCCTCTCGCGGGCCTCCCGGTAAGCCTGCCATCGTACGTGTAACGGCTGGCGAGGAGCCCTTCGTCTCTGTGATGACAGGTCTGACGGGGGGGTCCGGAGGAGGATAGTCAATTTTTTTGAAGTATCGGCCTTTATAGTTTCTTGTGAGTCGGTGGGCCATGATGATTCCGCTCCCTGTGTTGGTTTTCCGGGGAACATTTGGGGCAACGAGGCTTTGTCACTCCATCTAAGCCACAAGAGAAGCAAAACTGGTGCTTTATAGGTTCTTCACAGTCCATAAAACCGTGCCCAAACTGCAAACAGTTCCAACATTTCCAAAGTCTCCTACCTTCTTCGTGAAATGGCTTTCTTGGTTGAAACGCTTCTACTGCATTGTCCTTTTCTCGATAGTTTCCTATCTCATTTATTGTTTTTCCGGAATGTATACGTGGTTGCCTATATGCTGGAGCTCCTTCCCGATGTTCTATTACTAGACACCGTTGCCTTACTTCCCTGATCGTTGACATGTATGTGATATCAAGCTGGTGTGCAATATCACGCCTTAGGCACCTATAAATTAAGGATATGAATTCTCTTTCTTCCATGGGCATTTTCATTCCCTGGCGAAGTTTAGTTATCCGGGTGAAATATTGATTCACTGATTCATTGTCTGCTTGTTTCCTACACATCATTTCCATCAGACGGTCAGCATCTGTCGTGAAGGTGCCAAAGGTCTCTAGAAGCGCGGTCTTCAATTGCGGCCAAGGAACTCTCTGCACTGAGCTTACGTAGTCTAGGTACCACTCCAGAGCCGAACCCTTAAGCAACAGGTGAAAATTTAGTTGTAATTGATCCCAAGGCATGTCGTATATGGAGCGAAGCGATTCAACGTGTCGTAAGAATTCTTCCACGGGTTTCCCCCCTTCGGGTCCCTCGAATTTTATACCCCACTTGTCTAAAGACGTATGATGTGGTATTTGTGACGTTTGCCGAACTGGTTCCCTAGTCGGGGATACTGTCCATAGTGGGTGCATGGGTGAGCTAACGACCTGCCTGTTGAGCAGACTTTCAAAATTTTGGAGCATTCGCTCCATGGATGACTCCATTTGTTGCTGGAGCTTAGTGTTCATACTTACTACCTTTTCAGTTAATCGCCCTTCTAGCTCCTCTTGTTTCCATTTTGTTTCTGAGTCCAGCTTGAGTTGCGAGTCACTAATGGCTTTCTGTATTCTCCCTGGTTCTAAATGCATCGGAATATGTTGAGTAATGGCTCCACGAGTTGTAGGTATATCGCCTTCTGCTGGCGTATTACGGGTAGACACAGTGCGGGGTGGGGGTTTATTCTTTGTCCCTTTTGGACTATGGTCTAAAGGCATGTTTATTTTTTTTCATATAATAATCTAAGTATTGCCGTTGAAGCGGGTGGGTGGCACTTGAGTGCAAAGAGCTCATGGTTGTTGAGTGGGCAATTAAACAAACAGAAAAAAATTAAGAGTACTATGGCTGAAGTGTAAGTTGGGACTACATTGAACTGATCCACTTCCGGACAAGCCGCAGCGTCTTGGCCTAGCCAAGAACACAGATTCAAGGATTAAATCCTTTGGCTTCACAACTCAATGCAGCCCAAACCCATGTTCTTGCCATGGATCTTCACGATAAGAAGTTGGGAGTAAGACGAAATAAACTTCCTCTTAAGTTCCACAACTTGTGAACAAGCCGCATTGTCTTGGCACAGCCAAGAACAAAGATTCAAGGATTAAATTCACAAGTTGCTTGCCTTTGGAATTCATTCATCTCGTCTATCTCCAGCTCTTTAGATGAATACCGCAGGACAGGAAGCCTAGCCTCGTGCCTGTTCAAGGAGTTCATCTAAAGGCCTTTATCTCAAAGTGAGACCTGACTCACGACAGTCAGACTTCGCAAAAGCTGCTCTAAGTTCGTGCAGAACAATCTGACCGAGAAGGAAACGCAGACTAGAAGGTCTCAACAACCAAAACAAAGGTCAAGGGTGCGTAAAGCATACTTAAAATTGCAACTAAGTTGCTACTACGGGGGAATGAGGGTAATGTTTATCACATTACACCTCGGATCTAAACAAATCCTCCATTGATATGTTTTACCATATCAACTTCGAGTAAGCCGATCGTTGGGCGCCATGTTATGTGGCCATATGTTTTTATGCAGGGGTCCATACCCCTGAGGACCAAACATAGGCACGATATATCAGGTGTCTTGTACGTGGCGGCGTAGCGAGCTCGCTATGCGCGGCTATTGCGGTAGAAATGAAGGGGTGGTTCTTGCCACAGACACACTGGACCAAATCTCGCTACTTGAAAGTAGAAATTTCAAAGACGGGAGCGCTAAGCTCGAAAAAAAAGGACTGCATGCCGCAGGAAGAGAAAAAAACTAAAACAGGAGAACAAGGAGAATTCGATACAAAGGAGTTAAGCCCCTTGGATCGTTCATCATATGGCTGAACTGGCTGACCTGAAAAAAAATAAATAAAGAGAAAGGGATTAGGACATCTTAATCAAAAAAAAATTTTATTCATACATCATAATATATTTTGATCAAAAAAAAACATTAAATTAGAAAAGAACAATGTGTAAAAGTAAATCAGCGTTTACTTCCTTGTTTCCCTTACTATATGTCTATTAAATTTTCTATTCACATAAAGCAAAAGTTCAATACAAACAAAAAAAAACCCACTGAGGATTGATTAAAATAATGATTAGAAAAATGTTTAATTACTTATAATACGAGTACAATATGTTAATAATATTAAATCTAATCAGTAAATCTACGAAAATTCAACGAAATAAGCAAAAAAAAAAAAATTTGGAATAATAAAAAAATTTTATTTGAAGAAAAAAAAACTAAAAGAACTCACATGGACCTTCTTGTTCCCCGGTTATTTGATGGGCCCAGCAAACTTCCTGGAAGAAATGTTCATTAAAAAAAACTAAGATACAATAAAATTTCTTTTCTTCAATTGTTCGTCGTTCCTCTTCTTTTTTTTCTTCAACCTATACTATAACTACGTTACTTAATAGTCTTCAAAAATAACATATTTATATGAGCAATTCAGAGATAAAAAAAAATTAAAGAAATTATGTACCTAATAAACTTTCCTTTTTTTTTTGTATACAATAACTATAGACTTATATTATAATATTATAACATAATAACAAACTATCAGTTTGTTAGACTTCAATCCAAGCATGGTCCATATTGCAGTTGCAATTGTTCTTAGTAATTTGTACTAATATCCACTATCAATCGCCATAGTCACAGAGCACATCAGTGAATTTCCGGTCTATTAGTCACTATATTTTCTCTTTCTTTTTGTGATATTCAAATTTTTGTTTTTTTTTTTTCTCCTTGAAAATCAGAATTTTTGGCTGTCCACTAAAAGAATATTAACTTTTCGAATTTTACAACAACTTACACAAAAAAAAAATAATTCCTTTGCTATTAGTTCCTTCACTATTCATATGATTATTTGATTTTGTATTTGCGCCATTTTTTTCCGCTTGTTTTGTTTTATATACAAAAATATTTAAACTCTTCGCGATAAACCCTTACTACTGATCTCCTTTGTTCCAAAGAAACTGTAGTTTTTTTTTTTTCTTCACTTTAAAAGCACTTAAATTTCCAAGGTCCTCGGCTTTTGTTTTCACCAGTTTCATCTAGGTTATTTTTGTTTATAACCCTTTAATATTATTTTTAAATTTAATTAATCGAACTTCTGTTTTAAGCTAATGTCAATAAAATGACAACTATATATATATATAATTATATCACTATAGTTTATGCGTACGTATAAAATTTTGTAATCCTAACTTTTGTAAATTTTTTTTTTTTTTTTTGTATTTTTCAACACCATGTGCAGGAAAGAAAGAAAAATCTAACTTTTAAACTTTTAACCGTAAGCACAGAACCCAAACGACAAGGGCTCTGCCTTTTCCAAAATCCCAAAATCGACTGACTGACCCAAGCCACGCTAACTTTTTTCTTTCTGCATTTTGTCAACGGGAAAAGATAACAGTCCCGTTGGCAAAATGCAAAAATTTATCGCAAACAAGTGGTCAAGCTACTTTAGCTTGGCCTCTTGTCTACAGGAAAAAAAATTTTTGTGTAATTGGCCCGTTACAGATACTAATCCATTGCCTAAAATGTGAAGAGCCAGCTGCAAAAACCTATTTGTAGTTTGCCGAATATTTTGCTCTAAGTCTTCATACTCTGACACAGCAACAAGCATTATTTGTAGTAAGGAATCGAAAGTACAAGTGTTTGTTAAAAGATATGATTTTTTTTTAATAATTGAAATTCCGATTCCGGTACTACTATTTTTCATTATTGGCAAAGTTTTGCATTTTTCAAAATTAAATGCATCTAAAACAGCACTTAGATTGCCCAAATACTTGCTTTGCCTTGCTTTGCTCTGTTTGTTTTCACCTCTCCAACTTTCTTCTTCTTTGAAATCTAGAAAAGAAGAGTTTTCCTCCAGGTTTTGCACAGTTGGATTTGTCATATTTTTTATTTTATCTATTTTAGGGGCTGCCATTATCATTTCTCCATTCAAAATATCAATATGCTTTTTAACAAATGCATCTACTCTTAAATGGCTCATTTTTTGCTTGAGAAATACATTTTTTAGTTTATTGTATTCACCTTCAACAGCAGCACTTGATGCAGGAGCTCGACCATATAGTATGGATTAACTCTTGTTCCCTCTTGAAGAAGAGTTTCAACTTCCATAATAATTTTACTGCCCCATTCTGTCCATGAAGTTTTGAATATTTTCTCGTTTCCATCTTCTTCCTCTTCATTTTCAATTTTTTCTTGCATTATGTTCTCTAGTTTGTCATGTAAATCACTTTTGCCTGTAATTAAAGAAAATAAAAATTCTTTATTTTCTTCACAGGGTGAATCTTGACATTTGTTTTCTAAAAGTTTGCCATCTGTCTCACTTTTTGAAACTATGTATGCACTTTTTATTAATTTTTTTGCACTTTCTTCATTACGGCATAAAATAAGTTGTCCTATAATGTCAAGTATTTCCATTTGGTCCATTTTGGGTGGTCAGCGATATTAAGTGCTTATGGGTTTAAATTATTAAGATAAAATTATTAGGAAATGTACTTAATACTTAAGGGTTTGATTTATTACTTTGAATTTCTAAAAAAATATGTTTGTTAAAGAAAAGTGGTCTCAAGATGTAATTACTTGAAATTATGGGTCTCAAGAATTATTTTGTTTAATCTGAAAGGCATAAAATATATAATTTATTCGAAATCTCATTATGTTAAATGGGATGTAAGTTGAGATGTAACTTACGCGGTAAGGAATAAAAGTAACAAACTGCTTTTACGAAAATTTTTACCAAGGGTTTTAGTTTAGTACCTAAAATTTTTGTATATTTGTGGATGAAACTAGGAGGAAACCAATTCTAAGCCAACGTAATAATATTGCACTAAATATCATTTTGCCATTTAGTGATTTTTCCAGCTTCAAGTTTTATATAAAAAAAAAATTTTATTTTAAAAATTTTTTTTAGAAAATTTTTTTTTTGTTTTTTAAAAAACTTTTTTTAATATTCCCAGAGAAGTTAATATACGATTGATCATATGTGAATTTCACCAAATTATACCAATGTGTTGCAATTTTCTGGAAGTTGAGCTCCATTTTGTTTTCTGAGAGAACGGACAGAGCAAAAAATTCCATCTTTGGTGTGTATTAAGCAGTTATATAGTATTGAATAATTTTAAAAGTTGGAAAGAGTCTGCTTGCTAGTTTTTGAGATATGGCTTTTCGTACTGCTGCAACGATCTATTTTCAGGAATATCTAGGAACACATAAACCTTTTTAAACTTTTTTGTTTTAATTTCCAGAGCACATAATTCATGATCAATCATATGTGAATTTCACCAAATTATACCAACGTGTTGCAATTTTCTGGTAGTTGAGCTCCATTTTGTATTCTGAGAGAACGGACAGAGCAAAAAATTCCATCTTTGGTGTGTAATTAGCAGTTATTTAGTATTGAATAATTTCAAAAGTTGGAAAGAGTCTGCTTGCTAGTTTTTGAGATATGGCTTTTCGTACTGCTGCAACGATCTATTTTCAGGAATATCTAGGAACACATAAACATTTTTAAACTTTTTTGTTTTAATTTCCAGAGCACATAATTCATGATTGATCATGTGTGAATTTCAATAAATTAAGTCTACACGTTCCAATTTTCGAGCAGTTCTCCCTCCAAATTCTTTATTGAATTTCTCGAAAACTATAAACTTTTTTAAGAATTTTTTTTAATATTTCCAGAGCACAAAATTCAGGTTTAGCTTAGAATAATTTTGAACACGATCTAGAAACGCGTTCAGATTTTCGTGCAGTTGTCCTTAAATTTAATTTTTTGGGCAAACGGACAGAGCAAAAAATTCCATCTTCTGCATTCTAGGAGCACATAATTAGCACATAATTATTAGCTTAATTTGAGTTAAGTCTGCTACAAATGGTCTGCCAGCTTAACCTACGTGAAAATTTAATATTTTCAAAAAACCGAAAATTCGCTTTTCATCTGTGTTTGCGAATGGGGGGTGACACAAGAGTCGTCATGACAAGCACAGCTTTTCGAAGTTACGGGCGATAGTGCGTTCCCACCGCACGAATTTACTGACAAATTTACTAATGAAAGCCCCATACAAAAAAAAAGCGTTCCCACCGCAAGAATTTACTGAAGAAAATTATTAAACGTCAAAAGTGTTAAAGTGTGTAATTATTGTGTGGAGTGTTATTAGTAATTATTTAAATTAAAGTTCAATTGAAGTTAAATTAAAGCATTAATATAAATTATGGAACTAAGCGAAAGACAAAAAGAAGTATTATCCGCTGTAGTACCTGTATTTCAAGCTGTAATTCAAAATTTATTGGTAGAAATGGAATTATTAAATATAATTATTACAGTTTGTAGGGATAGATTGGATGACTTTAGAGAATAGTCATGTTTTGACGATGTTTTGAAAACTTCAAAAGTAAAATATATTTTAACTGAACACGGAGTGAAGGAACTCGATCCAAATACAAGGTTTTTTTCATTTTAAAATATGAATTTGTTGGATTAAATAGTTTAATATTTTAGAGTTTATGGTTCATGTGGTAGAATGTTTGTTTTATCAAATGTTCCCAAAATGCTTGACGAACTTAAACAAAAACAAGATCCATGTGAAAAACTCATGGAACAATCAAACGATAAGAAAGATTATATAGTTAGAAGTCTTAAGGGACAGGAAACTATTTTAAGGGAATTAGTACAACAAAAAAAAGATGCTGAAACAAAATGACTTTAATTTATTTTATAAAAATTCATCTAAATTCAAATTTGCATATGTTGCAAACTCATTACCTAAATTACGATTATGTTTTGGCTTATATTTATACATTTTTAAAGAAATATACTTTTGGGCCCATTTATTTACAGTTTTTCCTGAGCACATTATTACTTTTAAAGTATCTTTAGCTATCATTCGTACAATTTTAGCCATTTTTTGTATACATTCCTCAGAAAGAAATGGTGAATCAGCTATTACTATATCAAAGGTATCATTACAAGCTAAAATTACAATCAATAAGAAATGATTTAATTTCCAAAAAAGGACAATCAGCCCAATAAAAGCCTTACCAAGAATAAATTCAAAGAAAAACATGTACATCATAGATTACAAATTTGCTTTTAAATATGATACAGTCAGACACAAGCAAATGGAGTAAACTTGTTTCTATTAGAGTTAGTCGTTCCAAGCCAGGGGTAGCAACCCTGCATGGCAAAATTTATGTTGTAGGAGGAAGTGGAAGTCAACGAATATTGGCAGATGGAAAAGTCTATGATCCCGAAAAAAAAATTTGCAATCAATTGCTCCAATGATTAATAGATTTGGTATTTGTGCTTTTAATGGAATGTTGTATGCAATTGGTGGTCGAGTAACAAGGGGTATTACATCTTCTATAGAATGTTATGATCCAATTCGAAATGAATGGAAAATGGTTGACAACATGCCACAGCCAAGATTTGATATGGGTGTAGTTAGTTTCGAAGGACTAATTTATATTGTAGGACGAGTCACTAACGGTATTGGCAATTTGTCGGATTTAATTAGGTAAATGCTTATGGTTAATCTATTTATATTATATAATGACATTTTTTTTAGCTATAATCCTGTTACAAAAGAATGGAATACACTAGCACCTATGCGGAAAGATCGTAGCAGGATGGGAGTAGCGATTTTAGATCGATATTTATATGTTGTGGGTGGGCAATATAATTCTGGAGAAACTTCACGTAATGTTGAAGGGTACAGTTTCGATGAAGATAAATGGGCAAAAGTAGCTCCAATGTCAGTAGGGCGCAGTTCACCAGCTGTTGAAGTGGCGAATGGTCATTTATTTGCTGTCGGAGGTGATGAGGTAAAAGTATCTAATAAATGACTTTTAAAAAAGACCTAGCTAATCTTTTGCTCATTTTTATATTTCAGCTCAGTCGAGTAGGGCTATTTCCAACAGTTGAATGTTATCATCCATTGACGAATTGTTGGGAAGATTGTCCTAATGTGCCGTCTGATGTTTAAGTTAAAGATATTAAGATAAGTTAAATAAGTTTTGTTATCTTTTTGTACTTAAAATCGCTCGAAAGTTAAATACAAAATAGTTATTATATTATATTGAGTTATATATTTCTAGACTTTTTATAATTTTACTCCAACTTTTATTACCATGAAAACATCAAACTCCATAAAACTCAGTATCCGCCTTGGATAGTACTCTTAGTTGCAATATATTGGCTCCATTTGGAAAATATGATATCATTGAATGCATTTGAAGTTTGCAAAAAACGAATACTCGGTAATGGAGAAAAATAGACTAGCAACATTCAAACTTTCGAACTTTGAGTTCAATTCTCACAGCGAAATTTCTTAATATGTTACATATCATATCTTACCGAAAAAATACCAGCTTCTGGTCTCGTGTGCGCATGGCCAATGGCTGACACCGGCTAAAACTGAAGAGCAAAAAAACAATCGGATTATTAACGTGCTTCTTTGTCATAGGACAGAAGTACAAATTTAATTCTAAATGGAATCCATTTAGCAGTGATTTTATACAAAGTGAAGCTGTCCCCAACTGAATGCGTATTGGTAAATGGGCTAGCCCATTGCTAGTTTTTGAAGCGACGCAGTTCCAGAACAGTTTTCGAAACTTAAAACGACTGCTTGTGTCAGAAATTTTTCTGCCCTTTGTTTGACATTTCACCAATACATATTTAGGAATTCTTGTACAGTAAGTTTTATAGCACTTACTAAATTAGACACCACAGCTATCCTCATGTGCTTCTGTAAAATAAAACATTAATTGATTTTTTTTTGTGATCAAGCAATGTGACTTCATGAAATCAAACACCAGCTTATTTCCATGAATCCTTTTGGCCAAGTATCTTTCCATCTGGTCTCAAAATTCTTGCAAATATCAATCGTATTAAAAAACAAATGGTTCGATTACTCTACCAAATTGTAATGAATGTTTTCTTAGTAAAATTGATATTAATAATTCTTGAAGCATAAATTAATATCAAGAAAGAAAAAACAACTCAATTGTAGGGTAGACAAATTTATTTTCTCTGTTTTAATAACTACAAACACATTTATATTTATATTACCACCAATTAGTTCAAAAAGTATTTAAACAGAAAAGAAACTTAATGCTAAATTGTTTAAGATTCAATTAAAATTAACCTTATTAAATTTAAATAGAATAGTAAAAATTCTTTCAAAAATTGGTGAAAAATTTAAGCCCGTTCACCACGAATACGACGTGTGAGCTGTAATCTTTCGGCACAATTGTTACCCGTTTTATTACAAAAATGCTTAACTCAACAAAGTTATTAAGAACCAAAACCAATTTGCAGAACTATTTATAAATTTTACATTAAAAAAAACTTCAAATTTGACATTTTGTAAACTGAAAAACCTATTGAAAGCTTATAGTGAGCTTTCACTAAACGTAGTACCTAGTACCTAGTACATATTCCATCTATCAAGAATTTGTTTGTTGTTGTATTTGTGGTAAATGTGTTAAAAACAATTGAATAATTCAAAATCATATCAAATTTGAAAATCCTTACCTTTTGCTCAATAATTATTATTGACATAACCTAACTTCCACAATTTTTCACTGTCCAACTATTGCCGAAAGGGAAAGTTCCAAAAAATTACTCAAAATTTCCCCTCCGTATTGCCATGAGCTGTCTAGTTAGTACATTAGCCATGAACTAGAAAAACAAACTAGAATTAAATTAGTTTATTTGAGAAATAAACTAAAACTAGAGAACAAATTCTAAAAAAATTAGTACTAGCAAGGGGGTGCTATGGCCTTGGGGAAACGGATTTTGACGAAAGTGGGCATAATGATAGTTCATTAGCTTAAATTTAGAAAAAAAAAATTGGACCCAACTCTCAAGGTAATTATATTCTTTAAATATTTACAATTTTTCAGTTCGTTTGGTATCATAGGTGTTAAGTACTAGTGCTTATTTAGGCGAGTTTTTTATTTATTTATTTATTTATATTTTTTTATCAATTCATAAATTAACTAGATATTAAATATTATTTCTTTAATAATTTTATAATATTTTGCATTTGATTACAATTAAACAATAATTTTCTTGAAGTTATTTGAATAGTAATTAATTGAGGGTACAGGTATAGTATAATAAAAAATGTAGTTTTTAAGTTATTATTTCTCTTTTATTCGCATACACCGCAATGGTAATTATCGTAAAAACAACCGAAGCACAACAAATAAATGCTGATTTTTTACAAATGCAAGGAGATGTTAAAATTTCATTTGAGAAGAAAGCATCATTAATATTGAAAAATATGTTTCATTTTTTAGTAAGCTTAAACAAGCTGGCGTTATAACGGAAAAGAAGCTCTTTATCATTATTGAAAAGTAGAGCTGTTTTCTTTACTGTATTTTACTTATTTTAATTATTGCAATTATTTATTTCGTTATTTCGTTATTTCGTTCATTTTTGATTACATTTTCTTCATCAGAAGAAAAGTCAGGAGAAGAAAATTTTATTGCCTTGCGCTCTGGCAAGAGGCAAATTTAATTTTTCTTCCTCGTTCAGTTTTCCCCTCTTCCCACCCCTTCTTCATTATTTTCATTACATTTGATTAAATTCGTATGTGTCTCTACATCCCTTCTAGTATGTGAATATGTTTCCTGTCCTAAATTTTAATTATTTAGAATTCCTGGTATATTTAATTCTAGTGAAAATGATATAGATAGTTCAGTTATTTTTATATTTTCATCATCTCTTTGTATATAAGTTAAAACAATTTTTTTGTTTTATTTTAAAACACTTATTTTATTTCAGTTAAAAGCTTATTTTTATTTTAGTTAGAACAATTTATTTTATTTTAGATAAAAACAATTATTTATTTTAGTTAAAACAATTTCTTAGTTATAATTTTTAAAACTTATTTTATTTTTTGATTAATTAAAACTTAATAATTTTGATTGACTCCCTGTCACCACGAAAGTTAAACCTGAAGTGAAGTGTTTAAATTATTTTGCATCTTATGCTCCCTTATCATATGTGTAATTTAAGACGACATCCGCTAGACATTAATTTGTTGATTATAAATTTGTTTAGGTTGCAAATTTAGACCCTCGTGTGAAATATGTAGGAATTTTAAGACGACATCCGCTAGACATTAATTTGTTGATTATAAATTTGTTTAGGTTGCAAATTTAGACCCTCGTGTGAAATATGTAGGAATTTGTTTACGTTTATGCAAGTTATAAAGATGTTTACGCTATAGAAATTAGTAATAGGAATTTGCTTATGTGTTAACTTATATTCTTCAAGTCGGCATTCTTCATTCTCATCATCAGTTATTTTTTCTACTTCAAATTCCATTTTTACTGAAACTTCTTGTAACACTTTTAACAATGCTTTAGTTATACATTCTGCATTTGTTGTCCAAAATTTGTGGATTTGCTGTAGACTTGGTCCATAATCATATAATAAATGGCGAGATTAAAATTTTTTTCTATTTCACTTGATTGTTTACATAGAATTATAATTTATTAATTAGGGGATTTTTCTTTCTTTTCTTTTCTAAATATAAAACAATAATTTATTAAATTATAAATATAATTTTGAGCCTTCATTTTACAAATACAAACCTTAAGGGTTCTAGTATTCTATTTGATCTGTCAAAATCTTTTATTCAATTAGGTTTTAAATTAGATAAGGACATGATGAAAGTTCTATGTGGCAGTCATTTTGTTGTTGTTTTGCGTTCCTAATTCCTCTACAACCATGCATGATTCTACAGAGGGTAAAGCAAAATATTGGTAATATTTTTAATGATGATGAAATAATATACCTGGAGATGGTTCCAAATCATAAAGAAATCACCATCCACAATGCCATCAAATAGTACTTTTATTTCTTGTTCATCACGCATTAATACAGTAGATGGCCTAATCAGGGATGGGTTTTTCTTATCAACAACTTTAAGTTTTTTTAAATAAAATCATGATCCCATATAAATTTTTAAGTTCCTATCTTCCAAAAGGCATATAATTTTGATTAGGGGTTAATTCTCTGATCTTCAATTGAATAATTAATTTCCTAGGTTGGTTAATACTATTTTATTGGGCTGCTTACCTAATATTCTCCAAGGGAACTTCTTGCCTTAAGAGTCAGAATAATGTTCCACTGGAACCTCAAATATATACTTACTTACTAGTACAAGCGTTTATTATTACGATAGTAGTCTGAAGCCTAAAGATAAATTATTCCAACCTATCTCAACAGCTGCATACGGCTTTATTGCTAGTATATTAAGCCTTTTCAGCCACTTTCCGTGACTTGAATTTAACGTATGGAATTTTAGAAATTTTTTTGTAAAAAAAAAATCTTTTTGACAAAAATTAAACTTTTTTTTAAAACCTTAAATTTTAAAAACTTTAAAAAACTTCTCCCAACAATATAAAAACTTCATTAAATTTGGTTGAGTAACGATATTTTAAGATATTATACTGACCAGTTTGGACAAAATAGTACCAAAAATACCACAACCGAGAAAAAGTTTAGCACGATAATCAAGGGAAATTTTCAAAAGTTAGGAAGCTTAAAATATTTCTCAGAGTATAGAAAATAAATCTAGTAATTTTAAGAATCTTAAAGTGCTTATAAGAAAAATTTTTAATTTCCTTAAAAGCTAGAGAGTACATTGTGTAAGAAATCCAGCATATTTTGAACTATTTCAAAACAATAAATTACTATTCAAGTGGTAAATTTTCAATAAGCTGGGATTTACATTGAGTATTTTCCAAAAATTAAGATTTAATGTTATATTTTTATTTATTTACATTACATTTAATTCTTTTTAAGCTTTTACGATTTCAATTCCCTAATCTACTTAATTTAATCTCTTAACCAAAAACCAATTATAAACGTGTCTCAAAAAATAATCTAATACTTGTCAAATATACAAATCATTAACCGTACGTAATATAGAAATATCTAAAACTACAAATTTTTTTCTCAGTTGATAAATAATATATTTCTAAATGATATAAATTTTAATTGCTAAAGTTTTTAAATCAATTAGCACGTTTTGAAATTGCCAAAAACTGATAAAAATATATTCACATAAAGCAAATTAAATTTTATCAGTTTATTTCCCACAAGCTTCTAATTTTGCCTACAGATGAAGTCTAACAAAAATTTGATAATGAACTTTAATTTCGACATTTCTGGGTTAAAATTTCTAAAAGTGAGAACATTCATTTCTCATATACATAACTATTTTCCCATATAATAATCTGTATGAGAAATCAAATTCTAAAATTATTAAATTATTTGCTGTGAGAACGGAAGCTAAGCCTGTATTATAAAATTCTCTCACATTGGTATATGAAAAAATTCAAATGCTCAAAGCTATCAGTCTGACAAGTTAAACGCATTTAAGAAACAAGAAATCCGATTTAACCGAGGAGCCAGACTATATTATCAATAAAGAAAATTTTCAGTGCGAGTTTCTGTAATTGATTATTAACCTCCTTAAAGTTTCTAAAAAATGCCAAATCGTTAAAGTTTTCAATAAACATTTTTGGATTCCTCAATCATACAGAAATATTAGCTTATTCTATTTTAATAAGATTTTAGTACAGAAGATAAAATAATTTGTAAAGCTTATAATAAAATATTTGTAACTGAAAAATATCATGCTACCTTGAAAAACCTTTTCACTATTAATATTAAAAATTGAAAAATTCCTAAATAAAAGTTGTTTCAATAAATAATACTTCGATCTAAAATATGAATTAATCGTAAAAAAATCCAAATTTTTATTTCTCATATATATTTATTTTATGAAGACTTTGCATACCTAATGCACTGGACTGAAGTACTCATATTATATTATACAAAAAGGAGTCAAACAAACGGATATTTCGTCACAAAAATTAATCCTAACTTCAAATTCTATGAATTTGAAACTTAGTGATATAAAAGAAAACTTTATTAATTTTATAAAAATTGATGAATAGATAGACTCATTTATTTGGTGGAGAATAATTTAAAAATATACAAATACTCCTGGCTGCTGGAACACTATTAAATCATTTTCCAGAAATTATCAAAGTGCTGAAAGAAGTCGAAGAATCTTCTATGTGATGAAGGATTTAAATTAAGGCTAATACTATCTTCTAGAATAATAGAGTCAGTGGCGTAGATAGGGTTAGGATCAAAGGTATCAATCCTTGACTTGATTTGTAATATTTCAATCAATAGTAATTAAAGAAAAAAAACCCAGATACCAAAGAAAGTTAACAAAACAAAATCATATCCTTTCCCCCAATGGCAAAAAACTATCTATGGCACTGAATAGAGTTAACCTTGAAATAAAGGAGAAAATATTTCGATATTAAATAATGTTAACGCAAGGGATTGTTAACGGCTTGCAGTTATAAAAAATAAGGTACCACATTAGCCAGGAGCTTAGTAACTTCAGAAATCAGAAAATTTAACAATCGAGCCTGACCGGTTTTGGGATTGAACATCACTATTTTTGCAGTAATATTTGTTTCTATAATGGAATTCTGAAATAATTTTGCAATGAGGGGTAATATGATGTTTTTTTTATCTAATTTCATTGGTGCCTTAGCTTTTTTTCTTTAATTACAACTAAAATATAACTGTCAATGGGAGGAGGGGAAGTGTCTTCCTTAATCACACGCAACTGGCGCAAATGAAACATAACCAAGCGAAACCAAGCTCCCTAAAATTTTATCAAACGTTCACTTAATACAAAATTCTTTAAAAGGTAGAACTAAAGAATTACAAAATTAAAAACCATTAATACTACTGCAATTGATTAAAAATAACATTATCAAGCTAAAAAAGACAACATCTATTGTTGCCTTGATTTTCTTGATATACATTCAAATAATTTTTTTAAAATGAAATTATTCTATACAAATTTTGGAGCACAAGAAGTTTTTTCTTAATTAATACATTTTGGTAGTACTAACAATAAGTATAAAATTCAATTGTAGCTCTTCTATATTGCATTCAACTTTTTACCTTTAGCTAAATTAAAAAAAAGTATAAGAATTAAAACAAGCAATTTGAAAGGGGCTGAACTAATTCAGTACACGAAATTCTAATGATACTTTTGTAAGGGAAAATGGTATTTATACAACAAAAACTTATGCATATTAAGTGGTGAAGCTGAAATCTACCAATCATGTCGTTAGGAGGCGGATACTTATAAGCACATGAACCACCCACCACCACCGGTTGAATAAGTTTTGAAAACCATTCACGCGTCAGTTGACTTCGAGTAAAGTTAGCAGCAGGGTTGGCTGAATGTTTTTTCTACGCGAAAAGAATTCATTTTAGTGTTTAATTTTTGCCTACGGTTACCCACAAAATAATTGGATAAGCCCTAAAACCTTTCAATAGAATTGTTAATTTTGCGCTCAACCAAATTAAAAAAATATCAAGTGTCGATTGATTAGAAAAAAATAAGTGCTATTAAAAGTGTGTTAAAAAAATGTATTAAAAGTAATAGTGAAAAAATGATTTGTTTTATTTGTATGTACAAAATAAAATTCAGTTTATTCCATTATAAATAAATAGTAAAATAAGTAATAAAGTTAATCAATTAAAGAACTAATAAAACTATTTGTTTTATTATAAATTTAAGAAAAAAAATTCTTTTAATATATCTACCAAAATAGCGCCCAGAAATTCAAATTTACGAATGCATCTGCCTAGTGGTACAACTGGGGCAGTGTATACAGCAGCAGCTTCAGGTGCAGGAAATATTAATTCAGATTGGTGTACAAACTCATATAAGGGGGGCATGCATGAGCCCCCCTGTAATAGTGGGAATAATTCCCCATCGGGATCACAGGATCTATGGTGGACGGAACGTCTTGTACTTGAGGCACAACAGGAATACCCTGGTGAACTAAGTAAGATTTTATTTTTAAGTGCTTTTATATTGGCAGCATATTAATCTTAAAAATATTCCTTAAAACTCACTAAAAGATATTTTATTTTAATTTATTCTAAATTTGCTGCTCAATTCTATGTCCTTGGAATAAATTTTTTATGTGAATTTCCCTTATAAGAAAGTTTTAGGGATTGCATGAACACAAAATACTACATAGATTTTTAATAAAAACCACTTATTAATATACTTTTAAATTTCATGTAAATTAAGTATCGAAACTTACCACCCTTGCATTTAAAACAAAATTTTAAATATGAGATGTAACTTTAAGGGCAATTTAACCATAATTTTTGTATTCAGCTATGCCTGAAAACCTGAACTTATTAAAAGTACTTTGTCTTTACTTGTCCTTCTACGTTTTTTCTACACATATCCAGCTGGAAAATTTGGGTCTTTCACTACAGCCTCAAATAAAGGTAGGCAAATCAGGTTGCCTGTACCCGGTGGCAATCTCAGAAGGCGCATAATTCATATCTTTGAAACTAATATGTGTTCATATTCATTTGACCCTAAGATGTTTTCTGAACATACCCTTAAACTATACTTCCTGAAAGCTAATACGAGTAAAATCTCTGTCACATCTAGGAAAAATATTTTCTCGAATGCTTGTTTATTCCTGGCTTGTTATTCAAACACAAAATACAATTCACAAATTCTATACGTTGAAATGAGTATTTGCCACGAACTGGTTTTATTTTTATCGAGATTCTAAGGAAATGCTTAGTAATCTCACTTGACATTTTCTTATTTTGATTAAGTATCGGTTAAACTATGTTAAAATTGTACAAGTTTTCTATTTGACAAAGATAATATAAAATGCAATGATCGATGTAATCGTAAAAAACGGTTTAAAATACCATTCAAAATGATAGAAGGAAGCCAATTAATAATCCATCATGTTTGACAGAAATCCAGAGATATCTCAAACAAGAAAAAATGTGTAATTCGAACCAATATATAAAAATAACAGAAGCTTAAATTTTAGGGATTTAATGAAAGTTGGCGGAAAAACTGAAGAATATATCTAACAACGAAATCTAGAAAAATTAGAAATTTATAGTTCGGATATGGAAAAATGCCGTGAACAATACTATTATAACGAATTTAATATCGTTAGCATACATAAATGAATCAAATTCAGAGTTATGAAAATGGAATACAAAGAAAATGTTTACAAAACCCAAATTTAAAAAGAAGTAATCAAAAAAGCTGGTCGGCTATGCAACTTGCTGTTACTGCGCTATTAGATAATTTACTAGAATTTGGCAAATTCTAAAACTAATTGAAGAATCTTATCCTGCTGCAAATGTGGTAAACAATTTTAACTTTGAATTTAAAAGTTGGACTAATATCCTTTATTTAAGGGCAGTTTTTAACAACTGGATAAGGTTCCTAAAACAATGCTGTTTAAAGTTCAATATATGGATTTTGTCGATTATAGGAGATTTTCTTCGATTTTAATATGACATAGACCTTTCTATTAGAAGGCAACATATGATTACTGCATTATTTCACTTTTTCATTTTAAAATATTCTAGTAATATAATATCAGTTACCGGTAATTAGAAAATTTTTCATTAAGGTATTTTTTCCATTTTTTTGTAAATTAATGTTTAAAATCTTGAAAATATTGTGTCAAAATTTGATCGGAAAAATAAAATAGAAACACCTTTATTGCCAAAAAGAATTCTTGCAAAATATATCTTTTTTTCACCGAATTAACCGAACCACTCCCTCAAAAAAATGAAAAAAAATACAGAATATTATTCGATTATTCAATATAACACTTCAAAGTAAAGAAATAAAAGCTTTATTTTCTATTCAGCTAGTGAAACTATATAAAAATGTCAACATCTTGTCATTAAAATATCAACAAATTTTTAAAAAATTGATACAATTAATTCAATAATAGTTTTTATGTGGTTAAAATTTGTGCTTCTAGTGTATACGTAAAAGTGTTGATAAAATTGATCTTACTACAAAGATATAAAGTTAAATACACATTGTTGGGTTTTAATTGAGCCCTCAATGTGCTGAACTCATTTGCTTATGAAATTCGAGCGATAATTATGCTATTCTTATCAGTCTTTACAAATATTTATTGAGAACTTCTGAGACTCGAAATTTTACTCCGAATATTTCCTTTGATTTTTTCCTTTCTACTTAAAGGGAGTCTAGTGCATTAAAACTCATGCTAAGCTCCACCATTGTAAACTAAAATTATTACACAGGTACACCCTACATAATTAATTCATCGTTTTTGACAATTTTCTGAAACTCTTTCAATTAATCCAAACATAATGAATTTAAGCAAACATAGGCTTTTTTTACGAAAATTTTCGTTTTTTCGATGTCCAAAAATAGAAAAACCGAAATATCTACTCAATTTATTAGCAAATAGAGCAATAATATTTATTTTTATTTTTGTGTTGCAAAAAAATTTACTTTGAAAATTCGTCAAAATTTTATCATATAATTTAAATAAAATCCAGTTATTTTGTAAGTAGATACAAAAACGAAAAAGGTTTCGTGCTATCAATATCTTCTGACTGATGACAATTTAAAGCAGTGAAGAGTACATTCTTGTGCTTTTATATTGTAAAAAAATCAAATTTTCCACCTCATATACAGTCAAACCAGCTATTGATATGCCCTTCACCAATGATATCCGATATTCAGTGATTTTACTAACAAATAAAAAACTTCCCGAATATCCGATGACGTTCATTTCTTATACAAGCAGTTAAGGGATAAAAAACACACCAAAAAATACATAAAAAAATGTCGCCAAAATCATGACATTATAAAATTATTCACACGAGCCTGGTTTTTAGATCTTCTTCTTTCTTATTTTGTTATTTTTATAAATATCATCTTTTGTTTTTGATTATTTATTTCATTTCAATCAAATAAATTAGAAGAAGCCGCAAAATCACAAAATATCTTAAAATTAAAAATTTTTTTCTAATGGTTTAATTTAAAAGAGAAAAATATAATTTTTTAAGAAGAATAAAATAAAACAATTAATTTTTTTTTTTACTCTTTTTACTAATTTTAGTTCGAACAGGAAGCCCATATTTTTTGTGTTCAGCCCTACCTAATCATTGGCGTTCAAATAAAACACTTCCGGTAGCTTTTAAAGTGGTGGCGCTAGCTGATGTTGGTGATGGAACTATTGTCACAGTGCGAGCCGGAAATGATGAAAACTATTGTGCCGAACTAAGAAATTGTACAGCTATCATGAAGAATCAAGTGGCCAAATTTAATGATCTAAGATTTGTTGGCCGTAGTGGCCGAGGTGAGTACATAAATTAGTTAAAAGTATTGATAAGTGACCACAATTTGTGGTATCCCTCATTTTGCTAACTAACTTAAATTTCAAAGTATAATTTTTCTAGCTAAATGATTCTCTTTATACATTTATATACAATGTATATTTACATATTTATATATATATATATATATATATGGAAATTATATGGCTGCGGGCTACCACGCTTTTCAATTTAATCAACTCCTATTTACTATTTATATAGTAGCACTCGTTTTGTTGACAGTTATAATAGTATTTTTTGCTACCTTGGATTGAAATTGATAATATGTTTAAAATTAATCAATTTTTGCTTAAGTTTCAAACTTTTGTCAACTAAAAATGACTCAGTTTAAGAAACAACCCTTTATAAAATTATTAATTCTGTAAAATTTCATTTAAGATTTCTACTCTTTTAAAAGTTTCTGAAAAACTCTAAATAAATTAATTTTTTAAACATACTCAAATACCAAAAAACCCAGCTGATAATATTTTACTGCGCTTTATTTTACTATGAAACCTTTAGATTCAGATTGAACTTTTGAAAAGGTTACAAAACCTTATTGTACTGCCTACCAAATATTGAAAAAAATTGGATATTGCTTACCGAATATTGAAAAAGATTGGCTAAGTTCTTTTCTATACAAATGAAAGCTTTAAAATTTAATTTTTGGCACCTAAAATTCTCAATTCTTCTAGAATTTTGTGCATTATCGAAAAAAGAACAATTTATTTTACAAAAAACAGAAATGAATAAAAAAAACGCTGCTTATTGATATACTCTACCTACACACACATATACATATACATATCTTTTTTGCGAAAATAGTTTGGTTATGGATCTCTGTATAATAAAAAAGGATGTACTAATATAAAGATCTTAAAATCGCCAAAAAATTTATTTTAAACTTAAAGTAGTTTCTATGAAAAAGTCAAGCTGGTTTTTTTCCAGCAATTGTATTTTTTGTGTAAATATTCACGCAAACTACGATCAACAATTAAAAGCAAAAATACTTAATTTCGTTTTATTTAAAATTTAAAGGATAACCTGTAGTTTTAAGATTTTTTGATATTTAAATGTGAAACACCAGATACTCACAATCAATAGTAAATATTTATTAGCGAAAAGGGCTTGTGTGCTAGAGGGAAGTTAAAAGTTAAATCCTTTAAATGATTTATTGGAAAATACTTAAAATATTCATTTATGAATACTTGTACATCATTATTTAAGCTTAAATATTCCAGAAGAAATTCTAGCTAAAATTATATAATGCTTGAAAGAGGAGCTTCTAATGAGGCTTAGATCACCACAAATGTACTAAAAATAGGGGTATTTTAACTAAAAAGTTATAATTATACAACTATACGCTCTAACCAGGGATGGGCAAACTTTTTCTGTCGCGGGCCATAAATCGAAAAATAAAGGTTTGGCGGACCAAGATAAATTTTTCTACAATTTTAAAAACAATATACAAGTATTACAATTTAAATATGTTAATGAGATGAATGAAATTGCGATTTCAGTTTTAAAAGTTCCTCATATTGAGGTTCGAAGTCAATACTTCTGATATTATTCTTTCTAAGGTTCATAGTTGAAAACACTTGTTCACATATATATATAAGATGAAGCAAACATACATAGCACTGATTTTCTGGGCATGAGATATTAAATTTGGGAAACTTACTTTCGATAATGATTTGTAAAACTCTAACTTTGGCATATTTAGAAAAAGCTGCTTGAGATGATTGTTAGAGGGGAACTCAATTAATTCAAGCTGCAAATCTGACCTCAATACTTCACAATTTCGGTTGAAAGGCATTGTAAAAATATCCAATTCTGTTTGAATGGCACTGAAATCTTGAAATCTGTGTTCGAACTCAAAATGCAATTTTTTCGAGCTTGGAAGTTGTCTGTGCTTGCTATTTCCGTGGATTTATGTATATTTTGTAGCACAAAAATAAAGCAAACAAAAATATCATCAGTCCTTTGAAAAAAAGAAAAAAAAAAAAATATTTAAACAAAGTAGAAAAGGAGATGGATATACATATAATATATAAATCATATTTCTCTTAAATTCCGCCGGACCGGCAAATTGAAAATCTATCCGCGGGCCACATTAAACCTTCCGGCGGGTCGGAGTTAGCCCGCGGGCCGTAGTTTGCCCATCCTTGCTCTAAACTTTAAAAATAAAAATAATAAAAATATTAAAATATTTGTAATAAATAGCTTAATATATAAATTTATTTTCAATAATTTAAACCCTGATAAAATTATTATACCACAACTTCAAAATGTTAACAAAATTAAACAATAAGATAATTAATCATATTGTAAATAATATGAAATCTAAATTCAATAAATGCACCATAATAAAATTTAAACTAAAAACATAAATCATACTTATGAACCAATCTATTTTTATAAAAAATTGTAAAATTGTAAAGTAGAAAAATTATAAAAATAATCTTTACCATTAGTTCGAATCATTCAGCTATATTTGACGGTGCATCATGAAACTGACTCACTTTGGTTTTTAGGCTAAATATTTCGAATTTTCCCCTTACCTGGTGTCTCCCTAGCCACCGTCAGGTTTTTGATGCACCGTCAAATATAGCTGATTGAAATCAAAACAGATAACCCTAATACTCCTTCACCAACACTAATGCCCGGTTTCATAGTAAATGTTTAAACCTCCCTCAAGATTGAGGGTTTGAAACTAATTTTGCTATAATTTGTTGGTTATTTTGTGATATTTGTGTAGTTTTAAGTAAATAATTTAAATTAAGTGAATTTATGTATTGTGAATAAAGCTCTTATAATTTAAAACCTTATTTAAATTGATTTAACACTATAATTAATTAGAAATATATTGTTTTTAGTAGGTTTTATTTATTTTAATTTTTTCTAAACGTTAATTATTAGCTACAAATAGAAATTATATTTCAATTAAGGTAATATAATTCTTAAATGTAATTGAATTAAGGAAAATAATATTTTGCTAGAAAATATGTGTGCTGCTGTGGTTCCAACTCTATTAATTCAAACACAACTAGAAGCAATATATTTCCAAAAAATTTTTGAATTATGAGGAGCTTATTTCCAAAATTTCTATTTACTTAATTTAAATTTTAAAATAAAATTACATAAATTCGATACCATTTATTAACTAAATTTTAAATTATTTTTGCTAATTATGCATAATTTATCACTATTTTACTTTTGTATAATTGACTTCTATGCTGTGTAAGGCTTAAATTTGACACTTTCCCATCAGCTTTATTAAAAATGGATTTCAAAATTAAGTACAAATAGTTAATTAATATTTAATATTTAATTGAACTACTTTCTGAAATTAAAATTATTTTAAAACCAATTTTATTAATAACGAAAATGCCCTTTATTAGTTAGGTGTATTATTATTAGAATATTCTGTTTTAACATGCTTAATAACTGGATTAATAATATCAAATTTTTGATTTTCATAATGTATTTTTAATTTTTTTGAAGGGCATGTCAGTATTATGTTTTTAGGTAACATCTATTCCTTCTAATGATCCATTTAAATTTCCAGTCGATATAAGAATATACATTAATTTATTTGTTATATAAAATAATGGATAATTGTATTAGTTTTAAAAATTTATAGTAACAATATAATAACATTCAATTTAAATTTATTTAAAAAAGGAAATATCATTCTATTCAACTAATAATATCAGTAATTCAACTAATTACTTAATTTTATTAAAAATAAATTATTTATTATTAACTTTCATTATCAGTGAAGAAATTACTTATTTAAAATACGATCAATAAATTATCTGGACAATGCTTCAGCTTTCCCCACCGCTCTTCTAATCTAGCTGATCATGAGGTCTTATACTATTTTCATCTGTTTGCAAGATAATTAACTAACAAAACTCCTTTGGTCTCCCAAAAACACCACTATACATAACTTCCCTGGCAGATAAAGTGTACTTTACCCTTTTTGGTGCAAAACTTTTGATTACCAACCACTGTTTTGATTGTTTTGATGGGTGTTAACATTTCAAGTAATTCAAAAATTATCAATAAAAAAACGTGGATAACTATGATCAGTTAATATGATTTAGTAAAAGTAAAACTCTAATAATAATAATGTGGAAATTCAAATCACTAACACCAAGATATGAACAGTTTCAGTTGCTGACATAAAACAACAGAAATAATTTCTGACTTTATAACAAAATATTAAAAATAAATCTTTTACTAAACATTAAACGCACACATTTATATATGTTAAAATTAATTATAATTTTAAGAAGTATAGTATTTTATCATTTTAAATTTATTATTTACCAGTATTATATGGATTATCATTTTTGTCATATTTTTGACATTGATGACTACAATTTTTATATAAAAATAATTTTCACAACCCATTATGGGATCCAATTTTCTTTAACAGATCTTTCAGCCAATAACCCAATAAGCTATAAAAGTCAACTTTTTAAAAATATTGCTACCTATACCCTTTCTTTGCATAACTATACATATTAGCCAATATGAAATTCAATAGTCCTGAATAGAAACTATACAAGGATTTACCAATGGGTAATTTTCAACTGTCGTTTGTGTAATCCGCTTAAAGTCAATGGCAATGTATCAATCCTTTTGTTATTCATGACTTGGTAGAAAATTGAGCATAATAATGTATGGAATATATAAACGAAGCATTCAGGTTACATTATTGATGATAGGTGACCACAAAATACTAGTAATTCTACTGGTATCTAGAATTTATCTTAAAATATCTATAAAAGGAAATAAGTTAAAGAAAATTTTCCATAAATGATGTCTAATAACTGACCTGAATTTGATTTTATATTATTTACTGAAAATATTTAACATAGTTTCTGTTTTCCTTGCAAATCTTTTATTTAAGTTTAATCAACAATATATATGCATCTCCTGCTTTCTAATATTAAAGATGTATTATATAAAATTTTTATTTGTATCTTGATTTTGGAAAATTAACACTTTATGCCGAGACCATACAAATTATTTGTAATCCTATGACCACGACATGATGGCCACCCGCAACATATGTAAAAGTTGTTATGCTTAACAAACAGTCACTAGACATAATCAATGCTATCCAGAAATTTTAAAGCCCATCACCGGGCTTATGTATTAACATTGAAAACAAAAGGAAAAAATACTGCTACCACTATTTGCTATTATTAAACAGCATGGTGTCTATAATATATGCTTATGGCCTCCAAACTATTTGCCTATATATATATAGAGTTACTCACGTGAAAATTTTGTATAGGAATCATAAACTGTCCAATGTAATTTTCATTCAGTAGCATCTGTATGTATGCTACTTGTATATAGGGCAAAATAGCCAAAAAAGTGTCCTACATTATATTACACTAAAACCCTAGTTTGGACTTAAATAAACTCAGAGAATTATGGAATTGATTTTATATTTTAAAAATGGTTGTTTTTTTTGAATTGACAAAGTTTTTGTTGTAAAATTCAGCATTTGCTTTGAAAATACATTTTTGAATAGCTTTGAGCATTTATTATGGATTAAAAGAATTCAGGAGAGTAGCATAGCTAGACTTTTGTGACAGATTACGATAGAAATGCGGACATTCAACTTTGTTAGGTATCTTAACTTTTTTTCTTGGCTTACCATTATAATATTATTAGCCAAGGCAAGAGAGCTGATTTCTCTAATTTGACGCCTATCTACGACATTGCTTCAGGACTGCACTATTGAAAACTACGAATTTCTCTTAACTTGAAACTTAGAAATTCAATAGAATAAACAATCAGTTTCCAATTTAAAAAATCTAACATTTCATATAAATTTCTACACATCTAAAGTAACTTAAAAATTCTAAAAGGTCTAGGATTTCATTTAACATTCTCAAAATAAAGTTTGAAAATTTCATAACTTGAACAAAACTGAACTATTTTATTTATAGTGAACACTATTTTAATGTTTTCACTATAAAATATACTTGCTAACTTTTAGAAGTTTTAAATGTTATTTAGGCCCGAATTAACAGTTCAATTTAAACTCCATTTAAAGTTAAACTTAGCTAAAAACTTAAAATAGTTGAACTACTGCTACTTAATTTTGTAAGCAAGATTTATTACAGCTCGAGCTTGTATATGTCAAATTAGGTTAGGTTCTACACAGAACATAGATGTAAAATACTTAAATGTGAAAAAGAAATAAATTACAACTAATCATTGAATTACATTGAACTATTAATTGCTCTTAATATGAACATTATATTGGTTAAATTAGGATTTTTTTAGTTAAGCTTAATGCAAAAATAAAAAAATGGAAAAATATTGTTCAAATTTTTCTATAACTAAACTAAACTTTTCAAAGCCATTTTTTAAAACACTTAATCCTTAAAAACTCATAAACAAATGTGTATGGGTATATCAACAATATGAAAAAGGTTTAGGTTAATTTTATATTAAACATTTCAATGAGTCCTTGATGATAAAAGATGACATCAATATCCTATTTTTAAGTGGAATACACTAAAGCTTAAATAAATGCTAGGCAACAACAACTACTTTACAAACAAACCTCAAAGAAAACCACAAAGCCCCGATTAAAGTAAAAACAAACTGTATACTAGCGGCTACAAAAAGTGATTTTCAGGTAAACAGTAGCAGGATACAAATTCCACTCATTTAGATACCACAACATGAACCTGAATCCTATTTGTAAGGTCATCAATTTTGAATTGTCGTACTAAGTTTAAAATGGGGGATGGAGATTAATCTGTAAAAAGAAAAAAATAATGTATAGAAAATTAAATTCATCTGCCGTTTCCACCCTAGAAAAATAGGCTTTTAACATGAATATCAGTAAAACATAAAAATTTTAGAGCTTTGGGGGCTCTTATTATGTGCAGAATTCGTGCGCGTAGTGGATGCTAGCTATTTCTTCTGTGATGGTCACCAGTCATTTTCAGAAAGAGGAGCGTTCTGAGTTTAATCGTTTTGTGACAGCAGGAGCTGTCATACTTATGAAAACCTAATTTTACTTTGCATTACGTAAATAACTTCAACATCACTATTGAATGTAATTATTGCCATAAACGGTAAAGAGTTATTATTTCCATGATATCAAATTAAATAGAATTGATATCCAGCTTATCTAATTTTGGGATTTTTTTTTAATTAGTTTAGGTGAGAAAACTTTAAATATATAAATTACCACTGATTTTACCGGAGGTTTAATTGTAATTTCTTCTCTAAAACTTAGCGTGTTGAAATTTATTGTAGTTTTAGTTTTAAAAAGTAATAAAAACCCTTGAAGCTAACACTTTGAAATATTGCCAATGACGTTTCTGATTGGTTGAAATTTTTCTAGGTAAGGTATCTTAAATACCTTTGGCCCGTCAAATAAGCAAGAAAATTTTTTTGTTGAAATTTATCTTTATTATAAAATTTTATGGTCAATAACCTTTAGGTCATTGTTTTGATTATCTTGTTATTTTTGTTTATATAAAGAATTTTCTTATATTTTTAAATTTAATATTTATAATTAATTTGTATTTCATACTTTTGCTTGGAAAATAAATTAGTTTACTAGAAACATAATAAAATATTAAAGAAATAAACCCTAATTAAGTGTATGCAGCTATATGTTTAACTTTTAAAGGATTATACTAAGAGCTGAGGTTAATGTACAAATAATTATTATGGTGTTGTTTAATGATTGACAAGCTAATGGACCGATAAATGAATAATTAGAAGTATATATACATAATCGTTATTTTCCCTGAACTTATTTAAGTCTTTTTTATTATTTTAGTCGGATTTGTTTATGTGAAAAGTCTTGGAAAAAATATTACCAAAGTTTTTATTTAATAAAGTATATGATTTTATATCATTTACTTGCCAAAATACGTTCTAAATATTTCCATTAAAAATTCTGCGAAAAAGCTTAGAATGAACTTTCCGCTTGGTTAGAAAAGAGCATTCTAAAACATTTCGCGGCTATTCCAGAATGAAATATATTCAAGTTCTTTAGCTCAAAGTGTTATGTACATACCTGATTGCGGTAAAAATTCCTATGTAATGTAATCCAGTCTTCCTTTCAATGAAGAGCAAATGTTAAATGAAGGCTGAAAGAGAGGTATTTCCAGTAAAAATAGAGACCTGATATACTCTAAGTATTGAATATAAGGCATTTAGTTATAATTAAATTTCCCACTGGAATGCATTGATGGAATGGTTTAAAAGATATTTGATGAAATAGAAAGGGTTATCTTATAATATATGACTAAAACAATTGAGCTCTTGAGCTCTTATTGTTTTGCAGATTCAAAAAACTTATCTAAATTCAAAATATCAACTTTTTTCTAACTTTGAAATAGATATAGCTGTTAACTATATAATTAACAACTATGACAACTAGTTGTTTAAAACACCAAATTTTATGAAAAGTTCATGAATGAAAAGTTCATGAATGATTTATTTTCAACAGAGCTTTCAAAATAATAATTCATCAGTGGTTACGATTCTTCTAGCAAGTGGTAATTACCGCAAGATATTACTGGGTTAGAGTTGAACGATGGGTTAAATATTGGCATATATAACACAACTAGTAATAAAAAAAATGGCTTCAAACTTTTAATAGCAAATAAAAATTTTTTTTCTTTCATCAAATACTAAAAGAACTAAAATTAATTTTATAAAACTTAAAAATATAACAACTATCTTATGACAGCCTGTCAAACAGTAGATATGGATACGCTATATAGTCTGCTGGACTTAGAAGCTACTATGGCTTTTATCAATTTTTGCATTGAATTTAAAAGTAAACAAATAATTTTTCTGCACAAAATTGACTACCATCAAACTCTTGACATAAATACTTTACACAATACGTTTCTTTATTTTTTATTTTGCAAAAGGATAGAAAAATTCAACATTGTTTATTCTTCTCAAATCATGGTTTATCATTCAATTATAGAGCCATCTTTGTTTATACTAACCTTTCATAGTTTAAAATTAAAAAATTTGTCATATTCATTAAATTAATAAATTGTAAAATGTATCCTTTTATACAAGCAGCATATAAGCTCTCAGTTAAAATCCGTTACTGAGCGACTTATCAATTTTCCTGGAATTAGTTTCATAATTCATTAAAGGAAAAATATTCTGTTGATTAGTAGTATACTGTTTTGTTTTTATTATTTATATTTTCGCAGAGGACTCAACTATATTCAACTCAAATTTTATTAGATTGCAGAGTCTAAAATTGAATTATATCAAATTTACTAGCGGACAACAAAAATAAATCTGGAAGTTCAATAGTTTTGAAGATATTTTTAAATTCAGAAGTAAAAAACATTGACACAACCGTTAGTAATGAAATTTATAATTAGAAAAAAAACATATATTAAGAAAAAAGTTTATTTTAATGGTAAAATTAAAAAAAACATGATGTGCAGATTATTAACAGTTTATCTAATTAACCTATGGTTTATGTCTTAAGCCGATCGGAAGTCCAAATTAAAGTGAACCTTAACAGCTAATTATTTAATATTATACACAAAATTTCTAATTACGTCTAGATTTCCCACATTTTTAATTAATAACTGTAAGAAAAAATAAAAATATTTTTATGATTGCAGTAACTTTCAAATGAAATTACCAAATATTAATGAATGTCATATACAAGGCCTAAAATTATCAAAATATATTTTATACCCTCTAAAAAGAACCGTTAGACAGGCCTTATATATACATCCAATTATCCGACTAGTATAAGAGAGTATATAACCGAATAGATTATTGCTTAAATTTTAAATGTAATAGCTCCCACGCCTTCCTGAAAGTTTGGCGGCAATGATGTAACTTTAACACGATTAACCGCAGCACACAACATCTGATTAATTTCACCTGGATGAAGGGTTAGACATTGCTTTTATCTGTATAGGACATTAGCAGTTAAATTACCTTAGATGCAACATGTTGTTTTGAAGAAAAATAAAAAATAAAAAGAAAACAAAACAAAAAAAAATAAGAAAACTAACTAAATATAAAAGAAAAAGAAGTGATTATTTCACACGCCTCACTTATAACATCTCTATACCTTTCTAACTACCTTGTAAATTAACGTCAAGTATTGGCCCTTCATTATTCGGGCAACTGTTCATATTTTGAGTAGTTATTACAGTCACTTTTGGCCCTTATGGGATATTCCTTTCTAATGACTCAAATATAAAAGGTTGAGTAGATAAATGATCCTAATCAGTTCGATGAAAGAATTTGCCTGACACGCGCCATAAATAAGTTCATCCGCTTTGTTTAGCTCAAAGAAAAGGGTTTATTAGTACCTTCAAAATGTTCTTTCACATCAACGATATATTAATTACAGAATATTTTCGGAATAGGTATTATACTTGTTTGATCTCTTTACAGCATGGAATTTTTGATCCCAATAAAATTTGTCTTTTCACTCTATCATAATTCTTATTTTTTTTTCCTATTAAAGGATTTTGAAGGAAATCTTTTGATGTTAAAGAAAAAAATTGAGCGTATGTAATTTAAAAATCATTATTTTTAAAGATAAAATTATTCCTTATAAAATTAAAACAAACTACTGCAATATCTTTTGTTTAAAAAATTGTATCCTTTTTTAAATATAATTATTTAATAAAATAATTAAAAAATAAATTTTAAACTTAAAGAAAGCTAGTATAATATTTTTACTTTATAAACAAATTAATTTGTCAAAATAAACATAAAAGTACAATTAAAATTGTTGAAAAAATTTTAATACCCAATAAGCGGTAGCATAACCGTAGCCGCACTCATATTCAGGGATTATTATTTTTCCATTTAGGCCAATAAATTTTTGAGTGAAGGAAAAACTTTTAAATAGTAAAGAGTAACCCTAGGATCGTAATGAAAATTTCTTTCACTTTTATTCTACAAAAATTTCGGATACTTAGCCTTATGCACCTATCTGAAATTTATTAAGTATCAGTTACTCTAGAAACTATTAGACACAGTAACAGTCGGCTTTATAAGAACTCTGCACATTTAACTACTAAAGAGTTCAATTTTTTGCAAAAAGATTATCGTATGATGATATCTAAAGAAATAATTTCTCGTGGTTCTAACTTTATAAAACGCATCTTAACAGAATCCTACGAATATGACACGCTAACAAACCAACAATAGACCAAAAAATTTATATAAAAGCCACTTGAAAATTAAAGTATTGCTCACTTTTTTCTTTGGCCACCATGGCGTGGTACATTCTAAAATTCTTCCAAAAATTAGAGCATTTGTGTAAAAAAATCCGGAGTAAGAATTGTTGTTTTGTGGAAGGATAATTCTTGAATTTTGTATGACACTAATGTTCCTACTTCTAGACTCTAGAATTCGATATCAACAAACTAGTAAAACTTCACTATCCTCAATCATATCATTAATTTTTTCAAAGAGCCTATTTTTTGCTATTTTCCAATTTTAACAAACAATTTTCTACTACATTTGACGATCTGTTTGAATTATTAAATTTGTAATTCTTGTTACAAAATTGTAGATAAAATAAAAAAAGTTTTTAATAATTGGTATAACTATTATGGAGAGGAGTGCTGAAACTTTTTATTTTGCAAAGTGACAGAAAAGGTTGGGAATTCCTATTTTAGAGCAACAATTGTTATTGAATATTAACCCAAAAACTCACTCAATACTATCATCATACATCCTACGTATTCGTCTGATGAAGTACCATGGGACTTTTTTTTTATCCCAAACTGAAATTGTCGTTTGAAGGAAACCATTTTAAATCAACTTAAAACATCAAACCCAATTTGCATTGTTTTTTAAACGTAATTACTTGTTTGACTTACAGAAAGTATGTGGAGAAATGGATATCGCCACAATGGGGATCCACTTTGAAGGAAAGAAAATAAATTTGATTGAATAAACTTAAGCTAATATTTTCATCAATTCCAGCTAATTTTTGAGTTTGCTAATCGATTAATATCAACTGTTGCTTTGGTGTGACCTAAAAATGGCTTAAGGAATATCAATATTCCAAGACAAAAGATATGTCATTTTTAATAATTTTTAGAGCTGTGTTTATAAATTATAAAAAAAAATAAATAAAAGGAAATATAAAAAAATTTTATTTTTTGTCAGCGTTTTGTAGAAAAAAGGATTATTTCAACACATATTGCCTTGTAAAACTAGTTGAAAAACAAGAAAAAATCCTCGCTCTAGAAGTTATCAACCCTAGACTTAAATAGTATTAACAATTTGAAGAATATCAGTTCATCATTTTTTTATAAATCATGTCAACTGACTTCAAAAATAGAGATTCGAGAAAAACGCGACTTAAGACTGTCGTACCAAAAATTCAATGCAATCTGCAGAACTTCCCAATGCTCTATCTCCGACAATTTTATTATGATTGATTTGAAATTTGTGAAAAATATTTTAGACATGTTACACTTTATTCTAAAAAAATAAAATAAGTCGATTTTTTAAAACTCTGAAACCTATTTAAGTCCTTAATTGTTTTAAAAATGGATACTCACTTGTATTTGTTTTAGTTCAAAACTTAACTATTAAAGTTGATAGTTTATTTGCTTCACTTAGCTTGTGCAGTTTAACAACACTTTTTAAATAAATTTATAAAATATACTTTTAAAAAAGGAAACGCCTTGAACAATGAATATGAGAAAAAGCAATTGAGAAGACTTTTGCATCTTTGTTACTACGTTGTTTACTTAATTTTCATATACAACATCGAAATAATATCTGTATTCCCATTAACTGTTTCTTATTAAAGAACTATAAAAAAATTAATAGATGTTATTGTCTAGTATAGTAATAAAAATACAGTGAACATACAAATATTCCATTTCTATATACCATTAGAAAACATTTATGTATTACATTCGATATGCAATGGAGAGTAAGGTGTGAAATTATGTTTTTATTTTTTTTTTGTTAAAAAAAATTCATTGAAAATAACTTTTAAGAGACAAAGCAACCACAAACTATTTATTAGTTGTACACATTTAAAGACAATTTACCCATATATAACGAACATTAGGGAACCTGGAAAGTAAATAAAGTGCACAAAAATGGGTTGATGCCACCATGGAACTTAGGTATCCTCATATATAGGATAGAGGTAAATAAAACAGCAATAAAAATCAATTTGTATCTTTCATTGTTGTAAATGAGTCATAAATCAATTTATGAAGTTTCCATTCGTTATTTGAACGATACTACATTGTATCTATGCGTGACATAAGATTTCTTTTGTAGACCAGAAAAAAAAAAAATAATAATAATAAAATAAAATAAAATAAAAAATCTAGATGATCTTTGAGCAAAATTTTCGTTAGAGATAAAAATAATAGCAGAAGCGGTAAGGCTCACACCTTTTTAAGAATAGGAACATAAAGAGTTTTAAATTAATTTAAGCTGCCTTCCAACCTGATGTTCTACAGCACTTATGATATTTAGATACCAAAAAAGGATCATCGTATAGTGATAATTACATACTAAAAATTAATTTTAAAACATTTGATGTGCTCATAAAGATTCCCTTTTCATATGGTAAAGAAATCGGTTGGCCGACTTTGAAGTACTCATCGAGGATATTCAATAATTTTATTCCTTTCTACCGACTGCACAAAGTGCTAATTAACGTCAACACTTTAATTTATTATTCTTAAAACTTTAAGGCTGATTGACTTTTAACTATTATTATTATTATTATTATTACTATTTCTTGTTTCTTGTTTTTTTTTCAATTTTTAAAATTTTTTTTTATTTATTCTGTTTGCAGGAAAAAGCTTTACACTTACAATTACTGTTTCAACCAGCCCACCACAGGTAGCTACATATTGTAAAGCTATCAAAGTTACAGTAGATGGACCTCGAGAGCCACGTTCAAAAACAAGTAAGAAATTATTGATACTTAAAATGTTTTCATTTTTATGATAAGTTTCTATTAAATATACAAATAGTATCCTTTAGTTAAAATGTTATTAATAAATTGATTAAGTTAAATTTTCAGTTTTAAAAGCAAATTTCGTTATTAGACGGAGAACTAGTAGACTCTTTAGAAAATGTTTGTTTTCCAAAGGCTGAAATTTTGTACAACTTAATTTTATACATATGTATGTAGTGCCTGAACGAAGTGATGTTCGCAAGATATTTCTTCTCAAAATTCATAATTTTTGCAAAAAAAAACCGCGTGTCATAGATCACGAATACATTGAAAATTTACAATTTTACAAGATCCAAACAATAGCCACCACACATGTAAACAAGTAATATTTAACTAGGGTTCATTTTCATTTTCATTTTCAATTTTATTTTCTATAAACAACCTTTTTTAAAAACACTACTAGCCCTTGGGTTATATACGCTACTTATGGATTAATGGCTTAACGAAAGAACCCTTTGAAAAATTTGCTGTATTTTGTTATTTTTTTTGGATACCAAAGTTTTTTTCTTTAAAAAATTGCGTTTTATATTAGTCCATAATAATCTACTTGGTAAACTTATCCTTATTAGCTAAATTAGGATAAATCAAATCATTTTCTCGTTTATCAATAATCCAAATATTCTCCATTACTTTTTGGAGCTTGACGATGTAAAATACAACTTACGATTGTTTTTTATATCTACTGAATTAATACATAATTTATTGAAGAGAGAAAAATTTGGAAAAGCAATACCAGTTAGTTTCTAGTTCTTAGAAAAATTTGAATTATTAAAAGTAGTTCTTCAAAAAGAGCTACTTTTCCGTCGTATCACCAAGAAAAAACATCATAATATCATTTTTCTTTGTATTTACTTCAAGCAAAAGACGTAAGAGCAAATGATGTAGGCGTATCGATTACACTTTAAGCAATAAATTCATCGTTTCAAATTTCACTTATATCAGTTTTCTATTATATTTTTGAATAATTTCATATTCACTAATTCATTATTTATAATAATTCCCTTTCTAAATACTCTTTACAAACAATTTCTCCAAACCTCGAAATGATTTTTTTCCCTGTTTCTAAAATAAATGGCTTTTTAGTATGACATTTTTCAATTATTTTTATATATTAAGGCTTGTTTCTCCAAAAAAATGACACATAGTGTTAACCTGAAATTTTTGAATAAATTTTATAAGCTCTCTGTTCTCAAATACATAGATGAGCAAATTTTGATTCTAAGATATACAGGGTCGTCCATATTCGACCAAAAGTTCTGGCAGCACTATAACTTTTAGCCGAAATGTCAGATCGAATAATGATATAACGTAATTGAAACGTCAGTCGAGGGAAATTTTTAATATGGAACAGTACACGCCACGCGAACGCGCGAAGATTGTTGAACTTTACATTCAACAAAACAAGTCAATTGTGAAAACTCAACGTGCTTGGAAACAAATGAATAAAGTAAAAACTGCGCCTTCTGCGACCACATTGTATCGTTTGTATGAAAGATTTTTAACTGGTGAGGCACTTACTAATCCCAAGCGTCCAAATAAAAAGCGACCAAAGTGATCGGATGACAGTATCGCACTCGTCCGGGCCAGTGTTGAGAGGTCTCCCACAACATCTCAAGAACGTCGATCTAGGCAGTTGAGCATGAAACACTCGACTTTACGTCGGATATTGCTTATTGATTTGCATTTTTTTTCCTTTCAAAATTTAATTGACGCCAAAATTACTACCTGCCGATAGGCCACGTCGATTGGAATAGGCCCAAAGAGTCATCGAAATGGCTGAAATGGATGAACAATTTTGGCGAAAAATCATCATGAGCGATGAAGCTCATTTTACATTAACTGGAACCGTAAATAAACAAAATTGTCGTTTCTATGCTTCTGAAAATCCTCAGATCACTCAAGAGCTACCTTGTTATGATAAAAAAGTTACTGTTTGGTGTGGTGTTTGTGCTGATATTCTCATATTGTGCTCATATTCAAAAAGTAATGTAAACAAATCTTCTTGAACCCAATTAAATGATTTTAAACATGAACAGTAAAAAATGTGTTTCTTTCCATGATATTTTTAAAAAAAACTTCTTTTCGTCGAATATGGACGACCCTGTATATTTGTAAATGTTTGCCACTTTCTTTCAAAACGAGTAAGGAAAAGCTTCATGAGTATAAATATTTGAATGACCTTTAAGGCTCTTTAACCTAAAAAACTGTGCATTTTGGTACACTTTGAACCCCTTTCATACTTGAAAGCAAGCTAATACTAAAGAGACTCAAAAGCGGTTTATCTTAATTATAGGTAAGAAAAAATTCTCGGGTTTTACTATGTGTAAATAAAAACCTTTAAAGTGAATTTTAAATCCTTTTATTTGTATTAATATTTTTGAAAATTATTTATTGAATTTGTTATAATATAAAGACTTTTTTTCATTGCAATATTGTCATAAGTATACATATTAAACGGCCGGAAAAGTACAACCTCCTTTCAACCTTCTTTCAGCCTTGTTGATGTAAAAATGATCATCTTTTCTTAATGTCCTTCAAACTCCTGAGAAAGAATCAAGAAGATTCACAGGAGGATAAAGTTTTGACATAATCGTAAATGTATATGTTTGATCTTCTTTGAACCTTTTAATCCTTCTAACTACGAAGATCAAGTAGACTCAATATTTTGACTTGGGTTATTTAATTAGATTAAATTTATTTTACATTTTTTTATTTTAAGAAAACTTCAAAAATCAGCAGAACCAACATAATTAAGTAGTGAACATTTAAATATTAAATAAAGAATTCCTCAAAATTTAAGATGTCAAAATTAAAAAACTGTGGATTCCTCCGCGATATAATAAGAAGTCAAAATTTGTTTTTTATTTTTATTAAACAATGGTATTGGTAAACTAAAAAATAGGAACTATTTTTCAGGTTAAAGAACTACTTATTTTTATTGAATTGAAAATTTTAAAATTATTCATCTTTTGAACACGAGCTCATTGAATTTGTTTTGTCTAGTTATGCCTGATATGTACGAGTATAATATATATGAAATGATTTAGAGATATTTCGTGACATTTTTTCCTCTTAAAATATTAATAAAAATAAAAAATAACTTACCGTATTACAGTTTACTTTCACGTTAAGTAAATGCTTTACTGACGTACTTTTTAAAACTTTTGAAAAAACCTCATTTTTGTCTAATGTAAGACATCAAATCTTTATTATTTCAAGTTAAGCTATATATCCTATTTTCTACCTGAACACATTAAAACCTATAACTTTTTTCTAGTCTAGAAGAAGTAAGAAAAACTTAAAACTAATCCCTATAGATCCTATGATCTCTATAAACCTTATTACATAACATTTACACGCCACCATATCTAATTAATTTTTATGGAATTTAATAAAATCTTGTAAAAAACAACTATAATATTGCCTATTTTTTACTTTTTAAATTACCAACGATCTTAATTTTCTGTTGTTCAAAATACATACGCAGAAATTTATTTAATGTTATAAATATAAAATATTAGTTGAATTTTAAGAAAATATTTTCATGACCTGTCAATCAATTAAATTGAAGGCTTCCTATGCACGGTAGACAATAACCTTAATTAGGATTCTTAAGGATAATTGTATACTGCTGTCTATGAAATATCTTTTGTTGATGAAACAGACAAAGTTACAAAAGAAAGCAAAAAATATATATATAAATTCAGTTAATTTATGGAAACAGAGTCCACTAAGGTCACGCAACATTCAAAGACGGAATCCTTAGGCGTTAACGTTATTGTTCACAGGTGGACTAAAATTACACGCTACCTTTTTCAAATTCGTTTATTATAAACACTAGAAATGTCATATGGCCAAAAAAAAAGTTCATTCATTTCACAATAAAACCTGAAAATATGACATGGAAACTAACTGTATTATGTGAAAAATATTTTGATCAAATTGATTCATAAAACTAATTGTAGGTATCATTCAAATTTCGATCAATTGATATAAATATGTGGCAAAGCAACAATATCAACAATGGAAATACAGCGGAAAATTTGATCATCACTAAAAGCATTTAATCCAAGTTGCTGGAAAGATAGATCAACAAAATTTATACTAGAAAGACCCTTTTTTCGGCCTTCATTTAATATTAACATTTTCTGTCTAAACTTGCACTGATAAGTGATTAATGTAAAAAAAAAATCATAGCTCTTTGAGAGTAATCGACTGTAAAAGAAAATAGTTTATTGTAAAAAATGACTGCATTTAAATGAATTAACGAAAAGTGAATAGTTTTTCGCAGCGGGCTACAGCGCACTGAAATTTCCTTTTAAGGAGCCACCAAAACATTACAATTCTGAATCTAAATCTGATTTATTAAAAATTTCAAGAAAAAATATATTCAAAAATTGCCTCTTTTTAAAGTCCTAACTGCATATAACCCCTTAAAGATTTACAAATCTATGCCAGTCTGTTTACTAAATGGTTCTAGTATATTTCAAAAGAGTCAAAGATAATTAATATTAAAGAATAGGTCTTGATTTCATGGTGACCAGAAACACGTAAGGACATCTAGTATTTATTTCAAAATTGTTGCTATTCATTCTACTTACCGAGCTATGCAACTCCTGCGATTAATTAGGCCAAATCATCCACAGATGCTTCCCATCGTTTTGTACTATAAACGAAAGGCAATGCAAATAGGACTCACAGAATTGGGATATTTGTTTAAACCTTGAATGTTAAATATATTATCGTTTTAGATATAACGTGAATCTGCTATTTTACACATCTGCAGGATAGACATGCTATTCTCTTATTTTATACAATGCCCTTGTGGAAGAAGATATTATCCATTTTACGTATTCTATTTTCCGGTGTCTTAATTACGTAATTTTAATCGATTACTGCCTCAATTTACAGCAAAAACTCAATCTAACTTTTGTATAATTTTTGACAATTTTTTTTTCCAGTTTATTTTTTTCTAGTTTTATAAGTTTTTTTCTTCTAAGAACTGATTTTAAATATTTTGAATATAAATTTCGTTTTATTTTTTCCTATAGATCCTTCTGGCAATCATCAATTTCGTGCTTTAGGTATAGGCCAACGTCCCTTTTTAGATGCATCATTTTCAAATCATTTTCGAGATATAGACTCCCTACGACGAAAAGTTCCAGGCTCTTCGATTAATCCAACAACAACAAATAGTACAATGAACTCTGACTGCCAAGGTTATAAACCAAATGCACCTCAAATTCAAGGTAAGACTAGATTTTTATTTAATTCATATCTTTCATTACTAATTTAAAAATATATTATGTATTGCCATAAAACAAGCTTTTCAGTCCTTAGATTTAAAATCTAAGTCAAAATATCTCTTGAAAATTGTGTGCATGATATTATTTAATACAAAACCTTAAATCACCACATACTTAAAAATATCCCTTATACATAAATTAAAACTGCCTTTGTCAAACAATTGCTTTGATTTATTTCCAAAAAATATTATTTGGAGTTAGCAAAATAAACAAAATTAATGATCTTTCTTATACTAAAAACAACGTAAAATACCAATTAAAATAAGGTTGACTCAACTTCACCGTGCACTTAACTATGACGAAAAATTGAAAACTTACTCTACGTAGTTGACTCAATTTCATGAGTAAAGCGAGCAATAGAACAAATGTATTTTGAATAAAGAAATAAAGTTAAACTAATTTCATATAAGCAACTTTCACACAACTTCTTAGCAAGACTCATGAGGTTGTCTTAATGACACCAACTTCTATGAAGCAGGATCAGTTGTTCATTATTACTTTTTACTAAACAAATCTGTCCTAGCTTGATTAAATAAAATTGAAAAAATTAAAAGAATTATTCTGTGTTTACGAAAGGAACAATTAAATTGATTTAACTACAAATCTGTCAATCTTTCATTTTACATCATCATTTTTTTCAATTTCGATTTTAAAGATACTATTCCTAAAATACTTACTGACTAAAATTTGATGATTTTTATTTAAACAATTAAATAATTATCAAAAATCACTTTTTTCAGCCATATATTTTCATTACATTTGTAATCTTGAATTAACGGTTTGATATGCTTTTTTTGTTATATAAAATAGTACTAGCCGACCGAACTACCTAACTCTAAAAATTTTCTTACGGAAACTTTCAAAATAGTAATTTAAAACATATAGAAAATAGCACACAAGAAATTACTAAAACGTGATTTCAACGTGCCATAATTTTAAAGCTTTGATGTGTTTCATAAATTACGTGCCATTAGTAGGGGCTTAAAAACTCTTAATTATTTCCTTGATTAAAAGGACTTATTATTCAAATATAATTCACAACCCACTTCACCTTGAATATTGTTTGCAGCTAAATTAAAAAAACTATGGATAAATAAATAAAAATTGTTTGCATAATGCAAATTAAGTTTTCAAAGTGTGATATTTTTTATGCTATTTATAAATTTTATCTTAAAATTATTGTTTATTAATAACAATATTTGTTTATAATGGAAATATACCAGTTTTTTTCTTCAAATATATAAACTTAAAAAAGAAAAACCTGATACAAGACATTTACATTAATAACAATCCAACAATATAAATTTATCACCCCTTAATTTCCCCATTTTTTATCATATATAAAGAATAATCTTAAAGCAAATATAAAATACAACAACATTTGAAAATTGTCCATGAGAGTGTCAAACCGCAACCAAATCTTGGTAGCAAATATAAAATCAACAAAATGATTTGCTTATAAGTCTGAAAAATTTACTTTGACTTTTATTTGAAATATTCTCGTCATATAGTTCATTCTGATTATAAAGCCAGATCAGTCATATAATCACAATTCAACCAGGTTAATCTTAATCAAGTCAGAAGTTAATAATAGTATGGTAAATTGAAAACAAGATCTGAAAATGTAAATAAATGGGAAGCGGAAAGCCGACAAGGTTCGATTCACAATTGCGTGCATTTTAGCTGTGCGAAGCTTATTCCTTTTAATACGTGACCCAATAAGTAGCTGATCTTTTGTTGTTCTGCCTAAAGAAAAAAAAAGTAAATTTCAATACTAATTTAACATAACATAAAAGATCATGATTTTTCACTCTAATCCGAATTATTGAGGAATTTTCTGTTTATTACATTCATTTTGCAGTGTCAAAAGTCAATTAGTAAAAGCTAATTGTTTTAAAGTTAAAAGCTAAAGGTGGCTTCGTGTCGGTGTAACCCTTCTCCTTTTACCTTTGTATGGAGAATGGTAATTTTAAGATTTAAAAATATAAGAAAATCAAGTATAGGTTAACACGTCGCAAAGTTAGATAATGAGCACTAAATTTTTGCTAAGCCTTAAATTTTAAAGTTAAACTTATTTTTAATAAAAATGATTTGTAGCAATTTAAGCCTTCTAACGAGTATATTCTGGGTTCTGCAGTAATTTATTCTACAAAGTTTAGGCATATCACTTGACTTATCTTATTCTTAAGCATATACAATCCTAAATATGTTTTTAAAACCGAAAATATAAACCAAATTTTTAATTTTTTGGTTAGCATTGTTCAACCACGCTAATTTTTTTTAATTTAGTACAATAATTCCAATTTTTGACACAATAATTGTCTAACTGTGTGCCATTTTACCAACAGAAACATTTATTTTGAATATCTTCTTTAACAGATTCCCTTGTGTCTACATACAAAGGGACCCATCAACTTTTCTGCATTTCCTAGTCCTTTTAATTAAAATAAAAGAAAGTTGAAAAGATATCACATGATTTTTTATGATCCATCATTTGTTTAACTTGAAAGTCAATAATTTGCAGAAATAATTAATTTTAATTTTTAAAAATAAAAAACAATAATATAAAAAATATTGTTCTAATAATTTTAAATTTTAAACTTTTTATTTGAAGTAAGTTGAATAATGCAGCGTAAGAAAAGTTCATAGCGGAAGATCAATAAAAATGAAATGCTGTGGCTAAAGAAAGCTCTAATACAGATGCTTTCAAAACTTCCATTCATATTTTTCTTTAGATTCTCTGAAGAGCTTCCATACGTACTCCATATATCTGAGGAAACATTAGTTTGTTTTAATCAAAAACAATTATTTGCTAGTTGACTCTTCGTGTCAGCAGCCGATGCTTAGATAACCAATCTACTATCAAGCATCTTAGTAAACTTCCATTAATATTTTGGTCTAGATATTTTAATAGGAAATTGGAGCTATCAGAAAAATTCTAGCATTTCTATTATGCCGAAAAGGTTTTTTGGATCTTTTATTCCTTTAAAGACTTTTGATCTGCACCCTGCAAAAAAATTTTAAATTGAATTTAAGAAAACACCTCTAGTTGATAAAATTCAATGTCAATTTGTATTCCAATTCTAATCCTTCTTCGGGAAGAAAACTTTTGCTTTTTCGTTTTTTTTGAAAGTTCTGATTACTACAATCTTAATTATCATATTAATTTATTAGTATTGATGACTGATTTTTGTTATATTGATATCGTTGTTAACAGTACTCAGTGGTTGGGTCCATTGATCCTTTCTCCTTTTTAGCTAATATTGTAAGTCATGTGGTTTACTTCTTTGTAAACGTCTATTTTTGTTTGTTGTGTCCAGCAGCTGTATAGCTTCAATGTTAGTATGGTAGAGTAACGTTTTTTCATGTGCAATAGCATAGTGCTGAATTTCATCATTTATCCATTTTATTTTTAAGTCATTATCATGTAGCTCTTTGTTAGCCACGTAGCTAAATGCGCTAGTAATTAAGCGGAGGATCTTGTTTTGGCTTCTTTGAATAATTTCCCTGTTTGCTTCACGAGAGCACCCCCATAGTTGGATACCATACGTCCAGATGGGTTTGATTATTGGGAAATATAACAGTCTTTTGTAACAGAGATTCATCTTAGAGTGTTAACCAATAAGTTCATATGCAGCATTTGCAGATTTATCTGCTTGCCTTTTTTACGTAGGTGATGTTTCCAATTCAGTTTGGAGTCCAGGTGTAGACCCAGGTATTTATTTGTTTCCGCTTGACTGCTTTAAGATAAACGTTCATGATGGCGTCCTTTCTACGTAGCGTGAAAGTTACGTGCGTTGATTTGGATTTGTTTAGCTTAATCTTCCAATCATCAGTCCAGTTGCTGATTTTATCTAGAGCTTTTTGTAGGTAAATAGAATACAACTCGTTTGAATTACAAATGAGTACCAAATTACCGTGAGTACCAATGACTCACAATGACTCACTATCTGCTACCATATGAAAAAAATATTCTTCTTAAAAGTTATGTCATTTGCATAAATCCCATAATCACATTCATTAACACCTGTTTAACTAGACAAAAATAGAAAGCCCACCACTTTTTGGCAATGCTGGATTATGTTTTATACTTTTTAAATATTGGAGTACAAGAAAAATGCTGAAAACATGCTCAGTACATAAAAAGTCAGGCTAAATTATTAAAATCATAAAATTCAAGAGTGAAAAACACTTGTAATTGCTGAAATAATTCCAATATTAGGGATTAATCGTTTAATTAATGTTTTAATAACTAAACTGTTGTTATTGATATGAGTAAATCTTGTGGTTATCATTTACTTATATTCGATTATATTTTCAAAACTTAATTTACTGAAATTAAATGATTAAATAATTAAAATAGTTTTTGAACAATTTTCTCTTCTTAATTGATACCCAAATAAAAGTCAAGAGAAACTAGATCAAATATTATGTGTTAAAACCAAAACAAAATGCCTGCCTAATATGTTTTTGCTTAATTTGTTAATAATGCAGCTATCAACACATTATTAAAAACCACAACCATAAGCTGACATTATTTAGTTTTCATTTAGCGCGATCAAATCGTGTAAAACTGTGATCACCTTGAGGATCTCTAATCAGTATCACCACGAATAACGCGGTCAATCAAAGCCACACTACTTATAAAACTGGAACCTGTGTGGCCGGTCAAAATGATTATTGTCTGTGATTTTTGATCTCTGGTACAGCTGCTGGTGCTTGTTTTTTCTAAATTTTCTCTTTTTGTTTATATGTTTTGTTGTTGTTGTTGTTTTTTTTTCTTCTATAAATTATTGATTTCTGTTTTGAATTTGCTTCTTTGTTTTTTGTTTTCTTCTTCTCATCATGTGAGGCCCCGCCAATTTTAAATACCTTAGATTCATGGGACACTAAAAGTATTTCCGGATGATCACCAAATTGATCAATGCTAACAATAATCAAAATATTTAAAGAAGTTACCACCGATTAAATTAACGACGCCTTTAAAGTGTGGAATTTTATAGTTTAAACGGTTTGACTACGATACCGCTGCTGTCGCAAAAATCATTTTTACTACTATTTAATAAAATTTCATTTTGTGCGATTTTTTTTTCTGAGTCATTTTGATGTTTGAATGACTTTTAAAAAAATTTCTTAGAAGTTATTATGATATTTTCTCTTAATAAAAAATGGTTATAAGCGGAATGACCTTGTATACACACCACCTACAGTGCTTATTTTATTTGATCTCCTTACATTGAATTTTTTTAATATAGCTACTTCATTTTTTTCCGTTATAATATTTTAGTTATATATAACAATATATATTGTGCATTTTGATTGAAAAACTTTGCCGGGAATTCAATTGATTTTACTTTCTTATAATAGAATTGAACGACCTCTCTTTAAATTCCTGGACTTTAATTTTATTTCGGAAGCAAATTTATCATATGATAAATATTAAGGTCAGTGATTGAAATTCGTACAGTTTTAATATATTCGAGGTTACTTTATTATTATGCTAATTAAATGACTTTAATTCAAATTGAAAACAATTGCAAGGGATCAATCACCTTAAAAATTAGTTTTCATTTGTATATGGCCCATATTTTGTAAATTATATTTCAAAAGGGTATTAAAAAATGTATGAAATATTTTTAAGCAAATGATTAAATTTTGTTTTCTGAGGAATTTAGAATATATTTTCGTAATTTGATATTTTCCGTAAACAAAAAATTGTTATGAATTTGCTACATTTTGAGCTACGACGTGAAAGTTTGTCTTGCAATTTTTACTATAGAAAATAAAACGAACAAGTTATGCTTACAATTCTGTGTTTCCAATAGAATTACGGCTATTACGAATCGTTGAAAATGTTGCAAAAGAATTTTGGGGAGTCTACTCTAATGAGGACGCAAGTGTTGGAGTGGCACAAAGCATTCAGGAAATGTTATGAAATCATGAAAAATCTACACTCATGCGAGTCGTCCATGAACCTCTGTTAACGAGGATAAAACAAAAGATTAAGGAAATCGTCGGCGAAAATCATAGTGTTGGTATTAGACAGATAGCAAGTGCTCTCAACATCTCTTATGGATTGATATCTCAGATTTGTGCGCATACAATTCATGGATTTTTCACGATGATAATGCGCCGTCACATCCCAGCATAATTGTGGTTAAAATTTTAGCAATACACCTTACGAAAGCCATTGATTAGCCACCGTATTCGAAATATATTTTTTTTTTTTTTTCAAATGTCTGCTTCTTGGAACATGCCATGAATCCATAGAAACTAAAAGAAGTAATTTGCTAAAGGAACTGAAGAACATCCCATCCAAAGGATTATAACAAGTGTATGACAAATTAGATTAACTGTTGACATGCTCGTATTGGCTGAAAAAGAACCTAATTTGAAGACGATAATAAAGATTTGTATTAAAATACGTGAAAAATTTTTTTTTCGTCAATCCGGGTCAAATTTGATCAGATGGCACATAAAATCTTGGTATAAAATTTTCCTCTTAAGAGCATGAAAATAACTTAAATGCTTTCCTAAAAACTATTGTAGTTACCATTTTAAGGAATAATTTTTTCTTACTTCCAAAATAAGCCTTAGCTTAGAAAATGGCCACAATATTTGCTGAAATCATTTTCCGTACAGTATTTTGTTTTGAGATCTTTATATAAATTGGTGTCACTGGAACCAAGATTTAAAAACTTGGGTGTGATTCGAACTTAAAGTCGAATCCTTGACTTATAGTTTTGTGGAATATTCATTTTTCAGTGAGAGTAATTTCGCGGAATTTTTTTTTATTTGTTCCATCAAATGATTAATTTGAATGCTTTGATCGTTCAGCATCATTTGTATCCTTATAACTTAATTTGTGTATAACTGAATGTATGATTGATATATTCAAATTTGCTACTTTATTTAACTTAAAACATATTAATTAGAAAAAACCAATGCTAAATATTTTTCAAAAACAATTCATTTACATTTGGCTTTAATAATAACAAAAGTATTTTTCAGTCACACTTTATTTGTTTCAATCTTTTTATAATTTTAATTTTTACACTCTTTCAAATACTTATGTGGTTATTTGAAACTGCTGCATTACAATTATATCAATAGAAAGGACAGCAATCATATTAATAGAGCTAATTACATTAAACAGTAATCTAATCAGCATTATATGGTTTAAATTTACATACAGGAGAAATAAAAAATTACAATGTGGCAAATTTATCTGCAGTGGCCTCGGCATATTATGTATCAAGTCAAGCGTTGAAGTGCAAAATAATTCTTTTGTAAAGAGAACAAATCAACAAGATCTGCAAGGGAAGGATAGTAAAACATATTATATATAATACATATACATATTTTAGAGCACTCTTATTTAATGCTTCAAAGATCATTTTCTTAGTTTTTTTTTGTTTTTTTTTTTCAATAGTTGTTGTACTTCCAAGTTTCATATTTAATTACAACTAACGAAATGTCATAACACTGTGTGTATATAACTTTCATATTAAACACAAGCACGCAATTAACATTTCCTAAAACAAAGGAGTTTTAATTTGTTCCTAATGAATGCCCTTATAACATCATGTTTTTTTGGGAAAATATATCGAACGGATGTATGTGGTTTTAGATTCTTATATCTTCATTTCATATGATTATATTATGTTAATTAATAAAATATTATTAAAAAAATGAACAGCTACTAATGATATTTTTTTTCTAAATATGTGATATCAATTTTCACAAAAACTTTTTAAAAAAAAGTTGTTTAGATCATGCTTATACTATGTGGATATGATTGAATTATTTTGAGATCATAGAAGACCTACTAATGCATTAGCTGGCACAAGCTCCACACGTTCTATAAGGCATTAAATTCCAGCTAGAAATTTTATTGAAATTTTAGCTGATAGTTCTGGAAGCTAATAAATATTTTTGTTTTTCTTTTTAATTTTACCGCAAATATGTATAGCATTTTATGTTTTCGAATATGTAACACGAAACGTTTAACCAAGTATCAAATAGTTCTAATGATCGACTTTAATATAACACTTGCTTCAGTAATGAGTTTGAATTACAATTTCACTTTACTTCAGTTTACTCTGCTTTGTCTTTCGAAAAATTTATTAGAAAATCAAAAAATGATTAATTATGACCTTGGATCGTATCCCATACATTTTCATTTTCAATGCTCTATGTAAGCTGCGTTAATTAAAAATTAATCGTAAATGATACTAAACAAAAAATCAATTAGTTTTAAAGAACTAAAGAAATTAAAAATTTTTGATTTACTTAAGGTTTTTTTTGATGACTGACAAACAGTTCAAAAAATCTTATGTACCAGAAAATCAAAAGGAAATTGCCAAGTTTCAAAGCTAAATTTTAATAGCAGACTCTAATATTTCATTAGAGCTCATATATATTTGGAATGTGATAACTATCAATAATAAAATAACAAAAAAATTTGAAAATTAGTTCGAAGATAAAGTAGCAAATCAAGCATTTATGTAATAATTTACCCCTTTTACTCCTTTTGTTTACTGCTCTAAGGTAGAACTAAGAATTACAATTAACCTAAATAATATATTTAAGGGGTTATTCTGGTCTATTTACTTTTTGAGCAGCAATTAAAAAAAACAAGCAATATTTTTAGTATTCGTTATTTTGTATGGTATTTATTGATTCCTAAGGAATACACAAAAAAAAATTACCAAAATTGTCGTGTGCCATTTTGGTTATGAGTATTTCTGACATTCACAACTTTCTGGTATTGGATTTTTTCCTTGCGGGCACACGGAAATGCATGAGCCTCACCTAATGTACATCCAGAGTCATCCATGTGGACGTAAATCTGACAAATATTAATTATCAATATATTTGGTTATATAAGTAAAGCTTCCCGAGAATCCCATTTGATATAGACTCTTTTTAACTTCGGAAAGTGGCTACATTGCTTATGCTCGTTATACATGCGCTGACAGATCGACTTTTCTGCAAGCTACTGTTTCAAAATTTTCAATTGATGTACAACCAAATTTCAATATATCACACTTAAGATCAATAAACATGTATTGGTGAAAAAACGAGAGACTTTTGTCTTACGATATTTTTTTATAAGTTTGGAAAATTTTGAAACATCGTCTGCTTTTACCTCTCTGATCTATACAAATGACCCCAATTTTCCTAAGTGCAGTGACCTTATTAACAACAGGGCATTTTTGTTACACAACGATGATACATAAACGGATTAAAAGATGTCCTGGAGTACTCCTATTATGTAGGACAGAGAGGAGTCATGTAAGTCACGTAAGAAAAAAATTAATTGGTGTATTATACTATAGGAATATCCCAAGAAATACACATAAAACAAATTGTTACTAGAGCTGTCAAAAATGTATTTAATTAAAATGTAAGTGATTTTAATAGTTTTTTTAAGAAATTTATTATTAGTAATTTACCTCCTAAAGAAATTTTTCTACGTGTATACTTAAAAATTGGATAAGTTGTACCTAAGTACGCCGGGACCACTTGTCATCCTTGTATGGAAGTGCTATTAATTACTTTATGTTTAAGTAAGTTAAAAAAAACAACGTCTAAAGTTTTAAATAATTACAGAAATTACAAGGAAAAATTATAATTGGTATGAATGGAATGGAAATGAAGAAAGACAAATTTTGACCTCCCCTCTATTAAAATAAAAATTTATTCCCGTAGAAAGGATTTTCTATGTCAAAAATTTTAATACTACCAAGAAAAAATTATGCAAATCTACAATTTTGATAAAAATATTCTTCAATTTGAAAAGAGTAAGTTACCCTAAAACAACAACAAGTTCCTTATATTTTACAAATTCAACAAATAAGAACAATGTTCAAAAGGATAACTATTTATTATAAGATTAATTATGATTTGAGAATTTTATCAAAGAAATTCATTTAAACATCTCCTAAGTCGCTTACTTCAAAGTAATGAAAACATTCTTAGTTAACATAATTAATGCAAAATATTTAAGAGAAAATCATATTAATAAAAATTTCAGTATATTAAAGCAAAATAAGCTGCTTAAGCTTCCCGTTGTGTTTCTAGGAAACTCATTTAAAGTCTAATGACTAACATGTCATATGTTACCCTGCCACCAGGCAAGCTCTAGATATTCTTTTCAAATGCTGTTGACACTTCTGATATTAATCACATTGACACACGATTCATTGTTTTTTAATTTTTGTCAATAATTTGATGTGATTTTTTATTAAGTTTTTATATTAGATATGGAGGGAGTGCTTGTATATATATAAAACGAAATTAAGATTTTTAGTGTTAAATAAAGTGGCATAAGTATTTATTAGCATACATCTGAAATTTTCGTTTTTAAATTATATTTCCCAAGAGATCAAATATAGTATTTAATATAAGATTAATTAGAGTAAAAATTATATATTTTAATATCTGTAGCAAAAAATTACAAAGAATTGAAAAGTATGTTAATAACCAATGCAATTCTTAATTACTTAAAATTAGCTGACGTATTTATGGAATAAGGTTAATAAAAATTTAGGAGATTATTGAAATAGTCAAAAATGGAGCTAGTGATTAAGTTATTTTTTCTGTACATTATTCAAAAAAAAATCTTATTGGAAATCCACCCCTTCATCGATGCAATTAATTCTATATGCAGCTTCCTCGGCCAAAAGTTTAGATTGTTCCGATTTTTTATGGCTTTAATTTACATTTTACTTCTTCCTTGCGATGATGACCTGGTTTTTCCTAAAGCTATTTGATCAACAGCATGAAGCTAAGCCATTAGATTTTATACTTGTATGGAAAATAATTCAAATTTTCACTAACTTTATTTAGATCAACTAACGTTGCTTATCTTGGCACTTACCTTTTAACGCTTTTCTTGATTTCTAGTTGAAACATTTTCGAATAAATTTGTTTAAAATTTAAAAAACTTTGGAAAAAGTTGAGTAAACCATAAATATGATTTAAATTTAGATACTAAATACAGGGTAAATTACATCATGGATAACAAGAGTTTAGCTCTTTAGTCAAAATAAAATGATCTTCAAGGCATTATACTACTTGTAACGTTTCATTTTGTTGTTATTTTTTGCCTCAAATATAAAATAAAATGTATTTTTCTTTGTGGCAGTAGCAAAACATTTATTCTTGCTATAAAAAAAAACGCAGACTACTTCTGTACAAAACATAAGAATTTTATTTATATCTATGTAAAACCCAATACTAATTCAAAATTTACAGAAGTTAAAGTTAAAATATATAACACATGTACTAATGCTCTGTTGAAACATGCTTTCCGTTTTGGAAATTTAAAAAGAAAATACACCCTCAATGCTGATGTTTTCGAAAACTGAACGAAAAACAGAATATTTTTTTTTTAAATAATGGAAAAAATTGATTCTTTTGGAAAAGTTTTAGTTATTTTGTTTTAACTTAATATTAATACTAAAGGCATTAATATAAATTTATTTCTAGTGATAGATTTATTATTTAAAAAGGTATAGATCGGAGATGATCGAACTTTTTGGTCTTTCAAATTATAGTTGGTGGTCTACCCACATCATCTTAGCACAGATGATCATTATAAAAGAATATCCAGATATTTTATTAAGAGAAAAGAATGATGTCTACTCACAAACTAAAGGATTAATAAATTTTTTTATTATTATTAATGCGAAAAATGTAATTGTAAATGCATTTCAACTATCATTTTTTATGTTGTTGCACAAAATTCATACAAAAAATGTATATTTATAGAGATCTTTAGAATTTTTTTTGAAGACTACGACTTTTTGTAATTTTTCTCAATAAAATTTAGTCTACTTCCTATCTTTAAAGCTTAAAATCCTTATCCTGTGACCCTATAATATATTAAACATAGTTTTTAGTAAATTTCGCATAGAATTATAGCTTTTGAATTCTAGTCTAAAGTCTAAGTAAATTGCTACTTCAGCTACAGAGCTTTTAGATTAAAACCACACCAAAAAAAGCGTTAAAAATTGAAATCAATGCATCATACAGTAACATTATTTAAGGAAGTATTGGCTATTCTTACATGGACAAATTGACTTCAGTAATTCATATTGACCCCTTTCTGTTCTTTAAATCCATATTATAGTCAGAAAACCATCTTTCTAAAATATGGACACCTGTTTACCAATATTTAAATAATAAAAAATGTATTTTTAGTATTTTAATTGAATTTAATATACTACATATTTATATAAAGTTTTTTAAAAATTCACTTAAAAAACCGCAATTTTAAATAATATAAGAATGCTAGAGAAACATCAATTTATGATATTTCTGAGAATTTTTTTTCAATAATACTTCCTCAAGATCCTATAGGTAGAAAAAATTAAATATTTTCTCACGATTCAAATGCCTTCACAGTAGCTCTGTGCATAAAAATTTCAAGTCTTGCTTATCATGAGTTTTTTCTCTTAAATTAAATATCTCTAAGTAGCTTGAAATCAACAAAAAATAATTCTGTTGGAATCATTCCAATAATAATTGAAAACTTGCTACTGAAAAATTTTATTATTCAGCTAAAAAGCAAATAATAAGATATCATATAAACGTGAGTAACTATTTAATTTTATTGAATTCCTACAGACAAGATGTAAAATGACGTGAGAAAAGATGATTGCCAATTGAGATTTAGCCACAAAATCAAAAACTAACTAAAAGGTTATTGCCTATACGCAGCTTAGTATAAAATATATCTAACTATGTAATAATTGAAATTAATTAATATTTTAGAAATGAAAACTGATTTCAATATTCAACAAGTTGACTAATTTTGTCCACTGCGAAAGACTAATTTTCAATTTGAATTCTGTTAATTTGTCAAATGTAAATAGTTAGGCATTTAAAGCTGTGATTATAAAATGAGGGAAAGTAATCACTTAAACTTCCGGATTAGACATCTGATTAAATTTCTATTGATTGAATTCGATAGCTTTAGTAATGCTCTGACTTTAGGGTTATATATTTATTTTGACGGAAACTTTAACTATCAAATAACATACTAGAATTTTTAAAATCATATTCTCTTTACGTCATTTTTTTATATTTTCTACTTTAGTAACTTATTAATGTAACTTGAAAATAAGTAATGAATAATTTGTTAATGTAAAAAAATTGATTTAGTAGGAACTATACTTAACAATCAGACTTTGTGTGTACTAAGGTTTCATATACATACATCGTAATACCCACAAGTTTTACAGGTATTATAATTTATGCTTAGTGTAGACAAAAAATCTCTCTTCGTTTAGGATCTCATTTTTCTGCAAGCTCAAATTAGGCAGTCGTTCATTGACTCAATTGTGCAGTGAATGCACACAAGCAATCTTTTTAATTCTCAGTCGAAAATTAGTCAAATGCTTTTCTCTTCTTCTTACTTTTACTTAGTTCATAACAGTTTAATAATAAAATATTATTAATGAAATTTTCCTTTAATGATGTCATAACTAACAGTATTGTCAATTAGTTTTAGTAGTCAATCATTTAATATCGCAGACGAAGTTGGAATATCATCTTAATCCGGGTTACCAAATCTGTTGAGTACTTTTAAAAGATTCTGATAGAGAGCTTCACTCTTTTTGTAGGGCAAAGTTCAATTTTTAAACTTACATTCTGGGTTAAAAACACCGCGAACAAAAATTCACAACCCATTTTCAAATCAAGAGAGAATTAAAAAATAATTTCTTAAAACTAGAATTTTCCAAGAAAATAAGCTTATTGAAGTGGTTAAAAGGATTCTTTTTTTAATTGGAATTAACTCAAAGGAAGTTTAAATACTATTTGTCCTCTTTTTACTGCATACAACTTTGTCATAAACACCTGAAAACTTCCCTGAGCTAGACTTATCCTTCAGTTGAAAGTTACCCCAATGAAATTTTCTAAAGTAGCTTTGGTATATTGGAACTATTGCATTGGCCTTTTAAAAATTGTCAATGAACTTTTTATACTTTAAACATTTTGCATAATTTTAAATTGATCTTTATTCTCAGCTTTTTGTCAGTTTTTCAACGTTCTAAGTTCAATTTATACTAAAATTTGAAATAATGTATAGACTAATATAATCACAACAACTGATTAATAGTAACGTTAGAGTTATCACAATAGATTCACAATATATACAATGTGGATCACCTTAGAAGCAAGAAAAGAAAACATTTTTATTTCAATTTTTATGTTACACTCTACGTAGTACTTGTTAAGTATGTGAGAAAACCTTTTTGAAAAAATAAGAAATTTCTTTTATTTATTTCTTTTGTAAAAATTTAGTAATTTTTTGACTGTTTTAAAAATCTTTTACTTAAAAGTTTTTTTAGATATATAAAAATAATCAGAAAAATATTTTGTTAAAATGCAAAATAAAGTAATCCACAGCTTCATGGTGAGCTTTTATGTTTTTTAAGTATTATTATTCAAAGGGACATGAGAAAATCTAATAAGTTAAGGATACTATAGAAGACTATGGTGCTAAAACAGGTAGAGCTTTATCATTGAACGAAGATAAGCACAAGGACTAGAGAATTTCTACCAAGAAACTATACCAAAAAATTTACAAAGATACATTTATAAATGTTAAAAATGGAAATTTCTTCGATTTATTTCCTTTCTTGAAGGTAATGCCATTTGACTAGACACACATATCCTTTAAAAAGCTCAATTGAAATGCAATCTAAGAAATATTACAATTTAATTTACTAGTAAAGCTACATGTAAGCCGTAGAACGTCATAAAACACAGAACTTAGCTCAAACAAATGCCTTACATCACTCCTATTGAAAATCAAAAAATCAAAATTAATCCATATAAATACATTTGGATAAAATATTTTCAAATTAACAAATATCTGGACTATGAATTTGAAATCAATTATAATCAAAAACCCTACAACAATTTTAATGCAAAAATTTCAAAATTTTCATTTACTAATTTATGATAAATAATCAAAATATAATAGTTTTTTTCAATTAATTTGTTTTACACTCTATACAAAAAAAATGAAAAATTTAAAGTTTTCATATTTCAGCTTAAATCTGAATACGCATCATTTTCAATAAACCACAGTATTGCATATGTATATATATAGCTATTCATATTATAAACTGATACAACATTGAGTTCATGAAAAATAAAGAAATAAAAATTTTAAAAAAACTTCAACTGGCTACCTAATAATTTTTCAATAATTACTGTTCCCTGCAACATAATTGTCAAGGCTTCAGTTTCATGGTAATAACCTTAGAAAACTCATTGGTTCTACCAAAGAAATTAAAGAGCATCTTAAATGGAAGAGAATTCATTTTGCAATAATTTATAATTATAAGTTAATTACCAGTCATCACTTTGTTAAATCTTAATGAAGTTTATTAGAAAAATTTATAATAGCTCATTAAAGACATTAAAGATATTTTTTTTTAATTGTTTCACATTTTTTTCTTTTTTTTGTATAGAAAATAATCTAATGGGTGCTGCTGAATGGACAGGATACTCAACAAGTGCTACAACACCTTCTTCATATTCAGCTTATTCTTCTTTACCTACAAATACATCATCATATGGTTATGATACAACAAATTCAATAGATCATCATTCAAATTTTCATATTCCAACAGTATTACCAGAAATGCAACCATTTTGTTCATCAACAGATTATCATCATAGTTCAATTACACCAACAGGTGGTGTACCAACAGCATTATTATCACCACAATCAGCAGTATGTAGTCCTTCATATCCATCAACTAAATCTGAATTAGATACATTAAATTCATCATATTCTACATATAATAATTGGTCAAATGGTTATAATAATTATCAATATGGTAGTTGTGCTGCACAATCACAATATCCTGGTCATACAACTCCAACAATGGTACTATATCCACAATTATATTCAACAGTTAATCAAAATCAAATACATTTACATCTTCATGGAACTGATAAATTAGAACAGTATTTAGGACCAGAAAATGCTTTAACAATTAGTTCGATATCAAGTGGAAGATCAGGTATTGAAATTGGAATTGGAACTTCGGACCATGAGGTAGCCATGATAGCTGCTGAAAATCAAGAACAAGACCAGGTTAGTCAACAAGATCATCGAGATTCTGATGTTGTTGGGGATCCAAGTAGTGTCTGGCGGCCATACTGACAATATTGGATGTAGTTTATATATTTATTAAAAATTTAATCTATGCTCATTAGCATGGAAAGAGGCTTTAATTTAAACTTAAATTAGAATTTTCCAACTAAATTGCACTTGGTGTAATTTTTTTTTATGACTGTTTAAAATTAATAATTTCAGTATCAGTGCATCACTGGTGAATAAATTGTTCTTTTATAAGCTAATCATTATTTATTTTTACATTTATACGAGAAATATATTTAAAGCCTGATTTAGATGAGCTTTGTATTTGTCTAGTATTTGATTTGGTAAATTTCCAGATGCCAGAAAATTAAATCAGATGTGAACATAACATTTAAGGTTAGTCTTTTCATGATACAAATTGACGATTTAATCCGAAAACACGCACACATCACAATTTTATTAGTTTTACAGGTAAAACAATAGTGGGAGTTTTAAAATTTTTTTAAAAATTCCAAACGATTTCGTGAAGCTGAAATTTTGTTGACATCTTAGCAATTACCATTGTCTACCATTCAAAGTTCTGGATTGGTTGTATACAAAAATTAGTAACTAAAGCTAAAAGACTGTAAATTCTCGAGCGTTTTGTTCAACTTTAAAGCGATATAAGCAAAACTTATTTGTTATGCATTCCAATTCGTAACAATTTTGTTTTTTTAAATGTATTTCTTCAAAATCCAAACTTGCGATTAACTATTATCATATAAATCAGGCTTTTAAGTTGTGTTTGTAGTATTTGAAAAAGTTTTAATGGCGATGCTCGATTGAAATTTAGAATATTAAAAATTTTTTAAAAACTTAAAATATGTATAAAAGTGCTGTGATAGCAAAAATTATATTTGAAAATGCTTAAAAACATGAATTCCTTTGATAGTTTGCAACATATATTTTTTCAAAACTTAAAATATTAAAAAAATCTAAACATAAAATATTTACTTTTGAATATCTGGATAAAATACGTTAATTTTTGTTTAAACTAATATAATAGATGTATATAAATCACAGAAAAATTGCTCTTAAGTCGTATAGTAATTTTAAGAAAAATTGTGAGTCCAAAATCAACCGACAGTTGAAGTTTTTTTAATAATAAAAATACCAAATTAACTCATACTAATACTTTCTTAACTTATCAAAGTTTTGTATATGTATGCGTCTGAAATAGAAAACCAATTCCAAGGTCTCATGTTATTACCAAAATCTTAATCAGTCCTGCATTCAGCTCTTCTTTTTTTTGGCAGCTAATAAGAAAGGAAATGTTTTGGTTTTTTTATATTCTATATACGGATTAATTGTTTCCCAAACTGGAACCCCTCTTCTCTTGGAACTTAAATCTATCTGTCACTGTTTTTCCATTTAATACATAAAACTATTAAAGATTCCGTGATATATGATAATATACCCATTGAGAATATTAAGCAAATTTCGATGCATTGAAAATATTTTACCTTAGATAATGAAAATATTGAATGAAAATATATACAAAAAGATAATTATGAGAATTTTAAATAAGCAATTGATTCTATATAACAATTAAAATAAATTTACAATAATTATTTATTAGTTTAGTATCCAAAACTGAAAAAAAAGTGATAGAGAAAACTAAAACACAAGTGCATATCAAATTTAAATTAACAATTTTATTTTATGCAAAAATGACATAATTAAGTTAAGAGAATTTTCGCATCTTTGTATATATAGTTGAGTTTTATTTATATTTTATAATTAAGATATTAATAAAATTTATTAAAAAAAAAAAATTTTGAATTTTTTTACATTAAAAGAAGTACAAGATGATATTCCTTGCATATATTAAAAATTTCGAGCCTATTAGAATATCATTTCGTAGGAAAACAAATTTAATTGAATCTAACAAATATAGAACACTAATTACCTAAATATTCAAGCATCGTACAATCTATTATTATCAGAAAGTTCACGTTGCGATTTAATCATGACCTAAAAATTAATAAAAGGAAACAATGCTCACATATTTGAAATAATAAAACTTAACTTTATATAAATAAAAACGACAAGACGATTTTAAAAAATGTACCCAGAATAAGTGGTGTAGATAAAAAAGATAAGACGCTTAAGAAAATGGAGTGCTTCAATCATTGCAAAAAGCTATTTACGCTACTGCCGAGAATATCAAATTCAATTATGACTTAACCTCTGAAAACTTTACAATATTCAAATATTCTCTTTTCACTTAAGTGCCTTATATCAAAATAACGAACTAAAAATTAATATTCAAAAAAATAATTTTTACAGATTTTCTTAAGGTAACATAATTTGGGACTTGTAGAAAATTCAATTTTAAATTAATTCAAGAAAACACAATGTGCTTAAATGTGTGTCTCTACTATTAGGCAAAATTTCGGTACATTAAACAAAAATCAGTATAAACATAAAAAAATAACTCTTTAAAAAATAATAATTACTTAGCTGATTTATAGTTTTGTAACACAACTCAAAAATTTCAGTCTTAACCTCGAATGTACTTAAAAACTTGCATATAGCAAGAAAAATAATAATTAGCTCAATCTCTTTTCTTAAAGCCAAAGTGCAATAAAATTACTTTAACCTCAATGGACCATAACAAAATTTCACAATATCAAGCTCATAAAATGTTGAGTGTAATCGATCCCTGCGACAGCAATCTCCTCTCTTCGTTGAGAGAACGCAAATGTGCGGTTATAGTTCTACATGCGGCCTCTAATAAAACGCATAAAATATCACCTTGTGGTTATTTTTTATATAACTTAAAACTATTACCGCCTGCCATTAGAGAACCGACATGCGTCTGAATTTGGAGCAAAAACTAAATGAACCGTCGATCACATTTTGAAGGTGTAAAGCTATCAACATTATTGAAATCATGAAATGACAGATTTACGATTCTTTACAGAAAATATCTTTAATATATACCAAACTTCACAAATATATTCTAAGTTTGCTTTGTGGTTTTTCTGTTGGTATAGCATTAACATCCGTTAATATGATATGCAAATTGTAATGTGTAAAAAATATTAATAAATACTCTTTACTTGCGCCAGACATAATTTTATTTCTTAAAATTAATAGTAACCACAACAATCTAATATATGTATATGTAATGTGCATTCTTCTCAACAAAATATCTTACTTAACTTATTATTAGAAGAAATTCAACACCTAAATAATATGGTAACTAAATACTAATACAAAAATCAGTTAGATTATTGAAGCAAACTTTAAATTTAAAATAAAAATTTCTACATTTCTACGAATTAGAAAAGCACACAATTTTTTAATAATCTAACGAAAAAAGCTAATTATAACCGATAGCTTTAATATATCCTCCGAAATATTACTTAATTACTTTTAAGTTTAATAATAACCATAAGAAAACTGCGTCAGAAAAAAAGGATGTATTTTTTTATTGAGAAAAAGAAATTTTTTTTAATAAATCTTAAATCGTACATATCTTATGGCGTTTTCTCCAGCTTCGTTTTAGGTAGAAGATGAAAATGCATGGGTAGAAGAAAACAATATTCTCTCTAGTTTTGGAACTGTTGTATTTTTCCAACATTTATATCCTTTGATATTATTTAGACCAGGGATTCCCAACCTTTTCTGTCTCACCACCCACTTTACAAAAGAACACGGTTTCAGCGCCCCCTCCATAGTAGTTATACCAAATATTAAAGACTTATTATATTTTATCTACAATTTTTTTAAAGAATTGCAAATTAAAAATTACAAAAAGATCGTCAAATGTAGTAGGACATGGTTTTTTAAAATTTAAAAATAGCAAAAAAGAGGTTTTTTGATCAAATTAATGAGATTGTTGAGGCTGGTGAAGTTTTACAAGTTTGTGAATGTCGGGTTCCAATTTGGTCAACATCAATCGCAAATCGCCACGTTCAGTGATATGCAGTCTATTCCTTGTTTTGGATAGTAAATTCTTTACTGCACTAAAGCCACGCTCAGCTAAATGTGACGAAGCAAATGCAATTAAAAATTTCTGCACAGCTTCCCACAATTTAGGGGAGAGCGCTGGTATTGATTTTTGAAGCCAGAGCTCTTCATATTAATTTTTGAATTTTACTTTTAGTTCCTCATTTGTTGTAAGTTCTATGAGTTCCTCTTCTAAATTTGCCGATTCTATTGTATCTGCACTTGTGAAAGGGTCTAAAATCCAACTTGGTATATTCATTTCCAAGATATCCTGGAATTACTCCTTGAAATCAGCATAAAGATCCTCCAAGTGTTGGCAATAAATAAGTAAATCTTCGCCTTTTGCTGGAGCTGATGATAACTTGGGAAATTGGTTGTATATACCTCTACCTAGATTTCTTTTAAACATAAATAGCTTCCCCACAAAAGCAGCTAGAACAGTTTTTGTTTAAATTAAGTTCAACTCATCACCTTACAGTTGTAAATTTAATTCATTAAATATATTAAATAAGTCTGTTAAGTAAGCAATATCATTAAATTCCTTCTTTCCCTTTAAAACTGCTTCTATGATGATTTGAAGTGACGTATGTAGACGTTCATTAATATTTTTTGCCATCAAATGCTGACGGTGAATAACACAATGTACGGCAAATACATTTGGTACATTTTAAAAACGCTATGAAACCCTTATGAAAACCTGTCATGGCTGGAGTGCCATCAGTAGCAACAGACAGAATATTATGAAAAGGGATCTCTTTCTCTTGAAAAAAACTGTTCATGGTGTTAAATATTGACCCTTTGTATAAGTGTTCATTTTTTACCAAATAATAGTTCTTGACAAATTTTTTCTTTTTTTATGAATCGTATGATAAGAGTAGTGCTTCATTTTTCGGTAAAACTGATTCATCAAGTTAAATGGAAAACTTTCAATTCTTCAAGTAATCACATAATGTTGTTTCAACGTCATTAGCCATTTCATCTATTCTTCTTTGCTCTTTGTTCTTCTTTGTTATTACTCAAAGATCTTTTCCTGATGATATCTGATGGTGCCTTCTGATTGAGAACAGTTGTTAAAACCCATGAATGTAGATGTTGAAGATACATTGGTTTTGTAATCAAGTATAGCAAACTACTTTATTTTCATCGAAATATACTTGACACTTTTACTAGCTTGCAAAAGGTAGTGACAGAGGTGGAATATCCACTACAGCTCCTTGGCTGCCCCAACGCCCACCAACAAAGGCTACAGCCGCCTCAATGTGAATACCCCCATTGGCATTCTTTTCTAAATCAGATGCTTAGTGGCACAAAAACACACATACAGTACCATAATATATTATAGTATACATAGGGCAGTAAAATACTAACAATAAGTTCAAATAATAATAAATTGGCGTGGAGGTATTAAAAAACGGTAATATTTATAGCTTTGGCCAAAAATATAGCTAAAAATTAGGAAATTCAATGAGACTGATATTTAAATATTACTATAACTTGAATAGAGGCTGACTGAGGGCGTATTTGAGAAAAGTTATGGTTTAATTTAAACAATCCTATCCAATCGTGTTAAAATTCTAAATAAAACAAAAAGAGGCGAAACCAGTGAAATAAGGCAGAATATGGAAATAAGGCTGTAAAAAGACTTATGCGATTACTATATTACTAGATGTCCAGATTGGCGTTTTGGACAGCTCCTTTATAGGAGTTTTTATAGACGTTTTGAGGTGCAGTTATACTCAATAGTATTCTTGATTTTGACAGTTTCCTTGAAAATATATAACTTTTGCTTTCTAACTAGATTTATTGTATTAAATTGGCTTACCGTAAGTAATAATGGATTATAAATGCAATAAAATAATAGTTGAAGGGTATAAATTATACTTTTCTAAAAGATTTGTAATGTAATTTATTACAGTCAATATACTTCTAAAGTTAACTGAAAACTACTATAAAAATTCCTATAAAACTGCACTCCAAAACGCTAGTCTAGACACAGCCTTATATATGGAGTGAAGATGTAAACTCTACAATGTAGAGTCTACTACCAAATTACTATTATGCGCGTAGCTTCAGCTGCTTCAGTCTGTGAATGCGCCCTTAAAAGTATTGCTAGACTTATCTGGCATCTGTTTTTATATAAGCTGTCAAAACTCATTGACAGAATACTACTAAAACTTTATAATAAAAGTATTTTTATTTTAAACTAAGTGAAAATTTACTTACACTAAAAATTATGACTACAGCAGCAAGGCCAACTTTTGACCCCGCAAGAGGTGGAAGTGGTCGCGGTGAAAAAGACTTGAGTGCATTATCCAAACAATATTCAAGTCGTGACCTTCCAGGGCATACCAAATTAAAATATAGGTATATAAAAGAATATCTTGTTGTTTTATTATAAAAATTTTGCTTCTTTTAGAGAACAAGGTCAAGGTACTAATGAAGAACTACGTAACAGAGATTTCCGTAAGGAATTAGAGGAACGTGAACGTGAAATCAGACCCAGCAAAACCTTACCTGCAATTGTACGCAAAGCAATTGAAGCAAACACAAACAGTAACAAAAGACAAAAGCTTGATCAAGTGAGTTCGACATTATTTATGAAGACTAATTAAAAATATTATAATATATTTACTCTCCCGTCGATTTTTATAATATTGCTTTTCCATTAATATCAAATATTCCAAATCCAATCAAACTTATATGAAAATATAAGAACTTATTCTAAAACTGATTAAGTTGAATAAAAAGAAATAATTTTTAAATTGCATTGTTTCCACAATTAAGTACAAAATATATTATAATTGCCAGCGTTAATATTTAACAAATACATTTACTTCTTATTTTTTATAAATATTTAAAATAGATTCCAGCCGCTAACTTAGATGCCGACGATCCTATTGATCAAGAGAGTTCTGATGATGATGATTCCGATGATGACACAGCTGCACTTTTAGCAGAATTAAATAAAATAAAACAAGAAAGGGCAGCAGAAAATCTTCAGAAAGAAAAAGAAAAGAAACAAGAAGAAGAAAGGATAAGAATGGAAAATATACTGTCAGGAAATCCACTTCTTAACTATAGCTCAAGTGCAAAAGGAGACTTAAAAGTATACTTGTTACAAATTAATAATACACAATTTAATATTTGAAATTTCAGGTGAAAAAAAGATGGGATGATGATGTTGTATTTAAAAACTGTGCAAGAAGTGAACCAGAAAAAAAATCACATTTTATAAATGATTCTTTACGTTCTGAATTTCATAAGAAATTTATGGAAAAGTATATCAAATAAAAATTTTTTTATTGTATATTAGTTATAACTACAATAAGGAAAGTGAAATTTCATATTATTTTATTTCACAATGCGTTGTAAAGCTAAATCGCTAATTTAAAATTAATATGTAAAAAGATAAAAATCAATGAAATAAATTTTTAATCTATTAATTTTTAAATAAATTAGTTTTGATTCACAACTTATATTTAATATTTATAGTCATAAAACTATAATTAAAAATAATAGACTTCTTTTATAAAATCATCGGCGATTTTTACACAATTTGAACATAATAAAAAGCACGATACTAAACCAATATGACTAGTTATTTGGCCTCCATATACTGAAGACGAGATTTCTCGGGTTATAGTGTGTTTACATTGGCCAAAATAACTAGACAAATGTACTACCATTTCTCCATATATATAAAAATAAGTGTTAAGACATTACATTGTACATCTTGATTAGTACATATTTCAATTTGCTTATATCTTTGTTGTTGTAAAAAATGTTTTACATCATATTCACAGTCAAACTTAACCGAAAGAGAGAATTCGAAAAATTACTCAAATTTTCTCTTCGGCACTGTCATGAATTGTCTGGTACATTTAGCAGTGAACTACAAAAGCAAACTAGATTTAGATTAGTTTATTTATGATATACCAGAAATCCCCCATACAAACTCTAAAATGGTAGTACATTTTTCTAGTATCTTTGGCCACTGTAAACGCAATATAAGCTGTACTTGAATAACGTAAGACATGTTGTCCTTTGTGCATTATTATAAAAACTGCGACATATCTAAATAATTCATCTTATATGCTGGAAAATAAAACTTGACTTTGTTATCTAAAACACAAACAAATTGTGTTCACTACACAGAATAATATAAATATAAGTATAAATATTTGATATTTTATTTGGTATTACATGTATATATTAAAATAAGAAATAACTATATATAAATAAATAGTAAATAACTTGCATATTAGCATTCATGAAATATATAATTATAAACTTTTACGTTGAAAACATATAATAAAACATTTTTTGTTTTTGATTTTATAACTTTGCTAAAATATTTTAAATACTCCCAAAAAAATATCCTAGAGCAGTTGCTGCTTTTAATCTAACAAGAGAGCTATCGTCTTTAAGTAAAAAAGCAATTTTATGTCCTACTACTTCACTCGATTGGCTATTTATTTTCAAAAAGTTATGTAGTATCCCTTCATAAATAAAGTGAACATTAATTTTAAAAAATCTTAATGAAAAATAAAAGATTTACCAATTATTATAGCAGCATTTCCTCGAATCTCATCCCAGTGACTCTTCAAAAATGGTATACACGACTCAATAAAGTCTTGGATACGTTCAGTTATTTCTGCTGCCTGTTAAAAAATAATTTGTCAATTAATATAATTTTGCTTACTTAAGTCATTATTCTAAAACTAAATAAATAATTAGCACAAATTTTCAGAATTGTTTTTTTAAATATATTTATGTTATTAGTTGCCAAAACAAACGGCTTAAAAAATAAAGTTAATATCTAATTTAAACGCTGGAGGGCGCAGACATTATATAAGGAATATAATTATAATTTCTAAATTGAATTTAAGTAGTTGAATTTATTATAAATAGTTTAAAATAATTATCTTAATATTACTTACGATTAGCTTGATAAAATCAACAATGAATATATCATAATTTAACTGCCCATAATCAATTAAATGCTTTTGAGCCATTTCATTACACTTTTCAGCATTAATCAAATTGCACATTTTACGAAGAGTAATTTTACATGCCTTAAAAAAATATTTAATAAAATATAAAAATATTAAAATCTTTAAGCTTTTTATACTTACTTTTACTATTGTTTGCTCAGACTCACTCAAATGTAAAATCAGTGAAATTAAATTAGAAAAAAGTTGCTCTTTTAGAGCTTCCGAAGAACCATTCGGAGTTATATTTCCATCTGTTATTTCAACTATTTTAGATTCACACAAATCTCCAAAAAGAATAATAGCTGCTTCCCGAATTGAATTTGAAGGATTTTCAAAAAATGGACGAATACGTATCGCTAAAGATATATGAAATGATTCAACATGTTCACATGGCAGTGTTTGTAGAACACGTGATAGCCCTTTTAAACTTTCAAGAGGAATATTTATTAGACATTCACTAAAAATAATATATATAAAAATAAATTATTTAATTAAACATTAGAGTCTATTATTTACCTATTTGAATCATCAATTCCTTTTAAAAGTGATGTTAAAACACTTTCGGCATGTTTTCTAATATCATTTTCATTTAAATTGCCAACAAATGCTAGACCACGTATACAAAGACCACGTACAATTGGATTTGGATCATTAAGTGCAGAATTTAAATGTAGCATAATAACTGAAGAAATTTCTCCACATGGTTTCAAGGGTACTAGCTAAAATAATATAAATAAAATAATATCTTCAAATATAATTTTATAAACCTGTGATAGCATTCCAACTGCTGAAATTCTATGTCCTTCATAAGGACTAGTAACATATTTACTAAAAGTGGTTACAATTTGTTTACTAGTATTAGAATTAATAGAAAATTCATTGCTAAGTGCAATAGCCATTGGTGTTAGTAGTTCAATAAAACTTGAAAGATCAGAACTTGTTGCTAAATGATTACTATTACTAAAAACATTACAAAGTTCTTTCATCTCTAAATTGGTTAAAAATGCTATAAGTGATTCTAATACAATTTGACAAGGATTCATTTTAACAATATCTTTATTTGGTATAAAGCCAAATTTTGATTTTCCATTAATTGATTGTCCTTTAGTTGATACTAATGATTTTGTAGCTATCATTGGTGGTGCAAGATTTGTAAATGTGGCCAAAGTTGTTAATAACATTGCAAAAATTTCAGAAAATTTAAATTGTAGTTCCTATAAATAAATTTGAATTATTATTTAAATTAAAAATAAGATTAATAAGAAAATACCGATTTAATTTCAGAACATGAAAATATTTCACGAAGAGCACAAAATATTGCAAATGGTTGTAATGATGCAATCATTTGTCTATCGTCTTTATTTTCTTGTGATTCATATAAACAAGAAGTAGATAAAGTTGCCAAAAAATTATCTATAATGACTCCAGTTAGTTCTAAATCAATCTTAATTGACTTCCAATAATCAATTACACATCTTTAAAGATATTTTTAGAATGAAAATTTTACTTTATTTATTTTTTTATTTAGTAAATTACTTATCATATGGGATTAATTGTGCTAACATTTCATTACAAACTAATTTTGGATGATGTTTTGTTAGGGCGACAAGTGCTTTAAGTACTCCAGCTTTTGTCCGTTCAATATCGCAGCTTTTGATCGCCTAAAATAGTATGAAATTTTTGAAAAAAATTATTGTAAACTTATGATACAGTATTAGGTTGGGATCATAATTAAAGCGAATTCAACTTTTATGTAATTTATGGATATTATAGATTTGACGATAGATTCCTTAAAAACTGAAAAGTTTTTGAAAAGGGACCACTACATATATAATAATAAGTTTACAAATTGTATTTATATCATAAAAAATACAATAACAAATGCATTAAAAACTAAAATATCATACTAAAAGTTACGGTACTCAAATTTAAAGCTTGGTTTCTTTGAACCGTTCGTTTGAACTCAAATCATTTATTATAAATTTAACCTGACTACTTTATATTACTAAATTTTTATGAGAATAAAAACATTTCTAGAACTTTATACTTACATCTAAACTTTCTTTGACTAATTCTGGAATAGCATGGAATAACTCGGCACCAACATGCTGAATAAAATATTTTAATACAACTGATGCCCCAATTGATGAGCTTTGTTCTGGATCATTTAAAGAATGCAAAAGAGATTTGCTAAAAAAATAAAAAATAATAAATTCAAAATTATTATATATGTTTTCCTTTTTTGAAATAAAAATGATAAATCTTACCAAAAATGAGAATATTGAAAACTAGATAAACGTAAAGCAATTATTTTTGCAATTTCTCCAGCAATTTGATATATTTCGATAGAACTATCTGTTGCTATATCTTCTCTAATTTTTTCTAGATCTTTCATCCAAGTTGTTGTACTATCAGCTATGGTAAGGGTATCATAAATACATGCTAATTCCAATATTTTTTTAACAATATCAATAGAATTTTGTCTGACTGTTGCATTTGAATCAATGCATCTAAAATGAAGCATAAATTATGAAATTAAATTAATAAGTATGTTTTTTGTTTGTATATTAAATATTTTGGAACAAAAAACCGTAATCAAATTACAAACACATGTACACAAAATAAATAACTACCTAGGAACAATTCTTCCCAACATATGTCCTGTCTGATTAAATTTTGATGGAGCTTCATAACCAATTTTAGCTGATTTTATGTATGCATCCAATGAATTAATCATAACACGTCCTGCACATATACGAACTTCACTATTTTCATGTTTTAACCAGCATTCCAAAATTGTAACTATCTCATCAAGGCAACTTGGTGTTGGATTATTTTCAATTATAACTTTAACAAATGCATTTAGTTCTGGTAGGACTTGATTTAAATGAAAAGCTATAAAACTAATAAAGTCATCTTCTTCCTGAGAATTAAATTTTGTTTTTAAATTGGTTGCACATAAAAAGAAATTCTGTGTTGCAGAATAAAAAAAATCATTTATTTCGATATTTTCATTTGTTTCAAGTTTAATCAATATTGTTGCTATTCTTAAGATTTCTGAAAACAATGGTAAATTATCAATATCATCCATTGGAATTGATAATATAGCTTTTAAAATATCATTTATAGTTGTTAATTCATATCCTAAATCTTTATTTTTTGAAAACTGATTACATATAGAAAATAATGATTGAATAATAATCTTTTTCATAGTTTTATCTTTTGTACCAAAAAGATTTTTTAATAAAATATTTATCATTATATTATCAACATCTTTAAGTGATTCAGAAGGATTTGCATTTGGAATTATATAACCAAAACTTTCAAATACCAAAAGTAAAGATTTATAATTTTCATGATCTTTATTGGTATCTTTAAGAAAATTAAAATTACTAAAAAATCCAGGGGATTGTTTTCGTGTACCAGATTGAACAAGTTCAGAAATATGTTTTATTACCAAAAAATAATGTGACTTTGAAGCAAATCCTAATGCTTTTGCAGCATCAGTTAATTTATGTTCATATTCAGAATTTGTTCCATATTTATCAATTTTTTCTTGTTTTGCAATATTTATTATTAAATCAATATTACTTTCAATTATTTCATTATCTGATAAATAACATAAACATAATCCAATTGCCTTAAGAAGCATTCCTCTTTCAATATTTAATTGTGATATTTGAAATTCACTGTGAGGTAAATTCATTGGATAAAGTATTAATTGATCTGCCATTTGTTTTACAAAATTTTTCGAAAAATCATTATCTTTTGATAACATATCTAAAGTCTGTGTAATAAATCCACCTAAATGATCAAGAAAAAGTTTTTCACGTCCATTACAAAGTATTAATTCTGGTATTTTATAATCCCATAATTCTTTTAAATCGGGATGAATTACTACCGAGTAAGCTTTTAAAAATAAAAGAAGATTTTTTATTCTTTCTTTATCCTGGCAATTACCCAATAGAGCTATACATCTAGCAAACACTGCTTCTGGACTTGGAATAAATAATTTAGATGTTTTTGAATATCCTTCATCTTTTAAACTATTATTAATTTCAAGTTCTATTTCTACACTTTTAGAAAATAAAGAACATAAACATTTAGCTATTGTTCCACTAATATCAGTAAAATCTAATAAAAGGAAATAGTTTAAAAGTTCATTCTTCAAAAGATTATCCATAGTTCCAACAGTTGAGGATAACATATTTAAAGAATTTTGTGATGATTGCATTAGTTCATTATACTCATCAATGGTTCCATACTCATTATTAGACTTTTTATAACGACAACTATGACGAATTATAAACCAAATAAATTCTTTATCATTTATAAAAGATTTTTGTGCTAAGGCAACTATTGTTTTAAGTAAAGTCATTTTAATTTTAACTGGTTTTTCAGTTAAAATCATATGTTTAAGAGCTTCAATAAAAGCAGTTAATTTTATTTGAATTATTTCAACTGAAGTATTTGTCAAATGTGTTAATATTAATAATGCTTTAATTCTTTCTCTTTCATTATTATTTTTTAATTGCATTAGTATTATATCAGTTATTTTATTGGAATAAGCAGAAGCCAATAAATCAAAACATCTTAATACCTCATAGTGTCCCTTAACTGTTTGTGGCTTCTCATAAACTGGATAAACACAAATAAGATCAAAAAGTGTTGATATTAGAGTTTCTGATATTATATCTAAAGATTTTGGATCAATTTTTAAATTTCTTTTTACAACAGAACATAAAAATTGTGTTATTGCATTTCTGTCGATTGATCTTCGATATAAATTAAGTATAGTTGTAAAAATTTTAGATGATTGTTCATATACCTTTTCAGAAGGTATTAATAAATACATACTAGATAGTGCAACTAAAATATCTGCACAAACTTTTGGTTCTCTACTCAACAACCATTGATTTAGAAAAACATCATATGCAACAGATATCTCAGATGCACAGCAATCAACGTTTTGTTCTAAAACGTCATACATTGGTGAATTTTCTAAAAGCGCTTCGCTAAATCGACCAATTGCTGAAAACAAAAGTAAACTTATTATTTATGAGATGATTTTTTTTACAATTCTTATCTTCGTATAAGATTAACTTGTTGATCAAAGGGTTTCTCTAATTTGGAAAAAAAAAAATACATTTAATTTGAAAATTATGGACACTTTTCAAACACAAAAATATAACATTGATCGAAATTAATATCCCAGATAAATAATCAAATAATTTTATAATTAAAATAATAATTAAGTTACCAGAATTAATATTTAAATTAAAACTAAATAAAATAAAACGTACCAAACGTGTGTGCCTGTTTTACGTGATCTTGTTTAATTGATCCCAAATTTGGTAAAATTTTAGATAAAATCATTTTAATATACGGAATAGTACCCGAGACATTTGTAGTTGCAAGTGTTCCCATACAATGAAGAATCATAAAATGCGAAACTTGTCCTTCTTTTGTATGGCTGACAAGTTGTTCCATTACCTAAAATAATTTATTTTTTTAAAATGAATTTTAATTACATCTAAAATTCAATACCTCTCCACATTTTGCACGCCCTACAGTAACCAAAACTTCTAACGCTGGTTGCTGAATTTGAGGACAATGACTATTAGTTTTAGTTAATTCTGATACTGCTATAGAAATTATTTTATTTAAATCATCATCATTCAAATTGTTAATTTTGACTGCAGTAACTGTATTTAAAACTCTAATTATGGAAAAAAAGAATCCATATTATTAATAAGTTTCTTCTAATATTATTCAAACTACCGAAGTAAAATTGATATGCTTTGTTCACTAAGCTTGGGATGTTTAGTCTTGAAGTCTATCATTAGATTCAATGTATCCGTAGGATTTTTTTGCATAATACGATTAAGTGATTGCTCCACAGCATTCTGTACAGACTCATCTTTATCACTTAAGCACTCAAAAATATTGTTTAGCACTCCTAAAACAAATAAAACGCATATGATGTTAATTCCATCATTTTTTAGATACAAATATTATTAAATTTATATATGAATGAAAAACCCCCTTAAACATGGATTAGTTAAAGGATTTTACAGCATTTAATTATAACCTTAATAAATATTTTATCATCTATGAATATTATTTTAACAGAACATTTTGAAATCACTTGAATAAAATGGTCTGTTGTTTTTCTTGTTTTAGATGTGGAAAAATAAACAGAATTGAGCTTCGAGTTGCTTATCCTTCGACCTCTGCCCATTAAATACTAAATGGCGGCAGATCTTAAAAACTGCTACAAAGAAATTTATCATCGGCTAAAACTGAGAGCTATTTAAATTAATTGTTCTTCATGAACGATATAGAAGATTTTAATGGACTTGAAGTAAATTTTAATTTTATTAATGGATACAGTTGAATTTTGATTAAAAAAAAACACAAAAAGTCAGCCTAGGAACTTATTGATTTATTTGTCAACTTGGCTTGTTTGAATAATTTGAAGTAAAAACACTACCAGGATAAGATAAAGTTCAAGAAATTGAATGAGTTGAGTTATGAGTACTTTATGAGGGCAATTTGAAATAAATGTGAAACAGGATAACTATGGTAGCCGTCCTATCCACCAAAAAGATGAATTAGTAAAAATTTTAATGCTTGCATATTTAGAAAATTTTTATAGCTTTCTACGTCTATCCTAGTTTATTTAACCTGAATTGAATCTTTGGCATTTCTACAATTTCGTGTTCTGCAAAAATATTTTATGATTCATTTTACGATATTCCTTGAAAGTTAGCTTAAAACACACTTATATCTTATTTTTGGTTAATTTTCCTTATTAATTTTATTAGGCTGTTTTTTTTTAAATTGTATGTATATTTCTCAAAAATAAAATCATAATAGTTTTTTAAAAAATCAGACCAAAATGTTAAGTATATAAAAGAAGGTTATCAGGCATTTGTAAGTATTTTAGCCGACGCGGTTTGCTATCCTTTATTGAAATAAATGAATTCATGAATTTTAGGTATCTAGAATAAATATTGCTGTTTTTTTAATGGAGTAAAATATTGAGCTTTTTTTAATGGATTAAATCTTCATGCAATAAAATTAAGATACTTTTGAAACTGCTTTTAAAGTAGTAATTTCACCCTGCAGTAATAATCGATAAAATATTAAACAGCATTAATCACTAGCCATATTGACTTAATAACATATTCTGCATATTATGAATTATTCTAAGCATAATATATGACATTTTCTATACAAAAATAGAAAAGGTATTTAATTAATGTTAATTTGTATTTTCCTGATAAAACATTTTTCTTTGGTATTTATATTTTAATAAAACTCAATTTTTTTGCAGGTTGAAAGATTCTATACTAATAATTCTATAAATAACTTATAGAATAATACTTACCCTCCAAAATAGTCAGTTTATCAGCATTCGACTCCATTCTAATTAACTATATTTTACATATCACTTTTTTTTTCATATATATATACATATATATACATTTATTTATTGTATTGATAAGTTAACTTCACTTTTGGTACGCATTAGTTTTCTATGAAAAATCAAATTTTATCAACAGTAGAGATTGGACGTGATAATACAAATTGTTCACTATATCGACTGATGTTATTATTAGTCAAAACAAAGAATCAGCTGAGAATTGTCAAAATAAAAAGAGCATGAAGTTGGATGCGAGTTTTTTAAACGTACAAAAGCAATGGTAGTTTACACAGTGGAGAATTTTTAGTGGAAAAAGCACATACATATTAATTCATTCATTTTGAAAGAAATACTTTTTGTAAAATACTTAAATTAATTGATTTATTGAAAATCGCATTTGGACAATATCGAAGTGCATTTATTCAAACTATTCAACTTGAAATGAATTTTTAATGGAATTTATGAATAAAATGACCGTTCTTGACCAAGAGGTACAACTTAATTCGTTAATTTTGAAAGAAATACTTGTTAAACAGTATTTTTTAAATGCCAATTATCACCAACTTTTAAAACATCGTTTCGAAAAAAACGCATTTAAAGTTTTAAACTCTGAAAAAATTTTGTTTTAACACACTGAATTGTCGATTCTAGCTCCATAAAGTCCATATCGTCAACTTGAAAAAAAAAAAAGAAGCCCATTACAACAAAGTTGTCGCATTATTCTGCATTTTTTTTTATTCTTCGTCGCTGTCTATAAGAATGATCTTCTTCAAACTTGCATTAACGGTGAGCGCTTGATCCAAAGCTGATTTCTATATCACATATGAATTTTTAAAGAGGACCAACACCTTCATTAAAAGATCACTGGCTGCAAATTGAACAATAATTTTGCTACCCGACTTAAGCCTAGCGCAGACCAAGGCGTATGTAGCCGCTACAGTAGCGGCGTTTGTAGCTGCTACAGTAGCGGCGTTTGTAGCTGCTACAGTAGCGGCTACAGACGCCGATTCAATCATATTGAATGGGTGTATCAAAACCTGGTTGACAAGTTTTTCTTAATGTAGGTTGCTTTTTTTATTGGAATATTCTCTATTATTATTGATTATATTAGTTTTGTTTGATTATTATTGGGAGTTAAACTTAAATATTGCTAATTTTTGTTATTACTGTTTACAGTTGATATTTAGTGTTTATTTATGCCTCTTGCTATTCATTTTTTTTTTATTTTTGCTAATAATTGTTATGATTTGTAGCAATTGTTGAATTTATTTTTTTTTTTATAGATCTTTTCTTTTTTTAAATAAGACTTACATTTTAAATATTATTTTATTAATTAATTTTCTTCAATATTGTGTAGGTGCTTTAACAATGCTATTAACGGATTCAAATCCAGAATTTTCTTTAAGTTATTTTGATAAGTAAATTAAAAATAGAAATCAAGGATTAATTCTAACACTTTCTGAAATGTATAATGAAAGTATCGAAAATATAGATAAACTCAACTATGATAAGGAAAGGTAAATTTTTATTATCCTTTTATCTTATTTGTAGCCAAATAATTTCTTATTTGCTTAACCGCTTGAAATGCTATTATTAAATTTTCAGTTTGTTTTTATTATAATAATAAATAATTGAGTAAAGAATTGAAAATTAAAATAAATCAAACACATTTATTGGAAAAATTATGTAAAGATTTTGATTGGACCTATCAAGATGTTCTTGTTTGTCAGGTAAGTTATGTATTTTAAGGAAAGTCCCTCACCAAATAATCCTTTATTACTTTATTACTCACAGATTGCAGGAAAGTGAAAAGCAAAAAATTTTTTAAGTTTGGGTTATTCTAAGCCATAAAACAGAAACACATTTTTACTAGTTTTATGTTTCCAAGTATTTTATGGCTTAGAAAAACCCAAATCCAAAAAATTTTTTCCGTTGCACTTTCTTGCTCTATATGAGTAATCAAGTAACAAAAGATTATTTCTTGCCGGACTTTCTTTTAAAATACATAACTTACCTGACAAGCAAGAACATCTTGATAGGTCCACTCAAAATTTTTACATAATTTTTCTAATAAATGTGTTTGATTTATTTTAATTTTCAATTATTTATTATGATAAAAACAAACTGAAAATTATTTTTACGTTGAAATGTAGCATCCCGTTTACATAATTCAATAAAATAATACCATCGGCTAAACAAATAAGAAATTATTTGGCTACAAATATGATAAAAAGATAAAGAAATTTACTTTTCTTTATCATAATTGAATTCATCTATATTTTCGATACTTTCATTATACATTTCAGAAAGTGTTAGATAATTAATTGTTTGATGTCCATTTTCCATTTCTTTATCAAAATAGATCGAAGAAGATTCTGGATTTGAATCCGTAAATAGCATTGTCAAAGCATCTTCACAATATTGAAGAAAATTAATTAATAAAATAATATTTAGAATTTAAATCTTATTTAAAAAAAAGAAAAGATCTATAAAAAAAAATAAATTCAACAATTGCTACAAATCATAGCAATTATTACCAAAAATAAAAAAAAAATGAATAGCAAGAGGCATAAATAAACACTAAATATCAACTGTAAACAGTAATAACAAAAATTAGCAATATTTAAGTTTAACTCCCAATAATAATCAAACAAAACTAATATAATCAATAATAATAGAGAATATTCCAATAAAAAAAGCAACCTACATTAAGAAAAACTTGTCAACCAGATTTTGATACACCCATTCAATATGATTGAATCGGCGTCTGTAGCCGCTACTGTAGCAGCTACAAACGCCGCTACTGTAGCGGCTACAGACGCCTTGGTCTGCGCTAGGGTTTACTCGCGGCAATAAGCGAAGCGCAGCAATCTGATAGTAAACGACTCTGATTAGATCAAGAGGTTTTTTCGTGTGTTGTACTTTACACAATAAAAAAAATTTACGAAATGAGCTAAGGAACTTTATTCCATATATAAAAATCATTTTGTATAAAAATATAAATATTTTTTTTTAATTTTTACATTATTACATATTTATAAATGGAAAGTACTGTACTCGGCCACTGGACCAGCCTATAGTTAATACAGAATTTGATATCTTTTTGTATTTACTTTGAAAACAAATGAAAGATGGATATTCAGGACCACAACCATCTATGTAAAATGATGGCGTTAATGTTAAATTATGTTTATTTATAATTGTTGAAAAAATAGCCACTGATGAACTATCCTTAAATATAATTGCAAGGTAACAACCACAAGGATCCCATTCAATCATTTGAGGTATTCCACCTATTTCTTTGTCCTCAATAGAAACTTTTGAGAGATCAGCTATAGATAGTGCTTGTTTCGGTAAAGCTGTAGCTAAAATTGATTATTTTATTATTTATATAATTATATATAAATAATAGTGTCTATAATGTATGCATAATAATACAGGAAAAAATTATTTTTACATTTTTTCCTACCTGTTCAATGCATTTTTTAAAATTTAATGTAGGCATAAATCAAATTTAAACATGACTTAAGCTTTTGAGTACATTGTTTTAGTATATGCCTAAAATTAAATGAATTAATACTTACAGGCAAATAACTGTTCATCAACAAATTGTAGTCTATATAATATCGAGTCGTCAGTAGTTACAAATAATAGATATTGTCCACATGGTGACCATGCTGCCGATTTAATACTTCCACTTGTTACAGTCCATCGATCTGGAACCCATTTATCTGTGTTCCATACACGAAAAACATTTCCAATAGTTGATGAAAATAAATAAGCACCATTAGATGACCACTTTATAAAAGAGCTTGGTGGACCTACACGCCTTAAAGGTTCGTTTTTATTTTCATCAATATTCCAAATCAGTATATTACTATCATTAACACTTGCACTTGCTAGAAGTGTGCCATCAGGACTCCATTCTACCGATGTGACTGGAGTATGCTTAGGGCTGCAAAATTATTTTTTTACAAAAATCTTTTCGTAAATTAGAAAAATTATAGCTATTATTATTTATCTAAATTTTTTAAGCGATGGTCATTACGCAAATGAATTCATTTAATTTTGTGATTACTATTCACAAATCTTTTTAACAGTGTTACAAAATTAAATTATTTTTTATTTGAGTTTAAGAAAACATCTTGGGAAATGTTATTTTAAAGCAAGGGTTTTTGACAAACCAACCTAAAACTTTGCTTATAGCTACAAATTTTATTTGATAAATAATAATAAATATATAAGTTAAAAAATATCGATTTAAGCATTTAATACTAAATGGAAAATTTTGTTTACTGTTTAAAATGCGCTGCTTGTGAAAAGGGTCTTGTAATGTGGATACTTGGATCTAAAGTCCACACTAAAATTCCTGCCTCGCAAGCCACTGCTAGCTCTCCCGCACTAAAAGGTCTCCATGCCATTGCTGATATATTCTTTTGCACGCCAGTCTAAAACAAAAGAAACATTACAATTCCCTTAAATATTTATTCTGCTGAATGTAATACTTTCACCACCGAAACAGCTGTAGGCTCATCAGTATATATGCGAATACTATCGTCTAAAGCAGCAACAGCTATTTTAAAACAGTTTGGATGCCATCGAATATATCTAATGGAACTTGTAGCCCATTCCCTAAAGCGGATTAAAACAAAGCAATGTTTTGTATACTAATAACAAAAAAAAAGTAGGACATAAAAAACCATCATTTATCTCTTAACAATCAAAATATTTTACAAGCTAAATTCTTAAAATAAAATTATTAAATATCAAGAGCTTCCAATAACTTTTTAAATAAACATGATTTTTTTTTTTATAACTACATTTTAGTTTTTATAACTATTTACCTGGTTGGGGAAAACTTAGCGATATTAGATATCCCTTTATCTTTAAGATGTGGTCTTAATCTCACTTGAATATTATAAAAATATTTTAATACATCTAAACATTTCTTAGCAATTAAACTAATTATTGGACTAGATGAAGCTGTCTGCAGATTGCTTGCTTCTTTTAATGCTTCTTCGAATCCTTCTTCAAAGTATGTTCTAGTGATCCTTTTAATAAGATTCTCATTTACTGGAACTAATATACTTCTATTATCATTAATGGTTTTTATTGATGGCCCATGGAATAATTCTCGACTGATATTTATTTCAGGATAAAATTCTTTCTGAAAGTCACAACTTGAGTTAGAATAATGCTAGGGAAAAAAATATTAAATTGGAAAATAGGCTAATACTAAAAATATAGTATCCACTTATTTAAATTTTTTTTCATATACAAAGAAAATATGGGAAATTATGGTTTACTAATAATTAAATTGTCTTAAGTATATAACAAATATTCAAATATGTAAATAACATCTATTTACTTACGTTACGTGTACTTGCGTTTATTTCACCAAATGGTAATGCACTGTTTTCAAATATTGAGGATTTAAAACTCTGAAAATTTTCAAAAGAAACCATTTCACGTTTTAACTGCTATTAATTATTTTTATGTTTATTTTTTGCGGCAGCAACAATGACAGCGACATAAGACTACAAATTTAGTTTTTTTTTAGCACAATTATTAGTTTTAGCACAAAACCCTCCTCGGCTTCTCCCTTCCCATATAAAATGTAACACCTAAACATTTTTTTGCTTTTTAACTAGTTTTATTATATTTAATTGACTTACCGTAAATAATAATGCATAATAAATGAATTAAAATTATAGTTGAAAGGTACAAATTATACATATATAGTGTAAGCTTGCCTCAAAACTAATATAAAATCTCCTATAAAACCGCTGTCCAAAACGCTAATCGAGACACCAAATATTGAATCTGTCAAATTTTTTAGTACACTTTAGTGTTTAATATGAAATGAGTATTTAAAAAGAAGAAGATCGATAACAAAAAGTAGAAACTTTCGATTGACAAATGATTTTGTAGTTTTTTTTTAAAAAAGTAAATTGTTGTAAAAAACCTCCTATTTTTTATTTATATATATATATATATATATATGTGAATTCAATAAAAGTATAACAACGCACATATCCTTTTTTATATAAGAAAATATTTACTTTGAAATTCTCAAATACATGTTACAAAAGGTAATATTTTCATGTTTTCATGATTATTTATTTAATTATTTTTATATCAGTTTAAAATTAGAATTTACAAGAAAAAATGACGAGTGCCTTAGAATGGACAATACTGCCAAGGACTCTAAATACTCATTTCCAATCGCATTCACATTCAAATGTTCTATTAAATGGCCTAAATGATTTACGTGGGCAAGAGAAATTGCTCGATATTACTTTATTAGCAGACGGACAGTCATTTAAGGTATATTTTGATAAAACTCTATTAAATTTTGTTATTCTAACATTTTACAATATTGTATTTTTTTTTTTTTTGATTTGGTTCAAATTTAAAATGCCGTTTCAATTCACAAAATGCACTCCCCCAGTATTAAAAACTTCTTAAAATGCAAGACAATTAAAATTTATTGATAATTGATTTTGTCATAAGTATACAAACTTAAATTTAAGCTACACAAATTAATATTATTCATAGAAAATTGACTGTCCTAATTCCTTGTGCCATTTGATAAATAATTAATAAAAGGCAATATACTAAAGTATTGAAATATAAAACAAAGATATCAAGCGAAAAATGATATAAAAGTTAAAAATTTAGAAATCAGAATCAACGGTACTCATTAGATTTTGCTAGCACTGCATCTATCAAAACGAGTCACAAATTGATTAATCTGGCGAGAGTACTACAATAAAATTAGAAAAATTAATTTCTCATTGTGATATTCCACCTCTCTAGGAAGGCTGTAGTTTCTATTAAATTTCTGAGGATTTTCTTTTTCATCATCTCTACTTTTTTATCAAAAGATCATAAAGAGGTGAGAGAAACAACAAATTACTAAAATTAAAACTGCTTTATATAAGCGAACCTTGACATTTTGACCGAAATACTTTGAGTTTAGTCTGACAAACTCAGTTTTAGTACCATACTAGGACATGTTCACACTCCCTTTTTGTCTGTATATAATAATTGTATAGTTTAATCTCTTTGCTATGTTCGATCTAATAGAATGACCCTTAATTTTTTGCTATATCTCACTGTGTTTATGTGGGATAATTCCTAGATATTTCTGCAGCAAATAGAATAACATTTGGAGAAGTTTAATAAAAGCATCAACTAATGGAAAATTGTTTACAATATCCACCTTTAATGAAAAGTTTTTAAGGCATCCAGAAGTAGAGTAGCATTAACTGTCAAAAATTAGGTCACCTGTGTTTAGGAATGTTTTTATTTTTTTGAAAAACATTTTAAATTTATTACTAAAGAATTGGTATGAATTAGCTTGATAAATGATGATAAATATTTATTTAAAAACTATTATTTTCCTGTTTATTATGTTTATTTATTTAAACTTTTTTAAAAAAAAAAAAACAAAAACAAAACTTCTAGGCACACCGTGCTGTATTAGCTGCTTGTAGTGATTATTTTCGTGCCATGTTCACTGATGAAATGAAAGAAGCCCGTCAAAGTGAAATTTGTCTAAATGGTGTCACAGCCAAGGGTATAGAACTACTGATAAATTATGCATATACATCTAAATTAGATTTAAATCGTAATAATGTACAAGATATTTTATCTGTTGCTAATTATGTTCAAATGGATGCTGTTGTAAGAGCTTGTTCAAATTATTTAGAAACACAAATCGACTTAGAAAACTGTGTAGATATAGCAACAATAGCTGAAATATATTCATTAGAAAAATTAAGGCAAAGAACTTACCGTTTTATATGTTCTAAATTTAAAGAATTCTCTTGGACAACAGAAATTAACCGTCTTACTTGGCAACAGTTTGAACATCTTTTAAGTTGTGATTATCCAGTTGATTGCAGTGAAAATAATGTTTTAGAAATCGTTTTAGATTGGATTTTAACTCATAATATCGATGTTAAAATTGCTCAAAAGCTTTTTGACCAAATTAAATTTACAGAAATTAAACCCAATGACTTAGAAATTATAACATTACCGTTTTACATGACAAAAACAAAAAAATATTTTTCAGCATTGCAGTTAGCTGCATCCAGACAAAAATTTGGAATAAAAACAGAATTAAAGGTTTTTACTTCCCCAGAAAATGTATTAACGAATTCCAGGGGAATGGAATTAGCATTAGTTAAAATAGGCGGTTTTGGTATTGATGGGATCACAAATAAAATAACGTATTACTTGCCAAGTAGACAAAAATGGCATAATCTTACTGTTATCCCCCATGTTGAACAATGTAGTTATGGAACTACAGTGCTTGGTAATGACTTGTATATAGTTGGTGGTTGTTATGATGTTTGTCTCAAAGAATATATTCATCCTTTTGGTTTTCGATATTGTCCAACAAAAAATAAATGGAGTACCATTGCACCAATGCAACAAGATAGATGTAGATTTACATTAAATGCAATTGGACATTATCTTTATGCTATTGGAGGAGCAAGTGAAATTCATGAAAATGATGAAGCATGGCCTCCAGATGTACAAGCTTCCAGCTGTGAGCGTTATAATTCAAGAACAGATATATGGGAATATATACCTGCTTTATCTGAAAATCGAACTCAACATGCAGGAGCAGTACATGAAAATCATTTATATATCTCAGGTTTATAATCTAAATATTTAAATCAATTTATTTATTTTTTATAAATTTCAGGAGGACTAGAACGTCATAGGGTACTTGCTTCTTTTTGGAAATTTAATACAAATTTAGATACATGGGAGGAATTACCATCAATGTTAACCCCACGTGTAGATCATGCTTTACTTGTCATTAATAATAAATTATATGCTTGTGGGGGTTGGTTTGAGGAAGCAGAAACAAGAAGACTTGTTGAAACTATAGATGTGTTTGATGTGACAAGAAATAGTTGGGAAGTTGAAACCACAATACCAACACCAAAATATCATGCTGGTATAGTTGGAATTAATTCAAAGATATATGTTATAGGTGGATTACATTCGGATGCTATGTTTGAACGTGCTTCATCATCAATTGAATGTTATGATATTGAAACTAAAAAATGGACTCGAATGGAACGTTATCCAGCAAATGTTTGGGAATGTACTTGTGTTACACTTTATGTGCCTCGTTGTAGGGAAGATATTGAAATACTTACGGATAGCGACTGAATTTATATTAAGAAAAATTATTAAAAATAGTATTATATATGACTAAAAGAAATTCTATTCAATTATTTATTTATTTTATTGAAATTTTCTCAATTATTTTCAAGGAAACTTAAATTGAAATTTTTATAAATCCTTTGTTAATTTAATTATTCTTTGCTAAAAATTTGAGAAAACTGAATAAATATTTATTCTTAGAAAAAGTTCTAGAGGAGGGAGCAAAAATTATTGTATAAGAAATTTAAGATGTATTAAACTGTGGTGACATTAAATATTTATTAATTTGATAAAAAAGATTTTCTTCACGTCTCATGGTATAGTTGGCCGTGATTTAAATGACTATAAATTTGTTTTCAGATAAACTGGGAAATTAATCTTATACTAATTTATTGTACTTATGTGTGTAGAAAAAATGACTCTCTTCTGACCAAATTGGCAGGGACTAAAACAGGCTTTGGACGCACTAACGCAATAAGTACACAAAACAGTACAGATGACTTTTAGAAAAGACTAAAATTTTCTATTTTTCATACTATCTGGAACTTAACATACTGTTATCTAATTTGAGTTATTAGTTAATTAACTAATTGAGCTGTTATTTTTGAAAGTGGCATAAGTCCACTTTTTCATGTATCGAGATATTTAAGGGTTTGCATTTCAATTATTTTAAAAATATTGACAAATGTTAATCAATCCTAGTGATATTTTTAACACTATACACCTTTGATATTTTATTATAAAATAATAATTGTTAAGAATATTTAAAAATTAAACGGTTTTTTTCAGTTCCAAATGGACTTATACCACTTTCAAAAATAACATATTATAAGAAATAAAATCATGAGGGAATTTAAGTCCATATTTGTATAGACATTAGCTTCACTGAAATGAATTTTTTATTGTAAAAACGGAAATTAAAATAAAGACACTTAAACAAACACACGAATAACTAAGTTTATTAAGAATTTATTTTAGTTATATTGAAAATGGGATGTAAATAAACAAAGTAAAATGTAAATTACTTTGTTAAGGTAACAACAAATAAAAAATTTATATTTTAAACTTATTTTTCTTTTGCAGCTAGCATATTAAAATATTCGCGGTAAATTGGGGGTATGTCAGGCAGTAAACTCATCATTTCTTTGTATTTATCTTTTGTTATAGGCCTTGAAGTTTTATATAGTGGCGACAAAGTAATTTTGCTGAGGTTTTTAGGTCTTCCTTTTTTTCCAAATAAAGAAATTATTTTAAATTGTAATTTTCCATTGTAGTTTTGTAAAATATTTTGTTCGAAGCATCCCTTTTAACCCTCGTCCAGGTTTTCTTTTCCTGTTTGATATTGCCACCTCTAGAGATTTGGTTGAGATTATATCTTCTCTTTTCAGTACATACAAAATGAAGCTATTCTGTTTTCGGCTATTTGGGATATTAGAGGGCCTTTTGTAGATCAAAGGAAAATGTTAAGTATTTATCTGGATTTGCTGATGCTAAATTTTGATCTTCTTAAAAGCGTTTCTAGCCAGTTCTGCATTGTTTAAATGAATGCTATGTGCTTCTACAAGATTGCTTTCTTCATTAAGGTCTAAGGTAGTTTTAATTTTCATATTCAGAAGTTCGCATTTTTGCCTCGTATCTTTATGTGGGTGATGAAAACTTAAATTAAAGTTATTCTTAAATATTTGCTCGCTGAGAAACAACTTATTGTGCTCTTCGCACTTTTTAACATACAAGTTGTACATTTTTCTTAAGTTCAATTCACAACTTAGGTATTTTCTGCTTGGATTATTGGAGCGCTTTTATTGTGTGGAGAAGTTCTTATATGATCTTTTACGGTATCGACTAGTTTTTCATCACTTTTTCTACAAGATCCTTTCATTTTTCCATGTAAGTCTTTCCCTATTACTTTTGCTTTAAGAGCCCTGTGTAATGTCAAATGTTCCTATAAAGAACTGTTTAAATACCAAAATGCTCTCTTTTTCAACATTAAGAAAGTACACTATTCATAACAACAATCTCTGGCTGTTCCCTTTAAATTTCTGCTTCGTCGTATTTTTACTGGTGTACGTTTAAAAAATTCACACAAGAATGCATTTTGTTTATTAAAATCTGCTGCAGTCTAGTGTCGTTTGTGAAATTGCGTCATACCATTTCATCAGAACAAAAATACCGTTATCTTGTTAATATCTATTAAATTTCAGTATACATTGTAGTCGTAATCATCAATAACAATTGCAATAAGTAGTTTTATAAAGGAATGGACTTATACCACTTTCAAAAAAAATATTTGTGCGATAGAATTTTATGTTCAAAATTCTTCTGGCTATTTTATGAAAATTTATACTCCATTTAAAATTATGATTATAAATATGGATAGAAGGTGTCTATATCTTACTAAAATTACCGTTAACTTATTTTTTTTTAAAAGTGGACTTATAAAACATTAAAAAAAAACAGCTCAATTAATCTTGTAATAACCCCATTTTATGCATTCTGTGATCACATTCTTCTTATACAAAATTGTTTTTTTTTTATTTTTGTTGAGTGTGACAGTTTTGACTTGGCGCTAAACGCCAGTTAAAATAAACACAAAATTTAATGGTTTTTTTCTAATAATTTATTTAGAAATAAATACTTTTACAAATGCACATCAATAGCAAATATTAATTTTTAAAATATAAATAATTGGATTAAGAATATTTTGAAAATATCACAAAAAAGACTAGAAAATTAAATTATAAGAATCAGCAATATAAATACAATACAAAAATTTAGTAAATTAATAGTACACCATAGATAAAATATTTATAATTTTTTTTTCCAAGTTTGAATTGTTGAAATTAAGAACTAATAAGTTCTTCATCAAATTCATAATTTTGCTGAAGACTGTTTTTTTGTTTATAAAAAGATATATTTGTTTATATATAATTTAAGAGTTATTGAAAAATACTATACCGGCTAAGGGTTCGGCTATCATTAGAAATGACTGGACTTCCTATTGCATCTTTTTCACTCTCTTCTCCCGAAATATATGGATCACAATTATTCATCATATAATTTGATGCCAAATAGGGTGGTGTATCTTCATCCAGAGTTTCGTACCCTTGATTGTTTTCATCTTGATCTTGATGTGATTCTACCATAGTTAGCCACTGAGCGTTATGATTTCTAAATTTTTCCAGCTTAAAAAATTTCATTTAATTAATTTTAATAATTTATTATTAAATATCAAAAATACTTTAATTCTATTTGCCCATTCAGAATCTGTTACAGCAATTATATCTAAACAATGATCACATACTTTTCTTATCTCTGGATTTTTGTCATGCATTAAATCGATTAAATATGCTGGTGATTCTACAAAAAATATAATTAATTTTTTTGTTTAATAGAAGAAATTTTGTTGAACCTGTTTCTTTGATCATATAATCTCTTGTGCTTTCATTCCTTAAAATTTGATGAAAGACAAAAATAATTTGTAATACTATTTCATCATCTTCTTGTTTAGCTTTAAGTAGTTCAATTAAAGATATTATAACTCCTGCTTTGCATAATAACATTGCACAAGCTTCGTCACATACACATGTGCCTAAAAATACAACAGTATCTAATACTAAATCATCAAGCATTTTTCCAGGAATTAAAACATTTTTTATCCAAGGTATTAAGTTGAAGTTTTGTAAAATTTGGGAATAATCTAATTCTGATAAGGATAAATTTCCTAATATTCCAATACATTCAACAATAAATGCTTCATCATCGAATAAAGTTATCATTTTGGCCAAATCACCGACATAATCAATAAAATAAATTCTTAAATTTTCATGTTGTGAAATATTTCTTATCATTTTCATAAGAAGAGAATCTTCATATTTAAATGCTCGTTCCATTAAATTATGCAATCTGTTTTGTTCAATCATTATTTCAGCATTCCGTTTATTTAATGCCAAATTTATGCATAAAGATATTAAATCTAAGTTTACTTTTTTATTTAAATTGAGTATTAGATAATCGGTTATAAGAGGAATGCATTCAGTATATGTAAACATAGATTTAACCTAAAATAAAAAAAAAAAAACATAAAAAATTTTGTATTTATCAAATATAAAATATAATATAACTCTGAAAGAAAATATATTTTATTTATTTCACTTACCTTATCATCAATACTCATGTGATATAATATTTTAACAGCGATTCCTTGATGTTTTTCATCACTTAGAAATGTAATTAGCTTAGGTAATAGACCAGTGCGTATCATTTTTGATCTTAAAACGCTATCAAATGAAAGATTAAATATTAATTTTAAAGTTACTTGTATTAAATCTGGATTTGAATTTTGTAATAGCCTTGGAAATTTTTCAACAATATTTAATTCACACATTTCATTTTTATTAGCCAATATAATTGAAAGCTTTTTCAAAAATGTTACAACCAGCATCAATAATTCTGTATTTTGGCGTTCTAATGATTTAATTAACATTTTTAAAATATTTTTTCTTTTCATTTTTTCTTCAAGTTTAACATCTTCTGCTATATTTAGTAATAAATAGAATGCAACTCTTAATAATTGTTCTTGTTTTTTAGCAAAAATTTTTAATTGCTTATTCATACGATCATATTCCTCTTTTTTAGCTTTTGGATCATTCATACTTAAAGTTTCTGTACTATTTGATATTATATCTGATGATGCTAAAGATAATTGTTCATGATAGCTGCTATTTAAATTTTGACTTTTTGTCAATGATTGTGAGCTGCTACCATGTAAACTACACCAATTTCCTGATTTTGGCCGTTGTTTTAATTTTGGTATTCTTCTTCTTGGTGGTTCCATCTATTTACAAAAAAAGAAAAGAAATAATTTAAAAATTTCAATCACTCTACTAATTATTTCATTTAACTTCTTTTGGCTTTTCTTCATTCATTATAGTTTCAAATAAATTTTCCGATGATTGATTTAATTCGCCTCGACTACTAATTGGACTTTTCTTTATATCAAGGTCATTTTTCATACTCTCATATCTCTTAAGTTCATACTCAATTACATCTAAACATAAAGATCCAATCTGTAAATATTTAATTTATAGTATCTAATAATTAAAAATTTTGAGATTAATTTACTTTGTACTTAACAATTACAGGATGAAATTTTGTATAGGCAGAGAAACAGAAAAATATATAAATAATATTTGTAGATAAATCCAAACTTTTTCGCCAATCTTCTCGTAGCACCCTCGAAAGAGCACTTAAAGCAGATTCTAAAAATTATTGTTTATAATTAACTTTATATTTAAATAATAAACTAAAATATTTTCTTCATCTTTAACTTATTTATAAACTTTATATTACTTACCATTATTTTGCAACTCTCCTAAATTGTCTGCGTTTCTAGCAATTTTTAAAATAAGTGATGAACTTTTAATTCTTTCTGGAAGTTCTTCATATAAAAGATCAATATATTCATCGATATCTTTTATTGAAACTTCTGTTTGATTAGTTTTTGCAGAATATCGCGAACTACTCCTTTGACTGCTGCTATTATCTGTTACATCTACAAAAATTATTTACTTTCAAAAACTATTTGTAAACCAATTTATTTAATTACCTCCTGTTGTTTCTTTTCGATTTTTTAAATAATAAATTATTTGCTCAATTTCGGATATTTGTGATTTATGTATGAGATCACATTTTTCGACTACTTCTCGAGCTAAAACAGCTGGATCTGATTTAGAATTCAGAGATTTTAGATGGATTATACGTTGACATTCCTAAAATTAAATAAAAAATTCAAACTTTAACTAAATGTATAGCATGAAATCTGTTTAAATTCGTTTTCTACTCTTACTAGTTAAAATTAATCCAAAGTGTTTCTTGAGGCTACAAAATTGTAGTCCCTGGATTCTGATTTTATGAAAATTTATTAAAAGTCGAAATCCGACTTTTTCACTCTCTTTATTTCTGTTTATCTCTTTATTTATTAAATATTGAAGTTTACATAGATATTCATAAGCATATTAATAATTAATTAATATACCTAAATATATATAACCAATCTGAATGCAATAAAAAAAAAAACCAACAATTTAAAAGTCAAATTTGCATCCTCACTTGTCATAGCAAAAAGAAAAAAGGCAAATAATACCAAGCATGATTTTTATGGTATAAAGCAACTAAGATTTCTGCAAATAAATTAAAAAAAACCTATCCCAATGGTATTCCTCACAAACTTTTTTCAATTAGAAAAACATGTCTATTCAATTCATAATATCTTTTAGGAGAAATATCAATTTTCTAAATTGAATTACAATTACAAATATTGAACCAACAAAAATGGATTAAAAAAATCAATAATATTTGTATTATTTTACCTTCTTATCTTCTAAAACTGGATTATTTGGTTCACCAAAAATAGCTGCTTCTAGCTGATAACTAACAATCAAAGCCTTTTCTTTGGGATGAGGTTCAATATTACAACCTTTCCAGTACCTTAAATCAATTTTCATAAATATTGGACAGTACTTTTTTAAGAAAAAATTACTTTTTAATATATTTTGCATCATCTGACTGCATAATACAACTGATGAGCACACTTAGCACATAAAATAATAAATTAAATATAACCAATAAGTATATTGAAAGAACTACAATTAAATCGAACAAAATAGTTAACATACAATAAATTTATATAAATTGACATTTAACGCCATTCCTATTCAGTGTTACCAATCTAATGAACTGAATATTTAATTGCTTTGCTTTTTGGACAAAAGTTTTGCAAGTTGATTTCATCATTTTTCAATTAAGTTTTGGTTTTTCTCCTTTTTTTTTCAATTTCCTTTTATTTCTATTAAACTTTAAGGATTTGTAGAAAGCTTAGTTGCATCCTGTCAAATGATTAAATCCGGCAATTTGACAAAAGTGTTCTAATTCGTTCAATTTTCAGTCATTTTGTTTCTATTTTTCATATAAATTATTTTTAAACTTAGTGTTACCTGTGAATTAAGTTATAACAGCCATACTTTTCGTTAAATCTAAGCAATTTGGTTCAAATTTCTTAAACATAATAAATAAAAAAAACTTGAAAAATTTATTACTTATCATTTCCAAAAAGATGATTTCCATTCGCACAAAAATTAATTTAGAATGAGCTACATTTTCAAAGAAATGAACTTTATCTGCAAATGGGAATTTCATTCACAAAAAAATTAATTCTCTTTGTAATTAAATGAAATTAATCTGAAAACCTGTAAAACGCTCTGGTTATAATAGTAAGGTTTGAAAATTTTTATCCTTTTCATCCTTATCAAATTTTATTACATCTAGTTGTAAATTTAGTTTTTTAACATCCAGTTGTCCACTGCTAATATTCAATATTTAAAATTTCTGAGGCTATTAGGAATAATATATTATTAAGGGACAAAAATAACGACTTTCAAATTCAATTTTCCAATTTATTCATTGATTCTTTTTACTTTTTTTCTAGAAAAAAATATAGAAAAGTTAAATTTTTTACAGAAAGAAATGTGATCATAAAATCTTTAAAGCACTTAATTAGACTCAGTAAGTGTACAAGTAAAATTTTTTCATAAAAATACGGTTGAATTTTCCACAAAATTTCCATTAAAGACTATATGAACACTCATACTTTCATTATAACTTAACTGTGGTAATAGCTAAAAAAAATATTTGAAAATAAATATTTGTATTTATGTATATAAAGGAAAAAGGTACCTTTGGTGTAATAAAAAAGTATTGAGAACCGTTTGGTTGACATGTTTCATTTACAAGCATATCATATATTTTTCTTTCATTTTTGGCGTCCATTCCTTGGTTAATTTCATCAACACATCTAAAAGAATTTATAGCATTAATAATCTAGGTATGGATCTTTTTAAAAAATATGTTTTATATTTTGGCTTTAAGAAAAAATGAAAGAGAAAAATAGCTGACTGTAAAATAATTAAAATTAGGTGATTATATGGTAATTTTTAATAAATTACTTTTATCTGATTAGAAAGAATATGATAAAAATACTATGAAAATATGTGTTGTACTTTTTATGTTATTTTTTTAATTCTAAACAAAACCTAGCATACCTAAACGGTGCATTGTTTATGCGCTGCAAAGACAAAGTGTAGACAGCAATTGCAACAGTCCGTTCTCCTCCTGACTGAACATATCTATCTAATACTTGTAATTTTGTATTGTTTCGATATTTCACTAATATTTCTATTCCATAATCATCATAATCAAACTGTTTGAAAAATAAAAAATTGTAATTATTATTTTTTTGATAACATTAATAGAATACCTCCTCCTTTCGTACGAGTTTCACTTCTCCGGCAAAATTCATAGTTGCCATAAATGTGGAAAAATTTGAATTAATGAGTTTCACCATTTCCATAATTTTTGGATACCATTTTTCATGAAGCGTTTTTATTTTTGTTTCAATATTTTCACAATCCTTACTTGTTTGTGTAATTTCGTTTTGCAATACTTCCATTAACTTTAATCTTTCTTGATATTCTTCGAAAACCTAAAAAATATAATACAAATTTAAAATTCTACATTTTAGATTGTTTATAAAAATTTATTATTTGAGCTATTAAATTAATGATATTATGTTTCATTTAAATAATTTTTTAATTAAATACCTAAATAATATTAGCAAAATTAGAAGTTTTACTTACTCCAGGATTTTTTTCACCTATACAGTTAATTCTTGTTTGTAACTCATTTATCAAACCATCCAATTCATCAATATCTTTTGGTAATTTAGCGAATTCTTTTTTAAATGGAAAGTTTTTATGTTCTGGATTAATTCCATTACATTTACTTTTTGCATAGTTTTCCTTTTCTTCACATTCTTCTTTTAATTTTTGTACATTACTTTGTATATATAAAACAAGTTTCTAAAATTAATAAATATATTTAAATCGAAATAAATAAAATCAAAACGAATTTCATAAATCAGAGATAGAAATGAATAAGACTGAATAAATAACTTTTTTTCAGAAATATTTTTTATATTTGTGTTCTATATTTTTTGTTTTCCGTTATCTAATTATAAAAAAATGTTAAATCAAGCAAAAATATAAAAAAAATTTGAATGCATATACAATCCTACAGGATTTTTAAACTTACCTGAGTTCTTGCTGCCTCATCTTGTAATCGTTTAAACTCTTTTTGAGTTTTACTATGTTCATGATTATATATATTAATTTTTTCTTTTATAAATAAACTTTCTTCTTCTGATTTAAGTATACTTTTAAGAAAATTAACTATATTAATTTCCTCTGTAATCATTTTTTGTAATGCATCCGTTGCAATTGTTTTATAATTTTCATCTTCTTTTCTAAGATCTAAAAGTAAAAGTGTTATATTGTTGGCAATAATATTATTATTTTTAATCCTACCTACTGCGTTTTTTTGTATACTCTCAACTTTTTGCTTTTGATATTTTAATCGTTGAGAATAATTTTGAACTTTAGACCATTTTTTTTCAATTATTGCTTTTTCTAAAGATGTTTTATAGCATTCCTCCTCGATCTGGTCAACAATTGTTTGAATTTCGGATCTTCGATTTTTCATAGCATCAGTTTTGCGTATTAACTCTGATAACCTAATTAATAATAATGTTCAAACAATAAGTTATTAATATCAATATTATTTTATACCTCATATTTAGTTGTTTTTCAACATTTTCATCGACCATTGAACAAACTAATTTTTTAGAAGATATACCAATTCTCATTGCAGATCTAGCTTGACTATACCTAGATGAACTTATAGAAAACCTAAAATTCTCTACAAATTGAAAATATTACAATTCATGTTAAATCATTTAATTCAAATATATCTTATTTACCTATGTAAAATAATCGAATACTAGCTGGCAAACGATCTGTATAATTGTTTGCATCATTATATCCAACAGGAATTCTATGTAAGCCATAAATTTTACATAAATAATTTAATATAGGTGCTGGAGCTTCAATCATATTAAGTAGGTAAGTAAAAAAACCAAATTTTCTTTTTTTTAAAAAAATTCATTAATTAAAATTAAATACCTAGAATAAATAATAAAAAATTTACTTTAATTGGTGTATAGGTATATTAGGTTCGTATAAACACTTGGTTGCTTCTTCTGAATGTACAACATTCACTTTTAAATTCATTTCAACGCATAATTTTTTTGTTAATATTTCAAAATCTCTCTTATTAACACACGTAAAAGCCAATAAATCTCTAAGGCTTACAGTGTTTTCAATATATTTAGCGTGGTTACTGTCCTTCATTTTAACCTAAAATTATAATAAAAATCAAAATTAAATTTTAATTATGAGAGTCTTAAATAATATTTGAAATAAGTTATGAAAAAATGTACAGCTAATATCTGCATAGCTCATTAGTTAATGCAGTTTTTTTTAGCATTAATACAATTTTTAAAAGCAAACGAATGTAAATAAAACAACTTTAAAAAACTATTTTTTAAACTTTTAAAAAAAAATAATACCTCTATTAACATAGGCTCAAATATTTTACTCTCAAATAAATTTTGATTTCCTCGCAACCATATAACTGCTTTGTAAACTTCATAAAATCGTTGTTCCAAAAGCTTAAGCAAAAAACAAATTATTTATAATTAGTGTTTTTAAATTAATATATACCTTTAAACTTCTGTCACTAATACTTTTACATGCATTTAAATTACGCTGCAAATAAATCAATTCAGGCTGAAAAGTTGTATCTAACTCTCGATTAATGGAATTATAATCATCCATTAATTTAGTGATTGTTTTTCTTTTGGTTTCCATTTCTTGTTCTAATTTATTTAATAATTCCTTGCGCTGATTTTCTATAAAAAAAATTAAATTATGGCTTAAATAGTATTAAATATTGTAGAAATTTTACAAACCTGGTCCACACTCTTGAATTGCATTTTCATAATCTTGAAGTAATGCTTTCAAAATAGAATTAGCATATTCTAATTCTCGAATTCTGTCAATTTCAAATTTTTTTTTATACTAATAAAAAAAAAATTAATACGTTAAAAGTAAAATAGTTGTATTTTTAAAACATACATTTAATTCATTTTTGGCATCTTTTACAGATTTTTCTATTTGCACAATTTTTCTGTTTGTACTTTCTAAATTTTTTGTCCATTTTGACTTAATTTCCTCCTGATATAAAGTTTTATTACTAATTCTTTTTTTTAAATTAAAATTTAAATAAGTTTTTTACCATATTTTGTCTATTTTTTTTCCAATTATTTACTTGTGAAAAAATTTTTTTTTCACGTTTTTCCATTTTTCGTAAATTATTCATGACACAATTTAGAGATTCCTTTGCATTATCTAAATCATTGATGCTATTACTGTATTTCTGTTGAAGTTCATTATATTCCAACCATAATTTATGGATTTGATAACGTTCCTTTTTTTCAATTAATTCGTTTCTGAGTTTTAGTTGTTCAACAGCATCAGAAATTCTAAAATAATGATAATGATAATATTATGATATAATATCAAAGAAAATAAACAATAATTACTCTAAATTCCGTTGTTCTGCATTTTTTAATTGTATTTGATTTTTGTTTAATGTTTTTTTCCCTGTTATTTCAATTTGTCTTAAGTGTTTTAGCTCCATAAAATTTTCCATCATGCTTTTCTCACCAACAGATAATTGTGTATTATGCAGCAATTCTTGTGGATTGAGTTTAGCAAAATCCTATAATTTTTTGTATTATATATTTTTTGTAAAAAAATTATAAATTATAATAAAATATTTACTTGAACACGGTCTTGTGGTAAAAATTGACACAAATTTTCAATTTGAATATTATAAAAAGACACCGTTTGTAAATAGGTTTTTTCATTTACAGTTTCTCCATCCACCTAAAACATTTTTGCATTCTATTACTAAAGCTACATAAAATAAAATCTAGTTATTGCTTTTGTTTAGTTTACTAATTGTAAAACCTTGAAACATTAAACATTTGAAAGTTTACAATTTCTTGAATAAAAGCAACTACATCATTACTGTAAAAACGTTACAAATGATTTTTTTGATTATTATTTAAAACAATATCCCTATAATATTTTAATATCAATTGAAACGTAAATTTTATAGATGTTTAATATTAGCATTTATCTATAATAAACCATCATAAAAACATACCTTCCATAATAGCTTTTTGCCATGTTCAATATATCTCTCAAAAGATATCAATTCATTTTTATTATTTTTATAAAGTTTAATATTTATCCAAGCGCTATTTTCCCCATTTTTAATATAATCCTTCAAATTTGCTGATCGTGATAGTATTTTAGGACTTCCACCCATTCCTATAATAATTGCAGCAACTATTGTTGATTTACCGGTACCATTTGGTCCGATTACAAGATTTAAATAATTTCCTGGGTATAATACTAATTCCTGGTAAGTTCTAGTAAAAAAAAAGAATTAATTGTTATTTTTGTAAAGTACTTTTTTTAATTACACAAAATTTCTGCACGCTATTAAATTTATTTTTCCTACGTTTTCGCCTGATTTCCTTTTTAGTCCCATTTTGTTTTTGCGCCTTAATTAATTTGGCCATTTGACAGCTAACAAACAAAAGCTATATTGGCTTGCAAGCTTTAGTTGAAATATTTCAATATGTCTCTAGTGTGCAGAGATGATGAACAAGGAATCATTTTCAGTTTTGAAATTTTTCTCGGGAAAAATTGATTTTTTTGAATTTCTCTAATTTCATTGATTAATTCTATGATTCAACAAGTTTTTCTAAGTCAACTTACAATTAATTTGTGATAGTTTTCTTTAAACCGAATGCCTATAGCCACAAACAATCAGAAGAATTTTTGCCTCACGCAGAAGAACTAAATTTTCAAAAATTTCGAAACTTCATCTTACCTTTTCCCGCTCTCTTACTTGAGGTGCGGTTACATTCAGAAGTATATTGATTGCAATCATTATTTGACAGTTTTATTGAAAATATTAATTATAACTTATTATGCTCTTTAACTAGTTTTATTATATTGAATTGACTTACCTTAAATAATAATGCACTATAAATGCAATAAAATTTGTTGAAAGGTACAAATTGTATTTTTTGAAAAGACATCTAATGTAATTATTGGAGTCAATATATTTCTATATGTAACCGCGCCTCAGATTGCTTTCCAGATCGCTGTCCAAATCACTAATGTAGACACCAAGTTATCAAAACAATTTAAAAGTATAAAAAACTGTTAGAGATTTTGATCTTAAAATATATTATAATTATAAACATTCTAATTTAATTTTTTAAATCTGATTTTTATTACACTAATCCAACTGATCCACATTTCAAAAATTAATATTGAAAATTTAATTGAATTTTTTTTTTCTTTTTGAAGGGCATGGTTGTATATTTCCGACTAAATTTCTATATGCATTTGCTATAATATTATTGTTTTGACAAACTGTACCTCCACCACGATGTAATTGATGTGCCTTGATTGAAAAAAATATATTGATTTAAGATATTAAACAAGAAAAATACACTAACAGCTCTGTTTATATCGCCGACACAAATCCAATCTCCACTCTTTTCATCAGATACAGTCCACTTTGAGTGATCAAGAGTTGATTTAAAATTATATGAATAGTTCGTTATATTTAATGAAACAATGTTCCAAACTCTAATAAATATATATATATATATATATATATATATATATATATATATATATATGTATTTATGTAATTTTTATAAACAATTTATATAAAAAATAAAATCATACCTAGTTTTTCGTGTACAATTAGTTGGAAGTACACCTGTTCCATGATTCCAAGTTTCAACAAATAAATTACTATTTAATGTTGGCGCAACCCAATCTTCATATAATTCTTTACAAAATTTTCTTCCCTTAGCAAATGATGAAAATTTTGTTCCTTTAAGGGAAAATATATTCTCAAAATTCCAATATGGTGGAATTTTGTACCATTTCTTATTTAATACTTGTACAATTTCTGGATATAAATCTTTTAAGCTATTTGGAAATTGTTTATAATAAATATTTGGTTCATTAAAAATTAATTGTTTTCCAACTTTTTTAATTTCTGTATTATTCATAGTTATACATAAAAAACTTTGACCATAATTAACACCAGTGTTTGGATATGTGTAATTGATGAAATTTAGATACTTTGGTACAGAATGTATAAGCCAAAATCCTGATTTTTTATCAGCTGCAATAAAACCTTTTGTATGTCCGTCGTTATTATCAACAGTACCATAAGGAGATTCATCATTATAACCAATTAATAATGTTTTATTATCTTTAGGTACATTTAAAATTGTTTTACCTGGAAAGCTATCATTTGAGTTGATTAAATTTTTAGATAGCTTCCAAATTGGCTTCATTGAATCCGAACTTATGTATAAATAATTAAGTCCATGTTTATGTATATCAGAATTTGATGAAGATGGAAAACTACGTGGTAATTTATATAAATAAAACCTAAAATTTTTAATCATTTATATGTAAGATAATAAAATGTCTATAAAAATTATAGTTACCAGTCTATAGGTTTATTTTGTTCATCTCGGCATGAAAGTCTAGCTTTTCCATTAGAAATTGCATATAGTACACATATTAGCAATAATAACTTCGACATTCTGCTATTACTATATTCAAAGACTAAAAATAATTTAAAATCTTACAAACTAAGGAAATTATAATAACTTAACTGCAAACATGAATTGGGTAAATTGGTAATTCTAGATGTTGAAAAATGATAAATAATTATTCGGACAAAAGAAAAGTTTTATTTACACAGTAAATAAATGAATTTAAATATTTGCACATTGAGAATGCGGACCTTGAATATACTTTATATCATATATAAGAGGAGTCTAATGTAAGAATGCATGTATGATTTACGTCACTTGTTTGGTAATAAAAGCTGTAATTAATTTTTTTATTATTCTGCTTGACATAACCTAAAATTTATAATAATATATTAAATATTTTCGAATAAAAATACCATAAAATAGCTAGTAATATGAAATAAATATACATGTAAGGTTTTCTTTAAGGCTAAAAATTGTAATTTATTACTAATGATTTGTAAAGTTTGTTATTATTAAAACGTAGACTCAATTCGAATGCTTTCACAATTGCATTCTCTAAAATTGTAGCAGTAATTTATATAAGAATGTTTTGCTACGAATTATATTTTATATTTATTTACTTTTCTATATAGTTTCCATAAAAACCAACATTTTGATATTTTCAAATATTTATTTTAAATAAAAACCCTATACTTTATTTTTTTTTATTATTTTAGTGTAATGCTTCTTTTCGATGAATGATTTCAGATGGACGAGCCATACAAATTCATTTGTGCTCTATTCTTTTGTAAACTTAATTTTTCAGAAACTTGATGAATCTTTCATCAACATTCTTTATTGATTGGCAACCGTTACCAAAACCAAAAACAAAAAAATAATTAATTATTTTCTTAATTTAGTTTTTAAAGATCGATCAGTAAGATTCTCTTTTGGTACTGTTTTCCGTGAAGAACAAGATGTTAAACTTGTTTGATTATTTGTAGAACTTTCTAATGAAACTCTTTTTGGGTTTACCCTTAGTCAATCTTTGTGATTTTTTTTTTTTTGTACTTGTTTCAATGGCACTTAAAATCGTGATATTTTCTAATGTCTATTTGTTCTACATTATTAGTTACAATATGTGTAGGAAGCAATACTATTTCTTCATTTGTATTTTGTTCAGCCTCTAAAAACTTTTACAACTTTATACTTTTTAATTTAATTTCAATGGAATCTTGACTTTTATCATCTTAGCTATTATTATTACTCTAACCATTAAATGATTATTAAAACAAATAAAAACGTAAGGTTAGATTTATGACTTTTTTATGCAATTTGTAATTATATTACTAAACGTCTATTTCTTGATCCTCTTATATTAAGATCTTTTAAAAATTTAAGATCATCAAAAAATTTCCATTTTACAGGTATATGATACACTAATAATTGCTTGAATTTTTATCTTTTTTGATTCTTTAATATATTGACTTCTTAAATTAATGAATAAATAAAGCTAAAAGCATCCTATTTTCAACTCCTTTTTGACTTTTTATTGGAAATTTTAAAAGGCACACTTGAATTATATTACTACATTATACAGAGATCTTTTTGTGTTTTATGAAAACTCGAATCCCTCGATTATATTTCAACATCACAAAGAAAAAGGTTACTATTTTATTTTGAACTAGATATTAAGGTTAACAATCAAAAACACATCAAATTTGAATTGATTTAAATAAAAAAAAACCCTTAAAACTTTTTTATGAAATTTATTTAATTATGGATAATACAATAAAATTAACTTAACAAAATGTGAAGCTCAATCAAATTAAATATTGTTGCTATGCAATGTCAAAATTAAATTACTTTATATATATACATAAACTAGGCGTATTTGTGCAGATAAAATAATTTTTACTTTTCCCTACCCTACGACCTAGTCCCAAAGTTAATTTGAGATATTTAGTTTTGCTAGTGAAGTGTTCAAACAATGTCAAGCCAAACTCTTTCTACACATAATACCACAAAAATAAATTATGTTATCTTTGATACTGATATTGGTAGTGATGATGCTTGGGGCTTAATAATGCTAATTAAAGCCGAACAAGAATTGAAAAATTTCAAATTGCTGGGAATTACATGTGTTCACGGAAACACAACTGTTAATAATGTTGCTAGTAATGCTCTACGGGTTTTAACAGCACTTGAAAGGTTAGATGTAAGTAAATTGTATTAATCTCAAATGTAAAATTATTAAAGTAAATTAACACTTATTGAAATAAATTCAGATACCAATATATAAAGGATGCATTGAACCTTTAATTTCTAGAACATATGATTTAGCTTATTTTCATGGAAGAGATGGTTTTGGTGATGTTTATGACAATTCTAATATTGTTAAAAGCCAAATACAGAATGTTCATGCGATAAATGCCATGTATGAACTTGTATGCAAGGTATTTTTTCTACATAATAATATAGAAATTTAAAATATTAATATTTAAAATTAAAATATTTATTATATTTATAGTATCCAAAGCAAATAAGTTTTATACTTGTTGGGCCACTTACGAATATAGCAATTTGCATTAAAATGTATCCCGATTTTGCAGAAAATATAAAAAATGTTTATATAATGGGAGGAAATATGAAAGGTTTGCTTTTTCTTTTGGATGAAAATTTAATTTCATAAACTTGTCTTCGTTTTAAACTTTTCTTCCCTAGTATAAGTAATAAGAGTACAAGAAATAATAATTTTATGAATTTTTTTTATCAAAAGCTGCCTCTTGTTTTGTTGTTATTTATTTCCAAATATGTACATTGTGATAGTTATAGTAAATATCTGATCCGAAAAATGTTTAATCCATTCTCTCGTACTCTTAGGAATTTTTAAATAGGGAAAACATCTATTTTCCATTAAAAAATTATAAGAGCTACTTGATCCCGGTAGTAGTTTTAGGAATTATTTTAGTTGACTACTGATAAGTAGACATTTAATGTCACTTTCTGTCGCTGTATTCTCCAAAACTAAAGCTCTCTAAAGGAAGCTACTACTTTATTTATAATATATAAAGAGAATAATAATTTTCATTATGCTTAAGAGCATGGAATTAAAGTTATGTAATTTCCTAAATAAAATGTTAATGTATAACATCAAATGTAAGAATGAAGCCTCGGATGTTAATTAACAATTCCAATAATTTTCTAGGTGATATTATATCTTTTAGTTTAGAACCATCCAAAAATCCAAAAGCCATATTCATGTTTTTATTTGTTTTAAATTATTGCTATATTTATAAAGGCTGTGTTTCGGTTACAAATTTAGAACTAGCTTCTGTTAAAATACTACTTAGCATAAAATATAAGTTTATCACTTAGAAAATATATCTCTATAGCAATATTCTTAGAAGGACTAATACTAATTTTGTTTAGAATAAACTTTATATTAATAAAAAAAAAATTCTTAAAGCAATTGGAAATAGTTCATCATGCGCTGAATTTAATTTTTATGCTGATCCGGAATCTGCATCTATAGCATTAAATACTCTATCATGTCCAATATATATATTACCATGGGAAACTTGTTTAATAGATAATATCCACATTCCAATAGTAAAATTTGAAAATAAAAATATTTATATGCAAATAATTATTATTAAGTTTAATTTTTAGGAATGGCGTTTTGATGTAATGGGATCCATTATAAATAAAATAATTGATCTGATGAATCCTGTAGATAAATCATGTTATATCAAAAAGGGTTATAAACATTGGATTCCTTGTGATGCCCTTTTAACTGCTGCTTATTTATTTCCTACAATAGTTGAACAAACTATGAATTGTCATGCAACTGTAGAATTAAATGGTACACATACAAGAGGACAAATGGTAATTGATCATTTGAAACATAAATTAGAAAACGTCCAAATTATTGAAAAGACTAATATTGAAGATTTTAAGCAAATTTTATTGTGGACAGCTTATCATAAAATCGATATTTCAAAAATAGTAAATTCTTTAGGATAAAATTCTATTTATACAAATTGTACTTTTTTTATCAACTCGGTCATCAAAGGTCTCAAAAAAGTTTAAGTATAATTCAAAGAGTTATTAAATTAAATTGTTAATGTTAATATGTAAACAATTTTACAAATTTTGGGATTTTTTTTTTGAAAAACAATGTTTGCATTTTTATATCAATCAAAATATATTATATGGTTTTTAAATAATAAAATATAATAAGAATGTGTCTTTAAATATAACCAAAACCAATTCTAATTAAATAAATCAAAAGACTTTAATAAAACTGAAAAAAAGAATGTCATTCATTTGCTTTAAGTACTTCTACTATCGTATTGAAAGTTCATTAATGTTAATAAACTAATTCATTTAAAAATTTGGAGTTTATGCTCCATTAAGAATCATAAAAATTAAGTGAACATTTTGTTTAATACTTCTGAAAAATTATATATATATATATATGTTTTAGCAAATTAGCTAAAAGCGTTAAATTTTCTTTTTCGACGAATAAGGAGGTGTCGCATAAAATTTATGCTTTTTTTTTGTTGTACTTTTAGCAGAACCAATCAATGGGGAACCTATGAAAAAATAAAGATTTTTTATAAATAAAATTTTGAAATAATATAATAATACACATACCATAATATGATTTACAACTATTTAATTTTTCATCATTATCGAAAAAGTTGTTTTGACCATTTTGTGGTTGATTATATACTATATTGCCCCAATAATCTACTGGTATGTTTAATAATTTTTCCATAACAGATATTTGCATCATAATCTCCATGTAAATATTACAATGATCATTTTCTTGTTTAGAATAACCGACTATAGTTGGACCAAAAATTTTTGCAATATTATTAAGTGTCATTTTATTTTCTTCATGATTAGAGATTCTTTGGAAATGTAGAAGTAAAAATGCTAAAGTATCTCGATTTGGTTGTGGTAATTTTTCAATAGCTTGAATTAAATCATTTTGTACATCCTCTTCGGAAGTATTTTGTGCAGCATTGCAAAAATCTTTCCATAAACTAGTTGGAATCAATGGTTCATTAAAGGATCGTAAAAAATCCTTAATGCAGCCACTTAATACATGAACATCAATATTTCCTAAAAATGGAATACTTTTCCCTCTCAGAAATCTTGCTTTAAGGGCTTTAATATCACGTTCTGATCCACAAACACGATAGATACCTAATTCTTTTAAGCCTCTTGCCTCGATTTCATTTACACAATGAACAATTAAAGCAGGTATCTTCGGTGATGACGGTGGGGCATAGTCACTTAAATATCCAATTGAAGTTTTTTGGTTTGGTGTGCCAGCACTTTGTGGAACACAGGCTAAAGATATAGAATCTTTACAATCTTGATGTGCACATACTCTACATTCACGACATTTGAACGCTACTGAACCGAAACGGATTCTGAAAAATATTTCAAAATAAATGAATTAATAAAAATAAAACAAAAAGGGTTTTTTATTTTTTAGTTTTATTTAGTATTCTTAAAATGGAAAATTTTTTTTATACCTTTTTTGACAATTACAACATACATCCGATTTGATAAAAGTTTTCGACGCAAAATTATGGTTTCTAATTTTAGTTTTGAATTCTGTCGTTGGTGTGTTTTTTATATTAGCTTCATAAAGCGGTGGAGCTGATGGTGTATATTGGGTTTTCATTGGTGTTTTTCTAAAATGGGACAAGCAAAGATATTTAACAATGTTAAACCAAAAAGTTTTAACACTACCTTTTAGGACTTTTTACATTATTGTCTATGTTTTCATTATTAAAGCCTTGTGGAATAGCTTCAATTATTGACTCTGCCTGAATAGGTGTTTCAATATTTTGTGGAATTGTAACTTTAGTTTGGGCCACAATTTTATCGTGGGGACCTATCTCCATTACTTTACTACCTATGATCACCAATAATTAATAATCTAAATTATTTGAATTTAAGCTTACTTCTTTGATTTCTTTTTCCGTCGGAACTTATTCTTGACTTCTTTCCACTAAGGCGTACAGTGGGACTTTTAGGTTGGGATGGCCTATGTCTTTTCCAAGTTTTCCCCGGTAACACCTCAAGAAAGTCATCTTCAGACTGCGTCAAAGATAAATCAGAGAGTAGGGATCCTTTGCAAAAAAAAAAGAAAAAAACATTAATAGCAAAAATGTATTATAATAAATTGTAATTCAAAAAACCTGTTGAGTTTATATCATTTCCTGGTTTTGTTTCAGCAGGACGGGCAAAGCTTTTCCTATTTTTGTGAAATGAATTTAAAAATGCAAGTTTATCTCTTGTTTCTTCACGAATATCAGTTTCATTTTTTAAAAGATCAGCGACAGATATGATTTTTTTTTCCTATAAGTAAGTGTAAATAGTAAAAATATGCTTAAGGCTATCGTTTTGATACCAATAGATCCCTTTCATTTTCAGCCTCACGTCTAGCTTTATTTTCCATTTCTAAAAGCCTTCTTGCATGAAATAGCTTAGTTTCCAGATCAGCCATTTTTTGTAATGAAAGATCTAACTCGCGTTGTATTCTTTGTGCCTCTGAAATCGCCCCCTGCCATTGTGCTCGAAATTCTTCGGTCAGACGGACAAATTTTAAAAATTCTAAAATAAACAATTATCATATTCAAAATTGTTACATGCCCATTTTGAACAAACCTTCTTCACATAATCCGTCGCATAAAACACCTTGACAGCGTCTAAGATCATCATATAAAGCTAGAGTTGATAGCCCGGCCATATTGTTTGACAACTTTTTTTTATTTTAATAGATTATTCTAAAAATTAATTTCCATAAATTTTAAAAATTTAGACGTACCAAGTCGACGCCTTTATAAACTTTTTACAAGGTAATCTTTTCAAATATAATCTGTTAAATACCTGGCAATCTGTGAAGTTTTAAAAGTCATAGCGTTTAATGGTTTCTTTTTTCATAGTTATTTTATTTTACTGAGCTGCGTTTGTTTTCAATATAAAATTAACACTTTGAATATTATTTGTTACTTTCAGGGTAATCACATGGAGGCTGTATCTTTCAGTTTCAGCGTAATACCCTTTCTCCACCAAAGCTTATACTCATTACTAGCCTCTCTACAAAAAAATCGATTCTCCACTGAAAATTGCTTGTATTAGGGAAATTTGATGGAAATTTCAAAAAAAAGTGTCATAAAAGTAAACATTGAACTATTGAATCTGTGAAAATACACAAAATAATTTCAATGTGCTTACTCGCAAAACTAGTATTAAACTAACTTTTAAATATTATATTAAAAATAACCTGAAAAAAATTAATTATTTTTAAATACACAAAATAGTTTAAAAATACTTATCAAAATGCCACTATTTAATTCCTTTTTGACACACAAATAGGGGAATTTTTATTGTTGGACGACCTCCTAATTCACAATAAAAATGGCAAAATTTCCTTTATGCAGCCCTTTAAAGGCTTGCGATTGCAACATGCTTAATACACGTGTTTTACCCATATCTTCATACAAAATTTCAGTCATTGTATTGTAATAATGAGTATAAGCTTCGGTGGGGAATGGGTATAAGTGGATCTGAAATGTAATTGGGCCTCTACACAATCGCCGTAGCACCACCAAACTCGAGCTCGCCGATTGTGTGGACGGGGTATCGGCATAGGTTCTGCGGTGATACGTGTAATTTTTCGCTTTCAGACGAACTTTCACACGAATTTATAACATAACCCAATTTTAGAACTGTCAAACTATAAAACAAATTAAGACAAATTATTAATATTAAATAAATTAATTAGCGGCAGTTTCAACATCAATTTCGTGCATTATGATAAAAGAATGTCAAATGTCAAAACAACGCACGAATGTGTGGACAGGGTATCGACGTGAGTTCGGCGTGGGTTCGCGGTGCTACGGCGATTGTGTAGAGGCCACTTAAGACGGAGTTTCACGGATTTCGAAAGAATTTTTACCCCTTCCTGAGGCAGAAATATTTCTGCCTAATGCTTTGCATCTTATTAATACTTACTTTATATTACTTTCTGAAATATTTTACTAACACATATTCACATATTTTAGTGGAGTGAGAATTGTAGGGGAACATTTCATATTTGATACCAGCCTCAATGCGAATACCCCCTGTGTCTCAAATAAAATTTTAGCTTATATATGGAAATGACGATTCAACATATAAGTTTAAAAATTTACTCACAAATGCCCATTTCCATATATCTACATGGGACGAGAGAGTAATTTGACGATTTAGAAATTTATAGTGAATAGTCCCCCTTAATCCTGTGTATGTAAAGTTGCTCTGATATATTTGCAGCAGATGTGTAGTTTTATCCTGGGAAAGCGCCTTTAAATTTTACTTAATCCCTACGGGAAAAATTATGCAGCCATTGCGCTTTGCCTTCGTGTACATATATACACAATGTAGCGCTCCCGTTTAGCTCTGATCCTTGTAGACATTAACATTGGTATGTCCGCACTATTGAAGGTATTTACGCCTGTTTTGGTAGAATTTGATACACACATTCATAAATATTACTTTTTTTCATTTAAATACACACACATGTATGCACCCCTATGCATGAGATCTTTATGATGTATAAGCAAATAAATAGCTGTGGTATTACTGGTGCGCATGCGTATAAATACACATGCTGCTGACAGTTTGTAGTTTGGGTGCGATTATAATGGGCTTCTGGAGTAATCGCAACCAAATTTCCCGTAGGGATGGAACAGGTTGAATTGAATGACAGATAAATTTTGGCAAAGTTTTAAGGTTCTTGTTATATAGTGCTGATTTTTGGTTTTTATTTTACAATGAATGAAGAAGTAATACTTTCCTTGCCGCAGAAGAAATACTATAGACAGAGAGCTCATTCAAACCCGATTGCCGATCATTGTTTTGAATAGTAGGTTCATTGTAATATTAAGATTTATTTATTTTACTATACCATAGTCCAGCTAAGCCTGATTTATTCGATTGGACAACACTGTATCCTACAATTGGCTCTAAAAATGTTGAATTTGCAGATATTGGTTGTGGATATGGAGGATTCTTACTAAAGTTAAGTGAACTTTTTCCAGAAAAGTATTCAATTGGAATGGAAATTAGAGTTAAAGTTTCAGATTATGTTATTGATAGAATCAAAGCTTTAAGGGTTTTACATAAAAATAAATATCATAATGTAGCATGTCTACGAACCAATGCAATGAAGTATTTACCAAACTTTTTCCATAAAGAACAGCTATCTAAAATGTTTTTTTTATATCCTGATCCACATTTTAAAAAATCAAAACACAAATGGCGAATAATTAATCAATCTTCCTTATCAGAATACGCTTATGTTTTAAAGAAAACTGTAAGCTGTACAGCTAGATGTGAAATATTTATTTTATTATAAGTTTTAATTTAGGCAAAAATTTATACGATAACAGATGTCGAAGATCTGCATGAATGGATTATTCATCATTGTGATAAACACCCTTCTTTTAAGAGAATATTAAATGAAGATTTGGTAAAATTCATATTTTCAAAATGCTTATTTCAACAAATATATTTTATAGGAAAATGACCCTATAGTGAATGAAATGTATGAAACAAGTGAAGAAGGAATGAAAGTATCTAGAAATAAAGGTTCACGATTTGTAGCTGTTTTCGAACGAATTTAGATTTTAAAATCATTATAAATATAAGTTCATTAAAGATGATATTTTTTACTAAATAATCAATTTTTAATATAAAAAATAAAATACTAAAATAATCCGATTTCTTAATCATTGTATTCAGATACACAAAGACATGCATTTGTGCCTCCAAATCCAAATGAGTTCTTTAAAGCAATTTTTGGTTGTTTAACTTCCCAATTTTCGGCTTTCTGGACTAAGCGAAAATCAATTCCATCTTCTTTGGATTCAATATTAATTGATGGTGGTAAAATATTATGTTTACAAGCTAAAACAACGAAAACTGTTTCAAGTGATCCAGCTGCCCCTAGTAAATGGCCGTGTGCACCTTTTGTAGATGAAACTGAAATCTGCTTTAAATTATTTGAAAACAACTTATTAATAGCTGTAGCCTCAATTTTATCACCAGTAGGTGTAGATGTTGCATGTGCATTTATATAATTTATTTCTTTTGGAGTAATTCCAGCATCAGCAAGTGCATTAGACATAGCCAGAATAGCTCCTTTTCCATCATCCCGTGGAGATGTTAAATGATATGCATCTCCTGATAAACCGTATCCTTTTATTTCTGCATATATATTAGCGCCTCTAGCTTTAGCAAAGTCTAATTCTTCTAGTACTAAGATTGCAGCTCCTTCACCCATAACAAATCCATCTCTACATTTATCAAATGGCCGAGAAGACTTTTCTGGTTCATTATTAAATGCTGTACTTAGTGCACGAATCCTACAAAACCCAGCTATTGATAAAGGATCAATACACGATTCACCACTTCCGCATAGCATAATATCAGCTTTATTATATTTAATAAAGTTAAAAGCATCGCCGATAGCGTGAGCTCCGGTTGCACATGCCGTAGAAACTGAATGAATTGGCCCACGAAAATTATATTTGATACTAACATGACCACAAGCCATATTTGGCAATATTCTAGGAATAAAATAGGGACTAACCTTATTATAACCTTTTTTAAAGGCTTCATGTGTATTATAGATATCGCTTAAATCTAGCATACCCATTCCTATACAATTTCCAATTCTATCTTTAACTGAATCATCAATATCTTTTAATTTTGCATCGTTTAAAGCTTCCTCAGCTGCGACTAAAACAAGCGCTGTAGCAGGGCTCATACTTTTCAGGGTAGAGCTTGATATTTTAGATTCTATATTTAATGTCTTTTTGTTTATCTTTGCTATTACTTGACATGGTAGCCCATTAAATTCTTCTGCATCTAATCTTGAAATACCGCAACGTTCTTTTATTAAATTATTCCATGAAGAATTTACATTTTCTCCTAAGGGACTTACTGCTCCAACACCTGTAACTACTACCCTTCTAGTATTATGATTGCTGTATAAACGTCTTGCATTTAGAAATAAATTGTTTGATACCATTATTGGATGTATTTTTGTAGAAACAAGTTGAAATCACTTTATTTTTTGGCACTTGTGCTACGTTTGTTGTTATTATGGATAACATCATTTTTGTGTCATAATTTATGTTATATATAAATATAAATAAAAGTTACTTGCTGCATATACAAAAATAAATAATCTAACGGCTTAGAGGGAATAAAATTGGGTCAAAAATCAGTTCAGCTTGGTTTTATACTTATACTTATATTACTCAAAATCTGACACTTTTGTGTCAACACAATGATATATAAATAAACACAGCTCGTCGTAGTTTTATAGCAGCTCATCCATAAAGTCAATCAGCTGTTAATCTTGTGATTTTCTCAGTATTTATTTGTTTTTAACTTTACTTGAAAATTATTTTTTCTGGTAAGTTGTCCTATTTTCATCAAATTCTAAATAACAAAGAAAACTCCGAAATTTTCATTCAAAAGCATATTTAAACGAAGTTGTATTGTATTATTAGCCTTAACTGATGTATGCGTATTTTTGATACGTATATTATCAGATATCAAAAATAAATATTTAATAATATTCTAAAAAATATATATTTTCCTATTATTAATATACACTCATACTAGATATTCGAGCTATATTTGGAAAACATGGCTCCAAAAAATAATTTTAACGAAGCACCCAAAAATCAATCAACTTCAAAAGAAGAAAATGCTATTGAAGCAGATATTAAAGGTTAATATAATTTGAAATTAAATACGTAAAAATATTTATTTGAACTTAATTTTTGTAGAAATTGAAGAAGTGAGTAATAGCCTTGATTCTCTAAACGATGTCCTAGATGTGTTAGAAAAGAAATCTGATGAAATCAAAGAACGTCTTCAGAAATTACTAGATTCGAATCATGAAATTAGGCTTTCATTTATGAATGAAAACTCTGTACCAGATAATGGTAAATATCATTAAAAAGGAACCTTATTAATCTGTTTGTTTTACTTGTTCATTTACTTATGTTTAGTAAATTTAGTTATGATATTTAATGCTTATTATTAAGATTAATATTATTAAAAAATGTTAAAATAGATATCTTTTAAATTTATTACGGTTATAATTCAATTTCTTTAATGATTCATTACATAAATATATTATGAAATTATGATATTATTGCAATATTTCCCTCAAGATAAACTTAGCAGAAATACTTAAGAAAAAAATAAAAAATGTTCAACTTTGAAAGTGATGTATCACTTAAAAAAGGCTTCACAAAGTCTAGACTCTAGAGTTATTCCGACAATAGCCAATAACTTAAGAAGAGATGATAAAGCAAATTAACCATTTAGCACTTCATCAATGAAAGCATTAAATCAGGACGACTTATCGATACAAAAGAGATTAATGAAACTAATTATTTCTCATATTCAAGGGAATGAGGAAGCTGGTATTGCTAATTGGTACTGAAGAAAATGATTTTCAAACTTGCCTAATTATCAACTTGGTTGTAAGTAGCCAAAAACCAGAATTCAAACCTTGAAAAAATGTGATCCTTTAAAAAACCAACTGTAAATAATTCAAAAGAAAAGTTTCAAATGGCATTTTTGAAACGTTTTTTAAGTTTTACTTGGTATTTTACCTATGGAATAACTAAAAGGATAATTTAACATATCAGATTTAATTTAGATTATATACATATATTTTTTTATTTTTCATATTTTAGTACAATTTTTCGCCCATATTTCTATACTTAATTTTTCAATTATTTATACGTTGATCTTAACTTCTGACTTATTTTCTTATGAGAAAATATTTTAAATATAAATCTATTCTAATAATTATTTTCGTTCTTATTGCAATTTAGAATTCCTTAGATAAAAAGGAACATGCGACTTTTTCATTCTCTTATCTGGCCCTAGGGCTTTATAAGTTAAAATATTATTTTTTGTCTTTTTTGGTTTTATTTTAATTTACATGAGAGATATAAAGATGACTGGATCAGAATCCAAGCTTACTCTATTTTGAGGTTGAATAAAACTTCCTACTACTAAAATGACGTTTTCTCTCTATAGTTTCATAATAAGTAATTGCCTTTTGTTTTTTTTTAAGTAAGCGTAATACATAATTTAGAAATTATTTTTTAAAATTTATTTTATACTTTTATTCAGGAATAAATTTAAAGATAAGCAAACATGTTTTTATTCATATAATAATTAAAAATATGTATTGATGCTTTTTTAAATTTTTACCACAAAAAAAAGCAGTCATAACCAACGGTTTTAAATATGCTGACCATATTTTCTCAACAGCAAAATTAAAAATCTGGTATTTTTCTCTTATTTTAAATTCCATAAAAGTTTGTGCAAATATTGTCTGTCCATTTAAATCTATACATTTTGGTCTTAATGGCTTATAAAATTTTCTATCAATAAAAAATAAGTCCACTGATGATTTCAATAAAGAAATATTGGCTTGGCTATGGATTATTTTAAAATATTACTAATAACAAATTTTTAAGTAGTCTTTTATGTAGCAGTTTACAACTTCTTGTATAATTATTTAAATTATAGCAAAAAAGCAAATATAACAACAATCAAAAAGAAACTTAAGGCGCTTAATATTAAGCACAATTTAAGCTAAAAATGTATAATTTTTATTAGATAATTAAAAACTGAACATAAATTACCTTATTTGTTTTTGTTTTAAGTTTTTTTGCTTTTTCTAAATTATCAGTTCCTTTATCTACCTGAGCACTTGCTTGTTGTGCATGATATTCGACCAGTTGAATTTTATCATTCTTTTTTTTTATATAAAATGAAATAATATAAAATCAAAATGCTGATTTATTTTTTTATTGTTTTCTCTTACTTGTTCAATAACTAAATTTTGAATCCTTAAAAATAAGGCATGTACTTCTTCGATTGATTTTTCAAGTCGTTCCAATTCAGAATACCTATGCAAGAGATCCCTCAAAGCATGCCGTTCCTTTTCAGTTTCTTCTAATATCTTCAATTATAAAATTTTTAAAATATAGATTCAAATTTTTGTTTGTAAACTTTTTATAATTTTTAAGGATATTAAATTTTTAGGGTAAAGAAATTTACTCTTTTTGTTGCTATTGACTTATTATTTCAATCAAAGCTAAGATTTGTATTCATTGTAAAAACAAATACTATTTAACTCCTTTTACGAGTAGTACTTTGATATCTTTATATGTTATAGCAGGGTATCAAACAGATCCCTTTATTTTTACTGTTGAATAGAAAAAAATTATAGACCAAGCAAACATATATTTGCCATCTTTAAACAATTCATTATCGATCCATACTTTAGCTTTATTGTATATAAGGAAGACTTCAATCAATTTTACGATTACGTTGTAGAATGCTGCTTTGTTTATTATGTATTCCTTTGGTCTAAATTTTGCCAAACGTCTCTTCTTTTTTGGACCAAAGAAGCACGCACACATAGGAAAGATACATATGTTACAATCGTGCATACAATCCTTTCTTTGTTAATGAAAGAATAAATCAATTAATTTCAAAAGCATTTACCTTTAAATCAAAATTGAAGGAACTTCGTTCCAAATCGTGGGTTTTAACAAGAGTACTAAGTCAAGATTCTAAGGAATGCAAACACGAAATTCCTAAACGACATTCAAACAGAAAAGTGGTTGATTGTGGTATTTGTTAGTTAATCTTTTATTTTTCTCTTGATTAATTATTGTTTTTATTTTTTATTACTATTTTTAGTTGTTAATTCAAAGCAGATTTGCTATGGGGTAGGACTTCGTTCCCTCCAGGTGTCGCTATAGATATCTCATTTATTTTTTTTCACTTGATGTAATTAATTAATAAAACGCTTCAGTAATCAAGGACAAATTATTAAAGTCGATATTGCTTACATTTGTATAATATTACTAATTAATCATCAAAATTTCTTCAATAACATATTTAAAGTAATTAATGCAACAAAGTAGTTTGGGATTTGCAGGCAAAAAACTTTAAGAGCTTGAGTTGAGCAAGAGTGAAACGCATGCCAAGTAATGCATACTTAGCCTACGTCTTAACATGTAGTAAATCTAAAAAACCTGGGAAGGGGGCTGAATATTAAATTCGAAATACCTCGCAGTTCTGACTCGACGTTTACTTAAGTTTTTAAAACAAGCAAATTTACCTTCCTGATCTATATTATTTTTAAACAGAATTTTAAAATTTTCTTAAACAATCATTTTGTACAATAAATCTTCCAAGTCACTAGATATAACTTCAAGTATTCACTGTTTATCAAAAGCAAATTTTAGCGGGCTTTCTTCTTTAAATTAAAATTTCCTGCTTAGGCAGAATTCCTTATTATTACAAACGTTAAACGGTAATACTTTTGCACTTAAAATATGAAACTATCATAGATCTATTCAATGCAAAACTGAAAAATACATTTAAACTTACATTATCTACAAAAAGTGAAGCTTGTTTTTTTGAAATTAGTTCCTCTACTTCCTCTTCAGAATGTTTATAGTTTACTAAAAAAAATAAAAATTATTTAAAAATAATAAAATAAATAAAATTTTCAATACAAATTTTAGAATGTAGCTGTAAATTTTTCTTTAATTTTGATTCATAGTTTTCTAAAATCATTTCATGTGATTCCCATATATTGATGTATTCTCTATGCATTCCATAAAATAATGTTCGTTTAATTCTTGCTTCAAGTGAATAATCATCTTCTAAAGGTAATTGCTTTTTTAATTCATTAAATTTATATATTAATTTTTGACCAAGTGAAAGATTATTAATTCGTAGTTTATCCATTTCATCACCTTAAAGTTGATAAAGTTGATTATTTCTTTAAATTAATAATAACAAAACAACTGTTATACCATTAAGATTTCTTAATTCTGTTGTTTGTATGTTTCTTCTCATTGTATTTAAATTTGCACCAATTGAAATTATATCTGTTCTAATTTCAACAAACTATCATTTGATAGATAAAAGAAGAAGATATTATTCATACTTACTCCCGCAAGAATACTGTCGATTGTTGAATATTTATTTTTTTCATCAAGGTCAATAATAGTATCTTTAGTAACTTGTGAATAACCAGATAACTTGGAAAATATTTAAAAAAATATAAATTAGAATAAAAGATTGCTATAAAAAGTATACAAACCTTTCGAAGCTCCTCAAGACGATCTTTGACCATTTTTTAATGTTGATGTATCTTTTAAAACTTTAATTAGGGCTAAAAATAAAATAAGTTAAACACAAAACATTTTTATGTTAACATAAGTAATAATACTATCATCTGTTAAGAAAGACCGATACTAACGAATATTTGTCAATAAAAATATCAATTAAATACACTAGAAGTGTAATTCTTTGACCTCAAACTATTATTCCAAGAGCTAATAGACTTTTCAGAGAAGGTGGTTTGTAAAGGTTAAAACTTTCGTTTTTTTTATATTAACCTGACTACGTGTGTACAGTTTTCCAGCTGAGTTTTGTGCCGTTCGAGGGATTTAGGCCTCAAAGTTGCAAATTATTTGTGTTACTTATAATGGCTGAAATTTTGTCGAATCATATTTCTTCCATACGTGAGTATACTGCGTTTAGTGCCTGCCTACTTTGTATGAAAAATAAATTCTAAAGTTTTAATATAAATTTTACTAATTGAAAAGTATGCATTGTAACCATATACATATGTAAGTTGTAAAGTCAGTTTACAATGTGATTGCGAATTCAATTTGGAATTTTTCACGAAACGGAAATATTTTTGGGATCGCTGAAATTTTTTTTTTAAACATTCCTAAAAAGTCCAAAAGCTTTCAAATTATATCCTGATGACTTTTAGTTAAAATTTGATTTATTGCTGTACAAGTACAAAATTTCTTCACGTGTAATAATGACATTTGTTTCCTGCTTTAGTTTTTGTGTATAAAGTGAAAAAATGGACCTTAACATGGGAACGTGTTGTTTTATAATTTTAGGCAAAAAAAGAGTCATTTATAATTATTAAAATTTTGAGAAAGAAAAAACTGTCGCTATATTTCCCTACATTTGTGCCCAGAATTTTGAAAGGTACATTTTATGGCTAAACGTTTTACATGAGATCAAAATTGGAAGCTAAGCTAAAGCTTATTAGCAAGAACTTCAAAGATCGATCACAAACCATAATTGAACAAAAGGCAAAAAAATATAAGTATAAAAACAGAAGTTTGCCATGAAAATAAATGAAAACAGCAATGGGCAGATATAGAAAGCATTGTTTTTAGGTGATCAATTTCTTTTCACTGTAGCTAGCAGCAACTTAAACAAACTTATTCAACCCGGCTGTTTCTTTCTAAATCAGTTCTTCCCACATTTTTGTTTTTGTGGCCCAGTTATTTTTATACTTCTGCTTCGTGACCCACTAAAAACTTTTATTTATTTTGCTTTATTACGAATTACCCATTTTTAAATTTAATGCAATCATTATGCACATAAAATATTAACGCAAACTAAAACTGACTTTTATGCAGGTTCTCAAACAAACTGAACGAATGGTCAGAGTAAAGTGGGTGCGGAAATAGGTTAATTAGTAATATCGAAAGTGCCGTTGCGTTTATCGCTACTACGCGAGACAACCCGGCATTTTTTTTAGTGGCCCGGCACCGGGTCAAGGTCCAACCATTTAGGAAAAACTGTTCTAAATAATACCTGTGTCTAGTCTAGATTATTTTACATTTTTATTGGAAAAATATAATTTATGCTTTCTAATTAATTTTATTACATTAAAATGGTTTAAAATGTTTTGTATAATAAAGTATGAATTTTTTTGCACTTTTCTCATCATCAGAAACATCAGTTTCTGTAGTAAATTCTATTAAACATCAAATATGTTTTGGATTATATCGTAAAGAAGTAAGAAATGAAGCATCTTATTGCTAAAGTTGACAGCTCGAATTACACCCAGCATATTTGGACCGATCACCAGTTTATTTTCATAGCATATTGGAGATATTGTCTCTTTTTCATTGATCAGTGTAAGATCAATTGATCGTTTTTTTTATCTATCTAAACTGACTTTTCGGGAAATGAAATTTCAGTTATGTACTAAGCCGATGGAATTATTAGATTGAATAAAAATTCTTTATAATTGGCAAACAAAAGTTTTGTCTAATATACTAAGTTGTCCAGATTATTAAAGACTAAGAACCTACAGCTAGTGAATGAAGAGTTCAAGAAGTTAAAGTCCATTTTTATGAAGCCATTAAAGCTGTATACAATAAATAGTTTAGCTCAATTTAATATTTTCACTTAAAAACCAATGAACTAAATAAAAATAAAAAATAAAACAATTTATTGGTTTTCTTTGTCATGGCACTTAGCTACAAAAAGCTAATTTTACTAAATGGAAAAAATTTTTTAATGGAATATTGTGTTCCAATGCTAAAAGATCAAACAATGAAATAAAATAAATAGAGGTTAAGTTATATATTTCACTTATTTTTAAAATATATTAGAAAGTATCCAAACCAAATCATCTTTGAAATGACTAACTTATTAGCAACTATAACATATTTTTATATAATAAAAAAAATTATTTAGGTTTACTTCAAAGTATAAAACCTTTTTTCTACTTGTGTTATATAGATCACTTATTGTTTCACTTCTTCATAATCAATCATAACTCTCACCTTTATTTCAAATATATTAAACAAAAATTCTACAATAAAAAACTCTATAAAAATAAGAAATAAAAAATCCGGTTAAAAATGGAATTTATTATATTCTAGTTATACATCAAATCTATTAACTAATTAGAGTATAATTTTCAACTAGCACACACAGCTCACTTTATGGAATGAATTTGCCAATCTTATTTATATTGAAATGCAAATCTAACGTAAGGAAAATTTCTCAGCCAAAAGTTAAGCGTTGAACAACAGCCTTAATTACTAGACGAGTACGACACATATGAATGTACTCGCAATTTACTTACCTCTTTTTTTTATTCTCGTATTTTAAATAGCACAGCATATAAAGAATCACTTATCTCTAGAGTAAATGATATAGATTAATGCTTATTAAAAATTTAGGTGGAGATGTTAGATTAATTTTGACCAAAAAAAAAAAACAATCTATCAATTGACTATTCCTAGTGATTTTGGAAAACTAAATGCTTTATCCGATGATCTAATTTCTTATCTCTTAGCTAAAGATTACGATTTGTGCAACGTCATAAAGTTTTATTATCTCTTTTATTTATAGTTTACCAGATATTAAAATTATAGATAAACTTTCGAATACTCTCACCTGTATAAGTTTTAATGTATCACGAACATAGTTTGAAAAATATTCAAGTTACCACGATATTTTATTTAGATAATTTCAAATAAAAATATTGTATTCAAAAAAAAATTTAACTTTTCTTTTCTTTTTTGTCAAATAATTAATAAAGTAAATATTGGTTACCTAAAGCTTTTAGCATCAATTATTTTGTTATCACTGATTTACCTGTATGAGGTATGCGCGGTGCAACTGATCTAAAATTATTAATTCTTGGATTTAATATGTTTGAATTGCTTAGTAGATAAGCAGAATCTATAAAGGTCATTGGATTGAATAAGCTGGCAGCAAAATGAATACATACTTGACCATTTTTTAACGTAGTAGCTTAAAATCTATATATCTGTTATTTCATCGGACTGATAATCAATAGGAGTTAAAAGAACATAAATATTATTGCATGTTAATTAAATCTGGATACCAAAATATCAAACAAACAATTTGTAAGCTTTGTTATTTTTATGTTGGAATAAGAATTTTATGGTTAGGTACGGTAAGTACGAAATGAAAAACCTTAAGGGGGTATTCTAGTCTAGAAATTTGAAAAATTCGATCCTAAAAGGATTTTTCAAAATTCAAATTATTTTTGGAGATATATCTGTTTTAGTGACGTATGGCTCATACTGCTCCTAACTTTATCCGAAACTTTAAAGGCGTTTTTCCAGAAACTACTTTTTTCGAAGCGGTCGTCATGATTCCCCAAGTTCCACTGAACCGATTCTCTTGAAAATTGGTGTCTGAAAGTCTTTTTTATACATTTCCCTACGCAGGAACTAGGATTATAAAAAATATTTCAATTTTTACTATTTTAAAAAAATTCGGAAACGTAAGGAAAATAGTAAAACACACGTCTCTTGACTTCAAACAGTCACAACTTCCCAAAAAAATTTTTTTTTTCAATTATCCTAGTTCCTGCCATAGCGGCACTCCTCTACATTAATTATTCGCTTTTTTTTTACTTCAGATTACTCAGAGGGTTAAAATCGTGGCGACCATAGAGCACATCTTTTCTTACACCCCCCCCCCCGTCAGCCTGTAACTTTTTGGATTTTAATTTTTTTTTTTTGTGTATTGTATAGGAATCAATAAATATTATACAAAATAACTAATACTAAGAATATTGTTGGCTTTAGTGCTCTTCAAAAAGTACCTAAAATTCATATCTTTAGACCAGGGTATCCCCTTAAACAACAAACAAATAAATATTCAAATTAGATTCAGTTTTATAGCATAACTATCTTAAAAACCAGTCCTAAAAATTAATAATGAAATATCTATAAGAATACTAATCGAAGCAGATGTACTGAAGTTTTGTTGTGGGTAACTATAGGTTTTTAATATTGTACTATTTGATTTCAAATTAACTTCAGCAATAGCAACGAGATATAAACGTTTTTTTTAATCCTAATTGTACTTTTATCATGATAAATGATAACAAGCTCACCAATTCTTTTTACAAACTTGAACGGCTTAAGCCTGAACTTGAAAAATTTCATTTAGAAATAATAGAATTTCTTTTGAAATAAAATAAAAGAAAAACTTAAAGTGATGTATTTCAGAAGCGCATCTGAAATCGTTTAAGAATCTTTAACTGACTAAAAATTTTATTTTGACTCCATTCTATATTAGTTATTGAAATTTGTAGAAGGTATTTTATATGTAGGACTTACTTTGAAAAGTATTGGAGACTATTTCTTGGGTAAGATAAAGTAGATTCGCGTTAAAAACCCTAACTTTATTTATTTAATAATTAAGGATAAATTAATTTATTAAGGAATCACTTTGCATATTGGTTGCAATGGAATTTCCATTTAGTGATTTCATTTTGTATTTTATGCATGGTACACTAATAAAAACCAATCCAAAACAACAGTTTTCTCACTTCTACTTTCACATCACACATTTAAATTATTACTCACATTTTTCACAAATTATTTAAAATTTCAATTAATACTTTTTTTATAGAAATTTCTTTTATTGTACACATTTTCAAAATATTATATATATATATATATATATATATATATATATATATATATATAAAAGGTATCACAAATGTAAAAATCAACAACAAATTCTTGATATTTTATAAAAGTATCAAGGAATAACTTTTCTTTGATATTTAAAAATTTTAAAGCATTTTATAACTATGATTTAGCCTCCTGTATACAATTTATTGCAAATATATTGAAAAAGCTTAATCCTATAGCGATAAAATCACTTTTTGGAACATAATATTTCTTTGATAATCGTTTCAAAAAGAAATGATTGATTGTTGTTAACGTAAGAAGGCCGGCAGCCCAAGCGTTATCATTAAAAAAAGCTATATATAGTAAGGATGCTAAATTTCCAACAATTATCAGATCTATAAGTTGTTCAGTTTTATCATAACCGCCGGTTACTGCGGTTATAATTGGAGCAATGGTTGTTAAAATATTTGCATACGCATATCTCTTATCCATTGAATATATTAGATAAAGCTGAGTATTAATAACTGGTAATGGAAGTAATTCTGTTATAAATGCTATATATTTATAAACTTTATGAATATGTTTTGATCCCTTGGGATGTCCGAAATAAGCGACACCAATCAATCCATGTCCAAATAGTAATGAAAATGCTCCTAATGCCCAAGAACTTTCATTTTGAATTGTATGAAATGCCCAGCCAGATGTACCACATAAAATTGCATGAGCTAATGCTGTTGTTGGATTATATCCTGGATTTTCAGCCATTGTTACAACTTTCTTGAAATGTAACGAAAAATTGATAGTAAATTTTTAACAAAATAATTTTAAACAAGCGTCAAGAAAAATTAAGCAAAGCTAAGTCGATTATTAATTATAATAGTAAGCCACTATTTGATTGTTTTATATAAAATTTATTTTTAAAAAATTTAATAATTTAGGGATAAATTTTAATGTTTTCTTAAAACTTGTATTTTTAATATTCTAAGTAGTCTAGTATTTTTTTTATCAATTGCATGATATGTGAATTATTCTGACCGTTTTATTAAATGTCTGAATAAATACGAAATATTTATAGTGAATTTACATTTCTTTTGAGTCTGGTTTTTTGATATAGACAGTTAGAAAGAGATTAAAACATTCGGAAGTAGATATATTATTTAAAATACATCACATTTTCAATTTAATTATCGCTGGTCTAAAAGCAATAGCAAAAAGAGTTTCATGTAAAAAAACATATTAAGTGAGTTCAACAAGACTTTATTATTAACGTTGAAATTTACATAAAAAAAACTAATTTACTAAAACATACCAGTAAAAATTATTCTTTAAATGGAAAGATAAAAATAACAGTTAAACGAAATCCAAAAATAATAGCTAATTCTTATTTTAAAATATAAACACGGAAATTCATTAATTTTTCAACTAATCTGAAATTTTCATGCATATTGTTACCTTTCTCATTTTTAAAATAAAACTTTTTATTTATTAAAACCTCTTCTGGTATTATTTTTGACAGAAAAAGTTATTATAATGAAAAAGTCAGGAATATTCAAAATAAGTTGACTATATATAATTTGTCCAAGCTGACAGTTAGTAATGCCAACTGATTAAAATATCCTAATTGACAGATACACGTAACTGACAATTAATTTTTAACCTAAAATATCATTAAAACTAATGGATTGTTATTAAATTACGTTATTACAATAACAAAAATAATTATTTTACATTTTAGCAAAAGAAATCTTCATAATTACATGAAAATTTTGATATATATCTAAAAATTTTATAAATATTATATAATTTTACAAATATTGAAGCAAATGTGTTAATTTTTGTTTAAAAAAAACCAAGAAACATCTAAATATTTTAAACTTAATAACATTTATGCTAGGATGGAACTGAATAACCATCACAGCTCTTATTATGTATCCCATCACTCAGATTTGTTTTGTAAACTAAGAAAAGCAAAGGTGAAACGTCAAGTTTGTAAATAAAATAAAATTATTTAAAAAATGTAACAAGTATATTACAATGGATTGTTGTGTAATTTTGTTCATATAATATGATATCTCATTATTGAGTTAAAAGTAATTTAAATCTTCAAAAAATTATTGTACCATAAATCTTAAATTCAATATCTACCCAAAAGTTCGCCATTTTATAGGTGTAATAAAATTATTATTAAAACTCTTGCCAATATTTATAATATGAAAGCACAACAAAATATTAAGTGCACAAGAAAATGGGTAATGAGTTGAATCTTTGTGAAGTGATTAAAAAGTTCAAGAAAAAGAAAAGTGTTAAAAGGAAGAACTTTGAAAGTAATTATTTTGGATTTACTTTTTTTTCTGTGTATCAAAAGCTAAACAAAATATCGTAAATTTTTACGATTTTTAAAGTTTAAAACTTTAAATATATTAATCAATATATATATAATTGTATTTAATGCTATTTTTTAACTATAAAACTTTGTAGATCTTAAGTTATCCAATTAACAAATTTTTCTACGCAATTTTGATTTCTTATAGTAATTCTTTTCCTTAAGTATAACCACAACTCGAAATTTTTAATGAAATTACTTATTAAATACATTTTTGTGGATACAATTTGTCAGATTGCTAATTATTTGTTATTTTTAATGTTTTAACAAATTAACAGTCCTAGTCGAAACAAATTTGAACCATTTTTAAGTTTTAGTTAGAAATCTTATGTTACTAGCTCCTTTCACAATGAAAATTTTTAAGTTTAAGATACTTTTACTTTTTTTTTGTTTGTTTACAAAACAACTTGTAACTCTAACACATTTGCAAATTTAGTAGTGATATTGAAATTGAAGACAATTGATTGATAAATAATAAAAAACTTTGCCAGTTCTTTTTATTCCATATTATTAGACTCCTTTATGTATGCCAGCCATATTAGATCTGATGTCATAGATTTGAGAACTACATTTTTGGACATCCAAACTCTCAGTGAAATATATTCTTTCCGTCAACTTTTATAAAATCAATAAAACTTTTTATTTAGTTTCTGTTACTTTTATATATCGAATCAATTCATGCATTTTTTTTTTTGTTTAAAACACATTTGGATTTAAGCCAAGCATTATGGGCCATGCCTTCTTAATCTCATTAAAAATGGCAATTTAAACAATTTTTTCCAATTATATAGATGATTTCACTCTTGCACTATCTTTGACAAAAAAGATAACTTTTTTAACGTGTTTTAAATGATACTTGAATAAGATTTTGTTTGGCCACTCGAGTAATCAAAATAAGACAATTTTTTTTGACTTTGTTGAGGACAATTTATAACGCAATGAAAACAGTTTTGGAATAAATGCATGACAGCGTTTGTATAGAATATTTCTCCATTTTCCTTTTTTTTTAGAGTGAATCAACTGCTTAGATAATGCCTTGAGACGATTTCATTTGCGGCATATGAGTTTTCCTTTTGATAATCAAATATTTTGGGTTTATAATGCTTCATGTTTAGCTAGTCTCAAATCAACTGAGGATAAATTTCAAAATCAATTGAATAATAGAAAGATTAGATAGTGAAATTCACTATTCCATAAGTAAAAATTATTAATAAATAAAGTTATGCACAAATTGTGCAGAAGAAATTTAATAAGTTTTCTCCACGATCTTATCTTCTAGCATATTCTTTTAAGGACTTTATTTATTATTGATATGATATCTCACATGGTGAGCACACACATTCGTCTTCGGGATTGTCATATGCCTCTTCTTTGCAAATTTTGTGATGGAAACCATTGACAGCTAGGTTTGTTTGCAAAGATCGTAGCTCTGGGTTTACTTCAGTCCACTTTCTGTCGATTACTGCTTTTGTGCAATTAAATCTATATAGATATCTTCTCGATTTTGTTTTCCCCCGGTTTTCAATGTCAAGGATCCAATTTAACCCAGAAGATCCTAAAACTTTTCCACCTCTCTAACTAATAAAATCAACATCTAGCCGTCTTGGCAAAGTTTCAGTGAATAATATCCTAGCAAACATACAGTTCTTTGCTGTTGTTTTGCTTCTTAATATAAACTAGCGATGAGGCTATTAGTATTTATAGTCTTTGTTATAGTAGAGCTTATAATTAATTAACAAAATAATCAAAATATTTTAAGGTTATAACACTGCCTCGTAGGGATTCGACTTTGTTGTATTTTAATTTTTTGCAAAAGGCTATAGTTACTTTTTGTGTTGCCTGGTGGGGATGCTTTATGTGATTTTAATTATAGTTTGAATGTTTGTAATTTTTTCCATATTTTTGTTACTTTTCTGGTCAGATTGTGATTAACTAAGACGTCACACAACTTGCTTCACTTCGTTATCTACAACAAAGGGGTAATAATATGTCTAATTATAAAATTTAAATCATTTAATAAACTAAAGTTTCCCTTTTTCTTAAGACATCACTTCTATTTTTTGAAAGACATAAAGCTTCGACGATTCAAATGAAAATTTCATGAGCTACAAGCAATTAAATTGGAAAAATATATGCTTTTATTCACCTCTTTGGAGATCACAGCTTTGCATTTAATTATTTTACAGAGAAAGAAAATTTAGTTTTTAATATTTTTACATTTACCATTAAAGATTCTAAACTTCCTAAGACATTTTAAGCCCAAAATTACTTAAATCGGACAAAAAAACAAATTGTTATATTGCATTGAGGCATAAAACGTCGAAATTTTCCAAACACCGAAATTTCACATAAAAACAAGCGATTTTCTTAAAAAACTAACATTTTTTGAGCAAGAAGACAATTGTTGAAAATTTTAAATATAGCTTTTATTAATTAAATATCATATTTTTATTGTATTAAAAGAACTTGAATATTATTTGTTGTTGCGATTTTTCTTAGTTAGTTGTTTTTCTTGGAACCAAGTTCCTTTTTCCGAATTCCAACATGAGGCCCAGGCCGAAAATTTTAAATCTCATCTCAGGACTGCTAACACGAAATTTTAAACAAAATTCTAACATTAAATTTTACCACAAAAATGTAATTCTTTCGTATTGTTGTCAATTGTTGTTAATAATGGTTTTCTGTTCTTTGGGGTTTTATTATTGTTTTTAGTTGTAAATTCAAGGCAGGTAGTACTTAAGGAACTTCGTTCTTACCAGATGTTTCTAGAAATCTTATTTACTTTGATTTTTCACTTTTACATATTGGCTGTGATTATTATTTTTCCATAAAAAATTTGTTCATAACAAATCTTATAACTCTTCTGAACAACAATACAAAATATTGATGTTTATTTCATTTTTGTAAAGTTCATAAAAAATAAAACTCTGATACTCTTAAGTTATTATTATTATTTTTTCATAAAATGAATTAATTTTTTATATTATTTACAATTTAAATGATTCAAAAGCTTAAAAATATATAAAAAAAAACTCCCTACTTAATCCTATAGTTTTGATTATATAATGACAATCCTGAATTTTTGTGCTTTGTTTTGTGCTAGCGAACTTTACAGAACTCTCTGTCATAGAGATCACTGTAGTGAACTTTGTAGTGAACTTGTTTACAAGTTCTTTCCTTTTTCCCATATAAAAACCGGTTTTTTAAATTTGTCCTGCTGTCAAAACGATTGATTAAATAAAATGTAAGCACTCATATTTTGATGGACATCTAGCATATGTTGTTATTGACCACCATCAAAATAAAATTAAAGGAGAGGCAAAACCGGTTTAGTTTAATTATTCAAAAACAGGTTAGCTCCTAATTGATAAGTGATTAACCGTTATGACTATGTTTATACAGTTAATCCAATTTATATATGGCAATTAAGCGTTCATTTTTCCTCAGTGTACCTAATTTTCTTTTTTTCTTAGAATAATTAAATGACTTATTTTTAAAACGAAAGCAAACTTTTTAAAATCGAATAATTTTAGATTTCTATAAAAGTATTCTTCTCAAAATAATCAAAAAACACATTTCAATTTTATTTTCAGTACTTGAAGCAAAATAAATTGGAAAAATGTTTACTAATATGGATGAAAAAGAAATATTATCTCTAGAGTCTAAAGATAATGAAGATAATATTTGTTCAATTGCTATCAAGTCAAAGCCATTAGATGATGTAACATTTATATATAAAAAATTTAAAATAAATAATATAAAATAATTAAATTTTTTAGTACATTAAAAGCAATGAGCAGCTATTAGGTTCAGTACCAGCAACAAATTGTCCAGGACTTCGTACGAGTGCACGTGTAATACAAAAAATGAAACAGGATTCAATTAGACCAGTAACACCACCTCCACAAGAAAGAAAAGGTTTTTTTTTTTTGTTTTTGGTTTGTTTTAACATAAACTTCATTTAATCAAAATTTTTAATTTTATTTTAGAATTAATTAAAGACGATAAAACTCTTGTAAAAACACCTGGCCAACAAAAATCAGCAAAAATAATTTGGACTAATATTGAAAGAAATTTATTTTTTGATGCATTAAATGAATTTGGAAAAGATTTTGAAGCAATTGCAAATTTTATTAATTTAAAAATAAAAAGAAAAAATGTATCTGAACAAGGATTTAAATCAAAAGAGCATGTTCGACAACTTTACTACCAAACATTTCATAAAATTTCTAAATATATAAAATTTTCTGATGGTAAATAATATTAATTTTTTTAAATATTTTTTTTTGTCATATTAATTGTTTTAAAAAAAAAACAGATGTCAAAAAGCCGGCGCAGGAACTTTATGCATTAATTAATTACGGAGAAATGAGAAGAAAATTAGTTCCTGTTTCAGATAAAAACTGGATAAAAATTAAAGATTTAGTTTATAAAGGCTACGTAACAGTACGAAATAAAGGAAAAAATATTAAAATAAAAACACCTTCGTGTAAAGCATTAAGAAGACTTAATCAATTTGAGGGTAGGTCTTTTTTTAATAAGTATAAAATCTATAGTTTTAATCAAATTCAATTTAATTTTACTAGACTGGCAGGAAGATATTAAATTACCATCAAAAGTTGAAATTTTTTTACGACCATCAAATATGGAATCATGGGGAAGAGTTCAAAGTATAGCACAAAATCCACTTGTTAGGGCTGTAGTTCCTTTGCAGAAGAAACTTGTAAATATATTAAAAACATTTCAAATTCGTTGGAGGAGTCAAGAAGTTAAATTGGTATGTTTAATATCAACTTACGGTACTAATATTTTAGACATAACCAAAATATTTTAATTTATATTAAAACTTCAACAGCTCTTTTTGAAAAGCTCTTATATATGTATATGAGACCTTTGAGTCTGTCGATTTTAATAAATTAATAAAATAAAAAAAACTCTTTAAGTCTAAGTCAATACAATAATACAGTTGTTTTAATCAGAGCTTGAACTCAAGCGATAAATAAGTTTTCTTCTTTTGATTATAAAATCATTTGTTTTTGCGCTGGATCAATAGAATTATGTATCTTTCTCTTCGCATGAAACATAGTTAAGATGCAGTATTATATTAAAATAATTTCTAAATTATATATCCTTACTTAATCACAATGGCATCCTACAGATGTTTTAAAAATATATAAATAATCTGTATAACTAAATAATAAAATAAAGATACATCACTTAAATGTGAAACCAATTGTTAAAAGATTTAAAAGCAAATTAAATACACAATTTTATATATAATTTTACTGACTCAACTTTCTGTTAATTTTAATTTGTATTAAATTTGTGCTTTAAAATCCAAAGAAATTATATTAATTTGAACTCATAACATAAAAGTGTAATTAAAATTTTATAAAAACTATGTATCAAAAATTTCTTATAGCACTATCATGCACTGAAAATGCCGGTCCAATCACAATTACCTACTAAAAATGAAATTAAGACTTCTAATGAAAACGAAGGTATACACTATTCAGAACCACTTGTTTGTTTTAGTCCTCAACCAGATACAGTCATACATAGGCCATTATTATGTTTTACTGAACTTTTAAGTAATTTTAATATAAGCCTAAATTCCTATGAGGATAGAATTGGAGCAACTGTACGAGGTGAAGTATTATGCCATCATATACCAAGTAAACGACAACGGACGGATAGTGGATGTGAAAAAAAGAGCCCTGAATCTAAAAAGATAAAATCAGAAGATTCAAATAAAATAATAATAAATGATGTTACAAAAAATTTCAATAATTTTAATGAAGATAATTGTAAATGTGAAAATGTTGAAAAAAATGATACCGATATTTGCAATATGAACGATTGCAATGATATGTTACAGGATATATTAAGTGATGATAATGTTTTTAAAATTGACAAACAAGAAATTTATAATAGTCACAATACAAAAACGGATACATTATTGACGACTAATAATGATAATAAGAATTCACCATGTAAGGAACCAGTGGATCAACAATCTGATAGCTTAAATGTAAAAAGTTTTAATGATGTTAAAAATAAGAAACGAGACAAGAAAAACACTTGTATAAAAAGAAGAGATAAAAAAGATAATAATTTTAAGCTTCTTCTTAGCGAAGATGTTGTAAAAAAAATTCGAAATGGATGGACAATTTTGAATTCTGGTGATATAACTATTGGTGATTTATATCTAACATTTGGTCAAGAATCAAAACTTTTATTGCAATATCATTGGATAAATAATGGTGAAGATTCAAATTTAATTAAAGAACGAACAATTACACCGTATTGCACAAATAATAATGATAAATTAAATGATAAATATTTAGAATCAATAAAGTCATGTAATATATCTAATAAGCTACGTCATTTGTTATTAATTGCAAATTTAAGTGATAGAATGAAAAAACGTATTTGTAGTTGCGGACATTCGTGTGAAAGAGGGCTTAAAATTAAGGTAATTTTTATAGAAAATATGAAAAAACAATTAAAATTTATAACAAAAAAACATTTAATTGAATTTAAAGAGAGCTGAAGGTGAATCATTTTCAAAAAGTTATGTTTCAAATAAGACTTACACATCATCACATAGTGATTTGGGAATTTTTCGTCAACCAGTTGCACCATTTCGTAAAACAATCCTTTCTCTAGAAACTTATAAACATGTTACAAATGTAAACAATTTATATTTTAACTGAATATATATGTATATATTACAAATTGTTATTTTTTTAGGGTATACAAAATAAACCGACTGCTTTGAAACCGAAAAGCTTAATGCCAAAACAAGTAGTTGTTCAAAGACAATTACCAATTCAACCAGGACTAAGTCAATCTTATGATGTTGTTAGTACACAATTACAAATAAAACAAACTATGAACGATAGTTCAACAACAATGTCATTGATAGAAAATGAAGAAAATAATGTAAATTTAAAAGAAAATAATCGTGATAAAATGGTTGAATTTGTTGAATCTATTATAAATGAAGAGAATTTTGGTGATAATTGTGAAGTTGATAGTATCTTAAAATCAGATAAAGGAATAAATGTAAATATTGAAGAGAAGGGTGAGAAAAATTCTATGAATTCATTATCTTTGGAAGATGAAGGGATTAATCAATTAATGGAAATTCCAATACCTAGTCCTACACCAGCAATTAATTTAGATGAAACATTTTCAAGTTAGTTATTTGAAAATGAATTATAAATTTATTTTTTACCTTTTTTTCTGTTTTTTTCATTATGTAGATGACTCATTTAGTAATATTCAATCAATGAGCCCAATGCGAATTATACGAGAACAATCATCTGATAAATGGATAGAAGAAAATTTCAGCGATTTTAGTTTAAGCAGTTTTTTAGGTCATTTGGATGAGATAAATCGTGATATAAATTCAGTAAGTATTTTTATTTAAATTTAAAACTTGTTTATTAAATCCAAAAAATAATGTTATTGAAAAATATTCTGGAAATATTTCTCATTTTGAGAAAATCTGCAAAAATTTGGATGAATGAATTTAGTTTCCACATAAAATTATATAAAAAAATGTCAAATTATTTTTTTACTTGATTAAATTCTTTTATATTTTTCCCAAAATTTTTAACAAATAAAATGAAATATAAAAGAAAACTTTATTTTAATATATTCTTTTTTTCTTTAGGATAATACAAATATTTCAGTAATCAGTGAAACTAGTATTGATTACATGAAAAAATTCGCTGATCTGACGGCTTCAATGCAAAATGATGATAAAGACTTGTAAAAATTTATGACTGTTTAAATAATCTGTATTACATCAATATATGTATATATATATATATATATATATTTTGGTTTTAAAATATTGTTATAATCAACTTTTTAATAAATCACTTACTCATTTTGATATTAATTTATATATAGATATATATAACTATATATTTTTATTATAGAAATTTATTTTCGGTTATCCTATAACAAAGCTAATATTTTATTTAAATTTTTATAGTAAGAAAAAAGTCAGCTATTTTAAAATTTAAGTATTAGATTTTAATTTACTTAACTTTTATCTTTTGTGTATTAATACTTAATTTAAATGTGATTGTACGCTTTAAAAATTTTGTTACATCATGTAATTTTTATATTTACAAATTATATCAATATAAATATATAATTTATTACTTAAATGATAATTAAAGTCATTAAAATGATATTAGAACGAAGTTTCTAGTCGTAGAAACTATATGAGGGCTAAGCCAAAAATTTTAAATGGTATCTCAGGAGTGCAAATACAAAATTGCTAAATGAAGTTTTTACATGAAATTCCTGAGTGAATTCTAATATCAAAATGTAATTGTTTCTTATTATTGTTATGTTTTTTTAGTTAATTTTTGGTTTTAGTGTTAGTGTGTTTTTTTTTGTTAATTTTTTCTTTGGCTAATTGTTACTTTGGGTTTTTATTATTGTTTTTAGTTGTTGATTCTAAGCAGTTCATTATAAGAAAACACTTAAAGAACTTAGTTCCTACCAGGTAGCTTTAGGCATCTTATTTACTTCTTTTTTTTAATTAAATTATGTTTGATAAAATAATTTATCAATTTGTTAAAGAACAATTGTTAATTTAACGTAGGTGAATTTAATTTCAAAGTGTTACATTTTAACAAAAGTTCATTTGCAAAAAAATTTATCGCCGTTTAATATCCATCATAAGGCATCCAAAAAATAACTTCAACCTAGCCCTGGGGAATATCGATAACCTTGACCTCTTCTTTTTCTATCTTATAGTCAGCATGTTCAACTATCAGCCTTAACAAAATCTTTACTTATTCTCAGTGATATTTACAAATATTCAAGCAAGATTAAATTGCATTTTTGCCTTATTATGTTGCAACGCATGAATTATTAATCCATTATTGTACACAGATTGCAAATTATTCCAATTAGCGCAGTGAGCTCTCTACCATTTAACATATAACAACAGTAAATATACTAGAAATAATCAAGAAACAGCTTTCAAAATTATAATACTCACGTATGCAAATGACATATTTTTGTTCTCTCCAAAGACTTAGTTTTGTTCTCAGCCCCCATAGAACAGAAGATAAAGACACATTTTCTAGGCCCGCTGATGATATTTCGAAATAGACATCCTACCGACTTGCATATGAGCGTTTTTAATTTTAATATTTGAGGATAAAGATGCTAGAAAGAAAGGAAAAACATAGTCACAAAAACTATGGTCGATAGAAGCTAGACTCATACCAGCCAGAAAATAAGACACCTGCAGCAATTCTAAGCTGTTCACGAATTACACCAGAAAATATACATGAAAAAAGCATATTAAATTCCCACCGTTAAATCTATGTTTTGTGATAGATACCTCATCATTGAATGTAGAATAAAAGCAAAACCTTTAATAGAATACAGTAAAGACTGATTTAGAAATGGTACAATAAAGCGAATAAAGCTTAAAAGTTAACTGGCAAGGTGTCTTGGGGAACGCATACTTTTTTGATAATAATTGAAGTTGAAGGTGAAGAAGTTAAGACTATTAATGGCAAATATTACATGGTTGGATGTAGAAATAAAAAAAAGAAAGGGTTCTCATATGCAAAAGACAAATTGCTGATGTTGTATCGCCAAGACAATGCTTCGCAAAATTCAATGAATTATTTTTCGAATTGCTTCATTAATCATTGTACTTTCTCCAAGTACTCCAAGGAAAGTAATTTGGCTTAGAATATTGGGATTGCCGTAACTAAGGCCTATTTTGAGTGTAAAGACTGTATCACTCTTGGCTGTTTTAATTTCTAAAAAAAACAATTATTTTTATTAGGTTTTAAAACCAATAAAGAAGGAAAATATCATATTGAACACAGACCGTAGGAAATATTTTATTTTTATAATGCAAAACCGTGAATAAATTGTTATAAATCAGAAAGATCCAAAAATCAGAGTTAATAACTTTCTCTGTTTCGAAAATTGTTTTTACCTATAAAATAAATGAATGCATTTTTAGGTTTTTTCAAATTAAAATCAAAAGAAATAATATTTTATTTGCAATGTATTTATCTAAAGTATCAAAGTAAAAATACAATTTTAGTGTATATAAATATAAAAAAGCAGTATAAAATTTTTATATTTAAGGAGTAATTGATACATAAATAGTTTTAGTTACGTACATATACTATAATTAATTTTCTCTATATCAAAATTCATAAGATAAATTTTATATCTTTAAAAGCATATCCAAAACTTATTTTTAAATAAAAATCACGTTTTTTCTAAATAATACTTGACTGTGGAATGCTCTTTGTTATATACGAGCTAAAACACAATATAAAATTAGTATTATTTTTTTATGAGTTATCGCACACAAATTTATCTTGTTTTCCCTACGTTCTATTAACAAATAGAAGATAAATATGTATTTTGATATTACTTATTTTTAAAAGCAATAAATATTGTGTCCATTTTCTATAACGATATAATTAAAATAAATTCACTACTATGGAGAAAAAAATTGATATTTTTACTAAAAAACTCAAGTGTTGGATTTAGGAGTTAAATGTTTAAAAAGAAAAAGTTTTTAGTGATATCAAAGCCTACAGTATATTAGCCTTAAATTAATATTTCATTTTTTTAATTATTCCTATGCATTTACCTTCTACAAGAGAAAACCGAAGGATCCAAAAGTTCACAAAGCCTCATGCATTCTAAAATTTTTTTTGTTATACATTTAAGGGATATAAATGTGTGTGTAAATTTTTCATAAAAACTTCTAAAAAGAAATTTGTGGATAATAAAATTTTTGATGGCATTGTTTTTTCTAAGCTCTCAATTTTTACCACTTGCCAAGAAGGGAATTAGAAAATTGTCACTTGAGACTGTGCGCAATTTGGGCCAATATTTTTTAATTCAATTTATTGAATTGTTTATGTATGTAGTTAGTATATTTAGCCAAATATTCTAGCAGATTCTTTTAGAATAATACTTTCTATTATTTAGATAATCAGCAAATTTTACTTCTTCCACTTCACGTTCATTTGATTTTTGTATTTCAGATGACTAGCATGAAAAAGTATAATTTTTATTATAGAATTATACACGTGTTAAAAAATAATAAGAAGCTTGATGTGTAATTCTATCTAGTATAACGGCATTTGAGAATTATAATAGTACCATGTGTAATTTCCTTCATTAAGTATTATTTCTTTTTTCTTAATCTACGGAATAGAGTTTATGTGGAAAAAGCTGAGCATATATGAGCTAACTGCAAGAGAAAGCACTTTAATTTTATTTGAAATTTGCCTTTTAGTATAACAAAATAAACGGCCTCTAAACTCGAATATAAGCTAGCTAGACCAGGGATGGGCAAACTTTTTCGGTCGCGGGCCAAAAATCGAAAATTAAAGGGTTGGCGGGCCAAGATGAATTTTCCTATTATTTTAAAAACAATATACAAGTATTACCATTATCTTTAAATTGTATGAGATGAATAGAATTGCGATTTCATTTTTAAAAGTTCCTTATATTGAAGTTCGAAGTGGCTAAATGTTCATCTGTCAGTACTTCTGAAATCATTCTTTCTAAGGTTCATAGTTGAAAACACTTGTTCACATATATATAAGATGAAGCAAACATAGCACTGATTTTCTGGGCATGAGATATTAAATTTGGGAAACTTACTTTCGATAATGATATGTAAAACTCTAACTTTGGCATATTTAGAAACAGCTGCTTGACATGATTGTTAGAAGAGAACTCAATTAATTCAAGCTGCAAATCTAACCTCACGAGCTCAGAATTTACGTTGAAAGGCATGGTAAAAATATCCAATTCTGTTTGAATGGCGCTGAAATCTTGAAATCTGCATTCGAACTCAAAATGCAATTTTTTCAAGCTTGGAAGCTGTGTGTGCTTGCTCTTTCCGTGGATTTATGCTTTGTAGCACAAAAATAAAGAAAGTAGAAATATCATCAGTCCTTTGAAAAAAAGGAAAAAAAAAATAATATTTAAACAAAGTAGAAAAGGAGATGGATATACATATAATATATAAATCATATTTCTTTTAATTCCCGTCGAACCGGCAAATTAAAAATCTAATCCGTGGGCCACATAAAACCTTCCGGCGGGCCGTAGTTTGCCCATCCCTGAGCTAGACCATCGACGACAAAGCAGTAACGTCAATAAATTTGGAACTGAGATACCTGAATACAAGTTCACAGATTGAATTACAAGATATATATTTATGTCAGCAGTGAAATTAGGGTATCTCACGAGGGCAAGATAATTCTTTCAAGATTTAAGCAAAACATATACAATAAAGCTAACTACACTTGAACTTTTAAATATGTATTGGTAGGTTCTCAAGCAAGAGACAGTAGAATTTCTGCCTCATGCAGGAGAAATTTTTTGAAACTCCGTCTTAGTTTTTATACAGCTGCCGGCCTCGTGTGTTACTTCCCAATGTCTGTCTACATTGTATAATAGATACGCCTAGATATAATATAACCTGTAACCTGAGTGAGCAATACAAGCCATTAGGAAGTAACTTCTAAATGTTATTATGTACGATAAACTCCAAAAACTACTAGAAAAATTGATCTGTTTGTAATTTTTGCTCAGAAAAATTATAATGAGCTGCTTCAACTCTATACATAAACAGATTTTCTTATAAAACCGAAATTTTTTGTCAGATCTTAAATTCAATTTTACTATTTCTTTGAAATATTATTTGAAATTAAATTACGAATGCATAACAATAATATAAGTGATAAATTATGTGTGCGATAAAATCTTGAGTATTAAATATTTGGAATTTCTTTAAATTTGATAACATTAAATTATAAAATCTAATAAAAATAAAAAACACACCGCAGTACCGAGAGACTAGATAGTTTTCTTAAAATTATATCAAATTGTATATGGCGATGTTTTTTATAGATTAATAATCCTTAATCGCATAATTTACCTACATCAATTTTGTAATTTATTTAATGGCAGTCTTAAAAATTAAAGACAAAAAATATCAATCGTCCGCTGTAAAATGATAGGAATACTTAATTCAATTTGATTTTCATTTGTTTTAAAATTTTCCTTTAAAAATCCTTATCTGCACTTGTTGTATAGCTAAAAAGTTGTTAAAAAGATGAATTTTGATTTGAAAGTTTTCATTAATTTATTGATTAATCGGTCCATTCATTTTCATCAACGCCTTCCATATGATCTTGTTCGAGAGCTGTGCTGTATACCATGCGAGAGCTTACAGATTTTTGTATCTAAATAATTTAAAAAAATTACAACTTTATTTTAAAAAAAAACCTTTGAAAACAAACTTTATACATTAAAGTTTTATTGATAAAAGAAAGATTTTATATTCAAATCTAATATTGTTATATTTTTGGAAAAGAAATACTAAAAAAATTTTACTTAAATATTTGATGTTAATAAATTATTTAAGTTTAAAGTAATATTGTTACAAATTTTAATCAAAACAATGTTCAAAAACTGTTTTTGAAATAATTATAGCAGTTTTTATCGTGTGTGTATTAGTATCATGCATGGGATTAACCATGGCTTATTACTAGACTAATACAACTAACAGTGGATCAACTCGCAGAAATGATGGATTTATTTCATGTAACAGTCCTTTGTCATTTTTAAAGGAGATTGTGAAAAGCAACACATATACACAGGAAAGTGCCACATGAGCTATCCGAAGCCGATTGTTTCGCAAGTTTTTTGCATCAAAACCAGAGCCTTTCTACAGCAATGAACACGCTACCTATAAGATAGCGTGAAATTGCAGATAGTGGAGGAAAATATAACATTGATTAAAATGTTAAATTGTGTTTTATTGAAACTTTTTAAACTTTTCTCAAAAATGCGTACGAATTTTTTGACCGACCTGATAGTTTTTGGTATTGATTTCAATAATAATATGTTTACCTGTTCTTGTTTCATTTTATCTGTATCCGTTTGTTTAATAGTAATTTGTGATTGAATCGGTTGCTCGATTTTTTTATTATTTACATTAAGTTGGATAGCAGACACTAAAATATTTAAAAAAAACTTTATCTGTTATTATTGTTAAGCAAATAAAAACAAAATACAAACTTACAACACTCCATGCCTTTAGGTTGTAAGCTTATTTTGCTTGGTTTTTTATTTAAACAATTGAACCACTCTTCTGCACTCATTATTGGAATCCATATTACTTTTGTTGGAGGAAATAAATCGTCTTGAAATAGATCACTCTGCAAAACATTGAATTATTTAAATCAAATTTAAATTTAAAGTATAATAACCAAACATTAAAATACCACAATTACTTTTACATTTGAAATTGATTTATATTAAAAGCATTGAAAAACATTTTTCGAAATTTACCTTAATCCTAGGAACAGTAAAACTTAATGGTTCAATTGCATTATTTGTCAATCTTAATGCCTTTGCAAATTCAACACTAGCTACATCACAATGATTTTTTGTAAGAAAACTGAGCCCCTGATGTAAACTAGAACACCGATGATGTGATAATGGACATATATAAGGCTCCTCATCTGTTATTTCATAAACATATATTGTCGAATCACCCTTAAATGATTATAATTTTAAAATTTTTTAATTAAATTTTATTGCTTTCTCTAACTTTTCCAGTAACAAATAAAGTTGAACTGTCTTCATCATAAAATGGTATTAATATTGCTGGTGATACATCTAAACTGACTGTATTTAATGGTGCTGTTAATTTTTGAGCATTATACACGTTAATTTGTCTCTCTGAAACTCTAAAATATATTTTGGAAAAGGAAAAAAAGGAATATATTATTACTTAATATAAAACAATTATCCAATTTTAGATATACTTATCAAATCCTGTTGCAACTATATATTGTCCGTCAATTGCCCATGTTATTCGAGCACCCCGTGTTCCTATAGGTCCGTTACCTTCTCTAATTGGGCTTTCTGACTTTCGCGGATTATATATTCGAATTTTGCCATCTTTACAAACGGTTGCTCCAAATATACCACATGGACTCCAGGCCCAATCGAATATTTGATCTGTATGACCGTTAAGTGTTAATTTTTCACTTAATGTTGTCAAATCCCATATTTTAACTGTCATATCATAGCTTGCAGTCAAGAAAACATCTTTGCTTAGTGGATGAAATCTGATAAAGTAAATTTTATCTAAATGTGCATTTAGCTCTTCTTCAGGCATATTTGTGGGATCCGTCAAACCTTGAAAAATATTATTTATTTGTTTGAAATATATACATCTTTATTCATCAAATATAATATACCTGTTTTGTTTATTTTCCAAAATCTAACTACACCATCATCACAAGCTACTGCTAATCTGGAGTTATCGAAAGGATCCCATTGAAAGTCCATAATATTATTACCATTTACTAATGATGGTATTACACCATCAGGTAAACGACCGGGCTTATTCAATTCATAGATAGCAATTTTTCCTCCTTGTCCAGCAAGAGGTACTGCAACTCGTTCGTTATTTGCTAGAAATCAAGTACAAGAAAATGATAAAATACCTCAACAAATGCTAGTTTTGTAAATTAAGCTTATTAAATCCAATATTTCCCGCGTTTTGAGAATTGGTTGGTTGGTATTTTTTAAAATCTAGTTTATGTGTAAAAAGCATGCTGGCTAATATTTTGAGTTTTGAAAATTGGATAAATGAAACGATCCTCGCCTTCAATGAAGCTATAATACAGATCGGTTGAGAAGGGGAGAAAAGTCAGGCAAACAATATATAGGATCTAAATCAGTTAATACTGTGCCAAAAACTTCAATGTTGAGTCGAAATCTATTGGCCTTTTCCAAGCAAAGACATTCTTCAATAAAACGTCAAATATGCTTGACGAGTTGAGTAATTCTCACATGACTAATCATGGATAAGGGAAGCAATTTAATAAATATTTACATAACATAGAGAAGAGAACAACAGATAGCTGTTGGTACCACCAGGAGATTAAAGAAATACCTATTTACCTTTTCTTTGACTCCAGAGGGTTGCTACCAAGAAGATCAAGATAACTTCTTTATCAGTTGTATTGAGAAAGTAGAAAAATAATTGCCTCAGACAGATTGTGGCAATGAAACTTGCGATAAGGAACTTAATTCCAAAAATTCAAATTTATTTGGGATAAATTTTGAGCATATAATAATTTTGTATAATAATGAAATTAGCTTTTACCATAAAATCCATTACATTCTCCAGGTAATTGTCGACTTATATTACGAATATTTTCGATATGTGTTGATTTATGCACTGGTGTACCTTTCAAATGACGGAATTTTGAAACTTTTCCTAAAATTAAAAAGAACAAATCAAAAGAAAAAATTAAATAAAAATTACATTTATTCATTTGATGTAAATATTTACCGAAAACTGTAGAAGTTCGTTTAGTTGAAGTTATACTTTCTATAGATTTTTTATGATTATCAATATGATTTTCATTTTCTTTATCATCATTTTTTTTATCATTCGATAATATACGCCGCCTTTCGATTATTTGTTTTGGTGTTTCACTGGGTGCATTAACAGATTCATGTCGCCTAATAGATTAATTTTTTAATTTATTTTAAAATTACAATTTTTAGATAAAAGTTACATTAAAAGAACAGGTGATTGTGGTTTTTCATCCTGTACACTTTTAGATCGATTCTCATATAAACGCCTACGTTCAGCAATACTTGCTCGTGTTGATGAATACCTATTTAATTCTGATTCAACTTTATCCTCATTTTGATTAACTAATTCTGAGGTATTTAAATGATTTGATTCAAAAATCTAAAATTAAAAGTTTTAGAAAAATTTATATTTTTTTTTCAAACTGGAAATTAAATAAATAAAGAACCTTATTATCAAATTCTTCTGACAACTGTAAAAATTTATTAATATAATTAATTGTATTTTATTAAAATTAAGGATTACAATTCTTACCTTTCGCAAATTTGTAGTTCCAAGAAGTTTTGCATCGTTTTCGATTTCATTGTTTTCACCATTAGCTTCGCAAAAATTGTTATTTTCTGAATTTTCTAAATAAAAATTTTTTTTATATAAATATTAAATAAATTTCGAATAAAATTTCAACGGACTTTATAAAACGAAATACTTAATTTTTTTTCATTTAAGCACCTAGATTAGCGTTTTGGACAGCAGTATTATAAGAGATTTTATAGGAGTTCTAGATTGCAGTTATACTCAGAGGTATATTGACTGCAATAGTTACATTACAAATCTTTAGAAAAGTATAATTCTACCCTTCAACTAATTTTATTGCATTTATAATGCATTATTATTTACGGTAAGTCAATTTAATATAATAAAACTAGTTAAAAAGCATAAGTTATATGTTTTCAATTAAAAAGTCAAACTCAAACAAACTATTGAGATAAATCGCGCCTCAAAACTCCTATAAAACGGTAATCTATAGATACATCCTGTGTATTGCTCTTCAAGCAGATAATTGCGGTGCATTTCCCCCTAATGTAAACAAGTACATTTTTTCATGATCATAGATCATAATAAAAATATTTTTATTTTCTATAACAAATAGTGTAGGTTAGAGTTTTAAAGTAGTTCGATACAAAGAAATAAAATTTAAAGTTGTTAATAGTGGGTACTTCCTGACACTTAAATTTTACCCGGTTAAAATTTTACTAGATAGCTATTTTACCCGGGTAAATTTCTACGGATGTCTAAAAGTGGTGTAAAAGAAATTTAATGAATACTATGAACATCTTTATTGAATAAAACACGCGTTAATTTTAAAGACTAGTAGTAAAGTAACTACAGGGAAAAATTTTACAGGATTAATATCAGTGTCTTTAGTTAACAAAGATATTTAAACAGTATAAATTAATGTTTCCCTCCCGCTAATTTTCCAACAATTTTTAAGCCGAAAATCAAAGTAAATTTTACATGCTTCAAATCTAAAGTTCGAGGTTCCCTCTATTTATTAAACAGAAGCATGATTAAAGGAAAGATAAATTTATATTCTGATTATTTCCTTTAAGTCCATAAACTTAAATATTTATTCGATTATTCTATCTACCAAGGTATATTATACAATTCAAAATGAATTAGTGAAAAAATACTGCAGATAAATACAAAAATAATCATAAAATCCTATTATAATATAAAATCTTGTTGAATTTTTAAACCCAAAATCTCATAAAAAACAAACAAATCATTTCATTTCGAAAGTCGTCTAATATTTTATAATTTTTTAAATATACATACGATAGCAATCCACAAGATCTGTTAGCTTCCTTAAAATTTGATCATTTTCTGTATTTGAGCCTGGTACTTGAGGTACTGCAAAAACTTTATCAAAAGAAACATCACTACTATTGCTTGTAAATGGTTTTGGTCCTAGACGTGGCTGAAATATTTTAAAAATTTTATAATTAATAATTTTTTTTAAGTTGAATTTTATATTATAATTTATTAACACTGCAAAAAAACAAACAAATATTATTATTTACTTAAAATTGTTTATAAATAAAATAATTTATATTATTTTGTGTGAAAAAATAAAAAAAAAAATTCTTTTTTTATTTCTATTTAGTGTAATATTTTGAATTATAAGTTTTCTAAAAAATTTTAAAGCTCATATTCAAAAATTTAAAAAAATAAGATATCTTTTAGTACGGTTTATCCATTATAGTTTGCAGTGCACTTTAAAACTTAAGCAAAGTAGAAATTAAAAAAAAAGGCTTTTAAAAAACACTAAGAAATGAAATATTTTCTACAGACTTTTGGCTGGTTAAAAAATATCAGTTAATATTAGTTAAAAATACAATTTCAGTATTTTAACCTCAATAGAAAGTTTAAAAAGTCTATAGAAGTGAAATTATCTAGCATCGAAATTATCGAAAGTGGGTAAGCGAGCGCGCACACTTACAGCCTAAACCTTTTAATTTCTTACCCAGAAAATGCCAGAACTGCACAGAATGAAAAGAAAGTAAAAAAAATTATTGAAAAACCTCATGTCTGGAGGAACTTCTTCTCTTAATAGTTAACGACTGTAATTAGCATATTAAAAGACATTTTATTTATTAAGAGAGGAAATTTAAGCACCCAGCAAGAAAACTTTGTCCATATTGAATATTATAGCTGGTTGACTTGTTCAAGCAAAAAAAATAAAATAAAAAAAGTTTACCTAGCTTCCTAACAAATTTCAAAATAAATTAAACTATGACATTGATTAACTTCACACAAGATTTAAATCAGGAAGTACTGAGCTATTTCTTTGCTTGTATTTTAAACTTAGGCCAAAGTTAATTTTAATTCAAAAGAGCTTTATTTACGTTTATTTAAAATTCACTTCTTCGTGAATGACTTGTATTTGAGAATATTTAATTCCAAAGACAAAAATTGCCTGTGCCTGCACGAATTCCTTGCGAGATAAACACTTCACAAACAGAATTGGAGTTCTTTTTAAGAATTCATTAGACAAATAAACATTGTTTATTTTTAATTTTTGTACAGTTTTAGTTCCTGCTTAATTTGTTATTTATTATTTTGTTCATTTTTTTAATGCACTGCTTAAGTTTTTTAATATATAAGTCCATCAATGTAAAATCCAATTAAATTAATCCATAAAAATAATTCAGTTTTTTTGAATATGACCTCAAGGCAGAATTTTTATAATTCTTTTGATATTTAAGTAACAAGCTAAAAAAATTTAAATTTCATTATAATAAATGAATTAGTGATAAACTTCAAAAATATTGCTACAAAATTTTTTGTGTGAAAAAGAAATTTAAATATTTTTAATTAGATGAAACGGAATTGATTTAAAAAATTGGTGGTAATAACTTTAAACAAATTATTATACTAACAATTATAAACTTTCTATAATATTTACCAAACGCCAAAGAAAAAAAATGCACTAAAAAAAGCCCTAAAAACCATTTTGATAATAAAAACAACAAAAATTAATTTCTAACAAAAATTCTACTTTCATACTGAAGTCGTGTCTGTCATGCATTTATTAATTAACAAAGCAAAACATAAGAATTTTAATGACGAGGAAAACCTTATAGGATGTTGTTGTACGGGGCTTAGCAACAGGACGTGAAGCTGTTGATTCATCAGAAGAATTTGAAAATTCTATAATAGAATTATTTCTTGATGTACGTGGTAATGGTCTTGGTGGAATAGTTGTCTCATTTTTATAATTAATACTGTTAGCATTATTTTCTTCACGATAAATACCATTTGTACCGTGTTCAATATTATATTGATTTTCATTATTAATTAATTTATTAAATATTTGTTTGTTATTAGCTGAAAAACCATCAGTATCAGAAAATATTTTATATTTATCACTTAATTTTTTGGCAGTATCATTTTTAGAAGATATTTTAATATTATTTTGATTATCTTCAATATCAGTCTCAATTATTTTTATGCCAGTATATTTATCTTTTGATGGAATATCTACTGCTTTATTAACAACATTTTTCAACATTTCTTTCAATGTTCCTCTATGAATCTGTGTATATTATTTATATTGTTTTAGTATAAATATAAATATTTACTTATTTATTATATAAATTACATAAATAATTACTTACTATAATTTGTGAATCATTTGATTCCCGTTTAGCTGGATCCAGACTTATTTTAGGAACTGTTGAATTGTTCCCTTTTAACCATTGTTTAGCGGTTAAATCAGTATTAAAACCATTAGTATCAGGATAAAGATCACTATGAAAATCTCGATATGTCTGTAAAAATTAATAATTTAATTTATAATTTTGGGTAAATTTTACAAAGAAATTGAAAAAAATAATAATAATATAAATGTGGGTTTACTTAATTTTGAATTTAAAATTTTAGTTTTGAAAGTTTTCTTTGTTTTTATTTTGAAAGTAAAATAAATCTTTCATTTAAATGAAAATGCAAATAATTTCAGAGTTTAAAATTTGAAACACCTTTTTTCCGAAGTAAATTTTTAAAAGTCACGATCATCGGCAATTAAAAAAACTACTGTACCAATTTATTTGAAATTTTATATATAGTTTGTACACATAAAATACCTCGCCCCAACGATGTTTTTTCATACCGTTTAGGGGGTTATAAAATCACAAAATGGTAGATTTTTTCGTTCAAAAAACGTTATATTAACTTTGAACGAACACAAACAATTTAAAAATGAAAAAAAGATTATTTGAGGGAGAGAAAAGTTACACTTTATCTATATAAATCCGGTTTTGTGATTTCAGATAATTTCCGGTAATATGGTGATCACCATGAATTAGTTTTTTTGAAAAATGACCTGGGAATTGTTTTGCCACTGACTTATTACTTGATAGTTTTGCACAAAAATGGAACAGAATGTTGTTAAGAGATTATTAACAATATTTTAAATATTTAAAGAAAAAAATTTTGTTTTTCAACCATTATCCCTTACCTTTCTCCCCATAAGATTCTTTTAATGGATTTCATATTTTACGAATCGCAAAAAAAAAGGAAATAGCATTTTATTACAACCATCAACGAGGAAATAAACTTTTTTTATCGAAATCTGTTATAAGAAACCTGTTTAGATTAGAAAGAATACAGAAGTTTATCTAGGATTGGACTATGCTTTAGAAAATTTAAATATAATATAATTATAACCAAATGCTTTACAATTTAATAAATTAATACAATTGTATACCTTTCTTGGTACTTGGTACATAATTGGTATAACAATATTTGATGTTAATTGTAAAACACGATTCACTTCACCTTCCATTACTTTTAAAGCACGTTTTGGTACTAAACAAGCACCCTTTGTTTGTTCTCCTGTATGTCTTAAGCCTTCAATTAAATATGGATCTCTATCAGTTATTTCCATATAACTAATTGTAGTATCTCCTTTTCCAGCTAAAAATAGCATGCTTGTGTCTGGATCATAAAGTGGCATTAGTATACCCGTTGAACAATCAAATTCAAATGTTTTTTCAGGATTTGAAAAATTTCTAATATCACGTAATATAACTTGTCGTAAACGTGCTGAATCAAATCCCGTAGATAGTATTCGATTTTGATTACCAAGCCATACAACACGTGAATCTTTGATACTTTGATGGCTTGATGCTTTCAATTGGATAACAGATGAACTTCGTGGATCAAGGATTCGAATATTTTTATCTTTACAACTTGTTGCCAAAACTGTTCCATCCTGTTTCCAACTTACTGATTGTATTACTTCTGGATGTTCGCTATTACCTTTAAATAAAAAACATCTTTTATGTATTTACATTTCTTTTTTTGAAAATAAATTAATTAATTACAGAAAGCTTCTTTCATAGCCATTAGATCCCACAGCATTACAGTTCCAGCTGCTGTCGAATTGAGTAAAAAATCTGCAGTCGGATGGAACCCAATTGTTTCTACTCTTCTTTGCTTATGAGAGAATGTACACTCTGATTCATTTAGAGAATTCTCAAGACCCTTTTCAGGTATGTGCCAAACTTTTACCTATAAATTTTTTTAAAATTATTTCTCCTTTTAACTAAATCACTTTTCAAATATTTACTAAACAATCTTGAGATGATGTTGCCAATATGCCATCATGAAATGGTGAAAATTCTAGATCGGTTATAGTATCTGTATGCGCATGTAATAATGGCATAGTTTTACTTTTTCGACCACAATCATCAATTGGAAGTACGGCTACACTTGATCCAGTGTGTTCCCAATTGAATGCCATAAAGGCAGCAGAAGCTGTGATATTATTTCCATAGGTTTGATAAGATCCAACACATATATCGCGTATACATGCTTCAGGTTTTGGGATAATTGGTGCCGCATTTTTATATTTTGACGCTTTGAATCGCCATGCCATGTCGTTTTGTTCTGAAGTTTTAAATTAGAAATTAAATTAAGAATAACTAATAATGATTTTATTTTATTAGTGAGCTATTAGTGCTTCTTAAATTGAGTCAAAATAAAGATTTCCATTGAAGACGACAGCAACAAATTTGTTGAATGAAGCGATATAAGGAAAAAATAGTTTCAAGTAATAAAATTTGAAAGTGAATAAGGAATTTCTATATAAAAGTTGGTTTATCTTATTTTCATTAGAAGAAAAGTGTAAATTTGATGGAGTTAAAGACAAAAAATTAATAAGACACTTTTGAGTTATATTTTAAGTGGTAATTTTACAGTTAAACAGAAAAATTTTTATTCTTTATGATATATTTTTAAGAAACTGGCCGAAGTAAGAGCCGAAAACGTAGAGCTTTGAGACAATAATTTTTTTTCTATTCCAGGAGTTGTATTCCATTTTGTTTGGGGGTTTAAAATTTTCTAAAATAATTTCAAGTTACTTAATATTTCAAATATTGTTTAAATTATGGCACCTTGATATTGCATTTTGCCATATTTATGATTGGGAAAGTAATAATTTTCCAACAAGATAAAATGAAAAAAGAGTCATTAAAATTATGATAAAAGGATTTTTAAATATTAAGAACCCTTCGTGGTTTTGAAGCTTTTTAATTTTTGAATCAAAATTCCTTATCAATTTCTAAGCTTCATCTGCAATTAATGCTTAAAAATTTGATACTAAATATAAATATTTAATACAAGTTTTTATTAATCCACAATTTAACTGAATTAATTGCAATCTTAAGTGTGAAATATAAGTCACATCCATAAGGACAAGTATCAATAAACTCCATATAAATTGGAAAAATCGCTAAGCGTTTGAAATCACTTTTAGTAGGATCCCGTTTTTAGAGGGATATCGAGTATTTAAAACTCTGTATTCTGTCACAACTTTGATCTATTAGGATTAGGGGTTCATATTGTACAATATCATGAAAATTGCTGCAAATGGCAAATAACACTTTAAAATTGCTTAAAAATGCCTCACTGTCTGTCTAACATTGAAATTGGGAATGTTAGAAGGTTTGAAGCACCTTAAGATAATAATAAGCAAGTAAATCATTTTTCAATTATAATTTGAATGACTAATGCAAAACTCAAGAGCAGAAGATAAATAAGGATTAGGGGTTCTTGAAATAATAATAAAAAAATATATTAATAAAAATAATATATAAGTTGTTTAAGCAAACATTAATTTAATTATTCAAATTTTTTATTATTACAATAAAAAAAACATCAGGTTTCTTTAAACGGAAGTTCGTATCGTTTTTTGTCAGTTTAAAGTTTGAATAATGAGACTTTTATTAAGTAATTGTCTACTCTGGAAACTAAATTTTCTAAAGTTCTCAATGTCATATTGTTTTGAAATTGCTCAGTCATGCGCAACATTTAATATTATCAAAGAAATTATAGACGCTACCATTTTAACTTTTCCTCAATTTTCGAACAAAAAGTACTATTTTTCTTTTTAAATTTTACAGAAATTTTAAGATTTTTTAAAAATTAAAATACACTTCTTAAAGTTAATATTTATTTTATTGTATAAAAATACATAACATAAAAAGAACTTACGTTTGGGTTACAATTGATTTTAAAAATAGGATTCGTACAATAATTCACATAAAATTATTAATTTTAAGTAATTTACACAGTCATTGATATATATTAGTTTATATCTATAAAAATCTTTACTTTTTTAATTGAAAACTTTGATAATATTATTAATTGCAGAAAAAATGAAGATGATTCTTTGTTAATTTTTGACACAACACACCTTTAAATGCTAAAAAATGACTCAAATGTCAAACTATGAGTAATTTGAATTAATTTTTTATTTACTCTATATAAATTTGTGCAAAGTTAATTTCAATTATTACTTGTTTATTTTCATGTTATATGAAATTATATTATATTTTTTATATCTTTAAGTATAAAAGAAATTTTGGGTTGTTATTCTCCGGTACCGGAAAATATTTTACATTAATAAAAGTCTCCACAAAGAAGGCCGATTTTCTCCACAAAATTTTAGTACAATTTCGTTATAAATCTACTACGGTAATACATACAAATGTCAGTGCATTGTTTGAAAATGATGATTTTAAAATAAAAAGCAAGGTTATTAAGTCTTTAAAAATGAAAGTAATTGTAATTTACTTAATTTGCTAGAACTTTGTACAAATGAGGTTTTTATGATATTTTAACCCAATAAAGTAATAAAACGTTATCTTAATTTATTTATATAGAATATAGAGAACACTTTCACATAAGTTATGGCTTTATGCACAGTGTGCAATTTTTAGCCGTTAGAACTCGTGTAAATTTTGGTCGTTATTCTTTTATGACTTCTAATTCGGTTTATTTAAATGATTCACTTTAACAAAATTTAGCAAAGGAAACAAATTTTTGATCTCATTTAAACATAAATTTGTTATTTCAAAGAGAGAATTTCAGATTTAAATATATAAATAAATATATTTAAATGTATAAAATCCATGGCACCTCTCAGACTAAAAGTACGATTTTCTGTAATAGAAGTTTTACCGTCTTGTATGAGAATTGACTGATACTTTTTCACCCAAACATTTTATTTTTAATGGGAAAATATTCTTATATATATATATATATATATATATGTATGTATAGTAAAGTGAACTCACTTATTATAATTCTTATAGTTTACGAATGCAATCTCTGCATAAAAAAACAATTTAAGCTCATTAATTCTTAATTACTCTATAAAATTTCTTTCCATACTATCTAGAATGCCACTAAATACAATTTTCGTTTAAATGTTACAATTATTGCCTATTAAAATGACTGCAATTGAGATATTGAACTGGTAGCAGAAAACAATTTTCTACATTTGAATCAATTAGGATTATTATGACCGGGGCTCTTATCAATTAGAATAAGAACTTTAATTGGTAATGAATTGGGTAATTAAAGTTTTTAAGACTAAATAAAAAGCAGCTTCTTAGTCAAACAGTAACTATGGATATTGTTACTCATGCTTTAAAATATAATCTACAGCGCATCTTCTATATAGTCCAGAATAACATAAAAAGTAATATTTCAATTACTAACACTTCACAAAACCTTGACTGATTCTAATTCTGATTCATTTTTATAACTATTCTTAAGCAATCAAGCATTTAAATTTTAGTATCCAGAGTCATGAATTTTCTCGTTATCTTTATAAACTATTTATCTATAATTTTAAACATGGTTTCACTGACATCAGTCACACTAAATGACTGATCAAGATTAATTGCACAAGTAAAGGTGTAATTTTGATGCAAATTTGAATTTTCATTAATTTTCCCTAAGTTTACTTGGTATCTAGATAAGCGTTTTTATTGGTTTTTTTGAGGCACGGTTATATTCGATAGTATATTGAATGCTTACAAAAACGCTTTCCAGCACGCTAATCTAGACACGGCCTTAAATAAGGGAAAAAGGGGGCACTTATTCCAGACGAATAATGAGATGAAAATACTCAGCGTTGAAAATTCTCCCTTTCGTGGACGATACGATGTGAATTCATAGCTTCCACGCTATATGGGACGATGCACTGCATTAAAAGAGAATTCCACGGCATCTCAAGAAATTATATACTTGCTCTTGTCCTTTCTCCTATTCGTTCTTACTTGCTTTTTCTTTGATATGGGAAGAACTATTTTTTATTTTCCGTCTTTTTCTTTTGCAAACTTCGTTAATGTTTCTATTAGCATAATCACCCTAAAGAATATGGAATTCACAAAATTGTTGTAGAGGTTGTAGATCATATCAACCAGACCAGTTCTCATTCAACAAAATATAAATTAGAGCATTACAGTAAAGTATTTGTGTTGAGCCAAGAACATCCTTCACAGCCATTCAACATACGCCAATTAAATACAGAATTTTTCACGTTGATCTTCATTTGCGTCCATAAAAGGTTCAAATGACATAAGAATTGGACTCACAACAAAAGAAATAAAATTAAACCCTCATGGAAAAGAAACTAACAGATGGGAAATCCTATGCACGCACTGAATTCTTCGTTTTCCTTATAGTTTGATATAAGATGACTTTTTTCTTTTTATTTTGTAAACTAACTACAAAACAGCCAAACCAATTTATTAGCAACCAACGAAAAATCAAAATAAGAAAAATTAGACTGCAATAATTCCAAGCCGATCTTCAAAAAGGGAAAGTTTTTCTGGTCTTGATGTTAAAAGGGTTGCATGTACAGATGACATATTGTGGCCTCGATATTCAAATAAAATTTTTCATAAATATATACTTCAAATAAATCTTCAGATACATAAGCAAATTTTTGATTGACAATTCCGTAGCTAGGTAATGATTCGGTTTATCTTAAAATTTTACTATTAAACGTCAATAAGGATACTTTACTAGCTACAATCAAATTCTAAACTTTGATCTTTAATATCAATTAAAAAAATCTTTTTTTTTTAATTTTGTAATAAAAATGCAATCTAAAAAAAAGAATAATTAAGTTATGGTAACATCTGTTCTTTGAAGTTTTTTTTTTTTTGATTCATTTTAAAATGAAAATACAATTTCCATGTTTATAAAAAATTTTCGGAGAATTTTCATTAGTTTTTTAAATAAAATTTTGTAGTTCAAGGTGTGAAAAATTATTTGTTGTAATAAGCTTTAGATTTTTTCTTTTTTTACATTTGAACAGTATTTGGGCAGGTTACACATAAATTCCGGAGAATAAGGATTTAAAAAAAAAGACGACAGTTACAATAACTAATTCATAACAGAAAAAAATCAAAAACCCATTTTATATATGTACCCGTTCCTTTTAGTCATCCATAAACTTGCTTAGTGTATATTAAGATTTCATGAAGAAGGAAAATAAAAAAATAAAAAAAATGTAGCAAGAAGGTGAGGAAGCCGCCGGTTGATCAAAAGGCCGCTGATATGGGCGGTCTAGACGATACAGCATGCATTGAAAAGGCGACGGGATAGCTAATAACACACTAATTATACGTTCCTTGAGCAATTTTCAATTTTTATGGTTTTATGAGTGCACTATACCATCTTTGGTTTTGTACCTGGATATATAATAGTTTGGTCTTTAGAAAAATAAAAATTTAAAATCAGAAAAACGTAGTAAAGGGTTGTGTAATTTTAAAATATACCTTTGAATAGTATCTAATGCATTTTGGGCGTTCATAACCACTGTTAGAAGTTTTTTTTTATTTAGTTTTTATTGTTGTTGCAATTAGTAAAAGAAAATGACTGTAAGATTATATTCCTTTTTTTTAGTACCGTGAATATCGCTGAGTCATGCCTTAGCATAATAACATGTTAGAATATAATTGAACTTCAACCTATTATAAATAAAATGTTTGGATCCACTATTAAAAAGTCTCAAAGAATTAACATAAAGGTTACTAAGACAGTTGAGATTCTAATGCTTAATAACATTGCTGTATCTAATTGACTTATATGGAACATAAATTTTGGTTTTAGTAGTTTTTGTAACATAAAATACATATGTAAATTTTTTAAAATAATATGTATGATAAAAATTGAAGGACATAACTAATTATTTCATCCCTAGGGTACATCCCTAAAGCAAGAGTATAAAATATATTTAATGTGTAAGCTATGCTTGAGCTATTAATATAACTTGTCCAAAACTTAATCGGAATTAATTTTATTTTGACATAATTATTTATTAAATTACCTGGAACTTAGGTATATACCGTTCTATAGGAATTACCTTATTTATTCAATATTTTAGAATTATATTTTTACTAAATATTTTTCTGCCTTTGCTATACGCCTCTTTCTTCTGAGGAGTTATTAAATTCCATCTTATGTTTTTGAAAATACGAACACATTTAACAGTAGATCCATAAAATATAATAAACCCCTTTAAAAATAAAGAAAAACTCTCCTTAGTCCTTGAAAATAAAGTTCATAGTAAATTATGTATCGGCTTAGTCTAATAAAACTTAAAATATTTGTTAATAGTTTTAAAGGATTTTACCTAATAGCATAAGGTTTTTATGGAAAAAAATATTTTCAGGGTCATTTTTGTTTAGATGCTGGAAGTGGTTTATTAAAATTTAACACCATAAAAGCAGTAAAAGTAAGACAGATAAATAACCCTGGAAAATATACAAATGGAAATATGTCTGAATAATAAAAATAACTTAAAATTTGCAAATACTTGAATACTGTATTGTAGATCTTCAGGTACTGTACTTAATAATGGGGTTTCATTAATTCTTTTAACTGGAGCCCTTAAGTGAAAGGATAACTTATTTAATAGAGTTGTTTAGTCTGCTTTATTTGTTTTCAAATTCCATTGAACTAGCAGAGCTTTAAATCCAATGAAAAAATTTTGCTGGAATTATCCGTGTCTAATCCAGTAGCAGATCATAACTTTATAAACATAACTCATAACTATTGTAAAAGGATGAATTTTTAAATATCTAAGAAAGAAGGAAGTATTTTCTTAAATTCCATTAAAAGTGCCCACAAACATTTTTCCAAGTAAATGTATTAAAAAAATTAGATTCCTAGGTTATTATTTAACAATTTCTTTCTAAAGTAAAAAGTTGTATGATTTGTTTAATTTATACTGCTATCTAAATATTCAATAACATTGGTCAGATTCGATATATCCAAGATATATATATATATCGATATTTTATACTGTGCACTCCTAGAATAGATTTTTACAATAAATTATGCTTAAAAAATTAAATTATCATTTTTAATAATTCGTCTGTAATTTATCTGAGCTATAATCAGACAGCTGCATAGTAAATTACAAATAAATTCAATTTATTATTGATCTATCTGTCCTTTTTTATTTTAAATACAATTTTTGATTGTCATAATCAAATTTAATTAAAGTTTCTTTGAAATTTGCTATTTCACAAGGTAGTAAAATGATATAAAACCAAAAATAATCTGACAAAATGTCACAAAAAATTAACAACCGCAACTGAAGATAACATGAATGATGAGAATAATATGAATGTGTGCGGTCGGCTTTCATCAGAGGACTTCTGTCGAACAAGAATACTGACAACAGGGAAAATTGCATTTGGTAACGCATTTTCAATGCATTTGTTAGCCAGAAGTGCAGTCGTTTTTCATTTTGACATGATCACGAGAATATATCAGCTGCATATACCCTCCTATATTTTGATGTCTTATAGCAAAGACTATCTTTACTAATGCTTTGTACTTACCGAAGTTCCTCATCGTTAATGAATCATCAACTTCTTATAAGATATAAGCAACTCCCTGAGAAAAGAAGATGAATTCTATATGTGTAATTAATCTTTTAATAGACATTATTGTAATTGGCAAGCGTGTATCTTACAATAAATACTGATCAGATATTTTTTATCTGCATTTGGAAGCAAAATAAACTTATAATTACATAGAAATTTACTTTCAAATCCGCTTAACTATTAAATTTAAACTTTTATTTGAAATGTTCAAATTTTTAAGTATACCTAGAAGTACTTATATCTAAAGGATAATAAGTTCTAAGGTTTTATTAAATAATGTGTAATCATGAATGTTTGGAGCTGACTGTTAGTTTTTTGGACAGCTAACAATAATGACAAGAGTACATAATTTGTAGGAAATATTTTGTATAAGCTGTAATTTTTAATAGCTATCTTCAGCTATGAAGATAGTGTCTGACATCTGGTTGGAAATACATTCGTAGATTATTTTATAAAAGCTATAATTCTAGCTGAAGTACTAGTTTGGATATAGCTTCCCTCTAAGGAATTAGGCCTTCCAGCTGGCTCATCTTACTTTTGCGTGTTATGATCCTCCAAAATATAATTAATGCTCCAGGTGATAGGTGCTACCGCATAACGCTAGAACCATCAGAACTATACGTTCCGGCTTATAATAAAAACTTTTTATTTCGCCTTACAAATTTCCAGTTTTAATGCAAAAAGAAAAATAAAAATAAAAAGTAAACGAAAAGATCTTCTATTCTTTTTCTGTAATTAGTTTTTTTATTTCTTGTTGTTGTTAATTACTTTAATTACTGATATTCAATAATTTTTAATAATTTTTCTTTTGAAAATTTTTTGCCTAAATAATATAACAACAATAAAATATATTACAGAGCAAAAAAAAAGGAAGTATAAAAAAACTATCTGCTGTTCCCTATAACAATCCATTTTATCTGTGGGGAATAGAATTTGACGTCATTTACAAAAATCTATCCAATATGGATAGCTGCTTGAAGGAGTGCAACCTGCATCAGAGAAAATTTGAAGTAAAGAGCAGGCAAACTAATGATAAAACTGCTTATATAAATGAGGATTGGTCAATATAATGAGTTAATTAACTATTAAAGAAACGAACTACAATTTTAGTGATATCCGGATGTGAAAAAATGGTACAGAACAAAAATTGTATAGAGCAGAAAGTTTTAAAGTTCAATAATTATAACTTTACCAAAAGTGAAAAAATGATAAAGGTAAAATTCGAAATTTATTTAAATTGTTTTAAAAGTTGGTTGATTTTTAGTTTAAAATCGCAATCAATAAAAAATAAATTTCGTGTTAAGATTTTGTACAACATTTAGCTAAAAAATTCAATGGTTGAACATCGAGTTGAAAATTTATGTAATCAGAAAAAAATAAAAAGTCTAAATTAGGGTGTCAACGGTTTAAACCTTAATTAAATTCAGAGAAGAATTAAAAAAAGCAGACACACACATTGATGTTCTTATTAATGGAACAGATGAAAGAAAAGAAGACATCATAAGTCGATTGAGATCTTTTACTGAATACTGTAGAGTCAAAAAATATGTTTTATGATTGCGTACCATACTAGCGCTTACTGCCGACAATAAGCCTTCATTAATTTTGTTCACATATTGAAATCGGCTTATCATTGTGGCCATTTAACTTCCAACGTCTTGAGTTTTAATGGCTGCATTCGCGATGAGGCAAGCACTCAAGAATTTTATATATATAATTTTATATATTTTTTTATATATATAAAAAGACCTCATGCGGTCTCCTCAAGCCTACCGTGCACGTCTCATACATATTAAGGAAACGGATCAACATCAATCGTATTTGCCGACAAACTTCTGCCATTTGGCATTTTGTTGTTGTTATATTGGTTAGCTTGGTTTTTTAGATGGTTTTATTATTTGTGATTTTTTTTTACTTGTTGTTGTCAAGAACCTCTTCAATTCGATTGCAGAATAAACTTCTTAAGTTTTTGTAAAATCTTTTCAGAAGCTCCACAAAGTGAATGAAATTCTTTTTTGTTTTTTTGCTTTGTTTCTTAGATTCTTTTCTGACTCACTTTACGAATAGAATGCAATCAAAGGTAAGATTATCCAAATTCTTTGGTAAGCGTTATTTTTGAAGATACTTTGAAAAACAGAAATATCTTTAAGAGGACAAAAGAAAATTTTTAAGAAGCTAATGTTAGAATTGAAAAGTTTTTCTGCTGACAGCTTTGTTTTGTTTTGTTTTGAGATTGGTAAATTTTATAAATATTTTTGTTATTTTATAAAATTAAATTAGGGGTAATTATAATTAGGAATTCTTCTTTTGAGTTGCTTAACATTTTATTTTCACGAAATTTTTTATTTAATTGATAATCACTATTAGTGCGGCTGTTCAACCTTGATTCCATATTATTAAAGTCAACCGGAAATTTAATATAAATTTGAAATTTCGGGCTTAATTTTTTTATATTAATTCCTTCCATTGTTCCATTTATGATGAAGTGAAAAATATCTACCTGATATTATTGAAGAATCCGAAATTAAATAGTTGCCAAGAAGACAGATAATTAAAAAGAAATGAAATTTCACATTGGGCATTTCAGTTCCATTAATGATAAAGACAAAGGAAAAATTTCAGTATAAATCTATAAAACAGACCTACGATATGACAGAAGCAATAAAATTTTAATAGATGTGATTTTTATAAGTTATTTTTAAAAGTTTCAATCTAAAAGGAATGAAGACTGCAAAAATATTTTTAAATATAAATACTTTTCGTAAAAATTTGTTTGCATTATTGGAAAAATTTAAATAAAACACAATTTAACATTTAAATCAATAATATACAATTTCTTGCCATTTTACAAGTAGCTTTTTAATTCCATTGCTGTAGAAAGACTGGTTTTGATTCTACAAAGCTTGTAAGGTAATTTTTTAGATCCTGTTTAGAATTAAATTTTTTCTTTAATAAAAAATTTTGTAAGGCAGGAAATAAGTGAAAATCATTTGAAGCGATTTCCGGGCAGTAAACAGTATGCGACAAAAAATCACAAATTTTCTGCAACATTGTTCGAGCCATATGTGGTGTAATGTATCATGATTAAAGAACACTTTCTCGGTATTCACATATTGCAGAAGTTTTGTAATCAATTCTAAGTTTAAACAGCAAAGTTGTTCAGTGTGAATATCCAACATTTATTGTTTGATTTGATTCTAACAGTTCGTAATAAATCACACCATACACATTCCACTAAACACATAAAAGTATCTTTGCTATTCGAATTGGTTGCTTACCTTTCGTTGTCCACTATCGTTTCTGTAAGCCATCATGTTAAATAACCCATTTTTTGTAAATAACCCATTACCATACCGTCTAAAAGTTGCTTTTTTTCGAAGCGCGATAAAAACAAAACGCAGAGATTATTCGCTGATGGTTATTGAATTCGAAAAGCTAATGCGGTACACAATTTCCAAGCTTCAATAATTTCTTAATCTCCTTTAAATGACGCAAAGGAAAGGATCTTGAGATGATCATTTCTGCGATCTAATGCACTGTAAATTGTGGTTCAGACTTCACGAGATTTTTAAGAATCTTTAGTTTAAATGCACGCGAAGTTATGAACTGGCTTTATATTATTTACGGAAGTTTTTTGCTCATATAATTAAAATTTATACATTTGTTAGATTATTTCAAATTATTGCTGAAGGGTTGTGTAATTATGTTTTTTTGTTTTATTGAAAACTTAATTTTCAACTTTTATGTCTTAAGGGTAAGTATTAAAAATTTCAAAATAATCTGATCGCAGTTATGTAAATGTTCCTGAAAATTAAGGAAATTTTAGTAAACACCCAGTGACGCTTCAATAGCATAGATATGGGGATGTAATTAAAAAGATCGATCTCTCCCCTCTCCTGGCTAGCAATATTTCAGTGATAATTGAAGGAAAAAGGTTAAAATGCCTAAAAAAGTGGAAAAAAAATGTATATCTCTCCTACAACAAAAAGCTATCTACACCACTGTGACGCTTACATAAATAGATGTGGGGTATCCAAAATGAAACTGAATCCTATTCCCGTAATTTCAAATTGGAGATTCCAAAATTCAAATGAAAATTTTGATGTTCAAACTCTAAACTGGTGGAATATTGTTTAGCCATCATCTCATGTCGTAGTCCAATATATATTGGACTTTAAATATATTTAAAGTGTAATGAGATTTTTCCTTCAACCCGCAATTATATTAGCGCTGAAAGTTAGGGAAATTAAGCTCTTCTACCACCCAGAGCTTTTCATCTTCAAACGTTTAAAGTTTCGAGTGTATACTTTCACCTATAAGACCACAATCAACCAAAAAATATCGCTAAGCGATATTAAGTGCCAACTATGAGATAACTCAAGTGTTTTTCTTTTCAAAATAACTATAAATATTACATTCAGACTGTGTCATGACATAACAAACATGAAAAATTAGGAAATGATGTTTAACAGCGAATTTGTTGAGTGCGAATGAATTGAGTACGCTTGATATTAATTTCCACAAAATTTGAACGACTTTTTTTAAATAATTTTACTTTGAGAAAATGCAATAAAAAATAAATTTTTTGATATTTTTAACACACCCTATCCCTTCAAAATTTTTCAGTTAGAGTTCAAAATAAACCAAAATTTTATTTTATATAAAGTTTTAAAACATTATCAAGGCACCTCGTACTCCCTGAAGTGCCTCAAGTTAGATTGACGGCAGTTAAACTTGAAATAAGTGTTTTGAATAAGAAAATAAATCAGTCGGGAAGCATTGGCCATACTGCATTCTTGTCTCTGAATTGCTATTAATACTATTAATTATTTGAAAACTTAATTTTAACTCTCTAAAGGAGCTTTAAAACTACAATTATCACTTTCAGCATTGTCTGAACCAAAAAAAGAGTAAATCATTTATATAAAACGAAGTTGGACCTTATTAAAGGTGAAATTCAAATAGTGCCTGGATATCATAAAGCTTTAATTTGGAAAAAAATGAAAACACTTTTATAAATTTGAATGTTTTGCTTTCTACAAATTTTACTGTTTCTTCTTTTATTGTTTTAGTGAAATAATTATCAGCATGAAATTCCTATGAAACCATTTAATTAAAAATGCAAAACTAAAAGTTATTCAATTTCTTTATTTTAATAATAATTTTTATATAATACAGTTCAATAAGTTACTAATTTAAAGCTTTTGGTATAGATTTTTTATGCCTATTTACATTTTTGTTATTTTTTTTATTAACTAAAAGTTATAAAAATCACATTTGCTGTATGATATGTCCTTTAATAAAAAATATTTAGATATTTATTCGTCCTTGATGTATTGGTACATGTTGAAAACTAATCCCACTATAAAGTTGTGGAATTTGTTTAGATTTTTTACCTGTAAAATTGTGTGTTTTTGTTACAGATGATACAGATGGTCCATTTGTAATTAAACGGCTACGATAAGATTCACATGTTTTACGTGACCATACCCATGTACCAGTTAATGTACCACCAGCTAATTGTAAAAATAATTTAATTAAAGTTGGTAATGCTGAACGTTTAACTGGAATTTCACAAGTTTCAGCTGTTAAACATGGTGATACATATATATCATTTTCTTCAAATAATGTCAATATAATTGCTAATAAAGCTGGTATAAAATATATAAAACCAAAAATAATAATTCTTTTTCTAACTTGTGTAAAACGTTGTATTTCATTTGATGCTCTTAATTTTTCTTGTAATCCAACTAAAGATTTTGATGTTAAAAGTGTAAATATTGCTCCTAGTAATAATAATATTAATGTTGGAATTTCAACAAATCCTGGTGCTGTACACATTCTAGTCAATTTATTTAATTTAACATTACCACATAATAATGCGGTTATTGGTGGTAATAATGGTGTTACCCAAGCAAGTACATGAAATAAACCTGACTTTTTTTCTAATGCTTCACTAGACCATCTCTTTTTTGAAGAAAAATAATAACATAAAGTGAATATAAACCACCAAAATGCAGCACATATAGTTAAATAACTTGTTGTTATATACGACGCTAAACATGGTGATGATACTGTACATGAATTATTTTCATCATTTAATGTTTCTTTAAGAGGATTATGAAAAACAATCCTTTCTAAATAGCTAACACTTAATAAATTAAAACATAATGCTAAAAATAATACAGGACGTTCAGGATAACCAAATCTTGTTGGTTCAGCCCAAAATGTAACTAATGTAAATAATGTTAAAACAAAACAAATTGTTGATAATGCTAAAATCATAGTATCAGCAATTTTACGTTGTTGTGATGTAAATAATGCATCAGTATTACATTGTGCAATACATATATCATCTTTTGCTGTAAAATTTGTTGGACATATTATTTTAGTTATTGATTTACTAATATGCATTAATTTCCATGGTAACCATGGCCAAAATGGATTTAAATTTTGTTTTTCAGATGATATTTCTTCTTGTGGTATTTGCATACAAAGTTCTTGTTTATCTGGCTGTGGTAATATTTCACAATGTAAAAATTTTGGCCATAATAGTCCTAAAATTGGTTCTGTAGAACAATCCTGTTTAACTTTCTCACATAAAGATTTACAAGCAGTTACTGGACGTGGAACATCTGGTGAACAAAGGGGAAACAACGATGCACATATTAAAAATCTAATATGTTTTGAACATCCTGATTCCACTATTGGTAAAAGTTCCGTTATCTAAAAAAAATTTAAAAAATTTGATTAGTTTGTAAATTAATTAAAACAAAAATGTTTTATTTGATTATTAAGTTTCATTGATTGTAGATCAAAATTTGGCAAAAAAAAAAGAATGATTTTAATTTGGCTTGTATACAATTTTGCATGTATATTGGCCTTACTGAAAACATGGTTCCTGGATGAATGTTAACACGTAATTGAAATTAAGATCTTATTTATACGAACCTCATAGGAGCTCATTTTTGTGGTATTCTAAAAATGTATGATAGTGTGAATGGCTTTGCCTAGGTTTTATGTATTTTTTTTGCAGTACGGAGCAAAAGAAAATGCAAAGCAGAATGTTAAGCAATATCTACTGCAATAAATTTCAAGCCCTGAACATATCTGATGTCTAAAACTAACTTAAATTAAACTTTTAAATAATTATTGGTTGTTTTTAGTGTTAATTTTAATATTTTATGTTTACTAAAAATTAGCTAATTTTAGCCAAGAAATTTTTCAATTAGAAATAATATTAAATATATAAAATACCAGGTATCTTTAGCTTATCGAAGATTGACATTTTTCAGTTAAAATTTTTGATCGCATAAAATTAAATATTTTGATCAAAATGTCGTTCTATAGATTTGAGTAAAAGCGTTTAAAATTTACTTTAGGCCAACATATACTAGCGCAATTATTTCAAATAGTAATTATTGGTAAGGCTGGCAGTTAAATTTTCTCTTAGCATGAAAATTTGATGGAACAATCTAAGTTATTATCCTTCAACCGTGAACATAATGTCTAGCAGACACAGACGTTTTTAAAAAGTATGATTACAAGTTAACCTTATATTAGGAACCCATGACCTGAACGTCATTTTTTTTAAAAATAAAATTTGTTTATAGACAACAACAAAGAGATTTTATTGCTGTTAAAAAACTTAAAAAGAAGAAGAAAATACAGAAGAATAAAGGTCAGAACCAGTAAGTACCTGTTTAGTTTAATGTTTGTTAGAACAAAGTTATTTCCTATCTAGGAAATTTACAATGAATAAATTTAATAAAATATTGCCTGAAATTGACTTATAAAGCATGAGTTTAATAATATAATTTAAAAAGGACATGCAGGTGTAAACTAGTAGATAGTTTCCTCAAACAAATTAAGTTGGGCGGTAGAAGCAGGCAAAAGAAACATTAAATTCGATCCGGAGCAAATCTCCCTCAAATTCATTGCATGAAATTTATATCTAAACAGGAAATTGTCGATAATAAATTTGTAATTACTATAACCCGTCAAAAAGATATTTTTCCTCATGGTAGAACGTACTCTATGAGCACTGAAAAAAGAAATAAAATACTAATCCCTTGAGATACCTTCACGCAAAGATTCAACCAAATTTGCCAGCAATAACGCTTTGACAACAACAACAGTGAACTAGAGATATTTATGTTCAAGAACAATAATTATTTTCTGAAATTATTCTAGAATAAAATTCTCGTAATTTTTGAGACTATCTATAAATATTAATCCTTTGCACTCCGCTGTCCCCTCTCAATTGACATCATAATTCGAACATGTCACACGGATGTCCCCTCTCATGAGACATCATTAAAGTTTATAAGTGATTACGGCGAATTAAGTTATTTTAGCGCAAATTTTTGATACATGCATGTTTCTATGCAGTTCTGTCTTAAAATAGCACAAGAAATCAAATCAAAATATAGTTAAATTAGATATATGCATAAAAAATGCTAGCGGATTTTGTTAGCATTTATCACCTATAATCCAAACAAGCCAACGAAATGGGGTATACGCATCTAAGAGGATTCAAAAATTGAATATTTCTCTAGCAATACTTCCGTATTACGACAGCCTAACATTTCCTGATCTGATTTTCTAGTAAATATGTTTGGTGTGGATCGTGCGGATCAATACGTTTCGACGTATTGCTTTTTAAATAAGACGCTGATGTGGGACTTGAAAATGTGTGTCGTTAACTCCTACATTATTTACCGCATTTCAAAAGAAAGAAAACACCAAAGACCCACCCGAAGTTTATCAAGGCAATACCAGTTAAGAGGTGGTTTTTGAAAATCTAAAATGCGACCATTCAAATCTAAACTTGCTTTGTCTGAAGAAAGCAAAAGTTCAAAAAAGATATTTCGCAAGACCAAGTACAGTTAATTAAATATGTAAGAACATGCAACATATTTTTAAGCTTTTACTAACAGTTGATTTTTACACACAGCACTGGGAAGTATTGTTAAAATTTCAGTTAAAACTATGTTAAAAATATCGACACAAAAAAATAAATTGTGTCATTTATATAGACTTTTTGTTTCAGTCTTAAATTTAAAAAAAAAAAATTATGTTCTTCTTTTAAATTCATTATATATGTCTTCAAGACATTATTTACAATTCCAGAATGTTCAAAGATGATCAAAGTTGAAAATAAAATGGAAAAGACATGTAGAAGAATATAAATATTTCATAAAATCGTAAAAATTTTCAAAAGACCCTCTAGAAAAGTTTTTGATCTAATAGAGATCAGTATCCAAAATTAGAAACACTTAAAAAATAAGAAAAAATATTTTCATCCTTTTGAAATTACTATCGGCGACGATTTATTAATTCTCTTTGTCAAAAATAAATCATACAATAAGTGATTTTAAAACTTTTATTATTAAATTTAGAAATAGAAATAGACATTATTAAAAAAGCATAACTTAATTTATTCACTTATTTTTTTGTTCTGTTCAAGTTATTCTTTTAAGTCATAAAGAACGCTGGAAAGGAGTCCCATTTTAAGTAATTTTACTTTGAAAAGCGATCTGTCTCTAATTTTTATTAAGAACTAACTGCAAGAGACAAAGAGTAAGAAGGGAGTGTTTGCCAAAAACTTTACTATCAAAATTTTATCAGAAAAGTTACATCTTGCGAGGTAATCTGATGAGCGAATTTTAGTAATATGGTAGAAATGGTAGAAAGGGGACAAACGCATTATGACCAGATTCGGTCCATTGTACTCCTCGCCAGACATGCTCTGATGGAAACCTAATATCTAGTTCCCTTGCCAGAGCTAGGATATCTATCAAACCTAGCGAATTTTAAATAATGAAGGCTAGTGAACTTTCTTTACAGAAATTTTATTATATCCGACTTTTTTTTAAGACGATTTTCAAGTAACGTAGTTAAAAATTATCACCCGTTTTAGAAAAAATTTACATGATATTTAAGTATAGCTTAAAGAACCACAGAAATAATAATCCTTGCATAAATGAAACGAAATATTAAGCATGGTTTCACAGATATTTTGAATTAAGCGAGGTCTTTTAATCAAACAGGTTAAATAAATATAAAATTAAGAATGTGCTCTTGAAAATTAATCACATGATATAGAATAAAAAAATATTAAGTGTATCTAGACAGCAAATTTATTTAGATAGAAAGATAATCCTGCTGAGATAATTCAGGCTACTCTAAAAGATATTTTTGAACACACTAACAATAAGATTATTAAAGCGTTATCATTTCCATTAGGCCAATACACACTGAGGACAGTCTAACACAATCAATAACAATAGAATAAAATACAATAACAGAATATCAAGAGTTTTAAAATGTTCTCTTTGAATGCCAAATAAAAGATTTTTTTACAGTTCTTTTAATAATTGGATGTGTATTTCACCGATCAAGGGAAGCATGCTGTGCATTTTGCAAAATTTACTCGGAGTTCCACCTTATTAAATGAATTTAAATTACTCCAGGACAATTTATCCTCTAATATGCAATCAAAAGTTAATACCATGCATTCAAAAAGCAAAAGGTTTGAATTCTTTCATTTACTTTATAGTGTTCGGTTTTGTTTTTATATTGTAGATAATTTAGCATTCGTTCATTACATTATTTATTACGAGGTAATTAATGACTATACTAATACTCTGCAATAAAATACACAATCCAGGAATGTTTCTTTGAGATGCAGGCAAAGTGAAGAATATTTTAGATACTCAGTTAGTAAAAAAAAAAATTGGAAATAAGGATATTATAAATAATTTTACGTATTCAATTAAAAATGAAATATATCTTTACAAAATGTTAAAAAAATTAAAGTCTATCTAGTAAAAGTCACAAAAAAAAACAATCAGCACAACAGATACAAAACAAATTGGCAAAAAGCAAACAAACAAACAAAAAATTGAGGAGAAAATTCCCTGATCTTTCCTGCCAAAAAATCTTATATTTCTACTTCTAAGAAATCTTTAGAAATTTTTTTATCGTCTCAGTTCAAATATCTGCAAAACTGGCTCAAACAATGTTAGAATGAATACAAAAGAAATTAAACAAAAATGTTGGCTACGTACGTATATGTAGAAATATTCATATAATACATGTATATAGATATATATTTAGTAAAAAAATGTGAATCAAAAGTGAACGACTAAAAGAAGGACTTGATCCTTGTTTATTGTTGTTTTTCTTATCGTTTTTTTCTATTTAAAAGGTGGCCATCTTCGATTACTTTAAGTTAAATGTTGCTACATGAATAATTTATGTGAAAATTGTAGGAAATAAAATTATATTTTACAATATATACAATATATAAATTTTATTATATTTTTGAATTCAAAGGAAATAAAATTTAAGTAATTTTATTGCTTTAATTTTCTAAATCAATTTATTGCATTAAATTGACTTAATTTTAGCTTATCGAAAAAAATTTATAATAGATCAAGTTAGGATAGGTTAAAATGAATCTTATTACATCAGGATAGTACATAATATTTTATAATATGTCTTATTTAAAATACGCTTGTAATTAAAGGCAAACTTCAATTAGAAAAATTATAGTTTTCACGTTTTATCTTCGAAGCCATTTAATATTGCAACTAAATGACGTTTTGTAGTATGAATCTTTTATATCTAGAACGTGCGACATTTTTTATCACTTAAGATAATTAATTTGATTTTAATTTTTTAGAATCAGTTGAAGTACCATTTATGATCTTGCATTTTTTCCCAAAACATTGGCTATTTCCTATGTTGAAATTTAACTATTATCCGACTGACCAGGAAGATCTATTTATTTGGCAATAGCTGCCAAATCAAACGGATGAATCAGGACTAATTGGCAGATACTTTGGTTCAAATTTATTGTAGTTAATACCGTTAAATCAAAAGCATACTTTTAAAAGCATCGACGTCCACGGGGTTAGGATTCAATTGTATGACACCTCTTGTTAGCAATTCAAAAACTACTTAAATTCATTCTCCTAAAAAGATCAATAAATATCTACGTAGTCTTATTTATTTGGATTTAAAAAAAATTTCTGTTGAGAATCCTAAATGTTCTCAAAATTTTTATCATGAACTTAAAATAAATTAAATTCTAAAACGGTTTTCCATCTTTGTGTTTGATAGTTTTGTAATTATAAAAATGTAGACAACTATCCTGTTTCTAAGACTTTTGCTTTAAGTCCGCAGAAAGCCATTTTTACTAAATTTATTAGCATATTTATAAGTTAAAGTTGAAAAAAATTTACATAGGATGCAGGAAATCTCTTTAAATGCAAAAATGTATTTACTACCTGCCTAGAAAAATAGCATCAGCTTTACTTATTTTTGATTGAAAAAACAAAATATATAAAAATAAAATGAGTAAAAACTCATTGCATAAACAAATTCGAGTGATTGATGTTACAATCGTGATCAATAAATGTGAGTGGCTTAAAAATAGCTCAAGTTAAGTCCACATGAAGTTTTTATGTTAGAATTTTCTGCTAACGAAACGAAAGTTGTTCTGATCGAACAACCATTGCAAAATGTTAATCTCGTGTGCTTCTCAACGGACATGCCTAGGATTTAAAGTTGATAAAAATATCCCGTATCATCTGCCTAAAACCAATATTTTCCTCCCTCTTTGGTGGTTGTTAGAGAAAGACGTTCTTTCTTGCTCTTTAATTCAATAAAAACTGTAGCTTATAGATTTTTCCACTAATTTTGTAAAACAAATTTTGATATTCCTTAAAACAACAAAAGCTATTAGCTTCTTTAGAGTCGCAATATTTGCGCATCAAATTACCTCAAAAACTTTATTAAATAAATATAAATAAAAAAAAGTACATTCTTGGTAAATTATTCTATATAGCAATCATGAATTTATCAGTTTCGTTATCCTTGCGTCAAATAATATCATATCATATTTACTGTATAACTTTTATCAAATATTTTCTGTAATATAAAACCGATTTCATGCTGTTTACTTATTTATAATATTTTATAGTATAAACAATCATAATGGAATATGCTTATCTAAATCATAAAAATTGTTTCTATCGCATAGCATTTTCAGAAAACATTTTATTTAAGTACAAGCTTAGATTACAATTTGGTGTCATATCCATAAATGAATTAGGGTGAGTCATTAAAATTGAGATATGTTTAAAGTAGCAGAGTGCACAGAAGAATTCCGTTTCTTGTACGCATGTAAGAAAAACAACTACTGTTTGATAAGTTTAAACTTTATGGAATTTTTTTTAAATTTCAATTAAAATTTTTCTTTAAAATCTTTTCCAATTTTCAAGATTGAGACTAGTCCAGATATCATTCTAGTTGTATTCAATTACTCTGCTTAATACACTACAAAAAGGTTTTATATTGTGGCTGTCCTCTTTATCAAGAAAATATGTAAGTATATTTTTTTCCCTTAAAACATAATCTTAAATACAAAACTAATTTAGAAAATTAAGATTCAATAACTTCCAAGTATAAATAATAAAAATATTACAGATATAATAAAATTTAAAATTAATTTTTTTCTCCATTAAATACATATAACTAAGACAACGGACATTAATAATATTTTAAAAAAATGAACATCTAGAGAAAAAAAAAGAAAGCACCATGTGGTCGTTTCGTTTAAAAACTAATCGAAATGTTTTTCACATCAAATTTTTGGTTACCCTAAATTAATTGAAACGATTGTCTTCTCCATTAAAAGAATTAAATCTAATTAATATTCATAAAATTATTTAAAATTAGCATACTCCTAAAATAAATCGACTAATAGGACAGGCTTTGAAATGATCCGCGTCTGATTATACCCCAGGAATTTAAGTAATCAGAGGAAAACAGAGCATCAGTTGCCGTCACTTAGATTCCCAAATGACAATTTATGCCCCGATAAGGCATTTCCTTTTGAAGCATGAAATGCTCTCAGGCTCTTAAATGGTGAACAGTCAAAAGCTTTTAAATACTATCAAAACTATTCAAGATACATTTTTAATGAGTTTTTTAGTTTTTTTTTTGGGTATTTGCAGCTTTAAGACTGTCGGGATATGTGTATAAAGTAATCAAAGATATGCTTAGAGAAAGACTTTTAAAATTTAAAGGAAAAAAAAATAAATAAAGAAACAAACAAAAATGAAATGATTAAAGAAATAACGATAAATAAATGAATAAGAAAATCACAAGCATTTATAATTATCCCACATAATCGTATACTATAAGATAAACCTGAGTAGACAGATTAAAAATTTTTTAAAATAATTAAAGATCAGGTTAATCTACCTGCAAAAATTTTGATTATATTTTATGTTCATATATTTATATGCAGATTTTCAATAAGTTTTTATATTAATGTTACGCTTCCTGTTGAGATCATTCCATACAAAGTTGCCACTGAATGTTTTTTAAGAAAATAAAATTTAATCAAATTAAAATAGGCTCTACTACTTTTAAGATTTATTTTCGTAATAAAAATTGTTTACAGTGCTTTAAATAGCCATAGGGTCAGGGAATTTTTTCTAGGCTTTTCAATATTTCGAAGTAAAAATATTTTATCAAGTTATAATGCGTTTTGTCTGAGTGAGTTACATTTTGCAGGTAACTAGTTCTATGTATGAAAAATGAAAAGTTCATACTCTAAATACCCTGTGAATAATAAGGCCACTTGTCGTTACTTTTAAGTAATTCTATAAGCCTCTTTGGGATACTTGTAATTAAATTCCCCACAAACATTTTGTGGCTAAATTTTCTTATGCTTTTGGAATCCTCGTTTTCAACTCACTGAAAGATATACTGTCACAGATGAAACTTTTTTTGCATAATACCCATACCTAAGTAATTGAAGATAAATATTTTAAAGTTGGATTTATTACAACAAAAACTATCATCTTGTCAATAAACTGAAAATTTGCATTGTAGAAACAAGAAAATGATCTGATAAAATATTTAATAGCCCTTCATCGGCCATCAGTAAAAATAATTCAAACATTGGTAACAATCACCTGTAATTTTTTACGACAGCCATACCTAATTGACATTTTATGTCAATTGAATTAAGTTTGACTAAGTGGTTCGTAAACTAAAAACAAATATTAATATTTTGTAAGGAAATATTACTATATTACTTTTTTTGGTTTTATGTTCTTCCCAGAAAGGCATTTAAATGACTTGAAATTTGGTGAAATTATTCTTTAATTTCGCATAAATATACAACATTTTTGTAGAGCAGTTAAAATGAAATTAATTTTAGTGTTTAATAGAGTTTGAAATCATTAAAAAAAAAATTTTTCTTCTCCATTGTCCATAATTACAATTAGATAAAGTGTAAAAAGTTATTTACGATAAAAGTCTATAACAAAAAGAAACTATTTTAACACCTACACAAAAATTATCTAACGGATATTTTTAAAAAACTAATTCTTTAGCTTTATGCTATTTAACTAAAAATATTTTCTATAACAACGTAGAGAACATCGTTAAACACCACCCGTGAAGTAGTAATTATTGTATGCCTGCCGAAAATGTTAATAAAACGATGCATTCAGTTATTTGAAACCACAAATTTTACAACAAAACAAAGAACAAAAAAAAAAAAAGAAAGCATTTAATGATAAGATTTTACCAAAATGTTTCTCTGCACGTTCAGTATACCTATACCCTCTTTAATTATGATGATTATAATACATATGTTGATGTCCATAATGAAGGAGTACTATGTCTACCCGATATGAACACTATAGGCGTCCATCGTCAGGTCAAGCCAAGTAAGTGCATTAAAATGAATTTATGGCTGAATCTTGTATACTCGAAATTGTTTTTTGTTTTGTTTTTTTGAAGAAGAGATAATATGGAGTCATATTAAAATCACCTTGCCTGGTGGTAATTACGCGAAATTAATTTTTTTGTTGTTGTTTTTATTTGAACATTAAACTCTTATATGTTATAAAGATGTATGGGTAATTATCTGAACTCTATTTATTTTTCAAACTTAAATATTATGTTTTACTTTATTACATAAAAGATCCTTCAAGAAATTATAAACAGATATTTTGAGAATAAAAAAAGGAATGAGAAGAGACTTCTTTATATTTTCCGTGCTTTACCCATTCGAGATTTTTTTCATCTAAATTATCAGTAAACTTTTGCTGGGATCTATCTACTTTATAAAATAAATATTAAAACAATTTTTCTATAAAGTTTTCAATTTTAGATTTGAGAACGGAGTATCTTAAGCCCTGAGAAAACAAAGGAATATAGAAACATGTTTATAAAACTAACTCAAAACTGAATTATCCACTGCTTGGATAAAACAGATGGATTGATTAGAGAGATCAATATTCCTAAATATATATAAATGAAAACGTCACTTTGAAATAATGGCCGATTAGACTTACTAAATACTAACCTGACCCTAAAATAAAATCTCAAATTTCAATAGGGAAAAAACTGTTTTTGTAAAATCTGCAAGGTATTTCAAAGATAGGAAAACTTTATCAAGGTATGTAAAGTCGAAAGCTTCGTTCAGACCAAAGCAATAGCGGCTACTGTAGCGCAGCTAGCTCTTTGGTTTGAATGAAGCTTAAGAATGTTACCCAATTGAAATTTTCTGTTAAGCACACCTAAACGTTAGATCTGGGATTAATTTGACAAGTTAACCTTAATGAGAAATACCTTCGAGAATTCTACCAAGGCCTTCATAAGGCAAATATTAGGCTAGCTTAAATGACTTATGCCTAAGAGTTTAGTTGTCGTGAGTAAAAAATTAGATATACATAATTGTATTTTTATTATATGGCAAAAATGTCAAATTATTTAAAAAAATACGCGAATATGTTTGAGGTTTAAAAGAAATAAAAAAACTTTGATAAAAATCCCTTATTAGTTAACCTACGATTAGATATATATATATATATATATATCTTTTATAGATATGATTAATAAAATCGTTATTTTTATTAATATCTAATTTTTAATAGGATAATATATTATTTTAAAGATTTTCAGGGGATTAAATGTAACAAAGCTAATTTAATTTTAAAAAATTAATGAGATATTTATTGAATCAAATATTTCATGCTATAAAAATATTAATTATATATAAATATAGAGAAAAAATAGCAAAAAATCAAAAATTAACACAATATTAAAAATTGTTGTATGTGTGACCGCATGAAAACGGTATTATTTTAAAACCACATTAAAAACAAAATGAAATATGGAATGCATGACCGCATAATATACCCAAGCCTTAAATTTGTTGGAAAAAAAAAACCAAAAATCAAATGGGTTAAATTTTACACAATAAAAAGAAAGTTACATTTAAGCGGATATTCACTAAAGATCTTAAAATTTTAGATAATTTTATGTTTCTTGTTGAATAAATGATGAGTTAACGTATGTACATAAAAAAATTGCCGGAAACATTCTAATAAGATTAAGTTAAAAAGTTAAGCTAATGGTCAACGCTTACTATAAGATCAAAGATTTCTTTTGCACATATGTATAATTTTGTTAAATATTCATTTATGTACATCAAAAGAAAATTTTGCAAACACTAAATTTATTTATTTTTGTGCTAATAATTTCTCAAAGGAACCGAACTCACTTTTTTAAAAGTGCTTAAATAAATGTTTACAGATGCCACGTTTCATCAAAAGAATAATTGATGCCGCGATGTCTTATGTAAAGTCTTCAGTATTATTCATCTATATATATACATATATATACATATATATATGAGCCTTAAAATGTTAAATTTATGTTTAATCCTATTTGATCTCTGTCGGTTATGTTGACTCCTAATCTTTAAACTATACGATGATTTTTTAAGCCTTAAAATTAAATGTATGCAGTACAAAGAGACGTTTGACGCTTAAAGTAAACATTTTTAAAGTAAATATTTGTTAAACATTTAACATTAAAGATGAAAATTTGTTATAAAGTACACATATACACATGTTTATATAATGACTTAAAAAATACCCACCAACTCATATTATGGCAAATATTATGAATTTTTAAAGACTTTCATGTAAATATTATGGACTGTTTTCTTAAACTTCCGTAAAAGCCTTTTTAATCAACAAAGGTAACCAAAAAACTTACAACTTGGGTAAAAATTTTGAGCTTGCTTTCATCCTCCTCAACCTCAAAAAACTTTGGTATACTTTCAACTTCATCGGCCCCTAGTAAGAAATCAAAGAAGATGAAAAGAGGCTCAAAAAGTTAAAATTGTTAAATAGTTGTATAATATTTATATGTATATAGTTAAAATATAATTGGAAAAAATGTTTTTGTAAATACTTTAAAAGCACTTTTGAAATGCTAACTGTCATTTATTTAGCAAGTCAATTTTTTTTTATAGTTTTCATAGCTTACAATTCTTTACTTACAAGGAAAAGTCTTGGAATGTTCCCCTCCGATTTCATTCATTTTGTGATATGTTATTCTGCATTGAAATCTAAGAGACATATATTTGTTTTTATCTGCTGAGAAACGATTTTAAGGGGTGAAATCAACCCCTAAAGTTAGTACCTAAAAGGGATAGAGGGTGAATTACCCCGTGGTAGATAAAACAAAATACGTGTCTCTTAGATTTTGATGTAGAATAACATATCACAAAATGAATGAAATTGAAGGGGGACACCCGAAGACCTTTCCTTGTTAGAAATAATTTAAAAAATTGTTAAGTTGGGGAAGTCTAACTGAGCCTTCGAGTTATCGTGATGTTGGATCTTCAGACTATTATTTTCTTAGGTTGCGGTAAAATTTTCTTAAGGTGGGATTGGCGGTTAGAAATTGTAGGAAAAAACTCTTTATGAATTTGTTTTTTTGGAGATTTGGTTAAAGTAACTATATTGAAATATTTTGCAAGTTATTGAATAATTTTTTAAGACCATTCTGTAAAAGTTAATGTATTAAAATATTTAGAAATTAGCCAGTAGCAATAGATTTCTCAAGTCGTCTTTTAAAAAAAGTCAATTCACGGTGATCAACATCTCCGACTAAAAATGATTAGAAATCAGAAAATCAAATTTATGTAGTTAAAATAGTTAAAATAAGTTTTTACTCTCTCCAACGATATTTTTCCATTTTTGATGTCATTTTTATATTTTTTGTAACAGTTTGAATTCAAAACAGCATTTTTTAACAAAAAAAATCAGCAATTTTTTCATTTTTTATAATTCTAATTGAGCAAATTTCCGTAAATTCAGCGTTTTTTTAACAAGAAATTTTAAAATTAGAATAATTTACTTAATATCGTTAATTAAACTTTAATAGAGTAATTACAAAATATTTTTGCAAGATGAGAAATGCAACAATCGATATATTTGGCAGGTCTTCCGAAAGGTTAAGAAGATATCTTCTCATCTTGTATAGGATTTGAGAAAATTAGGAAAACTTTTAAATTATTGGGCACTATTTAGAAAGGAGGGTGGCCAAGACACAAGATCTTGAATATATACATATATTCGCATGCGTGATGTGTTCACCAATCATGATCATATTCTATGCCAGCATCAAATAATGAATTATATACTATTATTATTTAGAGTATAGGTTTAGAATAGGTTTAAAATTGGTTTTTGTTTCTTTTGTTTTATTTGATTTTATTAATTGTTATCCTAGTTTTAAGTAGATTAAGTCGTTATAAAAAATGAAACTGATAATATGGTTTTTTTAAAAAAATTTTCCATATCTTAAAAAGAAAATAATGGAACATGTTAGAATTACTGAAAAAAAAAAATACACTGAGCAATTGTAAAACTTATCATAGGGATCATTCTTCAGGGTGGCTTATGTAAGCCCAAGAAGAAATTAACTAAAAAAAAATTAGTTGACCGTAGGTTTTATACATTTAGCCTATAAGTAAGAAAATAATTTTGTCATAGTTTTTTTAAGAAAATAAATGTATTTTCAATTTCAAATTTCATATTCTATGCCTTAATAATTAATAAAAGAAAAAAGTAATTAAATAGCATAAAAGTATTTTTTTCATGCGCTAACATCATTTAAAGTAAATTGTGTATAGAACTTAAATAAAGAAAACAAAAAGTAAATTCTTCAACAAGAATGAAATAAAATTCCATAATGTAATTGATTGGAGAATACAAATAATATAAAATCAAAAAGAAAACGTTTAGCTTTTAAAAGGCTTCTACCGCTGGTTAAAGGGTAATTATGGCAATTACTCTAATTGAACTAAAAACCTGTCTAAAAGTGACAAAACGAGAAGTGTGTTTCTAGAAGGCTCTGTAATTAAATAAGAAAATTCAAACGGCTCTTCATCCATCTATGTACACATATGTATGTTCTATGGCTTTCGTAACTAACATTGATCAATAATTTATATACCTTCATCATAAATTCTTCTCTCATGTCCGACAACCATTAATTGCATTGATAACATGATATTTTAATTAAAAAAGTTATAATATTAATCAATATTTCACATATATTTATAATTTGTTTTTTAATTAATTAATAAAAATGCTTAGCATTTATAGAAGTAGGATCGTTTTTAGCGTACAGGATCGTTTTTAATTTTCAGGTTACACTTCTTTTATTTTTAAACACTAGTAGCAAGCTTGTGCTATAAAATATAAAATATTAAATACATAATGTTAATAGATATGTGAAAATGGAATTTGGCATTTTCTAGGGGTAATTGTATGTTTGCAGTTTTTACTCCGGCAGAATTTACCTTCTGCGTGAAAGTTTTTATTTTCCTGAGCTATTAAAGATACTGAAATACTCAGAGATTTATAAATAATAATATATAATATAAAAGTAATAAATAAATCCAAACTTTCTATCCGTAAATGGAAAGATGTGAATTTTACTAACTATAATGAACAACAAATTTAGTAGTTATTTAATAGACATATAGAAAGTTTAACTACATCGTTTATTCGTTAGAGTAACGTAGTTTGTAGAGTACGAGAAAAAAACAGAAAAAAAAGCTATTGAAAATATTTTCAATATTTACAAATTAAATAACGTTTTTTACGACAAATTCTGTCGTTGTAAGCATAGTTCACAGTAGAAATTTTATAATGAATGGAACATAAAACTAAATTCTTTTGTATCAGATATTATAATTAAAAATACACATGGAGAACAACTTTAAGGAATTTGAATATATAACTACCTAGTAGGAAATTCAGTAAAGCACCTATAGGTTTATATAGGTTTGTAAGCCGTAGATATTAATTTTCCAGTAAGCTAAAAGTTTTATACCTCCTTCAATTCGCGCTTCTTGCATGTGTTAAGAGTACCTTTATTAGGGATATATTTTTTATGCTAAAATAAGACACAAAGTAATGAAAAAAAGAAGTAGTTCGTAATTTATTTTAATGAGCCAAGTAATCTATATTTTTATGCTTCAATTTCCTTCTGGGGTATTTTGATTTTTGACTTTAGCAAATTATGCTAGCTTATTAACTAGTGGAAAATTTACAAAAAACAAAAACAAACTTATTTACCTCAATAGCAAAATAAAAATTTTTGTCTGGAAAATTTATGAATAATATATTTATATCCCGTTATAGTGCTCTTTTTGCAATCAAATATTTAAGTCAAGTTATGGAAATTATTCTGTGGGAACCTATTGTTAAATCAACCATAGGAAGCCTCCAGTTAAAGAGCTCTTTATGGTATAAATATTAGTCCGACAGTATAAAATTTGTATTTGAAAAAAAAAAAAAAAAAATTAATTTGCCTCACTAATACATATTTTTATAAAATGAATTTATGGGGACTAAAAGTATTGCAATTAATAAATGCATGAAATATTTGGAGTGGAAAAATGTATCTTTATTATCCAGCTTTTAAGACTTGACGGAGCATGTATTTATTTATTTAATTTAGAAAAAAAAGAAAGAAAAATAGAATTAAAGCAATGAAATGTTATTGTTTTCAATCCATAAAATTCTTAATTTATCACGTCCCCATTGTAAACATTTCTGTGTTATTTAACTAACATCATGGTTTAATATTATTTTCAAATATTGAAAAACTATATTATAAATAAGCTTAGCAAAGCAATTCATTTTTTGTATTATGTATTTCATTTTTACTAGGCTTCATTTTCACTAAAATATTCACTGAATATGTTGCTCAGGTTTTTGTTTTTGGTTATTTTTTCATTTTGAATATCATTTTTCATAACTTCCATTCCAATATCTTCGATACACTTTTAGCAGTTTTTATTATGTTATAGTTATTCAAAAAAGCAAAAAATTTTATGAAATTGTTATCAAGTGCTGTACGCTGGACACCCAGTAAATAATTATATAATATAAAGCAGAAATATAAATAAGGATATTCTTAATATTTATTAGTACCAAATTTTTCAGTCAAAATAAGCTGATCCTTTATCACATCTGGTATTGCTATCACAAAATAATGTTGTGATATTTTACAATAATACTCGTCTTGAATTTGATGGTCTAAGACTACGTATTTAATGCTAGCTAATGAGCAGAAGAGATCTGGATGCTGCTTAATTTATGTTTCAGATATAAAATAACCAAAAAGGTCCTATAAATGAATAAAAGTTTTATCTAGACAAAATTATCTTTGGTCATATATTTGAAGAATATGTATTTTGGTATGAGAGGCTAAACTTATCTTAATTGAAACTCTTGGCTGGATTAGGCCGATTTTTAATCAAACAATTTTGAATCTAAAATCTGACTAATTCATAATTTTTAAGTTTTTAATTGTACTTATACATTTGTCCTAATTTAAGTTTAAATCAAAGTTCAAACTAACATTTTTGCTTGGTGATCAATAATATGAATTTGCACTTTACTTTTTATTTTTGAAGCAATAATATTAGTTTGCACTTTAATGTTTTTATTTCATTTTGCAAAAATTGTAGATACCATTAATTTGATTAAAAATATAACAGATCTCTTAATCTCTTAGGATAATTTATCCTAACATATTTATCTACAAAGATGCTATTCATTTTAATTTTATGTATCAAGAATAATTGACATCCACTTGAAATTTTATTTATGCATTTGAAAAGTTATAAACTTAAGAAAACTTGACACAAATAATAAGGTTAGCCGACCATTTTTTCTCTCTTATCTAATTAAAATTTATAAATAATAATTCTCATAGTATTATAGACTGGAATGATAATCATTCAAACAGTTAGTAATGCATTTCACTTATTTGTAACTAATTAGCGTTGATTCTTTAACAAACGTTCATTAAACTTTTGCAGTCTTTTGTTCTGTTAATCACATCAGTCTACCTGTCAACATACCATGCATTGAGCTGTTTGTGATTTTGCGGTACAATAAATAAAATTGAAATTAATGATCGTCAAACGATTTAAGTCAATGTTTTGAAGAAAGCCGAACACGTACATGTACAACAGATATAAAAAAAGTGATATATATATATATATATGTTAGTCAACATGAAATAAAACAACAACAAATGCATAAAATGATTTTGTTTTTTGATTATATAGTTACAAGTTTTTTTGTTTTATCGTGAAAATAAGAAATTATTTTCCTTATTACATTTAATACGAAAGCTTAAGAAAAAGAAAAAAACAAAATAAAACAAACTGAAAAAAAAATACTTTGAATGATCTGTCGAAAGGTAAGTATCTTGGTTATAAGCGCTATTTCCTGTTATTTAGCTGTTCTCATATATCAAAACTATTCTAGCTATATCGCACCTTTTATGTCTTCGATTTCTTAATGCGGTGCTATGATAAATTTTACGTGCTCAGCACGATATTGCTTTGCTTTATGGAATCAAATGCTGTACCTTGCCGCTTAATTTTACGAGAGGTCGCTTAAGGCATTAACGCGCACATATATACATACATATATTGGAATGCATATATATATTTGGACTTGTACCTATATAAGGGGCGCAAATTGGGCTTAAACCTCTTATATTGCTTCTTTTTTTTTGTTTTCATGAATTCTTGTGATGAAAATTATTTCGTTTTCAAATCCGGTTGATTATATTTAACTACTAGCACTCTCTCATTAGGTTTATGATCAAGTAATATAAATTCTACAACATAAATTGAGAATTTTTAATTCATCAAAAACCATGAAATTTTTATTTAAATTGAGCATAAAAATTTGAAATAAATTATTATATTTCCACTAATTTTATTTTATGTTAGGATGGTTAATTACTTTTTGCTTTGATAATTACAAATTTAATACAGATTCTACCTTTGTGTAAATTACCGTTTGGGTGATTACCTATTGCTGGTGATCATCCTTTTCTTTATTTGCGTGTAATCTAGTTTATAATTATTTTTAAAAACTAGGATGTCTTTCATTTTTTTCTCAAAAAGAATTATTAATGTTTACTTGTAAATATAGCCAAACAAGTCCTTATGGATAGGGCAAGCCTTACCAAGTCAGTCGTCAAGACATAAAAATGACAATCTTTAAAATAATAAAAAATGAAATTGACTTCAAGTGACTTTTCGTATGGTATATCTAAATATACTCATATTTGCCATTCAAATGTATAAAGTTCATATGTATTACTTGTTTCTTATAATTCTACTTATCTAAAGTAGCCATACTCAAACTGCAGCCTGTGGTTAGCCTAGAAGTGAGGCTCAACTATAACTAAACCAGTTTAAAGTCACTCCAACATTTAGAACATTTTTTTTTGTTTCGCAATGAGAATTAAACTGCCCACAAAGTGCTGGTTTACATCCGAGCTGACACCGATTCCGATTTTGATTGCCTAATCCAAAGTAGGCTTGAACTCTGAACACTTCAGCGGATTCCTATTAATTTACCTATAATGATTTTATAGTATCGGAATCGGTATCAGCCCAGCTGTAAGCCAGCGCTCTGTGGGCAGTCTTAAAAGTTAATAAAATCGTGTACACCTAGGCCTGTTGATACTTTTACTCCGTGATCTCTCATAAGACACGAAAAGTTGGCTATTTACAAGAAGTCCTTCCAACAACAACAAAAATGTAATAACGGTATTATTGTCACAAGTTGCGTTCTAGAAAAGTGGTGCGCAAACTATTACCACGGCCGACACCCCTTTCCCTGTAAAATTTTATCATGACTCCTGGAGGTCACTATTTCCATATTCCTTGATACTCGTTGAAGAAAAGTCTTATATTTTTTAAATAATAAATAAATTTGTGAGTTTTTGGCAAACCTCTAAATTTTTCTTGCAACCCCTAAGGGGGTCGCGACCCACAGTTTGCGCACCGCTGTTCTAGAAGGCGCATTTAAAATAAAGTGAATAAATAAAATTTTTGTTTAATAAATTCATACATAGCATTTTTCTACTACTAATCCTGTTGTAATTAGGTACTGTTGCGCTTTCTAGTTTCCTTGCTTTATTCAAAGCTCTCATTAGGAACTTTACACCAAAATTTAATATTTATCTTATGAAATAGTGAAAAACGCAAAGAATTACAAGATCTGTTCAAATTAGACCGAGTAAGATTCAGAAAATTTGGAAGATAGAATGACAATAAGTGAAACCGTGTTTTCTTAAAGTTATATTTCCTTTTTAAAAACATTCTTCAGTATTGAAATATAAAATTGCTTTTAGTAAAAAACAATTTCAATATATTCGAAATGTTGTATTATATCCTTATATTGCATGCTTAAATTTTGAAACTGAATTACATTTGGTGTACATAATAATTTATGTAGCACCTGTCTAATGGAATCAATTGCATATTCATATAAATCTAAATCTTGAATCGATAGAGACGTTTCTTGTTAAAAACTTTGGCTTCAATTAAAAGAGCATCTTAAAAAAATATATTTCTATTTTTAAAAAATCTGTTCATGAAAATATTGCAAAAATATTTATTTAATTAAATTCTTCCTACCATTGTCTCTGCATCTAATTGAGTATTATGTCCGGCTAAATTAGGAAGTGCTGTCATATTGTATCCAAGGCCCTGACAAGCTGGAATTGATATCTGTTCGCATTGTAATCCGAAAGCGCATGCAGATATTAAATAACCAGTGAAATTGAATATAATTAATTGCCTGATGAAATCAAATATCGCCATTTTTTTAATAAAAAAAAACAAAAATATAGGGATTCTTAAAAAAATTAAGTAGATATAAATTTTCTATAACAGTTACTGATTTAATTTAATCACTTATTTTTAGCACAGATGTTTTATTTAGTTTACACATTTTTCAAAAATTAAATAATCTTAAATCTCACTTTAATTTCGTACACAGAAAATATTTCTTTTTTAATATATATTAACACAAATTTAACGAAGTTAACTCACTGCTGCCTAAAGCATTACTGAACTTCTTCAAGGTCTGATTCAGTTTCTTAAAGAAATAAAGCCGCACAGCGGCTGTGTCCATGTTTTCCTTTGATTTTTGTTGCATATCAAATTCGTGTACTGGGCTGTAGCAATGGATTTCTTTGGACCACTCTTCTCTTTTTATGCCCTTTTTTCTTTTTACTTCTAAGAAATGCCGCATGATGCCGGCAACCTAATCATTATAGAAGAAATGCATACAAAAAAAAAAGAAAAAAAACAGAGTAAGCAAAGAAAATGAACAAAAAATAAAAATCGAAAGAGAAAAGGAAAAACAGAAGAATAACCCTCTGAGTATGCGCGCAAGTGTTGAAAGCAAAGAGGCACTTCTTAAAGCATTTAGGATATAGAAAGAAAAAAAGCATCACAACACCCCCCGCTTGCTTTTACTCTTTATGCGCTGTCGAGTGAGATCTAAAGTGCTAATTAGTGACAGAATTTTTGACTATAAAAATTTCAATTGTAGTGCTTCTAATTTTTTATTTGAAAATTAGCAAGATTCTATTACTTAAAATTTAAACAATAAATTGTTAAATGGGAATGATTCATATTTTAAAGAACTGATGTAGGGTAAATAAAATGATAAATTTAGGGAGGTAAAATAATATTGAAAGGGAGTTTTTTGCTATTATGGCAAATACAACCTATGGTTTAATCGGAATGGTAAACTGAAAAAAAAAGTTGGTATCATTAAAATCATCACAAGGTTGAAAGTTTTTTGATCAAATCAAGTTTATATAGATTTGAACAATAGCTCATAAGTTAGTTTAACCTTATGAATATTCTTGTATCAACTACACGGTGGGGTTGAGTGTGGTGTTTTTTGCATGGAAAAATTAAACTTAATATAATTCGCGATTTTGCTATGAAAGAAGGATATACATAAATACTTTTGAATTTTTTCAAAAGCTTTGACCTATATCACGGACATAGGTCAAAGGTAAGTATATAAATTTTATGTATTTTATTTATTTTAGGTATGTATTTTATTTATATAGGAATTTATTTATTTCGTTACTTATTGTCTGTTTGTTTGGTTGTGTGTATGTATACATATAACAAACATATATCAATTCATGTTCTGTGATCGTTTACAAATCGTAATCTGGGGCCGGATTCTATCTCAGGGAAAAGTGATAATGAAAAGAACTGTTTTCATAAACATTATCACTTTTCACCAAAATGCGATTCTGTCTTGATAAAATCTGCTAAGTGATAAAAACAAGTGCTGAATTGCTGAGTGATAAATTCTTGCTGTCAAATGTGACAAAAATATTTGTAATTTAGAGTATTCTGTATTACATATTTATTTAAATCATTTTAAATTAAGGTAAGTTGTTTATTTTCTAATAGTAAACAATAACTCTCGTTATATTACAGAAAATTCATAGGATTCATAATTTTGAAAAATAGAAACCATGAGTTTGGCGGCTATATATGTGAGGCGAAATTCACAGTATTGGCAAAGGTATGTATAGAATAATTTGGTTTGCTCTTTTTTAATATATTTTACATTTCGGTAAAGTAATTAAGCTATTGTGAAAGAGATTGCGGGATGGGTGTAAAAATACTTTATGGAAATTTCAAAATCTTATAACTATTCAAAATAACGATCGCCTTAATATGAAAAGCATTTATGGTTCTAGGAAAAACTACTTAAATAAAACATGTAACACAGCAAATTATTCTAAGAATGTAATGTGATTTTGAAATAAATGTGAAGGATTAATAAATAATCTTTAGAATGTAATCTTTAATAATATTTAGCCTAATCTGCTAATCCCATAATTGCACCTTTTGTGAAATGTAAAACTAAATAAATCATGCAAGATAATAGAGCAAAAATACCATCCAAAAGCAGAATAGGATTATTTTAAGATAATCTAACGAAAAACAATTTAAAACGAAACTTAAATAAAAAACATAATTTTTTCTCAAATTTTAGTTGATTTTCATAATTTTAAATATTGATTTCAAAATTTTTATTCTTTTTAAATAATTTATCATTTCGTTTTCATGGAAAAAATTTTGGTGATAAAATATTTATCAAAATGAAAACTTTTTAGCAATAGTTTTCATTATCACGGCAACTTAGAATCGCTCAAGTGATAAAATACGTCAAAATGGCTATTTATCATTATCATTCTTACTTTTCCCTGAGACAGAATCCGGCCCCTGAACTATATCACAAAATTTTTTGGATTTATATATTCGATCCAGGTTGGCTCAGAAAATTTAAATTATATATATTTAGTGAATAAAATAATGTATTCAAAGAAATATACAGTTTTCTGCTCAAATACATAGGTAGTTGACTGAATTCGGGCTACCAACCCCGCCGTAAGGTAAAATAATATTGAAAAGGATTTTTTTGCTATTTTGGCAAATATCACCTATGGTTTATTCATTTGTATTAACTGCTGAAATTTCTGATTTTTTGGAATAATTGTAAGGATATTGGCTTAATTTAACCTAACCAAATATTTTTTATTTTTCTCACTCAAATACATAATTAGGTGTTTAATCTACGGACTGACAAACCAACGTGTTGTTTTTTTTCAACCAAATTAAGCTAAAATTATATTAGGGCTGGCAAATTATGATTTTATTATGTAAAAAATTCTAATAGTTTCAGAGTTATTTGAAAAGTAATTAAAAAATGTGTTTATTTTGTTAAAATAGTAAAATGCGTCCAATAACTTTAACGAGAATTGTAAAATAAAATTTTTCAAATGCAGTACTTTTAAAATAATGTTAAAACAAAAAAAAATAAATTCATAATTTCCCATTAATTTCATTTTTTACAATTATATAAAAAATTACACCTGCAATCATATCTACGTTTAAGGAATTTAAGAAAAGGCGAGTATGATGTTACTAGAGTACAAACAATATTATTTTTGGTCAAAAAAATCGAATGAAGACAAGTTTTTCAATCAACCTGAAGAGGGTAATTTTGAAAATTAAAGAAAAATTCGTTAAAATATGTATCGACTGGATTAAAGTCAGCACGAGTAGAAATTCCAATTCCAAACCTGATTTAACGGTTTACCCTAAATCTTATCCCGCTTAGATATAGAAAACCGGATAAAGATTCGTGATATAATGCTAAATCTCTACTGATACACTCTTCCTCCAATGTTAATTATTTTTTTATAAGTTGGCTTTCCTTCTTAGAGATGGTAGAAGGCAAATCCTATCCCTAACCATTTCAATGTTCCTGGTCTGAATTAGGGTAACCAGACAGTCCAGACAATTTGTGTTAGGGCTTTCAATATTAAAGTAAGAAGAGTATGTGCTTTTACCAAGCCTAATTATTAATAACCATTTCAAAAGAAAGCACTTCTAACTGTTTCCGGTAACCAAATCCTAATCTGATCAATAATCTCATAAAGTTAAAGTTTTCGCTTATCAGTGCCTAATCTAAGATGTATATTGATTTTGTTATTAATTTGTGGCCTGGATTTAGCCCATATTATTTCAAGATTTGTTGGACAGTAATTTCTACTCGGGTTGATGGTACGATTGGCTGAATTTAAAATTGTCGTTTTTTTGATATGGCAACTATTTAAAATTATCTTTTGTAAGTGGATACCTCCCCAATAAAAAAGATTAGTATTTAACACATCGGATAATAAGTCCTTGAACCTAAGTCCTGTTTACGGTATTCTGTTCCTTAAAAAAAATTCCTCAACAGTGACTGTTATATTGTGTTCTTTTTGGATTGGAAAAAAAATCAGGAGAAAACTGTCACATACGGAAAAGAAAAAAATCATATTTCATCAGGACTAAGCGCTAGGTAACAAATTATTGCAAAAATAATTACTATAGGGATTAAACTTGGAGCTTTATTTTTAATCAGATCTGGACTCTAATGTTGATCTAACGACGACTCTTCACGAAAAGAGATGTGAATTAAATTTAAAATAACTTATCGATGTGTTAGCTTAACTAGATGAGCTTTGCTTGGACTAAGCATCGTTTTATCATACGCACATGAAATAATGAACCTTAGGTTATGATTAATTTTTTAACAGTAATTGTTTACATATTTATAAATTAAATTGCACTTTGAGAAAAATTCCTATTAAATAAATTTTAAATCTTATAAAAGAATAAAATCCAATAAATATTTAAAATTTCCAAACATTTAAAGTCAATAAACTATAAATAGAAAGTGTTCATTAATTTTGTTGTTGAAATTTTAGTTATAAGCAACGGAAGTGATTAGATGCATGAACTCCAATAAATCATCAATTTTATGAAAATTAATCCAAGTTTATAAACAAATAACTGTCTGTAGTTTGTTTATTACTTTTCTATACCACCGATTACGCCCTGCGATATATTGAATTTTTTCACGTATTTACACTTACTTTCATAGCCTGTTTATTTTATTTTTTTGTCTTTGTTTTGTTGACATAGCGAAGCATATGGATGCATCCATAAAAAATAAAATATTTAAGTTTTTCTACAAAAAACAAAACAAAATCAGTATTTTCTGATATGTTGTCTTGGAAATATATCACTTCAAAAAATAATATCTCTAGTTATTGCCCAGATATTTTTTTGATCGTAATAATTTTAACGAGGTTACAAAACCCCTTAACTAAAACTGAAACTTTTTAGTTTAATTTTAAGTAGCCTCCACTTGACATTTCAGAACAAGAATTCATAAAATTATTACAATAATTATTGATATTTATGTCGATTTCGATTGATATCGAGATCAATTTAAAAACCTGATTTCATATAATTTTTTTAAACGATATCCCACATATTTTCAGGGAACAATTAATTAATATTACCGCTTAGAAATGACAGATAAGAAGCAGTTTGAGGAATTTATTTTAGCAAAATATTTCATGTCCACTTTCAGCGGCAATTAGCTCCAAATGCATTGAGATAAGCTTTTAAGTTAACCGACAAAAATAAGGCTAAACTGAAAATGGAATCAAAGAATAAAAAAAATTCTTCTTTTCTTTTTTATACTCAGGGAGTCAATTAATTAGTAGATCAAGAGATTAACGAATGTTTTCTGTGCATGATTGCAGATCTCGCTAAATTAAAGTGATTGTTGTTTTATTGAAAACAAAATAAAAAGAATTAAATTGCTTTGTTTTTTATTTATTTTTTTCGACCTACTCTTCATCTTCTGTTGATTTTGGTCCATCGAACATGTCTTTCAAGGTATTCTGAATCTCTAACAAACAATGCTATGGATGAGGTCTCAACCGGCTTAGGACCCAATATTAAGCAATTCGTTACGATTGAATTCTCGTTGAATATTGTTTGGTATTGAATAGCAGAAGAAAAAAAATTAAGAAACGAATGAATTGGAAGCGCATGGAACATAATTCAATGCTGCTGTGCAATAAACGCTTATCTCATTCGTTTTGCTTGAAGAAACCTATATGTAGAGTGTTCGTCTGAAGATGCTCTGGTGTCGGTAATTACAGGCTATACTCCTCAAACGGAATATGATGGCTGAGATAATAAACCTTTTTTTTTCGTTGTTGTTGTTTTTCTTGTATCTTTTTATTTGTTTTGAATTCAAAGGATTTAATAGATTCAGTATTCAGTAATATACTGGAATAAAAAAATATAAATACGAAAAAATTTTATGTAACACCTTGAAATTTAATTTCTTCAAAAAATTTAAATGCTTCTTTTTGTAGCATTCAAGTTTTTTTTAGCTTCCTATTAGTTAATGGCGAGAATTTATATGTACTATTATGAATTAATATAAATTGAATTTTTCATCAGTTAAAATGTTATGATCAATCGATTAAAAATAATTGATTTATAGATAAAAGGGCATTTTTGTAACATGTAGAAATGTTTTTAAGATGTGTTTCAATGGAAATCGGTTTAAATTGTTTGTACTTTCCGACAAAACAGAGTTTGTAATTTTTGTATAAGTCTAAATTAATCAGTTTATTATTTGAAAGAAAATTTTCTTATTTTTTTCGAATGCAGAAGGGTTTTCGGCAAATACTTTAACTTCATTTTCATTTTCGAGCGATCATACAGAGATGTCAAAACGAAACCCTAAGACTAATCACCAACGCTTATCGTTACGTAACGAATACAGAAAAACAAGTTCATGATATGCTAAAATAAAAATCAAATCGATCGGATGATTCGCTATCATGTTACAGCTACAGTAAATTTGAAAAATGTAATTTTAAGGGAAAGATGTGCCTTTCGAACAGAGCTGGTTTTTAGAAGGATGTAATTCAGAAACTATTTTAGATTTTCACTTGAAATTGTAATATGTTATTTTTAAAAGTACAAATTATCGAAAATTGTAAAAAAAATCAAAATATTTTCAAAATGTAACACTATTTTGTGCCCCTTATACTGAGAAAACTTTTAAATATGCCGGTAAATTACATTTGAAGGATAATAATTGCCAACATTTTTTAAAAGACTTGGTAAGAAATATTATACCAAACAATTAATTTAAGTTTATCTTTAATCTTTTAAATAATTGTCACGGAAAATTTATTAGTAAATAATTTCTTTATTTTATATTAACCTAAGGACAAAAATTCTACTCACAGTCTATGCATAAAGTTGTAGTTAAGTCAATATAATTTAAAAAAATTAAGAATTAGAAGCACGAGGTTTAAATGATAAATTATTGAATAGGATAGTGCTTATAGTTATATCCAACTGTAGCTAATAGAATGCCAGTGACCACATTATGTAGTTTTAAATATATTAAATAAAATTACTAGTAGGTAAGTAAATTAATTTATGATGTACTTGCAATAAATATAAGAAACCAATTCAAAGGCTTGCGACTTATAAACTTTTTTGAGGTTTGCCTTTGATTATGTTATTTTTTTTCGCTTGATGCTAACTTCACTTAGAGTTTCGAGTTTTTGTGACTGATATTGTTTTACTAAAATTATTACGTTACATTTTTGCCCCAAATATTTTTAAAAGCTTTCTTATAGTTTTAATGACAATAAAAAAAGTATAAGATGTTTATTAATTTTTGAAGTCAAACTATAATATAAGAGAATATGAAATTTTATTGAATTTTAGGAAGAGATATCCTGGTGTAGTTTTATAGACTTAGGTACTATGTAGCTGTGCAATAATGTAGTTTTGAATTTATATCATCCTAAAATGATAGTTGGAAATATCTTTGAAAATAATCACATGGTGATATCCTTATTTTCTAAATTGGATAAAAAACAAACCACGCTTTTAGTGTGCTTTTCACTTAAATAGAGTTTTACAGCTATCAGGGATATATGAATTTAGTATAATTTTCTTTATTTAAATTTTCACAGCAATCTTAGCTGGCTATAGCGAGTTGTAATAGACAAGTGAACTATTCCTATTTTAAAAAATATTTATATTTCATTTTAAAATTTGGCTTTCAATAAGTTTAGAAGTAGTTTACATTACTGTGAAGCTTTTTAATACTCCATTTCAAAAGACACAACTAACTTATTTCTTTAATAAAAAACCTTTATTTCTTAATCACCCTTAATTTTAATGCACAAAGAAAGTACAACAATAATATTAATAATAAATAATAAATAAAAAGTCTCACTGAAAGTGGAAAAAGTTGAAATTGTTTTGAATAAATTCCAAATTAAAGCAAGATATATCGCATGTGAATTTTAATATTTCAACCAGGATAAAAATTTGTTTCAAAAAACTCTTATTTTTCTGTTTTGAGCTATTTTGCCTACAAATGCTTGGATCAAACTTAAAGTACTTATTAAAAATAAAAATTAGTATAAAAAAATTACCATTAGACTTAGGGATGCAGACATTTGCTGTCCAGAGATCGCGTGCGATAAGAATTTTTCTATCATGACTTTGTTTTGTCAAAGCTGAAAACTAAAGCCATATGAAAGAGAATGTCAGTTTTTTTCAGCGAAATTCGGAAATGTACGAAACGGATTTACAGAAATTCCACAAATGCAGTTTTATTCTTTAAATAGTGGTTTTCATTCAGAATTCTGCTTAAATTTCATAGCGGAGTTTCAGAATTCTTTGTATTGTAACAGTTCAGAAAAATATATTCATTATATTCATTCATTCTATATTCATTCGAATATTACTTTTAATTCAAATCTTATAATAACTTCATCTAGGCTATAGCCACTTTTATTATCCTATTTTCTTAAATTTATTAACTTATTATTATTAAATTTCTACCTTATTAATTTATGATTCAAAATTCAAAATTTATTTTTATAACAAATCATGAACGTAATCTAAAACTTTCTTTTATTTACCGTTTCTTAGTTTACAAAGCTCTTCAAATTATTTTTAACAATTTAGTCTAGTGTGAATAGCTAAAAGAGGGTGGCCAGATAATAATAAGATTAATAACCAATCTTTCTAAACTCAAATGTCAAACTAAAAATCGTCATTTTTCCATCTGTATACAAACACCAACTAACGCTTTAAATAGTGTTTTTATAAGCGTTTATAGGCGCGTTAACCCTCAATAGTATATTAAATGCGATAATTAATTGCAAATCTTCTAGAAAAATATAATTTGCACTTTCTAACTAATTTTATTATATTTATAAAATTTTGTCCAATTATTTATTTTTAGTCTTAACCTTAGTTTCCCAAGACTAAACTCTCCTATCAAGTAAGTTTCCGCTTCCAAAACCTTTGTAAACATTCTTTCAGTTAAAATTATGTAGTTGAAAACTCGTGTTATTTTCCGTCTAAGTACTAACACCCGTCTACTTAAAATATCACCTGCTAAGTGTTTATATTTTTTGATTTAGTCAGTCCCAGTTGTCTATAAATCTTTTATTACCTCTGCTATTGACTGTTGGCTTTCAGCAATCAGTAGTCACAAAATGTTTTTTGCTTTAAAAACTTACGTAAGCGTTAGTTTATACTACTTATCTAACCTAAATTCAATCTTTGCTCCCAAACAGTAAAATGATTGACAAATCGCGAATAGCTTACATGACATATTTTTCAATTTTTTCCTCTCAATTTTTCTATTAAAATCAAAAATTAATTTCGTTATTATTATGATTATTAGGAGATTTTTGGTAATGTTCAGATTAACATTGGTGAAATCTTTTTTACTTCATCTGACATATATTTGCCTAAATTATGTATAATTGAGATATTTTCATAATTCTAAAATGATTTTTGTTTGTTAGCTTTCATACAACTAAAATTAGTAAAATTTGCAGATAGTACAAACTTAACAGCAGAAAAATATAATATAGCTGCTACAACTTGTGTTTTTTTAATGATTATTGAATTTTTTGCAGTTAACAAGTCGAACATTATTCATGCCAAAAAAATTTGTATTTGCAAAATCCGCCTAGAGAATTTTTTTTATCAGTGCTCTCATTGTCCCTTATAAAACTACTATAAAGCAAAAAAAATTCAACTCTTAAAAAGCTAAGCACAAATTTTCCAGTCTTAAATCATATCACGTGTTAATCATTTTAAAAGTTTTTGTTTTGGCTGACTATGAGAAAAAGTAACAAATGAACCAATATTTAAAAATTACTGCAAAGGAAGCTTCAGTAGCTCACAAAAACTTCTACTTATCATAAGTCATTATAAAACCTGGTTCACTCCATGTTTCAGCGTCCAGTGTGCTTCACAACTATTTATTCTACATCTAAATTCTATGTTTCAGGAGTTTTACAATTTTTTAAAATGACTTCACGAAGCTTTCGATTAACTAAAAGATTAACTAAAACTGATGTAAAAATAACTATTGATACTTTATACCTTATAATTTATGATTTAGTTTTAATTGTAAGAAATATATATCCTTAAGCTAATATTTTTGTTATTGCATGTTCTAAGCTAAAATAATAAAACTAATTAATCAACTTTAGATCACTAAATTTTGATAATGTCATGTCAAATTTAGTCTTGAGTTTCTATAAGAATACATATAATAGTTAGGGGAATCGAAAAACCAGAATATTCATTATGTCAATTGATTCTTCAAATAGAACACAATACCAAACCAAAATATTTTCCATATGAATAGTAGAATATGTATGTCGCATAACTCATAGCTTAGAAACATGCAAAGGCATTGATATCCTGTTTTATTTCAGTATTAAAATAGATGCTGGTGTAGTTTTAATAGAATTAATTCTTTTATGGACTGTAATTCATTTAACAATAATATACTGGTATACATAACTTCAGATTAATATGTTAGGACTTCCGGATTGCTAAGTAAATTGATCTCCCTTAAAAGTTAATTTTTTATTTTTCGAAAATATGTGTTGAGTTTAATAGTTTGGATTAAAAGTTTTGTATCTTTATAATCACCTCATTCAAACAGCTTAGTTGCTAACAAAAACCAAAAAAAAAAAACTAAATTTGCATATCTTAAGTAAATTTTATTAGAAAGTGAAGTGTTTCTTAAAATATTCACCACTTCACCACTAAAATGAAAAATAATGTATTAAAATTTTAATAACTCTGCTCTTTTCCTGATACTTAACCATCCAGTCGAGTAGTTTCATACTTCTTAAAGCAACCAATATTCATGCATCTTCTACATGTAAATGTGTCTTTAATTAAAATTAAGTTGAATTTATTTCAAAAATGTATAAAATGAGTAGGTCTAACTCCAGATATAATCAAGAGGGTTAAAAAATTGACAAAATGATGGATTTTTTCCTTAAAATTTGTGGTTTTTACTTCAAAACACCATAAAAAACATAAAAATGACAAAATTAACTACAAACAGATCAGTGGAGGTTTTAACTAAATAAATTTGGTTTTTGTGATTTCCGACAATTCTATGGTGATCACCGTAGTAAATTGGAAGATGGCTTAGAAAATAATTTTCCGCTCGCTTAAACAAAAAATTTTGCAGAATATTGTTGACAAGTTATTTAATAACTTACAAAATATCTTTGAAAAAATTTCAAAAGAAAGTGTTACTTTTTCAACTATTATCCTCCCCCCTTTTAATATTATCTAAAAAATTCAAAGTTATCCTCGTAGACATCTTAAACCTATAACATAAATACTTTTTTAAAATTTTTTATAATTATTATCTTAATTGATTTTGAACATCATTTTAACGAATTTAGTAATTAAACTAAGTAAATAAAGTTTCATGAATTTTTAAAATCATTAATTATTTTACTTAAAAAATGTCCAAAATGTATATATACTTATATTAAAATCCAAAACAATTTTTTATGATAGTATTTAATTACAATAAGACATTCTCTTTTCACTTAATCAACATAAACATTTTTAGTGTGATATCAAATATAAGCAAAAAAATTTTAAAATTAGACAAAAACAAATTTGTTCGAAATTTAATTGAAAAAAATTTATTATCTTTTGTTGGTTTTTTTGTTTATTATACGAGTATGACACACCTTTTAGAACCAAATAAATCTGAATCATTTTGCAACGATTTGACCACGATTGTACGCTTGCTTCCTATGTATAAATTATCTTAATTAAAAACGGCTTTAATTATGTACATATGTAAGTATTGACTAATTTTACCCATGTCTTTCGCTGTATGAGTATAAACGTCATATGATGTTCAAAGTCCAAATATTAGTGTGGCTTAAAAATGTTAGAAATTTCCCTTGAATTTTTAGAGATATGAAAATTAAACAATTGAAGAATTATAATTATAAAAATTTTTTACAAATATCTATTTTAAATTTTTTTAATTTTGTTGCGACATTTATGAAAGTAGTCTGTAAAAAAGACTAAACTAATTATCCAAATAAAAATTATAATGTTAATTAATTTTCATATTAAGTATATCAATTTCAGTAAAGTTCATATGTGAACAAACAAACACATACAAATATATATCATTTATAATGTTGACTTGCATTGAAGCATGATACCTTTTAAAAAACAACAATTTCTACTAAAACTGGAAAATATGCGAAGAGGAATACAATCACAACTTGTCGGGCCGGTTTTATTCATGAGTAAAGTGTGTCTCGTTTTGTTTTGTTTTCTTTTTTTTATTTAATTTCTTATCGGTCTTAAGTTTTTTGTCATTCATATGCCCCATCACGCCACTTTTTTAACCTTTGGACTAAGGCGATAATACTTTGATGCGAACGACTTCGGAGATTGTGCTTGTGTTTTCGCAAACTAGCATGATTTTGCAGTTTTTTTTCTTTTGTTTTCTTTTTTATACACAAGGATGTATGTGTATGTGCTCAGAGATTGTTTTTCTATGATTTTTGCTGCTCTAGAGCTCCTTTCTTTTGTTTTTCTTTTAAGTGTTTAATGAAAATTGATAGTAGCACATATTTTACTAATTTTGGTCAGCCTTGAACTTTTAATGTTGTATATAAAAAAAAGCAAAAAAAAAAACACTATTTACAAAACCAGACAATTATTTTGTGGTTATGTTTGGCTGAATTTATTAGAAATTTTGAAGGGCTTTAAAAATTTATTCTTGATTTGGTGGTTTAATTAAATCTTAATTTAACATGTTTTGAAAAAGAAACAAAAACAATTTATTTACTAAATAGCAAAAATTGTTTATGTTGCAATTTAGGTATATTAACGGTTAATGCATATTTTGTTGTACATATGTATTTATAAATTGCCGGCTTATACTTATATGTGAGTACTTTGTCTCTGTATTTGAAAAATATTTTGCTTTCTAAGTTATTTTTGAAAATTAAAAGCTTTTATGTACAAAATGGTCGGAAAAAGTAAGGCTTTAAAGTTTAAAATAATAATGATATTAATTCATTCTTCACAAGTAAAAAATTTAGTATTTAGCTTCATACTGAAGCATTTTTTCTGTAAAAATATTAAATTAAGCTAAAAGTTTACTGGATTATTTATCTTTTTGGAAAAATTGGTCTATAAAATTAAAGTTCTATGGAAGCGACTTCAAGTAATTTTGAGTAACTTATATTTACATATTTGGTGTGTCTGTGAACCTCAGCTAGGAACGAAGTTCTTTAGTATAGAAAATTTAGCAACAAGAATCGAAAATTAACACCAAAATCGAAAAGGGGAAATAATAAAAAGGATTGAGTGTCAAAAATAAAAACTAGTTCCGAAAACAATTTTAAACAATAAGAAACGAAAAATAATGCTGAAGACAATAATAAACGATGGTAAAAATAATTAATTACCTTTTATTTGGTGGAATTTCTTTCATCGCTCAATTTTATATTTTTTTATTAAAAATATTAAGTCAAAAATGGTTTTGACAACACACATTACGATCTGATGTTCATTGTATATAAATATATGTATATCTCACATCTAAATCCTTATGCAATTCACACAAAGATATATTCCTATACCTCTAATCTACCGTCCTGCGAAATTGGAAGCATGCCATACCCTTTCTTAACAGGCGGAACTACACACTTTCCAACTACACACAAAGCCACTTTTTTATGGAGAGCTGCATACATACCTGGTTGGAATCGTGTAGTATATAACTACAGCCTTTTAAACCCTGTAGTCACAGAAAATTGACATCTATTGTGAATTTTTTCCTATTGGATCCTCCTGTTTTGCGTATCTCAGCTCGGTTTACTTCACTAATATTCATCATTTAACTTTATAAAACAATTTACATGAATAAAATTAAAAACTCTTAACTTTTCTTTAATTTTTTTAGTTAAAACACTTTTCAAATATTTAACTACTGCGACATCTGATTTGACATTTCAGATCATATGTTTTCAGATTCAGACGCCATGTTTTTTTTGTCGTCACTACATTCTTTGCCTGCTAAGAACCGATTTTTTTGTATGGAGGACTACAACTTTCTACATAGCGCCTGTTAAGAATGGGTATTATTACAGGCTCCGCTTACAGGCAAAACTATGAACAAGGCGTATGTGGTCTTGGACAATAGGAGGTCATGGTTTCAATCATGTTTTTTAGATTTTATTTCAATTTAAATGAAAAATATTGGTTTCAATTTTGCTTAACAAAAATTAAATATTACGTTTAAATTATTATCAATTTAGAATTTTAGATTTTTTTGGCTCACTTTATAAATAATTACTTTTTATTAAATATACTGTTGAAACCAATAAAAATTTATTTTATCTGCGAATTTTGTAACACTGATTCTTTTTTAAAAAATTTTTCATTGAACTTTCTCTCCACAAGTGGGTTTTTTTTTTGGTAAAAGAAATTGATTTTACAATCAACAAATATACTGTGCACTTATCATTAAATTTACTTCCTTTCAGATAGGTCACGGATAGGGCACTGACGAAAGATAATTTCTAAAAATAAAATAAGTAAATTTCAGATAACAGATTGCTTTGAAGAACCTAAACTAAAAAAGAATTAAATAAAGATTTTTTCAAAAGCCTGCGTTTTAAATTATTGCATTTTTTTATTTCTTTGATTAATTAATATATTTTTTATGTTTTTTTCCTGATAGAACTAAAATTTCAGATTTAAATTTCTCTCCATTTTATAACTTTTTAAAACTATAAAATAACATGGTACAGAAATAATCAAAAGTTTTATTTTACTTTTATTAAATAAAAGTTGGAAGAGTAAAACTAGAAAAAAACCTTAAATGAACTCCTTGAGAAGTTGAAAGTTCTGTTACAGTAAGTTCCTCATTCACTGCAGAATTTAACCTAGTAAATGACAAACTTTCATAAATAAAAATATTTGCATTTTCTAATTACGCCTTTTCTTTATTAATTAACTTCACATTCCACTCAGTAAATGGAATTCAATAGATTCAAAATAAGCTCCAGCCATTTGATATTAGACAAAAAATTAACTCTATTTAGTAGTACTTTCATGAAATACAAAGAAAGCAATTTATATTTATTTTAATTAGAATCTAAATTAATTTTCTCAAAATTCGATAAAGAACACTAAAAATTAATATACCATTATATATATATATATATATATATATTATCCTTGAAATTAATTTCTTAGTAAGTCAAAATAGGTTGACTAAATATTAACTATTTAAATAATAATCTTAAATTTTACAAAGTAATAAAGAATAAAATAATGTACTCGAAGTACTCATACAAGGCGAAGAGCGTAAAAAGAAGAATAACTGATGCCAAGCTATTTGGTTTATCTTCCTCCTAGAATTATGACTGTCCAACTAATTTGCTTATGTTAGGGTTTTCCTAATTATTAAAGAATCTTGAAATTTATACCAGTTGGATGCGTAAGATTAGTGACGTCTTGCTTAGTTTAGTTTAGGACTAAGATAAATTTTTAGTTTAAGTTAAATTGTTAAAGCTTGTATCTTTTTTAGTTAAGTAAAAACCAGAACATGTACTTACAATTCAGAATAAAATAAAAAACTTAGTAATTTAAGAAGAAAAGTTCAGAAGACTAAGAAACTTAACAAAAAAATCATATCTTCACTATCGTGCAACGCTATCTATGGAACTGTGTCATATATATAGTACTTTATTTTAGGAGTGAATGATTCAAACGAGAAACTATAATTATTTCTATAAAATGTATATTTTCTTTTGATTTTTTTAAGATACACAAGAAGTTTTTTTTGTTTTTGTTTTAACACAACTGTCAGCCTATAACCTAGGTCCTAGGATTCTCCTTCTCAAAAACCAAAGACAGATACTACTCGGCCATAAACATGGTATTTTGGGATATAACATCGATCAGCGTAGGCTTCTTTGAAAAATGTACCTACATTTTTAATTAAACCTACTTACATTTTTACTGCTTCATAAATTCTAATTATTTTATTAACAGAGTTATTATATTAATGGTTAATATTACATTCATTGCTATTTATCTTACGCGGGATTGTTTGCTTTCTTTCTTACTCACTTTTGAAAAGAAATAGTAGTTATAACATCTTGTGGACGTTTTAACTCAGTAATGAAATGCTCTTAAAATAGATATACATACTTTTCTAGTGGTGAGTAAGAAGACTCCTTACTTTCGTTGACATCACCCATACCATGTCAATATTCCTAGGGACATTTTGTCCAACTTCTTAGCTGCAACAAGATTATCTATCTTGTACATTAAAAATGCCTAAAACTATACTAAGCTAGAAGACTTGGTCCATGGGTTAGCATTAAGGTTTCTAGACCAGTCATTTAAATACTACTTAAGTCTTACTTATAGAATAAGGGATACTGGGCTGTAGGGCAATGTATATCTGCTTAAGCTCATTATTTGCTCACCTCTCAGATTCTTTGGTGTTTTCAATATTTTAGTATCCAGGAGCTCACATAAAATATAATCTAAAACTGTTTTATTTAACTTAGTTTTACCTTTTTGAATGCTGTTTCTTACAGCATATCTTTCTGTTTACGAATTAAATTTTTACAACTTTGTTAAAATTTGTATTAGAAGTAGTGGTTGAAAAAGAGAAAAATCACCGCGACCAGACTCGATCTATTGTGCTCCCCGCTAGTCATGCTATGATGGAAATCTCTAATATCCAGTTCCCTTTCTAGAGCTGGGATATCTTTCAAACCTATTAACGACCCTCGTTCAAATTAAATTCACTTTAAAAAATAATATCTCTAATATCCAGTTCCCTTTCTAGAGCTAGGATATCTTTCAAACCTATTTACGACCCTCGTTTAAATTAAATTCACTTTAAAAAATAAATAACTACGAATACGCGTTGCTAACAAAACCAAAGCTTCATAAAAATTTCTACGTTGAAAATGTTAAAAAAGACATAAAATTATCATGTACCCTTAAAATGTGTGTGAAATTGTGAATCACTCTGTTTGCTATCATACTTTCTTGTAATTTATGTCTCCTAATTTTAAAAGATTCTGATGAATGATATTTGAGTTGATTCAGGACACTCTACACTTCTACAGGTTACAAAAAAGTGCTATAAAAGCACATAGTCCACTTTATATTTAAATCTTATAATTATTTATGTAATTGTTTAGTAAAATAAGTTAAAAATTGAATCAAAATTCTTACTGAAAATTCCCATCAAAGTTGACCAATACAGGTCTATTTCGAAGTCTAAAACTTCCCTTGTAATTGGAAGTTATGCTTTTATGCTACATATACGACCATAAGAAGTAGGGATCGGCAACCAAGCTCCCTCATATTATTTAAAATAATGTAGTAAAAACAAAAAAAATTAAGGCCTTGCCTTTATCTGGCACGTGCTGTCTAGACTTAGCTTACTAGTTTATTCTAAAAATAGTTTGTTTGGTGAAATCTTCAGTCGACTTTCGCGTGGGTTTCATTTATAGTTAATTTTTTGAATTGCACTGACTGTAGTTTAAACTTTAAAAATTTGTAAAGCTTTTTAGAAGTATTTTGTGATTACTAACGTACTAACGCATTCTGGAGAATATGTATATATATACATATCCTTATGATCATATAAAAATATTTTTCAATTTTCGAAGGCTCGGAATTTTTCAGTTTTTATGATGATTAATATGAATAAAAAGCAAAGAACTTACTATTACAATGGAGATTGGGAAGAACAATTTTGTTTTATTGACTTCAACGGCAAGTGTATGTGTTTAATTACCAAAAAATTTAATGATTTCACAATTAAAGAAGAATTGCTTAAAATTTTGCCACTGCACGGAAAAAGACGGGGAGAAGAAATTTCCAAAGTATTTAAGAAATTCACAGAAGAAAATAAGATACTACTTTCTAGGTTGTCAGCAGTTACAAGAGACGGGCGCCTGCAATGATAGGTAAAAATAAGGGGCTTATTGCTTTTTGTAAACAAAACTCTCTTTTTCCCGAATTTGCTTCATATCATTGCATTATTCATCAGTAAATATTATGTGCAAAAGTTATTTCATTTAAGCATAGAATGCAACCAGTAACAAAAATTATAAATTCCATAAGATTTTTGGAATTTGGTAAATGAAAATAAGTATCTATTATTGAGGAATTGTGCTTTAAGGATTTCCTCATATTGTGGCACAACATATTACTGCGAAACTGTGTTTTCTAGCATGAAATATTTGAAGTCCAAATATCGCTCAAGAATCACAGATCCTCATTTAGACAAATGCTTAAGAGGCGGAATCTCATCATATATACCGAACTATGAAGATTATGTTGAAAATGTTCAGTGCCAAGCGTCACATTAATTTTCAGTATTAAGACCTTCTAAGATATGCACCCTCCAAAATTTTGTTTTATATTTTACCGATGAATGGTTGGTGACCTCTGATATAAAGCTTAGTTTATTTTCACTTGATGATTATCTTTACTTTATGGTAAATTATTGTCAAATTTTTCTAAAAAAGACTTAAGCCAGTTAAAAGTCAAATTTAATTTTAAAAATTATTCATAGTGTGCTGAATTAAAATCAAAAGATGGCGTGTATACACGACAAACGCGCTTGACTGGTTAAAGGCAAGAATATCACTGATAATGTAATCTTTTAGTTACATAATCCTTTGACTGCCTGCTGATAGTGAATCAAGAAACCGTTTATAAGTACATAAATAAATGCTACAAAGGATTCAAAAGCTCAGTTTGAACAAGTTTCTCAAAGTAATAAAAGTTTTTTGTATGGACAATTTATCAAAAATTAATTAATTCCAAAATTAATTAATTAGTTTCTTTTTGTAGCAAAGGCAAAACTGGAACCAAAAACAATTTTGCATAAAACTAAAATATGTCCTGAATTTTAATGTTTCGACTTTGACTTAGACAATATAACCATTAAATGATATCATTTTTCTGCTTTATTACTTTACTTTATTACTATATAAAGCAGCAAATGTTAAGAATGACTTCTGAAAATTTCAAAAAGAAAAAGATAAGATTTTTTTTCAGTGAAATCTAGAAATATTATTTAAACAACCTAATTCAAAAACATTTTATTTCATTCTTATTTAAATATGTATAATAATATAAGGATTTTGTTTCTTTATTTTTTTAAATTAGAAAAATGTAATATAATAAAGCTAATGAAAAAAATGAAAGTATTTACACGAAATCTAATTTTTTGTTTTTTTCTTTTAAATTTGAAGGGAAATACGATTGAAAAACAAATATATTTTTATTAAAAAAAAAGGATGATCATGCTGTAAATAGTTAACAAAGTTTGAAATTTTATTTCCAATCTGCGACAAACTATTTCAATACTATTTTTTTGAATTATGTACATTTATGTAATGTTATTTATATATAACAATACTTATTTTATTTATTCAGTACAATATATAAGTTTTTAGTTAAATGAAAAAAATAAAAAATAAAATTTCAAATATGTTTTTTTTGGGCAACATTATTAGATTCGGAATTTTCATTAATTTCATGGGAATTATTTGTTTGAACCTTTTCATTTATATAATTTAAGTATTCTGTTAGACGTAATACAGCAATTAATGATGCAACATATTCTTGGACATCTTCCTTTTTAAGTTGTTTTATTTGTCCAGATACAGTCCTATAAACACGTCTAGCTACTTTATTTGATAATCTTCCAACAGTTTGAACTGTATGCAATACGGGATCATCTACTGCTGATATTGGTGCTGAAATAAAAAAAAAAAACCAAAAATGATAAAATAATTTGTTAAAGAATAACTAAGTAGATTAATGGTAAAAATATGTCATATTTAGTTTATTAGAGGAAAAGTTAATTGAAGCAAAATGAAACTGTTCCAAAAGTTTTTCTACCAATTATAATTATTCTGTTTATTATGAATGTCTAGTCTGAATTATGATGATTTCATACTAAAAGTACTGAATTGGGTATACCCAAGTCATAATATTTGGTGATTCGGGCTGTTTTCGACTCGGGTTACATTTACCTTAGCTAGAGCCTTAAATTTAAAAACCATTAATTCAAAATTATATTGACTTTCCGGAAAATTTTTATGTTCAAATGAGGCTATTCAAAATAAGAATTTTGAGCTGTTTTAACTTTGAAACTAGAGCCTAATTTATTAATTACATACTTAAATTTTCAGAGAGTTAATAAGAGTTTTTCGTTTTTAATTAATTCTAATTGCATCTAAAATATTATCGTTTAACTATTTTTAAAAAAAAGACCCTTAACTTCAAAGTTATATATATAGTGCAACCGCAATTGTTACCTCAAATCAATTTGAGAGCTAAGTTGTTTTGTATACTAAGTTACCAAGAACTTTTAAGTTTTCAAGCTGAAGGTATTTGAATTTGATCAAATGCAATCTGTTAAGACATAACACAAATTATTTCACAATTTTATGAATGAACCTCAAAGCAAAAAAAATTAAAATCTACAGATAAAATGTTCTCATGCTATGTTTTCATATATGATGTTTTATAAATAAATGCATTCAAGTGCAAAGTTTTAAATTCATTTATGTTCTTTAGTACTACTTTTACTATTTTTTTGGTGGAAACTATTACATATTATTTAGGCTTGTGTCACTCAATTTGATAGATGTACATTTCATTATACATTTACATTATTAGTTAAAAACACCTTGAAATTGAATTAAAAACTAGTGACATGGTTTTTCGTGACCAGAATTTCTAAAAGTAGGGAAGAATTGAAGGGAATAAAAAAGCAGATTGAGTAGCAAGAATAGGATAAGGTAAAATATATCAAATATATTTATTTATTTATGCATATTTAGTCACCATATGCTTCCAGTTAATTGGCTTATTCCAAGATAATATATTCTTTAAAAACTTTTTACAAAGCAAGTAAGTATGATCTATTGTGGGCTATGGAACATTCATTAAATATATCTCCACAAAGTAAGAAAAACAACAACAGACTGGAGTAGATTATGTCAAAAAGTTGATGAAGCTTAAAATATAGTTACAAACAAAAGATATTTTATTTTAACAAATATTAAAACTTTTACGACTTGATTAGTATTAAAAAAAACTCAAAATATTCTTGAGATACTAAATAATTTGTTTTAGTTATCTGAATTTCACATAAACAAAAGTTGATAGTTTTTACAATTTGTGATCACAAAAAAAAATGGAATTGCAAGTTTTGATACGTAAATTTATTTATTTTTGGCCAAGATATATGCTAAGCAATGATTTAAAACATTGAAAACAAAAACATTCTTAGTTTTCACCTACCACATTAAGTCGTTTATTTTTCTTGATGTATAACAGTTCCACTTAGATCATTCCACCAATCACCAACTGCCCATTTTAAGAAATTATAAGCTAAATGGATAATTCAAAATTCAAAATTTACATAGATGAAGTATCCTGTCAATTTAATGAGATAAGATAAAACTAAAAATTCTAGAAATACTTTTTCTTTTGGACTTTTCCTGCCTGAGCTAACAATAGGGCTCCAATATTTCTGATAACAGAGAGATTTATTCTTTTAATTACTTATCGAATTATAATTAAGACATGTAATAGTGTGGTTACAGAAGCCAGAATGGTAAGTCTTTTGCAGAAAACACATTGGCGCACCAAGGGGAAATTTTGAGTAATTTTTCGAACTTTCTCATTTAAGATTTATTTGATAATGAATAATGTTAAATATGATGTTGAGAAGTTTTAACAAAAACAAAAAATAACAAATATTTGACAGTTGAAAATTGTACTAATATAAGAATTCTACAAAGACTTTTCTTATATATGGAGCAAAAATTAGCATTCTTTCCTAGTATTCTGGCTACTGTAAACACACTATAAAAGCGTTTTCTATAAGATCAATATATCAATTCAACTTCCAAAATATAAAACGAGGTCTATTCAACAGGTGTTTTTGTAGTTGAAAATGCTTGCAATAATTTCCACTTTTTTTAATGTTCGGGCGAAATATTTTCAACTAAGCAATTTGACTCTTGTTCTTTTTATACAATTGTATCAGTTAAAAATAATTTTAATGTTTAACCTAGAAAATATTCACATATTTGACAGGATGTAGTGTTATAATGATTTAACATGTGACCCATGCAAAATAGTATAAAAGATGACTAGGCATTTCTAAGTAAATATCGCTTCTTTAAACTTGTGTTAATGTTACAAGCTCTGCAAATTTATAATTTTTGGCTGGAATTGGTTTCGTGAAAACTACCATAACAGTCAGCAAATTTACTAAAGTATGTGCATGGCATTTATATTAAAGTTCTCAGAATTTAAATAGAAAAGAAATACAAAAATTTGAAATATTGGCAATTTTTCACTTAATTTACTCAACTTAGATTGCAAGAGACTGATTTACCAATCTGTCGTTAAATCGAATCCAGTCACATATGACTATAGAAAATCATCAAATTACGATATCATCTAATTAAATTAAGATTTTTTCCTGCATATGACATGAAATACTTATTGATATGTGAATAATCAAAAAATTCACATACCAAAAATATTTTTCGACTGAATTTCGTGGTGTGTTTCTTCTTAAACGTATACAGGGCAAATGACTGAAAAATTAAATGGTGAAGTAATGTTAACTAGCAATGCTCTAATAAGTACGATATGTTTTATTTAAGCCATTCAATTCTTGGCTATAAGATTACATCAGAAGGAATAAATGTACAAAACCACATTTATCAATATAAGAATAATAAGAAAAGCAAACTAAGAGTTCGACATTTAGTATTATTCGTATACAACTTGCTTAGTTAGCTTACCTTAAGAAAGATAACGAGTTAACTATAATAAGATCGCACCCACTTTATAAAACAGAGGTTGCCAAAGTGTCGAACGCGGTCAACTAGTCGATCATGTTATTATTTTTAGTCGCCCGTCTAACAATCGTGCTATTAATTTCAGGTACATGCTGTCTCAAAATAAAAAACAAAAAAAACAAAAAACAGTTCTACAGATATCTATAAATATGAATTTTCCATATACATCGGTAGAACAACCTAAAAAATGATATTTAATATGCATGTCTCTCTGGTTTCAATTAAACTCTGAACTAATTAGTAGATATCCCTCCCTCTTTAATGATATTAAATTAATTGGTTCGGAAATATTTATGAGACGAGATTGACTCAAAATTTTCTCTAAACCTGCCATTTTGTTTTTCTTTGTCACTCAAATTTCATGAATTTTTCAAGTTTTTCTTTTAATTATGTTGTATTTTTTTCTGCGGCATATCTGCATAATAAATTGCAGACATTCTTTGAATCTCTGCTCTTATAGTTTTTTTCCTTGTAAAACAACTAATTGATCTATTACTCCAAACTATTCTAATCTTTAAAAGATCACTTCAGGATCACCAAAATATTCATAAGCATGTTAGAATTAGGTTTCTTAAATTCAACCTTGCCTTGAATTTTAAAAATTTGAACTAGGTTACCTAATAATGTGGGTAGATCACTATTTATAATTTCAAAGATAAGTCGCACCGTACTGACCAAAAGTATGGACATTCCTGCTATAAAAGTTATTGCTTAATAACCAAAAAAGAAACGAATTGTATGGGTTTGACATCAATTTTTCATCTCTCGCTTATTTCAAGCTTTAAAAAACAGATCAATTTCGAAATTAAAAAAAAAAACAAAAACTAAATTTGATATAACTGGTGATACAGTTTTTTAAAAGATATCTTATGTTCACATGTGACGATATATAGAATCGAAGTATTTATTAGTTTTAGTACTCAGTAAGACCCATTTATTATAATTAGCCAGATTTGTCATTTTATATGATAGCATAGTGAACTTATCATGCGGGGATCTAGCGGTAGTACTTGAGGACAGATTTTTGGGCTAATTCTTGCAACAATTTAGAAAATAAAAGATGAAAAATGAATTATTTGAAAAATAAGAGAATCTTAGCTGCGGATCTAAAGATGATAAAAATGAATTCTAAGCAAAAAAATTTAGATTAAAAAGTCTAACAAACCATATGACATATAATTACGTAACAAATTTTTTAAATTAAATAAAAAACCAAAGATATTTCTAATGCCATTCTACTACATTTATTAAATTCTATTTTGATAATAACAAAAATTCACTTTATCTGCTCATTGGCGGCTCATTATAAATATTACATTTTAGTATTTTTTTTGTTTTACTCGATAGATCTAAAAGTTATCATAATTACTCTGATTTTTTCTTTTATGTTTTATATTTATTAAAAAAGTATTTTCTTTAAAACATTAAAAATTTAAATTTAATTTTTCTCCTATCTTTTAGATTTTCTAATTTTAAACAGTTTTGATAACTAATTCCTTATCAATTCTTTTTGATACAGTTCAAAGTATAATTTTCTAAAACAATGTCTAAAAAAAAATAAAGCAAAAAAAAATTATCTTAATTACTGAGATAAGTGGCACATTTAATTCAACTAAGTTTTTATTTTTTGTTTTGTACAACATTAATAACACCCATTATTAAAAACAATAAAAAAAAGAAGAAAATAAAAACAAAAATGTTGACGCATTTAAAGATTATTTAAATTTTTTGTTAATTTAATATCGATAACCTTTTGAGCGGACAAAGTACATTTTTGCGTAAGATTTTAAATTTTAATTAAATAAAAATATTTAAATAAGCAGTTAAAAACGTACCATTATCATCTTCAATATCATTATCAGATTTTGGAAAATAATAATCCAATAGACGTTCAGCTAATGCTGATGTTGTATCAACACCACTAACAGCAATATTACCATACTGGGTTGCTAAAACTTCATTAGCTTTTTGCCATGATAAATCTTTCAATGATGATGCTCTTTGCTGCCCAGCAGCTCTTAGAGCACAAACTTTATTTAAATGTGGTTGTACAACATCAATAACTTTACTTTTAGCTTGATTATAAATTTCTTTTGGTTGTTCTTTAATAATTGGTGCTTTAACCTCTAATTTATCAATACCTTTAACAAGTGTCTGATCAACATATTGTATTGGACGATCAAATTTCGAAACAATTGGCGCAGCTGTAGTTATAGCACGATGAACTGCATCCTCTGCTGTACTAAATGCCCAATTGAACATACGATTATGGCCTGAAATAGAACCATATGAATTTAATATAATTTTGATTTGCTTTGATTAAATTTTATTGCAATTTAAAGAAATTTTTAAAAATGAATAAAGTCAATCTTATGATGACGACGAACCAATTAAGTTAATGGATCAATTGTTTGGATATAGTCAGCCGATAATTTAATCTTTTTAATTGTTATTGATATTATTAAATTCTATAGAATTTTTAGTTTTAATCATTTTTAAGTATGCTTTTATTATGCAGTTACTACGAAATTTACTTGGTGGAATTTTTCTTTTCGCTATAAAAAATTTTTATTTCCACCCGATACTAAACAGATATTTTTGTGTATGAAATTGATAGCTATTTTTGTGGGTACCCATGCCATTAAATTTCGCAGTAACTGTTCTTTGTAAACCTAATAAATAGTATGTTATTAAAAATATTAAATTTTTTTGAAAGATGTCTGCTTCTTAGATTTTGGTTGTTTTTCTTCATGACTAATTCAATGTTTTGGTAAAATTGAGCTACATACAAAAACACAATTTCTTTAAAGAATGATGTATTTATTACAAGGCTTCCATTTACTTTACTATACTGTCTATCTAGCACGACTCATTATGACCTTGAAATAGTAATTGTATACTAGTTTATAGTGGCCATAATACTAATACAAAAAGACTTAATTTCCAACTTTTGTATGGGATTTTTTAGTATTCTTCTCTAAAATTTATATTTTTCTTTAAAGAACTTTGCCTCTTGGATAAAACGATTGACAGTAATTAATTTTGAAATTTAAGATAAATCTGACGGTGGATATCCTGTAAAACACTTTTTACAACAACAAATAATATACTTTTTTACACAAATGAAGATTACTAATTTAGAAATACTAAAGAAAGCACTTCTTTCTACATATGGAGCTAAGTTTAGTATTTTAAAATTAATATTCCACGCTTTAAGCGTATTACTAATTGTCGAAATGACTTCTTTTTCCGCAAACAACAAGTAGTCGTTTAGATACGAGTATCTTGAAAACATTTTATGCGGTTTTGAAGTCTAATTTGTTTAATTTGAACACATCAGGTTTTGCAAAGGAATTGGAAAACTTGTGAAGCAACTAGTTTTTTTTACCATTTTAAATTTATATTCTGAAATTTTTTAAAGTTTGGATAAACAAAAATTTATAACCAGCTTGAACCCAAAACTATAATATTATTTGTTTATTTTGAATAAAAGTTATTAAACTTTAATAAATCTTCATTTTTGGCAGGTTACTATATTTTTCCAGACATTTTGAATTTTATTTCTAACTGACGTAGTTTCTCTAACTCAATAGTTAGAGAACAAGCTTGTAATTTGTTGATATGGATTTTCTTGCCACAAAATGCTTCTACGGTGTATAGAAATTTTTTATAGTAACTCTTTATGTGGAATTATGTGGTTAGGTAGGCATTTATGTGTTAACACCATAGTAGCAGATAATTTTTTGTTATTGTCTACAAAAAGGCTTCTAAAAAATTTTAGAAGCAAGATTTATTATTTGAATAAATTAAACACGTAAAAGAATTTAAATACAATTGGCAGGTAATATAAAACCGATTTGCCAAATAGTAAATATAAATATTTCACCGCAAGTCAAAAACAATAAATTATATTTGAAATTTAGCAGTGTATCGTCCGAATATAAAATAGTAAAATCAGTGACTTTTGGCGTTTATTTTCTTAAAAATTAAAAGAAAAGTGTGTTATGCGGCATATGTCTCACACTAAGTTTTAGAAAATATGAAATAGTATTTACAGTGACTCAATGCCAATCGGAGTAGACTCACTTACGATCTTGTGTTAATGAAAAAAATTAAATGATAACAATTCTGATAGTAAAATGTGTTAATTTGTGACTGACGTCAGATTTTATGCAAAATAATTTCCTTTAACCTTTTTTGAAAGACTGATAAGCTAGCGATAATTAAATCCGTATACACCCTTTTAGTAGAGAGTATCACTTAGCGTTAATAAATCCTAGGTATTAGGGATAAAATCTCTAATCGCTCGAATTCACTCGATTTTGCACTACAAATTTTGTTTGCAGTGTGCCCACTTTCATATAAGTATGTTGATTGGGATAAACGTCAGTTGTTTCAGCAAATTTGCTCATTAAGAACTCGCAAGAAATCGTTATTACTGTACCTTAGATTTAGCTACTTTAGGATATGAAAAAATAGTGCCGTTTTTTTCTGCATATTTTCTGAAATATGGCGTTATACTTTACAAAATGCTAAGCAAAGGAAATTATTTTATGTAGGTTAAGGAAAAATCCATTTTGTTAAGATTTATATTTTGCTTGCATTTAAATGACATTGCAGTAAAAAATTACAATTTTCGTCTGTTTAAATTAATTTATTGAGAGTAGCATAAAATAAATTTTCAAATGTGATTTTTAATTGACCTTTAGATTGTCATACAAAGTGTATTTCTACTTTAAATGCTTAAATAAACGGTTAAGTATTCAAAACAACGAATTAATACCTGTCTCCTACAACGCATACAGCGAAATTATCGCAAGTGAGTAAATTTGAATTATTCTGTTCTTTTTTTGCGTCATTTGGAATGAAATTAATCATAGTTAATAGTCTATAAAGTTTGTAAAATTTTATTATAATAGTCAGTAAAATTGCTGATTTTTTCCAGCAGTTTACAAAAATATTTTTACCAATTTTGAGTATCCAGTATGAGTACTTTTAATATTAATATTCTAGTTGCGAGATGATATAACAAGAGTGAGTTAGCTCGATTATTTATATTATTATTTAGATTATAATAATTCCTGTTTTTCTATTTTTTCTTTCATAATTAGTTAAGGAGACAATTTTTTGCAATAGTTTTTATTGTAATGATAAAGAAAAAAAGACCCTTGAAACAGTCTTTTTTGGTTCACGTTTTCGTTAACAAAATAGTATTGAATACGATCAATATCTTTATATATATATATATATATATATATATATATATATATATATATATATTTGAATGGCTTTTTGCCAAAAGCAACTTATAGAATAAAAGTAATTTTGTACATTTTGAAGTTATCTAATTATATATCCGTAGCGTAACAAAAGAAAAAGAACAAAACAGAATGACAATTGAATATTGGTTCAAACCCAATAATTTTGAACTTTTAGCAAACTTCAAAATTTAATTTCAGAAAGTATTTGCTAAATATGAACTTTGTTTTGAACAAACGAACAGTGAAAATGAGATTTTGTACTTTGGATACAATTTTCTATTTATTCAATACTTTTTCGATCAATTTTTGTTTTTAAGGAGATCTTTAATTATTCGAACATTGCTCATTGATGCATAAAATTATTTGATAGAGTACAAAGTCTTAATTTAATTTGGCCAATATTAACTTTAGGACTGTTAATGTTTACTAGTTATAATATGAGGCTATATACAATAGATACTGAAAGTTAATAAATATACCTACTTAGTTTTTGATTTTATAAGAATTATTACCAAAATTATTAGTAAAATATTATGCCTGAAGTTTTATTATACATTTATAATATTTGATAATTTTTGTTTATTTCAAAGCAATGTTTCATATTTTACCAAGTAGAATTATATTTGAAAAAAACAAAAACACTCCTTAACAAAAAATTTAATGTGTAATGTCTTTTTTAAATATTTCCAAAACAAACAAAAAATGGAATAAATTGAAATAGATAGATATAAATTAAACTTAATGCCTATAGAATAGAAATGAAATATAATGAGAGAGATAAGGAGAGTTATCAATTCAAATCAGGTTTTTAAAAACATGGTCAAAAAGAAATTTTTGAAAATATAAACGTGTTTGTACATGGTTAAATATATATATATATATATATACTTTGTACTAAAACAATATTTTCATATAAAAATTTGAGCTGAAGTATACTACAAAAACGATAAGATTGATTTTTAAATTTTTGAAATAAAATTTAGTTCTTTTTGTTTTTGTAATAACTGGTATTATCTTGTTACAATTACGATTAGTTCAACTTGTTCAACAGTTAGTCACTCAATTTATAAAAGTTTTAAAATAAGTTATACTTTTATAAATTCTACTCATTTATTATTTAAATTTTTTTTTTCAATTTTAAATGACTGATTATTTTTATCACATGTTAAAAATTGAGTCTCGTATATGGTTTTTTATTTTATTTAATAATTTTTGTTAAACAATATGTTTCATAAATTTGTTATATAGAAGACAAATACATACACTTAATGCACATTGTTGAAAATAAAATATATTTCATAAAAATGGTTTTATTTGATAATTAATTAACAAAATAGATTTATGATTTACAATTAAAAAATTTCAATTTATCAATTTTTGTTAATTATTTAAATGTATTATACTAAAAACAAAAAAAATCAAATTTCAATATACATCACATTTAGTTTTTGATTTATTAATTAATTAATTTCTATATATAAAGTTCAATTAACTGTTTAACACTTACTTTTGACTTTTTCATATACACCATGACTTTGTTGCCATGCAGCTCCAACAACTGGAAACTGCATCATCCTTTCTAATGACTCTAGATGAGGTAATAAATTCATATTATCTTTGGTATTATTTTCTTCATTATTCATATGATTATTTGATTTTGAATTAACGCTATTCTGATCCATTTTTATTTTTATTATTCACAAATTTTTTAAAGTTTTTATACAAAAAATAATTAATATAACCAACAAATTTATAAGCACTTGCTTCACATATGACCGCAACTCCTCACGATAAACTTTTACTGCTGACCTAACGGAAGACGATCTGATCTATTTATATGTTCACATAATATTACTCTTAAAGTAAAATATAATTCTCATTTCATGCAGTAAAAAACTCTCAATTGAGAGAATTTCTTTTTTTTTTAAAACAATTTCATTTATTCATATATTTTTTTTTGAATATATATATATATAACTTTTATTAATGTATATATGTGTGTGTCTCATTTATTCACTCTTTTATAAATTGGGGGCTTATATTTTTTAACACAAATTTTGGCGCAATCATTTCTGTGTGGTATAATTTTAAAAGAAAAATATAACTAATTATATAGCGGGTTCATTTTTAAAAGCCCATGACTCAAACCAATAAAAAGCTTGTATTGCTCTTTATAACTTTGAAAATATTTGGAAAAATGGTTGCTTATTCAAATGAGAAGTAGTTCCATGATATCAATATTTTGTTGACTATAAGAAATATGATCCATTTTAGTTAATTATTGTTTTGCAAAACAAAGAAAACGCAACCAATTATTTCATAATTGAATCAATTATCGTGCAAAGCCAATTTTGCATGTGTATATTCATATATCAATAAATATATAGTATAAAAATGCATTGATAAAACATATTTGAAGCTAAACGAGCTTATAACTATATATATATGTGTATATGCATAAATGTGGGTACAATACAATAATAAATTTATAGGCTCTATGTTTGTTTAATTTAAAATTTTTGTCTGAGAATAATACTAAGTAAATCAAATTTAATTTAATTAGAAGTATTTAAGTAAAATCGGTGTCAAAAAATCCAATGTTTTATAGAATTTAGACTTTTATATAATAAAAAAATTGTTTAGGTAAAAAAGAGATTCCACATTATCAAAGAGAAATTCGTGTGCCGTTTTATCGTATGCATTTGTTTTATAGTCAAGCTCATAAAAGTTACCCATGAATGATTTCTTTATAAAAGTTTTCAACAGTTTTTAATAATGTCAGGTCTAGATGGACACATTTTCTTAATGATGGCATTCAAAGGCCCTTTTATTACTTGTATATTTCTAATTGAAAAAATTGATTTTTTTACTTGTTTTTAGAGTCATTGTCCGTATGAATTTAATTTTAGATAACATTTATCTAAGTCATACAATATTTACAGCTAAAAAGTTCATGTAAATAATTATATTAAGAAAAATTTTGATTAATAGAAAGTTAGTAAATTTAGTGGACAATGTTTAATTTAAAAACAATTTTTGATCTCTTCATATAAAAATATATGAACGCGTTCGGTACCGGCGCTTGAGAAGAAAATCTTGTACCCACAGCCCATGGAATTTTATCTTATATTATTACTTTAATTGGCATTGAATTTTTTAACATTATACTTATAATCTTTAAATGAAGCGAAATAAGCGAATAAGCAGACTTAGCTCTATAGCATCCATTTTGTTTTATTACAGGCCACTATAACTGTTTCGGTTAAAAATGAGTGTAAGAATTTGTTAAAAACTGAAAAAGTATGTAATAACGATAACGCAGCCCATTTGTGACGGCGAGCTGAAATGCAAGAACTGCTACGACGCATATATGCGGCGATAGTACCAAACGTGTTAATATTTCATTGTGTGTATAATTAGAAAAATTCATTAGAGCAATTTTAACTAAGTAATCAAGTGAGAAAATATTATTTAATTTAAAAAAATTGATCTTTTTATTTTCAATTTTTGAAAGTACAATCTTTAAAAAATATTGTTTTAAAATTATATTAAAATCTGGCAATAACTTTCGAATATATGAGATTAAAATCTCAAATCCAAAAGGCGCCAAGCAGTTTGTAACTTACCCAAAATTGTAAACGCGTTTTTCTCGAAACGACGTTTTTTAATATAAGAAATAAGTTTTAACATAAATGTATTTGAGCGAATAATATTTGAAGTGAATGCATTTTTTATTTTTATGCAAGAAAAATAAGCAATTTTCTTATAGAAATTTTTTGTTTGTTTGTTTAGAAATTCGCCATTTTATCTCAAATCAAAAATTTTGATTTGCTTCTTTATTTGAGTACATGGGAATACTGCTTTTTAGCTACCCTCATTGGTTTCAGATAAGCCAATCAGGAGTGACAATGTATATCGTCAAGTTACGTCTTTTTGTTTTTTGCGTCCAGGAGAATGACTATAGCTCGGCCATTATTGAACTATTTTAATAAAATTTTACATGTAAATAAGGGAAATATACATACTTCGAGTGTTGTTAAATAAATTTATATATAATAAAACTCGCTTTAAAGAAAAAATCACAAAAAAAGCTTTTTTTTTTACGCCTGAGTATATCTACCCCCTTAGGACCAAGAAATGAGTATCAGTGAAGGTCTAGTTTTTGAGTTTTTATCCTTAAATGTTTTTGTACAATTCTGTCAGAAATGTATCCATTTATATAATTAAAATTTATTAACCTGTTGCACTCAAGGACTATAAGCTATATTTTATATAGAAACGTTTCAAAAAAGGTCATTTTATTAGTAAATCTATATATGTAGTATAATAACCTTACTTTTATAAGAAAAATACAGAATGAACTCATATTGTAAACGTGGAAAAGCCTTGAATAGGTCAGCACTTCAGAACTTTTTTTTTCAATTACCCAATAAGCTGGAAAGCTATTAGTTGCCCACAACAATTTAAAATAATCTTTTTTAATTCTAAATTTATAATACTGTTTTTTGTTTGCTATTTTTAGTAAAAATTTTTTCAAAAAATGCATTTAAAAACATCTCCTTCATTAGCATTAAATATTTGTGTAGGCATAAAAATGTTTATAGAAATTATTATTCAATTTATTAAATTACTGTTCCGTCAGAGTTGTATATTTTTGAATGATTTTAGTGCTCAACATAATTATTGAAAGAGATATTTAAAATTATATACGAGCACTAATATTTTTTTGTTTGATTTAAATTTGGTTTTCCAAACTTTTTCAGAGATTTAAAAAAAATCAAAGTGCGTAAATCCTATGTCAATCCTATGTCAATCCTATGTCAAATGTTGAAAATGTAGAAACTATAATAGGTAACAACTGTCTTCTCTCATGTCACAGAAAGTTAACATTTCAAATAAACAAACTGCATGACTTTTTCACTGTCCTTTATATGTCAACAATTTAGAAAATACAATTGGCAAAAACTGTCCTTTCCCATATCACAGAAAGTTAACAACTTAACCAGTGTATTATAACTTCTTCGGATTCCTGCATCACATTATTACCGTTTAGTGGTTAAAATTGTCATTTAAATTTTCATTTTTTGCAATGCTTTTGAAATCTGGTTAAGTAAATTTAATATCTTAAAATCGTGTCTAAGAAACTATGAAAACTAACTGTAATCTAAAGATGATCAAGTTTGAAAAATTCTTCTAATTTTTGATAAATCTACTCTTTATTATGGAATATGTAGACTACTAACATTATCATGTTTATCAAAAAATATATTTAATTTAGCTTTTACGGAAAATATTTTAAAGAGGTTGACCAAACTCTGTTGTTACTATAAAGACCTTAATAAAAAATAAGAAAACGAATTTTTAAAAGTTTTTGTTTCAAAAATTTTTAATAGTCAAATTAACGTAGTATTGAACTATTAAAACTAATCTTGGATAATTTGCCAGGTGTTTTTCATATATTAATTAGGAATCAACATTGCGACAAGCTTAATTGTTTTCATTGAAAACCGACTTTTTGTTTTATTTTAAGACTATAAAAAACATGAGTATCAAACTTCTAACAATAAGTAATTGAAGTAATATTGATTACAGTTTTGAAATCATACATGAAATAGTTTAAACATTTGATAATAAGCGAAGAGAATTATAGTTGCTGTGGAAATCTATGTAGAGCAAACGTGGTCATTGACTTACTTTTTTTGTGGTTTTTTTTTCTAAGCCAACAAAGGTAATCGAGATAAATTTTAGTTGATAAAAGCTTACTTTGTTCAGCTTTGAAATTAGAGTAGTTCAGAAATCGTACAAAAAATTCGGAGAAAATTTCATTCAGTATTCATTCAATTTCATTCGATAGCTGAAATTTTAGGTGCAAAGACGTGTTTTTATTTCAAATAAGAAAACTATGACTTTTGAATGTTGAAAATGTCAGTCCTCTTGTTTTTAACAAAAAAAAAAAAAAAATTATTAAATTTTCAAATTACATTATTACTGCATTTGAGCTGTTTAACTTCTAAAAAATTCGACATTAGTTTAAGACTACTTTAGAAATAAAAAAACGGTCATAATTATGTCTTTTACAGCAGATTCAAAAAATACACTTTTTATCAACTTAATTCGTATTCCCTGATATCCCTGATGATTTAATATCCAAAAACTTTATGCTCGTAAGCCTTTTTTATGATTGTAAAACTCTTTTCTTTATTCTCTTTATTCTTAAGCTGCCTACAGAGTGCCGGCTTACAGCCGAGCTGACAGCGATTCCCATTGTCTAATCTTTGGTAGGCTTGCACACTGAACACTTTGAGCATATTCCTATTGATTCACCCATAACGACTTTATAGTCTTCGGTATCGGAATACGTGTCAGCTCGGCTTTAAGCCGGCACTCTGCAGGCAGCCTTAGATATGGATGACTTTACATAGATATGCTAATGTGATAGAATACTCATTTTGTTATAAAATTTTAATACAATCATAAAAAACGTAAGTATAGTCACTTTTCTCAATTTAAAGGAACATGAATGTTTCCACTGAATTGGCATCTTTAAAAGAAAGGAGTTTTATCTTTAGGTTTTTAACTAACAAAACTCAATCATGTTCTAATCTAAGGATTTTCGTGGAATGGAATGTTTTTTCTTGATAATCCTTCATTGTTAAATGTCAGCCAAAGATTGTTATTGTGCTAGTTTTTTTTTGCTAAAATATAAAAATTAAATAATTCAATATTTTTCAAACATCAGTTCATCCTTTTTGGTTTTAAATACTACAAATATGTTACCATTGCCTTAATTAAGCCAAGTCACAATTTTCCCTACAAGTGGGCTATTAATTCAATATAGTGTCAAAAATAAATGGTGATCTTGTCAGAGTATAAGGAATGGACTTTCTTAGCATTGCTAGTAAATTTGAATTTTACAGTATGTTAGGATCTTCACCTTTAATGTCAATATTACCTCCAAAGGAGTCCTTATAAAAGAATGGAGCTCGTAGCTAGCAATTTGACTACTTGAGCTTACTACCAAATTTACATATGGTGGCATAATGTCAATATCTCCTTTTCTTCTACGAAAGGAGATGAAATTAGCATGACAAGTAATTATTTTAGATATGTTTATATATATTTCATATATCATGAATAATTTTCATTTTTTACACTAAATATAAATGAAATTACTAATGTTCCACTATTCTTAGATATTTCTTCTATCAAAATTACTTACTTTGAATTTTTTTCTTCCAGAAACTCAGGAATTGACCTCAATTCTGTCATATAATCCACAGCAAATTATTGACTAACTATTAGAATTCATGTAACAATGTACTTTGCTACACCCTTGAATTTCCCATACAAAAATTGTCATTGATGGTAAAGTTTGATTGTAAAGTGTTGTAGATCCGAAAGTACTATTATTTAGGGGCATATACATCTTGCTTGAAATAAGCTCCTTATGTAAGAAAAGCTCTTCTCGTCAATACTTTATAATTTACATAAAAGTATGTGAAAAAAAGTTTGCTAGAAATATAGAAACAAAAATTTTAGCCTTAAGTAATAATATATTCCCCAAAGAATAGTATAAATACATCAAAGAAAGAAACTAATTAAATTGTTATTTTAAGAATTTCTAATTAAGCAAAAATTTTTCTGGATAACAATCTTGTTGTAGGTATTAAGATATATTTTACATCTAAAGGAGGAATATTAGCTATGATTATTTGTCTTTTGTAGCTAATAAATGTTTAAAAAGGAACATAAGGCATATTTTAATAAATTTTTATGCCTCTTAGGTACTTAAAACGATCAATATAAGTATAAATGTTTAATTACATTTGCTTTTTGAGGAAACTTGAAATAAAAGAATTATTTTTATAGAATTTTTAATTTTACAAAGAATTTAATATTCTGGATCAGTTAATTTTATTTGGTTTTTATTTGCTTCAATGACATATTGTAACTGATTACAGTGAAATTGAAGTGGCACCCATCAAAATTATATGAATTAAACTTAAATTTATAATAATAGCAAGGGTACAAATGATTATATTATTTTGTTTTAACAATGTCATTTTAACGTTATCTTGTTACTAAATAGAATTTATATTCTATAAAGTCTTAAATAAATTGATCATGTAAAATAAATAGTTTACATGCTTAGAATATTTATTTATGAACATATTTTAAACCACAACAGACCTAGTTTCCTTGCTATGATTGTGAATCTTAAAAAAGTTTGTTAGAAAAAATTCTTATTTAATTTGTAGTTAAGTTTCTTCATATCAAGGATACTATTCTGGTTATATTAATGGAAATGGAATAATTGGCTATTATGAAACTCTTTTAGGTTTCTTCTTCAAGGTTACAAATATTTAAGTAAGCAAATGAGTTGTTTCTTATTTTATTTAGATAAAAATTTCAAAACTGATGAGTCATTTTATTTCCACATATGAGTTGCTTTCACGAACTTGAATTAGTTTGACTTAGGATTTAAGTCTCACCAGGAAACTTACAAAGAATTAACTAAATGTGAGGGATTATGGTACTAAATAGTTTAACTTATAAAAATACTACGAGGACTATTAAGTTTTTACTATACAGCTTTTTCTTAAAAATAATTTTCCTAGTTAGCAGCAATTATCATGAAAGAAATCTTAAAAACCACAGCGAAAGCACAAAATTTTTGGAATTAAATTTTGAAATGTTTTTATTAAAAGACATATTTGATATATATACTCAATAATTTTATTTTCAATTGCTGCTCACGTTCAAATTACGTTCAAATTAGGTAGAAATCATCTTTTATATTTAATAATAACACTGCTACAAAAAAAAGTAGAAATTAATCCCTTATTACTGAGGTTGAGGTACAGAAACAAAATTCAATGAATGACCTAATAAATTTGGTAAGTAATGAAATCGATGTCAAATTTAAGCTAATATAACTCTTAAAAACCGTAAAATGTGATGAAGTTAAAAAAGATATTTTTTTCTGTGCTTGGAATTTTTATTTAAAAAAAAAAATAAAAATACAAAAGAAAATTTTCACCTTTTACCCTATGGCTAGGTGTACACATATTCTTAAATATTTTTCACAACTCGATTATATCTAAAAAATAAAAAATAAAACGCAAAAAATAGAACATTTATCAGAGTTGGTCCACTTAAAATTCATACCAAACATCTTTTTGGGTATTTATAGGTACGTGGTCCAGATGATCAAAGTATTATTTCTTTGTAAAAAAAAACTGAAAAAAAAACTTTTAACCCATATTACTATTTGAACATTAAATACAAAATAACCTTAAAGAAACATGACTACTAGTTCAATCTATTGTTCACAATCAAAATTAGAAACAACAGTTTTTATTGGTATATTTTCTAATTACCTGAATTAATTTAATTAGTAAAAGTTTAATATATAGCTCACGTTTCATAGTCCTAAAAACTAACCAAAAGTTTTGAATAATCTTTCATTACGTTCTCTTTTATACATGGCATAGGTTCAAAATTCTTATATAAGGGTTTATAGTACTTAAACCACAATAGTAGCTAATTAGGATCATTTTTCTTATCTATGTATGTACCTCTGACAGGTTTATAGTTTATATTGAACAATCCATTTGACTACAAAGAAGGTTAATTATTATCAATAATTATTTTATAAATTTTAGAACAGCAGTTGATTGCATATAAAAAGGTTTTTACTTGATAATTGTAAATTCTTGCTTTGTTGTTTTATAGAAACTTTATTTTTCGTAAGGAGTTTGTTAGTAATGATTATATTTACTAGGATATGAACTTCTTGAATTCTGGAAACTTCTGTTAAGCAATTATTATTATTCAAGCATTCGTGTTGATTTGGGTTTTCATAAAGCATAGTCATAAATTGTTTATTTGTTACTGTATTGTTCTACGTGGTTACATATTATATAAAAACTCAAAAAATATATCCTTTGCTGATGCAGTCGATAACAAATACTAGATGATTCCATAAATAGTCACTAGATTATATCTTCATAAAGTTTGAAATAAGTTTACGTTTAAGGTCGATATTGCAAAATATATTGGAATACTTCAGAAATTGTAGAGAAGTTATTTTTTTTCACTTATATTGTTGTTTTGTGGTTGTTGAGAAAATATTTTTCAATTACGATATTTTAAAATTTTAAAAGAAGAAAAGACAAAAAAAGCAGTTCTAAAGTTTTAATTAAAAATAACTACAGATTCATATTTTTATGAAGTTAAAGAAATGGACTTATATTGGCCCCAAATATTTTCTGTTAATCAATAGACATCTCATTCGGTTTCTCGATAGTTTCTAGATAGTTTCTAGATAGTTTCTGTAGCATTATTTACTTAATTTTTATGATTTGTTTTCTTGAAAGCAAATGAATTTTCAAACGATATTGCTCATTTGTATTTAAAAAACAAACCTTTTTTTTAACGTGAGCTACATTCCGAGGGATGTTAACCTTAAACAAGTCTAATAAGTGTTATTTAAACACTAGGCGGGAATATAATACTTGCCTTTGAGAGGCATATTATTTGAAGTGGTAATAATTTGGCTTGTTTTAATAGCTCAGACTCCCATGAAGTAAAACTATTTCAAACTCAAGTAATTCTAGGAAAATATAAAGTAGAACAGTTGATAGCAGGCGCTCTTGAAAATCGGACATGGGTTTTGTCAATTAACCTTGCGCGTTGCGTTTGCGTTGCGCGTTTTCAATCAGAATTCTGCTTTACTGTCACAGCTGAATTTCGGAATTCTGATTGAAAACACGCAACGCAAACGCAACGCGTTCATTGTGTTATGGCCACTACGATATATTAGGTATACGTGGTTTGTGAAAATTTATATATCTCTCGATTCTATGAGCTAAGTTTTGTGGAAAATGAAATGTTTTTAACATAAAAATTTTTGGCCCCGTGGTGAACATTTGCAATTTTTGCTTGGCAGTCAAAGTGATAAGAGAAGAAGAATGGGTAGAAAGAATAAGTTGAATATATCAGACGAAGAGAGAAAACGGGTAGGGGTTGGTGAGCGAAGCGAGCAGGGGGCGAAGCCCCCTAGTTAATAATATAAAAATAAAACTAAAAATTGAAAGAACTGTAGGCCAGTGTGGAGTAAAATATTTAATAATTACACCACTTATTTTATTAATTAAATATTTTTAATAATTTTAAGCTCATTTTTAATTATAACCTTTAGTTATAATTTTTACAATAAATAAATACTTATTAAAGTGTTTTTTTAAGAAACTAACTAAATTACATTTAATTACACTTAACAACAACTATTGTAAAATCTAACAACTAACTCAAATGCTTTGTCAACTTCAAAAGAAAACTTTCAAGGCTTGCTTGACAAGTCATTTGAATCCTAGATTAAGGAAAAATAAACTCTAACTTGTGCTGTCGCCACACCAGCAAAGTGAGGTTCAAGAAAGAATGGTGTGTCCTGGGATCCAGGATGATAGCAGTTTGTTATATCCCCTGTTCTATTCGCCTATTCGGAGTTTGTTAAGAATAAAAAAAAACAAAATTTATTAAAACACACTTCGTAGTGCGATGCTATAATATATAAAGAAGCTCTGTCCCAAACTTAGAGTGAATCGGTTAAGTAAAACTTGAGACATCATGCAAACTGTTTAATTAAAAGTAGTTTAAAGAAATATGTGTTTAAGGTTTGAGATCAAAAGAGGACCGGTTTTGTCGATGCGTCACGAAATGAGCTGTAGCTTCGAAAATTATTTAAATTTTTTGAAATCCTCTTAGGAGCGTTTTTCAAAGGGTTAAACTATGAAAATATGGAAAAAACAATTGATTTTTGATTTTTGCGAATTTCTAAACCAGAATACTCCCTTAAGGCAGGCTATATATTATGCATATTGAAAAAAAGAAACATTTTAAAAAAAGTTATGAATTTAAAGAGAAAAAAGATTTTTTCTTATTTTTAAACGGGTATTGTGTAGTCTTGAAAGGTTCAAAGCAGGTTCAAGGTTTTTAACATGGGAATACTCGTAATACTGCTGGAAAAGTATGAAATAGTTTTTGGTTAGTATTAAGATGAATTACATAACAAAAAGAAAATTTTTGCCATCTAGTGGATAGTTTAGGCTTGATGATTATCAAGGTATTTTATAATAGGTATTTATGCTTAATTTTAAGACCTGATATATAGAAAAAATTACTTATAGGTTTATTGTAACCTATGCAACAAAAGGAGTTGTTCAGAAAAAGTTTCCTGTAAATTCTTTCTTGTGAATTGAAATGTCTGATTACAAATTTTGAGGTTTCATTTTACAAATTCCTATGTCAGTGCAATGTTACGACAGATCTTATTTAAAAAAGTACTCGAACTTGAATCAATTGGTTGGTTATAACGCTAGAGTTTCTTAGTAGAATTTCATTCTTTGTAATAAATTTTTATTCTTTTTAAAGGTATAAGAGAACAATGAGCTTACAAACACCTTAAATATCTTAAATATAACAAAGTTATATGCAATAAATTTCAATTCACTATATTTTACAAAGTAATTAATTCGTTTAAAAAATCTATCAGTGCTTAAATTTTTTTGATTGATAAATTTAATATTTTTTTGTTTGTATAAAAACAACAATTTTTTATGTATAAAGTAGTTTTAAAGTTCTTATAATCAATTTTATGATAAGGTATTTCATTTTTCTTAAATATTGCTGAGAGCTTATTTGATACAACATTAGTTTCAAATTATATTTCACCTGTCAATAATTTAATTTTTGACATCTGGAAGTTTATTGAATTTTTTTCTGATCAGAAGTTTTCGATTTTTTTTAATGAAAAATATAAAAACACAATTCCTTTTTAATTCAAGAAAAAATATTAAATTATTTTTTAAATTACAAATTTTGGATACATAAAGTCTGTCTTTTTGTTTTTAATTAAATTGATTTTGGAAATAAATAATCTGGGAACATTAAATATTCTTGTCTTGTTCTTATCATAAAATGATTGAACACAGAAAATAGCATTAGCAACGGTAGTGGAATAAATCTTAAAAATATTTTTTACTAATTATATATTTATTGATGTGAACAGGAAATTTATTGAGACCTTTGGGTTAGCAATCAAATCAAATACTGTTTTGACACTTACAATGAGTAGAGTAATGAAATTTTTGAAATAATCAAAGAACTTTTAAAAAATAAGTCACATTAATTATATAAAGTATTTTTAGAGCTGACTACAATTTGATACGTTTTTTTATGAAGCAGCTATTAATTGACCTAAGTATAAGATTTATTCAAATCTTAACAAAATCCTGGACCATTTGGTGGCTGAGCAGAAATTCCACGATTTATCATACGACAAGTGTGTTCCTCAATTCGTTTCTTAGCGCTTATATTATTAGTAGTTTCCCTGGTTGACCAAAGTCTTTCAGCAATTGCGCTTACTCGTGGAAATATTCTTGAAATTACATTATTGTTGTTAATAACTTCACCCCACATACAAGCCTCACCACCAATTACAAGCTTTTTTTGTTTTTCTTTACCAGCAAAGTCATGTGGTTCACATCGATAAAATTTTTCCCAGTCACCACCAGTTGCTAAATGATCTAAATACCAACATTCACTCATTAACACTTGATGACCGTCTTCTGTAAATTTGGCTAATAACTTCCTCCAATTTCCAGTCCATACTTGTACAATTGATCCTTTAGGCATTTCAACATTTTCAACCATAGCCTGTACAAAATTTTTTTAAATAAAATAAATAATATAAATTAATATAATATATGTACCTCTTGCCATACTATTGGAGATTTATTCATGCCTTTAATCATTTTTGATATGCGCTCCATAAATATACGTTGCAGTTCAGTATAAGAGCTGATATTATGGGTAAGCATATACGTTTTAATATTATTGTTACTGCTCCAGCACTCAAAACCTACTTCATCACCTCCCAAGTGTAGGTAGTCATCAGAAAATACTTGTACAACTTCTCTATAAAATTTCAAATGACAAAGTTTACATTTTAGGCATTTATCAATTTTTGCTGTTCAATAAATATAGTAATTCAAATAAAACTATTTAAAAATATCAAGAAAATAAGTGTAAATTTTTCGCATACCTAAAAAGTTTTTCCAGAAAATCGTAAGAGTTTTGTTCAATTGGATTTATTGGCCCTAATTTTCCTTCATATACCCCCTCACATTTTGTCAGTACTTCTGGATGTGAAATTCCCCATGAGCGCGTATGACCTGCATGTATATATATATATTAAATTGCTTTCAAAAATTTATTGCGAAAACCTGGAACATCAAATTCAGGTAAAACACGAATTCCTCTTAAACGTCCATATTCAATAACATCTGCAATATCTTTTTGTGAGTATGTCCAACCTTTTAAAAATGCACCTTCTGCTGATAATTCTGGAAATACATTACTCTCATAGGGAAAAGATTGATCATCGACTATATGCCAATGGAATACATTCATTTTGTTGTAAGCCATTCCATTAAGAATCGAAAAAATATTTTGCATGCTAATAAAATGTCTAGAAGTGTCAAGAAGTAGACCTCGGTGTGGAAATCTTGGTTCATCAAAAACAATTTTATCCTTAATTTGTAGCTATAATATTAAAATAGTATTAAAAGGTAAAAATTATAAAAAAAAAAGTAATTTGCATCGGTTGGGGATGGAACCGAATTAAGATTAAGCGCATTTAAGAAATTAATTAAGAAATTAGTGTATGAAATTAATCAAAAACGTTTGTGAATAAAAGTGTAAAAAATTTAAAAATTTAGAACATTTTTTAATATATGAAATTGTGATAATCTGAACTGAACCACCGATGCCTTGATTTAATTCATACTAACTATATTGTCATTCTTTGGTATAACAAGCTGAGAATATGTTTCCAATGCTCTTAGAATTCCCCAAACAGAATGAGCGACTATTATTCCTCTGCTTGCAAGATAATCTATAATTAAACAAGCATAAATTGAAATTATTATCAATGAAACTAAAAAAAGTCCTACACCATTCATCCATTTTCAAGTACGGCTGGAGCTCGCATGGTGATGTTAGATTTACATATATAGTTTCTATTGTCAATCCAGTTTCATCATTACTTTCTTTATGTTCATATTTATGATTGTCACGAATGGGACTGCTGGAAGTTTCACTGATTATTTTCTTGTATCTCTCGAAAGCTTTTTCGATGATATCACATGTATAGTTAACAGTCTGCATATAAAGTAGTTACTATATAGTAGTATTTTATATTTTTTTATTCATAAAAGAATATATTTGAAAAATATAAGTTTACCATTATATTTTAGCACTTTATTTTGTATGTAAATGAAAATGGAGAAAATGTGAAATAAAATATACAGTAATTTAACTCAATACCAAAGGTATTAAAACCACTTTTTTTTATTATTTGATCAAAAATATATAATTTTCTTTAATAATCGAGATAAAATTTCAGCAAGCAGAATAAGGGTATACATTCTTAAAATAGAATAAATTTCAATAAAATAAGTTTAAATAGTGAAAAATTTCATACAGTACTACATTTCTATGCTTATGTGTTTTTAATGTCATTTTAAGTCATACCATTCAATACATCAATTCAATCAAATTAAGGTCTATTTTTGAGCCAATTATCAATATCTGTATCTCTTGTAAGTATAAAATAAATCTAAAAAGGGTTGACAGTAAAAAAAGTAAGCAATTCAATCATTTAAATCAAACATAATCAAATAATCTACTTATTATGTTTTCAAGTAATATTTTCCAGTTCTTAAAATATCAATTTTAAGACTAGATTGCCGGAGCAAGTCAATTTGATTAATTTACGATATTATTGCAATGTTATAGACAGAAATTAAAATAATATTTTCTAAAATATATGTTGACTATTAATAGAATTACAAAGTATATAAAAATCCTCATTTCTCTCCGCATCTTTTAGTTATGAAGTAATCCTTATGTGTATAGCAGCTATACCTACTTTAACACACATGAGTCATATTGTGAACTTTTTATTCGGTAAGTCTTTTCTGTTTAATAAGACTGATAAAAAATCCCTCAAGTTTCTTTATTTTAGTTCGTGATTTCGATGAGAATAGTGCATTGTTAATAACACAAAAAAACTTGTGAATTTTATTTATATCAAAAAATTTTTACGTACAAAGGAAATTACTGAATTTACCTATAAGATGTGTTTATGTAAATGTAAGTAAATATTTTAGCTCTCAATTAGGATTAAAATATTCAACCGATCTTGAACTGTCAAAAAAACTATCGTAAATAAGAGAAGACCCAATTAGACTTTGAAGTTTGTATGACGTTTAATCACTGATTGAGTTTTACGCTGTGGACGAATTATTGCCATAGACAATTTTTTTAGTAGCTTTGTGACTTGCAAAAAGTTAATCACGAAAAAATCTCTTTGGTTGGAACAGTACGAGCAAATAGAAAAGAGTTACTGAAAATTGCAAAAGACAAGAAGGATAACATGACACTGTCTTCCACACAACCTTATTAAGCGAAGGACTGTACTTTTATTGTTTAGGAAGGTAAGCCCAAATAATAAGTTCTAGTATTGAGCTCAAAGCATCAAAATGTAGAGATTGAAAAAAATAAAAAATGTGTAATAGAAACAATAACATTTTAAAATAATACTAAGTATTGGGTTAATGTATTTGTTTAAATGGTGCGAAAATATAGACCCAAAGCGAGCCCTCACAGATGGCCTTTTCAAATGATTTATAATATCTTAGATTAAGGAACAATCAAGTGTAATGCCTTTCCAAAATTTAAAAATTTAAGAAAAATTATATAAACTAAATTAAGCAAATTTCATAAAATCAATAATCAATAATTAAATACTTTATAAAAATATATTTTTTAGAAGATAGCTTAAGAATTTTTGTAGATTATAACTAAAAACTAAATTTTTATAATATAAGATTTCATATATAATACAAATATATGATACCTTTAGAATTTTTGCAAAAGATAAGAATGAGAATAATTATATTTTCATAAAGACTTAATTCTTGAAATCTTATGCTTCAAAAATTTAGCAATAAGAATATAGCATGATACATTTTTCTTTTTTGCTTATCTTTTAATTTTTGTCTGGGAAAATAAATTTTCTCAGACTTTTGGTAGAATAAAATTTGTATAAATAGGATGAATTTTTTGAATAAATTTAGTTGTAGTCAAGCTGTCTTTGATCCATGCTTATAGCCGCTTACGCCATAATAGAAATCAGTGATACCAGCTTATAGGCGTTTACGCCATAAAGCAAAAAGGCGATATTTGCCAATTTTTGAAAGGTACACCGACAAGTTTTAAAGATCATCTTTTTTCTACACAAGGCTTAGATTTCATATAAATTTAGTCTTAGCCTCTTGTTTCGAATTTACTAGTAAACATTTCTTATCCTAAAGTGAAGAAAACTTAATTTTATCGCGCATCACTTGCTTATAAGTGTGTTTGCTTAATATTTGAGGAGTGTCTTGGAAAAAGTGGCAATTATGAACTGTGCTGTCTTTCATGTGGATGTTTAAATCGTCTGCAAGCTTTGGGTTTTTATCTCAAAAGCAATAAATATTGAAACACATGTTTCTGTTCCCCTTTGGCAAAAAAAAGTCTTATATTGGCTTAGATTAGAAGAACAAGTTGATTTACAAGCTGATAAAAGGTATAGAGCATTTTTAGATTTACTTGTCATAGCAACTAAAGGACAAATAAGATTTGAAAGTTTTTGTATATTACTTCAAAGCCAGAATTATATTTATTTTGGATATACATATTATTGGTTTTTACAGTTTATGGTAAATTTTTAAAAGTTAAGCTTGCACGCTCGACAAACTTATATTAATATCGAAAAACTAAAATAAAATATAATGTATATGGATTCAGCCTGTGTATAATCAGTTGCCAAAGACTTTTATGAAGCTAAAAATTGCATATAAGCCCGTCAATAGTGTTGTAGCCAAAGAAAGGTTTAATTAAGTAGAGTTTTTGAATCCACTGAATTTCTCAAGGATACCACATTACGTATTGAAATTGAAATTTGACATACCAATAAAAATTTTTTGAACACTATTTATTAATAGTATTTTAATAAGTGTTTCATTTCTTAACTAAATATTTCAACAGAAGATGGAAATAAAATGCTTTATAAACATTATTTGGCTAAGAAAGATTGTAAAAGAAAGAAGAGCTTGTTTGATTTCTTTTAAATTTAAATATTTATGAAGCAATTATATATCAAATATGTACATATGAAGTTCTCAACTTAAAAGTTATCCCTTCAGTACTAAGTTAAATAGATAATAAAACTATAAGCGCTTTTAAAGTAATTAAAAAGCATTAAAAGTTTAGCCATTAATAAACATTGTTATACAAAATGAAATTTTACAATTCCAGGTATAATAATAAAATAATTGAGAATCGTGTTTTTCTTAGAACTTAAAAATTAGCAATAAAATTATCTCCTTCTTTAGTTAGCTCGATAGAGCTTTACAAAGGTATCGTACTTGCCCAATTAATTAGTTCTTATAGCAAAGTTTACCATTAGAAAAAGTATTCCAATTCCTGTTAATTTTTTTAAAACAAGTTTTTTGCTTTTAGTTTTAAAGGGCTAACCTATTTTGATCTAATATTGCTGAATTTTTTGAATATGATTCTTGAAACTTAGATGTTTTGTTATTTGGTTTTAAAAAACAATTCATAATCATTTCAGTTAATAGCACACAACTTTTAGATAATATTATTCTAAATATGTAAAAAATTTAAAGTAAAATCAAACTGCACTATAAACTAAAGCTCTTGCCAAAGAAAATCGCTCATGTTTATGCAATTTATCTTTTTTCTCTGATCGACACTTAAATTAAAGTAAGTAATATCTAATTCTACTGACGGTAAAATAAAAAAATATTTGAATATACTGAAAACAAGTTAAAATAACGTACCACAAAGTTCAAAGTCTTTGGATTGATAAGAAAATATCCCTCTAAAGTCTTTTGTGTCTTTGGTTTTGGCCAAATACCTCCTGTATTAAAATAATTTCAAGTTTTTTCCACATTTTTTCTAGATATATAAGAAAACTTACCTACTGATGGCTTGATCTGTGGTCCAGGTTCAATAATATAACTCTGACCAAGGGCAATAATTGCAGACAGAACAAGAAACTTCATTGCTTGTACTTAAAATTAAATTCAATTGGAATTATTTTTTCTCTCGTGTACTTCGCTGTCTCGTACTATCTACGTCTGGTCTACTTCAATTGAATTTTCAGACTAAAGTCGGACTAGTATAGTGAACTCTAGCTTTATAGAGTCATATCTGTGTGAATTAAACAGTTTAATAGCCAGTCAAATTTTAATTCATTTTTTTTTTTGTAATTAGAAACACTTTTAGTGGCTGAGAGAATACATTTATAGAAATATATATATATATATATATATTTATACGACAAGAATTATAGGCATGGTTATGTAAAAATTTTGTTTCTAGTCTTGAGGGTACCACTAAAACCTTATAGATTGGAGCTTTGCTATTATTTTCGATACTCGTAGTAAATGCTAATGATATTTTAATTTTTTAGATAATATTCTGTTTTTTTCTAAATTCCATGGCAAATTTTTACCATACTCTATCATTTTTTAATTTCAATGCTCAATTCCAGTTTTTAAATAAATGATCTATTATCAATTTTTTATGTTAATTTTTTTTCCCTTGCGTATGCATATCGAAAGATTTTCGAATAATCTGTTAATTTAGATTTTGAATGAATTACAAAAAACTCTAACTGAATTTTTAAATAGTTATAGAATTCTTAAAGTCTGTTAAATAAATTAATAATTCAATAATATTTAGAAATTAAACCAGTGATGCACATATGAATAGTTAACTGAGTATTTTAAATAGTGACCCCAATATTAACTAATGTAAGTCAGAAAGGAAGAGTGTACATGGAATAGAAACGGTAGGCTCTGTAAGTGTAGAAATATAATGAAAAGATTTCTAGTCTTTTGCTTTTTAGGTTTAGTTTGTTAAAAATAAGTTATTTTAATTATTTCTGCATACAATTGACAGTAGTTAATATCAGAGGGAGTATATCTTAGTCAATTTTCTTGTAACATTGGTTCTTCTATAGTGGACTTACGACACTTTTCATGTAGAAGAAAAATTTAACATTTCTTAATGCACCTATGGCGTTACTTATTTGGCATGTAAAATTTTGGAACAAAGTTCCTTATTGCAAGTTTCTTAGTGAAGGCTAAACAAAAATTTTTAATGGCATCTAAGGAATGTTAAAGAAACTTTAACATGAAATTCTATTACAAAAAATTCAACAAAATACTTTAATGCAAAAATATAATAGTTTCTTTTGATTGTTAATTGTTGTGCTCTTTATATATTTTTTTTTATTTTTCTTTCAGTTAACTATTGGTTTTATTGATGATTATTGTTTTTAGTTGTTAATTCTTTGTTAGTTGTTGTTTTTTTTTGTTAATAATGGTATTCTTTTGCTGATTTGTTATCGTTTGGTTAATTGTTATTTTTGGTTTTTATTATTGTTTTTAGTTGTTACTTAGATACTAGCTACTTACTACTAGCTACTAGCTACTTAGATACTTTAGATATTATTAATAAGAGCTTTTTGTGATCATAAGTTTTTCAAGTCACTTTAGGTAAATTTTTTTCATAAAATAATGTTTCTGAAAATTTTCCAATATAAATATGAAATAATTTTTTCTATAAGCTTTGGTAATTAATAATAATTAATATTTTAACTATTATGAATTCAATGAGCATGTCAAGAGATTTATATGATGTTAATGATTAAGAGTTCCTGAAGCTAAAAAAGCTTTTCTTTCGCTTTTAGAAGCAAATCCTTTATTAAAAACAAAAATTTATCTTTTCCCACTTTCAAAACAAATGATCTTCAAACCAGTAATCAAAATAAAGGTACTTAATTGTAATTTTAGTCTTTTTGGAACTATTTTTGACTAAAAGGTATTGTTATTTCATATTTTTAACTTAAAAATTGCTTTGCAGACTTACCGACATCAGAATTACTGAGTATCAAGGCACCAAATAGGTAATTGCCAGTAATGAAAATAAAACAATTTTGGAAAGAACCAGCATTATTTTACAAGTTGTTATAAATAGGATTTGCGCTGATGATTGATTAAAATATTTTGCTGTTTATAACTCTTTTCAATATCCTTGAGGGTATTGCTTGCATCCGAACATTTTAAAATTACTAATTTTTTTGTATTTTGATATAAAAAGGGTAATATTTCTAGGTTAGCTATTTTTTAAATGGTTAATATTACTTAAAGAGTTACTCTTTTGTTAGGCATATTGACGCTTTGCTATTTTTTAATTTCATTGTTAAATAAATTAATCAAATACTCTTATAATAGAAACTGTTAGTGATATAAGCCTGATTTTTTAATTCGAAGATGCTAAGATAAAAGCCTTTTCAAGACAAGATGCAAAAACGCTCATAAAATCATTAAGGCATAATAACCAGTGGCTTCATATCCTTAAAAGCCGTAAAGAAAATTTAAAAATATCCAAGGAAAAACATAAGCTTTAAGACAATCTGATTAACTGTATTTTGGTCTATCGAGGGTTTTATATGAAAAAATGCTAAAGAGCAAATTTCAACTTAAAACAGAAATTTAAACTTTAGTATTATTCATCTAGGAAAAGTATAAGTTAGCAGCCTTAATTCAGTATATTAATATTTTATGTTAAGATATAACTGCCTTCTAAGCCAATACTAAGTTTTAAATTTAGTTTCGTTCAAAAGTCAAAAAAATAAAACAGCAATATTTATGATATTTTTTAATGCTAAAGCTAATTATAAAAAAAAGTATGTACTTTAATTACTTTTAGGTATAATTTAAGATATGTTAATTAAAAAAGTGAGTTTGTTGCACTCTTAATCATTTATTTATTATTTAATGATGTTTTATTTAATTTTTTGTTTTGTTTTTGTATTGCTATCAACATTATTATAATTGGGTTAAAATATAATCTCTATTAATCTCAAGTACCTGAAGTTTTTAAACAAATGCGTACCTTAAATTTGAAGTGTTTGATTCTTTTAATTATAAACATTATTATCTCCTTAGATAAAACTCATTTGAAAAAAAAGTGTGTGAAATATCTTGAACCTTCTATAAAATTTAGAGTAGCCTTTGAATAGGTTCTATCTTATCTTTTTTGCAATTTCAAAAGTTTACTTTTAATCTTATAAGAATTTCTGTACACTGAATAAAGCTAAGTCAACATAAGCCCAAAATAAATTTTAGAAATTGCTATATACTTAGGTATATTCTTTTTTAAGCCTTTTTTTCTATCCTTTTAATGGTTTACTCAACACAAAGTAGAAACAATACAGATTCTTTTGAATTTGTCAACAATTTTGATAGATATGATCTAATTTATAAGAATTGCTCAATAGAAAAAGAGCATTTATTTAACTGATTTTAAATTTGATTTTCTAGTTTTCTTTAATAAATATTTATTATTATATTTAGTTAATTGCTTTGATTAAAGTTTTTTTATTAAGAAATTTTAGTTGTTCTTTAAAGATATTTAATATCTAATAATTTCAGTAACTCACATTGAAGTCTATGAATGTTTAATATGATGATTTTTTATGAGCTAATTTGTTCAATATCTTGTGTAAAATATTCACCAGATATCAAAATAGCAAAAATACTTTCCTTCAAAAATCATTACAGGGGATTTTATATTTGTTTTTGCGGTTTGATAGTGTTTTTCTAATACATTCGTTGTCTTAAATGATTTCACATTGTTGTTGTAGTGTATAAAATTTTATAAAACAATATTTCAACTAAGAAAAACCTTAATTTTCAAAAATCTAAGAATACTTGGCAAAACTAGAAAGTTTTTTGCTTTATAATAAAAGTCAAAGCATCTAAAACTTTTAAAAGATTTCAAGGATTCAATTTTTGAGATTTTAATTAATATGTTTGATGAATAAAAAGAACAATTTGCTTAAAATAAAATATTTTCCTCTAATCGAACATGAAAATCCCATTTTGTCTTTCCATTTGAAATAGTCACCAGAAGAGAAGGTCCAAAATTTTTTTTACTTATTTTTATTTGGCTACCTTCACTTAAAAAAAAAACCAAAAAAGAAAACAAATTCAAATTTTATTTGTTAGCCTCTTAAATAATCCAAACAATTTTAGTTTTTAAAGAAACAAAAAGATTTTGCTGATGTATTTTCTATTCATCTATTTCAACAATTGTTAAAGGTCTTTTCTCATAATTAGTTGGTATGAGGGCTGACATCATTATAACATAGCATCCAACTAAAACTAAAAATACTACTGTATCTATGAATCTAGCAAATGCTGGCCAAATTAATTTTTTTGGACCAATTGAACTAGATGGAATCTCATCAGTTGGTTGATTATCAACTAAAATTTGACCATCTTCAATTCTACTTTGATTTTGAGATTCATCATTCTATAAAAATAAATACTATTAACGAAGATACTTTTTATATATTATTTAAATATTTTAATTACCTTTTCAATTAAATAAGGATTTGTAAACATTAGCTGCCCAACTTTATTACCTTGGACTGTGTCAGTTATATTTTGTATCCATGATGGTGTTGGACGCTTACAAGATTTCAAACTTCGTAGTAATATTGATAAAAGAAATAGAAATGCTGATATTACTAGTGAATCTCTGAAGAATAATACTGTAAAAAATTTTATGTTTGATTAAACTGAAAGCAAATACATATAAAAATTTGTTTAGTTTTGATAGTATAACCTTTTTTTTAATGTAAAGGAAGAATCCTTAGTAAAAAGGTTCCTTTGAAGTAAACAAGAAATGAACGGAAAGGTGATTTGAATAATACTTTTTGCTTTTTCAATAATTTTGCTAATTTCTTTTCCTTTTTGATTTTGATAAAAGAAAATCCATAGAACTTAAAATATGGAAGAATTTCAGATACCTTTTGTTTTTTTGCTTGTCAAAAGAAATTTCAATCATTAAAAAGATCTGTAATCGAAATATGAGTGACTTTTTATAAAATAATAACTGATTCTTAGTTCAATAATAATAAAAGCACGTCAATGAATACTTGAAAAGTAAATTGAAAGAGTTCTACGGCACATTATAAATATGCACTTACAATTTTTATTTTACTTGCTTTAAAGTAAGAACTTCACTTTCTGAGAAAAAACTCCAAAATATGGCTTTGTGTGAAATATCAAGTTTTTTTATTTTTCGTGTTTTGGGAAAATGATAGTGAAGAAGATGAGGCCATACACAAAACTGAAGGAGTGCATTGAGAACTTTCTTGTGTTGTCTGATGCTCCTTATTAAATTTAAATTTACAAATTTTCAGTGTTAAAATTTTGTAAAAACCGATATTTCTAAATTCAAGCAATTTTATAATGGTTTATTGGTTCTGTTAGTGCTCTTTATATACACTTATTAATTATCTAAACATAATCTGATTTTCGAAAAAAAAGTATTATTCTGCCTTTATAAGGGAAATCATATTTTCAAAACAAATTTTTTTTGCTATTGGGATTTTTTCTGAAAATCATAACAACCTAAAAACTTGTTGGTTGTATAGAATTTATATTTTTTTATGAATTTTTCTACAATACGTGTTATTTTTTATATTCCTACTATTAGCTGGCAAAAATCTTAAATTGTTAATAAAATCTTTTCCATTCATCCAATCAAGTTCAAATAAATTTTGTTGTGTTGGGAGTGGATGACAATTGATGTTAATGCATTTGGTTCAAAATTTATTCTTACCGTTAGCTCATAATGTCCAATATCTTTTTGGAACTTTCCATCGTTAATTTAACCCTTTTCTATTTATCCAATCAAGTTCAAATAAATTTTGTTGTGTTGGGAGTGGATGGCAATTGATGTTAATAGAGTTAGTTCAAATATTAATTCATTAATTATATTTAATAAACTAATTTTAATTTTATATGAGAGAAAAACTTCAGAAAACTGAATGCAACGAATTGCGAATTCTGAATTCAGAAAAAATAAAAAAAAATCTTAAGTAGGAATATACTTTAAAAAATTTCTTTTTATATTACTTGTTTAGACTTAAATATCTACTTTACAAAATCTAATCCAAGGTGCAAAAGAAATTTTTTCAAGCGAAACGGATTTTTACTTTAGTTTATTGAGTTCTTCTTATTTTGGAATCAATATATATGCTTCAAAATACAATAAACGAATAAAAAAGTTTTGGCATTTGCTTGACAAAAATTTGTAAGACAGGTTTTAATTCTTCTTTTGCACAATGGAGCAAAACTCTTTATATATTACAAACCGAAACTATAAAATGTGCAAGCAACCTTTTATTAATGTTGTAGTAGTAATATAAAAAAAGGGATTAAATTAATAAATTAATAATTTTGTTGACTTACAAATATTTGGTGCTGTTTCACCGTTTTTCGGAACGAGCCACGCTAAAGTTTCCAAAAATCCTAAATGGGCAAATATTGAAATAATAACCATTGCAGCACGTTCTATGCTATCCGGATTAAGCCAAAGTGTAATAAGATTTATTATAGCTAGAACTAAAATTATATTACTAAATTAAAAATATATTTAACTTAGTTATTTAATTTTTTCGTATACTTAATGCTGGGGAAATTATTATTGCTCTTTCAGCACCAGAATGTCTTTCAATTAAAAACACAAATGATAACGTTGGATATGTTTCATTTGGACAACAGGAATAATTTCCAATATTTTTTCTAGATGTAGCAGAAACAATTTTCCATTCCATATTTTCAATTGCACTTCTTGTTATTCTTATTGGACTAATACTATAATTGATTTCTTCTCCTGTTCTCATCCATGATCCTAAATGCATTGTACAATTTTGTGTATCAAATGGCCAATAGGTATAGTCTTCTTTACATTCAGCGTTAAAGACACAGGGTGGGACACATGAGACCACCTGTATTATTAAAATATTATTAAAATATTATAAACGAAAATGTATCTTGATTTGACCCCTGTATGTGTTACAGTACAAGATGCTCGTGTGCAACTTTGATGAAACTGGCTGCCTTCGCTAAAAATATTAATAAAAATGCATGGTTTTATTGTTATTTCTAAAAAAATTAAAAAAGTAGTAAGCTTTTGAAGAAAAAAACTTACTTTCTAGTCTAGTGTCAATTAAATTACTTTTTTGCAGTACTTACGCATTATATGTTGTAATATCGGGATGCCATATAGAATCTCCTTCAATTGTGATTTCAGTCTTGGTGCCATATTCATTTATATTCCATGTGAGATGTTCATCTTGCCAACTCTGCGACAATAAAATAATTATAAATTCAATTAATAACAAAACTTAATTTCATACCATTGAAAGCCATGTGCGAAGATTAAGTTGTCCTATCGTGTAATCCTTTAATAAATTAAAATTAATATCGAGAGTAGTAAATATTCTATATTAATATAATTTTATTATTTCTTTGTGGTAACAGTTTGATATTAATAGATTTTCTTGAAGGTTTTGAAATTAAAAATGATAATAATTTTTTATTGGGGCTTGTTAAAAATGGCAGTTGGATCTTCGTTGAGAAAAGCCTTGATATTAGGAAGTTAAAAGTATGTATTTGAATGTAGTTGTGCATATATTGGAGATGGGTCAAAGAAATAATTTCCAGAAGGTGCATCATAGGAGAAAAAGATGATAAAATTTTGAAAGATCGCCACTGGCATTATTTTTGCTAAAGTTTCAGGTTTTAGAAAACTGTGTGGACAATTAGTACAACATTTACTATAGCAAAGGGCTAATAGTTCATTGAAATGTGACTTCTTAGATGCATTTGGAATATTTTTTTAATCAATAAAAAGGATTTTATGTATAGTTTCATTATCATAGATAAAATATATAAATACTGTTTTGATTTTGAATTGAAACAAGAGCTTAAAAAATTGAGTAAACCCAACTGTTATTGCTTCAATGTAAGTTAAGATCCAAACTTTGGTAGAAAATATGTTGGTATTACTTTTATTGGGATTCAATGATTATGTTTTGCATCGACAAGCGGGTAAAGTAATCAGTTTAGATAAATATTGAAATTTTCAAATAAGCTCAATGCTAAAATTATTTAAAGACAGATCTGGTTCACGAAATAAATAAAGATTTTTCATCAAGACAATCTATCATACATTTAAAAAAAACCCCAGAAATCAATTAATCAAAGTAATAATTGTAGTAATATTTATCTTGAGCTCCTTGAGACTGCTGGTTTTTTTTATATTTTTATAAATTTATACTTAAGTATCGATTTTTAACGAATAAAGAGGTAATGGAAGCCATGGAAGTATATTTTGACAGTCGTCTGGCTTATTATTTGAAATATAGTCTTTAAAAATGAAAATATTACTAGGTTAAATATATTGAAATTCAGAAAATGTATATTGACTAATAAAATGTATTTAAAATTGTTTTTTTATTAAATGAGAAAATTCATCAAGCAGCCAAGCACATGTACATGAGTAAAGTAACACAAAATTTTAGTATTTATCTATGATTTGCGACTTTGAAACAAAATATATTTCTTAGTAACCTGGAAATTTTTTATTTAAATCACGTGATAGTTATGTCGATCCTTTTAGGTTTTTAACTACACTTTTAGTAGTATTTAACTTTTTAAAATATATGAACTTTATTTTCATTATCCACTTACAATATTTACAACTGTTATAGGCAACAATGTTACAATAGGCAACAATGTTACAATAGGCAACAATGTTACAATAGGCAACAATGTTGGAAACATAATATAAATTTTGCTTGGCCTTTAATCATTTTGTTCAGGTCTCAAATGAAAATTATATTTGAATCGTGGAAAAAATTATTAAAATAATAAAAATATTTAATTACCGTTTTCGCTGATAAAAAATTAAATTCCTTTTCTTATGTCTCAAGGTACTCCAATTACATACTTCTGAGACATAAGCAAGGGAACTTTTGGCCAGTTAGTTGATCGAGAGGCTTCGACGGATCAAGTCAAGATACATTTTCGTTTATAATATTTTAATTATTTATCAATACTTGTAATACTTCCTTTTATTACTTGAAATATAAAATAAAAATACATAAAAACAAAAATGTTTTTCTTCTCTCGAAGGATTACAATCAAACACATTAATATTAACACCAATCAAATTAACAATATTGCTTCTACACATAAACCAAATAAGATTTTAATAACATATCCTTTTCTTTCAAGAAAAATTTGCAAGTTTTGAAGCCGTCACGAATCAACTGCCACGTCTTAAAAATGCTAATTGATACATTGGTTGAAAATTTTATTTATAGTTAAATCAAATTGATTGTAAACTTATTTAATTGCATAAAATTGTTATACTTTGAGACATAATTATAAATGGAAAATAATATCGAGGGTGTATTTTATTATTTCTATAATTATTCTCCCTTTTTATTATTTTCTTATATTTTATAACTTTTTTATTATAAGAATTTGAAAAAATATTGATAATTTAATAGAAATGACAAAATAGTAATAGTAGCTCTCTGCATTATTTGGAAACCATTTAATTTGACAGGTTATTGCCAAATTATTTCTTCTATAACTAACAAAATATTAATAAAATTATCCTATAAATTGCTTAGCCGAATTTCACTAACAATTTAATCAATATCTTTAATATCTTTAGGTTATAAATAAATTTGATTTTACTTACATAATCAAAAGATTTTACATACATCATAATTCGAATAATTGTTGAATTTTTTGGATTTGTCCATGGTCTAATTGTATTGTCATATTGACAAAGTAAATGATGTAATAAACGTGCCTCGGTATTTCTCGGTGTAACATCACAAGAAATTGATTCTATTTAATTGTAATTTACTCTAATAAAAATATTTGCTAGAAATAATTATAAATATTACCTCCATAAGCAAACCGAAGAATAATTAAAATGAATATAATTCTTCGTTTGTTCGACATTTTCTGTAATTTAAATAATACTAAAGAGTTTTTACTGATTTTGCTTTTCCATAATTTTAATTATCTAAAACTTGATGAGAACGCCTCTGAAATTTGACTCCTAATTACTTTATATGTATGCTAAAGATAACTGGCGCCAGACAATAATATCGTTTTGTTACTTTTCAAATTCTACTTGTGATAATAATTACATTCTATGAGTATTCATTTGTATAATGAATTTGTTATTTTGTAATATTTGTTGTTTCTAATTTATTCAAATGTTTCTATTCGTTAACAATTGAAAGATGGATAAGCGCCTTCAAGGTTGAAACACAAGTCAGGTATAAATTTCTTACGAAAAAATAATAATATTGAGCTTTATTGATTTTGAAACAAATAAATATGCCCTTCAAAACATTTGTATAAATATAAGAACTAAGCAGACTTAAGAAGAAATTAGAAAAGTATTAAAAATAAAAATTATTATTAGAAAGTACTTGTTTTTTGATTGCCAAAAAAGGATATTTATTTTTAAGAAATGAAAACTTTTGATGCGTTAATGTTTTGGCTAAATAACATTTAGGGATACCATAAGAAAAAGCTTAAGTTATAGAGAGAAAAGCTCTTGGTAAATTATGAATTTCTAACATAAAACTTCTTAATGATAACGTTAAAGAACAAGTCGTGGTTTCTTATAATTTAAATTTCATTTTTTTCGTAATTCCCTGCTAAATTTTCATAGTATGACATGTGTTGACTTTACTATTGCAATGTTAAAAAATTGCTTAGTTTTTGATATATACTGAAATTACTTAGGAAGATTTATCTAAATCACTTAATCATGACTTTTATTGGATTAAATTTGCGTTGTGGGTGCTTTTAATTTTATTTATAATTGACTTTCTATAGTAGTATAAAATTGTTCTCTTTTGCTTGTGATAGTCTTAAAGTTGGCTGAAATATATTGCGCAGTGCAAATTATTTAAAATATGTAAACTTTTGGTGAAACTTAATTAAAAAGGCACTGGAAATTTGTGGTTATTTTTTTTCCGAAACCAAAACTTATTTCATTTGGTTGACAATCAGCAAGCTATGATAGTTTTTCCTAAAAAAGTTTTTTACTCGATATTAAAAAACGTTACATAGATAAAGTTTGTTTTTTTGAACTACACGACAAAGAATAAAATTATTATAATTGATGCGACAATTCCATGGCGATGTTGTTTGAGTTGAGTAAATATTTTTTGTGGTGTTAAGGTTTTGAAGTTATAATGGTATATAGAATATGGTATAACTAGTCATAATGGAAGGCCAATCTTAGTTTGAAGATTCGAACTGATAAAAAAAGATAATTTAACATAATTGCAAAGAATTAATTAAAAAATTGTTTAATTAAAGCGATAGAAAAGATTTTAAAATTAGTCAAACATATGTTTTAGAAAATAAATGAAATGAAAGTTGAACCATTTTCTATAAGTTCAAAAAGTACAGAAAATTTAATAAAGGATTAGAGAGGAAAAATTTTAAGGGGGATTTCGGTTAGTTCGTTGAAAAAAGGCATTTAGGCAATACGGGTAGTTCTGGTTTTATTTAATTATTTTTTTTATAATAACAAAATAAAAATAATTGTTTTTTTTTCATTTTGTTTTTATTTTTATAAAATGTATAGAAATATTGTGTCAAAAATAGTTAACCAACTAATATTTAATTGGAACTCATGTAGTTAATATTTTAAACATTTCTGTTTATCACTACCAACGATTATGATTCAAGGAAAGAGTTTTCCTATATCCCGATAAATGAAAGCTTATCCATAACAAAATGAAATGCTTTTGCACTCACCTTAAATCCGATTTAGACAAATAGGCTAAAACATTTTTATTAGCTTAGATCAATTGTACAATACCCCAAAAATCAACCTGTTTACGTTTTAGTCTATCACAATAACAGACAATTTTTGTTTTTCAAAAACCTTTCAAATATTAAAATATTATAAGATTATTTATTGGCAGTGTGTATCCCCTTTTTACATACTAACATACAAATAAAAAACATACTTTTAAATCGAGACAAAGTTATGTACTACTTAAGCATAAATCGTGTCAAGTATGTCTGACCCTAAAAATATAAAAAAAAAAAATAAAAGGTGTAATAATAAGAATCCTTTAACAATCTCAACACATTGTAAATGTCTAGATGTAAAAACTTTGAAGTATCATGAAAAAGTTGTTGTTACTTTCTTACGATATTGAGATAACATATTTCAACCCGTAACTAATTTTTTAAGAAATATTCTACAAACGTTATTCTTAAAAACTTCATCGTTATACTCAAGTTCATATTTATAGATTTTGTCTAAATTTCTTATTTTCAATATATATATATATATATATATAAGCTGATTTTTGCTTTTACGTGATATTATTTCTCTTTTATCGTATACGTAGCTAAAATACTTTGATGGTTAAGTTTGGTTACACTTTGCTAAGCGAATAAGAAAACAAAAAACTTTGAAATCATTCTTGTACTTTCTTCTTGTGCTAGAATGACAGCACGATTTCTTTGTTTTCCTCTTATTTTGAGCTACTAATGGAATCAGGAGCTTATTTCTGAAATAATCTAGTTTTTATGTTTAATATGTCCTTTGTTCAATGCACTAACAATAAGAGTTTGCAAACAAAGTTAAAGGTGATAAATATGTTGAAATTAAAGAATTTATTGACCTATGGTTTTGAAATAAGGGGAACATTTTCTATCATAAATTAAATTTTCTCAATATTATTATATTTATGAATAGCTAACTAAATAAAGTAATAAATTAACTAATAAATAATGACTCAGACTAAATTCTATAGTCTCTGTACTAAAAGTATAAGAAACTCTCTTAGTAAACCAGTATTTAAGTAATAATAAATCCTTTCTTTTACTTACTAATTATTATTAAAGGATTAAATAAAATAGCAAAAATTCAAAACTTAATTAAGTTAAATATATATTTATAAGGTCTCTCTAAAATTTTTTGTGCTTAGTTGTGCTTAAGTTGTTGATAACAGCTTTTAGTATTTTATAACCTAAAAAAATATAGATTCAAAAATCGAAATTTTTTTTAAAATTTATTTTCTATCTTTGATAAATTGAGTTCAAATTAAAACAACTTAAATTTTAAATTTTATTTTTAATGTCTATTTAGTCTGTGTATTTTACTATTCTTTTTAAAAACGCCGAAAAGTAGGAGTTCTGTTAAAATTTGCCTAATAAAAGAAGCATTCTCTAACAGATATAATTTTAACATTTATCTTTGTAAAAAGTTAGAATAATTTTAATTACACTATATAAGGTGTAAAATCTTTTTCAAGCCGCAGAATATATAATTCCATAATAATTAATGTTATATAATATTGAAAAACTATAATCAACTAAGCTTTACTGAAAAGATATGTTGCCGACTTCAAAATAATTTATTAAATTAATTTTAAGTTTTTCAGTTTGTAGCCAACTGCTTGTATCTAAAAAGTTTTCCTGACATGCAAAAAAGTGAGCTAGCTTTATCAAAAAATTGAATATTTATCTGTTGTTTAGTTTCTTCATGTTGAATTTCTTTAGATTTTATTTCAGTACGAATGCGATGATAAAAAGATATAACAATATAAATAAAACTGTTGACAATTCATATGAATGCTGGTGGAATAAAAGAGCTTAGAGAGTTTTCCAAACTGTGCAAGCAAGCTAGAATAATATTAATATTTTCTTATCTCGACTACAATAAATGTGATAAAGAAAGAAAAGTGGAAAATACAGCTTCAAATTAAAATATTGCATTTTCCAGTGTCAGACGTTTTATTTTGTTTTGAACTGAGTATATTTTTGGTGACTTAAGGGGAGGGTAGGGCTTAAAACTTTTTTTATAATTTTTTCTGAATGTCCAACATGTCGAAAATATTACGTCAAAATTTCAGATGAATCGGAGTTACCTCGGGCAACATGTCACTTGAAAAATGCAATTTGATTTTTTTGTTTCAGATGATCTGGTAACCACTTATGATGTTGACGGTAAGACTACTTTTTTTATGTCATTTAAAAAATTAATTCCCTCTCTAAGCTTAAAGCAATGCAAAGTAATGTATTGATTTTATCTTTGCATGTTTTTGGGGGTAAAGTTAATAATAAGTACTAAATTTAGCACTGAAAATAAATCAGATATTAATATATTAAAAAAAGATAATATTTGAAAAAAATAACGCTATAAATAAATAAAGTGAAACAAAAGGCTTTTGATTTTTATCAACTTATTTTCTGTATGTTCTGTTTAATCTTAACCATAAAATTAAGTCTTTAGACCAAAATGTATAAATACAGATTTCATGATTAAAATTAAAAGCATTTAGCTAACTGAACCATTTTCATTCATTGATAAAATGTGTTATATATTCAATAGTTAGGCACGTTCGTTGTGTATACGCGTCATCGTTTGATTTTAATTCCACACACTGTTTGGGGTTTTTAAAATTAAATTTGAAGCTTAACTGGTTAAAGGAAAACTTCCAGCGTTTTCAGCGCTAGAATCAGATTAAAGAACTCTTTTTAAAACATTAAAGCAAACTTTTAATGATTGTGATAAAAACTTGCAATCATTAAAAAATATTCTTATTCAATAAAATTCTTTCTAATTGGGAAACTCAACTTGTGACATGCTTGAACTAAAATCTACTGCATTTGTTTAAAAATTTCTCAGTATTTGAAAACGAAACGAAATGAACTCAACGAAGTGCCGTTTTGTGTTTTTATGCATTCACGTCATAGATACGCATACCACAAAAAGAAGCTTTACTCTCTTCCCAATTGTGCAAGCAAGTGAAAATGTAATCAAGAAGCTACAAAGAATAAAGCAAGAGCAAGGATGCAAATATACAGTTTTTTTCTAAGATTATTCACTGAAACTACTACACCATAAAAAGGCCATTTAAATTTTTAAGGTTGAACCACCTGTGCTTTACTGTCACAGCTGAATTTCCGAATTAAACCGCGTTCCGCGCTGATTCCGCGTGCATTGTGTTAAGGTGCAATTTGATCATCTGATGTTAAATTTTTTGTGTTAGAATCTTTTTTAGATATAAAGCCAGATTTTATAGACCTTATGGACTTATATTAAAAATATACTTATTGCCCCTAGAAAAGATTTAGAGTTCTAATTTTTCTCCTCAGATTTATTTTTAGCAGATATAAGCTATAGTTAATACAAGAAAAGTGTTTTTATACTCTTTTATATTTTTAAGTAATTGAAAAGTTTTTATGTTTTCATGGTTTTCCTAGATTTCATATGTTTTTGAAGACGTTTTTTGAATGTATTTTGAAATAATTCGATTAATTGTAGTTTTTTATTGTTTGAATATGAGTATTTTAACTATTGTGACAGCATATCTATTTTTAGGAAGATCATAATTTGTCTTAAACTTCAAAGTAGTTTTTCCTGGCCAAGAACTAATCATAATTTCAAATAAAAGAACAAAAATTTTAAGGTGAAAAATGTCGCAAATTACTGCAAAATTTCTTATAAGTAATTCACAAATAAATAAATACTAAATTGCTTTTCAGTTAATATAATTATTTCAGATCGCAATATTTATTGAAGCTAAAGCAAACTGAAAGTCATTTTAATTTTGCTGGCAATATTTCACGAAAAGATATTACATCTAACACCTTTTTTTTGTTTAAGACTAAGCTTTTAGAAAATATAAACATTTTATGAAATCGGAATTTTACTTATTTATTTTTTTTTTATTATAAGAATGTTAAGTGATGCATACTTCTTAAAAAAAAGAACTAAGTATTAAGCATAAATTTGAATAAATTTTTTTTGGAAAAGTTAAATATTCATATTATTAAGACTGTCTGAGTACACTTTTAACAAGAATTTGTTTGAACAATAAACTCAATGATTATTGAAATTTTAATTAATTTAAAATTAAATTGAAATTGAATTTTCATTTAATCAATCGTGTGGATTGATGTATAAAAAAAAACTAAAAATACATTTTAGCGATTTGCGATATTTAAAACTTTTTAGCAAATTGAAATTTACTTACAACGCACATATTGAAATTCTATTCGGAACTTTATTTATTTTTTCGACAATATACAGTTGTAATATTTTGAATATTACACAAAAATAAATAATTAAAATAAATGAAAAGTTATAATTTATTTACCCAGGCAAATTATTACATGCTTGAGGACATTTTGTTATGGTAGCATAGGATTCCCTTGTTTTTTTATCGTATGTTCGATGAACATTTTTAAATGTGATTCGATTTTATAAATCACAAAAGCAATCTAAAAAAAAATTATGTAAATCGAAAGCTGATAAAAATGAAAGTCTACCGCAGAACCTGCAGTCTCAATAAAATCTTATTAGCACTAAAAATGAATTGAAAATCATAAATTAAGGCGATTTTCATTCATTGGCTGTTGTAAATGTCCATTCAAAAAAGTTTTTTATATGCAAAATTTTATATTAAATAAAGAAAAACCTTGTGCTTCAGTTTTTTATATCTATTAAATCCAATTGGAATGACTTGACCTCCATTAGTTAAGTTCATTAAATTAAAATACGCTTACGCTAATTTGAATGTTGCTAAGGTATTAAAATCCTTAATAATTTCACTCTTAAATTTTGATAACAATTTGGAAAATGTTTTAACATTATTTTTGTTTGAAAATTATGATATTTTATCTCCTTCAAGGCAAACAATCTCTATATAAAACACAAAAAACTTACATCACTTCATCAATTCAAATTACTTTGACAGACTTTATTGGAGGTTGAGGTCTACAAAATTCAATTTGCAAACTCAAATTTGTGTCGTCTCCAAAATACTTACACAAAATTAATGCTCTGTCGAAGCATACAATGCTTCGAGAATAACTTTAACATTTTATTGTTTGAAATATGCACAAGAAGGGTACTAAATGTGCATAAATTATGGATCCATGAGAAAACGGTTGTATAAGATATTCTCTGTTGGTATATGGTATGAAAAGCTAGATCACATGGTTAGATTTTTAGTTTATCTCAAGGTTTTTACCCCCTTATTTGCATACAAGGAGTAGTTGAAAGTGGAATTTGAAGTGTGTGCATTCTTGTCTATAAGTATATATTTGAATGCATTTGACAGAACTACTAATCTCTTAATAGAAAATGATAAAATAGTTTTTTAAATACGATTACTTTTAAAATTTGAAAAAAAAAATTTAGTATACTTGAAAATAAAATCCTAGATTTTGTTGTGTGTTCGTTCGATGCTTGAATAAAATCAAATATTGACTTCTGTAGAAATTGCTCTAATGAATTTTGAGCCGCTATCTCCTCAATGATTTAATTTTGGGATATGTTTCGTATTTTTCAATCTATCAATGCTCATGTAGTAATATTAAAAATTATTTTAAACCCTGCTTTACATACTAAAATAAGGATAAAGTGTCAAAATTCTAATTAAAGAATAAAACGTGAGGAAAAATTGCTTAAAAACTATTAAAATTATTGAAAGTATATGTAAATTGCTTTTGCAAGGATATCAAAAGAAGTGAGATGAAATCAATTTTTACTCTTTGTTGTTATGTTATTTCCCTTGTGTGTATGATTGTAGAGTTGTTAAAGTTACCACTTTGCCTAACCTAGTGAAACTGAGTTTGGTCGCAATCTGTATTTTTTTGTTAATTTTGATGCAATGGTCGTATGAGAAGTAATACTGATTTTGAGTGATATTTGAAAGTTTTTAAAATATCACGACAATAATTGATCCGTTTGAAGAAAGTCACAATCGAAAAGCGTCCAGAATATGCAACAAGACACGAATCCATAATTTTTCATCATGACAACGCTCGGCTACATATTACTGCACCAGTTAAGAACTATTTGAACATTAGTGGGTGGGAAATTTTGGCTCACTCGCCTTATAGCCTGAACTTTGCTCCATCTGACTACCATTTATTTCGATTGATGCAGAACGCTCTCACTGGAATACGTTGCACTTCAGAATAAGGCATCAAAAATTGGCTTGATTCCTTTTTGGTTTCTTAAAGTGAGGCACGGAATTCATAATCTACTTTTTAGTAGTGACTAACGGTGGACAATATTTTGAGTAATGTACTCCAATTTATGTTGTTATTACAATAAAGCCTCAAAACCACAAAAGAAACCGTAAAATCATAGTTGTACACACTACATTAATCCAAAAAACTGGTATTTCAATTTTGAATTGAGTTTATAAAAAAACATCTTAGGTTAGTGCTACATAAGAAGTAGCTGTTACTTCTTATCCTAATTCTATTCTTATTATATATTTCATATCCTTTTCCAAGATTTTTGAGAGTAAACTATTTAAACTTAATTAACTTTTTTAGCTATACTTGGCTGTAATGCTTTCTGTTTCTGATGCCTGACATTACGTAATGAGGAAGTAAAGTCTAAAATTCAGTTTCTTTTGAATTTCATTTTTCGAAACTATTTGATTTCGGTTTAATAAATCTCTTTGAGAAAAAATGACTTAATATAAAGTAAAACTCATTTCAAAGTTTGCAATCTCATCAGAAAGTTTAATTGAATTTTAGAAATAAACAGACATTTATCGCAGAGCTATGTCCAAGAGTTATATTAAGGTGAAATAATATTTTCCTTTTTCTTGCAATACAAAGTCCCAAAACGATGGACTAAGGAATAAAGTGTACCTAAAAATCATAATCAGAAATTTACAACTCCAGCACAAAATACAAAACTATAATAATTATGCACTCCGAAACTTATGCTTATGTTTTTGTGTTTTCTTAAATAAAATGGCTTTTTGTGAGCATTTAGGATATAATTGAGGTTTCTTCTTAAAAAGAAAACCGGTTACATTTACAACAATGTATAATTTTTATTCATTCATAATAAATGAAAGAAGTTAAAATTCCAGCTAAACACCAAATCACTTTTTCATGTGCTAAAAGAACAATTAATACTTGAAACATAGTAATTCTAAAGCTTTTCGTCTTTTTTGCTTCTATCTTTGATGATTTTTGTTTTTTCAAGTTATCCAAGGACTCCAGCTCTATAGCAATATATTCATTTTTATTGTATCATGTGTTAGAATAATTATTGTCATTTTAAATTCATATTTAGCTCACTCGTTTTTATATTTTTTTATTTTAATCATGTTGTGACTTGTTTCAATTAAAATCTACAATGCTTTTTCTTACTTAGACCCCAACAATATGTTTCATTTTTGTTTTATTTTGTGAAATATTTTGGTTGTTTTTTTTATTGACTTAATCTCCATAAATTTTTATAATTCCGTTATACTTCTTGAAAATATTTTTAAAGAGTAAAATAAATTTTAAATTATTTCTGTGCAATAAAATAAAGTCAAAATTATACAAAAGTTAGTAAACTTAAATAATCCATAAATCTTTAAACATTATTATCTGTTTTCTTGCCAAATATTTGTACGTATTGGGTACATATGTGGCTATACAAACAGATTGAGTATTTGTTCAAAAGCATAATCTTATCTCTATTTTTACAGTCCATTTACTGTAAATTCTATTCAATTGGGAACGGTACTACATATGGAATTTTCAGCTTCACTATATCCTTGGATGACACATGCCTAACTTTTTCTATTTGTAAATTTCTTGTACCACCATATGTTCAAAAGGACATTCTCTTTTAGTTGAAACTCTAAGAAAATATTTTGGAATATCATTCTGTCCAAATCACTTCATTGAAGGAATTTTCCTGGATGATCAATTGAGAAGAATAAACAGATGCTATAGATATTATTTTTTGTCCAGACATTTCGAGACAGTCATTCTAGATTAAAATTTGTTTAAAGTTATTTAAAACTAAACTTTTCTTCGTGAATATTTCAAAAATTCTTTGAATGTTAAATAAAACTTTAAAGAAATTATCATGACGAAGATTGGAGGGTAAACAAAAATTTGTTTCCTTTCTATTCTTACTAGTTTTTGAGTTATTTTTTCAAAATAGATTAGTTTTTTGTATATTTTTGGTAATTCAATGTTAAAAAAGTTATTGTTAGTAAAAAGGAAACAAGTGGCAGCTATTTCTTGTAAAGTTTTTATTTTACAATAAAATTGAAACTTGCCCAAAGAATTATGTAATTCTTTTTGTATTTATATAAATATATACCTATGTTGATATTAATAAAAAAAAATCAACTTTTACTTTTCAAATATGTGACAAAAAATTTGGTAATATCTGATTGGTGTCCCTAACAAATTTTTTGATGCATATTACGTGTAACGGACACCTGCTGTGAAGCAGGCAGAGAAAAAATGTTCCCACCTGAACATCTTTTGTATTTGTTTGTTTTAAGCTTGTTTTCGTTGCGGATTGGATTTTTGGCAACGGGAAATTGATAAGGTTCCCGTTGAAAAAGATCTACTCTGATGGTGGCTAGGGCTCTGACACTAAGTAGCTTTCCCACAAAAGCAGCTATGACGTTTTTTGTTTTAATTAAGTTCAACTCATCACCTTGCAGTTGTAAATTTAATTCATTAAATATACTAAATAAGTTTGTTATATAAGCGATGTCCCATTTGGACCTTATCAGGTTGGCACGTAGTTTTTCACCTCTATTTTCAAGAAAATTCAGTACTGAATCAAACAGACTGTAAAATCGGTTCATACAAGTACCTTTCGAACTTCTGTATGCAGGAGCAATTTACTGTAATCTTTCTCATTTTCACTACAGAGCTGGCCAAAAAGTCTTCTTATCTTACTAAATGCTTGTATGACGATTTGCAGTGACATATGTAGGTGTTCATTCATATTTTTTACCACCAAATGCTGGCGATGATTAACACAATGTACGGCGAGTACATTTGGTACTTTTTGTTTTTTTGTTTTTTTAAAAATGCAGTTTTCTTGAAAACTAAGCCTTTTCTCACTGATTTTACCATTCAGTCTTTTTCTGTTTAGCCCTTTTTAATATGATCACCGGCTATGACATTATCAGCAGAATCATAGAACTTCGTTTGTTTTGATGTAAGCCTGTTGGGTTTCATCCAATTCTCTGGCTATTGTTTGACTGTCGTATAGTAGTTGACCAAAAATTTATTAATAATAACAAAACGCTGCCCATAATCAATGCATCCTAAAAGGATCTGAAAATTCTTCTTCTGTATTAACGATTGGTAACTACGAAACAGGGTCTTTTTACACTTTTTTGTAATCAATAACTTAATTTTTTGCAACAATTCTATCGTTAAAAAAGATTAAGTTTTATTTTGGATTATCATTCAATTTTTCATAACCTAATAAGATGACCAAGCAGTTTGACTAATTCTGTCACAACGGACTGACAACCTAACAACAAATTTTATTGACTACTTTATGATATGATTTAAGTATTCAAATTTTCTTTAAAATTAGATTTTATACTTCAATCAAGAATTTAATAGTTTCCTTGGGCAAGAAATTTGGGTTCTCAATCTCTATTAAACTGACACAACCTAATTTTCTTATTAATTTCCGTCAGTTATGAACACTCAATATATATGGAAATTTTTGTCTTCATAAAAGTTTTACGATTGTCCTTGTTATTTGCTGTTGATATCATAAGCAATTTTATCCATCTGCTGTTTTGCCTTTCACTAGGAATTTGATTACGGTTGGGATTATGTTCATAAAAATAGCTAAACCAATATATTACATTGTAAGGGTAAAAACTACTGAACAAATATAAGAAAATAATACCATTGAATTTCATTTATTGTTCCTATGGCAAACTTACCAATGAGCATATCTCATATTAGAAACTTTAAAGTGGGTTTGCATTCTTGTTAGTCAAAATATTTTGCCCTCCGGGAAGATATTGTGCCTTTTTTGTGAATTACATTTCTCAAAAATAACAAATTTGATTTATTTTTAACACTAGCTTTATTCGCAGTCAGTAATTGTTTAATAAAATAGAGTCATAGCCTTCATTGAATTAACAAATCCAATTATGTACTATTAAAAATTAAGTTTTTTTACCAGTTAGCATTTTCTTATTCCAATAAATGCTTTATTTAGTTTATATCAAATATTTTGCTTAGATGGTTGTTCATTGATTGGAATGGTATAAAAAAATTAGTAGAATGCATCTGTGTGTATTCTATGTGTAGTATCCGTAAAATTTAAAATTTCTCATTTAGTTAATGACGAATCAATAATTTTAATTTTTTAAAGGTTAAATTAGAACAAATACTATTCATATATTTAACAGGCCTGCTACTTAAAATTTCTCCTAATTTTATCATTGGTTTGAATAGTGGTGATTCTCTTTAATATCCATAATTTGAAAATTTTTAACTTTTGCCTATTCTACAATTTAGGCCAAAACAATCCCAAAATTGAAGTATGGAAACGTTTTTGCTAGGTTAAGCATCATTTTTAGTTCTTCATATAAGTGAATAATAGTTTGGTGTTCTTTTATTTTAGGCCTTGTTTAAATATGTGAATTTAAGTCTGAGTGAAGTTAAACTTCATTTAGTTTTATAGGAAATTTCTAAATCGGCTGATATTTACCTGTAAAAATAATTTTTCGTAGTTTCGTCCTAAATTAACTATACCATTTGCTTAGTTAAGTAAAATATATTAAAACAGTCACAGCGAATATAAATTGAAGGGATTTTGGAACTCATATCAAACATTTTAATGTATTTTTAATATGAAGTTTTTAACTATTTTAATATAAACTTTTACAAATTTTATCTACAATATAAGTGCCCTTGACTATAATTTTATCAAGAACCAAGAAAATATATTTTTAAACAGTAATTAGTATCTTTCCCTAGATCTTGTAATAAAGGTAAAAATATTTAGATTTAAAAGATTTTTTCTTAAGATTTTTACAAGGATATCTTTAACTCCTTTTCGAAAGCATATAAGCTCTCTAGTCTAAAATTGTATGCTACCGCCGTTTGTAACTATTTGTGCAATTAAAAGTTATAAAGTATCAAAACGACTTATGTCATGTTGTTGAAGTAGTTTTATATCCAACTATCTTACCTACAGTTACTCAAATTTGAGTCCTGTAAGATTTTCGAATACTTTTGAGTTATACTATATTAATTTGAGCTGCTATGTTAGCTTATTTGATTTATTTCTTGAAAAAAGTTGATTTAATTTCAGATTTTCTAAAATAAAACTCGTTATTATAACTTTTAGATTAATATTTCTATTTTAGTCAAAATGCAATAAGGAAGCTTTCTAGGGGTGGATATTTTTCATTTAAGAGAATATCACCGTGTGATTGTTTCACATAATTAAAGCCACAAATACTTAAACTCACAAAAACATGTAAATATTTTGATAATATTCCTCAACGATCAAAAAACCGCAAATTCTTGCCTATGGTTATGAAATGAAAACTAAATTCAAAAAAGTTTATCTTGAAACTTTGAAAGTGATTTTTTTGTGATGCCAGTTTGTTTATGTTAATACTCTCAAAATTTTTCTCTTTTCTAGTAAATAATCTAAGAAATTTTACCTATAATTAATTAAATTTCAAGCCGACTTTTTTATTAGCTAAAATTATTTCTTGGATTTAATTATGTTACCTTATTCAAATAAGTGATTTCCATAATGTTTGTAAAAAATTAATTTTTTTATATGTAAATAAATCCATTTTGTGAATCTTGTATTCAATTTACAGTTTTTTTTATTGATAGCTAAATTTAAAGGATTGATATACATTTTCATTTATCACCAGGCTGATGGATGTTTATTTTGTAAGGTTGATAATTTAAAAATCTTTTCAAATCCTCAACACATTTTAAATAAGCAAATGTCTTCTGTCATTTCTGTGTAGTGGACAATTTTCTGAGGCCTATTACTTACAGAGATGGCACTTTGATTGATTATATACAATTTTTTTTAAACTGAGCTAAGGGTTGGGATAATTTATTTTGCCTGAAATCAATGTATTTTTTTTGTATTAGTTTTATTCTGAATTAAGTGTTTTGCTAGGTACAATATTGTTTTGGTTCTAGATTACAAATTCATATGTAAAGGACTATATTGGAATGGAAAAAATTTTTTCAATAATGGATTTTTAATGACAACACAAAAAATTCGTAGAATCAAATAACTTTTGAATAAAAATTAAAAATGGTTAAGCTTTTAACATAAATGAAAATATTATAAATGACACAAAATTTTTAATCCAAATTATTTATGTATATAGTGTGACAAAAATATGAAGAAAAACAAATTCAAACCAAAAGTATTAATATTTTTGGGATTTTCAAAATCATAAAGTTTCAATTCATTACTTGCTGATCATAATCAATTAAAAAAGAGGAAGTTAATGATTGTCATACAGCAATTTTTAACGTACATATTATTTGTAATGTGATTGCTTGTTTTAAGTTTTTGCTATTCAACTATTTAATTAAATGAGTGTAAATTTAGTGTAACTGTTATTTATGGTATACGTTATTAAAAAAATAGGCCAAAATAAACAAAAAAAAAAAAAATGAAATGTTTGCGAACAACCAAGCAAAAGAAAAAACCACCGTTTTAATATCAGAAATCTCATTAAATTTAGAGAAAGGCTATCGTCAAATCAATGAAAATATGACAAAATTAGTATCTATTATTTATGGATTCTTGAGTATTATTAAAACAGAATTCATACTCATTTCCTTAATACTTAGAATATCAAGAGACATGTCAATCTTTAATACATTAGCAATTTAAATATTATTTGTGCTAATTTATTTAATTTAGGGTCAATTGCCAACAACAAACAGTATTGCTACTACACATTGCTACTTAAAACTGAGATAAAATAAAAAACAGTTTTCTGGATGTAAAGTACCAAAAACTAATAAAACTGATACCATATGAAGGACTTCTCATAAAAACTCAGAACGAATATCTCCTTCAGATCCTTAAATTACTTGTTTGCTGTAATGGACATCTGAATACCAATATCAGCAGTTTTTATATCAAAAATTAGAAGCAGAAGCTACTAAAGCTTGAATTTCTGGACTATCCATCAATTTCTATAAGAACCAATAAAAGTATCCAATTTAATCATTTCCTGGATTGATTTGCTTCAATATACTTCCCAATAAGTAGTTTGAGGAAAATTTTTTTTCTTACAATTGAGAGTGAAATCTAGAAAAAGATGTAGTTGGTTAATCGGGTTCAAAGGAAGTGATTTACTGTCTGTCCAATTTATTGTATATTGAATGGTTAGTAAAGACTATTCTGTCAGCAGGATAGCATATTCAAAGCCCATGAGTACAGTTTAGTTTTAGAAATACGAGTTTATAATAAATTGGTTTAGGAAATGTAGTCTAAAAAATTAAGAAAATTTTATAATTGTGGTTTTATATAACCACAATTTAAAACATTAATTTGCTTCAATTGACAAAAATTTTAAATTTCATCTCATTCCTTTGAAATTAAACTAATGTAGCAAATGAATACGGCCAAATTCATGTGTTTTATCCCTTTTTCATATATTAAAAAAAACTTTGTAAAGCAGTATTAGCTAATACTGAACAAAGTCGAAAAAGCATTGTAAACCATAAAAGTTGTATAGCAGTATAGCAGTCATAAAACGGGGAAATGAAAATAAAACTTTTAAATCCTTTTTGAAAGTCTGTTTTCATCTTTTAAACTTTACCACATAACAAACAATGGAACGAATTTTTTAAAGTGCGCGAAATATTTTTCATTTTTCGGTTTATATCGTTTGGGCAAATTTAAAGTAAAGAAATAATAAAACTTTTTGCTTCACATTTTAAAAAGTTTCATACAATTGAATTTGAAAACTCCAAAATTTCAAAACAAAAACAAAAATATAATTAAAGTCACTTATATTCTATGGCAATAAAAAGAAAACTAATATATAGGCTTGATGAAGCCTTTAGTGCCTCATGTAATTTGTAGTTGTGTTATTTTTTGTGTTTCTTGACATAAATTTTTTAACGTTTCATTGCTTTAAAATTTAGAGCTGACAAGGAATAAGATGAGTTTTCAGATATTTCTATTTGATTGTATTTTTAATACATGAATGAACTAAAATATTAGATAATAACCATCTTGGAAAAGATCAAAATAAATAATGTCCTGAAAATAAAACTAGCTCATGTGTGCTATTTTTATTTGATAGAAAAATTAAGGATGAGTGTTACTCCTAAATTTTAAAACTGTTAGATTCATTGTAAAGATGTAGCTTACAAGATACTTCTAGACATTGCTAGTGTCTTTATAAATTTTGAAATTTTAAAATAGTACTAAACTTTAATTATTCTAAAGGAAATATTCATGTTTTTCTTGAAACATATCTTTGCAAACTAGATCAGCTACGTATTAACATGTCTCTAAAACGCTTATTATGTTTAAAAAGCACCAATGCAAACGAAGAATCTGGCTAAATTATATTGAGAATAATAAAAAGAAGGGTAAACCTTTTATGTCTTAAATTACAATAATATTAATTTTTGATTGTTATCCTTATTTTATTATGTAGCTTTAGGCTTAAATTGGATTTTTAATTGCTCAATCTAATTTAGGCAACTGTAAAATTCAAATCGTAAAATTTTAACTAAACAATGTTAAAAAATATATTATTATGGGTCATATTTTCTCTGAAATTTTATATAAATATTTTTTATGCTATTGTTGGCTCCAATAAATGTGCTGAACAAGTTATATAAAAAATTGTCAACTTTGAATATTTTAACATTTGAATAAATTTACAAGTAGTTTCCTTTTAGCAGGTACATGGTTACTATTTGCTATACTAATAAAATATAGAAAGCTAAATGAATTCAGCTATTTGTTTTTATGGCAAATAAGTGGTAGACTATTAATAACATTTACTATTTGAATTAATTTGTCAAATTCAGAATTTCTCGTAGTAGTAAAATATGCAAATTGAAAAAAAGTTTTTGTGTTTGAGATTGAGTCTAGTATAATTATTTTATTGCACTTTGATTTTATTTTATTTTTATTAAAATTTCACAGAGTTGAGAGCAAATATACATTTAATTGAAAAAGTATAAGTTTAAATAGTAAATTAATTTCCTTAAATAAAATATAAATTATAACTTTTTAGTCTATTAAAAATAAAACATTTTACTTCAGCTAATTTTAGAATTATTTAATTATTTTTTTGTTGATATACATATAACCTAAAACTTTAGAATATTTAACTTAAGAAGATTAAATGAAAAGTATTAACCAGGATGTGTTTTAAGCAAGTTGAGTCAATCAGAAGCCACTGTGGTTAAATCCAAAAAATCCAAATTAAGAAAATTAAGTTTCTGGTATATTATTTTGATCAGAAAAGTGAAGACTCTACAATAAAATGAGATATGTTTAAAATGTGTAAATAAAAACGTAAGTATTGGGACAATAGTAGCAACATAAAAACTTAAGGACTAATACTTTTTGGCAACTGAAAAAGTTAAGAAATTTGTGTGAATATTAAACAATACCATTTATTGTCAAAAGTTTTATATTTATTTACATAACAAACATCTTTTTTTCCGAGTTTTCTAAATTTTGATCTCCATGTGTTGTTCTTAATGTCCTGTAAAAGTCGTGTTTTATTGGAGGTATATATTTTAATAATTTCATCACATTTTTTGTTGTTTCTTTTGCAATTCTTATACTATTAGGATACAATAATGGTTGATATAGGTATATTCTTTAAGGCTGTTGTTCGCCGTATTTTTGGTTTTTTATGTTAATTTCATGAAAACTATCATCCTCGTCAAAATTATATTTGAACTTAATGCGGCTTGGGTTTGATCTTTCGAGTTTTATCCATCGCATATTACGCCAATTGACTGTTAGTTCACTTTTTGTCGTTTTTCCGTTGGTAATAGCCAATTCCCATGGTTTTGTGGACAGGAAATCTTGTTGAAATGAACAACGCTAAAAGGTTTTGTTTTTTACTATTTTGAATTATGTGATACCATTTACTTGAGAGCCATGGCTTATCGACCAGATATACATGTAGACTTTGTTAGTCCTTAAGTCATGACAAATAGACATAAGTTTTTTATGTAATAAGTCACTGATATGGAGAATTTAGGAAATGGTAATGCTCTTTCTATATTAAAACTAAACACGCAAATTTCGTCTGAAGCTCTTAATCGATCATTCGAAAGAAAAAGAAAAGTTTTGTTTTTATTTCGAAGTTGATTTGAGAAAATAATGATAAGAAGTGGACTTATTCTCAATGGCTTCTGAAATTATTCTAAAACACATTCAGAGGCTATAAAAAAAGGGTTGTTTGACCTACAAGAAATGGAATAATGAGTTAATCCTTTTAAGACAAAGAAATATATTATTTACTCTATAAAAATTTGCAAAAATCAGAAAACATGAAAAAGTGGACTTAAACACATTGCCTTCTGAGAGACTCAGTTTTCGTCATGCAATATTCCATAATAAACGTCTGCTGGTTATTTATAGTGCTAACATTTTGTTTGTACAATCTTGAATATTAGAAACAAAGAATTTTGTTTTTTAAGTGCTTGTTTTAAATTAGCACACAAAGTGCTCTTAACCAGAACATATTTAAGCTTAGTAGAGTGGAAAAACAGTGAGATTCGTTTTAGCTTCTTTAAGCAAAAGTACTTTACCATAAGTGTAATTTTAAAGAAAATTACAAAATAATTGAACAACCGGTAAAATACGATTGAATTTATTAAACTGAACCCCTTTAATTGAGTTATTTAATTAATTGCTTGTGCTGATTCCTAATGGGGGAAATAAAAATATTTATAAAAATTTAAATAAGTAAAGGAACTTTCTTAAAAATGGACGCGAAGATAATCTGAATAACATTTTCTTAATACTTAGTACTTAAAATTTAAGAAATAGTTTCTTTGGATTAATATAACTATTTGATTTAATATCTTAATATAAAAAATACTGAAAAACCTAACGCTAAATAAAATTATTAAAAAAGGAAATAAATTCAGTGGAATTGACATGAATCAATGAACATATAGTAATTAGTATAACCCTATAGCAGGGTTACCAAAATAAATAAACAGAATATGATATAATAAATTTTAAATTTTTAAATGCTAATGTTAATTATATTCTCCGTTTATTAGAGCTTAAAGCAATTATAATAATAATTTATTCTAAGCTAATTAAAATATAATGAGTTTTATTTTGCTGTACAAATTGATAATTTGGTAGAATAAGTACACATAGGACTCTATGAATTATTATTTAGCATATGTAGAAAATAAACTTAATTTAAATTTAAATTTAATTTAGGATTTTGCATGGAAAATCACTTTTCGTGAAATTCATTAAACCTTGTTCAATGTTGCAATTTTAAGTATAATCAGTGGATTATCGAAAACTATAGATGTACATAAGGCGCTTTTTGGTGATATTTATTAAAGAACAGTGAGTACTGTTCGTATTCTATTTTTTTTTTAAATATTTTAGAATAATTGTATCACAAGCTATAAAAATATTTTAATAAATGTTTGATGTTTTGAAACTTTGTGGATAATAGTCTATTATTAGTCAAGTCAAGACAGGCTTATTATTTTTTTTGGCTTACATTCACTTTAGGGGAGTGGACAACTTTCTTTGTACCTCAATATTGATTTTTATTTTTTGACATAATAAAAAATTTATTTTTAAATAATAGAAACTACTTTTTTTCAAAAAAACTCATTTTTGTGAATTTAAAAATTATTTTTATAAATTTGTCTAGAATATTTTTCCAAGGTTTTAAATAAGTTAGAATAATAGAAATTGGGAATTTGCACATTGTTAGCCAAATGCAAGCAGCATTTAAATATCTTTTTCTCAAAACGGTATGCTTGATGTCAGTTGCCATGACTTTTTTTAAAAATATTGAATCAATCTCTTTCAAGCTGAGTAGCACATAAACGATTAAATGGCTGAATAGTACATATTTTGAAATGAAAATTTGACAAAACATTCGTCATTGTTATGTTAAAAGGTTTGAATAAAATATTTCTATTATAATTCTAGCAAAGAAATGAGAAAAAATATGCTTTCTTTTAGTCTTTCAAATCCATGAATCCCTGTAAAAGTGTAAATTACATTTCTACGTTTAATGATATTATTGATGTGGATTGAACTTTAAAAGCACATGCAATCATCAAAGAGGTAGATATAATAGATACCTAATCTGTCCTTTACATTGACATTATTTTCAGTTCTAGTATCCAAATAAAACAGTATTGATTAATTTATATTAAAAAACAACATGTATTATTTAATTTAGTTATTTAACATTAATGTTAATGGTTCTTAAAGATTTTTCAATTAAAATTTTTAATGAGGTTTAATTAAAAATTACCTTTAAAATTTTCAGTAACAAACAGTACAATTTAAAGAAAAATTCACGCATAAACTATAGTAATATTTCAGTTATTTAATGCGTAATCCAGAAAAAATGTACCGCCACAATGATGTTATTATTATTTTCTAGTTGCTAGTATAATTCTTTAATAGTTGGTGTAAACTTAAAAGAAATTGTAATTAGTTTTAATTTTTAAACATTTCACAATAATATTTATAAGCAGTTTTATTTTTTTATTTCTAATTTTTTGAGTTTTTTTTTCATTAAAAAAATAATTTGTCATTTTTTGAAGGTATCTTGGCCAAAGTCAAAACTATATGCCTCTTATCTTTAGTTCATGCAAGATGAATTAACTTATTTTATTTAGGATATTTAAGGGGCTCATCTAGTTTAGACGCTTGAATTTTGGGTGTTTTTTTGGACGCCATAAAAGAGAACCAATAAATATTTTTAGCAAAAGTTGTTTTGTTTTTTATTTACTGATGTGTTGAAAATATAAAAAATTAATAATATGGAAAAAAATTTTAATTTATAACTCTACAGGCCGGCAAAGTGGGCTTTCTTGAAAAAGTGATGTGTTCTGGTGTGAACGATTCCAGCCTTCCCAATAATCTGAAGAAAAAACATTTTTTCTATTTATTCAACTAAAAAAAATTAATTATTGCACTATAAAGAATTTTTTTAAAAAAATGTTTTTTCGCAAAATGGTGGCAGTTTGAAGAAAAAGTTACGTTTTCTTCTTGTTTTTTTTGCCTTTTGGAATTTAGAAAAAAAGGAAAATAGTAAAAAACTCTGATTTATCGGTTGTGTAAAACTTGAGATATCATGCACACCTTCCTAAAGCAGTTGTTCGAGCAAAGCGCGTTTAAAATTTTAAAGATCGAACTGAACTAAGCACTAAATGGGTCACAAAATGGACTGTTACTCCGAAAACAATTCGAATTTTGAAAAATTCTCTTGAGAACATTTTTCTAAGGAGCTAAGCTATTAAAATATGAAAAAACTTGATTTTTTCGAATTGCTAAACAAGAAGACAGGAAGTCTAATCACTCCTGCTTTTTTAATATATAACATATGCAGAAAAAGGACAAGAATTAGCTATTCTTAAATATTTTTTTAATTCAAAAACATTATATTTGATTAAGCAATTGGAGCAATAACATGTGTTAATGATGTTTTCCAGTACGATTTTTCATGGAAATCTTTATTTTGTGTAAGATTTTTTAAATGTATTCTCCTTTTTCTTATATATGAACTATACCATTCTTCGCATCAGGACTTGTGTTTATTTTTTAATTATAATTTTTATTTAATATATTTGGAATTTCGTCAACGCGCAAATAATTAATCAAAAGATTGTTTTGTTTCCAAAAAGTGGCAAAATATTTATTTGGGGAAAGTAAGCTAAAATTAAAGTTAATTAAAATCTAAAATTCTATAAAAAGATAATATAATGTGTAGAAAAATTATTTTATTGCGTACGTATATTTTATATTCAAAGAATATAAAGAAAATTTAGCACGAAAAATTAAACGTAAAACTTTTGTTTTATGTTATAAGAGAAGATACAATCAAACATATTGCAATTCTTTCCTTATAGCTAGGTCCTGTGGTAGATAATAAATTTGATTCATCGAAATAATTGCTTTTAAAACTCAATGCGTTCTTTTTGAAACACATCAGCAAAATAAATTTAATAAAATTTTGTATTCCTCTCTTTGTTATTGAAATGTTTATTTAAATTTCAGAGTAGATATTCCTTTCTAACTTTAGGTAATCGGAGTTTCAAATTGCAGTTTAAATTGCGTTTTAAAACTTTATAAATTTTTTTTGTAAAAAGCTTCAAAAAAAAGCAAGTCGCACTAATTTAAGTTTCATTGAATATTTGTATTGTTTTTGGTATAAACAATTTTTCAAACAGACCACCTGAAAATTTGTGTTCATTAGTAACATATTCATTCTCTCGAAAGGAATTCAAAACTTTTCAAAACAATATTATATGTATGTAAAGAAAACTTCATTGAATTAAAATTGCTGTGTATACACTTCAGTTATTTTGTTCAGTTGGTTAGGAATATCAGTTTTTGTGTGTTATGTTATGTTGCTTTATCTATTAAATTTATATTTCAACAAACCAAGTCCAAATACAATTCTTACTATTAAATGATTGTGTATGACAAAGTAGGATTTTCCTTTGATAAGAACATTTCATTTGAATCTAATTGAATTGCCTTTGAATATTTTTTATTATGTTCATGCCTGAAATCTAATTTTCTTAAGTTTTACTAATTTCATTTGCAATAGTTTTATGTTGTTTAAAAAACTTTGGGTAAATTTTCATACAACTTTTATTTAATAACTTTCTTTTTATAAATATTTATTCTAATATTAAATTTAATAATTTACAATTATAAATACAAGAGAGGCATTCTCTATTTAATTTTCCTTATAAACAATAATTCATATTTTTTGTTATCATGGAATTTTAGTATAGAGAACAACATTAAGATATTTCCACGTTAAAATATTATTTTCATGGTTTCATCTGATACATAGTTAAGCTTGAATTTTTTTCTTTATTTGTATTGAGAAAATGACTTTTCTTTGGAAACATGGTAAAATGTGATCTAAAACTTGATGAAAAAATTTAGAGTATCTTTCACAGTATATTAAGAATTTTGTGCTACTTTCCTAATAAATCATCTTTAAAGTTTTTAATATGAGTTCATTAATTCAAAAAACTCTTCGAAGTATACAATGTAAATAAATATTTGATTTAAATCCTAAAGAGTTGCATAACTTCATGCTATATATTGAATTTCTAACCTATTTAAGGACTTGGTTTGTACATTATCTTTATAACTTATTCATATTGATTGTACTTTCAACTCAAAAGAAAAAAATCAAACTGAATAATTTGATTTAAAATTTTATAGTATAGACTTTCATTAAAATGTACATATGTTATGTTCCTTTTGTGAATCTATGTATCGGAAGTTGTCTTCAGTATTCATAAACAAAAGAAGATTTAACTTCGAACTTATGACTTCATAATAAAGGATTTTTATGAACAAAAAATTGCTCTGGAGCTTTAAAAAAGCTCAAATTAAAACATAAAATTCTTTTATAAACTTTTGACTAGAACATGTTACATTTTAGAAATTAAGATCAAATTATTTTCGATAAAAGGCTACATTTTAATGACTTTAATTAGTAAAGTTTTACTTTTAAAAGCAAAAAGAAAAAGAGAAATAAAAGGCCTAAAGGCTAATCTCTTTAAATTTTATAGAACTTCACGAAGAGCTATGAAAATACCGCAAAAGCTAAAATAAATTTTTGTTTTAAGCAGGTTTCTTTTAGTTGCAAACGTTTAGTTGGATTTTTGTCATTTGGTTAAATATTTGTTTAAGTTTTGAGATTCTTTTTTTGATCAAATGTATTTTACTATTTTTATTATTAATGACGGTTAAAAGGAAAGCTCGTTTCCAAAGAATTACAATGATAGTCGTAAAGAATTTTAGTTTGAAGTAGAGGATATTGTTTTTACTTAACCAATGACAGAGAGTTGAAATTTCTGCTGGGACTTTACTTTATGTCTAATTTTATTAAGATAAAGAATATTTATGTAACTTCCGAATTATCAGATGCTTTCGAAAAAGAGAATAATGTCGACATGCAGTTTAACATTGGCTTTCTAACATAGATATGTCTGTCCTAGAGTAAAGTGGAGCTATGTTTTATGACTTTCAATTCCCCATTTAGAAATCATTAAATTAAAGCTCTACCTAAATTTTTCCTTGATCAGAAACTTAATATATACGAAACGTGCACGAAACACGTATTTTTGCTTTTTTGTCTGAATCTCATCTTAAATTCAAACTGATAAAACTAAATATATTTGGTAAGAAAATATTAAAAATATATTTGTATTCATTCAATTGAAAATTAAATGGCTTTTGCTTTGTTACTGACTCATTGTTCTGATGTAAAATGAAGATTCAGATTTTGAAGAATTGCATATGATAAGCAACATAAAAATTAACCTCTTTAAAATCAAATTTTTTTTTATATTATTCTTAAGTACAAAATGAAGATATTGTATCGTTAAGGGTTTTCTTTAGATTGTGGGTATATTCCATTCAAGCTCAAAGGATTTTATGTTGGTTGAGTTTTAAAAATAATGGATACCGTAAATTAGATTTTTGTGGTTGTCAAACTATTCAAATTGTAAAGTGAAGATATTCAAAATTAAAATTAATCAATATTTAACAGAATTTTAAGTAACAAAAAGATATAAAGGGTCCGGCAAATTAAGTGTCCGGATTTAAAGCCTTGTAGTTTTTTCGTTTCTTGATCGATTTTATTAAAATTTATAGGAATGATTGAATTGATTAATTGAATTTCTTTTTAGGTCCATTGTAGAAAAAATAAAAACGTGTCTTTTAACCACCGTATGATTTTTGCCACTAAAAGACAATTTGTCAAGCTATGTTGACCTTAAATTTTAGTATTTCCCGATAAACGGTTTACTTTTGACAGCGATTTGAATTAAACGCACTTCAATTGCCAGACCTGGATATATATATATAAATATAACGTAAATGCAATTAATACAAATAATAAAAATTAAAATTTAATTAAAAGTAAAATGAAGTAAAATCTAAAACGAAATAATTCAGGTAAAAATGTTTTAGGTTTTTATTAGGTTTTATTAAAATTTTTAATCTTAAACAACATTTTGAGTGTGCATGGCCTTTCAAAGTTAATCAGCAGATCCCATCAATGGGCCTTTTTATATTTTGGGAGAAACACACTAGTAAAGAGTGTATTTATGCCTTAGTAACAAGAAGAAAGCTCTGAGCATAAGAACGAAACAATGTATAAAAATTTTTTTGAAGATTAATTCCTACTTTTAGTTCAGCCACAATTGCTAACTCACTTTAAGCAAATATTTTTCAAAAAATTATTTATTGAACACGTAAAATTGAACTCGAATTCTTCACCTTCATGTGAAAAATACTGAATACACAAAAAGTGTGTTTGACATGTGATACTCAGCTCGCTGAAGCTTAGCTATTTTCTTGTTCGTTAGTGTAAAAGAAATATAATTTTTGTAATTTTGTTTAGCTAAATATTCCGATTTAGTCAATTAGCATGAATGAAATACACATCTATACCTGCATGCATACACTTTGTCATAATAGTCTCATGTCTAATATTGAAAATATTTTTAGATAGAATTTTACGGTAAAGTTCACCCTATAAGTGTAAATCGGCCCAATCACAATAGCTTCTTTTAATTGTGCTGGATTCACCCAAATTTAAGACGAAATTTAAACACAAAGTTGATTTATTTACGATTTATTCTACCGTTCTTATGCAAGCAAACATTATACTGTGTTATGACTAATAATATATTCTCAGCATATAATTAAAAATAAATTGAATATAGTGTAATGGTAAAATACCAACCTTTGTTTCATAGATATTGAAAATTTGTTTATACTGAACTTAAGTATTTGTTACTTTAGTAATTTCCATTCTCAAATTTTTTTTCATATTTGTTTTATTTTTTATGTTGATCACAATCAGATTTAACTTCATTTTCACAATAAATTACTCTTAGTTGATTTTCGAATTAGTTAAAATAAATAATTAAAAATTCCTCTTGGTAATGTTACAATGAATTCTAAAAAAAATATAATAATTTTTGGTTTAATAATCTAAGAAATATATTAAAAGAATTTAAAAAAAAAACTGAAACCCAGGAATTTTAGTATTGATATTCTGGCCCACTGAAAATACGGTATTAGAGTATGTTCCTATAGAAAATTACTAATAAATTTTTTATTTAAAACTTAATTTTGCCAAATTTAAAATAACAATCTATTTTAAATTTATTGAAATTTAACATCAAATAATAATTTTTCCACATAGGCCTCATAAATATAATAATATAAATCTTCCTTGCCAAATATTTATAATAATTTACTTGCAAATATTTTTTGTTAATCATTGTTGGATTTGTAATATCACATTTCTTCTTAAAGCCCATTAAAATAATATTTAATAATGGAAAAACCACAAAAATGGCATTTTTTTGAGTATCGGAAGAAGGTATTTTATTATTTAATTTCATGAATTTTAGACACTTTATAATTTTTTCGACAGTTTCGAGAAAAATATTTAAGAAAAGAATTCTAATAAAATATCTAAATCCAAAATTTAATCCACAAACTGAGAATATTTTATTTAAAAACTCATTTTTGTGTTATTCTATACTCAATATAAAATGTCAAACTCAAAAGAAATAAATTAAATTTCGATTAAAAATTTAGCTTTAATATTTCTCTATAGCAGTGCAAAGTTAAGTTAAGTTATGCATGAAATTTTGTTAACAGTTATACCACAAAAACAACAATATTTGGGTAAATAAAGGAACATTTATACGAATTTATAGCTTAAATTTAGCATGTTGAACCTGAACCCTGTTTTCTATAGTTGAATATCTTTGTGTGTTTTAGAATAAAATATAAAATATTGATCTGAACTTTTAGTGCAATTATAGTTAAGAATTTTTTGAAATTATAGATAAATACATTTTTTCAGTTAGATTTTCAAATGAATTAAAATTTAAAAATATATTCTCGAAAAGTTTGTTTGTTTTATGCTCATAGCATAAATTGTAAAAATAAAGAAAACCCTTTGAACAAATATTTTCTTATTTTTTTATATCGAAATACATAAAATAAAAATATGAAAAGATCAATAAGCTAATTAGGAAAATATTGGATAGTTAAAGTCTGTATCAATACCAAACTGTGAACGACGAAGCATTAAATTGCTTTTGCTTCCATTTGTGGTTTTTGGTATACCAATTCACCCTATTTTGTGCTAGTGAAGTTATAAATTTAAAGCAACAAAATATATGGTGTTTCTCTATCTAATACTGCTCTAACAAAAATCGAAATACCTGAACTACATATATATATATATATATATATAGAAATTTGTATATAGTTTAAATGTGAAAATTGAATTAATCCTCGTGGGTAGCACTTTAAATTCATTATAAAGCTCTTGGAAAGTGTTATAACTTTTTAGGCGTCTTACATAAACTACTTTGAAAATTGATATCTTATCCTTTATCAGATGAGGGAACCATATTTTTTGTTTTTTGAGTAATAATTTTTTTTTGAATGTTTTTGGAAATATATTTATAACATGTAAATATTATGATTTATACAGATATTTCTTGAATTTGTACACGTTTTTTGTTACTGCCTGGTGTTGTTGGTGGCCCCGGTTGACGTAAAATTCCAGTTTGAGGAACATGAGTAGATTTTAATGAAGTTGATGTAATAGGAACAATTATATTATCATTAGAATATTCATTAGCACTAGTTCCTACATCATGAACCATTGGCTGTTCTGATTGTGTCGCTTGATTACAAAATTCCATAGTTGTACTTTGATTTGAATGTGATTTAACTTGAAATTGTTGATACATAACAATATTTCCATGTGTTGAAAGTCCATAATTAGATGGATATGATTGAATAGCTACAGGATCTTCAGATATCAAAACTTTTTTTAGGCTACCTAGATGAGATTGTACTGGTGAATTTTTACAATTATATTCCTTAAGGGGAAGTTCAATACTGCATACATCAGCTAATACTGGTTTTTCTTTACATCGAAGTTTTTCATCATAGCAACTATATTCACCAAAATTCATTGTTAAACTTCTTAAACTAGACTTACGACTTGATTTATCATTTAAAAATGATTCCAATTTATCTGAATGTGTAGCTTCACTATATCTTGTTTCTGCCTCACGAAGTTCAGCTTTTTTCTTAGTATCAGTTGCTCGTTTTTCACGTTGATAATAAATTCCAGCAAATATAAGTATGTTAAGGAATAGAAGAAAACCTCCAACAGATATGGTCACTGTTAAAGCTGTTGTATAACTTTGGTATGTTCCATTAGTTAGACGACGAAGTAAATTATTATTATCCTGTTTAATTGAATTTCCAGGATTAGGGCCAGCCATTATCACTGGAGCACCATTACCATGTGGTTGATGATTCTGAGGACGTGTGGCAGCTATTGTTGGTATAACTGTGATATTTGGTGAACATTCTAGAAAATTAATTTGAAAATAATTACGTTATTAAAAACTAAATAGAATATCAGATGAATAAAATTAAATCAATATTAGATTAAGTGCTACTCTGTCATCCCGGAGGTATTTAGTTAGTTAAAAGTTTTATATAGTTGAAAATATTTGCAATTAATAACAGCTTTAACTTGGTTTATTTATTCTTTGAAATTTAGGTAAACAAATCTAGAAGAGATAGTGATTTATAACAGCTTGTAATATTAGATGGAAGAACCTAGGATATTATTAATAGTAATTTTTAATTGGATACGGCTTGAAGGCAACTAAGTAATAAATCATAATATTAATGACTTTTCATTAGAATGTTAGAAAATAAAGAGTCAAGCATTTGCTTATCAAAACTGCTGACCAAGATAATGGCTAAAAAGTTAAACTCAAGAGCTTATATACTTCCTTTTCTTCTTGAAAATAAATTAGTTTTGTATATATTTCAACTCTACTAAATAGGCTTATCTATTATTTGTTCTAGTTTTAGCTAAATGCTAGCTAATGGATTTCGATTGATGTACTTAACAGTACTTAAGATTTGCCACAAATCTTTCAGTGACAGTTCTGTAATATTCTTGAATCTCAAACTTTTTATTCAAGAAAGTTTTATGGCGCTTAAGCTAGATATGTATATGTATCTTTATATAAATATGTCTGATGTTTATAAATATGCTAATTATATTGAAAGTTATCTTCTAATTTCAATTTGTTAATGATATTTGCTAAAACCCCCGACAAAAAGATGAACTATATTTCTAAGGACAATTTAAATTGTGCTTTCAATTACACAAATATTTTCTTGACCTGAATTTTAAGGAATATTTTTAAATTTTTATTCCAAAGTTAGTATTGATTTTTCGAGTAAATTGAACTAATTCTTTGATTTAAATGAACATTTACAAAAATTATTATTTTGAAATTACATTTTACTGACTGTAATTAAACAATTCTATGCAATTGAAAATTAAAATCAAAGCTTTCTAATTGAATCCTGTTATACTTAATATGAAAATAATATTAAAAAGATAAATATGATTTTGCATTTTTCGGTGACGAACTGCTGGCTTCATACTGATTCTTGGACTGTGGCTTGGTTTTCGGTAAAGAAAAAAAAACAATGGTGAAACAGAGCACAAAATTACTCGGATCCGTTCTGATATAATCCAAATATTTTTGTGAAATTTACTTTGGCATCTGCATTCGGAAATAAAAGACTTGCCCAACTCTTATAAATGATAGCAAAACACTGCACGAAATCTCTCAAATCCCTTTTGATATATTTTAAACATTTTTGTGAAATTCGTTTTCGCATTTGCTTTTGACCATTAGTTATCAAATGTGGCTCCAAACTTGCACCAAGCTTCTTTACTGTTTATGTAAAATCTAATGAGTTTCTTTAGATATTATCTTAGGTATGTCACAAGATTTCATTTTGAGATCCCATTAAGTGGGGTATTCAGTATAGATGTGAATCAATGACTCGGCTCTCTCATCCCATATAAAGTATATGGCGGAATCATTTGTGAGTAAAATATTTAACATGTTGGATATTTTCTCTCTTATTCGTGCTTTCCATATACTTTAAATGGGAACTAAGAGCCGAATCATTGATTCGGAAATACAGTGAATACCCCGCTTTACATAATATTATCCCACTTTTTTAGGTTTTCGTCTGTGGTGGCAGTGTTTGACCGTCATGAAAATTGATTGCGAAAGAAGTACGACAATATTTCAATTTAGCCAAAAATTTGAATCACACATTCCTCCTTTCCTACCTTTAAGTAATCTTATATTGAAGAAATTTGAAAAATTTGAAAAGAATATTGTTTTACTGACTTCAAAAATAGAGTTTCGAGAAAAATGATTAAATATTGCCACCACCTGGGTTACAATGCAATGGGAGTAACTTTTTAAGGATTTAAGAGTGAAAGCTTTTACAAATGCTATGGAAGCAACTTTCCAAGGCTCCAACCTCTAAGATTATCATTGATATAAATTAAATAAAGAATACTCCAGTTTTTTTGTAGATTTTACCAAATATTATGTTTATTAAACAAGTTTACTTTAAGTGAAACAAAAAAATACAAAGAAAAAACAAACAAAAATGAGTTTTTCTTACATTACTTTATAAACTGAACTAAAGTTTGGTTGTTTTTTTATTCCTGTCTCCATTGGATTTTTAAACCTAAGAAAAGTTATAAATTTTATCATAGTTATGAGTTCATAAAATCCCATAAAAATGCAAATTTTTATTAAAAATCTCTAATATAAAAGTTACATAAATATGAATACAGGACCATTAATATATTATAAATATTTCTATCCACAAAAATTTGCAAAAAAATAAAAAACAACGGGGCTCTTTTTTAAAATGGAGAGAGAATTCGAAAGAAAGAAATATAAAAGTAATCTACTTACCTTGTGTTGTTGTTGATGTTGAACTAATTACTTGGAAGTCTTTTGAACTATTTGCTCCCATAATAGTTAAATCTGTCATCTGATTGGAAGTTTTATATAAAGGATACTGTTGTTGTGTATTGGTTTTGCGAGTCACAGGCTTTTTGCTAATCTGCTGTCTTATCATACCTGAAAAGAGTATTGTTAAAATTTCTTATATACTTCTTTTGTTAATTTTGAATATATAACTGCCTTACCATCATAGTATTGTGCACTATCTTCTAAGAAATGATGATGTCTTAGCGGTAACTCATCAATGTCACTTGGTGAATGAAGTTGAGGTATTAAACTAAGCCACATAGAAAGCTTATGTCCTCTATAGTGATTACGAATGACTGCCTTATTTCCTGTTATCAAGAGAAAACAAAAATGATATAGCTAAATGTTAGAATTAATTTTTCAAATGATGAGATTATTTACTATGACAGGTAATGTTAATCTAAGTTGAAAGGCTGCAAATCTCATAAGTTTCAGCTTAGGTATAATCTTTTTTAGGGTAAAATTACAAAGAGTTGAATGGAAGATTAAACCCTTTTTTCTTTTGATGTGGAATAGACTTAATTTTCTAGCGTTAAGCTTAATGAGACTCAGATGTTTTGCATTTGATAATGAAAATAATCAGAAAAAATATGTGAAATTTTACAAAGGAAGGATTTAAATATACACATAAGTTTTTTGTTTGTTTGTAGTTTTTTATTAAACAAACGAAAAAAAACGCTTTTTTAAGCACTATTTAGTTCAGTCATGCAATAATGAATTTTTTAAGGTATTAGACAGTTGAGTAGTTGAGGGTAAATATAGCTTTTTAAGGCAAGGAAATATTAGGATATTAGTTTGACATGTAAATCAAATTCATAGTTTTTTCCTTGGAATGCTTTCTATAAATTTCAGCTAGTCTTTTGAGTATATTTATACATAATTAATTAAAAAAATAAAACTAAAAACATGTTTTAAAATTTATTTGAGCTAAATTATGGATTCTAAACTAGTTCAAATTTAAAGTGAAATCAAACTAAATAGTACAAAAGTTTATATTTTTACCTATCTCCAAGTAAAGTTGATTAACTCCATCATACGAATCCCAGAAGGGTAAAGGTGAATTATCTGGTTCTGTAAATCTATCATAATTTCGAACCTGTTCTTCCTCAGAGTAATCATTAGTGTTGTGATAATCATCATCTTTGGTTTTATCATCATATATTTGGTCACTTTCATCTTCTTCTTCTTCTTCACTTTCAATAGTTCTTTTTACTTTTTTACTATAAACTTGATTGTATATGTTACTGTTAAAACTAATATCAGATTGTTTTGTTTCTAAACTAATATTTAAGAAATATTGATTTCGTTCTGATTTCCGTTTTCTACGATACGGAGCATATGCAGGTCGTTTAGATTGAAATGAAAATACTCCAGAATTATTTGAGGAGCTAATCATAGAATTAAGAATTGTTCTAGATATATTTGATCGTCTTCTAAGTTCTATTTTTGAATTTAACAATTGAATTGGAAAAGATTGATTGCTATCAAAATTATTTGTTTCAATTAATTTAACATTTGATTTTGAATAGTTTTGGTTTATATCCGATTTATTTAGATTTTCATTTAATTTAATTAACGAAGCTGAAATTAAGGGTAATGAATTTTGATTTTTTTGTGATATGTTGTTTTGTTTATGTTTTTCATTTGGATTGCTAGAATAATATAATTCATTATTTGTTATTTTTTTAAAAATATAATCCCAACAAAATTTACCCAGTTTGTGCAAAATTTGATATATAACGTACTAATTGCCTACTTATTTTAATGTCTTCTTTTGTGTAGTTGTATGGGAATAGGGCTGATATCGGTAGTCCCAGACAAAAAGGCACATCCTCACCATGAACGGAACCAGCTCTCTTAAATGATCAAATTAAAAATATTTTTTTAATTGATTATTAAACATCTTTCCAATTATAAAAAACCCAAGCTTTTATTTAATTTATAAAGAGATTACCAGAAAATACGATAGTCGACTTTAATAGAACAACAATAGGTTTGGATTTTATTTACATATTCAAAGTTTATCTAAAATAGTAATTAAGGAAGTACAATATTTATAATTTTCATTGTTAATTTGCCATAGAATGCACATAAAAGCTGACATTAAATTCGTTGATTTTATTTTTTTGTTTTTCTTATTTAATTTTCATACAGTTTTTTCACGTAAATTTACGTATGAAAAATTAAATTGAATATTGAAGTGGTATATTAAAATCGTAAAAGAAAACAAAAATTTAAAATAACTGCCAAAAAAGAAAACTTCAGCGGGATTTTATTGACTCTTTTAAAACTTTTATATCTGCTCTATTTATCAGATTTTAACTATAAATTTATTTTCTATGCTCTAAGCTTCAGGCAAACTGGTTTTTAAGTAAACGTTTGCTTTTTTACGAAAACGTCTTAAAGAATTGAAATTAAAAGGAAAAATGTATAAAAAAAACATTTTTCTTATTTGAAATTTTATAATACCATTTATAATAAGTTTTTATTAGAAAAAGGCGCATAAATCAAGAAACATAAAAAAGCTTTTCGTGTAAAGGACCAATTTATGATAGTTTTTCAAAATAAAGGAATTCAAGGAGTCTTATTATTAAAGATAAAAACTTTAATATTTTTTGAAGTTTTTTAAGGACCAGTAAGAGTACAATGATAGTATTGGTAAAGCAAAGCTTAAGCCAAATTATATTGAAAGGAATTTTGGATTATAGAAAGATTGTGGAAAATAAATATGATACATAATATGAAGGGCTTAAAATTAGGAACTAATTCACCATTAACATCTTAAATAGAGGACTTTACTATTCATTCACAAGGAAATCCACAATTGTCATCGATTCGGGTACCGATTTTCAACAGTAAATATCAAGATAGTGTATCGCTTTATAGAAATCTATGTAACACAATGGTAAACAATCAAACGTAATAAGTAGATTTATATAGATAAAGATTTTTTATCCATATTAAGAATCAAAGGATATATCTCCATCGATCAATGGAAATAACTGCCAAAATACTTCTAGTGATAAATATGTAATCAATATGGTAACAGAACATATCTTGAGGTATTAAATAGAAAAATAGAAAATTATATTGATTATTGTGGTTTTATTTACAAGTTATGTAAACTTTACATTATAAATACGCCTTAGATTACATAATACATAAATAATCTCCAATGCACATGAATATGACAATCATATTTATTTAACTGACTTAAATATATATATTAACTGCTTTCTTTATCAACGATTCTTTACATGTTTTGAGAAACTAAAACTATTTTTTGCTTAATCAGTTAACTCTACGTTCAAAAACTTGTAGATTGGGACTTCAGTCTTCATCTATACTAAACTTCTCACAATAATCTCTTAATCTCACTAACTTTGCTTTTATCTGACATTCTAACTTGATAGACAAACTAAAATGAAATTTTCACAATTAAGAATTAACAATAGCTTAAGACAAAAAAAAACAGCAGTACAAGCAATACTACTTTTAGAAGAACATGTGAAATGTGAAGCCAAAACTTGTCGAATAAAAGAGAATACTATAAAATTTTCAACGAAAATGTAATTATAGGAAAAATGTAATTTTAGGCAACACCAAATTGAGAGATACATAAGTAAACATGTCCCAAGAATATAATAAGAACCCATTATCTTGTCTTCTTGAGAAAATAATCAGGTAAATAATATTAATGTTTGTGTGCATATTACCAAAAAATAAGTGTTAATTAACCACATTCATATTGTTCCATTGAGAAGAAGTTTACGGTTTTATATTCATTTTCAATTTGTCGATATTAGAGGTCCCCTTAATAATTCAAGTTTTTTCATAATATTTTGAGTATTTGAAAGATTTCATATCTTCTAAAATCAATACTAAAAAGTCCCATTTAATATTAGTGCATTCTCTACTACTTCGGATAATTCAATGTTTGATGTTTAAGGAGATACTTTAAAATTTACTTTTTGCTATTTCTCTCTGAAAATTGGATTTAAGTATACTTGAGCAGAAGTCAACTGTATATTGTCCAAAAAGTCAAAACTTTCAATGAAAAAATAATACAAAAAGAAATTTTACACAACTTTTTCTAGTTTGAACTAAATTATAAAGATCAATTCTAAAGAGCTGAGATATCATGTCTTTGCCCAGCTTATGTCCTTTTTCTACACATTATAAATTAAAAAAAAAAAATAAATAACACATTACATTTTCTTTGTTTCAATGATTATTTTGGTACTTAAATCTTATAAGGACATAAGTTCTGTCTACTCATGAACTGGCACAGAAAATGTTATTTACCATTTTAATTTTTACTTAAGTTCCGTCATATGGGTTTGTTATGAAAATAAAATTTGTTTTAAAATGTATTCCTATATTTAGTCAGATCTCAGAAACAAAGCTTAAGACAAAAATTTGTTGGTTATGTAGAATCAGTAATTAATGGTTTGAAAAAACCTACGTAAATGTTAGCCATTTGATAGTCTGAATCAGCTAAAAATTTATAGTTTATGTTTCTCATTTTTAAAAGATATTGTAATCTAATACATGTCGCGTAAGGATTGTAAGGATTCTACATAAAGTAGAACTATGATTCCATGAAATTTCATCTTTCACAAAATATTCTTTCTTATGAAAAAACTTTAATGCATGTCACCAGTGACATAAAATATGCTAAAAATATATTCCCATAATTTAAATAAATACGATATTTAAAAATTTTTTTTTGCCCTTACAAATAAATTTTTCACAAAAGTCCACTAACTTTTAGGCTATAACTTTCTATATTGTTTGTTTCTTAGATATTTAGCTGATCAATTCCTCTTTGGGAAAAATCTGTGACTTTTTCCTTGATCTAAGTCAGGCATGTCAAAACTACTAACCACTGGAGTGAAAAAAAATTCTATATTTATGCCTATAATTCTATTTTCAAAGGGAAAATTTAATTTCTCACCTAAGATGGCCTAAAGTTTACAGAACAAAATAAAGTATATCCACATATCATGTGAAAAGAATTTGTGAGTTATTAATACGTTGGGGAAAGTATTGATTTACAAGGAACTCAAAAAATTTAAGTTCAAACTAAAAATAGTTTGATTTTGCTAAAAAATCATAAATCAATATTTTTTTCTCTACATTTGATTTGACAGCAGTGTCAAACATTTAAGATTGTAACAAGGATAGAAGTTTCAATGATTTGTTTCTATGTTAAGTGACTACTTTTTCACTCTTTGATGATTTTTTTCTTGTTGAATAGTTCCAAATTACTTCGACAGAAGTTAAATGGATTTTATTATGACATTGATACTAATTATTTATTGGATGTCAGAATTGTGTCCTATATTTTATGAAACTTTGATTCTTTTATAATAATGTTTTGTTATTTTTATACAAAACATAATTTTGGTAAGTTTTTATCATATAATTGATTAATATTGTACAGTTTTTAAGTTAAAATGTTCAACTGTATGTGTGTGAAATTGTGGATTCTACAGAATGATGGTGATGATTTTAATTTTTGCATGGTTTTAAGATTTATAAACTTATTCCAATAAATTCTTTGAAAACATTCCATCACTAATAAATTTTCGATGCTGCAAAGGGATTTCTCTTAATGTTATTGAAGTTAGAAAAATATTTGTTATTCATAAACTCAACACATCTTTTGAAAAGTTTTATGCTAATATTCTATTTATAAAAGTTTTCTTTGAAGTAAATTGTGGTAAATTTGAGGAAAAAATTCCATACCTGAGGGAAATCACGTTCACCAGACTGATGTTGAAAGTGAAAAAAATACGATCTTCCACCTCTTATGCTATGTAAATATCCTAAACGAATTAGTGGTGATGCTGTATGACCATCACTAAGAAATTCTAATAATGAATCTCTGCAACCCATTAAATTTCTAACTGAGCGTTCCCAGTCTGTGTATTCATTCTGTAATTATAAACAAATTCTTAACAATATTGTTAATTTAAAGTTTGTTATACCTTTAGAGCAGCATAAATTTCATTTAAATGAAAACTGAATACATTTCTAACAAATGTCCGAAAAATTCGATCCTTTCGAGTTTCATTGAATCCAAATTCTAAATCCTGTGCACTCAAATCTAAATATGATTCAATAGTTGTCAACCCAAATAGAAGCTCTTGACTTGGAAAATCAGCTAATTCAACTCCATTTGTACTATTATAAAATTAATTAGTACAGTGGACCAGATGTGAGTTTAGTTCTGTTAATTATATAATCAACAATTACCTGGCAATTGCAGAACCAATTGGTAAAGTTAATGGTCCTCCAATATTACTTGATGAATGAACAAGTACAGTACCATCAACAAATGGTGCGAATCCAGGCAGAAATCTATATTACGTTAATTAAAATTAAAATTTTATTTTTAAATCAGAATAAAAGTCATATTTGGAATTTTTGATGTTAATATATATTAAAAATATTTACATAATCGCAAATTATATTATTTGTCTAGTGAAACGCCACAGTCTTTGGGAAAGGTTATAGCTTTCGGATGTAATTTATACTTTAACATTCGTTTTTTTATTATTGGGATTCCACAATTTATTTCAATGAAACTGTTTATATAAAAAGGATGATAGCTGCATAGGCGATTTTTTGTTATAAGAGAAAAGCGATAATATTTCGCGGTATTGAAAAATATTTGTTTTCATAACTGTTTGAAATATGCTGTTGGTAAAATAAAAAATTTAAGCATAATTTAAAACTAAAACATAATGCATAGGCATAACTCACGGTGAATATTGTTTTCACGTAAAAAATGAAAAATCTTTTGAAGAGTCATAAAAATAAAAAAGCAAAAGATTTCAGTGGATCATTTTATATTTCAGCGGTAAGACTAAGGCTGACAGTTGTTTATCTAATGAATGAAAAACTAATTAGCACCTTTTTGCATATTTTTAGAACTTAGACCAAAAGGAAAACTAGGAGACCGTCCCTTAGGTGCTGAATATAAAATTTGTCTCACAGAAAAGTTATCAAAATAAAGCTAAGAAAAAAGTATACTACTTTTAGACACAGAATCAATTCTGTGAAATAGAAAGAGTCATAAATTACTTGCTCATTAATATAAGAAAGACTAAAATAGTTAGTATAAGAGCATATTTCCAACCATCAGTTTTAGGGTAATTTTTCCTGCAAGTAACACTATCTTTTACTTTTTTTCACATTGTGAAAAGAAAATTTTCTTTGTTATGAAAACATTCACAATGTTTTAAATATTTTAGAAGCATAAGCATTTCTGGTTTTTGAATTTAGTTGTGATTATGTTGATCATTTGAGCGCTTGATGCTCCAGTCCATTTATAAAAGCCTCTGAGTGCTACCTCTACAATTGTTGAAATTACAGCTAATATAGCTGCAATAATTTACAAGGAATTCTTTTTTGCTTTGTTGAACTTTATGCAAGAGGTACACATCGGTTCAGTGTCAAGTTTTCATGGCTGGGCACATTAAGCTAACGGGTTGCAAATTGTTAGAGCAAGCGGTGCATGAGAGTTTTGCATAGACAAGAATAAAATGAAGTTCTAGATTTCTTTTATAAAAGCTCTTTGTTGTATGGGCCTGACATAAATGACTCTGTGTGACCATAAAAGAATTATCGATTTTTATTTTTATGTTTTCAATGAGCAAAATTATAAAGCTTGTTCCTGAAACTTGTTATTTTATAGAAGTCGGTGTTCACAATGACTCAAAATCTACTGGAAGGATCATTTTAAAATTTTGCACAGTGCTTCTTCGCATATTTCGTCAGGTATTGACGTGACCTCTTTTTTATGACTCATTAATTTTACAAATAACAAAAAAATCGAAAATCGATATTTTGGTCTCCACAGGCTACCAAAACTTGAAAAATCGGAAAAACCATCCCCTCGTTGTTATATTTAAGAAATTTCTCATGTAATAATTTTTTTTTAGAGAATTCTGTTGTGAGTTATGATGAACACCACACAACAAGTTTTTATCAAACCGCCTTAGGATATTCACTGCCACTCGCTCACTCATTAAAATTTTAGAATGAAAATTTAAAAGAGTTTTGTTCAAATATTGTTCGATCATATAAAAATAAACTGAAATTAACTGTGTTGTCAAACAACAAATTCTTGAAAACATGCCATTTTTTTACAAAATTAACCGAACCCTCATATTGGGTATATTCTTTAAAATTATAACCATCTTTTCATTATTCCAAGGACTACTTCTTGAACCTTGAATCATATTACCTTACAATATAGTAAATATTTATTTTGTTGTAAATCAATGCAGTGGTAAATTTCTCTAATATTCTTTCTAAGACTCCCTGCATGCTTAAAAAGTTATAGTTTATGATTTAAACATAATTTTGTAATTAGTAATTATTAGGCTGCAGTATTCAATAAACACAAGAAAAATTCCCTTTCAAATTTTAAATCCCCCACTTTAAATTACAAAATCAATTTACTTACTTTAAAAATTCATTGAATAAATAAAATACAAATTGATATTAAATAACTTTTTTTGTAAATTTTTATGACATTAAAAACGCGTTGTTTTGCCAGATTTTTCTCAAATTATGTATTTTTTGTTTGTTTCTTTTGAGTTCACAAGTGTGCATTTATGTATTTTATTTATTAACATAGAAAAATAATGTGAATATTATATCTTATAGTAACCTACAAATGTTTGATTCATTATTCAAACACCTTGATTTTATATCCGTTCTTTATAATATTTTATTCTCTATTACACGCGCCGTGATCGTAGCTATAGTGAAAAATGCTACTTAAAAGTGACTTATGTACATTATAAAAAAAACAAAAAGACTATAATTTTTACTGAATATAATTTTTTGCAAGTATATCAATTGGACTGAAAAAAAATACATAAATAAATGGAGGCCTTTCTCGGATATAATTTTCTATAAGATGTTTAGAAATCAAGTATCATAATAATAAGCTTTATGTTTGCATGGTAATAAATCAAAAGATTTTGAAAATATTACATAATATTAACATTTTGTTTGACGTCAAGTTGAAGAGTTATGAAGCTTAAGATTTATGCTTTTTTCGATATGAAGGAAAATATTTTAATACGAAATTCATTATGAAGAAAATTGATCGAAGTTATTTAAGATAAGGTTAAATAAATAAAAAATTAAAGTCAGTAGTAATAAAGGTGAAAGTCTAAGATTGTTTTTATTTTATAATTGAAATACTTTTTGAATTATTACCTTGGTGAATCTATTTTAACTGCTAAAAGCTCTTGCAATGATTTTGTTCGTAAACAAGGAGCCATATCATCATCAATAAGATCTCCATGGCATCCTGTTTGTTCTGCAACACGGCGTTTTACAATAAGTGGCTCCTTTTGTATAGCCCAAGGTGAAAGCGCAGATCCACTTAAAAGAATTGCTCGATGAACTAAATCTGGAAAATAAAGAAAAACTAGCAATTAGTATTGAAAGTATTATTGGTGAATACTCGTATATATTGTGGATTAAATACTTTTTCTTAATATAAATCTATCTATTATATAAAAATGAATCCCTAAATGTGTTGCTAACCGTAAAACTCGAGAACAGCTGAACCGATTTGGATGAAATTTTATACGTATATTCAGTAGGTATGAGGGTAGGTTCTTATTTATTTTTTACACCCCTAAGTGATAAGGGTGGTCCACCCCAATTTTTTATCTATGATATAAAAATGAATCGCTAAATGTGTTGCTAACCGTAAAACTCGAGAACAGCTGAACCGATTTGAATGAAATTTTATACGTATATTCAGTAGGTATGAGGGTAGGTTCTTATCTAGTTTTTACACCCCTAAGTGATAAGGGTGGTCCACCCCAATTTTTTATTTTTATTTTTTGAACAAAATTTTTTTTTTTATTTTTATATGATGTGGCATTAAAAAATACATTCAACTCCCCATCAACCCCTATTTTTTAATAGCGAAATATATATTGGATTTTGTGTCACAGCTATTGTTACCATTACTCCTCCGAAACGGCATGACCGATTTTGATGAAATATTACATGTAGATATATGGCAGAAAGAGCAATTTTAGCAGCAAAAAATGTGGACGTCAACGAATTAAATCTCAGAATACAACATTTATTGCCAGGGCACAAATCTATTGATACAGTTTGCGATGCCAACTAAGCTGTGAATTATCCAGCAGAGTTCTTAAGCTCATTAGATTTATCAGGCATGCCGCTGCATAATTTACAACCCACCGTGGCTGTGCAACGGCACGCAAATAGTTATTAAAAAGTTAATGAAAAACGTTGTCGAAACGGCAAATTTCGAGGTGAAAATATATTACTACCACGGATCCCTTTTATACCCACAGTTGTGCCAATTCAATTTAAACGTCTTCAATTTCCAATAAGATTGGCATTTGCGATGACTATCAATAAGTCTCAAGGCCAAACGATGTCTGTTTGTGGCTTAGATTTGATCACACCATGTTTTCAACATGGACAATTATACTTGGCATGCTCTCGAGTGGGCAAACCATCCACTTTGTTGGTGTTAGCTTAAGATGGGATAACAAAAAATATTGTACACTCTATTGCGTTAAGGGATTGATATTGTTTTTTAGTAAAATTATTATAATTAGTGATACATATAATTTAAAAAAATAAATTACAATGAATTAAAAATATAAATGTTTGGTATTGTGTTATTTTGATATTCCATCAACGTTCACAGCGCTCCATGCCTCTTTCACTCATATATACCGCACCTTCACACATTGACAATAAGTTAGTCATTTTTTTCTACTAAAATAATTCAAGGAATAATTTAAATTTGGCAAAACAACGTTTGCTGGGTCAGCTAGTAATTAAATAAAAGTATAGCTTCCTATTTGGTGTTTTTGACAAGGAGAAATTTTACGATTGTTTCAGTAAAAGGTTTTTTTTGTATTGAAAAAAAAAAAAAAAAACTTTATTGCCAAGCAGGATGCACTCGATGTATGATTTTTTTGTATTAATAAGTATTTCTTTAAACGGTTTGTCCAATTGTAGAGATATTTTGCTAGGAAACTTTATTTTACGTAATTAAATGTTAATATACGTATAAAGGCCTTTTGTGCTTAACTTTATTGATTGATTTAAAATTGAAAATAGATCAAAAATTATATTCTCTTATTTTATTTTATTTCTCTTGAATGTTTTTTGAATCATTCAGGAGCACATTTGTTTTAATGTCTTTTTTCTATAATAGAAAAATTTAATTACAAATAAGTAGAATGAAAATTGTGCATTTAATTTTTGCATTTTTTGTTTATTTCATCACATGGCTTGAAATGTCTTACGACTTATGTACATATGTATAAAAGTCATTTTTAACAAGAACTATTTATTATTTTCAACTGTGAAGTGATAAGTGTTAAAACTTAATGCATTTTGACTGTTTGTATTTAAGTTATAGTGCTTGGTTTGAAATTATAATTGTGTTAATTATAAATTATGGGAAAAATGGTTGATTTAAAGTTGTATATAAGGTGCCTAAAGGATATGGGTGAAGCTATTAGAGATATAATTTAAATAAACTAGTTTATACAAAAAACAAAAAAAAACTAGAGTTTTTAACTTGTTTCTTTTATAATTAGAGGGTCTTAAATTTTTGGAACTGAAATTTTTTCTTCCATTTCGTTTAATAGCTTATAGCTAGATTTTTATTTAATTTTTCAAAAAAATATTTCAAAAACTTTTTGTAGTTTTTTATATTTTTCCAAAAAATTAGCGAAAAATCATATTGAGTTTTTCTTTTGTAGAACTTCAAAGCTATTATAATTAATCAAGTCATTGTAGAAAAGTTTCTTATTTGCATGGAATAGTAATTATTTAATAAAGTTTAAAATATTTTGAATTAATTTACAATAAACGTCACTTTGTTGTAAATGTTGCAATTTGAATTTTGTAAAATTTTATGTAGGGAATTTTAAAGTACAACGAAATTTATAGGGTTATAGGAAAAACTACATAATTCGATTCCTCCGATAGCTTTCAAGCACTATTATAAACCTCTTAACATTTTTCTAGTACCATTTTTCCTAATTTATCATATTTAAAATTATTTGCGTAACTATATTAAAGCAGGTATTTTCATTCTTTATTTTTCTAGTAAGATTTGTGTAAATATTTATTTTATTGCTTAGAAATGTAGTAATAACATTTTTCCTTGCACTATTTGTAAGGTTTTACTTTTTTCTGGTAGTTATTATACTAATTTTAAAACTAAATTTTGTTAGTTTCATTTTTCAGTCTGTTTGAATAAAAATGTATTATTCAAACTTCATTTCATTTAAAAAGGATAATGTTTTAATTTTCTATTGATTTAAAATAAACTCCACAAGAGCTCACAAGAAAATAAATTTTTTGCCTTTTATTGTAAAAGGTAAGTCAATATCAACCCAACAACATAAATTGTTGGTCTGTAGGCGTTAGATTGCATGCCATATTAAAATAATAGTAAGTAAACTGTAAGCTTAATTTATTCATGAGTGTTTGATATTCATCATACCGTTTAAGCTTACGTGTACTCAAACAAAAAATTAATTACTTATAAGAATTTTTCAAATAATTTACCTTAATAATGTTTAAATAGAGTCACCTTATGTAAACTTAATTATTGGCATAAAATATTATGTACATTTTGTTAAAAATATTTCTCTTAAAATGTGAATAACCATTTCTAAGAAGTGTTTGGAATAGCTGAAAGTATCTTCGCTATTTTATTTACATAAGTAGTTATGCGAAATTCTATACCTATAGCCTATTAAATTACGGCATAAAAATTGGATTAAGGTATGCTTAGTCAAGAAGCGTTTCAAAATAAATAAAATCCGTGCTAGTCCTATAATCAACTTAATACCCAGAAAGCTATGAGCTTTTGCAGTCAAGCTGTATATACACCCTCTTTTATTTTTTGCCTTTGATATAAATTTTAGGCATAACAATGTTTTTACTACCTTAATTCTATGACAAATATTAAACAGAGAAGAGACATAGACATCCTCTGTCACTTTATCAACTGATACTTAATAGAAGTTTATGTCTTAGTTGTTACCTTTGCCTGTAATTCATTATAAGATCCTTGATGATGCTTGAAATTAATTTGAGTCATTTTATTAACAATCTAGTAAATTAAGGTATAATTTTATTTAAAAGCTTAGTTTTATTTTAATTTGAAATTTTTTTAAATTTTCACAGAAACGCAGAAGTTTTCTGTTTTAAATAAAATCTGCAACAAAAATAATAGAAATTGAAACATTATTTTTAACCCAGGCCAGTTTAATTGAACAATGAATTAGAATTCATGTAGTTTTTTATCTGATAACAATTATAAAGTCTGCAAGACAAAAAAAAAGCAGAAGAGAAAACAAAAGAAAGATAAAGTTCTTAGTATGTATTAAAATATATTTCATTAAAGAGCTACCCATAATTTTTATATATTTTATACTAAATAGTTGTAAATGGGTCAAAACTATAATAAATAAAGAAAAAAGGCATTTTGTACACTTGAAAAGAGTAGACATAGATGAAATAGTCCATTTTAGAGGACATAAGGAGTCATCTTAATGATATCATTTCATAGAAGCATCAGATTAGAATGATGCGTGCTTTATGTAACTAATGAGAAAATATTATCCCGCTGGGGTATCCGAAATTCCTTTTTGTTACGTTTGATTTTCTTGATTTTTCGTTTACAGATGCCACCAACATTTTGTTATTACACTGAAAAAGCTTAATTTTCACACTAAAGCTGACTTTCATTGGGTATACTTAGATTTTGTTTGGTTACTTCATTTTCCTTAATTATCACAACAACAAAAACAAAAGCTATAAAAAAAGAAGAAGAATACTGCTAAATGAGGTTGGAATTATTTAATGAAAAGAAAAAAGAAGGAATGTTTCAGTTAAGTGGATTTATTTGGACTCTAATGTACGAAAAAGATAATTATTTCCAAATAATTTTTTCGATTACTTAGCAGATTTATTGTTTTTCTTGTATGTTCAATTGATATTGAAATTTCAGCAATATATTAATTTAGGTCAAGAAATCTGATCGATATTATGAATTTTTGTTATGAACTTATTATTAATCTGAATAAATTGGCTATGTAGTTTAATTAATTTTTAAAACTCCTTCTAAAATATATAATTTTATACCTGTCGAAGTTTAATGTATATCGTTTAAGGTTATCTACTACATATATTACAAACGAACACTTTTATTGCATATTTGCCATAAAGCTAGAGGGTTTTATTTGATATAAATTTACTCGTTTTATAAGTAGGTTAAACTGAAAAAAATTGTCTGTGATAAATCTTACAGGATCTTATAAAGGAAGCTATAGATACGATTTCATACCGAATTGAAATATTTTATTTTGAATGATAATAACACTCCAGGTTTTAGTATCCTTATAGTATTTTCAAAAATACAATAATCATTAATAGTTGTTCTGATAAATCCGTTAAAATACTAAACGAAAATTTTTTTTTTCATTTTGATAATAATATTTGCAAGAAATCAATCAGTCTAAATTAAAAATCTAACTGAAATTACAGAAATGATAAAAGAAACAAAATTAAAAAAAAAATGTATATTGATATTGATCAGCTTGTTCAAGCTTAAACAAGTTAAATGTATTAGTTAAATAAAGCCCAGGATAAACAATAAAAGTGGAAGAACGGGAAAATTTTGAAGTATAAGAAAATATCGAAAATAATGAACAAACCAAAAAGGTAAATATTATTAAAAAACCCGAAAAAATTCGGAGATTTTTGAAATATTTTAAATTATAAACCGAATTCTAAACAGAATGAATGAAAGAGAAAGAGAAAAAAAAGTAGTGCTTCAGGATATTATAAAAATCAATGTCTAGTATTTAATACGGTAATATACTCGGGGCATTCTACGTGTCTAAAAATGCCGTTTTGCAAGATTATGATTAATTTGACAATTATATCTTTAGATTCACTTTTAAAAAATTACAATTTAATGTAAATTAAATCATAAATTATTTTATACCTACTTTTCTTTTCCTGGTACATATGTACTTCAAATATTTCTAATACTCATTAAATTTATATTAAATAATTCAAAATTAATTCCAGTTTTTTAAACTATAATCGAAACCACAAAATTATTCTCCGTCGTCGTAAATTCTTTTTATTCATGACTTATTTGATAAAAATTAGAAATATTTGGCAATAAAAAAATTTTAGATTGGTACTTTTTGATTTAGAAATATGTTCAATTGTATGCGCAAAAAAACCTAATGAGCCCTAGGAAGATATTTTACATATGGAATACAAAAATATGGCCCACCATGCCACACAATTTTTTTTTAATTTATTTTAAATTATTTACATTGAATTTTTTTGTGGTTAATATGTGAACCTAAAAACCAAATAGTTATATGGCCCGACGAATGGAGTCACACGTAAATGTTTTATTTAAATTGTTTTTCTTTTTTTGGTCAATTGTTGTTTTCAATTTTAATTATGGTTTTTAGTTAATTCTTTGTTATTTTTGTTAATAATATTTTTTGATTGTTTCTTCTTTTAGTTATTATTATTTTTTTTAGTTTTAGGCCTGAAAAATATTTTTCGGTATATTTTTGACATATTATGGCCTTAAAATAAAAAATTTATCTTTTAAATATTTGACAAAGTCCTCAATGAACCTTTTATTGTAAAAACAAATTATCTTCGAAAACTTTTCTAAAAATTTTTTAAAAGCAATTTTCAAATGAAGTTCTATTGTTTTTACACCGTTTCGCTTTTCATTTGCAGGTGGTGTTACTTATTATTCAGTTAAATATTTTACTCTGTTTAGTTAAATTGAGTTGAAACATATTTTTGCAAATTTGGTTTAATTATGTTTTAAATTTTTTTTTGTTATTTTTTAATTCCTTTTAATTTTTCCATTTCACTAGCATCCAAAATTCTTGCCTTTAGGATAAAAGATTTTTATTCTTAGTAGATAGTTTAAAGGATGGCTAAAAATTTAATATGGAAGTTTATTTAAAAATTTCCAACTCGCATTTTACGTTAAATAAAGTAAATTTCAAGGGTTTTATTTGGCTTAACTGATAAAGCCAATTGCTCAACGGAATATTCCTAGATTGATATGTACCATTGTTACTTTAAATTTTAATTTAAATATATACCTAACTAAAAAAGACATAGATTGTCATTGTCTTATACAAATTAAAGCTTAAGCTTACCCTTTGAAACTGGTGAGACAATTAGTATATTTGCTAATGCCGCACCAGTCTTATGCCCCATGATAGTAATCCTATTTGGGTCACCTCCAAATGAAGGCAAATTCTCTCTAAGCCAATGTAATCCAGCAACAAGATCCATAAGACCAAAATTACCTTGAGCACTACCTTTTCCTCCTGTCTTGAGAAATCCTAGAAAAAAATGTTATGTTATGTTATGTTGTTATCATTGAATGTTTTGTAATATATTTTAACTGAGATTTTGTTGAAAAACTTCAAGCTGATATAAAGAAACCTTAAACAATGCTATCCTTTAATAAATATTTTTAAATAAGTTATAGTTTAGCTAACTTTTATTGGTATTCTTTGAATTCATATTTGAAATATCTCAGAATAGTTTGATTTTTTTATATTAAATACCTCAAAATAAATTTTTCCCATTAAATTTTAGTATTAAAGATTACAGTTTTTATTCTAATCGATTTTGGATCTTTATCAAACAACAAAATTTTAGCTGGCTTTAAGTTTTAGCCATATTTTTTTTTGTAATAGTTAAACAAGGAAAACTTTAATAAATCAATCAAAGATATGACAGTTTGTTGTTGTGTAATTATCCTCGTGAAGTTTTAGTTGTGAAGTCTTTAATAATCCTGTTCAAGATTTTGATTGATTTATAAATCAATAAACAAATGACAACCACTTTGACCATTTATACTTACTTAACTTTAATGAACGAAACCGATACAACATTATGGCACAGAGTGATTGATATGAAATCAGTTGAATAAAATATTCTCTATTGTTCTAGAAAATTCATCTCGTACGTGTATCCTTTACACTGTTATTAATATACGAATGTGAAAGTAAACAATGAAGAAAAAAAATTTCGTCTAAGTTTTGTGGGTTTTGTAGAAAATTACTTCTTTAGCTGTTGCTTGGTTGCGATTTTATAAATGGTTGAAAATTAATTTTAAATAAAATAATTCCATACTATGTCCAACACAGCTGTAATCGTTATAAATGGGATTTTTACGTTAGAAATAGACTTAAATTAATGGCGGATAACATTGTTGTAGGGATATTAAGTTTATATTTTAATAAAATCTTTTGTCAGTTTTAATTAAATTCTGAGAAAATGTTTAATTTTGTAGCACCAGAATTAGTTAGCTCTGCTTTATAAAATTAAAATTAATGAAAGCTGATATTTATGTTAATCACAAAGATATTCTTTTTTATATATTATTTTAATAAAAAATTAGTTAATCTACTTTAATATCATAATTTATATGTAAACAATTGCGATTTTTCACTTTGAAATAAAATTAGCTGAACTAAATTTATTGTTATTAGCTAACTTTATTCTGTCTGGAAACAGCTCTTCACGGCAGAAAAAGCATAACAAATTTATCTACTATTTTATATAAATTTAAACACTATGGCTCTATTTTGCAAGGTAATAATCAATTGATTAAATAGCCTTTGGATCTGGAAATAGACTTTAGACTATAACTTAAAGATTTATTAAGGAAACATTGACATTTAACGATCGTTCGAAAGATCTAATTAATTTGGAGCAAAATGGGCGAGTACTGTTTAAATTGGGGCCATATTATTTCTTCTTTTCAGTCCGCAGGGATTTTTAAGAAAAATTTGTACACATACTTATACATATTCTAAATATGACAAAATTTCCAGTTCATGTACGGCTAAGTGCATTAGCTTTCGTCTCTATGACCCATTATATATACAGGTTTACTTTCGCTTTTTAACTAGAAAAGTATTAGGTGAGGGGAAATTTTTGAATATTCGAATAAAACTTTTCGCTTATGTTTTTATATGAATATGAATAATTGTTTTTGTGTGGTATAAAAACTCTGTAAAATTTTTATTTTTTATAACTATAAAAAAAAAAAATAAATTTTTTATTGCTAAGCCAAAATAAGTTCACTCTATTCAAATAGCAAAAATTCAATAAAATTTTGTCTGAATGTCTTTATATTTTTTTAGTTGAATTTATCAAACTTTATTTGTCAGCAATAACTTTCTCTTCTAAGCTTTAATAAATCCTTTCAATGTTATCAACACTCAATAAATTTTCAAAGCAAACCTAGAAATCCTTTTTAGTCTACTAATGATTCCAAAAAGCATACCGAAGTTTTAAGGCTACCAAAAATAAAATAAAAAATATATCTAAGTACAATAATTTTCTACATATTCTTGTGTTATTAAAATGTGTTAAGCTTTCTTAATCAGTTAAGGATATACATAATTTTCACATAATAAAACAATTTTACCATCCTTATAGCAATAATTCCGGTTTGATAAACTAAAGGATCATAATCGACAAAGAGTCATAAAGTTAAACAAAATACAATAAAACTAGTCATCTTATAACCACGAAATTTTACTCTTGACAATATATTTTGAGTGTATTCTCATTAGCTATGGCTGAAAACAAATAAATCCTTAAATTACCGTTAAACATAATACTAAGATTAATTTTGGGTATATAATAAAAGCATTTGACATCCTTGTTACTCACCTAGAATGCCTAATCGAAAATTTATGGTAACGACAATGACTTGTCCATGGGCTGCCAAAACTGACCCATCATAAGGATTCCCTGAATTCCATTCATAGGACTCTCCATGAATATAAACTATTGTTGCCAGTAGTTTATCTCTAAAGAAATTTCCTTTATTATGGGTACTTTCTGAGGAATTGTGTGATGGATTTAACCTAGTTGAGCTGCCTGTTTGATCATTACCTGAAAAGATAAGAGGAAAAAGTTTTATTTCAATGGATGATGAAACTTGGGAGTGAAAGTATAAAAGTTATTGTTTCATATTCTTTAACTGACGTTCAAAATTTTGTTTTAATATTAATTTTTTTGTTTGTTATGGTTTATTTGTTGATGATGCAGTTTCTACGACCTAATCTTATGATAATCCACATTGTTCTGCTTTAGCTTCTAGAAAAGAATACATTGTCTCAAGAAGTTATTAGAGTTTTATAAGACTCTAGGAGATGCTTTTTTGAAACTTTGTTTAACATTAGTTAAAGTTAATTGGGACTTGAAAAAAAAGTTTCGATAATTAAGTGTACTACAAACTTTATTTGATATCTTCTACCTTGTTAAGAGTATGTGTAGTTGCTATCGAAACTTCTGTATATTTTTTTCATTTAATTAACTTATCATGTTTCGTACTAAAATAATACATATATGAAAAATTTAAGTAATAATATGTTCAATATGAACACCAAATTTACCAACCACATGAACACCAAATACATGAATGATTTTGATTAATGTAAATTCAATGTTTATAAATTTCGCTTTTGTCAAATTGTTTGATAAATAGCAGATGAAGCTTCACACAGCTATTTAAGAGAAATATTATGCATACAAAATCTAACCAAAAGATATTAACATATATTAATTAGAAATTAAGGCATTTCCTTAAAGAAATTTTCAAATTACGTATTTCAAATAAACTTGCAAATATAAAATTAATACCAAATACCAATAACAAACTTTCAGAAAACAATTACGTTTGGGATTTAAAATTACTTCAAAATATTATTCTTATTTGAAGTAGAATCGGATTTGAGCTCATTAAAATTGTCTTTTACCCAAAAACCTAAGAAAATCAACATAATTACCTCTTCGAAAAATGAAAATTAACTTTTTAGGATGGTCTATTGGAAATATTGTAATATAAATTTATGTATACAATTTTTGTTTTTAACAGTCATGGAGGGTACTGAAATTTTATCACTATCAAGGAAAATAAGTCCTTCAGTCACAATAAGTATTCAAGTTTTATATTCATAATTTAATTTAACTTCCTTTTAATGGCTTTATAAAACATTTGAATGATTATTGATTCTTTATGGAGGATAAAATTGTGAGAACTATTAAATACAATAGGAATTATGAATAGTTGGACAACATAAAATTAATAATACTTTATTTGTAGGCTTATTCAATCATATTACTTATATGGATAATAAAAACAAAATGATTTTGAACAGATTTAATCTCCTTTTATTTTTTACACCTTCTTTTACTTATTGTTAGTCTAAAAATCTGGAGGATATTAAAGTAAACAACAGTTTTTTTTAAATGTTAAATAATACAACCTTTATTTAGTTATTTTATAACTATTTTTAAATTCTGCTTATCAAGCAAAACATGTAAGAATTTGGCTGATACCCTTTCTCCACAGACGTCTAATTTACTGTATTAGTCTCCCGAACAAAACAAATTTCTCTACAGAATAATACACATATTCTACATATATATGCTGAAAGTGTCTAAAAATTTGCAAAGATGTAGTTTTTCATGTGTTTAAATTAATTAAGTAAATAAGAAAACAACAAAAAAAACAAATAATAATTTGGATAACTAATAAATAATATATTTCAAGGCAATAATAATATATTCAAGGCAAAATAATGTGGGACCTAAATTTTATTTTGTTGTACAATCTGTAAGATTGCAATAAATGTCAAAATTTTCCTGTATACAGGCTTTGAAAGGCTATATTTATACAATAAAACACGATTACAATGCACTATATACACAATTATGCATGCAAAATTTTTTTCCATGTATTGTTATATCATGTATTAGCATCTTGAAATTGCAGAGGTGCCACTTATTGACTTTGGAGACATTTTGCCAAAGTTCTAGAGGAACGGATGCTCATTACTTCGAAAGTTTACTTCTAATCGACATAAAATTTTGGCAATATTTCTTCGCCTTCACTCTTTTAACTGACGTATGTACATATTGCACTATCAATTTGTAAAATATTTACTATTTGTAAGAAATTCTTATAAAAGACTACGAAGCCATATCATTTTTTGTTCCAGAGACTATTTGAGGATCTCGTGAATCGCATGGTATTGGCGTTTAGACGATTTCAGGGGCTGCCAAGATCACTTGATTTGCTACCACGAAGAATAGATTCGCTATCATTGAATTTTCACTGGACACCGGTATACTTAATAAGATTTTTGTAAAAATCCATTATAATAAATCTTATTCTTCTATAACTCTTAAATTTATAATAATTATTAAATTGGTATAGAATAAAAGGATTTTTAGAGTTTCTTTTCTTTGGGTTATTTATCAAAAATTGAATTAGAACTCCTTAAAACAAATATACTATCTTACAGTTCTCTTACGGAGGTTTTTTATATTTAAAAGAAGAATTTTTCTTTTTCGAATCCAAAGAAATCGTGTTAACAGTTAAAAATATTTTTTTAAATTAATTATTTTGGGTGTAATACTTTAACTACTCGTAAATGTTATGTAATATTTCAATGATAAAATAAAAGCTAAATAATCTTTACTGAGGTGAAAAAATTACCAGAAAGAATTTTGCAGATTTTTTTTCTTCAAAACTTTAGTTTTTATAGAATCAGTTCCTTTATTTGTAGTTTAAAATAAAAATATCATCCTTACCAGCTATGTAACATAAAGTGCTTTTACATGTTTCAATGATACTTTTATATCAAGTTGCACATCACAAGAGGAAGGAAAAGGATATATCTATGAGCTGTGTGATATAGATAGATTTTGAAAATTCTATTACTAAAAATGTTGTTGGTAAATAAATAAAGCAAAATAATTGATTTTAAAACATATATTAAAGAATTTCAAGGATTTCCATTGTGTTTTAATTGCCTATGGATATCTTTTGAAATTTAGATATTCAAATAGGCCTTTGAAAATATTTGAAATACTTGAAATATTTGATATTTGAGAAAATTTTTCACTATGAATTTTTTCGTTGTATGTATGAAAAACTAATAATATTTTGTTGATTTTCATAGTTAGAAAAATATTTTCAAAGGAAACATCATATTTTGTATTTACATTTTCTTTAAAGGAAATATATAATTGAAAAAGTTTCTGTTATGAATATCTTCTAAACATTGACTTGAAAAACTTAAGAAATTAAAACTTTTATACTTTTACATTTTATTTTAATAAAATAAAATTAAAATTAACAGAATTAAATAGTTTCGACTTATGACTATAAAAATTAATATCTAAATATTGACTTTAAATCTTATACCGAAAAGTGAAGTCAAAAACTTTTTTTGACCCTCTAATGCTCCCAAGAGCAAAATTCAAAAGTTAAATTGTATTACCTTAAATTAAGAGATAGTCAGGTCATTGGTAAAGTTAAAAGATATGAAGAGTAATAAAAAGGATCTATTTGTAATAAGTAAGATATCGTCATTTTGTCTGGAATTCCACCAAGAAGTTTTGAAAAATATTTCTAAAATAGAACTTTTCTACGTCAATACATGAAATTTTTTATGTGATTTATTTCTCTATCTCATAGCAAAATGAATTCTGGTTGGTTTTATTGTTCTTAAAAATTAAAAATTTTCCTACGTGTTGCTATATATCTTCTATAAAAATTTTTTTTAATGGCAAAATAACTTATTGAAAGGAAATTCTTCTGTGTGCAAGTAATTTTCTTCGTATTTTTCTTGGCTTCCTCTTAACTATTAGTTGGTAAGCAAAATTTCAGACGCATTTCTGTGTCATTTCTACTTGATTCTCTTGTCACTAAATCTGTTCAAGATAACTAACTGTAAGGTAATGGAAGTAATTAATTGTTCAGTCTAAAAAGATCCAAGTCTTAAGTAGCTATACTTATAGTGCAATAACAAATTTTGATGTGTGATACAATCGCTAGTTAATAGTCCATTAGAGTTTTTATCTGTTATCATAATTATCATAAATTATTTAATTTCAAAAGTTGAGGACGGTATTATATTTTCTATTTTGCTTCATCCGGCTATATTTGGCAGTGCCTTGCACAAAATGTTGTTTAGTGAGAAATCCAATCTTTTAATTTTCATAAAAAAATTATTTTTAAACAAGTTCTTTTCATCTACAAAACTATAGCCGATATGTACCACCAGTGGTACATGTGGCCTTCAACCTGTTAAATTATAACAAGCACCGCAAGCTATAAAATTTTTAATTGTAAATTTCATAACATAAAAACAATATTTGAGGTAATGTATACATTTTTTTAAAATTCTAATTGAAACATCAATTAAACTACCTTAAGGTTAGAACTCTATTTTCTATTAATATAGAAAGCTATTTAATATTAACATGTGGTTGAAACGGTTTTAAATAATAACTACTTGGAAAAAAATTAAAAATAACTGTCTTCATTACTTTAACACAAGAGTATCATGCATAATTATTATATTCAATGGCTTTTCTGTGTTGTATAGAACTTTTGAAAGGTAATAATTTAAAACCCTTTGTGCTCTTTAATATTTTGACGAATAAAGCTAATTATTTAATTATTTACAGAAAGATAAATTAAAACAGCAAAATATATTTAATTATAAATTTTTTCTGACATAAAATGACAAATAATCATAATTACAACTGTTAAATTCACTTTTCCTGTGCTATCACTTCCACTAAAGTGTGTTTAATTAACAGTACCAACTAATATAACATATACTAGCTGAAATTATAAAATGAGTGAAAGTAGCTCAATCACCAACAGTGTTGCACCTCATTAAGCTAACTTCACTCCCGCAGTGCTTGCAATTGATAAATTAATACACTGCAATGCACTACGGAATTGATGTCAACCTTATGAATAGGGTGAAAAATCTTATTTTATACTGTAAATTCATATAATTCTACCATGAATATATGTTTTACATGTATTAAACATATTGTGTATAAACTTTTTTGATTACATATTTTTCAATATTATTGGGAAAGCAGGATTGTATTTATAGTCAGTTTAATTTATTTTTGAAAAAGGTAAAATACTTTTATAACTTCAGTAAAAGTTTCATTAATAATAAAAAATGGCAATAAAAGTTTTTCCTTGTAGTATTATTAAAGTTAAAAATTTTTTGAGTGAAAAACAAATTTCTAGATGGATGGCTAGATTTTTTTATTTAGTATTGGGAAAATGTTGAAAGTTTTGTGTATAAAAGTTACTGTAAGACCCTTCAAATATTGAAAACAATTTTTTTGATCAAATAAGGATGAAAAGGAAAACATTGAACTTCTTTTTTTTTTATTAATTATAGATAATGTTTATATCAAATATTGCTTTTTCTTTTATATCTAAGACTTAAAACATTGTAATTGAAAAAATTTTTGTCCTAAAATTTAACTTTTGGGACAAGTAAGCTTAGATAGGAAGTTTAATTTTAATGTTTATTGGTACTAATTTAATAGTATTTATAGTTTTGATTGGTTGAAATAATTAGAAAAACATTATTATAACTTTTCTGGACGCATATTGGAAAGAAATTTTTTTTTTATGTTTTCATATTCATAAAGTAAACGAAACCACACCAGAGTCAAAACGAAAAAGTGCAAAAACAAGTTACAACTAAAAAATGAAAAATGAATGGGGAAGTATTCCCAATCAGACTTGAGAAGTAAAAAGCTAATTTATACGTCAATAATCAAACCTACATGGACATATGGTATTCAAGTATGGGGTTGCACCCGTAAAACAAACCTGGAAATAATTCAAAAATGCCAAAACAGACTCCTACCCATAGTAATCAATGCATATTGGTATGTAACGAACAGGGAGTTACATGAGGATTTGAAAGTCAAACTAGCAGAGGAGGTAGTACGGAACATGCTATCAAGCACGAGAAAAGGTTGCTACATCACATAAATACAGAAGTAAATCAGCTACTGGACACAACAAACCAAGCAAGACGACTCAAAAGAACCAAGCCGTATGAGCTAACCCATTAATATCAATCTCAAGTAATTAATCAATGGATTATCCTCCCGCACTAGTTAATAATCTATATAAATAATGCTAGTAAATTAATGATTGGTTAAGATTGTAGCATACGAAACATCAATAAAAAAAGAAAAAAAAAATATTCAAAGAATAGGTTGCCTCCATCCTGAAAAATTGTATTATTATTTTTACTCATTTTCAAAAAGCTAACTTGTGCATGACTAAAAATTAAAAAACGCACAGTAAATTTATAATAAATACAAATCACCAAACAAAAGCATAGAAACGTGCATACCCTGAAATATTTATTTTGAATGTTAAACATAAGAACAAAACGTATACCATCAAATTTTTGTAACATTGCTCCGTTCATCTTGTGTGGAAAATTTAAACTATTGACTGCTTATAAAATTTGTTAAAGATATTTTGAAAATTTGAATACAAGAAAAGGGAAAAGTTGTACTTTACTTAAAAGTCACTCGTTTTGTTCAAAATAACAAGAAAATATGTATGAGGCAAGATTTCTACTTTACACACTGCAGAAAACTCCTTGATACATTATTTTTGGCCAGTTTCTAAGAAAATTGTTTTTATTTTTATAAAATGCTTTAAAGTGGAAACCGTATAAAGTTCATCAACTGAAATTTCTATTTTGGCTTGAAAAATAATAGAACCCAAATCTGTTTGAGGGAAAAATTATGTTAATAAATTTGAAATTCTAAAGGAAAAAAGTTATTGGAAAAATAATTATACCAAAGCTGTTTTTATTCTTTGAAAAGTTAAGTTTTATTAAGTGTTAATCACTTAAGGCTAAAGTATTGAATGGCAGCGTACAGTCAAAACCGCTTAATACGACATCGGTTAATACGACCAAAACAAATAGTCCCGAGAGAGTTCCATATAATTGCACAATTAATTTACCGCTTATTACGACATTGCATATAACGACATACCGTTTTGAACGACCACTTTTTCTAATATTATCAAAGAACTCAATCGGTTATAACAACATGCAGCATTTTTTTTACATTTTGTGTGTCTTTTTTCAGAAATTTTATTTTCATAATTAGTAAACGTGTAGCTCAGTTATAGTCAATAGGCGTCCCTAATAGATTTTTAAAAAAGTACAGTACAGGAAATTACTGTAGACATGGAGTCATAAGCGCTGTTACTTTACTTTGATTATGAAAAACAAGAATTTTGACTGTAGCTTTTCATCCCAGTAAATGACTAGAGTCAGTTTGATGCCATACGCAACGCTTAACACATCGGCTTAATTTTTTATAATTTTTCTCAGAACTTATACACTTATACTTATCCTTATAATAAAACTTTAAAATACGTTCCTACATTTTTAGGCAAAAAATAATGGTACCGCTTTTTACGACTATCGGTTATTACGGCCGAAAATAATGGTCCCCTGGATGTCGTATTAACCGGTTTCTACTGTATTACCAAAAATGAAATCTTCTAATTTAGCACGAAACACATAAAAAATCAATCGCTTCAGACATTAGACAGACATGAGACAGTATTCAAAACCCAATTCTTTTGTTAAATTAAAAAGAAGTTAATTTTATATTCTTAAAAAAAAACTCTCTTACTGCGTAATCCCTGCTATAGCCAGGGGCCATTAATTTTTAAAGAAGCATGATTTTAATTGATGTAAATTGACAGCTGTGAACATCATTGATAAAATCGGACGTCTTTTACATATTTTTGTGAAATGAATTTGCTTATTTCAAAATTATTCAATAAAATATTTTAATAATTATATAAATAAATACTAAAAATTTTTACTTTAGGAACGTATTTTTATTTACTACGTATGATAAATTTGATGATTTTTGACTATAATTGTCTGGGGATGGCTAATACGACTTCAAAGAAAAATCAAAGGTTATTTAAGAATTTTAGACTTACTATAGTAGACTTTCTCTAAAATAATATACTCCCTCAAGTCATTAGAAAAGTAAAAAGTAAAAAAACCATAAATGATTCTAAAGCCACCAAATTTGTTGTTGAAAATGCATTAAAACAGCCTCCAAAATTTAAATTTCCCTCCCAACATTTTAACTAAAATATTTTTAGCTCTAAAAATTTTACTGAATTTCTAGCTTTTACTTTGTGACTTCAAAATTGATATTATTGGCTTTTAAAGAATATATAATTCAAACGTGCAAATTTTGACAGCTATTAAGTGACTGCAATGAAAAATTAATAGTGACTTTTAAAGAAAATTTCCACTAGTCTTTTTTCTTAACTGTTTGAATAAATTTCCTGTTTATTTATTATAAATTTAAGACCAAAAGGAAAGAATAGCAAAACTTTAGGAGGGTGCAGTTTAACAAAAAGTCAATTTTTGGTGTTCTAAAGAATTTAAAAAATATAAATTTGTTACTCAAACGAATTCTTACAAATTGATTAATCACGATATGCTGTGATGTGTAACAAAACAGTTCAGGATTAAAAAAAATACATAATGACTCTTCTCTTTTTTGGTTTAATTTTAAATTAAACAAATGATTTTTAAAATATAGGCAAAAACATGCAGACATTCTTTCTAGAAATAAAAAGAAACCGAAAATAAAAAAAAAATAAAATAAAACTCAAAAAGTTTATTGAAAGCCTTCTAACAATCAGCAAAAAGCTTAAATGCTAATTTGTTGTTTATTGAATTAAATGAAACTATTTTTCAATTCAAAACCTTAAAGAAAGTTTGAAAACTCATCCATAACGGAAAAATTAGTTTCTGAATTCAAGAATTAGAAAGAGGTCAGGATTTCAAGGATTTTTAACCAAAAACTTGGTTATTAATATACTCGTAGATGCAACATATTCGAGTCCTGTATTGTTAGTTTTCGAAGTGGATGCTTTAATTACTTTACTAATTAAGTGAAAAAAAGAGAAACTAATTTTCGACCCAAGACATTGATCACAAGTCAAATCCTTACTAATCCTTAACAAGTTGACACAGGTCAGTAAAATTTTTGAAAAGAGTAGAATAATTTTTTACATATCAGTAAAAGTTACTGAAAAATTACAGTAGTCAAATAAATATCTTTAACTCAAGCAAATTATCACATTTTATGACTTGCAAAATTCATTACAAGAAGGTAAGCTTAAAAGGTATAATTCATATGATCCCAAATATAAACAAAAAAAACTTTAAATTTATAAAAAGGTAAAATTTGTAATTTTCTCTTAAATATTTTCATATATTTCATATTTCCTTGCTTTTACTACCTTAAATTAAATGAGTAAATTTTAGACTTTTAAAAGTTTTGTTTTTTTCATTTTACTCAAGGCGTTTTTTTTTTTTTGCTGATTAAAAAAAAAATTGTATTTCTCCCTTTTTGTATAGTACTATGAAGATAAGAGTAGCCAGCCATCACTTAAATTCAATTTCATTTAGAGAAGCTTTTAGAATAAAATTAAATTTGAGAAAAAAAATACTATGTGAATAATCTTTTAGAGGAGTTTTCGCATTTTTTTATTATATTGACATTTAAGGTTATAAATTATTCTTTCTATACAAAAAAGAAAAAAAAGAATTTTTTCGTATCTCTCTCTCTTTATTTCATATTACTTGTGGGGATTTAAGATCCATTTTAACTCAATAATGCCAGAAATAATAGCCCCTGAAGTATATTGATAGTTGTTTTTTCTTGCCAATTGACTTGGGTTAAACATTTTTACTGTTTGGCCTTCAAGGAATATACCTTTATGAATATAGAAGAAAAAGTCTTATAACATCTTGAAATTCAACACTGATTTATTAATGTTAAGCTTTTTTTCCCTATGAAATGTCTTTACTTTGAAATCACGATCCAAATGAAGTGAAATTACAAATGTTTTCATATGCAAATAAAATTCATTTAAGGTCATAAATTTTTTAAAAAAATATTTTTAGCTTGAGTAAACAATTTGCTCTTGATAAAAATTTTCAAATTATATATTGCCTTAGGTTTGGAGTGTAAACTGAAAAGCAAAATATTTATAAGTATTTTTATTACTTTTTTAGCATAACAAGAAACTTTTGATTTTGTCGTGTACATTAGAATAAGACATGATTTTAAATTTGGTTTCATTGAAGGAGAAGCTTTATATTTAGATATTTAAGGAATAAAAAACATCATTTACAGCAGTGGGATTGCTTTTCTTTTGTTTCTTGGAGTTTATTTCATTCTGGCCTTCAGGCTTCTTTTTGTATATTTTAAACCAAATTATAAATTGAAATTACTGTGATTTTGTTTTGTCCCTTTTTTGTAATTTTTTGAAATTTTTCATGGTAATGTGCTGCTTAAAGCCCTTTCAAATAATTTTTTCTAAAGGCAAATTAATAATAAATTAAATATGTCCTGTCTGTATAAAAGATTTTCTTATAGTTTTGCTTAGGAATAACTTCGGTCCTTCTATTCTTATGCATTTTGTGGTGCAAATTGGAAGCAGCATCAAAGAGGTTTTGAGTTCAATATAACCCTCATTTCTTGAACATTGACTGTTTTTCTACCTTCTAGTAGGAAAATTTTCTTTTTATGAAAATTTGGGCTATATTTTCTAAATTTTCAAAAACTTTTATTATAAATCATTCTATTTGGTATACACTAAAGGCGAATTTTTAATGCTCTCTTTGCCAATGAAGTATTTTTCCAGCAACTTAGCCTTCTTCCGCTTTGAACCTTTCAAGCAATCTCGAACTCTCGCCAGCTCTGCTATCAGCTAGCAATAAGGTGAACTAAGCCTCAAAGCATGGTTGGGAAACGTCGCGAAAACATTTATGCTGCATATTTCATTGCTTTTGAATAAAAGATAAAATATTGTGGCAGATAGAAACTAAAACATTATTTATTGTAACGTCAAAGTGTTACATTTCTTAAAAGCTTAGCTAATGAATAATTTTTAAAACTATTTCTATTGAATCAAATATGAGTTGTCATGAGTTATTATATGTAAATAAGAATAAAACAATGGAAAATCTTTTCTGTGCTGTCTCTTAATTTGGATGGTAAGCAGCTTGCATTTTTGATTGTTTTATAATCATATTTTGTCTCTGTTGATATGAAAATAAAGCTATCTATTTACTTCACGAACTTCACGTCCGTACTTCGCAAATAAAAGCAAAAAATTTTAGGCCCAAAAAGTTTTCAGGAAATATTTGAAAATATTTTTTTTTGCACATTTTACAAAATTGATTGATAAATATTTAGTTATTATCTCTCTAAAAAGATTTTTTTTTAGATTTTATGGTTTTCCAATATAAAAGTAAAAAAATATGAAATCTTCTCTCATATAAAACACGTGTGCAAAAAGAAATTGGCAAAAGTATAATTTCATAAGCAAATTCAAACTAAGAAAAATTTTTCAGTTAAAAAACGTAATTAACAAACTTTTAATTGATCTAAAACACTGTTTATAATTTTTAAGAAAAAGACATTAAATATTTATCATAAGCAATGAAATCGATCTTCTGCCAAAAGAAAACACTAAATTTGAAATTTTTGTTTTGTTCAAATCATTCAATAAAATCCCTTTTCTGTATACTCAAGATAGCAATCATTTCATTTCTTTAATACCTCATACCCCCGAAAAAGAATTTCTATGAAAATGATGATTTTATTTTAATTTGTCATCATTTTTGTATTTCCTTTAGTGTATGAATTTTTTAAAATATATACAAAAAAAAAATTGTGCGGCAGGGTAGCACTAAAAAAAGCTAATATTATTTTTCATGAGAATGAAATTTTCTTCTCTTAACTGGAAGCTATTCATCATTCATAGTTTCCGATATAAATGATGGATACTTTTTTAAAAATACTAAAAGGAAATCGAAATCCAGTGGGTGTAAAAAATAAGCTTAGTTTTTATATCTTTCTGTTTTACAGTTTGAAGGGTTGATTGCTTTCCTTAAATATATATTCAATATACAAATTTGTATAAAGTATTTTTTCTTTAAATTTTTGTGTAGGATAATATTCTTTGAGTCAACTGAATACTAATCAACATTAAGGGTGAAAATTTGATTGTGTTTTTTTTTTTGTTTTATATTATCAGGAAATTTTGTTTTTCAAATTATTTTATCAAGTATTAGCATTTTGATCAAATTCTTTTAACTTATTGATTTTAGGATTTTGACTTGATTGATTTAATTATTTTTAATACATTTTAAATACCTTAAAAGGACTTAAGCAATTTATTGCTTGATAAACAATGAAAGTTTTAATTTTAAGTATGAAATATAATCCATAAAAGTTTGAAAAACAATCTTCTTTTGTTTAAATAAATTTTCAACATTATCTTAAATAAACCCAAAGACTTCATTAAGCCATAACCAATTTTGTTAAACAAATAATTTTTGCCAGCCTGTGTATTAGTATTTAAATGATCATCGTACTGTTTCTTACTTGGAAAGTATATAAGTGACTGTACTCCTGTCGTGTATTTTACATTTCAAATCCTAGAATAGGTCCGTAACTAAGCATTGGGGTTTGGTATGTGACAGAGTGATTTTTAATTTTTGTTTTTATTAGCAATTTAGGTCGCGCCGACTATGACAGACTTTTTGCTTCATACAATTTCTCATTATTAATTGCTAAGACCAGTAAATGATATACAAGAGGGATGGATTTAGTTCTATTGGCAGTAAAAGAAGTATTAACTACACTGTTCCATAAACCAAATGCAGATATCACCTGAAAAATTGATATTTTGAATATTGAATTATTTTATTTATTTTATTTTTAATTCAGTTTATTTGCCAACGATGAGAAAATATGCCAAGAGCTATTATTTGCTACTTATTTTTGTGTTGTGATGAAAAAGTTTTTGTAAAAAATATGACTTTCAGAGAATTTAAAAAATTACTATAACATAACTCTAATACTTATGAAATAATATTTATATGGAAATATTAGAGCAGTCTTAAATCGTTAACACGAGAATATCTCGTTATAAAATTTTATATTTAATATTTCAAAATGGACAAAAGTTAAGGGCAGCAAAATCAGCAAAAGCCAAACATTCAATTTGTGCTTGCATTCTGGATAAATTACTAGTTTTTTTAACAATTTCGATTCCTTCATTTACAATTATTGACGGCCGTTTTATGCTATTTTATGCTATAAACTATTAAGAAACTTTTAATTGCTTAACATCTTAAACATGTTCCTGTTATATTTCTAAATCAAAGTTAGGAAAAAATTAATGCTAAGTAAGACAACCTTTATTACCCACTTTTACACTGTGCCTTTCCAGTTTGATAATTAGTCAGTAAGTTTAAGTTAAAGTTCTCATAAGAAATAAATTAATTAAAAAACCTTTAAAGTACAAATGATTTTTATTATTACAACCCATTCCAGATTGAAACCAAAAATAATTCAGAAATAATAATAATCATTAAGTATTATAATTTAAATGAAGAAATTTATTGGGATACACAACCATTAGATCTTGTTCACATTAGATATGCGAATAGATTTTTATCTTATGAAATTAAATAAATAGTTAGAAATTGTATAAAACAAACAGAAACTTAATAACTGCATATTTTATGCAATTTACTACACAAAATTTTCCGATGTTCTGTGAAAACTCATGTAAAAGTTTGGATTAAATGTAAAATTCATTAAATATTTTTATTTCATAAATATTTACTTTGTGTGTCAGGAACTATGTAACTCTGAGTTCAGTTAATCAAATTATTTCTTATAAATCACAATATTCAAACCAAACAATAAAACCTTTTAACAAATTTTATGAAACAAATAACTGCAGAATTTCATTTCAGCCTCCACAGAATCAAGGATATATGTATTTTCATGTATTTTTAAACATTTTTATCAACTTAAATTTTTATAAACTCAACGTAGTGCAGTAAAAGCTTGATTTTCAAGATTTGATGATTATATTAATCTGATATAGTCGGAACCGTAAAAAATGTTCACTCAAGTGTTTCAACTATTTAAAATTCATTAAATTCACTGAAATGCTGATAGAAAATTTGATGAATAAAAGCCATGACTGTATAGCCAGTTTCGCTACTCAAATGAATTTTTTGTAAATATTTAGTCAATTGAAAACTACTGACAAATTTTAGAGGATATCAAATATATATTTTTAGAATATGATTAAGCAAACCATAATTCTTTAATAGAATATTTTGGGTGAACTCAAAATAATTATATATTTTACTATATTTACAATAAGGTATTAAAAGGATCATTTTAATTTTTATAAAAATCATCAAGTGAATCAAAATTAAATTTTAAATGTCACAAACAAACAAAAATATAAAACACTGTAGGCTAAGTAAAAGCATGTAGAACAGCCCCTTTTAACCATTATGAATTATTCACTAAATTCACATGTACAAGTCTAAAATGAAAAAGATTAATGGCAGGTTTTATAGTTTCTTTTTTCTGAACAAAAAGAAAACATGTTTTTTGTTTTATAATGAATTCTTATTAGATAAGGTTTTTCTTTAAAAACCAGTGACAGCTAAATTATATCCAATAAAAAGGTAAAAAATTTATTACTTCTAAGTACAAATAGAATTTATTTTTGTTTTTTTTTACTATAGAATATTTATAATGGAGCACGTAAATTATTCAATCGGGTAGTTTGAATGATTTAATGTTCAAATAATACTAGCAATATATTTCATTCTCTTTCAACTATAAAAGAAAAATTAAATTGTTAACGCTTTTAACTTAATGAGATTAAAGCATGAAAAAAACTACCAACAGAATTTATGGTTGGAATTTTAAAACTTTGCATTTATGTAATGCATTTTAATGTTTTTTATATTAAAAAAATTACTTTTTGAATTTATTTTATTAAAAATATTTTTAATTTAAGCCAAGCCCTAAGTGATTTGTATTTTCTCTTTAGCTACTGAAACACTTGGAATATAAATTTCTAACATAAGATTGTGGGTAGATATAAAATAAAAATTTATTGAAGAATTTTTAATACTCTTAGGATAAACTACCTCTACTTTTTTGAATCTTAGACAAAAATATTATCTATAAAGTCACCTAGGGTATTTGAAGTCAATAAACCAGTCTCATTTTAATTATTTATCAATTCAACGAAGTGATTTATTATATTTACCCAATTTTTTAAAGTTGAAATTTTATGTACATCCATATTGACTTTATGTACTCTTCTAGTGAAAGCTCAAGCACTTCTTAAATATTAAAGATAATAAGGCAACACTAGTTTTTATATATGATACCAGAAGGTAATAAAAAAAATTAAACAGCTAATACGCAGACAGATTAAAATTTTACGTATTAATTTTTTAAGAGCTTTTATTTTACTTAAATGCTAATAGCATTAAAATTTAATCTTTCCTATGTGTCTTAATATTTTAAAATGAAGTAAAATTTAGGAAGTTATCCCGTATTATTTTATAATAATAAGAGTCAAGGGTAGAAAAATGGCTGACATTTTTCAAAGTAACATCCTTAATAAATTTAGTAAATTTATGATTAAAATGATTAAAATTTTTTTTTATAAATGCTTAAATGCCTGTCACATAAAATAATAAAATTTTTTCAAAATAACATCCTTGACTAATTTAAGTTCTTCTATTGAAATAATCAAATAATTTTTTTAATTATTATTTCAGTTGGATACTGTATATTAATCACTTTTATTTGTTTTTATTATTTTCAAAATTTTTCAATCAAGTCAGATCTTTCTTGTCTAATTCAGTTACGTTAAAAATTAAGACCCAATTATGAAAGATTAATTATTGCCAAAACTAGTTTTATATAGTCCAAAAAATAAGAATGAAAAAAAAGCTTTTTGCAAAATTTTAATCAATTTTCAAATATAATCGTCTTTTAAGGCTATTCTAGCTTTATATGATAGGAAGTTTTGCCTCTAAAATAGTTTTGAAACATACCAAATCATTTAATTTCATTTTTTTATTCACTATTTTTTGCCATAACTTAACAAATAGTTGTTGCTGGTAGCTAACTTTTGAGGAAGGAGTTAGAAATTCAATTTCAAGTCTTTCAATATGGTTTTCAAAGCCTTTAGCCCTGTTAGAAAAATCTTGAACCAATCACGCAAAAAAAAATATTTTATTACTTTGAACTTGATATTTCCACTTTTAAATTTAGTAAAAAAATGTAGATAATATATTTACCGGTTATTCTTTTTCAGGACGTTCATACATTGAAAATCCTAACAGCTTAATATGTTACTAGCACATTAGAGTTTAACTTTTATATCAGGAAATCTTATCGGCTACTTCTGGCTATTTCTACGAAACATTTAGCGTAATGGAATGAAGAAGAAGAAGAAGTTGATCTGCTTAGTTTATCCCTAATTTTAGTAAGAAATTTTATTTTTGCTTGCGTTTTAGTTAAATGAAATGAGTTTGCATACCTTGGGGATATAGTAAACATTTTTGATTGGATATTTTAATTGCCGTTACCTTTCAGGGCTCAAGTACCTGAAGGCATGGCTGTAGAGCTAATTTTCATTTTTGTAATATTATTAATTTTAGTACGAATAAATTTTAAACATATCCAACAAAATTATTGGCAAAATTTTACCTCTGAGCAGATCAGAAAAAAAGAAAACAAAAACACTAGAATAAGACTATAAAATAGAATCCAGAATAAAAGCGAAATTTTTTATATGCTTTCCGTAACTCATAGTTCAAAAAAAGTGTTTTAGTTTCATAGTTTTCATTTTATTAGAGGAATCAATTAAAATTATATTTTTGAAGTAAGGAGAAAATACTACATATTTATTTATGATAATAGTCAGGAGATTTTATTGTTTTTAATATTATAAGAAAAAAATTTCCTAAAATGTAAAGAAATTAGATGACATTTAAAAGTAGCTTATGGCTCAGTTGATTCGAGGGATATTAATCTTATAGATTTGAGTCAAGGAATTAATTTTATATTTTGTATACAAATGTATACAAATTGATTGTTATATGTTTTTGGTAAACATATTTTCAATTCTTTTAATTATGTGGCTTTTTAAGTGAAATATATAAATAACTAATTGAATACTTGCTGTACTCTGTTATGTATTCTTTTAAGGAAACCATAAAATTTTTTACAAATATTATTTCTTTAATATGAAAATCTATGAAAAATCTACGAAAATATTTTAAAGTTGTGGAAAAAGATTAAAATAATAACAGAAATTTCCGTAATTTCCCTTAATATCTATATTTTTTGGAGCTACGATATTTTTTTATCAATAAAATAAAATCAAATAAAGCAGTAATGAGTTCAATTAAAGCTTTTTTTAAGGAATTTCTTGTTGAATATATAAATTTAACTATGATATTCAAAAAATAGTTTTAATCATATATGTAAATAAGTATCAAATGCAAGGGAAAGATTTTTTTTTGTATATTTATGATGAAACATGAAACACAAAAATGGCTTACAAAAACTCAATAGAGTGACTTTTTTTGAAAACCTAAAACCAGTCAGAAAAGCCTTCATTTGTAAATGCTGAAGTGCTCTAAAATTATAAAGACACAATAGAAAGCTCAAATTTTGTTCAGATATTAGTATTAGTGGTACTTACCACATTTTGTGCCTAAAAAGTCTACAATTTCTTCACAAACAACTAAACATTTTTATATTTGAAGTTTTTTCATAAAAAGGTATTTAATTGAGCAAATTAATTGCAAATTTTTCAAAGAACTAAGAAATTAAGCCTCTATCTCTATTTTAATTATTAAAAAAATCTCTTTCAAACCAAATCCTTACTTAATAATAAAATAAAGTTTAATTTTCCTTTAAATAAACTTCTTAGCGTAATTGACCTTTTCAAATATAACTTCTATTTATTTTATTTATATATAACGTTAAAAAAAAATCTTTCAATGTAATTACAACAGACCTAAGCTTATATTAAGGAAAAATGTTACAGTCGTTTGGGTAAGTCTTGAGGTTGTAATTACCATTAAACTTAGAAACAGCTCCATTACTATAAACCTAAGTAGTACTCAGATTGTCATAATTATTTTTCTTTTTATCTTCATAAAACCCAAAAACAACTTGTATTATATATTATTGTGCATTTTGGGAATGTATGGTGTCAACATGACATCAAATTAATTAAAAATACATAGAAGAATATACATTAAATATCTGTTATAGAGGCAAAAAATAATAAAATTTTCTGAGAGATAAGTGATTAGAAAATATCATAAAAGTTCTTCAAAACTCGTAATAAACTTTATTACAAATACTAGTCCATTGTGTATATTAAATTCTGAAGGATTCTTAAAGATATTTAAAGAAAAAAACTATTACGTAATGCTAACAAAAATAACATAATCTTTTAGATCGGAGACAGATTACTTAGGTTTCACTTGAAAGTTTAAAGTATTCATTTATTTAGTATTATTTTTATTACTTACCTTCAAATCCTTCCATATTATTTGGCTGACTCTGAGGATATTTATATCGTGGTACATATAAATTTAAATATAAACAATCCTCTGATTGATTTGTTAGTAATGGAAGAATACGACGAAGTTGTGCTAGGCGTCCTCTTGGTAATTCTAAAAGAGCTTCAGGACCTGGTGGTGTTACAGGGACAGCTTGAGGACATACAGCTGAGAAACGTTCTGCTAATTTTGTTTCATGCCATGTTGATGGTGTTACAGGTGGCATATATCTGTAAACAAGTTTAAATATTTTTTCATTCAGAATTTCATTAAGTTTTGTTGACAATTTGAAGTATTTGAGGAAGAAAAAACTATGTTATTGTTTGTGTTTCCGAATTTTTCATTTAACCTTATTAAGTTACTGCAAATATGTTTCAAAAGTAACAAAAAACAGTATAAATATTAAAATAATACACACATCAAAATAATAATTATATTGTGTATATTTTAAATAGCCAAATCTAAAAAACAATCAAAAACAAATAGAAAAAATCTAAAAAACCAAAATATATTCAAATGTGATAAGTCTATCAAAAACCAAAGTAAAGGCAAAAAGCTTAGAATGCAAGTTAGAAACTGAAGAGTAAATTTGGGGTTAACCTTTACTAGTGAAGCAACTTTTCAATTTTAATTGGGCTAATTGAGCTTACCACACTCTCAACCAAAACAGAAAATTCTTGTTAAAATCTATTTACATAGATAACGAAGCATTTCTATATTCATTATATATAAAATGGAAATATTCTAGACTTATGTCAGAAACGAGATCCCTGGTATACTTTCCAATTTGTTTAATTTTTGGATCACACAAAAACTTTCTTCTATTAAAATATTTGTGTATGTATTCAAAATTTAAAATGAAAGAAAACCAAGTTAAAGTTTGACAAAAGGTAAAAGAATAGACCATAACCAGAAAAAAAAAGAAAATATTTCAAAGGACTTTTTATATAAAGAATGTAATAAAGACAAAAAGAAACTTACCTTAAACTTCCAACTGGTGGTGAAGCATATGGCACACCAAGAAAAGCTTCAACTATAGGTTTACCTCTAACAATTATTCCCCTTAAAGGACCATATTTTGTTTTTATCACATTCAAACTATATTTTGTATTATGACTATATGTTGTTGTAATATGAAAAGTCAAAAATACTAAAATTAGTGCTATTGTCGAGATAAAATTTTTCTTAGGAAATAATTGTGATCCTAAGAAATTTCTTTTTAACTTTTGTAATATTTGTTGTAGTATACAATTATAAAATTTAGCACAATCATTTAATTGTATAGTATTAATTAAATTTTTAGTCCTATTTAATTTATAATAAAAACTTGATATAATTATAACGGAAAATTGAACAATATTTTTTAGTTTAATAATATTTTTTTGCCGATTAAGTGTGTTTTGAACTTTTTGAAAAGTTTTATGTAATTTAAAATTATTTTTCTGTTCAATATTAATATAATCACTATCTAAAAATTTAATTTTATTATAGCTCAGTAAAAAATAATTTAAAATATTAATTAAAACTGTTTTGAAAAACTTTTCAAAGAATCTAGCAATATTTTTGCTAATCAGTATGTAAGATTGTTTTTGAAGCCTAAAGTTTTTAACTGTGTACAGTTTTGTCAGCTGTGTGAACATATTTTCTTTAACAATATCATCCCTAAACCCATTAGAAAAATATTTTTTCTTCTCATTTGCATTATTGATTTTGAGAAATATTTTGTTATGGAATTTATTTTTATTAGCATAAAATCTGCTTTGTTTTTCTTGAGGACACTGAATTAGAAGTTGCTGTACTAATATCGTCTTAGCTGTATCCTGAAAATAAATTAAGAAGAAAATTAACAAAGTTTTCAAATTGTTTAAAATAATTTTTTATGATAGGATTCGAATGTAATATTATGTTAATGAATATAATACAAAAAAAATTAGAATTATCATTATCTTTAAATGAGCTCAATTATTTTTAATAAGACCTTCGCCAGGACATGATAATACAATTAATTAAGAAAGGGCATTTGCTTTAATTCAAGTACAAGGGTATAAAAAATTTTCCATTTTTGAAAGAAATATTCTGCTTTAATTAAGCATTTTTTGATCTATTCTAAACCATAAAATTTTCAAAGAATTTATTTTAATTTTTTCATTGAAATTTTTTTATAAAATTACACAAATTGTTTAAAAAAGACTAAATTTTAGGTTTAAGCTTCAAAATTCATTCGGTTTCCTAAGGAAATACTTATAGATATTCTCTTGATGTTTTCAATCAATTAAAAACGGATTTTATACAGTAGTAGGTAATATCAGTTTGAGGAAGGTGCAGGATCAGATATTTATTGAGTGTTTGACTATTTATTCTTTCTTTCTTTAAGATGTTATTATCCGTAGAAGATGTCAAAGGCCACCCAAAAATTACTGTCAATACAGATTTTGTTAATTGTATTTAGATCCGTAATTAGAGAAAATGGAACCAACTTTTACGTGACCTGTTGTGTGGTATGTTTTTCGCATGGATCCAAGCTTAGGCATAATGTCAAACGGTCACTCGTATGGAATCGTAGCAAGCTTGCTATGTGCGGCTATTGTGGGAGAATTCGCCATTGACAACACTGACTCATTCTCATTAGTAGAGAAGAGCGCTGGGCTTGAAATTAAAGGGCTTAAGGCCACAGAAAAACAGAAGAACAATTTTTTTTTAAATTTTAATTTCCCAAGCTCGAGTTCACCTAAATTTATTTTTCATAACTATTTCAATTATTCAATGAAAAGTAATTTAAGTATTAAAAGTTGTTATTAATTGAAAAACAAAAAAAAATATTTTTCTAAAATTTTAATAATGCATTATCATATTTCATTGACCATTGAACACCATTGAATCGTAGACTATTTATAGTAATTAAACTATAGTTTTTTTACTACTAATGTGCCTAATCTGTCAGAGAAATGTAAAAACTATTATATTGAAAGTTTTTCAGGTTGGATTCAATCATATACAAAAGAAATTCATCTGCTTAGAAATGGAATTCATCCTTTCTTTAAACTAAGTATTTTATGTTATTAATGGTAGCAATTATTTTTAATTCAAAAAAGAACGAGAAAACTGGTCGATGAACCGAAAAATTATGAAAATTATGAAGTCATTAAAAAAAAATCAACAGCTCCCTAGAATGTTTTGAGTACTAAAAAAAAAGAGAAAGTGAAAACAGTCATTAAAGCTTTGAATTATAAAAAGTTTAGGGTGGGGTTCGCATTATTCTGCCTACTTAAAACAATCAGTGGACGCCATACTGGGCGTTTTATTATCTCTTAATTATTTAATTTTGTCCTAAAATCAAAATACTTTAACAAAGTCCAATTAACGTCAAAGAAATTTGAAAATAGAAGACAAGGGCTTATTTCTATGTTCTCTCAGATTTAAAAAAAATGTTAGCCTTAGTTCTTAATAAAATATATTTTACAATGCAACTTTTTTTCATTTTCAACAATTACTGCTTGCTTTTAAATCTTTAAAGATTTGAATTTAAAGAAAAAAAACAAATAAAATGAGAAATGGAACCTTCTAAAATGAATAAAATTTACAACCAGTCCAAGTTGAAAAGACATATTTTTAGTGAAATCAAAAATCTTGTGTTTAAAAATACAAAATGCTAAGCATATAGCAAAATTTAAATAACAAATGTATCCTGATATAAAAGAAACAACAAAATATAAACTTATTTAAAGTTAATATGAAAATTTTCAGTGCAGCCTTCAACCAAAAATTTATTTCACTAATAACAAGAGCTTAAAATAAAATATTATTTTCATGTGGTGACTAAAAATAAACAACATCGGATTACAGGAAGCCATAATAAAGGATAATTAAACACAATTTTAAAATTAGTATCATAAATATCCTTTTTACTGAATTAGTATAATCGTAAAAAGAGGGCTTTTGAACCTATAGTATAATTTTATATGCACTAAATCTGCCTAAAGACTTGTTATTTTAACTTTGTAACAAATAATAGCACACCTGAGTGATTTTAAAAGCCTTAAATATGAAATAAATTAAACCTAGAGAAAAAATATATCTGAAGATTAATTAGTGAGACTACTCAAAATTATCTTGACAACATAAATTAGATTTAGTGAAACATAAAAATAACCCAAGTCAACAGTGAAAACAACAACTGTTAAAAATGATTAACATTATTATAAATGGTTGAAAACACAAACGAGAATTAAGTAAAAAATATGTGCGGAATTATATTATTTCTGTCTACTTTAATTTAAAACTTTTATAGAGTAGTCATTTTACAGCCTGTGCTTGATCAAAGCCTGACAAGTTTATATATAACATAAATTTATGGCTTTTTTGTAAATATGCGTAAAATTTTAGCCAACAATTTAATGTTAGGTAGTACCATAATCCTAAAAATCTGAGATATAATATTAAATAATCAGTCATATATGAAAAGTTCGAATTTTTTTTTTTCTTTATTTGTAATTCATAGGCTTCGTTCAGGATTTGGAAAAAGAGTCTTTAAATTTTAACTTATTTTCTGCATAGAGTTGAGTATAATTTTTTTTAAGGACTGATATAATTACTTTTGTATAGAAATGAATTATGTATTTTATTTAGTAAAATAATATTTCCGGAGTCACAATTTATTCATGAGGAAATTGTATTTTTGAACATATTCAGCTCCGTTTGTTTCGTTTCTTTTTTTAACAATAAAATTGATTTTACAAAAAATAAAGATTTAGCTTAATTCCAGGAATTCAAAAGTAACGCATTACTTATCCACAAAAGTTATTTATATAATTATTATCTATTGTTTATTAGTATAATCCATTACCGATATAAGTAATTTGGTTTCTTTATCTGTGATGTCAAAAAGAATATAACTCTGGATCAATATCAGGTCATTCAAAAAGTTAATGCGTATTTTTGAGAATATTTTAAAAAATTGAAATAAAACATAATTTTTTGCTATCTTACAGATTTGAATTCCATTGCAAAAAAACTAAAAGTTTGATTTTGTTCATTCTGTAAAGAATTTAAGCTTTTCCCTAGTCAGAAATTTTGCAAGATACGAAATAAGAAAAAAATCTGGGAGAAAGCTCCCAATTAAATTCACTAGCTTTTTGGACTATTGTTTGAATCTTATTTGATCTAGGACTATCTTGATAAAACTACACTTTCCTGATATTCACCAATTGTGGGCATTTTTTGATCAATTCCAGGCTTTAACGAAAAATTATTCAATGTAAATATCTGTATTACTGATTTGATTTGATTATAACAGTTCATCATAAATTACTTTATGTATATGCCATCAAACGCATCATAAAATCAACTTTTTAGGATGTAAGAGCACTTTTGCAGTTGGAATTGGCTATCTTTTTCTTTTAGCCTCATGATAAATTATCCATTTTTAATCACCTATTGCTAAGTGGTCTAAAAGTTGCTTCCTTTCAAAGTATAATAAAAGGAAAGTGTAGATATTTATTCACTGCTCCATGAGATGAATTCTCATACTAATCCACTTTACTGGTTCCGACTCCTCCAGACTTTAATGAATACCGTTATCGAAATTAACAGAATGCCTTGAAAGTAGTTCTTGATAAAAGCTGTTTTCTCCAACTTTAAATTTTTTAAACCATATCTGGGTAGTCCTTAAAGTGATATTATGTTTTCAAAATGTATACTATTAATGTTTATTGCATCGGATCTGGCAGATTTGCTACACAAAAATAAAAAATATAACACAGAGTGTTTTTATTGATTATTATCAATATTCATAAAATATGTATATGTCCAAGTTTACAAACATTGGCGATAGTTATGACTACTATATTAGTCGAAGAAAGTCAAGTTCCAACAGGTTCTTAATTTCATTAGTCTAGTAGTCATAGTAAATCCCATGCATGATATTAATGTGCCCTAAGTTATAAAGTGACCTGATATAACGAAGTTTTAATCTGTTTTAAGTTAAACATTGGCCAATATGTTTTTTTAATAAAAAGAGGTACCACCGAACTATATTTTTTAAGTTTACTCATAAAATTATCAAACTTCTTCCATTAAACTACTCCAAAAAGATTAAAATTTACCAATCCAGTAGAATTGACTGACAGATGACAATTTCACTTTTATTCGATACAAACAAGCGTATCAGAGTGAAGTTTTTAAGTCACTTTATAATTTATACTTATATTATAGTAGACATATTAAATGAGGGATGTTAATTTAAGGAAAATGTTAGTTCAAATTTTTAATCCATAATTAAAATAGAGATCAACAAAGAAAGCAAAAATGTATGAAAGAATTCAGTTTTTAAGAAACTGAATATTTTTTTTGCTTTCTTAAGTCCTTTAAATTCTTTCTAAAAAAATTCTTCTTCCATTGAAAAATCTCGGAATTATGATTAAATTTTATTTAATTAATTTTTTCTTGAGACTTAATTATAAATTTAATTAGTTTATTTTATTAAAAAAAACTAGACTAGTACTCACGTTATTCAATGAGACGCGTTTTTTAGTTAAACGCATGACTACTTCCAAGAATATTGTCAAGACTCATATCCTTTGGTTTATGAAATTCAAGGAATTAAATAATATCCTTGGCTACCATAGCTTCTTATCCAAATGTATCAAATTATATAATATATAATTTTTCTTGTTTATTTTACTTTCTATGTCCCTGGCCATAGATTTTACTTTTTATACTATCCAAAACCTGTAATTGCTTACGTGACATACTCACAAGGTCCTTTACACAGCTCTTTGACTAAATCATACATTTTACTTAAGTTGCTTTCAATTGATTATGATGCCAACATTACAGTTTCCTGAATAATTTACCAATGTATTGTTAGTCCTGAGGAAAATCCTGAAACAAATAAAAATAATTCAGAATTTTACTTGTCTATTTTTGTTGTTGTAGTATATTATGATTAGTATTTTATGGTAGAATGGCAACCATGCATATGTTTTATTTTTCATTCAGGGATATATGTCTGCAAAAATCATCGTTTCATTTATCAGCTGTTCAGTGGTAAATTGTAGTCTATGATATCTTTTTCATTAATTTGTAAAATAAAAAATAGCTTTGGTAAAGAGTAGTGGTTTAAGTAAAAAGTGACATAAATTAAAATAGAATTAGGTTGTAATTAACAACTGTTAATTGTTGTAATTTTTAGCACATTCAATTTTTTTTTGTATAGTGGAAATAAAATTATGTTTGGCAAATTGTAAAAAGGTTGTTTTTCTTTATAAGATATTTATATATTATTTTTGAGTTATACCAAAATGAAGATTAGAAAACTAAAAGTCCTTGCTATAAATTGTTTAAAAATCTCTTATTCTTTAGCCTTTATTTTAATTAAAGATTTATTAAAAGTTAATTATTAAGATTAAATACATTTTGTGTCAAAATCTCTTGGTAAAGAATGTTTTTTTTTTTATTTTAGTCCCTAATACTATAATATCATTTGAAATTGCTTAGCTTAAATATCGCAAAAGTCTTTATACTTAGTTAAAAGTGCAATGAAATGACGTGATGAAAGCTTTTATATTCACTCTACTAGGAACTCTACACTCCACTTGTAATTAATTTTCGATATAGCTCTCGATGACTTATGTAATTCAAATACCGGTTTCCTTAAAGATTTATGTGAAAATTTAATAAAATTTAATAGGCTGAAAAAAAGAAGTAACCCTTTATGAATTAGTAGAATTTTAATAGGAAACTACCTAGTTCGTGTTCTAGTACTTTTAATAGCAGTGCAATATGGTTAAAAAAAATTTTCAAACAAAACTAGATCCTTTACTAAATCTAACCATGAGTGTAGAAAAATTTTAAGATCAGAAACTTGAATACTTAATTAGAAAAAAGTTAATAGTATAAAAGCTGTAAAATTCTTCGATCACAAGGATTTAAATATTGCAGCCAAATATTAAGCATTTTTGCATATCTAGGTATAAATGCAGGTTTTAGAATAAGCTAGTGATATTTTTATAGCATATATATTGAAATTAAAAATCTAAGTCTAAGTAAGTAGGATAAAATAAAAAAACCATAGAAAGAACTTTTCAAAAATACACTCTCACCCTCACGTTTTTATTTTTCGTGTTACTCAGTTGTAAATAAATCTGATAAAAGGGAATATTTATCCTTCTATTTGTTTTAAGCCATGGTACAATAATTTTTATCATTTTAGTTTACTTATTATAAATGAAAGTTTATTTTTAAAAATTGTACTCTCATAACATCCAAATTTTGAATTTAGCGCCTTGAGTTATGCACTAGAAGATTTATTCTAACGATTTTTATGATTCATTCAATAAGATATTTTTAATTAACAAAGAGGGGACCTTTTTCTCCTTTTTATTTTATGATGACTGACTTTTGAATGTGTTTTTGAATAATTTACATTTTTTTTTAAAGTTAATTCAGTTATTAATAATAAACCATTTTTAACAAAAATTTTCATTAGCACAAATTCCCTTGATTTTTGTTTCTTTTGACATTTAATTTTTAGATTTAAAGAAAAATTAATTCATACAGAAAAAAGTTTTCAAATTAAAAAAATTAATTTTTTGCCTGTGAATTATTCTGGAGCCATTAAAGTTTTTATGTGAAATTTAAAAGACTTCAGCCCTCTAGTCAAGCTCTAGGGTAATACTGTTAAGAAAATTGTAAAAATGAGCAATTTTTTCAAACCAAATAATATATTTCTTGGAGTATAAGACTGTAAGCCGATTTATATGTGTATGAAACTCACAAATGTTGTAAAAATTTCAAAAATTATAGTATATTTATATTTCTATGGGACAAATAACCGTTGTTAATTGCTTCAAATTAAATATTCTTGATTGTTAAAGTAATTTAAGACCTATATAAAACCATAAAATTAATTGCAGTAGACTCATTTAAGCTTTGGATTTTTTCATTTTGCTTCAACATTTTTCATTTTAATTGGTTTAAAATTAACTTCCAACAATTTTAAATGTTTCATAGTAAAAAGTTTTTATGAAACTTTTCAATAAGAGGTCTTAATGTACGTTTACTATTATTTCAATTTTTTAAATAGTGCAATAGAAAATGAAATAGGTATAAAAATTGGAAAGATTTTAATTTTTTAAGAACATTAATGCTTTAAATAAGCTTACTTGACTTTTAGGTGTATATTATTTAATATTAACTATTTATATTTTAATATATCAAAATATCATAAAAATAAATAATCCAAAATCATGTTAATTCTACCATTTTTAAATTAAATAATCATTTATAAATTTGATTAATCTTTTAAATAATAACCCATCAGTTGGCTAAAATACATCTAAGAAAATAATTAAACATTTTTAATAAAAGATTTTTCATTTTTGTCAGCATTTACTTTTGATCTGTCTGTCTATCAGAGTAAAAACAAAACCTATAATTGGCTTTATACTCCTTCGATAAATTTTTTGTGAACATTAAATTTCTTGAGTACGTGAAGAGAATGAAAAATTTGCTCGATTTACAATTGATACAAGAAATAAAGTATTAAAAAGTACTTAAATCACCTCAACATGGTTACATTTTGGCACGTACTACTATTCTCAACTGTATGGTCCTTTTGTAGTCCAACATCTTTTCCATTTTGTGTGTACATGTTTGAAAGAGTGATATCTAACAACAGTGAAATTAATATTTCGATAAAGCAACATTTTTGAAACTAACTAACAAAACTTCACAATATTTTCTTTTACTACACAGCTTATATCCTTAAGGAATAACACTTTTAGACTAACCATTTTTTGAGAAATGCTCCTGCTTAAGTAGTCCTCTAGTCAGTTATTGTGTAACTAACCTATTCAATTTTGTTCTAATTATTTTTTAGCTAGGATAAAAGTATGAAAATAATTTAACTTAAGGTTTATTCACATCACAAAAAAAAATGTTTACATAGTTGATATAGATGAAAAATTGTCAACATAAGATTCATTGAAAATTTCTTGCTTCGAATACATATCAGTTAACAGGATGTTTACTTTTCTATATAGAAAAGAATATGGATATTTGCATTCTCATCTGAATAATTTATCGTTACCAGCCTGTCAAATGCAAAGTATAAAATCTCAAATAGAATATAAATTGACTTCTTATAGCAAGTAAATTACTTTTTAAGATAAAATGCATATCGTTTCTTATAAATTTTAAGCCTGAGACTTCCGGGTTTACAATAAATAAAATTCATTAACATTTCCATAATTTTAGAAATAAAAATAAAGTCAGGTAATTTTAAACTTTATCTAAATAACAAAACTCATTTTGACATCTCTAAAAATAAATGGAACAATATGTTTTATCATAACAACAAAATAACAGTGAGTGGTTTAATTGATTTATTTGTATACCTTTTAGCTGCATTTTTAAGAGAAGCCAAAATAAATAAATATCTTTTAACTAAAATGTTTTTCAGTTTCTAGGGAGTAGATTATGTATTTTTTGTCTTAAGACTACAATCTAAAGTAGTTCAAGTAGTTCAAGAATTAAAAAAGGCTAGCAATGGTCCTAGCTTCCTTAGTGTGGGATTTTTACAGTTTATAATAACAAAACTATCCTCAACAGAAGTTTAACTATGCATTTGAAACCAAAGTACTTTTCTTAAGTGTGAATCTTTTCTTAACACTTAACAATTAAAATGATTTTAGACGTTTAATTTCAAACTCTAATTTTCAAAAAGTTTTATTTTTTGATAATTGAATAGACTCGATTAAAATTTAGTATTATTTCAAGTTAGTTTTTGAATTATTTGAATTTATTTGAACTAATTTTTATGCTCACATTTATCCTTCCACTGTATTGGTATAAGATGGTATTAAAAAAATCAATTTAAAGCTATAAAAAATTATCTTCAAATATTTGTATCAATTTTCATTGACATTGGCTTGAATATTTAACAAATTTTATGTGAATAGCTTATGCTTGGCTTTATTTTCAGGATCCTCGTATTAAAATTCGTTATAATATTAAATTATAGCTAACAAACAAGCTCTTTATTATTTATTCAGTTTAATCTTCTTAAATGTAGCTTGACAACAAATTTTTCAAAGAGAAAGAAAGCATAAAACAGGTGTTTTTATTACAATTTAATTGCAATCCGTTTAATAGGTCAATCAAGACATTAAATTGTGAAAAGGTAAGTCTATTTTCTTTATTTTGAAAATCTTTTCTTTCTATTTCCAACAGAATCCTTTGCAAGATTACTTCAATGGATCTCTTTAAAAGTTTTAAACTTGTATGAAATTAAATGCGCTACAGTATGATAAATCTATGCTTCAATTGATTTCTCCTAAATATTATAAGACTGGAACAAAAAAACTATACAAAGCACAAATATAACTATCTTTACGCTCATTTCGCATTAATGGTTTTTAAATAAAAGCTGTTATTCATTAAGCAAAATCCTTTACAAAATATTATCCATCAATCATATTGAAATAAAAATCTTTAATATATTCTGTTCAATTTTATTAGTAACTCTTTACTTAGCATCATATTGCAATAAAAGGATTCAGCATCTACTTTAGAAGAAGTAAGAAATGAACAAATAGAAAGATGAAATGTAATAGAAAACTAACCAACCAATAGTCTGAGGGATTTAATGGTTGAATGCTATTTTATTTTACCTCTGATATTTTACTCACAGTCGCTTTCAACATATTTTGATTCATGTTGAGGTATTTGGTACTACAAAGGATTTGCTAATGAACATTAAGTGAATACAAGAACTGAAAGCTGCTTTTGCAGGATTACAATGCATTTATGAAAATGGGATTTTATATTAATAATTGATTGGAGTTCAAAAAAACAAAAGCATCATACCCAAAAAAATATAAATTTAATGTTAGTTTCTTAAAAACAATAATTTAAAATGCAAATAAGCTAAAATTTATTTGAAAATTTAATAATAGATTAAAAGTAATTTCAAAAATTATAGAAAAAATCTTCTGGGGTTGATTTTAACATAGAAACCTTACATGGCGGGAACGCAACCCCAAATTGGGGATTGGGTGTATACCGCAATCATTAGGATTTTTTTGTTTTTTATTTATTCCTGTAAGCAAATTTATCCTATTGACCAGCTTAATATAGGACTCCTGTTATTAATCTTCATAAAGAGGGTTACACACTTCTAGGATCAGATCAGGTATGTAAATATTTACTAATGACATCCTAATATTTCAAGGGACCTTGCAGCAAATAAAAAGTGTGAAGTGTGTGTATAGCTTCCAATGGTGACAACTTTGAAGGATATACAAAATACGAAAATTATAAAAATTTTTTGATCAACTATATTTTTCTTAAATAAATAAAATAAAACTAAATCAAAATATAGTTTTCGCACTACGAAAATGTTCTGAAAATCAATTAATTTGTTAAAATGAACTTTTAAAAATCATCAAAACAAGTGAAATAAAATTATTTAACGTTATTTAATTCCAACTAAACAAGAACAAAAATCAATATAAATTTTGCATAAAGTCATTTCAAATATCAAATTAAAATTTGAATAGCCAAATTAGTCAATTTAGTCTTGTAAATTGTTTTAATTTCTTTTTTAGTTCAAATTAATGTTTTGATTGAGTAATTAGTATTTATTATTGTTTGCTGATTAAATGTAAAAATGATTGTGCTCTGTTAGATTTGATTTAATGTCCTATTGACTAAAATAGAATTGATAAATGAGGAGTGATTGATGAAAAATGCAAGTTTGAACTATTTATTTTACAATGACTGTTGAATTTTCAAGTAGATTTTGAAAAAAGAAAAAAATACCGTTATGCGAACAATAAACCTTTAATTATTTGATTTTCAGCTAACGCTTAAACTTTTACAACGAAAAAAACGCAGACCCATCAAAAGCTAAAAAAAGAAGAACTGAAGTAAAATTTATACTGTTCATTCAACAAAAATTTAAGCTTTAAAGTATGTGCAGTATTTGAATCCTGGATAAAGCAATACGTAAGGGTTATTATCAATTTTCATTTATGAGAAATTCATTAGAGTATTTTGTTTATTTTTATACATTTTTCTTGCAATAAAATGTGCTTGTTCCCAAAAAACTATGTTCTTTAAAAAGTTTTCATTTTATCTATAGACTGGACCTCATAATAAAAGTTTATATTTGAATTTTTTATGCAAAATTTTCGAGTTAAATCTTCAACATTTAATATATTGAATAAAATGTTAGTAGCTATTTTAAAGTAGGAACTATTACCCGGCGATTAAAAAAGATAAAATCTCGTAGAGAGCCATTTTAAAATTCAATTTTAGTATTCATATGGTTAATTGAATTTTCATTGGTTTTCTACCATAACTGAATTAATTTATCTATTCAAATTATAAAATTGAATATATATTTTACTTAAAAATGATAATTTTTAACTATTTATCAAATTGTAGGTAGTTTTCAAATTCTGTATTTAAATAAAGTCTGCAACATCATAATTACGTTTATTTGTTACTATAAATTTCCTGAAAAAGTTGACCGATTAAGGTCATATCTCCACCTTAGTTTTGGATTCAAAATATGGTGCTGTTAACAAATTAATTATTTATTTATGGAACGAAATGATTCATGTCCACATTACATGTTGGTTTAGGGATATAAAAGTAAGTCACAAAAGTAGTACTTGGTGATATTTTTCAGTTAGTAATGTGTTTACTAAACTAACGTACTAAATTTAAGATAATAATAATAATAATAATAAATTTACACACAAAATATGTAAAAGAAATTCAATCACTTTTTTAAGCTGTTATCTTTTAGAATTTTCAGATATGGACTTTATTCTGTTCCTACATACATATATGAGCATATATGATATTTATCAAATCTTTTATTTACATATTAAAACTATACAGGATTGTGATAATATATTTCTTTGCTGGTTTCTTAATGGAGGCTGTGGACAGGTAAATTTGTATACAAAACACCTCAGTTCTTAAATCTAATACTTCTACCGACTATTGAGCCTGTGCCATTAAAATAGAGCCAAATATCTTTTTGTTTTCTTTTTTATTTTACTATTAAGAGTACATATATAAGTTATCGACTTTGGTAAGAGTCTTTCAATCCTAATTTGTAGTTGTAAAAAAAGGTTCTGTAGCTAGCCAGTAGAGCATATATTTTCACACACAGCGAAGTCTTTGAAAAACGCATATTTAGTGAAATAATTTCCGTCGAAATTAATTGATGGTAGATGAAAATAGAAGTCTAAATCTACCAACTGGTACATTTAACTAACATTTAAAGACTTATTTAATCATTATTTTACTTCGAAGTTTAAATGCATTCAGATTTTGAGTTGAACAAGATTAGTCATTAAAAAAATTATAGGAAATATCATTGTAATGAACACGATAAATTGAAAGCTTAGATGAGACAATGTTTTACGGTCAGAAATTCCAATAATAACTATAGATACACAAAGTGTTTGCAATTTTTCAAAAATTTGACATTTCTGAAGACCATCAATAAGACACAAGAATAAATAAAGACGATATGTGGATTTAATTTTAGAAACCCAAGTGTATCTTACAGACAGTTATATGTTGTGTATTCATTATCAAACTCCTTTGCTTACGCATCTAATAGGCTAACCAACAATATTGCTTAATTGTATATTGCTAAAATATTATATAATTAAAAATTAAGATAAATTCCAAATATACCAAAACAGGGAAGTTTTTTCTGTTTTTAATTCAAATTAAGGGAAATTGAATATTCAATATCCCTAATGATCTACTCTGTTTAGATTTTATACTACAAGAATATATACAATGCCGAACCGAAACTGAATACAATGCATCGAACTACCTATCAAAAAGGCATAAACAGAAAAGGAATAGCGAGCCAACTGAATCCTTAATAAAAATTTTGAAGTTTAAAAATGGAACTACTCTAGCTCACTAAAATTTTCAAAATAACAATATTTTGCATTGCGCTGTTTTTAAATTAAAACAATAAAATTGCACTATAAAATTTTAATATGCAAAAAAATTATTTCTATTTACAAAAGAAATCATAACAAAATTCATAAATAATATTAAAAGAATTAAAGTTTTATAAACGTCGCATTAGTTTAATCATATAAAAAAAACTAATTATTCTGCTTAACAATTCATAATTTTTCTCTTTCAACAACACTTGATCGTATTAATTATTAGTGCTTCAATTAAATCTATAGAAAAGGTATTCCAAATATCCATAATTTTATTAAAATCATTTACTTATTCATAGACAGCAATTTAAAGTTTTAAATTGTAAACTTTGATTAGCAAACGAAAATTTTGTAAGAGTTAAAATTTCTTTCTTGAAATAATTTCTCAAACTCATATAATAAATGATAGTCTTAATTTATTCATCCTTTCAGAAGTATCTATAAATTCCTTGTTTACGTGATGTTTAAGTAGGTCACCTGAATTATGATAGACATCAATTTTGCAAATTGAATTGTTATATACGTTGTTTGTTAGCAGTTGAAATATTCTCTATTTTGAAAATAGAATTATACAAACAATTAACCAAAGATATTTAATTAGTTTAGCTTAAGTAAGAAATACAAATAAGAAAAGCTAAATGTTACTTTGGATATATCTTTTACGAAAGTAAAACAGCTACAAACTTGTAATTTTTAACATAAATAGTTGTGTATTTACATCATTTAGTTGAAAAGTTTAGTAGCCGACTGGCAATTGTAACCAAAGAAGCTACAAGTAAGAGTTTCAAATTGTGGAACATTGCATTTTAAACAGACGCGAATTAGTAGAAGTCTCTAGTAAAAAATAAAACATGAAAAGTACAACAAAAAAAAAATACCCTTAACTGGATTATATTTAAAAAAACTTTCTTTTGACTTTTTGGATTAATTTTATCCTTCAAAAATGTCACTTCAGCTGGAATACAATTATTTGTCTTACTTTCGATCAAACATTTTGAAACAAAAAAATATCGTAAGGAGTTTCAGAAAATTTATAAAAACAACATTTTGCTTGGCCGAGTTTCATATTCTTTTGAAATTCTAATTGACTTATGGTTGTTCCAAATGAATTTTCAAATTATATTCAATTGGAAGTATATTTTTGGGTTGCCTAATAAGTTATTAATTAATTAGATAGCTATTTAGTATATCTGGAATTTGGTCATAATATTTGAAGAAAGAAATTATTTCATAATTACATACATAGACTTCAATTTATGGTACCAAACATGACCAAATAGATTTAAGAATGACGTCAAATTTTGCTTGGCACAATCATTTAAGCAAATAGTTCTTATTCCAACTCCTCTCTAGTTTTACCTTGGTAATATATTTGGTTTTTGTTATCTAATCTAGTCAAAAAGTTTTGATAGCAAAAACCATGGCTATCACTATATAACAACAACAAAAATGAAAGGAATACCGCATAAAAATATACGAGCTTTTCTTATTTTTGATAAACCGCAACAAATTCACATCGACGTAGGTAAAGCTTATAGAGCCATTATAGTAGAAACTCTATAAATTAAATGCTAATTCAATACGCCAATAAAAGTTTTTTCTTTCGTAGAATCCAAGTTTCTAGTAAGCAGAGCAATTTTATTCAAGCGAAATGCAATATGAAATCCTAATAAAAAGTAATGATAAATATTAAAATGAAAGAAGTTATAAGCCCTCTATGGGCTGATTTTTTTCTTAAGTATAAAAATATGCATGCAATTGAAAATCGATATCTATAACTTATATATACAAATTGACAAAAAAAATTGTCTATAGAGGGTTAAAGGAAATAATCTTAATTTTGAATTTTAATGATTTCATTTTTGATCATAGTGTAAATTAATACTGTATATTAAGTACTAAGCCTATTTTATATCAAATTTGATAAAAATTACTTCAAAATGTCCACAATGCTCCTAATGTCATTGTTTCCTTCCAGTTTTTAGTTTGGAACAATTTTTAGAGTTATACATAAATTGAAAAATAGAACAAACAAAAGTAAAAACTCTTTTCATTGTATATACTTTCCAATTTGGAATGAACAAAAATATATATTTTGCTTTAGGACAAAACTTTTCTAACTGAGTTTCTTTAACCAAAATTAATTTTGGTTTTTTTCTTGGTGAAATTTAAATTAAATCTTTTCCATGGAGGGTTTTATCAGACAAAAAAATTTGTTATTTCAGGTATTTCTTGAAATTTCTTAATTAAATTTACTATGGATTAAATTAAAAGTCAACAGAAAATAGGACAGAATTAAGGCTAAAGGGAATTAAGATTAAAATATTCTTTAATCAAAGTTTTATTTGGTAAAAGTTTGTTGACACAAAAAGAATGAATTTTTTATGACAGTCCAATTTTCTACTTAATTTTAAAAAACTAGATTACTCTATAGGAAATTATTTTGAATTGGTAAAAGATAGGCACAGTTTTATAAGATGACCCTTTTTTAACTAAAAAGGGAGAAAAATGGAGTTTTATTTAATAAGTAAGCAATCAACGTTTTGTTTGACACTCCACCATTTGTCAAAATAGTTTTAAAAGAGAATTATTCGGTGCTACAAAACAAAAAACGGAAATTTATTTTTTCTCCAACAAATATTGATATCCTAAGTATTTTATACACTTCAATTAGTTTGTTAAAGTTATTATCCTAATGAACAGGTATATTATTGATTCTGATTATCAAAATCTGAAACTTTGCTTAACAATTTTTCTTTATGTATTAACTAGGATTTGTATCCCGAAAGAATAATACAAAGGCACCGTTTGTATATTATCATATTACATAAATAAAATTGTTTGAAACTTTTTAGAATCTTTAGAATTTTTTTCAGTGTTTTTCCCATGGTCTTAATAAAATTTCAAAAATAAGTTACAATCTGAAAAAGGAAACAAATATGCGTAAAACAGAAAAAAATAGCATTTTTTTGCTAATGAAGGAAGGAAAATCAACTTTAACAAACCAATTATACTTTTAAGGCCATAATTCAAGCAATACTTGTGTTTTGAAGGGTGTTTTTTGCGTTATGACAATTTTTAGATTTTTTATAATTTAACTGAATGTAATATTTTATAAATTAGATTTATTTTCTTTCAAATTGAGTAAAAAAGTTTAAAGAACTTTAAAATTTAAGTTTTTTTCTTTTCAAATGATTTTTATATATACTTCTAAGGGCATATTCTACTCCAGAAACTTTAAAAAATCGATTTACTACTCGACAAGAAAAATGCAGCTCAAAACAAAAATGTTTTTAGGGTAATTTTGGATTGCTAAATCCGAAAATGATAATCGTTTTTTTCTTCAAAGAAGCGTTTTCGAGATATTTCAAAAAAACGTGTTTTTTGGGTGTATTTTTTTTATCGGTCTATATCTCAGGAAATAATTTTTTGATTGATTAAAAATGTATTGCTTTAAAAAGTTATCTTGTTTTTATTTATTTAATATATAAAACATGCAAATCAATTGATATTTGACGAAGTTACAGGTGATAAAACTTTAAAAAAAGTGATTTTTTTCACTTGTATTGTATAGTTTATACTGCACGTAACTTTACCTGAAGCTTTAAAATTAGGGTGAATGTTTTTAATACATTTCTATATCGTATTAACTAAGATTATAACAAATTTTCAATTTTGACTATTTTTAAAAAATTGTTGAAAACTTCTCTTCTTTTCAGACAGCTGACATTTTTCATCATTATGTAACTTTTTTAAGTTTTTGGTTATGTATTTTTTGAGTATTATTAAATATCTTATAAAGCAATGGATGGTAACAATGTTATTTGTTATTGAAAAAAATACTAAAGTTCATGTCTCAAGACTACAATAACTGCTTGACATTTCACATATCTTCTTATTTTAATTTGTTTTCAAACAAGTTTTTAGTTTTGATCCTTAATAATTTCACGTAATTTTAATCAAAAACAAGTATTTTCTTTGAAAATCTACTGAAATAGTTTTATTTCAGAAATCCTACTTCTTTTTCATAATTTAATCAAAAACACTTTATTTAATTAATTCTTAAAATATAAAATAAGGCACAAGAAATGAATGAGTCTGGAGAGAGCTTCTTGATGTGAGACTGTGCAAAAGAAAGGGATTTTCGTGTTTGGCGTTTTCCCTAGTCAAATGATGCCCTTTTATAATTCCTTCTCTAATTATGTTTTTAACTTTTTTTTTTTTTTTTTAGGTGTTATCTTTTTATATGAATTGAGTGGAATCTGCCACTTAACCTCTCCTTGAAAAGGATTTCGTTACATAGAACCATTTATTCCTTTCTACGTTAAAACTAAAATGCTAAGAGTATTACCTAAAGCAAAACTAAAACTGATAATTACCCTATAAATGGGCTTCATGTTTTCAGTAAAATTGAAGATAAATATCAAACAAAATGTAATGAATTTTTATGAATGTATTTTTACTTCATTTTACCCTAGACAGGCATTCATTGGAAATTAGGAAAAATACTTTTGAAAAAATATACAAGCAAAAAAAATTAATTAAAAACTTATTGAAATTTTATTTAAATTACTTGCATTCCACTTTTTAAAAATTATCTTAGTTTTTTAATTTTTAATTCTGCCAGCTGACCATGAATTGTTTATCAAAAATACCAAAAATAATATAATCACAAGCCACTCATTAATATATAAAAAATATAAAGATAATATTTTGTTGAGAACTTGCACAGGATCATTTATTTAGTAAAATTTTTCGAATTATATATTTCATTATTGATTAATTTGAGAGTCCATAATTGAGAAAAAAGCAAAAAACAATATGCAAAAATGAAGCAATTGCAATTTTAATAACTCAACTGAAAAAAAGTCCATAAAAAATTTCAAATTAAAATAAATTATTTTCAAATATGTTTGCATAATTTCAAAACTGATGTAAAGATAAAGAGCAGTAGAAATTGAACGTACTTAATATTTCACTTATTGTTAGTTATATGAGATTTTGGACATTTGCCAAAATCTTTTCGGATTATTTGGAAATCCTTTAAAAATATTTCTGCTCTATTAATTTTAAAGTCTTGGACTATGGTTTAAAATTATTTATTGTCAGAAAATTTTTTGCTTTTAAGTATCACACCGTTCATATTAAAGCTACAGAACATACTGTGAAGAAAACTCTTATATTCTCGTTTTTGTCTAACTTTTTAGTCAAAATCGTTTTTTTTTTTTTACTTTTGTGAGCAGGTATCTGATGAAATTATTTTTATTTATGTATACATACATATCTGTAAGCTTTTATTGCTAATACTGCAATGGTTTTATCGTATTGCAAATATTGGGAGGAGTGCAAAATGCTTATTTCTACAATTTATTAACTTGCCTCAATTTTTTAATTAATCCATAATTAAAAAAATGTAAGAATTAAAGTATAAATATTAATAATTGTTTAAATATGTTTGAGCTGTCTTAAAAAAAATGTAGGACAATTTTTAATATATTTCAAAGTAAATTGTAGAAATAGCTTCTATTTAATACTTAAAACTGTCTTGAAATTTAGTTAAAAAATTTCGATCTTATTAAAATATAAAAAATGCAAAATTTTTTTCCAATTTTGGAATTGTAGTAATATAAATGAAGTTAACCAGGATATATTTTGGATGCTTTACAATTTTTTATCTTTTCTATTTATCTCGAATTTGAATATTATATTTAAAAATTTAGAAAAAGGATACACTCTTTTATACCTTTTAGAAAACGAATACTTTAGATATTAATGTAATAAACTGAGGAATTTTAGTTTTCTAGCTCCTAAGAAATACAATTTAAATATTTTTTAATTTTGTGTTAGTTATGTTTTACTAAATTGATCCAGCCACAACTATTTTTAATTATCTTTAGAACAAATCCAAAAATGTAAGTGGCTTTATACTTTTTTAAATTGAGTTTAATAAAATCAAATATTTATTTCTTGCGGTTCATTTAATGTGCTTAGTTTTGTTTCTATATTTTCTTTGAAGATTGAGCCTGGACATTTTTAAATTATAAAAAAATTAGCAAAAATTTGTTTTAAATAACAAAGAAAATTTAAAAATTGTTTATTACTATTATTTTCTTAAGGTTTAATTTATTTTTTCACTTTCAAATAATTAATTTTTATTGCAATTTTCAAAAATAGTTTGTATAAATTTCAAACTAGTCTGAAATACTTGGTTATATTTTCAAGAAGCCATCTTCGATTAACGTTGGGTCGAATTGTATTTAAAATTTTTTCATGTTCTTCTCAAAAAAACATTTTTATATCATTCCGTAGAAAATTCTTACCAAATATTTGACACATAAGATAACTACAATCACATTAAAATATTGATTTAAACTATTTTTTAATCCAAAAGCAGTAAAAAAACAAGGTTTATGATTTCTTATCATCACTTATCATTATTCGTATTGTAACAAGTGATCTACCAATCTGTTGAGATCAATTAAAACTATTGTAAAAATAGATAAAATAAAATTTATTTATGAATCTTAAAACTTTATTTGTCAATTCAAACAATTTTTATATCTATATTTTTCAATAAAAATCATACTTCAAAAGTAGTCAAAATAGCTTGAACCTTGCAATAATAATTATTATAAAAATTTAAAACTTCTAAAATATTAATTTGAGTAAGACTACTTCATTGATAACAAATGAAGGTAGCTTTTCAACAACTTTCATGCTATAAAGTTAAATAATATCTTTCATACATTTTGCATTTAGATTATGTTAGTTATTTTTGACCTGGATAAAGATACTAATAATAATAATAATGAAAATAATGAAAAGTGTGCTATAATTATTTAAATGTATCACTCTTATGATTAATACAAGATAAAAAACAAAAAGTTATGTATCAGTCACATGCACACATAATTTAAATATATGAAGAAGAAATGAAATATTATTCTAGGACAAAAAGGATTTGTCTTCATGTACAAATTTAACTTGTGAAAGTGTAAAAATTATGTTTTGTAAGAAGGTTTGAATTAAATAAAATTTAAGTGTTTTACAGTAAAATAAATAGCTAAAAGAAATAAAAAGATTATTAAAAACACCAAATTTCTATATTTTCTTATAACTTGCGCTAAGCAAAGATTTTCAAGAGTTAAAAAAGACAACTATGATTATCTAAATTATATTTTTAACTTGCATAAGTACCCAAACAAGTTTCAAAAGTTTAATATAAAGAATAATACTGAAACTTCAACACTATAAGCGCAAGCACAGAAAAAATTAAAAGGTTTAGAAATTCTTCCTTTTTTCATTAGATCCTTTTATGATTTAGAATATAATTTAGGTTTTATTTATCCCGATTTTGGTATGATTTGGAAAATATAGACTTTATTTTTTATATCTTATGAATTTTATCTAAGATAAAAGTTGAAAAACAAAAATTTTTAATATCCGCAACAGCAAAAAAATGTTTTTAACGCTTGAGGGATATTACTTCTTACTTCAAGTAGCACTTTTACTTCTTTATTTATGCTGTTAAGTTTTATTTAAAAAACTAAAGGATATTTCAAAGTAGGATAATGAAATTTAATGTTTTATTTTTAGGTTCAATAGATTTCAATTCTGATTTGATTGTGAATATTTGAAAGGGTCATTTCATTATAAGATTTTCAAAATTTAAAGCCTTAAAAAACCTGAATTATTTGTTGATTGTAGTAAAAATAGAATATTTTTCGTATTTATCAAAGCAGTATTGTTGATTTGTTTGATTGTATATATGTATTTAGGCATATTGAAATAATATTAATTGATATATCTGGCAGTGACATAGCTACTGCATATATATCTTTATATAACGAACAAGGAAAAAGTCATTCTAGAATGAAAATACAAAACATTCTAATTAACTTTCTTATCGTTGAAAATTATTATTCTCTTAATTACACAATTTTGTCTACTCATTCCCATTTAATTAAATTGCTTATCTGAATCCCAGCTGGCACCTTCCCTAAAATGACTCTCAGATATCTATTTAGCAGTTAACGAATGATGTAGTATTCTCCGAAGAAATTTAGCACCCTGGAATTAATAGAGTAAAATATCGTTCTATAAACCTAAAATTTGGTATTAAAATGAAAATTTTTTTCCCTTAAATCTGTTTTTCGTGGTTTTATACTTTTGAATTTTCCACACCACATTTAATATAGAAATATCCAATTAAAGTTTTTACAAAGTATCACAACAAAAAACTTTCAGTAAATTTTCCAGTAAATAAAAAAAAAAACCTTCTTTGATCAATTTCATGTTTGTTGGTGTTTTCTAAGTTGTGTTTCTTTTTTTTTTTTTGTTAAAATAACTAAAGGACTTAACTGTTTGAATTTTTATTGGCAATCGCCGTAAAAGCCTTTGCTTATTGAAGCGAACCATAGAAATTACCACTAAAAAACTTTTTTATACCTGTTAATGTTATGAACTGGAAATCTTAAAATGGTAAAAATGGTTTATCTAGTAAAATAAGGTCTATAAAAATCTATCGAAGCAACAATTAGTCTAAAGAGGAATGATGAAGCTGTCAATACTGGTTTGATGAATCACTATTCTTTCCCTAACCGACATTATGTTTTATTGAATTCAATCTATCTTATTGGTTTAGTATTGGGTCAATGAAATCATTCAATTATAAAAAAGCTTTTTAGACTTTCACACGCTCCTCATTTATTTCAAGAGATTTGGTCAAGTTGAACAAATTTAGATGGAACACTCAAATAAATCACTTGAAATTTATTACGTTAAAGAGATATTTAATAGACGTGTCTAAAAAAGAAAAGAATTTAGTAAGTTGAATAGATATTCTTAAATTTAGTAGCGGCTCAAAAATATTTTTATTTAATATTTTTACTTCATATTCATAAGAAGTGTGTATGAATTTTAAGTTCATTTGCCTTGAAAAAGTAAACTACACTTGTTTGCAAAATTGTGGGAACTTTGTAAAATCAATAATTGATTTATTAGGGTACAAATTTATTGTCCTAAATCATATTTGATTCTATACCATTTTCTATATGCATTTTGTATTGATTTTATTAAATTAACAGGAAAAGTTAGATGAGTGAATTTCCTAAAAGATTTGGGTTCCTATTACTAAGGCATAAATTTAAGTGTTAGGTATATAAAACTAATTTTTTACGGTTCATAATTTCCGAATTTGAGGTAATATTCTAATTTCATAGCCGCAAAGTGTGAAAGTAAATAATTCACTCCATTGGTCTTGTGTATAAATTTTGCTTAAATTACCTATGATATATTTTTATTGTTTAAGGATTTCTTTATTGAGCTATGAGAGGTATTGAAGTACACAAAATCAGCCTAAGTACGGAATTTGACCAAACTCAATCATAAAATTATATCGTTTACTTTTTTAATATTATTCTTTGTCAATAGCTTATCCTTCTTCCTCTTTTATATGTTTATGTTAAAAAACATCACCTGAATGGATATTTTAATTCTAAATATTTTCAAAAAATTGTATAAATATGAACCACTTTACAGATAACTTGTGGCTTTTGTTTCAGAAGGACAATTACTGTAGATTAAGAAAATGTTTTTTCTTACTAGAATTCGAATTATTTTTTATTTAACTATAACTTGTAAAACTACATCTTACTGTCGATTTCTTACGCTAAACTTCTTTTACCATCTGTAACCCAGAACATAAAGCTCTTGTCCATTCTTTCTGGTTACAGTCTTTTCAAACAGGCGTATTACTAGTGCCGTCTCCTTAATGTCATAAAACACTTTTACTCTTATACCCTTTTCTAGAAGGCATGTAATACACTGTATTAGCAAGACTCCAACCATCTATATATACGGCTTTTTCATACAAAAAAAAGTTCATGTGTATACTTCAGGTGTGCCAATTTTATCGATAACAAATTAACTAAAGCATTATTTCCCTGAAGTGTGACATTAATAGTGCATTTTTACCTTAAGATTACAGGCAAAATTACTCACAAATATTGTATGAGAAATTTTTGAGTTCATCACAGTAAATTACCACTAATAAAAAAAATTTTTCTGACAGTCATATGCATATATGCAGTCATAGCACGACATACTCGTAATATTACTCCCTACCTACAAAATTAAGCACTCATTTATGTGAGTCATTGAGTTTGTAGTTTGTAATCTTTTCCTGTAAACTTTTCAACAAAATTAAAGCTTGAAAAACCCAAATACAATCAGTTTTCTTTTGGAAAAATCTCAATTGTCAAAAAATTTTCAACTATTGGAAATACATTGTTTACCGTTTAATAAACCTGACTAGACATCTCTCAAGCTTTTGAAGCAAATGAATATAATTGATTTGTTTAAGCTTTGTCATTATTATTGGTTATCCTTCTTTTTTCATAATCCACAGGACGTAGTGTAGCCAAAAGTGTAACCCATTTTTATGGTATATTTTGCAGATACAAAAAAAACCATAAACTGAAATCCAGAAGACAAAAGCAAACTAGTCATACATTAATTTCGATGACTAGGAAAATATTTGGTCCTTGTGAGCTATGAAAATTTTTCAATTTGTAAAAATTTCGTATTAAAATAAATTATATTACATAATATTCCTGAATAACTAGATTAAGGCTGGTGATATTCTTTATGATAAATACTTGACCACAATAATGAAATAGTAGTGCCAAGCAATTTTTAGTATTTTCTTGAATTTAGGTTAAAAATTACATATCACTATTCAGCTTAGAGTTATATTTGACCCACTTTTTGATTTTATTTTTAAAGTATTCAGAAAGTTTCTTTGACTTTGTCCATTTTAATTTCGAGGACAAGATCTGAATTGCAGAATATTTCAAGGGTGAAATTCTTTCATGAAATTTTACAAAGACATATGACTTTAATTAATTCAAATCGATAAATTCAAATTTATGTCAAAATATTCTGAAGAATCTTAAAGTTTTATTAAAAATATTATTTTTTTGCTTTTAAAAAATTTCGTTCAATTTTTCTAATTAAAAGAGTTTTATTAGTTTGAGAAAATATTGCTGAATCCTTAATTATTATTAGCCAAACAAACTTGTTTTCATTATACTTCCAAAATGTGTTAAAGCTAGATCCAAAACAAAGTCCATACTCTTTTAAAATGGAGAATTTGTGCTTGACTATATACAAACAATTTGAATTAAAACAAACCTTTTAATTAGATTTTCCGATAGTTAAGATAATTTTTCATGCAGTTTTTCATAATCAAAATGAAAATCACAATAGACAATATTATATTAACTTTGGCGAACTTAAAATATTTTGTGTTGTTACAAAACATCAAATATTAAATTTACGTACTTTTTAGTAGTAGATTGTTAATCATATTATAAAAATATTGTTATAGTTATAACTCAATAAAAATTTTAGAACTCATATTAAGCAGAGAATTTAATAGTAGCATGGACCCGATTTTCAAGATAAAATGAAGATCAGAAAGTTTACAGTTTTTTGTAACTGTTTATATTAAAAATTTTAAAAATTACATTAAAACATCATAACTTGCTTTATATTACAAAAATTATACTAACATTTTAACTAAATTGTAAATTTTTTATAGGCAAGCATTTTTCGCATAAGAAAAATCATTTTAATCTCAAAATAAGCAAAAGAAAAAAATTGAGAGCGTCGCGAATGACACTCAAAAGATATGAAAACTCATATTTATCTTCAAGTTGCCATTTATATATTGTATTATACCATATATATATATATATATATATATAATGGTTTAAATATATTTAAAAATTTTAACTTTTATAGGTTGTCTAGATTAAATTATTCATTTGCAAATGTATTAACTCCTTAGCAATCACATATTTTTTGTAGATGAATTAATACTTCGAAGTTTGTATATGTAACAATTTTGGTGTTTATTGATACGGTGATCCGATCTTAGTATAGCATCATCATTAGATTCGAGTATTTGAAAGAAAATTCATATCGCCATGCAGCGGGCTTTATAAAAGAATGAACATGGAATTCAAAGATAACGTGTCCAACAAATCTCTACATGAAAAAGTAGAATCGATATTTTTATGCTGATGCTGATTAGAAATCACATCCTAAGGTCAGCAGTAACAACAGAAAAAATAATGATATCAGGTTCATTCATCTCAAATGAAAGTTATTTTAAAACCTCAATATCAAGAGGCCATTTACCAGCAGAACCTTTTCTGTAACTGAACAATAAAGGATATATTCAAAATTAAAATAATATTCCAAATATATACTACTGGATGAGAAGACTAATCTATTAGCAATGATATTTGAAGAACAACAAATGAAGAATCACATTCCCAAAAAGGAGAGAAACGATGAGCGGTTGGATGATAGTCTAAGATTAGTCATAAGTTACTACATACTTTTCTTTATTTTTTCCCTTAAATAGGTTAAGCAGATAAAGTTTAGTATAGTTTTTCTTGTTACAGGATTATGGAAGCAAAAAATATCCTGTAATGTAAAAGAACGACAAAAATAAATTATTGTCAATTAGAATTTGAACTTAGAGAACCTTAAAATCATTAAGTTAGATTGGTTTATTAGTATAAGAGATTTTGATGTTATTAAATTAATACTAATAAAAGCTTTCATTCTCATCATCTTAGTATAATGGTAGAGTCTCTGGCTAGAATTCTCGAGTTACTTGTTTTAAGTCGTTAAGAGTGGGAAGGGATTTTTCAGGCTCTTTTTCAAAGCAATATATTATTATAATTATGTATAGAAATATATATCAATACACTTTTAAGCATGGTAAGAAAGTGAAAACGATTGAAAAAACTCCCTCCGTAATCTAATGCTAGATAAGATGTTTTCATATAAGGGGCATTCTTTTACAAATCGTACAAAAATTGACCGACACATTTTTGATATGGCTGAATTTTTCTTTACGGTTTTCGCAATGGAAAAAAAGATATACGTGTTTGAGGACTTTTTGTTTAAATTTATTTTGGAAAATGGAGGGGGTCAAAATTTTGAGAATTTCGTGATTTTTGCTTGAAGAGTAGTTTTAAAAAATTCATAACTTCGGTTTTATTGGGGCTTAGAGGTTTTTGTTTTTTTTTTTTAAATACCGAAAAGTGAAAAAAGCCGGAAAAAACGTAACTTTTTTCTTAAACTGCTGCCATTTTGTGCGAAAAGACTTTTTTTTGAAAATAAAATCTTTGCAGTATCACAGCTACATTCTTTTTGTCGAAGAATTAAGAAAGATTTTGTTCTTCAGATAACTAGGAGGGCTGGAATCGTGCACCCCAGGACACAACCTTTTCTTTAAGAGCCTCCACTTTGCAAGCCTGTAGCATTTTCAATTGTGACTTTTTGTTTAATATTATTAATTTTTTATATTTTCAATGCATTAATAAATGAAAAATAAAAAAAATTTAGTTAAAAATATTTATTGTTTCTTTTTTATGGCGTCCGAAAAAGCACCCAAAATTCGAGCGCCTAAACCAGAAGAACCTCTTTTTTAATTCTTTTCATTTCCCATTAAGCTTTTTTTGTTAATAACTAATGTTATTAATAATTGTATTCAATTTCTTTATATAAATAAAAATTAAAAATATAGATAAACATATGAATTGCGAAGGAAAACAATATTTAATTAGAAAATGTGCACCCAGTGGAGTGCAATATGGGTGCTGAGAGTGGGGCGCTTGAAAAATAATTTTTTTTTATTACTAAGAATAGTTTCTCCATCAATTAAAAATATTTTTTTTATTCAAAACTAGAAGGTGAACACAATGGTAGTAAAAAGAACTCGCTACAAGGTGGGTATGACAGATAAAAATCGATATAAGCACTTCATTTGTTTATAACAATAACAAATTTTTATTTATTTTTTTTGAAATATTTTTTTTTTAAACTCAACCCTTTACGCGTAAAACAAAAAAACAAAAAGCTCGTAGCTCCAATAAAACCGAAGTTAGGAATTTTTGAAACTACTCTTCAAGCAAAAGTCACGAAATTCTCAAAACTTTGACCCCCTCCATTTTCCAAAATAAATTTAAAAAAAAAAATCCTCAAACACGTATATCTTTTTTTTCATTGCTAAAACCGTCAAAAAAGATTCAGCCAAATCCAAAATGTTTGGTCAATTTTTGTTCGATTTGTAAAAGAATGCCCCAAAAGGATGTAACAGTCATTGATGGTATTCATTAAAGTTCTTTCAAGCCAAATACATGACAAATGCTTCATATATTAAAATGAATTAAAATTTATATTCTAATAATCATTTTGAATATGAGAAAGCAAAAATCAAAATTCTAATAATTTATAAAACTTTGAAAAAATTCTCAAAAAAATAAAAACAAAATTCTGCTACTTCACAATTCACACACAATCCAAATATTTGCTTGAAAAATTCATTACGTATTCTGCTCCAATCTTTTTGGCAAATTGAATTTAAACCTTTATACAATCACAAGAGGAGATATTTTTAAGGAATATAAATCATAAAAATTATATAAGTAGATTTAACTGCATGGATTTTAAAATAAGCTATCTGTATTTTCTGTCACAACTGAAGCAATTGAATTACTTATCAAGAAAGAGTTTTCTTTAAGCTAAGGAAAAAAATCTCTTGGATAGCATGAAAAAGCTTAAATTAAGAACATTTAAAATAATTTTTTCTATTGTGTGTCATTTACGTTAACTTTATTCAATTACGATTCATAGTTTAAACTTGGATCATGAAAAATTTAGTACTTGAACCATGTTAAGCTCCATATCTGCTAAAATTTACAGTGTAAATGCGCAGGTGTAATTTTGTTCTAATTATTTTTAACATTAAATAAAGTTTTTGTAATTATAAAATAATTTTTGGATTTAAGGGTGAATAAAATTTTTGTAAATCAAAAATTTTGTTTTAATTAAATAAAAGAAAAATTTGGCTAGATTTTAATTAAAAGCTTTACTGATATTCGTCTCGTTTTTTTTGAATAACAAAATTTATTCTCAATTCTCAATTATTTGATTAATTAACTGATCAACTCAAATATTTTTTGAGTAACTGGATGATTATTTCTTTTGATTTGATTTTTAACTGCTATTTTGGCTACACTGTTTTTTCAATGTTCGTTTTTTAATAATTTCTAGCAGTTGCATAGATTTCTATTGCCATGTTATTACTTGCTAGTGTATTTTTGAAGCGACGTCCTTTATTGAATTTTTTTTATTTATGAAGGCTAGGCCGAAATTGTCTGAATAACATTTAAGGAATGCTATAATAAATTCCAAAGCGCCATTTCAAAAAGAAATTCGTAAGCCAAGTTATAACACGAAATTCTATTAAAAATTTTACACAAAATTCTAATACAAAAATGTAATTAAATGTAGAGTCAGTTTATATTTAGTATATGTATTCATAGATAGCAAAACCCGACCTTTGTTACTCATCCACGCTGCTTATGATCATCCAACATGAATATGCTTAAATTGTTTATTTGCTATTGGACATTAGAATAAAGGTTATTCCAAATATTTTTTTTCAATGTTTTCTTGTTGCAGTCGCGATTTCCTATGTTCTTGCACACAGCGTAATAAAAATTGTCTTTACTCCTCTTCAACCGTAACTAGGCCATGAAAATCCTGCGTCAACTTTACTGCTCTATCAGCAGTATTATTTACTGCTTTAAATCCCGAACTTTTTTTTTGCCTTTAAAAGCGAATCATTTTTGGACCATAAAGCTGTAGGTTCATGGAGGAAAGATTCATCAATTTTCAAAGAGTGAAGATCGATTTGCTTTTAAGTGATATGAAGAAAGAGTTTTCTTTAAGCTAAGGAAAAAAATCTCTTGGATAGCATGAAAAAGCTTAAATTAAGAACATTTAAAATAATTTTTTCTATTGTGTGTCATTTACGTTAACTTTATTCAATTACGATTCATAGTTTAAACTTGGATCATGAAAAATTTAGTACTTGAACCATGTTAAGCTCCATATCTGCTTGAGTGTAAATGCGCAGGTGTAATTTTGTTCTAATTATTTTTAACATTAAATAAAGTTTTTGTAATTATAAAATAATTTTTGGATTTAAGGGTGAATAAAATTTTTGTAAATCAAAAATTTTGTTTTAATTAAATAAAAGAAAAATTTGGCTAGATTTTAATTAAAAGCTTTACTGATATTCGTCTCGTTTTTTTTGAATAACAAAATTTATTCTCAATTCTCAATTATTTGATTAATTAACTGATCAACTCAAATATTTTTTGAGTAACTGGATGATTATTTCTTTTGATTTGATTTTTAACTGCTATTTTGGCTACACTGTTTTTTCAATGTTCGTTTTTTAATAATTTCTAGCAGTTGCATAGATTTCTATTGCCATGTTATTACTTGCTAGTGTATTTTTGAAGCGACGTCCTTTATTGAATTTTTTTTATTTATGAAGGCTAGGCCGAAATTGTCTGAATAACATTTAAGGAATGCTATAATAAATTCCAAAGCGCCATTTCAAAAAGAAATTCGTAAGCCAAGTTATAACACGAAATTCTATTAAAAATTTTACACAAAATTCTAATACAAAAATGTAATTAAATGTAGAGTCAGTTTATATTTAGTATATGTATTCATAGATAGCAAAACCCGACCTTTGTTACTCATCCACGCTTTTAGAGAAATTATTCACAAGGAATATATAGTGTCCTCTTCAATTTTTTCTCTCAGTGCGTTACATGAAGCCAAAAGCGTAACTTCATATTGAAGGTCAAGCAACTAAAATTGAAAATACCATAGAACTATTTAAATGTAAAACTATAATGGTTTGAATTTCATGTAGTTATTTCTACAGAAAAAAACGTGTCTTATGATGTAATAAATATCTCCTTTTCAGTGTTTAACTAATTTTTAGCTTGATGGCGTTTGTATATCTATATCAAATTTCGAGTTTTTCAACAATGGAGCTTTATTTGATTACATTCAATGGGCTGCAGTAAATATATTATGGAAAGCTATTCAACTGTTTTATTGAACTCTGAATAAACTGATAGTTGACCTGAAAAAGATCCGAATACAGTGTGTGGCTTATCAATTACATGCAAGATAAATTAACAAATTTACAAATTATCCTCATAATAAATCCAAAAATATTTATCATTCTAATACAAAACTAAATGCCTGTACTTTCTAGGTACATTGGATCTAATCTTTTCATAAATTCATTTGAAATATAACCATATAACACTTTATCCTATTTATACAGGCTCAAATACAATATCTTACAGCATGAATTTTCTAGATAAAGCTCCAAAATTGAAGTGAATACAATAAATGTGGACCGGAAGGCGACAATCCAAAAGGGGATTTTACAGTATCCGACAAACATAAAAGTTATAGAGATCACTTGAAAGGAAATGGGAAAACAATTCAACAACGGAAACAAAATGTTACTAGGCACATGTCCGAAGCTATTCAAATTTTATTACTATTGGAAAATTTTTTAAATTCAAGAAAGGATTGGGTGTACATTCGATTTCTATTGCAATGTTTTTACTTGCTTTTTCTACAATTCCACAATTTCAATGTTTATACTAAAGTGCTTACCCTTACAAGAAATTCGATTTTCTAAAATAAAATTTCATTGACTTTAAAATCTTTTTGTTACTTTGTATTGAAAATTTTTGTTTCCTCAAAAAAAAAAGGTTTTGAATATATTTATTTCACAAAAAGACACTTTTTATGTTGAATACAACATTATACATGTACTTTCTATCAACCCAATCCCAAATCAGTTTTTCGATATGCAAATTTTTGCTTTTATTTGGTTTGTGGAAAGTATTATACATTTAGAAAATTGCATTTTATTATTTACTTAAGAGTTAATTTTGTATACAATTTTTCACTTATACTTATTCTACATTCTGTGGAATATTTACTTAAAAATTAGCAATTTCTGAGCCATGAATTATTTACGTTTATATTTTATCTCTATGTTAACATTATAAAAATTGTAAGAATCTAAAGGGTAAAATATTCAAGTATAAATTTCTGTAGATAGTAAAGAACTACAGTATTTGTATAGATTTTAGGGTTGAGAAGATACCCAAGCGTTTTGCTTTCAATTGTATATATCTGAATTTGAACATTAAAAAGTTTTTTTTAAATAAATGACCTTTTGTTGTTTGTTGTTGTCTGCAAATTTTTCAATTCAATACTAGGTACCCAGCATGCCGTGTCATGCTCAAATAGAAATATGCAATAAAATATTTTTGTTTTAAGTTAAAAGTTTTTCCAAATTTTTCATTGGAGCTATGGCGGAAGTCTTATCATGCAAAATGTAATCTATTTTTAGTTGTTTCAACATTAAATATTAAAGACAATATGAGTCGTAGTAGCTCTTGACTCAAGCAGTGTTTGGCATAAGTTTGTCTGATCAACTCTTTGACGGTTAGTCAGACGTTTCTATTTTTTAAAAAGTGACTTACGACGAAAACATTTTCAATTTCCAAATACATAAAGATATATTATTTATTTTTGTATGAAAGTCGACTTAGGACCATTTTGAATTATATATGTTCAAAGTTGTGGAACCCAACCTTGTCGTAACTCGAGGACTTACTGTAACAATACAAGACAAAAGAAAAATATTTTATTTCATAAAATAAAATAAAACGTCTACATACAATCATACATTAGCATAGCCCCATATTTTTTTCTATTTGGCTTTAACTATTGGGAAAAAAAATATTTTTGCAGTGGAATTATGATAACCCGTGCCGACATGACGTTAAACTTGACATAGGGAGTTTAATTGAGGTTCATAATAAAATCTTATTAAAATTCGTATAGCTGTTATGAAAAAAACATGAATATGCTTAAATTGTTTATTTGCTATTGGACATTAGGATAAAGGTTATTCCAAATATTTTTTTTTCAATGTTTTCTTGTTGCAGTCGCGATTTCCTATGTTCTTGCACACAGCGTAATAAAAATTGTCTTTACTCCTCTTCAACCGTAACTAGGCCATGAAAATCCTGCGTCAACTTTACTGCTCTATCAGCAGTATTATTTACTGCTTTAAGTCCCAAACTTTTTTTTTGCCTTTAAAAGCGAATCATTTTTGGACCATAAAGCTGTAGGTTCATGGAGGAAAGATTCATCAATTTTCAAAGAGTGAAGATCGATTTGCTTTTAAGTGATATGAAGTCTTCGATATTTTTCTCTGAAAAAAAAAATTATTTGCTAAAAATTAAATAAATAATTACGTTAATTTGTGAAGCTAACCATACAATAAACCACAAACTGCTTCATTAGAAGGGATGTATCGTTTTGCAAGAGTCGATGATTTTTATTTTAGTTGTTAAGTGTATATCGTTATAAAATAAGGACAAACCAGCTACTTCTTCAGTCAGATACCATAAATGCTGGGTAAATTTCTGTAAAGCTGCTTTTGAAATAATTTTGTCAATACTTTCGTATGCTTTCAATACTTTTAAAAAGCACAAGTCTTGATATGGTGCTTTAACTGCCAAAGTGCATTGTATCGATGGCTTGACGTAAGAAGTCACAATAAACAAGCAAACATCTAACAGCCCCGCCTTATCACTGTTCTTCATTTTAAGCTGAGGGCTAAATAATGATATTTTTAAAGAATAAATGGCTCTCGCCATCCATCAAGCTTGATGCATAGCACCTGGAGGCTTGATTTTTTCAGGATCACCGCCCAAAAATATGGCAGAGAGCTCTAGTCATCTCGATAGTCATCTCTAATTATTATTTTAGTTAATTCGGCATTGTAAAATTCAAGCAAGTTTTAAATTTTTTGATTTGTTAAACATGATTTTATTTTCTCCTCATAACACTGTCTTTCGGTGGGATTGATGTGCTTCCCATTATTTTTCAATTGGATCACAATCACAATTGGAAGACGTTCTTCTTTTAAGTTGTGAATACTAAAGGCAGGCAAAAGTTTGCCATTCCAGTGCAGGGTAATGATGTCTGTAACTCCATGTTGAAAACCTAATTTTATGTCTATAGCATGTTCTTTTCGTTATTTTCTCCTCATAACACTGTCTTTGGGTGGGATTGATGTGCTTCCCATTATTTTTCAAATGGATCACAATCACAATTGGAAGACGTTCTTCTTTTAAGTTGTGAATACTAAAGGCAGGCAAAAGTTTACCATTCCAGTGCAGGGTAATGATGTCTGTAACTCCATGTTGAAAACCTAATTTTATGTCTATAGCATGTTCTTTTCGTTATTTTCTCCTCATAACACTGTCTTTCGGTGGGATTGATGTGCTTCCCATTATTTTTCAATTGGATCACAATCACAATTGGAAGACGTTCTTCTTTTAAGTTGTGAATACTCAAGGCAGGCAATAGTTTGCCATCCCAGTGCAGCGTAATGATGTCTGTAACTTCATGTTGAAAACCTAATTTTATGTCTATAGCATGCTCTTTTCGTTTTTCCTTACGTATTCTTTGAATCGTAGACTTACTTATGGGGAAATCGTCAACATTGTATCCAAGTTCCCCAACAGTAGCTCCAATAATAAATACAGAGTCTCTTACACTCAGCTGACACCTATCTTATGCAGCTACCAATTTTGGCGTAATGATCTCCTTTTCAACTGCGGTTTTGGTAGGTGCCATAATTAAAGTTTCAAAATCTGTATGCTCAATAGAATTTGAAGATGAATATTCTTCTAGAGATTCGTATGATATTAAAGAAGTAGAACCGGAAGCATTTTTGATTCGACGATTTTCTTCATTAATTGCTCTAATCCGCACTCTTTCTTCTTTACGAGTCAGCTTTTTATCGACTCCAGCTAAGGAGCCTGGCCGACTTGTTTCTCTGTGACGCTTTAAAAATATTTTACCTTCATCAATTTTAATTAAATGAAGTGCATCGGCATGGGCAATATCGAACAAGTTTTGTAAATTGCCTACAAATTCTTCTTGGCGCCGCTGAAAAAGATCTTGCGTCTTTTTAACGTTTTTTTGTAAGTCCCTCCAATTTTGGTAGAGGCTTACAATTTTTTTTACACAATTTGGTACTGATATGATGGGTATTCTTGCTTTTTCCAAAATATAACACATTCACGAATAGCTAAATTGGCACTTTCATTAACTGTCAATTTTACTTGTCGGATATTATAAAACAAAACTGCAAGAACTTGCCTATTAGAGAGAAGCTTTGAACCACATATTTGATGTTTCCCTTTTCCAATTAAAAAAATATCCCTCTTTGAACTACATAATTCTACTGACATGTTAACTGATTGAAAATAATACACTAACTATTTCAGCAACCATAAAATTTAAGCACTTGAAAGAAATGGGTTTGATTTTCTCATCAAGAGCTGACAAGTTTCAGTACGAGTTCATAAATTTTTTTTTTACATTTTTTTTGTTATTATATAAACAAAATTAGCGGGTATGCATTAAAAAAATTAATTCAATTTTTTTGGGACACCCTAACATACATACATACTACATTCCCTTTTATTAAATATATATATATATAGAGTTAATATACCAGTGCACACAGGCGGATTTTTCAAAATTTTTGGCCAAAAGTCTAATATACGAAGTGAGATTTAAAGGATATGTGACTCAATTTTTTTAATCTTATTTTAACAAAATAACTGAATAAAAATGTAACAAAATTTTGAATAAAGCTTCAATAAAATTACTTATTATGTTTTTTTTTCATTCCCTTAAACTTTTAAAGCTTTTAATCAATTTGATTAGTTTTGGTCAAAGATTTTGAAAAATCCACCTGTGTGCAGTGGCATAAAAAAGGATTTGTTCAAAAGCATCAATCCCTTCCTTTGGCTACTAATAATGTTTTTGTGATAATCAAAAAAAGGCTAATAGCTGTTTCACACATAAACGTTTCTGTGGTTTCAATATCAAAACTTTTATATATAATTTTGTATAATTTAAACTTTTTATAAATTTTGTTTTGAATAGTTTTTAATATATAATATATAAATTAGTATTAGAATAATTTAATTAATAAAAAATTATATGAAAACTGTACTGAAAAAAAAGAAATGCCGGTGGCTAGACAATATATTTGATTGCTGGGTAATTTACTTAAATTTAAAATTAGTAATTTAAATTATTGAAAAATTACATGAAACATGAAAAATTAAGTAAATGCATTTACTTAAAAACAAAATTTTTGTTTAAATGTATTAATATGTATTAATATGCTTTTTCTAATTACAGGAGAATTACTGAAGAATATTTTTATGTTTTTGTAGAAATTCTGTAAATTATTTTGTTATTTTATAACTAATCATGGTATAAAATTAAATAAGGAATAAATTGGTTGTTATTATTTGTAGTAAATGAAAATTTTCATTTATTTTATTGTACTTTTGTCGAATACAAAATATAAATAGAACCCCACGAAAACATGTTATTATTTGATTACGGTGCATTTTTTACCCATTTTCAAAAACAGTTAATACTTTAACTATAATAATTACAAGAAAGTACAAATTAGACATCCAACGGATTTTTTGTCAGACCCAGCAAACTCATGAGTCTTTTTAATGAAATTAAAACATCATAAAATAAATATTAGTTTTAAATGATTCAATTGGAATTCAACTCTCAGACTATAAATTTCCATCCTTTTATAGTTTTGCATTCTTAATAAATAATTCTTCAATTTTAAACCCCATTAATTGATTTGTATGGTCTGATATCCATTTTCCATTGAGGCAAATATACAAATTATCGCGATATACGGAAAGAAATTGTTGCAATCGTGTCTCAAAATACAAACTTTGAAAGGCTGTAAAAGGAAATTTTAGCATCTATTGTGAATTTACAGGTTGGCCAAAAAGTTAGCATTAAAAATTTTTCTATTTATTGTGTCATTAAATATGTTATTTATTTATTATCTAAATTATTCTTGGCTTTTTTTTCCTTTTTGTTATTTAATCAATTAAATTAAACTCATTTAAAGTACTATTTCATTGCAATTAAATGATTTAATTTATAATTTATAACACTTATTTTAAAATTTTCATCAAATTACCCTAATACAGATTATTGCTAATAGAGAAACAATTTTTTTGTACGCGGGGCTAATACACTATACAAGCCTCAATGGAGAATGGGTTTGATAGCATAATCTTTGCCTTGAGAGTTTTATGATTGATTCTTATAATAAACACGCACATATACATATATATATATCTTCATTACCTGGTGGCTTTCTTTCTTCGGATTTTAAAAAGATTTGCATTAAATAAAAATAAAAAAAATGCAATCGGCAAAGATTTTCAAAAACAAACTTAATTTAATTAAAAATCACAAAAAATCGTTAAAAGTTTTGTTCTTATAAATAGATAACAATTTCCTTGCTCCTGTCATATGATCATTAGTAAAGCTTTATTTGTTAATTAAATACCAGGGGTAATTTACTGGCATGTACTTCCAGTAAATTCATCAGTAACCATACCTTGTAAGTGCACTATTTATTTACAATTGCAATTTAGAGGTAAATGAATGTGCAAGCAATCAATTTATCATTATCATGAAACTAAATTTTCGAATTGTTCAAAGGGGTATCAATACTTTATTCCGTAGGTTGTATCAATAATTTATTACAAATTTAGTTTTGCCTAAAATTTGCATACCAAATTTGTAAATATGGTATTGAAACGAAAAGTGTGGAAACGCTTTAAGACACCTAAACAATTTTAATGTCTGCATATGAGGTCCCTCCCCTTATTACAAAAAACTATCTCCGTAACTAATATATAAAAATATATATATATAATGTATGTAATAAATCAAATTATTCACAAAAGCAACAGACAAATTTTCATGGAATTTTTCCATTTATCTGTAAATGTCACTTCATTAAATTGATAGTGTAAGAAAATTTGACTCATTTAAGACACAGAAATGTCAAAACGTCTTAAAATGCTTCATATATATCAAAATATACTCCATTCCTTTGTCATTATTTTGAATACATTAAGTGAGGAGATATTGTTTATGACTTCTTTAGTCTAATTATTATCTTTTGATTTTTTGATGGCAATCCTTTTCGGAATTGAAATTTAATAAAAATTATTTTAAAGACTCTACGAGACAAGAAATGTTAAGCATCTTACTTATACATCGAACGTTACATAGCCCAAAATTTGGACTTGGATAATGTAATTTAAACTTCTTCTAATAATAAAACCCAAAAAAAATATATTTTATTGAAGCTCACTCACATTTTATTAAAGTTATGCCTAATCGTAATCCCTGCGGGCTAAATTTGCGTGACATAAGCTACCATTTCAAAAAGTCACTTACATCACTTATGGGACTTAAATAATACTTTCAAAATATCAACATCAATGCCAAAGAATTATTTGCCGTAATGATTTTGGTTTTTAATTTGATTGCATGCAACTCTTACAATTTTTATTTAATAGAAACGAACGCTATTTTTTATGAAAATAAAAATTTTACCTTTTTAAAAATAATCACTTTATTTAGTATAATAATTTTTCCGTTCTTAATTTTTGTAATTTTCGTTTATTGAATTTAAAAATTCAAAAATTAAAATATGAAATAAGCTTAGAAGCATTAGGAAACCCAAAAATCCGAAACAGCGTAACGCATCCGAGCGTGATGGTAGAATTAAATTTATCCCCCAGAGAAAATGCAAAGTGCGCCCAAAGAAGTTTTCACTTCAAAAATTACAAAAAATGCATTCGTGATACTTCAATTTTGCTTGAGTGCTTCAACTATTAAACTTGCCTCAGTTTTCAAAAATTTAGTAATGCTACTGGCACCATGCTTACATTTTTTCATATATCCAGAAGTATTCACAATATATTTTTTAAATGTTGTTATACTAAAACCATAATTCATATTTCTTTATACTTTGAGTGCTTCAAGCCCTCAAAAAAAACCAAGCATAAAACATTATTATTTTTATAGTTCCTTGACTTCTCCTTTTTGTGATGAAGAACACAAAAAATTTCCTTTTGATTATTTTTAGGACAATTTTTCCAAGATTTAACATTTTTTGATAAATTTAAAGTCAAAAGGTTTCAGTAGTTGAACTTAAAAGTTTCACTTAATTACAGCTTCAAAAAGCAGTATAAGTTTTTAATGTTATCAACTTGAGCAATTAATAATAAAACCAAACCATTTTCTATAAACGCAAAAAAGTTTTCAACAAAGAAAATTTCTTGTTTTATTATCTTAAGTTCATTCTATTGACTGCTAATGAACTATGACGGCACATTTTGTGCACATTAACCACAATTAATTTTAATAAAAATTATTTTAAAGCCAGTAAACTGTCATTTAGATTTTTTTTTGTCAAAAATATAAATTAACTTAAATAAATTATTAGCCCTTGCCAATTTTATTATATGTAGTTCCTAAATATGAAGCTGAAGTATTTAAATCCCTATCATCATGAAATCCTGAATGATATATGTTTGCATAAAATTAAGATTGAAATGGCACTCAAGTTGATTGAGTAGCTGGAAAAAGCAAGATGTGAACAAGTCTTTAAGGGTTATTTATTTATTATTTGGCTTATTTTTAACAATATTCTATTGTATGAGAATTTTTTAGTGAAACAAAGTCTCTTTTTTCAAAAAAATTTTATGAACATTAACTGAAGAAAGCCAATTATGTTAAAAGTTTTCTTTAATTCTCTGTTCAAAGCAAACGTTTTGGGAATACTAAAAATGTTTTTAATTGCTGTTGACTTAAGTTTTTCTTGAATAAATACGTAGATTGAGGATTTAAATGAAGGGTGAGTGGCACTCCTTCATACATAAAAACACCAGATAATTTCTTCAAGTAAAACAACTATATTATTTATTTTGGTGATAATTTCCAAATTGTTTCAAAAGTAAGTTTTTAAATTACAAAAGGTTAAATGCCTTCTTAGAATTACTGTTTCATAGATTTAATTCTGTATTTTCAGAAAACTCTACATACCTTTAAAAAAGTTCATTTGATGCTAAAATTTATATTTCATCCAATTAGTTTTCCTTTACCGCTTAACTTTTTACGATTTATTGTTCATTAAAGCAGTTTTTGCAATTGAAAGTAAAAGTTTTCTCATTTAAATATAAATATAACAGAAAAAGGCTTTTCATTGTTAATATTATAACAAAAACTATTTCAAAAACTTTTATATAAGAAAGAGTTGAATTTTAGAGGTTAAAAAGCTTCAAGCTTAGAATAAAATTTAGTATTTGAACTGCAAAAAATAACTATTATAATAACGTTTTAATTCTGAATAGTTTAAGAGTTTACTAAAATCAGGAGTAATGGGTAATTTTTTAAATAAGAAATTAAGTATTAGAAAACATTATAATTTAAGATAAATTTAATTATCAATTGATTAAAAATAATTCTTACTAACTAATTAGTCGAAACAGCCAAATTGTGTCTTTAATTATTTCCACTAACTTAGATATCAGAATCATTGAAAACGTGCTAATTCGCTTATCCTGTTCAACATAATTCAATCATTAACTACAATTTTCTACTTTCTTAAGTATAACTAGAAATCTGAAACTAAATTAATAAATAATTAAATTCATTATCCTTTTTGAGTTATAATAATTGCCTAAAGTAAATTTAATGCTACATAAAAAACTACTTTTTATTATTTATGTAAGCTCCCTGTTGCCTATCTTTCCTTGCCTATCTTCTACTACAGTTCTGCTTCAGTATTTTTTTACGAAAAAATTATTTAGAATTTTAGAAAGTTAGATCTCCCTAAATCTTTAAAAAACAAGGAACTAAACAAGAAAATAATAAGCACTAAGGTAATTTTTAGAGTTTTTAAAAGTACTTTGAAATAATAAAAAACTTTAAAAGTGATACTTAATTGAGTTTAAGTAAAATTTAAATCCTCATAGCTATTGATTATATTTACCATGAATGAAATATTGAGAAACAATTTTCCCATAATTTCGTCATAAAAGAATTCTTCTATTCAAAATTAATTGGAATATTTTAGATAAACCAATGTCTACGTATATTTTTGTGTAATGTTTATTTTTTGTTATTTGTGATGTTTCAAATATTCCTTCATGATTTTGAAAAAAAACATAAATTCATTTAGAAAACTGAAAAAAATACTGAATCATTTGCACGGGTTGATTGTTTATGTTATTTGAACAGTTTTAATGATTTCATTTATTTCTATTACTATGTTTGTATAAAATACAGGAACTAAGTTGGGAAATATAAATTTTCCAAAAAACTTTAGGATAGTAAACTTGGGTGTTGATCAAAGAGTAATAATAATATATACAGTCCAAATATATATTTGCTAGGATAGTACATTTCAAATCACATTTTTTTTAGCTAACTTCAAAGGTTACATAAATCAGCTTATTAGTTGCTGTTAAAACAGGAAATTTGCTTTCTTTTTAATACAAGACAAAGTAATAAATAATATTCTAATTAATTCGTTGATTCTAATGAAGCGAAAACGAAAATTTTTTTCATATTACAAAGCCTGTTAGCTGCATCTTTTAGGAAAATCTGATTTTAACACTTGAAATGAATTAAAACATTACAGCTATCCTTGTCTTTTAAATTAATACAAACTGTTGAATAGTAAAATTATATGCTCTGAATATGCCTGATTAAATTTTCTATCAAGAAGTTTTATATATCATAAAAGAGCTTAAAGCAGTGATTTGTTTCTATTTTAATTTTTAAACTATTTTTTTTTTAAAAATAGAGTGTAAAAAATTAAAAAATAGTAAAATTAAGAACTTTTTACTTTAGGATCCTGAAATATATTTTCAAATACTTAAGACAGTCCGAAGTATGTAATGAAACATACTTCAGTTTGGGTGATGTAGATTATAAAAAACTTCTATTATCATCCGAAACTAGTCAAGGTACTTATGAGCTTACGGATCACGTTTTCTTGAAAACGAAGAATCATGTCTTTTTATATATTCTCCATCTCATCTCATATCCATCTCCATCTCATATTCTACTTTAAAGAATTGAAAAATTAACGTTTTTAAAATATTCGCAACACTTGGTTATTTGGTAAAACGTTGAACTTTTAAATCGGTACTTGTCGGCTAAACAATTAGAATGAAATCCCTGAAAAGCTTTTTGAATTAATAAAAACAAGTTTACAAATCTCAAAAAATAAAGTTGTGTATGAATTGTGGATTTTTTAAAATTATATAAAATATAATGAAAAGCTAGCCAAATAGTGACATAAATTTATAAGCGTCTATTCCTAATCACATATTTATATTTTATTTCGGAAAGAAATATTCTGTCTCACAAAATATTTAGAGCAGAACTTACAAAACTTAACAACAAAAAATTTTGCACTTCGACTTGGAGTCTTGTAATTCATCTTAAATTTATTTTAAATATTTTTTAAATATTTTGGAGATTTTTAATAATGACTAAAAATTGAAAATACAATATCCCTTAAAGTATGCAATTCGATTGTTTTTTTTATGATAAAAATTCAATATTATTTCCAGTGATTAAAAAAGCTCATTTTTGTCAGATTTCACTTGTCATGAAGACAAATACTAACAAATTTTCTGCATTATTTCTAGTTTTCAATCTAACTTTTATTATCTTAAAATGCTGTACACGTTTGGTTTTTTTTTTCCCCGTACTAACCACAAAAAATAACTTTGGTTAATCTGTCATTCTAAAATATAAAATATAGACATAGACATTCTTCAAGACATTAAAATGTCTAGGTGTACATGAAGGTTAGCCTTAAGGGAATCATGGATAATACGATTACAATTTTGATAAAAGATTCAATACATCATTTTGAATAGCTTGTTCGATAAAATTTTTTATAAATCTAGGAGTTTCGTGCTGTCAAATTTATTTCTATACTTTAAATTTATCTTATATTGTACTGTGATATTAATAGATAAATGGCTTCAGATTATATGTCTTACATTAGAAATTGTAAATTGAAACTAATTCCTGTGATCACTGAAATAGTTGATTGTTAAACTTTTACTTATAGTATCAATATAAAGTGTAAGATTTATAACAAAAAGCTATAAATGCTCACTTATTTGAAACCTAGATGAAATTCTAACAAAAAGTAATAAATTTTTTAGCTAACAACTGCAATACTTAATAATAATTTTATAAGCTACAAAATGCATCAAATAAAATTCAAACGATACTCAAATACATAAGCAATATATAAAGAAAATGTGTCGTTAAAGAGCGCAATAAAACCAAGGCGACATATTGTCTTGAAAAGAGAAACTAATTCCCATTGACAGAGATTGCATTTGTTAAGATGAAATATTCTTTCTAGTCATAGATACATTTATCAAAGTAATAATCAAAACTTCTTAGTCCTGGGAAATATAAGCAAATGTGTTTTATATCGTACTAGTAATAATCAATATTACCCTAAGGAAATATAAAGTATAGCTGACATTAAAATCTTTGACAATAAATTATCGTAAAGATAAATGACCAGAAGATATAACAATAATTTCATGCCTAGTATTTTTATGCACTAATAAACTAGATTTTTTATTTCAAATATCTATGAGAAATGATCTTTTAATATTTGGTATTAAATATATTTTACTTAGAAAGATAAAGAAATCAAAATAATAAGCAAACATTAAAGCAATAGATAAAATAATAAAAACAAATAATATTAGGAACTTTTTCTAATAGCATTCACATTTTTAAATATTAAAGTCGTTTTTTGTCAAATTTTTGTTAATGCTAATGAAGTGTATTTCAGAAGGAGATTAAGGAAAATTATGTTTTGATTTTGGCTAAATTTAATTAAAGTTAAATAGAGTTAAATACTTTTTATAGTGGAAAGGAGAAGGGATGATAACAATATTAAAAATTTTAATCTATTTTATTGCATTTGTACAAGGTTTCAAAAATGTTGCATAAAAATTTTAAATCAATAGTGAGGCACTCCTCGTGGTTATTGACATTTGAGTCTCCTCTATTCTTGCACTTTTTCCAGAGTTTAAAACTTTAAAACGTGTTTTTCTCGAAATAACATTTAAAAGTCCTTAAAAATTAAAAAATTATTGCACCAGTTTATTTAAAGTTTATATATTGTTTCGACATGTAAAAAATCTCCCTTCAATTATGCTTTTTACACTATTTAGAGGTTTTGAAAATGACAGAATAGAGGACTTTCTTGTTGAAGGTATATTATTTAGACTTCAAACACAAAAAAAATGAAGAAAAAATTGAAAAAAATCATTGGGGGAGAAAAAATTTATGCTTAGATATTTTTAGGTTGAGATATGGTGCTCACCTTAAATTATTTTTTTTGAAAGACGGCTGGGGAAATATTTTCTCATTTGACAATTTTGTACAAAAACTTTACAGGATTATGGTAAGAAGTTATTCAACAATATATATTTCAAATATTAAAAAAATATTTTTGCATTTGAATCCTATAAAAGTTTGTGAATTTTTTATATGTGCCATGGATGCCAACGCACATGTTAAGATTGAAAACCGGCAAGCAGCTTGCTTGAATTTAATCTTTCAAACTGTGCGTTTTGATTTTGACATGTTCAATGGCAGCTTTAATATGGTAAGCAATTCTTCCATTAAGTAGTAATAATCACTTCGTATCTGTTCTAGATGTCGCTAGAACTCAAGATATTTGACTTCTAAATCAAATTGCTGACAGAATAAATTCTTTTAGGCACGTTTTCCAAGATTTGCTAGCAGCAGCTAAGCAAAACGAATATTTGCACGTACTTCAATGCATTTATGAGTCAATTTTAAGTTTGCAACCTACACAGATAAAAATCTAAGATCCTTTTTAAAATTTGCAGTCTTTTCTAAAACTACTGCTACGTGAAGCACACATGCCTTAAAAATTTTAATTTTTTAAGCCAAATATGACAAAGCTTTCCAATAAGAATATTGAGATGTAAATTTTTTCATTTTTTTAAAGTCTTCATACCTTCAATTCCGTTAGCAAAACATAATAACTGCATGATTAAGTGCAAGCAAATATTTCAAACTATTCTTAAGCACGAAGTATGCAAGTTTTAAATTTTTTATGTTATGTGCTTTTCAGGATTCCTTTCGACTTATTATAAATATCTTTGCTTAAAATTTTCCCTTTTAAGTTTCTTGAAAACAAAAAACTGTGCGTTATATTAAAAACAGTAAATTTTATTTATTTTTGGGAAAAAATATCGGTAAATTTTTTAACAAAAAAAAAACTAAAGGTATTATATTATTAGTTGAATATTGGCAAAAAAAAGGAAACCCCTCCCACATGTTCTACATATCTGGAAAAATTATATGTGCTTAGGTATAGTCGAGGGTTGTTCAAAAAAACGTTGAGTAGGTGTGTAACAGGTTTTGAAAGAAATCAAATTCTTTTTTTAGCAGCTTTTAGCTTGTCAGCGGAAAATTTCTGAACTTTAAAAACGACTGGATTACCCTTATTAATGATACGAGAGGCTTCTTTGTGCTCAATTGTTAAGGAAAAGTTTGAATCATGAGTTACCACATATTCGCAAACCTGTATTTACCCTGTCATGCTCTTTTTTCGTTAATTACCAATATTTTTGACTTGTTACCTTTTATACACAAAAGTTTGGCTACTATCTGAATATTGATACCATTCAACAAATATTTCTTCAGAGTGAACTTTGACATAAATGGCAAAAATTTTTTCAAGCTATATTATTCCTGAGTATTATCCCTTTAAAATCTGCTTGCATTCAAATTAAGACAGAAAACAACAGCTGCCAAAGTGTGTACCATTTGAAATGAACATTTTTGGTATTAAAGTCATGTTAAATTACTTTGTATCTATATCTACCTTTAATGTCGTCATAAAAATTCTCTCTAAAGTTTTTTTTCTTTTAGTAGAGACCTATTTTAATAACATTTAAAATATTTTATTGTCTTGAAATTGGTCGTAAAATTTTTTTAAAGTGAGTTATAATTTAAGAATAGTTAGTTATTTAAAAATTATAAAGTATTGTTTTTACATGTCCTTGCATAATTTTTTATGCCTTCTTAAAACTGTTAAGAACTTTTTAACTTTCAACTATTAACTTTTAACTTTTAAACTATTGAAAACTATGCATTGTGATAGTAAACACCATACTAATTCTTAAAACTCATAAAAGCAATAAGAATAATTATAAAGGCTAGTTTAATCGCTTTGAACTCAAACCAAAAATTATAAATTTTGTAATCAATCGCCAAAAATTAAATCTTTTCAATTTTTGTAAATTGATTGAATTTCTTATTAAAAAATTCAGCAAATTTTGAACATCTATTAAGTTATTAAAACTACCAAAATAATGTTTCAATATATATTTTAATAAGAAAGAGAGCATTAGACAATATTCTTTAATTTACCTCAAAAATCTACCTTAATCCAAGTTAGGAATTTATATTTCATTCAAATTCTTACATACAAATTGTTCCTATTTTGAAACCATTTTCTATTGTATTCGAATAATTCAAAATTTTCATGAATTCTGATTGGTTTTGATTCTGAAAGGTTTTGAGCACAAAATAAAAATTTTATTATTACTTTGACTCAAAATTTGAATAAACCTATTAGTAGACGGAATATAGTTATTTCAGAAAGGATATTCAGACGTAGAAATAAGCCTCAAAGGATATCAAATTATCATTTTAGTATCCTTTTTCTGAGTTTAAATAGTATAGATTTGAAAAAAAACACAAGGGAAAAATCTTCTTCAAAAAAGGGTAGAGTATCTTATTTGCTTTTTCTTCTTAAACTTCCTTATTTATTTACAACATAATATAAACCTACGTCTATAGAGAATAAATACAAAACTTTTATTCATTATATCCATTTGTTAATTTTTAATCAAAAACATAATTTAATTCACATATAATTAACATTTCTTTTGCATCAAATTGTTGGAATTAAATATGAAATTCACTTAATGAAAGAGAAACTAATACTCATAAGCTGACTTGTCAGATAAAATTACAAATCTAGAATGACCCTTGTCAACAGTCAAATAAATTATTTACCCGCAATATATTCTATTTTCGTATTGAAATTAATTCAAATAAATAAAACATTTCAAAAGTAAAAAAAATTGTAACTACAATCAAATACTTACAATATAAATAATTGTATCCTTTAATTCCAATCTTTCAGTTTTATAAATTAATTAATAAATATCTAACATGAAAACAAGTTATTAGATACACCCTTTAAAAAATAAGCAAAACGACGTTATTCTTTAAAACTTTGGATTTAATACTTATAAAAACATTCACAAACTTTTAATTAAGATGAAATTCGCCACAAAAATTGATTAAAAACTACAAAAGAACAAAACTTTCCAATATTTGGTTTCCATATAAATTTAATACGATATCTTTCACACTTTAAAACTAAGATTCACCCACATATTTGCTTAAAAAGGATGCAAATACATGTTGTAATATTACACTCTTAGTATTCTAAGGATAGCACTATTAACATTTATTACATAAAAAAAACAACAACTTTTTCATCTATATCTACAAACCGGTTTAACTTAATTTCACACCTTAGATTTTTTACCACAAAATATATCCTAACCACCTGTAGCGTCACAGCTAGCTTTTAGCACAATTTCTGCATAATTAAATAGCTGAGCAAACTTTTTTAAATGGCTATACCGACAACAATGAAAATATATTTATTCACTCCTTTACTATTGTTTTTCTAACTGATATAAATCTAATAGGAGTAAAATCAAAAATATTCGTATGCTGGGCCCTCTATATACACAGCATTTGCAAACTCTCGCGCTAAACTAACAAAAATTTTTGACTCAACAGACTATATTGCATGTGTGTCTCTTTCAGTTTACTTATCAAAAATTTACAATTTCGTGCTTTATTGTAATAAAAAAGCTCTTCTACTGTTTGCAAGAGAAAATTAGACACAAATTAGGTAAAGCTTTTGTTGTAGAAAATCTAGTACAACAAGTTAAATATTTCTTTTGTATCCTTATTGCGACAACTGAACTCATTTCGCAGATGGCATATAAAGCGCATGCTACTAAGAGAATATATTTTGATGTGAATGTTTATATGTATGTATATGTGACTTAGTGTGGGTTAATAATCTAGTACAAAAGTTGACCTTGCTTTGTAGTTTTGTTTCATTTTCTACAAGTTTTGGTTATATGTTCTACAATGTCGGGCAGTAGAACATATATCCTTAAGGTGGATGTATTTCACAGCCTGTAAATTTAACGTAAAACTTTTGAAATACAGAAATGACCGATACATTAGATTTGTAAATTTTTGTTAACTTTTTACACAATAATTCGAGAAGGAGTTTTTTTCTTTTGATTTTTCCATCTTAATTGCTAGAAATATTTTGAATTTATTTACTGCTTTGTTATTTTGTTTTAATTTGTAGTGGAACTTTTTTGATATTCCAATGTGCATTTTCAAAGTTTCTTGTGTTTTCTGAGTAGAGCAAAAATATTCTTTTCCAAGAGAGTAATATATTTTTAGCACTGATATGTTAGTGAAAATTTAAGTTAAATGGAGCCGAATTTAACTTAAATATATCAATGTTAAAATACTGTTTGTTGTGGAGATTTCTCCAATATGCATTTTTAGTAATATAAAAAACCTTTAATATATTGAAATATTTTGCAAGATTTTGAATAACTTTTTAGCAACATTCTGCCAAATTTTTTTATAAAAGCATTTAAATATAAGTCAATGGCAAGACATTCCTCAAATCGTATTTCAATAAAGTCAATTTACGTTGCCTAAAATTATCGGAAATCAGAAAATAAAATTAATTGAGTTAAAGCATAAGTTCTTCCTTCCCCCAAAGATTTAATTAATTTTGCAATTTTTAAATATTTTTGTGGTTGTTTGAAGTTAAAACAGCGATTTTTAGGAAATAATTCACAATTTGTAAAATAACATTTTTGAAAAAATTATTAACTAAATTTTTTGTTTTGGTATCTAATTGACTACTGTTAAACAAACAAAACAAACTTCTTCTTAAAAGTCAAGACAATGTAGTACTTTGCAAAGCTAAAACAAAAGAGCCATAGCTACAATTCATAGCAGGATAGTTATAAAAACCTACACTTTTTCGTGAACTTTATTATTTGTTGTTATGAAAGTGATATTTAGCATTCAATAATGTGTATTCAGTAGTCGTAAAAGCTAAAAAGTTGAATCCTTTTGCTATTCCTAGGTTGAAAATTTGTAGTATAATCAGACTAAATTTTTGCTAATATACTTAGAAAATCTCAGTATTTTATGGTAAGCTAAGCTTAAAACATTTAGTTCTTTGTCTTTTTGGCTAGACATGAGCCACATGTGTCGTATTAGTTTGAAATATTTTTTTTTTATTTAATGATTATTGAGTAACAAATTTTTTCACCTTCTGATTCCTGCTTTTCAATAGTAGCAATCAAAGTTTAAATATATAAAAAGCCTTTTCATACTTTGAAACACAGAAATAATAAAAGAAAATTTTAAAATATTAATCTAAAATCATTCAACACCCTTCGAAACACATTCCATTAAATTCCATTACGTCATTAATAACAAGAAAATTTCTCCATATTTTTACTTTAAATTTTTTTCATATTCTTGATAAATTTATCAAAAGTTTCACTTCCTAGATACATTATAAATTGTATATATGGGATCATAATTTGCATCACAATCATGCAAAGTAATTGAAATAAAAGAGGGTGTGCAAATTTGTCTGTTATTTAGAAAAATCAATTTAACTTAATCAATTTTTGTTCGTTTTCAGTAGAGTTTGGTGTATATAATCAAGGCATAAGAACAGTTAAAATAAAAATTATTGTTGTTTGTAGATTACTTTCGATAATTAAGATTGCTAAAATAAGATTTTTAAAAAGCAAAATTTAAAATTGGTTAGGGACATAAAAATCTGAACAAATAATTTAGTTAAACAATAATTTTGGTTTTCTAGGCCTCTTTCCATTTTTTCAAAAATTCAACTCTATTATTGATTACAATGTGCTTCAATATTAACACAGCCAATTTAATGCTTTTCCAATATTTAATTAAAAAATCACAGAAGGATTTGTTTTTCTCGCTAACCCTAAATTTCTATAATGGCCTTTGATTAATTCATTTTGATGTCAGGACCATATATTGGTATCGCCCTGCTTAAAAAATACTTTTCTTGCTAAGTCACGGCGTTTTATCTTGGTTTTCTTTTTTCAACATTCACACAAATCACAAATTGTTTCCTTTTTAAGGCATTTCATAAGCATCCTAAAAAGCTGATATATCATTTGCATAAATGCTTTATTAAAATATAATGTGAACCACCTAACGGCAAAAAGAATGAAATATCATAATATTTGAAACAATAGTCAATAAGGTTAAAAGGTATTTAGGAAAATCAAAACAAAATTTAAAGTATCTAAGTTAAAAACTTAAGCTTTACGAAATATTAAGGAGCAAAATAATTGAAACCCTAAAAAGTCTAGTTTGCTCTCTTTCAAATAAATAAAATTTCACAGATACTCACAAAAATTTTTACTAACTATTTTTTTATTGTTTTTTAGACAAGATAAAATTTGCTATTTAAAGTGAGTCTTGTATTAATTTTTGAGCACGCTTGTAGTCTGAGTTTGTAAGTTTTTCACTTTACTTGAATACATAGCATTCCCGAGTTGAAATATTTAATGATGATATTATACTGAATGTACTGAAAGTTTGTAACTTTAATTTGATTTGATGCTGGTATTGCTGAATCGTTACTTATCTAAACCTTTCAGTATCAATATGAACTTGTAACATAAGATTCATGTAAAAGATTATACGGATTTAAGTATAAAGTAACAGGATAAATAGTATGAATCGGGATACCCAATTCAGTATATTCAGTACTAAATCATCATCAAATATTTCGACTAGGGATTACAGTCATTTGTTACAAAGGTAGTTATAAAAAATGCAATTTAAATCACATTTAAATTGAAATAAAAACTTCAATTAAAAGGTATGGACAACCAGACTTACTTACTTCATACAAAGTCGACACTCAGGTTAACTGAAGAAAGCCAAATTCAATAATGTATTAGTAAAGTTAAAGAAAGTAAAGGACAAATTTGATAAAATATTACCATGAACATGATATGTCAGATGAACTCCAAAAATAACTACATAGAATCTTTATTATTGTTATCGTATCTTACAATCACTGATTTGATGATCCATCTAGTTATATATATTATAAAGAAAAATTTTCTTTTTTTGCATTTCTAAAAGACACACTTTGAGGAAAATAAATTCAACAGAAACATTTTCAGTTATTTAAAGCTACTTTAATTCATTAAATCTCCTTAATTTATCGCCAAGTATTCAACAAGACTATGGACTTGTTAAAATATAGCTCAATGGCAAAATGATAAGGACATTAAAAACCAACAAAAACAAAAAAAAAGACGAAGAAAAGCAAAACTTTCACAATCAAGATATCATCTAGTATTTTTTTGAAAGGCGTTAGATTTTTGGCTAGACACTTGTATTAATTAGCAAAAAACTCTTTTTTTATGTTTTTTCCTTTAGTAAATCTCTTCTTTCACCTTTTATATTCATGAGATGTTCTTCTTTAATCAAAATCCTTTTTTACCATTAAGAATAAAAAAGATGCGTAACAAATTTCTTCGTTATCTTATTTTTAAAAGTCACAAAATGTATTTGTTTCAATATGGATCTCAATGTATATGTATGCGAAAATTATATTCATGTTTTCTACTAAAATGTATTCCTATGATGTAGGATTTCTATTGCTTTTTAAGGCGTATCGCTAACTCAGCTTGCAAGGATTATTGCTTTTTTTGGGACAATATATATACTATGAGTTTAATAATGCTCGTGAATTTGAAGGTAATTTGAAACAAGTTTAATGTTTTTGTTTTCCTTTTTATCGTTTCTTTTGATTAGATGTGGTGTTTTTTAAGTATGCCATGGAAAAAAAATATGTTTCGCTCATAAAAAGCGAAATTTGTTCATACAAATGAGAAAACAATAAAATTTATTAAAATAAAATACCTTGAAACTGTAAGATGATATTTTCATAAAATAACTATTAGAAGTCAAAGTCTATTCTTCATAATAAATAATAATTTTCTTTAGCTTATTAAGTAAATTTTTATAAGGATGAAAAAATAATTTTGTTATCCACTTGTCTTCCTCTATAAAATATTAAATTGAATAAGCTTTTTGTTTTTTATTAAAATACATTTTTAGTTTTTAACAAAAACTTTTCAATTGTTTGTGCATTATGAAAACACTTTTATGGCTATTGTACCATAAAAAACCAGGCCTAATTTAAATTTACCGACATCAATTGTTAGTCAAATGTTGAATTCTTTCAATGCAGTTCTTTTAAGAAAATAAAAATCTTGGCCTCATTTTTTTTTTGTTGTGTTCAAAATTTTCATGTGTGCGTATAAAAATATTTCGAAGCTATTATTCTTGAAAACTGAAAATGATAAAGAAAAAGCACAAAAAAATTCCTCTATAAAGTTGTAGCCACAATAACATTTTTGGTATTTATGTCGACCCTCTTTTCAATTTGTGTGTTTGAATTTTATAGAATTTCTGTTTAATAAAATTCAAATTACTTTTTTTTGAATTATTTTGTATTATTTTTTGTGTTTCTTAATGGGCATCCTTTTGCTCTAAATTATCAGTGTAAAAAATATCAAATTCTAGTTCTAGCAGAAAAGATTTTAAATTTAAAAATAATTAAGTGTAAAAGCGGAAATAAGTGTTCTATGAATCTTGTTTATAAATAATAAATACGTGGATTATATTCTTTTATTATTTTAGTTCCTAATATCTGTATAATTTATTTAAAAATTTGGATATCTGGCTTTCTACGCTTCAAATGAAGCTATTTTTGGGAGTTCGTTAGAAAAGAAAGGCAATATTTGTTGAAGTTTTTTAAAAAAATAAACGTATATTTTGGCTGAAAGTTCTCTAACTACTCTAACTCTAATTCATAAGCTTATGTTTTCCTCCAATAGTTTTTTCACACCAAATTTTTCGTTTGTGTCGATACCAGCTCTGCAAATTGAAGCCAGTGTCGATATCAGTATAATTGTTAGTATTCATACCGCGTAAATATTTATATGTAAAACAGTTATAAGTTATTAGAAAGCCAACTATTTCAGATACAAAAGTTTTTAGGTCTAGTGCGTACTAATGTTCGCTTTTTATTTAAATATTGTCAAAACTATTTGCAAAGTTTTGGCATTACGAAAATAAACAAAATGAGCAAATGAAACTGGGTAAATAAGTTTCGATTTGACATTGCTTTTACTTCCTTTATCAATAAAGGCTTTTTTTGATATTTGAAGACTTTGTTTGACTAGCTAAACAAAAAGAGTTGAATAAAAGCTACTTTTTACTTTTATAGTAAGCTTACTAATAATGCAATTTCAGATATCCAGAAAAAGATTCATAAGTACTCAAAAACACTAAAAAAAATTTCCGATATCTTTTAATAGAATCTTTTTATCTTACTCAGTCATATTAAAATCTGAAAGTGAAAAGTATGAACGATAGTATTTTGATAGTTGGTTACTATTACACAAGTTTTATGCAGCATTTATCCATGAAAAGGAGTCAAATAATTATATTCATATGCAAATAAATATATTTGAACAATTATTTAATAAAAGCAATATTTAGTACAAAAACAAATATTTGAATTTATATTGTATTTGATTTATTATCAAATACATTTAAGCAAAGCGTCCAACAAAGAAAATTTAATATAGTTTATTTCTTTTCATTTCAATCAATTTTCAATTTTATAAAGTAATTCATGGCAGTTTTTTTACACTACTATAAAGAAATTGTAATACTTGCTACCACAACACTTAACATTGCTTATAAATATGTAAATCAATTATGCTCTATTTATTCAGTTCCTTCTCCAACATATTTATTCAAAGAATACAAATTACTTAAAATGTATTGAATTGAAAACAGGGTGTTTAATAAACCGTAACCTCACACAAACACAACCATAGAAAATTCTATGTTTTTAAAACGATTTTGAAAATTGTTCTTTTCTTTTAATATCACAAATCACAAGCATCAGTGATTTCGTCGTTTTTAAGTTTATAAGAATAAGTTTTCTCTCTTAGCAATACACCATTAAATTTGCATTGTTAACTCAACTGGACAAATGACAGCAACCATTTTTAATGTCATTCAAAAGAAAAATTATTGCAATAAAGAGATTGAGTGGAAAAATACACAAATTGTGCTTGTTCTAAGTCAGGTATTTGATGATTAAAATAAAATGTTTGAAAACTTAATTCTAATTCGCTTGAGCTGAGTTTGGCTAGATTACATCCTTTGATACAGTCTAAGAGAAAACAATTTTCTGAAAGTTTTTCTTTAAAAAACTTTGCTATTTTCCAAGAAGGACAAAATAAACTCACCATTTTGGACATCGAAATAGAAGACAAAGTTTTGAGCAATATAATCTTTTAAAATTAGCATTAGGAACAAGAAAAATACACACAATTATGGAACTAATAACATTTTTCTTCCTTTAAATTAGCTTGAAAATATTTCACAACTCAAAAGTGTTTAATTACTTGAGCTATGCTTTTGCAGATGATTTAGGAATCATTGTGTCTGAAAATATTATTGCAAGTAATTACCATGAATTTTTTCAAAAAAACTACATCAAAATGGGTAATTACTTTAGTCAATTCACTTAAGATTTCAAAACTAATGAAATTTTTATATTAAGCTAAGTTCTGAAGACAAACTCTTTGATGCAAATTTGAACATTCAATTTTTTATAGATAAAGTTTTTGCTCGTATTTATTCCAAACTTAACAAGCCTTTGGTGTCAATGTAAATGAATTTTGTGAAATTATAATTAATTGAAGTTTATATATAATTAATTCAAATCTAGTTTCTATAAAACAAAAATTGATTGAAATCTAAAAAACTTCTTTTTACAAAATTACATAGAGTAAAAAAAGGTTATCTCCGTCTTTTTGATTAAAAATTTTAGTTATAAAATGGATATAAGATACTCATTCAAGCTTCATCAAAACAGCTATAGCTTGCAAAAGTTTTAGCTTATACATAGCAAAGGATAAGTTGAATATCCTAATTACATTACTCTGATAATTAAAATAAGATTTGGTAAAACAATTTTTTGATCAAAATTAATTTCTTTTGCTTAATGATATTTACTTGTTTTACTTTTAAGAGAAAATTAGAAAAAGGATTGGTTGAAAATTATTGATTAGGGTGGGTCATTTTTGTATGGTTATTTGATAGTGATATTATGTTGTCTTAGGTCCAGACAAATAAAAATTAGCAATAAAAAGTTAAATTTAGTAATACCTTTAGCCTGCACATGTTTTAGTGTTTCGGGAATTTTCTAAAAAGTGACGTGTGGCTAGAACTATATATTTTATTAAGAATCAATTTTATATTAATAAATAGTAAAAAAATATTATAACATATAAAATGCATTGGTAATTATCATAGTATAAAAATTTTTTAATAGAAAACATTAATGTATTGTAAAGAAATCCAATTGAATATGTTTTGGCTGCAAAATCTGGTTTACTCTCAAGTCGGAGCGTAAATTTTATTTAAGTTTGATTTTTTATCGCATAAGGACATAAATGCTTCCATCACTATTTTTACAGAACGCTAAACAGCTTGTGTATGACATAACCTCGTTTATTTCTTGATTTGCCATGTGTCGAAAAATTGGTGGGTCGAAAAACTTTTGTTGCCAATCGCATCAAAATTGACTGTCGGCACTTTAAATACATGAGGTAGCTCTCCAGTATTAGATGAATTTCGTGCTTTAAGTTTCCTCCTGGCAGCGAGTTCTCTTACTGTTTTGTTTTAATCAGACAACATTGACTGAAGAAAATTTTCTGATCTGTAAATAATAATCTATGTAAAGTTTTGATGAGTTTTTTGCACTTTAAGTGCTGAATGACCCTTGTGTATGAAACTGTAGGAAGGTAAAGTGGATAATTTTTTAACCAAATTAGTAGAAACTGAAGGAATAACATCACAGTCAAATGGTTAGTAATCATACGACGTATTGCCAGAATTACATTGTTTCCATGCATAACTTTAGGGTAGTTATCACTCTTTGTTGTGGTTTAATTTTTGTTGTTTTTCAACACTTTATTTTTTACCAATTTGCATAATGTTTTCTTTTCCTTTTACTATATTTCAAGTTTAATGATTTTCGTCGTTGATTTTAAAAATTGGTAATATTTTTCAGTTTTATTTTTAAAAAAAGTGCCTGACTGATCATTGGCATCATTTATTTAGAATTAAACACATGCAGACAAATGTACCTTTCAAAATCATTTATTTTGCGTTTTGAAGGAGCATGTCCTGAATTTCTATAACAACTGAGACATTGAAACATTCTGCATGCCATTGTTAAAATATAGACTGACTTTTTATTTTTAACGCAAACTCAAATTATTTATTAGTTTAGTTTAAGGCTTAATGAAAGCTTTATAATAGACCTTTAAGAAACAATTAATAAAAATTGATTTCTATCTAAATTACACCTCTACTGTTCAGCTCTCAACAGACTGTAATACAGTTTTTTATTTTAAATGTAGTTAATGTAGTTACTTTTGCTTAAGATTCTATACTTTCCGGAAATATTTTATCAGTCTAGAAGTCCACTCACTCAATATCATTTTCAATATTTTTATTTAATTGTTAAGGAAATTATAAAACTTTTTGAACTTGAATACTTTTCTAGATTTCAAACAAAAATATTAATGTGGTTTCACAATAAATAATAAAAGTTGCTCACTGAATAGCTCAAAAATCCCTCTAATCTTAATTAACAAAGTTCATAGACTTTTGCAATAATCAGAATGTACAAAAGTACAAGAAAAAAACAATAAGAGAGAGTACAAATACACTTTTCTCCTTTTTACACAGTATCATCATTAAAAATCTTGAATAAATCATCGTATGTAAGGACAGAAACGCGTTAATTAAAATCCACGCGTATAGTTTTCTTTTATAATTACATTTGCATATACTGGTTAGAAGTGTTTGAAATTAATGCCTGGCCCTTATTCCCTAAGGGTTTCTATACCTTAAGGTCTACTACATAAATTAAATTAATTATGAATATAATAAGAATTTCCATATTTCTACAGGTCAAATTATGGAAAGTGTATAAAAAAATATTATAAAAATATTATTTTGCGGGAAAGATAATGTTTTTAAAATTTGTTTATTTTATTCTTTTAATTTATTTCTGTTGCTAGTACTAATTCCATTATCAAATATTTTTATTGTTTCTTTTGTTAAATAGATACATTCGATAGCTTTAAACGAGGGCGTTTTGCTGTTGTACGATTACTTTTGAAATCATGCCAAAAGGAAATTCTGAGTATAACAACACTGTGCAAAGTTGATTTCAATGTATTCGGAAGATTTACTTTAAAATTTTTGCTTTCAAAACGTAGAAGTAGGTGAAGGGAACTTAAACATTAAATCTGAAGATTGTTAAAATATATCATAATGACTTTTTTCATTTTTGTAAAAAACAAGAAAAAAACTTCTTGTCATTAACTAAATGTGGTTGTGGGTAATATTTATATGGAAATTAACTGTTTAACTTTTGCATAAGACTATGCTGTTCTTCTTTTTTACTAAAAGAAAAGAACATTTTATTGTTAGTTTCGGCAAAAGGTATTTGGTTCAGTGAACTTAATTTAAAATAACATTTAAAATTTTATACTACGAAATTCGTGATAAGTGTAAGAAGACTGTTGCAAAAAAATAATTAATTTGTTTGAATTTCTGTAAACAGTGCAAATTTTGTAAAGGTGATTTAAAAATGACAAATTTCTTTCCGAAATTGGTGTACCTTGTCTAGGCAATTTAGTTTTTTTTTGTTGCGTAACAAATGAACTAGGTTTTATGCACTTATTTTCCTTTTCTTCAAAGTTTAAATGATACCAGCATAAAGTGGATTTTTTTTATATCTGATTTTCCTTACTTGAATCGACGAAGATTTGTGATCACCGTTCTCTTAGAAAGAGTTAAATAAACAAATTTTGTAAGCTTAGTAACTTCAAACTTTTGAAATTTTAATTTGAATTTATTCTCATAACATAAATAATTTATTAGTCTCTCTAATACAAACATACAATTGGAACATTATTAATTCAATATTAACAATCAGGCCAGAGGAAACACACAATTAGGCATTCACAAATAATTGATGTACTGCTGTATCTAATGCTCCAGAATAAATTCATCCAATTTATTCAAAAGGAAGATATCTTTTGCAAACTACAAAAAAAAAACATATTTAGGACAATTGTAACTTGAGATTGATAAACTGTCTCTTATGACCTTCCTTTGTTATCCTCCAAGAATTTTATTTAATAGCACGCGTAAATATTTTCGTATTATTGTCATGTTGCTGAGATTTTACATTGATTATAATTTATTTTTATAGAATTTTCTCTGCTCAATGTCTTGGAATGATTGGAAAAAATTTCTAGATGAAATAAAAGAAAAGAAAAACATTAATGTTGATTCATAAATCAGAAAAATAAAAAAATATTTTTTAGTAGCTGATACACAGACCATGATTTAGTACTTTGAACAAAATTAATTAAATATTTTCCAAAGCTTTTTTGAATTTATATATACCAAATTTGAGATAAATAAATGATAGTTAGTACATTCAAAGAACTTTTTTAAACTTTTGTTTAAGTTTTTGAAATTGTCAAATACATGCAAATATATTGCAACAAAATTGGAAAGTATTAAAATAAAAAGCTACTGATGGGTATTTGGTATGTCTTATCATTCTTAAATAGGTTTACATTAGCTTTTTATTAAAATGAAGACTTTTCTATATTTTCCAATACAGTATACTAGTCCCCCACCCCCCCCCCCCCCCCCACACACATTTGGCAAACATCTATTTTTATATTAAATTTTTTTTTTTTTTTTTTTAAAACATCCTCATTGGGATATGGCTAGTACAATCTTAATATATATTAATTTATTACTATTGATGAGTTGTGCTTATATAAGCAGGACTTGTGCAGGATGACTGTACCAATGTACAGCTCCTTAACTGTTATTTTATTAGGTTATTCTGTTATTAATTCGTGTGGTTTTGTCCTTTTGAGCCTTCTGGTCTCGTTTGTAGTGTCCAGAAGCTTAATTGCTTCCACATTAGTATGCTTACGTAAACGTTTTTCATGTTTTCCAGCGTATTCTTTAACTACTTCGTTAACCCATTTGATTTTCAAGTCCTTGTGAATCTCATAGTTGGTAACATAACGATAAGCTTTCGTTATCAAACGCAGAAATTTATTTTGACATCTTTGTATTATGTTTCGATTGGACTGTTTCGTACAGCCCCATACCTGTATTCCATACATCCAAATGGGTTTGATGATTGATTCATAAACCAGTCTTTTGTTATACAAGTTAAGCGGGGAATGATGTCCTACAATCCAGTATATTTGACGTCTCTTGAGTTTTATCTGTTCCGCTTTCTGTCTGACATGATGCTTCCAATTCAATTTATTATCCAGGTGCATACCTAGGTATTTCACAGTCTGTGCTTGTGGAATTGCAGCTCCGTTGAGACATATTTTAGATTTATAATTGATTTTGCGCAGAGTGAATATTACATGTAATGATTTTGACGTATTTAGCTATATTTTCCAATCATTAGTCCATTGGTGGATCTTGTCTAATGCTTGTTGTAGGCATTTGGTGGCTGTTCCTAGCGTGTCAGCTGCTGCCATTATCACAGTGTCATCAGCATAAGCTCCTACAAATGTTTCCTTTGTTGTGGGCATGTCTGCGGTGTATATCAAATATAGGAGAGGACCCAATACACTTCCTTGTGGTACACCCGCTTTGATTGAATAGAGAATACCTCTTCATATGATACTCTAAATCTTCTATTTGTTATATAAGATTCAAGCAGCTGACAGATGTTTTTTGGTAGTATTCTACTCATTTTGTGGATAAGGCCCTCGTGCCATACTCTATCAAATGCCTGGGATACATCAAGAAAAATTGCTGGGCAGTACTTCTTGTCCTCAAACGCTTTTTCGATCATATTTGTTACTCGGTGTATTTGGTCAATAGTGGAATGTGCGTTCCTGAAGCCGAATTGGAAGTCAGGAATATTGATAAGTGGTTTGAGCCTTTTCAACAGTAGTTTTTCAAATAATTTAGATATTGTAGGCAACAGTGATATAGGTCTATATGATGTTACTTGTTCTGGTGGCTTATCAGGCTTTTTCAACATAATTATCTGTGCTGCTTTAAAGCAATTCGGGACATATTTCAGCCTAAGACAGGCGTTAAATAAGTATGTGATCATCATAATCGCTTTTCTAGATAGTTCCTTATATAGTCCAGGAGACAATTCGTCAATGCCTGGTGCTTTACTTGCTTTAAGATTTTTGTCAATCTCTTGAGCCACTTCAAATATAGTAATTCGCTTGATTCTAATGTCAGGTATATATGCTGGATTTTCTTCAATATTTGATTGAATATCATGTGGCTGGAACATATTAGCCAAGTATTGAGCAAATAGCTCGACTTTTTCTTCATCACTAAGTACCCAATGCCCTTCTACATTCTTGATTGGTGGTACTTGTGTGAGATGTCTTCGCATTCTGCGAGCTATCTTCCATAACGAATACTCTTTGTCTGCTTCAGGACCCAGCTCACTCATAAATTCATCAAAGCATTTCTGCTTGTGTTCTTTGATTAATTTATTGACAAGATTGTTTATATTGTTAAATCTCCTTTTGTCTATAGGATTCCTGGTTCTATGCCATAAGCTTCTCGTTTTACGTCTTTCTTTAATTAGATCTCTAATTTCCTCTGGATAATTGATTTGTCTCTCCGGTTTGTCTTTTGGTGCAGGAGTTGCTGCACGAGCTGCTAGGCGAATGTTATTAATAAACTGTTGTGTGTGCTGTTCCAGATCACTCTTGTTGACAAGTCTTATATGCATATCAATTAGATTGTCGATGTATTTTCTAAATGTGTTCCAATCTGTATATTTGTTGGTGAGATTTTGTTTTCTTTTTTTTAATATAACAGTTGCATTTAATTTTAGAAAAACTGGTGTATGGTCTGACGACAGGTCAATTACCCCTTTTGTTTCAATGCAGTTAGGGTTTATTCCCTTTGTAATAAAAAAGTCGATCAAATCAGGTATCTTATTTCTATCAGTTGGCCAATAGGTTGGTGCACGTGACGAGTGAACTTCACACTTCGCCTCGTTGAGTGCCGATAATAGTTCTTTACCTTTTCCTGGAGTAATTATTCTAGATCCCCATGCTGTATGCTTCACGTTAAAATCTCCTCCAATTATGAATCTTGGTCCGAGATTGTGAAAAACTTTAAATACTGTGTTTTTATAATTGCATGTCGTGGCGGACAATATATTGCTCCAATGCTCAATTCTGTTTCATTATGTTGTATTGTTACAATAGTAGATTGGAGATATGGCTCTTTTATTTCTTTTTGTTGAAAGTGTTTAATATTTTGTTTAATTAGCAAGGCTGTCCCACCGTGGGCACGTTCACTAGGGTGTGTAGTCCAATAGGCACTATATCCTTTTATTTTTAAGTAATTCTTATGTGTGAAGTGTGTTTCTGATATTAAAGCAATATCAGTGTTATTGTCTCTTAAAAATACTTCCAGTTCTTGGACACATTGATTTAGTCCGTTTGCATTCCATGTTAATATACGTAAGAAAGAGTTAGTCATTTTTCTTGTGTTTGACTTTTGTGCTAGATTGTTTTGGATTATTTTCCAATTTTGCAACTCTTTTTGCTAGCTGTCCAAGAGTTTGCTGAATTTGATGGAGCATCTTTATGATATCATTATTATTCGATTCATTATTTTCTTTGACGTATTCATTGGGGTATTTTACTTCAACATAAGGTGACTTTATCACCTGTGCATTAGATAAACTTGTAGTAGATTCTTTACCTAGTTTTGAGTTTTCATTAGACAATTTACTGACTTGTGCATAAGATAAACCTGTAGTGGATGGTTCTATTGTTTTTTCTAGCTGATGAGGTTTTATTTGCAAGCGCTGTACAACTGATATTTTATTTTCTTGTTGACTTCTTAATTTATTCTGATATGCTGGACACCCTTTATAGTTTGCTGTATGTCCTTTTTGTTGACAAAGAATGCAACTGGGTGTACTACCTGGTTTTTTTTTGCACTGTTTTGTGTTATGATTTCCAGCGCATTTGACACATTTGGCTTGCCGGTAACAGAAGTTCTTTGTGTGTCCAAGCTGTTGACAGTTTGTACACTGGGGAATGCTATTGTTTTTTTAGGAGGTTCAATCGTGACCTTACAATACGCTAGATCTTTGATGCTATACACGTCTTTATTGTTTTCATTTTGTTCTAAATCTATATAGAAAAGAGGAAAACAAATCTTTGTTTTTACACCATTATTGTTAATAAACTTATATACATTGGCAGTTCTGGCAACTTTATGTCCCAGTTTTTCTAACGCTTAATTTCATCTTGGCTGATTGTAGATGGTAGTCCTCGTATGACGCATCTATACCATTTTTCACTTTTCAACTGATATGTGTGATATTCAATATGATCAAAGGGATTGTTAGGTACATTTTTTAGATTATTCAATAAATTCTTGATATTTCTATAGTCATCCTCATTTCGGATGGTGATTTTAATATCATTGTTCGATAGCGCTTTGAATTGGATTGATCCCTTTATTATATTTATCACTTGTTGCCTAAGCAGTTCGAAGTTGTTTACATTGCTTATATATATTGGCGGAGGCAATGGAGTTTTTTGTTCTACGTTTACATTATGTTTTTTATTTTTACTATTATTATCTTTTGACGGGGTTTGTGACTCTGTACGCTTACGTTTTGACTTTTTTTTACTATGATTTGCGTAAAGTAACTCTTTTTCTAATTCTTCTTCATCAGTAAAGTACTCTTTCTCGAAATTTTTGAAAGGGTTTTCTGGAGGAACGGTTAAAGTATTTGGTGAAGGTGTAAATCTAGCAGGTTGTATGATGTCACTTGCACTTTTTAGTTGACATTGATTTTTAAATTGCGCCTTCAGCTCATTTAATTCTGTAACAAGTCCATCAATAACCTCTTTTTGTTGATTGATGGTGCTTTGTTGTTCTTGACATGTAAGGACTAGTTGTTCATATGTATCCATAAGTGCTCATATAATGGCACAATACGATCATATAGGCATTTGTCTTGATTAAATTATGTGTAATCTATTATTTTTTTTTTTTTTTAGCCCCAATGGGCTGTTATATTTATTTTGTATCATTAATTAAACCTATTAATTATTTTCTTATGATGTTGTCTATAAATAATAATATTAATTTTAAAAATGTTATTTATCAGTAAACAGTTTTGCGTAGACCGTTACTGACGTAAATGGTTTTTACTGCTTGTTATTTAATCACTTGATTTTTTTTTCAGGTTTTTACTGTTTGCTATTTAATCACTTGATGATTTTTTTTTTTTTCAGGTTTGTATAATTATAAGATTGTATTGTATACGTATATATCACTTCACTTGCTAATTGTTGTTATTGGATATTATCTATGTTAGCCCTAACGGGACACACTTCACAAAAATTTTACAAAATAAAGAAAACAAAATCTTGATAAAAGATTTGAAGTAAACAAAAATTGATATGATCCGATCACTTCAAAGATCTCAGAGCAACTTTTATATTAAATGAAGCACCGGTGCTAATTGTGGAACATTTTCTCCCGGCCTGTATCTCATTTTTGAATAATAATAGTTTCAACCATAATAACTGAAAAATTGTCTATTTGTGATACATTATAACGCCTTTATATTCACCAGATCTCATTCTTCCAGCATTAGCCTCAGTTTAATTTTTGTCCGATGAAACTTATATACAGAAATTGCTTACGTAGCTTTTCTCATTTGCTTGCCAAAATTTGAGATAATTTTAAAAGATTGACCTTAAAAGTTAATTTAGCTAACACGTTCGTGGATGTGAATTCTATAGCATTCATTTTCATAGCCATATCAATATATATCGTTCATAGCTAGTGATATTTTCTACACCAATATTTTACATTTGATCTATGTTAGAAGATTGAAGGATGATGCCTTCCTACATGTGATAGCAGGGAAAGTATGATTTCTTTTTACTTTAAAATATAGCTAAAATTGATATCAAGTTCCTTCACTCAGAGTTCAAAAGTTTTTACTTCTCACTTTTTTTCCTAATTGAAATCGAGTCACACTTATTAATTTTCATACAAATCTTACATAAAATGCAATAAAAGTTTTTCATTTAGCTGCTTAAAAATATTCCTAAAAGCTCAAACTTACAATGCAACTAATCCAAATTTGATCATTCTTCATAAAAACTATCTCAGGTGTATTCGAAAGTTTTCTCAAAACTTGATCTCAATTTTCTAAGAAGTTGCGGACACCAAAAAATATCTACATTGCTATATATCTTTTAACAATATACCAGAAGATACACAGAGTACATTTTTTTGCATCTCAAAAACAGAAAAAATAATTTTTTCCAATTCAAATATTTATTGTTTAATTTGACATCTGTTTGAATTTTTTAATCATTTTCAGTAAAATGTCATTGTATGGGAGCTAAGTTTAATGAAAACCACGTCAAATATATCATAAAAATTTTCTAAGAAATTGGGGAATCCCAGGTGTTTTCTTTAAATATGAACAAGTTTTCTTGAATTAAACAACATCTCCTTAAATACCAACACAAATATTATTATATGATTCTTGTTATATTTCTCAAGATACAAAAATATTTTTTTATAAATATATTAATTAAATTTTATAAAATAAAAAAAAATGCAAGCAGAAAATATATATAGCATTTTATCTAATTGTAAAGGAAGTTAAACTTATGGTAAATGAAATGCAAAACTTTTTACAATGTAAAATAAGCTTTGCTCCGAATGCATAAGGACAGACATAATCCTATTAATCTCAAAATAGAAAAATTGTTTTCACATTCAGGACATTCAAAATTTATGAGATAATGTATACAACTAGCTCTAACATCACGATTTTCGCGGCCATTAATAATTTGGTCATGAGTAAAGAAAAATGTTGGATGTCTTTTTTTTTTTAATTTTTTGTTTGTTTGTTGTAATACATGCAAATTGTCTATGTACTTGTCTATTTTGAGCATTTTTGTGCCAAACACAATATAAATATAACGATGATTTTATGAGACACAAGCGGGATTTATCACATAATGCATGAAATTTTTTGCCTTAGGTTCCTTTGGTTTATTTTTCGTATTTTTTTAATATAATCTTTCTGCAAATAACAACAATAAATACAAGTGGATAAATTTTCATGATTTAACTTAATCTCAAAAAGTATTTTGTTTTTTTATTGGCATAAAGGAAAGGCTGGAGAGCAAGATGTTCTAGGATATTTTTGAACTAAATATGGCTCTTTTTGCTATTAATCTTGTGATTTTTGGATACAACACCCAAACCAGAAACTCAAGAAAATAAATTACATCAGTTTTGAATAAAATACAATACATAACTGAAAAATAATGATAATGAACACATGCATTTAGCTGTGTGGACTATAATGACAAAAAACCTATAAAGTTAGAGAATAATACAAAGACAGCTAGAAATTAAAAATGTTTATTTTGAAACATCAAAACCCATTGAAAAAACAAATCCCTTAGATGCGGCTTTTTAACAATCTTAAGATAAGAAAGGAATTGTCTTTTACGATAAAATCTTAGAAATCGTTTTAGGGTATTTTAGTAGCAATGTATATATCCCAAAAATTGTTCCTATCCAGTTTTCCATTAGATAGGAGCTTAAATATTAAATAGAAGCAAGAATAAATGCTATTGGGATAAAACTTTTACTGTAATTTTTTTTTTAATATTTTGCTAGCTTAGCACTCGAAGATGTTGGTTTTTTTTTTGAATTTCAAGAATTTTTTTTGCAATTTAATTGTGTATAACAAATAAAACCACAAGTTGAATACATAATTTTTGATTTAGAATATAAAATAAGGGCTTCTAAAATTACTAAAGGGTAATTTTGAAGAAAATTGTGAATTTTAAATTGACATAGCAACCAAAACTTTGACCGTCTCCTTTAAGGATTTAAATGCAATGACTTGTAAAAATCAGATATGCAAAAAAGTAGCTTATTTCAAATTTTGATTTTAAATAGAGTGACTTGAATATCTGGCGATATCTGGGTATTTATTTATAAAAATTTTCATAAAAAATTAAAGTTTTTTATGCATCCAAAACTGTCTGGAGTTTAAGTTAAATGAATTTCCAACTGTATACATAAGTAAAAAGGTATAAGCATTAACTATGGGATAATTTTTCACCAACTATTTGTTGTTTTTTGATTGACAATTATTTTCTATAATAATATCCAAACCTGCAAAAGAATTGAAAACAGGAATAACTTGGATCCGATATATTATTTCCAATAGATATTTCTATACCTATTAAAGTATTTGAAATAAAAAACTTTAGAAAATTTAGACAAAATCCATTATTTATTTTAAATTAAGAAAGTAATATTTCGGAGTATAAAAAGATTCTATAACAAAGCATTCAAATTCAAATTTCAAATGCAAAAAAAATCTATGTTTGAGTAAAAACCTTCAGTTTATAAAATTTCCAAAGTTGCTATGATATTAAGTTAATTAGATTTTACTTGTCAGCTTTCATGTTAGAGATACTTTTTTCTTAATGAAGAAGGTTATTCACTTATTACAATTTTTTTGCAGATAGTTTGTTATTTTAAAGCCAAAGTTTTGTTTGAAGATCTATGCCAGATTTAATACGGTAAAAGTTATTTTTTTTTTGATACTACTGAAATCGTTCTTGCGAAAAGCTTTAATTACCTCAAAGATATTTGTTTACTTTATTCTTAATTTTGTTTTATGCATGAAGTATTACATTAAACTTTGTCTGTGAATTTTCATCTAAGCTAGTGAGCTTTATTGAAATTTTTTTAATTATTAAGAATTATTTTTATTATCCCTAAAGCATAGGAGAAATTTTAATCAACCTTCAATGTAAACCTAAAATTAAAGTTTTTAGGAATATTTTTCGACTAATTATCAAAAATATATTTGATTCATTGTTTAAGCTTTTCAAAACTTGTACGACTATTTGTTTAGTATAAGTGAGCTTTAATATAGATTTGTCTTTTTTATATTTTTATAGTTAGTACAGTATTGACATAGTATATTTTTTTTAATATGGATATAACGGAATACCAAGTATTGATGAAATTTTTATTTTTGAAAATATAGAAAAAGAAAAATTCAGAAATGGTTGTAAAAAAATTGACAACAAAGGAACAAACCTCATAGAAAGCTTTAGTTATTTTTGCATTATTTTGGCTTAAGTTTTGGGTTACTGAAAGCTATGTACACAATGAATGTCATATTTTCAAAATTCAGCGTAAAAAAGGGAAAAAATATTTTATCTGCTTTGTTTAAACAATAAACTTAAATTATTTTTTAAAAATTTTTGGTCTTGCTGGATGAGAATAAATAAAAACAACTAATTTTCCCCTACAGATAAAAGAACTATTGTAAAAATTATTAAATTGAAATGCAAATAAATGAACCATATACTTTTTTGGGCTGATTTAGCTCTTTTTACCCCTAGATTGTTGTTATATCTCAAAAATTTTATGTAAGGGAATAAATTTCAATTGGACGAAACGAAGGAATAAATATAAGTTTCTGCTTTTTACATCAGGGTCAGGTTTACAAAGTCAGCTAACTTGTGTTCTGCTATGTATCTTCATTTTGGATTTGCTCAAAATTTTTATCCTTGAGCTAATTTTTTAATTTGCAAAAATATAATATAAATCATAATGAAGATAGTCAGACAGTTTTTAATCAAAAAATTGGTCTAAAGGCATTCTAGCTATTAGATTTGACCTCGTACTAATTGTAAGTATTTTGAAAAAATACAAATGAAAATATATTGAAAGGAAACCCAAAAATTCAATTCAATTATAAAAAACATTTGAAGTTTCCACAAATTATTGATTATTTTGAAGAAAACTTAAAGCAATTGTATGAAAAACTGAATTAAAAAATCTCTTGAGCTTTATTACTTTTTCGATAATAATTAATCAAGTTTACAACACTCGTTTGAAGAAAATATTAGCTATAACTGGGTCAAATAGAAATAATCTATTAATATTAATGAAATATAGTATCCTAGTTTTTCTCTTTTTAGTAAATAAATAAAGAAAAGCAAATTTATAAGGCATAAAAATTAGTTTGAAATGTATAAATGTCATCTCAGTGCCTGACAATAAAAAGACTTTGTTTAGAAAAATGTTGTCGCTTATTGCTTCCTTTCAAAAAGACAAAATTCACTTATCCTTAGTGGAAAAGCTTAACAGCTATTTCTTTTACAGCCTATTTCACCTGACTGATAAGCCCCACAAAAACTTTTTGAAGATAATATCTATGGACCACATTAAAATTTTTTACGCATATTTCAACATAACACAATTCTTCCAGCACTAAGATATTATCAAGGATTATTCAGCTATGCTGTCTGCAAGTAAATTATTTACGTTATTTCTAAGAAGTTTGTAATTCTGATATCTAATTACATTCTGACAGTCGATTAATTTTTATCTTTTTAAATTTCGTGAATAAAAATCTACGTGTAATGTTTCTTTTATATATGTAGAAATTTTTCGTATGAAAATAATAAAAATTTCTTGAAAAAAAGATGATAATTTGAGCTACCTAAAAATCTGAAAAGAAATTAAAAGTAAAAAAAGCAATATTATTGTCTTACATGTTTTTCAAGTCAAAATTAATGCCAAGCTAAAATAATTTTAATTTAATTTCTAATAACTTTAATTTCTTCATCAGATCAGTCTTGCAGTAAAACGATATCTTCTGTTCTAATGAATTCATCTAAATGTATCAAGGAAAAAAAGGAATAGAATTTCTTGATATAGAAAGAAGTAAAAAATGAGGTTTATGGATTTTCTTAACCAATGAAACATCAGTGTTTTAGTGTTTTTTTGTAGTGATAAAGCTCACCATTTACATTTTATATAAAATTAGGCTCAATTCAGGCTGGCTACTGTAAAATAATTATCTAACCATAACTCACTATCTCAGGGATTTTTAGATGCTTTCCTATTAATTTTTATTAGCTAACAATCAGTTATATATAATAAAAGTTATTTTATAAGACAAACTGTAATAAACACGAAAAATGCATAACCCAAGACGTAATCTAAATAAAAAATAAATATATTTCTAAGAATTCATTAACATGAGTTTAAAGCAATTTATTGATATTAAAGAGTATTTTAATTATAGCTCAAAAAATGCTTCACTTAATTTTTATACTAAAATTTGAAAAACTATTGCCTTCAATCCAGTGTTTTTAGTATGAAAAACTTTTGAATGGTTCACAGCACTTACTTACCCAGTATATTAACTTCAAAGCTTCTATATCTTACTTGCAAATCTGCTTGCAAATTTTGTTATACAAACATTAGTTTGATGCAATTACCCCTACCAGAATTAAGTACAAGAGCTCACCATAGGTAAACATAGTTGTTAGGTTTTCATTCCATAAAATAAATTATCTATGATAAAATTAAATAAATTTTCAATTGTTTCTAGTACTGTTTAATTAACCAACCATGTTTTAAATAGCTTTTTCTGTAAAAGTTTTTGAAATCTTTTTTAAATAATATACATCAAAAAATTTCAACAGTTACTGCAAACTATTTCTAAGACTATAAATTCAATTTTATATTTCCAGGTTTTATTCTAATGGTAGAAACCTCAAAAGCATTATATTAATATTCAAAAAATCAAAATAATGATTTATTGTGGTAGAATAAGAGTTTCATTGTAATTTATTAGCAATACTTAATTTGATTTTATTAAATAGTGTTAAAATTATCAATATCAACTTCGATAGATAAACAGTTGTAGCAAGGACTAAAATTGTCATTGGGTATTTCTTCGATTTTCAAAGCTCATGTAGTACGTTTCTAATCATCTCAAGAGTTTATGACCACAATTTCATTGCAATTAATGAATTTGTGTTAATGCTACTGAAAGATTACATTTACAGATTAGGATAAACTCATACTTCTAAAAGTAAAGTGTTCTAATTACATTTATTATGTATTCCTTTTAACATTTATAAGTTGACTTGTTTGTTAATCAACATTAAAACAAATGCTATTTCTAATGAAATAAATGATAATCGGATCCACTAAGTTTCAAAGTATTTATACACTTAAAATCTTTTATTATGTTAATTTCAAGAGATTTTTTTGGTTTAACTGATGCTCTATTTTATAAAGTCTTACTTAATTAGTTTTTTAAGTAGTATACTAATTTTAACGAGAAGAGAATATTGAAATTTGACGTAAGAAATGGAAGATAGTAGAATTTTGTTACTAAGTATGAAAACAAAGATATTATTTCAAAGAGCCAAATATAGAACTAATAAATTACTAAGAATGTTGGGATAAGCCTAATATTTTTTCAAACTTTTGTAATTCAATTAACTGAAAAAGATACTTACTTTAATGCACTATAATGTTCTATAAAAAGTTTTTCCCTAAATATCCTTTGTATAAAATGCTAAATATAGCAAGATTCCTCAGGGCCCTTGGCATTTTTTGTAGAATGAAATTTAAAGCTAATGTTTTTAAAAAAATTATTTTGTATTGTCTTTTTATTAAACGGTATGAAAAGTTATTTCTCTTATTTTTAATTTATGAACTGAATTATATTTATTATTTACTGGAAAAGACTACGAAAATATTGTTTGTATATTATTTAAAATCAAATTTTTTTTTATTAATTCGAATATAAAATGTTTAAAGTCTATGATATACCTAATTTATATTTATTATTTTTTTAGATTAATTTTATTATTAATAAAATTCCGGCTAGATGACGAGCATCTGCTACGCTTTGAGCGTAAGCGAAAGTTTTTTCTTTTTTCTGATTACGCAATTATATGTACTCTTGATACCTTTTTAGAAGTCTGACCTAACCTAAGCTCATTACAGGAACTATATAAGCGTATGACAGATAAGTTGTATAAATTTTTTTGAGATTTTATTCAATTTCTGTCAGCATTTTCAGCTGTGAAAATGTGTGATAAAAAAGTGCACTTACGACAATTTATACTCTATAAATAACAAAAAAGTAGCAATGCAATATATGTAGATAGAAATAAGTGAAAAGCTTGTTTAAAAAGTTTCAAACATTTTTTGATATTTTTATTACAGTTATTGACCCTTACACAGCAGTAGAACAGCTTTTTGCGAAAGTGGCGCATACAATCTACGCTTGATTCCAAAAAATAAAGGGTTAAAAAGAGATATTGAATATTTTACTGATGTGGTATTACAAAGCATCGAATGCTTAAATAATTAACTCTAAAGACCTGAGCACACTTACGTGTCACACTATCAATGCCTGATTGACACGTGTCAGATGAGCTACCAATACCTTGTTGAAGGCCGAAGTTAAAAATTAAACTTTTTTATTAGTTTCTTTTATTGCTTAGGCTTTTAAGTCTTTGTTAATTATGGTTAAATTTTGTAAATAATGTTCAATATTTCTTATAGTTGTTATAATTCTTAATAATAGCTTGTTATTGTTGCATATATTATTAATTTTGAATAATAAATAGATTTATCAACACTTATAGACAAATATTATTAAATTATTAATAATTAGAATTAATAGCTAGTAATAATGTAAACAATAAATTAAAAATAACCAAAATAAGCTACCAAAAAAATACGATAAAATTAACTATATAAATAACAATAAACAATAATAACAACAACTTCTACTTAAAATTTTTGCATCAGTAAAAGATTTTAAGCTCAAATCAAACTTTTTTATACTTTATCTGTTAAAAAGCAAAACTGTGCTAAAAGTACAAAAAATTTTTTTAATAACTTGAGAGCAGGTTATTAAAAATTATTTTTTCTTATATCTCAGGGAATTTGCTCTGCTAAAAATCCTAAAAATTTTTTTAATTTTGTAAAACACAGAAACCCAATCTCAGAGATATCCTCTGTGTCATTTATTATTATGTATATTTACAATTAAGAATTTTCTATAACATTTTCATTAAATTTCATCAGTTGAATTTTCAAAAAAAGTGAAACTTTTGCACATAAATATTTTTGTGGTCACAATACTATGTTTCTTTATAAGGCTAAATGATTGCGAATTTTTTTGCATATCTGATAATAACATTAATATTTCTGTTTAACTAATCTAACTAGCTACTAAAGTTACTGATTAAAATAATAAAAACTAAGGAAATATAAGAATTTTAACTAATTAAGCGTAAATATTTCCATTAAGTTAACAAATGTCATAATGAAAGCTAGAAAAATTTTCTATTCGCAAGAAAAAATGTAAAAGTTGGCAAACTGTTAGTTATAAATATTTTCAGAAACAAGGCTAAAATATACAAAAATTGGAATGATATATCACAGTTCTTGAAAAAAAACTTAAGTGAATTGATTTTTTTGCAGATGCTTTCCCAAAATTTCAAAAGTATTTGTGGCTTCCCTACGACATGTATTTTCAATTTTGTATAGCTCAGAAACAACAAAATAGAAAATTTGATTTATTGTATAAAATAAAGTTTAGAAACATAACAAATAGCTTCCTATTTTTTTGTATTAACCAAATGCTCATTGATAAATAACTCATTTTTAAGATTTTCTAATTGATAAACCAAAAGCAGAAAAAAATCTCGGCTAGAAGCCAGATTAGAATATATTATGACAAGTTGTCCATTTTAAAATACAGTTCAGATTTTAATGTACTTACGTCATAAAGAATTTAATTCATCATTGAAAAAATTTATTGATGATAGTAAAATATCTTTTAGTGACATTTAGCTCGAACTAAAATACATTAAAGTATTGGCTAAAGAAAAAGGATCGCTCAATATAATTGGCAAATACTTAAAATAATTAAATAAGACACATGTCATATTAACGTAGTTTTGATATAATAAAATTAATTTTTAGGTATTTCTAGTAACCATGCCAATTATATTAAATATAAAAAGAAAATTTCAAACAAATTTTCCTTTATAATCCTCTTAACATTTCTGTGTAATAAAATTATTTATAAATTACTTCTTGTTTGTATAAATTGTAATTATGATGAAATTTCTACTCATAAATGATTGTCAAACTCTTGATTAGTTAGTGAGTAAGAAATATAAGGAGTATATTTCCATTTATTACTTAAATAAAACCTTAACTTAGCAACATCACTTCAATATTTTTTCTCTTTTATTTTTGTCAATTCATAATTTCATAACCCAAGTATTCATTAGCTATATTCTAACACGAGAAAGTAACATGCTGATACGCAAAATCCTTAAAATGGTAACATTAATGATGTGCCAAAAACATAAGAAAGTGATATTTATATCAAGATATAGAGTCCTTGAACTTTAGCCTTATTACTTCTACGTGTGTATACTTCATCATCGAAAGAATCTTTTCCCTATGTATATAAAAGCTGAATAAATTTTATTTTCATGTGGAATATTAGCCAATATTTAGATATTTCTAGAAACGAGATCAAATTATATCCTCAGGTGATTCTTAGATTTCCAATATTAGTGGCTATAATACTGGAATAAATTTGTAGAAACTTTGTTATCTGATATTATTAAAGAAATTTTTAAAAAGTTATTGTGATATGAGTAAAAGCAGATGTGACCTTTTTTTGTTTTTATTTAGTTCAGTAACTTTTGATACAAGTATTTCCACTGAAAAATATTTCACATTGAGTTTTTTTCAGTTTCATTTAACTCATCGTCTTTTCATACAAATACATTAAATTATTGAACATTTCTTTAAATATGTATTTTGATTTTGTTTTTCTTTTCTGTTAAAAAATATGGTATACTATTTCAATGTAATTTCAAATCGGGATACTTACTTTTAAAAATGAATACTTTTCAAAAATGTACTTTACGCTTGCCTAATTTTAATTTAAAGAAAATTATTTTCTCCTTCTTAATAATTTTATTGTATATAAAAAAATATTACCAGAATAATATGGCGACACAATTATTTAATAATTTTACTCCACAGAAAAAAAAGGAAATAAAATTTTCATGAAATATTTTTATAAGCAATATTGGGCTTTTCACTTAAAGAATTATTACAACATCATATCGCTGATAGGTACCGAAACTATTTGTCATTCTAAAATTAATAATCATTAAAAGAAAAGGCTCTCGTTCATAAAATTACTGAAAATTTTAAAACAGACTATTAAGGCAAATGAAGGAATATTTTCAACAATCAGTAAGTTATGGAATAGTTTCTAAAATTCAGTAAATTTCAGACAAAAAACAAAATTATTGCAAACTAACTTAAGCTACCTTAAATTTAACATAAGAGAAAAATATTTTATCATTAAATACTAATTTTAGGTTAACTGTATTCGAAAATCTGAAACTTTATATCCTTAGCATGTAATCTATATAAATGTGAATCAATTTCGGTCTCAAGGGTCCTTATTAAGAAAATATATTTATATTATCCTTATCCATTTTATGTGCTCGCATCATCTAGATAATTCTATTTAAGTTACTTTATTTACATTAACCTAATATTTAATGATATATAATTTTTTGCTTTTAATACTTACCTGTATAAGAGAATAATTTCATAGAAGCTTATCTAAGATTCCTGTTAAGGTATAAAAGAAAGTTATGATCAATATTTCAAGAATGTTTATTCTTTTAACAATAATTTTTATTTATACATTTAATTACATAATTAAATACGTTTATTCATTTTTTAATTGGACTTTATTGCTCTAATATGTCTTGCCTTCATCAATAGTTTTAATAGATATTATCAATTTGATAATAATCAATTTGAAAACTCACATGAGCTTTCCAATAAATTATTAATAGTAAAAGCATATGTTCGCATATCTAACAAACTTTTTTTTTAAAATTTAAAACACGTGAAGAAAATATGCAAGGAGTGTCACATGAAATTGTAAAAAATTAGGACATACATCTGCTTTCTAGTCATTTTATCATTTAACTGTTTACATATACATTAAGATATTTGAAACGTGATAACAGATCTCTTGTCTATAGATAATATATGTAATGAAGCTATCACGTTTACTCTCGAACAATAAAAACTTCTTAAGAGATAAAAGGAGCTCAGTCTCACGTTTGCCTGAAATAATTTTGATTTCTATATAAAAAGAAAGTTTGTAGTTAGTAAAATCAAATCGAAGAGTTGTATAGATTGTATCAGCTTAAGCTAAAAAATAAGTAATAAAAAGCTTAGAAACAGTAACTAATTTTTAATATAAAATTAATTAAAGAAATTTTTCACACAATAGTTTTTGTATTTGTGGTTTATTAATGTGCTTAATACTAAATACCATTATAAAATAAAATAAGGTCTAATTTATAATTTAAGAAAACCATTATCCATCAAATACTAAGCAATAACACATATTCGAACATTTTCTTTTTTAATTCATTGAATTCGATAATCGTTGATTACTAGAAACAAAAATTTTTATAATTTCAAAAAATTAGCATTTCTACTTCTATAAAAAGCTCTATAATTATTCATAAAGGGAACCAAAAATCTAGTACTCGATATAAAATGCCAAAAACTGAATATTATTGTTATTCTTACTTAATTATAATTTTTTAAATAAACCTTTCATTTCCCTTAAAACCCCCTATGACAAATGTTTTACTTTATTCTATAAAAGTTTACGTTGCTAAATTAAATGTCAAACTAATATGAAATATTTATTCATTATAATGAATAAAAACTAGTGAATTAAATATCGAGGATTACTGCCACAGTAAACCTGATATAATGCTCAATGCTTATAATATTAAGAAAAAATTGCTTACTAGTTTTTAGACCGTTTAATAATAAATATTGAAATGGTTTTTAAAATTAGTAAATTATCAGGATAATAATTATGCCTTTTTATTTATTAAGTAACTGGTTAGTTGTAGAACTATATAACTAAAATTTTAATTTTATAGAAAAAATTCTTTTCTGAAGAAGATTTTAATTGTTAAATTAGAAATTAACAATTTCTTCAAACACAATTAATTTATTTACGTCCGAAATCATGCAATTTAAGCTAAGGTTTTAAAGATAGTTACATTAATTTTTTGGACTCGAAACAGCATATTTTCCCTATTTTTTTTTAAATATATTTAATTTATTATATTTTATTAAAACATAACAAAGACAGAAATCTGACAATTATTTTGTTTAATCTTCATTTTAAAATACAAAAAGTTAAGAATATTTCAAAAGAACATAAAATAATTTAAAACTTTTCATGAAAAAGTGACTTGCAAGTGAATATAAGCATGAAGAGTAAAGAGTTGATAAATACGTAGACCATTTTCAACATTTTTGCGCTTAATTGAAAAAGTATCTATTCAAAACCTCCCACTTAATTGAAAGCTCAACGCTTCCAGGTTTATTTCAAATATAAAAATAAAACATTGTTTTCGAATTCGGATGTATTTCTTTGAGGATTTGGTGTTTTAAATTGAATAGAAGTTAGTTTAGTTTGAGTGACACACAAAAATGCATTAAAATTAGAGCATGCATAAAAGTTATTTTTACTACTAGAAAATGGAATTTGCAAAAATTGAATACTTGACAAAATTTTTTAGATTAATTTGAAAAGATACTATAAAAAAAACAGCACAAATAGCACAGAAGCCTATAAAAAAAAGAGACTTAATGTTAAAAATAAAAATATTATCTAACAGCAAATTATTTCAGTATGAAATTATACTCGTATGATAAATGACTGTTTAAGAATATGGTTTTCATTTTAATACTGCAACACAAGAACTCCTTCGAACAAATCAATCTTTGCAAATTTGTCTTCAACTTTTTGTTTTATTGAAATATACATTCCTCTTAAAGGAATTTCAGTGTAGCAAAAGAAGCTTAAATTTTTTTTGGACTTCTTTTTTGCACTTTAAACACTCTTTTAAAAAAGTACTTAAGAGTATGCTTATGTATTTAAGACATAAGTCCTTTTTAAAACAGAACTTTCTAATAGTACAAATCCTCAAAAATTCCTAAGCCCTACAACATATTTTTTGTTAAGTAGCTCATATGATAAATCTTTTATTTTGTTAACTGTATTTAAGTATACTAAAGACCAAACTATAGATGTCATGTTTGTATGCATACAACCCTTAAGAGGATTAACATTGCTAGAAATAATTGTTAACTTTTAAACTATATTTAAACTTTTCCAGAGTATCTTGATGTTATAGAAAGAATTTTATTCTTAAAATATAATCATAGTGAGTTTTTATTATTTTGAAATATTCCACTAACTGCAAATTGTATAATCATGAATGATCTAAAGCTATTAAGCTAACTAGCACCAAATGACTATATTTTGGTCTACTTCTGACACTGAATAACAGGGATTAACTCATATTAAATGACAAAATGAATAGCAATTTGTCGGTTTCTGGATTTATTACAAAAAATCATTTTGAATAGCATATATTTTTTAATCCATATACGAGTATTATGATTTTTGTAAATTCATAATAATATGATCCTTTTGTACATGTTTTTATTATTATATCGTAGTATAAAATTTTTACACAAATGTCTTTTAACTATATGGCAGATTGCATTTTAAAATATTACAGAAAGATTTTCATTATTTTCATGTGGTTTGAGCAGAAAAAGTTGGACTGTTGGCATTGTAAAATTGAGATAAATTCACATTCAAAATCTCATCTGAGGCAGGACAAAGTTTTCTAGTTATTCATTTAATGCTTGGAGTAAGGTTCAAAGCCAAGGCTTCGTTCGTATGTTTTGTTAAGTTACCAAGTTAAATGATTTTTTCTTTCTACTATAAAACTGATAATAGGATATTTTTAAATTTTAAATGAATTGCAGGCTGACATTTTTTTATTATGCTGCAAAAAATATCGTAAAATACTTTTTTCTTTGATTGAAAACCAGAAAATTAATTTACTTTTTCGTTTTGATTCAATTGGCAATGAAATTATTTAAAAATATTTTTTTAAGGAACTTCATATTTAAATTTATGACAGCCAACATTTTGAAGGATTTTTTTAAGACAGGATTATTTTTTTGCTACTGCTAGCATTTTTAAGCAATTTCGAGGATCACTATTTTTATAATAAATAAAAGTGTCATTGATAATGATAACTAATATCATTGAAAAATGTTAAGAAAAAAAATATTAGTTAAGTGCCCTTTTAATACAAGTCCACAAAAAATGATATACATATGTATGTACATATACAAAAATCATTAAAAAAATTTTAACATATGTAATATCAAAGAGCTCGTGAAACTTTTGGGTAACGTATTTCATTTATTAGCTAAATGCTAAGGATTTACAGATGCTTAATATGTGGATCAACATAACGCGAAAATTCACATTTAGACTTTTTACTAAAGTGCACACTATAGACCAGTTTGATGGCACTAGTAGTAAACCAAAAAATATTCTAGAAAACGAAATATGTAAAAATATTTGAATTCAATTGAAAGATATCAAGTTTTAGTGAATATATTTCATTTTTTAGTTGAAACTAGAACAAATGATGTTAAGTTATTGTCTCTAACACATTATATTTTCTTTTCAAGTCAATAAACTTACCATTAATTGGGCACTTTAACAATTATTGTTAATTGTCGCCTCATTAGTGTTTAATGTCGCACTAAATCAAAAATATTTCACAAATAATTTATAATAATATACACAAAAGCATCAAAATAAAATCAAACAAAAAGACTTTATTTCGTTGGTTCAACGTTGGTTTAATTTACAAATTAAACTAATTGTAAAAGTTATCACTATATTGCCTCAAAAAACAGAAAACTTAGTTATTTAGTTAAATATTCTTTTTACCAGTACGTTGTAGAAAATTTCTTCTCCTAGAGAGATAATGTTTATATTAATGGATTCATAATTTTGCGTGAAAGAGAAGTAAAAACGATAAAAGTACCCAAATCTTTAGGCACAATAAAATCAGCAAGCATAAATACGTATTCTTCCCGTAATATTACTTATAGTATTATTTGTTCAATAGTGTAAATATTCCCTTTTCTTAAATGAGATATCCCTACAAATTAGATTATTCAAATCAATGAATCGCAATTAGGAAAATTCAATTAAGCAAACATTTCGGATCTAAAAAGCTTAAAACACTAAATGAAAATTTTAAAACCAGCAATCACTCTTCAAAATATTGGAGCGCCTTTTAAATAAAACTGATAATCACCAGAGATAATTGTTGTAAACGCAAGAGAAATTACATTTAATTGCTTAGAGTATAAAAGCATTCCCTAAATTAATTTCCAAATTCAGTAGATTTATTTCTCTTTAGAATAGCCCTAACTAATAACATTAAAAAATTTTTAAAGTTAAGGCAATATTTTAACAAAATAATATAATTCAGATTTTTGATATTTGAAGTGAAATGTATAACACCTGAAGTAAAATTTTCAACATAAAACTATTTAGAAATTTTAAGCAATACTTATTATAATCATTACCTTCACTAAATATAATATGTTCAGTTATTTCAAAACTTAATTCTTTAGGGGAGTATTAGTAAAAAAATATGATGTTAAGTGATAACTTCAATCCTATTAAAGAAAGATATATAAAAGTCAATCAAACTCTTTCTGAAAAATTTTTTTAGATAGTCTACCAGAATTAATTGTTGACAGGTAAAATGACAAGTTATGAATAAAGACATCTGGAATGGATTTGTGTTAAACCTGGTCTGCCAATAATTTATCTAAGAGAAAAAGCTATTGATAATTCTTAGTTTGAACTTACTGCTAATATTAACCTAATGAACAAATAAAGCTAAGTGGTAATAATCACCTAAATACTTCATTGAAATGTTGACACTTATGAGATTATAGAAGACAGGTCTCCCAGTTACGCATCTCAGGTTTTCTAAATAATTAATAGTAAAAGTTTATTATAGTCATTATTTAAATTAATACTCATTTAGATTTATTAGTATCATAACACTATATAAGCCTAATGTGCTTAATTCATATTTAAATTTACACTTAGGATTTCAAATTCATTTAACTCATCATTTGTCAAACTTGTATTACTTTTTTGCTCCGTAAGGCTCAATAAGGATCTAAATAATTGCTAAAGATATATCAAATCGATAAGCTTTTCTATAAAAACTTTCCATTAAATGAAATCTTTAAAAATATTAAAAAGAAAAAAAAAGAAAAATTTACAAAGAGCTATAAATATATTGATGTCAAAGGTTTTGCGTTTTAATTAGCTTAATTTTCTTTTTATAATCATAAATCAATAATGAAAGTAATAGATGCTATCAAAAAATGGGATAAAAACGTGTAATGGGATAAAAAGTATTTGTTTTTCGAACATAACAACATATTTATTATGATTATTCATTAATAATTGTTAAAAACTGTTGAAATCGCTATATGTTATCAAGAGCTGCTATAATACATTTTCATCTGTTAGTGGAGAAACATAATTTTATTTCATTTTCAACAAGTGTACCCCAAAATTTTAGATACTTTTACTTTTGACTTTGCTTTGTGAAAAGATATTTCAAGTGAAATCTAAGCAAATCGTTGAAACGAAAAACAGGCTGTAAATATTACTTAAAACGTGTAATAATCTTGAACAAAAGAAAGCGGAATATTTTGCCGACTCAAATGAAAATATATCAGAGTACCAAATAAAGTTCAACGATTTGGTTTTTAAAACCAAATCTAATTCAAAAAATATCCGTCTATTTATTTTTTTAATGGAGAAATAAGAATTACTAATTTCAATTATGTTTTTTGAGTGACTTAATCAACTAACTATATATCGTAAAATATCCCTAATTTGAAATTTTGATGGCATTTTTATACCTCAATTTTAGCCAGTTTTATTCCTTTTAAAATTGAAAGCTTTGCTGCTTGAAAAAGAAACTCATTTGTATTAAATTTAGAGCACATGTTGAAATACTATTCAAGTTAGTGCTTTTTTTCTAAAGAAAAATAACACTAAGCCTTTAATTACATCCATAATTAAAATTAAATGACTTTCAGCTGAAAAGGACCAAAGAATTGTTTGACAATAAGGTGGGATAGTGGTAATAGCAGCATAGTTACTTTTAATTAAAACTCGTTTAAATAGAAACAATTTTGCGTTAGAAAAGGAGAAACTCTGAGCTATTTTAAATTTAATTAATTTAACAAATTTATTATAATTTACAATTCAAGAATTGAAAACTTTTTACTTTTGATCTACTATACATAATTACTAATACGCTAACCAATGAGTATTTCTACCATTAAACTCATTATGTAATCCTTTTGTATAAATTGTGCTCCAAAAAAATTTTAGTAAAAATAAATTTCCTTCCAAAATAAATTATTTTAATAAATTTAAAAGCCTAAGGAAGTTTTAATTAAATATATCTATTGCTTTTTGGTAATCTTCCTATAAAAAATATTTAAATTTTTTTAATAGGGATTATTCTCTACATAATACGTTTTTATTTTGCAGCCAAAATAATATTCAACGAAATTTCTCACTCATCATTTCTTTATAAATAGAAATGATATATAGAAGTTCTACGACCCATATCAGTTTTGAAATAAATTGTTTTCTAATTTGCTAAAAATTTCCCTCACTCTACGGTAAAGTTTAATAAACTATTAAATAACGTTTATCTAATTACAACAACAATCAATTTACAAAATGTTTCTTTGTACTACACCAAAAACAGACAATTGCTAATAGAACAAACAAAGTTAACTACTTCTAATAATTTAAGCTTACAGCTTTAAAAATGAAAAACAATAATAATTTATTAAAAAGAGTTTTTGAAAAATTATTTATAGAAGAACATATTAAATTTAAAAAAACTTATTGTATAAATATATTTATTGTTTTTATTTTGTATACTAAAATGTTAATTTTACAATTTGATTTTTTGGTATTGTTATTTTCTACATTAAGCAAAAACTATGAAAATATTGCACACTATTGTTCAGTTTCGAGTTATAGAATACTTGCATCGTTAGTTCATGAAGGTTCATTTATGGTGCCTGATCTGCTTGGTTGTAGCCAATAAATGAATGGCCTCAATATTTAAAAGTTTATTCTCGTGCTTTTTGGCATACACTCTGATGATTTTAGTTCCAAATTTTGAAATATTTGACTTTTGATCACACCATGGTATATCTTTTTTATTATACGTAAAAGTTTGCTTTGACAAGCCCTAAAGTTGAATCCTAGATGAATTGGATATTAGCTATATTATTAAGAAATTAATTTTCGTCTTTTAATTGATGTCTAATTTGGAGGAATATTAGTTAACAGCCTAAACTATTTAACTTTTTGACATGCATGGTGCTTCCAGCTTATTAATGACCTAAGAAATATTTTACTAATTCTACATGAAGAATTTGGACGCCATTGAAATATTAGTTAAGGCATTCAACTCCTTTTTGTAGGATATATATCACCGATTTATTGATTTTAACTTTTTGACTTTAATTTTTCAATTCTTAGTCCTTTGGACCACACTATTAAGGGCTCCTTGAAATTTTCCCACTGCTCTAGGCTTAGATGCTTCTCTAACTAACCTATCGCCTACAGATATACTTCCGGCATAAGATAAGAACAGTAAAGATCATAAAACTCTTTCCTGTGGTACTCATGCTTGCGTTTGATAGATAGAATAAGAATGCTGTTCTTTATATACGCTAAGCTCATGACCAAATAGGTATGATTCCAGGAAATGTTACATTTTTAGGAAAATAGCAATGAGTTTTTATGAAAAAAAGCCGAAAAAATACCCTTATAGGTTTAATTTTGTGTATACATTTTGAAATTTATTACTGTGCATTTTAAATACTTGAACAAAATCAAACATTCTTACGATATTCACGAACTTTCAATCAGCTAATAAAACCATTTTTAGGATGTCGAAAAATAAAAATATTTATATTTATTAAAATTAAATTTTATATTTGACAAATAAACTTCAGCAAATATTTCATAAATCAAGTCAGTAAATTTTCAATTTTTGGAAAATTTATGGTGATTATTAGAAACTTTGTATGTTAAAAAATGCCTTTCAGATCATAAAAAAGCAAAAAAATTATTGTATAAAAAGCAATTCATAAAATCTCATAGATTGTTTAATAAAACAAAAATGCTATAATATCATCTAATATGATTTATATAACCAAGTATTGGCTTAGGTTTTGGTTTCTTTAGTATATTTAAATTATCTGTTTAGGTTTCAATAAACAAAATAAATCATAAATTTACCATATAAAAGGAATTTCAAACCAAATTTGATATTTGTTTTGTTTTTTATCCTCATGTTGTTTGGTTTTATTGGAACTGGAAACACTCCTGAAAACTTTATGGGACTGTATAAACACTTGCTGTTAATTGCAGTAAAAAAAAAGTTACTATGCTTATTGGAAATTTATTCTCTGCATATTTATTCGTTTGCTTTCATTTTGAGTATTTTTTCAGCTAAAATATTTAATATGTGGTGCAATCATAAATAGAGATGTAAAATTTAACCATTTATGGATTTAATAAATCGAATATTGAAATTTATTTATAAGTTGACTACAAATATACAAGTAATATAACATTTAATACCCATATTGCTCATTATTCAGCATTAATGTCACCTTAGTCAGGCTCCTTTTGCAAATTCATGAAATATTCATCGAAGCACTGACTGGCAAAAACGAAACATTTTTTATAAGGTAGAGAAATATTTGTATGTCTATTGAACTTTCGATAAGAGTCATCATAAGACGACTCAAGTCCTGATTTATGAAGACGATGTATTAAAAATTGAATCTTAAATTATATATCTAAATATTTTTTGTCAGTAAATATGAGTTTTTCAATCCTTTGGCATGTCTTGCCAAGAAAAAAATCATGCAGAAATAAGAGAAAAGAAGAAAAATTTTAAATGTTTTAAGTAAACTTGTTAATTTTTCCTATACAGATAATTAGCGGAAAAAATTTGCTAATATAATTTTAACTAGTAAATGTTGTTGAAGATAAAATTGTATTTTTTTAATTATAATATGAGAACCTTTACAGAAAAACTTATAAAATTCATTTTTCAAACTTCTCTTTGAAGAGTGTATCAGGCTTTGAGAGTTCTATATCTTTATTTAATGTTTTAATTTGTGATGTAATTTATCACAATAGTCGACAATGTACAAAAAAGTCAAACTAAAGCTATGTGTAACGAATATGTGAATTGAAGCAAGTAGGCTACTCTGATAGAAAAAAAAATGTATACATTAACAGGTGATATATTGTTAAGTTTTGTCCCAACGTTATTCGAAATACAATCTAACTATTATCTTTTAACATTTATTTTGTATCCTATTTATTATAATATAATATTACTTAAATTATACTATCTTTAACTAATTCACTCAATAGTAAGAAACTCCAAACTCACTTCCATTTTTCGGTGACAGTTCTTTATATAATAAGCTCACAGCCTACTTTGCTGTGAGCCTACTATAATTATATAACAATATAAATCTAGTTAAATCTAGAGATTTCTGGAAAAGAAACCAAATAAATTTATATTTTCAAGTACTTTAAGAGGATGCTACTTGTTCTAAGGGTGCATTCCAATGTGATCCTGTACCAATTTCAAACTAGAATCCATTGCACAAATTTTTAGCTACCTCTTTACTTTGAATAGATATAGCAATAAGAGCTTGAACTAGTGACCTAAAAAAAAAATACAAATTTATCATTACTCAATGCTGATATCTTCTATACAAAGAAAAGCAAATGCTATAACTAGTTATACTGGCACAAAAAAATCTACATACCTTTTCCAGTTTAATTTTTTAGCGAGTTTTGCTAATGAGTCTTCTCAAATATCAAAACATCGAGAAATTTTGAAATGAGTTAAAGGATTAAATCACACTATAAAAATACAAATTATATTTCTGAAACTAAATAAAACAAACGTGACAAGATGTAAATATGTTATTTTTAGCGTATAGTTTAACCGAATAAAGCAGTACCATTTTTGGTATTTTGTGAGCCTTCTGGCTGAAAATTTGAGAAATTTCCTTTACTAAATATATTATATATTATCAAAAAAAATCTGTGTTTGATTAGTGAATGACTACTATACAGTGAATAACCCAGAAAAGTATTGGCTAAGCTTACTACCCTTAAGGCTAAAGTAATCATGATATTGGATGATTCAATTTTGTTGAGTTATAAGAAAAATTTCTTTTAAATAAATTTAAGCATATAACTAAAAATAATACAGTTTGCACGATTTGGCTTTTAAAATCAAATCCTGGAATTGAATGGTTGAATTAGCTCAAAAAATTTTATAAGAAGGTTTTCTTAGACTAGAAAGTGACCAGACAAGAAGAATCTTTATTCAGCAATTTTTCTTTGTAAATACCAAATTTTTGATAAAATTTGGCATTAAAGATTAAAATATTAACTGGAAATATCTACTTCTGTTCATACATAACAATCAGCAAATCAAATCAGCTTGAGTCAATTTTTGTTGGCACTTTTGCTAATAACATTGATAGATATTGTGGAATTGTAGAACAAACAATAAAGATGAAGAAAAATATACATATCTGATTTAGAAGCCTTGATCAACAATAAAATATGGAGAGCTAATCGAAGGAATACGTAATTTAAAAATATTAACACCAAAAATAGTGTTCCACATAAGACAAGTTGCGTAGCAAAAGTAGATAATGACGTCAAACAATCTCCCAAACTTAATATTGATATCTTTTCATTCAAATCGGTTAATTTCAGCGAGAAAAAGTGCTTCAATAGATTTCTTTCTTCTAATTTTATGTTCATTTTTCTCTGTCATAGAAAATAATTTTTATGTTTTTTATTTGTAATAGAAAGAGTAACAGAAACATTATACAATACAAAGACTTTTAAGTAAAATACTTCGGTTTATGGTAACCTACTATAGTATTCCAAACATACATATATATATTTCAATATAATAAAATTTATCATAATAAATAATAACTTCAAAATTCTGAAATAGTAATAATTATGTAGGATATGAAAACAAATGAAATAATATAAACTAGTTTTATCATTAAATTTTGATCAAAATTATACCCATAAAACTTTGTCAAAACATGTAAAAATTCTAATTTAAAGTACTTCAAATTAAATGAATTTCCCAAAGAAATTGAGGTAAAAAATTTCCATTCTTCTTATTTATAGCTATTTATAAGTTAAAAATAAATATCCTTTTAAAGCCTTATTTATTAAGACTTTTTGACAAAAATTCACTCTAAAAAGTTTTGAAAAATTTTTTTGTAATCAACTTCAATTAAGATTCAGACAGTTCTTATGAATATTCAATAATTAATTCTGGGGATATTCAGCTTAAAGTGGAATGTACAAAATGCCCTGTAACCGTTGCTTAGTTTCTGTTAAATTCCATGTAAACTAAGTACTAAATTCATAAATTGATAACTTCAAAATTATTTACAATTTAATGTACACACTAAATAGCTTTAGTCATATCCATTTTACATTCAAATTGCTTACTATCAGAAAATGTGTTAAAAGTTTCCCAAGTGAAGATAATAAATAAAATTCCATGAAAAGAATTCTCTTAAATTTTTCATTTATAAAACACAAATAAATTAACTTTTGCTTTTTAACCAAAAGCCATAAAAGGAAGATAAAATTTGTTTGAAATGGAAACGTAATTTTAATAGCCTGGAAATTCAAAGCTGCTTCTATCAAAAGAGTATACAACTCTCAAACATATTTGAATACCATTGTTGCATGGTATTTGACCACATAAAGAAATTAGGTTATAAAGGGAAAAGTTTTTCTGATCCTTGCTCTTTATGTCCTAATTATGCTAACCTATGTTGATATAGGAGTAATAACAATATGAAATTATTTAAATAATTTGTTGATTAAAACCTTCCCTTTATAACAGTATCAAAGATGGTATTCATATTGGCTAAAAAATAACAACATATATAGGATTAGGGGCTTGAAAATGTCTAAAACTATAAGTTTTAACTTTTATATAAAAAGAAAAATTTCTTAAAGAGTAACTTAGAACTTATTATGTCATTTCAATACTAGAACTTTATTTAAAATATATTCATCTATTCAATTTGTGTCATTTATTGTTAGTCAAATTTATTAAATAAAATTTAATTCAATTTTAAATATTATTTTTGATAATAACAATAATTTATCACTATTTTTACTTTGATATAACCTACTTCTGATACTTCTGAGACGCAAATTTTATCTATTCTAATTTCAAAAGTTTATTGCAAAAAGTGTTATTATTCAATATAATATTCCACTATCAGGTGTTTAGAAAAATATTCTAAAAAATGAAGGATAAGTTAAAAGAGCTTATTGATTTTACAAGAAACACACAAATGAAAATGTCAATTTTCAAAAATTGACTCAATTAATACAAACAGGATACTCGTAGTAACGGAGTATATTTTTGGATATTTTTATCATCTCTCATCTCTGGCTAAATCTAACTATCACTCGAAAAAGGTAAGCAAAATAAAATATGATGGTCGTAAAAACCCCTAGAAGCCATTGTATTATTATTTAGATTTTCATATTTTTGATAGCTTACACAAGACTTTAATTTATTTTTTAAATAAGTTTTAGTCCCTAAAAACTTTTCTTTTATGCTTTGTAGTGCTAACAAATCTACAATCATTATAAATAAACACAAATTCAATTAAGTTTCATTTAAACATAAATAAAAAAAATTTCTCAAAGTATTTAAGTAAAAAGTTACTTGATAAATCTAAACTTAATTTAGTAAAAAATAAATAACTAAGGGGTACTTATAATTTTTAATTTAACTTGCTTAAAAATGAAAATTTCTTGTTAAACATTAGAAAATTTACTATAATAGATTCTTAACATAATTGCTTACAATATAATTTTCAAACAAATTTTGTTTATTTATGAAGTAAACTTAGTTAATGCCTCCAAGCTTACAAGAAAATTGCTTTCTTAAATATAATATTAGAAATAATTACTGTTTGAGGATGTCCGCTTGAAAATATTTCCCTGGATACTGCTTCAAGTGCACAACTGACTCTTTCCTATGATGGGTTAACATTATGACAGCCCTTGTTCTTCATGCTTAATTACTTTCTATACCCTTAAAGTAGAAATAACATTGAATTCATTATTTTAAGAATGTAAAAGCTTGTTATCGATCCTCAGAAATAATGAGCCAGCTGTCGAAATGTCTTCTGCATTTTAATTGTTCAATTTATTCCTAACATAGGAGAACTTTTTGTGGGTTAAACTCTTTTCAAAACATATAGACTATTAAGACTGTGATTGTAATATTACAATAGTAGCTTATATAAGCTACTAAGTACATGATTGTATTGAGCTGCATAATAACAAGTCTTCTTAAATAAAAATGAAATTGAAGTGGTCTTTGTGTTTTATAAATAATCGTCACTAATGTACCTCTGCTTGGAATAAAATTAGAGTATATTAGATTATTATACATAAGAAAAATGTAATTAACTTCAACGGTTGCTGAGTTTAAGTAAATAAGAGACAAAATAAGAAAAATAACATGAAACCTTGTTTTTGAATTTATATTCTGCAATTTCAGCAAATAATCCAATCAAAGCTTTGATTTTTGGTGTAAATTGTCTTCTGCCTTTTAAAGTAATGTTTTTCTTACCATTTTTAAATTACCTTGAAGCGCCTTTTGCAATTTATATTAGAGTTAAGAAATACAGTTGAGCCTTTTCTTATATGAAGCCACTTTAAAAAATGTTATTTAATTAAAATGGACACTCATACTTCTAAGGCATTTTTCCCTGGGATTACGGTGAAATATTAATTATTAATGGTGTGGATAGATCCTTCTGAACCTACTTTTAACTATGCCACTGGCCGGAGTATATATCCACTTGTATGAAAAGTCTAATTTATGTTTTGATGATGCTATTCATGATCTGATAAAAGCGATAGATGGAAAAGATACTTTAATTTAATTTTTTTTAATTTTATAATGATTTTTAACAATTTTTTAAGACTATTTTCAGCCTTGTTGAAGCAACATCCTTTTTTTCCAAAGTAACTGTCTGCAAATTTGCCTAACCTCTGTGAAAATAGCCCGAAAATTGGTGCGTGTCTAGAGTCTAGAATTGACTAAAAATTTCTTAAATTAGTTTTTATGGGAGAATTTTCTTAATACTGCTTATATTTAACTGGAATGAATAGAAATTGAATAAGACGAAGCGAAATTCGAATATATACAACTATAGAAAATTTGATGAAATCTAAAATAATGCTTATTAAATATAGAATGGAAAAGCAAGGAAAGTGATTTCAAATGTTAAAACAATTATTGATTGTTTAATGCTCACAACCAAATGTATTCTGCTCAAACATCATGAAGTCATTTTGAACCTTTTTTTATATACTATGAGCTATACAACTCTAAGCACATAAATTAATCTTACAACATAACCCTGTCATGACAACCTGGCAACATGAACTGGGCATTTATTTTTTAGAAAAAATGAATTTTAATCCTTTTTCCTTCATTCAGATCCAACACAATAAAATTTTATTGGAACTTACTGCAACTCACAATTTAATATATTTTAGCTTTCTTACATTTAAATTTCTTAATAAAAATGTCCAGACATGGCTCTTGTGTCTTATAAAGCCCCAATGTCCTTACAATTTGATAAATTCTTAGCCTTAGTTAATATAACCACTTCAATACTTCACATCAAAAGACTTTTTAAGTATCAGATTCCAAAGCAGCCTAATCTACTCTTCAAAATACATTTCAAATTTAAACAAACAATATATTATTTTTTCGTAATTTATAAAGTCCTGACTTATTGTTAGTTACCCATTAAATTCAATTTGAAAAGCCATTTTCACATTTTCAAAATAGTTTGAGTTTCGAAAAATATTTACTGATATAGAAAACTAAAAATAAGAAAATAAAATTTATTTCAGAATAAGCAAAGAAAATAATCCAAATTTCCCGTTAATTAAATTTAATCCTTGAAAATTGCACAGTAGAATTTCAATTTAAAAGAACAAATTCCAAAAACTCTTGATTTTTACATTCTGCTTGTCACCAAGCTAATACTGATGTGATTGCTTTTATATGGATCCAAGTACTCCTGTATGGCTATATAAAAGGAAGCCTTTCGATGGCAAAGATATTCTACAGATTTGTTAGATTTAAAACACCAAGCTTGTCTGCCATCTTGACAAGCGAAATCCGACTAGATACTATAATTTTATCTTGGTAAATTCTTTCTGTTGAATCCAAGCTGAGCGCAAGCATATAAATGAAGAAAATAAAGTTAGTAATTAGTTTAATTATTGCATGTGGCACCACTGTAAAAATTTGGTGTATCAAATTAGTTTCTTTCATAGTGAATTAAAATTTACAACAAGGACTATATAACTTTATGGGTCTGATTTATTAATATTTTAATTTCATTTTAGAAGTTTTAATTGTTGAAATGCTTAGAAAATATTTTTAAAGTTTCGAAAATGTCTATGTAAAAATCATATTTTGACTTGGTATGAAAACAATATTCCTAAAGCGGGCATGCTCTATTGCAAAATTTAAAAGGGGCACTAAAAGACAACTTAAGTTTAAAAGCATGCAAAGAAATTTTGTAAAAACTATATCTTTGGTAAGCAAGGCTCTATCTCTCTAATATTTATAATTTTTAAATGCATTTGTTTATCAAAGATGATGCAAATCAGAAGTCAGTAATCTATAACAACCGAAGCCATTTCAAGTGCTTCCAGTGACCAGATCATTGGCGATCATGGTCAAAATATTCACATAGCATAAAAATTTTTAGCACAGTAAAAAAATAATGAACTTCAAGTACGACAGAGGTGAAGTGTTTGCTACTATCCTGTTAGTTGTTAAAAAATATGAAATATCTTAATCGGTATAAATGCACATAGAATTGGATATGAAAAAGATACATATATTTAAGATGAATGGAACATATTAGCTTAGTGAAAATAAGTTTAGTTTCCCTTAAAGGAGATCTAGAAAGGATTTTTGTCAAAATTAATACCAATTTCTATGTATAAGCATTTACATTAAAAGTGACTTAAACTCATTTTAAACAATATGGAAATATTTAAAAGTTTGTTATTCAATGGCTTAAATAGTATCATTATATATGAATATGTTGACCTCTGTTCTTTTTAAATTACATTAATAATAATAGGGCGTTTATTTTTGGAATACTTTTAATATAAGAAAAAGCTCACTTTTAATAAATGTGAAAATTATAATTCTTTAATAAAATTGCTCCAAAATATGTTTTTATATACTTTTTAGGTTGAGCACACGAAAGTTCAAATACCAGCAACCAAATTGTTATATATCTAAATATGCCATATATTACTAATGTTTTTAAATCATTAACTAAATACCATGTTTTTGCACATTATTCTCAAAACAATGTTTGTCTAACGTCTAACTATTGTTGAATCATAGCATTAAATATTAATTTGAAAAATAAATAACATAAATAGCCCAAAGATTTAAACTTTGACAGCAAAGAAATATTTTATCTAAAGGATTCAACTTAATAGAAGAAAATCAAATTAAAAAGCCCTGCTAATGATATAAAAGTAGATAATAAATACTAAATCTAATCGTATTGTTATGAATTTTCATTTGTTTGAATTTAAAGACTTTCCACCTGAAATCTATTATTCGCTAAATTAAGCTAAATGCATAACACCCATTTTAACTACATATTTTCACAATCTTTTAGTTTTTGATGTGGAAACCTTAAAACTTAATTTAAATAACTGAAAATTACTGAAAGCATAATTACTCAAAAGTTAAAAAGCAGGTGGCAAAAACTTTTACAAAGTATTTTAATTGAATATTCACTTAGCTTATTATTATTCCATAAAAAGATCTTTACTGTCAGCTTTCAGACACTGTCATGATTAACTTATCAAAAAAGAACTTTATATACTCTAAGTTCAACTAGAGAGAAATTTTAATTTTTAAGAAATTTGAATAATAAGAAATCATGAATAAAGAAATATTTAAAATGCATACAATCAAAGGATATAAATTAAAATAAGTATAATTACATTTTGAATCTCAAGAAAGGTGAAGGAATAAAATTATAACTAAGCAATAATTTTTTTTTTTCTTTTTGCAAAAATTCAATTAATACAAAATTATTCAAAAAACAGGATATGTTATTGTAGAAATTTCTAGTGAATTGTTAATACAATAATTAAATTACAAATTATATTTATTATGCAGATTTAATTCGAATTTCAAGCCACAATGTTTTACTTTCAAAAGAGGGATTCTCAAAGGGCAAAAGATATCCAAGGATAGTAGCTACATTTGGTGGACAGTTCAAAACTTAAACTCAGGTAAGTATTGTTCGCCAAATTATAATAATGTGCAAGCATTATGCCTTAAAGTGGAAATGTCAAATTGAGTTGAACAATGCTCACAAACAACACACCACTTTTATATGCATAAATGCCTTTGGGATATTTCCTCTTCATTTTTATTTATTTATCTTAAAAATATTATACACCTAAGAATATTTATCAAAAACGTCATACGTAAATTTAGCTGCAAGCTATTTCCTAGTTTAAAGCCCATTTTACTGTGGTTCATAGTAACTGAAATGCTCTCAAATTTTGTTTACTTTAAGTTTAAGAAATTAAATAAAATAAAAAATTCATCTAGTGGTATTTTATGATATAATAAATTCTAGTTCAAAACATTTTTCAATTTAATGAATTGGCAAGTATCAACCACTACAGTATATTTGAAAAACTTTCTTTTAAATCAACTTGAAAGTTTTTGAAAAATATTTTTAAAATTACATACTTTAAGATATCTGAAAATAACAAAACCTTCACTAAATCTATCTCATCCTCTCTCGTCCCACTAGCCCTACAGAAAGAAAAATATTCTTACTCAATTAAATTTTGTGATAAAACTTGAGTATATTTAATTTAATTGACATAAACAGATGAAAACTTATACTTTTTGTAGCAGAAAAATTTTCAAAATTGGTATGCGAATAAAACAAACTGTCACATATTTCAACTTAGTTAACTTAAAGCAATTGCGTCAGTCAAAAACTCAATAAACCATGCGGGCAACTTCTGCTAAAACTTTTAAGGAAATATTATTTTCATTTAGGAATTATACTTTGCAAAGAATGCAGGAAATAACTTTTAAAACAATGAAATTATGTAAATTTCTTTATTTTGCAACTAAAATTCATTCATCAACTTTTTTCATATATTTAAAGTCTTTAAGTTTTTCATTGGTGCAAAACATAATTTTAAGAACTAATAAAAGCTCAAATGCATTCGTATTGCTATGATTTTGTTATTATTTATATTTGTCACGTTTAAAGAGAACAAGTTCTTTTCTAAATATACCTACCTTTTATAGTTGAAATTCATTAATTTTTCAAACATTTTTATTTAAAATTTTTTAGATTTTTATTTTTAAATTAAATAAGTGTGGGTTGCAACGCATATCGTTGATCCAAAGTACCTAAAATTCTTGAGTATGTTTATTGTTGGTCTTCATGACAAATTTTGGGTTTTACTACAAAAAATATTTCCTACAAATTTTAGCTTTTTACAAAAATTATATAAGGATGACTGTTCATAAACAAAAAAAAACTGTATGAGAAGAAAATGTGTAAGCTTTACAAATTTGTTTTTTAATGTTTCTTTCACGAAAAAAATACAAAATATGATATTATTAACTTTACTGAAAAAGTATATTTGCTTACTACAATTTAAAAAATACATACATATATCTATGTATATACAAGTATATATTTGTTAAAATGATAGTTTTAATAACCTGATGAAAGTCGACTTAAGTAATATAAAATATATTTAGAAATTCTGCTTTAAAACAATTTTCAAATATAATAAACTCTAGCTAAATTTATGTTTATCCTTGAATATATACAATAATATTCTCTACCAAATATAAACATGTATTAAATTTAGAAGTTTATACTACACGCGAAAAAGTTTCTCATAGTTCTAAATATCATCTATTAAGTGAGAGAAAACTAGCCTTGAAGAAGACATAAAACAAAATTTTATAGTCACTATTAAATGAAAATCTTGCAATGAATCTGAAAATGCCAATACTTATATAAATATCATATATCCCGATCAAGTTGCTGCTTACCAAGCACAATGTTAACATAATCATCTTTAGCTAAAGAAGCTAATATTAGGGTTATTAAGCATTAATATGACTCACATAGTAAACAAACTCTTATTTTTCTCACCATGGGAAACTAGATGAAATGGGTCAGTGATTTAATTAGATTTCCCTAAGATACTGTAATAAATTGAGCATTGAAGAAGAAAAAATCTGGTAAATATTGCTGCCTTATTGGTTTATTAGCTAAAAAAGGATGTAACTTGGATTTAAGAATATTTTTGGGTAAGTGAAACTACTCATAATGAAAAAATAAGTTTAATAATATACGTGCTTGAAATAATAAATTTGAAACAACAAATAAAAAAAGTGAAATAATTTTGGTTTAACTGGAATTTTATTATTAAAGCTTGAAAAACAGAAATGTTTATGAAGACCCTTTAAATACTCAAATTTAAGTAGGTGAAATCTCTGCCTAATCTACAAAAGCTTATAAATTTTTTCCTATCTAGAAATTTTAAGTTTTTGTCATGACTGTTATATCTTTTAATCCTTTAGGACATTTCCTCTTTTAATTATTAAAGCTGCTAAATTTTTTTGATAAATTTATTCAGCCCATATCTGACATTAAACTTACTTTGTTTTTCATCCTTCAAATAATAATTATTCTCAATTTTCGGGTTTTTAAGTATGCACCTATTTATTTAAATAGCTAAAAAAGCTTAGCCCTTATTTATAAAAACAAGGAATATATGATTACTTAATAGTTACACTAGTCCATTATGTTGAACGTCAAGCTTTTTTCGTCGGGTTGTAAAATATACTAAGCTTGTCATTATTTAACAAAACTTATATTTTACAAGGTTTAAAAAGTTTTCTTTCATTTTTCAATTCGGTGACTTTAACTATGTAAAACTTTAAAAATAAATTAAAGTAAAAATCATTTTAATATTCTAAATGTAAAACTAAAAAGTTTATCTAATATATGTACATATATATATATATATATATGACTATCTCAAGGAGCTTAGGAATTCAATAAATTTATGATAAGATATTAAAAAAGTACACGAAGGATAGAACACATCGTCACATTACACTGTTGCACTTTCCTTGGTTGTCTGTTATTATTAATCTTACCTCCTAGAACTTTACTCTTGAAAAGTTCCTTGTAATGACCTTCTGCTAACTTAATCATTTTTAAATGATAAATGATTCTGATTCTGATTAAAATTTTACGAACTTTACTTAATAAGTTGAGTAATAAATTTATTTAATTAAAAGATTGCTTTCATCAAGCGTTTTTCTATGCTTGTATCATTTACGAGTTTTATCTACAAAAGTCTTAATTGATTTTTAATTTTGACATTGCTGACATAATTCGGGAAAGCACTTAAAATCAACTTTTTGAAATTGAACCAAAATAGAAGATTTTAATATGATTTTTATATGGTGGAAGTGCAGCAAATTGTTTTGAAACTAATTTTAAAGATATGAGATATAAATTTTTTTGAAAATAACTATTAAAAAGTTTGTATTTGAATTAAAATTTTCATTTTTGTTTCCTACTTTAAGGATTTATAATCTGAAAAGTAAAATTTGAATTTTTGACTTATTAAAAATACTATCGAACAAGTATTAAAGTATTAAACTGTATTATACTGTTTTTCCAAGGAAATTGAGAATAACACTATCGGCTATACCTAAGGATGCTGTAAATAGTATGAATTAAACTAACTAAATTAAACTGTATTCATTTTTGAGAGACAGTCTTAAAAGGCCAATTACATGCATTTTTAAATTTTGAATACTTGTGTGTACTTATTATTTTTGGATTTTTCTTATTCTTGCACATGTGGATTTCATTTAAACTCATGTTCAATGGCACAGGAAAAAACAGTTCACTTCAAAATGAAAGTGAAAGTGAACAAGAGTATTAAAACATCCAAATATTCATGCTAGTGTCCCAAATTCATTTATCATTTTAAATTCAACATTTTACTTGCCGGACCATTCCTTTTCTCTATATACTATTGAACTATAAGTTTACTTAAAGTAGAAACAACTTTTATTTCTGATAATGGTATAAATAATTGATGAAATCATCAGTTACTTTCAAGTTGTTTTTTGTCGTTAAAAAAATACGTTTCTATTCCAATGGCCAAGCCAGAACACCCTTTGCAAAATCTCAGATAATATTTTAGAGATTTTTGCAAAAAGAAAACTCGATATAAACATCAATTTTAAAACGTTAATCCTTGGCTTAGCTTTTACTGCTTATTATGAATTTTTTGATTTTTTCTTAATAGAGATAAGTGTTCTCTCTTTAAGTAACTTCTTACAAAAAAATGCATTTTGATTTTTCCACGGCGTTCTAATATTGCATGATTCTTCATACAAAAATGACATTTAACATCACTGTTTTTTTGTAATCTAATTGATATTTAATTTTCGGATTAATATATAATTAAAAGCAAAAATGTTTAAAGAATTCACTAACAGAAAAAACGTATAGTATCGGGCCCTAATGTAGAATTAAGCCTTATTAACATAATTATGCACTTTTAGAAAAGCTTATACGCTCTTTAGAATTTCAATGTAATAAACTTTTTTCAAAATATTCATGTCAAAAAATCTCTACCATAGTTATGGTAGATTATGGTTTTATGAAATACCTATTTTCAATACTAATGCACAATTTATTGATGTTATTCTAACAAATTCTCTCTTTACTGAATAACTTCAATATTGCTTTTACATAAATTGACATCCAAAATAATTATTTTAATGAAATACTAGAATGTATTATGCTTTACCAAATAAATGCTTAAAGTCATAACAAATAAAGAAAAATAATTCCAACAATAATATTTTTTTTACACCCCTTTACAAATTTATAAATCTGTTAAAATCATACATTGTTGATTTAATTTATGTTTTGCCTAAGTAGGTTACGTTTTTTTATTAGATTGAAGCGTAAATTCATTTTTATAAAATAAATCCACTTCTGTTCGGTACTTTCATTAAATCAAGCAATAGAAAAATACAAAGTCACACCCTAAAATATGACATTTAAAAATATTTAACCCTTTTCCATCCCTAGTAAATGATTTTTTTGATAAAATAAAATAAACATTTTTGAGTATTGGATAAAAAAAATTTGATAAGGAAAACTTTTTACCATTTTCAGGATATCTTCTTATCGATTTTGAGGCAATTGACTGATATTATCGTACATAGATGTGCATTTGTTAAACTTTATGCCTTTTATCAGCAAAACCTCACAGTTCTAGTATTAAGACCATCAACAAAAGGATAAATATTCAAAAAAGATACCAACATTTTTTTTACTCTACAATTTTTTATTCGAAATAGCAAAAAAAGTAATTTATTTTGCATTTCTAGAAATCGTTTTGATTTTGAGCATTTATCTGGATACTTCTTCTTGTTCTACTATTTGAAAAAAAAAAATATTTACTAAACTTTAATATCACAATTCACGTAATTTGGTTTTTCTGTTATAAAACAAAATTTATTAAAAATGCTCTTACATCGAAGAATTCAATTTTATGCAGTAGCATTTATTGTTATTATAACTGCTTAAAACTAATGTGTATCCTGGAAACTATTGATTGCATTAATGTATGTATGTTATAAACTCCAAATATTAGAAACAAATAATATTGACTCAAATATTCTCATTTATATTGCAATATTAAACCACAAACGATGTTTGCCAACAAAATGTTAGCTAGAGACGACAGTTTTGACTAAATGTTTTACACCACAAGGGAATAAGCAAGTAAAGGACGAATTAAGCCACATTATAGCCACAGCACTGATTAAATCGTAAGTACTTGAGCTTCTCTTACAAATGAAAATTATTATTTAGAGAATATGAAAATCGTATGTTTTCATACAACGGAGACAATAAATTCTGACTATGCTTCAGAATAACTTCATCTAAACTAAGTAAGATTAATTTGATTTCAGAGAATAGTTATTACAATTAAAAAGTAAAAAATAAACATTTTTTCCCGTAAAAAAAATATATATAATTTTTTTACTACTATATTAATATTATTTTTTAAATATTAAACAAGAAAAAACAGAATGACCTTTAAATTTTAACAGGATTGGTCATTAATAAATGTCGAACAAAAAGCAAGGCTTTCCTTAAAAATAATAATAGAACGGTTTTTTTTTACCAAAGTATACCTTTTTGCTACAATTAGGCTTCACCTGTGCTGACTATAATACTTTTTTTTATAAGCACTTAAATATCAACAAATTTTAACTCAAATTATATAGTGTCTGTTTTAGAAGCTATATTCATTGGTGTTGTGTCATTTTTGAGAAAATTCAATGGATTTAAACTTTGGCAGATATAAGATAAAAGTTTGTTCATTTGAGTAAGTATACTTAAAAGCAGATAAAAACTTTCTAAATGATATACTCGTATACCAAGTTTTTATATTTAAATGTAAGGTTTTATGCTTTTAAAAATCACTATTAAAAGCAAATTTCGTGCAAATTTTATGGTAAAAATATTGACAGATATAAGAAATTAATAAAAAAACTAGTAATATCTTTTTAATCCTGGTTATATTATATATTCTGAAATTAAAAGTATTTCTGGTATACCAAAAATATAAAAAGCTTTACTTTATATATAATATAAATTATATCAATTCTTTTCTAAAACACAACCTATAATTTATACTTACTAAAATACCAAAAAAATAACAAGTATAAATTTGTCTATTTAGTTATATTTTTAGGCTTAATATTGCTGTTTCCTAAGAAAATAAAAACAAATAAAATTATTAGGAAGTACAGATATTGTAAACACGAGGTTTTTCTAAAATTATATCAGCTCCATAGACATTCAAGATCAGACCTAATAATTAAGTAGAAGAATTACAGAGTTATATATATACAGTATTCACTCACACTCATTTTAACAAATTATTCATTTGCTATGACCACAGTTGCAAATTATCATCATCCCACGAATCCATCAGACGACCACATTAATAATTTTCTGCCTTAGAGGTCTATTTTATTGATCTGATAGCAGGCTTGTAAATTTATATTATTGTTTTTGTTTTGTTTTTCTAATTTGGAAACGGGAATGATATACATTTCAATTTTTATTAACTTGCATATTATCTCACAAGAATGCAATATTACCGGCAGCTCCTAGTATTGTTCAGATCTATTTCAAACTGCAGTTTCGATTATTTTCCGTCTGTATACTGTATACTATCTTAACTTGGACCATGACAGACAAAACAGACAGTTTATTTCCAATAATCACCTGATAACCATGCTTTTTGCTGTCGATTTATTTTTTCTCATGACAGGATTTTTTATTTAATTCTTATCATCGAAATACAAAAAAAATCGTTGTTTAAGTGATGTTCTTAATGGCATTTAGTATTAAACTAAAAAAAAACATTTTTAATTAGTCAAGTGTTACTAAAATATAAAGTGAAGTGAATTTTAGTTTGTTTTAAGAATTTTTTTTTGTAGCTATAAAAAATTATGTATTTCGATAAAGCTTACCAGAGACTTTCAAAAAGGTATTTTCTTTATGCAGACTACAAACAAATTTTAATTTTTTTTTTAGTAAATTAATAAAGTTTTAGTTTGCATCTTAAAACAAAACTTAAAAAAGACTTTTTTTTATCAAGATATCTAATTCAAAGCATCTTTAGTCATATGATAAAAAAAAACATATGAAAATTATGCTCTGGAAAAAGCATCTTAACAAAAACTATTTATCCACATATTTTGTATCATGATTATGTAATTAATTAATTTTGTTTTTTATTGTTTTCTTTGTTTTTATTTCTTTTATCATAAAAAAATATCAAATAATAGTTAAACAATAGTCCTTCGTCTTTGTAAATTTATAAGCAATTAAATTTAATTTTTCTTATAATAAAATTAAATTGCAAATATTTTTGTCAATTGCATACAAAATTTTCATTTAATGAATTTTTTTTTAGAGTAATTAATCCATAAAAATAATTTTAATCAGCAGGGTCAAATGATAAATTTTAGTTATTTTTTCTCAAGAATTCGGGCTAAATTTTCAACTTTAGAGTAAATTCAAATTCATCCAAATAAAATGATCACGCGTCTAGTTTAAATCAAAGGCCAATGGTATAGCGCAATTGTGACCCTGTTGTTTAGCTGTGACCGACATAATGATCAACCTTATTCGTGCTTCGAATAAAGATTTGCATTCAATTGCAGAAATTGACATTAAATGTTAAATAGCAGCAAATTGTTTGTAATTTCGGTTATCGACCATATTTAGCAAGATTTTAAACTTTTGTTGATTTTATTAATACAGTTTTATTTTTTTAAGCAAGCTTCGTCTGAATGAACAAAATTCAACAAGGTTATCGATATATCTAATAATAATTTTTTTTTGAAAAAAACAGTTTTCCGAAAAGTATATATTAATAAAACAAATAAAATCATTAGTAATAATTTTTTATTTAAAACACATTTTAGAGATTTTACTGTCTCTTTAAAACCATAGGAACCTATTTTAATGAATATAACATTAAAATTAAATTTGTTAGTCTTTTTTTACTCTTCTTTAATATTAGTTGAACTTTGATTATTTTCAATAATAAATTACTCACTAAAATAAAAAAACTTAATACTGACAAATGTTCTCGTTTATTAATCGAATTTTTGCTAATTTTGCATTAATTATGCTGACAATGTACAGGGGTGTTCTTTTCTTGAATTACCCCATATTTCAAGAGCTTCTATCACTTAATAGTTTATATAGTACGTGACAGCTGTAAACAAGTCTAAGATGTTTGTATTACAAGTATTACATAAATTGCTTAAAAGTTTTCATACCTGTTTGCTATAAAGTACAATTAAGTTATTAGTTGAAAATTAATTATTTAGTTTAGTTTGTTTAGGAGAATAATAATAGTATTAATTTTCTGTCTGGAAATTGGAAAATTTAAAAATTTAGTAATTTTTTAAAAATATGGCTTATTCCATTCATATAAGTATTTACGATATATACTCAAAAATAATTTTGATTATAGCCAAATTGATTGTAGCCAAACATACTGTATAAATTTTGTCAAAGTTTTTTCATTATAAAATTAACATTAATATTTCATGCTTAGTTTTAAGCTACTTTTTTATGAAATTATATTTACAATAAAATACGAGCAAGAATCTAAAATGAATACAAAATGAATACGAAATTTCAAAGTTTCGCGAGCTACGTAACTTTATGTTGATATATTATTTTGTTTTGTTTGTACATATGTAAGTAATATTGTCAACATTATCAATTGTCTTGTATTTTTAGTTTATTTTATGTAAATAGATATAGATATTAGACGTATTTTGGTATAAGAAAAATGGATAAAAGAATCCGTATTAAATTTTGTGTGAAAAATTAAGTTAAGTAATATTGATTTTTGCATTTAAAGAGTCTATTCTGAGCAAAACCTGATTATACAAGCTTTTCACCGAAGCCTGAGAAAATTTAAACAGTCAAATTCACACCAGCACGTCAGCAGCCAAAGAAAACGCTGACGCAGTAAAGAAAATTGTTATGAGAATAGTCAAATTTCTATTTTAGAAGCTGTTTAAAAATATCGACATATCAGTTGACTCTTACCATGCCATTATTTTGGATGTGTTAGTTCTTAAAGTTGTGGCACCAAAGTTTTTTTTCCAAAACTACAATCTTTTGGCAAAACCGCAATCACCGGTTTTAATAAGCTTGGCTCTTGCAACTTTTTCGTATTCCTAAAAATAAATTACTAATGAAGGTATGAAATTTTGGTATCATTAAGGAGATAAAGCCCTAACGTTAAAAGAGCTTCAGACCATAGCAAAAGGTGCATTTTGGATCTGCTACGAGAATAATGAAAAATAATGTCATAAGTTTATCATATATGAGAGGGATTCTTCGAATTAAAAATAAATATTGACAAATAATACTTTTTAAAAAACAAATTAAGAACAAACCTCATAATCTGAGTCAAGAACAACAGAAAATATAACAAATAAGTGAAAACTAGTGCTAGATTTTAATTTTATGTTAACAGTTTAGATAAAATTGAAGTTAAATATTTGAAATAAAAAAAATTAGTATCTCATTAGCAGTACGAAGTAGAGAATTGTTTGATATTGATTTTGACCTGAACTAAATTTTAGCTTTAAAACTAAATATGGGTTGAAATAAAAATTGCTGCACATTGAAACTTAGTGTCCGAAAGTGAAAATGTAGAGCAATAATTTCAATATCAAATATATATTTCATATCAAAACTACGGTTAAGAATTAAATGCTTTACATCGTTATTTTCAATCAAAAACTCTGAATAAATAATTATTGGGTTCCATTAAATTTAGTGGAATATCAAAATGTTAAAAGGGAAAACATTAAAAAAACAAAAAATTGAAAACAATAGAATAAAACACTGATTGAAATTCAAAGAACAATCCGGATTTATTTGTGAGCAACATAAAAAATTTTTTGTATAGATAAATGATTAAAAAATACTACTGCTAAACAATTTTATAAAATTTCATTGAACTGACAGAGAAAGAAACATTGTAACCTAAGTGAAATTATAAAAAAAGGCAATCGTCAATTGCATTTCTCTTAAATACAGGATACATTATTTGTAGCTCAGGAATAGCTTGCGTGGTTTTGTCATATAAAACGACATCAATAAAATTGAATCCTGAAATTTCAATACTATATTTTATGCTTTAGAGGGAATTGAAATGTAGCATAACGTACTCGGTAGACGAATAGATATACAAAATTGACAAAGCATGAAATCTTTATCTATAGCTTACCACATATTTAAGTAACAAAGTAAAACTTTCTATGAAACGTGTTTTTTTTTCAATTTTAACTTTGAAAACCTTACCAACTTTTATACGTATATGTGAATACGTAGATGATGTACAGTAATTTAAAACACTCCACCATTTATATAGAGCTTTTTTTTAAAGGAGAAAAACCTATTTTTAAATTAGAAATAAAAAAAAATACTAAAAATAGAATATACAACACAACTGGAGGAATTTTGAATATTTTTACTTTTTGAATCGTTTTATTTACTACTATAAATCCAATCTCATATCTGAAGTTTGGGTTAATCAAAAGTTTAAATAATGGATGGCATTTTGACAGTGAAAATTTAACAAGACAATTTTCCGAGTATATTTCAATTAATTCTATGTTTAGCTGAATTAATATCAAGATATTTTCAAAGCAAGCTAAGAATATTTAACAAGGTATTTTATGAAGAATACTTTTCAAGCAATTTAATTTTTGCTGACATTGGATCACAGCAGTTACTCTACTATTGATTATTATTAAATTTAGAGTAATGAGCAAAATATTGATATAATACTTTCTTCTATATTTATAAAGAACATTATTTGATAAACTAAGCTATAAATCAATAATAAATTTGGTTTTTTTCAACAAAAACTTTTAAAGAAAAGGTTATTGGATGTTCTGGACTTAAATTAAGGAAATCGTGTCAGCTATAGCAACATTTAAATCAAATTATTTTAATTGCAACCTTTTATGTATTGTCATCATTGTTAGAGGTACTTGCAAAAATTCTTTGATTTCAAAAATCATGAAAGAAATATTTAAGTTTTGCTGGCTTTGAAACATAATTAGTACTATTTTCTTTATTATATTTTTATGTATAAGCCATTTTAAAAATGTATTTATTAATATGTCTTATGGATAATTTTATATATATACATGTATATTTAATTTAATAAGGAATAGAAAAAAATACTGCCACACAAAACAAAAGCGAGCATAAAATGGACCTAGAAAATCTTTCTCACAATTGGTTCTCTTAAAATGCAAGAAATTGAAGTATTCCTTCCCTTCTATATTCAAGTTCTTAAAAACACGCATACGTGTTTTGAATATTTAAGTCTCCAGTAAGAAAATTACTCATTAGTGAGTTTTTCATGAATTAATTCTTACATGAGTTACTACTGAAAAATAGTCAAACGTATTTCTTCATATAATTTTAGGCATACTTTTAATATGCGTCAAAGGATGATAGAAACAATTTCACCAATTATTGTAAAAAATTTCTAAATAATATGTAATTTTTAACAGAAGGTCATAATTATTTTGTGTTGATTAAAGGTCAAATTGTGTGAATTTTCCCTTAAGGGGATTCATATTTGATTTTTAACAAGTAAGAAAAAAAATCTGTGCATAGGTTATTCCTTTAGGGAAAGTTTATTACAAAACTTACTTTAAAGTAGGAAGTTTATGTACATATGTGAAAATGTCAAGTGTTCTTAATAGATTTAAATTGGTTTTAAAATAATTAGCTGTATTAAATAAATTTTTTTAAAAGCTAAAATTTAAAAGAGATAAAAGCTAAGTTTATATTGAAGTGCTCTAAGAACATAGAAAAAAGGTAGTTGCAAAAAAAGCATAAAAGGTAGCTGTTTTGAATGAAAAGTAGGTTCCACTCATGTTGTAAAGTTAATACTAGGCTCGTTTAAGTTGTTTTCACTATAAAAATGCAACCGTGAAATATCAAAAAACTATTGCCATTTCTTTGGAAAATAATAATTTCAGCTGTGTGCAGTTTTCTGCACAATTAATTTAAAAAAAACTTTTGTCTGCATCGACTTTATTGTTGACAGTAACACCATCAGCCTTGAATTTTGTGGCTCGCCTGGTAGTAAAATGCACCCAAGATTCATTGCACATGGCTGAAGAAAAATTATGCTTTCAAATGATAACTGCAAAAAGTAATGTTTACCAAAAAGCCCTGCATAAAACATTGCTCTTTTTTTTTTACCTGATGAGGTTGAAAAGATGTTCAACTCTCATTTATGCTGATGTTAAAAATTTAGCCTCCTCTTAATGTCTTGGGCCTACTTAATTTCCGAAGAGACTGAAGAGAGTACGCTTTTTTCTTAAGGAAGGCTTTTATTTATCTCTTGTTTAATGAAAAATAAAAAAAAATTATTTTGCTTCTTTTGGTTTAAGACAAATGAGAAAGATTTAGAATTCATTTAACCTCACAAGCTCCGACATAAACATTAATGTTCATATCCTTTTAAGCTCTTGAGCGTTTTAGCAAGAATTCATTTGCAAAACTTACACTAAATATTTTTCGTTGATTTTAATCAACATGACTTCATTTGCAAAATAAATTAAAATAACTGTCACTTTCCAATTTATATGAGAGAATATTATAATGCATGCGAAGAATAAATTCAATACCAAATAATACAAAAATTCATTGAAATCAAATTAAGATTAATTTTCTGTGAGTGTTCCTAGCCTCCAATATACGAACGTTTGCATTTAAGAATTTTCTTAACCGGTTTAAAGTATAAAGTTGACAAAAGCAAACCAAAATTCACAGTTTTCAGTTCCAAGAGGCTGAAAGCAGGGTGAAAATTTTCGACTTAGGTAATCACCCTAAATGACAAATAAACAAATTGCTGAGAGTCTTAATTACAAAAATGTTTTACAAATCTTGATAGGACATCTACTTGGAGTGTTTCCAAGATATTTTTCCTTATGTGCATATTTACACAAATAATAATGATATCCAAGGTAGAAAGAATTTTGTTCTTATAATGTTCTCTTATGATCAATAAATATTTAGCAATAATGCATTTATAATAATTTACATTCACTTTTTAAATTTATTTCTGTGATGGTGGCTAATATTAAGAAATTAAATTTCATACTTGATTTGTTATCGATCTAGAATCAAAATCATCAAACTGTCAACCTCATAACCTATAAACAAGCAATTTACGTGTTACATTTCAATATTTTCCAAATGAATGTAAAAATTATTTTATATAATTACATAATAAGTATAATACATGCAAGGATCATTGAAGTTCATAACTATTCAAATATTTGTATGACAATCAAAAATATAAAGCTCATCAATGAAGTCAACTTTGATTATCAACAAGATTATAATTAAAAAATCACGAGTATACTTAATTTAAAATTCAAATAAGATGACAACACTTGCACGGTGTAACTGATGATTACAAGGTACATAGATCCGCAAGTGACAATTTTGTGAGTAAACACAGTGACATGCTGCTGATGATTATGTAAATTTAAATCGTTATAAATATTAAGTCAATCATGTATAAAGACAAAATATTCAACCAAAAAACTTCAAGAAATAATTATCCTGACTATGATAAGCTAAAAACATCATTTTTAAAATTTTTAATTTATACTTTTATTATTCCAAAACCAAAAATGCGTTTTTACTATTAAATCAAAATTTTTGTTTTGAGTTTTTTTCAATACTAAAATACTTGCATAGATAAGGCAAATAATTATCATTGCAATCATGCTTTCTACCACAAAATTGTATCTTTTAAAAAGATCTTATTAAAAAGTAATAACGTTACTATACTTAACATAAAAAACAAAGCTTTCTTACTTACATGCTTCTATTAGCTTCTTGATGCTTTTTAATGTTATTTTCACCAATTAAATTGAACAAAAATTTTAGGTATATCTTTTTGAAATCCTTTTTATTCTACTTGCATTATCTCAACGTCAAAATATTCAGATATTTAAAACAAAGCTATTAATGATAATTTGTTTCTAGGCTTCAAAAGCAAATTTTATGGACACTCGAACTATATAATAGATGATTGTTGAATAAGGAGACTTTGAAAAATAGACATAGGACTGGACTTTTAGTTGGTTAAGAGACTTAAGTAGGAGATACAAGATTTTAAGTTATGAAAATATTTTAATATCTAAAAGAAATACTCTAGAAAAAAAAATTAACTAAATGGCCAAAATTTCATTTAAATACACAAATCAAGACCTTTAAAATTAAGAAGTGAAAAATTAAACTATTTCGAACACTAAATTTAACATTAAAGAATAGCATGTGAGTAATTAATCTTCTAAAAATTCAAATAATTCTTAAAATTCTTACAATAGATGGCTTTATACAGGTCCTTTAATAGAGTTTAATAACTGATTCTAATGTGAAAATAATTTTTTATTCAAAATTTATTTAAACCTAAATCAAATTATCAAAATATGGTTACAAGTTTATTAAATTTTTTTACTATCAAAAGTAATAAATAAAACTTTCCCATTAAAAAATTGTTGTAATACGAGCCAAAAGTTTTACTACATCATCAAAAGTTTTTAAAGTGTAAGATTCTTTCTGTGTTATCTGTTAATTGAATTGTTACAAACAGCGAAATCGAAGAAAACTTTATATCAAAAATTGGTTTTAGGTTTTAACTTAAAAAATATCGTTTTCTAAAAAAATCTTAAAATATTAAACATTTTAAAGAAAAGAATCATTTTTAAAGGAAAATTTTGTTTATTTCTTAGAGTGGCCACAAAGACTTTCATCATAGAAAACAATATTTAAAGCAATAAATAATCATATAAAAACTTGAAATTCTTTTTTTTATCAAAAAATTAAGTTTTGATATTTCTATATTATTAATATGATTTTATTTTATTTTAAATAAATAAATAATCAAAAACGATGAGGTTTAAAATATTTTCAAATGATATAAAAATAACGAAGTCTAATAAAATCTCTTAAAAATTAAAATAACAATTATTAACTAAATTAAAAAGTTTTCCATTAAAATTGACACATAAATAATTAAAAAAGGACAGTCCCTAAAATTTAGAGAGCCTATAATGGTTATCCTTTAATTAGAAAGTATCCGCAGTTAAATTCAAGCTATGTAAAGCAAAATTTTTAAGTAAGAGCTCACGACAGCTCAAATAAGCATTTTAAATAAAAAATTTTCTTACCAAAAAAAAGCTTATTTTAAGCTTATATAAATATTAATAAATCAACAAAAATTTATTTATTATATCTAAATACTTAAAATTTATTAAAATAAGCTTTCAATTTTAGTTGTGATCGCCTCTGTTTTCATTCTCGGAATTATTATAAAATAAAAAAGTAAACTCTTCATTTTTTACACATTCATATTTGAAATTTTTAATTATATAATCAACAAAAGAGCCTTATATCTCTGAGGTAATATCTCTAAAGTTATGAAGCAACAATTTGAATTATGCTTGTAAAATTTATATATTAACTTCAAGTAAATTTTAAGTTAACAAAAAAGAATTTAATAAAACTTCTTCAGCTTTTCCAGACTGAGTCGTGAAAAATAATTTTCTTTGATATTAAATCAGGTCTCAGTTTCAGTAATAACTTCATCATTTACACTAAATTTTTTTACTGAGGCATCTTTTTCAGGTCTGCAAACAGCCAATCGTTGTTTGCCAGATCTGGTGAATAAGCTGAATAACAAAACAACTTAAATTTTCTATCTTTTTGCCTTAATTTTGAACATCCTGTTGAAACTCTATTGTTTTAGTTATTCATGACTTTTTTTCTTATTCTTAGGATATCTTTTCAAGAACTATTCATTCAAACGCAAAATTCGATTTCTTTTATTTTCAAATATCGTACAATTCTTTTGAGAATTCCAGAGTTTTTGTATTGGTTCAAGCAATTTCCACTGTCATTGAATTTTGGATTTTTTTTGTGTGGGGAATCAATTGGTTATTTTAAAAGTTATATGAATTTATTGAGCTTAGTACTTTAAATACAAATAGCATTATCACTAATAATAATTTATTTTTGAAAAGAAAAAAAATCCGATTAAGCAATAAAAACTGTCTTGAATTGCATACAAATTTAAAATTTAAAACTCACTAAAATTGATTACTCATAGCTAGATCACATCTTAAATTTTTGTAATGGAAATTACAAAACCAGAAAAACAAAATGACAATAGTCTTACGACTAATTTATAATATTATTTGGACCAATCAGCAGTAAAATGAAAACTTTCGTCACCATTTATTGAAAAAGTCAGAAAGTAATTCTTTTTCTTGCATTTAATCGGGACAAATAAATCTTTAACAGTTTTTTATTTTTAATTAACATTCTATTCCTACCATCAATAACCTTCTACAATGTTGACACAGTTTTTCACATCCAGATCGATGAAAACTAATTTGTTCTTAATCAAATATATAGTAAAATTACTTCTTGGATGTCATCTAAATTTTTAAATAGTTTGCCACTTGAAAAAAATTTCAGTACTTATAATAAATGGTAGTTCAATGGTTCAATATCAAGCAGAATCAATTTGCACAGTTTTACCTTCCAAGCCCGTTCTGCATAATAAAGTCTTCCTTGTTGACCAACGCTTGAAACTTTTCAAATCAAGATAAATTCAATCTGTGACGAAAGTAAAACCTTGTGTTTGATTACAAATAACAACCCTACTTCCTCTTCCCTACTTCCTTTCAACACAAAATGGGACCATTCTCGATAGTAGAGTAGTTTATCTTTTTTTTACAAAATAAATTAACTAAATACCTAAAATTTTACATGTTTCCTTTTCCTAATTTGAAAAATATTCATTTAAAAATTTAAGCTAGATAAAAGAAGCATACCAATATCTAATAGATTTTACTTGTAAACTACTAGAAATGATATATATTAAGAGTTAATTTTTATGAAATGTATCTTCGTACCTAAAAGTCTCCAAAATGTATACAAAATTTTCCTGTAATATTCCAGTAATATACATAATAAATGGTATTGGTTTTTATTACTATTTTTATTATTATTAATCTATTGTTTTAAGATCAAATTTTTATAGCTATTGAATTATTAACTAAAAATACTAAACATAAAAAACTTAAGATGCTCTCTAACTCTAAAAGCAAAAAAGTTGGAGTTGCCTTTATTTAATGTTTTTCCTGCTAAGCATTATTTAAATTTGATGATATTACGGCAAATGAAACTAGTAAAACTTTATGCACAATATTTATAAAATTTAAAGTATGCATCTACAAATGGCAGAACTAATTCCAATCTGTTAATTTGATCAAATGTAATTTTATATAAAAAACTAAACATTAAACCTTTATAGTAAAGCAACTTTAATCAGAGTTGGATTTAGTTATCAAACCCAAACAAATCAGAACATAAATTGAATACTTGTTATAAAGCTTTCGATTTCTATTGTAAAATTGTTGATAGTTATTAAATAAAACAAAACGTTTTAAGCAAAAAGAAGCATTCGATAAGCCAACTAGGTATCATAATCAGCTGCTTAAAAGCTCTATATAAGTCACTGTTCATGGCGAACCAAGTTTTAGTTTCATTCGAATTTGGTTACCTTTAAATGTGCACGCGCATCTTAATTCTCATTGTGGACTTCAATTGAAATTTAATTATATAAATATAACCATAATTTTGGTAAAATTTCAAGACCGTTTTAGAATATTAGTTTTTTGTTATTTGTTTCTTTTAAACATACTGATTTGATATAAAAAGTGTAAAAATGTGAAAAATCTTTATTAAATACGAGTTCTATAGTAGAATTTTTAGTTTATATTTTCATTTATATAATTTAACAAAAAGAAAAATAAATTAAAAAATTCAATATTTCATATTGTAAGGGAATTTTTTAAAGTGGTAAGTGATAAAAACTGCTGACTTTTGTGTATTAAGTGAAAAATAAATTGAACTTTTAAAAAAATTGAATTCAGAATGCTTAAATAAATATTAAATTAGAAGTCATTAAATTAAAAAATTGTATAAATATAATACAAAAAACCATTTAATTATTATTATATCTTTTCTTTTTCTTTTTTCCTTTGTATTTCTCTTTAATCAGCTTTAGTTCTTACCTATTTCAGATCCTTAAAATTTTTCATATTTGTTTATATGTATATATTTAACAAAGCAAAATCTTTTCATGAAATATAAATTTTTTAAAAAGTTAAATAAGGTTTTAAATATTCACTGAGCATTTTTCTGAACTTTAAAAAAGAGTATAAGGGTATAAGTACTTCTATTTTTCAGGGCATTTTATTTTCTGATTCACTGAATTATATTACCTACTTTAAAATCCAATTTTAGAAAAAAATCATAATTACATAAGGTTCGCTTTTTACATGTTTCCAAATATAATAAAGTAGACTAGCCAGGTCAATTTTAGTCGTTTATATAAATATCCGTTTTGGTGTATTTTTACACAAAGCCCATTTTGATACTGGAGGAAAAAAGTTTTATTTCTTTTTAGTTATAAAATATAAAGTAAAATATTTTCCAATCCTGATCTCCTTAAAATCAACCACAATGGATATTGAATGCAACATTTTTCTCTGTATTGTAACTATTAGAATTATAATAATATTCTTTAGGTATATAAATATCTATAGATTATTTTAATAAAAAATTTATTAAACTATAATTGATGATTAAGCATTTTCAAGAAAATAAGAAAATTATTATTTATCATAAATTAAATTTTTTTTCCAGTTTCAGTCTTAAATTATGAAAAAAATGAAGTACTTAGGATTATCCACCTTAATTAATTGTTAAGTGGTTGAGCGTAGGCAACATCTTGATTAGGAGCTATCACCTTATCCATCGAAAAACAATCTTATAGTTTAATGGAAATGCTGCTCTTTATGTTTTTTAAAATACGAAAAAGATTTTGTTTTTTTATAGCTTTGATAGCATTAAAGAAAAACTTTAATTTGTTTGCTTAGCGAAAATAAACCATGTTTTCTCCACAAATATTTCTAATAAACCAAAAAAAAATTGATAACACCAAATTTGAGTTATTTTAATATTCTTATCTAATGGATAAAAATTAGTAAAATTATTAGGTTTAAAATAGATAAATGAACAATTATCCAAAAAAACCAATAAAATAATTTCAAGAACTATAAAAAGTATGATTAAAGTAAAATGAAAGAAAATAAATAAAAAGTTCTTAAAGGATCCATACAATACTTTGTTATTAACAAAAACAAATTTCGGAATTGCATAAAATTACACTTAAATTAGTAGTACTGTTAAAACAGTCCCATTGATTTTCCATAGTTTGTAAAAAAATAACACACTTTCATAAATTTCATTGTTTTAATTTACTATTCCCTTCAAAATTATTTCCATTAGAAGCTATAATGTATCCCTTAACCATTCCATATTCTCATAAAATATTGCTAAAAAGATTTTGCAAGATACATTGATGTTATCCTATACAATATTTTATCACATTATGTGATGGTTACGAGGCAACTATACATGTCCCAGTAGGGAAGTACCTCATCAGTTTATTTCTTATGTATCAATTCATGCGTGAATCATGTTGAAAAGTACACTTGTGAAACCTATATTTAACTTATTATAGCAGCTTGCAAAAAGTAGCCTACATACCTACTTTTCAGTCATATTTCCATGCAGAAATTCGCCATAACAATGAAGTTGTTAGCAAAATTTATTAATATTTCCCACAAGAAAGTAGGCAATATAATTGAAAAGTAACTCTTTTTCATTGATGAACTAAAGCTACTTTCCCTAATGTTACAATTGGATCATGCTTAAGTTTGACAGAAAGTTATACCAACTTTAACGTTATACACTTTTCTTCTTCATATAGTTTGGTTTTTTGTGATTTTTCTCCTTAGATGCACCAATAATGCAATGTATTAGTCTTGGTTTGAATTTTTTAAGGTAGTAAATTAATCCAGAACCTTGCAAGTTGTCTGTGTGCTACAAACAAATTTCACAATCAGTTTTTCAGTCAACTGAACTCCAATTTAATCATGGGAAAAAACTACTTTTAATTGTCCTTTAACAAACTCTAAACATTGCTCTAAATCATCTATTTATTATTATTTTTGATTAACTGTAGCAAACGTGGCATCCACTTCAAAAGTAAAGAAAATCTGCCTACAATATACCCACAGCCCACAATATCAAAACAATAATACTAAATCCTCTAAATAATTATTTTTTTTTAATTTTTTTTCTGTTTCAACTTCTTAAACTATTCCTGTGAGTACATTTGTTTCCTTTTAACAGATTCCAACAGCTTTTACCCTTAACAAGAATCATAATAATTGGAGAAAACTACATAAATTTGTTTTTTACCATTATTTCAATTTTATTTATATATGTATATATTTTTTTAATTATAGTATTTGATTTTTTTTTTTTTAAATTTTTAGATTCATCTTTTCGAATTCTTAACATATTATATCAATAATTATAAAAAACGAACCTATTTTTACTTTTTAGTGCATGATTTTTTGATTTTACTAATTTTTATTTCAAGCAAATGCCCTCAACTCTTTTACTATCAAAGTAATTTTCCCGTATATCTACTTTTTCCAATGCCTACAAAATTATTCAGCCTCTTTGATCAAATTAAAAATCAATTAAAATCATTTATGTTTCTATTAAATGAATTAAGGAAACCCACCTTTATTGCAATTGGTTTTATTACAATAGGGAAAAAATCAAACCGTAATATCTTTTTATCATGAAAATATCTTTACAAAAATCTTAAATTGTTGATGTTAAATATTAAGAACAATACTTCAAAGTGCTTTCAAGCATTCGGTGTATTTCGTTTGAAGGGATTACTTCATACTTCTTATCCTGACTAAAAAAATGACTCCTTGTTCAATGATTTATTTTAAACAAAAAAATCAAAAAGAAATGAGCTCTTATTTCAAGTCACATTTAAGTGATGGTATTTGAGGAGGTGTTGAACGAATTGTTTTTTATTGCAAAGTGACAACAACTTATTGTTATTTTCGGGCTTCTTAACAATGTTGACAAAATGAATTTCTTTTTTGTATAAAAAGTTTTTGATTTAATCAAACAAACTAAAATTACATAGTTGAAGTTTCTTTCAAAAAGCCTTATTAAAAAATTTTTTAATCAATTCATTCTATAGAATACGCATTAGCATAAGTAAAATTTATAACGAAAGCCTCATAGGCTTAAATTTTTGTACCTTAGGATAATTAAATCATTATAGATCCAAATTACCTACTTAAAACATGTCTATAAGACATGATTAATTATTTCATTCCTTATAAAATTATTATATCATGCATATATTACAATTGTGTAAATAGTGCATAGTGCAACATCATAGAAAATTGACGTATTTGATAAAGTTTTTCTTTTTATATTTATATTTGCTTTTATTCAATTTGCTTTATCTATTTGTCCGTGCAATTCAAATTTAAGTTTAAATAATTCGATGAGTCTATAAATATTTTAATTTTTGTATTTTTCGCATACTTAACTCTTTAACTGCCGAGAAAAACTTATGAGATTCACTTCCCAGTGCTACCGTTTTTCAGGTAAGCGCGTGTAGTTATGTGGTGTAAAAGAAAGAGCCACGATTTGCGATTTAAAAACTGATTATTTTCACAAAGAAAAGAAAGAAAGAATACAATGGATAAAATAAAATGAATAAAGGAATAAAATACTCGTGGCAGTTAAACATCGGCTTAGCGGCTTATGTTAGTTAATTTAAAACAAAATATGAATTTTCGCTATAAAATTAATGAAATATTATCCTTGTTAGACTAAATCATATAAATGAGCTGCACTTTTTAAAAAATAATTTCCTTTTAGTTTCATTTATATATTATAATTAGAGGACGAGTAAAAAAAATTTTTTTTGGGTAAAAAGGATACTTTGCATTCCATTAAAGTGAAAATCAGCATATTTAAAATAAACAGATGTTACAACAATTAAACAATTAATAAGTTCTCAATAAATACTGATATGATGAATAAACTATCATTTGTATTATTTTTACTAAAATTTTGTCGTCTTTTAATAATTAGCCTTGTAAGGTTTAACAATACACTGCTTTTGTTAGCAATAATATTTTTTATTGCTTCAAAAAATTAAATTTTCATCTACTTTTTGGGTAATGCATATGTTGAAAAAATCTTGGGATAAAACAGATACAATTTTGTTGTACAACCAGCATTCGCATAATTTATAGGATTTTTTTTCAATTTTTTATCCTAGAGCAATTCTCATTTACATCTCGATTTGCCATTTTTATTTATTTTTCTCTTATAATTTTAGAGGGGTAATAAAAAATGTATAAAATTGAAAAATTTGCAAACCTTTTTTCAATGTTTCTTCTATTAGTACTCATTTAAAATTTAAGAATAGTCAACCGAATAATGGATAGGATAGGACTTTAGGAACTTTGCTCCCCCCGGATGTTTCTAAGCATCTAATTTACGTTTTTTGTAAATGAAATTTAAACTTTACTTATAGTAATTTCCTGCACCATAAAAGAAAACGAAAGAAAAAAAACGAGATAAAACTTATGCGACCTTATATGATTGACAAAAAAATTATATAGCAAAAAGCTTCTACTCCTAGCCTGGGAATTTTTTCTTGACACTTAAAGGACAACTGCTTTCTAGCTCAGAAGTATAATCTTTTGAAAATATGAATTTGTTAATAAAAAATTAGTAGCTAGTTTGACATGTTTTGGAGAAAAAGTTTAAACATTTTAGGCATTTATTAAAATTGAGCTACATTAAATGTTAAAAAAACTATCAAGTGCAAAATATAAAAAATTCTTTCAATCCAATTATTTCAAATTTTTAACAGCTCTAGAAAAATTTTGTTTTGCTAAATTGTTAGATTATCTTGTTATTTTGACATTTTGCACGCTTTTGTAAAAATTTTCTCTAGCTTGATTCTATTGTCTTTTCTATTGGTTAGCACTATGAGATCAAACTCAATCAGGTTTCATACAAAAAAATGTGTTTACAGTAACTATTTTGATAATGATTCCTGTGACATGTTAAAATTTGCAACTTAAATTTTAAAATTTTGAAATAATATCTGTCAATATTTTACTTCATTAGCCTTAGAGTCTATTTTATTTCTATTTCTATTTTAACTGTTATGCATACCGATATGACTTCAAACAACTTGTAACATTCCAGACTATCCTCATTTCTTTTTGAAATTGATAAAATAGCTCTAGTTGCTAAAAATTGCTGAAGTAACTTTTATAAAGAGCATGCCCTAAGGCACACACTCTTTACAGTTAAGACCAGTTCTTTAGACCAAAAAAATTACAAGTAAGGAAAAACCTTTGAACAGTCTGATTAAAAAAAGAGCGAATATCTTTTTTGGTACCAGTAAATAAAAAATAATTTTTATTATCTAATGATCACTTATTCGAATTCCTAACTATTTTTTTTGTTTTTTCCGTTAAAGCAATAAAATTTATTAAAATGAATAATTTTTAATAAACAACTTGATATATATAGTTTTAAGGTAGTTAAAGTTAGAGTTAAGACAAGTTTTTCAAGGTATTAATTTTAAATTTGTGGGACCATCAAATGAATTTGCACAAATTATCTTTTGTACTATCATTCTATGTGGAATACCATGATATTTGCATCGTAATACAAATAGGCCCTTTAAATGATAACTTCGTTATTAATTCACCCAGAATACCAAATATTCTGAAATTGAAATAAATCAATATTTAATGTCAATTTTTATAGGAATCAGGGCAGATAAGGACTAACCAAAAATATTTTTTTTAGAAACTAAAACTTTTATCATATTTTTAACTAATCATAGTGACATTATATTACATTGAATAAAAATTGTACAAATACAGTAACCTTTCTAGGGAAGTGCAGAGCTAGTAATCAATTTAAAAACAATTTTTCACTTTAATACTTTTTCTCTAAAAAAAAACGAACAAAACCTAAACTAAGGTTACCGACTTACAATAACATCAATTTTATTCGAATTGAGTTAGCTTCTACTATCAACCTTGTCAAATTCAATCAAACTCGACTAAAAAAGAGACCACATAAAGATAAAAATGTACATTTAAAATGACCCATTTTCAATCCATTATGCAAATCTTAGAAAATTTACAGATACTTTATAGAAAAAGTACAATTTCTTATAACAAATTATATTCGAATCATTCCTTAAATATTCTTTTTCTTATCTTTAAGATATGTATGCATCTCTTTCTGCAATTTGTAAATTTTCTAGTCTTTGCGCTGAAAAATTTTTCTTTTCAGCTGTCTTTTTTTTGGTTTCGCTAAAATTTTTTCTTTATAGTCTAACTGATATGACTGGAATAGAACAAAAGGAGAATGGAGATACAAGAACAGGAACGATAACACCACCCTTTCAAGGTTTATCATCATCGACGTCTCCAATATATACAGAACCAAAAAGACGTGTTAGTATTGCAGATCCTGCAGTTGACTTAAGGCCTGGTTATGATAATTATGGGTTTGAGCCAAATCCTAGACGAAAAGTTTCACAAGTAAATAATCAATTTGATGTTTTTAGCTTTTAAATATTTTCTGATTCACAAAAAAATGATTTAATTAATTATTTCAATAATATTAACAATATTTTATTATCTAAATAGACATCAGTTATTTCACATGGTGAAATTGGTCCTGTTCGAAGAAAAAGTATGCTTGTTGGATATATGGGACATGATGGAGAATCAATTCAAAGTCACAATTCAGGGCATAGTCATGGTAAATTTAAAGTAAATTATTTAATAATATATTTTTTAATATCTTTTCACGTGTATTAATGTACATAAATTCAATATACATATGACTGAGTACAAAAAAAAACTTGAGTAACTACGTCGAAATGATACCTATTTAATGATAACAAGGTTTGGAATGCCTGATAAGACAAATACCTGAAATATGTCAGAGACATTTATCAATTATGTTTTTTATTTATTAATAAATTAATAAAACCAATTATTTACTTGTTAACTTCATGCTAAACCAGATCAAAGTATAATCAAAGCTTTTGGGTATCTAAACAATAACTAAAAATATATATATACAATTTCTTGTGGGTATTTTAGGTGTTGAAATTGTTATTCGGCAATGTGTAATAATTTTATATAAAATTAAGGGTTTTCATGGAAATAATTTCTACTTATTTAAATTAAAAACACATACATAATGCAATGATCTCTAATTTGTTTTTACTTGATATTTGTGACGTTAACTTTTTGGTGTTGGCAAAATAGTATAACAAGCAAGTTTTATTCTAGTTCAGTGGCAGAAAATAAAAACAAAAAGTTTTATAAGCAATCAGACTAAAAATGAAATAGCTTGAGTAAAATTACCACAAATTCGAATAGGAAAAATTTTACGAGATGCGTCGTCATATTTTCCTTTTTTTTTTTAATAAGGCTTGGATACAAAAAAGAAGTTGAAACCACATCTGAAACTTACAAATCATGTTTTACATGAATTTTTGAAAAATACATGTTTTTTAATTTTTTTTCATTTGGTTCTTCTATTATTTTTTCTATTTCGATACAGTACTTTAGGTCAGATGTAAGAATTGATTTAAAATATCATCATTGAATTTGAAATATTTTTCTTGTAATCACTAAAATTTGCTTATAACATAAAATCATTAAGTCAGTGGGGTAGATAGGAGTTCGATCATCAGAATCAATCCCCCTCCTGGCTAATAATATTTTAGTTGTATCTAAAGAAAAAACAGCCAAAGAAAGACACCTTATAGTGCGTTTACAGTGAACCTAGTAACTGTCAACCACAATAATTCACTGTCAAACTATTGCCCAAAGAGAAAGTTCGAAAAATTACTACTATAGAACTAGAAAAATAAACTAGATTTAAATTAATTCATTTGAGAAATAAACAAGAGATTTCCCATACAAGAGATTTCCCTAGTACTAGGTACTAGATTCACTGTAAACGATCTATTAGAAAGTTATTGGGTTATAGTCTTTATTTTTTATTTATAGTACAATTTAGTTATTTGTACAAAACTTTTTAATAACATTGGAATTTTATCTCACAACAAAATTGCCATGAAATTTTCCACGATATTTAAATCTGAAAATTTTTTGGATATGTTTTGAAAAAAAAAATTATAGATTTATTTAAAATCCATAAAAAGTTTTCATTGTTGAAATTTACAAAGCATAATTATTCTATTACAAACTTCTTTTTGAGAGTAAATATTTTATTAAATTTTTTGGTAATTGCTCTCTACTATATTGACGATTTATCTTCATTATGGTATAAAAGTGTAAAGCAAAAAGAACTAGAAAAAATTCTGCTTTTGAACTTTTTTTTATTAAAAAAATTTAATTATTATTTCTCTTTGATTACGAAGGTTAAGAGTATAATTAAATAAATAAAATATTCAAAAAATTATTGCTTAATTACTCTCATATAGTACAAATTGCTTACCACAAATATAAGAAATTTGACAGGTCAAGGTATACGATAACTGCAAACAGAAGTAAATTAAGGGAGAAACAAAACGTTTCACAAAAAATGAAAATATTTTATATCTTTATATAATTTCAAACCAAAAAGAAATATTAGCAAAGTTAAATTATACCGTTCTATATTATTTAATCATAATTCAGTTTATATTTTTTTTAGTCCTGGGTTTTTGACATAAATGAGCTAGTAATTTTTGTCAATATTGGCTGCCAGTATCACCACTCTAAGCCCCATTTATATTAATAGCTCAACTTTCTTGTCTATTGCTCCAAGAGACTTACAATTAGTAATAAATGACCATTAATATACTAATTTTTATAACCCCTTTCGGAAAACAAATTAATTTCCAATTTTCTTATTTATGTTTTATTTATTGAACAAGAAAACTTTAACCATAATATGTAATATTATACACGTAAAAGCTTCCATTCAATATGTAGTCAAATAAATTTTATCATTTTTATCTCAACTATAAGTCCCTCATACGCAGTTAATAAAATTTTAAAACAAATTATAATAAACCGTCTGATTTATTATTTGGTAAAATTAAAACACGAACACTTTTCTTTTTGTTTTAGCTAAGATTTGATTAAAAATTTCGGACAAGTATTAAAAAAAATTACCATAGTAGTTTATAAAAGATTTGTTTTTCTTTTTTATTTCAAAATACTTCCAATGGTTAAGTGCACTCTTGAATAAACTTTAAAGATTACTATTTTTCAGGTTGAATCTAGATTTATTAATGTTTCAATCATGCAAATCGAAGACTAGGCATTTATTTAAGTTTCAGCAATTTATTTGTGTTTTTTATGACTTTATTATTTCTATTCTATTCAAAATAAATACTCAAAAATAAAACGTATCTAAATGAAAAGCGATATTTTTTTAACTAGAAACATACATTAAGTATAATAGCAAACTCATTCGTTAGATTTTTTTTGTAATGTAGCTTTTTTGTTTTACATGTTCAACAACATCTTAAAAACCTAATAGTTTATAAATATTAAGTTTAGGACATTAAGTATACAAATTCTTGTCAATAGCAAGAAAACAAAAAATTTATTTCTAAAACTTGAAAAACTTGTAACAAAATTTCATATGTTTTAGTATTTAAATAAATTCAAATTTGATATAGTTTGAATAGCACCATAAACAAAATTAAATAATTATGTTTCAAATTATTCAAACTTTAACAGTAAACAAAAACATATGTTTAGAGATTTTTTTTTCCATGACTATAAGTTTCAGACACCATGGTTTCTAAATTAACCACGATTTTTAAATGAGAATAGTTGACTTTTTAGTTGTAAAATGAATTTATGTTACAGATAATTATGACTAATAATATTTTATTGTTATACAATAAATTTACTATTAAAAAATACTCTAAATGAATAAAAAAATATTCTTGTATTGATATTCAGAACTGTTACAAAAGAATTACTGTCAAGAATCAATTTTTCAACCAGATTTAATTATAATTTAGCAATGATATTATATGCAAATTTCAAATCAAATTAGGGCCATAAATGTTATTTCCTGTGAATATCAACTATCTTCAAATTACATGTATGTATATATTTACATACTCATATAGCCTAAAAAGTCTTGTTACAAACATTTATGAATTTAATACGGACAACAGCTTTAAGGCATGCCGCTCTACGTGATACTATGAACAAATTCGTTTACAAATAATTTATTACAACTACATTTCCCACCTGAAGAGATGATTTAAGTTAATAAAATCCATTAATACCGACAAATGTGCACAAATTTAGTTAGATAAACAAACGATTGTAAGATTATACTTATCTGCCAAATGTTTCGGTAACTTCAATGGATTAACTACTACGCATCCATTAGGATCTAGTAAAAAAAATAAATAAAAAAATTTTATTTTTGCCCTTTTATGAATATTTATGAAAATTTAATATTAATTTAACATTTTTAGATTTTATTTGATATTACGTGCCATTTAAAAATTTTGGCATTAAATAACTAAATGATAACAATTGTCACGTTTAAAAAACTTTTTCTCAAAAAATTTAATATGTATTACAGAAAAAGGAAAACTAAAGTAATCATTTTTTTTATCGTTATAAAGAATCTATTTTTCGGTTGTAGCTCTATGGTTTTCGGAACTATTTATCATAATCAAGCAATACCTAGGAGTATTGATATATGAATAAGAAATAGACCACGGACAAAAATATTTAATGGCCTTAAAATTGCAGTTGTAAATTATTCATTTAAAGCTCTTGATGGGTTATTCCATAAATGAACTTTTGTTAGCTGGCATTGGAATCAAAAAACTATTACATCACTGTAATTAAATGATGTCACTTGTAGCATTTTAGTCTGATTCAATGGAAAAACTATTTTATTTATTGTGCTTCCTAAAGGTTTTTTAGATTATTCTTTTATTCAAAAGTATTATGTAAATCAGGTTTGATGGAATCCTACACCCCATTATTTTTTATTTATAAAAATTGGACAAAATTCTAGGTTTTAAACATTCTGGGCTCAAACCCTATTACTGGATGGATCTTAATATCCCAACTTTCGATTGTGTGATATAAACTCCTTTACTGGTGTTACCAGACCAAGCATATTGAAACATGTTTGTTTAAAGAGTTTTCAAAGCTTTTTTGGTTTTAAGGTAACCTTAGTATACCCTTTTGTATTCAGTTAAATAGTTTTATTTTGGCATAAGACTCTTAAAGGCACAATATTCAGATACAATTGTAGTTCATGATCAAAAATTTTGTACTTTGTTCTTCTAGAAATTATTGCATTATGAAAGGAAGAAATTCTATAAACTGTATTAAAATTAGTGTATGAAAGATCTTTGATTTTATGGAATGATTTTCTTCAGGAATCATCACCACACTTGTTGAAATCAAATTATATAAAAAAAATATATCATATACATATTTCCTAAAATTTTAGCAGTCTTTTATGTAGGTCATTCAACGCACAAGTATTTCATGTTTAAGCAACTTAATTTTTGCACTAAAGCTTCTGTTACATTTCCCTATAATATCATTTTTCTAGTTTTTAATTTTCGAAGCTGTTCTCTTCCAAAAATTAGTGTTTTGCTTTATGCATCAATATAATTTTTCGACTGCTCCAATTTCAACTGGCTTTTGTCCAGAGCTGGAAAGAAAGAGGCTTGGAATAAAATCGATATTTATTTAGCTAGATTGTAATAAAAAATAACACTTGCTTTTTAAAAAGTAAATAGGATTTTATTAAGTTTTAATATCGTATTTATGCCAAACTGTAGTTTTAATGGTTATTTGGATAAATAACACACAAAAATTCATTTGTAAACAGCCATAAAAAATCATTGCCAGAGCTTACGAAATGTAAAGTTCTGCAGGTTCTTCCATATTTATCAGTAAAGTGACAAACAATTGAATATTCAACAAATTCTTTAATAAATCTACGTATCCTTATTTCTATCAATCGCTTGGGATTATTTACAGTTTCACTTAAAATGAAGACCTGTGAGAAAAGCTAAAATCAAATAAATTGCTGCAAATGAAAAAGATAGTTGAGGAGTTTAATAGTGAACAAACTTTTTAGTGCTGGCATAGGTTTATCCCTCATAGTTTCACTAGCTTAATGCTTGAGATGTTTGTAATCTCAAAAAAGATTAAACTTGAAAGTTTTTAACTAAAAATTTAACTAGTGGGATCACATTTGCAAACTTAATATTTCTATGAAGCCATCCCTTCCTCTCCGACTATCTGAATGCTCTACAGTCAAGTACTCTCTAAGCTTTACAGCGATCTTTTGATACTGTTGAAATACAATGTGACGATTGTAGATTATATTTTATGCAAAATATATCAGAATGGGTTCAAACCGAAACAGGGTTTTATTTTTTAGGCATCTAAGCTTTTTTCTTAAGCTTCCAATAAAACATTATGAGCCAAGGTAGACAGCGACAAATTTCACCACCCTGCTACCACACAATTTTTTACTTAAAGCGTGATTTTGTTGCATTTATGTCAAAAATATTTCCTTTTTTCCAACAAATGTTGTGATGTGTGCTGTTTTTTTCTTTTTTTAATTCCAATTAAGTAAAATCTTTTTCTTGCTATCATAATTATATCTAATTTTGATATTTTATGTCTTTTGCTATATATCAGACAATTATAGGAATCTATGAATTTCGTTCTTTGATGTAAACATCAACAATTTTTTACAGTAATTTAGCACTTTTAAAAATGTTACTAATGAATTAAAAACATTTTAGACCATTATTAAATGTCAAAAAATTTCAATATCTATTATATCCACTATTTTTAACTCTGAACTTATTGGTCATAGTGATAGAATAAATTCCAAAACTTTACTTCTCTTCGTACTATAACAAATACTTTCATTCAAAAAACCTTTTTGTTTTTGTTGTATTGAACTTTTAATAACTTTTGACTATAAATCTACATATAAATAATTCTGTTGTTATTACAAATTTCTGACCCTTGTAAAACACAACACAGTCTTAAATAAAAACTGCCAAATAAATGATTTAAAAAAGAAAATTTAAAATAGGTCAAAGATCATCGGGGCTAATGTCCTTCTAGCATAACAATCGTATTTTATTAATTCAAAAGCTATAAATTATAAAAAATGTTGACATTTTAAGTTTTCGATTGGTTTTGATAACAAATTAATTTGATAATAAAAAAAAATAAACGGAAGGTAAATAAATTTACAACTGGTCATCAATACGTGTCAATGTCGTTAAGATTGTATTTTAAATGGGACTATTTTTTCTAACCTACTATTAAGTCATGGCTATAAAACAGAATGGTACTCAATAGTCAGTCCACACTTGAGTTTGAAAACCTAATCAATAAAATATGATACAATTACCTGACAAAAAAAAAAATATTTATTTTATATTGCTATCAATAATAAGAAACAACTGCATTATTGCATAAGGTATAAATAGCTTAGCAAAGCTTAATCTACCTTTTTACTTTCAACAAAAAAAAATATCTCTGAACTATTTTTGAATGTTATTATTAACTGCTGAAATCAACGAATAATTAAATATCCATAAACTATATCATTGAAAAATTTCAAATGTGCATCCTTTTAGTTTTTTAGTGTAACTATTCAAACTACCATAATAAAATTTAAGGTTGTAACAACAGAATTTTTTTTATTTATTTATAAAAAATTGCTTGTATCACATTTTATTAAATTTCCAAATTGATAAAGACAAAAAGTTTTCACTTACATTTTGTTTAATTTAAAAACGTTGTATACCATCACAAAAGAGAAAATATTATTACTGGTACTTTTTTGATAATATTCAACATCCAAGTTCCACATTTTTGAAGAAATATTTCTGCTATATTTTTAAAATTTAACAGAGACTTCCACACAATTTTACTCGGTAAAATTTTATCGGGTAAAATAAAACGCTATTAGGTAACATTTAAGAAAATTTAGTTGATGCTTTTTTTAGTAAAACTATCTATGTGTCCTTAGCTTTAGCATAAGGCAGAACTTCTAAGCTTAAAATTGCAGTCGTTACAGTCTTTTTAGAAAGTTGAATTCTTTCTATTGTTTACAAAAATAATTCTTATCTATTTTTGAAGTAACAGAAAAATTAGAGGAAAAACTCGCCCAAAATTTTTATTTTTTGATCTCATATCAACCAAAGGCATATTTTTCTATTCTTTAAAATGTCATGGCTTATTCTGCGCATCGATATATTTTCAAAAAAAAAAGTTTGCAATTTCCTATCCAATTTAATCTTTTCTCTTTGTCATTCTCTTCAAAGTTTCTGATTGATATTCGTGATTGACGTTTCCTTAAGGGAATATTTTCAATGTACACGTGTAAAAATTACCCCAATAAAACGACAAACTGTCAAGTGAATTACTTAGTAATTTAAAAATTGAGCATGGATATAAGAAATACTTGAAGAATATACAAAAAAATTGGTTGATTTTTTGATTCTTTAAACCTGATTAAATAGAATGAAAGTCTTGAGCCTCTGACATAGATAATGCAAAATACTTACTGTTTAAGTAATTACAATTAATTTAGTGGTTCTGTTGAGTGAAAAAATTAAACAGACTTGAAATCTAATATTATTATTATTTCCTTTAGAAAAAAAATCTAAAATTTATTTTAAGTAAGACGACACTAAAACAAAATATACTAGAAATTCCTAATTAATAAAATAACTGATTCCCTTACCATATATGTATGTTAACCCATCAGAAAAACTATTTAAATTTGTACAGAATAAAAATAGTTAAACATACCTAGTACAGATTGTACAGCTAGTCCAAGCATTGCCGTGGTCCTTAACTACAAATTACTGGTAAAATATGTATAAATTATGAAAACGATTTAAGAGTACTGGTTCTTCATATCTTGTTTTAATTGCAACTCTGCAAAGTATCTGATATTACAAACTAGCTGTGTATATAGTAGGACCACTTTTTTAGTATTTTACCCTTTATTGAATCATAGCAGAAAAGAAATTTTACAGTTTGTAACACTTTTCACTTTTTAGGCTTATGGAGCTGAATTTCAAGAAATACGAAATTTTGGAAATTACAATTATAAACTACAAAGAAATTATTAATAATAAATGAATTAGAATTTAGCTATAATATAGCTTCAAATTAAGAAATACGCACTACACCGGAAAATTCTCTTTAAGCAATTTAATTTAACTAAAATCAAATTGTAATAGTTAAAAGAAAACTATTGATTTCAGATCACAGACAAAATGGTAAATCACACCTAAATCCTTCAGCTTTAGAATCATTTTATCTAAAACATTCTCTTAACGAAACAGATAGTAATTTAGAACAATCCTGGATATATTCTCTTTGTATCAGATGTCATGGAAATAATAATACACCCTCCTGGGAACCAAAACATTGGCAAAAGGTTTGTCCATATCCACTATGTCCAACATTTCGTCATTTTGCAAGAATGGTTTCAATTATTCTTATAGGTAAATTAAAATTGTTATTCATCTAAAAAATTAAACTAATAAAAAAAAATTTTGATTGGAGGAATTCTTATATGGATTGTGGCTTTTGTGATAATTGGAGATTCAGCAGCCCCAGGAGGACAACTCTTCGGTCTAGTTGTTTTGGCTGTTGCATCAAATTTTGGTGGTTGGCTTATTTCTTTAACTAGTCTACCAAGACTCATTGGCATGTTAGCTGTTGGTATATTATTTCAGGTATTTAAGAAAAACATTATAAAACATTTTATAACTCGAAAAATTTATAAAGATAACATTTTTATTGTTATAGAATGTTGGCTGGGTAGATTTAGATGGTGATTTCAATCATGTTACAATCGAACTAAGAAAATTTGCTCTGACAATAATTCTTATACGTGCTGGGCTTGAAATGGAACCAGATGCTTTTAAAAAGGTCTATAAGACAATATTAAAACTTGGTTTAATACCATGGGTAGTTGAATGTGTTATTATAGCAATTATGACACATTATTTATTAAATTTACCATGGATTTGGGGTTTTTTATTAGGTTCAATTATAGCCGCTGTATCACCGGCTGTTGTTGTACCATGTTTATTTCGTTTACGTACAAAAGGATATGGTATTAATAAAGGAATCCCGACACTTATAATAGCAGTAGCTGGAATCGATGATGCCCTATCAGTTGCTATTTTTGGAATTATTAACAGCATTATGTTCTCATCTAATGATTTATCATATCAAATATCTCAGGCCCCAATTTGTATAATTGGAGGTATGATATTTGGCCTATTATGGGGTTATATGGCTTGTTATATACCTGAAAAAGGTGATGCATATGTTGTACCAATTAGAACTTTGTTATTATTTTCTGGTGGATTACTTGCAATTTTTGGTAGCGAACGTATTGGATATGAAGGCGCTGGACCTTTAGGTGTAGTTTTTGCTGCATTCTTTTCAAATTATTATTGGTGTAAACAGGGCTGGGATGTTGAAGATAATCCAGTAGCGACAGCTTTTGAGATTTTTTGGATGATTTTCGAACCAATTTTATTTGGAATCACAGGAACAACTATAAAGGTAAATAATAATGTTAATATTGTGTTTCGTTTTATAGTATTTAAATAATTCTGTTACTTAGATTAACGAACTTGATCCAGCTATTGTTTCTGTTGCACTTGGTTGTATAGCAGCAGGTGTTATTATTAGAATATTATGTACAGTTATAATTGCTGTTGGTGATCGTTTAAATATCAAAGAAAAACTTTTTGTCTCATTATCATGGATGTCGAAAGCAACAGTTCAAGCAGCTTTAGGGCCTGTAGCAATTAATTTTTTAGCTGCAAAAAATGACGCTAATGATGTAGAAAAACAATATGCCGTAATTGTTCAGACAGTTGCAGTTCTAAGTATTATTTTAACAGCTCCATTAGGTGCTATTCTAATATCATTAACTGGTACTAAACTATTAACAAAAACCAAACAACCCTTACATCTTGAAGGTAATTAAAAAAAAAATTTTTAATATTTTCAAAAAATAACACAAAAATATTTTTAAAAAAACTATTACAGGATGGCGTAGAGTACACAGGCCTTCTCTGCATGACATCAGTATCATTGACGAAGAAGAAGAAGAACGGAGTGATCCTGAAAATCCTGATGATAAAACAACAATTGAAAATACAAATTCGAATGCTATGACTAGTAGCCCGACTTATACTTATAATAAATAGTTTAAAAATATTTTTTTTTTGAAAAAAAAAACTCTAAATTGTTTAGACTGTTGCCAATTTTCCAATACTAGTAAAATAGATCAGCTCTCAGTTTGTATAGATGCAAGAATCTAAATTACAAGCTTTTTTGTACAAATACTTAATATACTTTATAGCAGTAATCTTTGTTATAAAAATTCTTCGACAAACGTTTACTTAATATTATTCAAAAGATTAATTTTACAGTTAGAATTGTATCAGTTTGCAAAAAATTGAAAATTCTCAAAAGAAGAATAAAAAGTTATTCGAAGTTATTTTTTTTTTAAAATAAAACAAAGATATTATTTTTGTTCATTATTTCAAAATATTAAAAATATTTTCTGAAAAAAACAAACACTTAAAAGAACCTTTTCTTTTCTAGTTAAAATAATTGTTGTTATTATTTAACCTAATGAATGCTAGGTTAATTTTCAATTATTTTTATATAAAAACACATTACGTAAATAAAATTATTTATTTAGGTAATTTTTTTAAAGGTAAATTTGATATTGGTCTAATAAGCGTTCGCCTTTCTTCTCGATGCTTTTTCATTTCAAATTCTCGCTTTTTCATACTTTTTGTTAGAGGTTTAGCATTAAAACTAGCTTGCCTATTGCCCTTACTAACTTCACATAATATCATTGGTTCCTTCTTTAAACGATCTTGTAAACTACGTTTGCTAACTGTATTACTAATATAGTTAACTTTAAATCCCTTCATACTTTTGCTATTTACTAAATTTGATGAATCAATATCATTATTGGATTCATTGTCTTCACTACTTTCTTCATGGCGATCTCTTTTAACTTGTTTATATGTTTTCTTCATTTCTTTAGAAAATTCTTTAGTATCATCATCAGAACTTTCTTCTTCTTCTTCTACTTCACTTTCAGTTTTAGTTTCAAATAAATCATCATCTGAAGAAATTGGTTGTTCTGCTTCTTCTGCATGTAATTCTTCTACTCTAGACACTTCAATACGTTTTTCTATATTTTTAGCTTTAGATTTTTCAAGCCTATTTAAGACAGGTGTCAACATTTTATAAGCTTCACAATTTTTATCTACATTATAATCAGGATTTTCAAATATTGCTTTAAATCTGTTATCTTCAAGAAGGCTAATTGTTCTCTTTGTTTTTTGATTAATTTTCTGTTCTTCCAATATTTTTAATGCCAATTCCTGATTTACTTTTGGTAAATGTGATTTTAATTGTAATCTGCTAGGACGTTGAGCTTCAATTTCTTGACGAATTTTTTCTTTACGATAACGCTCAAATTCAAATGGTTGCATCAGTTGACGTGCTTTATTATAAAGACGCACATCAATGAAAAACCTATAAAAATAATTTAAATTTAATTTTCAATTGTTTTTTTTTTTAACTTAAATAAAAATCAAATACCCATGCATATAGGCCCTTAGTAGATTGCTGCCCTCCAAATGATCCAAACCAAGTTCTTCAAGCTCTTTTTTGGTAACGAATTGATAATCGTCATAAATATTTTCTAAAACCTAAAATATTTCAAACAAATTTTTCGCTTTAGTTATTATTATATAAATTTATTATAGAAAAACAAAATAAAAACACATTAAAAATTAGGAACGATTTTTTAGATAATGAGTTTCTAATTTAAAAAAACAACAGAAAGTTTTAGCTATGAATACAGATAAATAATGTATAGAAACTATTTAATTATAAATAATTCAAAGTACTTGGTATTTTATATTTTAGAAAATTTTGCCACGCTGGCATTTAGATAATAACATTATGTAATTTACTAATTAATTCATATAGTATTTAAAACTATGTTTTTAGTTTATTTATATTTAAAAGTAAATAAAAATTGGTTGTACAAAAAGACACACAGAATTTTTACAATTTTTTTATGTTTTGTAAGAAACCTACAAGGAAATCTAAAGTCAATTTTATAATAAAATAAGTTCTGGAAAATTTTAAAATTAATTTTGAGCAAAAAAAAACAGGTCTATAAAATTTTGATTCAGATATTCTTATACTTATAAATAAATTAATATTGTAATAAGAGATTTTAAAAATTACATTCTTCTTTATATCTTTTGGTTTTTGAAAAGCTTCTAAAAACGCATTTTCATGCGTGTAAAAAAATGGGTACAGATATGTTTACACTCTAACACCAAAATAATTTTACATTGGCTGACATATAGCCATAATTAAAAGAACAATTTTATTTATTTTCAATCGTTTTATCCAAATAAAGATATTTAATCTAAACATGGAAGGCTTACAGAAAACAAAACGAATGGGATGATAAATAAACGCAGAATTGTCATTTTCTATCCATCTAGAAATTATAAAATGACAAAATACGGGTACGAATATTACTACAATGCTATTTGTGAAAACCATACATTTTACGTCTGCCAAGAGTATAATTTTACGAATTTTTAATTGAAATATTACAATATTTCTCATTTTCTTGTTAATTTTCACTTTAATTAAATTTAGTGATCTTGACATAATAACTAATAAAAGTTATCTATTAAAATTTTAGCCCATAAAAAATCCGAAATATTATTATTTTAATTACATTAAATATTGTATAAAATTGTTAAGCATATTTAAGGGTGATATATGCAAGGAAAATGTGTCTTAAATGTACAAATAAAAAATTCATTAGGAATTTAAAAACTATAACATAGCTTGCAAAATAAAAATATATATATCCTTACTTCAGATTCAATTTCTTCAGTTAAATTATCCAAAAATGAACACCACTTGGGTGCAGGACCTAAACTAGGAATATAGTAAGTTAACATTTTGACGTCTTCCTGAGCAAAAAAAAACATTCCTGATTTTGGTATATTACAAAAATCATTGAAATCAGTTTGTGATTCTATGAATGCCACCTGTTTACCCTTTAAAGAAAAAATGTTATTAATGAAAAATATAAGCAAATAATGTACCGAATTTTCATTCCAAATTTTTAACATTGCTGCATCCATAGAATAAACTAAATCCATTTCAGGATTAAAGGATATTTTCTTTATTGGAATTTGATTTAAATGATTTTTAATAAATAAAGGTTCAGATGATCGAATATCATAAAGTAGAACATGACCAGAAGCCGTACCAACACCCATTTGTAGACTATTTTTAAATTTTAATGATGTTATCTTAAAAATATAAAAGAATTTAAATTGAAAATTTTATATATGAATACGCTTACTGAAGGGAACTGCTTGGGTGAAGGAAATTTTATTGCCACATCAAGTGTTGAACATTTTTTTCTTTCTCGTGGGTCCCAAGCTTCAACAGTACCCTCCTGAGTGCCAACAACTAATAAATGATGATATGGGTTTACTTCACAAGCATTTAAGCAACTTCCTTCTGTTTGAAATGGTTGAAGAAACTGACCACGTTCTAAATTAAGGCGATAAATATCCTAAAAATTTATTATATAGAAAATAATTAGTTTGTACTGAAAAATAAATATTGTAAAAGAATTCAATTGACTTATTTTTGAAGGAAGATTTAAATATTTGCAAGCGAATAAAACAACAATTGTTTTAATCCTTTGAAACTCAATCTCAGAAGAAGAAGAAATAATATTATTGAACAAATTATAGTGGAACTTACACTCGAGGTACCAACAATAAATAAATCACACGAGGGTACATGATATTTCATATCTCTACCAAACCGTGGAATTCTTAGTCTATAGTGGCGACCATGGGCTGCATGAAACTCGACGTACCGATCACATTGCAAAAAAACCTAAAATATAAATTAGCTTAAACTTAAATGGCAATTATAGTAATCATATTACTAATTTGCTATAATCATCGCTTAAAACTTCAAAAGAAGTTACTTCAGAGTCAAAACATCTTTCGAATTTTATTGAAAGATTTGATACTTCAAAACATTTAACTCGGGGCTTATAAGTTCCAGTTACAAGTATATATTGATTGTCTGGTGACATTCGAATTGATGTTGATACAGCAGGCATATTAAAGTCTTGTATTAATTCAATTTGTTTACGAGAATCAACACTTTTTCCGGCTTTAGCTCGCTTTTTTCGATCTGTCAGCCACTACGAAAATACAATGAAATTATAAAATAATTTGAAAACTTTATTTGAAAATTACATCAGGTAGAGATTTTCCAGCACTTAAATTGTAAATTTTTACATCGTTTATGTCCGTCACAAACATTTTTAACTTTTTTGTAAACACAAAACTCCATGTGTTAATTGACAAAAATAATTTCTTTTTCTCTTCTTCTTGAACAACTATAGAAATAAAGTTAAAGGCCTATCAACTTTTAATTTTTTCGAACAAATTATAATATTCACATTCAGGGTATTCACACTGAGTCCAGTAACATATTATTTCATGGTAAGCGGAGGTGAAAGGTAAGACGGAGTTCCGCAAATTTCGAAAAAGCTTTTACCCCTTCCTGATGCAGAAATATTTCTACCTTAAGGTGGCTATAGACTACAACTAAAAGTGGACAACTTTTGCTTCCTTCTCATATAAAAACCTGCTTTCTGGGACTTTTCGGGTAGGTATTAAACATGTTTGATATTTTTCTGATTTTTACATGCCCTCCACTAATCACTCAAAGAAAAATTCATTTTTCAATTTTTCTTCGAGGTGTGCACATCGGTCTCAAAAAGTGGGATTGCACTATGTGTGGGCTTGTACTGCAAAGTTTTTTTTCCAGGTTAAATAATAAGCAAATTTAGTTTTATTTTTTCTAATGGATTAAGTTAGTATGCAAGTAATTATTCAATTATTTAATTAAATAAATAAATATTTATTAAATGATAACATTGGAGAAGATACACATGAAAATATATGCTTATTACCTATCTGTCCATAATATACCAGCTTCTGATGGGTTTCTTCCTAAGCATAGTATATCTAAAAAGAACAAAGACATGGTAATCATTTTAGCAAAAAATTTACAAAATTCCGGGAGAATGATATTAAATATTGCCACATTTACCAGTCAGAAATTTCACTGGATGCATTTATTTATTTTAAGTGTAATTCTATTGATCATCACTAGCAAAAATCAAATTATTTGTGTTTCAAATGTGCACTAGTAGAATTTGGAGTAAAATATAAGTATTATTGTTTTGTTGTTTTCGAGCTGATGTAATTTGCTCTAACTGCAGTTGGTGTGGCAAGCAAAAAATATTTTAATACACCTAGAGCAGTCAAATTTTAATAGGAGCGCTTAAGGAGTGCATCATGTGGTTAATAGAACAGTTTAGAAGGAAATTCAACTAACAAAGTACTTTCCACGTAAGTTATAATATAAGTGTTTTCCTGAGAAAGAACGCATAAGCTTGTCCTCTATATCCTTCTGTCCAGTTACGATAAAAAGTTCAATCGAAATCTATTCAGTAATATTGAAACAAGATTACAAAAAAATATTGCCTCCAAAGATATACAGCAATTGTTTTCTGTTAAAATTACTCCTCCGGATAAATTCAACCTAGATATTTTTTTGATTTCATTACAATTATGTATATTCCTGAGATTTTAATAATAATAAAAAAAATAATAATAAAATTACTACAGTTTAATATAATTTTTGTAGTCCTCTCGTTTTTGATAACCAATGCCGTTTTGCACCTAGACTAAGTTAAAATCATAAATGTTTACAACGCAACAAATGTAAAATATTAATATTAAAAAAACCAGATTAGCCCATAATATCCGCTAGTTTAAAATGAGTGAGATCATCATTTTTTGTCTCAATGATTCCTGTAGCTAAGAGCATTTTAATGTCTTCCTCCGAAATTTGACGGTTGCTTGCCTCTAAAAATTTTGTATCATCTTCAAAGTACTTTTCTAATAACTTCTACGAAAAAAAAAATTAAAAAACAGTTTTAGTTTTCTGGTTTTTTATATTATTAAAAAAATCAACCCTTACTTTAAGAAAACTAGAAATCTGCTTGCTCTTATCCGGATATAATTCACGCAGCACATCATCCTGCCATGAAAAACAAATTATTTACTAGAAAAATTTAAAATATAATAAAACCATTAAAGAAAATTACCAACAAATTTCGATGCTTCTCAAAATCTGTTTGTAACTTACGCAGCTTAATTTCGGTTGAGTTGAATTCAGAATCAATTACTTTCTGTAGGAGATCATTACATTCGTTTATGCTTTGGAAAAATATGAATTAGAATAGATTTTTTTTTTTTCTTTGAATATAATTTATTAACTTACAATTGTATGTCATTTTGAATATTATCAATAAAGGCTTTATCTTCATTACACAAATCTTGAAGTTGAGTTTTCATATCAAAAATTTTATCTAATATCGGGTTTTCATCTAATTTTCCATATCCGTAGCTGTTGGTTCTTCTTAAATTGAAAACATTTTGAAGACGTAACAGTCCGTCGTCTTCCTAAAATATAGCTCTTTGACTTTATTTATAGCAAAACTTTAAGAAAATCAAAACCTTGTTTGAAGATTTTTCATCCGAAAATGGCTCTTGTAAAAAATCATCATTGCTGCAAAGTTCTTTAATAAGTAACGTTGTTTCGTCTCTATCTTTGACGTTACTCTTCCTTCTTGATGATCTGTTCATAATTTATTTAATAAAAGGGTAAAGCTTATTTTGGATTTCTAGAAAGCTCAACCTGTTAAAATGGAATACAGAGAAGAAAAATTAACTCTTTTATTTTGGATCTCGATATATGTAATAAAAGAAATACTTTCTTTTGCCAGAGTAGAAGCTACTTTTTTCGAAGGAAAAATTTTAACTATACAACTTTCCAGCTCTACTTAATAGTAGCTTTATAAGAGGCTACGGTGAAATTTTTCATTTAAAGAAAAATAACCATTGTAAGCATTTTTGACAACCACATGGAAAACATCAAAGTTTTTTGGTTAATGGATTTTTAAAGTAATTTTTTTAAAAACTTTCCTTTTATTAGGAATATTATTGTGAAATTAATAAAAATGGTGCGTCATAGTAATCAGTTGCCTGATAATTTGCCACAGCTCCAAAATCTTATCAAAAAAGACCCAAATTCTTATCAAGAAGAATTTTTACAGCAATATCAACATTTTTTAAGTATTTTAGAAATATTTAAATATTCACCAAATGTTGAAAATAAAAATTTCGATGATTTGGTTATATTCATAGCACAGGTAATCTTAGAAATTACAAGAATAATACAATTTTTGTTTATAATTTAATCCTCAAAAATAAAAATATTTAACATTTATATATTTCTCAGGTGGCCCAATGTTATCCTCATTTTTGTTTAAAATTTCCGCAACATTTAATTGATTTACTGAAAAATCATGGAACAAATCTTGTGCCTTCAATGCGAAATTGCTTTTGTAAAGCTCTAATTTTATTAAGAAATAAAAATTTGATACCAGCTTTAGATTTATTAGAACTATTTTTCCATATGCTTAGATGTCCTGATAAATCTTTAAGAAAATTTCTCCAAAATCATATAATTAACGATATTAAAAATATGAATGCAAAACATAAAGACATGAAATTAAATTCGGTATTATTTTTTTTTTGTTTTCATTAATCATTGCTGTTTTAAAATGAAATATATTTCAGACATTACAAAACTTTATGTTTACTATGCTAAAAGACTCTAATCCAAAGGCTGCCAAAATGTCAGTAGATATAATGATTGAATTGTACAATAAAAATATTTGGAATGATGCTAAAACAGTTAATGTAATCGCTACGGTTGGATGTTTTTCAAAAATAACTAAGGTAATGGTTGCATCCCTTAAATTTTTCTTAGGTCATGATGATGAAGAAAAAAATTCAGATAGTTCTGAAAGTGAAAATGAACCAGATCTTAAAAGTGCAATTATGACAAATCGTGTTAACAAGAAAACGAAAAAAAGAAAAAAACAGTTGGAATCAATAAAGAAACAGGTTGTCAAAGCCAAAAAAAAGAAAACTAATGCACCAATTTTCAATTTTTCTGGTATTCATTTGATTCATAATCCACAGGGTATGGCTGAAGGTCTACTTAAGCAATTACAAAATAATAATGAAAGATTTGAAGTTAAATTAATGCATTTAGATGTTATTTCAAGATTAATTGGAATCCATGATTTATTTTTATTTAGTTTCTATCCTTATATAACTAGATTTATACAGCCACATCAACGACAAGTCACGCGAATTTTACAATTTGCGGCGCAAGCTTCTCATGAACTTGTTCCTGGTGAAATAATTGAACCAATTTTAAAAACAATTGCTAACAATTTCATAAGTGAAAGAAATTCAAGTGATGTAATGGCAATAGGTCTTAATGCTGTTAGAGAAATTTGTTGTAGATGTCCTTTAGCTATGAGCGAAGATCTATTACGAGACTTAGCTATGTACAAAGTTTATAAGGAAAAATCAGTAATGATGGCTGCAAGATCATTAATTACACTGTATCGAGATAAATTGCCAGCACTGCTTCATAAAAAAGATAGAGGAAGACCAACAGAAGCTCAATTTGAAAATAAACCAAAAAGTTATGGTGAAATAATTGCTGCAGACTCAATACCTGGTGCAGAGATTTTACTTAAGGCAAGTAAAACAATTGAAGTTACAGATGAAAGTGATAATGATAGTTCAGATGATGAATGGCAAGATGTATCCGATAATGAAACAGAAAATGACGATGAAATCGATGAAATTAATTCAAATAAAAGTAGCTTAAATAATATTGATAACGATGTAACAGATAAAACGTTAATTAAAGTTCTTGATGAGAAGGAAGCTGCTAAAGAACTTGCATTAACAAAATTATTTACAGATGAAGATTTCAAAAGAATTGATATGGCCAATATAAAAAAAACTGTATCTAATTATCGTAAAAAACCTTTAGAAACAGAAAAATCTGAATTTGTAAAACTTGATAGTATTGAAATGATTTTTAAAAAGAGAAAACATGATAAACAATCCCGTCTTGAAACTGTTCAAGCGGGACGAGAAGATCGTCAAAAATTTGGTTATAAAGATGGGAGACAAAATGAAAATTGTTCTAAAACAAATCGTGAAAAACGTAAAAGTAAAAATTTTGTTATGATGCGTCATAAAGCTAGATCAAAAACTAAAAAAAGTTTTAAAGAAAAACAACAATCATTAAGGAAACATTTGCTTAAACAAAAAAAAATGAAATAGTTAATTTTTACTGAATACTTTTAATTTTAATAGAGTTTTTGTTTTCTTTTTAGTATTGGTTATAAAACTAGAAAAATAAGATAAGTTTTATAAATAGCAAAAATAAAAGCTATATTACAATGAAAACAGGCCGTACCATTTTTAAATATCATATAAAAAGTAATAAATATTACAAAATATTTCTATTTATATATGGGCAGAGTTATTTTTTTAGCTGTTATCCAAATACAAATAAAACTTTGCATCCTATAGCTAATAAATCGTTTTTTTTATCTTAACATTTTTATTACTACGTAAATTGCATTACCAGCTCCCAATTTTGATGCGCAACATCGAAAATTGAATAATTTTTTAAAATTTAAATTACAAAATAAAAATAAATTTAAAATTTTAAGCAATTAGGTTCTATTAAAATGGTATATATTGTCTTTAAATATTTTTTATTTTGCTGTTTTGGCATTTTAATATTTTTATTAATTTGCTTTATTGCTTGTAATAATATGATAATACATAAAACAAGCAAATTAAAATTTTTAACATAATTCTTTTTTTTTGGAAATATTTAAATCATTTTTATTATTGCTTTAACTGAAATAATTTTAAACAAGAAAATGAAGTAAAATAAAATCTAAAATAAAGTTTTCCGTACTTGAACATTTTTTTAACAATGTAATCTAAAGCGATATAAACTTTGAAAAAAATATTCCTGCACTTAGAAATAACTAATGATCCGATAACCATAATTTTATTTTTATATACATTATAACTTATTTGCTTTAATTATCACTTAATATTGACAACACTGAAAGATAAAATTTCAGTCGCAGTAACTAATTTTGGGTAGATTAATAAAAACGGCCTTCATTCTTTGCAAGTTTATAATTTCTATCTTAAAAAGTTATAAATAATCTAATACTCCATAACACTTTTGACATTTAAAGAAGAATATTTTCATTTAAGATCCTATCAAGTGTAAACGAATTTCTAATAACTACAGAAATTAACAAAACGATAAATAATAATTTTAAATTTGTTTTATTATTATTCAGTCATAGGGAACTGAAAATATTTACATTGAAATATTTAATAAACTATAAAATAAAAATTAACAACAATTAAAAATTTTTTTATTTTTAATGACAAAATGAAATTAAATTTCATTGATATAAACTAAAACTATTTGAACTTGGATTACCTTTTCCCCTTTAAGTAGTTAAATATCTACTTTAGAAAAACATAATCTTGTATTTCATTTACAATTTAACTGATAAAAACATATTTATCTCTTAATTATTTTATTTCTGTATTTCGTGTTGAAGAATGTTATTCAATGAGAAGGGAATAAACACCAGATTTGATACGTATCACAATTGTTCGAGACGTGTCTTAACGAAAAGTTAACTAATTTCAATGTTTTTTCTGCCTAATTTAATGTAAAAATTAGTAATAAAATTATAACTTTAGTTGTATTGTTCATGTTTGTATGTATGTATACATATATATAAAAATATATTAAGAATTTGTGAATATTCCTTATAATAGCAAAGTATTTGGAAGTTGAAAAAACAAAACAATGAAAGGATCACCAGCAATAACTAGTGAAAATTTTGCGTATTATCATGCTGTTAAATATAGTTCTCTACATCATTTGGAAGGTAAGCATAAAAAAATATATCAAAACATAAATTATAAAAGAATAACAAAATTTTTGTATTCAATATTCAAGGCTTAAAAAGATTTTTGTCTTATCTCTTGAAATTTCAAAAGTAATTGATTGATAATTTTCTAACCTTAATACTTAAAAATTAAATTTTATGTGACAAATTAAAATTAAAAATAAATTGGATACCAACCAAAACAAATATGAAGTATAATTTCTGAACAAGGATGTACTTTTTACGAATACCTTCCAAAGCGTAAAATTATTTTAATAGCTAATAATATTTGAAATTTCAGTTTCCTTTTTAAACTAATTGAAAATTTAAAACCGATCAATATTTAAAAATATCAAAACAGTGCTATTCAGAGTAAGCCAGATATTAATATTTTTCTTTAATATAAATTGAAGAAACCTACTCCTAAAAATTAACTCATTCCAAGAGTCTTGAACTTTGTATTTAGACCTAAAAAGTGGTTGACAACAATCGCTTAGATATCAGATGGTTGTATTTTTTGTAAAAAGCGAGTTAAGATCGTTTAGTAATTTTAAGCACAACATTCAAACTAATTTTTAAAATAATATTATACATTGTATATAATCCTTTTAAGTAATCAGGAAATATTTTAGCAAAAATGTCCACATTTAACATTATTACAAAATCCCTAAAAGTTTTTTAAACTTTTAACAGATAATATGTATAAATATAATACTTTCAATTGAAGATAGATTTTTTTTTTTATTTTCATTTTTAAAACTAGGCCTTAAGCCTTAAATGACTTTAATGGTCTCTTAGCATATTTGCATGCAGTTCCATAATGAAAACTTGAAGCAAAATAACTTAAAAAGTTATTGTTTTCGTAATATCGATATTAATTCAGACATATTTTCAAAATTCAAGTGTCAAGACTGTGAAGAGTTTTTAAAATATGGAAATGAAAAAAACTGTAGCGGAATAATTAAATATCCTTAAAGAATCAGTAATTTAGCATTTAAATTGAATGTTCTACTTTTATTCTTACAGACAATAAGGTTATAATCAAAGTTTCCATACCTTAAAATTACGTTAAAGTTTTTATAAGATTCAAAATATTTGAACAGTCATTCCTTAAATTCTTATGAAACGTATACATAAAGTATAGAAAAGCAAAGTCATTACCTCTCCCAAATGGAATTTTTCAGTAACTAATACTTATAATAAATTTAAACTATAACTATTGAACTTCAACTGCCTAATTTCTCTTAAATAGAAAATCAACGCCTTTTACTTCTGGCATATTTGTATTATTTAAAATAAATAAACTTACTACATATATATACTATATACTTACTCTATACATATTATACTCACTTTTAATGACTTTAATTAGGACACTTTATTAAATTCTTATATCTTTAAATTATAAAATTTTATACTAAAAATTGTAACTATATTGACAAAAACGACAGCTTCAAAATAAATCAAAACACACAGTAGTACCACTCCAACAATAATTATTATAGTTTTTTAATTTTTACTAAAGCTACGACTAGACGTAGCTTAAAAATTGTTAAAATCATATTAAGAGATCTCATTTGAATTTTTGTTTGATATAAGTGTTCTGATTGTAAATTTTGACTTTTTTTTATGCCTGGGACTCACTAGCGTTTAGCGGCACAAAATTTAGTGCTAAATGCTAATGAGTCCATTAGTCTCTCCATTTTTACTGTGCTAAGTCGTCTCCAAACGCTAAGCGCTATAGCGAGTCCCAGGCATTAAAACTTGTCAAATTGAAAAAAAAACTAGTTGTTTTGAATAATAAAAGAGTAAAAATTAATATCTTTTAACTATGCAGTGATCTACTAGGTGATGTATAATGCGAAAAATAAGCGCACAAAGTGCCAGCAACTATGGTTTTTCTAGATGAGAGATGTAAAAAGTAAGAGAAATTCTTAAAAATACGGAACGACTGCACTTATTGATCTTCATTAACTTCCTTATATTGTGGATGCAGAATTTCAAATTACTTCGAAAATGTCATGATGGATTTATACGTCAATCTTATCCCAAAATTATAAAGTCAATTTATTAATAGCGATTCAACATTAATTCGAAAATCGCATCAATTGACCCAATTTCTAAGTAAAAATTGAATGCAAAAATATAAATTTGATTTTGACAAATACAACATTGTAAAAATGTACACAGGCCTTAAGCCAAAAAGTTTTATTTTCAATCTTTCGTAAAACGATAATTTAGAAAAAGGGCTATTTGACATTTCTTAGCGCTTTCACTTATCTTGCTTTTTGCTATTATTTACATTCAAAATATCTGTACCTTAATTACTTTTTTAGTTTTAAGCTATTCAAAATTGCTAAGTGTTGTACCTAATATGGTTAAAATATTGTTTATGTGCATGCAGCTGTATAAATTATTTAACGGAAATCATATTTTCAAGGTAGATAAATTAATTTTTATAAAATGTAATAAATTTTGTCAATATTAAAAAAATTTAAAAGGTTAAATATTTCTAGATTTATATTAATATTTACATTACAGCAAAGCATGTTGTTTATGTTTTATATTTTCTTCATTTTAGAACAATCATTGCTCTTTATATTTATTTTTTAAAGAAATGAACTTTTGTTTTTATTAAAATCCAAATTAAAATTTTTTAATACTTTATTGAACAATATTTAGAAATATAATTTTCTGTAAATGTATGAAAAATATCAATCTAAAAAATTTGAATTATGCTTTGGTTTAAGGAATTATAATTTTATTACTTATAATTTTTTCTTATTGTTATTTCTTTAACGTATTTCCATGTGTTTGACCTTAAACAAACAAAAAAAAAACACTTGCTGAGTTTGTAAACACATATTTTATGAATTTCGTATCTGTTGTTAATGGGAAATAATAAACAAAGTAGAATTGAAATGCAATAAAAATTTTATATTTTGTCATAATTTTAAGTTTTTAATGCTAAGATAATTAATGAATTTTGGTTAAATTTAAAGTATAGGTTAAATAATTCATAACAATAAGAATTTTGGACAATTGTGAGTTTAAAAGTTTTAATCAGTAATTAATACACGTGTATTAGATGCCCGCGTAGAAAGGTTATAATAAAAATCGTAAATTAAATAATTCAAGTTCAATGCTAAAATTAAAGAAAAAATTCCTAATGAAACTTTGGCTCTAAAAAACAAGATAATTTTTAAAGCTTTTATGCATTACGCGTTATTTTAATTTCATACTTTAAGTTGACACTTTTATTGTTAACCAGGCAAAAAAGCGCTAGAATAAAATAAAAAACAAACAAATTCTCACCCTCAATTTTGATTAATATTCATTTGAATCAAAAACGTTAAATTTAAAAAAAATACTTAACACAAATTTTTATATTGAATATATATTTAAGGGAAGCAATCAAGCAATTAAGCAATTTTTAACATCCACTGGGTTTGGGGATCGTCATTAACACGATTAGGTCGCCAAAGCTGAAATTTTTATATAAAGAAATCGTTAGCCATGCCTACTTTTAGTGTTGAGGGAAATGAAAAGCAAGACGGTTTTGAAATTTTTAAAAACAATTCCGTGAGGCTGAAATATTCCTCCTTTCTGTATTGATTTCAAGTGTAGTTAGAAAATCGGTTTACCAAACTTCACACAATCTCCCAAAATATGAGATAAATAATGATAAACTGAAGATCACTATTGAGTCTGACCAATCTCTGAGAACCTATGAATAATCATTGAAGTTAAGTGTTAATCAAAAAAACAATATAGTTAATATTAACTAATCTAGCCCAAATCCATGAACTAAATAAAAAGATACAAAAACAGGGTTAAAAATTTCTTTTTTTCACCATATTTATTTTCTATTTTTGAATGAAAAATTTTAAATTATTTAAAAAAAGCCTTTCAATATAAATGTAAAGAAAATCTTTGTTTTTTTTTCATATTTAGCTCCACACAAAATGCATGGCATAAAGCGGGTAATTACCTTCTGCTTATTGATAGTAGCTTTGCCAACAACACTCATAATAATACCGCTCTATTTACGTCACAGTGTTTTTGCTGACGTTAATTATGCAGTAGCTGAATCTGATATAATTGAAATTCGAGAGGGAATTTCAACTGTATTTTGCCAAAGACATTCATTAAAAATGAATTCCAGTTTTAATGCTTTCCAACTTCCAAGTAGGCCAAAAGCTTCGAAAAATCGTAAACATATTCGCCTGAAAAAATCAATGACACTACCAGATGATACACTTGAATATTGGGGATTTTATCTTTTAAAAGGAGCTACAGTTGAATTAAAAGTATGTTCACGTTATGAAGGTTCGCGTATTCTTGTTATTAAAGGGGAAAGAAATCTAAGAACATGTGGCCTACTTGAACATACTAAAGATAAGTTTGGCGCACATTTTGCTGAGGGGCATGAAAAAGTAAAAGTAACATTTGAAACAGTTGAAGAAATTCATGGTAGTAATATTAACCATAATATAAAACCCACTACAATGGATTTGATATTTGATGATGAAGACGAAGAAATTAATAATCATGCAAGTGAACAATTTGAAAATGATAATGATAGGTAAATAATTTTATAAAAGTTTTATATCATATAAAAATAATTTCTAAATTTTTAGATTAAATATTAACAACACTGCTAACATAAAGAATAGCAAATTTGTTTTAGGAGCTATGAATCAAACAAATATTACTTTGGATGATATAAATAACCAAAATTTACCAAAATTTCGACACCGAAGGCATCATAAAGGGACATTAGTTAATAATTTATTAAATGAATACAAAGAAACTGTGCAACATAGAAACCCAGATAATAAAAATATTTTAAAAAGATTTAAACGTGATCATGTATACGATAGAAAAGTTAGCCATGGTGGTAATGCATTTAATTTTGAAGAAAATAATTCAGATTCCATATCAAGTTTTGAAAATGGTTTACTTAACTGTTATGATGGTCAAATTTTATTAGCTCAAGGTTTTCCACCTAGTCCACAATGTTCAAATATTAAATTTTTAGAATCTGGTGCCCGTATGATAACTAAACATAATGTAACTGAAGATGGTTATTACTATTATATATTTTATAGTGATAATGATATTGTACGTAATGATATATATGCAATTTTTGATATACATAAACCAACTTTTCAATATTCAAATATAACTGATTCTGGGGCATGTGTTAATGCTACAAATTGTACATTTAACGTTAATTTTTTATCAGATGATATTGTTATTGTTGAAATACCAACACGTGATGGAATTGAACGTGATGAAGATGATATATCATCTTTAATATCAACATGTCATCCAAGATTGTCAATATATTTAATATTTCCAGTTACTGTTTTATTTTTAATTGTTGGTTGTGCTTTTCTCTAGTTTTTCCATAAGGCTCTTCTTTTCTTTGTTTTTTATTAGTAATAGGTTAATAAATTGCATATAAAGCATGTTAGAAATTTTAAGCCTAAAAAGACTTTCTATAAACCTTTTCTTTTTATTAACTACTGAAATATATACTTTTAAATATTTATAAATTTAAACAAAGATCATAATCAAATTGAAACTTTTTAAATGTAAATTACAATTTAATCAGCTCGTAAGTTCCATATCTAAGTCAATAATTCAATTAAGAGATCATTTTCCACTAGAATATTTATTTTATAATGAGTATGTACAAAATAAAATAATAAGTTTCAATTACATATTAAATTAATAATTACATAAGTTATGTGATAAACTTAAGCAATAGTCTTAGCAATAATTTTAAATAAATTTCTAAACCTTTTACTCTAATTATTCTCTACGTATGTATATAAATTTCTTTCATTCCTGCTATATTTAATTTTTTCCTGCTATTTTATTTTTAAATAATATAACTTGATTTGTGTTTTATGCTTATACCATTTTAAATTAATTCGCCGTACTAAATGGGTTTGAAACTGTGGAGTAAACTTATAGAAATGAAAAATTTAATTTTGAATAAATTTATGGAATTAGATAACTAAATCAACTAATAGCGTTTGATGGTGCGTTGTTATATAATTTTTATATATTTAAAATTCAAAAATATGCCTTTAAGTAAAATAATATTTACCAAGTTAATTGTTATCAATCTTTAAGGTCCGACCGAGAATGATTTTTTATTCTCGGCCGAGACCGAGACCGAGAACGAGACTCAAACATGGCAACTAAAATGGGTAAAATAGTTAAAAGTTAAAAATGCAATAAATTGTTATATTTTCTGTGTATAAATGCCACAAAAAAAAAAAAAAAATTAAAGAAAAATTAATATCCACACTAATTGGCGCCACGACTGGCACGTGTGCAGTCTCGGCAAATTTAAACCGAGAACGAGAACCGAGATCTCGGGTTCCGGCCGAGAGTAGGCCGAGACCGAGTTCTCTGTCGGACCTCAGAGTTTTGAATAACAGCTACCATTAATTGATATTATAATATTTTTAGTAATATTACAGAGTATTATTTGATTTAGAAAAAGGATTAAGTACTGGTAAACAATTACAACTTCATTTTAAATTTTCATTCTTCATTTCTTTGGCTAAATCTAAAAACTAACATAACAGATCTTTTCGTATTAAGTTTCGTCATTATCACAGGAGAGGAATTGTTTTTTTTATTCAAGGGATTTTGTGTGTATTCAAAAATTATCTACACTTCCAATTTTTTATAATATGAGCCAATAAATTTGGACAAAAAAAAAAATATTTTTCAAATTAAACACTTAACTATCGAATTGGGTAAAAGTACCTTTTCTAAAATTTACACAAGCATCAGGTTTGGTTTAATTATTACCTGATATGAAAATTGAGATTTTCTAAATCAATGTGATTGTTTTAGAAAATCTCAATGTGCTGCCATTTTGAATATTAAGCTAATAGGGAAATATTGCCAAAAAATTTTGAATTTATTTTGCAAGAATTAATGAGCTAAAGTGATAATCCAAAATTGTGATCAATTTAATTTTAAATTTAAATTAGATTTCAAATTGAAGTTTTTTAAGGTTAAATTAAATTTTTTTGTTTATTTAATTTTTCTACAAGCCAGAAAGAAATTCCTAAATTTTTAATTTACTTTTGAAACAAAATTCCTTATCGTGGCATATGAGGGCATATTGTTTTTTTTTCTTTCGGTTTTTATTTTTAGTTCCAATTTTTCAAATGGCTGTTAATTCAAAGCAGGTTGCTATAGGGTTGGATTTATAGAACTTCGTTCTCCCCGAAACGAAGTTGTCAGTTCTTCTATCTCTTTTGATCATATGGAAATCGTTATAAAATTAAATGCACAACTGCTTTCATATATAACCCAATCCCTAAAATAATGTGCAATCATATTAAATATAATAAATTATTTACTTTACTTAATATTTATAAAACGTCCATGTAAAAATATTTAACTGACAAAAGGATGAATACTTTTTCAAAAATGCCCAGTTCTTTTTCCATGATAGAAATAGCTTAGAGTAAAATACGAAAGAAAAATTGGTTAATAAAGCACAATAACCTTCATGAGATTGCGTTAAATAAATTTTTACAAAATTACCAAATTTTACTGAATAGTATAAATATTCTAAGCATTTACTGCAAATACTGCAGAGTTCTGTTTAAGGTTGCATACTAAGTTTAAGTAAAACTAAACCTTATATTCAACATTGTTGTAATGCGGATTTGAACACCAGTAAAAAATTTGCTTCATATATTTTTAGAACTAAATATGAAAGTATTAAAACCTAAAATTAAATAACGCTCAAATCAGTCCAAAGATTTGAGATTGCTCTAATTAATCTCTAACTAAACTATTTCAAATTGTAAAGCCTAAAACCACTTGGATATTTGATAAATTTAATTTAATTAATGTACCTCTATTAAAATTGAAATAATTACTGAAATCTGTCATTATCCTACATTTTAAGCGATTATCATTTGATATAATAAATTGAATAGTATTAAAATAATGATAAACTGTTGGATTCCAGCACATGTACAAAACCTGCATCACACACTTTAAATAAAATATGTTTCCAATGCAATATTGCATATTTTCTAAATACTGGATAACAAATACAATATTCTTGTAATCAACAAAATTATTAAAAACACGCAATCTAAGTTACAAACATTATGTGTAAATCTGTTCGTGTTTTATACAAAAAAAAAATTAGTATATAAAGAAGAATTAGGGTTTTAACAATGCAATGGGTCTTGGTTATTTAAAAAAAAAAACTTTTTAGTGGTTTTGTGATAGGTGAAATTTTTTGTTAAATAGTTCTCTCGAAATATATATTAACTGTGGTAATCAAACATCAGTTACTTTAATTATGATTTTGGGTATTTATTAATTAATATTTTGTATGGAAATAAATATATAAAATATAATATATAATAAAAACTTTACAAAAAAAAGGGTGTTTAATTAAATAGTTGGTGCTGGGAAAATTATAGAAGATCTTGTACCTAGAGCGTAAGAAATTGTGAAATTACTTATAATAATCACCTAATTCATAATTAACCCTTAAGACAAGATTTAGTTACATACAAGCACATCATTAATTATATTGAAATAAAATTTTAAACTAAAAGTTTTGTAAATGTTTTAAAGATTTATGTAACTCTCAATAATTGTTTGATTTTACTTTAGTTTAGGCGCTTTCTTTTTTTTATTGCTTCTAAAGCTTCTATTTGTACTAGGAAAAAATTAAGAACTGCAAATCCTTTTGAAATTTCAAATTTTTATTGCTTTTGTTAAATATAATCACATCAATTACTTGCGTATAGGATAGAAAACTTTATTTTTAATTTAAAATAAAAATTTTTTTTTTAAAAAAAAACCTCACAGTTAGGTGAAATGTATTGATTTTAATTTCCGTCTGAATGTATTACTTAAAATAAAACAGCAAACGGAAATTTACTTATGTAAAAGGTTAATATCAAATATTTTGCCATTATAGTAATTATGTACGTTCGTACTCTACAAATTTAATTCAATTACACATTTATAAAAAAGACTACCACTAATTTAAATTTTTTAAGTATAATTTATATCTAGCAATCTCATTTTATTCATAATAATACTTTTATAATTTTTATTTCATTTAAATTAATTATAAAATATAATAAATATGATGGAATAAAAAAGAAAAAAAAAACAACATATCTTAAAACACTCTACTAATATTAAATTTAATGAATATTTTAAATGATTTTTTTTTTGATTTATATTAAATCAGCTACATTTGCTGGCATTTCTTCAATACGAGTATTATAAAAATGTTCGATATCAAGCAAGGTACGACGATCACTTTCAGTTATAAAATTTATGGCAGCTCCTTTTCGTCCAAAACGGCCACTACGTCCAATTCTAAATTAAGAAAAATAAAATGAATTAATATATAAAATAAATTAAAGTACGTTACTAAGGCTGTGGGGGGGGGGGGGGGGGGGGGGGGGGGCACAGTGAAAACAAATTTAAGCTAATCTTTACATTTTTATAGGACTGATCGACACTTGTCACACAAATTTATGGCATCCATAAATCACATTACTAAAAATCGTATACACTGTGCCAATAGAGTAAAAGTTCTTACTAACCTATGAATGTAGTTTTCCCGATTAGAAGGCAGGTCATAATTAATAACTAAAGAAACCTGTTGAACATCAATACCACGAGCCAATAAATCAGTTGTTATTAAAACTCTAGATGATCCAGTTCGAAATTGCTTCATAATAAGTTCACGTTCCCTTTGATCCATATCACCATGCATTGCAGAAACAGTAAAATTTTTGGATGTCATTTGCTCAGTAAGCATATCAACTTTTCTCCTTGTATTACAAAAAATAACAGATTGTGCAATTGATAGTGTATCATATAAATCACACAAAGTTCCTATTTTCCATTCTTCTTTTTCAACATTTACAAAAAATTGTTTAATACCCTCAAGTGTTAGTTCATCACGTTTAACTAAAATTCTTACAGGATTTCGCATAAAATATGTGCTTACATCTAAAACATCTGTTGGCATTGTAGCAGATAATAATATAACTTGTACATCTGGTGGTAGCATTGTAAAAACGTCATGAATTTGATCTTTAAATCCTCTAGATAGCATTTCATCAGCTTCATCAAGTACAAATATTCTAATTGACTGAGTACATAATACTTTACGGCTTATCATATCATAAACACGTCCTGGTGTTCCAACTACAACATGACACCCCATTTCAAGTTTTCTAACATCTTCACGAACATTTGTACCACCAATACATGCGTGACATTGTGCTTTTAAATATTCACCTAAAGCAATAACCACTTTTTGGATTTGTGTAGCTAATTCTCGGGTCGGTGCTAATATTAATGCTTGACAATCACGTATCGATGTATTAATTGTTTGTAATATTGCAATAGAAAATGTTGCAGTTTTACCAGTACCAGATTGAGCCTGGGCAATTACATCATGTCCCTTAACGCAAGGCATAATAGCTCTTTGCTGTATAGCAGACGGTTTTTCAAAACCATAACCATAAACACCGCGTAAAAGTTCTTCTTTTAAGCTCATATCATCAAAACTATAATATATTTCATGCCAATTCGATTCAATTATTCCATCCGGTGCCATACCTGCCGGCTCATCATCATACTGTTCTTTTTCATCTGATGCATTTTTAGATTCACTAAAAGTAACGGATATTATGAATGAACTGAATTCAAGTATATTTTCAAATTAAAAATTTGAGCAGAACTTTGTAAAATAGAATATACAATTAAGTAGATGGTATTGAACCAACTGTAAAGAATCATAAAGAATGTAAAAAAAGAAAGAACTTTCTGTAATCCATTAATTAATATCGAATGTTTAACATGTTTGACATATAACAAAATTTTTTCAATTTGATTTTTGAAACAGTATCAAGTTTTTTCTTTTATTTTAATAAAATAATAATTAGAAATTACTTTAATTTATTAAATTCTTACTTTCTTTCAGCGTATGACATTTCGGTATTATTCTGGGATTTACTATGTGTACAAAGTATATGTAAAACTTGGAAGTTATTGCTATAGAGCATAAAAAATTTATATTGTCTACAAATTAAGTTTTCTTAAAATTAAATATACATTTAAATTATTTTTAGAGGACATAATGATATAACTTCACTTAAGAGCAAGATATGATATTTAAATTAATATAATTAAAAAGAATAATGCCTGAAAACATATAATTTCCAGTAAAGATAAAAATTTGCAATAGATTCTAAAACTGTAAGCTCTTTTGGTAAAAACCTTAATTCATATTTTTCATAAAAACTATATATTTTACCCAAAATTTGTAAACGCATGAAAAAAACGATATAAATTACTTTGACAACCTGCGATAAATGTCGATCAATCCCATCGATATGGGAAAATTCGCTACCATATAATAATTTTACTTTTTAACTTTACATTTTTAAAAAAAAATAAAATTCAACTCTAACTCTCCATATCTCTTCAAACTCACTGCTCTTTATACGTCTCGTCCGTAACTTCGAAAAGCTGTGCATGTCATGACGACTCGTGTGTCACCCCCCAATCGTGTATAAAAATACACGATTATAAGAGAATTTTCAGAGTACAAAAATTGTCGACAGTCATTGTAGTTAAAACTAGAGATGCAACGAATATGCGGCAACTATTCGGTATTCGGCGTATTCGGCCTCTTTTTCTAACATTCGGTATTCGGCCGAATACCGAATAAAAGGCACATATTACATTCCAGTATATATGAAAAAATAACACATGTTACTCAAAATTGTATATATTTAAATAATAAATTATAAGCTGTTTAAAATTTACAAGTGGCAAATTATGATGAATGGAAACTATTTTTTCAGCATTTGTTGGCAGCAAACGATTGCGCTTTTCCTCGTATATAATTCCTGCTTCTGAAAATAGTCTCTCACTATAAACAGTAGTTGCAGGAGATGATAGGTAAATCTTAGCAAATTTGGCTAAGCACGGAAATTGTTGTGCGTTTACTGACTACCATTTGAAAACATCTGCCATCCGCTCTAGGCGAGGAATTTTTAAATAAAAATCAATTTCATTAGCAATAGCACTTTTTCCCGAAGCGTCACTTTGCGTATTATCTGTTTCTGTAGCAATTTCCTCAAAGCAGTTCCAGAAACTGGCATGTGTTTCATTTTTTTGCTTACGGGGTAGAGAATAATCATCATCAGCGTTAGATTCATCACATCTAATTTTTAAAGTTTCTAAGATGATTTTTTGTCTTGCTTTTTCCATTTGAACTATTCCCAGGAAACTAGTTTTAAATCGCAAATTGAGAAATGTAGCAACCAGATATTTGTCCTTACCATCAAAATCAAACCGTTTTTCAATCTGAACTTTTAATGAAAATCTCATGTTCAATAAATTTGGTATTCCATCGTCAGTCTCTGTCTTTCCCAGGCATTTCAACAATGAGACAACATGTGGAATTACTTCAGAGATGCAAGAAAAATTTGAGCTTGTTAGTTTAGTTATCTCTTCAAATGGTTTGAGGAGTTTGATGCATTACTCCATTAATATCCACTGAGTCGGTGTCAAATTATTTATAGATCCGTAATCCGTTAGGTACAGAAAGACAGCTCGTTTTTGTTCTAACAATCGCACCATTAAATAATACGTAGAGTTCCAGCGTGTGCTAACATCTTGTACTAGTTGGTGGTTTGACATATTAAGTTTTTGGCGAATAGATTTCAGCTTTCCTTGTGCTATACCAGAGTGATTAAAATGGAAAACAATTCGAAATGCAGCTGCCACCATTTCCAGTACGTCCGCTTCGGAGTTTATTTTTTTAGTATTATTTGAAAAAAATTAATTTTTTTCATCAAATTCAAATTTTAAGAATTTATATAATTTTAGATTTGCGCTTAAAAGTGCTTAATTTCAAGCGCCTTAGTCCAATACTATCGCGTGTTAAAAGACTACACAGATTACATTGAAGAGTAAGCGCTTCGTGCTTCAAATGCCTTCTCGAGCGCTTTTTTCCCACTGCGAATAAACTGAATTACGCTAGCACAAAATGCACACATTTTCCGTTAAATATTCGGCTGCCGAATATTCGGTATTCGGCCGAGAGCTTGGCCGAACATTCGGTATTCGGTCAAAATCACTATTCGTTGCATCTCTAGTTAAAACGTTTTTATTGACAGAATATATTTATGTACGGTAACGGTACTTTGAAACTACTAGACCTTATTAAACTTTAATAACATATTTAAAATATGTGTTAAGTTCAAATTTTTACTGGTTTTTTAAATTTAAAAAACAATGACTTAAACAAAAATCTAATTCTGTTTTTATGCCGAAAAATTGAACATTTGCAGGATCTTAGAAATTAAGAAAAACTTTAACTAGCTTTATATTTTTCTGCCATTACTTCATATTTATGTTTTGTTTCAGCATCAACAACTGACCATTTACCTTCCAATTCCTTAGCTACGTCACCTATACCATATTCAGGATTAAGTTTTATAACTTCATGACGTTCTTCATTACAAAACCAAAAAAAAAGCAGATCTGTAAATATGATTAAGAAAAATTATCATTTATTAACAAACAAAAACAAAAAAAAATAAATAAATAATTACAATGATCGTTTTTGACCATTTGAATCGTCAATTTGCTTTATTATAAATTCAAATTATTCTTATATTTTAGATTTGTACTAAACTTTTGCGGTATGAGACTTAATATTTAAGTTCTAGATTTTCTGTTTATTTAAAAGTATTCACATAATTTTTATAAATAACACAAAGTTAAATAATGCTTAAAAGGTTGACACAAAAAAATAAAATTTGTTTTGGAAAAATTGTACTTTACTTATCTCTACGTGGTATAATTTCTTTCAAGAGTGATGACATGCATTCATTCCAACTATTCTCTTACTTTTCTATACCGATCGTGTAGAACTATTTATTTTTGGCCTAACAGCTCTCAGTTTTGGTGATGACTACTTCGTTTAAACCAAGCCATTTCCCTTAGAGTATCTTTAACTATCGCTAAGGTTCAAATTTGGTAGATATGATGACTGTAAAAGCAACTTGAAGACCAACTGACAATGGTTTTCAGCGATTAATAATTTTTCCTCGGAAAATTAGCTATTTTTTTTTCGTTAAACCCATCAATTTATATTTATTTATAATTTACCAATATGTATTTTTGTACATGACCAACTAAATTCAACCATGCTTGTTCATGGTATCTCAATAACAGCTTCACCTTAAAAATGACCTATAAATTTTAAAAAACACTTATTTTCCAATGATTATATATTTATATCTTTAATAATCAAACAATTAATTGATAATTCTTAGTCTTTAAAGTTTTGTATGTAATTTGAATGATATGGCCGTATTTCGCTTAAAAATAATTATCATACACGAACGGGACGGCTTCTTTTAGCAACTATAATATTAATACAACATACAGTAATCCAGCAAAAGACAGTCAACCAGCATGAAAACAAAGCTAATTGGTAGCATATCGGGCTATTAATTCTACCAATTCTTCGACGATCAAAAGACACATCTGTATGAAGATAGTCCATGAAGTCAAAGATAGCTCCACAGGATAATCTTCCTTGTATAGCTTCTACCATATTTCCTGTTGATTGTATAAGTTTTACAAGCTCAGTACGATATTGATAACATGTTTGATTATAACCATCTGTATATATGGAAGCATAAACAAGACCATAAAATGACATGATAGCTGAGACTACACTCGCTTGTATCCAATAATATGGAGAAATCCCATCATCAATTACTTCTGAGTGTGTAGTCACAACAACCATTTCTCCTGTTCTTAAGTGTTAATAAATATTATTTAAAGTACTTTTTTTTTAAGAAAAAAAAAATTATTTACTTTTGTCGTATTGTTGCTGTTCCACTCCTCTTTTTAGATTTCCCCATACAAATTCTAAATACATGGTAGCTACCCAAAATTAAAGCTAATAATATTGGTAAAATAAGGCCATAAACAATAAAATGACAAAATGCTATGTGCCCGCCAGTAAAATATGTTCTTGTTGACAATCCATAAAGAAAACACCCACAATTAGTTTCAACACATGTATCAAGAACGTATTTCCAATGAGACCAAACTACCGCTGAAACTGCACTACAAATAACTGAAAGTGCTATGATAAGTGGATAACAAATTGAAAGTAATTTTTCAGCACTATATGAATCCATTTTTTGATTAATATATTTAAATCTAATTTGATAATTAACATCTACACGTTTTTACACAGGTCAAAACAAACTAAACAACCTGTTTAATTATCTCACCGAAGTTTGTACATAAAGAATGGCTTTGAATACATATGTGTATATATGCATAATACATATATATGCGTGCATTTTTAAAATTATATATATTTTTATGTTGGGAAATATAGGGCTTCTCTGTATGGATATGACATCTTGAGCAAATATGCCATACTTGAGTCTGGTTTACTATTCAAACAATTAAAGATCATTGACTTTATATTATTTACTAACTTTTTTTGATAATAAAAGTATTATTAAATCGTAAATCAATTTCAGACAGAAACGAAAAATCCACAAATGACATAATAGCTAGCATGAATATGACATATTTTAGTTGAGTTTATGAACGCATCATAAGCAGTTTTACCAATTATAGCAAATTGCTATTACTTATTTTAAAACAAAGATATTAATTATGAATTTTTTAAAACTATTATAGATTTTATAAAATAAAATTAACTATTAATTGTAAATTAAAAAAATATTCAGTTAAAAAGAAAACAAAAACAATCTTTTACTTAAATCACAAAATTAATTTAGTATACAGCCTGAATTTAAAAATTACCAAGTGTCAGAACTGAATTCCTTTATTTTGCCTACTGTGAAGCTAAATTAATTTCAATCAAATATGGTTTCTTTTGGCTTGGTTTTTGAATCATAGTCAGCACGTGTGTGTCAAAGTGCCAAACTTATTTTGTGAAATGTACGTAAATATATCTTATTTAAATAGTATTTAAATATAATTATTAAAATTTTATTACTAATTAAACAATTAGTAATAATATAACTGTAGGGAATCGGTTATTTTAGTAATATCGCAAAAAAAATTACAATAAATTTTATGTCGAGTTGTCGGGGTGATCTTTCATTTTGAAAAATTGGGAGTCGCCTTAGTAATATTTTCCTTTGTCATACTTAAAATATAAAATTATAAAATTGAATATATCAAAATTTTTAAAATATTAATATTTGGTTAATTTCTAAAAAGAATAAATATAACAAAAAAACTTGCAAAATTTTTCAACAAAAAAAAAAAAATTCAAGTGGGGGTTAGGCATATTTAGTCAAAATGATGTAGATAATTTTTTTAAAAAAATATTGGTAATAATTATTTTTCTTATATTTAAAATTTATAGGAATGATAAAAGAGATGAAACTAATGATGGCCCTGCTGGTATGGAGCCTGATGGAGTTATTGAATCCAATTGGGATGAAGTTTATGATAACTTTGATGATATGAGTTTAAAAGAAGAATTATTGCGTGGGATATACGGATATGGTTTTGAAAGACCATCTGCAATTCAAAAACGTGCGATTATACCTTGTATTAAAGGAAACGATGTCATAGCCCAAGCTCAGTCAGGTTAGATTATTGTTTTTCAATTCATTTTTCATTTTTAGATGTGAACATTTTTTTTTATTCTACCCATTCATATAAAACTATTTAATAAAATTAATCAATAATATATCTTACAATGATGTTTTTGATTATTTATCATTATTTTTTTTTTTTTTTTAACTTTTTCACCAACATCCGTTATTTAATAGGTTTTAAGCAATGTTTAAGTTGATATCCATAATTTGTTGTGAAAAGTGAAAATCTATGAAAAAGGTTTTCGCTCACGAAATATTTATTGGTCTAATAGCAGGTGGTTAAGTCATTTAAACAGGACAAATGAGTAATTAATTGGTGTCGTCTCGAAAAAAAAATTTGAGGGCCGGTGTATTCATTCCATAAGACTATGGAAGTGAACACGTTACCATTTATATTTAATTTTATTATAAATATTAGAATAATTTATCTATAAATGTTTTGATTTTGTGCCAAATGGAAAGGATCAATTTTAGAGTTAAATGCAACTGATAACTACAGTTATTAATAAGCAAACCGATTGATTACGACAAGGGGAAAGATAAAAAATTTTGTAACTAAATTGAAATGTAATTCATTTTTATGCATTAAAGAATAAAGTAAAATGAAACTTCTGTTAATAAATTACTTGTGTCTATTATTTATCTATGTGGAATATTTTCTCTAAGTAAATCGTTAAAATTTAATAAAAATAGCTCTGTAAAAATCCATTAAATTAGTTATATTTTAATTAATTTTAGGAACTGGAAAAACTGCAACGTTTTCTATAGCAATTCTACAGCAAATAGATACATCATTAAAAGCTTGTCAAGCATTGATTTTAGCACCGACACGTGAATTGGCAACTCAAATTCAAAGAGTAGTTCTTGCTCTAGGTGAATTTATGAAAGCTCAGTGTCATGCATGCATTGGTGGTACTAATGTAAGAGAAGACATGAAAAAATTAGAAAGTGGTTCTCATGTTGTCGTTGGAACACCAGGACGTGTTTATGATATGATAAATCGTAATGTTTTACGTACAGATCGTATTAAATTGTTTGTTTTGGATGAAGCTGATGAAATGTTATCACGTGGGTTTAAGGATCAAATTCAAGATGTATTTCGTGTGTTAAGAAGTGATGTTCAAGTAATACTTCTTTCTGCTACTATACCAAATGATGTACTTGAAGTTAGTGAACATTTTATGCGTAATCCAGTTAAAATTTTGGTTAAAAAAGAAGAATTAACCCTTGAAGGTATAAAACAATTTTTCATTAATGTAAAACAGGAAAATTGGAAACTTGGTACATTGTGTGATTTATATGAAACATTATCGATTACACAATCTGTTATATTTTGTAACACAAGACGCAAAGTATATTTTCATTATTTTTATATTTAGAAATTTAAAAAAAAAAAAAATTTAGGTGGATCAATTGACTGAAGATATGGCTAATCAAAATTTTACTGTTTCTGCTATGCATGGTGAAATGGATCAACGTGAACGTGAAATAATTATGAAACAATTTAGATCTGGCTCATCTCGAGTTTTGATTACAACTGATTTATTGGCTCGTGGTATTGATGTTCAACAGGTTTCTTTAGTTATTAATTATGACCTGCCTTCTAATCGGGAAAACTACATTCATAGGTTAGTAAGAACTTTTACTCTATTGGCACAGTGGATATGATTTTTAGTAATATGATTTATGGATGCCATAAATTTGTGTGACAAGTGTCGATCAGTCCTATACAAATGTAAAGATTAGCTTAAATTTGTTTTCACTGTGCCCCCCCACAGCCTTAGTATTCTTTAACGTACTTTAATTTATGTTATATATTAATTCATTTTATTTTTCTTAATTTAGAATTGGACGTGGTGGTCGTTTTGGACGTAAAGGTGTGGCTATTAATTTTATTACTGACGATGATAAACGTATTCTTAAGGATATAGAAGCATTCTATAATACAACAATTGAAGAAATGCCTGCTAATATTGCTGATTTGCTTTAAATATATAAAGCTAATAAAACTTGAGAGTGAAAGGGATTCTAATTTTTCCATTTTATAAACAAAAAAAAACAAATTTTCAAGATTTGAACTAAGATTTTAACTACTTTCAGAATCCAATTGTAATATTTTATTTTCACTACTTTTTTTTTATTTGCTGTAGCCGTTGATAAAAAAACGCAAATGCAATTTCTCTTATATGAAGAATTTAAATATATTTCAATTTTGTTTTGGAAATTATTTGTACATAAATTATTTTCTTTGAAAAACTTCGAAGACTTAAAAAGTGATTCTCAAATGTGTATTTAATATTTCTTGCTATAAAAATAAATATTCCATTAATATTAATATTTGGTAAATGAAAAAGCGGTTCATATTTTTAAAGTCTATTTTTAAATTTTTTTTTATTTTTGTTTAATGTTTATTTAATATGTAATATGTATTTATGTCGATTGAAGCCAACTTTGAGCATAACCGTAATTACAATAATATCAATTTCTTCAAATGAACCAAACAAACAGTAATTGTAATTGATTTAGTTTTGTCGATATTTAATATGAATAGCATTTTTATTTGATTTGGTCCGTACATTGTGGATTTTTTACATGATTTTTGTTGCTGCCTAAGTCTTTTGTAATTTGGCAGCTAATTTTGTCTGTTTAATAAATTAAATATTTCAGGATAAAGTTTTATAACCTTTAAAGAAAGTGTTACATAAATTTTTATATTTCACATTAATCAAGGGTGTAGTTATGGCTGTAACATGGAGGAGTTTCTACTTAGCCTTTTGGTATTTTGTTTGACTCATCAAATAAAGCTTGGATATCATTTTACTATGAATTTTATTTTTAAAGTATTAAGCTTAGCCTAAGACTTTAACAACTTTGTTTTTCATAAGTTAAGCTGACACTTGTCAGCGAAATTTGTACCACGGATTATGAGTAATATTTTTGAATTGTACACGTCAGTTCACTCCGCTTACACTAGTTAACACAGGTTTAAATTCGCTGTCCTCGCATTATTTTAACCAGTGTAATTAAATTTCTAGCTAAAATGTATAGCTCTTTTTTACAAACGTAAATAAGGAAAAACTAATGGGAGGGGTTTGAAGCCCCCCTTATATACGTCCTTGACATTAATGCATTGAGGCACGACTTCTATTACAGTAAAACGAATGTATGATTTTAATTTTATTTATACAAAAACGGATAGAATAATTAGATACTTAAAATGTATTAGGAAAAGTTTAAATATAAATAGTGGGACACATTAATAAAAATTTTCCTTTTTTAAAGAGCAGAGTTTTATTAACTGTAAAAAAAATGATAAGTGAAACAGACAAAATTAAAATATTATCTTTTGCTCCTTTTAAGTTGTGATATGGACTGTAAGCTCGGAAATTACTACAAAAACTGCTATCAAAAATGCATGTTAGGTAGAGAAATAATTCGGATAAAAGCCGATTGTAGTAAATTAAACAAGAAATAAGCAAAAAAAGAAATACCAACCCAATGTATAGAATAATGAACAACTAATTTATTTTCTATAAACCAGAAATAGGGGAACAGGACATTTTAAATATTTACTTAAGCTATCGTGATTGATTTAAGATTAGATTAAGGGAATTAAAATGATTTGCTGCGTGCAAATTTGAGATAACCCAATAGGAAAATAAGCTCAACTTCATCAATGAATTTTGTTCTTTGTCTGAATAGTCCTTTGTCCTTTAACATTTTTTCCTCAAAGTTTTTGTCGGCTAAAAGTTTTCAAAACATTATTTTTTGCATATATTGTGTTCAGGTATTATGTGGTTTAGGGCAAAAGTAAAAAAAGTGGCTTCTTTTTCCTGAAAATTCGAATATTAAGTGATGCTTCATATAAAATCTAAAGCCTCACATTCCTCTCTCTATTTTATACCTAGGGTCTAGTGTAATAATGATCGTATAAAAAAATTTAAATTAAAGTGTAAAACAGATTGTATTATTTTCACCAAATTAACTTAAAAATAATTTTTTATTTCGAAATTATATCTTTATGTTTTTTATTATGTATCAAATGTCATCTTCATTTTAATATTTTTCACCTAAAGATGTCACTACTCATATTATAAACCACTCCCATTTCCGGTTTGAGTCATATATTTACTTGGAATATGAAAGAGATATGTAGTTTTTATACACAATACATTCAAAATATCAAAATCTTTGACAAATGTATGAATAAAAAAAAGTAAAAATTTTTTGTCAATTTCACTCAGCTTCCAAATTAATATAATTGTAGTAGTTTAGTCGAATGAGAACAACTGCTTGTAATAAGCAGAACAAGTAGCGAAAGCGAAAATTGCGGCGCCATCTCAGTTGGTTGTGCTATTTCAATCTGTGTGCCATTCGTTCAGTTTCGGTGAAAAATAATTTTCCGTCAGTGATAAAAAAGTAATATTTATAAAAAATCGTGCTGATTAAATTTAAAAAAAAAACAGAAAATATTTTAATATAAATTAAAATTTAATCGTAGTGTGTTTCTATAACGTAAGAAATTCAAATTTATTCTTTTTCTTTTTTCTTTTTTTTTTTGTATAATAAAATCATAATTGAAATATATAAAAATAAAATCTCAACAAAATGAGCTGGCAGGATTACGTTGATAACCAGCTCTTGGCCTCACAGTGCGTATCAAAAGCAGCCATCGCTGGACATGACGGTGGAATATGGGCTCAATCAAAGGGATTTGAGGTATGAGTTATAATTTTGTTTTATTTCTGGTTATTTTATTTAAAAAAAAAAAGAAGAAACTTCATCTTAAAATTATCCTTGATTTTGATTCTTTGTTTTGTCAAAGTCTAGACAAGTTCAAGGGTGTGACCACCGATTGCTTTAAATGCCGGTAATGCATATTTGTTTCATCAAACATAACTAATCTCATACATTTTTATAGTTATTTAAAGAGATTTTATTGAATTTTTCACAACTTTTTATTAAATCGATGCAAATATTGATTTGTGTTTTTGATAACTTTAAATGCACTGACAATTATAATAATTAAGGATTTGGTTTTTTAATAATTATAAATTTAACGATTGTCTAAAAATAGTACAAACCTAAATATTTCCTATACATAATACAAATATAATTTGTATTCAAAGTTATTGCCGGCTCAGCTACAGTTTTCAAAATGGCGACAATACACATTACAAAGGTATAAACACTAATACAATAAAAATATTTTTTTAGTGGGTGTTGTCCTGTATTTTAACATTAAGAAATTAGAATTAGAATGCAATTTAAATTATTAACCCATAATTTAAATATTATTTTGTTAAAAAAAATAACAAAATTTTAAGTAAAGAAGTTTTTGAACTTATATAATTAAAAAATAATTTATCATATATAGAAAAAAATTTTTTAAGGTTATATTGCCAATTTTACAAATATATTTTTGTAATAAAATTAGTTTTATTAATTGTAATTAATATATATTTAAAAAATTATATCTAAATTTATGACACATTTTTTTATAAGTTTTTAATGTACTCAAAGTGCAAGGCACATGGGCAAAATGTGTCTATGTGCATGCAGTTTTTGATATAAATATGTATGTATGTATATAATTGTCAGATTTGATGATGGCATATATGCGATATATATATATATATGCATTAAAATCTACTCTACACGCCGATAAAGTCATGAGTTTGGCAGCTAGAAAAATCAATTTTTGGCTAGAAATGATGCTGTAAATTTTAAATTTTATTTTAATATATTTTTTTTCAGGTTACAATCTCAAAACTCATTGTAAATTGTTTATTTTTGTATTTAAACATCTCTTTTGATATTTGGTTTTTTTGTTTTTCATCTAGATAATAATTTAAGTTTTATTAGTAAATTTTTTTCTTTAAATTCAATCAGTCATAATATAATTATTTTTATATTTTTCGATATATTTTATAATTTTAAGGAAAAATAACCTTAAAAATTATCGTATCACATTGGATATATTTCAATTTCTTAATTAATCTCATCTTGGATATATGGATTAAATAAAAGTTTCTTTTTAATAGACCACGTAAGTTAGTAAAAAGAATTGATCATACAAAAAATAAAAAAAAAAGAGTTTTATATTTATACATTTATATATTTATATATACGTGAAAAATATATTGAAATGTACAAAACTTTTATGTCGCCATAGACGGTACAATAGTTTTATTAAAATTATTTGCCTAGATTTCACTTAAAATCTTAATACTTTTAATATTTTTTTTAAACGCTAAAATATTGTTTATTTAGAAAATTTTTAGTAATTTTCCCTTTATTTTCGCTATTTGAAACAAATTTCATGTCAGTTCTGCTTCTGTTGTAATTATCAAATAGAAAATATTTGCTTTTTTTTATTTTAATAAAAAAAGAAATTTAATTTATATATTAATCCATTACAGTCCGCAAAATACAAAATGGAAATATTAATAGTAATAGTAGAAATCTGATTGCACTCTACCCAGGATCAGTTTATTGTACTTACCGTTAGAAATGTATGTATAACGAAAATTTCAAGGGAGTAGGTGATATCGGACTCTGGGCCTATTGTAGCATCTACTTGGTTAAACTGTCAGCCTCCTTGTTAACTTTCAATGTTGTCGTGACCAAAAAACTACATTAATTTTACTTTGTTACTTCTACCAAGTACTGAAGATTTTTGTAACAGCTGGAATCAGACCAAAGACAGTCAAATTGATTTATCAATGTGGCAATACACATGAGAGATGCTGATGCTGAATTACTGTTACTTCACGCACGGAACTTTGAAACAACTTTGTACACGGAGCAACTCATAGCAATTCTGTGAGTTTTGTATGAAAAATTACTTGTTTCCTTGTGAGTTGCCCTGTGTAGACCCACTCTAAAATAGCTGCCTATCGTTTCACTTTCATTAATCTCAAATGCAATGAATTTAGACAATTAACTTGAATTGTATATCTAATGAATGAATAAGCTCGAATGAATTATTGGCATCTTATTTCTTCGCTGACAGCTAAGAAAAACTGAATTTTTTCAAATATTTTTGAAAATTCTGAGTAAACGTTTTTGCTTATTATCACTAAAAAACATTTTTCTTTTTTTTCACATGAATTTAATTTATTCTTAAAATTATGATAACGTAAAATTTAATCATTTAAACTTTGATGGAATTTAATCCAATTCATTTTTTTTTCTAAGAGAATCAAAAAAAGTGTGGAAATATTAAATCTTGTTAAAATAAAACTTGAATTTACGTTCCCCTTATTCGAAAAAAAACATTACGTTCGGATTGAAATGTCAGGGTACTAAGAATTAAAAACTTTATCTGATTAATTTTCTTGTGGGAACACTTAAAACCTTTTTGATTAACTAAAGCGGAATTACCTATTTTAAAGAGCATTTAAAGTCTGGGAAAATTTTGATCTAGGTGAAATATTCTATTGCTAAAGATTTTGTGCTCAGATGTTTTTTTTCCATGCCTCTAAAACAGCTTAAGAAGTTATAAGTATAAAAAATAAGTTTCTTATGATATTTCATTCTTTAGCAAAACGAGAAAATTTTTTAAATTTTAATTTATAATCCACTAAAAAACTTTTATACAATATTTTTACTGCTGATAAATATAAAAAAATATGAATTACAAAATTTTTATTTGCTTTCTAAGTTTGTTAAAATCTTTTAATAATCGACAATATACCAAAAAAAAAATAATATTCCAATAAAGTTTTCTAATTCTTTTTATATAAGTATTTTATTTGATCTTACATAGTTATAAATTCTATTATTTCACTACTAACTAAATAAACGGCCACAAAATTGATATCAATTGAATTAATAATTTATTTAATGAAATAATTTATTGAACTCAACAATCATAAAATTAACTACAAAACTTGAGAACTTAAGCTAAGATCACGCATTTGAGTGCTAACAAAATTTGTAAAGTGAAAACAAAAGTCTCTTGAAAGCAATGAAGTTAAATTCAAAATCTTCAGTAGTGGCGTTTTAGAGATCCTCATAAAAAGTTTTTATTACGTATTGTTCCGAGATTTATGTAACTTTCAATAAAAACCTTTTCTTTAAGACAATTATAATTGTGTAAAATTAATAAGACAAATTTTAGGCAGATATTTCTACAAAAAACAATTTTTATTCTTTAAATTAATGTCTAAATATCAACATCTAATTTAGGTATCAATGAAGTTAATCATTAATTTATTACTTGTAGGATTGTAAATTCAGAGTCAAAGTGAAGCCATTATTAGCCCGTTTTTCTAATACCCATGTGAAATATATGATAAATTTCGAAACATTTCATAATATTGCGATACAAATCAGTCTAGAATTGTACACTTGAGAGACAAATGCTACGAACTTACATTAGTAATAAAATTATACTTCAAAGACGTCTTATATCACTTGAGATTAATTAATGGGGATCTTTGTAAAACAAATATACTTTTTGAATAGCAGCTTTCAGGAGCCAACATAGTGGACACATACGATTTTAATGTGCGATTTGTATCCGATTTTTATATACAGCGTGCAAAGTGAGGGTTGATGCAATAAAAAGGGTATCTTTAGTGAAAAGATTATATATTTGGACATAGAGGAGCGATGGTTTCGGATAAAAGAAAACAGTAGATGAATCTGTAATCGCCTCTGTTCACTAAAGCTTATACACTGTATTAGCGTCCTGTATAAAAAAGGCTACTCTATAGCCTGGCTGGTTGACATTTACATTGTCTATAAGGTGTCCTAACTCTTTTTGTTTTATTAGTGGCATAATCTCTGTCCTTTTCCTTCCGCATATTAATTGAATTACTACTTTTCAGTACCATTTAATGGTTTTTCATACACAACTGTAATACTGTGATCTGCATCTTTAAGGTAGTTAACATACAAACGGGTCCATTTTAAAAATTTACACCGCTACAATTTGTCTGCGGTGTAGCAATTTTTTGTTTATTTGTACAGTACCAGAAATAAATGTATTTTCTTGTAAAAATTTTTCAGCCAAAGGAACACTTGTTTAATAACTATCTGTAAATAGCATACGGCCCTTAAATAATAAACTATTTAGTTATCTCATTACTATATCATGAGAATGTGATTTTTCAATGATTGTTTCATTTTTTTCGGCATAAATTTCTATATTGTAAGTTTAACCTTAACGCAAACAAAGTTTTGTATAATTTTACTGCATATTTATGTTGCTTGCCTGGATATATTGATGAAAACCCAAACCTTCAATCCATGGGACCATATATTTATAAATAAATATATCCATATAAATGAATTTATAGAACTTTTTAACGTGTCTATAACTGCTTGTACAATATTGCTAATTTTGTTTAACCTATTCTGAGTTCTAGGTGCGATATTGTCGGAAAAATGTAAATATTTAATAATAGACAAAAACGGCCATGTTTCATAGATTTCTTTATACGTGCGTTATATATGTCCTTTTTGTATCTTATTTCTGGGATATGGCTTACACCTATTCTAAGAAAAATCCCCACAAACGGGTTCATTTCTTCCTTTGTTACAGGTTTCTAGGTCAGTTGATGTGGTTTGTTATTATATGAAGAGTAATTTACGCATTGTGTAGCATATTTATTATTTTCTTCAACTATCATATTTAATATATAATCTGTAAATTACTGTAAATTGAAGTCAATATTCAATTAAAAATTTATCATCTTCAGAATATTCATTTATTATTTGGGCTTCCTTCACTATCTTCTTCATAATCAAAGTTGGAATATTCATTGTCTTCGTCTGATGATGAAGAGCATATGTTCGGTCTTGATTTCTTTGTACTACTTACAGTGGCTTTCAGAACTATTCGCAAATGTCGATTAGATTACAAAATATATTTATTGCTTCTGTTGATTAAAAACGAAACAATCATGACACATCATTCTTCAATTTATTTCGTAACCAGTATAAATATTCAATATTTCCCTTTTATTTTCGTTCATAGTAATTTCTTGATATATTATATGAGTCGCTCAGAAGCCAATGTGGATAAGTTCATTTTTTCATACTTTCTGATTTTTGCAAATTTTAATAGAATAAATAATATATTTTTAGTCTTAAAAGGATTTACTAATACTTTCATTTTTTGTACGTCAAAAAACCCTTTTTTTAATAATTTTTTTTATGAATGCATTAAGAAACATTAAATTTCTCAATTTGGATTTTTTGGACTTATCCACATTGGCTTCTGAACGACTCATATATTCAAATTATGTAAAAAAAGAAAATTTTAAAGGTATTTCTCCCCTTAAAGAATAAAAAGGGCCAACTAATTTAAGTCAACTCTCTAAAATTGCAATTAATTGGTCTATGTTTATCTAACTACCTTCCCATATTGTTTCGTTTGTCTCACTTTATTCAATTGCAAAACAGAAAAACAATGCATAATGCTTGTAAATTCTAATATGACTCATTTAAATTTTTTTTTGTATTTTACATAAATTCAAATGATTCATGCTTTAATTTTAAAAATAACTATTTCGAGGAACCATTTTCCTTTTTGATTGAATCCTAAATATATGTAAATATAAAGTTTGCAGTTTTCTAGTGAAAGTGTTTCAGCACATCCTTAAATAAGGATGTGATTAAGGGGATCAATCACTCCCTCGCCCTCTCCTTCATTGGCTAGTAATATTTTAGTTTTAATCAAAGAAAAAAGCTAAGACACCTAAATATGTTAACAACAACAAAAAAACCCAAAAACAAAATCATATCCTCTCAATCGCAAAAAACTATTCTGCACCAGTGCCTTTGACAAAAAGAAAAAAACTTAAAATACAAAAATAGAAAATAACATTGTCCGAAAATAAATTTATGAGTTTAAAGATTTTCAAGGTCGTATTAAATTTATTCATTTATAAAATGAAATTTAATTCAATCATGAAACTAAAATATATAACCCTGGCATATAAAAATTTGTTAAAAAAGAATTAAAAATTTTAAAACTCAAAATTTTAAGATTACTTTACATCTCACGTCGGCTTTAAGTGAGCCTTATTTGTTTAAAAAACAGAAATCAACACTATTCAAATTTTAAATAGGGAGATAAAAATATATAAAATAAAAAAAGTAAACTTAACCGACAATTCGAAGGTTAGAAAAATTTTTCTTTCCTGTTGTTTTAGGCTTTCTAGGTAATTGAGATCTTGAACTCTGGATTTGCCGTCCCTCATATGGGTTGAAAATGAAATATTTGCATAGCATAATAATTGTGGTGGCTGATTTTTTATTATTTTTGTTATATGAAAAAAATAGTGCAAAAAATATAATAATATATAAAAAAAACGAATTTTAGACTTTATAATAATTATTTTTCTTATAAAAATGAATTAAGCTTCATTTTTAGTTGTTGTACTCGGTTAAATCGTTGACAATCAAAAAAAATAAAATTTAATACCGTTGAATGGGGTAAATTCTGTACCACAAAAAATAAAAGTGTGGGGCGTCCAGAAATAAATGTTCTTGATTCGGTAACTACAATTGGCATTTTATTAATTTTTACTTAACTTTTCGAGGTATGATATAAATCAATTGCCAAGCATAACATTTTATGCAAGAATTGATAAGTATTACATTTAATGTAGAAATTAGTAATTACTATGAAGCACGGATTTCCCTTGGCTAAAAGAGCTACATAGGCTTTATCTTGAGCGAATATTTCTTTCTTTTTTTTCGAGATAAACTACAGCGTGTTCTACAATATTCCCTTGTATTTTATGTACTGTTGTAGCCCGTGATAAAACTATGCAGAACATCCTTCTTACAAAAATACCATAACTAATTAAAATCTCAAAAACTTATCCCAAGGAAGTACAAATTCAGTCGCAAGACTCCACTGTATTCAGATCAACAACTAGAAATGAGTTAATTTTTTGAGAAAATTTTTTTTCCATATTGCACTGTCATCAAAGCAGCTGACGATTTTCTATTTCAAAACTCAATAGTTCATCCTGAAGTAGATGAAAATTCAGTCAAAAACTCCCTGTATTCGTTCCCAGTACTGGGAAAGAGTTTATTTTTTGATAAAACCTTTTCCACCAGATTACACTACCACAGAAGCAATTTATGTTTTAAAAATTTGAAGCGAATAGCTCATCAGCAAATTCTTCAAGCATCGATCACAACAGTACAAAAAGCAAGTTAAATAAAAGTCTATAATTATAATTAAAAAGTTATTTTTTCTAAAAAAAATCTTAAAAATTATTGGATCTACATAAATTTTGCATAAGACCTTTTTTTTTTTTGTATAAAATTTAATTTAATTTTTTAAAAATTAAGTATACAAATTTCATAACAAATTTTGGCTTCCGAGCAATATTTTCGAAGAATCGATTTTTTCTTGTGACTTTTGAGTTATCATTTCCACTGATATACCGTTTTGTATTCATTTTCAATATATTGTGCCCAAAAATGAATAGAGAAAATTGTAGAAATTTCGATAGTGATCACAGCAATGAAAGTTTCGAAAACTCTTTAAAACATGATGTTCATTCTAGTGATAAGACTAACAGTCCGATCTTATTGTGTCATAAGAAAAAAAAGTATGCGCATAAAATATTCAAGTGACGAAGAAAATAGAAATAGAAAATATTGATAACAAAGACAATGAGTGGATTGAAATCGTGTGGTGAATATGATTTTCTTTTAGTATTATTCTTTTTACAAATATCAATCGCCAAATTTTACAGAAGGCTATTGATTATTTCAAAAAACAAATAATTACTAATTAAAATGTTATTCTTATAATACTGAAGATTTTTTGAAGAAAACTACAACCAAGTGAGTGTGGCCGCAATAGGTTAATATAGATTAATATTACTGAAACTTTTAACGTATTTTAATATTTTGTATAAATTCTTTATCGAAATCAGTCAAGCCAATCTAGTTTGTTTTTTGTGAGAAATAATTGAGGTACGAGGGTTGTCCCATAAGTCTTTTGCCTGATAAATAAAACACCAAAAATTTAGACAGATTTATAAATATTTATTTTTCAACATAATCTCCTTTAAGCTCGATACACTTTTCCCAGCGATGTTCGATGGTCTCTATACCATGTTTGTAGTGAGAAGCGTCGAGCCCTTCAAAATAGTCATCAACTGCAGACTCCACCTCTTCATTGTTTACCATCTTTTACCGCCAAGCCATATTTTCAATTTTGGGAACAGAAAATAATCCGAAGGGACTTAATCTGATGAATAGGGTGCGTGAGGAAGTAGTTCGAACTTTAGATCATTGATTTTAGCCAATGCAGTAATGCATGTGTGGACTGGTGCATTGTCTTGATGAAACAACACTTTCTTTCTCGCCAAATGCGGTCGTTTTTTCTTTATTTCATTTTTCAAACGCTCCAGTAAGTTCGCATAATATTCGCCGTTTATTGTTTTTCTATTTTCAAGATAATTAATCAAAATTATCCCACGCGCATCCCAGAAAACAGATGCCATAACCTTGCCAGCGGATAAAACTGTCTTCGCCTTCTTCGGAGGCTGTTGTCCCCATTCAGTCCATTGTTTCAATTGATTTTTCGTCTCAGGTGTGAAGTGGTGGACCCAAGTTTCATCCATGGTTATAAATCGACGCAAAAATTCAGCTCTGTTACTGCGAAACATGGCTAGACACTCCCTGGAAACATCCTCACGACTCTGTTTTTGATCAAGAGTGAGCAACGCGGCACCCACTTTGCGCACAGCTTTCTCATGTCCAAATACACAGTCAATATGCGATGCATAACACTTTTTGAAATGTCTGCTAGTTCGCGCACTTTTAGTCGACGATCATCCAATATCATTTTGTGCGTTTTCTTCACCATTTCTGGTGTGGTCACCTCATTAGGTCGTCCACTTCGAGGTTCATCTTAACAGCTTCTACGGCCTCATTTAAACTCTGCTACCCAATATTTTATGGCTCCAAACAAAGGACCAGATTCCCCCAGAGTAGAATCGAGTTCAGTTTTGATGTTGGTTGGGGTTAAACCTTTTAAATAAAAATACTGAATCTCATAACGATGACCAATTTTTTCCATGTTTAAAAATTCACTGTCAGCGTTCACTATTAAAATGGCTGTCAAATACATACTATATACCGGATCGTATTCATACTTCAAACTTAAGCTTTCTAAAGGTGGGCACCCACTTAGTGCGTATATCTCAGCGGGTAACTTTTTTGACGTCAAAATGACGTACAAATGAATTTCACGCTGAAGTATCCACATATGAGGGGGAACTTTAGCGTGAGTCTATGACGTCAAAAAAGTTACCCGCTAAGGTATACGCACTAAGTGGGTGCCCACCTTAAGGTTGGTGCTTCTGAAAAAAAAATTTTTTTTCAAAAAAGCAACGCCATCTATGTGTCAGGCAAAAGACTTATGGGACAGCCCTCGTAGGTGCTCAGAATCTTAGTATTTTTTATAGTACCCAACATATCCTTAAAATCTCAGTTCGAAATCCCTTTGGGTAATTTTTGTGTGTCATTTAAATCTGAACAATTTATGATTTATTGAAAAAAGTAGACTTAGAAATTAGGTTTGTGTTAAAAACTCATATAATTGTTTTTGATTTTAACTGTCAAATAATATTATAGAGAGAAGTTGTACAGAATATAAACAGAAAAAGAATGAATTATAGGCTGTGTTGGTTTAATTATGCACTTTTAAGACAAAAGAAGTTAGTTTAATTATTCAACTAGTGGCTCTGCTACATCAATAAAAGGGCTGGACGACGATTTTGTGGGTTTCGCCGATTTAAACTGTTCTTTGGTTTGTACGATTTACGTACCCCCTGAATCCAAATCCGCTACAGTTTTATAAATATTTTTAGTTTTAATTTTCCTCAAAACCATTAAAAACGTAAACAAACACTTAAAAACTTAATAAATTTCTAATCTTCTTCCTTATCCTTTAGACATTTTACAGCTTTTCTTGTTCCTTATACTCTACTGCACAGTCATAATGCTCATAATTTTTGTTGAGTTTACATTAACGAAATTTGCTATAAAAAAAAATAGCCACAATTTCACCAATTATGGCAATTTTTTTCAATGAAAATATGACGAAAAGTATCTCTGTATTAGAGAATGTTTCATAAATGAACTTTTCAACATGAATTCATACATGAGAAACTCAATGGAGAGTGTAAGTAGGGGTTACTTGGTATTTGTAAGACAAAAATAGTTCTTAGGCTACCTAAAGAGTGCCGGCTTACAGCCGAGCTGACACCGATTCCCATTGCGATATTCTAATCTTTGGTAGGCTTCCACTCTGAACACTTTGAGCATATTCCTATTGATTTACCCATAACGACTTTATAGTCTTCGGTATCGGAATCGGCGTCATCTCGGCTGTAAGCCGGCACTTTGCACGCAGCCTTAGAAATATTAATTTAATTAATTAATAGTTAAATATTAATTATATTAGTTAACTTTTTAAATAAACTTAATTTTAATTTAATTATTTTTATCTACATACGCTTATAAAAAATGATGTGCAATATGCATTTACAAAAGTTTTTCTATTTTTTTGTATAAACGTATAAGAATTTAATTTCCTGATTTTTAAAAAAATAAGTTAAATAATTACCAAATTTATTTGAATTTGAAGTTAGAAAGCATAAATTTTAAATTTATGAACTAGAAAGAAAATTTTAATATTAGGGAATTCTTTTTAAAAATTTAAACCATGACTAAAAAGAATCGTTTTATGTCTAAATTTTCTTTTTCTTTTGATTCTTCTGTAGTTTAATTTTTGAAAGTACAATTGCTTTTTTTCTTTTCTTTTTGTGTTCTCCTTTATTACATTTGATAGTGCATCACAAATCCATTAATTTAACTTAAAAAGTGCAGGTTAAAGATTTTTATTTTTTTTGTTTTTATTGAATAATGGCCATTGTTTAAAAATGACCCCAATTAAAGAGCCACGTTTTAGTTATAATAGTTTTAAATTAGTAATTTGATTAACTGATCTATTAATAAAATAGTTTATTTTTTATTTAAATTTTCTTTTATTTTAAACATTCATTTAAATAATTTCTAATATTTGTATAAAACTTTCTTTTTTCTGACGTAGTTAAGAGTCAAATTTTAATTTAAGTAATTTTTTGTTAAATTTATCAAAAAGAAACCGATGTTAGTTTTAATTCAGTACTCACATTTTTGTTCATAAAAAAAGGTGGCTTTAATTTTCCTGACATGCGTACATTCGATTTTCGTTATTTTTTGATACACATGCTGCCAACATATGTTAGCATTATGAGCCATTTTGTATATTTATTTTAATTTTTAGCAGATAATAAGTGTTAGACATATTTTGGTATGCTTTGAAATTTTTTGCTATCGAAAAAACTGAAGCAAAAAAAGGGTCAAATAATCTGTCTTTAATTTTTTATGAAAAATAAAATAAAGTGCTTCAAAAAAATTCAAATGTTGACTGTGCCATTTTATGGTTCTATTTTGAGCATTATCTTGTTTTTAAGTGGTACAAACTTTGCCCAGAATACAGAAAATATGTTATTGACGACGATTATCGCCTTGGACACCTAAGTACGTTAACACCCGATGAAAATGTTCTGAAAGTAAGAAAAAGTTCTTATGAATAATTATCAAAACACTATTAGAACAGTTGCTTAGGATACTGGCATATCGTTAAGGTACTGCAATTCAATTGTTGAGACGTTTTTATCATCAAACATGTAGATGCAAAATTTTTTCCGAAAATGCTAAACTTTCTTATTGCTGGTTGGTGATTTTTTGGCCAAAAAACATTACCGAAATCATATTATAGGTATTGTATTTATCGGACTTGGTATACTGCGACTTTTTAATGTTCTCAAAACTAAAACGGTTCAAGAGAAGATTAAGTTTTGCTACGATTGTGGACATTAAGACATTGTAAGAATATAAGGTTGTACCAAAGAGTAAATATCAGAAGTTCTTAGAGGATTGGAAAAAGCATTGGTGCATGTGTATTACATCCGACGTGGATTATTTTGAAGGGAGAGACAGATTTTATTGAGTAAATAAATGTTTTTATGAAAAAATAAAAACTTTATTTTTCAAACGAATCTTGAATACAAAGATTGAAAAAAGCTTTAAGACAAAAATATTATTCACAGTTTACATAATATAACGGAAATATTTTGAACTGCATATTGTTACCATTACAAATAATCCCTTTTTATTGGAAAACAAACAAATATTGCGACAATATTAACACGTTCTACCCTGCGCTGCTATTCAAATTTTTCTCTGTGGGACACCACAAGAATTTGCGCTTTGCTTTTTCTGGCGGCAAAGCCCTTATAAGTCATATAAAGGAATATTCTGTCAATTTAATTGGCACATTTGTCCATTTCCAGGTATGATTTTTGAAATAAAATTATACTCAATGCCTGTGAGTCATCGGCAGTCCGTATCGCCAGATGAAGAAGGTTTTTCATTTTTTATAAAAACACACACACACACACTCTAAAAAACACTGAAAAATCCAAAGTCTGATTCATTGGATATTAAAATTATAGAAAAGTATTCTTAGTTTAGTTTTATTGGGAATAAATTAATTGATTAAATTGATTAAGGACTTTGTTTTTATATCCTTTTTCGCAAAAAAAGTTTTCTCGATAATCAATTTGCTAAGGTTGACCTGTTAAGGCGGGTGAGAATATAGAAAAGTAGCAAAACTGAAGCCGTATGAAAAAAAAATATGAAGAAAAAAAGAACATTAAAAAAATTTTCTTTAAACAAGGAGCTATAATATAAGTGAACTTTTAAGGCAAGTGTACGCTTTATATTTAGAAAAAATAATCACTGCTTTTTTAAAGCTCTTAAAATGATTCATAGGCAACACGTAATGTATTTTCCATATAGGGAGTTCAACAAGGAAAACAAGGTCAAAAATATGATTTCCATTAGTTTTTTCTAAGCACTTGTTTACTAAGCTTAAACTAACAATTATGGTAGTTATACTTAAAACGGCTTTCATCTTTGAAAACTATAGTACCTTCGAAACTCGATAGAGCTATTTTAATGGGTTATATTAGACTTGAATTGTTTCTTATTAAAATGATTGAAACTTGCGTAATGCATGCCAAATAAGTTTTAATAAAATATATATGTATGTACATATATGCATTACTGCTAAAATTAAATTCATTTCAGTTAGCTTACATTATTTTTTTGTGATATTTTTAAGACTTATTTGTTTTAGAGTACAAATAAATTTTATTAAAAACAAACAATTCCTATCCCAGCAATGAAATTTTTCTCATTACGTGACAAGTCACAATTAAACTTTGATATTCAAGTTTAAAACTTGTTCAAAAAGTTTATCTCTCACTGCAAAGTATAGAAATTGTCATTACCTAGTAAAATATGTGGAAAAGTAGTGTGCAAAATTTCAAAACATTCGGTGTAGTAGATTTGGAGTTATCGAGCTTACCGGCTTCGGAACTAATAAGTTTCAGGAAAACGTTTTAAAGTTTTGCTCACTCACTCCTTGCTCTAGAATAAAGGATGCTCAGATGCTCATAACTTCAGTAATATTACTCCGATCAACGTGAAATTGTTGACACAATATTTTTAAAATTTTATACATTAAGTTAAATATAAAAAATCCCTTTAACACTTTCAAACTGGGCTTAACTTCAAATAAAGATTAAGTTAAGGGAGTATTCTAGTCTAGAGGCATAAATTTTAGGTTTTTTTTTTAGGAGCAATAAAAAAAAACAATATTTTTAATATCCATTATTTTGCAAGATATTTATTAATGCTTAAAGAACACATGAAAAAAAAAGAGAATACAAAAATTAAAAATTCAAAAAGTTACAGACTGATGAAGTGGGGGTTCTAAAAAAATAGCGCACAATGCTCGCCACGTTTATAACCCTTTGAGTAATCTGAAATACAAAAAAAAACGAATAATTAGTTTAGAGGAGTACTGCTTTCACATGAAGTAAAATATTTAAAAAAACAGAATTTTTTTTAGCGAAACTGCGGCTGTTTGAAAAGAAAAGAAGTTTTTTTCTTTTCCGATTTTTTTAGAAACAGTTAAAATTGAAATTTTTTTATAATCTTAGTTCGTTCCATAGAGGAATGTATAAAAAAGACTCACACCAATTTTGAAGTGAATGGGATCAGGAGAACTTTAGAAATTGCGGCGAAAGTTTCGAAAAAAACGCCTTTATAGTTTCGGGTACGTCACTTAAACTGTTATATTTCCAAAGCTTTAAAAATATGATAAAAAATAAAATCGATATTCTAAAGTTTCTAGACTAGAATACTCAACTCAACTTTAAATTCGCAGTATAAAACCGGATATTTAGTTGTATTAAAATATGGTTTTTTTTTAGCACCGGTCTCTCTCCATCTCTGGAGACCAATTTTCTTTCTTCTACAATATTAAATACCTACTAAAGGTTTTTATCTCTTAGAAAAATTACTAATTATTGTGTATTCCTCTGTAATTCGCATATTTCAAACCAGGCGTACTTTCTTTTTCTTCAATTTTCGAGAGCCTACTTTAACCTTGAATTCGAAACCCTGAAAATAATTCTAACTTCTTCTGAAATATATAAATATTACCACAAAGGCCTTGCCTAAATCGTTTCACAATTTTTTTACGATTACAAAAATTTTTTGATTATTAGCCTATGGATGTTAAAACTAAACAAAAAAGTTTTCAGTACTAATTTATCAATTCTGATTAAACGAAAAATAAAATTGTAATTTTATTGAAATTCTGTCGCTATTAAAACCAGAAGTTTCTGTAAATGATTAAATAATCATACCACAAACCCTTTCGTTGTTACTATAATTATAATCTTTATTTAACACAGCTGCTATTGATATCCAGCAATTTAAACACATATTTATCAATAAGTTTTGTAAATGTTAAGATTTGTCTTTTATACATTGCTCTAGTTAAATGGTGTTCTTGAATACAATTGTGTTTTTATTAAAAAGTTGTTCATTGTTTTATCATAAAATTTTGAGATTTCTTAAAATTACATGCGAAATATGTCATGAGTAATTTTATAGTTTTATATTTATTTATTTTAATAAAAGAAAAACTGTTTTTCTTATTGCAAATTACAGTGCTGCAAATTATTATAAACTTAAAATTTTACTTGCAAAGTAAAAATATTCAACCGAGGGCACTTTCCTCTTAAGAATTAAATGCATAAATGTGTATTTCTCAGTAACTAATAAAAGTTTTTACATTTATAATTTTCCATTATATTCTTCAAATGTTACTAAAATCATCAAATTTTAGAAATTAAACAACAACAAATGACATTTCACGCCAATAATAACAAAAAAAAGCTGATGCTTTAAAGTTTAAATGCAAACTTTCTGAGTCACCAAACTTTTCTCAATTAATACATGCAAAGAAAGCAAATAAAGCGAAGGGCAATAACGCAAAGTGTGACTTCCAAAAAAACTTATACTTTTATTGATAGCTGATCTCAAGTCTAAAAAGTTCACTTTCTTTAACTGTATCTAAAAAAACAACAAACCAAAATTTACTTTTTTCTTAGGGCAACAATTTTATTTTTTTGATAAACATGAAGTTCTGGCAAATTAAATGAAAATTGCAGAAGCTATGAGTTAATAAAAATATACTTATATCCACCTCTTTTTAAACATTATATTTTAGCTTTTAATTATTTTACAGTGAAAAAAACTTTTTTTTCTTATATTTTAACGTTTAGTATGAAAGATGAACTTCCTACATTTAATTGACAATGCCATTTGAAAAATGATTGCCTATTTATCGCAAAAATGCAAAAATCGTAAAAATGATTTGTATCCAGTCTAACTTGAACGTTTTCTGTTGCTTAAAAAATTTGCTACCAATTTTTTTTGGAAATTATATTGTTGTAGCTGCTAATTATTACTATTATTCTGCTTTATCGTACATCCTTACCAAATCGAGTCTCATTTATATGGCATGTGAGTTGTTCATCATAGTTTCCAAGATTAAATGCTTTACTGTTGCTCAAAGTTTTATAGTTGATCGGTTCTGTCTAAATCCATGTTAGTATGGGTGTTAATTCCATTCTTTAGTTGTGGTTAACCTTCTATTTATTGTGAATTCAAAAATCTTCGTTATACATTTTAAAAATGATATTGGTCTGAAATCTCTTTTTTCTGGTATTCTTAGATGTTCTTCTTTCCTTGCTTTGTCTTGTGTTTTTTTAATAGGTATTATTGTTGCTTTATCTCTGTGTATTATGTAATTAAACATTTGTATCATCAAATCCTTGTATTCCCTTGGTTTCTTTTTCCCCCAGGTTTTCAAGCGCTATTTTAGGCTTTTCTTGGTGGATATTTTCTCCTATACTGGGCTATTCTTTCATCTGTTTCACGAAAATCTGGTTTATTTTGTTTTTTCGGACTAGGTTTGATCACAGCTCGTAGCACATGGTGTGTCAAAAAATATTTTAAAAAATAAAGCTTTTATTTGAGCGTAATTTTTGTATTTTTTTTTTTTAAATTAACTAATTCCAGGTCATAAAAAATAGACACAGTTGTCAACCTTGCTGTAAAATAAATACACAGAAAATATAAAAGTTCTAACTGAATTTAAAGTTGTTGTTTTTTTAAATTTGTTGTATAAAATTAAGTACAGTTATTTTTATAACAGTTGCGACAGCTCTTCAGTAGGTATTCATTTAAATAAGGATCTGAAATAGGTTAATACTGCCAATTATGCAAAATATGTTAATAAGGTTTAAGGATTTACCCAAAACAACATAACTAAAATCATTGAAAAAATTCTTGTCTATAGAAAGAAAATCTTCCTTAATCAAATTAATTAAAATTCTTGGCTTAAATTTTAAGTAAAATTTTACATAAAAATATTTTCTAATTATATTTATTTAATTATAAATTTTAGGTTACTAAAGAAGAACTCGCTAAATTGGTACAGGGTTTTGATAAACAAGAACTCTTAACTAGCGGTGGGGTTACACTAGCCGGAAAACGATATATTTATTTATCAGGAACTGATCGGGTGATACGTGCCAAATTAGGAAGAAGTGGTGTTCATTGTATGAAAACACAACAGGGTATAAATTTTTCATTTTTAATATTTTCTTTTTAAATATATTTATGATAAAATTTTAATTATTAATTCTTATTAAAATTATTTTAATTGGAATTTAATTTTAAAGGCTTCAAAACATCGAATTCAAATAAAATTATTAAGAAATGAAGTATTTTTAGTTTTTTTTGATTAAAATTTGATTATATTGGAACGAAGTTCTTTAACATAAGTCTTTATAAAAAAAAACCTAACGATACATAAAATTTTAGCAGGCAGTCTTTTGAATTTGATGAATTTTGGTATTATTACTGCGCAATTTATTTGTAATAAGCTTCCAGAAAAATATAAACAAGATATATAAACAATTTTACTTTATTATTGATGTCTTTACTTGTAAATATATTTCAATTATTGGTAAAACATGACAATAGTAAAAGTATTCAGGCTGATATAAAATCAATTTTGTTCCAAATACTGTCCTAAGAAACTTCAGTTAATAAATTTAGCTGGTCATATTGTAACAAATTTAATACCATTTTCATATAAAAATCCTTAGAATCGTGCTAAATCCAGTTATGCTGTATATGATGTGTTCACATCCGTGTACCTTTTATTTTTAGTATCAAGCCAAAATCATGGAGAGGCCTAGACGCAATAGACCTGTCAAAGTATCAATATGGTAATATTCAGAATTCACAACCGTTGCTGACAACGAAAAAAATGGCACCAAACGCTAATGAAGGCATTGTTTTATGTGTTATATGCCTAAAATACAATATTGATCAGTTACCATTTGACAGTTAGAATTGCTACGTTTGCTTTCTGTCATTAAAATAGAACCTAAGTCATTCAGTTATTTATGTAGTCAAACCTAATTCAAAAGACTTTATAAATTTGCGTAACTTGTCACACAATTGTCGCAAGATCAAAAATCGCTTCTACTGTATTCATAACCTTATTGGTTTTAAGTAAAATTCTTCATTTAAGGACGCTAATTTGTTCCATATGTTCTTTTGAATCCTATACATAACGCTGTAGTCCATATGGGAGCGACTTTTAAATACCATGTGACAAACATTTCACAATCCTATACAAATTGGAGAAATTGCATTTCGCTAAAATTCAGATAAATGTATGAAGCTTTTTTCCATTGATCGCACAAAATGCCGCTTTCAATTTAATATTTTTTCCAAAAAATTCCTTATTCTAAATAGCAAATTTAGTATTTACAGATTAGTAATTACTTCAGCTGTGAAGAACTTGTTATTGTTTGTCATTGTCAACAGTGCTTTGTATCATATTCACATTGACTTATTTTCGGTTCCATAATTAACCACTATCAAATTGTCCCTGCGTACTGCTATAATTTCTTTAGTTTTCTTTGCAAAATAGTAAAAAATAATATTAATTTTACATTAGTTTTCTTAAGAAGAATACTAAAGTTCTCCCATACAAGGTTTAAAACTTTAATACTTTAGATTAGTATTCTTGCCATTGTAAGTTTTCGAAAATTTCAAAACCCTTCGTGAAACAAATTTTTATGCATCCCGTTTTTCATCTTGACAATACATAATACGGATTTGGGTGTAGTGAATTTTATTTTATATTATTTTCTGAATTCGAGCTCATATGTGATTTGCGTTAAGAGTGAAACCAATAATAACACGGAAAAGACTTGTCATTAAATTTGAATTCATTGATATTGATAAAATAAGGAAACTTATACAGAATAAAATCCTTAATATAATATCCTTAATATCCTTAATTTATGTAAGTTTTCGAAGTGATTAATTTTATCTGATCTGAGTGTTAAAAACTAAAAATAATTTGAAACAATTAAGATTATTAATTTAATTATATTAAATTTTGCTTATTAAAATTTTCGGTTTTGATTACAGCTGTTATAGTATCAATTTATGAAGATCCAGTTCAACCTCAACAAGCAGCATCGATTGTTGAAAAACTGGGCGATTATTTAATAACGTGTGGATATTAGAGGTAAGTTAAAACAGTTAAGTCAAATAATATTTTCAATGTAAAAACCTGTTGCCTTTTATGTTAGGTTATACCACCGTTAGCTGTTTAGAAAAATCCATTTTTGATTTTTTAGATTTTTAACCTATACTTTGGGGAATTTGAACTTCTTACTTTTTAAGAATTTAAATTTTTAACAGAGTTAAAACTTTTAACAATTTTAATTATATTTTTATAGAAAACATTTTTTTCCTAACTGATGGGTATTTTATCTCCCGATTTCCCAAATCGATTTATACAAAAGTTGTTTCCACATATTTTTAATAATTTTCAATAGAGTGTAACATAATACTCTTTTTTTAGTTTGTATGAGTTTTGGTTTGAATTATTTTCAAAACTAAATTATATTGATGTTTTATAATTAAAAGCGATTCATTGCAGTGCAAATTTGATATCTATTTTTCTGACCTTAAATGATTACAGACCCATCTGAGTAAGCGGTTTTTCTATTTTTTTTTGGTTTTCTTTTATGTACAAGCGTTCAAGCAAAATTTTAATCAATAAGCCTTTAATTCTTCCGTCTCACTCACTCTGACTTTTAAATTGTGGATCGATCCAATAAGTCATGATTCTTATGATTGTTTTTTATTTGTTTAATTTTTTTTTGGGGGGTATGCCAAAAATATTCAGCTTTACTTTTGCTTACGTGCCGCATTTTTAAATTACTTATGAAAATTTCACAATAGCTTACTGACAATGTTATTCAACCGGTTTTTTTTACTTATTTTTTTGGTGCTGGAGTTTTCTAAAAAATTTTGTACGTTTAATCCAAAAATAAAACTCATGTTTATTTTTAAGAAAAGTAAAAAATGATGTGTTAAATACTCCCAATAAAAACAATAACATGTTGAAATATTTTAATTTCTGGCCGGATATAATTTATCAAATTTATTTTCTTTAAGCTTATGGCAAATAGATTTTTTTGTTGAGATTTTAAGACGATAAAAGTCGAATTGTAGCATTTAAATTATCCTGATACAATCCCAACTTCTAGTATTCTTTTAGTAATTAGAAATATTTTTTAGAAACTAAGCTTAAATAAAATTATTTTCTAACCACAATTATTAACAAAAATTATTTTTTTCAGGTCAACTGATTCTATTCTGAAGGCGTGAGATGATCCTCAATACTATTTGTATAAGGAAATAATAAAAAAAAAAACAAATAAAAATAATGAAAAAAAAAATCCGAAAAACAATTTGTACTTGTATCAATAAAAAATTTGCTTTGAAAATTTAATTTTGTGAATAATTTTTTATTTTAAAATGTATATTTTTTGTTGGTTTATTTTAATTTTCTACATAGCTAGGTAGTTGTTTTTAAACAAAAAAAAATAATAGTAATAATAATAATACTTTATCCTCAATTTAAAAATTTTTCGTATTTTACAAAAAAACGAGTAAATGATTTTCTTTGAAAATATAAATTTCTTTTGTTTTTCTTCTTTTTTTTTTAGCATAAATACATTTATTAAAAAAATTTAAAATTTTTGTTAACCATATTTTTAAAGTTGTGCAACAAAATAAATATACAATTTATACAAATGAAAACATTTTTGTAAACTTCAAGGCACACACAATGTTTTCTCTTAATTAGCAAAATTTATTTTTATATTAGAAAAATACAAACAAAAACAAAATAATAAAAATTCATATGTCTAAATTCACTCTTATTTCAATATTTAATTTAATAAAATGGCACAATTATTTCGGTTGTATTTTAAAGTTTTTAATTTAAATAAAATTAATTAAAGTCAGCTTTTTTGTTCTTTTGCTATTCGACTGTAAATTTCGACTTTAATCATAAATTAAGTATAGCTTATAGAAAAAATTTAAAAAAAAATATACAAAATGCGTAAGAAATATAAATATTGCATTTTTTCAAAATTTTACACATTCCTCTTTTATTTTTATCAATTTATATATAATTTGAAAATTTGCCAAATTATTTTTTATTAATAGTTTACGTCAAGGCTGAAAGTATATTGTTCCAAATATATTTATTTATTTAGTTTTTTTTTTTTTTCATTTTCTAAATTCAAAATGACAAAATTCTTTATATATGATTTTGTAACAAAATTCTATTTTAATATTTAAATATTTTTATTCGAATCAAATTACTACGAGGCTTAGTTTTGGCGTTGTTTTTCTTTAATTAGCCTTCATTATGGTATTGACAATTTTTCAGGTCCTATTGTTTAAAAAAATTATCAATTTGGAATACTTAATCATAAAGAAAGTTGATTGCTATACTTTTGTAATGTTTTTTTTTAAAATTATTTTTCTAAAAAGGTTTTGTTATTTTTATTTTATAATATTTCGCATCCAGGTTTGGAATTATCAAAAACCTAAGAAGCATTGTCTCCCATTTTTGGTTTGAAGTGATCAAGTGATAAGTGACTATTTGGCTATAAATAACCTTGACAAAATAATTAATATTGGAAAACTTTGCAAGTGTCTTTAATAAATATTACTTTATGGATTTTTAATAAACTATTAAAAAGTTTAACATAAGAGATATAAGACTTGCAATTTCAACCAACACAGATCTAATCATTACGTAAACTTTGAGAAAATAGATTTTTAATTTTTATTAATTCATTTAAATAATGAACTAAACGGCAAAAAATAATTTTCATTTATTTTGTATGGGAACAGTAGAATAAATAATTCTTTCAGATGATTTATTTACAATTTTATATCACAAAAAATAAAAGCATGGTGTAGTCTTTGATAATAATAACTAATTGTTGCATCAAGCGTAATAATTTAGAATTTATGCATTTTTATCGCATGAAAAGTACAGTAAAAATTGTTGAATTTAATTAATTGCAATAGCTACCGATTGAGGAATTATAAATTTATCATTCTGTTCCCATTCAAAAATTTCATAAATTATTTTTATCGTTTTACAGTCGTTATGTTATGTTGTTTTTCTAAATCCTTTTCAAGTATATATTTTTTTTTAAATCGGTAGCACGATTTGTCTACATGTGACAACCTGTTAGCGAGTTAATATTTTAGAAAAAATTTTTTAGACACATTTTTATTTATAATGATATCTTAATTTCATTAGCTCATCCCAAAGTAGTTGGAAATTCGGCCACAAGATTCAACTGTACCCATTGACTAAATCCCGGAACGGGTTAATTTGTTGGTAAAGTCCTTTGGTGTATTTACAGTGGCCAGAATACTTACAATTAGCAAGAATACTATCTTTCGCTCCTTAGTTAGAAAAAATGTTTTTATATTTGGTCCTAGTATTCTTAGATCAGTAAAACTTTGATCTGTTAATTTATTGTTTGCTGTTGTAAAAAGTTATTTTCATCATATTCACAATCAGATTTAACTTAACTTTTACAGTTAATCCTTATGGGTGGTAACACACAAGTTGTCATGTCATGACTTTTCGAAGTTACGGGTGAGACGTATAAAGAGCTCTCTGCAAACTCACTGCTCTGTTATATTTTGATACTTTATAAAGATTAAGATTTTGAAATATACAAAAATTTCAAATTGAAAAGTATGTGTTTTTTTAAATATGCGTGTTTTTTAAATATGTTTTTTATTTTTCAAACAACAATTTATAAAAAGATTGAACCTGATGTGCAAAATATTCAAAAGTGGTGATTAATGGTCAGAAGAGTTTGACGGAACGGGATCTATTAAACTTGTTTTTTTTTTTAAATATTATTTTATGATTTAAAATTGTTTGTTTTTATTTGTATAAACTTTTTAAATAATCATAAAGTTTAATTATTCCACGGGCACTGACTGAAATTTGACTTTTTAACCCTTGGTTTTACTATCAACAAAATTAAACGTTAAAATGGTTATTCATACAATTCGAATAATGTAACAAGAAAAAAAATTAAATTTCTTCGAATTTCATTTCAAACGCGATAATTTTGTTAAGAAACTGAGCTTCTCTATTGTTTTATTATTTCCTCTTGCCGTGGTTTTCTTTTTCGTTTATTTGTTATTTTGTATACTTGAGAGTAGAGTAAAAGAATATATACATATATTGCAGTTATGATGTCTACTCACTAAATTACGAAAATTTTATTTTATCATCATTTTCTTCTCGTTACGCCTTTTGCTTTATTTGGATATTCACTTTATTAAAATAAAATTTTGTGTCCCTGCGTATGCTCCTCCTCATAAATTTAGTCCTCCAGCCTTCTACTCCTAAACCTGGTACTGAATACAGTCGAAAATGTAATTCCGATAAATTAAAAAGCTTAATATAATTTGTAAAAAAACATTTTTGTAAATTTTATTAATTAGAAATAATAACAATTAGAAGCCAGCACTTAATTAAATTTTCCATGCCTCTTTCATAAGCCGCTAATTAATTTGTTCTTCAAATTTTTTTTTTATGATTTTAATCGAGGCAGAAATTTTACCATTTGCCTGTTTACATTTAGGGAAAAGCACACCATGAAATTCTTTCGAAAAATATTTTCGGTGTTATACATGAGGCTATTGTCACAAAATTTATTTGCTAAATAGTAAATATGTAGTACTATTAATGTCCACTGGTTTGCTCATAATTTGACCAGTGATGAAACTGCAAATGGCCACGACGCATGAGTAAAACTTTTATGAAAGGTAGCACACATTATTATCGTTCAATTCATGACAAAAAAATAAAATAATTATTCTTTTTACTTTTTGTGTATTACTCTTCAATTAGATGTTTGCAGTTTTCCCCTTTGCTTTTGTCTCTCTAGCTTAAATATATCACTGTTGGCGTGCTTCTAAATTTGACTAAGGGTATAATGATAACTTCAGTTGGGGGAACAAAAAAATTTTGAACGGAGTCATGTCAAGGTTCTAGCTGAAAAAACTCCAAGAAAACTTGAGCAGTGTACAGTTTATTTATGTTAAAAATTGAATAACGCTTCAGCAAAAAGAAAAGCCAAGATAATACTAATGATTGGTCAAAAAGTTTTTTAAGGTGTTAACAACTGAAGAAAAAGACGTTATAATGATTTTCAAGAATAATTGTTACGAAAAAACACAACTATATATTATTTCAATTAAATTTTAATAAGTTATAAATAGTAATATTTAAAGTTAACATAATATTTAATTTTCTCTATATATATATACACATAAATATGTACTACAAACAATAAATCAAAATATTTTTTTAATTAAAGAAAATATTGAAAATTGTTCATTTTGATTTAAGCTGTCTTGGATACAATTTTTCGTGCGGACAAATTTTTTGAATAGTGGACACAGCATTAATTATATTATTGCATTAAAAAAAACAAAAAATAAATTAAATTATTGATTTGAAAACAAAAACTAAACTAATTTTATAAGAAAATTTTATAATTATAGTTGAATAAATTTTAATTTATTGTGCGAATTTTTAATTCGAATTATTTATTAGTGTGCTAAATGTGTGAAATTTTTGAAAAAATTTTATAATACTTTAGAATCACACATTAGTTTTGTAGAAAAATATTTAGCATAATTATTGCACAGTTTATTAGTTATTTAAATTTTCGATTTGTATCAAAAAGTTATTTTTGCAAAAATTTTTAAAAATTTCATAAAAATTTCATAATTCAATTCCTGTAAGTTGAATCTTTCAAAAATTCTTTGATTAGCGTCAATCTTAAGTTGATTGGATTTCATTGATTTTATAATTTAAATAAACAATATTTTGAATGATTTCATAAGTAAATTTTTAAGCCTTTAAGAGGCCCATTGCTACAATGTTTTTTTTATTATTGTATAAAGTTTATTATTCAAACGAATATTTCACCTAGCACATACTTCTAAATAGGGAACTATTTTGCATGAATATTTTTAACTCATGTCTATGTATTAAATGCTTCTTTAGATTTTATTTTATTTTTAAAGATATTGCATGTAAGCGATTGATATATTAATTAAGCTAATAGGAAGATTTTGAATTTAATTTTTGAGTATTAAAGTTTTATTTCAAAAGTCAATTCAATTAAATTTATTTTAATTTTAAGATATTTAATATTTTGTGTTTTTATTTTCCGAATTAGAAAGTTTTCAAAGGTTAATGTAAATAGACAGATAAGGTGCTAAGGCTTCAGAAAGTTTCACATAAAAAATTTTATACAGTAAGGTAAACTGATTAATTATTTAGGAAATATCTTTAGAAAACATAAATAGAATAAGAAAGTTCATTGTTTAGGATATCACAACTAATAAACGAGATACTAACAAATAAACTAGATATGAGAAAAACGATATAAGAAAATAAAATTATTTTTTATTGTCTGTAATAAAAATTTTTAAAAATCTACTTTTGTTATTTAATATAATTTGTCTAGAACTTAGTTTCCCATCTCATTTTTTCGTCGTGCTCTTGATGGTTAAAAAATTCAATCTGAAACTATAAATGGCTTGAATTTAAAAGATTTGAGCGGTTGTATCTATATGACTCGCATATGATATGCAGAATATTTTGTGCGTTTGTTTTCTATTGTATGTAAAGATTTACACATCATTCTAAGTAGTCGATATTATTTCATAAAATATTTGAAAATCGACTTAATAAGTTTTATGTACATTTTTGAACAGAAAAACCTTTTATTTTTTTTTATTATTAGATTAAAAGGCACATTTGGTTTGTGTGTTAAATCTGTATAGCGCCCAAAAGGTAATAGATTTTTATTTATAAATATATGAGAAAAGAAACATTATTTTTTAAGGGCTTTTGTATTAAGACGTATAAATAATTTAAATAAATTCAAGATTGCAGTGTTTCTAGTGAATCTTGTTTCACAAAGCATTTTTCAGTTTCTCAAGGGATCAAGCACTCTGAGCGTTGTCTGGGATTCTTAGAATAATATTTTGACAGTAGAGACCAACGGGTAGGTTATCCAAATCAAGCATAAATTGATCGAAAAATTTAGGTGATTCTTTGTTAAAGAAAAGTGTAATGTGGAAGAAGCTCTTAAATCGTACCGAAATGAAAACTAGTTTTGCACGAGATTTTTATATATAAAGAAGATAACTTACTAAATTGATTTTAAAACTAAACTTTTACTAAAAGGAAAATACCTGAGATGTATTCCTTCGATTTTGTTTGTTTTGAAATATGTTCTTCTACATGAAAATCTTAGAGACACGTATTTTCTTATATTTGCGGAAAAACACTTTTATAGGGTAAAATCTACCCCCAAAGTTATTCCATCAAACTGCACTTTTGCGTTTTCACATATTTGCAATTTTTTTTTTAATGGGGCTTTTTTAGAATTAATTTGTATCAAAAATGATTAAAAATGGCTCTGGGCCCATGTCGATCAAATTTCTTGAACAAAAGTTATAAGGGTTGAAAATCACAAAATTTTAATAAGAAAAAAACTATTCATCCGATTTGAACGGAACCATTTGAAATGAAAGAGCATAAAAAATTAGTAAATACAGATTTTTGCGTTTTTTTTGTAAAAAAATTATAAAGGATGAGAGTAGCACGGTACTTGAATTGCACGAAGTCTCGAATAGCACGGTTAAAAATTATCAATTATCAACCATATCAACACAACAGGAAATGGTCTGTTTACTTTTGATTGACTCAAATGTCGATTCCATAAACATTCCTTTGCAACACTATATTTAATAAACAAGGGTATTTTCTGTTGTGCTGATATGGTCGATACTTGAGTCGTTCATATCAGCACAATTAAATAAAATCTAATTTTTCTTTTAGCGTTTTTGTTTTTGCTTTGTGTTTTCTTCTCTGCGGGTGGTCAACGCCTTTGAGAATTAGTGATATTGGATTCAGAGGAGTCAGTGGCTGTTTCCACATGAGGAAAAAAGTTTCCAGATACACTTCTGTTTTTAGGAAAGAGCGGAGAGAAGTAAGGGGTAAAACTCGGACAATTGGAAGTTGAATTTGTTTCCACAAAATTTTTGGTAACACGAGAAACGTTTTAACACATACAAGAAATAGTTGCAGGGTAAGAAATTTTTCTTGTGCATTTGAATTTTATTTCAATGCCTTGCTTCTAAGAAGTAGGAGAGGTAGGTATATACATATATATGAAGAATTGTATAATATGTTATGTTTATTGTAATAACTGTTAAAACGGGATTTTAAAATTTGTTCATCTATTGCAGTGTTGTTTTTGCTGTTTTAATTTTTTTTTCGGCAAACATGGATATTTCTCTTTTTTAGGGTTCTATGAAATTTTATGATGATGATTTACGACTTCCGAATATTTTTAAAACAATTTCTCTTAGATGGTTAGTAATCTTTGCATTGGGTTTTTTGCAAATTATGTATTTAGAATTTTTCACTGTGGCAGTGGAGAGCTTTAGATATAATATTTTTTTCCACCTCTCATCCGATTAGAGTTTAGAGACTGCAGTTGAGAGTCATCAAGGAGATTTTGCCGAGTGAACACGTAAGTGCAAAGCTCTGCCAATAAAAATGTAGTTTTCAGGTGTGCTAATGCAAACATAAATATTTAATTTAATCCAAACATAAATAAATAATCAATAAAATTTTAAATGTGCAATGATAATCAAAACAAACAAATTGAAAACAGCAATTTGAATTATATAATGAAACACGATGTATGGTTAGAATGTACTAGTGGCATACGTGACTTTAGGGTGTCTGTCTATGTGATACTCCCAATAAATTAAAAACAACAATTATCAATAAATATTTCAAATGTACCATGTGTTATGGAAAATTATGTTTAAGGAGAATATCTTAGATCACCCACGTTTTAATAACTCTTTTTTTTTAATACTCTTTAAGAATGCTATTTATATAAGAAACATTTTATTTTTGACAAGCTAACAGGGCATCATAAAAATTTAAAATTAAAGAGTAAACACATGGTGTGAATTGGACCACCATATGTAACGGAGCCCTGTTCATGCTTCTATCCATTTCAGAATATTTTTGCATGGGAACAACTTGTTTGTTTCAAAAAAGCATTTTTGTCAACGGGACTCTTATCAGTATCCCGTTGGCGGAAGTCTATTTTGAAAGCAAACAAGTTGTTTTGCTTGAGAATAGAGTCAGTCAGTGATTGATTTTTAAAGAAGGCCGAACCCTGCCGATCAGGGGCTCTGACCTTACGGTGGTTTTTTTTGAATATAGAAAGGTTTTGCAATATTGGAAATTCTAATTATTAAAATGATGAGAAGGGAAAGTATTTGGAAGGTGTGATGCAGCTTACATAAAGTAATAGTTCTAAAATTAAAGTATTGTTTAAAACTGGAACAGAAGTTTATTAAAAAAAAAAAATTTTTTTTTAAACGTTAAATCATCAGATAATGTTGATTTTGGTACTTATATTGGTTGTGCTTTTCTTAAGACATTTAGTTAAGGTGAATCAGTTAAAATGGTGTAATTTAACATAGTCATATATAATAAAAAAAAAAAAAAAGTGTAAAAAGTGTTACACTGACGCTTGGACAAGGGAAAGAAAGTCTAATCATATATGAAATGTGGTTAAACGGGTGTTTTGACTGGACATAAATAATAGTGAGTCGAAAGAAAAGAAAAAAAAGAAGACAATGAGTTTTGGTTTAATTTTCTAACTGTCAAAAGATAGAAAACTGTGGTGTGAAGGGCTTCAGCTAGTAAATCTAAAGTGCAAATTGTAAGAGTCAGATCGGTTTTACGAGGAGCATGTGAAGAAATTTTTTTTTTTGCTGTATTTCTGGAAGACGTTTCGGGGTTAAAACCAACAAGAGAATCTTCTGTATCAGTAACAATAAGTATAGTTTTTGTTTAGTTCACTTATAGTTAAATAAATAGATTATAAGTTTGGTAAGGATTAATAAGACACAAAAACAAACAACAAAAAAAAATTTTTTTATATTATTTAGTTAGTTTAGGAAAATTAAAGTTTTATTAAATAATTATGATGATGAAGTATTTTGGTATTTAGTAGCGTTTAAATTTTTTTGAAATAAGTTACAATTATTTGGTTTTATGGAATTTTTATGGGAAAAAAAATAATTACAAGAAAAAAAAACAAAAACAGAAAGGATTTCATGAAATAAAATAAAAGATGTATCAGCTCAATGCGAAGGCATACTAAATTAAATAAATTAAAGAATAAATACATGGTGTGGATTGAACCACCATAAAGGATTACATGATATAAAAGGATAGTACATGCTAACGCAATGGGTTCTTTTCTTCGCGAGTTTTCAGCGAGCACTTCATATTAGTAATTTGTATTTAACTGATCATTATAATTAATTTGTTTTAAGTTGTTTAAGTTAAAAGTCACTAATCATTATAATTAATTTGTGTTAATTTTTAATAGTTAAAAATTAGTGATCATTATAATTAATTTGTGTTAACTTTTCATAGTAATAAAATTAAACAACAAAATTAATTAATGTGTTTTAATTATTAAAATTATAAGTGATCAAAAAGTTAGATTCTAAATTTCTCTGAATCTAACTTGCTTTACCAGATTACAAACTATTTAGTGTTGGTGCTTAAGCATAACATACATAAATTGATGGCAGCGGTGGGATACGAAATCCCATTACCTGAAGGAAAGAAGAAATCAAATTCACCTTCATTCAACAATCAGCCGGAGGATTCACATTAGCAGTCACAGAAACGTCAACTCTTGAAAAAAAAATAAGAAGAACAGCCTAGACCACTATGAGCATCCTCATCTTGGCAGCAATTTGCATGTATTTTAATTCTTTTACGTAGTGCAATTGCTTAATTAAAGTGCATATAATGATAAATACAAATAAAGTGGAAACAATAATTATCCGTGATATTTCATCAAAACATGAATACGATACAGATGTAAACTTTATCACGAATAATAGCAAATATAAAGGCGAAACCAACGAAATTTTTGAGTCAGGGAGATTCATTTCCCGAGAAGAATATCTCCAAAACTTTTTAAAAGTATCTGGCGTTCCTTCAGCCCCTGAAATTTCTGATTGCTCATTTATACCCCAAGCTCCTCGCGTGCTTTCTCAACCCCAAACATCTAACAATCACGATCAAAGCTCATTACCAATCGAAATAATGGCTCGTGAAGTGCCTATTCAAATCCTGACTTCGATGATACCTCTTTCTAAAAGTGAGGCTTCAGAAGCTTACAACTTCGTTCAGACATGTGAAGAAGCAATGTCCCTTGCAACGGAAATGCAGAAATGAGTTTTATTTCTCTTTATTAAAAGCCGAATTATAGGAAATGCTAGCATAATTACCATGAATAAGAACATTGTTTCTTGGAATGAACTCAAGGCTGAACTAAATTGCCTTTATAGGGAAAGGCATAGTAATCTGCAGCTGCACAGGGAATTGGTCCACTTAAAACAAGAAAAAGCTGAAAACGTCATGTAGTTTACGCAAAGAGCCGAAACCCTACAACGGAGAATGATACAAAATTTAGAGAGTTCATTTAATAATGAAATGGGTCAGCAAGCATATATAATGGAAAACATTAAAAATGCTTTTATTAATGGTCTAAAAGAGCATTTAACTACATATATTATCACGCAGCGTCCTAAAAATTGCAAAACGATGGAAATATCAAGTATTATCAGAACAGGAATATGATTAAAGTCAATCGGCTGAACCTAAGGTGCTACAACTGCGATGAAGCTGGTCACCTCGCACGAAACTGTAGAAAACCAAAGAAAATCCAAATGCCACAAAGTAATCAAAAGGTGGATAATAGGAGAGAAAATAATTTTAGGAAATTTAATGCAGAGAAAAAAACGAACATAGGCGCATTAAACTGGGAAACAAGTCCGCACATTGAGGTACAATATAATGAGGTCACATATAAGATGTTAGTCGACACCGGTGCAGGGATATCGATAGTAAAGAAAAACGTTATTTATGAGAAAGATTTGGATGTAAGTGAAAAAATTTTACTTCAAGGCTTTGGAAGTAATATTAAGGAATTATTAGGAGTCGCAAAACTTAAGATTCAAGTTCCCTCAGAAATTAAAAAGTTTAATACATACCTAGTTAAATTTCAAGTAGTTAGAAATAACGACCTCAAAGATTATGATGGTATACTAGGTACAGATTTCCTGAGGAAGTACGAATATGTCCTAGATTATAAAAATAAGGTTCTTAGAAATAACAACGAATCAATTAAATTACACTTCGGCAATCTCTGCAAAAACAACAAGGCTTCCCACTTAATAAGAGTCAATAAAAGGTGGAAAAATATAAAGGAAAACTTAAGATTGACTCATCTTAAGAATACAGAGGAAAAATTACTTGAAAATACCCTGTATAAATTCGCAGAAATTTTCAGTATACCTGGTGAACCACTCACGGTCACCACTGCAGCTAAACATTTTATTAGAACAGAAAGCGATACACCAATACATACGAAAACATACAGATATCCGAAGGTACACGTAGTCAAAGTCAAAGCTCAAATTGAAAACTTGGAAGAACAAGGGATTATACAAGATAGCCATAGCCCATGGTGCTCCCCTCTATGGGTGGTTCCAAAGAAATGTGACGTAAACGGAAAGCCTAAATGGCGCATGGTTATTGACTACCGTAAGTTAAATGCTATTACCGTTTCAGACAATTATCCCTTACCTAATATCAACAAAGATCAAATAGGTGGTGCAAGATACTTTACGACATTGGACTTGGCATCAGGTTTTCACCAATTACCATTAGATCATAAGTCCATGGAGAAAACAGCATTTTCTACTCCCTATGGACATTTTGAATTTAAATGTATGCCACGTATGGACGATATTGTGGGCTATGCTAAAGACATTGAAGAACACAATAGTAAATTGTCAAGAGTACTTACAAAATTAAAGGAATTTAATTTAAAGCTACAGCCCGAGAAATGTGAATTCTTAAGAACTGAAGTGGAATTCCTTGGACATATAATTACAAGTGAAGGAATAAAGCTGAACCAACAAAAATTAGAAATAATTTCTAACCTAAAAGAGCCACAGAATAAAAAAGACTTTTTCCAGCAATTTATTATAACTACTGATGCATCCAATAAAAGGCTTGGAGGCGTTCTAAGTCAGACCAAGTATCAAATTGATAAACCTATCCAATTCATTTCAAGATCTCTAAATAAAGCTGAACAAAATTACAGTACAACAGAGAAAGAGTGCCTGGCTATTGTTTGGGCTATTAAATGCTTTAGGCCATACATTTATGGTACTAAGTTCCAAATTAAAACTGATCATCGTCCACTAACTTGGCTCTTTAACGTGAAAGACCCAGGAAGTAGGTTAGTGAGATGGAGGCTGAAATTGGAAGAGTATGATTATGAAATAATTTTCAAAAAGGGAAGAGACAATGTCGTAGCAGACGAACTTAGTAGAAATGTTTTAATGTAACAGCCCGCAGATGAAAATGGAGAGTATGAGGGAATACTCGATATTTTAGAAGAACAGGGTATAACAGTAGAAGATCACAGTGTACCCCAACCCGAAATTATTACTGCAAATAATCCAAGCGCAGATGTTGGAGTAAGATTTGAATTAAATCAGAATGAAACTCTAAAAGAAATCTTGGACGAAGATTTACAATTAAAAATAATAAAAGAAAACCATGAAGGAATTATCGGTGGACATACTGGGCAAAAGTCTACGTTAGAAAAAATCGTCATCGATTACGTCTCTAAATGTAAAGAATGCCCTACAGAGAAAATAAATAGACATCCTCATAGAAATCCAATGACTATAGTCAGTTTAGCCAAACATATTTTAGAGAAAATTCATATGGACTTAATTGGACCATACCCCATAACAGATGATGGTTTTTCTTTTGCGTTAACGATACAAGATGACTTATCCAAATATATTATGATTCTTCCAATTAAAACCAATAATGCTAGCGTAATTGCAGGAGTATTCATAGAAAATTGGGCCTTAAAATTTGGATTGCCTAGATTTATCCTAACAGATAACGGAACAGAATTTAGTAACGAACTTATGGTCGAAATTTGTATGCTACTAGACATAAGTCAAATAACTACAAGAACGGCATATCCGCAATCAAACGGATCCCTGGAAAGAGCTCATGCACGAATTAATGAGTTCATAAGGACGACCAAAACTACAGGCAAAAATTGGAAAAACCTAATGAAATATGCTGCTTATAATTACAATAACACCAAACATACTGCTACAGGATTCACACCCTATTATATGATGTTCGGACGGGAAGCAAATATTCCTACAGCAATTGAAAAGGCTCAACGAGAAATCACGATCTATGAAAGAATGGCAGAAGTGATAAAAACCCGCAGGATCTTAGAAAAAAATGCGAGAATACACAATCAAAAGTTAAAAAAAAAATCAAAGGAACGTTACGAGAAAGCATTAGGGAAAATGCCACATGTCAAAGTCGGAAGTATGGTCTTAATAAGAAATACCGACAAAAAAAAATTGTCTCCTCGTGCGAAAGGCCCTTATAAAGTTATTAAAGTTTTCAAAAATTCAGTCTTAATTCAATTAACAAATAAAAAGGCATATTTTAATAAAAGCCACATAAAACCTTTTCAGGGTGGTGGTCAGCTTGGAAATTAAGAATCTAGAGAACACTGGGATGTACTTCCAACACTTAGGTAAATTACGACAAGAAAACGGAAAAATAACTATTGTAATACATATATAGTTGGAGGAGTTGGACCAAAGATTGTTGGAAATAGGAAATTTAATTAGAACAATAAGAAATAAGTGTTTAAGCGCAATCAGGGAATGCCAGAACCTAAAGGCAAAATTAACAGAGTTAAAGAATGTTAGAAATAAATTCAAAATCGTGCATGAATTATTAGGAAATCAAGAAAGAAAATATAAAAGAGGGTTAATGAATGCCATTGGTTCAGGTCTGAAGGTTTTATTCGGAACCATGGATAATAGCAGCGCTGAGTACTACCGAAATGCTACGCAAACACTTGCGGAAAACCAATAATTCATTCAAACTACAATGCGAGAGGAGATTAAGATTGTTAAGTCAATTAATGAGCAAAACCAAATCTTGAAAACAACTACTATACATTATGCAGAAAAGTTTAATGAATTAACACGCATAATAAACACTATGCAAGGGATGTCAAACAACAGGAGTCTCTCAACAAATAACAAATTTTATTTTGTACAGGTAAATTTTAGAATACATTACGCCCTGGTACAAGTAGAACATGATTTGAAAATTCTAACGGATATATTGTTGTTTCTACAATTAAATATTTTGCACCCTGGTATTATATCTCCCGAAAACTACGTCAAATAGTTAAAGTACAGTAAGAACATATATCGCATGCTATATGAAGCATAAGTAATTATAATTCAATAAATCAAACAAATAAAATTATCTGCTTATTTACATAAGAACGTAATAAATGTTGTAATTGGCTTACCTCTCTTAGATTCAATAGAATTTGATTTGTTTCGAGTTATAGGTGTACAAATTGTTAACAAGGGTCATTCTACTTTAATAGAAATAAAAAATAAGTTTGTCACATTAAGTAGTAGTAAAACATTGTATCAAACATACAAAGAGGAACCAGATTGTAAATCTATAAACAATATTTTTATTTGTAAGCCAATAGAATCTAAGACTTTACCTCATGTAAACGATTGCGAAGTATCTGTATTTTTAAATTATGGTGCCGAAAACTGTATAATAAATCAAATAGATAAGCACTATGAAATATTTGAGAAATTATATGTAAACACATTTATATTCGCTTTAAGTTTTGACACTAGTTACAATTATAAATGTATTAAAAATAGTACTAGTGGTATAATACAGGGCATAAGAATCTTGAGTCTAGAACTCCAATGCGAGTTTAGTGCAGCCAGCACTAATATAATAACTTATGATGCTCAAGAAGAAATTAACTTCAATCTGGACGGATGTTGTGCAAATGTTAAATTAGAAGAAATAGAAATTGAACACTCACCTATTGGTAAAATTAACACTAATAACCTCGAGCATCTGCAAGATTTGACTATCGATATACAAAAGCAGGAAAGATTCCTCCACAAACAGCTTAAACATATCCCAGAAAGAGCACAAGGTTTCATAATGGGGATACTAAGTCTACTAATATTGGGAGTTCTTATAATCAGCTATTATAAGTTCAAAAAGAGCAACTATGCAAATTACTTTCAAAGAAGAGGAAACATTAGACAGCCAGAAGGGCAAGAGATCTCCATTGAATACCCAAGAAGAAGGCGCAATCCTACAGTTGGATCCCTTCCATGAATATGCGAAATATGTATATTCGCTCTTTTTCAGTGGGGAGGTGTTATGGAAAATTATGTTTAAGGAGAATATTTTAGATCACCCACATTTTAATTACTCTTTTTTTTTAATACTCTTTAAGAATGCTATTTATATAAGAAATATTCTATTTTTGATAAGCTAACAGGGCATCATAAAAATTTAAAATTAAAGAATAAACACATGGTGTGAATTGGACCACCATAAAGGATTTCATGAAATAAAATAAAAGATGTATCAACTCAATGCGAAGGCATACTAAATTAAAAAAATTAAAGAATAAATACATGATGTGGATTGGACCACCATAAAGGATTACATGATATAAAAGGATAGTACATGCTAACGCACTAACGGTTCTTTTCTTCGCGAGTTTTCAGCGAGCACTTCATATTAGTAATTTGTATTTAACTGATAAAGTTGTTTAAGTTAAAAGTCACTGATCATTATAATTAATTTGTGTTAACTTTTCATAGTAATAAAATTAAACAACAAAATTAATTAATGTGTTTTAATTATTAAAATTATAAGTGATCAAAAAGTTAGATTCTAAATTTCTCTGAATCTAACTTGCTTTACCAGATCACAAACTATTTAGTGTTGGTGCTTAAGCATAACACATGACAATTAAAACAATAAACATTTTGTTAACAGCAATTTGATTTTTTAAGAACCACGCGGTATAGTTAGAATGTACTAGTGGCGTACGTGACATTAGCTGATACTCCAAATAAATTTCAGCAATTATCTAAACAAAATCATAAATTACAAATTTTTCAACTACGAGTGGATTTGAGGCTAATTCTGAGTTATCTAAAGAAGAATTTTATTCATCCTACAGAGCATAAGGAGTGACTTCCAATTGGTTTACTCTTACCACGTTGGTCTATAAAGCAGCTTATTAGCGGCGCAAATATTACATGAGATTACATTGCTAAATTTTTTTTTTTTTTGTATGAAGATATTAGCTTTTTAATTTGATTACATAGTGTGTACTAGTGTAAGCTCACTTCATCTTATATATACACTCAGTGTGATGACCAAAATTATTGCGGTTTTTGGTAACTTTGCACATTTATATACTTGTAATTATAATTGGAATTGATATAAGAGTCTAGTAATTTCGTAGTTATGCAGGTCTTTGTGCGCACAGACAGGTGGAATTTTTTAAGTTAATTTTGAGGCAGAAAACATGGTTGACTCACGGGTGGATTTATCAATACACAGAAAGCAAGTTTTCTTTTGAAATTTATCAATCAGCTGGGCGAAAGCCGGTAAATTATTTTTCTCTAAAAATCAATATTTTTCTTTTTCTGAGTAATGGTTAAATTTTTTATGATTTATCCTTATAAAATAAAAATGTATTTATATGAAAGTAAAAGGTATTTTATTTATATTTTACTACTTTCCGTCTAATTTTTATATGATAGGTTGTTATACTAATCATTTATATAATTTTGCGTACTTCGGTTGTCGGTTATGTTTTAAAGTTAGTGCCAAGTTTGTTTAGTGTATTAAAAATAAAAAAATTAAAAAATGGAAAACTGGAACAGGTCCGAAACTTCAATTTTCATCGAATTACTTCGGCAACATCGATGTTTATATGATGGGGGGGGGGGGGGGGGGGGGGGGGGTGATTCAAGTCCTAAGTCATTGTGACAAAAACACTGACTAAATAAGAGTTTATTGAGTGAGTGAAGAGACTTTCGCAATAGCAATTTCGAAAAATGTTAAACAATGAAGAATAATATAATAAGTGCTTATCAAAAATTCCGATTTTGTAGATATAATGGTTTCGTTTGATTACTCATACACAGAACACGTCGCATACCAAAAAAGTATGATGAATACCCAGAAACAGCTAGTAATTTCGAGGAATTTAGATCTGTCTTGCAAGTTTTCACAAGCTGTATTGATAATGTTGTTTATTTGAAAAAAATCTTTAGAGTAGAGTAAATAGTAAAGAGCAAGGAAAAAGCTTTCATACTTCATTAATTGAAAGGAGCATGTCAAGTTCAAATAAAAACACGAAAAATAAAAATAAAATTAATTGGCTGTTGGACGCGGGTGTACCGACCACATCATAAACAGTGATTAATATTTTAAAAATTCAGTAATATTAAAAAATCCTATTAAAGTAAAAATTGGCGATGGAAGATGGTCGGAAGTGACAAAAGTAGGTGATATTACAGTCTCATTTCCTGTTTATCACACTAAGTCCATAGTCACTTTAAAAAATGTATTTTATGTTAAAGAAATGAAAGTAAATTTATTGAGTTATTCAAAGATCACCGACAATCATAAAATAGTATCAAAAGGGAAACTCTCAAAAATTTATGAGTTAGATGGTACATTATTGGAACTAGCATGGAAAGATGAGAGATTGTATAAAACGACAAGTTATGCCTTAAATAATAAAATACATGCAAATGTAACCAAAAATATAACATTAAAAGAGAAACTGCATCGTACACTTGGGCATATAAATTTTAAATACCTGGATATCATGTGTAAAAATCAGTTACTAGAAGGGATACCTAAAGAAATAGAATCAGAATATATGAAATGTACTGTATGTATTGAAAACAAAATGCATAATTTACCTTTTAAGAATAATAGAAGAAGAGCACAGGCTATACTGGAAATTGTTCATACAGATGTAAATGGACCTCATAGAACAACTGGATATAATGGCGATTACAGTAAATTAGCAAAAGTTTATTGTATTAAGTCAAAGGATCAAGTCTTTGATTGTTTTATAGAATATGTAATTGAAAATTTAACTAAACAAAGGATAAAAGAACTAAGGTGCGATAACGGTAAAGAATATATGAATAGCGGGATATATAAATTTGGGTATAAAAATAAATTAGTGTCCACCCTATGTACATGACTTAAATATTTATAAAGCTAGATTAGTGGTTCGAGGCTTCCAGCAAAAGGATAGTATTGATGATATATACTCACCTGTAGCAAAAATGCAAACTTTGAAATTGTTACTTTCATATTCTTGTCAGTATAGTCTAAACATACACGAAATGGATGTTGAAACAGCGTTTTTAAATGGTAAAGTATTATCAGAAGTTTATGTGAAACAGCCACAGGGCTATGATGACGTTTAAAATAACGTTTATAAGCTACATAAAGCACTGTATGGCCTAAAAGAAAGCCTACATGCATGGTATGAATGTTTTAATGAATATATTGAAAAACTTGGCTTTCGCAGAAACAAGTATGACTATTGTCTTTATGTCAAGACAAATGTAAACACATCAGTATACATACTTTTATTTGTTGATGATTTGCTAATATGCTGTAAAGATATTCAAGTAATTAATGATATTAAGAAAAAATTGCATAACAAATTTAAAATGAAAGATTTGAATAAGGTAAAAAATTACATCGGAATTGATATTGAATATGATTATGAGAAATGTAGCAACATCTTAACATTGAGCCAAGAAAACTATATAAAATCACTAGCTAAAATGTATCATATTGAAAATTCAAAATTATATAACACATCAATGGAGATAAATCTCAAACTGAGCAAATCAAATGTAAATGAGGATATTAAGTTCAGAGAAATGCTAAAATGGATATAATTTCTACTTATAATTGTGATAAACCAGAAATATAAATGTAAGGAGCGTGTTGGTTTATAGGAACATTCTATATTTCTGGCCACACTAATTAGTCTATCATTAGAATATGTGAGCTAGCTGTGAAATACTTATAGTGCCATGATAGAAATATGATATGTGTCATGCAATGAATAATATAATAGAATATAAATGAATAAGTGTAATTAGTTGTGTAATGTTAGTAATAAGTAATCATCAATAAATATAATCAGTAATTAATAACAAGTACAGTGTGTAGTTCAATCAATCGCTTTGACAACACACAGTTACACTATTCAACGGACTATAAACGCTGATGGAAGACTTCTTTCGCCACTTTTTTTAGTTCTAAAAGAATTGAGTGGAGGATTCAGCCCTATCGTGAAAGGCCTGACAACGTACATATAATATTGAAGTATCTAAATCTGGAAAGCTCACTTCTGGTAAGGAATGATTTCTATAAATATCCTTTCGAGATTTATAAGAATAGTAGAGAGTAGAGAGTAAGAAAATATTAAAAATAAAAACTAAATTTTGTGTATTTTTAGTTATAAAATTTCAGCTGTACAAAAATAGCATAAAATTCATTCATTTAGAAAAGTGAAACTTAAAAATATATATGGTAAGGTTTTATAAATACGTGACTTTTAAAACATACGTTTTAAAAACGCACACAAATAGATTCTACACAAAATTTAAACAAACAATATCTTATTCCTTTCTTTACTACAGAATAATGCTACAGACCGTCAGTTTTCCTTTTAAGCCGACGATATGTAAATTTACATATTTATTGCCTGATTAAAGTAATTTTCAACAGTAATTTTGGCAACTTCGTGTCATTCGAATCCCGTCTTATAAGAGGGTTATCGCAATTTTTAACAGTGCTATTCGAGAATTCATGCAATTCAAGTACTGTGCTATTCCCACCCTTTATAATTAATTTATAAAAAAAAACGCAAAAATCCGTATTTACTAATTTTTTACGCTCTTTCATTTAAAAGTGGTTCCGTTCAAATCGGATGAATAGTTTCTTCTGATTAAAGTTTTGTGATTTTCAACCCTTATAACTTTTGTTCAATAAATCCGATCGACATAAGCTCACCGCCATTTTTTATCATTCTTGATACAAATTAATCCAGTTTGAGAGAGTAACTTCAGGGGTAGAAAAATTGTAGAAAGGTATTAAAAGTGTTTTTCTGCAGATATAAAAAAATACTTGTCTCCAAGATTTTCATGTAGAACAACATATTTCAAAACGATCAAAATCGAAGGATGTCACTTCAGGTACTTTCCTTTAAGTTTTGAATTTCATTTCTTTTATAGTTTACTATTTTAATTTAACTTTCTATAAATTTTATGAGTATAAGAAGTAAAAGTGCTAGATTTAATTTTTTATGTAATAAAAGCTCGGATAATTTGCGCTAATTTTGAATTTTTTTGAATTTTTGAAAGATCTGTTTGCTATCATATTTCCTAAAATCTTTTTTTTTCTTACTTTTAAGTTTTTAGACTGTGCTGTTTTCCTTAAATATTATATTAAATTTTACCGTAAAAAAATGTACCGTATAGTTTATATAAATTTTATGGCCATTATATATTTATTTTTCACTGATCAAGTGAATAATGTTTAGATTTTTTCCAAAAACTTTTAAAAAAACTTTTTTTCTTGTGATGTTGTCCATTTCTGGCACTATCGGTATTAATGGTAGGCTCAATTGGAAGATCTCCTGAAAATAAAAATAAATATTATTATTTTGAAAAACTAAAAGAAAAAAATTTCGAAGATTTTTGCGAAATTTATTTAATTGATAATAGGTTTTGTCTTATAAATTTGACTCTTTAAGTGGTTATTAATTATAACAAACTCAGATTTAGGAATCACGTTAAGGTGGCATCAAATTCTGTAAGCCAAATTTTCCATTTTAACTCATTAAGTTTAGCATGTATTGTCTACAAATGAATTGTAGGTATTAATTGCGTTCAATTCAGACATTTAACGTGTTTTTAAGAAAAAGTAAACTTTAAACTTACCTGCAGAGCCAGGTGAGCGATGAATTGCAGAAGTAATAAAGTCTTCTTTTTCTTTTTTCGATTCTTTTTCTTTACTATGTCCTGCGAAGTAACAAAAAAAACAAAAAATGATTAATATATCACTCCAAATAACTATTTGATGACGAAATGCATATAATTTTTTAATGCAATTTTAATTCATGAATCCCTTAATCCTTATCTTTCAAAAATTGTTTAAAAATGCAATAAATTGAAGAATATTTGTGTGCGGCCATTTTGTAATAGAAAAAGTAAATACCATTAACTAAAGCATGCTAAAAATTGTACAAACCTCAAACCAGTTGACTTATTTATAAAAAAAATTAAGTGTAATATTTTTTGCTATAAAAGTAACGATTTTGTGTGTTTAAGTAGGACCAACCCATAAGCGTTGCTCTTAAATCCCGAAATAAGTATTTTGAAATAGTAAAACTACGTTTGACGCATATTTACCTAACAAAAATTTTGTACTCTATGATTTATTTTATCCAAAAACGATTCTTTAAGATACATTTGAGATTATTCCTTTTCCTTTTATTTTTAGTAAACTATAATTTACTTAATCGTAACCTTAAAATAAAAGCAATTAGTATGTGTCTAATATTGAAATTGAAATTCTTTCAATTTATGATCATCTCAATTTAAGTAAGATTTACACAATTTTAATAAAGATGATTAACATGATTTACGGAACCCACTTGCATATTGATTTGAATTATGTTTATATTAGGAAATAGAAAAAGATATTTTTGTATATTCGGACAAAGGCCTAGCTTGACAGACGCTTATTAAATATGTTGATGGCATACTAAAAGTGAACATAAATTTATATACAAGTTGTGATTTAACCTTGGTATTGCCACTTTAGGCTAACAGTTCCGGTCATATAGAAGTTAAATAATTGCCGAAAGGAATTTAAAATAGAATATTATCATTTTTACGTTTATAGATCTTTATGGCAAGCGACAATCGAAGTTTTGTAAAAGTCTACTGGGCTATAAAATAATATATGAATTATTAAGGGGCACAACTAGTTTGACCATCTAAAAAATGGGTGATTTTTGTGAATTTTTTTTATAAAAAGTATTGAAATAAATTTTTTGAAATTTGCAGATATAAGCATAGATGAAAAATACAATGTAATTATTTGAAATATTGGCTTTTCAGAAAGTTATCCGCCATTTCATAAGTCATTAAAAAAAAAAAAAAGTTCTCTAACTGCTATAGGGATTTAGGCCTTCAGAGTGCCTGAAATCAAAACAATAAAAAGATCATTACACTAGAAAATATTTCTATACCATCAGTTGATGGTATATAGAATTATGAAATAAAATTAAAATGCAACGAAATGGCGAGTTGCACTATCAATTTTGAATATTTTAAGCAGTAGCTAGTAGCATATTTCTGCATAGATTGAAAGCATTTTTATATCTTCGATGCTACTGATTTAATTCTTTCAAGAGACTCACCAAGTACACTGCTGCGAAGAAAAAATAAACCTGTTGCACAAAATATCATCTCACTGTAGGAAAATTATTCAAATGAAGAAGGTATCACTTCTAAAGGAGGAATACGTTATTTTGTTACGAGGGAGAAACAAATCTTCTGATTAAAAAATCATCTCGAATTAAAAAAATCATTCAAATATGAAAGAAATCACCACATAAGGAAGAATGTCACCTCTTGGTGAATAAAAGGACTAACCGATAGCACAAAAAGTATTTCTGAATACATCTTTAATTGCGATAATGAACGCATCTAAAATAATCATTCAAAAATCATTGTAACGGACTTGGATATAAATTTTGCATGACAGAGGTTACTCTTCTTATAGCTGTCTATTCGATCAGTTGTGTCCAAAGCTAGTAGAATTTTTGAACCAAGAATATTTCTGTTGTTCTGACATTGGGGAAGTTTTTTGTTTAGCTTTTCTTTTTACCATAGTTACCCAATCTTTTAGGTAACAGGAAAATTAAATTCTAAGAGTGTTCATAATCGTAAGATCAAATAAATATATTTTAGTTTAAGATTTCAAATGGAAAAGTAAAGTTTTAAAAAATAACTGACAACAACAAAATTTATTTCAAATACATTTCTAAAGGTATAGCAAGTTTTGTATTTTGGCTTACCTATGCCGTTGAATATCGTGATAAAAACATATATAATTGAAGGAATGTAGTATAATACTAATCTAAAGAAGATTCAAAATATTTGCGTGCATCTAATTAAAAGGATATCCGAAATTTTCCAAATCACTTTTATAAATCGAACTCGTATAATTTCAAAAAAAAAAAACAAAAATTTAGAATAGATATTTGCTTAAAAGTAAAGCAATGAAAAAAAAAGTTATTATAATAATTCTCAGATAAAATGAAATTAAAACGCGTACCTTTTCGTATAAGTAAACTAGTTACTCGTCTAAGTGCCTCACGTGGTGATTTGTTGAAAAATTTCGGTGTTATATTTGGTGGTAAGGTAAGTGGCTTACGGTTACCACCTGTGGTTGATTCCCATGCTCTCATAGATACTTGGGAGCGATGTAAACGATCTAAGTGTTCCGTTGAAACGGGCCTTTGACTTCTTTGTTTTGGATACCATCCTCGAGCAGGACCACCTGTAAGTCGTAACATTTCACCACTAGCTAATGCTTGGCTAATACTATGCTGGCGTGTGCTGCTAAGCGTGTTACCTAAAAAAACAACAATGAAATTCATATGAAACTCATATTTTATGATATACAAAATTTTAATTAATTTTAAGCATATCATGGATAAAAATTACAATCTTTAATATGCTAGATATTAAATAAAATCTAACCAATTCCTAAAATTGATGAATTCAAAGTACCACTTGGATTAGGGGTATTACGTGGTGCTGTACGACTTCCACCATTACATTGTGTTTCCAAAGTTCTTCTGTGTGGTGTTCTTGGAATATCACACCTTTAAAGAAATAATTGAATTATAAAATTTCTTATAATTTTAGTAAACGAAAAAACAAAAATTTTACCCTCTTGCAAATATTGGAGTTTCTGGTAAACTACATGACGTCTGAAGTCTTTTTTCTTCTCTAGGACTTTGAACAAGTCGTTTTGGAAATGCTCCAGACATTAAACGCCTCCGTGAATTAGTAACTGGTAGATCAGATGGTAATGTCCCAGGACCATTTTTATACGATGATGAAGATGATGAATACTTTTTTGTATAGCCACCATCCATTGAACGTGTTCTTAATGTATTTAATGAAGGTGTTCCTCTATGTGGAGGAACTACTGGAACTGCTGGAGGTGGCATAAGGTTGTCTATTTTATCACGGGAAAATTTTAATATATCACTTTTAAGTCTTGTTCTTGAATTAATGCGTATATTATGCATTCCATGAATTACATCATCTTCTGCATCACATTCATCATCAGCTGTAATTTCTTTGGGTGACGGAGGAAGAGGTGGAAATCCATCATTTTCCTAAAAAATTTAAAAATAAAATATATCATGTTCGAAATTTATTAAATAGTTTATTTTTTAAAAATTTAGTAATGATACTTAATAGAAAATTCATAATTAATTTGTATACTGCAAAACTATAGAAAAATTTTTCTCGTTTTTTAAATTTTTAAGGCTATTACCCTTTAATCTACATACGAGCATATAACGGACCCGTGCTTTAGAATCTGATTACCGGATGCTATTGTCTTCATATTTATAATCATTAATCTTTATTCGGGAATACATAAAACATTTTTATAATCAGCTGATATACAGAAACTTTAACATCAGGTTTCAGCCCAATATATTTAAATGAATTAATCATAATTAAATTGTGTTGTATAGTTTTCAAAAATTATATAATCTTTGATTACATAAAATAAATGACAGTTAAGTAAAGATACAACAGATAACTTAAATCTACTTGCACTGTCTCATAGCTGTGCACAGCTGTAAATTTCTTGAAGCAGAGTGCTGTCTTTTCATTCATTCCTTAGTCAAATGCTTGTTTCTTCAAATACTCTTAGAAAAAAGGACTTTTAATTTAGAGGTTTACTTAAGTACGAAGTCACTTGTTTAAGAGTTAAGGTTGAATTCTTCCTGTGTGTAAGGTCTAAGTAGCAAGCTGAAATTAAGCTGAAAATTTGCGAAAATTTTTTAAGCTAGCGGAATGGTATACTAATACTAATTAATTAGTTAATTAATTAACTAATTAAGATTCTGGCCCAAACTTGACAGACTATCGATTCCAAGTGAGTAAGTCAGCATTGTACATTCCGGAAGGCGCAAATTTTCTTCCCACAAAGCCATCTAACACAACGTGTGTAAATAATTGGTAAGTATGTGGTTTTTCTTTTGATCCAACCTCCCTAGACATGTACCACGTTTTGCATTTGCAGAAAAATTAAGACCATTCCCATCAGTAACCAGCTACAACAGTGACATTTAATTATATCCGGGGTAGAAACAAAAAGTTTTTTTACATAACTTAAATAAAAATTGTTGGAATACGGAAGCTTCCTGTGTTTTATTTTCACCCTTCACATCTTTTTATTTTATTATTGATTGAAAAATAAAAAATTCTTTTGGAAATATATTTATATCAAACTTTAATAAAGTTAAGCATACCATCTCAGGACTAGATAAAGCAGGTGAGGGTGGTAGTGGTCCAAAAACACTATTTTGTGAAAGAAGCATTTCTTTGGCACTCTCAGATTTATGAACACCCGTTCGAAATCCAAGTGGTCGTCTTGGATGTGAAACTTCATTAATACGTGCAACTGATATATCACCACGTAATAATGCACTTATATTATTTTCAATTTCACGTAATGGAGCACCACGTGATTCACTATCTTGTTCCTCATCTTCTTCAATTGGTGGTGCTAGTTCACGACGTGGTGTTGTAATATTATCATCTAAAAATTCAATTTAAACCAATATAATGTTTATATATATATATTAAAAAATTAATACTTTGAATATTTTGTGTATCCATTGATCTAGGTAATGATGATATTCTAGTCAGGGATCCATTAGATGATGTAGTACCATTACAATTATTTAAACTATTACTACTACCATTTAAATGTGAATAACTATTGTTGTTTAATCTTGAATTAAAATCTAATCCTTCATTTAGTAAGTTATATGGTTTATAATCTGCATAACGAGGCGATGAACTTTGTGGCTGTGATTTATGTCCATTACTATTTAGTGTTATTGATTTAATTTGTGATATTTCGTTAGCTGAATTTGGTGATCCTAAGTCTAATGATAAACGTGATCTAAAATAAAAAAACAATGATTTCTGTTTAATAACTAGACAATGAGAAATTAAATTTAGATTATTTCAATTATTTAGACTTTTGTCCAATATCCAATTATACGAATACAGTAATTGGTGTCTAGGTTTAATGAGTTTCCAATATAACTTACGTTTCAGGAGATATTGCATTACAAAAAATAGAAATATAATATTGGTTATATAAAATTCTGACATTCCAGGAAGATTTTGCATTAGGAATTTTATCAATTCTAACAAGTGACAATTTTTAGCTTAGATAGTGTACAACAAGTAGTTGAGTTCTTACAATTAGAGGTTTAAATATCAGACTTAGCGTATATGAATGAATGAAAAGGCAGCATTCTGCTTCAAGAAATTTAAATTTAGGAAGACGCTTTGATGTGAATGGACCTTTAAACAAACCAAAATCAATATTTCCGGCTTTTATGTCCATATAAACCCAAAGCTATTCTCAATTATTTAAGTAAAACTATTTTTACTGCTGAAAAACGATTAGAGAATGTTTTCTTACCTACTTTTAACGAGAAATAATATTCAAAAATTTCTTTTATAACGAGTAGAAAATTTAATATCACTTCAAAGTTCTCAATAATTAAATGCTATGGCGAAATAGATCAAAAAGTTTGCCAGGTAAGTGTACTCGTTTTAATAATCGCATAAATTGAAATTATAATTAATAGATTAAATTATTTTTATAAGTAAACTTATTACTTATCCTTTGAAGTTATTTATAATAATTTCACTACAAAACTATAAAAAGTATTAAAAGGAAAAAGCATTAAAATTTTTTGTTCCATTTCATTAGAATTTATTTAACCCATGTTTTAATTGCAAATTAATCGAAGAATCACAGACTTTGTGATTATAAATTAAAAATTGAAAATATTTATATAAAATGAATTCTTTGCTAAATTCATAAGCATTTATTAAGTAACATTTTTGATATTTAGTTTTGTTTTTTTTTAGATGAAACGGATTTAAGCTCTGCAAATTCTAATAAATCACTATCCTAAACATTTAGTTAAAAAGTTAAAAGTCAAGTTAAAAAGCTTGACATATTTTTGGATCTTTTGATCAATCGAATATACAAAAGGAAAATTTTTAATGAAAAATCAATTAACTCAGCAAAATTTTATGATTAAATTTTGAACATAAAACAATTTATATTTGTGCTATTAATAATTGTATTCAAAGTTGTCAACATAAATAGTTTAATCATATTTTTGACTTTGTTTTATACTAAAATTCTAATGTCTTTAATAATAAAAATTTAGAAAAATTTAATGATAATAATAAGAAAATACTCCAACAAAATAGGCGATATTTTAATCAATATAACAACAAAAAAACTTTATTTTATAACTTTATAACTTTATTTTCCAATATCAATTTATTTTAAGGACATCTTTGAATAAATTACGTTTAAAATGCTTGTCAAGTATTTATGTATAATACCGACTCGAATTTAAATGGTGAATTTTATAGGTCAAAAGCAATCACATATTTATTTACTTTTAGTCGAGACAACCAATATCCTGTGGATTACACTAGCTATTGAATTTAATTATCATTTAAAATTACCTTTTAATGATAAAAATTAAATATTTATTATGAAAAATTAATCTACTAATATTCAAAAGCGTTTTAATAATAAAAAAATAGATTCTATATAAAAAGAACCATAAAGCACAGAATTTTTCAAACACTTAACTTTCAAGTTTTTTTTATTAGGTTTTGTAATTATTTTACTTAAAATTACATAATTTATTAGTTCAAAAAAATGCGAGATAATTACGCGATATTAATGAGAGTATTGCAATTTAAGTGGATCTGTTTTTTGTTAACAAAAGAATATGATTTTTTTATTACTTATAAATCTGAAACATTTAAACAGTAAACAGTAGACATTTAAAATAGGTAAGCATAAGCACAGACCAAATAAATTTAATATACCTGAAACTATTACAAGTTTTTTGCTAATTGCTTTTTAGATGTACAACTAGTGCATATTTAATCCCTTAGTAATTTACTAATTAATTAGTAAATAGTAGAATAGATTTATTTTACTTATGCTGTAAAAATTTTCTGCTTAATACAATTGATTCTTAGCAGTTGTGTAGGTAGCTTTTTGTGATTAGAGTGAGGGATAAATTTCCAAACATACAACTTTCTTATGCGTTTTAGTTTCTTATCTTTGATAACCACTAAAACATTATTAGTCATGGGAAAAAATTGATCACTTTGAACCCACCCCTATTCACGCCACTGATTTATAGCATTTATAGAAAAGTATTTGTGTATAAATTTTTGATTAACAAAATCAAATTTTGTTTATAATTTTTATGTTCTTGCTGTCTAAAGGAAAGGTTTCATAAATAATAAAGTTATAAATAAGAAAGAAATCTTATTTGTAGATAAAATGGATAAAAAGTTGCTTTAAGTATTGAATTTTTGGCGAATTTTACTTTTCTATGACCTCGTCCTTTGATAGCTGAATATAGTATATCTCAAAGTTGTAATCGTCTCAAATTTATGTATATCACAATTCAATGCTATACATAAACTAAATAAATCTTAAATCTATATTTGAATAAATAAAAGTAACTCCTAGAAACATACCAATTGAGTTTAATAGAGATACAACTTTTGATAAAGGGTCTTTGGAATGCTTTTGTTAAAGATAATACTGATGTAAGATTTGGAACTCGTTTGGAAACTTTGGATGTTGTGAGTTAATACAAAAGTCTAGTGTATGAATTTAATCATCATGGATAAATAATATATCCTTAGTTATGTCTGAATAAAGATATTTATAGAATAATAATACAACATAATCTTACAATATATATTGACAAATAATCAAAAGTAAAAATGACCGGATATATCAATTAAAAAATCCTTTTTCGTAGTTACTATGGAATACGGAGCACTATTAACTTAGAGGATGTAGAATTGTAACTAATTTTAGGTTTACCGGGTGTCTTCCTCTTTGTGTACTTGTCAATAAGCCCGACTGTTAATAATTTCATTTAAATTTTAGGAAGTAACAAATTTCAATTAATATATGTCAATAATTCATGATAATCAGATATTTCCTTTGACGTTTATAATGATTTTACTGACGTTACGTTTGGTGTTGTCAAAAGAAAGCTATATTTTGTGTGTTGATTAATCGTTGCTTTTTGACGAAAAGAAGAATTTTAGACCCAAATCTTGATTTGGAAAGTCTTTTATTCGGAACTATATTTTATTGAAAGTAAAAGTAGCCATGCCAAAATTGATGTTGCGGAACACTCTAGTCGCTTAAATGAGGTCATTGTTGTATATCGTAAAGTGCAGTTATGCGAGATAGCTGGCATTTCAAGAATATCCACGAATATCAAGAATAAGAATAGGTTTTTACCATTTTGTATGAATATTAGTCAATGAAAAAACTGTTGAATAGGTCGGAGCAGTATTTGGAGAGGTTTAAAAGCATTTAGAGTTTTTTTTTACGTTGATATAAACACAAACGTTATTAGTTTATCAGTCAACCGAAGGTTGAACAGCCAGTAACATTAGATATTTGTAGCATAAATAAAGGTAAAATTCTGGTGGGAAGTTTATAGCCTCTGCATCGACGAATGCGTGAGATATTTTGTTCGTAAAAGCTGCTAATACCAAGTATTACATTGTGACTAATGCCTGTTGATATTAAATAAATGCTCCAGGGAAAGAGTTTTGGTTTGAATGAAGAAGTCATAGCCAAAACTAAGAGCCGTTTAAAGGCCAAAAATAAAACATTCTACACGCCCGATATAGACAAGTTAAAAAAGTATTGGAATGAATTCATTAAACTTGTAAAGGATTATGTTAACAAATAAAATAACAATAATTATATAACAAAGCAAAATAATTAAAAGTTACCATTTCCTTATTTTTTAAGTATATATTTTTAGCTTTAGACAATTGATTGTTACTTAGAGAGTTGCAAAACAACAAAATTCAGTAACATGAACCCTGGATTTTCCTTTTGTGCAAAATTTTTGTTTTCTAGAATTACCAGGAAGTCCTTTACAATTTGTTAATATCTCCATGAATACATATATGTAAAATTTTTATAGGGCGGAACCCTTCAAAGATTACAAATTACAGAAAATTTCTTCACTTAGGCTCAAAATTCATTTTAAATGAAAAAAAAAGCCTTCTCTATATAGCGACAATCCATTTCACTACAGTTTTTTATTATAAATTAAAAACAAAGCCTTGATCTAATTGTTTCACAGTATAGAATGCTAAAAAAGTTTTAATGAATTTTAATTGCCAGTCTCAATTTAATGTAATTCCTTGTATACTTCTGAATCGTAGGATAATTTTAGGGAAAATTTTTTAATTACTCCCGTGAAGTTTGTTTATAGAGGATCTTTTAGAATGACAGATGATATTTTACAGAAATCAAAAAAAATTTTAGAATCCCGAGTTTAGCAATAAATTGCGAGTTTTATCTGCAGTGATTTAGCCTATTTTAGATATAAATCATTCGATTGACAGGTCCTTTGAATTTAAAGAGATTAATACCTATTCTCAAGTTTTTGTAAGGACAACAAAAAAATCGTTAGAATAGTAATATGATGGCCCATATTTACTTGCTGCCTTAAACCTAATTCTTTCATCATAAAGATTAATATCAAAAACGTTAAGATTTCAGTTAAAAGTTTGAAATCCTATTAATCAATTCTAAATGAGTTGATTACTGATAGTAAATCCATTGAAAAGTTTACTTACGCACCTAACTTCTGATGATAACATCGAAACACTTTGTCGACAAACTTATGTTTCGTCTGGTAGGAAATTAATGGGGCGGACTTTGTGTTTTTGTTTGTTTTTTTTTTTTTATAACAAACAAATTTTTATTTTAAAAAAAAGGCACAATAGTTTTTCAAACAAACAAAAAATTTTATATTTTGAATTGTTTTCCTTGTTTGAAACATTATTCAGTTCGAGTAAATTTTCATTATGAAAAGATCTATTATTGTTTAAAAAGGGTTTTTAGGTTTTTATTATGAAAGGATATATTGTTTGTTTAAAAATTGCTTAAGTCATAACCAAATTATTGTTTGCCATTTACCCAAATATAATTTGATATTTTTGCCCTATATATAATTATAAATTAAATAAACATTAATGGTTACTAAATATTTTCCTTTAAAAATAATGAATAACAACCAAAACAAAAAATAATCCTCAATAAAATAATTTATGTAACTAAGCAATATTTTAAGGAAAAATCCAAACGTTTTACTAACTGAAATAGAAAATATCTTACCTTAATTCAGAAATAACAAAAAATATCCACGTGGAAAAAGAATACTAAATAAATCTGGTCTCAAGTTGGAAACACATCAGACAACATTTAAGGAGAATTCTATATTTAATCTAATAAATTGAAAGGAAAAAAAGGGCAAATAGAATAGAAATAGAAATAATAGTACGATTGAAGAGGATTAGATATAACCATTAAATTTTCTAAGAATTCCTTTAAAAAGATTTTAGTCCTTTTAGAATCCAAATCACTTTGATGTAGAAATAGCTTTTCTTTAGAAAATATTTTACAAAATCTTCTACTAATAACATAAAAACTTACCTAGGCGAATTTATAGAATTTTGTTTTTGTAATACTAAAGGCATTTGATTTGAGGTTCCCAGGTCAACACTATGCCTAGATTTTGGTATAACAAGATTCATATTTTGTTTAATTGTTTGTAAATTTTCTTTGCTATTCAAGCATGAAATTTTTGTTGATATATCTGAATTATTAAAATCTGGTAAACGTTCTCTTTCTCGTCGTCCTTTTCGAATAACATATGTTTCATGTCCAGTTAAATTTTTTGGATAGCTTGAAATGATCTCATCTGAATCTGAATAAATTGATGTTGCCTCATCTTCTGTACTACATATTGGAGGTTCTGGTGGTTCTGGCCATTCAGTTGAATCTGATCTTATAGGAAGATTATATTTAGATGACGGCTGTTTAGGTAAACTACTAGTACTATGACCAGATATTGATGCTACACTTGAAAGGGATTCCGATATACTTCCAGTTCTTTTTTTTGTCATAGCCTAAAATGATAAAAATGTTTTTTTCAAAAAAAGACATTTTTCTTATATACATAATTATATTATTTAGCTTATTAGAATTATAAATTGATATTTCTAATTTAATTTCGTAATCTGAAATATTTAGAATAGTGACTTTAGGATATTTTCTTTGTTTGATGAGCTTTTACAAGCTGTCTATATTACTTAATATTTATATAATCTGTTTATTCCTTAGTAAATAATTTATAAATGAAACCTGTAAGATTTCTGTCTTTCCGAAATTATACAAATAAATTATATTGACTTTTTGGAAGAAGAAAAAGGAAAAATAAAAGTCATATTATTTTTATAAATAGCAATGAACCATTTAAAGAAAAAAATAAAACCATAATTGAAACCAACATTTTATCCCAAAAATAATTAAGAAAAAGCATTTGGTGAATATTAAACATATTTTTAGAAATATCAACTAAACAAATATTACATTTAAGAAATTTTCTGATCCATTTATAACATTGTCATTAATACTAATATAAACCTTTAAGAAAAGCCACCTTAGGGTAAAGTTGGTACATTTTATGATGATGGATAATTGTACAGGGGTTAAATAATTACTACAAACAAAATTCTAGCCATGTGTATTAAATGAGTTTTATCAGTGGAATCTATTATTCTCTCTACTTAGTTTCTAAATTTCCCTATTAACTGTATTATTACTTCAGCTTAAGAGAAAAGGAAAAATATATGATTTACATCAATGGAAGTGTTTTCTGAAATATTTTAAACATTGATGTTCTATATATAACTTTCTTATGAATATATAAAAATTAACTTTTCTAATGAATTTTATTAAAAACAAAATAATACTCGTTTTTCGGAATGGTTTCAAAAAATCAATTCTATAGCCTTAAATAAAATTGCTAGGACAGTGTTCATCAGAACCCCAATGTAAGCTGAAATTTATCTCAAGATTGAATAATGAAAATATTATAATTAGAATTTGTGGAAAAATTTAAAAAGCCATAAAATTTTTTTGGCTATAAAACTAAAAAATTTGATAACAAAAAAGATATTTTTTTCAAAAAGCAACAACAAACATTTCTTAGTTTAAATAATGTTCAAATACCATACGCAATAATTGAAAAATATTTGGTTATTAGTTTATAAGCTAGGCTAACATGGGGGATATATATATAAAAAAGAAAATAGAAAAATTTTTAATTAAGTATAAAAAATCTTCAGACTATTCGGAAGACGATTTTCCTCTGTCTATATTAATCAATGAAGTTCTAAGCCCATATAGAATAATGGGATCCAGTTAATGGTTGTAGGACTAATTTGGACATAATGTAATGATTTCAACATTGCCAATCTTTTTTAGGATTTTAAACCACTTAAAAGAATTATGATTAGCTAAACTAAGCTTTCACAAATTGGAAAGACATCTACAAAGTCGACCAAATTATTTATATCAATATTCCAAATGAAGCAATCACGCAAAAATTTGCGGATAGTGTAATAGAAACAGATGAACTGTTTCAATTATTAAATAGAATATTTGAGTTCACTCAATTTGTCAAAGACATCACCATTCGGACTGCAATTGAAATTTAAAATAATAAATTTTTTATTGCAAAATATCAAACAGCCAAATCTTTGCAAGGACACGCGGATTTCTGTAAAAAAATTATTAAGGAATGACGTAGAGGCATTCTTTTTTTCAAACAAATATAACATTTTAATTAAGTAATTGGAGTTCAATTCTTAATTCGATTGAGATTTGAAGTCACCAAAGTTGCAATAAATTTTTTGGCCTAGCGTTTTAAACCTAAAAAAATATTGATGCTGGCATGGAAAATTATAGTCTGTATTTGTTCTAAAGACGGTAACCCAAAATGGAGTAATGCTAATACCTTCAGGACTAGCTTGAATAATAAGAATGCTGATCATATCTGGTATATCTAGTAAAAAACAGACTGACAGACTGTAATAAAATGTATTTTGTTCTTGTGGGGTGGAAGACATCATGACAGGGAAAGTAAACACTATCCAATTATTTGGCACACAGACACATCTCAAACAACCTTTAGCACAGAATTGCTGGTTAATATTTCAAGCTATATAGAATATTGACAGCTCATGTTAACCTCCCCAACCTTTTATGAGCAAAAACTGTTATTATAAGGGTTTGTGTGATCCAGCATACGAAGAAGGATTTCAAGAATGCTCGCATTTATTTCGTTTTGGATAGTCAAACACTAAAGACCTTAATTTTAATATACCTTAGGTCTAAATATATGAGAAGCTCATACAAGATCGCCTAGTGCTTGCCCGCAATAAGAAATAGAAAAAAAGAAAAAGGAGGATGCGGATATTGTCATACATTATACTAGTAAAATATTCGAAATAGTAAGTATTTCTATCTGTTTATTCCACTTCTTATATCGGTGAAAAAGATTAATTCTATTTCAGACAGAAGTTAATCAAAGAACGAATTTTACAATTCATTGTATCTATCGATTGGAGTCATTTCAAAAAACCTACGATTTCTAAGCAGCATAAAACCATTAATTTGCAGATTACGTGTTTTTAGTAGCTTTTTAATATACTACAATATATATATATACTTAAATTCAATGTAATAACAATATCAAAGTGCCATTTTGTCGTTTTAGAAGGAAGTAATTAGAAATTAAATTAATAAATAAATGAAGTTTGACATCGTTTAAATATCATACAAAATTCCTTCAAAATTTGTATGAAAACTATTAAAAATTTACAATTAATCTATTTACACTATATCATTAAAATAAATAGAATAATTAACAAAATCAATAACCTTTCAAAATATTTCCCCCTCTATAGCATACACAATACGACATACTCGTACATAATCGGATTAGTAAATTGCTCAAAATGATTACATGACACTAGAGTTTTAGGCCATTTATATATTTATATTCCCATGCTGCATAGTCCTTGACAGTGTTAAATAATAAATATCTAAACAATAACAACCCTGTCCACAATTTCATGTTAGGGGATACCTGAAGCAAGGATACATTTATAAATAAAGGGAGCACAGTAAATAGTCTTGCCTAGAGTACTTTTGAGGTTATTTGAGTGATTTTTTGTATTTAATTTTGCTACAATGGATAAAATTTTTTTTAATACAAAACATATATATATAAATTTGCATTAAATGGAAATCTTACCTTAGATGCCGATACGGGTAATATTTCAGCCTTTTCACATTTTTCTTTGTTGTAGCTTTTCTTTTTACGTCCAGAAGAAGAATTTGAATTTTGTTGTGAATTTGGAGGTGGTGGTAAATTATCTTCTAAATTTATTTCCCATGCTATACTACTACGTTTGTTAGGTGTTACTGGAGCTGATAAAGATGGAGACGGAGGCACTATTGGTGGCAAAGGTGGTGGTGGTAATGATTGTCCTTCCAATGAATCATCAGAAAATTCTTCACTTTCACTATTCATATGACGATTATCATGATTTTTACAACGTTTTCGTGAATTTATTTGTATATTGTTATTGATAAAAGCTTGCTCACATGGTCCATTATTGAGAGTTTGCATTATAACTAATGTTGATGAAGGTGATTTTACGATATTAAGGCGTTGATTTAAATTTGAAAGGATTTCATTATCTATATAATCTGTAGTTGTATCAATATCAGATGAATTTAATGTCCGACATACTTCCCGATGACGTTCAATTGAACCAGGTAATGTTCGTGGTGGTACACGAGATCTAGTTGGTGAAACACGTCCTGGATATATAGTTACAGGATGTTCATTAACTATTGGATCTATAAAAATAAAAATAAAATTATAACTATCAAACAATTTCTTAAATATTTGTTCTAATTAGACTGATAAAATTAAGTCCAGTTGAAAATAATTTTAATTAGCTGTGTTTACATTTTGACGACCAAATATATTATGATATCCATTGTATACATCTCGATTATATTTAGTTCGTTTGGTAGTTATCAAAGTTTTCTATTTGCCTAATTAGTTTTGTGTACAATGAGTAAACAATCATAACAGCTGTTAGGATATCATAGATATAATAAAATTTTTTATTCGTGCTACTATATTAAAAGTAAAAAGAAGTTAGTGTAAGATGTGTTTGTCTATAGCAAATACACAATCACAGGTGTGATGAAAATTTCATTTTTGAAAAGCAAAGAAATTTTATTCTACCTAAAAGTTATAAATTTTCTGATTAGATTTTCAATTAGATTTATCCATAGTTTTATGCGAGAAAAATAGCATTTAACATTGTTTGGGGAAATTATTAAATTGGTGTTTTGAGCATTATGAATGAGGACTAGGAACCATGTATACTAAATGCTGTAAATAACAGTAGTCATCTATCGATAGATAGATAGATAGATAGATAGATAGATAGATAGATAGATAGATAGATAGAGCTGTAAAGGTTTTGTGACAGTTTGCTAATTGGTATTTTTTGACAGTTTAATATGGGTATTATTTTTGCAATAGTAAATTTTACAGTTTCGGCAATTTATATGAGAATGAATAGATTTAAAATAATAAATTTACTTCTAGTTAATTTCGATATTGGATTCGCAACTGGCGAATTTTCCGGTTTTGGTTAATATTAGTATTATATAAGAAAATTCTTATTTTGCCATTGATTACAAAAATAGGTTGTTTTGTATTATATGAAACTCTAAAGAAATAGTTGATAACAGAATGAAAATTAGGCTTATGTTTTTTTCCTAGTATATTAGTATGAAAAAAACAAAAAAATTTTATATCTTCCAAAAAAGCTTGTAATGTTACTGCCAAAAAAATGTAAAAGGAGCTCATACGTTTTATTGAAGATATAATAAATTGAAATATAAAAAAGCAACAAAATTAATATCCAAGAGTGTTGATCACTTCACTACAATTTAGCCAAAATTTTTCTAATCTCGAAAATAAATATGCTTAATGCTTTGTATTAAAAAAACTTACTGTATAGCAGTTTAGGATCTTCCAAGCCTGATCTAAATATATTTTTGTTCGGAATTATTATTACATTATAATCCAATTAATAGTAAAGAATATTTAAAATCGGCATCTCATATAGACATTTAAGAATTTTTTAGAGTGTAAGGCTGCCCACAGAGTGCCGGCTTACAGCCAAGCTGACACCGATTCCCATTGTGATTGGTAGGCTTGCGCTCTGAACACTTTGAGCCTATTCCTATTGATTTACCCATAACGACTTTATAGTCTTCGGTATCGGAATTGGTGTCAGCTCGGCTGTAAGCCGGCACTCTGTTGGAAGCCTAAAATTATCGCTAAAGAACGAAATCTATGTGCAATGCTCAACGAAAGAACACACTCGTTTTATTGTATTAAAAAGTAGTTTTTAAAACATAAAAAATAAACTGCAAACTACATTAAACACCTTTTCAGATGAAGCTTAATATTCCAAGACTGTAAAGACAAATCATTTGATTTTAACTAACAAAGAAGAATTTATATTAACAGTATTGAAATTTATTGGTTTTTAAGATGAGGTCTCACAATACTTCTCTTAGAGATATAAATCCTGAGAGGATATTTAAAATCCGCCAAATTTCCAGTATCTGTTTGGGTATCTTTAGAATTATTGAAATTGAAATCTTATAGTCCTACTAAAGTTATTTATATAAATTTGAACATAAGGTGCTTCATTTAAAGGAAGTTTCAGTAAAGCGAAATTAATAAAAAAATTACTTACAGTCATTAATGAAGCAGTCAAGACTTAATTTTATGGGATGTTAGCAATAGAACAAAAAGCAATACAAAATAAAGAAATAATATTCAAGTTTGCAGCTGATAATTTTTGTATATCAGAGGGATGGTCAATTGCTAAATTTTTAGTAAAATCATCGGATATTAACAGTTTTCAATTTTCGGGCCTTCTTTATAGTATGGCAACGCATTGGTTAAAAAAGAGATAAACTGTAAACTTAATTCCATTCAGCGTCCGGTTTTTAACAAAACAAGCCAGAATTCTGCATGCAAGCTAAAGTTTGTAAAATTTTTCATGATTTATAAAAAATATTTGCTTATAATAAATTGTACGAAACATCACCCATTTTTGAGTTAGATTAGATTAGAAAAACCTTTTCAATAAAAAATTCACTTCACTTTTTAATTCTTTAAGCCTCAAAGTTATGCAAATAAGAGCATTATCTCTGTTGAATAAACTATTTTATCTATTGTGAAGATAGTTTTCAAAGTTTGCTAAGTTTTAAGTCCTTAAGAATATAATATTTATTTGTAAATGGAGTTTGAACATTTCGAGATTATTTCTTCTCAGTCTTAAGTAATAAAATCATTTTTTTTGTTTAATTAATGTTAAAAATTTCATAAAAGTATATGTACCAAAAATGAGAAAAAGTCAAATAAATTGATAAATAAATGTAATCATTTTATTTTGTTAAAAGATCAAAAAATCGAAATCTTTCCAGCTACAAAACAAGTTGAGTTTGAAGCATAAAATTCTTAAATTGTGTTTAAACAGTTTGTCTACTGAAGTATGTGATTGAAAAAGATTTTCTTTTTAATTTGTTTCGAGTTTGAAAAATTCAACTTTTTGGTTGAATATGCAGGAAAAAAGTACAATTAAATAATTTTATTACAATGTAAAGTAATCACATCTAATTTGCTTTTTGAAATTAATAATTTCAATAAAATATTCTATTTCGGTGTGATAGGTTTTATTGATAATAATTACCATTTTCCATACACGCTAAAAACGTAGAATTTGCCAACATAAATACTAAGCACATTTACAAAGTTTTTAAAATTCTAAGGATTTAAGTTTTGAAATTTTAAATTTACAACTTTATCCTTCATATTTAAGTACAAGTTTTTAACATATGGTTAATAAAACTGCTGAATTCGTAATAAAAGCTACCAGCTACCGTAGTTTTTTATTATATTTTCAAGGATGTACTACACAAGCTTAGGAAACTGCTGAGTTTATTTGTTACTAAGCCCTATGTATGATACAAAGGATTATAGTTTAGATTTAAATGAAAATACTAAAGTTCATGCTGGTGTAAAAATTTTCTTTTGAAGTGGAAATAAGTTATAGCAGTTGTAGTTTGACTTCTGCTTGCTCAAATTTTTATAATAATTTCAAATCAGGAAATACTTTTTGAACAGAATTAAAAATATAATTGAAAAGGTAAATTTTAAATAGTAAACAATACACAGTGAAACTTTTTGGTAGTTCATCATTTCTAGAAATTCATATTTCCAAGTGGTTTATGAATATATTTTTTTAAAGATTTAATTACCATTTTATGTTATCAAAGTAGAATATGTTTTAAATTCTTAGACAAAAATTGTTAATATAATAACTAAACAAATAAAACTATAATTTCTGTCTGGCTGTGGTAATTATATTCTTCTAGAGGGCGAGTTTTTTATTCATACTTAAGAAAAAATTTCTAGGATCATTAACCTTCAAACTTACCAGGTAATCTTGCAACACCACCACGAAGCACTGCATCATGAACTGCACTTATTCCAATTCCAAGTATATTTCGACAGCCATCAAAGCTTCCACTGGACATTCCTTTAATTGCTGTACCATCAAAGGAACCAAAAGAACGAGCTGGTCCTGAACATGGAAGACTTGCATATCTAGCAGGGATTGCTGCAGATGTACGTGCCTTGGGCTGTAAAATTAATTTAAATTACTTGAAAATAAGCTATGAATGAAGTGTTTTTTTCTTTCTGCTGTTTAACAAAAAGTAATCAGAATAAAATTGATGGCAAATAGTAAAAGAAAAAGAAAAAATTTGTGGTTATAAAAATAAGCTAAAACTTTTTAGTAAAAGAAAGTGGTTGGTGGTTTTTCTATGTTTCGAAAGTAGTGAAGTTTAATTTAGAGATATGGATATGCATATAATGGAGGAAGAGGCAGAGAGAGAGAAAGAAGGAAAGGGAAAAAGAAAAATTTAGGGAGTTTATGTAATGTTTTTTGTGTGAAATATTATTAGCTAAATTTGGTTTGAGCTTTCAAAAAATATTTCCAGCAATTTTAAAACAAATTAGAAAAGGAAAAAATGAAAAAAATAGAAAAGCTTGAATTACATATACTATAAGCTTGTTAAATATATAAAAATAAATAAACAAATATTTCATTATGACTATTAGACATTTTTGCTGATTTAAGAGACAAAAAATACTAAAAACCTATCAAATTGTTCTGAATGTATTATACCGCAATAATGTTTATAATATTTAGCTATTTTTATATTTTTTCTCCTTATATAGTTGATGAGACAAAATGTTACTAAAATTACAAAAAAACAAAATCTATAACTTTCTCAAACTTTTTGCTAAAGAGGGTCTGATAGAAATTTCGCTAGCTTTTAGTGGTAGCACATTTATATTTCATCAGCTTTTACTTTACGAAATCCTTTTTTATGCCAACTTGAAATCATTCTGTTGAATTTTCATATTTACTAATTTTATTTAAACACAATTTTTATAATTAAAATCGAAATTAAATAATATAACTTCGAATAAAATATTTCGAAAGATTTTTAAATATTAATGTTAAGGGTTGCAGAAACTGTAAGCTATCCAATTAAAATAAAAATCAATGCAGATAATTCCAACAAATATTGAAAATGTTGTCATATTGAGGACAGATATTACAACATATCAAAAAAAAAAAGTTATTTTAAACATAAACCATAATTAATTAGAAAAACTTAAAAAATTCCTACTTTTTATGTAATGTATTTCTATAAGAATCGAAATATTAATATTCGTTCAAAATAAAAGTACATACAAAATTCATAAAATTCATGGTTATTTTTAAACTCTAAGTAAGTTTGGGAATAAATTTAATCCAATTAGTTCAATTTATTGTTAAACTCTAATATCCATAGAAAGTATACAGCGTAACAAAATGGAAAAGTGAAGTCATGATAAGCAAAATTTTCACTATTGAAAGAGTACTCCACCTCTAGGAAAGATTATTCCCACAGTATTACTAATGACAATTAGTAGTAGAAGTATTCCCAACAAAGCTTAAAAACAGAAAAAAAATCAGAAAATGAAGGAAATTAAAAAATAATTATTACAATTACAAGAACAAAATCTGCAGGGAAAGAAAAATACAAATTAGAATGATAGACATACGCACAATTTTACGCTGAAATATAAAATTTTAATGAACAAAGCAAACGGGAATCTAATATTCTTTCCAGTGTATTTACTTAATTATAATACACAGAAAGAAATTTTGTATAAGGAATCGTGTACTGTTAGAATTGTTTATATAAAGAAAACTTTTAAAATCCTGATATGGAGCAAAATTTGGACCAATACTGTAAATTTTAAGGTTCTACAATTAAACCGAATTAAAGTCTTCATATTTTCATCCTCATTGTAAGCGTAATTTAAGAATTTGGATTAATTTTAATCATTTCAATTATATTTTTGGGTAAATTAACAAGGCTTACACATTACCACAATATATTAAATTAGAACAAACTAAAATAATATCTTTATATCTGAACAGACATATTGAATTAGCTAAAATATTTCATACTCACAAGCAATTTGAAATTAAATAAATTAAATGGCGAGAATAAATGGACGGCTGTTTTACATTTTCAGCTTATACGTCAATAAAACTCTTAATATTTAATAAAATATAAAAATATTTTTAGTCCTTTTTCTATGTTAAGTTCTTTGGAGGTAAGATAAATAACCAAAGCGAAGAAAAAAAAATTAAATGCTAAATTTCAAACTAAATGGTAAACTTTATATAACTATATCGGTCCAATTTAGTACGTTCTTTAAAAACTAAATTTTTAATATAATTTCAATGTTTAGTCCAAAATCCTTTGTTTTTCTTACTTCTCTGACATATTTTGGCATGCCCTTTGCTAATTTTTTGATATTTGCCTTTTTTTTATTATACTTTATTTAGTAATAAATATTCCAAAGCATTTTTCTTCCAAAAGGAAATTATATTTTTACTTTTCATTGAATTTCACACAATGCACAATGAATTTCACAAACAGTTATGTGTGGTGATAACCGTTTCAAATAAATGTTTCTGCTAAAAGTTTACAGTTTCTTTTTAGTCACACTTAATTATTTTTTGTTAGTCTTTTGCGGCATTGCTAGTCGGTTAGCATATATTTGAATATTTGCTTTTGCATTGTGTTTGCAGCTTTGACTATTTTAGTTCCTTAATAAAATTATTTTGGTACTAAAACTGTAATTATTTGGACACTATTTCAAATAAGATGAAAAAATCATTGAGCTATTTTCATATTGTTTTTTTGAAAAAATTATATTTTTCTGAAATTAGACATAAGGTGATTGAAGAAAATTCAGATATAGAACTAACTTTAAAGCAAAATTTAGAAGATGCCAAACTTACAAAAAAGTATAATGGTTATAGAGCATTCCGGGTATAAATCGTAAAAATTTAAAACATTCAGAACTTTTTTTTTCAATTTTACGTCTCATAACTCCCAGAGGGAAATAAATCGGGACTTGATAAAGTATTTGCTCATAATCTCAGATTTTGCCCGGTGCCAAAGTAACTTTTCTTGCAACCATTAACATTAGGTAATATGTTAAGCTTACTTTCTGGGAGGATAATTGCAAAGGTTTATGCATTAAATACATTGTTACTAAATTAAATGGCAGCAGCCACATTGTTTAAATTTTCCTATTAAAGTTTTTGGCAAAACAATTCTTTCCAAGGAAATATCTTAACCATAATATAATTTTATCTTAAAGAAAAACATTCTATACATGTTTTGTAGGATTTTTGTAAGAGATGTGTATTTCATGTGTGTATTTTTTCAAAGGAAAAAAATAACATCTGCCTATTAGATCATTAACCTTATGTTAATTACAGCTTTGGTGTACTTTTCCTAATTTTTATCTCGGTCAGAAACTGTATTTAGTACATTTTTATCCTACCAAAATGCTTTAATTAGGAAAAGGATTATAAATGAATATATTTTAGTACTTATTATATATGACTAGCAGATGCTTATTCACAGGTGTAAAGCTTTTTCTGCAATGTAGACTTTCTTAAATGAAATTTTTCAAAAGTTATATAGGTCGTCAAGTATACAAATTAATAATTCAAATGTATGAAAATTGAAAGAGTATTAGTTATTAGGAATTTTTTGCAATGATATGTAGGAAGTATCAATGCTATAAACCAAGTTTCCGGGACCATCTGTATGATAAAATGTGATTTTATTTTTTAATTTTAATTGATCTGATTAACACTCTCAAAATCTATATTGGAAGTGCGAAAAGTTTTCAAAATTTTATAGCATTGAAATTTCATTTTTTAAGAAGAAATAAAATTTTCCCTTTCGACGGTTCTGGGTAATTATTTATTTATAAGAGTCAAAAAAAAAAAACAACCTTAACAATGATTTTCTACGCTTACTCTTAAGAATACATGGATTTAAAAGAAGGGAAGCTACTTAGTTTTTTTTTTTCAAGCAAAATAAAATTAAGTGAATCGGCCGCCACATCTATAAATCTCCAAATTCACTTTTAGTATCGAACGAGTAGGGATCTGTAAGACTTTTGCTATATTTTATTCATTCAGTATCTTCAAATAAAAAATTCAGTCAATTTTCAAGAGTGCTAAGTTATCACCTTTTTCATTTGGAATTGATTATGTCAATAAAAATATTTTTTTTTGCTTTATTTCGGCACACCAATATAAAAAATTATTATTAAAATTTATGATGACAAAAGATAATGTAATTAAAAGTGAGTTTTTATGAAGTAATAGTTTTTGTGGCTGATATACTTTTATTTGTGGGCGTATTTTTTCGGCTAGTAATTAGCTAGCAATATGATTGATTTTGAACGGAAAAAATTGATTTTTAAAATGTTTGCGTTAATTTTTAGTTCAATCAATAAATAAAAATCCAGGATTTTTTAAAAACGTTTATTATAATAAAAATTTCATATTATTATTGTTTTATGCAGGAGAGAAAAGGCGGGAAAACCCATCTCCGAGCATTTACTACCATAAAAAAACGAACCGATAAAAATAGCAAGATCCTTTAAGTAGTTGGAAACCACGATGTAGACTACTGCAATGAGTTTCAGGTTACATATTAATGATGGAACCTGAGCAGCATACAGAGCTATTCAATCTATCAAGAATATTTTGTCTTCTTTCAGTCTAAAGTCGTTCTAATTCTCGAATTTGGAATGAAATGATGTGGGAAGAAAGTCTTTATTCTTTAGTCTTTATTCCATAGTATATCACAATCCCCAAACCGTTTTTTGTTCTCACAAAATGTGTGGGAAACACTTTGATTAATAAGTACGAGTATAGGAGAAAAATTACGTTCTTAAAAGGATATGCTAGAAGCAACAGAATGAAGCAAACCAAAATTTCTTTTGCATATTGTGTGCGCAACTTTATTTTTATCATGATTGAGGAGACATAATATTTTTAAATTAAAAAATAATTCAAAATGACCAATTAAATATTAAAATAAAAAAAACTAAAACTAGCACCTTGACTTTCATAAGGAACATCAAATTTAAAGAGAATATAAGAGTTGCTTGGAAGGCAAATACTACCTTAATATTGGCATGCAAAAAGGGAAGAACTTTGTCATTTTTAGCTAATTTCAAAATGCAGAATTAATAGCAAGTAAAAGAAGTCTAATGTAATTCTGTATAAATCATACACACTCAGAAAAAAATTTTAATCACTAATTATTATTAGACTCCTGTTTTAGAAGAAATCATTAAAGTGGAGCTAGATACTCTTATCATAAGCTTGTCTAATCTTTATAAAGCAATAAATAAGACAAAGAAAAACCACTGAAGTGAATAATTAATCAATTTAGAAAAAATCTTCAAGAAACTCGCATCTATTTCCAAGAACAAGATTAATGGGAAGCTACCCAAATTTCATGTAGAGAAGCAAAGGGCTGATGAACAGTATGTTTTAGGGTGAAAAATTTAATGGTGTTAAAAACTTACATTAAAGATATGGAAAGATGTATACATTTCTTGCAAAACTACTGGAAATTAGTCTTATACCACATTCTATTGTTGGTAGGCTAGTTAAATCTGTTCTTCGGTAAAAAATTAGAGGCCCTAAAAATTCAGCTTCGGACAATAAACAGGATTATACATTTGTGACTGGCTACACAACTCCTAGTCGATCTCAGATTACATAATATTACATTTTGTGGAATGCTTAAATAAGTCTTAGAAAGTCTTGAAAAATTGAGCTTTGTAGGAAAAAATTACAAATTTTCGTCTAACTTAATTAAATATATTCGGTCTCAGAGTACATTGTTTCATCAGCATTTTTTAACAAATCTATTTCTTGTTAAATTGAAGTCTTTCTATTTTAAATTTGGCTTCAAGTCAATGTTATATTTATACAGTTTTTGGAAATCTTATAGAACCTATAGAAAAAAGCCTGACATAGCATTTTATTATTGGTGATACGCTTAAGCTCAATTCAACGCCTGGCCACCTATAAAAGGATTTTACTCTCAAGGTGGAAAGGTTTTGTCAAAAAACTAATCCTTTCCCAGTCTTGGACACGAATACAGGGAAATTTTGTGACTGAATGCTACACTTCTTTTTTTTTTGTGGCACAAAATTGTAAATGAATCTTGTTAAAAGTGTTATTTATCCTTCTGTTACCATTTAGCATTATTAAATATTATTTGTTTTACTATTCCCTTCTAACAATATTAATTGTTGTTTATCTCCTTTTAGCTCTTTAATTTAATAAAAGTCTATTTTTAAAACGTTATTTTTACTTTTAATAAAAAATAATTTCAATTAAAAACTAAAACTTTGCAGCTTTCTTTCTCAATAAAAAAGTTTAAAATGACTTTAAAATGGCAATATTTCCTTCTATACAGGATACAAGAGTCATTATTCTTTTTTTATTTGTTATAAGATTTACACGAAACGGGATTGCCTAAAGTCATAAAGGGAATTGATCTATTTAATATGTTGCTTGAAATGATTGCCTTTTTAGCGATAAAATGATAAAATATCATGCACGTAATTTATGAAGTAAAAACTTTAATATCCGACAAATCGTGAATGTTTTCAAACAACATGGATAAAAGATATAAGAAAATTTTACCTTTACTCCTTTTTATATCAGGTATTCAAATCATCATTCGCTTGAGTACGCCTAATCGATTTATTACGATGCACTTTAAGTTGCAAAGCATACATCCTTCTCTTATAAAATGAAAAATTTTGTTTATCTCTATGATGTTCAATAGATATAAGTGGATACCGTCATTGGTTAAAGTAACGTTATGGAATACTTCAAAATGTTTAAAAATTTGATATCTTTATCATTCATTTAAGTGCATTTAATATTTCAACCCTGAAATTTATTTTTCCTGACTACATTTTATTTTGGCTAGTGCTCAAAAAATTGTACTTCACAGAGCAATCTTTAAAAGTGATATCTTTGCCTTTGGGTTAATGGTTGAGTTTGCGAAAGCATTTAGAAATTTAAAAACCAATTTGAAATTTTTAAAGTCTCATTTTAGATATAATTTTTCAAGTCATTTGGAAAAATAGAAATTTTCAGAGCTCTGGGAGGTAAAGATAACATTTTTCTTTGCTGATTCTTTATTTAATTTTTAGTTAAGAAAAATTACTAAGATTTTCCCCCAATGAAATGTTAGTTAAGTAATTTTGTAAATTAAACTCTGGAGCTGTTTGCTATTGTGTACAATTTAAATGTTACATCACGTTATTAAAGACCTTTTTGTTGAAATTAAAAGTTATTTTGTTAAATATTTTGTCTATTTAATGCTACGTTTAATTTCAAAGTAAAAATGACAATTTCAAACTAAATTAAAATCATAAAGTAGAAGATTATGTACCAACAAAAGAAATACGAGCAAGTTAGTAAAGATTTTATTAATTTTTTGGAAATTTTCTTCTTACAAATTCTAAGAAATTTCAATAGGAAAGAGGAAGGCATAAAAATGTAAGTAAAATCATCACCCCTAAGGTAAAGAAAAACTTTAAAGCAAAATTACTGAGTATTATCTTTACAAAAGAAATATTTTACATGTCAAATAGGGATATCCTTTTCTATCTACATAGCTACTTACCAGTGTTGTTTGTGAATGAGTAGTTGAATCATTAATGAGACTTCTTACTTCACCATCTTTTTCACAATGTCTTTCCATTCTCCTGTGATCATCTTCATTAGAATATTTACAGTCACCATTTATTGTTGTAAATTTTGACAAATTGTGTACACCAACCAAAATGGAATTCTTATCTTGCTTAATTTTTTGGTCTGTGAGGTAAATACATTGATCAACATCATTTTTCACCAAATCATGCTTAAAGGGTGATACATTATTTGTTGGTGAAGCTCTACAATAAAAAAAAAGTTTTAATTAAATAATTATTAGGTATTTTGTCAGAAAAGCTTTTTTGTTATTAACATTTTTGTTGTTATAATTTTAAAGAAATCATAAATTTTAATAACTATGAATAAATTTTTTCATATAAATTAAACCCAACACTAAGCGCCCTAAGGATATAAAATTTCTTAACAGTCTCTATCCAGTAAAGTAGAATAAAAAAACCTTTAAATAAAAGTTAACATTTTCAAAGGAAGCATTAATGAGAAATCCTTATAGAGCTACTTTGAATTTCCTAATTATACTATTGTTCAGGAAAAAGTTTTTGACCCCATATGTCAAACAAAAGCAGAAAGATTCATATTTGAAAAGCAAAAGAAACAAATATAAAATGTCAATGATGAAAATAAATAAGAAGGAAGTACATTAGGAAATGCTACAGGATTTGTAGAAAAATTATAGTTAAATAGCGAAAAACAATGGAAGATGGAATTATTTATACAACAATGCGTACAACTCAGTATTACATCATGTACCACACATGTCTCGTTTGTTAGCTAAAACAATACGCCGGTACCTTCTTTGTTTAACTTTTTGTTTTTAATTCAAGATGTAAATTGTGGTCCATGTGCACGATAGTTCTTTTGAAATTTCCGCCACCGACAAGAATTTTTAATATTTTACTCATACTTATAGCTATGAACAAACATAGAGATAACGTACTCCCTATCTATGGACACTTTCACGGGGGGCAAATACTGACAGGATTAAGGTTTGAAAAAACTATTTAAGAAATGTTTTACAGATGTAGTTTATTTTCCTCTCTTTTAGGAAAATGCAGCTGCCTTGTTTTCGGCTGTTTGAAGGAATAACGTTTCATTTGTTAGACGCAGGAATATCTTTTGTTTTAGGAAAAGAATAAAAATTTGTTACTTATGTAGTTGTTTGTCAACTAACTTATCGTGTGTAGGACTTATTTTTTTGAGTAATAATTTTAAATTTACAAACAATATATTGAGTTATTCTGGACATTAAATGGATTATATTTATTCTAGCTCAATTTTGGAACTAGTATCTTCCATTGAAATATTATAATAGCAACAAAATTATCCATTTTCGAGACATCCAAAAATATGTAAAAGTTGCGAATCCAGATTTTCAATTAAAAAAAACAAAAACATTACTGTTATGTGCTCAGTGTAGTGCTCAAATATTTTTTCAGGTCTAGTTCTGATTGTTGTAAAATCTTATATGTATGTGAGTTCTGAGCCTTTCTGCAATTATTTATTAAGATTTAAATTTTTGAAACCCAATTTGCTTAAGAGGCCAGCAATATGATACACAAATTTTTTTGTGGATAAATTAATCCATTCACAGTTCTAGCTGTACATTATGTAGTGGAATATTTCAAGGATTTATTGTGCTTGATGACTAATTGACTTCAAATTTGGCATACATACATACTCTTGATAAATCAAACATCAGCAAAACGTGCAAGAACTTATGGAAGTCAAAAGAACATGTTTTTTGTAATAAATTAAGTTGAGTTTCCAGGGATTCAGTGTTTCGTCATTGTACTAGAAAACTAAAACTTTTTTAGACCAAAAGTATGCTGAATATTTTAACCTAAACTACTGTATACGAAAACTATACAGTATTTTTAAGAGAACATGACCGCCAGTAGATATGGTAAATAAATTTTTATGAAGAAATCAAATTTTCTTAGTGGATATTAAGAGCAATTGTGTGATCAATAGAGGGAATAAATTTCGAGTTGCAAAGCATCCAAAGATTCTACTTTCATCAACATATATTGAGGAATTATAGATCCATAAATACACTCTGGAAAAATTGGTCTCATAAAAGAATTGGAATCTAAAGAAGCTAAAAACATTGAAGTGGAAGTGCTCCATTTTTCTAAGGTAACGAAAACAAGTTTTTAGCCGCCATATACAGTGTATTATAGTTTTAGCTTTAGGACGTAGCCCTCAGGAAAGTGACTTTAAGTGACTTCATATAATTTCGGAACTTCAAGCGATTAACGACTTTTCCATTTTTATGAAATTTATCGAGACCAGTCTCTCAAATGTATGAAGACGATGATTTGCATGATCAAAAGTCGCTTCTATAGACAACGCAGCCCTAATTAAATATTTTGTTAGGTATTTTAATTTTTAATTAAAACTTTTCACCATAAAAAACTATATTTAGAGAAATCTCATCTTGCTTTTTGATCTTTTTGTATTAAATTTAATTAAATTAATTCATTAATGTCCAAGTAAATATCTGTTGTTTGCTTTATTTTACAATTAATATTAGTAAATCTTTAATCTTTAAATACTATTTTTAGTAAAAGTTAGAGCTTTATAGCACGAAGAAACCAACGAAATTTAATTTATACTAACAAAATTATATTTTATCGTGAAATAACATTATAAAACGTTTAATACATAATCGATTATAAATCTATTTCATTGAATTTATTAATTATTTAGCGATTGAATAGCAATCACAGATTTTTTAGCTATAAATACTTTAATATAACTTGTCAAAAATCCATTAAGAAAATTCCCATTTGAATCCGAAGCTTAAGTCCCTGGGCACTCCTCCTAATCGATCATAATCAATATCCAACAATTAAAAAAATAGGAAAAAAGCAAAAGAATATTACACTTCTTATAAAGAAGCTAAGTTGATTCATTTAATGGAAATCCATGCAACATTAGCGAAGTCCTAGGTAGAAATCTAATTATACTTATCTAAAGGATAAAACGCAATGTTACATAAAAATTAAAAAAATGGTTGAAATATTTTGAAGAAAGGTATTTAAATATTTAAGCATGACCTCTGATAGAAACTTATCAGCTTGAGTTCTAGAAGAATCGTGTTAATTTTTGATCAGATGACAAATTCCCACAATAATGTCGCAATTATTTTAAAGTGACCCAACTGTGCTAAATTATTACTAAAAAGGCATTAAATGACTTTTCCAAACTTGGAAACAACTGCTGTTAAAATTCTTAAAGAATATTTTAGACTTTTTTTTAAAAAAATATGGAATACCATGATTTATGGATGGAATTTTATGTCCCATTGCATTTTTTTTCACAAAAAGCTATTTTTTACTGGTAAGGGAAATAATGAAGCTATATTAGATATAAAAACTAAATTTCATTAATAAATATTACTCGAAAAATTTAATCTAATCAATACTAAATTTAATACCTGGATTATTCAGAAAATGCTGTCAGATGTCAAACTTCACGATAAGAATAAAATCAACAATTTTTACCATCAAATATAAATATTAATACTGGATCAAATTTAAGCTTTAATGGCTGTTAAATATAAAGGCAAACAATTTCTGCAGAAAATTACTTATCATTTACTTTAATGGAAAGCCTTTTGTGTAAATGGAACAAAATCTCCAAGTTGGTGAATAGTGCATGAGATTTGATGGGATAAATTACAAATTTTAGTATAAACTATATTCTCTAGCAAAATGAAATAGAGAAAATAATTCTTATAAAAACAATATTTTAGGAGTCATAAGTTCAAAATAAGAATCCTCGTTTAAATTTTCTTATCAAACGATAAATTACTAAATAAACTAAGAATTATTAAGTAAAAGTTTTATTTTTGTGTTAAATTCAATAAAAAAATATTTTGTTGACTAACATTAAGTGAATATTTATAATTTTCATGTGTGAGATATGTTTATACTGAGTATATTTTATCGAATGACAATACAACCCTCAGAGAATTGAGGGTGACTTGAAAACGGAGCTTTTGAAAGGTAATTAAGGTTTAAATTATTAGCATCTTTAGCGGCTTTATAATAAATTATTCAGTGTTAAAAAAGCTATCGTTTATTTGATTTATAAAAATATAATAAAATTAGTGCTTAGATAAATTAAAAAAAAACATTTAAAAATGAGACGACAAAAATATAATATATAAGGAGCGTTTATTTAACTTCGGGAAAGTGAATATTTTTCTAAATAAAAACAATTTATATTTTGGAAAATACAAAAGTCGAAAGCCAAAATTACAAGCTAGAACTTAATTATTAAAAAAATAATTAAATAATTTATCTTTTATGAATATTGCAGCAGATTAAATTTTCACATGTGTACAATCTGACCCTGCTATAATGTAAGGTACATCTAGCAATTTTATAAAAGCCTTAAACATTGGTTTAATTTTTTCCCCTCTTTCCCGGAAAAAGCATATATTCCGGCAAATTGGGACATTTTGTATGATGCCTTTTAAAACACTTTCAAGACTTTGAAATATCACAAAAGTAACCTCCTGAAATACACACTCCACCATTTGCAAAAAAACCGTAGTAAGAACACGGTTTTTGCTGTTTCTAAAACACAAATTTTGTGTTATTTGAAGTTTTTCAGAAAAATCTTACTGATTTTTCATATTATTAAAAATATTGCTGAGTATTAATTATGCTTTTAATTATAAACAGCACCTTGAACTCAAATTCATTTCAATTTATATATTTAAAAATTATTATTCTAATCAGATTATTCTCGTGAAAGATATAAAATATAAAATTAAGTAAAATTAACATCAACTGTCGATAAAAACACAATTTACTTTCAATTGAAAAATTATTGAAGTAAAATAATTTTAAAATTTTTATAAAGTTTGGGTTCAAAAAATTGCGACTTAAACAAACTTACACAGTTTTAAATGCTATATTTAATAAGTCATATATAAAAAATTTATTTCACTTGCTTAATTTTAAGTAATTAATATTAATTTAATTAACGAAGCTAAATTAATTCAATAGAAAAACAGGGTTGGACTTAAGTTGAGCTAGCTCAAGAGTTTAAGGTAGAACCGTTAAACGCAAAATTTTTTTCAGGAAAAACTTAAATTAATAGAAGCACTAAAAGAAAATTAATTTTCAACTGTAAAACCGGGCGTTAATGTTTAGAAAAAAGCTAACTAAACCTGCATACATTTAAGTTCAAGAATGATATCATTCTTATATCGTTCCAATGCACTAATATTTCGAGAACGAATCAGAGGATGAATTGAGAATGAATGCAAAGAAGAACAAAGCGGTACATCGTATGCAATTTTAGTCAGGGATAGGACTATAAAATTCTTTTTGCCTTTTTTGTCCTTTCTGTACTGTTCACACACTTCGAGATTATATACGTCTCGAACGATCTATCAGAAAAATGTTTGCTGGCAAATTTTGTAAAGGTGGATTTTTGCTTACTAAAGAAAACACGTAAACGTACTACAAAGTTGATTTGTAAGGTATCAAAATTTTATTCCTTACTTTAGGTATTTTTTTAAATAAAATACAAACATGTCATTCGGTTTAAATTCAAAAAATTTCAAGCTATTTTCGAAAAAATCAACAAATTTAAATCAGGATTTGTACAATTTGTTAGTAATTTATATATTTTAAATTTAATTTTCCAATTATGTGATTATTGCTCCAAAAAAGAGAAGAGCGATTTTAATTAATTTTATTCAACTGTTTTTTAAATCTCGGGTTAAGTAGCAACAAAAAGGCAAGAAAATTTTTCAGAAATAAATGTTTCTCTCTAATTACGGTTATCTTTTGGTGATAAGTCAAGTCTTATAAATAAAACTATTTACAATTTTTTTGCTTATTTTATGTTTCTAATATTCTTCATTTTATTTAATATTTATATAAAATGAAGTTTAAAGACTTTAATAAATATAAAAACTAATCTCATCTGTAAAGTTCAAATAATATGATGACATCGAAGTTTTGAGAATCTCATGCTCGGGGGAAAGGAGGGTGAACGCATAAGTTACGAAAGTTATTTTATATGCCTTTAAAATTAAATGCTGTTTCTTAGACAAATATTATCTCATTTAAAGATCTTATCCTGTTTAGAGCATAGTTTTTAAAATAATTGGAACTAAAACTCACCCTATTAGTGGTTGTTTTTACAAAGTTACATCTTTGACTAAGGTTAGTTGTTAGCTGAAATATTTGAACACGAATTCCATAAAAACCAACCGTCTTAAAGAATTACAACTTTTAAATAGAGGATAAAATTAGACTGACAAATGTTGAAATACATTAAAGCGATTTGTAAGCAAGATAAAGGGATATATATGTATATATATAAATAATATTAAAAAAATGTTTAAAAAATTTTACCGCTTCAATGAACTTAAAGGAAAAAAATACCGGGCATAAACCTCGTTGAGAAATTATAATTCATAAGTAACCAATTCTTTTATTTAATACAATTTATTAATTTTTATTAAACTTTTCAGGGGATGATATAAATGAACTATTAATTATTATATCCATAAAGGAATTGGTAATTATTATCAAGGACACCACACGCTTTTGTTTTTGGTGATACAGAATTGAAAAAGAATTTTTTGAAAAACATTATTTATCCTTCTGTTTCTGATTTCCGGTACGCCATTAAGCCGAGTTTTTAAAAGTTTTTTAATATTATCTTTATGTTGTCATTCTTAGTGATATTTATTCCCTGCTTTTTCCTCAATATTTATGTTACAGTAAAACTAAATAGTTCATTTAAAATATTTACCAATTTGCTTTCAAATTTCCACTGCATTCGTGACAAGAAGTGGGAGTAGGTTGAGTATTTTACATCAATTTTTTCAATGACTTAAGACGTTTATCCAAGAAATTTATGATTTCCTAATTCAAATTTCAATATCTCATCCTAAACTAGGTGAAAATCTGGTAACAAGATTCCATTTTATTCGTCTCTAGAACTGGGAACGGTTTAATTTTTGTCCAAAGTTTTTCTAATAGGGAAATTAACCGTCAGTGAGTAAATTCATTCGTGAATCATGTTGAAAAGTTCACTTGTTAAACATTCATTAATGCAGCATGCTACTATTTGGTCGTATTTTAATGCACAAATTCACCATTGTGGTGGCTTTTGCGGCCATTTGTTAACAAAATTTGTTGATGTTTTCTACGACATAGTACGGATTATCACTTAAAAGTAACTATCTTTCATTGATGCAGTAGAGCTTTTTCCCTACTACAGTTTGCAGTTTTCTACTTAAAACCATAGAAGGGGGGAGTTCAGTCGAAAGATTATTCTGTGTTTCTTGCCTAGAACTAGGAAAGGGTTAATTTTTTGACAAAATTTTGTCCACCAGATTATAATCTTATTTAAACAATTTATTTAAGCAGAATTTGAAACAAAAAGCTTATCAGTAAGTACTTCAAACATGGGAGCACTAACCGCTACAAAACAAAAAGCAAGTTTTAAGTCAATAAAACAAACAACCACCAGAAAATCCTTAATAAAGACGTATAAGAGCTGAATATTTCTTCAAAGTTACACAAAACATCAAATCGTTTGTTAAATAGATGGAGCTAGTTTATATACATATATATATGTAAATTTAGCTTTTTATATTTATCCTCTGACAATTTTATCATTAGAAAAAATTTCTATTTTCATTGTCTTTTAGTGTAATAAATGACTGCTAAAATGCTTGGCTTTGAATTTAATAAACAAAATATATTAAATTAAACTTTTGATTGATTAAATTTCACTAAATTTAATAATTTTAACAATGTTGAACATTAATTCTGACTTTTCTTTTGTTTAAATATTTAATAGAGGTTTAAAATTTTGTCTAAAGTACGACATTTTTTTTATTTCAAAAATTTTTCAAAGATCTTCGAATGTTTTATGAATTTTTTCAGGCCGAAAATTTTAACTTAATTTCAATTAAGGCCTTTAATGTTTAGTAATTAATTTTATTTTTATACCAACTAAAAAATTTGTTTGTATACAATTAAAACAATATTTTTCTCAAATTAAAAGAATATTAAAAAATAAAATTCCAGTCTGTGAAATTGCTTTTGCAAATAATTTAATGCTTTTATATAAAATTTAAAGCATCTCCAAACGAAAATCACCCTAATACCAGGTGACACTTGTAAAATAAGGGTGGCAAAACACTTTCAAAGTTTGTTATTTTTTATTTATTTACCCTCTCTAAATATTTTTTCCATTTAAGAATTTACAGAAAAAAACATTATTATAACAATTTCAAAATATCCCTTACCTTGGTAGAAAATTCGAAAGTATAACTTCTGCAACCTCAGGTGGTGGTGGTAATGTTTTAGCATCAGGAATATCTTGATCCTGTTGAATATTATGCACTTCCCTTAATGGCGGTGATGAAGATGAATCATCTGATGGCTGGTTATGAAAATCCATAGGAATTTTTGCTCTAAAATCAACACAAAAAAAACCAAAAGCCAATTATAGACCATAGAAAAAATGATACACTGAATAAAGTTTTTACCTTCTACAATTCATACTCATATAGCCATCATCCTCGGATTGATTACCCTGTGAAGGACTTTCCGGTTCAATGTGCGGTAATGAATCGGGTTCCTCGAATTCTGATAAAACTTTATCCAATAGCTCGAGAGATTTTTCCACATCGTCTCCCCTAAAACAAAAAAGTTAAAACAAATTGAAAAAACAGAATAAGTTTGTTACAATTTTCAGTGAGGGATGAAATTTTGAGTTCGCTGAACTTTAAATAAAACTTAAAATTTTGATAGAAAAGTGACTATTGGGGAATTCATGCTTATTTTCCAAACAGATGTTTATCTGATTGAATAATTTAAAAATAAAAATTCTTTTTTTCGCACAACAAGAATATAAGATGGATGAATAAATTGTGTTTCCATTTGACGCGATTAAAATTTTAATTTCAACTTCTACAAAAACAAAACTTGGGGATTAGCTTTGAAATTATAATTTAAGGGAATTGACTTTTCGTTGGATAAAACCTAGCTGTAGGTTGGCATTAATTAAAAAATTACATTTTAGTTGAATTAAAAAAATATTTAACAGCAAGTTGTTTTAAATAAGCGCAGCCAAGAGTATTAACTTTCGTTGAGTTAAAGTACTTAAAATTAAAAAAATATTCATTAATATTTTTCTTATTTGATTTAAATTTAATTAAAATTTTAATCTAAGCTGAAGTAATAAAAAGAAAATCGATCTTTCCTCCTTATTTTAACAAAATTGAAAACAACAATTTAAAAAATGTTCATATGACCACATATGAGGATCAATAAATAAATTTTCATCTAAGACTTTTCTATTTTATGATTTATTTGAAAACATTCAAAACTATGTATTTACTTAAATTTTTTTCCAGGGTTAAACAATGAAAAAATTGTGGCTGAATACCAAAATCTAGAAAAAATTACATGGTTTTAGTAAGTAGGCTACTGCAGTTCGTCATATTTATTTTTAGGGTTACTCGGATATGAAAGAGCGAAACTCGGTACATTAAAAGAGAAATATTGATTTATAGAATCAGTGGATACAGTGGATAAAATTGCAAACTTTTGTAATATATAGAAAAAATACCTTCCTAAAATGGATGAAAATTGATGGGCTTATAAATGACAAAACCTGAAACAAAATAATCAGTTTTAATGACTGTGATATTATATGCAACTATTAAAAATATTAACAAAACACTTAAATATGTTAGGAAGTAAGTCCCGGGGCCAGACTTCATGGGAAGTTAGAACCAAAAACAGGATATCAAAAATTTTCATATTTACAATGCAATTTATGTATTAACCTGAAGCGCTAGGAATAATATTAACAACAGCGATAAATAATTGACTTCAAATGCTTCTAGCATGTTATTCCCTACATTCGACATTGCAGTTGCTTACAATAACAGAACAGATAATTAAATGTCCTGTTCTCTGAAAACATTTGCGACTAAGATTTTAAACGATTAACGGTTAAAAGTAAAAGTATAAGAACTTGAGTGATATAGGTTCTAAAACAAAGGCAAAAATGGGAGAAGACTTAAGCAACTGCAACTAATGCACCATTAGGCTTAGAGAATTAAAACGTTTTCCTGTATTACAGTTACGTGGACAGTTAAAATAATTACCAATTATCTGCTTTCAGCTTGTAGGCAACTAAGATTTCGAGCGTAGAGAGCTTGTGCTGGATACTGATGTAAAGGTGGGCACCCACTTAGTGCGTATATCTCAGCGGGTAACTTTTATGACGTCATAGACTCACGCTAAAGTTCCCCCTCATATGTGGATATTACAGCGTGAAATTCATATTTACGTCATTTTGACGTCAAAAAGTTACCCGCTGAGATATACGCACTAAGTGGGTGCCCACCTTAATATATACGCAAGTAAACGCGTTTGTATTTTGCTTATTCTAAAGCCAAACCTGCATATCTAAGAAAAAAACGCATTGACGTTCACTCGCCTTCTCTAGCAAAGTTTGCCGAAAGCTTTAAGCAAATGTTAGTTTTTCCTCCTGGGAATAAACAGGGCAACAATAAGATATCTTTAATAATATATGTAGATAAAATAAATAATTACTAGAGCTGTCAAAGATTTATTTAGTAAACAATTGTTGCGTTTTTAATAAATAGTTTTTAGTAAATATATTATTATTAATTTATAAAGCTGTATACAACATTTGTGTTTTTTGTCTGATCGAAATTAATTTGGGCTTAAAATCTTTGTAAAAAGTTTTTCTTTAAATGTAAAAATATCAAAAATATAAATAATTAAATGCAAACATGTGATTTCCATAGAGGAGAATAAAAGAATATTTGTTAAAAATGTAAAAACCTAAAGTTTTAGTTTATTAAATGATTTTTTTTTTGGTTATATTTCTATAGATGATACTTAGCTGAAGAGCTCGTTAAGAAAATTCAAAAAACGTTCTTTTTGTCAAAAAAAAACTTCCTTAACATTTTAAAATTAACAAACTCCAATTATTTAAAAAAATAATTTTGCTTTGTAGTAAAAAAAATTTCAAATTGCCAGACTAATGTGTAAACTACGATTTCTGATCTCACTGTTGAAATAAGCCTCCTACCAAATTCGTATCAGGATATGACTCGGCCGACCAAGAAATTTTGTATATCCTCGAGATCAGCTATCTATAAAAATATGAATTATTGGGTATCTCGGTGGGTTAACGCTTTTGTATCACTGCTTCCCGCTCAAAAAGTATTATCGAGATATTTTGCCACCCAATGTTTTAAAGGTGGCTTTCGTTGAACTAATTTTTTTATGAAATTCATTACCTAATGCATTAGATTCTGTAGAGTTTAATTCATATGTTAGTCAATTAGTTAAAATTACAATCTTCCTGCTGCGCATTACTCATAAGTCTTTAATTGACCTCATGTACAGCAGTCATTTTTAAGGTTCAAGGTCTTTAACAAATTATGAAATTATGGGACTTGATGTGAATGAGGTTAAGTTAATATAAAACTAAACTATATATGTAATTCTTTATGTAATAAATTAGTTTTAATTCATAGTACTTGATTTCATAAATTCAAATTATCCAACTGTAATTCCGTGGCAACGCATATAATCCGTTCAAATAAATTTACAAAGGGATTGTTAAAAAATGAAAAACAAATTTTAAACAATTTAATTAACTTAAATGAGAGTAATTTTTTTAAGAAAAATATTGTGACATTTAGAGTCACAGACGTTTTTGACTTCTAAATATGTAAGCAGTTTTATTTTAAAATTTAGTGAATCTTTTTTGTTTAAGAAATTTTTTGATTTGTTTATTGATTTTAGGGGAAGCTTTGTTATTTTTGTTTTTTTTTAATTTCTTTAATCTTTGTAGGACAATTAAGCTGGTAAATGCTAAAATAATCTTTTTGGACACGTTCAAGTTCACTCACTCAAAGGAAATCAAATTTAATTGGCAATCATGTTGACATGTCGCATGCAAACCTAATTGCTGCGGCATAATAAAAAATTGATTAGTTGTTCTTTGGTTTTATAGCGAATTCACTTTTTTAACAATAAATTAGCACATTTCATTTGTTTTTTGTTTTTGTGTTGCAGTGCATTTATATATATATATATATGTGTGTATATATATATATTTTATGAGTCATGCGGCATATAATTTGCCTTTAGAAATACTTAAAGTCTTGCTATAGACTTTTTTATAGACCTATTGAAATGCATTTTTTGTTAATTACTTCAAAATATATGGTGTGTAAAGATAGACAAAAAAATGATTCAAAATGCTGTAAATTTTTACAAATAAATAATAAAAGAAAGAAAACAAGAAGAATATATAAGTGTTATTTTTTTTTCTTAAAATTAGTTTCACAAATTTTTCAAAAGAAGCTACAATATTAGCTTTTCAATATTTTATTATTAGATATTACTAATTACGTTTCATTAATTAAAAGGTTATTTATGATCTTAATAAAATTTTCTTAGAAATCTTATTTTAAAGCTTCGAAGTTTAATATTTTGCTTTTGACGTCTTTAAAACTTCAGTTTTTTGCCTTGCAAATCAATTAAACTTTATATAAATATATACAATATCCTTAGCAAAATTTAGATATATGAAAGTGAAATTATGGCTAAATCCATAAATCTTTTTAATTATAGTTTATAAAAATTTATGGCTCAATATTCATTAGTGCTGCAAATACAAAAGCTTTTAAAAATAAATACATAAATAAGTTATTACACGTTTTATGTACGTAAACTTTCAAAGCAAATAGAAACTGTTAGAAATATTAACAAAAAAATTTTATAATTAAAATCTGACATTTTAGCTATGTTTACATTTGCGGCTCTTTACAATCTTTATGATTATTTTTAAAGTAAATGTTGCTATCACTTTAAATGAAAAATTTATTATATTCTGTGGAAATTGTATATTTCTAACACAATTGTGAATATTGTGTCTATGAGTCTATGCTATTTGAATTTGCTTTTAACATGTACAATAATTAAAAGTTTTAACATTTTCTTGGGTCATAAGTGTTTGCTATATAAGTCAAAAAAAGAAAAAACTTTGTTAAGTCCTTTCAATAATAGTCAATTTTTGTGAAAAAACTCTTAGAATCTAAAAAATACTACTTAAAGTGAAAATTAAAAAATATATCACAATATTATTCGCACGGCTTCTTATAACCTATTTTTAAGTGTTATGTTTGAAGCTTCTGTCAAATTTTGCGGAGTTTGTTTAATACTGGAAAAAGGGATACTTCTTAAGCATATTTAGCTCATGTACATATGGTAATTTTCAATGGAAAAATAGTCGATAAATGACTAATGTGCTTTAAGGTTTTTGTGGGTCTCCGGTATAAGATATTACGGATTAATGGCATACCAAATCCACAGCCTTTCGAAGGTTGCAGGAAAAGTCCATATCACTCGGTACATCGGAATTTGTACTACTAGTGATATTCATTCCCCATTCCCTTCGATACAATTGCATAGATAGTGGAAGCATTATACATGCAACCTAAACATCAGAGTTAATGCAATCAATGAGATCTGTTGATTGACTTAAACTAACATCTAATAAAGTTTTGTTTTAGATAGAAAAAAACGGACTAAAGAAATATTGAACGTGTAGTCTTTGACATTGGTAATCATGCTAAAATTCAAAAATCTAAAAGCATCAAAAATCTAAATGGCACGCAGCTTCAGACTCTATCATATTTTTACTTTTATTATTATTAATATAATTTCCTATCTGCTTTGTTTTCAAACTTACTTTTACTCCGAAGCTTTAAGATATCCCAAACCATGACATGAAAAAATAACTCATTTGTCACTTTTTAGCACCGCTAGTTTAGTTTGCTTTCATTTGTGTATAACTATTATTAGTGCTTCTCTAGCTTAAACACAAAAGTAAGTCCAAAATTGATTACTGGACCTATCAAACTGTTCATGAGTCATTGAGGTGTATCAGACAAGGTCGCGGTAGCTGTTACTTTTAGTATAAGAGCCGTGAAAAATAAAATGGAGTTTCAAAAGTTTCGAAAATTTCATTCCCATGTATCAAGTAGAAGAGTTCTACTGCTTCTTGCTTCGCATCTGACCAATACGTATTTACAAATTTAAGTATAGGAAGCTTTATGCTGTGCTTTTATTGTATATGTGTTGCTGAAGTTGGAAATAGGCCTGGTCTCGTATGATACCGTGGATCACAAGAGAAGATTGTAATCTATTGATCCAAAAATTGATCGAATTTATCTCTTAATAATGTGTGAAGCGAATATTTTTCATTTGAGAGACTAATTTTAAAGAAAATTATATAACAAATTTATCCTTGTGAGATATGCAGCTCTTAAAGACTTGAATAATTTGCTAAAGTAATAAAAGTGTGCTTATTTCAAATCCTTTATTTATTTTATTGTCATTTTTTAAAAAGAGTTTTTAAAGATTGATTCAGGAATCCATTAAGGGTTAAACGAAATATTTTTTCTATCAATATCGAGGGTTGAAACTTGTTATTCTATTTTGAAAATCTGTCATCATTTGTTACAAATTGAATACATAAAAAATGTATTTCCCTGATATTATTTTTTATTTTGTGAATTGATTGATTTAAAAATAAAGATGGGAGTTAGCTGGCGTATTACCATTATGTTTTTGAAGGTTTTCTCTAAGATTATTTTATCTTGGATTTTAAATACAAAAATCAATTTAAAATAAGAAAAAATGGTAATTGACAATCACTAAGAAAAAATAAAATCTATGAACGATTTTTTTTTTATTTTAAAAGACAAAGTTTTTTTTGTTTTCTTCGCAGTCTAACATAATATTAATCTTCTTATTTTTTTTACTAAAAGCATCACTTACCCGCATTTTAAAAGGATGGATAGTATTCAGAATGCATCCTGATTACAATACCCTTATGATAAATGCCGACTACACTTGCCTATTATTTTGTCTAGGCTTCAGACATCAATATTCATTTGGTAAAATTTTTTCCTAACGAATATTATCCAAATTGAAGGGTGTTTTGAGTTTATGCATAAATATTGCATACAGTAATCCTGATATTCCACACACTAATTAACCCATAACTAAGGTTTTGAATCATACTTTCTTAATTTGTATAGCATCAAAAGCTTGTAGAATATTTGTTTGCTACATTTATTCAAAAAGCACTTGAAATGTAAAAGATTCATTTCCCTTTCAGGCACACTTGATAATTTTATCGTAAGAGCTTACTTTTCTATACTCTAAAGATTATAAACATCAGTGGGACGGATGTAGATTTTAGCGCAAAGGCAAATATAGTAGGTGAAAATTGTTATTAAAAAATTTCACTCAGTTTTGTTTCTATTTTCAAGTTCTTTTTAAGTCTTAATATAAAGCGTAATTTCCCTTCTTTAATAAACGAAAATAAATGAAGAAGTAATCATAAATATCACCCATTGAAGTCTGGATAACAGTAAATAGTTAAGTAAAACGTTCTGTTTAAATAATATTTTCATTGGAACAAAAAAACTGAAGATTTCTAAAAAGAAGATTTATTCTCATGAGAGAGGAATTGATGACTAGAGAATAATTTTATTCATTCATTCAGCAAAATAATAAAAAGCTATGGTGAATTTTTTTAGAATCTTTTATGAAATGAATACAAAAATAAGTGAAATATGAATGGATTAAACTCAATGTTTATAACTGACGATATTTCGACAAAGAGAGTTTAAATAGCTCTTTAACCCGTCATATAAGCAATAAAAAATACATAAATGAGAGTGTTTTAGGGAGAATTTAAGAATATTAAAACATATAGAAAAGGCACAATTCAAAAAACTGTAAAATTAAAAGACGGTCATTAGTGATTGGATTTGTTTCAAAAAATTGTTATTTCTTAATTACTTATTTAAAAAATTCCCACCAGCTTTGAAAGAATCAAAAATATCTAACTTTGCGTCTTGAAGTTATTGTTTTGATTAAAATATTATTAGATAAATAATAATATGCAGCAAAGAAAAAAACGAAAAAAAGCAAGCCAAAGCGAACACAAATGGAACAAATGACAGACAAATAGCGAACTGCAAAGAAAAAATTATCGTATTAATCGGTTCCAGAAGATCTGGGCTTCCGTATGATGATTTGTATGAAATGTTCTTCAGTTATATTCATCCTTTATGATCATACAAATTTGTAAAATTAATAAAGAGACAATAAACCTTTGAAATTTGGGAGCTTGATTTTTTTCGATTTCATTTCTTGAAAAATTTTTTAACTGTTTCCACCTATATGTCAAATTTTCACGGTGCCAAAAATTATATGTTTCCAAAATTGCCCAAAAAATTTTTGCTTTTAAACCAAATCAATTTCTGCAAATACTTAAAGTGTATGCGGGTCTCTACAATACCTTTTAACGGTTGCTATACGCCAGAACTTCTCAGAGATAAAAATTGCACCTATAAAGAAAACCGGCACGTAGTCTCTTTTCTAAATTCAATAAACATGTAGCAAATAAGATAATGGGAATAAAATAAAAACTGGTTGCACAATATTTCACTATTAATTGAAATATTAAAAATATTTGGTGGTTTAATAAAGCTTGCTTTTTTTAAACAATAAAAATTTCTAAACATATGTGGAAAAAATAATAAATGAAAGCTATAAATATAAACAAACAAATATTATTATAAAACAAATCTTCCATTTATTTAAAAACATCTAATATAAAAAAGTTGTTAAAACTAATTCCCTTTTAGGTCATCACAGCTGCCAACTCACTCTCGAAAATCATTTAGATAAAACGCTTACGTAAGACAAAAAGTTTCAAAAATTTTTCAAAAAATTATTGATTTTCGCAAGAATTGAATATTGAAGTAAAGCATACTGAAATCCTTGCATTCCACCTATTCAAAAAGTTTTAGGCTTCGACGAGATTCGATCCGGTTGCTAGAAGATTTTATGCCGATACTCAACCAACTCTGCCATTGCAAGAAAAAAATGTTGTTTTCTGAAAAAGAATCCGAAGTTTACTGTCCTACCTATCACAACTTTTAATTAAGTATGTATTATCATTATTTTTAGACCAACACTCAAGTTTACTATTTTTGTGTTTTTTGAGAGATTATATGCTGCTAGTTAGCTATAATTTATTATTACTGTCATTACTCTTATTACTATATTAATTTGATTTTACGATAATGCTTTAGAACTAAAAAAAGTTAATAGATCTTTTAACTGTAGAAATAAAGTTTCCTAAGGTAGTTGATGTACTTAAGTCTTAAGCATTATTACTATTAATATTTTTAGTTATGTCGTTTAATAAAAAAACAATAAAAATTTGTTAAAGAAAAAGCTTTTTATAATAAAAATTCTCCAATTGCTATGCATAATTTTATATAATTAGTTATGAGCAATTTGAAATTTCAAATTACATTAAAATTTCTTGTTATATGCCACCAAGAATCTAAATAAAAAAATTATGTAAGTTAGTTTACAATGTGTGAAAAAAACCACACGTGATAATCGTTTCAAGTTATTAATATCATATATGGACAAACTAAAAATATACTCACTACCAGTGAGTTAGTAGCAATCGTTTTCTTGATTCAATTCACATGGACAAAGTTCAAACCAGTTTATAGACTAACAGTTTTTTTAGACTTAGTAGCTAGAATAGTCCCGTTTCCAAAAGAAGAAAAACATAAAATTGTAATCATTGTTCAAGAGTAATACAACAACAAAGATAAACAAAAAATTCTAGCAATAAGTTTTCTCTAAAGTTAGGATTTTATTAGTTATAAGATTTATTATATTTCTAAATTTTTCTACAACTTCTTTTGGTATTCCAGAGCACTTAAAAACTATTTTAGTTGTAATATATTTTAGTTTTTCTTTTGAATATTAGAAATTTCGAGTTTCTTGTTTGATCAGCTTTTGAAGAAAAGTTTTTTAATAATAACTCTGAAGATAGTTAATTTTACATTGAAAAAATATATAAACTAAAGCTTGTGTATAATTTTTTTCATACTTTTCCAAATTACAATGCAAAAAAATTAGAAATTAGATATTATTTGATTTTCGAAGTTATAAACTCAAATTACAAAGTTTAGTTAGTAGGCAAGGTAATTTTTTTTTTAAATTTTTCATACAATAATGTTCTATTGCTAGACATTTTCAATTTAAGCCGCTTATTTCCAAAAGGCCTTTCTCCATTCAGGCTTGTACAGTGTATTAGCCTCCCGTACAAAAAATCGTTTCTCGATTGGCAATTGTATGTATTAAGGAAATTTGATGGAAATGTCATAAAAGTAAACACTGAATCATTGAATCTGTGAAAATGCACAAAGTAATTTCATAGTTCTTATTCACAAAAACAGTATTAAACAAACTTCTAAATTTTATATTAAAAATAACCTGAATAAAAGATCAATTATTTTTAAATATACAAAATAATTTTAATTTACATACAAAAAATATACTTTTTGACACTATAAATAGAGGAATTTTTCGATGATGGACAGCCCGTCAATTTACAATAGATGGCAGTATTTGCCTTATGCAGTTTTTTAAAGGCTGTATTTTATACACGATTGTAACATGCTTAATACACGTGTATTACACATTTCTCCATATAAAATTTGGTTCCATGTATTGTAATGAAGTGTATAAGCTTCAATGGAGAAAGGGTATAAGGCAAAAATTTAACCACTTACAGCTTATAGTGCGTTTTCACTGACGTTAGTACTTAGTATTTAGTACTTTTTTAAAAGTATTTTTAGGGAAAATCTCTAGTTTATTTCTCAAATAATAGTGCGTGCTCACTGAACCTAGTGCCTAGTACCTACTCAATAATTATTATTGACATATTTAAAAACTAAGCTAGAGATTTCCAATAAAAATACTTTTAAAAAAGTACTAAATACTAAGTACTAACGTCAGTGAAAACGCTCTATTAGTCAAACATTCAATATTATATATATTTCCACTGATATTTCCACCACTGATTATCCTAAGTTCTATAAATAATAAGAATAGGGAATTTCCTATAAATTTGCATATAAATAAGATCCTGTGATTCCGTATATAGTTTTTTGGCACACTATACACTTTTCTACATCAGAATTTTTTTGTCAACAAAGCAAACCAACTCTTTTTGGTTAAATTAAGCCTTTAAAATTTGCTGAGAGTAATATTTCAAAAATTAAAATTTATCCTTTGACTCCTTATTTTCTCCAAATTTAAAATGATAAAATTATTTTTATTTTTGTTTGATAATATTTTGTTTACAGTCAACATTTAAGCCGTAGAATTGTTGCATTTTTTTGCTGAGTCAATATTATCAATGAAAAGCGTAACACCCTCTAACATACACACTTAAACGTTTGATCCTTCTGAAAATAAATACTATTTACTTTGCAATAAATTTGCTTCTGAAAAGAATCAGGAAATTTTTTAGTAACCTTTTTCTTGTCTTGAGTTTTTATGTAATCCTCGCAAAAAAAGTATACATTTCTTTTGGGATGCAAGCAGTGAAGCCTTAGCTCTGGGAGAATTTTTGTTAACAAAGAAACCTAATCCAATTGTCATAGTAAAGGAATATAAATAAATAAAAAAGTTTTCTAATTAATTGAATCAAAAAAAATACCATAAAACTTTAAGAAGTTTATTATGGTGGATTTTAGTAAATGTGAGCTTAGTAACTGTTGATTATCCTCATGTAAGGATTAGAATAAGTTAAAGTCATGATTTAAAAAATTTTAGTTCCAGCTGGAGATTCAAAAAAACTATTACCAAATATAATTTTTAGTACCTGGCTTTCAATTACTTGCAGGATGTAAATACGCATGACCATTAATAGCACTAAAATTAATTGGAGCAATTTTTTTGCCCAATATGAAAAAAAAAACAAAAACTAGTAAACATTTTTCATTTTTATATACTCCCTTTTTCCCAAATAGATATGTCCTTTTGCCAAACCGCCTATGTCAATATATAAATCCTAAAATAACAATCTAGATTTTTACTAAGCTAAATTAACGTCTTCCCTAATCCGATACTAATATGTTAGAAATCTTTTATCAAACGACTAAAAACAAATTCCCTCAAGTCAAATATTTTTTTATCATTAAAATTGGCAAATTTTGATTATAAAATAAAGAAAATTTTTTTTTATTATATTAGGGAGTGGATATACAATAATATTTTTCCGTTTTTAAAATTATGTTAAAAGTATCCATCAAAAGTTCGATCAAGGAATTAAACTACTTCAAGCCACAAATAACAGTCAATGACCGAAAATAGCCCCAGGATTTGAAGCCATATTATAGATATGTAGCATTACACACGTTTCCCTATCGAAAGACGTTGGTTTCACTTTCATGCAGACATATACGATTAATATCATGCAAAAGCCTGGAAATGTGGCAGACACACCACCCGACACATTCATAAATATAGCACATTACCTTTTAGCTATTTATCTGTACGATGGTATTTGCCGCTTTGATAAAATCAATACTAGCTCCACAATGAAAGAAGTATAGTAATACATTAGTAGCTTTAACGCCGCCATATAAATCTCCCTTTTCATTTCCTTACTCGTGTATCTATACTTGCGTTGCCAAGGGATTCATTGGTTTAAGTAGAAAGATATTCCTTTCACTTCCTTATTTATCCCTAAACATTTTATTTTTACCACCCCCAAAAGTGCGCAAGACAGTAGAATAAATGAAAGCACGAAAATGATTCTTGTATTCTCTTTAGGGTATTAATAGCTAGTGCGATTTATTCAATATTGAGAATGCTAGATTTGGTGTTTGGTAAGGTTTGTCTGTAAGCTTCTTATATATTATCCATCTCACCCGTACAATGACGTTTACACATGCTTAACTTGATAATTGGCATAAATTTCGATTAGAAATTTAGATAGTTGACTATAGTTTTAAAGTTCTATAAATCAGTAACCTAAAGTGATGAAAATAATATAATTTAAAGCACATATACATAGAAATATTTAGTGCAGATATTTTCACATTTCTTTTAGTCAGCATATAGTACTATGGCAGAGAATACAGATAGTCTGGAGGAACTGCCGCATTTCGAAGTTTATCTCCGGCAGGTAATGAGAAACGTTTATAAGGGAAATTGGATTTAGTCAATGAAGTTATGAATTCATTATGGTTAATGACTGAGGTTGGGCTTACTGGCTTCGTGGTTTTGCTTTTTTCACGATTAATTTGCGTTTTTTTTCCCACTTATTGTTAGTTTCTATTTAATGAAAGTTATATCAAATTGTCAGCCATATTAGTAAATATAATTTTAAGATTATGTTAACTTTGTTTGGAATGACATATTGTTTTATTAATGATTGTGGAGAAGATAAGAAAAAGTTGAATATAAAAATGCTACCATCGATTTTCTTATACTTTTTTCTATGAAATATCACTCACGCATATAAAAAACATGCAAAAATATTTTAACTGGGAAATTTTATTTAATTTCAATTATAAATGTTGAATGGCAAAAGTTATTTTATTTGAATATGATTTGACTTGAAATATTATGAAAATCTGAATTTTGTTGTTATAAGAAGTGTTTTTAGCACTTGAGGACCAGTCATATAATATCAAAACTGACCCTAGGAGTCCGTAGTTTAATAGGAGTTTAATATCTACTAAAAAAACCGGTTTTCGTATAGGAAAGACATGAAAAATGATTAACACGTTAATTTTTGGCAACAATATCGCTTACTTTATTTTTAGCCAGAAATCTGAATGGGCTCTTAAAATTTGGGGTAACTTAAATTAGAAAAAAGTTAGTAACATCCTAGGAGTTAGTGTCTCTAAAAATATGAATACATGCTTTTGAGGAGGTGAAAGTGAAAGCGAAAGAATACTTATGTACCCCGAGAGTGCTTAAAATTCACTCTATGCATGTTATTTATAATCTGATCGCAATGTTAAATATCAGGCCTGTTTGGAAGTTGAGTTTTAATAATCCTGCATGCGAATTAGATTTACAAAAGAATACAAAGAGTGAATTTGCACCGTGTGGGTAGTTCGGAAGTTGTATATATGTTAACACGTTTTTTTTTTTAAAATCCGAGTTAAATTTATTCAAGTAGTTTATGGGGAAGAGAAATACTCAGATTAAAAAGTAAGTAAGGTTCAGCAAGCCCCCAAATGCAAATTATTTTTTTCCTTGTTACAGAAAAACGTCTAAATGTCAAACTTTGGCTTATTGAGTGCAGATTCTGCGATTCTGTGAGTTTTGCATGAAAAAAACCGGTTTCGCTGTAAGTTTTCTGCTGTGAGTTGGCCTGTGTAGACCCACTCTGACTTGGCGCGTTAAAAAGAACTTTATACATTTGCAACTAACTGCTCTTTCCATTTATTTGCAATTTATGGACACTTGTATGAACTTGATAATTCGCAACAATTAACGGAAAGTTGGTTTTATATGGTCAATCGCCTTTAGAATACAAGTAATGGTTAATTGGTTTCAAGTATAAACAGTAAAAAGTATAAACCTCTGAGATATGTTAACATGATCGTTTTCTGTGTCAATAGCTACAGTGATTCATAAAATACAAATATCGGAATTTTTCCACGCACACCCCATTTCTTTACAGCATAACTCTATAAATATAAAAGCACCTGCTGTTGTTTCTTTTCTCTAGATGAAAAAAAATGTCAAAAAAATAATCTAATTCCGATCTATGCTACTGAACACAAATTTTGAATAAAATTTTTGCCCTTGTGATACTTTAGTAATTTTAATTTTTGATTTTATACACTTGAAAAGTACAATTAAATATTACTGTTCCTCTTTTAAAAAATAGTTTGATGATAGCCTTGGTTATTTTTGCAAAATTCATGAACTTCAAAAACAAGTTAAAAAAGCAAGAAAATAATATTTATATTTTTCACTAAAATCGAAGGGCTTAAAATAAATTTTAGTAAAGAAGTGAACATTTTCAAAAATTTAAGAATAAAAAAAATATTCTAATAAATTATAGCAGACACACGTCAATATACTTTAGCAGAGCTAATCATAAGCCACATTTAACTTAGTTTGACTTTTTAATATTTTGCTAACATTTAATCCTTCTTTATTACTTGAATATTTTTTTACGGTTAAATTGGAACACACCCCAACAAGTTATAAATCAAATATGAAATAAGTTTGAGTTATGAGTAAAATATGGATAGATATTTGACAGCTAGGAACTAATAAGTTTTATACTTAAACTTAAAAGTTTCACTTGAGGATATTTTGCTTCTAAAGCCTTAGAATATATTTTGAAAAGTAGTAAAGATAGTATCTATTCAATTTCAAATATTTCAGGCAACTAATAGATTTCAATACCAAAAATTCTATCTAGAAAATTAAATCTTCAAAAGACACAATATTTTAATTTGCAAAACTTTGATTTAATTTAATAGCAATCCCCCAGTACTTTGAAAGAATTATAAATTAAAAGGATTAGTTCAACATGGAAGAATAAGTAATTAAAACTTATTTAAAAAATTTATAATAAAAACTTTGTTTATACTTACTCAATTTTAGACAAGCCATTTGTTTGGCAGACTGGTCTTGCCATCTTGTTTTGTAACAAAATCGGATATTAAAAATATCCAAAGTTTATTTTTTTGATCTGAAAAAAAAAACGAAAAAAAAAATTAAATTAAAATATAATTTCATAAGTATACAAGAAAAAACAAAAATTTTTAAATTAACTTAAATCTGGATATTTACTTTTTAACTGTTTCTATTAAATTTATACAAAATTTTACAAATTACAATTTAATTGCTTTAAAAATAAAATTTAATGCTTTAATATTTATCCCTCATGCAATATCCGTTTATTTTGTTCCTGGCAGGAAATGATATAAATCCCATTTACCACAACATGTTCAGCTGGTTACGTAGAAAGAAAAATTTCAGATTACTTTAGTCCGTCCATTAGGGTGATAAAATCATTTTAATGATATAAGCATACTGCGTTCCTATTTGCCCTGCAGTTAGGTTCTTTGTCAACAATCTATCAGGGACAAAATAGTATAAAGGCATCAACTTATCTATGACCTTTTGTATAAAATTTACCCTAAATGCTGTCTGTCACTAATGATGTATCCTAGAGTTAGTTTTCATATTACCCCATCGAATAACTCAAATTAAGCGTAAAGCGATTTTAAGCATAAGAAATGGATTTTCATTTAATCAGGGACGTTTTTATATTTGCGATTATATAACTAAAATTACATATGAAAAGTGCTGATAGTCTCATTTTTATCATCTGTTACTGTTAAAAACTGGGATTTATTGTTAATTAGAACATGAGCATAATTCAAAAACTTCTATGTATATATACATATAAAAGAAAGATTTTTATGATGATTCTTTTAAAATTAATTATACTCAGTTACATAGCAAAATAAATTTTAAATAGAAGATAAGCTTAAAATAAATTAACAATGGTTTTTCAGCAAAAGACTTATATCAAATTTTAGGAAAGATTAACCATTCAATTTTTTGAAAGAAGGATGTCTTTTGGAAAATAAAAATATAAAAGAAATTCTATCATCTAAAAACATCGTAATCCTTAATTTAAATATATCTCTAATCTTATTCTTTGTATATATAAACATAATAAGAACACAAATAGCAAAAATGACAAGCACTCAACATATAGAAAGGGTGGAGGATAATAATATTTGCGAAAATATTTGATTAACAATTTCATAGAAGACTATAAAAATATTTTATTGCGAATAAAAACTCATTATTAATTGTTGGGAATTATTAACATGAAAACGATCAACAACAACTAAAATGAAGATAAATGTTAACAGAAGGATGAAAATCTTATATCAATAGTTTAACAATTATTTATTTATTTATTTTTTTCTGAAACATCAATTTGGGGAAGATAATAAAAACATGCATAATACACAAAAATATCCAATATAATAATATTTTGATATTACAAATATTTCCAGGGTATTGAACCGAAACTAAATAAATTGTATATTACTATAAGTTGACTATAATTAAATATGTTACAATTTGTTTTATTTCGATCTCATTTAGAATTTCATTATATAAATAGTTACCCAAAATCTAATTTGATATGTTCAATAAACACCTTTATTTTAAAAATAGTAAAGCTATTGCCTATTTTCTAACAAATGTAATTGTTCTTAATCAAATTAATTCCACAAAAACAGAACAAAAGCAATGGGGAACTATCACTTGAAAAATTGAAATTGCACCCAAACATTGGGCAGCAGGTGCGCTTAAAGCTTTTTCCTAAAATTAAAGAAATTTTTGTTTTTGGATAAATAGCTAAAAGGCAAGTCACGTACAATAGGATAGAACATTTTAATATGCTGTCATCATGTCATTGTCTGGAATCATAGCTTTCGAATCCAACAATTTATTAATGTCATGTGGTTGAATAGGAATTCAGGGAAATTACTTTTAGTTTTTTGTTTGTCTTCTTCTTTTCTTTTTTTTTGGAAATTAAAAACAGAAGCACAGATTATAGATACTATAAATTGCTTTTGTATCTGGAATAAAAATTGTGAATATTGTCTGAGCGATTCGTGCAAAGTTTAAAAGATAGCTTCATAATGATAAAATTTCATTTGAAGTAGCCATCTTTCAAATTTTCATGTTATAAATTTAAGGCACAATTTTGACAATCATAAATACATACCATAAATATGTACTCTGACAATTTTTATAAAAAAAGTTTAATTAATAATCTTTTGACATTTCGTTTTGTGATTTTCGTAAAAAGAAAAAAAAAACGCTGCAAAAAATAAAGGCTTAGTTAATATTTCCTGTTAAAAAAATTTAGGATTTTCAAATGTCAACCATTTCAGATGCTATTTTTCCTTGGTTTGTTTATGAGTTATACTAAAAGAGGCACAATAAGAAAAAAAAAACGAACTGTCTTTACTAGACACAAATTTGTGTGAAAATTATTGGACTAGGCCGAAAACTTTAAATGGATTGCTAATAATAATCATTTACTTTTTTTTTCATTATTTCAATGCTATATTAAATTGAGTAAAACATAATGGGTTAATGGTTTCGCTTTAGCATTTTTGTATGTATGCAAGGATGTATGTTGCTTAGAGACGAGACGAAAAGTTGTCTGAAAGTTAGCCAAAAGTTTTGTCAGGAAACTTATCACAGAAGATCGTCACGTGACATATTATCAGATTTGCACATCTTTTGGCAACAAATGCCATAATTATAATAATTATGCTAATTGGTCACGTAAAATAATTGCATAAATATCTGGACCTACTAAACCCTCGAAATTATTACTAAAGCCTATTAAGTAAATTATTAAGTAATTATATTTGGGAAAAATTGGAACAATTTTATTATTAAAAAATGATATATTTTTATATTTGTATCGATAAAAAGTAATTGTAGCTATTAGATTCCTTCAGTCTTATGAATTTTTAGAAAAACCAGAAAATTAAAATTCTACGATAACACAAAATTAAAAAATAAAATTTTAAATTTAGCAATTAGCAGAGCAATTATAATACTTATCGTATTTTCAATGAGGAAATTAACATAAAAAGCTAAGCACATGTGCTAAAGCTTCATTAAATTTTTAGAGAACTTTCCATAAATAGATTCTTAATTTTTTGATTATTTCAAAACGCTTCAAATGAAAAAGTTGTTTGAAAATTACAAAAAAAAAATTACATTGTGCAAAATTGTTACTTGACGAAATTCACAAATTATTTTTCTATAAATCTGCCCTGTCTAAACGAATATTTTGCAATATACATAAATATGGCCTCATGGGTTTGATTTTCAGGGCATAATGCAACCATAATCTAAGAAAATCTGACAACATTTTGACGTATTTTATCGAGCTTTCATGGAGAAAACGCCACTCAAAATATTTTCAGATTATTTTCCAGTTTCAAAGTCAAATTCACTAAATGTCATATCTTATCACCTGTAAAAATGTTTTGTGCAGCACAGATGCATTTGGTATATTAAAGCCAGTGGTTATATTTTTTTTTTTATTCATAAAAAATCCATAAAACGGACTATCAAAATGAGGAAAATTATTTACTAAACATTCACTTCAATGTCTACTTAAATTCCTTGCACAAATTGTGTACCAGTTTTATTTTTTACAAAACGCTTCTTATTATCTTTTTTTAAAATTTCTAAAACCTTAAAAAAAGATAATATTCTCGATTAATCCACATGGATGATAAAATTGGTTCACTTATATGAATTTAAAGATCAATTAGTATTACTTAAAATGAAAACTGAAGAGCATTAGTGAACACATAACCACATCTAAAAATTATACTTGATTAAAAACCGATTGCAGTGTAAAATATGCTTATTGACTAGAAGGGAAAATTTAACATTGATAGCTGATCACTTGGCTTCTACTTGCCAAGTATAGAGCAAATTTTCACCGCTGGGATGCTCTTTTTCTCCCATTAAAATGTTTTTTTTTTAACTTATGAGAATTAAGTAAAAACCAAGGGGAATAAATTGAACGCTATCACGGTGAATGCGTATCCAAATGAGCTAAAATTGCTTGGCTGTAAATGAAAAAATTTAAAAATAATTGTCGTATATTTTTTTGTGCTAATTAAAAAATAATTAATAAATAATTAATAAATTAGCATTTTATTGGTGAAAAATTTTAAATTAATATTTATATTTATGCAAAAGTAATTTGATTATCTAATTTTTAATTTGTAAAAATTTTTTGAAAGATTGTTTAGTAAAATTATCAATAAGAAAATATTTTTCTGAAAAACTTAAACCGCAAACTCATTTCTTAGTGCTTTTGGAGGTAATCAACAAGCCTAAAAACATAGCCGACAGTTTTTTGTTGTGTAATTACAATAATGAGTTGTATAATACATAAACAGTTACTTTCAAATCATTAGGTTGCCTGGCACTAAAAGGAAGTAGTATTACAATATTCCTAACAGATTTATTTTTGCTTTAAATTAGTTAATTATTTTAAGTTTTCCAAGTAAAAGCCTGTAATAGTTGACGCTTGTAAAATTTGTTCCGCTTTATTTAATGTTGAAATTTTTATCAATGTTTTACACTCCAGAAATATGAAAATATTAAAATGGAAATAACATTAAAATCTAGTTAGCAATTACAAAAATAAAGTTTGAGGATCATGTAATTCCAAAAATTAGCATAAAAAGTTTCTACCTAATGTCACCATAAAAATTTATAAAAATATAATATAAACTTAAGGCTTAATAAGAAAAGGATAAATTTATTCTGGATTCAGTTAAGCCTTGTGTTGCAAATTTTGATGACTACATTTATTTTTCTTTGTAGAATTTTGTATTAAAGTAATAAGTTTAGGGAAAGATTTATAAAGGGAGCTACGTAGAGGTTAGTCAATATTATTCAAAGATTAAGTGAAATTGAATAAAAAGATTTTAATTTTGGATAATATTATGAATATTAATAAGAAATGAACAAAGTTTTAGTGTACGCCCTCCTTTTTAATGTGGTATATCATTAAGAAGGATAGGTCGATAATTACCTCAATCACTATAAAATCTATCCTGGTTATTGTATTACTAAATTGAACTAGATTTATAGAATATATTATTAAGAGTATTTATTTGTAATAAAAAAATGTGCAACATTTGTTTACAACATCGTTTATTGTGTTAATAAATATGTTGCAACCTTTAGTTATAGGCTTAATTGCTTGTTTTCTTTTTCTTTTAATCATTTATGATAATTAAGATAATTAGCTATGAAAGGAAAAATTGTAAATGATTTATGTACATCAAAATTTCAAGGAATCGTTCTTTAGAGAAATTATTTAAATCTTTAAATAATTTATGATTATGGTTTGAAGTTTTTTTTTAACTTTCTTGCTTAAAATTTAAATATTCTTGTCACGTATAACATAAAATATTTTCATTTTGATTGTATTGACTTTTGGTTAGCTATGATTTCTGATTATCTTAGGATTCTTATAGCTGTCTCACAAATGAAAATACAATAACAGGTAAATATTCATAACATAAAAGTTTGTTGAAGAGTTTGAAAACTAAAAAGCGTTCACCCTTATATAATAGAATTTATTGATAACATAACTAATTAATCCATCATTAATAGGGGCCGTACCAAAAAATAAATTTTTGATAAAGTGCACCTAATTCAGTTTTTGCACTATAGATACTTGCATCCAAGGAACTGGTAAATTTTCTTCTCTATATATTTTATATTCATGCTACTAATAATAAAATCGTGGCCTTGCTAATCCCAACAACGAAACTTAAATGGAATAAAAAGCACAAAGTAAAATCATAAACACAAACAATGAATATCTCTGATCTTATCCACTTTGCTTTAAAATAGTATCTGAAATTTTTAGTTTAAATCTTGCTTAAAAAAAGTCGTTTAAACCAATTCTAGACCATGTTAAACCTAAATCATGTTAAAAGACCAAGCTATTTTTTTTCTTCTAAATATCACAACATAGTTCCAAGAACAAAAGATTTTCTAAATAAAGAATAAAAAATAATTGATAATTAAGAATAGAGAAGTGTTGTTTGCGATCTACTTAGTGGTTTTTGAGGACTGCAGCCACGATTAAATTCTGCAATCTATTTTTCTGGAGACAAACGCTATTAAGAAGAACGTACTCTTTTTTTCATTTCTATTAAAATTAAAATTTTCACTCACAATACAAAAAACTAACTGAAGTAAAATTCAATAAACTAAATTAATAACATCATAAAAAATATAGAGCAATAAAAACATTGATGATACATGTAAAAATTGATGCTAGCCAATCATCCGAAAAAATTTGTAATAAATTTCATGGCTTTCTATGTTTTTTGGTAATTACAGCAACAAAAACGCAAAAAGGTTTTATATTTTTAAGGAAATAGAAAAAAAATACAGAGGAGCAATAATAAAACGACTCTACTTATATGAAATTAAAACATTGGATAATAGTTTTTGTTGAACAAGTTGCAATAGGTTAATCTACAATACCAACATTTCTTAAAATGTTAATCGCTGTAATTAAGAATAAGACCCGATTTAAGCATTAATATTAAAAATTCCAATGCAAGTTGATGCTTAGCTAAAATGAACGGATGTGAAATTAAAAAAGCGAACATTCACAATAACCTTAAAGAATAATAAATAATTAGTCACAATCACTGAAATTGACTAAAAAACACAAAAGAAAAGTAGCGATATATCATCCAAAAAGAAAGCAGTTTTAAAATTTTTTTTTCGAAAGATGAAGAATTTGTGGTTAGGGCTTAAGGTGTTACTTTTCTATTTTGTTTATAAATTTTGTCATTTCTCTTAAGGTCGTCTAGTTAATTTACTGGAAAGGAAGTATTTTTTCGTGAATTTGATGATTTGATTGATATAATTTTATTTATTCAATTAACATACAATGAAATTTTATTTTAAGTATATTTTGTGAAAATTTCATTAAAATTAAGCGTTGACAGCGAATCGTATTTAAAAAAAGTTGAATTAAAGTAACAATAACAACTCATCTCTGGCTTATTTGATATCAAAAGTTCTAATGGATTAATAAAAGTTAGATTTTTTCGATTTTTTAAAAAATTTTGAAGCTAAATCTACGTTTTTGGACAAATAAAATCCACCATTTTGTTGTTGAAAAAAATATGAATTTATATCAAAATAAGAAAACCTCGAAAACATTACCTTGCTATTTATGTATAAAAAAAAGTACGCAAAATTTGAAAAAAAATTGATACAATATATTTTGAGTTACATTTAAAAATTTAGCCAAGGTTAGCTTTAGCTTCGGTTAATTCGTTAAAAAAAAGCCAATTTTTCCTTTTGGCAATACAGGTAGTTCTAGTTTATTTAATTAATTTCTATATGATAACATAATATTTGAATGATATTCTTTAAAGCAAAGGACTCTCAAATGGTTACAACTATGACAATTTGAATTTTGAAACAATACTAATAAACATTTTATAAAAATCTAAATATCAGACCCCTTCAACCCTCCAAATTTACAATATAACCTAGTTTTTTTGATCTTTTCAGGTTACTCTTCGTGGCATTTTACTGATAGTAAATACAAAATAAATGTAAACTTTATATGTTAAAATATATAAAATATATATGTAGATAACTGTTCGACAAAGTGTAGTCCTGAAAAAGAATTATATACAATAAGCTATATTTACAAAGAGTACAGTTACAGGGTGTAACGTCGGCTGTAACAGAATGTACACGTCATTCAGATGGGGGATACTAAAAACTACGTATCTCAATGACTATTGCTCTTGGATCGAAATAAAATTTTAACACAATAATTATGAAAGGCTGTACTTAAATATTATTGCAAAAAAAAAAAATCAAAAAACAACAAATATTGGACAGAAACTGTATGGAAATAATATTTCTATACAAGCAAAAAACAACCAAAATTCTAGTCATAAAATTCGATAATAATACAAAAATTTCATCCTCTGAAATAAATAAAACAAAAACTTTGTTCCAAAAATATATATTTGGAAAAATATTAAAATAAATAAATAAAAATAAAACTACTTCAGTTAATTTTATTATTTATCATGACAAACAAATACGAGATATATAAACAAAAGAAAAATTAAATGAGATCACAATCGACACCAACAATAAGAAAATTAATTTAATTGCAAAGAATGGAAGTGATGACTTCATGTTCGTGCATTCACCAACTAAAAACTGCTTTGAAGTTTTAAGACAATTTTGTTTTAGTGTGTTGAAAGATATCAGAAAATCTTAAGTAACTTTTATATAATTTTATATTAATCTTAGTCTATCCGGTGACTGGCTAAAACTTAATTAACAAAGCAATTAATTAGCATCTTTGATTTTCATGAACATTTTCATGTTGTTTTTGTCTATTGTAAATTAATGTCCAAAATGTAGGTTACACATCCGATGGAGAAAGTACCAGAAAATTGAGTAGGAGTTCATCGTATTGAAATTATGAAAAAAACAAAAAAAAATGAAATAAAAAAAGATTAGATACTATTATTCTATTGCTAGCATATGATTGACGCTATACATTTTTTTCTTGCCGTCTAAAATAGGCTGTTTTAACCATTTTTTTGTTTTTTTTTTTCTGTGTTGATATTATATTTTGTTGCATGTTATTCTCTTGTTTGCGAACAATGGACAGATCGTGATTAGAAGTGGAACAATATCACGTCCGTAAATATACCCGCTATAAAGGCTATCAATGCTTGAAGTCCATGAAATGATTTATCGCTCTATGAAGTGATCGTAATAGCCAATTTTAATACTAGCACCAAATTGTATATAAGCTTCTTGCATGAATTTCAATTTTATTTTAAATATTTTCAACACTATTAATTGCTAATGTTCTGTAGCATTATTTAAGTTTAATGCTTACATAGAAAGATTTTTAATGCGTGTAGTTGAGTCGAATTAAAAGGTTAACGAATATTAAAAACTGAAAAAAACATACATATATGTATATATGTAGGTAAAATAATTTATGTATAACAAAGGTTATGTCAATTATGAAATTTCTTAACGAATACTATTGTTTTAATGAAATTGAATACTTTGTATGGATATTTTGGCATTTGAATTTATTGTTTCTCGGAATAAAAAAGAAAATTATGTTGGCTGTGGATATATAAACAAAAAAATTTATTTCAGTTATTGTTATAATAAATTGTTATCCTAAAATGACAGCAATTGTTACAAATTTAAAATACTTATTTATTTTTTTTTGTTATTTTTGATTGAAAGGCATAATATTTTATTTTGATTTAATTAAGATTATGTTGCATAACTTTAATCAGTGGCATTGTTGTGTTATAGTTAAATAAATACATATTCAAAAACGCGAAAAAATATTATAGAATTTTAAACTTGGTTTCATATGGTATTTTATTGTTTGCAATTTTGTATAAATCAGGTCAATCTATAACTTCGGGCGCATTTTAAATTTAAGGTTCTTAAAAATCTTGTGGTAATTGAGAGTGGATCAGATTGCAGAAAGGATGGATTCATCACATGGAACTAAGGTCCGACCGAGAACTCGATCTCGGCCTACTCTCGGCCGAAATCCAGGCCGAGATCTCGGTTCTCGTTCTCGGCTTAATTTTGCCGAGATTCTCGGCCATAGCCGAGACTGCACACGTGCCAGTCTATTAGTAAGCTATCATAAGCCAGCAAAGTTTTATCAGCTCCACTGATAGGCGTTTCACACAGGCTCTCATATTGCAATTGAAATATTACAATATATTAGAGGAGATTGAATTTTCCATACAAATTTACAAAATGCCGGAATCGAAATTGTAATATCAATTCTGTGTGAAACACCTATGACTAGCGTTGAGACTTTTTAGTAGAGCTGGGCAGCTATATGATGAAAGGCGGCACAACTTAAAAGGCGAAAATCAAGAAAAATTATTTTTGTGTCATAACATTAGCTTATTTAATTTTGAGCATTAAAAATGTCCATATACTCATACACAGAAAATATAACAATTTATTGCATTTTTTGCACTTTTAACTTTTAACTATCTTATACCCATTCTCCACCGAAGCTTATACTCATTATTACAATACAACGACGGAAATTTTGTATGGATTACCCATTTTAGCTGCTATGTTTTCAGTCTCGTTCTCGGTCTCGGTCTCGGCCGAGAATATATTTTTTCTCGTTCTCGGTCTCGGTCTCGGCCGAGAATAAAAAATCATTCTCGGTCGGACCTTACATGGAACAGACTTCCATCATTTAGATAAAATTACAAAAGTTTATGTGTACCGCATTAGCCATTCGAAGGCAATTGCCAGCAACGAATAAATATCTGCACTTTCCTTTTATCCTGCTTCGAAAGAGATCCATTATTAAATAATTTGGTAACAAGGTCACAAAAAATGGATTATTTATCAGAAGGCCAGAAGGAAAAGATAAATATAAGCAGCCACTTTCCTTGCTATTAGAAAAGGTGTCTTTACATCCTAAAATGATACTACATATTTGGTATTTCACTACTTCATTTTTTTCTTAAATTAATTAAAAAATGTTCATGATTGGTGAAAATATTTTATCAAAATTATAACGCTAAACCACATACGACTCGAACAACGTCTTAAAAAATTAGAGAATTTAATTGGGAGCTTATGCTGTATTCTGCTTACTCTCCGTGTAGCTTCAAGTCATTTTTATCACGGTCTGTTGATAAAAATAGTTGATGAGGGAAAAGGCGGGGCTTATGTTTTACCTTAATAAATTCGGTTTTCTGATTTCCCATAATTCTAGGCTGAGATATGGTGAACTCCATAAATTGTCTTTTTTGGCAGATGATTTGGGAAAAGCCTTGCCACTGGCTTATTTCTAATTATTTTCTAGCACAAATTTTACAGAATGCTGTTCAAAAGTTATTTAATAGATTTCATTAATAAAATAAAAGAAATTATATAAAAATTAGAATGTAAAAAATAATTTTATTATTATAAATAAATCAATGTGATCTCTACACTACCACAAACTTCACATAAATATATATATATATATATATACATTACGGCCTTAAAAATATTTCATAATTTGAAGTGTCTAGTTTCAACGAATATTTATAACAAAAAACCACATTAAAGGGCTTATAGCCTTAATAAAAAGTTAAAATTAATTTTGAAATAATCCTTATCTTCAGCAATTGTATGATTTAATCAAATAAAATTGCTTTAACCTAAATTTCAACTAATGAACAAAAGTTGTGAAAAATGACAATAATAAATGCCAACTATTATTTTCGTAGTAAAAATATTTCTTTGGCGTAATTTTAAGATACTGTAAAGACTTTTATTTTTCTAGTTCCAAATAGAAGTTAACTTTAAGTTGACAAGTTTTCTTAAATCTAATGTTAAAAAAACTAAAACGAAATTTAATTTTTCTCTAACAAAATCACTATTTCTATTTTCTTTAAGAAAATTTAAGATATTATGAGTCAGATTTAGGCTAGAAATAGAATAAAATCTACAAACATAAAAATTAATTTAGAACCCGAACTAAATACTAAAGTCAAGTACCAAGACAAGTTCATCTGATTGAAGCTGTGACAATGCACTGATAATAGTGATTGACCTTCAAAAATCATTCGATGCTTTTTATTGAGCTTTAAGCACGTAAACCTTGTTTTTTCCTAATACGGCAAGTTGGTGTTTTCTTGTGCGGATTAATAAAGAAAGACTACTTATGGAAAGGGCTTGTTCTTTGTTCACATTTATAATTAAGGTCAAGTGGTACAGATAAATGCACGTGATTCCTCAGTTATGGTTGGAGGCAAGCAAGCAAGATCAACTTGAACTAGTGCACACCATATTTCCCAAACAAAATCAACCTAATAAAAATTTTGTAGACATATTGTCATTAACAAAGCTATTATGAAAATTATTAACAATTTTGGTTTGTAAGCTATGCTCATTTTTTTGAAGTTGATAAATTAGTTATAATTCATTAAAAAAAATAGGTTTTTTGTAAAAATTAATTAAAACAAAAAAGTGAGAAATTCGAGATTAATAGAAATTTATATAATGATCAAATAATTTCATTTATAATATTAGTTAAAGAATTTTATATATATATTTTTAGTTCTGAAAAAATGTTAAAAAAAATTAAAATTGTATAGTGGAAAAACTCAAAATCAGGACTATCAGGAGCTCTCGGATCCAGGACAAATATATCGAAGCATAATTTAAGCTGCCGTAATAAAGGAAACGATTGTTAGGATCGCTTTAAGAAATATTAAATAGCCTTAAAAATAAATTAAGAAGTGAATAAATATCACCGCATAAAATATTTTAACAATAAAAATCAAGTGTCAAAATATACTTAGAAATTTTTTTTATATTTTTCCTATTCTCTTAAAATATGAACAGAAACGAACAAGTAAATTTTCATCTTCCAAGCGTCAATTTCTGAAATTCAGGACTTACTTACTTAAATAATTTTTAATTAATGGGCTAACTTTTTTTAAGAGTTTAAATTATGATAGCATTTTTAAAATTCAAGTTAATGTAAATAGTTTTTGCGACCTGGGTGGTCATCTTCCTACCTGGCTATCATTCCTAAACCAGTTAAAGTAGCTCTACTTAATAAACATTCTTATGGATAATCTATTCCTTCGCCACTTCATTTATTAGCAAAGTTAGATTTTCAAAAATGATTTCAATTGAAAGCTAATATTAAGTTACTATTATGAAACTTTATATTGAAATTATTAAAATCAAACTCGTTCTAAATGATATGTTATCATCAAGAATACAAAAACAAGTTTTTTTTTTTCTCAAATAAATCGATATTTATGTTGAATACTAAAAATTTTTGTAATTCTATTTCTCACTTTCATTTTCTTTTTATTATTCTTGTCTTTTATACAGAGGTTGCTTTTGGGAGGGCTAATTATAACAATTTTTTAATATCGCAGTTAAATTTTTTTTTTAAGAAATAAAATTACAAAAAAACTATATTAATATACAACAATAAATAATAAAATGTTAATATTTAAAGAATAACTTATATTGATAACATAGTGCAACATTAAAATAATAAAAAAAAACCTTAAATAAATGCGACACGACTTCCACAATCCGAAAAACGAGAATGTCATCAAATTAACTATCAACCGAAACAGGAAGATTAAAAAGTTCTGCCGCCTAAACTTAAACGAAGACAGATCATATTTTATAGTGGGTTTTAGGTATTTTTGAAAATATCTGATGGTTTATCTATATAAGCGTAGGAAGTTATTTAACTTAAGATAGTCTAAAGTTGAAATTAATGAAATTTGGAAAAATTATTTCCTAATACTTTTGTGTTTTTTTTTATTCGCTTTAAATTACATGTTGGTAAAAAAAAGAAAATCATGTTTATATATCCAAAAATTTTCTACTCTATCTTAAGAAATTTTTGGTAAAGGCGTAAATTAAAGATTTGAATGTAGTTGAAAACTAAATGAGATTAATCTTATTTGAAGGGGTAATGTCAAAATTTAGTACTTGTCATATTTTAACATTTTAGGTTGAAATTGTGTAACTTATTATATTATTCAACTAGCTAGAAAATTTATTGTATTTAATGAAACAATAAAATAAAATCTAAATAAACTTAAAAAATAAGAATGTTTTAGTTAGTTTTACGTCACGGTCTTTGATTAGATATGTTTACAAAGTAGAATATTTCGACAATGTAGAACTGCAGATTATCCCTGCTAAAAAACGACGAGGTAATGTCAAAAATATTAAGCTAGATTTTTCCCATAAACATGAGATCTTAGAAATCACTTAAGTTGATTGGGGAATCATTTTACTCCATGTAGAAGATATCTGCAAATATTTATTCCGTAAATAAGTTTCAGTAGCACTGCAAAGAAAAGTATTTTCTTTGATTTAATATGGAATTGATTTATTACTTCGAGCAACTTGAAAACATAGTAATTTTTGATCAATGACAGATATTGACAAAAATCAATTTAATAATTTATATTTGCTCTTCTATTAAAGTATTAGAAATTAGTTGGGTTTCATGTTTTTGTTTTTAATGACTGTTCAAATTAGGTTTCTTCTTTTTATATTACGAAAACATTTTAAATTCTCAGGGTTTGGCAAAAAAATAAAAAAAAACTAAATATAATTAAACAAAAACCTCAAATGATATAAAAGATGAATTTGATTTTTACCATTTGGTTTTTGGGTTATGTTTGTGGTTTTAATTAGTTAGTTAAGATGAGATTATACGTAATTGTATCTTCTGGGATCCAGTGATATCTCATGAAGACTCACTTTCGATTTTGAAATCAGGGAGGTACAAAAGGTAAAAGGAAAATTTTATATGAGAAAAAGATTTTGACAAATTATATGGAGTGGTGTGGGTCTACGTGAAATATCGGCCGTTCCAAACTTTATTTTGCTTGTGCTGAGTTATATAATTTTTTAAAACTAAAGAAAAGAAAACCCAATCAGTGATATTTCACGAACACTCACCTTCGATTAGAAAGTTCGATCGAAGTTAGAAAGGTACAAGGTGATGAAAAATTTTCATCTGAAAAAGAATATGTTGACAGTTTTTTGGCAAAATAGATTACTGGCAAAGCAATTGGAGTTGACCATTTGCTATTTTTTTGACTTAAAAACACATATAATTAATTAATTGATTCAAGCCCGCGTATTGTAGCAATAAAAGTAATTAACTAACATGAAGTGAATACAGATCCATATGTGTTCTTTTACTCGAAACTGACTTTCCTGTAGGACCATCTTTTCCATTAAAGATATGCTCTCAATCAGAACTATTGTATTAGATTTTACGCTACACGCTGCATTGTCAAATGCATTGTGATCGTACCGAATATTGGATCCATTGTGTTTCCGCTATAAGAATTAGAAGGTAACGGTTATTTTATTTCAAAGGTATATTAGTCATGATACTCAATATATATTTAATTAAATAGTACAACGCATACGCAAGACAATCTCCTAGAAAAGATTTTTTTGTCTTAATTTAAGTATGAATTACTTTTGACACTTTTAAATAATAGAAGAAATATTAATAAATTGTTAGATAAATTGAATAATTAATTAAAGAATTTACAACGCTCCTTTTTCAAGTTATCCGAATACATCCCAATAAAAAATATCTTCCATTTATTTAAATCATCTAAAGTTTCCGGGCAAAATAAAAAACATAACCTCTCTTTTTTCAATGCTTAATCAACATTGTATGTATACTATGAAAAGGACTGAAAATATCCTACAAATATTTTCCTAGTCCAAAATATCTTTGAAGGATTTCATGATTAATATTTGTTTTATAAGTAATAGAATAGCCGAAGCTTTTTTATTGCAAAACATCTATTTTAAATATTTTTTTATTTTTTTGGATACCAAAATCAATTTAAGTTTAATCAAACTTTTTGATAGTTACCTTTAAAGAGTTGATATTAATGTTTAAAAAAGCCAAAAAAAGACAAAAAGGACATACTAAAGAAAACTTTAAGTGATATTGTCATATGTCAAAAAAAAAAAAATAAAGAAGATAAATTAAATACAACATGCTGGCTTCCAAGTTACCCTTTATCAACCATAGGTATCATTTCAAAATCCATCCCTTATAAGGGCACCCTAAATTCATCTCATGTTACATTTTTTCTTTGGTATCAAAAAGGAATACACGAAATAAATTTATTGAATACTATTATTAAAACACCTGTCTTTTCAAACAGTTGGAGCTATCATCAACCCCAGAAATAATAAATAAAAATATTTGTATATAAATAGTGTTGTGGAGATTAATGCACACCGTTCAAATAATACTGGACAATCCCCTCGTTTAATTCTCATAATGTGTGACTTTAATTGTGTCTAGTCTTTAGCTGTAGTCGATGTGTTTGCATTTCAGTATTATATGATTAATATAGGGCTAAAATGTTAGGATTAAATAACATCCCTTAATTTGCTATAACAATTAGCATAGTTGATTTAATTAACAGATTTCAGTTGTTAAATGAATATTTCATTAATTAGTTTTACATTGGATATTGGAACTTGATAGGTTGACGTAAAACGTGTAATTAATGGTTATAAGAGCAAGAGAAATTTAACGAATATTGTGTCAAATTATTATGAAAACGTAATAGCTAATTTACCGTATCAAAAAATAAAAGTAAAAAGTGAAAAGTTTTAAATGTAATTGATTTTGGTTTCACAAATCCTGTAGGGTTTGTTGAAGTATAACTTTATTGGATATACAAATCTAAGAGTAACTTGATAATTAACATTTGAAGAAAAATTGTCTAGTTGAGAAAATGAGTTGCGAAGAACTAAAAAGTAAGAGTAATAATATGGAAGGAAGGAACAAGGAAAACACAGAATTCTGGTTCATAGGTGTTCTGGTAGAGAGATTACACTTCCCTCAAAACCACCATAGAAGGGAAGAAGGAGCCTTTCTTGAATAAAGGATTCCTTACTACAATCTGAAAGACAGCTGAGATATGAATGAAAATGCCTCTGTGGAATATAAAAGGCCTAAAAACTTACCTAAATAATTTACCTATATCTTTGATATTGGATTTTGACATATCAGTTTTTACTGAAACGTAAATTTTTAGCAAAGTAAACTTTCAAACTTCGTAGGGATGTACATTATTCCAGAAGGAACAATTGGCAAAGCCACAGATACTATATCCCGAATTCGGGCACTTATATCACCTAAGGAAAATGTAATTCTGGCAGGAGACATCAATTGTCAAATTGACAAGCATACCTTAAGAAGCAGGATCATACTAGACGCTCTAGCAGAAGATTACAGATTACTTAGCACAAAACGGCAAAAACACTATTAATCTTATTCTACACAGATTTTTACAAAAGAATTTGTCATTTGAAAATGTTAAACAATAATGGTCAAAAGAAGGTGCTACTTTTAGTAAAGAAAACTTCCAATAGGAATAAATATTTACACAAAATCTGGGTACCAAGATAATGCTAATAAAAGTTTTGTAAAAATTACGAAAAATAGAAGTTAAGCTTTAGCTTGTTCAAAATGAATAGAAAAATAAAAGAAACTTATTATTGAGGAAAAATCCGGATGATGCCTTAGAAAAAATCAATGACATACAGTACAGTACAGTACGGAGCACACCAAGAAACGCAAAGAAGTGGTTCAACAAGAAATTCTACAGAGCTCATAAGCAGTCTATTAATATTTGGAACAATCTAAGAGAATCATATTCTAAAGAAAAAATGCTCAAATATAAGGAATAATAAGGAAGGAAGGACGAAAATACAAAAGAATTGGAAGCAATTAGAAGCACTTTTATTTGCCAAAAAAAAGAACGCCTTCACTTTCTAAAGCTATCCATATATATATAGAAGAGAGATACTTCTCGCAGCTGTACAGCAACAGTCAAATAAAAGAAACCATTCAAAATCAACCAAATAATTGGTGCAAGGAAACGAGCAACATAACAATTTCGATTACCAGAAACTAAATAAAAACGGTACATTGAAAACTCAAAAATAAGAGGATAACATAAAACAAGATAAAATTTAGTGTACATTGAACTTCTACATTTTCAGGCCATTGGTATTTATAGATTAAGTCAAAATCTTATTGAAAGTTTTCCTCCATTTTGCTAGTCCTTGCTGTTTCTTCTATATTCATATGAAACTATTACTCATAATATAATTCAATAAAAATATATATTTAAATAGTTATGATCAGCAAAATGTTAGTCTTAGGTTTTTTTTTTACTTAGATTAAATTGTATAAATGAATAATTTAACAGTTTTCTAGTTCAATGAATACAGCTCATAATATGCCATAAAACTAAATATTCATATATCCCAATAGAGACATGTTGAAAATTAACAACAAACAATATCTTTTAAATCTTAATGAAAATTTTTGAAATGATTTCATGCATGAATCTTTTACCAAGGTCATTAATTAGGCTATTCATATACAAAGCGTGTTCTTTATAACTGAATTAATTACTGTACTATATAACAACTAAAATTTGAAATAGTCGTGTCCAGAATTAAGTATTATTGTAATGAAAGAAATTAAAATCTGTATCAACTGACAAAGTTCAAACAAGTCAAACGGGTTTCTTTTTTGTTTTTTTTTGTTTTTATTTTAAATTGTATCCCTTGCATGAGAAAACAATTGTCATTCTACAAGTAAATAATACTTTAAAAAAATAACTGGTTTTAAGAGTTTTGCAAGTTTAATTAAATAAAATACTAAAAACAAAAAATTATAGAAAAATAACTTTTATCTTTACTTTGTTATAAATATAGTTCGTCGCCCACTCTATAGAAATTTTTATACTCAAAGCATGAATCATTTTTACTAATGCACATTTTTACGGCTAGTAATAAATTTTTATCGAAGAGGTCAAATTCATTTAGTACAAAACTTAATTAAAATTTCTTGGTGTAAAAAGACGATTCAATCAGCTCTGTTTATAAAAGATAAAAAAAAAAGAAGTAAAACAACAGTCCTATTGTTTGTATGAAAACCAAGCAAAAACAAAAAATACTTGTGAAATTTTTATTTTTGTGATGACATTTTGGTGAGTAAAGTAATGTAAGCATAAATTAAAGACTTTTTAAAGTAACATCACAATTTTCTATATAAAACTGCTTTTGATTCTTTGACAGTTTTTTCTTTGCACCTCCTCAACTTGGTGAGATATCATCAAACTGGATACCATAATCTTTATCACGAAATGAAATATTACAAGGGTGTCTCGAGTATTTGTCATTCGTTGCCACCCTTGCAAAAAAAAATGCATTGTATTGTCGTGTAATTTAGCTTTGATTTTAAGGATGTCGATACTTTCAAGAGTCTATATGTGTATGTGTTAATTAACAGCCTTATTTGTCTTGTATTGCACTGCAAACAATTTTGTGAATATCTGCATAATTTAAATTTTTAAGCATAGAAAAATTACAAAATATTATAAGGAAGAGAGAGCGAGAGAGAGATATCAAGTATCATGTGCTTCGTGAAGTATAACATTATATTTAGTCAATAGTATAAAGTTAATTTTTAGTTTGATTAAAGTAGCCATACTTAACGATTTTTTGTTTTGTCGGGCCATATAAATATAATTTACTTTTTTTGCAGGATTTGTAATAAAACAAAATGTAATGTATGCATTTATTTGTTCATTTTATATTTAATGCTTTGCGCCTGCAGAAATATTAATACCATCCTCTTCTTTAGCTTTAGTCATAATCAAAAAGTTGTGCAGTATTTGATTTTGTATTTCCTCCCAATAAATATTTAACTTTCCTTTAAATGCAAACATTAAATTTTCTATCTGAGAAATTATTTTATTTTGACCCTTTTAACCAATATTATGACTGTTAAGCTTATCGGTGATTTTGCCAAGAAAAGCGACAAAGAAAAGCTGCAAGGAAATCCATTCCAAATCTGAGACTAAAGTTGCAATTGATATTAATCTAACAATTATCAACTCTATGCACACATTTTAATAAATATTTTCATGAGAATTCTAATCAATAGGACTGGATTGGAGATCCTTTCCAATTGGATCCAATTTCAGCTACACTTTCAGTAATCAAAGAGGAATTGATAGAATTATGTTATGATATGAAGCTACATAAAACTACGTTTCGACAAAGACTATTTTGGAACAATGTATCCGATTCCTTTTTTACCGTTTACCACATAATATTTATATGAAAATGGCTTTTCTGTAGTTGTAATTATTATATCAAAATACGGGTCGTAGATTAATTTAGAAAAAAAATAAGTGTTTTCGAAACTAGAACTTTGATTTGAAAAGTTGATTTAATTTCTTTGTGGTTTTTTAGAATGTATTATAATAAATAAATTCTTGAAAAAATAATTAATTACACTAGAATATAAAACACGTTTCTATTATTTTTAATCCTTACGTTCAATCAATTCGAAAAAATCAAAGATAGATTAAGTAAAATTGAGGTGCTTTAATATATATGTATGTATAAATAACCATTTTTCATATTACAAGGAAATTTATTCCTGAAATAATCAAAATTCTGGTTTATGTATCCATAAGTATAATCCTTTTATGAGTAAGTCACAACCTAGCCTAGAATTATGAATTATATTGTACGAAATTCCTATTCACCTCTTGTAGCTTAAACAGGAATCATTCTCATGACTGAGTCTAAGTTATTCTTAAATCATTTTCCTTAATAAAGAAAAGTATATTTTTCCATTTATGTCGTACTGCCTTAAGTTCCCTTTTCGAAACCTTACGTAAAACTAAACAAGTTTCATATATATCTGTTTAAATTTAACTACACTATGCTGCCTGGAGGTGGGATCTCATTTGTCTCTTTAGACACATGGGTAAATATTGCATAGTTTTTTTTTAAATTCTTATTTTGTGACCTTTTTTCTAACTAATAGATGAAATCTAAGGGTATTAAAGAGAAATTGAGGTTTATAAGGTAGAAATAGTTTCATAATATTAAAAATAATCATGGGACTTGAATTATACTTAAATGTGGTAATGGCATCGAATGCTAATAATATGACTGTGTCTAGTTTTTTCTTTCAATAAAAAGAGTAAGATTTGTACGGTTTTTGAGGCACCTGATATTTTTAAGAAATATTTACAGCTATTATTATGTTACATAAAGGAAAAGCATTTGCTTCTTGTGTTTTTCAATGAGCCAGCCCATACCAGGACCAAATATTTTTGCTTTAACGGATGAGGGAGATGAAAGGCACAATATAATTTTTAAGTTTTCAAAGCTTTTCCAACAACTCCGTAAATGACAATTTACACCGAATAATTTTATAATTCACTGCGTTTTCTAAATGTAAAATTTTTGAAACAGGGTGATATTTCTAAGAATAATTTAGAAGAAAAGCTCTCCTTATAAACCGGCATTTAGCTTAGGGATGAATGAAAATACAGCATCCTGCATCAAGGAAGTTCACAGTTGGAAAACACAGTGACAGAAAAAACGCTTCGGAGTATATAGCCCGTAAGTTCTGCTTCACATTTCACATCTTAATTTATTCTTGTTTTTTTCTGTGAATGAAAAATTATACTATTTAGAACTGAAATATGGAAAAATCAATTCGCATTTTCTTTTTTTTATGTAAAAACGAACAACAAACAGTAAAGCACGTTGAAAAACAATTTATTTAAGCTAAGCTCATGTATATATTTATAAAAATAAACAAATCTAGTAATATTTTGCATAGCGTTAAGTAAATTTTTAATAACAATTTGTCAAATTTAGGCTTAAAAATAAAAAGAAATAATACACCGGCAAAGGCGATCACCATAGCCTAGAATTATTTGAAATTAAAAAACCATTTTTTTTAGTTAAAACATAAGTTGCCCTCCTTCCCAAAGTCCGTTTTTATTGTTTTTTATCAGTTCTATATCTCATGTTATCTTTTAAAGTCAAAATAGAGAACTTAAAAAAATAAAATCCGTCATTTTTTAGTTTACAGCCCTCTAATAATTAAAATGGCGTTAAAAAACACAAACGCGAGGGGGAGGTATTTTATATATAGAAAGTAAATATAAAATTTCAAACATATCGGTACAGCAGTTTTCGAATGCCGATCATTAAAACGTCGTTTCAAGAAAAATACGTTTAAAGTTTTAAACTTTTTAAACTAAAATTTAAGACCTAAATTTCAAGAACTATTACAGTTTTGCCCTGACTGACCCCTGAATTTTGACAAATTCAAAATTTTTTAAAATATTGTACAGTAAGAAAATGCAATTCCAAAAAAATTGCAATTTTTCCAAGTGTTATCCCTATCAAAATAATTGATTGAATTAATAATGCTGCCCATGAATCATAGCCCTGCTCAGTATCACACAACGCCGGCAGTTACTGTTTTTATAGTAAGACCAGTGAAAGCTGAAATAGTGTTTTGAAACTTTCACAATCCTTCGAGAAGCAAAAATTTTGCTGGCTCTCATTTGTCATCTTACCAATAAATATATACACGGATTGAATACCAAAGTTCGGAAGAGACCTTTCTTTAGCCATAATTGGTCATCAATTCCGAAATTTGAAAATTGTTATCTCTTAACTAGTTTTCTAAATATTGCACACTTTTGAATTTCTTTTCTTAATTTAAAATCCTGAAGCCTATAAGGAAGTGATTATACATACCCTCCTCTAGGAAAAATTTTTTCTCAACAAAAAAAGTCTATTCCCGGTAACGAATTTATATTCCTCAAATCCAAAGGTTCATTCCGATCAAGTACAAAAAATCTAGAGCTAATTTTGGATTATACAAAAAACAAAAGAAACCTTTGCTAAATTCCTTATATTGATAAAATTAAGTTACACATTTGAAAAATATTTTCAAATGTTTAAACTTTCTGCAAAATATTCAGAATATTTTGGTAAGGTTTCTGTTTTATTACATTTTCACCATTACACAACAAACTTCCGAGCGAATTTTTTTTGTCTTAAAAGAAAAAAGAAGTCACGGAGTTTAGGGTTAAGGTAAATCATTTAATTTAAAACTATAATCCATTTCAAACTTTTCCAATAAAATCAAAATGTGTACAAGTTGTGGTCCTTTTTAAAATTTCCTAAGGGGTTGTACTTAAGACACGTTTTATATTTTCATGTCATTTATTATAAGTATAAGTAAATTCTATAATTTTATTATATAAGAAAATTACGGGTATTTTTAAAAAAAAGTTTTGTATTTAATTTAAAAAACTGAAATCACGCTGCGAAAAGGGTTCAAAAGGGTTATAAAAAATCATAGCAATTAAAACTTATTTATTTTTATTTGGAAACATAAAAAAGTAATTGGTAAAACGAATTTAATTTAAAAAAAAATAAAGATAAAAATATAAAAATCCTTTTGCAAAGTTGTGAAATTAGGTTTAGCTCTGCTCTGAAAATAAAATAAAATGATGACATAATGACACATGGAAGCTGAGATGTTATTTTTGTTTTGAAAAATACTCTCGTTTTTTCCGTTTGAATTGGATGTTTTAAGTGAAAATTTGATTTAATTTGTTAATTTTAACTGTAACAAGGATACTTAAAAGAAAAAAACTGTTACTTTAAATAATATAGAAAGGATATAGTAAATACAATAAATGCCATAACTTATCCTGTTTGTCTTGTCTTTAGGTAAATTTAGACAAAAAATATGAGAGGCAATATGCGCAAAGGACGTGTTTGCAGAAATAAGTACATCCGAAAAATTTTCTATTATATATTATATAAATTTTCTATTATATTAAATTATTAAAAAAATTAATGAATTAATTTCTCTATTTTTTTGGTCATATATACATAACTGGTTTTCAGAAAAACACTTCTGCTTATTTATTTTTAAAGATAAAAAATTTTAAATCAAATTTATTTTTACTAAAAAAAAATCTTTACTAACCAATTTAGAAGTCAAATTTTATCATGAATTCATGTTGAAAAACTAAATCTTAATTAAAATTTTCCCTGAATTACATCAATAAATCTTTTCTTTCGTTTTTTTTCTATAGAAAAGTTTTTTTTTATGTTGCTATTCATATATTATTTCCCTTAGGAAATATATGCAGCTTATGAGACTATTTTATGTTATAGCACGTGTCTAGTGACAATATAAAATTGTCTCCCATTGGTGTTACCACAAAATAAAGCTATTTAGAAAAAGGAGGTGAAAGTTTGAATTTTCTATTCTATTAAAAGCTCAAAGTTTTTTTATTGTACAAATTGTTCAATAAATATGTTTCGTACATTTATTATCTCGTATGGCTTAAAGCAGGCTATTGAAAATTTTACTGAAGGACCATCTCCCCCTTTTTCTTTTAAAGTGGCTGAATGTATAAGTGTAAGTCCTTTTTGCCCTTTTTATTTACTTTTTATGCCCAGAGAATACGAGAAAAGAATACTTAAGAATTGACTTAAAACATGGCTTGTAAAGTTGTTTTTCTTTTTTTTCCTTCTGAATTATGATTTGAGGTTTTAGATACTGAATGCATTCGTTTATTAAAAATCATTAGGGTAGCTTTTCTTTGGAGGGCCTTGAGCACGGTTATGGATTTAAATATGAATAACATTTTGAATAAAAAATATCATTTTAATTTTAGTTAAAGAAGAAAGCTTTATTTTTTACACAATCTGTCAATGACGATAGCTTTTCAAGGAAAAAATGAACTTGAATTTTCCGAAAACCAGGTGCACAATACTGCGCAATATTAATACCCCCTTAAATATATCATACCCTTGTTTAATGCAAGCCTCACTTTTGAAGAGTCAAATTTTGAAATTTTTGGCAGTTTGTTTTCGCGATTTATGAGACCGGTTATTCCAATATTTTAACAGTTAAACAATTTTCATAGATTGAGTATGAAATCGGCAACTTTAGATATGGCAATAACAGCAGAAACTCACAGCGATTCTGTGAGTTTTGTATGAAAAATTAGCTTAACGAATGAATGTGAGTATTTCCGTTCCAGAACGTTGATTCTGTGAATTATAGTAGTTTACTGATGACAGCACTTAAAGGATTTCTGGTTTTTGAAACATGGAAAATTTAAAATAGTCATTTTGACAGCTAAAAAGCATATTGATTTAGATGTTATGCAAGTGAAAGAGAGAAAATAAGTACTTTCCAATTTAAACAAATTTTATGAGTGACCAAAGCACGCAAAATTTTACGTATTTGAATGACACCATTTAATTTCGTGATTTTTATGGGAACGAATTTCAGCCATTTCATACATTTGCGCGAATTAAAGTGAATATCGACTTTTTCTATTGGTATCCAAATCTATCCCTTAAATATATGAAGTTGGTGACTTTATAAAAAGCCGATTCTATCAAAAATTAATGAGCAAACGTTTAATTCTTAATTTTATGAAACAAAGTCCGGAAAGAGTCCAAACTCTTACTGTAAATAATATTTTATCCTAATAAAAGGCATTGTAAAATCACTGCAAGAAAATGCTTTGAATTTATTATTTTAGAAATAATGGCCGAGCTATAGCCATTCTCCTGGACCAAAGAAAAAAAGAAGTAGCTTGACGGTGTACATTGTCACTCCTAATTGGTTTATTTGAAACAAAAAATACAATAACCAAGGAGTCAAGACATAATTTTAATTTGTGACAAAAATGGTGGATGTCTGAACAAAAACAAAATTTTTGGCTAACGAAATTACTCGTTTTTCCTGAGTAAAAAATATAAAAATTGCTGTTAGGCCGTTCCGGAGCTACAGTTTTGACTGCCTTTTGAAATATAGTTTCAAGAAAAACACGCTTAAAGTTTTGAATAAGGTACAAAGAAGCTTGGCGCCCTTCGATTCAAGTCGCATATTTTTGAAAGCTAAGCTCAAATTTATATAAAATTTTAGGCAACGTTTTTTAAAGATTGCACTTTCAGAACATAAAAGAAGGAAGTGTATCTATCCCCTGAAAAGACAATAAATAAAAAGAATGGTTAAAATTTAAATTTAGTAATAAATTAATTGATAAAATATTAGAAATAAATTTTTAACTAATTTTAATGTCATATATTTCCAAATTCAGGTCGACATTTAAATGATTTTATAATGATATACAATCAATAAATCGATCAATATAATTTTATAAATTATTTTTTATTGGTTTTGATATTTATTATTCGAAATACCCATCACATAAGAGCCTACGAAATTAAGATTGTTTTAATTGTCATTCCATTTGAGTCCATCTAAGTTTAATCATTAGCACTAGAAGTGTCAATAATATTTTTGTTTTTTAATTGATAATTTTATTAATAAATCAATAGCGGAAAAAATAAAGAAAAGCAACAGAAAATCAAAGCTCATCCAGATTTAGTTATATTTAAAAACTTGTTAAATTTCGTAAAAAAGTAATCTAGGGCATATGTAGGCAGTTTGTATACAGAAGCCTACACATTATTTTTTCAATTGTTTATGACTAAAAATTTCACTTTGTTTTGCTTATTGTTCTTTTTCACCAAGAAAAAGATACATTTGGTATTGATCACTGAAACTGATCTTATTTTGCATTAAATTTTACATTGAAACTATGGAGTTCTGAATACTAAATCAATAAACTTCCTTATGTTCTTTTATTTATTTGTTTGTTTTTTTTTTAGAATTACAGTAGATTTATGTATATTCAGTTAAAAAATGTTTATCTATTGTTGTTTTTATTAGAAATCTTAAACAGATGAAATAAAATGGATAGAAAGTTGTAATGACAATGGATGTAACTTTAGTAATTTACGTGATTATACTTAAATAAATTAATTCGATTTGTTGGTTTTTTTCATTTATTGTTTATGTTAATAGTGTACACAACTAGAGAAAGTCAGTGACTTTTTGGTGATTTCTTTTAATGTGATTAGCGCTTTAATTTTTACACATTTCCCAGACACGTATTTTAAATCTGGGATTTAATAAATTTCTATACTTACCTTTGATTTTATAGTTTCATTACAAAAAGAAAAAGAAAAAGAATTGTTATTCAAAATTTAGAGCAAAAAATGCTTATTTCAATGAAATTTGGTATGCAAAATGTAACTTTTTTTGGGCGCCTATTGAATAAATGTTGTTTTCGTATTAATTAGGAGTAAATAATTACGAAAAATTAATTTTTATTGCAAAAATAATATGCCTTTAGCTTTATTATAAATTTTTTCATAAATAACATCCTTTAGATGATATGTGTAGTACATTCTTAACTTAGTTAATTTATTACTATTATTAATATGTTCTTCTCAAGAAAATGTGTGTGTGTTTGGCTATACAATGGCTCAACTCCTAAATTATTCCTCAATGTCTGTCCAGATATCTGATGAGGATAAGCAGAATCGGTTTGTTGATGCTAGATTTATGTTTTAAACATAAGTTCTATATGATCAAAAATTTTAGCCAGTAAAAGATCAGATGTATCTGGCAAATATTTTGGTATGAGAAGCAAAAATTATCTTATTTAAAAATATTGGATGGATTAAGCCGGTCCTCAACCAAACAAGTTTGTATTTTAACTCTGATTTATTTATAATTTTTCATTTCTTTTATTATATTAAAGATTTGTTCTAATTTAAGTTTCAATTATTGTTTGGTGATTAATAATATTAATTTGCATTTCATTGCTCATTTCTGATCTTTTGTTTGTTTCGATTTTTGTATAGTTTAAAAAAGTTCAACCCGCGCATTATTGCTTGCGAAGCAATAATATAACTTAGTACTTTAATATTTTTATTTTATTTTTCAAAAGTTGCAGAGTTTGAAGTTTTGGGATTTGATTAATGAAATAAAAGATTTCTCAATCTCTTAGAATAATTTTTCCTGATCCTTTTATTCTACACCTGAAGATGTGTAAATTTGAAAATTTGTCAAATGATATCCTTCAACAATCTTCGGCATTTTATAATACGATACCTTTTACTAAGCGATAAATGTCTTCGATTGAACTCATTATACTAGCGATATTTAAAGGCTTTTTAAGGACCATTCACACTGAAGCGTTTTCTTCTATTGCTAGATTTTCCAACTGTTAATTTCTTGAGGCAAAGTGTTGTCTTTTCATTCTTTCCCAAGTCAAATGCTTGTTTCTAAAGAGAGCATTTCTCTTCGAATATTCTTAGAAGTGAAAGATATTACTCGTCTTGAAGAACTTTACAGTTAGAAAACGTAGCGACGATGTCGCAGCTTTGGTATGAATGGTGCTGCAATTTGAAATAGCGAAAAAAAATAGTTTTTTTTTTGACTTAACTTACACTTAAATTAGCATATGAAAAGAATGATGTTAAAAAAACGAAAAAAAATGTTTACAAAACAAAAATACATTTGACAATAGAGTTGCCAAATTTCAAAATTTAAGATTTGATACATCATTTAAGTTTGGAAAAATGTCTTGATGTCATATATAAACAAATAAATAAATAAATATCTTATAAAATATTTTTAGATATGTTTTTAATTATATTCAAAACTCATTGAAATGATAAGCAAAGCCGTAAAATAAATTTCTATATCTACATAGATAAGAATTTCATAAAAGACTTTTCCAAATATAAATTTACAGCCAGTTTGCTTATGTCTTAAATTAAAATTAACAAAATTACTTATTTGCAATTCATAGCTTAGCCTTTTTTATATTTGGAAGTGAAACTTACCAAACACAAAATAAAGATTAGATGGCCCGACCAAGTAATTAGTTAGTTATTCACGTAAAACGTCAATAGCAAACAATACTTTTCATTGTATCCTTTGGTACTTTAAAAAAACATTTTAGAAGATTTGCATTGCTTGCAATCCCAAACAAAAATAAAACACATGTTTCTTTGTTAATAAAAACAAAAATATACAAAAAAATTCGCGCCAATAGTAATTATTATCGTTCCAGCAATTCCACAAAATGTTAATTTATAATTGACATAAAAAGAACAATATATAAAAAAAATAAAAAATGCACCATGAGAACCTAAGCTAAACAAAATTATGATGCAACCAGCTTGATTCACTCTTTTTTATTTTTGTTTTTTCTTAAAATACTAAGACAACTTTTAATTTTATTTGGCAAAATATTTTTCTGATTTTTATATATGGCCGGTGATTTTTATTGTATACATTTCATTTGGACTTGTAACAGCTGATAAAAATTATCAAATTTTGTGTAAAAAGCTTGAACTATTAAATAAAAATTTATATCATAAGGAAAACACTACACTTAAAAAAACGTTTTTTTCTAAATTATTTAAGACAACTACACATAATATCACTTATTTATTTGATGAAAAAGTAAAACGGACACATTTTTTTCTTCCTTTTTATTTTGAACTAAATAAATTGAAAAAACAACCCTACCCAAACGAATCAAGCAACTTCTCAACTGCGACTAAAGACATCAGTAGCAGACGCCGAAAATGTTTTGCTGGAGGAGAGAGAATAGATTCCAGTGTGTTATTGCTGAATTGCTGAATTTGTTAAATCGCACGAAACTTAGAGACTACGAGTAACTTTACTGTCGTGACATTTTTTGTTAAAATTAATATGTACAAATATTCAAACGTTAAGAAAATCCTTTTCTATTTATCCAAATGATTTTTTTGAGTTTGAGCTGGCAGTGGATGACAAATGATGTTAATATAGTTATTTCAAATATTAATTCGGTAATTATATTTAATAAACTAATTTTTAATTTTATATGAGAAAATAAATTCAGAAAACCGAATGAAATGAATTCTGAATTCAGAAAAAAGAATATAATCTCACTGAATGGAAATGAATGAGAAATATAAGTAAGAATATACTTTAAAAAGTTTTTTTTTATATTACTTGTTTTTTTTAAATTTCAATTCACTTAAAAATTTTAATTTTAAATTTTCAACAAATGTACGTATTTATACCGTTTTTTTTTCGATAAAAAAGTTGATATATTTTATAAAATAAGTTTCTACAGTTCCTAAGGCTCCCACAGAGTGACGGCTTACAGCCGTATAAAAATTGTATAAAATTCTTGTATCTTGGGGATACATTTATAAAGTACAACTTCATCAAGTTCAAGTTCCTTTTTGCAGAAATGCTAATTCAAGTTTCGTTTTGGAATATTCTTGCAGTTCTTGCAAAATTAAAGCGGTTTAATATTTTTCTACTTAATTCTGAACAATACCTAATACAGAACAGAAGACGACAGTAATTGGTCGTTTCTGCAGTTAATAATTTTTCAGTTTTTTGACAGCGCACACAGGCGGATTTTTCAAAATTTTTGGCCAAAACTAATCAAATGAATTAAAAGCTTCAAAAGTTTAAGGGAATGAAAAAAAAACATAATAAGTAATTACTGAAGCTTTATTCAAAATTTTGTTACATTTTTATTCAGTTATTGTGTTGTTACGTATTCATATCTAATAAATTCCTCAATTCCTTTGGAAAATCATTGATTCTTCAATTTTTCGGTTAGTATTTTTTTGAAAAATTTGTTATATAAGGATCTGATGAAACTAGAAGATTATTAAATACATCTTCTATGTTTTGAATCCTACTAAACTATAACCAAAAATAACGAAAACGCATTTTTTATGTTTTTAAATTGAAATAGCTAATCATCTTATTAGGATAAGAGTAGCACATATTAGCAATTAAAGTTTATATTAATATTAAGTTAAGATATGTAACTTTATTAAAATCTTAATGAAGTAGTTTGATTCTGATGAATTTATAACTTTATAACTTATTTACTACAGTTAAAATCTAAAATCCATTTTAAATATATAGATACATACCCCCAGGTTCACAATCCATGATAAAAGTATAACTTAACGCTTTTGAAACACGACACTAATGTTTTTAAATGACGTCAATAATAAAACGTGAAAAATTTTTCTACAAAAAGGACACTTTGGTTGGCTGCGTAATTCATAAAACATGCATTTGAAGTAATATATGTACTATCATAGAATGTAGTGAAACCATTAGATTAAAAAAATTGAGTCACATACCCTTTAAGTCTCACTTCGTATAATTAGACTTTTGGCCAAAAATTTTGAAAAATCCGCCTGTGTGCAGCGGTACAAACTAAAACTATTAGATGAAAAAGAAGCGTAAGTTATCAATAATTTTTATTTATTCAATTTTTATTGTTTGAGTTTTTAATATATTTCTTAAAAGCAGAAAAATATAAAGACTATTTGCCTTTTTACTCTTCAGTCCTTAGACCCTGAGAATATTGAAATTAATTAAACGTTTCTTTTTCTGCTGAATTCGAAAGTAGCAACCAAGCTAAGCTATATGAATTTATACTTTATATTATAATTCATAAGAACAATTAGTTATGTGTATGCTTAAGCTTGGAATCGGCCTTAAATTCAAATCAAACGTATTTATATCACTTTTTTAACGTCACCAATCATTTGAGGCAAACTTAAAAAGTTTTATTACATATAATGGATAGTATTAGTTTGCAAACATTCACGTTTTACAAAAAATTTTAAAGAAATAGCAATTTTTAATTTGACTAAATTTATGTTGTTTTTCTTTTTCAGTGCCAGAGCTGTCCCTTTTATTTTGCACTTCCAAATACTCATTTTGAAAGATGAGTAAAGGAGAAAGAGAGTCAAAAAATGTGAGCCCAGTTTTTGAGTAAAGGATTAACGTCCTTATAGAGCAATTACTGGTGACATCTGCATATGAAATACAAAAAATTAGCAAAATATCACATATTGCCTTGAAATTGTTATGCAAAACTAGCTCTTGCATAGATAGAGTTTTTATCATTATTGATGAAAAGATGTTATTTTTTGCTTTCCTTAAATTTAAAAAAAAGAAAATAACAAATAGGATTTATTGAATTGAAAATAACAATTAAAAAATCTTACCTTTCCAGGATAAAAGTCTTCAAATTTATTTGAAAATTAATTTCTAAGTTTCTATATAGTTAATAATTTAGACATATTATGTTCGGACAGGAAACTTACATTGAAACTCAATATTCTGGGTGCAATCACAAAAAAGGTGTCTTATACCCTTTCTTACAGGCGCTATGTACAAACTTGTAGTCTTCCATACAAAAAAATCGGTTCTTAACAGGCAAAGTCTGTACATGATGACAAAAAAAACATGGCGTCTAAATCTCAAAACATATGATGTCAAATGTCAAATCAGGTGTCAAAGATTGTTAAATGTTTTAAAAGTGTTTGAACTACAAAAATTAAAGGAAAGTTATTCAGTTTTTAATTTATTTATGTGAATTATTTTAAAAAGTTAAGCAATGAGTATTAGTGACGTAAACCGAGCTAGAAATACACAAAACAGAAGAATTAAAAAAAAAAATTCACAATAGATGTCAATTTTTTCTGTCTACAGACTTTAAAGGCTGTAGTAACTACCTATTTCCAACCACCTATGTACACAGTTCTCAATACAAAATTGGCTTTCTGTGCAGCTGGAAAGTGTGTACATCCGCCTGTTAAGAAAGGGTATTAAAGGCACCAATGCACTATATTTCAAAAGTACCGCAATATTAATTGTTTCGCTGTTGTGTTTATCTCTGTCTAAAAGTAAAAGTAAAAACTCACAAAATGACTGTATTTAAAATTAGCTGTTTTAAAATCCTCAAAGTTTTTCTGTATACTATTATGGAAATCAAAGATTGGAAAGAAGAAGCTCAAAATCATACATCGGCCTTTTTCTTGTCAGTTTTAGTTGTAAGTGCTTCTGACTGAATATATTATTGCTAATGGCATTCAAATGTTAATTAGCCCCTAAACCCCTCATACAAAGTTTCTGAATATCAGTCAGGAAATTCATTAGTAATTGTTGTGTGCACTCTGTCAACATTCTGCTAATCCCACTAAAGTTTTAGAGTATACTTAATATTTAGTTTCTGTAGTGATTGCTGCTAATGACTGTGGCATTCCATTGTAGTTCTTTAGGAAAGTGGTTGAAAAAAGCATAACTGGATATAGAACTTAAAGCTTACTATAAATTTGGAAGCAGGTTGGGTTAAGATAAGTTCAAATATTTGAGTTGTTTTTAAAAAAAATGTTTATTTTCTACTACCTGAATTTAGGAATATCGTTTACTTATTAATCTTTCACATTTGGAAAATATATATACTATATTCGTTTGTTATAAAGCTTCGCATTTTCGAAACAAGTAGACTTTTGCCCTACCTATTTCAAAAATTTAAAGGATTTTGTAACTTTGAAGGAACCAACAAGATTTTTTGTTTAAGATTACTTAAGCAGCCTGAGTTCTTCTACATAAGTCATTTGGAGATTTATAGACGAAATAGTAATACCTAACTTTTTCTGGCTTTATAAAGTTAGTTAAAGTAACTTAAGCTTCTAATCATTCCTTTTCACAAAAAATGCAAAGAGGATATTTAAAGAAAAAAATCAATCCTAAAATTTAAAATATTTCAAATCACTTTCCTTTGTCCAAAATCCATTTATGTCAAAGACTTGAAAATTTAAATCCCAAAGGGATTATGGAAAAACAACTTTTCTAGAAATGTGTTTTTTTTTTTTCATTCAGATCTGACCCTTTACAGAGCCATACAAGCCTTTAATTCTTTTGAGACTGAATGAGAATAAATTCAACAGATAGTAAGCAACAAATTTTGATTAGGAGTAAACAAAATTTTAGTAAGAATGAGTATTCAATCCTTTCTATACTTCTCAAAATTTGTTTCTGGGTTGACATCTCTTGACAGTTTCTAAATATTAATTTTTTTATTTGCAAACCATCATTTTTTGCTTGTTTCTTGTATCCTTGTTTTCTTGAATTTCATTTACTCAAAATTTAAATATACATTTTGTCATAAAATCTTTTGAAACCACTGCTCAATAAATTTAAGTATTATACTGTATGAGGCGCCTAAATAAATCGATGTTACTACCCAAATTTTAAGATTCGTCTCATCCTGGAAATATTTCCAATGTTGATAAAGTTATAAAAATAAATCGAATTTTTTATTATCAAAGATTTTATTAGCTGTTGCATATCAATTTTTAAAATTAAGCAATCACAAGACAATGAACTTAATTTTTTGAATATTTGAATTTTTTCTTTTACATGGTATTCCATCTCATGGGGTGAATCTCATCAGTTACATATATTTAATATTTAAGAATATAAAATGTTTACTCAAATTTCTAACATTAATCATATTTTTACGATTATGTCATCAAATAAATTCTCTCAATAATATATTGTTGAATAATAATAGTAAAAAGTAATAAAGGACATTAGTTCTGCCCCCTAAATATTTCGTATGGCCTCGTGCCATGAACTTGGTAACTGCAGTGAAAGCAAAATCACCAACATGTCTAGACAAACACTCTTTGAATGTTCCTGAATGCTCAAGATGATTGCTTGGTATCTAAAATCTTCCGCTTCCCTTTTTCAACAATAATTTCTGGCAGTCCTTGCGGCGTCATCGTATTCCATTAACTTGTTAAAATAAAAAGTCATACATATGCTGTTGTCAACACAAATAAATATTTTTATTTAGTGATTTATTTAGACCAATTTAGAATTTGATTTATGTTTTTATTTTTAAACTTTCATAGATGATAATACTCGAAAGTTTGAAAATACAAAATAGATAAAATCCACGTTAAATGACAAAATCGAGTAAATTGAATTTATTAATCTTTATTTTTGATCCTATGTTTATATTAATTTTATGGAATCAAGCGATTGAGGAAGTAATTAATTTTGTTAATTGATTTGGCTGTTTATAAATAAATAAAACTTTCCCGAAAATGTAACAGTTCTAAAAAACTAAGTTATTGATTGATAATGTAAAAAAAATATCTAGACTTATTTTTCAAACCGGAAGCTGTTGGTATTTAGTGGAACTGTGTTAATCTCAATTTTTCTTTTGATACAGAAAATTTGCTTTTCTTAATATAATTAGAGATGGTCTAGGGTTTTAGCTGTTAATAGATATGAGTCCTTAATAATAAAAAGAATCGAAAAATATTTTTATTTAAAGGAACTACAACATTTTTTCTTTCCTTATTCAATAAGAATATGCTAGGCCTTGGCATCCTAACATTGACAAAATGTTAAGTTTATATTAAGATTTAAATGATGGATTTTAATATTAAATCTTAATTTGGAAATGTATTGAAGTCCCAGGTTGAATTATACATTGATAATTTCAACAAAATAAAGCCATGATCCTTATAAACGAAACTTTAAGTGACAAAGTAGTGAAAGTAGTTCTACTTCATCAATGGAGGAGAGCTCTCTTCAGTCATAACACCTACTTTCTCGGGGAAAACATCCATAAATTTAGTTAATAAATAGTCGCAAACTCACCGTCATAACGACTTTTTGCATGAAAATATGACTGAAAAGTAACTATGATGGCTAATTTATATATGAAGTATTAGGAAATATTTCACAAGATAACTTCCCGACATGATTCACGCATAAATTCATGCACGAAAAACTCACTGTTACAGTTAGGTAAACTTACAAATTCTAAGGAAAAGATGTTTGATTTGTAAAGAGAGCTTCAATTTTTCTTCTATGTGTATGTATGGTTTTTGCCGTTTAAAGCTGGCCAAAAGTTTCAATACTACAACAAATCTAAACATTTTAAACAAAGTACTTAAGAACTAGATGAAGCTAGTTTTATTTTTGAATATTCATGGCCATGATTAAGATCAGCTCATCTTTGACAAGGCCTTGTTGGCCACTTTCACTATAAAAAAAGTTTTTTAAAAAAAAAAGTCATACATATGCTGCTTTGTAGTTTTTATCGTAGCAATTAATATAAAATGATATAAGAAAAACCTGTAATTTTCAAAAATATGCATATAATGAAGAAAAAACTGCTTTCGTCTTAAGCTAAATCCGCTTCTAACAAAAAATAATTCCGAGCAGTTTAGATCTACGCGTTAGGTTATGAAAAATTCTTCTGGTGTATAAATCTATCCCAATAGAAAAATACTTGCATTGAGAAATCTACGGGAAGAATAAGTTTGGTACAATAATCCAAGACATCAAATCGAAGAAAATTGTTATGAAACTAACGTTTGTGCGAAAAAATAATTTTATTTTTTACTTTTAAATTTAATGGCAGTAGGGTTTTGGACAAGCAGGCTACAGCTTAAGTTTATCTGCCTGACAGTGACAGACTGCTTTACTGGTATTTTACAGTTATATTAAGTCGACGAGTAAAGAGGTTTTTTTTTATTCGTATGTATATCTAGTTTGGTTTTTACATGACTATTTTTTACACAATTAAAATTTAACATGGACATTAAAATAGTGCTAAAAATAGAATTTAAAATTTTTTGAAATAACATCATTCAAACTAAAAATATTATTCGTTTAGTTATTGCTCCTCTGCATTTCTTTTTTCTATTTCCTTAGAGATATAAAACATTTTTTGCGTTTTTGTTGTTGTAATTACAAAAAAAGATGAAAAGCCATTAAATTTATTACAAATGTTCTTTGGATGATTGGCTAGCATCAATTTTTACGTATACCATCAATATTTTTATTGCTCTATATTTTTTATGATTTTATTAATTTAGTTTGTTGTATTTTATTTAGTTTAGTTTTTTCGTACAGAATAGCCTCATTTTTTGTGTTTTGAGTGAAAATTTTAACTTTAATAGAAATGAAAAAAAGAGAAATAGACTGCAGAATTTAATCACGATTGCAGTTTTCAAAAACCACAGATAGTTAGCAAAAAACATTTCAAACTGTAAGTATTTTTTAACAAATACCAAAACTGAGATTTAAAAATAAATCAACGATTAATAAAAAAGAAATGTAAAAATTACTTTTATTAAAAAATCAATTATAATAATTAATGTATAAATAAAAATTTAGTGATTTAGAATATTAATTCCACAGAGTGAATTCGAAAGCAGTAAAAACCATCTGTGAGTTTATCTAACACAATTTTTGGCAGATCTTTTGATGGATGTCTTAAGAAAAATATCTGTATAAAAACAAGGAATTTATATTTTGATATTTATAAGAATAAACTTGAGATAAAAGTATAAAATTTTCTTTTATCAATTCTTTAAAAAATTTTGTACTTAATCATTGCAAAAATCTGCACAAATAAATATGCACTCTAAAACTATAACATCTTGAAAAGACAAAATGTATAAGAATTTAAATTTTTGTCAAAACTTCTACTAAAAGGACAAGTGCATGGAATTAATTTGACTAATGTTTCTGGGTATATACGGAATTTATACCAACAAAAATGTTATAAAATTTACTTAATCACTTCATAAAAAATCGAATTTGGTCATTTTTGTAGAGAAATTGTTAATCATCCTGTCCAAACCTGTAAATCTGTTATATGTGACGAGTGTCATAAAATATTGCAGCTATTTTTTTTTTATAAATCTCAGGAAAGCTTTATGGTATCTTGTAATGTTAATAAGGATCTAGTTATATATACATTTAGGAAAATTTATCTCCATATTGGCAAAGCTAGGATATTATACATCTTTTTTAATGCTAGCCATAATTCAGTCAAACGAAGTTCCCATCATAAGCTTAAAAAGTATAATTTTATTTGTTGGAAACAAACAACAGATTTGTGCTGTAATTGTTCAGATATTTTAGGTTATGCGAAATTTGAGCAGACAATTATAATAGCTTGGTAGATTTTTACAAACAGCTATTTTGTTAAAAATTTCCAGCTTCTAGTCAGATTTTTGTAAGGAAATTATAATTACATTTAGTTCTTCTCATTTTTGATTGTTGTAGTCATATTAACTTTCTTTTTGACTTCAGTCACTACTGTAACGTGTTCAATGATATCTGGCTACTATTCTGATTTAAAATATTATTAACTTATTATACTTAAGTGCCAAGGATAAGCACTGCATCTTGTAAAGGTTTTGTAGCCCAGAAAAATACATTGAACATCTCTAGTAAGATTTTAAAGTTTTTTTGTGAGGATATTAATATAAAAGACTTCAGAAAAATTATCCAATAAGTCTTCTAAAGAATGAATTTTAAATTAAGATTCTAAAAAGCAAGTTAAGAGCACCTAATAGTTCATCAATGTAGCAAGACATTTCCAGCAAGACTCGTCCAAGTTATGAAATATCATTCTTTTAAGAAGTGGTAAAAATTGTTCATGTGTAATTTTTCAAAATTTTTATTTTGCTAGCAATCAAGATAAAATCTTAAAATTTTTATTTATTTTCAAAACTGCACAGAAATAATTTTTAATAGTTTTCCCACTAAATCACATGAGTAAAATTGTTTTACAAATTATATAAATTTGTAAAATAAAAACAATGTCTTAAAAAAACGCTTGAGGCTTAGATTTTCCTTTTTATTATAATATATAACTAAGCTATATTTTTTTTGTAATGGGAACGCACATTGAATTTTAAAGTAGAATATTATATCCTAAGAGTAAATATTTATCTATGTACTTAATTTTAAATAATCCCCGTGATATTTTGATTTTTGTGACTAAGACCAAAAAACAAATTACGCCAAAGTTTTCCACTCCTAATTTAACATAAAAATAAGTCCAGCAACTTTTAAAACAGTTAATATTTTCTAGCAAGCATTGTATTCAATAAATTAAGGGAGAAATATTATTTTTAGTTTTACCATTGTTTAAATTGAATTCGTTTTACATTTTCTTCACAAATTGAAAATAGTGTAAATTAAGTTACACCCTAAGTTATGCATTAACAGTGCTTAACACCCTAGTCACACAGAAAAATAACCAGTTTCTTTTAACCTAGTTCTTTTGTCTCAGCCAATCAGAAGTCGAAAAAACCACGTCATCGTGACTTCTGATTGGCTGAGACAAAAGAACTAGGTTAAAAGAAACTGGTTATTTTTCTGTATGACTAGGGTGTAAGGGGCACAACTAGTTTAACCCTCTACAATAGGGTGATTTTTGTTATTTTTTTAAAACAAAAGTACTGCACCGAATATTTTTAAATTTGGCAGATATATTTTTGCATAAATAAAAAATACAAAGTAATTTTTTGAAATAAAAATATTCGTTCTCAGCAAGTTATCCACCATCTCTCTGAGTCTTCAATAATAAAAGTTCTCTCACTGGCTATTAGAATGCTGAAATGAAAAAAAAAAAGCAAAGGAGAAAGTTAAACTGGAAGATATTGTGTATAAAGTGACCCCCAATTGTGCAGAAAACTGAAATGCCACAAATTGGCAGATTTTAGAGAATGAGAAATTTTGTGTAAAAATCTGATGGTTTTTGGCCTGGGAAAATTATATTTTTCATCCAATCATAAAACTAGAAAGTCATTGTATGGATAAACAAATAAAAAATATGCTAAAATAAGAATCAAATCAATCAGATGATTTATTATCGAGTTACAACTGCAGCAAATTTGAAAAATGTAGTTTTGAGAAAAACGTGCCTTTCTAATTGATGAGCAGCTGCTCTTTAAACTTGAAATTTTAATATGTAACTTTTAAAGAAACAAGTTAAGGAAAAATGAAAAAAAAAATCAAAATTTTGAAAAAATCAAACTAGTTGTGCCCTTTAATAAGACTGCATTATATTATATTGAACTAGTAATATAACAAAAAAATTTTTAAAGTATATTCCTACTTACATATATTTCTCATTTATTCCCATTTAGTGACATTGTTTTTGCTTTTTTTTGAATTCAGAATTCGTTTCATTCAGTTTTCTGAAGTTTTTCTCTCATATAAAATTAAAAATTATTTTATTAAATATAATTAATGAATTAATATTTAAACTAACTACATTAACATCAATTTTCATCCACTGCCAACTCAAGAAAATTTATTTGAACTTGATTGGATTATTTGAAAAGATTTTATTAACAATTGGAAATTTTTACATATGTACATTTTGCAAGCTAATTTGTAGTAGGAATATAAAAAGGGGTACTAGAATCGATTTATGAAACAGTGAGAACTTCGTGATACAAAGAGTATGTCCTTTTCACTTAAACATAATCAATTCATATAATTATGAGTTTTAATTATTCTTAAAATTGAAAAAATTATTTATTTTACACAATATCTAAAAAACTGACTTTGTAGTAAAGTAACAGAACAGAACCCAGCATAAACATACCATAATCTTTTTTTTCATATTTCTATTTTATTTTTTTAATCAATATACAAGTTAACTACTATAAATTTTTAACAATGCTTAATTTCGCTATTAACAGATAGAGAAAAGGTTTTGAGCTCAACAAAAAATTTATTTTAGACAAATTAAACAATCGAGCATTTTCCTCTCTTTGAAGTAGTTCAATATCTTTTTTTTTTCCTTAAAACTAATTTGAATTTAGTTTTTAGCTTCGAGAGGTGAAGTCGTAATTTTAGCTTACCTATTTATACATATAGTTTAGTGAAACTTTACATTGCTACTTGTAAGCTGATTACTTTACTTTACTTGAAGTTCTTTAGAAATTTTCACTTTATAATTAAATCCAATTTATGTGAAACAAAACTTTTGTAAGGAAATTTTGATAGAAATTTTTAAAGACTTTTCAAAAGTTAATGTTATTGTCATAAGGAAAGGTACTTATATTTATAGTAAAATGATTTAACTTTTGACTATCATTATATATAGTGGATTTTACATATTAGCTTAAATTTCCTAACAGACAAAGTCGGAGTTTTGAGATATGGATATATAATATATAGAAATACTAATTTTAGCTATCATTTTCCCTATTTCAAACAGAAAAATAGCATTACAGGGTATCAAAACTGTGCAATATACACATAACGAAAAATTTTAAGTTCTTATGTAAATGATTTTAGGAATGGGTTGTTAGGATTTTCATATTTTGGATACATTAAATTTGTTTCTTTGTCATCTTAAATGCTTTAAGTTGAAGACTTAAACTAAAGTAAAAGTATGACTCGTCTAAGAACTATATTTGAACTGTGAAACGCTAATTTTTCTAACCAAGTGGTAAATTAATTTATTGAGTTAAGTGTAAAGAAATTTTATATACCACCAGAATAATGAATAAGCTATATAGTAACATACAAACAATTTAAGCTAGAAAATGTTTTCTTTTCTATTTAATAATATAAAAATAATTTTTGGAGTAAAATGCTCTATTACGAGTTATAAAACTGCAAGAAGCTAAATCAAAAAACATAAAATTTTATAACATGAAAAAATTGCCACGAGAAATCTTGTTGTAGTCTAAGATTTTGCTAATTATTTGAAGACGTTTTTCTACCCTAAATAGTAACAGTTACTGGCTTATTAGCATCAATTACTCTTATCGAAAAATTGTATTAAATTGTGGACCAATCACTAAGCGGTTAAATAGCCGTGATTAATTACGAGTTTGAGTTTCAAATATCTAACTTTATGTAATCATAATTCTAAAGTATACAAAAGCTAATCCGAAATAGAAAAATTTAACTTTTACATTATCATTGTTGTTTGTAGTAATTTTTGTTAATTATTATTTTTATTTATTAAATACTGTCAATTTTGTTTATAACTCCCCTTTTTTTTGTTGTTGTTTTATTAATCAAAATTACTACAAAGGGATTAGGAACTTTGTTCCTATCGGACTTAGCTTGATATCTCAAGTGCTTCTTTATTTCTTTTTACTAATTATTCTCCAGATTTCAAGTAAAAGTATATTTTATTAGAGAATTTTTATAAAAACAATTTATAAATGCATTTTCTATTCAAAAGTGACTTCTCTTCCCTAAAGTGACATTTCAAAAGTACATAAAGTTTTTTTAAAATCAAAAATTGAAAATATTGAAATTTTGTGGAGAAAGAAAGTACTCTATACTCATTATAAGCTCTTATATTTCGTACTTTTTTAACTTCCAATATTAGACGACAGTTAATACTTTGTATGTATTTAAATCTATTTTACTAATTTTATTTAAAATTTTAAGAATTTCATTGACTTTACTATAAAAGAAGTTTTATACTAAATTTAATCATGTTTGATTTCATGTAATTCAGAAGGAAACCACATTTATTCATTTTGTTCAAATATTCATAAGAAAAATTATTTTTAATAAAGCACAATTAAAATGCCTTTAATTAGTTGACATTTTGTCTTCAATAATGTCTTTTTAATAGCAGCCATTAATGAATACAATATTTTGTTTTCTACTTTAACTGTTTAACTACTTAATAATCTTAAGTAGTAATTTGACGAAGTTTTTCTTAAAAGTTTGTGCGAAGCTCTTTAAAATATAAAGAGACAACAGCTATGGTTATCAGAAAGGATATTTTTAAATATTTTGATATTTTTCGATTATTTTGTGTAACATCACTTGACAAAGAACAGCAAAAAATTAAGTGGTTCAAGCACTCATTTATAATCACTACTAATTTAATAATTTTATGTGGATTATTAATATTACTATTGAAAAATTTTGATACTGAAAATTTTGGTAAAAAATTTTTGGAGAAAGCAATTTTATTGCGAATCATTGCACCAATATCAGTTCATTTGATTATTTTAATAGAAACTTTTTCCAAATATAAATATGAAATTCAAATATGGAAGCTGATAAAAGAAATTGATTTGCAGGTTCAGGAATATAATGGAGAACACAACAATTATGGAATATATCAAGATTTGCATGCAAGATTTTTAATATTTTTTATATTATCTTTAATAGACACTTTTCATACTTGTCATAATTTACAAGAAATTCAAAATATATGGTTTTTAATGAGTTTATTAATTACTTGGTCGTTAATTACTTCATGGCTATGTATTTTACATTTTTCAATATATATGGAATATTTTAATAATAAAATTGATAAAATGGAACTTGAATTAAGAAATATTTCAATACCAATTATGATGGGACGAAATACTGAATGGGTATTAAGAAATACAGCATTATCTACAAAACGTGTAAAAAAAACACATTTACTACTATGGAGATTGTAATTATTGATACAAAAGAGATTTAATACTTCATTAACGATTATAGGCAGCATGGATGTAATATGTATTTCACTTACAATATATTGGATATTTTACGCAGTCAAATGTGCCGCAAATGTTTCTGTACTTTTGAGTAAGTATTTTTATGTATATATAAAATTATAATGCAGCTTAAGTAATGTAATTGAAAAGAAAGAACCACTTTTTAAATTTCTTGAGTATTTTGAAATAGAATAAATTACAGAACTATTTTTGTTAAAATAAAAGCATTTCAAGTTTTGCAAAATTTTCAAAAATAATTCAGATAAGTAAATTTTAAATTTTTATTACTTTTTCACTTTAAATAAAACACTTTATAACTATCAAAATAACTTTTGTCAAGTTTTGATGTTTTAGAAACTCAGAAATTCCTTACGTACTGCTATGAGTATCTCACAGAATCAATGTACAAGGAAACTTCAAGTCAATCATTGGCTTTTTTCCATACAAAACACAGACAAGCACTATGTGTGTCATTAATGACCTGTCCAAGCATATTTTATTTTCTATCAGCCATCGTTTTAATAGAGATTTTAAACATAGGTTAGTGTAACTGGAATGGATAAAAAGATAATTCTCTCTGTTTCTTCTAAGAGAGGGATTAGTGCGGATATTTCATGTAGTGATATCTATTATTTAATTATTGCTTTTATTTTATTTCATTTTTACTACTATTTACTAAGTTAAAAATAAAAATGGTTTTAGGTATAATAATACAGACAGGGATTTTTTTTATCAGCTTGGCTTTTGTTACTAGTCTTATTGAAAATCTCAAAAAGAAGGTAAAATGAAAAAGTTAAAATACATGAATTTTTAATTTTTTGTTTTAAATAATTCAGATATTAAGACTGGAACCAATAATACATAATATTTTTACTATGGGTATTAATAAAGAAATTTTGTTGTTAGTACAACGTTTCTCACTTCAAATAAAATTGGCTCACGAAGACTTTTTAGTTGAAAATTGTTTCGTATATGATTATAAAACTATTGTAGAGGTGAGTACGGATCTAAAATATTTTAGAATATCTCAATTTTATTTTTAATATTTGTTTCATAGGTATTTGTTGGAGTAATATTAAATTTAATAATTTTAGTAATGATGATTGATATAAAAGAACAGCCAAATATACTTTAAATATTAAATTCTTTTTAAGCTTCTAAATCTACTAAAATCACAAGTAAAATTATTAAAAATACATTTGAATTATTATCTGAAAAAATTTTTACTGAAATTTTTTGAGAAATATACAAGTATTTCACAAAAATTTGGTATTAAAAATGTTACGTTAATTTCGAAAATTTAATTTATTACACATAGACTTATGTTTAAGTATTTATAAACAAAAAATTAGTTAAAAAATGATTTCATAAAATTGAGTTGGAATTATTTAATAATATAAAATACCTTTTTAATGATTTTATTAAATAAAAAATAAATCCTTTTCATAGCTACTAAATATTTTTGCACTTATATCGAAATTTAAGTCAAATTTAACTCAAGCTTAGCATTGTATGTTAGTTTAAGCTTAGAGCAAGAAAAATCTACGTTTTACTGGTAAAGCCATTATCCGCGCTTAGCTTCTCACCAGCTTCGGCATAAGACTAGTTCAGCAAGTCATATTGGTATTTTTTTTTGCAATTATTTTGAAATAAAATAAAGTTTTTGTAGTTTTTGTGTTAATCTTGTGTTATGAGACAAATATAATTTTTATGATTCAAAAGTTTTGTTTTAATTAATTCAAAAAAAAGAATTTAGTTAGATTACATAAAAACTTTTTTTCACGGTAAGTGCTTCTAACATTTGTCCACGTTTTATTAAACAGTAATAGTTTACAGTAATAATTTTTATAAACCAAAAATTTCGATTTAATTAATTAATAAAAGGATATTCCGTTAGTTGCATTAAAAATTTCAAAGTAGTATAAGTTGACCTTCAATTAGAAAAATACAACAAATAAATATTCTCGTGAATATATAACCTAAAAGCCTTGATAAATTTTGCATATGAATTTCTGTAAGCTCTGATTATCTTTTTAGATCTATTATTTTAAATTGAATCCTTTTTTAGAACATATAACATTGTGATTTGAACATTAATTCCAAAGGTTTAATAGTCAGCTTTAGACAAAGAAATACAAAACAGACTCAAAGAGTCCTATAAAATAATACTTTATTAATATAAAAATTAAATAAAAATAAAACATTTAAAATAATTTTTTAAATTAAAATTATTTATACACTTTAAAGATTTGCGCTCTCAAGTCGACAATTAAACACATGCTCATATTTCTCTGTGTGTCTGCAATATTTTCGTTATACATTATCAATTATATTACGAAAAATGTGACTTTCACGAACGCAATATTATGCTGTTTAACTTGAAAATGATCACCTTGCAACCCTTAAGGCGAAAAATTTCTTTTCGCCGTAGCCATTTGACAACTGAATCATAACAATAGATTTGATTTAATTTTGAAAAAGATATAATAGGCATCATAAACGGTAAGTGTTTGTTTATATTTTAAATAATAATTTCAATACTAATTTAAAATGTTCCTATTTTATTTTATAGATAATTAAATTATTTGAAAAGATTGACAGCCAAAGACGGAAGTTTTCCTTCTTCATTTTATAAATTATTATAATTTATTTTTTATGTCAAAAAAAGTTATTTAATAAAATCAGAACTCTTTTCAATTTAAAACCTACATATATTAAAACCGAAATTTGAAAATTAATTGTAAATAATAATTAAGAAAATATAAAATTTTATTTATGCAAATAATTCTCCTAAAGAGTACTAAAATTAACAAATTACAACAAAGCTTTTTTTTATTTTCCCCTATTTTTATTTCAATCCCCTAGTCCAGGGATTCCCAACCTTTTCTGTCCCAATGCTCACTTTACAGGAAAAACGATTTCAGCGCCCCTCTCCATAATAGTTATAACAAACATTAAAAACTTATTTAATTTTATATACAATTTGTTTTAAGATACAAATTTAAAATTACAAAAAGATCGTCAAATGTAGTAGAAATTTTTTTTTTAAATTTAAAAATAGCAAAAAATACGCTCTTTAATAAAATTAATAAGAATGTTGAGGCTGGTAAAGTTTCACTAGTTTGTGAATGCAGGGTTCCAATTTTGTTTACATCAGTCGCAAATCGTCACGCTCAGTAATTTGCAGTTGTTTCTTTTTCTTGGATAGTAAATTCGTTACTGTACTGAAGCTACGTTCAGCTAAACACGTTAAAGGAAATGCAATTAAAAATTTCTGTACTGCTTTCACAACTTAGGGTAGAGCGCGAATATTGATATTTGAAGTCAGAACTCCTGATATCCATTTTTGATTTTTGATTTTTGTTAGTTCCTCAACTGTTGTAAGTTCTATGAGCTCCTCTTCTAAATTTGATGATTCTATTGTATCTGCATTTGCAAAAGGGTCTAAAATCCAAACTGGTATATTCATGTCCAAAATATCCAAGAATTACGCCCTGAAATTAGCGTAAAGACCCTCCAAGTGTCGGCAATAAGTAAATAATATCCTCTTGTGCTGAAGCTGGTGATATTTTGGGAAATTGGTTGTATATGCCTCTACCAAGATTTCATTTAAAAATAAGTAACTTCCCCGTAAAAGCAGTTAGGACGTTTTTGATTTAATTAACCTTGCAGTTGTAAATTTACTTCATTAAATATATGAAATGGGTCTGTTATATAAGCGATATCCCATTTGGACCTTATCAGGCTAGCACGTAGTTTTTGGTCTTTATTTTTAAGAAAATTCAGTACTGAGTCAAATATATTGTAAAATTGATTCATAGAAGTACCTTCCGAGAGCAAACGAACTTCTGTGTGTAGAAGCAAGTGATTGTCACTACAGAGCTGGCCAAAAAGTCTGTCATTCAATGAATTTCTGTTTATCTTATTAACTGCTTCCATGATGCACTGACATATTTAGCCGTTAATTCATATTTTTGCCACCAAATGCTGACTAACACAATGTATTAACAAAATTTACGGCGAGTGCATTTGGTACTTTTCGTTTTGAATTCATCTATTTTTTCTAATAATGAAAATAAAGTTCAATTAGCGTTTGTAGATGTAATGTAATGCTGAAGATACATTGGTTTTGTAATCAAGTATAGCAAACTACTTTATTTTTATCGAAAAATACTTGATTCTCCTATTAGCTTGCAAAGGCTAGTGACAGAGGTAAAATATCTACCACAGCTCCTTGGCTGCCCCGACGCCCACCAACAAAGGCTTCAGCGCCCCCTAGGATGCGGTACCGACCCGTTGGGAATCCCTGCCCTAGTCTATAATCTTAACTAAGATTAGCCCAATATTGTCCTAGAATCCCTTTATTTTGCAAGAAAAAGATATTTGTTTGCCTGATTTTGACAAAAAAGAAAAATTTTACCACTTTTAAGGATTTTTAGGTATTAAAATTTTTTGACGAATTAAAAATGATCTTTATTTAAAATTTCTGGAATTAATTTCCAAGCAAAAATATTATTTATCACCAAAAAAAGCTATTTTAAAAACAAATTTTACACTTTTAAAGCTTAAATGACATTTCTAATAAATTATCAGCTATGATAATATTATCATATTCTCCTGTGTGCCTCCGAAATATGACGTTTCAAAATATGATCATTAGAGGCAAAATATGGTCATTAAAAGTATGGCCATTAGCGCTAGTGTGCCTACCATGTAAGGCGTAGTTTAAGAACTCGAAGAAATTGTAATATTCTTTCTTAGTAAGTTATTTACACAAAAAATATCTTGTGAATCGAAATCAGCAGTCCAAAAAAAATTTTTAAGGAGAATGACCATAACTTTTCTTGTAATGAATATTTTTTTGTAAAAATTCTTCACATACATACATAACTTGTTAATTATATTCCATATTTCAGACATTTTTCAAAATTAGTGAGCCCAGCATAATTCAAAAATAATTAAATTTCTTAGTCTTCAAAACTATATTTAGAAGTTATCCCTTTATAAGTGAGATATATAAAGAGCTAATCTTAAACGACTATTATTTCTATTTAGTTTCAGGTATTCTATAAAAATCAATAATTTTCCTGCAAAATTGGCTTAAACTACATTTACATAAAGGTTCTATTGAAATTCGTAAAAAAGTTTTTAATAAGAAATATTTTTCATTCGGTAAAGAAAAACCGATCGTAAGGATAGAAATAGATAGGAAATCATTATATTAAATTCATAAAAGATTTTTGTTTTCTTTCAAGTCAATAAATTTTAATACCGGGCACGTACTTTTAAGTCAATGAAATTCTCAACGAAAATACTTTTAAAGATTTGAAAGTACTTTATTTTCCTAAAAGAAAAATTTCAAAACGTGTTTTTTCCTTTTTAAATTTGATTGTAGTTTAAAATAATATTTACCTTAAAAAGGACTTTAATTATAAGTACATAAATATATAACTCTTTGAATATTTAAGCTATTACCATATTAGCTTGCTGTAAATTATTTAGAACTTTTGAAATATTATAAAACAAGCTTGTTTCCTTCTGTAATAAAATTTCTTTAGATATTTCATCATTTTAATGAGCTTATGCCGTTTATTTTTTATTATTTTACAGAATATATAAAATGAGAAAAATCATGATCAAAGAAAAAGGCAAAGTCAAGTAGAAATCAGGATATACATTAAAAAATGATTTAGAATACATATAATTTATTATATAACATATAACTAAAGTCAGAGAAATCAAATAGTTTCTTGAACTATAATCGTATTAACAGAGCATCACTCTTCTACATTTATGTTTATTTTTTTTAGTATTTTATACGACTCCACTACCATTCAGCGTTATATAAATCTTTCACTCATAGATACCCTAGCATTTCTTTTTAGAGAAACTTTTCCCATTCGTTTTTATGTCTGTTGCTTACTAACGCAAAGTTGAATGTCCTTTTTATTCTTTTAAGCCATAAAATGTAAGTTTTACTTTAATTTGATCAATAAATTATAAGTAAATTATTACTTACTATTGATTTGATTAATATTAAATTCAAGTAATCATATTTGTTTAACAAGTTAAGCGTTCATTGAAAGTTGGAGCTTAAATTATTATTGGCTAAAAAATATTCAAGAGTTAAACGGAATGATTTTTTCTAACATTTGCATAATAAAAGCCCGATTACAAATATTTTTACATATAAAGAACAAATATTCGGAATAACTAAATATTTCAGTTTTTATTTGTATATGTGGAAATATATTTTGTGACCGTTTTATTTATATTTAAGAGTACAAAAAAGATATGAATTAGAAATGTTACAGTATCGTAAGAAGAAAAAAATAAAATTATGCTTTTAGATAAGCAATATTTGAAATAATCTTTTAAAAACGATTGATTACAAAAAGTGAATGAGATGTCTGGGGACATCTTAAGGAACTTAATTTAACTTAATTATTAAAGGTCTACCTTATAGCAACCTGGCTTGAAATAACAACTAATAACAATAATAAAACGAAAAAATAACAATTAGCCAAACAAGAGAACTTTTTTGAGCGTCGCCATTGCTATAGTTCATTTGGAAAATATCTCCATAGTCTGTTAGTGGTAACCTCTATAATTGTTGAAATTACAGCTAATGTAGCTGCAATAACTTTCAATGAATATTCTTTTACTTTGTTGAACTTTAAGTACAAAGCCAAGTTCTCAGAAATGGACGCAGAAAGCTAACTAGCTGCAAATTAGTAGAACAAATGAGCAAACAGCGCACGCCAGTAAAAAAAAGGTTTTGCGTAGACAGACACATCTCCTTGATAAAAGTTCCTTGCTCGATTGACCTAGAATAGACGACTCTGTGTGTGTATAAAAAAATTATCCAGTTCTATTTTTCATTTTTTACTGAGTAAAACTTTAAAGCATTTTCCTGAAACTTGATATTTTCGAAGTCAGTGTTCACAATAATCTACGGGACCGATCGTTTTGAAATTATGCACAGTACTTTTAACGTTTTTCACCATGTAGCCATCAGGGCTTGTTTTTAATAATTATTAAATTTACATTTACAATAACAAGTAAAGTCGGTTTTCTAAGTGAAAATTGGTATTTTAGCTTCAAATTAAAAAATTAAAAAAAAAAAAATAAATCAATTAAAAATTAAATTTCATGTATTAATAAAATATTTTGTTAATTCACGTTGATCGGAGTAAAATCACCAAAGTTATGAGCACTTGAGTGTCCTTTACTCTGGAGCAAGGAAATCAAAAGAAAGAAAAATCTCCTAGTTGTTACCTCGAGAAACATCTATTTTATTAAATAAATTTTGATTTTTTTTACTTCAGATGATCCTGTTCTGAGTTATAAAGACCGCAAAGCAACTATTTTTAAAAGCGCCTTCAGACTTTCACTGCCACTTGTTAAAACTAAAGTTTTCATTTTTAAATATCTTTCAATCCTTTCAGAACATAAATTTCAAAGCTCTGTACTTCTACATTTTTATTCTCTTTAAAACCTTTTGAGCTTATAAGTTTAATAAAGCAAAATAACTGTTTTTTATTATTTTTCATTTTCAAAAGATTTGACTGAATTTATTTTTGTTAAACTAAAACTCAATTGTGAAAGGAATAACTGTAAGTTTCTAGTTAAAAATAAACTTATTAATGGAGAAAATTGAAGGATAGATAGTTATGAAGCATACACTTGCAGGCTAACAGGCTTGTTACAAAATCTACACGTGTCTGCTATTAAGTATGACAAAATAGAGCTTAGAAATTCAATGGAAATACATTTTGTATTAAATATTACGTTGTTAGAAATAACGTTTAAAGTAACATATATATTTTAAATATTTCATTATTATCGTGTCGAATACCTAAAAGTAATTTTAGAATTAAAATTAAGTAAAAAAATTGTTTTTATGTCAAAAGCGCAGTAGTTTTGTTCCAATATTAAATATGTTAAGCAAGATTTGAATTGTTTACTTGCTAACATATTAATTGTTCCCTTAACCGTTACGCCTGCTTTCAGCTTTTAGTAAACTCACATCAGCATAAGAAAACAAGTAATATAAAAAGAAATTTTTTAAAGTACACTCCTACTTGAGATTGTTTTTTCTTTTTTCTGAATTCAGAATACGTAATTCGTTGCATTCAGTTTTCTGAAGTTTTTCTGTCATATAAAACTAAAAATTAGTTTATTAAATATAATTAATAAATTAATATTTGAACTAACTGTATTAACATCAATTGTCAAGCACTCCCAACACAACAAAATTTATTTGAACTTGATTGGATGAATAGAAAAGATTTTATTAACAATTGAAGTCATTATGACAGCGAGTTGTGTGGCCTTTTGTTAACTAAATTTATAAATGCTTTCCCCAGGAAGTTTATTTTCAATATTGTAAAACTCTAGAGCTTTTAATATTTCCCATCTATACAGTTCTACAGTTTTTCATTTAACTAGCACATTAAAATATAATTTAAATATTATATTTTTTCTACTTCACCTGAAATAAAACTTCAATGATGAATTTTGTATTAACAAGGAGAGAACAATGAAAGCAGTTTGGATATTTACTACAATTTCAATAGTAGAAATTGTAAGTTTTTTTTTATATTTTTGTTTGCAAATAAATATGCACCAAATTTATTTCAAACTTTTTTAGTTTGCTATTCCTTTAAAAATGCAAGACTTTACATGTATTGCTAATCCAGAATATTGTCAAAATAATTTTTGCTACTGAAAAAATGTTCGAAATAAATTTTAATTAATTAACTATAGCTGTGTTTTTGTTAAGCCAGTAGATAAAGTTGTGGTAAATGAACTTCTTAATTTTCTGTAAAATATAAAAAACTAAAATTTCCTCTTATAGATGAAATTCAATCTAGATATGCTTACCAGTAATGGTAAATATAAAAATTTGATCAGTGTTAACGAGGATGTTTGCGGAGTTCTAGAAAAAAACGCAAAATCTAAAGTTTTTGGGTGAATTCAAAAATCTTTAAACAAGTACATATTAGCTCCACTTTTATGTCCTTTTGAGGTTTATTTATATTATTTTATTAAAAAATAATTTAATAGTTAATTTTTTACATTTTTTATAGGGAAACTACACCATGGTTGACTATCCAATTGATTTGTCTTTCTTTCCGTCAGTGATTCCAGCTGGAAGCTACAGAATTTTTGTAGATTCTTATGAAAAAAACACGAAAGTGCCATTTTTAAATGCTTCAGTTTCTTTTCTTGTAAAATATGATTGAATTTATTAAGTAAATAAAAGTTGTTATTTTCAATTGGTTTAGAAAATTTTATTATTCCAAAAATCCAGGAAGAAACTTTGTAATTTCTATGGTAAGCTTTCTACGCTTATGCTTGGAGAATCACACATAACTTTTATCAGTATAACTTTTTACTACTACAACATAAGTGATTGTGAATTTTAAATAAGAAGAAAAATTAGAAATTTTTAAAACAAAATATAATCTTATTGTCCATTTTTGTCGATAAATCTTTGCCACCACAGACGACATCGGAAACAATGAGAAATGTTTTGTAAAATTATTAATGTGATCCAACCTAATTGTATTATTTTCGTAGGTGTTTTTTTCGAAGGATTCTTCGATTTTCAACATTAATACAACAATCCAAATACCTTATTTACAAAAAATGGCTTTATGTATTTCTTTTTTTTTGTGCTTGACATAGGTTTCCATTAAGCAAAAAATGTTTCTGCTGGATGGAAAACATAAAAAAAAATTTGAAAAAGAAATTGGTGTCCATACCATACCATAGCGGTTCAAGAAAAGTACATAGATGGAAGCTTAGATCAAGTTCAGGCATGTGTGTAAAAAAGTCTGGATTGTCGGAATAGTAAAAACTTCATGAAATTTGATAAATATTTAAACAAACAGCTACAATTTCAACTAGCAGTTCGAGAAATGGACAAAAAGAATTAAAATATTGAAAATGAGCTCAAATTAAATGAAAACGATTACAAAGCAATATGTGAACTTTATAAAAAAGTTGAAGGTTATTTTAGATCGATTATTACGTAAATAAGTGACTTAATGCTCTGTAAAGCAGAAAAAACATAAATATATTAATAAAGCTTACAACAAATAATTAAATGTGTTAAATGCTTAATAGAATGTTGTTAGTTATTAGTAGCGTGTTCAACAATGAATGCAGTTCAATTTTTATTTTTCATAACTGTTTTAAGGGTAGGAATTGTAAGTTGCGATTGTTCTGCTAAACTCAAAAATATAAAGTCAAACATTTTTAAATTTTTCCAGGTAGCAATTCCTTTGAAATTGTTAAACTTTACATGTGTTCCCAATGAAGAATATTGTGAAAATAATTTTTGTTATTTGAAAAATATTAGAAATAAATTTCATTTAATAAATTATGGCTGTTTCTATATCAGGGAAATAAATTATGCAATAGTAAGAATTTTTAAAATTAAACATAATAATGAATAAAAAAATTATATAATTTTTGTTTTGAAGATGATTTTTAATTTAGATATAATTAGAAGTAATGGCAATAACAAACGTCTTATTAGTGTTGCTGAAGATATTTGCGGAATTCTAAGAAAGACATCAAAATCCAAAGTCTTTGCTCGAGTTTCAAAATCATTAAATAAACATCTGAATTCTCAAATGAAATGTCCTTTGAAGGTTTGTATTATTTATCAGAATTCTTAATATACAATTTTACCCTTTTTTTATATATATAGGGAAATCATTCTTTAACTAACTACCCGATTGATTTGTCGTTTTTTCCTTCTGTGATTCCTGCTGGAACTTATAGGATTACTTTAGGATTTCATACTCAAGATCCAAAGGATTATTTTTTAAATGCTTCACTTTATTTTTCTATTAAATATGACTAAAAAAAAAATTTAATAATGTTTAGATACTGTTTTCAGCATCACTTACATCCGATTTCACAATGCTAGATCCACTTGAGCTCAACATTATCAACATTTAAGAATTAACCAAGTTTAATTTTTCATCAGTTAAAACCCTCAAGTTTGGAATCTTAAACTTACTTCAGCTGCCATTTGTTGGCCGTATTGGTATTTTCTTTTATAGATATTTTGAAATTAATTAATTTTTTGTAATTTGACAATAAATTTTATATTGTAAGATAAATAAAATTTTAATAAATCAAAAATTTTGTTTTAATTTATTAAGAAGAGAATATTTCCCTGATTTACATTAAAAATTTTATAGATATTACTCATGGGAGGCACTTCTAATATTGTGCATTTTAATCCTGAGATTTTTTTTTTATGAAAACTTTTTATACTAACAAAAACAATTTATACATAAACATGGAATTGTGTGGATTTTACAAGATTTATTTAAGTATAAATAGTGGAAACTGTAGTTCCAATAAATTTTCAGTGAAATCTGTTTATAGTGGATTGGCGCCGAATGAAACTAACGGCAATCTAGAATACAATGGTAGAAATGGAAAAAAAGGAAGTCAATTCGAGGCTTTGTATGGTAAAATATAAATTAAATAAGCTTCCTGGAGACAGCAATAAGCTCGCACCGAAAGACGATATTATTAAAAAAATTAATAATTGTAGTTAATCATTAGAAACAAAAAAAAGGAATCCTATATTCTATTTTCCCTATGTAGGTTATGTATTTAAAGATTAAAAACCAAATTAAGTTTTTTTTCTTTTTGGTTCTTTTTCTTCTTCTATTTTTTTGTTTTTTTATTGATTATTTTTTGTAATGATTTCTTTATTCTAAAATTATAATTTAAAAAAATATATTTTATTTCCATTAATTTTTTTCTATAAATTTTCCTATAGTTAATTTTATTTTCGATTTATTTATTTTTCTTAAATTTTTTAAATATGCAATTTGTTTTTATTTATGATTAAATTTATTTATTTTAATAAGTTTAATAAAATTAATTGTTTAGTTATACAAATTATGATGATGAATTGTTTTAGTTATTAAGTTTACTTCAATGTTTTTGTTAACAAAAGTTTGTTAAATTTTTCTGTATGATTTTGTTTTGACAAAACTTTTTTTATTTTTATTAGCAATCCTTATTTTCTTTCTTTTACCTGGTTTTGATCAAATTTTCTTATGATTTAGAGTATTGCTTGTTTTTTTATAACAAAGCGAACAAAGCGAACCAAAATCCTTGATTTAAGATGTTTTTTCCTAATGATTCCATTTTTTTAAGGTCACTTAGAAGATTGACGAGCAAAGAGGTTTAACTTGTGTTTAGTTCTGTTTTAATTTTTATGTTTTTTTGTGTTCTGTGGCCTGTAGCCCTTTATTTCAAGCCTAGCATTCTTTTTTTCTAAATCCTACCTTTTTGAAGCAATAATAAAATCAGTGTTATTAATAACAAAAATTACTCCTAAAACAATAGCTGTGCATAGCTGGCTTGCTACAATGCCATATAAATGACACCTGATTAACTATGTCTTTGTTTGGTCCTTAGGGGCATGAACCCCAGCGAAAAAAATATAGTCCCGTAACATATACAATAAAATTTAAGACAATATTTATGTGTTGATAGCTAAATTTATAGTAAAGTAGGGCATACTTTATATATCATTCAGTTTTTCATCACTTCCATAAATTTTTCAAGCTTATTTGTATACTTTTGTGACTTACATACATCCTCCCCAGAGAGGCATCTAATACTAGAATATGCTGAAAGAAATTTTGTATGATGTAGAATGTGTATAAATACATCCTTTAAAAGTCTGTCTATTCAGACTAGTAAAAATATGATCAGACTTCTCAAATGTTTAAAAAAAGGCTTAGGATTTCAACTGGAAGTTGAAGAAATAGATAACAATAACTTAAATGTTGGGAATGAGCTCAAATTAAATGAAAACGATTACAAAGCAATATGTGAACTTTATAAAAAAGTCGAAGGTTATTTTAGATCGATTATTACGTAAATAAGTGACTTAATGCTCTGTAAAGCAGAAAAAACATAAATATATTAATAAAGCTTACAACAAATAATTAAATGTGTTAAATGCTTAATAGAATGTTGTTAGTTATTAGTAGCGTGTTCAACAATGAATGCAGTTCAATTTTTACTTTTCATCACTGTTGTAAGAATAGGAATTGTAAGTTGCGATTGTTCTGCTAAACTCAAAAATATAAAGTCAAACATTTTTAAATTTTTCCAGGTAGCAATTCCTTTGAAATTGTTAAACTTTACATGTGTTCCTAATGAAGAATATTGTGAGAATAATTTTTGTTATTTAAAAAATATTAGAAATAAATTTCATTTAATAAATTATGGCTGCTTCTATATCAAGGAAATAAATTTTGTAATGGTAAGACTTTTTAAAATAATACCTAATAATGAATAAGAATCAAATACTATTTTTCTTTGTTTTTTTTTCGAAGATGAATTTCAATTTGGATATAATTGGGAGTGATGGTAATGATAAACGTATTATAAGTGCGAACGAGGATATTTGCGGAATTCTAAGAAAGACAGCAAAGTCTACAATTTTTGCTCGAATTTCAAAATCATTAAATAAATATTCGAATAAGCCAATGGAATGCCCATTTAAGGTTCGCTTTATTTATCAATATTTTTAATAAACGTTTTCACCTTTTTTATAGGGAAATTATTCTTTAACTAACTACCCGATTGATTTGTCGTTTTTCCCCTCTGTGATTCCTGCTGCAACTTATAAGGTTTCCGTAGGATTGCATACAAGAAATCCAAAGGATTATTTTTTAAATGCTTCACTTTATTTTTCTATTAAATATGACTAAAAATAAAAAATATTTTCTGTTAGATATAGCTAAAAAATAAGCTAAAGATTTTTTAACATATATAAAGAAATAATAAATTTTGTTTTGATTAAAAAATAAACAGAATAACGGCTTTTTTGTATAATATTAAATCAAAAATTTCAGTTTTAATTTTGTAAAAATATTACACTTGTAATTTTAATTTTAGCTTGATTTATAGATCCGACCGGTCTTCAAATAATTTTTTGGGAGAAATTACATATTCACTAACACTACAAATTGAATTTTTTATATAAAACCCGAATACCTCCCAAGTATATAAAATCTATGCAGCTAGAAATAAATCAAATAAATATTGTCCACAGTTTAGTTTGCATAAAACACAATTCAAAAAAAAAAATAATTTAGAAATAATAAAAATTAGTTACAAGTTAGTCTTATTTAAATTTCAAATATGTAACGCCAAATATTTCGACCTAAATTATTATTCTCATGCTTCATAAAGCGGAACCTTTTAAAATTTTAAAGTACCTAATATTAATTAATAATGAGTGAATGGGTAAATTATTAGAATGTTTTAAGATATAATCATGATAAAAAAGAATTCAATACTTTCGCTCTGCCAAAGTAAATCATTAGTAGAGGAAAAAATTAGTATAATATTTAATGGTATTATTAACAGCTGTATAAGAATTAGATTTTCTTCAGTTTTGAGGCATATTAGATTTCAGTTATTTATTTTTCACAGTTCATTTAATAATTTAAATCTCCTATACATCTATATTTTTTCAATTTTAGCTACATTTAATCCCTTTCTACAAATTAAATTGGATAGACTGGTAGTAATAAATTTAAAGATTTTTTTGTTAACGTTTGCTTTTTTTTGCAAAATATGAATAAAGTACGTTTTAATTTTGTTACCAAAAGCGTTTTTTCCTGTTCCTATTGTTTCTATTGTTTATGGTTTCGTCTTTATAATATATTTATTTTATATGCATATAATATATATAATTACAGTTAATTTATTGTTAAGTTGTTAATATTTTGATGACTAATTCAAATGGGGCGGGGCAGCCGATTTACAAACTCCGAACATCAGGCAGACGAGATTGGTACTTATCCGCAAAGGTTTGTCGCAAAGAAGCTGCAATACTTCCATCGAGCCGTAGAAAAATTCCTAATCTGCCAGGAAAAACGGTAGATGTTTAGATTTTTCTTTTTAAGGTAATGTTTAACATCTTAAAATATTCTTTTAAAATTTCGAGTAAATTGGAGTAAAATTAACCAAGTTATGAGCAATTGAGCGTCCTTTGCTCTAGTTCAAGGAGTAAGTAAAACTTTAAATCGTTTTCCGGAAACTTTGCACAGCACTTCTTCACATATTTCACCATCGATGCAACCTTTTTTAGCGCAAATCGGTATTTTGATTTCCAAAGGCTTCCAAAAATTTTAAAATTAAAAAAAAAAATCCTCTCAACATTACCTTAAAAATCATCTCCTTTAATAAATTAATTTTGATTCCTGGTTTGAGATGATTCAGTTGCGAGTTATGATGCGCCCCGCAAAACAACTTTTTTTCCAAAGCACCTCCAGATATTCACTGCGATTCCCTCGCTTATTATTACTTAGAAATAAAAATTTGGCAAAATATTGTTTAAAAGTTGTGTTATCATATAAAAATTATTTAAATAATCTAGAACTAAATATATTGTCAAAAAAAATTTTTGAAAACATGCCTTTTTTCACGCAATTAACTGAATCATCCCCGTAAGTAGATACATAAAACCATGAATTAATTGATATTGTTAAGTCTATTCATTTGAAATAAAACATTTAATTTCTTTCATTATTCCAAAAAGTACTAAATATGTTTTTTAAGCCAATGGATAAAGTCAATATAACTAAAATATTGTTATAATTCTTTATTATTATTAAGTTTGGAATATATTTACAAATGAGATGCTTAAAACTCCTAATTATTAACTCGTGTAATTCAGAAATCAAACTCCAACTTAGTCCAACTGACTAAGTCCAAATAGCTAACTCCAAATAGTCTAGCTAACTCCAGATATTCCAGCTAACTCCAAATAGTCTAGCTAACTCAACTGAAGTCAAGCTGCAACCCCAAAACTGAACTCACTAAACTGACTGTGACAGCTCCTTATATATACCCTAGATTCACAGCCTACTATTTAATCAGCCTACTATGTTTAAATTCGTAACAATATATATATATATACACACATTTTTGTACGTTTTACACCTCTCTAAATCAACAAATATTCAGACATAATTTCTATTTATTAATGATATATTCAAATCAAAAACAATTTAAGTGTATTATTATTTTTTGTTAACCTGAAAACACTTGACACGCTTCAAAGCTTAAAAAATAGGATACAAATGTTTGAACAAAAAGCAGACATTCTATGCAAAAGTAATTATTTTCTTACATATTTATGAAAAAAGCTAAAGAAACATTTGTAATAAGATATATGTCAACGATGAAATTTTTTTTTAACAAAATCCTCCCATAAAAGGAGGCTAGTTTAAGTAGAAAACTTATACCTTAATTTGTTTGGAATTGTATGCCATATAAAAAATGTTTTTACCTTTGGAAATTATTATTTCACGTGGAAAAATTTATTCTAAAATCTATGTAAAAATAAAATAAAATAAATTCTAGGCTAAACTTTTACATGCTCATGTTGTTCTGGGTTTGAGTGCTCTATAATTACCGGTCGTTGGCTTCAACTTAACTGCTTCTGTATGATAGAAAATTAATATGAGTATAGCATTTATGTAGACAGATAAAAATTAAACTATAAACCAGTGTCTTTTAATGAAAATTTTATTAAAATTTTTATTTATATCTCATAGGTTAAATGTATGCAAGCAAATATGCATTGGTATTGGTTTGAGTAAAAGATGTTGATTATTAGAAAATTGAATCTTTTTCAAAAACAATTTTGATCTTTGAATTGGAGTAACTAATTTAAGTAATAAATCAGTTTGTTTAAGTTGAAAATCTGAAATAATTCATTTAAACTTATTTTTTATTATTTCTTTCTTTTAGTGTATTTTTAATCGTTCGTATTAAAATAGTTTTATTTAAATTTATCATTTAGGATAAATATAAAATGTGTTTTAATTTACAACATTATGGTTTAATATTACACTTAACAAGGATAGGTAAAAGTATAACATAAGTTTTGTTGATCCTAATTAGCTCATAACCTTCTGTAGAAATTATGTTCAAATACCACACAGAAATACAGCAAAATATCTGGATTTTTACTTAAACAAGAGAGAAAAGACAAAAATAAAGCCCTTCTATAAATACTTTTAAAATACCTTAAAATTGCTCAATTAATCCCTACAATTTTATTTAACTTTCACATTAAGTTTTTTATTATTTTTTTACGATTTAAGTAATATTAAACGTTTTAATATATTTTCATTGGTTGAAAATTAATTAATTTATTTTAATTGCATTGCTACTATGAATTTTGTAATAAACCAAAGTAAATTCAATACTTAATAAATAATAACACACACACAAAATAATTTACTTACTGACTTACCGTTAAACTTTAAAACTGGTAAACTTAAGTTCTAGCCTTCTTAAACTACATAAAATCTACTAAAATCATATCCTTTTCTTTTTAATACCAAATTTACTGTAAAAAAAAGTGAAATTAGTTTTCCATGCAATCGGAATGTCTGACTTTGGTTACCCAGAAAGACCTTAATTAAAACCCCCAAGTAATATAATCACATAAATTTTCTTGGCCTCCTATTATTTTATATTATACAAAAACAATCTATTCCCGAAATTTCATTTATCATCTATTGGCCAAAAATTGAGTCTAGAATTCCTAGTAGCAAAAATACTCATTAGTGTTTTTGTTTATATTAACTTTATTCGTAAATTATTCTTCTTCTTCCTCTTGAATTCCAATGAAAGGAAAAGAAAAGGAAACCAAAAGTTTTGAAAGTTAACATTAAAATTATTTTTCACTCCGTTGAAAAATAATCAGTTTTTTTTTATCTTCCGCTAAAAATTGTTTGATCTAATGATGCAAAACAAAGTTATGCCTTATTCTACAGATATTGTACTAAGTTGTCAAAAATTACAACCTTTCAAGATAAATGTTTTAAAATTTTAGGTCTATTTAAAAAAAATGTACAACAAAATAGACAAAATGGAGATACAACGAAGTCATATCGTAACTAGTAAATTTTCGAACGTGCTTTTCACATACTTAGTATTCTGAAAGTCCTTTTCAAATTTTACACACTTTTTCTATACACAAACGGCACGGTATTGCTGTTAAGTTTAACAATTTTTTTACACTCAAATGGCAGATTTCCAATATTTCAATTAAAATATCAATGTATTATATGCTAATTAAATGAATAAAATTATATTAATCAAACTGTCAATAATAATTACCAAAAATATGCTTGATTTCGATCCCCTTGAGTCAAGGTATCTAAATATTGTACATTTGCTTACAAATTTTAAAATTTCATTCATTTATATATAAAGTATATTTAAACAATAGAATTATAATTATAATTAAAAATTTTTCAATTCCAATTCAATTCAATTTAATATTGCTCAGCGGTCTTTCTAGATGTGTCACAGGCTTTTGATAAAGTCTGGCACGAGGGACTTATTCATAAACTGAGCCTAACGCTGCCAAGAAAACACTGTAAGATACTTGAATCTTACTTGAATCAAAGGGAATTTATGGTATCGATAGAAGACTCTAAATCAACTCTATATCCAATAAATGCTGGTGTTCCACAGGGTAGCGTATTGGGTCCATTGCTGTACCTATTATATACAGCCGATGTACCCACATCAAATGACTTATTCATAGGCACATTTGCTGATGATACAGCAGTGATGGCCGTTGATGATTCGCAACTAAAAGCCAACGAAAAACTACAAAAAGAGCTTGACATAATAAGTAAATGGACAGAAGATTGGAGGATTAAGTTGAATAACTCCAAATCGACTCACGTAATCTTCACGTTAAGGAAAAAAGACATTAACCAACAAGTATACCTGAAAGGAGAAAGAATTCCGCAGGCTTACTCAACGAAATACCTTGGCATACACCTTGATTCGCAGCTAAATTGGAACTGCCATATACAAAAAAAGGCCAAACAAATGGATATAAAAATGCTTAAAATGAACTGGCTCATAGGTAAACATTCCAAAATGAAGCTTAGTTACAAGAGATTACTGTATTTGACAATTATCAAACCCATTTGGACTTACGGGATCCAGCTATGGGGATGCTCAAGCAAAACAAATAGAGAAATTGTTCAAAGAAAACAAAACAAAATCTTAAGAAAAATTACCAATGCTTACAGATTTATAACAAATAAAGAACTTCATGATGATCTTCAAGTGAAAGGGATTGATGAAGAAATACAGCGTTATGCCTCAGAGCATAATAAAAGACTTCACTACCACCCTAACATTGAGGCATCTCAACTGGTAAATATAACTAATAAAACAAGAAGGCTACGCAGAAGTAAACCTGAAGACCTAACTCACTGAATTACCTAATCAGAGTTAAATAATAGGTAGGAAGGTTACTGGACTTAGACTACGAGGACTTAACTACATAGTTTCTATGAATTAGAATAAAATTAAAAGTACTAATAAATTAATCATGTAATTAAGATTGTAGTAAAGATTGTAGTAAGAATTATAACGTTAAAATAAAAAAAAAATAAACAAAATAAAAATTCCAAAATTAGCAAAACAAGCAATTCATCGTAAATTTACGATTTTGTCTGACAAATCAATCGAAAGACAACAGTATTTCAAAAAGGAATACAATAATAAAAAAACGAAGAAACCTATTCTCAACTAGTGACATAGCTATAAATTGTAACTAAAAACATATTTTTAAGATCACATCGACATCTAATTTTATAAATGCTCTTAACTTTTAAAAATTAAAAATTGTTTATTAAAAACTTTGTAGATACCATACAAATATCCAACAAATTAATTTATTGTCACTACTGGCACTTGTTCTAAGACAACTTTTTCGATATATTTTAAAAGTTCCAATATATGTTTTACGTTCAGATTATGTTAAGGTTCGTGAAATAAATGTAAACAAGTAAATCTTCTTGCAATTCAATAGAAACAATCAAATGTACAATTCTCTTGTCCTTTTTTTTTTTTTGTTCATTCCTAGTGTCTAGACAAGGGCTTGAATATATCGATTCATGAAAAAGTATTGCAAACATATAAAAATTTAAGTTCATCAAGATACAGTTCAACATTGTGAATTTTAATAAAACATATGTACTTTCTTATAACAATGACAGAATATTATTCAAAAACCATATCCGAGAGTAAAAATTTAGCTAGAAAAATTTCAGATAAAAACGAAATGTTTGAAAATAATTTACCACAATTTTAGAATCAAAATTGTTAGCTTTTTATATGTATGTTCTTATAAAAATTATAAATTATTAAAAAATGCCAACAGTAGGATCAACTTTGATAGACTTGAAGAATACTCCAAGGACTTTTATCTTGTTTTTCTTAAAAAAAAAACGAATAATGCCAGTACAGGGAATCTTAAAAAAGTTGCATACTTAACAACTTTAGTAGTTGTCGCTGAAACTAAAAGTAGTTTGTAGGCCTTTTTAAAGTAAAAGTCATTCATAGTAAAAATGTTGAGAAAAATACTCTTTTACTTGCTTCATGGTTGTCTAGGCACGTCCACTTAAAAGCACAGTACACTTATTTTGAGGTTATATATGCATTGTTATCCTGCATTATAACGACATTGTATGGGATTGAGTTCAATGCCATATAAGAATAAATAAAAAAAAACGTAAAGGGGATACAAGTGCAATCAATGACCTACGTTCATATTGAAAGTTAAAATCTGTAGTTAAGTATTTTTTTTTATATTATTTAAAATCATAGTAATACAAAGTATTTTTCTATAGATAAAGGGTAAAATTAATAATTCTAAATTATATTTATCAATTTATTAATAAAAATATATAATAATTTAACTAATTATGTATAAATTCATTTACTTATGTTTATAAAAATATTTTATCACATTACGTTTAAATTTGTTTTATCAAAGCGTCCACCAGGTCCTTATTCTAATTGAAAACCCTATTCATTACTTGATACATTTCTCCCTATTTCCTTTAAATAAATCGATTTATGATACATTCAAGTAACCTTTTTCAATTAAATTCAACTAAAAAATTGTAAAAGATTTTAATCTAATTTAATTAACCTCCATTTTGTATTTTATATTTAACAATGAAATCTTGAATCAAAGAAATTAAATAATACCTGAGAATACTTCTGATTCTCATTTAATGTTCATTCAAAGCTATTCATGGAAAAAGTAGCTGTCATCAATTTTAAATGAAAATTTCTGTGTTTTTCTTTGATTTAATTATCGATTATCTTATAATTCTTGAAATAATTGAAAATATTATTAAATAATTATTATAGTTTTTATGGTTATTTATTTTATGAAAAATTTTATATTAGGCTTGTTCAACTTCGTTATTTCAAATGCTTCTGTGTATGATGTCTAGCTAAAAAACTATAATTTCATAAGTTTTATTAAGGTATCCTTAAAATTCATTAGTAATATATATACATATCTATCAGGTGTATAAGCTTAAATCCGCTGTTTTTCAGTCGAAAAAAAACACATTCTTTTTTTATAGAAAGCAAAAAGAATAAGTTATTTAAAGTATTTGCCCTCGCTAGTTATACATTTTCCCCATCTCTTGGGCAATTTGTTTAATACCAAAAGAATTCTTCGTCTTTCGAGGTAAACCAATCATCAAGTCATTTCTGACGTCTTCATACGAATCGACGGGATGAAGTAGCATCTCCCAGTTGAGTCTCTCCAAGTAGTTTTCGACCTTCCTTGATGTGTGTGATGAGGCATTTTCATGGAAAAAAATCAGTTCCTCATGTCTTTGTTCATAACTCGGCCTTTTTTCACGCAAAGCATGGTGCAATTTGATTAGCTGTTGACGGTAGCGGTAACCCTAGAGAGTTTCACAAGGTTTCAACAGTTCCTAGTAGACGACACCCTGCTGATCCCACTAAATGCACTCAAGTCAAAATGGCCGTTTTTGAACCGACGAACTAGTCTCTGTAAGTTGATTCCTATAATGCATTGTCACCATAGCCCTCCTTAACAGACGATTTCTTCAACTTAAAGCAAGCTTGAAACCGATTTTATTGCTATTGTATCTAAAATAAATCGTCGTCTATAATTCATAGAAGTCCTCGAAGATAATCAGATATTTCATCACGTTTTGGTCAAGAGAGTATATTGAGATGAAAATCCTGATATGCGTCTCACACATATGCATATGCATCAAAACTATACATAAATCTGATTATTGAACTAAGATCACCAATATATGTAAAATAATTTGATGAAATAATTTTGATCGTTTTTAATTTAGGAATTGATCTCTAAATAAAAAACTCTAATGTATTGTATTCATTTGATCGAATTTATACAGGACAGATCTATTTCAACCGGGTAAACAAATATTATTTTTCTTAAATGGTACAACCTTTTCTGACATTTGTGTGAAGCTGGAACGCTATATGTCAATTAGTGTGTATTTGGCAGCTATTTCTTTACGACGTGAAATATTTTTCTTGCGATTTTTAATATGGAAAAAAAAAATTGAACAAAGAGTTCGCTTGAAGTTTTGGGTTTCCAATAAAATTACGGCTATATAATCATTGAAAACGTTGTAGAAATGTTTTGGGGAGTCTACTTCGAGAATCGAGAATCACAGTATTTCGGTGGCACAAAGCATACAGTAAAGGTCATAAATTCGTCAAAACTTGTCTCACCCAACCACTTCCTTAGTTAAAAACTTTTAAGTAAAATTAAAAGCTTGCAGTTAGCTTCAATTTAGTCAAATAGCAGTGAATCAGACTTTTCTTAATAAAAGTTTTTTGTTTTTAAGTTTGTATATAAATTTCTTTTAACTTTTCAGTTCAACAAAGAAATCTATGAAATTTTACAAATCTTACTACTACTATTATATTAAAATCAACGATAAACTTAAGCTATGAAACCATTACTATTGTTGTATGAACAAGTTTTCACATTTAATACAAATTTAATTGATAAATCTTACATTGTATTTTCCTTATATGACAAATTTCATATATTAGGTACTTTTTGTATTTTGAAAGAATCGATTTATCATTTTCAAAAAATCGTTTATTCATTTTATTCCCCTTGAGGTAATTTTGAATAAAATTAGTACAATGTGATTTAGTCCTCCCAGCAATGTATTTACATTTTCCCAAAAATATCTAAAAAGCCATAACAATCAAAATGACAAATTACAATAGTCGTTCTATTAATTTTAAAAAATGCTATTAAATTATTCCATCAGCTTTTGTATTCTCTTGATGAAAGGATTTCACATGCTAATAAATAAGCTGCTTATTTAGTTTTCAAACTTTATATCTTGGCTTGTGTAAAAATTTTTCCTTTTGAGGTAATTGATTTAAAACTGTTGATTAAGAACATCATGAGCAAAATAATATTGATTATTTATTTTCTTTAAGAAGGAGAAGGCTCACTCATTGATAGATAAAAAATTTGAGCCAAAACTTTAAATATAATCAAAGATTTATTAAAAAATTTTTATTTTGGTTTCAGTAATAGCTTTTCTTCTAAAAAATAAACCTTAAAATTGTATAAAAACACTCAAATTCTCTTTGATGGCTTGATCACTCATAACTTCTCATTCATAACTCTACATCAATTAATATACTTTATACATATTATGGAAATCAAATATATCATTTTTAAAAGAAAAATAGTGATTTTAAAAATTCCTTAAAGCAGAGATTTGGAGACCAAATTCAGACACTTGCAACAAGAAATTTCATTGCTTCAGAATTAAAATTAATGCGTCAAACTTTTATCTTTTAAACAGTATCTAAAATTTCATTTTGCGTGCAAGCTTACTTTTTGATAAAAAAACAATAATCAAAACTGCTATTGAAACCAAATTATGCATTTTCTTGTGTGTTAATCCTAGCAAAATTACAAACAAATATTTTTGCAAATTATTATTTTATAAATATTAATAAATAATAATAATAAAATTTATAAACCTTTTTATAAAATCTAGGCCGATTGAAATCCACGAATAAGTTTTAAATTCAAATAATTCTTATATTCTTTTTTTGTGTTGAAGTTTTGCCTAAATAGCTTTGAAAATACTTTGAAGCGAACCCTTTTAAGGTATTTATTTACCAAGCCCTAATTAATTTTTTTTATTATTTTTTTGACAGTTAAAATATTTCAATTTTAATCTTGGTGTTGGGTGATTTGTTATACAAAAATGACAGTGCTTTTATAACTCTTTTATAACTTCTTCTTGACACTTAAACTAGTTTTACATTTTTTTTTTTTATTTTTTTTTTTTATTCAGTGTTTTACTACAATCTTAATCTAGTTTTACATGGAATATCCAATTAATATTAATTCAATGATTTATTACACTGTCAAAAACTACTTTAAATAATTACCTCGTGATAGTTTAAATTAATTTATACTTTTAATTCTTGAATCTTAAATACTTATATAATTATAGAGTTGTATAGGTAAAATGGATAAGAAAATTTTATTTAAAATAAACATTTGACTTACTTTTGAAAATATTTTCTGCTAAGAAGTTAATTTTTTTGTATAAAAATCTTAATAGATTATGGTAAGATTTAAAAACTGCGATAATAGCACAAGATCAACCCTATTTTGGAAATTCTTATTTTGTATTATACACTCATACAAACAGCTTGTGTTATTTAAATTTTAACCCAGAAGCTAATTGAAAACATCCGAAAAATCAATTGCAACGTTTAACAGAGTGCAAGATAAATAAAAGTCTAAATATATGAAAATTATACTTTTTATGGAAATAATATAAAAGAGTATATTATATCCATATAGTTGGTAAATAGGAAAGCTTAGTACCTCAATACACTAGAAGAAATATAAAAACTGGAATGTATATTTTTGCTTTAAATATTCAGGCAAGATTGTAATCATATTTACAGTGTGAATATTTGAAGTATAAGTAGCTAGGACAAAAAAACAACAGCCATTATCATGGCTATATCAAATAATCTCAAAATTATATTTAAATGGCGAATATTTGATGCTTATTCTAAAGAGGGAGATGTTTTGTTACACGCTATTTAACATGCTTGACACTATAGTTTTTTCCCATAGTAAGGATCTCTATATTACTTTCAAGTAAAATTTATAATATTATAATTTGTAAAACGTCATTGCATCTATCAATTAATTTCAAAACACCAATCCGTTTACAATACTCATGTATGATAAATAAATTTATTACTTTGTGTGCATTTTTACCATAAAAATCAATTAATTTATCACAGAATAGTACTTGTAATATGTAAAACTTATGAAAAAGAAACCTTTATAAGTAAATAAAGCACTTAAAATGTTCAAATTATGTCAACCACAAAATATTGTATAAAGAAGGAATTTTTTTTATATACCTAATACAAAGTACTGTGTCATTAAAATTTCATTTAGTCACCTCATAAGCAAACATTAGGATGTCAGTTTGAATAAAGGCAACATTTGTGATCTACATTAAAAAAGCTCTAAGCTATATACGACACACAAATTAAAATCTTGAATGATATAATGATTTTATTTTAAAATGAAAGGATTTAGGTCATAATGTATATATTTAGAGTTCTTAAAAAACTAAAGAGCACATGACACTTTTATTTTAACTAAAATTATATTTTTGGGATAATTTGAAAAGAATATCTTTAGGGTTTTATTTAGTCCCTTTAAGGTTTTTAAAAAAGCTACATAACAAAGCTTATTCAAATTTTTCTACAAGTCATGCAAAAATCAGACGATGAATATTTCAATAATTTAATAAAAAATGCAAGAGGTTCAAAACTTTCAAGGTAATAAAGTGACTTGTTCTGATTGTGAAGTATGTAAACAATAAATTGCTTTTAGTTTTTTTCCTTTCTTTATTTTTCAGAAATATAAAGTTGTTGTTTAATGAGTTCCGAACAACACGACTTTATGGTTTAAAATACATTTTATTGAAAATTAAGAATCCGCGCGAAAGACTGTCAAGAAATGCTTTAAAAGCAGTTATTACTTCTTATAGTTCAATTAAAATCTTTTCTATGTATTGATTTTTATAAATATGGGAGCATCTTATAGTCAGATAGAGCTAAATTAGGCAGACAAAGTGCAATAATTCATAAGTTGATGTATGGAAAATCAAATAAGAAAAGTCTTGATAACTTTTTTCTTCTGTAAACTAAACCAAACCTTTGTTACATATTTTGAAGTTCACCTGGTTCAAAAGCTTACAATATAATTTTTAATCGCTTGTTGTTTGGTTGTAGCTTACGAATAAAATTCCTTTTGTATTTTGGAACGATTTTTGAATGTTTATTTACTTTAAATCCAAAATACCAACACTGAAGCAACTTTCTAGTCGTTTTGTTTATTTTGATATAAAACTTTGGTGGTTAGCCCAAATTTTATCCATGAAACAGCGTAAAAAGTCATTTTTAGTCATTTAAAACACTTCAAATACTGCTGAGAAAATCGTATTCGAATGTGCTTCTGTTTTATTATAAGCGAAGGTAGCACTCATTTCTTCATATACATATATGTAACTTTAATCAAGATATTGCTTAAGTTATCTAACAGGCTGTAAAGATTTTATTTTATTCGAATGAAATTCCTTATGGCGGATTTTAACATGAGAGCTTAAATTGAATCTAAGAAACGCTAACATGAAATTTCTTAACGAATTTCTAACACAAAATCTTAACCCAAAAATGTAGTATAAAAATAAGTAATACCCATTCTCCACCGAAGCTTATTCTCATTATTACAATATAACGACGGAAATTTTGTATGGATTGTTCATACAAAATTTCCGTGGCTGTATTTTAATAATGAGTATAAGCTTCGGTGGAGAATTGGTATAAGCAAAGAAAAAATTAATAAATGATTCATTTGACACAAGTAATATTCATATTACACTAATCCACATTTCAGTGGATCATCAATATCAGTTGTGAGAAGTTCATAGATTTCCATTTAAATCTTTTAAAGGGAAATCTTTATCCATAGCACAATTGAGATTTGAAAAATTCAAATATAAATTTTTTTCATATATTTTTTGAAATGGTTTGATATAAAAATAATATTTTCGAAATCTGTAGAAACAGATTTTGTTTTAATAAAATAAAACTTTAATTTATAATTTATACATAGAGCAACTGCTAAAAAATATTATTTAGTTTATATACTGAGCTTCCAAATATTAATTTAAGATTTGAAATATACATAGAAACAATATTATTTTACGATACAATTCCATAATAATTCAAAGAAAGAATCATTTTAGTCATAGTAGATATTAAAATTTTCCTTCATCTTTGGCTGCATTAAAGAACAATAAAGCATATGTGTATAATCCTCCAGCGGCCTATTAAATTAAAAATATTAATTTTAAAAAAAATTTCAACTTTTTAAAACTCACAGCAATCAACATTCCAAAGTTAATGGTAAAGAATTTAGCTGCTGTTAAGGTTCGTTCCGAAGATAAAAGTATAACAGAAAATCGAATAACCTTAAATATAAAAAATATTTATTATATATTTGTTCTAAATGTATTTTTTAAAGACTACCTTTTTAATAATTTTTGGTCGACCACCAAACTCGCTATGAAGTACTGGTCCAAGGCTTTTTGTCTAAAATTTAATAGTTTACATTTTAAGTTAGACAACATATTTATAATCAATGAATGTGTCTACCTCTATATGATATTGATGGCACGTACGTCCAACAAGGATATATGTTGCAACACGAACAAAAAGTAATAAGCAATTTTCTAGAGCCAAAAGGTTTAGAAGTTTACAAAAAATATTGTTAATTCAGAAATAAATAAGACAATTTTTAACTTCTTAACTCTGGAAATTTTTACTTTAAGTAAAACCTTTGAATTTTAAACAAAAGGAAATTCTTCAATTTGTGCCGGAAATCATGTAGCATGGAAAAATAAATTTTCTAGTTTTTAGGTCAAGTTTGGTTACTTGACTGTTTAATCAATTAGTCAAGGATTTATATGTTTTTTAAGTCAAATAAAGTTTCAGTTGTTAAAAAACAAACAAAAATTTAGTTTTTGGTTGTAGAAAAGTTTTTATAAAATTCAAAATGAGTTTTTGTTGTTGAGAAAATCAATAATAAACATAATATTCAAAATAAAAGGTGTTACAATAAAACAATAAATATAAAAGAGGGAAATTATTACATATTTAAATTAAATTAAATTAATTTAAAATATAAATGTGAGATTCAGAACTATTAAACACTATTCTAATATTTTGCTCATATTTAGTAGAGCAATTTAAAAGTCAATATAGTATATCCTTATAATTTGTTTAAACTTGAAATTAAACCTCACCTTTTGTATTTGTAAGTCCATAGTAAATTCTTGATGCTGTAAAAGTTATTGATAGTATTATCAGAATTAGTTGATTTAGTAAACAAATAAATAGAGGACCACCAAAACGTTTTTCAATAGCGGAATACAATTGAAGAGTTAACGAATGAAATTTACGCAAAACAAATATACGATTGGTATCATTTTCAAAAGCAGCCATGCAATATTTTCGTATATCTTGCATTTCTGTTTTTAATTTTTCTAACCTATCGATCAAAAGTAAAATATAAAATAAATAATTCAGTATGACAAACTGAATAATTTGCTTTGACCAAAAAGTCAATATTAAGTTATTCCTCCAACGTGGAACACAGTTGAACACAGAAATAATTGAAAAAATATCAGCTGCACCATTTCCAATAAAAATTATCATTATACAATTAATTAAATTGTTGGTTAATTTGTCATTATTAGGCATTGAGATGAAATCCTTTGTAATTTCATCCATTTCTGTAATGATTTGCCATAATACTTTTTCATCTTTGAATTTATAGCTTGTTATAAAAAGTAATAATATGTGATTTAAAAGAGGTGTTATCCTTTCAGTTTTTGACATAATAGTAGTTGTCATTGAAATACTTTCTTCGTAAGTTCTTTTTGACCATAAATATTGTCCGTAAAACATGATCAGAACTAGAAAAATTGCCAATAGATTTTTAAAAATTGTTTTATTTCTATTACCCGTTTTATCTAAACTAAGGGCAACACCGAAAAAATTAAAAACTTTAAATAATCTTTTATATTCTGCTTGGGTCGACATTCTGTCTCAACACCTTCAAGACTATTTTCAGCCAGAAGTGTATAAAAACTGCCTTAGGCTAAGGAATTAAATATTAATCTATCTGATTTGATTAGTTTCCTAATTAAGATATTTGAGGTAAATTGAGCTTTAATAAGCTGTTAATAATATTACAAAAATAGCTTTTGTTTTACGTGTTATTTGTCCTACATAGATAACATTTTTTATATTTATTTTGTTAATTTATGTTTACATGGATAAGAAAAAACTGAAGATGATTGCTTTGTTTTTATATTACATAAGGTAAAATAATTAAAATGGAGACCCTAATAAAAAGTCGCCTAAAAATCGTAAAGCTCTGATTGCTCCTTAAACGCTCTCTAATTGCTGCCTAATTACCGCGAAGTAGCCAGATGTCTTCTGCCTGATATAGAAAATTAAGATGTTGTTCATTTATTATATCTTTCTGTTAGATTTTGATCATTTTTATTTTATCATTGTTTATTGTTATTTTAAATGCTAACATCGTTTTTTTATAGTTATTTTTTTAGTATCATTTATCAAAGTTTTTGTTTTTTATTTATAATTTGTGAATAAAATTGTTATTTTTGTTTGAAATTTTTTATATTTCTTAAGAACTTTTATCATTTGTCACAATTGTTTACCATGGTAAAGAATTGTTATTTATGTTGATTATTATTTATCATGATGAATAACTTTACAGAAATAAACAATCAATAAATAATTAAAATATAATTATTTACAATGACCAGGAAAACACAATGCCAGCTTCTGTTATTTTCATAGATAAGAGAGGTGAAAGACAGAATGGAATATTGAAATCTTCAAAACTTCCCAACACCTGCATGAGCACGAACGCAATGTGCGGGGCAATCTTATAATCGAAATTAAAATTAAATAAAATTATTGTTATAAATAATCAGAGCTAATGTTAGATTGCCAACTTTACGGTGCAAGCAATTAGTAAAATATATTTCAATGTATTTACTCTAATTATGGATCAATGCTTCAATTTCATACTTTAATAATAGCATTATTAATTCATCTGCGGTAATATTTATAACAATACATTTTATCCATCCTAATTATTTTTAGAAATATAATGAATTAATAAATTGTCATTTCAGCTACGTTTATTTTTTTTTAACTTAAATTTTACATTTTGAAAATATATCAATTTATATTAATGTTTACCAAAAAATTTCGTATAAGCTGAAATTTTAAAATTTCCTTTACTTGAATTGTATCTAACATCAAAATTCTCCTTCTTCCTTATGTTGATTAACAAAAAATATCAAATATGTTGCAATAGCAGACGTAATCTGAAAATATAACCTTGATTTCTAACGAAACTAAAAATTTTAATTACTTACAGCTGTAATCATTTCATTATTAATTGTAAAAAAATTAGCTGCCGTCATTGATGATTTAAATAGGAAAAGTTGCACAGAAAATCGCTTAATCTTGAAATAAAAATATTAATTTTAAAAAAACAAATTGTAATTTCGTTTACTTAGTTCACTTTTTTAAGGACTTGTTAAAAAACCTTAACAATATAACTGATATTGTTTTGCATAAAAAGATGTATGTAAAAAATTTCATTTAGTTTCATTCCGCAACCTGATAAAAAATAAAATGCCCTCGAAGCCGATTTAATCGGTAAAAGGCTGGTAAATTAAAAATCTCTGATTTTACTATGCATAACGTACATTTTATCAACAACATTTTTCTGCTATATCCTGCTTTGTAATCCAAATTAAGAAAGAAAAATTTTGATTACAAAGCTAAAAATTGCTTTTCACGTCACAAATCAAAGATTTCTGTGACAGAATTAAATGATTACCACTTAAATTTACTTTTACATTTATAATATTGTTACGAATTTAAACATAGTAGGCTGATTAAATAGTAGGCTGTGAATCTAGGGTATATAGAAGGAGCTGTCACAGTCAGTTTAGTCAGTTTGGGGTTGCAGCTTGAGCTCAGTTGAGTTCAGTCCTGTTCAGGGAGTAAACACAAGATTGGGTTTCAGTTCAGTTCAGTTGGACTATTTGGACTTATTCAGTTGGACTAAGTTGGAATTTGATTTCTGAATTACACAAGTTCATAATTAGGAGTTTTAAGCATCTCATTGTAAATATATTCCAAACTTAATAATAATAAAGAATCATAACAATATTAATTATATCTAGCTTTGAGTTCAAATAATGGTGTAGTTGAGGTAACTAAGGCCTATTTTTCAGGTTAAGAGAAATTTTTACCATAAACAAAAATTGAAATGTTTAAAAAGTGTTGAGATGATTGATTGTCTTAAAAATCAATATCGATAAATAAATTTGAATCTCGAAAAAAATATTTTATATAATTTATAAGTCTAGGAGCCCAAAGTTTCTTTTCTTCTTTATCTTCATCAACTGATTCTCAAAATACTGTTGATCAGTTTTTCGTGTACATTAAGTCAAAATCTTTTATAGTTAACCAATTTCATAGCAAACCAGGAGTTTTCTTTACTTTAATCAATTCAATTTTTATTAATGAAATTTAAATATAAGAATTAAATTAGCCTTAAGGATAATATTAAAATTAATTATAAGCTTCATAACTAACCTTAAATGAATATTTCCGAGAGTTCTTAAAATCCCGATGAAGTGCAGGAGCAACATTTCGTATCTATGAATCTATGACAATATTTTTAGATAAATTACTTCATATTACTAACCTCTTTTTCGTATAGATGACAAATATTTCCTACAGAAAACACTGTTGCTACTAAAGGAGTTGTATATACAATACTACCTGCAAATAAATTTCCGATATATTAAATATATACAAATATAAATTTCTTAAATCACAATAGTTTTTGCTTTTAGAATTTACTATCTCCATTATTTGGAATGTAGCTTATGTTCTGCTTTCTATTTTTTTATAGGTAAATATATCTATATGTATCTTATGTTATTTTTTCAACAGTTTATAGATTTTAAGCCAAATTTTTCTTAATAAAGTTTTTAAGGGCTACTCAGCATTTTTAAAAATCGAAATTGTCTCTTTTTACATTTCCTCAAAGTATAATATCTCAAAAATATTCTCTGAAAATTTGAAGTGAATCCGACAAATACTTTTCGAGTGATTCGACAATCAACAAAGGGCTCTGGGGCTCTACATGAATCGAGTGTAAAACTTTAAAAGCGTTTTCCTCAAAACTATGTTTTTAAACCGGTGACCACTGTTACTCGAAAATAGCTGGTTAGATTTCAATGAAATTTATACAGTTTTTAGAAAATATGAGAAACTCGTGCCTGATGGAAGGATTTTTTTTTTTCAATTTCGACTGTTAATAAACAATTAACTGCTCTTTTTTCTCGAAAATCTGGAAAAAAATTTTCAGACGCCGCCATTTCGTTAGTTGTTTTTAAAAAAAAAAAACTTCCATCAGGCATGAGATTATTTGATAATAAAATAATTTACTGGGAAAAAAAAAATCATTTAAAATTATCATTTTTTCATGTCTCTGACTAGCCTTAACCCCTTAAATTAACGTGGTCCATAAATTTTAAGAATAGCTTGAGAACTCTAACGATTGTTTAAAAATATATATCATTTTAATCGGATTTGAGTGTCAGGCAATATCAATGTCAATTGGTTTTTAGAATAAATGTAATCCTAGAAATTTTATATGATTATATTCCTGTGGACACATTCTAAAGTTTTCCCTTTGAGTCAAGATTCTAGTATTTTCAAATTGTCTAAATAGAGGAAATGTTCTCTTTCCGGCCCTTTACTAAAACTAAACTAGTAGTCATCATTTAGGAAAAAAATTATTATTATTTGATATTGCATAAGGCAGAGGTTCCCAAAGTGTGCATCGCGTCGCTATATCAAGGGCATCGTGAGACGGTACGTACAGGTCATAAGATGATTTTTGGAGTTTTCTTTAATAATAAATAAAGTAATCTTAATGCATGTTAGAGCAAGCACAGTTTTTTTAAAGGGCATCGTAAAAATATTAAAGTCAAGGCGTAAAAGGCGTCGCAGGTATAAGAGATTGGGTGCCTCTGGTATAAGTTTTTTCAAATCTAACCTGAATTTCACAAAAAAATGATTCTTAATTGCTTTTCGGAAAAAAAAGAGCTCGAATAAATACTTGAAATTTTCCTACAGTGCTACCATAAATATCTTAATTAAATAAATTATTAATAAAAAATTATAATCTGAACATTAATAGTCTTATAAAAATTTATATAATTGAAAAACAGAAACTGTGAGTCTATGGGCATTAATATTCTATCGGTATAGCTAATGGAAATTTTCTAGCATTTCTCTGCAAAGAAGCATAAAGTATCCATCATTCTTTGCAGGGCTTCCTTGTTCGTAAATGAATGCTAATACTAAGAAATGCTTCAGATGGCCTTAAAATCCAAAAATATATTCATATCTTTTGAAAGTTCATTTGAAAAACTTAAAAGAATTTAAAAAACTAAAGGTGTTTTTTTGAAAACTTTGACATTAAGAATCGTTATTCAATTATTTTACAACATTTAAATAGTATTTCACATTTTTAGTACTTGTAAGCTAAATATTTAAGAAAAAACTCAAGTATTCAAAAGAAAAAGGAAATATAGATCTGAAATTTTTAAAATTCTATAGTTATAAAACGAAAAATATAAATATATCTCATTGTTTAGTAATATTTTATCATAAAATTATTAATATATTATCTACTATTAGCAACCAACTATTTCATAACGTTTTTTGTTCACTTTTATATACATATGTATATCTAAGATTAATATAACAAAAATTAACTTACCTGCTATTGAATAATATTTTTGAAAATAAAATTTTGCAGCAATAAAATATAACGAAACGGTTAAAGATATAACATAATTAGTTAAACACATTAGAATCACTAATCCAAAACGTTTTTCAACAGCAAAATGTAATCGTACAATGAAAAGATGAAATTTTCGAAGTTCACGAAATCTCTTTTGATTTGTTGCTTCTGTCCTCCAACAGTACAATTTAACATTTTTAATTTCATTAGATAATAATTTTAATCTATCTATCATAAAAAGGATAAAAAATGTAAAATGCATTATATCCAAACGAAGAGTTTGTTGTGACCATAATTTAATTAATATTTCATTTCTCCAATATGGATCAGTTTTAAACACAGATAAAATAATAAAAATTTCTATAATTCCAGAAAAGACAAAAATAATAACAAAATAACTAATAAAAACACGATTCAATATTGAATTATTTTTTCTTTCTATAAAATTTCCACTAATCTTATCCAAATGCTTAATTAATTTCCATACTTCTATTTCATCCTTGTATTTAAATTTTACTAATAAAAGAATTACTATATGATTGTAAAGTGAAAATAATGTTTGAATTTTATCCAAAATGATTCGTGTCCGAGAACCGCTCATATATAAATATTCTTCAAGATAATATTCAATTATAATTAAAATTAAAACTATCACCAAAGCGACTGTACTATTATGTAATGTAAATTTTTTAAATTTTCTGGTTTTAGATATCAAAGAAAGCCCCCAAAAATTTAAAATATTAAAAAAAAACTCGAAATCTTTTTGAGTGTTCATATCCTTTCACTAGACAAATTTTTATTAATAAGAAAATGTCTAATGATTATTTCTTTTAATTTTCATTGTCCACAAAAAGCTTTTAGTAAAATGTCATTCAAAAAACAATTATCAAATCAAAAAAGTCTGTTTTTGAATGACTGTTCACACCATATTACTTTTAGGGATTTTACCCAATTCTTAATTCTTTGAACTCATATTTCAGTTTGATCTCAGACACATTTTTCCTTTTTTTTGATTTTCTTTCTTTTAAGGTTTAATGGCATTTATACCTTTATTTAATGTTGAAATTATATAACAAACAGGTTATTGTTAGCATATTAGTATTATTTGGATTGATAAAAAAGCCATTCAAAAACAAAAACAATTTTATATTGATTATTGAAAAAGGGAGGGGGGGGCCTATTTAAGATTTCAAAATAATGCTTGATTTTTGTTTCTATATTTTTCAGAATATTTTTAGCATTGATGATTTGTCATACAATGCTTACGAACAAGATTTAAAAGAAGTTTCAAATAAATTTTTTAATGTTAACTTAGGAACTCCTTATACCCTTTCTTAACAGGCGGAACTACACACTTTCTCACTACACAGAAAGCCACTTTTGTATGGAGAACTGTGTACATAACTGGTTGTAATCGTGTAGTAACCACAGCCTTTTAAACCTTGTATAAAACAATTTACATGAATAAAATTAAAAACTCTAAACTTTTCTTTAATTTTTTTGGTTAAAACACTTTTCAAACATTTAACAATCTGCGACATCTGATTTGACATTTCAGATCATATGTTTTCAGATTTAGACGCCATGTTTCTTTTGTCGTCACTACAGACTTTGCCTGTTAAGAACCGATTTTTTTGTATAGAGAACTACAACGTTTGTACATAGTGCCAGTTAATAATGGGTATTAGAAACCGCTATTTTGTGAGAAGTACTTTGCACAAAAGTACATAACATTTTGTTACTAATGTAAAAAGACTAAATTAAAAGGCTTTGTTTCACTAATAAAAGTTATTATTTTTGTAATTTAAGGCACTCCAGGATATTTTTAATTCCAGCTTACTCTCATTTATAGTCGTGTAATTGGCGGGAAATTTACAATGAGTTATTTAATTTTGATAAATAAAGATTAATAAAGATATATGACTAAAACTGATAAAATAAAAGTCACATTTAGGAAAATTTTTAAAAAATAGACTTTTGTCTATGATCATTTCATCACATCAACAAACCAAAAGGAGAAAATTATAATTTGAACCTATTGAATAGGAACACAAGGATAAATAATAAATTTACCATTTTGTATCGTTAAAAATAAAAGAACGAGGCTTCCAATTCCTGCATTAAATGCAATTGTTGTATATCATCCTCGAGAAGTTTAGTAAAAACAATCAAATGGTATGAAATAATCACTGATTTAGGCAAATTCGCAAATTTGATCAATAACTTTTTAATCGAATAATTTTTATTTTCTTAAGTACCAATTTTATGATTAGTTGAAAGATATCAATACCTTTTAAAAACTTATAGTTTTTAGTTTTTAATAAAACACAATCATGCGTAGGAATTTTATTTATTTTTGTAATTCGAGACTTGAACTTATTTCGATTAGAAAATTATATTAAATATAACTATGATTTTCTTTTACGACTATTCAATATGTAGGTGATTTTACATTATTAAATAAAAAATTAAATAACTAAATCGTCAATGACTAAAACTACTTGAGATCTTCTATCATATCCAAAAGTATTTTTCAAAATGAATTTTAATTATTAAAAAGCAGCAAATAAAATATTTAGACAATTATCTACTTTAATTTATCTTTGGTATTATTAGCAAAAATATATTATTTGTTGTTTATTAAATCTAACATTCCTTGATTTACACGATACCAGATACTTTTTTGTGGGTTTTAAATTTAAAAGAGCACATGTGTATTTTCTCTTTTGTTTACTAATAACTAAAATTAAATTTACTATCTTTGTTATTAAACCTAATCCATAAAATGATTTGATTCTACTACAAAAGGGTCTACGTACAATTCTATCGCAAATACTAAAAAATCGAAGAATTTCAACTTTTCAGAGCACTGATAGGATTTTGTAAATTTTAAACGTAACATTCACAATAAACTTTTTTCCTACAATAGAAAAAAATTTATGAAAATTATAAAGCTTTGATTTTGAGAACTTTAAAAAGTATCGATCTTAACTTTTTGCAAAATTTTTCCTTGTATTATATTATTAGGAACATATTTAGAACTTTTGTTTTCTTTTTAATGCATTTTCCATGATTTCAATTTAATTAAAGCTATTCAGCTCTTTAGCTTTACTATATGTACTTGTTATATAGTTTTATTGTATATTATCTGAATTTAATGAAATTATTTATAAATTGTACCTATCGTGTAAATCACAGAATTGATATACTTAAATTAATAGATTTTGCTTTGAAACTTGTTATCTTAACTAGGAAAAATATAAAATATTTGATCAGTAGAGCAATTATTAATCTCTTTAGTATAAGTTTAACCACATAATAAATTTTTATACGCAATAAACTTTTTTTTTTAATTTTTGTAGACATTTTAAGCATTTAGTGGAGTTAATTAGAGTTGAAAATCGAAGAAATTTGTTTTGCTTCTACGTATCCTAAATATATACTTATAGACGTATGTAGCATGCAATATTATATTATGATTATTTTTCAAACTTGATATTTAATTGTTTATTTATCGTTTTACTGCCATTTCAACTTAAAAAAATATTTGTTCTATATAAAAGATCAACAATTATTTTTATAAAATATTAACAAATATATATATATATATATATATGTATATATATGTGTATATCTTAAAATTAAAATACTGAATTCCCACAAAAATATATGTCAAATAATTGATTTTGTTAATTTGTGTTCTTCGATTTTATTTTATATTTTTATTTTGAATTTTGGTAATGTATAAATTGAGTTAGTTAAAATAATGTTGAAGTTTACTGATAATCTAGAATACTTGAAAATTTATATCTAAATAATTATGAAATTTAGGTAAAATAAATTACCACAAATTGCAAATTATAAAACTTAAAAATGGATTATTGTTTTTAACCAAATAAGTGCGGTTAATGTTTACAATAAAGTAATCTATAGAAAAATACTTTTGATAAATTATTTAATAAATAAGTTTTAAATAAATATAATTCCTTAAATATTAAGGAAACTAAAGAACTTTAGATCTTAATAGATAAATATTTCAAGATTTTTTAGATTCATTTTTTAATTGCGATTGTCTACAATGTGTATTTAAATATTCACTATACATTGCACGTGCCTGATTTAAAACCCTAGTTACATTATGTTTTCGTACCATTTTATCAAAATGCATAGCCATTTCATTGTAATCCATTGAATTTTTAATAATTAAATTTCGATGCTGTAATAATAATGTTAAGCATAAAAACATTAAAAATGAATTACCTCCACCAAATTCCGAAGGTGGTGGTAAAATTTTGTTAAGTTTTAATAAATTTACACTATTAATATTTAATGAGTTATCTCCATCAATTATTCCAGTATTAGTATTTAAATTATCAGTGAAAATTTCTTTTTGCAAAAAGGGATTAGTATTACTAATATTATGTTTCCAATTATTTTCATAACTTTCGGAATCTGAATCATCATCACAGTCTTTAGAATCACATTTAAATGGTTGTATAAGTTTTAATGGTTTTATTGACATTGTTATTTCGTCAATTATCATATCACCATCATATTCTAAATCTAATTGTTCATCAGGCGTAGGAATTTTTTCAATATAAACTTTATCATCACTATTATTAATTACTTTACTATCAAGATTTTGTATTTCTTTAGAATCATCATCGGTTTTATTTAAATTACTACTAGATGTACCTGAAATCTGATGGAGTGGATTTTCCCAAACAAATATATCAGTATTACCGCTACAACTGCTGATTCTTTTAAGTGAATCATAGCTATTTATATTTCTTTTTTGTAATACCAAATTATCATTATTAGAATTATTTGGATATGAAATTATTTCTTCTTCAAGTACTTCAATTAAATCAATTGAATCTTTTTCTAGTTTCTCATAATTGATTGAAGATACAGTTTTGTCAGCATCTTCTAAATTAAAATTTCCAAACACTTGTCTATCTAAGTTTTCTAACTCTAAGCGTAATTCACGTGTCATTTGTGTTGTCATTGGATAATAATCTTGATTATCTTCGGGGCTACTTACATCGAGATTGGTTTGACTTTGGGCAACTATACTTGTTAAATGCAATTGTAAAGGTTTATTTGTTTGATTCTGACTTAATGAAGATGCTGTTGAACCTTCTAAAGTTGATGAATCAGATTCATCAAATGAATTTTTTGTTTTGTTTACTATTGCTAGTTTGAGTTTAGTACTTTCTTCATTATCATTATCAATTTTTACACAACTTGTATTTGAGCTATTCTCTATATCTGGTATTTTATTTTTGTCAATTGCAGCAAATGTCAAAAATTCATTAAAATTTTTAACAACTTTTTGGCCTTTTTTAGATACCTTAGTTGAATTAATCTGTGTAGTGCTTTTATGCGAAGTATTTTTGTTTTCTTCCAAGCTTTCTAATTTTTCCAACGATGCAAGGATTCCTAAAATTGGAGAATAAAATTAAGTGAAAAATTTTTTTAAAAAAAACAATTAAATTTAAATAACAGAAGAAATATTTCATATTTTTCAAGATAGCTTAAAAGTTATTCCACTTTTTTGTTTTATACGCAGTGTTCAAGAATATCGGATAAACCGTTAAGGGAAGAAAGAAGATAAAATTTTATTAATAACAAAAGAAACTAAAATATAACTTTTTTCGTTTTCGAGTATTAGGATCTTAAATTTTTCAGATTCCATTTTTGCCTCGTGCAGTTAATCACTTAATAATATTACTATGAAAAAGGAAAAAAATCAGTTTAAAGCTGACAATAGTTTCTTTTAATCACAAACAAAAAAAATTAAGTTTGAAAAGTTAATAGAATAACAGAAAAAGTAAAATTTAAGGATGAATTATAGCAATTAAAATTTAATTATTTAAATATTTCTCACCTTTTTTACTCGCCACAATTTTCTCTTTCAAGTCCTTAAAATGCCCTCCTCTTTTGTTATTTAATTGTTTTGAAATAATATTATTTGAATTGCATGAAAAAATATTTTTATTTAATAATTTCGATGATTTTTGAACTTTGTTTTTTGTATCCTTTTTTAAAGATAGATTATCATTTTCATTCAAATTTTCATCTAATTCAGTTTTACTAGAACTATTTTCTAAGTCATTATATGAATCGTCAAGGAAAGGATTTGTTGGTAAAAAACATATCTGTACAGTCTCATCCTTTCTTTCTGTATTTTGTTGTTGCAATATTTCAGATTTTCTCAATTGCAGATCATTCTTTAGGCCTAACATTTTGGTTTCATCTAAACTTTGATGTGCTTTCTTGATAACCGGATTTTTTGTCTTATGAATAATATTTTCATCTAAACTTTGGTTTAACCATTTCAAGGAATCAAACATATTGTTATGCGTCAAACTATTATAACCAGATAAAATAGATATTGAAGAGCTTTGCCGACGTAATGCGCATACCTTTGTATATGGATTTTCTCTGGGTGTACATTTTAACGATGGACTTTGTGCTAATGATACTTCTTCTAATGGTAACTCAAATTCCTTTTCAAACAGTTTCAAATCTTTACATGGAGGTTCTGTATTCAATGAACTCCAAAGAACTTCAAGCATACGTAAGGATTCATCAAAAGCAAATTCTCGTTTCATTTCTAATAGTAGCCAGCGATAACAAAAAAGTAAATCATCAGCTTGTTGTGATTTTAAATATTCATAAAATTCTGGATCATAGTATTGTAATGCATCTGCTAAATGTGTAAATTTTTGTGTCATTATAATTCCATCGAGCATAAAATTTGGTTTTAATCTTGTCATAATAGCACAAAAGCAAATATAAGCATGAGCTTCATCACGCATTGTGACTAAAAGTGGCGAAGCAATATCAGACATTCCTTGACAATAGCTAACAGAAGGATGGTTAAGTGCATAAGTGGTTAATATATTAAAAAGGGAAGCTATATTTTGGTTATCATCGCTACCAGCATAAAATGGATGTAATCTATCGGTTCTTAAAACGTCCTTACGTACCATACTTGTAACATAAGCGAGCTCTCCAACGACAGGTCCTTTCTGTACTGCTAATTTCCATCTATCACGTAATTTATTATATTCAGTAGCTTTTTTCTTCATATAATCCATACGTTCTCGTCCTGTCATACCATTTGGATAAACATTTAGAATATGCTTCCATACAACTCTTCTCAAACTAGGATCTATACCTCCATTAAAAATTACTTCTCTCAATTCATTTGGTCGCAATATTTGACCAACTGAATCTAGAAAATTTCTAAATTCAGCATCACATAATGGCGGACGAGGTGGTTGTAATGGAATTTGATAATCATTTAAATTGAGTGCTCTTTGAACCATTGAAAATGTTTTTTCCACTTGATTCATTATTATACCTGGTAGCTTATTTTGCATAGTTTGAACATATTTTTGGCCAGCATCAATAGATTGTTGTAATGGTGATAATTCTTTTAAAATTGTCGAATTTACCTCCCAATCAATTGTTTCAGAAAACGCTTTAATATCAATTCGAAGATTTAAGCAAGGTTCTAGTCCACTTTGAATTGATATATTATGTGCTCTTAAAAATGCAGCATCTAGATCCCAATCTGAAATAACTCTTAGATATACTTCTTGGCCAATTGGATCGATTGCTTTGTAACTGATTTCGAAGTCAGATTTTATATCAAAAGCTTTGACTAAAATACTACATAGCACTTCTAAAGAAGTTATTTGAGGATCAACACTAAATTTTCGCCATTCGGGTGCAGCATGAAGTTCACATTTCTGTAATAAAATTTTAGTTTATATTAAATTTGCCTAAAAAATCAAGAAATTTTATTTAAGGATATGCAATATTAATAACACCTAGCAATTAGTTAGAATAAAATAAATCATTTTAAAAACTTATATAAGCCTAACTTATATTAAAAAGCACTTGTTTCTTCATCCATGGAGGTTTGCTTTTTTTTAGCATGATCATACGTTCAGATATAAGATATGTAGGTAATATATTTTTTTACAAAGTAAATTATATTTTTCAAATAAATTCATCTACATATATTCGCAGACTCAACCCTTTTCTCATTTTTTCGGTTGTAATATTCTTTTTATCATATATTTTACAAAAGTTTACATGTGAGAAAAACAGCCCAGACTGAACAATGCTGCTATTAAGATAAATAACAATTCTAATATAAGCCTTAGTTTATATCAAACAATAGGTTATTTTTTGCTTATAACAATTTCATTATAACCTCAGATAAAGTCGCGATATCCTTCCATTATACTATAATTGTTGTTCAATAAGCTCAAGTTTATATAAATGTTCATATATGTTATATATTTCCGGACGCAAAGAGTTTACAAAATTAACAAGCAATATTTTGTATTTGTTTACTTTCCAAGAACTAGGATATTAAAATGTATATTTTTCTAAAATATTAAAGAAAAATTGTGTAATTATTCATTAAACAAGTATTTGGCTACACTATTTTACTAGTATTTCAGTATTTACGTTAAAAGGTGTTCAAACCATATCTGTAAATAAGCTTATTTAATACCTTAACTTTCACTCTAACAGCTGCTTCACGACTATAACTATAAGTTGCTGCCATATTTGTTAGTAGTATTTAGTATTTCAAAAGATCCTCAAGCAATAAAAACTTTCAAATTTTAATATATTATAATTGAAGACAAAAAAAATATTAAAAAACTCCATCCCACATATATTTAACACAGCTGACACTATGTCATTTAAGATAAATTGACATTTCCAATAATGCCTATTATTTGTGGGTTTTAAAATATACAGGAGAACAACACAAAATGCATAAATTATATATATATAATTAAAATACCAAAGAGAATTTCTCTTTTATTTAATAATAAATATATAACGATAATAATGATATTTTAAAAAAAATACCAAAAGCCTTAGTCTTTATTATCCATAATTCAATAAACTTAAAATTAATTTCTTGATTTTATTACATCTCTGGATTTTCAACAATACCCAAACTCTAAAGCTCTTGAAGTTTTGTATACAAAGCGCCATTTTTGTTTGTCATTGAGATTAAGAAAAAGTCTGCATAGATTTTTTTGTTTTTAAACGCATTTAATCAAATTCCTGGATAACTTTTACAAATTAAATTTTAATTTATCAGTCTCAAAAATCAATTTTGTATTTTAGAAGTCTGGGTAAGTATTAATTAAAATTAAACAAATTTCATGCATATTATAAAAAAGTATGTCAATTTGTAATTAAAATAACAGTGGATTGTAATGCATCAATATTATAATTAATCAAAAAAGCAAAAATCATTTTTATCTAATTAATTTATTAATTCGTAAATTTTTAAGCAATCAATCAATGAAATTTTTCCCCCAAGTTAGTTGCTGATAGCAACAAAAATATATACAAGTAGATATTGTGTACAGACTTGACATATTAGTTATTTTTCTTAAGCTTTAGAATTATCGCTAAATAATAAATATAAACAAACTGTTTTCTTAGCTTCATTTTGGGAAAATGATAACGGGTCAAAAAATACAAACTCATTTAATTGGGTAAAAACCATTATTGAACGTAAGTTTAATATGAAAATATTGCCACAGGAAGAAAGACAAAAGAAATTTAATGATGAAAAAATCTGCAAATACTTTAACTTTAAATTTGCAATACAAAGACAACAGTTTTTTTCTTTTTGCAATTTTTGTATTTTATAAAAATTAATGCACGTATATACCTCATATCCTATGTCTCTTATATGGAGTGGCATCACTGTGGCACAAGAGACAATCTAAAAAGTAATTTTAATGTAAAAAATTAAAATTCTTTTCTACAGCAGCTGAAAAGCTTCTAAAATTTATACAGTCCCAAAATTGTGTTTAATTAACGAAAAATATAAATTTATTTTGCAATTTTTATTTGAGGTAATTGGTAATGCTGCAAAGGATTTGTTGAGCATCTTCTTTAAAACCTTCTACTATGAAATCGTCATCTTGCTTTGGTAATTGTTAACTTAAAAATGACACTTATATAAGATAAGTATTTTAAGATACTCGTCCATCATGCACTGCTCTACACCTGGCCACATGAGTAGCTTAAATTTATATTGTCAACAATTTTTTCTTATTATATAAATGATGCAAAATTGTATACGTATTAACGCAGTACCCAAAACGGACATTACTGTACTTTTTATTTAAGAAACCATGCAAGAATTACAACGAAGAAATGCATTAGAAGGTATCTGATCAATAAAACAGCCTGAAAATAGTCATCTTCGACATTTTTATATTCATAAACTTTTCTTGGTCTTCCTCAAACAAAATTCATTCTTTTTTTTCCTGGTAAAGTAGCCTTTTGAAGTTGAGAGTAACTTCATTAAATTAATAGCCTATCCCAATATTCTCCAAGAGCAGAGCTTAAATTTATTTAAGGAAACAACGTATAGTTCTTGTTTTGTATCACCGGGGAAAACTTTATTTAGGTGTTGGCGAAATTCAGCTGATTCTTTAAAATTAAGTTCAAACGTATCCTATGTATATGCTAAATTGTCTGATTTATACAATCTTTTCTTTCCCAAAAAATCCATTAACTAAACATAAAACTTCTTTAAAAATATGTATAAAACAAAACTGTTTACCACCACTTAATATTATGAATTAATTTATGTTTCATTTAGGATCATCCCAATTTAACTTTTATGTAGATTTGGTTTCACCCACAAAATTAAAAAATATCATTTAATTGATAACTTGAACTTAATTTAATAATTTTCATTTGTTTCCTTTACTGTATTTTAAATTGAAAAGTCAACGAATACTGGCATGCTTTTGTTTTCAATAAATGACAAATCACTAGAAATACAGAAATTTTTTAATAAAATTTAAAAAAAATTATTCTTATGTCAACTGCTATTTAATTACTCGATAGTAATTAAAAAAATTTTTTTACGCCCGGATAAATTATAATCATAATAACTAATTCTAATTTATGCGTATAGCTTAATTTTTTGACTTTTGAATGGTATACTTTGCTTATCAGAATGTTTAGTTAAAAATAATTACCTTAATTTAATAGTTAAACAGTGATAATAAAAAAAAACAAAAGAAACACTGTAATTTATTTTACTGGGCGTATCTAAATAGGCGATAAACAACTAAACAAGTTTTTATTTATTTATTTATTTACATTTTATTCAAAACTTAAGAGTTGCTCAAGGAAGACTTTTTTTCGAAAATGAGTGTTTTTCAAAAATTAAAATACCAGGGCGATTTATTTTTTGAAAATTGTAAAATGATTTTTTCAATAGATAAAATTTTTTACATTATGTTATTTAAGCATTTTATTAAATAATAAAAAATTTTTATTATTGTTTTAGTCAAAATGACATCCGGGCCATATAATTACAATTACATATTTAAATATATTATAATTGGTGATATGGGTGTCGGAAAATCATGTTTACTGCATCAATTTACAGAGAAAAAATGTAAAAAATAAAAACTTTAAAAATATTATTATTATTTTGATGTTTAAATTGTAGTTATGGCAAATTGTCCACATACAATAGGTGTTGAATTTGGAACTCGAATAATTGAGGTAGCTGATAAAAAAATTAAACTTCAAATATGGGACACAGCTGGCCAAGAACGATTTCGAGCTGTAACAAGGTCTTATTATCGAGGGGCAGCTGGTGCTTTAATGGTTTATGATATAACAAGACGGTAAGTTAATTTATTGTTTAAAATTTTTTTTCTGGCTTTTAATTTTTCAGAAAGATCATAGTAAAACCATAGAACATAATAAATTCCTTTTATACTTTACGATAAACAGAGATTCTCTAATACAATTTTACAATTTTATATATATTGACTGCGTTTATATAATATTTAATAAAAATTAATGAATAGCTCACATTATTCTTAAACACTCAGGGTTAAAATGTTATAATTTTGCTGAGAAATCATACACATATTAATTACTATAATTTTAACTCTTATGTATCAGTGTTTAACTCACAACTACTGTATATGCTAGTTGTTAACCCTGAACCTGAAATCGTTTTGTATAAAGCTATTGAAGATTCAGGCAGAAGTGTTTTAAATTTCCACATTGAGTTACATTGAAAATGGATATGTAAAATATATGATTGTTAATATCTGTTAGGCATTTAAAAAGAATTACTGCCGCCAGTTTTTCCTTGATGCTAATATTTAATTAGATGTCATAATAAGGATTTCAATTTCGTTTGTAAAATGTTTAGTTTTATGAATACGGTGGCAATAAAAATGGAGGACATTAAATATAATTTATTCTGTATGTTTGAAATCACCAGACCCTCTTAATAAAATTTCCTTTGAAACAATTCTTCTTATTCTTATTTTACCAAATCTCTACTTCAATTTTATTTTGAAATTAAACTCTTAAATGTGCATTGTTCATATTTTGCTTTGAAGCCTTTTTTGACAATGATTTAGCTTTCTTTAAATTAAATTTTAATTCGAAGGCTCACATTTTGTACTATTATTTTGCAGAACTCCTTTATTTTTTCATTATCAGCTGCCTGTAGCTATTTAGCTAATTTCAATAGACTACGGCTGTTAACAGCCCTTGAGAGAAAGCATAAGGCTGCTTAGAGAGCGCCAGCTTACAGCCGAGCTGACACCGATTCCCGTTGCGATAAGCTAATCTTTGGTAAGCTTGCACTCTGACCATTTTGAGCATATTCCTATTGATTTATCCAAAACGATGTTATAGTCTTCGGTATCGGAATCGGCGTCAACTCAGCTGTAAGCCGGCAGTCTGCAGGCAGCCTAAGACTTTAAAGGGGAAAAGTTTATTGTAAAAATGTTAAGTAATATACATTTGGGCTCTGGTTTTTTCTTTTCATTTTATATATTTCCTTTTGTTTACTAGCAATGTATGGTTTATTATTTTCAATATATATGTAAAAATTTAAATTTTAGATCAACCTATAATCACTTAAGTAGTTGGCTGACAGACACACGAAACCTAACAAATCCAAATACTGTGATATTTTTAATTGGAAATAAATGTGAACTTGAAAGCACACGTGAAGTTACCTATGAAGAGGCTCAAAAATTTGCTGATGAGAATGGTCTAATGTTCATTGAAGCCAGTGCAATGACGTAAGTTATGTTGTAATACAGAAATATTTTTATGTATTCAAATTTTAATTATTTTATTTTAAAAATACTCAAACTTAAATCTGTAGACAGTTACATTTTCTAGTAATTAATAAAAAACTGACTTTGCTATATATTTAATACCAAAAGTAATTAAAGTGATTTCTTTTGCAAATCATTGGTTTATGTTTTTTTTTTTTTTTTCCTTCTTTAACTCATTTCTAGCCAAGATGAAGATTGAGAGTATATCACATAACATTTTTCATCTAATCATTGATCGTATTTCGTTTTATCATAATTTTTAGAAATTATTTTTGTTTTTACATGATATTTAACTTAAAATTCTCTCATAATAAGCTTAGCAGTTTTTAAAAACTATTCAAATCGTTTAATATATTATTTATTTTAATAAAAAGTTTAAAGTTTTCGTTTTTTTACAATTTCTATAATTTTTCAGTGGACAAAATGTTGAGGAAGCATTCTTGGAAACTGCAAAAAAAATTTACCAAAATATTCAAGAAGGCCGACTCGATTTAAATGCTTCTGAGTCTGGTGTACAGCATAGACCGTCCCAAACAGGTAGAACATCACTCTCCATTGATGCGCCAAATGGAAAGGATCAGTGCTCTTGTTGATTATTTATAGGAAATAAAATTTTTAAACTAGTGTTAATGTAAAATTTATTATAAGGACTATTTTTACTAGATAAATGTGGATTGAAATGTATAAATTATTATAATATAATTCCATTTTTTGTTTGTTTTGTTTTGTTGATATAATTAAGATAATTTTTGTATTAGTTTAAACCTAAAATTGAATTTCTCAATAAGATTCTAACTAAGAATTTCTTTATAAAAGTATAAATGACAACAAATATAATATTTAATATTCAAAATGGATTTTTAGATCTCGTATGCATTTAAAATGATATCAGTTTTTCTAAATTGCTGTAGCTATTTCTAATTATTTTTCAATTTAGAACAAAATGAACACATGAAATATTTTTTGAAAAAAAACTGATTTTCTTTCTTCAAATTGATTTGATGATCTTTACTTTCTCTTTCGTTAATAACAGTTTTATACTTTGTATAACAAATAAAATGTAAAAAAGATGTTTTCGTACAATGACTAAATTATATTGCTATATGATTATTACCACATTTAATTTTATACCTTTTTCAACTTTTATTCATTCGTTGTTTTCGTTTTTCAAAAAAATATATGTAACTATAGTAAAAACATGTAATAAAAATAACTAAATGTGATATTGCCAAGAAGATAAACTTAACTACCACAGTAACTTTGTTTAAATCTAAATTTTTACATGAACTTAAGAAATCATACATAAGATTTTTTATCGTACGAATAAAAATACTTTTATTGGTATAGAAAAAATATTTTTAAACATTTAGGACAAAACATTTTGGAAATTAAATCAAAACCAAAAGGTAAACCTTATTCCAGTGAGTCAAGTATGTAAGTATATGAGACATAATATTTTTTTAATGAACTTTTGTTTTTGGAATGGCCGCAAAAATCACTAACATCTGACAATTTAATGTAAGATGAAATACAAATTAAAAGCTGGCATTTTAATAAATAATGTAAGAATAACTATTTTATATTTTGTATATAGAAAAGTTTCACATTAAAAATCTTTATTTGGAATGGACTATTTTTAGATTATAAATAAAAATTCTTTTCGAAATATAACACTAGATATTTAAACTTAAATATATACTGTTGCTGCATTAGACTAAACGATTGACGAGTAAGGTAATAGTTTACATCTAAGCATGCTTTGCAAGTGTACCGAGCTTGAATCCGTAAGAAGTCCGAAAAAATTTGAATTTATAAAATTCACTATGATGTATGAAGGGTAATTTACGTCAGAAAATTTTCTGAAGAGAACTTAAAACAATACTGAGTGAATTTTTTTAAAACATATTTCTATTTTTTTAATGAAAAATTAGCTATTATATTACGGAAATTCTTTTCTTATTAATATTAATTTTATTTTAAACCTAATAAATTTTTTAATGTTTTAATTTTTTAAGTTTTATATTTTTTCAAATATTTTTTCAATTTTTTACTTTTGCCTATAACAAATGCATTTTGTAATAATCAATTAGTTCTTTTTAACCCATCTGTTCTTTTTTTTTTGACTATTTTGCTAATCGGCTGATAAATTCAATTTCAAATTAAATTTATGAAAAAAGCTAAAATCATAAAAAAATTGTTATTATTTTAAAAGCGCCAATGAAACCATTAAAATATTTATTTAATTTAAAAATTAGGCTACAATTGCATGGATAATCAAATTTTATCCTTCGAGTAAACTAAAAGAACTGACTTCAGGTGTAAGAAAAAAGCTTATGTTAGACTGATAAATAGGTCCTATGACATATATTGAAATTATTGACTTGGTATGCTTATTTAAAACAAAATCCGTTCTTTATCCAAATAGGAGTAAAAATAAATTTGTTCCGAGTTTTTTAACAAATATGTCGGTGTTATGGAATGTTTTCAAAATATTCTCTCCTATTCTTATATATGATTTGCTAGTGAATGTTGCCTATATTTCCTCTTTAGAAGACTTAGCGACTTTCTAGTGGATGAAAATTTAAAATTGAGATGTTTAGTGAGAATGACACATATTATCATTACCTTAAAAATTGTTTGATTATCCAAAACGGTTAATTACAAAATTTCACTAAAAAAAATAGATCAAATAGAAATAAATATAGTAAAACATTTTTTATACGCTTTTTCCTTACCTGATATTACAGTAGGTTAACAAATGGTTTAATTCAAATGGCGATCAATTATTACTAACCATAAACTATTTTTGACATACACTACATAATTTATATAACTTATATTTTTAAATACACAAACCACTTTTAACATTAATTTTAATAACTGCTAATCTAAAAGCACGCGAAGTGTTATTTTTTGATCTCATATACTACACATTTATATAATATGAAAGGGCGGCTCCTACGAAATATTTCTATATACATAAATGATAAAAGGTATTAAATGTTTAGATGTGTTACGAAGCGCATCCTTATGATTAGAGAAACTTTTCTATCCTGGGATGAACGACATTTCAGCAAAAATATTGGGCTTCAGTATGCTATACTTATAATTTAAACAGAATCCCCTTAATTGTCTATGCAACTTCTATTTTTAAATTATTTATATAAAAAGCTTAAAAATTTGTATTAGCTTTGAATCATGTTTTCAAAAGTTTTAAATAACCACATCTTGTTCTGTGTAAAAATTAAATTTTGGTTTTTGATAATCCTAGTTTTCTCCTTATATGAGTTTTTCTTCCTTATATGAGAAATTATAATTAATTTAATTAATCTCTGCTATTTTTATCACATTTACTTATCCTTGTGATTATTGAAGAATTAAAGGTGCTATTTCTACGCAGTTTCGGTAAGGTTGAATGCAGAACTAAGCAGCTGTGGCGTTATATTTAACAATTTCAAAACAGCAAAGCTTTTCGAAAGCTACTTTTAAGATTCTTATGAAATTTATATTATAGACATTTATATACATAGCACAAAAGGCAATAGTTTGGTTGAAGTTTTTATTTCGAAACAAAAAAAAAATCTATTTCAAGTAAAAGAAGCGTGATTTTTCTGTCTTAAAACGTGAATGATTTGAAGGCTACTTTTTGTAGTTTTTCGAAAAGCATAGTTCAATCCAAGTTTTGATAATGTTATTAACAAACAAATACTTTTGTTTAAATATTTATACGGATACCATTTATAAGAAAATTGACCACCACTTATTTACTAATATGACACCATAATTACTGGTTTGCAGTTGGATATTTGGTTAATAAAATCTAACAATAAACCAATAAAATAAAATGAAGTTATTTCAGAGAATCTGATAATAAGCTTGTATTGGAAATTCCACAAAAAACCTCAGTTTATTTTCGCAATCAACGAATATTATAACTACTTTTTAACTAGAGCTTTGGCACTCTTTTTGACTAAATTACCAATAATACACAGAAATCAGCTATTTTATTAACTCTTAAAATTCCTTTGTCTCAATCCGGTGGCAAGAATTCACTTATTTCATTTAAAAAAATCTTCAATGATAAATAAATTTTAAAAAACTGTTCTCTTATCTAGTAATAATTCAAGCTTTATACAATTTAATAGTTTATATTTTCATTTTTCTTTTGCAAAATTTATCAAACTCTTAAAAAACTTTTTAACAAAAGTTTTTACATTTTTTTTTTTGTCAACTTTAGCCACTCAATTATTGTCATTCTTCGAATATATACTAGCCAAAAAACGATCTGAGTCCTTGCATTCTGAACCTAAGAAATTTTTCTTGTTTAAGGCAATCAGAAGTTTCATTTTTTTAAATTTTGCAATTTATTTTTAAAATTTCTCATTGTTATCCTGTAAGAATAAAGTTGAAAAATTGTGTAGTAAATATGCTTGGTAGACTACATTCTTACATTGGATTAAGTTGTGAAACGTTGAATTAAAACTTGAGAAAAGTTTAATGCAAGCAATAACACTTTTGTACTAAAAGTTCAAGTGCCAATTTATTATTTTTATTAAATGAACTCAAAAACAACAATATCCAGGGGAAAATATTTGTCTTAGATAAAATAGTGAATTATTTGATATATAGCAAATCTAATCCTTTTTATTATGGAAAGATGATGCTTTATGCATTTGAAATTAATGGACCAAACTTATTTAAGCAACTTTTAATTGCAATGATCTATACTTAATCCAGTAAAAAAAATTGGATGGTAGGTAACTGTAATTTCTCTTTAAGGATTTGAAAAAGTTCTTAAAATTTATTTCATCGCTAGTTGTAGCAAAATAAAATCATTTGTTTTTCTTTAAATTAATAGATCTCAAAAATACACAAAAATCGTTAATTGGTTGTTTTACATAGACGCATTACTTACCTTTGCAGTAGTGCTGATTTCTGTATATATTGTGAGAAATCAATATTTTTTATTGCTAGAAATTTTCCATTGCTGGAGCGTCCAACCAATGTTTTAAAGCTCGCAATACGTAAACGGAATCTTTCTTTTCTTCCAAAAAGACGCTAACCGGAAAGCATTTTCGTATGGAGAATTCTGTATATAACTTCTTAAAACTATGTATATAAATCAGCCTTTAAAAACCTATATGCATGGAAAATTTTTAGGTTATGCAATCTAATAAAATTAAAGCTCTATATTATTTTGTTTTTTATCTTAGCTTGGAAGCCATCCTTAAAGAAAAGTTTTCACAAGCCTTCATCGATTTAGGTACGCATTAGCTAAGCAGCCATCTCAAGTATAATATGTAGTTTTTAGTTTTATTTTTTAAGGTGTAATTTCAAAGAATTTCATTAAAAATCATATTTTAGAAATAAAAAAGTACACAATGTACTTTACCAGCTTTAATTTGTAATTACTCCTACGAAAGAAAGCAGCGACTCCTAGGGAAAGAACATACCTCCCTAATATGGTGTTTACACTGGCCCAAGGCTGTAGTATCAACTTGGTAGTGTATCAAATGAGTGTTTCCACCAAAAGTAGTATCAGTTATACTACTCACCCAGAGGAACAAAGTGAAGTGAAATATTGAACACTTTGAAATATCCAACTTGCAAAAACGGTTACACCAACCCTAATAAATTTTCTAATAATTAGTGTAATAATTTCAGTAATAATTGCCTGTGTTGAAATGTATAAAATAAATAAATACGATTTGGATACCTGATTTGAATCTGTCAACAATTATAAAATGGCTTAATCTATCACTTCAACAGCTGATTTCGAAAAGATTTCGGGCTACGTTTATAAAAGAAATGTGCTGAAATTGAAACAAATATGATACATACCACCTCCGCTAGGTGGACCATATTGCGAAGGTAGTATCGTCTGAAATTTCCATACAAAACATACAATGGTAGTATGGAGACCAAGTGCTTAATGCCGGTGTAAACACCCTATTAAAGACTATTAGGGACTAATTGTAGTATCTTTTGCAAACAGTTAGACTGTCCGAAGAGCCAAATATTCCACAACAATCAATCAATTCCGCTTTGAATATCATGAAATGATCTCATTCGAAAGGTTCATGAAATTGGATTTGTTGAACTTCAGTAATAATATTTTATTTCCTTATTTATTTTCCTAATTATTTTATTTTATTAAATTTGGTAGTCAAATCTGTATTTATTTTACTAACTTATTACTCTTTGTTTTGATCATCGTTGAAGCGTTGCATATTATCAATTTATAGGTAATCATTACTAGCGCACTTTAATTTCTGAAGCAAAGAACTCAGAGGATTCCAGATCCAACTGTATGGTTAATATATCGCCAAATTCGAATGTATTAGTTAGTTTTTATGTCCTATCTATATGTCTTTCTCAGTTCTTTCATTTTTATGGTTTTACAAAACATGAGAAGTTCTTTTAATCTTCGTGTTAATAATAACAGCTCCCCACGAAGAATAATAAAAGAAATCGTAAAGATAAGTTACAAATTGGTTTAATTGGTTTTTATTATGGTCTTGTATGAAAAGTCTCACAGAGGATTTTTTCTGAGTTCTTATCTAGGAACTGAAAAATGAAAATATGATAAATGCATATAAATATGATTTTTAATAAAATCCCACTTTATTTATTTATTCATTTATTTATGTTATTCAATCTCAGGCAATATAAAGCAAAGATTTTTCGATCACCTTAAATATTGGAACAAAAAAATTTACTTTAAGAGATAATATACCTCAATTTCTATTTGTAACTATCAAATAATCGAGTTTTTAATTAAACAATCATATGTATACATATGAATGATGTATATAACAATGTTAACACTGCTATTACTATGTTATTAGTTCTGTAGATTGAATTTTTTTGATGATGCAATTTTATTTTCCAAAGGAAATCTATCAATACAACTCATGTCTATTCATTTGTATACAAATTGGTACAGTAATCTTAGGAACAATTAAAATCTATTCGAAAGACGTGCTTTCAATGCAGCAGCAATGTATGTAATTCAACACAAAAACCTCAAAGCTATAGATTTTTAATTAAATTTCGAAGCAAAATACTCTCCTAGAAAGTTTAAGATGTTTTTATTTTGGAAGTGTGGTAAATTCTAATCTTAAAAGTAAGTATTATGGTCTGTTTGTTGTTTCTTTCTAAATAAAGTATTTTATATTTTTTAAAACAAATTATTTATAACTTAGAAATTTAAGTAGTGAAATTATATAAATATTTAGGGTTTTAAATCTTCCTGCATTTATTGGACAGATAGAATTTTTTAGGTGCACAAATTACTAGTGATTCAATTCTTTTTAAGAATTACAAAAATAATTGATTCTTTAATTAATGATATTCATTAAATAGTAAATAAAAAATTGCTGGGTGGTCGATATGAAAAAAATGCAAATCTAAAAAATAATAAAGACGTTTCGGGTGTATATTTATGTATACTAATAACCAGATATAAAATGTCCTGTTTAGGATTAGATAAGTATTCTCCGAGCAGACTGCGAAGTACAATGCAGGAAATAACTATAGACTCAAGGTACTTTCTCTGGGCTTTTCCAGGTATTTGATTACGAAGCCAAAATATTTTATCAGGTTATATTGGCTTAAAGTCTTACTTTTACACTAAAAAATTTATAATTTACAAAATTCAGAAGCAAGACTTATTTCGCTTTTTCTTCAAACTAAGGATACAGTATTTCCGATTTTGTGTGATTCTTTGTAATTACAGCTTGCAAAAACATGTGCCCAGTTAAGCAGATTTTTGGAGCCAATTAAATTTTGAAAATAATATTAATTCATTATGCTCTATTTTATTTTTAATAAAGAAAAATTTAATAAGAAATTTACCAGAATCTGATAAATATAGCGAAGAAGATTAACGCTTGTCTCTAGTTTGGTTTATTTAAATTATTTTGTATGTTATCTGCAGGGATTTAGCTATTTTAAGCAATTGGCTTTATTAAATACTATAATTTTTATCTTATAAATCCAAATATTTTTCTAGTAAATCAAAAAAGATTTGATCCTCAAAAAACAGTTGAGCTTCGATTAAATGTTTTTTGCTTACATGCTAATTATATTAAATGACAAAAATAATCCCAGAAAAATTTGTACAGCACAATAATAATGAAAGAATTTATGTTTCAGTTTTGCTTAACAGTCGTTAAATATAAAAACCCATGTCTACATCTCATTGTCAGTAGACTAATAAATCTAATAAAAACAAATTTAATCTGTCATTTTTCAATTTAAAAGTACTGAATTTCAATAAAAAAAAAAACAAAGAATGTTACCTGTTGCTCTTGTTTGAAAGCCATAAGTAAGTCATCACAAAAATTGAATTGAACTTAAGAAACCTAATTTAGTGATAAATACAATTATCGTTGAATAATTTCATCCTTAATGTCACACTTAAGCATACTTGAAACGCATACAAGTGATTATTAATTTAGTTTGATGTTACAAACAAGAAAATAAAATACAAATTGCATGAAATTGTCAGCTCAATCAAATTAACATAATAAAAGATATAAAATATTAATAATATATTTATAAGTTTCTATAACAGAATGTGTGCCTTTCATTTTTAATTTTTAAAAAAAAATGGTTTCATATGGAATTTAAGTTATTTTAAATTAATTAAAACTTCTTTTTTCAGCTAAACTTCTTTCAATTATTTGAATGCATCTCACAGTTTTCTAGTTTAAGATGTTTTAAGCCTCTCACACTGTAACGTTAAGTCAATATGAATATGACACATTGCTTTGACTAAAAAATTATTAATTCTGTCCTTCGGCTAATTTTAATAAGTATAATCTGGGATAAACTTGCAAGTAAACATTCTGGAAATGTTATATTTACCTCCTAGGGCTTGTTTTCTTACTTTACAACTTAAACAATACATTTTTTCGTAAAAATTTCAAATAAAAATCACATAAAGTATAATTAATGAATGATTTGTGCAAAAAGTTCTATTTTTTCAATCGATGAATTTCAAAGCTCTGTCCTAAGTCATTTTCAATACATAAGACAATATACAATATAAAATATTAACCATGTCATGTCCAGAACTTTAGATAGCAAATATTACTCACGTAGGTAAAGATGGCAGCCGCTTTGTAACAGAACCACTTAAAACATTGTTGATTTAAGGTTCACAAAATGTAAATAAAAACTTACGGCTACCTCCGATTTCGTGACATAGAGGAAGAACCTCTTTAAAACTGCGCGTAAAATTGGTGAGTAGAACCTCCAGATCTTAATATTTAAAATGAAACTAGCAAATGCTAATTAAATATATAAAAAAATCTTACAACTTTTGCCGTTTTCTCAAAATCCATGTTAACAGTTAAGCTAGAATACCAACCTTAAAGTCCATCATAAAATCGTAATAAGAATTATTAACTTATTGAACGTTTTAAAATATATCAGGAAAGCTTTGAAAACCTGAACAATTTTCGACAACTACTTCCAAACTGCTCGAAAGATGGATCCTGTGAAATCTAAAAAACTAGCAAACACTTCAAACTTTGTGTGCGGCTTGGAGCTAATTATTGCTTTAAAGCAAACAGTAAGAGAAATTACGAAAAAAGTGATTTGGTCACTATAAAAGGGCTACAGTTTAATCATTTTATAAAACGGTTTTAAAAAAGCTCTGCAATATGCGAACAGACAAACATAACTGAAAAAAACTCCCACCAATTTAAAAAATACAAAAGCTCAAAAAGAATTAATCTTAGTAAGGGTTAATTTTGACTTTATTTTACTTAAATGATAAACATCCTCAAGGAAAAAGGTCAGAAGTTATTTAAAGATTTGACAGTTGGTAAAAAGAAAATATGGCTTGATAGTCAAATATGTAGAAAAACAATATTTTTACAAACAAAACACTCAAATAGCTGAGAGCCTATATGTGAGAAAGAATTAATAAAAAATATCAAAATAAAAGTAATTCAGTTGCGTATAAAAATAAGTAAGCAAATATTTTCTATTTGATAATGGTGTTTGTTTGTGAATGGGTATTTAGCTTCGCAAAGATTTCAATTCAACCCTAAAATAAATTGTAATTCATCAGAGCTACCAAATATTATCTCAGATAAATATACAAAAGTTTTATATTTATTGAAAATTCTAATTTTAATGGCTAAACTTCAATAGTTCAAATATTATTTCAAAGTTATGCTAGTAAATATATCTTAATTATTAACATAATTAATGCCAATCAAAATTTTAACGTTTCTTATATTAGCTTATTTACTAATTTAAAGTTTTTAATGAAATTAAAAATAATTATGCAGTCATTGAAGTAAATTGCTTAAAAGAAAACTAATTGAACAGGAAAATGATGTTAATTCGCTTTAATAATTTTAATTTTTTTAAATAATAACTTCAAAGTTAATCTAAAAATTATTATTGAATATGTGATATTTTGGTGTTTGTTTTTTATATAATATTATTTTATTATTTTATTTTATAACTATTTTTTAAACAATTTATATTCATCTTAATTATTTCTATTCCCTTATAATTTTTACAACTAAAAACTTTAACAGTAAGTACCAGACTTAATGTTCATATAATTTACAAACTTTTTAGCCTTGAACTTAAAAGTAATTTAATTGTATTAATACTTTTTGCTTAACAATATTTCACACCAAGAACCACAAAAAAAATTGATGATTAAATGTTTTGAGAAATCATATCCATAATATTTTAGCATAAAGTTAATAGACATAAAACAAGTAAATTAAATATAACCTAAATCCTTAGAATAGTAAAATATTTTTAAACAAATTAATCCACTTTTTTTTTTTAGATTTCATTTAATACTTCTTAAAAATGCCAAATCCTCAAAGTATTTCAAACACTAAATATTTAATTACTTATTTGACTAATAATAATAGAAAGTCATCATAATCTTTTGATCCTGAAATAGAAATTTTAGAGTCTTATATACTATAAACATGGAAATCTTTAGCACAAATTTTAAGAAGGCTCAAATATACATAAGGAATTTTCATCTATTGATAAATAAAGGAAATTAAATACATTTTAAATTGTGGTTTATAATATAATCAGGTATCTAGACTAACATAGATAGAAAACCTTTTAAGTATTTAATTGTAAGAAATATGCTTGAACTAGTTTTTATTATGTACTTCTGTGAACATCATGAGAATACAAGAAAAAATACTTTGCCTTTCTGTATAAGCGAGAAAATACTTCATAGAAAAGTTTCAAATTACAAGAAAATTATCTGACATTCTACTTAATTATTTTTCTCAAAATTGTTGTGAGCTTTGTTTTCTTGAAAAAATAAACGGAATACTTCTTGTAATCTTAGCAGACATCACTTTATTATGGTATAAATTATATGAAAGAGCATGTGGGGAATTCAAATAAATTTTTTTATGCTATTTGTTTGTTGCAAATGCAATCCAGTAAACTCTTTCAATCTTTAATTTATTTTTTGCAAATATCGAATTTACTTATTGTTAGAGCCGTTAGAGCCAAGTGTGACAGACAAACATTTATGTATTAAATCCAGAAGCTTTTAATATACTCGTAGTTATGATATTGCGCTTAGTCTATTAGCTGTTATGTTTTTTTATGCCTTGAGGAGGCGTTTTTGAAATCCGATTTATTTGAACAGCGAAAACAATTTTTTAGGTCCTCATTTGAAATGAATCTAAGTATGTAAGTAAAGCCCGAAAAATATAAAATTATATTTTTCTAATACAAAAGTGCTTTTCAAAAATTATTTTATAACTAAAAAGGTAAATTATGTAAACGAAATAATGAAATATTAAAGAGTTTGTGATTAGTTGGAAAAACTATGTTTGGTTATAAGAGTTTGCTTAATGTTATTTTTTTTTTATATTCTCCCATCTAATCTTTTTATTTCAAATAATTAGAATGAAAGTTACTAAATATTTTAAAATTACTAATTTTTTGTCATGTTATATTCCTAAAAGAAATTTATTTGTATATTTTAGCTAACTTAGATGGTATAGATACAAAATTGCGAGTTTTTTATCAAAACAGACAGAACAAAAACTACAAAGAAATATTTAACAAGCTATATTAAAACTGAACCCTTTTTTTTGTATTGATGTTTCGTATGGTTATTATGCGTAGGAGTCTGTTTTGGCATTTTTGAATTATTTCAAGGTTTGTTTTACGGGTGCACCCCTATACCTGAATACCATATGTCCATGTAGGTGTGATTATTGACGTATATATTAGCTTTTTACTTTTTAAATCTAATTGTGAGTACTTCCCAATTAGCCAGTAGATTTTACTTGTTAACTGTTTTATTTGCTTGGCTTTTTGCCTTACGTGGTGTTTCCAATTTAATTTCTCGTCCAAGTGGAGGCCTAACTATTTCGCAGTTTCAGCCTGAGGAATTTGATCACCATTTAGGAATGTAAAACTGGCCCCTGACTCAAATCAATAATTTCTTTATAACTTGTAAGCGTTACTAATCGCTAATAATTGCTAACATTTTTCGAACCTTCACTTGTGGTAAACTTCAAATAAAGCTAAAGAATATAAAAATGTCATGAAAATATAATGTTAGAGAGTAGAGATATTTATTGAACCTAAAAGCTTATTATTTATTTCATTTATTGGTCATTTGTCTGCATTTGCGTCTTCTTTTAGATAACTCAGTTCTGAAGTTTGTAGGCTGATCAACAAGAGTTTTGTTTCACAATTGAATAAAACTAGTATAGTTAAAACTTAAGAGAAATTTGAAGACAATAATAAAATGTAGAAATAATTCTCTTTTTTATTTCTGTGCAATTTACGCATTTACGATCCATTCCCGAAAAAGTTTGTCGTTTTCTCTAAGCTGTGAACTCAAGCTTGAAATTTTTCAATAAAATTTGTAAATCTATTAAGTAAAATATGCAAACTTTGCATGTTGTCGCATTGAAATTACATATTTAAACAATTTTCGTTTTTCATTTTTACTTACTTTTATTTATTTTGTATATTTTAAAATAAAAAGCATATATAAAAGAAATATTCTTAAAAATAGAACAATAATATTTTAAAGTACATTCTGACCTTGATTTGTTTAATTTAAAAGCATAAAAATTACTTCGTACTGTCTAAAATAATTATAAAATGGTTGCAGAAAACTAGGATTAAAACTTTATAAAATAGATAAATATTAACATAAAAAATTATCTAGCAAACAAAATTAAATTTTATTCATTTTAATATAATTATTTCTTTATTTTTATGCAATTGAAGTATTTTTTACTTGTTTTAAAATACCTTCATTTAAATACAATTTGTATATAGTACCAACATTTATATAACTTTTTAGGAATTAATTAAAGAATTATTTGAAGGTTCTAACAAACTGTGTGGCAAGATTTATTAAAGATTTTAGAAATCTAAGTTTTAGGTCTCAAAGTAGAAGAATGACAACAATCGGTATAATTTATAAATTTTTAATTTTTGTGCACAGCTTAATATATATATATATATATATATATATATATATATATATATATATACATTTATCTTTTTATATATATAAGTTACTTTCTTGTGTTAATTGAGCTATATTTAAAAGGTATTGGAACTTTAAATTTTCTTTAGGACAGGTCACAGGGTAGACAAATGTGTATATTAAGGTATTTAAGAATTATTAATAGAAATATGAAAAAGACTTATGCTTCTGCCTCAGAGCGTCGTCTTCGTCCTGGACCACCAGCAAAATTTGCAGCTGCCATTCCCATTCTATGCTTGGCTTCTTGGATTCCAGAAAAACCTCTTGCTAGACCAAAATCAACGGTTCGTTTTGAGCTATAGAAAGATAAATATTTTCAATTATATTGAGAAATTCACAAAACACATAATGTTTCTATAATATTTATCTACATGAAATGCTATTAAAATTCAATGTGATAAACTTTAAAAATGATAAAAAAGTATTTAAAAAAAAAGTTTAAATTACTTTTAAATAAAGTAAAACTCTTAAGCGAATGGGCTAGTAATGAAGCATTTTTCTATTTATGATAGTATAAGTGAAGAATTCAATCCAAGAAACTGATTAAATTTAATTTCAACAAGATGAGTTTATTAAAGATAGGAAGGAAATAATTACCACCTAATATTTAATTAACTTCAACGTCAAAATAGATTATGGTTTTGATAAATGAACTTTTAACCATCATGAAATCATGAAATTAAAAAAACTTTTACAGAAAATTTATACTCACTTTTCTAAATCACTTCTTGCCCTTAGAATTGTTCTTCCAAAACGTGCAATTAGTTCCATAAGGACATCTTCCGGAGCTTCATCGAGTTCATTATAGAAAGCATTATTCTGACTGAAAAATTAATATAGAAAAAAAAAAAAGAAAACAGTATTAATATATTACTAGTAATAGTTAGAACTTATATATTTAGCATAAAGAACACTTTATGATGATTTTTAAGAGCTACAAGTATACAAGGAGTGTATTACTGTTTGCCAAATACATAGAAATAGTGGGAAATTCGCTTTATCAAAGTACATAAGAAAGCAATATATTCCACAAATTTAATCAGTTCAATAATATGTAATTGCATTATTGTCTTCATAGACTCAAACATAAATAATATTTTAGTAAAATATTTGTTATTTATTGGTCATATCCTATCTCAGGTAGAGTAAAATATGAAATTTAGATACACATTATAAGCATATTGATTTAAAGCTTTACGGTTTGCAATTATAGAATGGATAAAGAACATATTTATCCAAAAAATCTAATATATTACAGGTATTTTAGGAAAAGTTATTTTAGAAATTCAAATTTGTGTTAAATTTTAGATGCATGAACAGTAAAGTAAAGTAAAGTAAAAGAAAGTGGGACAAAATGCACCGCGACCTCGTACGAACAGTGATGGAGTCAGATCTAAAACATGTTTGAGTGTATCTAAAGCTAAGTAAAACTAGTGTACTTATGTTTCCTTTTTACTTTATCTACTTTTCTAAAACTGTTATTTGTTATTTTGATTTATTAAAACCAAAATCTAGATTTTTCTGATTATATTGAATATTAAATTTACTTTTTTTGATTAAAGAAATTGACAACAAAAAAATCTAATAACATATGTTTGAGGCCGAATTGCAGCAGCTTTATGTCACGAAAACAAAATTTTTAGCTCAAGTTCCTCTTTTTTTATTTTTATTGTGAACTCCAACTAGTACGATATGAATGGTTTTGGTGATTTCTTCTCGAGTCTCTCACCGGTCAATTTCCAGGTTAATTACATTCAATAAATCAGATAAAGTAAATTTATAAATTATAGTCGATTTTAAAAAGATTTTAAATCTTTTCAATACTTCGCTTTTTTAAAATGTAAGAGCATTAAGCAATGTATTTAAAATCCATGACAGTTACTGAAATATTTAGTATTAAATAAAAGTTCAAAAGGCCATACAGACGGTTTGTTGCATTTTCATACAAAAGCTTTTTTTAGTTTTCTTTTATTATTCCTTTAAGAATTTAAAGAGAAGCCTTCAAATAAAGATTAAAGGATATCTCTCATGAAGCTACTTTTTATTTAGACTCTATACCAGCGGTTTCCAAACTTTCTGATACTGCGACCCACATAAGAAAAAAAAAAAAATTGGCGGCCCCCTTATTAGATAAAACAATAAAATAATATAAGCACATTTTGTCTCTATGAATCAGAGCATGCATTTGTGGACCTTGCATTGATTCATTTTAATCACTTAATTTTTTAAAAATTTCAACCAAATAGGCAAGTTAAGGAATATAGTTATCGTTGCGAAAGGAAGACGCCTCATCATTGTGATTTTCAGCAAGAAAAATTGCAGTTTCGTCTTTAAGTTCGAACACTCTTTGAGTTAATTTTGAACGAGATAGCCAACGTACTTCACAATAGTATTATCGGCATTTACAGGGATTTTTAATAAAGTAATATCGCAACAAAAAATTTGTACTAAATAGATTTTTGTAAGTATTTTTTTATATATGTAAAACAGAAATTAAAAACTTCACGACCCCCTTGAGGTTATTCCGCAACCCCCTCGTGGGTCGCGACCCACAGTTTGGAAATCGCTGCTCTATACCTTCAGCAAGATAAGCAAATTCAGCAAATACATGAATCTGTGGATGGATGCACAGTGAAGTCGGCAAATAGAATGATTTTATATTTGGCAAATGTTACAGGTTTGTTTTGTACAATCACTAGCATACTCGTTACAAAATTTTAAATTTTTCCTGTACACGAGATGCATTTCTTATCTATCATTTTTCTTGGATTTACATATCTCTCGTCACTATAAATTAGTGGCTATTCTTCTAAAAGAGGATTCGTCAAATTATACAACCATCTGTATGGCTCTAAAGTTAGCTATTTTTCAACATAAAAAGAGAAAAAGAACTACAATCTTTTTTAGTGGTAAATGATAAAATTCGCTATCTGCTCAAATGTAAAGTTTATAATTGATTATGAATTAAAAATTAAGAGAAAAAACTTTTTCCAATTAATAGCATTCTAATTCCATGACAGATTGTTTTCTTCTTGAAAGTTTTCTAAGTCCTTGTATTTTAAAACTGTTTAAAATATATTTATATACAACTTATTCAAAAAGGCGAAAACGAAATATTATATTTCTAAAGTTAGTTATGTCCTTCTAAGCATATTTATCCTTTAATTCATAAAAAAATTATTACAATTTAAATGGGAGTGCACGTTATTGAAGTAGAAAATATAATTAAATGCTTAAGTGTAATTCTGATTATCAACTCAATCAAAAACCTGTCCAAACAATTTTTCAATCATATTTCGATTTATTTGTAATTTGATATTCTCTTAATAAGCTTTTTCAAAACCAACTGTCCATATGTACATATATGTAATATATATGCGTGCATGTTGTTTGTTAAGTATGAACACTTTCCCAAAGGTAAAAATGCCAGCATATAGAACATTACTTGCAACCTTGATAAGAATTAAGTCCTGAAATTCCATATTTAACAATTATTTAATTCTGAAAAATTTTATATATTTAAATTTAAAGAGGTCTTCAATTTACTGAAAATTTAAAGTGAACTTAATTCAAAACGATTAGCTTAAAATATTCAAAATACATACAGAACCAATGAGGTGATTTTAAATTACTACCCAACCTTTCATAAAGTAAACATATGGCTACAAAACCTGCAAAAAGTTTACTAAAATTATTTTTTATTTAACTTTTGGTTTCATATTTAACTGTCAGCCCTAAGAAAAAATAATATTTATCGCAAAGGAATCACGGTTACGTCATTTGAACTTTTGGAAATTTTGTATTAAAGTAAATATTTTACTTAAAATAGAAATTAACTTTTTTTTGTGTGTTCTACAAGAATTCAAAAACAATTATTGATGTATTTCTATCCCAAAAATATCAGATACTTTTTATTGAAGAATCCTTCTTTAAGATTGCTCTTAAGCATATAATTTCTTAAATTGGTATTTTTCATCTTTAGTTTCACCTAAAGGTAAACTTTTTAATTCAAACCTAAATCAGACTTAGAACACACATAGTTCAGTTTTAATTTGGCTTACAAAATACAAATCTTAAGCAACCTGGTATAAAAGGAAAACAAGATTCTCTCTCAATTAGTTAATCAATTAGTTATTATTTTTGTTTAAATACCTTAAATTCATTTTAAGGTCTTTTTCTATAGAGAGTTTCAAATAATAATGTTGGTTCAAAATGTATTTTAAAAATGATACTTAATGTGTTAAAAGGAAATCAAAAGTCAATTACATCCAAGACATGAGCATACGACAGTATGAAATTTTCCAAAAACAAAGCGTACCAGCCCACAGATTTATTATTTTCAATAAGAGCAACCTAATTATAGGGGTCCAGTTTAGCACCCTTTTTTCAGCCTATGAAGCTGTAGAAGAAAATTTGTAGAGGATTAAAAGCTATATTTTTTGCCAAACAAAATAAGCGTTTTGTCCTTTTTAGCGTTGGATCTCTTAAGCCCTTAAGAGCTTTGAGATTAGAGTCAAAAGTATACTCATATCCAAAAGTTTTGGAGCAACCAATTCAATTAGTAAATTTACATTTCTTCTCATTAACCTGACAACACTTTATTGTTTATAAAAATAAAAAACCAGTGGGAAAACATTTAAAGACTCTGAATAATTCATCCTGAAACTAATTTTCTCTTTTGTTTCTAATATCTATTTTAACTCAATGAATCTGAAGAAAACGTAAATGTTATAGGAACAAAGCAATCAGATTTTAATATTTATTCTACTAAATTAATCTGGGTTTTAATTAATTTATCTAATATTTGTTTTGTTTCAATTGATGTTAAAAATTAAATTATTTAAATTTCTTTAAATTTTAAATAAAAACTTTAAATAACAGGAAAAGTTATTAAATATTCTACTAAAATTTCAATAAGTTCATTTTATAAAGAATTGGAAAAATAACACTTTTTGTTTAAATGTTCATAATAACAACGCATATCAAAAATACTAAAATAAAAATTAAATCACTCATTCTGTATGGTAAAAGGACATTTCAAAAGCACATGTTTAATAACCAAAAGTGTTGAACATAAAATCAGACAAAATTGTGTTACTCTTTCTCATAAATGTGATAAAATCCTTTGCGAAGATTTCTGGTAAAGTATTAGCCATCTTAATATGTTTGATGGGATTAATATCATAAATCTGTAAATCATATAAAATATGTCTGTTTCACGAAAAATATTATCACATCAATAAATACTAAAGAAAATAACTCCAATTAGTAAAGGATAAAGTCCATTAGATAGCAAATATCAGCAAGATACAAGCAAGTTATACTTGAAAGAGACTTTAATGGAGACGTTTAATTTTGACTTTGGGTAATATTAAAAAAATATTAATGATTATTAAATATTAAAGTATTGGGATTATTATATCTAAAATAATGATTATGGTATTAAAATTTTTATTACTTAATTAATAGTATAGTATAATTATTTTATTGAAATAATTTATTTTAATTAAAAGTAAACACTAAGACATTCTTGAAAAAAAAATTAGGTTATTCAAATATTGTGCAGACAATCTAAAAATAATTTTAGTGATAATAGATTTTGGATCTATAGTGAGTGCTTGTAATAATTCTTTTGTACAGAGTATTAGCCTCCCATATAAAAAAATCGTTTCTCCATTGGCAATTGTTTGTATTAGGGAAATTTGGGGAATCAGTTGGAAATGTCAAAACAAATGTCATAAAAGTAAACATTGAATCATTGAATCTGTGAAAATACACAAAATAATTTCAGTGTGCTTACTCGCAAAACCAGTATTAAACTAACTTCTAAATATTGTCTTAAAAATAAGCTGAAAAAAAATTAATTATTTTTAAATACATAAAATAATTTTAATATACTTACAAAAATGCCACCATTTAATTCCTTTTTGACACATAAATAGGGGAATGTTGGATAACCTGTCAATACGCAATAGAAGTCAAATTTCTTTTATGAATCCTTTCAAGGGCTGTATTTTATGCACGATTGCAACATGCTTAATACACGTATACTACACATTTATCCATATAAAATTTCCTTCCGTGTATTGTAATAATGTGTATAAGCCACAATGGAGAATGGGTATTACCGAATTATCAGCATTCACCATGAAGTACTAATTAACTTTTTAACAAAATTTTAAGAAGATCTAATTAATGTTAACAAACTAGCCCCGCTACAAGTTCGTGACATTAAAATGTTGGCAACAAGTACCAGCCAGCAACCAGCCGCGAGTATGAACACGGCCTTACACTTATAGGCGAAATTTACATGTGTATATGCATATTCTTATAGTTTACTTTCGTGACTAATTGTAAGGCAGAAAAGGAAAAAGTAATATAAATCAACGATTTTAGAAGAAGAAGGAATAGGACCCTTAATTTTATAGGTTTATATAAAACTTTCATGTATTTACACGAAAATTTAACGAATTTGATGCAAATTCAATTTAAAATTTTTTACGTCAAAAACAAGTTTCCGAAGTAATCTTACAAGACTTAATGTGAAGAAGACTAATCTGTTCAAATTATGATTTTTAGTTTATGTATCTTTTTAATAACACTTTAAGAATACATAATAAAGTTTTTAGTTCTTGCTGCCATTTTGATTGACACAACCTGGCATAATTCTTTTTATACTTTTCGTATTCTTTTTAACCACAATTGGCTAACAGCCATACTATGGCGAAATAGACGCCTTAAAGATGGCATCAACCTCTTCTTGGAAAGTCACTACATTTTTGGTGACACGAAAAACTACATTATTACTTTAAATTTTATTTGCATACTTACCAAATATTTGAATTTAATAATTTTCATACAACCAAATTTTTAATGACTTGAGATTCATTTCACAAATTATTCGGTATTTCAATTAGCACAACTTACTTTTTTCATTACATAAAATAATAAAATGTTTCGCCGTAAAATTATAAACTTTGATTATAAATATTGATTAATTTTACTTAAAAAAAATTGCTCTCTACTTTATTATAAAAGTGAAAAATTTTATGAATAAAAATAATTATATTATACGCTTGACCTTTTTCCAAAATTTGAGTTATTCCTTTGATCATAATTATTTTACTGCAGGTTTAGATTGAATATATTAAAATATGATTAATAATATTCAATTTTGCTTTAAGACTCAAATTAAATAATAACCAAGTAATGAACATTAAGACAAGTTATTTCTATAAAAAGAATAAGAATTTAAAATAAAATAATTATTATTAAAAAGATTTAATTCCCCTATTAGGATTTAAAAAACCCAAAGCCAAAACCCTTTAGGGTTTTTCATATTTCTTAAAACAATAAAATTATTCTCAAACCACCAATGGGTATTAAGTAAATGTCAAACTATATCCTTGGCATCATAAATAACCCAACATTTTTTTATATTGTGCTTTAAACACAAGAAGCATGACTCAGCTATTATAACTTTTCTCCACGAGTACATACTTAAAATACGAAATAAAAATAAAACCAAAGTGTTTTACAAGCTTAAAGTTCTTTTTCTTAAAAATTATTTGAATTATTAATTGAATAATATTATCCAAAAGATTCCATATTTCGAATTGAATTGTTTTTTAAGAATTAATGGACAGAAAAATTTGGAGCATTTCAAATACTAAGAACTTATTATTAATCGTTAATTAATGATTGGCAAAAAAACATGTAATAATTTAAAACAGTATTATTTTGAATTAAGTGAACTTAATCACAAGTTCATTTGAGTTCAACCACTACTAACTGACTTGTGAGTTTTCCGCGTGCTGTTATATTATATTTAAAGGCATTTAAAGAATTCCTTATTTGATGAGTAAATGTCCGATGCCTGCTCATTCTAAATCCCATACTTTGAAACTATCATACAAGCCCAATATTTACCAATTTATGTGTTTTAATTATTGTCTTAAAATTTTAGTAATTTTCTTGAAGTTTTGAATGCACCTTTCTCCTTTCTATACTATAGTACCCGCTTACCAACGTATGCAAATTACAGTTTTTCCAAAGTATTTTTCAAAATATTATTGAATTCAGAGAATAATTCTTGTCTTCTCCTTTTTAAGGCACTATAAACCATGAATCATATTTTAAACTCGTTCAATTTATATTTTTACTTTCAACTTTTTAGCTTTTAGCAATTTTGTATTAACATAATTTCAGCAAGACGAATTGATGATTAGTTTTACTCATCTTGAATCTCGATTGACCAAAACTTTTATCAACTATGTGAAACAAACAAATCTAAATTTTTTTATAAGTTTCTAAACATCTAGAGATATTTGAAGATTTACAAAGTACCATTTAGCACTCTGGAAATGGAATTTAATGATTTTATGAACTAAACCGTAGCTCTCTAAGTTAAAGAAAAAATCATTTTGTTTTTTGTTTTTAGTATTAATTATATATTTGCAAAATTTCAGATGTTTTAAAACTCACGAAGCGCATTGAAATTAAGTTTGAAAAGCATATAATAGCAAGCAAACAAAGCAAGTTAAATTAATAAAACAATACAAAAGGACATTTCAGCATAAGCCATTATTCTTTTTGCTTCTGTGGCTGTTTTCAATTAGTAAACTGCTTCAAAAGAGTTAGCTTTCTTATCATATTGAAATCATCACTTTTTATAAATTAAATATTTTTTGTTTTATCTTATTTTCAAATAAATATGTTCTTAGAGATATTTTGTTTTTAGACCTTTTACATGATGCTGTGTTACATTATATTTTATATAAAAAAATATCAAATATATCAACTATGATAGCCCAAAAATAGCTGGACAGTAAATTTTTTGTTTTAATCGCTTAAATACTTAGGCAGAAATTTAAAAAATTTTTTTTATTTATTAAACTAGGCTAACCTTTTTAAATAACGAATAAATACACAAAAAAAGTATAAAGTACAACTACCTGGGTAAAGGAACAGTCTCCGTAAGTGTGATAAAAGACAAAACTACTCCAATAACTAAAGTTGTCCAACAAACTTGTCGAGTAAGCATTCTGAAATAGAGAAAACAATATCTTTGTAAGAAAAATATAAATATCTCAGAGTTAAACTTTAAAATAAGTTTTTGTATATTTGCTGTTTTCAACCCTTATTTTAAGATACAATTCCTTGAAAGTAACTTTTCTTGCTAGAAGTTTTATTCACAAAATTTATATATTCCAGTATTTCTCAATATGAGCTTACACTAATCAAACTGTGGCACACAGATCGTAAAAGTTTATTCCTGAAGTACTCAATCTTTATATCCTTCTAATGCAATAAATCATATGAAAGAAGTTTAGTAAAGATTGAGGTTTGAAATGAAAGGAAAAAATAGTATTTTATTGAATCACTAATGAAAATAATAAAGAGTGAAAAGATTTTATTAAATTTGAAAATTTGATCATAAATTTTATTAATATTTTTAATATTAATTTTATTCCGTTTAAATTTTTTTGATAATAAAATAAAATAATAAACTTAAGCTCGTTTATTCTAAAAAGTTTTACTGGTACCTACCGTAACATCCTAAGTTAATTAATTTTCCATAGGTAAAAGTAACATAAATAACTATTTGATCCAAACATATCAAAAATAATCATTGAAAGCTTAAGCGATTTAAATATTAAATTAAAGGTGTCAAATTTTAAATATTAGCTTTTGTAGCATAAGTCAAGTGGACCTAAAATCTGCCTATATCAAAATTTTATGTTGTTAAAAATGCATTATTCACAATCAAATAAATTGATTGAAGTTTAAAACCGCCGCAAACTATACAAGTTTATACTTTTTTTAGCAGCAAATACTTCCATTAAGTTTTAGAAATTTTATTTTTTATCTGTTATGTGTTCAACAATTATGAATATTTTATATCCAGAAATATCCATACTCATTGGTTAAAAACACAAATAATCCACTAAATGTACATTATTACAATATTTTACAATTATTTTGGTTTTGCACAAAGCATTGGTTTTAAACAAAGTTATAAACTTAATATATATCTTTAAATTTTACGAAATATATGCTTTTGAATTTTTGAATTTTAAATAAAATTATCCGAAACCAGTATATTTTCTTAAACTATAAAGTTCACAATTATATATATATAAATTTTGTATTTTCCACATTTATGTCATACAAAAGGAAATACGAAAGGGAAACTTTTGATGTTGTTTACATAAACAGAAATTCATAATTGATGAAAATCATAAAAACAATTCCTTCTCATGAATATTCTACGCTTTTATATAAAACCCAAGTGAATTACTTTCTTTTGTTGACACGTTGGATACAAAAGAAGTAAATTAAATTTACAAATAGTTTCTCAAGATATTTTTCAAATAAGCTAAGAAATTTGAATCAACTTTAGTAAAATTCTTAAAAAATATTTTATACACTACACACAAAATGCAACATGACAGTTTTCATAGCAATAAAAACGTTATATAAATTTGTTAGGGGTTACAAAAGAATATTTTAAATTGATAAACATACTCTTGTCAAAAATGTTAGAATCTAAAACAAATAAAACCATTAAATATATGAAAAATAAACATCAGGTATTTTGTTTATTTCTAAAAAATATGCATTGAAATCATAAAATATTCAAACTTATTTGTTATTAGATGACTGCCGCCTTTCAAACATATTAAATAACCTGCAATATTTTATGAATGTGGCCTATATAAAATTATTATTCAGATAGAAATTTCCCAAGGTTAATTAAAATAGAAAATTACTATGTAAACATCTGAACACACAGAATCTTTCATTCATAACTTTAATTAATCACATCTCCGTTAGTCATCAAAAGTTCTAGTTCTAAAGGAAATTCTTGGAGCGAATTTCTTCAGTTTCAACTTCAAAACTCACATTAAGGGAATACATTCTTAAAACGTATGCTCGTATACTAGTTCATCAATTTATTGCGTAAAAGAAATCCTTTTTTTTATATATATATCACCATTTTATCATTTGACAATTAATCTTTTAAATTAGGATTAAAAGTTTTTGAAGTTGTACCCTATTGGGTACTAACTATATTGGCAAAATAGGAAAAGCATAGAAACTCAAGATAAGGCATAGATAAGCTTAGGGGTAAAAATTTTACAACAAATAAGTTCAGTAATTAATAACTTTTAGTCTAAAAAATTTATTTATAGAAAACAAACAAATTTTTGTTACTTCTGGTTGTAACCAAACGCTTGAAGTAGGTTTAGATTTATTTCCATTTCGATGGAATAAAAAGGATAATTAAATGCTAATAAATTGCTTTTAGCAAGCAATTTAATACTTAAATATAAATATACTTATCATAATAATAAGATTTTAAGTTTTTATTTTAAAAGAATAATCATTATACACCTTGTGACAAAAATGTTGAATAATTTCATGTAGAAAACAATTATTTAACCCAGATCAGTTGTATAGTACCTGTATTAAATAATATTTACTAAATATTATCAAAAAACAAAAAATATGCCTGCATTTATTTAAATACCATTAAAAAACATGAAAAAAGATATATTTTACTAGTACCAGGGATATGAGGGATAAATAAAATACTTGTGAGTTTCTTACAAAAAAATTAAAATACTTTAAGGTTAAAGGCTCTTGAGATTGATTGTTGCTACTTGTAGGATTTTTAATTCTCAGGTATTAAAAATTCAACAAACTCTTTACACAAATTTCAAAAAGTTAAAAATATAAAATCTTTTTGAATATTTTGAATAAATCTAAAGAGTATTTGGGATTTCATGACAAGCGTAAATAATTTTTCTGAAAAAAAGAAAGCCATGAGGAGTTAATTCCCAAGCAGCTTATATTGGATATCAAAAAATTTCCTCGAAAATTATTTTTTAAAAAAATAATACCTAATTTTTTCATCTATTCCATGATTTATTTTTGAATTTTTGCTATTGATTACAATCAATTTTTCAATCAATTTCTTATCTAAATAAAGTGACATGATTTTTTGATAGTAAATTAAAAATTCAATTTCTTTCATCTTTTATCCAAGATTTAAATTACTCCCACAAAATATCAGCTTTGGAAAAATATTAGATAAAACATCAAAGCTAATTAAATGCAAAGAAAATTCTTAAATATAAACATCTTTTTCAATAAAGTAAAATAAGATCAGACATTATATATTTTTTGAATTTGCTAAAGGATATTTGTTGTTTAATCAAATTTGAAAATGCGTTTTACTCCTAGTTCATTAGTAAACATTTTTATGATTTTAATTTCAAGTTAAGGTATGACTTACTGTTTTCTTTTTTCTTGTTTGATAACAGAAATAGCATTCGCAAATAATAACTGTGTTTGCATATTTAAACCAGCTATATATCTTCCTTCTCAGTTAAAAATCAAGGCTCAGTTTCATATATTTTCAAAATAAATAAATGGTTATGAATAAACCATAAATTATATACATGTGCGCTGAATTTTTATTTTTCTGAATTCAATGTTAATATTACGACCATCAAGGTAAAAGCAGAGGCCCATCATTACAAAGCACCAGGACACTAGAACCTGAAAGCTTTTCTATGTTACCGCTAAAAATACAAAAGATTGATGGGGCTGAAATTGTAACGATTATGATACACAGAATAAGAATGACAAATAAAATAATAATGTAGTAATATTTACAGGTCGGTTTTGTTCGTTGGAAAACATCAAAATAGGAAAACTTTAAAACGATTGGTCTTTCTCTTGAAGGAATACCCAATAATTGAGCTAAACATGAAAAGTATTTCAAAGGGAATATTTATCAGTGTTTTTTAGAATTTAATGAAATCTAAATATGTTTAGCAGGATAATTATATATTTCATAAGTCTCTTTCAATAGTGGCTAAAAATTAATTAAAACATTTTGTTCAACATTAAAAGCAAAGAAAAAGTTACTAAATTCAGTTTGATTAAGGCAAGGAAAATGGTAATCTCGGATAAGTAATATTACTAAGCCACAAAGAAGGAAAATATTTGGCATTTGAGCTCTAAAAAAGGTTATTTCAAGCTAAAAAGGGAATATTATTGCAAACGTTTTAATTTTTTTTATGTATAATAGTAAAATAGTCTTTTGTTATTTGTTTTATTAAAGTTATAACAAAATAAAAATCTAAAATAAGCCTAGTAAGCGGTACTGTAAGTAGCCCAGTAAACCTACTGACTGAGTAATGTAGATTAGTGCTTTGAAATAAGCAACCAAATATTCTTAAAAATAAATACTAAAAAAATACTGTTTTCAGTTTTTTTAAATATAATAACCTCTTAAATTAAGAAATAAACTTATTTTTTAGGCTTTTAAATGCTTATTAAAAGTATTTATATAAAGTAAATGTATGACATATCTTTCTTACTTTCTTGCCCATTTAGACCAAGCAAATGAAAAAATATTTAGAAAAGCTTATACCAAAAAATTATAAAATTAAACACTTTAAGATGTAATAATATTAAACACTAAACGAAAACTTATAATCAATAAATATATTTTCAACCCTCCAATACCCAAAGTAAATGCTTAACCCGTAAATGTTACCTGTGACAAGTAGAATAAAGCCTTTTTTTGGGGGAGAAGTCATTGTCCACTTATTTGGCATTTAACATAGCATAAAAATAGGCTAAGGATATAATTTCGATAACTGCGGGTAGTCCCTGATTATAAACATTTAATGAAACTCTACCTTTTTTTGGTAGGTATCAAAATTCAAACTCAAAATGGAAATAGTGAATTTTTGTATTTATTCATACTTTTAGATATAAGTAGATGATATCAGCATAATTCCCATAATGACTTTAGATTTAAAGGAAAATAAAAAGTAAGCCAAAATGACAAGGCAAAAGTAGTAAAAATTTTTCAAACTATAGCAAAGCATTAGGAACTGCATAAAAAGAAATTGTTGAATAAAATATTATATTGAAGTGGACAAATTATTGTGATAATGCAAAAAAGATTAAAGCTTATTAATCAAATAAAAAAGGAAGATAAGATAAGACCAAATAGCTGACCTATTTTGATATATGTATAGAAATATATAGGTGTGTGTATGTATTTGAATGTATGTCAGCTATTTTAAGTAGTTTTTTCTTTTGTAAAAACAAAATTAAACTTTATTTAGTACTATTGAACAGAGTATTATAAGAAAAAATTGTTGATTATTAGGTATAAATAGATCTTTAAGTGATTAACCTAAAGCCTGAAAAGATACAAGGTATCCTTACATAGATACTATTTTATAGAGTTAAAGGTTAATTAATAAAACTGTGATTTATTTCATCAATATAAGCATTCTATTGGAAAAAATTACTGATCATTTCAACAAGAATTTAAATTACAATTCATGAACCTGATATAAGTGAACCCTACCCCCATTTAAAACAGATTTTATCCAAAGCTTGAGAATTTGTGTGCAAGCAAGGAAAATGTGAAAGATTTGATAAAATCAATCAAATAAATGACGTAGGTAGCTTTAAAAATTATATAAGGAAGAAGTCAATGATTTTTTAATTCAAATTTATATTGATCACGTAAAATATATCTGCTTACATTTTTCCAATGGTTGTCAGCTTTTTACATTTAAAAGTAAAAATGTTTGCTACTAATATTTATTCATCTCTGCAAAATGTCAAAAAAGTAACATAACCATCTACAAAAGCAATATTAAGAAAGAAGCCATGGAATTTCTATTTAGATATTCAAATAAAATAAAGGAGTATGTATCTATTTAAACATGATTTTAATTCAAAGCGTATATAAATATAGTTATAATCCAATTTGTACATATCTTTTCGATTTAGATATAAAACTGCACTACTTAGAAATTGCATTAAACATTTAAACATTACAAGTTTTTCAAAAGCCATTTGTTTGGCTTCCCATTGGGATTATCGTTTTGTTTGATATTTTTCCAAAAAACTAAAAAAATATAATCAGCTGGAAAACACCATCTTGTCTGCATCAGAATTTTAATAGTGTGTAAAAGGACTTTTTCTTGTATATGCAAGACGTACGTGAGCTCGTCAAATTAAATGCACATTCGAATGAGAATATATATGTGCCTGCACGTATTATAGAACAATAAGAATTCTTGGTCAAAAGGCTAAGAGTTTTTTATTTCTTGATTGCTATTTTTCTCATGGGGTTAATAAGTGTGTTCGATGTTAACAAGTAAATTGCTTATATTGCTTGCTGGTTATATTTGATTATAATGGAAAATTACAACTCTGAAAGTACATTTGTTTATTTACAAAGTAAAACTAAGAAAAATTTATTAAATGCTTTGTAGTCTAATCAAAACTGACATATTTAAATAAATTTCTTTCATTGTGCAAAAAATATTCAATAAACAAAAGAGAATTGAACTTGATTATTCCAAAAATCTTAGTTAAGTTTATCTAACAACTGTAAACTAAATAAATGAAATATAATTAAAAAAGTTTTCAAATTGATAAAAAAATTAATTCTCAAAATAAATTTCTTGACGTAGATTAGGAAATTTATAATTTATAAATAGTTTCAAACCATTTAATATCACAGCAAGGAATCAAACATTAAAAATTATTTGGTTATGTTCAAATTATACCACTCAGAAATCAATCATTTTAACTGGAGCTCTTGACAATGGTACAATTTTCTTAAGGAAATTAATTATTTTTACTGTTTTTGAATATATTGGCAAATATTTTTTGGTATCTTCAATTTCCTCAAATAAATGCATTGTTGGGTGAAAACAGGAACTAAGCCGTGTTTATTCTACTGAAGTTTTTGTATCCAAATCATGATCCAAGCCTACTGGCTCAGTTCAAGTGAAAGCTTTCTTTAAATGCTAAATAAACAATTTGAATTTCGAGGCAGAAAAGCTGAACCATAGGAGTCTTAAAATTTTTTAAATAATTTATTAGCATTGGAAAAATTTTTTATAAATATTACTACGAAATACAGAAGATGTCAACAAATACTTATAGACTTTGCAATATTTAACGAACAACCCAACACAGATTGACTTTATATAAACACAAAAATATAATGAGACATCCTAGCAATTAGCAAAAATCCATAGCTCTTCTTGTGATTAAAATAATTTAAATATTGGCTAAATTTATTAAGTTCTTTATATTTTTTCTTATAAAGTATGAAGACATTTATTTCTTCATATGCTTTTTGGGCATCTGACTTTTATTTTATCTAATTAAATGAAAAAAATTACGTATCTTTCATGGTTAACTTAATTTATGCAAATTTAAGGAAAATTAATTTGAACATAATAACTAGTTTTACAGCAATTACTTTTAGTTAAATTTTATAATACTTTTTTTAATATCTCAGAGAAAACTAAACATTAAAAACTGGTGGAAGCTTTCCACCCCTTTTATTTATACATATTGTCAATTGAGAAGGTAACACTTTTAACTATTGGGTTGTTCGGAAAGTAATTTCGTTTTTTCCCTTCAGAGTATTGAATTGTATTTTTTTTATCCAAACTTCACATTTTCGCCCCATAATCATTATATGTTTTGACAGGTGATATAGCAAGGCTTGTGTGTGAAAAAGTTCAATTGATTTTACGCAGTAGTTTTTGGTTGGTACCCTTTTGAATATGGAGAGCAATAAGCAGCATTTTCGTCATATTTTACTTTTTTACTATAGAAAAGGTAAAAATGCTGTTCGACCCAAAAAGAAATTAACCGATGTGTATGGAGAAGATGTAATGACAATATGGCATTGCCAGAACTGCTTTGCAAAATTTCGATCCGGCAATTTTGATGTCGAAGATGCACCACGTTCTGGAAGGCCGGTTGGAGCTGATAAAGACACGACAAAGGCATTAGTTAATGTAAACCAGCGAATAACAACACGTAAGATTAGTGAGAGGTTGAATCTATTGAATTCAACTGTTTCTGACCACCTGAAAAGCCTGGGTTTAACCTCAAAGCTCGATATGCGGAGAGAAATTTGTGTCGTCGCGTTGACGTCTGTAGTTCGCTCCTAAAACGTCACGAAAATGATCCATTTTTGAAGCGCATCATTACTAGGGATAAAAAATGGGTTGTGCATGACAATGTCAAATGCAAGAGATCATGGAGGAGAAAAGATAAACCGGCTCAAAGCATTTCGAAAGCCAATATCCATAAAAAAAAGGTGATGCTGTCTGTTTAGTGGGATTTTAGAGGAATCGTTTTTTTTTTGAGCTTTTACCGGATAGCACAACAATTAATTCGGAAGTCTACTGTCATCAGCTGGACAAACTGAATGATGCACTTCAACAGAAAAGGCCAGAGTTAATCAACAGAAAAGGTGAAGTGTCCCTCCAAGATAATGCGAGATCTCATACAAGTTTAGTCACTCGCCAAAAGCTTTTACAGCTTGAATAGGATATACTGCCACACCCACCATATTCTCCAGATCCAGCGCCTTCGGATTATTATTTCTTCCGGTCACTGCAAAATTTTTTGGACGGTAAAACCTTTACCTCAAATGAAGACGTCAAAAATCACCTGCATCAGTTTTTTGCCAGCAAAGAGCAAAAATTTTAGGAGCATGGAATCGTGCTACTACCAGAAAGATGGCAAAAGGTGTTGGATCAGAATGGCCAATATATAATTTAATAAAATATTTATTATATTTATATATATTTAAATAAAATACGAATTAAAAGCAATAACTAACATCTGCATGCAATTTGCTAATTAATTTTGTATATAGCCACGAATTGTTGAACTATTGTGACATCTTTGTATATTTTTTTTCTAAAAAGCAAGCGACTACAGAAATCTTAGTTCTTAAGGGGGTATTCTAGTTTAGACAACTGAATTTTTAGTGCTCTTTCGGATGCCATAAAACAAAATCATTAAATAATTTTACCATAAATTTTTTTGTCCGTTATTTATTGATATCTTTAGAGTATAAAATATGAATAATATTGAAAAAAAATTAAAACTGAAAAAACTGTAGGCTGGAAAAGTGGGAGCTCACAAAAAAATTGCGTGTCCTGGTGTGTACAATTTCAGTCCTTCTAGTAATATGAAGAAAAAAATGTTTTTAATTCTTCAAGAAGAAAGGTATAGTTATAGGACTATGAAGAATTTTTTTATAAAAAAATTTTTTTCACAAAAATGGCGGCAGTTTTAAAAAAGAAGTTACGTCTTTTCCGTTTTTTTCGCCTTTCGGAATTTTTTTAAAAATTCCGTGCTCTAATACGAGTATATAAAGAATCCTTGTACGAAATTTCAAGTGGATCGGTAAGATAAAACTTGTAATATTGTGCACACTGTTTCTAAAAAAGTAGTTTTGAGAAAAACGCGTTTAAAATTTGAAAGACTGAACTGAAATAAGCACGTATTGAGCACAAAAGCAGCTGTAACGAAAATTATTTGAATTTCAAAAAATCTTCTTGAGGAAATTTTGTTAAGGGACTAAGCTATGAAAATATCAAAGAAAAACTAAATTTTTTCGAATTTCTAAACTAATACATCCCCTAAAAAGGAAAGAAATGGAAAGATTGAAATAAAATCATGCCTTGATATAACGATAAAATCCACATATCTTTAGGCGTAATTAAAGAGTTCCAGCTTAAATTACTTCAATATCAAAGCAACAAAGTGCAGGAATTCGTCCGATCTTCACTAGCACTTATTCACTAATATTTTCAAAGTATTGAAAACGATGTGAAGAATGTGAACATTTATTACATAATACAGGTTATATACTTCGATTATATCAGTTGATATAGTAACAAAAGCCCACTACAAGTGTTCTTCTTATATCATCAAAATATACACAAATCAACCACACTCTTAATCATGAAGAAAGATATATTTTTAAACTAATAAAATTTTTTATCAAGCTTTGTAACACAATTGCTACTGATCAATGCATCCCCAGGGACACGTGATTCCTAAATTTAAATATTTGCTATTATAAACATGAAACAGTTTGAATAAAGTAGGGATAGTGAACTTTAAAATGTTGAAGGTACCACTTATTATAAAAAAGATATTAATGTAGCCACCACGTGCCGTAAAAGGATTGTGATTTATTGATTTAATAGACAAAAAATAAACCTAGGTAACTATTTATTTAAAACCATTTATTTGCAAAGCTATGATACTGCAATCATAATTTAAGCGTTTCATATTTATTCAATCAAAAAAAATTGTCAAAAATAAATAAAAGCAAAATTTTTTTTGGCCTTCTTAGGACTTTTTTTTTTTTGGACTTCTTAGTTTTTGACGTGCCTGACAGTGAGATTTTTTTTTCGTGGTTTGCCATCCCTGAACATGTCAACCACATAAATATGATGTCATTTAAGCAAAAAATGGTATTTTTGGTACTTTTTTAATCAGTTTCAAATCGAATTTCGACTTGCTCTATTAAAATCAAGCTAGTTAGCTCTAGTACATCTCATCTTTTGGTGTTTCAGACTACGAAGCTGTAGGTTCCATTTGAATTTAAATTAAGTGAGGGTTCCTAACGTAAATTGCTTTATATTTTATGTAACACTTTTACAGTTCTAATTTTCAAACTCAAATCTTTTATTACAAAATAAGCACTTAAGCATGAAGAAAAAAATTTCAGTTTGGCACGTTAAATTTGACAAATCTGACAAATTTGACTGTATTTTCAAGTTGATTGAATGAGCTGCCACTGGTCTCCATGAATACCATGCAACCGAAATTTGTCAATAAATCTAACCACTCTTTAACAGTGAAGTGAAATTCATATTTTAAAAAGATAATCGATGGGCTCAGCTTAAAATTTAAACATATACGAGTACTTCAGTACTCCATCTCGAGCTATGAAGTGGAGTGAACATGAACAATTATTTATATGGGTAAAAGGATATTTTTTATCTGTAGCTATCTAATCTCAAATTGTTAAATTATTAAAGGCAGCACAACAGAAATCCTAAAAAGCAGCAAGAATGCATTGTGGAAAAGATGACAACAATTAATTGAGATAAGATTTCTCTTCTGTTCGGGTAACATGTCATCTTCAGTAAAAGCCTTTGAGTTTTACTTTTCTTTTATTCTTAACATATTTATAATATCAAATTGACATTATCATTTTACAAAAACTGTCTGCAATTACAAGTTAAAACTTTCAGCATAATATTTTACTTTTTTAGTAAAAGAAATTTATGTAATTCGTAATATTAAAAATTAACGTTCTCATGATCAATTTCACTGAAAACGAAAAGTTTTTTCCAACCTATTTCAACCTTTAAAAATCTTTGTAATCGGCAATTTTTAAAAAATTGTTTCTTATATTTTTGTCAACTCATCAAAATTAATTCCTTTGAACATAAATTTGTTCTACAATATCACTTTCTAATAATATAGGCTTCTTTTAAGCTAAAAATTATCTATCACTAGAAATTTCAACTAATTCAAAAGCACGACACAATTCAATTTATTTTTAAAATTAACAAAAAAACGTGACGAAGCGCATTAAAAATAGCACGACTTAGGATTATAGAAGCTTTAATGATTTACAAAATTAAGTCCATACTTATATACTGTAAAATACGATATTGAATTGTAGGAAACTAAATAATTATTATTAAGATTAAATTGAAAAAAAATATGATTCAAAGGATAAAATAAAAAATATGGTTTTGGCGTGAACATACAGCGAAATTTAAACAACATTTGAATTTTAAAATTCATTAAACATTAAACTTTAATCTCATCAAGGATTTGATGTAGTATAAATTATGTATGTGTATTTCTTTAAAAAAATTTAACTGAAGAGGTTATTACATCGGTTTTAACATAGTTTTTGTTGTTGTATTAACTAGACTTCTTAAGGACTATAAGCCAGGAAGTAACATAAATGCAAATATTATTAATCAGCATTTTAATGTGTTGTTCAACTTCTTTGGGTTATATTTTTTGCCTAAATTTAAATATTTTCCAATAACACATTTAAAGTTATTGGGGTTTTCTTATTAAATTTTATGCTACCCATGTTATAGCCAATTGAAAAGTAATCAAAACCAAAAATAGTCTGGCAAAATACACTCATTAAATAATCAATTTGGAAATTTTTTGATCTATATACAAAATTATTGTTGTAGCAATAAGAAATTTCCAAATAAAAATAGAAATTATAACGAGATAAATTGGTATTGAAAAGTTAAAATTAATTTTATAGCTACTGTAGTGCTTTGGAAAAATTTTAAAGATGTTCGTCCCATAGACTACTAGTATTGCTTTTTATTTGTCAAGTGTAAAATGCATTATCCTTTATATAGGATTATAACCATAAATCCCCTAGGAGCACTTTAGATTTTTATTAAGTTCTTACAACAAATCATAATAGTTCACAAATAGTTCATAAAATCCAATTAAAACAGAAAAATCCTGATACTTGACTTACTATCATATTAATATGTCTGTCTCAAACATAAAAAATAGCATACTGGGTTGATACAACACATATAACAAAGATTTCCTAAAGATAAAAAGAACTTTATTTGACTTATATCAGAGATAAGGATTTAGTAAATATAAAATCTACTGTTGAGAGATTATTGATATTAACTTAAAATACCATCCTTTAAGATACTTTTATTCCATTAAAATATTACAGCTCCTAATAAATAAATTATTAACGATATAATTTAAGAGCAAATCAATTTCTTTGATAGCATTTATTTTTTATTGTTTGTCTTTTTTAAAGGAGTGAACCACCTAAAAGAAGTCTAAATAATTCATGAAAAAAGAACATTAAAAGTTTTAACTTGTTAATCATTTAGCTTAATTTAATTGATTTTTATAAACTACTTTATATAAGTTTTCAGTAAATTTTTCCAATTAATAAATAAAACTTAAATTTCATGAATACTTTCCTTGTGTAATTTTAAGGGTTGTATAAAATTTTAAGTTAAATATTTTCCTATAACATACAATAATAGTGTATTTCTTAGTTGTTCAAGCTTAGTATAAATTGCGCAGATTTTTGTAAATTGAATTTTGAAAATTAAATAATCACTAAAATAAATTATTTCGATTTCTGTTTTCATTTATTTATGCCATTGGCTTAATTTATTGATATTATTTAGTTAATCTAAACACTATAAAAAATAATTGATAAAGAACGAGATATGTAAAAATTATACTGATTTATAAAAAAGAAGCCATTGGTCAAGATTTTAAAAAGATGAACATATTTTGAATATTCAGGCCTATGATATGTTTTAATATTTATAAAAAATTTATTATAAGAGATTTAAAGCATAATATATAAATTGAACTTGGATTATAGAGCACAATTTTATAAACACTACTCCCATAATTATTCAAACTTTTTAGTGGCTAATTCAAAATTAGTAAAATTGAAAATTTAAGTTTGCTGAATATAGTTTTTTTTATAATATGATCAAAATTTGGTTAATTTTTTCCACTAAAAGATAGGTGCTTATCATTTCCTTTAACGAAATTGTGATTCGAAAGGAAGAACTTTAATCAAAATATTGTATTTAATGTTTATAATATGATGAATAAATTTAATAAAGTTTTTTGAAGTACTTTTTAAATATAGCACTTTTTTGTTTTTGCAAAATACACCAAAAAGCTGGTTTTGTTTTAAACTCTTATAACATAGTCAAACAGATGAAAAGCTAAAATGCCGAGATGCTACAGTACATTAATTATAATCTAGTTTAATTATACTAGATGTGATCTTTTGTATTTTTTGATCTGATTTTGACTGTGATCTTTTAGTATTTTTGGTTTGACAATGCTGAAACTCGGTTTTGTATAAAGATACATAAAGATTTCAATGATTGCTCTAACAAGTCATCTTCATTCAAGTCAACTTACGACAAAAAAACCAACTATATTTATTAATTAAGGAGTCTAGCGAATGCTACCGAAAATAAATTTTTTGTGAATTTTCACGCCATGAGCTCCTTTTCTTATAGCGGCCTATTTTTGGCCATCTTGACTTTGATGGTAGTTTTTCACATTTGTGTGTTGATTAGAATCTTTCGGGCTCAATATTTCACGGCTCAAAGATGGAGTTAATCTAAACTATTGACTGCAAATGTATTGGACACATGATATTTATTTAATATATTTTATGTCTTGGCTTGAAAAATTTTTTTGTAAAATTTTACTTCGATTGTTGAATAATACTACTAAATTTTAAAATGGTTAATTAATTAAGCCAAAAAGTACTTCTGTATAGTTTGAAATCAAATAGAATAAAAGTCAGCAAGTTAATTAAATTGATATTGTTTTTTACATTTAACTGTAGTTAATAATATTAGCCCTGAAAAATAAAATATAGCAAAATATCATAAAATATGTGCTTTTTTCCTTTAATGAGATATCTACTGTTCTTATTTGAAAACCTCTTATATACACAATTAAAGATTGTAAAACAAAATTTAAAATTCCATTTTGAAATATTAAATAAGTTTATTTAGATAAAAGGAGGACTATGCATATTATGTAAGACTCTTCAACAAAACAAACCAATAAACAAAAAATCAAGTTTTGTTCGAAAGATTTATTAGTTTACCTAAATTAAGTATTTATTCTAGCCCGAGCTCGTACTTTTACTCTAAGGATATGTGGATATTTACCTATCAAAATCAATTTTTTTAATTTGTAAAAAATTTATTGAGACCATGATTTATCTCCAAGTTTAATTCTGAATTACTTTGCAAATAAATCACTAATTAAAAAAGTAAATGACGAACACTCAAAATATTATTAGCTTGGGCATTTAATTCAAAATCTGCTTCATAATTTCAACAAGGCTTCATAGTTTTAAAATATTTTGACTAGATAATAAAATTTCCTTTCAACGCATTCTTTGTGTAAAAGTTAAGAACACGCTTAACCATTTAGCGTTCAACAAACTTAAAACTATATTACTTAAACTTAAAATCTTAAAAAATTTTCCAAAAAAACTATAAATTTCTCATTTTTGGGCTTAAACAAAAATGTAATTTTCATAAATATCTTAACACCATATTCTATTTATGTAAATTAATTCAATTCCAAATAAAAATCAACGCTTTATAGTCTTTCAAGCTTTTTATTCCAAAAATATTATCATAAATTATTATTTAAATCAAAATATATAATAAGTTTATCCTTTTCATGTGGTGATATTACTTTCACCTTTATGAACATAGAAATAATTAGAAAAACACAGGAAACCCGCTTACGACATCTCCTTTTACAATTGCATACTTTCAGGTCTTTATAAAATAAGCAAATTGAACAATTGACGGTGTTTTGATTGTATTTAATTAAAATAACAGCTTATCAAGGACTTTCATATAACAATATGCGTATTGTTCCTCAAATGAATAATTCATCAATGACTAATGCCAATTCGGAATATTATAAGTTTTTGTTAATAGGATAATTAAATTTCGAGCCTTAGGAAAAACTTGTCTAACTTTCTTGTCTGTAATTGAAATTCTTACGTTGCCTAGTATCAGGAAGTAATTTTTATAGTAAATCTTACCTTATACTAACACATTAGGAAATCAATCCATCATAATTTTTTTGTTTTTTTGGAAAACTTTCACAGGTTTTGAAATTTTGATTTTAATTAATATTTGCACACCTAAAAAATATTAAGTAAGATAATATAATTTTTATCGATTATTTCATATTCGAAACATTTAAACATGAGGCTGACACACATATTTTGTGCGAATGACATTCACAAGGCTAAAAAAAAATTAAGAGACAAAAAAAATCAAATCTGGGACAGTTTCACTGACCCTTAGTTTACTTTTGTTTTCTTTTATGTTCTTGATAAAGGTTTTTATGCCTAATGAACTTAGTAGAAATTTTCTATAAATTGACTTAAAATCAACATTATGAAAGTTAACTAGAAATATATTGAACTCTATACAAAAAGCGAAAATTTTTTGAAAAAAAATCATATTCTAGACACTACAACAATTTATTAATAAAAAGATTTTATTGGTCTAGTTCATGGATAATTTTTATTGCTTTTAAAAAATATTTTAAAAGTGATACAAATTCAGATTTACTGATCTCTTATAATACAAAGAAATAATAAAATGGAGTTATTTATTCATCAAGTTTTGCCCATTTTTTAACCAGAGCTACCTAAGCTGCCCAAAAGTGTAATTTCTTAATTTAATTTTCTTCGCATATTACTAAATATTATAAGGAATACCACAAATTTTTGCTTTTCTTTATCGGAATTGTTAATAAAATCTCGTACATTTAGTATGAAATACGATTATTCCCTTTGCATACCATTATAACAATTATCCAAACAAAATGTTACTTTAGCTACAAGAGTGTATTATGTGTTTTAACTTTTGGAATTTAGTTATTTGAAAGATTTCGGTTTCAGCTGTTTTTAGTTAAAAGTTAAATTTAAGTAATAATAAGTACAAAAAATTGACTCAAAACAGGAAAAATTAGAAGCAAAGAAAGAAGAATTTCTGGCAGGTATAACGAGTGCTCTAAAACGAATTTATTCTTTGATTATTTCAAATTTTTCATAAAAATAACATATTTTTACAATTTGAATCTATTGTTTAATATACTTGCCACTTGCCTGTGGCTACGAATGAGTACTCAGTTTATAAACAACAAGCTAATAAGTTGACCCAAATTTTTTCCACTTAGCATTTCGCTTACGCCTTTTAACAGATATTAGTCACTGAAGGACTTATTTGAATGATGGATGATTAAAATATTTGCAAATCATTCAAGTATCAGAATAATTAGAATGTAATTTATCGAGTAGAGAAATTACTTTTTAGTTTATCTTTCATACATGGGTCCATGTGTAAGTCATACTGGTAAGTCCATCAATACAACATGCAGAAAAGTCGTTATCCTTTTTCATTGAATTTGGAGTTATGATAAATTCTTACATGGGTAAAACATGAATGAATTTTCTTACCGCAACCGGTAAGCCATCGTCATTATTGATGACGACTTTCAATGAATTTTTCACTAGTGAACTTTTTGAATCATGAATAAACTTATGCATAAAAAACTTAAAAATGAGTAACTTTTTTTGAGATTCAGTGCTTCATTTTGTTGGAAAACACCATTTCTGTATACACATGGGAATTTTTGCTTGGCTTTTTTAACGAGTCACATTAAGATTTGCTATAGATATTTTACCTCTTTTTATAGTAATCCACAAATATTTAACTTAACTTATCTTAAAAAATTTGGGTAATAGCTTAACCAGGCTGACTGTTAAGTATTTGGCTACTTTGGTTGGCTGCCAGTAGGTATTTTTAACTGAGCATATTATAAATTCAATTCAATAATAAAATAAAACCTAGTTTTTGTTTGAAATCCATTATATTATTCCTGCACAAAAAAGCTTTAAATAACGCTTCGAATAATCGCGCTTTATATACAAATCTATAATACTAAAGTTTCACTTTAAAATTTTTCAGCTGTTCAATTCTATTCACTTTATTTTTAACAAAATATAAATATTAGGTTGATGTACTCTGTTCTTCCTTAAGCCCTTAATAACTTTTATGAAGTATTTAACAGGCTTATGAAACCATCAATTTTGTGTGTTTTAGAAGTTTATTCGTAAATTAAGATTGACTGTATATATGCAAAAAAAAGATATACAAAAACTTTTTTATATTAATTTATTAAAAATCATATTATCTGAATTGTTTTGTATGTAGGATGCTTGCTTTTTCTGACACAAGTCTTAAGCTTGTTAAAAAAATTTTCCATGCAAAGGATTCGATTGTAAAATATGAAGAAAAAAGCTTAAATGGTCTTAAAATGATGAAAAGAAAATTAATACGACACCATATAATAATTTAAAATATGCCACAGATGTTAATTTTATGCTGAAAGTTTGTATTTATCGAATTATATTCAAATATACTATACGAATAATATTAGAAAATTTGGAAAAGAAAATCAATCTAAAAATTTCATAGATATAAAATATTGATGATGAAATTTTTCTTTTGATTTGAAATGCAAATTTGTCATAAAAGAAAAAGTTGATTAGCTTAGAGCCAAAGGAGTAAACAAATGAAATATTTAGATTCAATGTATTTTTCTTTTGTGTTTGGAGAATTTGAAGCCTTTCAATGAATATATAATTTCAAATAAATTTTCTAGAAACACCTTAAAATTTTGTAGAACAGATTCTTTTAAAAACTCGAAGCTTTTAAAAAAAAAACTTCACCTGAACAGTTATTTTCCTATAAAAACATACAATTTTGAACAATTCTTCATTTCTTCATTTTCACTTAACTCCTTGGAAATCATCAATTATCACTAAATATTTCACCCTTCATTTGTCGTTAAAGCTACATGCTAACAATTTTGGTCATTAAGAATATTTTTATTTAGCCTTTAAAAAGAAAAGTTATGATATCAACCTTTTTTATCTTTATACTTTTGATAGTTTTTCCTTCTTTCATTTACTATTGTTCCTGTTTGAATTATGATTTGATATAATTTTGAAAATTTCCTCAAGATTATCTTTAGCTAACTCCAAAAATTTGAAATTTACTAAAAGTGAAATTTTGAGTGCACAATTTGCGCTGATTATTTTCACTTTGTACTTACAAATACATAAGGTAAAAAGTTTTTCGTTTGTTAAAAAATGAGCTATAAACTAAAACCAATTGCATGCTCTATAAAATAATTTGTGTGAGGATCTTTTAAATTAGTATAGTTGTGATTCAACCTTCAATAAAATTTTCAATGTACAAGTGATGTATTTATTTTATATGAATACAAAAAACAAAGATACAAAGCATTGATTCCTTTAGCTTAAACAAGATTAATTTTTATTTAATTTATGGCTCAATAATTATAGCAGAAACGATTAAATTTGAAACTGCTCAGATGGTATAAGATGCTTTGCTCTACCAGAAAGCTTCTTCACTATTTTTACAGAACTTATTTAACTATCTTACATAAAAAATATTAAGCAAATAGTATACTGTGAGAATGGGAATTAGGATTTTATTAATACTTAAATTGCGGTGTATATTTGGGTTTTAAAAATTTAATTTTGTCTCTTAAAAAACAGATATTTGAAGGTTTTTCAGTGTAAATATTTTTCTAAAAGTTTCATGTTCATGCTTAAATTTACAACTTTTCAATGTTTAAGCACAAATTGTGTTAACAGCGGTTTACACCACTATAAAATTTTGAAAAGATCTTTATGTTGGAAATGAAACATAAACCTTCTAGGATTTTCAGTAAGAAATTTCATGCATGAGAATATATTTTTTGCTTAAAACAACACTCCTTTTATCAAGCGCATCTAAAAGCACGCTTGCCATGCACTGCTTTTTTATGTCTTATGCAATTCCATTTTCGAAGCATTTATTTTTATTTTCATATTATTCTTACAGATATAGCTGCTTGTGTCAGCTGAATCTGTTATTCCCCAGCACGTAGAATATGTGATTCTAAAATAAATTTTCAAATAGGTAGCTACAAATTCTCGAATAAAACAGATGATGTACATATATACTTTTCACTAATCATTAAGGTCCTAGCAAAGAACATTAACGTTAATTCTTTGAAATTTCGCCCAACAATAAATAATAACTGGGTCAAGCCTTTAAAGCTGTCTTTAATAGTTCAGAGAAAAGTGGTTCTTTCTGACATTAGCTCGTCGAGGAAAAGAATTGAGTAGCAATATTAAAATTCATGGGAGTTTTTTGTTAAATTATAAGATTTTTTGTTAAACAAAATTTTGATATGAATAAAGACGTTAAACTATTATATTTTCAGAATGTGAAACTCGTTTTGAAAATTTAAGCGCTAAGCAAATTTGTTGAAATGTAATTTTTCAAAAACGGGATCTATCTTAACTAGAACAATTTCTTATATTTTCACTTAAAATTTTAATCAAATCTTAAAAGCAACATTTCACAATTTTTAACATATTAAATAGAAATTTTTTATAAGCAAATAATTGCACTTTTTTCATAAAAACTAGGAAATTTTACTTCAAGTACCTGCCAACTACATAAAAATCAATTTTGTCAAAATTCTTTTAAGTTTCTTCAGCTTTATTTATGTAGATTAAAGGTTTTTCGTTTTGCTTTAAATTCAACTTCACTTAAGTTCTAATTGTTCTTCACTGCCTTGCAAGAAGGCTCCAAAGTCACCGCTTTGCAAATACCTTTTATTTTTTACTTCAATATATATCTAAAAACTTGATTTATATTTAAAAATTTATTTATTAAATAAATATTTTAATTCATTTTCCTTCCATGCCAAGAAAATTCAAAAGCTCTTTTTTGTGATCTAATATTAGGCTTTAATATTTCTTATTAAAACATAAAAACTTTATTCTTGTAAGAATACTTCAAAAATATAGCATTTAATTTAACACAAATAAAAAATTTGTCAATAACTATTACTATTATGATTATGAATCCTTCGTTTTCCTTGATTTTATTTTGATAGTAATCGAAAACGTCCCTGATTAATTGTCGAACCATGTTCAGTTTCTTTATTTTTTTAAATTTAAAAAAAATTAAACTCATTAATAGCATTCACCACTTCCTAACAGTATTTTCTAAAAAGAAGCAGGCAGACCTAACACAGTGTCAATATCTTAATAATGCACACCTAAAATATTGTTTTTAAGTGAAGACTAACCCAAAATATCTTTTAGTTTTACAAAAATCCCACTCTTTTTAGTTTTATGCATCGCAATTTATTTTCCTTTTAAAATTACCAATTTGCTTGTGTAGGCGTACAATTTATTACGCATAATGCAAAACTGTTGACGATTTTATGACTAGAAAAGTAAATTATTTAACAAAAAGCATTAGGATCGATTTTGTTTATATTTGAATTTTCTTTTAAAAAAAACTAGCAATTTAACGTAACCAAACCAACCAAAGGAAAAACAATTTTCTATAAGTTAGAATACCCTTCATTGTCTTAGAAACGTCACAGTAAATTGAAAAACTAAATTTTAATCGTTCATTATCTCAATTGTGCCGCAACTTCATACAGCAAAATCAAGATCTAAAGTGTTGCTTACTAAGAATGTTTGATTACTTCCAAGTGAATAATCGTTAAAGGATCTTATTGGACGCAAGCATATAGTTACCTCTTCTGATTTTGCAGTCAGCTAAGATCTCAACGGTAGAAATAGTTGAGGAAAATATAGTCCCTCAATGAAAAATATTCAAATATTAAAATTAAAAGTTTGCCAAAAAGTTTAAAGTTTTTAAACATTATAAAAAAAAGCCTGATCCTGTCTCAATATTTAGTGTTAGTTCTAAATATTTTTTTCAAAATCAAACCTTAGCATTGTAATAAAACTTGATAGTTAATATTTTTTTAAATAAAAACTTAATTATTATTGAATAAATTTAATTTTTAAAATTACACTTATTAGTGCTAAAATTACTTTCATTAGTTTGTTGTATGTTTTGTCCTGAATTACTTTTTTTGCGCCTTATACTTTAAGAAAATATTTTATTACAAATTAAAAAGCTATGTGCTTATTGCTTTTGATATATACTTCCCTCAAAATTTACCTAACAATTAAAATACTAAATAGTTTAGAAATTTTATATTCCTGCATAATTATTGTACCCAAAACCTTCTTAGGATATTCTTTTCAATAGCAAGAAATCCTTTCTTGACAACTACCAAACCGAAGAAATTTTAATTATTTAATTAATTGGTTTTAAAATATGAAAATGTCCAAGAATCCATATTCTAGAAACTTCTTAACGTATTATTTTCAACTATTTAAAAATGTTAATAAAAATTTGAATTTTTCCACCAATACCAAATTTTACCAAACAGTTTTTTCGATTTAGGTTTTGAGTATGGACAAGATGCAACTGTTTTTTAGCAGATTACTGCAATATAATTGCATCTTAGCTTTAATAATTAAAAATAGCTTAAAAACACCTGACATACTGAAAAGTTGAGTCAACCTCTTTTTTGTACTCGTTTTCCTTTAAAGTTTATTAAATATTAGCTGTCTGAATTAGAAGTTTATTAATTTAAAATTATTAGCTTAATATGTATTTCAATTTACCAAATTTAAATTTATTCAAAAAGTAAAAAATTACCAATTTAACTTACATTAACTAAACACTCATGAATATTTGTCTAGCCTGGTTTTAATATTCTTTCAACAGTTTGTAGCTTTAAATTAATGCAAAGCTAACAAATTGATTTGAAAAACGTAATCATCTAAATATAAATATAAAGACTTAAAGTTAGTTAAAGTTTAGCTGAATAAAATAAACAGTTTCCTTATTTGGAGGTAAGATATTAAAAACTGTCATAATCAAATATCTCAAATATTTCAAGGGTAATTGCTTTAAAAAAAACCTTAAAATGATATTACATACCTGAAAAATAGTTTTTCACTTCTTGAACAAACTTTAATGTCCTATCCTTCTTACCGAAAATAAATTTAAAAAAAATGCTCTTCACTCAAAATTCTTTGAATTTAAATTAAATAATCTCACAAAACTTGAATTATTATATATGTGTAGTTTATTTTATTTCATAAATTTAAAAAAAAAACAGTTACACTGTTTTAATACACCAATTAAATCAATAAATTATCGTTTATGGTTAACAGTTTACCTTTATCTAAAGAATTTTAAATCTTATTTGGGAAGCTAATTCGATCAAGTTCAAGCCTACAGTGAAACTAGTCCCAAGGATACCAACGGCTTTAAATACTTTCAATCTTTGATCGAATCCATATGAAAAAAAGCTTAACGAATTTTAAATCTAAGTACATCTAAGCTTTTAGAAATTCTACAACGTAGAAAATGATTGAAAGCTTTTTATTTTTGACGCGCAGGGTTAGCTCTTAATTATGTAGAGATTTCTCCTATTTTATTATAAAAAAGAAGAGTTCGTAACTTTTGAAATTCATAGTGAAAAATAATTACAATTATTTTAAATTAAATTAGAAACTTTTCAATTAGTTTGTTAAATAATATCTGGAAATTTATTGAAAAATATGACAGAAATGGATTTAATTGAGTACAAAGTGTTTATTTGTTATAATAAGAATGGGCAAAATATTAGGAAATCAACCCTTGATTCTTGTAAAATTATTTCTCTAAAATGAAATAATATCCATGTTTCAAACAAATAAGACTCAATAGCAAGCCTTTTCCCAAAACTAATGAAATAATTGGTAAGCCTTATAAATAAATTAATTACTATGAAACATTGTTTGTTTTCTCAATTAGAAACTAAAAAGATGAAAAAATTTTAATTTAATCACCTTCCTTGGTAACCAGTCATAAATATCAAACAAATAAAAGGAAGCTTGCCGTTCGTTTTCAACGAAAAAATTACTATTTAAAATATAAGGCATATTTAAAAATATGAAAAATCAGCATACAAAACATGTGAAACTGTTTTTCGCTATTTTATGTATGCTTTATTTGTGTACATAACAGAAGTTATGTAGCTTTATTTACTTTACAAACCTCGTATAATGGATGTACCAGGTTTTATATTGAATAAGATATTGAATAAGAATTGAAAAGCGCAAATCTCTAACAAAATACACCTACAGAATAAATTTTCACTAATATTTTAATTAAAAAGGGGAAAATTTAAACGACAAAAATTGAACTAAATGTTTTCAACGACATTTTCTTTAACAGGTGCTATTTAATGCTTTTGTTTTTTATATTTTCAAAAAAGGCCAACATTAGCTTTGAAATGTCTAAGTAACATTTCTTAAAGACTCAGGATAAGGTGCATAACTTGCTGAAAAACAAATATTTTTATTTTAAAAAATTATATTTTACTTTTTATTTATGCAAAAATATATCTAATAAATTTCAAAATATTCGGTGCATTAGTTTGATTTTAAAAAATTCACAAAAATCACCCTTTTTTTAGATGGTCACACTAGTTGTGCCCCTTAAAGATTTTAAAATTATTTTTTATTTTTTATTTTATGTAAAATAAATAAAAATCAAAGACATCGAAATATTTGAGTATGAAAATTATTGAAAGTTCATAATTTGCTGTTACCATTGATAGCAAGAAATAATTTTTTTTGCTAAAAACTATTCCTGCAAGTTATTTACGTAGAACACGCTCATACAGAGCAGTTACTATGGAATTCAACAGACTAGCATATTCTCTGACACGAAAACTTCTCTAGCAGGAAATTCAAGACTGATAAATTTTCGGTGGAAAAATTGGCTTTTCTTTTAGATGAAAATGAACTTATAAATAATCTCTTTTTAATTTTCCAAAAATTTTTTTAAATTTCCCAAAAATGATCATAAATCATATGTCACCGTGGCAAAACCAGAAAGTCATAATCTTAGCAAAGTTCTTCAGACTGTCGGTTGATTGATTACCTGAAATCTTAGGCTACCATAGACATTCAGGTTTTGTTGAAGAAAACGTCAAATCTAAAGAACTGTTGCGGATACAAAGACGTATTTTATAAAACTTAATTTGTGAGACAAGGCTCGCTGTGTATGTCTTTGTATCAAATTACTTAGAGAAAATAGGGAACTGACCAAAGTTGAAATCAAATCCATTCAATTAAAAAATAAAAAAAAACGAAATTAAAAATCTACTAGGCCTAAGATCAAACATGAAAGTATCAAAATTAATTTTTGATTTTAAGAAAGAACCTACAAAATTAATAACTCCATTGCACTTAAACAACCTACACAACATTTATAATTTTATCAAAATAACATTCCTTTGAATATTTGTAAATAAAAACAAAGTAAATGACCTCACCCACACATTATTGCAATTTATTAATCACAACTCAAAAATTGCATTAATTAACTTTAATCAATTATATCGCTTCCGGAAGGGTACTTGACAGTTTTTAATCTAATGTTATTGACTATCTCAACAGTTTGTTGAATCATGAACGTAAAAAGTAACAATAAAAAATTAAATGAACACATCATCAACAAAATTATACAAAAATCTATTAGATTACGTCTGAGAACAATCATTTTTAAATACTATAATTTTATATTTAGAAGTTAAGTCAATGAAAGATATTTATCCATATCTAAATTTGATTTGATTGCTCCACACGCTAAAGTTTAAAAAAAAATACAATTTTATTAACATCATCAGAAAGTTATATGAATTTCAGGATGAGTTTGAAACCACTGGATTCTTTGAGATATCCCCCTAATTGAGCATATCATGCCGAGATGAAATTGGCACGTGGAAAAAAACTAGAATAAGTCTCTAATTATATAATATTATTCTCTCACATATATTCAATTTCTATTATGTAAGGACAAGACAACTAGTTCAACAACAAAAAAATAAAAACAAATATAATAATGTTCATACATATTTTAATAAAAATTCAAAAATAAAAAATTTTAAATTAAATTTCATACTGTACTTATCCAAATCATAAATTTAATTTTCTGTTTATAATGATTTTAAAAACACTATACAGTTATTAGGAACTGTTTTAAGTTACACATTGAACCTTTTAGTGTAACAAATGCGGGTCATATTCATGCAACTAGAACTAAAGCAGTTAACTTCTTATTTAATAGCAATATAATGTCATCCTTTCAGTTGTCCATGTATGATATGCAATACTAAAATGAAGTCATTTGTCCTTAATCTTCCAACTATTAAATTTATTTTAACAAGCTTTTGAAAAATATTATAACTCTAGTAGATTTTGAATTATGTTGTAGCTCTTTGATAATCAGATTGTAGTGTTTAACTACATTTATTTTAGGTCAAAAACGTTTTCCTAGAATGAATTACTTTTGAAAATTCCTCCTTTTACTCTAGATTAAATTTTCAGTTTACCATCGATTTCGAAAAGCTAATAAACATTTCTAAATTTGAGTCAAAATGTTGATATGTGACCTACAATGTAGTATTTGACTGGATAATTTTAAAATGACAAACAAATTTCTCTATCCTAAACAGTATATTAAATTATGAGAGATTTAACAATAGTCTTATATTTTATGAAATTTCGCTAACAATACAGCTAACACACATTTAATCTTTTCTTTTCTGCCTTTTTAATAATACAAGAAAAATAACTTCGTTAAAGCCAAAAGAATCTAAGACACATTTAGGAACACTCGTCAAAGTATTTGGATGATTCAAATTAATTTTCATCTTAATATACTTAAAACTCATCACAAAGTAGTTGATTTATTTTGAATCCGTAAGGAAATACGTTAATGATCATGAAATATCTCTATTTAAAATTTTTTTTTTTTTTTAAATAAGGATTTATGAAAAATATCTTAATATGTAAATAGCTTAGCTAAAATACTTTTTCTTAAATCCTAATAATATTAAATTAAAATAATAAAGCTTATAGAAAACCAGTAGTTTTAGTGTTAATGGTATGAAAAGCTTAAAATGTTTTAGGATTTACGCAGACATTTACAGCATTGCTCTTTTAAATTTTCAAGTATCCTGAATTGTGGTATCATTCAACTGAATCGTACGGAAAATTCTGACAAAAATTTAAAAGTACTTAACAGGTGTAAACATTTTAAAATCCTTTAAGGATACTATGGTTGATAAAACTTTCATTTATAGTATTTTTTTTTTTTTGGAAACGAAAAACATTTTGATTTGAATATATTTATTAAAATTGTAAAACTCTTCTTTGGGTGGCCAGAATATCTAACAATAAAATATCAAAAAATCATTTGTAAATGTATAATTTTCAATATATCAAAACCATATCTGCAGGATAATAAAGGAGAAGTGTAATTTATTATTAACCGTTAACATTCATAACTATAAAAATCATAAAGTCTTTTACAGAGTTTGTGAGCAATAACTACCTCGGCTGACAACTGTTTTCAGCCACTTTTGAAATAAGACATATAAATCTCCCTTTTGAGGCATATTTATTTTCAAATTGAATTGTTGGAAAAAATTAAAAACCAATTTAAATAATTTTGAAATGGTACCCGTGGAACTTTTATTTTTATTATTTTCCTAAACAAAACTTAAAAACTTTTATAAATTTAAATTTATAGCAATGAGATACAAGGTATTCACATTGAAGCCGGTGTCATTCAATTTCAAGGTAAGCGGAGGTGAAATGTAAGACGAAGTTTCGCAAATTTCGAAAAAATTTGTACCCATTCCTGAGGCAGAAATAATCCTGCGTCATGCTTGGCATCTTACTAATACTCACTTACTTTATATTACTTTCTGTAATATTTTACCAACAAATATTTACATATTTTAGTGGAGTGAGCATTGTAGGGGAACATTTCCGATTTGATACCGGCCTCAATGCGAACACCCCCATACGGTTTTTTTTCTGTATTAGAACAAATAGTGCATCTTTATCGCTTAGCATTTTGGAATTCTCGTAAGGTTTTTCTTATTCGAAATTATTAGAGGGCTTGCTTTGTAGATTGTTTGAATTTTAAAAAGTCAGCAAGATGGGATTACACACATAGTTTTAAGAAATTTATTTGCAGCTTTGAAATAATTCGAAAAAATCTAAGCAATTTTTTTTCTACCATATTCAGAATATTCTGAAAATGCAGCTTTAGTCACAATCAAAGCCACATGTATCTTTTTTTTTTCAAAAAAGGATCAAACAAAATTTTTAAAATTTTTATATATTTATAAAAAAAAATGAAATATTAACATTTTGTGCCTAAAAAAATTGAGCATAAAATTGTTTCAGTTGAATTATATTTATTCAAGACACAAACCTGAGCTACTTATTTATTTGCTTTAGCCCTGAGATGGCGCTTACGCTTTGGGCTTAGATGGGTAGTCTTTTAGTAGTGTTAATAGGCGAAATAGGCGTAAAAGTTGAATTGTATAAAAATTTTCAAACTTTGAAAGAAAGAAGAAGAAGAAGCAGACTTGTTTGTCAATTGATTTATTTTTCTTTTTAATTTAAAAACTTCAAGAGTTAGAAACTGCTAATAATATTAATAATATAACTGAAACGCTTAGACAAGCTTACAAATGCAGTGTGTTATTATGATAATTTTCTATATTAAAAACTGTCATAGCAATAAGCGATTTATTAAATAAATAAATGGCAAATATGAGTTTTAATTTAAAAATTTTTGAACAAATATACTTTACATACCTCCAAAGAGAGAATAAACAATTTTGGAGACCTCTAATGCATAAAAAACAAATATTTACGATATAATTGTAAAATTTTCAAGGTTTCATTAGACTCAATTTTATAATATGTACTAAATATAAATCACAAACGCTTGTCTCATAACCAACCGTTTTATAGTTTCTATGGTTCAAAGTTTAGGATAAATGAAAACTGAAAATAAAACAAAAAATTTCATAGTAAAATTGGTTTGTCAAAAACAATGTCAGAAAAAAACTTAAGAATTTAAATTCAAATAATATTAAATTTACTTAAATCATACTTAAGGGGAGGGTTTGGCATTTAAATTTTTTTGCCAATTTTTTTAATTTTTTTAAGTTATCTTAAAAATATTATGTCAAAAGTTCAAGTCGATCGGAGTAAAATTACCGAAGTTATGACCATTTGAACAGCCTTCGCTCTAGAGCAAATAGTGAATGAGCAAAACTTTAAAGCATTTTTCTGAGACTTGTAATCTTCGAAGAGGGTGTGCAGCTCCAAATCTACTAAAGCGATCGTTTTGAAATTTTTCACACTACTTTTTGAGATAATTGTCCAGGTAACACGGAGAACTTTTTTTTTTAAAAAAACAAAAATTATTAATTTTATAGGTCCAAATAAGTCGATTTTTTAAGCAAAAATATAAAAATTGAAAAAAAACCCCTCGATGTTACCTCGAAAAACAACTCCTTTAATAAATAACTTTTGATTTTTTTGTTTTAGATGATTCTATTTCGAGTTATGATGCACACCATAAAACAATTTTTCTGCAAAGCGCTCCAAGATATTCAATGTCACTCACTCAATATTTTGAAATGAAAACTTGAAAAAATATTGTTCAAATGTTGGGTTATTATATAAAAATTAAAAAAATAAAATAGAACCACCTGTATCACCGAAAAGAGTTTTTTATTTATTATATTTATAAGCAAAAATTATACATGCTTAGTAACAAACAAAAAATATTTCCAAAAAAACAATACAAAGTCTTAATAAAATAAAAAACTTATTCGTCTGGATTATTTAATTTAAAAAAAAACTTCAAATAACGCTCTATTTCCCAGTATACCCAATTTTTCCATATAGTTCTCGCTTGAGCTAAATTTAACAAATTTTCATTGATAGATAAATCCATGTCAGTAGTATGCAGCCGAGGAAATAAATATTAAAAAATAAAACTTATTAAATTAAAGGTAAAACAATATCAATGCTAGATACAAGGAAAAAAAATAATGTGCATTAAAACAACTAAAATGAAATAGTGCAAAGTCTGATCAAGTGAATGAAGCTTTGTTTTAGTAATTGATATTTCCTAAATGATAGTACTAATCTCAGATTAGATTAACAAAAACACCTGCTAATTCCTTTAGATATATATTCTTGTTTATTCCACCAATAATATTTAAAACTTCAAAATACTACAAACTAAAAATGACTGAAAGTCCCTCTTAGCATTAGTACTATTAAAAATTTTTGTAATTTAAATTGTCAGTTAAAGTGCATTTTTTCATATTCTTATTACCTTAAAAACCTGCAAGTAAATATGAGAAATTTTTCATTAAATATCTCTTAATAATGAAAAGAAGAAAAAAATTTTCCAATTTTATATTTTTATATAAAAATATATGTATGTATTCTATAAATAAGAAAAGTGATATTAAAATTAATGTTCTAAGAAATATCCTAGCGGATAATCCACAATTTCAATAAATACATAAGTCTCTAAGGTTATGCTCCGATTGTAATTTTCTAGAAAAAATGTCACTCAAGGGAAAAATAAGAATTATGTTTTGTATAATTTTTTTTTTATTGAGAAATTGGCCTTGAACTGGATTTTATACAGCTTTCTTAGATTACAAAAATATACAAAAAAAAAAAAAAAAAAAACAACAAACGTGGATAAAGTTTCTAGATCTCAAAATTAAGCTAGCCATCCTATAAGATATAAGATAAGTCGAAATTTAAAAACTTTTTTTTCCAAAATATATTGAATGGTGATTGAGACACTCGTTCCTAAGAAAAGCAATACATCCTTACATTTATTTTATGAGTATTTCAATGGTCTTTTAGTATTCCTGTTGCAGTTGTTGCCAATTTTTACTATATAACATTTTTTTTCCTTTATCTTTTCATTCTTTCTTAGTCTTTATTAAATCCAAACATTAAACAATTTTTAAAATCCTTTCATATGTTATGAAAAGTTTCATAAATCAGTAATTGCATGTAATTAAAATATATTTCAATAAAAATAGATTTTTTTGTTCTCTTACCTTAAAACAAAAAAAATTCTGCATTTTAAGAGAAAAACTCACAATTGCCTTTTCTTGTGGTATTAAAAAAAAACACATAAAAGCAGCCCACTCAGAAAGAATCTCATACTCAAATTGAAAGCTTCCTAAAAAAAATTTTCTACGGAAATTGAGTGGGTGTCGTCCAAGACCCAGCCTTTTATAAATAAAGGCAATTCTGGTAAATTGAACAATAAATGCAATAAGTAAAATATACACATTTTTATTTAGCAAACATATTAAATCATCAAAGCATAAAGGATTAAAGCATTAATTTCCTTTCTATTCAGTTATAAAATCGGAATGACTAAAATTATCCTAAATCGATAAATTGTAGTTGTGCTAGCGATAGCATATCCATGGTTAATTGAATTAGAGCACTCAAGTGATACTAAAAGCAAGATTTTAAAAATAGCCCAATCTGTTTTGGTGTGATGAATCGCTTGTCATTTTTTTCGTTTTTAAAAAATAAATTCTTATTTTCTAATCAGACTTTTTTTCAGCTTAATACTTACCTAAATAATATTGATTATATCTAGAGAAAAGAACAAAGGATATAAGATAGTCGAAATATTTCTATTTTTGGAGTTTTTATTAGCATAATATAAATTTATTTTCAATAAAATATATACTTCTTTCCAAGAAAAGACAATAGGAAGCGAAAAAATATTTTAAGGATGCTAATATAAAAAATTTATAAATACAATATGCTAAGTGGTCATTAAAAATATCATAACGAACACCTAGATTTAAGGACTATATAAACAGAATTCTAATTAGCGAGCCTCCACGTTTAAAATAAATGTATTTCCTTGCATGAAGTTCTTTCCATATTTATATATTTTAATCAAATTCAAAATTAAATTGATAACAATTTTCATAGTCTGAAATTTTTAAACACTCCAGATATATGCTATAACATAGCAATAAAATATCTTACTGTAAATTGGTTGGATCGAGTTTGTTTAACATTAGACCCATTTGTTCGGCTTATAATATATTTTGAATTGAAAATTGCATGCGAATTACACAAACATGCAAAATAAACAAATAAATTTGGTTAATTCCCCAAATTAATTAACTTGAAGTAAAATCAGTAATTTAATACTCAAATAAGTAAATTGCAAACACCTTTATTAAAGGAGGTTTATAGCCTGTTTTAGATTTGGATGCTAATTGCTCTACAGCAAAGAAATTTTTACATTCTTAGAATAATTTGTGTTCACACCTGTGAATCTTGCTCCTATAATTTGCAAATTTAACTTCCCGCACCCAGCACAAGTTTGTGTCAAAGCGTTTTTTCAATGCACTCTTTTTTTGCAGTTTTTGGCACTGTATTCACCAAACTTAATTCCGTGTGCTTTCATTTTGGATCTCCTCTTTAAGGTGCCATTAACTTTAACACAAAAGTCTTGGACGTGAATGTTTATGTCTAATTTTCCAGCATTAGGGATATTATATTAGTATTAAAAATACTCTCTGATGCTTTCATGGCTTTTGAAGATGTCAGCGAGAAATTTTCCTGGCATCGATAACCTTAAATTTGGAGATGATATTGCAAAGTCACGTATATTTTAGTATATATGCGCTTTATGTGCTATCATTTTTCGTAAAACTTCAACAAACTCATTTTATAATGGCATTTATTGAAGATAAAACCTAACTTATGTCAATAATCGTAATTTTACTGCCTTTTATAGAATTTTTCCGGGTCTGATTTTAAGAGTAAACTAACCGCTGTCTTCAGAGATACAATTTTAACATTAATTTTATCATTAACAAAACCAACTCTCCTGTTAATAAATAAACCTTAAATACCCAAGTAGCGAATGTATCAGGCCTTCAGACCTTTTCGAAGTAAAAACTGTAGCTATTTCTGGTAGGAATTTTCCTAATTTAATTAGCTATAAATGCTTTCAACCTTAAATAATTGTTCAACCACTTTCAACAATTTTTGAATGTTTAAAAAAAAACCAATTTAAATTTAACAACGTTGTTTATTACATAAGTAGAACACGTGTAAGCAAATAAATCTCAAATTAGAAGAAAAAGAAACTTTAATAGCAATTTTAAATACTTTTCCTAAGATTTAATAGTCTCATTAAAAATCGTAAAATATTTAATTTTAAAAATTACCCCTTTTTCATATTTATATTTGCAAATTTGTAAATGTTATTCGATTTCATATTTCAACGTGACCAACAAGTTATCCAAGTATTTAAACTCTTTTAAATATAAAGTTAAAGAATCGATTATAGCAACACTTTTAAGATCCTTGAAGAAAGTTTCCTGGTAAGAACTACAATAAATAATCAATAAAAAGTCAGAAAGTAGCTTTATAATGAAATCCCTTGAGCAATTTTTTTTTTTTTCAATTAGTTTATCCTTTGAATTAGAATCTCATTTAAAATACAATTCAATAAAACTTTAAGAAAGTATTTTAAGTACTTTTCCTGAATCATGATAATTAGAAAAACGAATTAAAAAAATTATCTGAATAATGTTTAGAAACATTAAGTTATGCTTAAACTTTTAATTATTTATAAATCATCACCAAGGTTAAAATACGTACGCAAAATACAGAAAATTTTATTCACAGGACTTAATTGGTAACACAAACCAACGAGAAATGACAGTGACTTGATATTTATCTATTCATTAAATGTTCCGTCTTACTTTGGGCAGGCGTAAGCCTAAAAGAAAAATAATCGTATAAAATTTTAAAATCCTAGATTTATACTAAAAGGAAGAGAGAGCTTCTAACCATCTTTTTAAAGTAAATTTTTACCGCTAAGGAAGGAAGGAACAGGTAAGATAACCAACTTTATACATAAGAGTAATTTTTCTTCTTAAGTAGGGTAATAAGCCCTTACAATGATTTACTAAAGTTAAAGGGTTGGAAGTGATGAAGCTACCAATAAAAAACAAAATACGTTGGCACTGAAATTAGAAAAAATTAAATATTGCTGTAGGAATACATCACCAATGGAAAAGGGTTACAATCAAACGTGGATATATAGTAGATTTCTTAGGAATATGGTAGGAACTGCTATAAACATACCTAGGATAATATGTTTAAATATTATATATTTGGCATATCTATTAGTAGAAAATGGGATGGACTCCTAGCCTTCATGAGTAAAGTTCAAAACCTTCAATAAGTCTTTTTGATTTCTTTCGAGGCTTATTTGATATGCTGCTACTGGGTACCTTCTCTATTGATGTATTTCGCTCTGATGCTCTTGTTCATCTAAGCCACTTGTAAATTTATATCTTGAAAATTTACTTAGGAGTATTCTCCCTAATGGGATATACCCCTTACATCTTAATTAAAAACCTTTAAATTATAGATTTACATAAAAGTTTTTGGTGGCACTATCAAAATGTGCAAAATTTAATGAAAATCCATTCAAAATTTTTGAAAACGAAAGAGAAATTAAGTTAATATTAAATTTAGACACCAATTTTATTAGCAGTTCTATAAAACTTTAATTGAGTATAGTGAAAATTTTACTATACCATCTTTAAAAAATTTTAAAATTTCTAATAAAGTTTGATTCCTGTAAAGTAAACCGTAAAAAGTCAATCATGCCTTCTTGAAATCAGTAAACACATTTTACATCCCTAAAAATTTCAATAAATACTTTTAGCATCTACTAAGCCACTTTTTCCCAATTCAATAAACCAAGTAGAAAACTTTGTAAAACTGTTAGCAAAAACCTACAAAAATTGCGAAACACCACAACATTTCAAAAACTCTGTTTTGGGTTTAGGTAAAATTAATAACGAAATAGTTAATTCGAAAAAGACTATATAACAAAAAGTTTCTTTTATTTCCAAGCTCAAAAAAAAAATCTAATATTCCTCTCCATATTTAATTCTCTTCCTTTTTGCAGCAAGATATAAATCAAGTTTATCGGTGATAAATTCAAACTTACTTTTTAATAAAATAACTATACCAGGTTAGAGTATTAAGTATATGCCATATCTGTGTTGAATATACAATTTTTGTTTTTTACATTCATTTTTCCTTAATATACCTCAGTATTAATAAAACAAAGCATTTCTTTATGTATATTGCAATAAAATACAATAACAAAACTATCATGGGACTAATATAGGATCTTAAGATTAACTTTCCATTGTTGTCTTTTTACTGGAGGGTAATATTAAAATCTAATTACGTGTAGGTTGTAGTGCTCGCATAATCCTTAAAGTAATTATAATAATAATAATAATATTTTATCTAAAATATATGAAATAAAGTTTTTGAATGATTTTTCCTAATTCTACCTTTTTGTTAAAATAGTTTGTACATAGTAATTAACAAAAATAATTTATTTAAACATAAGACCGAATATAAATAAAATATAATTTTTTCTTAGAAACTATCTCAGTTTTACCAGTCAAATCCCACTTTTGGATTACTGAATTCAAAAATTCAAAAATTATGGAATAAGAAAAAATTTAAATTGCTAAATATATTTATACTAATTTAAAAAAATCTCAAACAAAAAAAAAATATTTTAAAATTCATAAAAGCTTAAAATTTTAAAACTTTAAGTATTTTCAATAGATTTTAATACCTAAAATTTTAATTGGTAAACTTTAAATATGCCCTTCATATAAAAATATTAAGTGGCAATGATTTTCTTAATTGGTCTATTATTAACGATATAGTTCAATGGCCCTCTACACTGAAAAAATATAATTAGTTTAAATTACAATAAAACTATGATTAAATTTCACAAATAATGATGTAAATTTATTTTAAAATATCCTTTTGACTTTCATATCTATTCAGAAAAGTTTTTTTTATAAAGATAGAAAAAAAAGATGAACAAGAACGATAAATGCTCAAAATTATTTATAAATTTGATATTTATAGAGCTACAAAAACAAAAATGCTAAGAAAAACAAGGCCCCATCACTTACCCTATTTATTAATAGCAGAGAAAATGATATCTGTGTAGTATATATATAAAACCAATAAAATATATATAGGTATATATATATAAACATGGAACTGTATAGAAAATATAAGCTGTCCAATTATGCAATATTTGTACAATTTAATAAATTTAATAGTTTCGCCGTGTGCTATTAAAATTTCAAATTCATTAACTGTCTCAAAAATGAACGATGACTAATAAGTAGGTTGTAATATTCTTTCATCTACAAATTTTAAGGATTAACGAAAGAATGATGATTCTTTGTAGTATTTAATTGACCCTGTAAGAAGGCAACGTGTTAAATTCTTAATTAGAATTTTTAAGGGGTTTATACATTTAGAAGCCTTTAAAATAAGGGTTTTTAGATAATTTTTCCTGAGAACACCTTTAGATCTATTAATGTAAAAATTTATACACATATTATAGTAACTCTTAAATGTATTTTAAAATTTTTTATATGTAAAAATAATAATATTGAAAGCTGCTATAGCTGATCTTCTAGGAGCTGCTCTGAATTGGATTATCTAAATTTTAAAAACCAAATAAATTTCGTTAAATCTAGAAACTAACCGAAGGAATAAGCAAAAAAAAGCTTTTTTGACAAAATAGCGGCTTGTCAAAAAAAATTGATTTTTGACAAAAATTTTGACTCATTATAAAAAAAAAATATTTATTGTTCAGAAGAAATCTTCGAGTATTTACTAAAAAATCACTTAAGAAGCTTGTGTTAAAATTTGAGACTGATCGATTCAGCCGTTTCCGTGAAATCCTAGTCACCGGCTTTGGAAACACAATTTTGAGAAAAACCGCGTTTAAAGCTTCAAAAGCACTTTCAATCGCTCTGACACGTCTTTACAATTATATGTGTAACTTCTAAAATAATTGTCAGATTAAGTTGAAATTTTATTTTTGAAAATTTTAACTGTAATATATCGATATAACATTTCTATTCAATTTAAGAATATTTTCAAGCTGTCCCGGTTTAATGATAGAAGCTCTAAGTTTTCAAATTGTGTGTTGAAAGTTTTTCATGTATTTTAGCTATAGAATCCGACTAATTACATTATGTTAATTATTTTTAATCATAAAATAACATTTAAAAATTATATTTCCTTGGGATAAGTATCAAAAATGACTAAATAAAAACAAAAATCATTTTTAGAGAATAATGAAGATTTTAAATATATTTTAGTTTTATATATATTTCTAATAAATATTTAAAAACTAAATTTGGGGTATATAACACAATCATAATTAAAATTTAATTAATTGGTAGTATATACAATAAAAACTGACTAGTCTGACTATCATATATATACTTAAAAACGGGGTCACAATGCTGATACTTGTAAGGCCAATCACGTAATATTTTGCGCTTGAGAATCAAAAAAATTTGCGCATTTTAATGCAAGTAGCAATATATAACTACAAAAGAGGGCCTTAGATTACTCAATCAACCATAAAATAAAAATGTCAGAGATTTTCTTATTGTACTATACTGCAATCAACCTTAATAATTGCAACAAAATCTCGTTGTACACATGTTTATAGTTTTTAATATAAAAAAATACCCACGTATAGCGATGAAAGAGCCTTCAAAACAAGTAAAAAAAAATTTAAATGCTATTGTTTTATGTAAATAACCTTATAAAGGACTTTAAACTTGACAAAAGTAAAAAATATGATTATTGAATTTATATTTTATTTAAATACTACACTGTAGGAACAGTTAATTTTTTTAATTATTTATCAATAGATAAAGTTTAAGAACTGGTTTTTGATGGTCAAACTTCATTCTTTTAGTAGTGTTTATATTTCGAGACTATCATTTGATAAAATATTAGTTTTAATATAGGTTGTCAAAAAAATAATATGAAAATAAAATGAAATAAAATAGAAATGTGAAGAAATAATCATTTGTTTGTATTGATGACGTATACGCCCAGTTTCAAAGTGTTACCTTAACTTGTGTTTAACTTAATATTACAGTTGCAACCTTTGTTAAGAAAAATTAAAACTTGACAGTTCAAGCTTAGCTTTTAACCTAATTTAACTTTTTCTTTAATTTTAAACTCAAATTTAGGCATTAAAGTTAAGTTCAAATATTTTTAAAGGTTCTCAAAAGTATAAAATCTGCAGAGATTTTAAGTGTTTATCAAAAATCCGTGTAACTGCAATTTTCACGGAAAATAATAAAATTATTGAATCTTTCACAGATTTATATATTTTGAAAGTTATTTCCTTAGTTCAATAGTTTTTTTAATTAAATTATTAAATAACGCTTTCAACAGTGCTTTTATAAGAGTTTTTGAAGCAAGTTTACACTGAGAAGTAAATTGACTCCAATAATTATTTGACATTTTGATTGAAAATACACAATTTATGCTTTCTAACTAGTTTTATTATATTAAATTGACTTATCATAAACAATAATGCATCATAAATGCAATTAAATTATTGGAAAGGTACAAACTATATTTTTCGAAAAGACTTGGTATGTAATTATTGCAGTCAATTAACTATTGAGAGTAAGATTGCCTCAAAAACTCCTATAAAAGTGTTGTCAAAAATGCTAATATAGACTCAAAGTTCTTTTTCAGATTTTCCGTTTGAAAATAAAAACATGACATTTTAAACCAATTATTTAAGTTATATTCAGTGCAAATGTTCCGATTCCGAATGACATGTAATCCGCAATGGCTACCAATGTTGTGAATTTATTGATCCTTACATCAAATAACTCACGGACTTTTGCAGTTAGAGTTTCAGACCGCAGATGGATCATAATTTTTGCGGACATATTTTTCCTATACTCATAATTCCTCACACACATATTTTCAAAGCATATTTATTTCTTTGGAAATATTTTTCCTAATTGTAATTCTCTTCATGCTATAATAAATTAAATTTTTATTTAACTCTACTAATATCCTGAGGTAGTATTTGCTTTTAAAAACACTTGGCATGAAAATTCTATACCCTGCTTACATAATTATCGTTCGTGAATGAACTGAAGTAGGCAAAACATCACACACGAGTAATCCGGCTTTTAATTGATAAAGCATTATGCACACAACTGACTGGGAGAAAAGCTGTAATTTGAGATAATTTTACAAATTTCAAATGATAAAGTAAATTGAAATTCTTTTATGCAATTTTCTTTATAAGCAGATTTAAAATTACTGTATTTATTATTTGATAAAGTTTAAAAAATAAAGCCCTTTTAAAATTTACCCATATGTCCTTTTGCAATGGAAATTGAACGAATAGAATTGATTGCAATCTTTTAAAGTACTCAAACCTGAATTATAATGAAGCTCTACAAAATCGAGTATAAAACTTCCGACTTCGGCTTAAGCCCATAAATAAATCTTCATTATATACATAGTTGAAAGGTGTTCTACATTTTTAATTAATCTGCTAAATTTCAAGTATAACGTACACAACTCTTTTTTTTTGCTATTAGATAGCTTTAAATTATGCTAATAATATTAATTTGTTTTTATTAGACTTCCAGTTCTAGTAAAAAAAAATAATTACTTCAACTACTGTAACGACCTTTAGACCTCTTTAGATCTTATAAATTTTCAGTTTTGTATTTATGTACATATATTTAATATTTATACTAAACGAAATTATTTTACTTTTTATTTGTATGCATTTTACTTTAAATTAAGTTGCTCCTCAAAAATATTGAAAAATATTATAGGGCAATGTTTGGTCCCATGGCCCTAGGCTTATTTAAAAGTAGAATCAAACTATTCAAATCTTTGAATATTCAAATATTTAAGCCACGGATTACTATAAAAATTCAGACTAAAAATACAATTATAAAATTTTTAGTGGTTTATCCACAAAAGGCAAACTTGTATAGAATACCAAATCATTAATAATTTCATCTAATTTATCGATTGAGGTGAAATTACAGGTTTCAAAAACTTAAGAAGACTTTTTAATGAGCAAAAATGCAATCTATGTTAATTTTTCTTTCTCATCTTCAGCCCAGTGCGTATATTTTCAGATTTACAAGGTTAAAATTAGGCACTATTTAAAAATATTTTTAACTTCTTTGAGTTAATTTTAATTAAAATGCTTAACATTATTTATCAATGATTAATAATATATTTGTAAAGCAACCATTTTATAAAAAGAAAAATTATGGTGTGGCGATGGCTCTTTTTAAATATATATGAAAAAAAGTAGGACCTACAAATTTTTCAAAAAAATTTTTTAATAGTATCTTACCAGTGACTTGCGGTTACGAGTAAATATGTTCGTCCTGAATACGTATAAATAATTCTTTTTGATTTAATTTAGAGAATTAGCTTACCACCACCCCAAACTAGTTAGTTTGTGAGCTCCTTTAGTATGTCAACATTATAAAATATACTTATTTATTTCTTAGTTTCCCTACTTATTTGAAGCTTAAGTCTTAGGAATTTTTTTTTTTATGGAGCAAAATAGGGCCAATGTTTCTCAGCCGTTTAACCGCATGTACCTGATTTACAAAAACAAGACTTCTTCTTGTAGGGAATACTCATAATCAAAGATTTATATCAACAAACAAACGACCATAGACGCTTTTGAGGTCAACAACGACACAGGAAATAACTACTATTTCAACAGGTCTAATTAAATCTATAGTAAAAAAAATTCTGTAAAACATGCACCTTAAGCCAATTGAGCTCAAAGTGCCAAAGATGCAATATAATATTCAAAAACTCATGCAAATAAATATTTTTGAATCTAATTAAATGACTTTTTACTTCAACAGGAAAAATGTTTCTTTTTAATGATTTGTTTTCAGAAAGAAATGTATGTTGATGCAAAGTGCCTAGAGAATTAAAAACCTTAATGCAAAAATTAATGAAGAGAGGAGATGAAAGCAATTAGAGAAGAAATTGTATTTTGTTCTTTTTTACCTTTGGGAAATTTTTATAATATCTAAAAATACAGTCAACAGTTCTGATAATAATCAAATTATATCTTTTTAAAATAATAAAATTTTTACTTTTGAATCCAATCATTCATCTCATATCTTAAATCAATATTTCAAATGCTTTCGTATTCTGAAATACCTGGTGTACCTATGTTTACTAATTAATTTTCTATTATTAATTTCTCTCTACTAAACTGATGCATTTATTTTTTGTGGCATTTGCTATATTGATTAAAAATATAAATCTAATTGAGGTTTAACAGCTTCTTTTATTACAGTAAAGACATAGTTAAATAAACAAATTATTTCAGACCAAATTGAAAAAAAGGACACATTCGCTAATTATATTTGACTATAGGTAATAAATGGAGAATTTAGGACATGCACACAATAAGTGTTTAGTACGAAAAGACAAATAAAAAGAAGTTTTTAGAAGGTTAGACTGTGATTTAATAACATCGCATTAAGCTAACTGGGGCCCTTATACTGTTACAGGTAAGAAAACAAAAAAAAATCAATCTAAGCCTATCGATTCGTATCAAGCTAGCTCAACAAGTACTACTGACAGGTTTTTCTGTTTAATTGTGTAAAAAAAAAAACAAAAAAATAACTTTGAAACCGTAAAATCTTGCTTATCACATGATGCCTTCATGGCTTTTGCGTTTCATGAGCTATTTTTAACTTCTTCCGGTTATAATAAATTTTGCAGCCTTGTAAGAATTTTATCATGCTAATTCATTTCTTCAACTACGAAAAAATATACCAACTTTGGGAGGACAAATCATTGCATTTAGACAGTAACAAAAAAAAAGCTAAAACTGTTACGTATACAATATTCAAATAATCAAAAATAAAAATTCACAATAAATTGGACTAATTGAAATTTTAATAATTTTTAATTAACGCAAGAAATAGTAAAAGAAAAAAGTTGCTCATGCAATCAACTTTAATTGAAAATTTAGTATAAATTACAAAAGAAATTTTTGTTATGTACAAAGAAAGCTGAAGACAATTATAATTTTAAAAATATGATCAAATGGGAATGTAAGAGATATTTTTTCCAATATTTTCAATTAAAATATCTCTCTATGTTTAATTAATTAAACTCTTTGTGGAGAAGTTCCTTCTTTTTGGACGGGACGGCTAATAAAGACGTCTGTGAAGGCGTCCCAATATCTGATTGATTCTTTTGTATCTATCTTAAGATACTGCCGAACTAAATTACGGGTTAAAAATTAGCTTAAGAGGCCCAACTAGTATGGAATTTTTAAAATTTCGATTTATTTTATTAAATTTTTACCATTAAAAATAACATATTAAAATTTCAAGTGAAAATCTCAAATAGTTTCCTTGAGTTACCTCCTTCTAAAGAGCACCTGCTCCTCTGTTTGAAAGGGACATTACTTGTCTTTAAAAGAATTTTTCTCAAAACTACGTTTTTCAAAACTGCTAAAACTGTAACTTGATATCAAATCATCCGATTCTTATTTTAACATATTTTGCATTTATTTCTCTATACCAGTGATTCCCAACCAGTGGGTCGCGACCCCTTGGGGGGTCGTGATGGCTTTCTTAGGGGGTCGTGGACATACCTTGAACAAAAAGTACTACGGTAAAAGTTTTTCAGAAATTTGCTTTTTCATTTTCAACTGTTGAAAAACGTATAGCTAATTTATTAGTGAAAGCGAGTTTTACAAGAATGTTTAGAGCATTCCAGCAAGCACCCGATAGATGTTGTGCGGCTTTCCGTTACCATTGATGAAATTTGAGTCTAGAACTATTAAACAATCAAAGCAGTGGATTAAAGTCAGCAGTTTTGCAACAAAAAAAGGTAAAGTCCGTTTCATTTGCAAGTCATGGCTAGTTAGTGATTTTTGGAAAGCCAAAGGAATTGATTACTTTAAAAAGATAATCCAAATAACAGAAGAATTCATTGAAGACTTCTTGATTAACTTAACAAAAAGGTTAGTTTGCCTGGTTTGCCAAAAAAGGCATTTTTTACCATAAAAATACATCACAAATGTGGTCTTTCAATAAAAAAATTTGGAGATTTAATTTACAAAATGTAAGAGCATCCACATCATTTACGATGCACCAGCTATGCTTGGATCGAATTCAGGGTTTCAGAAAACAGTTAAAGACTGTACCGGAAGTAAAATGCTTGAACTGCATGATTCCGTATTGACCTTGCTACTAAAACACTAAAAAGCCTTGGCAAGAAGTACTAAAATCTTTAATTATATTAAATCTAGTGCTCTTAACACACGTCTGTTCAAAGAACTCTGCAAAGACATGAATTCAGAACATGAAACTTTTTTAAACTACACTGCTGGTTGTTAACATTTCCTTTGGTTATCTAACGGAAACGTTATTGAACGTGTTTATGAGCAAAGGCAGAAATTAAATGTTTTTTGGAAATGCAAGCGAAAAAAGATTTTCTGACATATTTAACTAATGAAAATTGGATTCAAAGAGTTGCTTATTTATCAGATATCTTCAGTCAGTTAATCCAATTAAGTTTGAAGCTCCATGGCAAGGATTGCACATAGTTAATTTCAGAGATAATCTGAATGCCTTCGTTTCTAAGCTTAAAAATTGGAGACGTAATACTAATCAAGGAAATTTTGCACACCTTTGCACTTCGGTTGAAAAATCAGAAAATTGCATAGCGGGAAATCTTGAAGAAGAAATTGAAAATTACCTTCAATCCCTTGAAAAAGAAATAAAACTTATTTCCCAGAACTGTCTGAGCAAGAAACTAAACTAGTAAGGAACCCATTTCAATCTTCATTGGTTGTAGCTGACGTTCCAGATGTAATTCAGGAGGAGTTTTTAGATCTCCGGTATGATTCTGCAGCTAAGGATTTATTTCAAGGAAAGCCGCTGGCTGAATTTTGGTGTGCTATTTGTCGCACTTATCCTAGTGTGGCACTTCTTGCTTTCCGGGTACTAGTACCATTTGCTTCGACATATCTATGTGAAAGTGAATTTTAAACTCTACTTCAAATAAAAACAAAAGTAATAAATAGATTGAATATTGAAAATGACTTGAGATTAGCTTTAACCCATACTCAACCTAGAATTTCTAATCTTGTTGCGCAGAAGCAAGCTCAGTCATCGCATTAAATTATATGCAAAAAATTAACAAGCTTCAATATATATTTAAAGCGTTATATTTTCACTTTTCACTGCCTCTTCATGACAAAATCTTTTTGAAATTTATATAGGAATTTTTTCACTTTTTTTTTAACAGCCAATTTAGTCGGTGAAAAAGTATTACTCAAGTGCATTATAACTTAATACGAACGTATTTTTCAGTATACACTTTTTAAAAACTTTATTTCTTTAATTCTACCAAAAAAAAGAACTAGGGGGTCCTGGACATCCTAAGGAGATCTAAAGGGGGTCGCAGATATAAAAAGGTTGGGAATCAGTGCTCTATACAATAACCTTTCAGTTTTATGATTAGATGAAAAATGTAATTTTACCAGACCAAAAACAATCAAATTTTTAGCAAAATTTCAAATTTCTTCTTTTAACATCCGCCATTATATGTGTCATTTTAATATTTTTTTACAATCGAGGGTCATTGTATGGGAAATATCGTCTAATTTGAAGCAGTGGGAGAACTATTCGTTTTTTGCAGACTCAGTAGATGGTGCATAACTTGCTACAAAACAAATATTTTTATTTCAAACAATTTTCATTTCTTTATCCCAAATTTCAACACATTCAGTGCAATTGTTTTATTGTAAAAAATTCACAAAAATCACCTTTTTTTTAAATGGTCACAAAAATTGTGCCCCTTACAAAAAAATAAAACAGGAATTTCCTATATTAGTTATGGAAACAAAATCTAGAAAAACTTTTAATTATAAATAATATTTAATATATTGATGAATAATTTAGCCTATTGTTCTTTTATTTATTGTTTCTGTATCATTTTTAATTATTAATTTTATATATTTTCTCACAGAGTTAAAAACAAAAATGTAATCGAATATAAAAAATACATCAAATGAAAAAATTTTCCAAGAATATTGTACTAATATCAAATTCAATTTGAAGCAAAAGACTTACACAACTTTTGAACTTTTTAAAAAAGAAAAAAATTATTTTTATTTTTACATTTAAAAAGATCAAAAGTGAAAATATTCATTACTTTGAACGAAGCTTTGCTCTATGTAGGTAAGCCTTCTTATCTAATAAAGAGATTATTAACTTTTTCAAAGCTTTCTGTAAACAATTTAAGTAAATAAATGAAAAACAAAAAAGCCATATATGTATATAAATATAAGATAAAAAAATCATACAAGATCAGAATAATTTTAGATCACAAGATTCAGAGGAAGTCAAAATACAAAAAAAAAAATATAAGTTTATATTATTTATTATCTGTAGTCATACCTTTCAACATCATAAATATGCTTTGAATAGCAAACAATAGCTTTATTTAAAACATATCCAAGATGAGATGATTTTTGTTATTATTAAAATCACTTATTTTTAATATGATTACGAGTACATATGTACATATCCATTAATCGTTACCATAATATTTGCCTTTACTTTTTACGTCAAATGAAACATATAAAAACTTGTCCACTGTGAGCATATGTATGTATATAAAATATAAATATATAGTATATATACCTATATATTCTTTTAACAAAATAATCTACAAGCATATCGTGGTTCATCATATATTAAAGAAAACAATGTCGTGGCCTTTGTATATCTATTTATTCCATTTGTGTAAATATAATGTAAGCAGTCACATTCATTGGGATAAGACATAAATTTAGAAAAATTTACATATCAAAAAATTACTCACATTTCCGTGCATTTAAATTTTATTTTAATAAATTACCAATCAACACTTAACCTAAGCTAGCTTCAACTTTAAAGGATTTAGAATATAGCAAACCATTAAAAAAATAACACTATAGAAGTTAATATTAAATAAAGACTAAATATTATATTTAGATCCTTTAAAATGTACAAAGATCTAATCGGGTATAACCTTTGAACAGAAAAATTTTAACAACAATTTTGTATCTTAAATTTATCTTGTTGAATATATAAACATTTGTTAATAGTTTTATTTTATATTTTAAGTGATGACTTAATGAGACTTATAAATGTTGCGACAGCAAGTGTGGCTTTATAAACTGTAAAAGTTTACATATTGTTAAGAAAAAAATTATTTTAAATTGTTATTAAGTAAGGTAGAAATACTTATAAAAAGTTTATTCTGTGGCCTACTATATTATTGTTAATCGCTTTATATTACAATAGAACCCACAAATATACTCTAGATATTTTTTATTTAATTACCTAACAGCCTTCATTTGTTTTTGTTTTGTGGTAATGAATTAATTTTTAAAGTTCAGCATAAAAAATTATATACAAGATTTATTTAAATTTAAACCTGAATTAGTTTTCCACTAAGAGATTTTTTTCTAGTTTTCAGTTTTTACAAAAAAATTATGTAGTTCTTAAATTTCTTCAAAAAATTGTTGGATGGCCAATTATTTAATGTGTTTTCATCGTTTAGCATATTCCGAACATTTCTATAATTTTGATTTAAAAAAAATAACCAAAAACTTTTGATAAAATATACGAAGAACTTCAGTATCGAAAAGCGCAAAATAAAGTGTATTGAATTCGGGTTTATTTTACAAAGAACAGAGTGTTATGGCCCAGACCAATTTAGGGTTACACAATTCTTTATAAGGTCTCATCAATAGTAAGTATGTAGTTTAGAAATTAACAAGAAAATCTTTTCACTAGTATTATGAGAAGAAAAGTTCTAACAATACACAGGAAATTCAAATCAGTACTATTATTATTGCTAAACTGATAAATTTGCAGGTAATTTGCAGTTTATTTAATGGATATTTTCAACTATTATTTCCACAAAAAGAAAGAACGAAAGGAAAGGAGGAACGGAAAAGAAAGATGAAACCATTTTTTTCGAAATATCATAGGCGAGCTAGTAGTGTGAAGGTATGGGGTGCATAATTTTTTACGGAAGCATAGATTTAACCCATATAAAGGGTAAACAGGATAACCTAGCGTATACGCGTATTGTGGTAAAAGCTAAATCTAAAATTGAAAATGTATTTGGGACTTTAGCATGGATATTTCAAGACAATGTGCCTATTCATCATAATATTAACATAATAAAAACGTGGTTTTGTCAGCAAAACATTAATCTTTTACAATGGCCTGCATATTCACCGGATTTGAATATCAACGAAAATTATTGTGGATGGTTGGCGCGTAATGATTGGGAGTCTACATGCGTCGCCTTTTTTATCTTAACTAAATAAGGCGTTTACATATTAAATAAAATTAATGTAATAAAGATATATTATAACATATATTTTAAGTATTGAAAAAAACTACTAATAAAATTGCTGAGATAAACTTCAACAGGATTGAGAATAAGTATTCATACGCTACAATTTTCATTAAAAAGCTAATTAACCAATTAACAGAAATCCTAGAATAATTTATTATATTAATAATTCAGTAATAAATCAAACAGATTTTTCATTCCATTGGCTTCTCACCTTCTTCATTTTCTTCTTCTCCTGTAAAAATATTAATTCTTTAACAAATAATACAAAAACTAGGTCGAAATATAAAATTCTATAGCACAAAAGCATAATTGACTTTGTTACTAAGGTTTTAAATAGACTATTGAACTTTATACCCTAAGGACAATCAAGAATTGTTTTATTAGAAATTTTATCATATTCGATGTATTTTAAATTATACAAAAAATTTTCACCATTTATTGCAATTTGTTCACAATTTGCTGATGTATTTCTATAAAATAAAAAAGTTGGTAGAAATTTCAGTTCCAGGAAATAATTTTTAAAAAAATTGAAACTTTTTCTTAGAAGCATTAATAATTTCTTTACAGAAAAAATAAAATTGTGGCATGAAAACAAAAAATTTTACACAATTATTAGAGGTTTTGGATTCAAAAGGATCTTTACACTTAAAAATAGTCACAATGGGATTTCCACTTAAAATCGAAAATTTAATATTTCAGAGAACTTATAAGTAGTGTAATTTCAGTTCAAGTGAACAATCAGTTATTCATTCAATCATGCGAATTTTTGGATTATATTATTGCAATTATCTGACATATCTAAATATCCTTTGAGCTCACTTACTTGTGGTTGAGCCATTTGACGCATTTTGAAATTATAGTGAATATTCCCCTTTAGGCCCTGTATTATCAAAAATACTCATAATTATCGCTTATTTTTGGATATGATTTAAAAAACAAAAAGAATCCCTCTTCTAATTGCTAAGTATGGTGCCTAAATTAATAATCAAAATACATATCTAGGCCAAAAAGATTGTCCTAATAAGAAGAAAATTTTATGTAAGGAATAACATCATTTTTAATATTTAGTGAATATTCAAAGCGTTATGGTCTACAGCACATACTGATGTGTAGCGTTTTTCTCTAACGCGAAGTTCACAATATAAGGAATAAACCTAAAATAAATTATAAAAAACTACTCCTATATTGTAGCAATTAACCACAAAAGTAACTATGCAGAAGCATAGAAATAAGGAATTTGTCTTATTCAGATTATTTAAATTGAATGAAAAATATTAACAATAAGCTAAGCGAGGTTACATTATCTTCTTTCATAAAACATAAAACTATCTTTAGATAATGATAGAATAAGATTTTGATAAGTTTAATGACAAAATTCCATTCAATACCAATAAATTTATCTTTAAAGTTGTGTTTTTTCTTAAAAGTTTAGATTAATTTTTAAGTAATTCTCCAATGTAATATTAAACCTTCATAGTGAGTCATCCCATTAAGAGCAGATGAAAGCCGGTGAGGCCTGCAAGTATACAAAACAGATTTTAGAAGATCTGTTAAAATATTTGAAACTTGTTTCCATGTGTATAACTACCTAATTAGCATATTTCTTGATTTAATGGCATATGGACTTCAATAAGAGATCAAAGAAAAGGTTGGAGCTTATAATAATTTTTATACAAAATTGCTTGGAAAATTAAAAAGTAATGTGGAATTTTTATAATTAAAGCTGAAAACAATTAATACACCTGAAATTATGTTGTCCAGCCCCGAAATTAACGGAGATCAACACGAACACTTCACAAATAAATGAATCAATAACTAAAAGCACTTTTCAGCTCATCCTTATTTTTATGCAAATCTAAATATCTTAATGGAAGCAAATCTTTTTACTACAATATAACTTAGCAATATGAATTTTAAGTCAATTTAATGTGCAACAAATCATTCAAAATAAATGATTTTAAGGGATAAGTGAAATAGTCCGACCTAAGGAAAAAAACTAATTTTCCTATAGTTTATTCTACACTTAACTTCAAGAATTGGTATTTATAAAAAAGAAAACCTTTTTGTTAATAAGTAATAACTTGTTATTGAATTGTTAAAATCGTAATTTTTTTCATAAAATATTGTTTGAGAATCTGTAATCTTTATAAATCTTTACATACTTTCAAATTCTTAGAAATATCTCAAAAGTTTTCAAAACGGAAACCATCGCAATCAAAGCCTTCCCTATTTCTAACTAGCAAAAAAGGTTATAAGATAGCTCAGATATAGTATTTGGTCGAAAGAAGGCACAGATAGCACATACTTTTATATCAAAGAAAATATGTAGCTGCCATAAAAACTTCATATTTGAGCTGAAAGAAATAAAATGACCTTATTACAGACCTCTGATGTTGAAGAAATAGAGGGGAACGAAGAGACAACTTGAATACCAAAAAGGGGTTCCAAGAGATATTATATTGGATCGAGTTTCAGTTTATCCAACTTTATCTGCCAATCTAACAAATACATCAGAAACAGGCCAAGAATTTGATTACGAAGTTGTATTCCAAATGAATTGGTTTGTTACAAGCAAAGGTATTTATCAATTATGGAATTGAAAATCTTGATGAAGCGAAGCGTGAAGAGTTAGCTTTATGAAAAAAGGAAATTATAATTAATCTTCAGGAAGCATTATAAATTCTGACATAAAATCAAACTGAGAATTCAAAGCTTTTGTTTACGTATTAAACATATCGAAATCGAATTTTTATTTGAACTCTGAAGGCAATTGTACGTAAGCTTATTGCGTAATTCTAAAAAGTAAAAATAATTTTAAATTAATAAATTATTATTCAATTATAAGCCTCCAATTTGGAAACACAAAATTTCCCAGTTTCCTACTCTAAATAGAATTCTATAGCCTTAATTTTCTTTGTCACATAGCTTCATAAGACTTAATTACACTCTGAAAGAAGTAAAAACCCGGAATGAGTTCGTTGTACATATTAATTGAAGGCAGGAATCCTAACTGAAGCTAAATATAAGCTTTGATGTAAAAATGTTCAAACTTAAGACTTTTTTATCATGAAAATATGAGTAAATATGCAGCTCTAATTATACAAAACTAAGACTAAATCAATAACAATTTTATGTAACACAAAAATATTTTTCCGCGATAAAATTAACAAAGCGTATTATTTGCTACTTAAGTTAAAATATGGTATTTCAAAGCTATTTTTTAAAAAATTTTTATACTCTATTAAAAAAAACTATAGGTTAAGTTCATAATTTATTGATTTTTTATTAAAAGAATTTCGCATTTTGAAAACCAGCAAAACTGCAGACGACTATGAAAATGAAATATTGATGGTGGAAATATTTTCGAATTCCTTTTGTAATATATTTATATATTGGCTTAAGCCTAAATAATCTTTTGCTCAAAAGACTAGTACAAGATTTTTAGCTCTAAAATCATTAAACAATATTCGTTTCATAACATTTATTTTCCTTAATGAAAATGGAAGTAACCTTTAGCAAATTAAAAACCCTTTCCTACTATTTGCCTTCCTGTATTTGGTTACACAAAGATGAAGCTGTAATCTTATGAGTCCGAAGAGAAAAGGACAGAATTTTTTAAAATACTTAATAAATAGGATAATCAAATGTATTAAGGGAAAATTAAGTTATAAGTGAACTCCCTGAAAGTGTTAGAGAATAATGACTCATCATTGATACCCTACTGACAATCTACTGTCTCTTCAATCACATCCTACTTAAATAAGTTGCTTCAATATTTTTTGATTTTTATTCAGCTTCTACAGACGTTAAAGATACTGATACAACTGGTTTTTTGCGGTAATTTTATAAATTCTGATTCCAATAAATTTTTATTTTCACTAAAAATTAACTTTCCAGAAATTTCTTTCATGGAATCAACAACGCAATATGTCAAAACTAGTTTCACAATAGAAGGTTAATGATTCGGAGCAGTCCTTATATTTGAAGTAATCATCTATTCGGAGAAACCAAGTTTGAAATTTATTTTTCTTTTATATAAAAGAAGATTGGTTATATATTTAGGTACACAAGGAAAATACCATAAAGCAACACAAAACTTCTGAATTAAGGCATAAATTTATCGATATAATTAAAAATTTTTATTTACTTTTTTTACACCTAAAATACAAATCGCCTAAATTATTTCTATAATTAGAATATTAACTCTGTTTCCTGTAAATACAAATGCAAATAGTACAAAAATTTTGCAGCAAATGGAACATATTTGCCACATAATATATCTCTTGCAAGTTTTAAAGTTCCCATTCATTGTATCAAACACTGCCATATAGAATTCGAAATGACATATTGACGTCAAATTATTTTTTCAGACTGTTCGCCAAGGCAATTACAACAGTTTTGTTAATGATTCTTCCTTACTCTATTCTTTTATAAAGGATTTTGTTGTTATTTTATTCATTCGAAAGTTTTCAGTAACAAAATTAAAGACTAATAACTGAAAAATAACAAGAAATTTAGTGCAGACTGTTAGTTTATTTTTTATTGCAGGCAAACGTTGTGTTTAGTTTTGTTTAGTTTTTGAGTTCAACAAATTTTTGTCTGAAAAAATAAACACAATAAATGCGCCAAATAGAAAAATAAAAGTTTAACTCCTTACGAAATTTTATATATAAAAACAAGGAGGGTCAAACTATTTTCACAACTGATTGATCACAACAAAAAATAAGAATAGCAACTGTAAAAGAACAAGAACTGTTCATAAGTTCTGATATAGCCAAAATTGGCCTAGCGCACACACAAATATCCAAATATCGCTACTTTTATGGATATGGTACGTAAAAGGCAAGACGGAATCTTTTTGAAATATCTAAATAGCTCCGTGAGCAGGAAATTTCGCTGCGTCTTGTTTGACATCTTATCAATACAATATTTATTGATCACTACAGACCAACTATTGGTCTGGTAAATTGTGTTAGGTAAACGTGATGTGATTCTGAAATCTGTCAGCAGCGTTTATTACAATGAACAGGCTGTTGTGTCTACTTGTCGTCATTACCACTGACTATTAAAATTATTTTATTATTACTTGATAATTTTTAAATTTATAATAAAAATTACTTTTGCAGAAATGAATTGTTAAGTTTCTCTTAAATGTAGTTCTTCGTTTTTCATAGAATTTGGAATAGTATTGATTTTAATTCCGTACACTGTGAGTGGTTTTTAAAATTAAATTCGACAGTTAACTGGTTAACCCCTTAAGTGTTTCGTACAAATTAAGCGATAACGAATATATTCGTCATACACAGAGTATATTTGATATAAAATTATTTTACAATGAAATGATTTTAATATTTTTATTTTGTTATTTATTGCATATAAATTTATTTATTTATTAATATCAATATAAATAGGTATTCTTAGAATTGAATTCAGCAGAACATGGTACAATGCATAAGCCAGCTTCACGAGTTGGACACCAATATCACGATTCCTTTTTAATGTTATTTTACAAAATACTCCAAACTTCTTACATTCTACCAATGGTGACTACTGAAGACGCATGACGAATATATTCGTGATATTCCAAAAAAATTTTAAGCTTCTTAAGAAAAATATCTGAATTGTTCGAGAGAAAATAGTACCAACATAAAAAAAACTTAGCTCGTTAAAAATAATATATATATATATATATATAGAAAAAGAAAACCATTTAATTTTTCTTAATTTATTTATTTTTTTAGTTTTTCATTTTTTTTTTTGACTATCACTTAGAAATGAAATATTATTTGCATTAAGAACTTTTTTTGCCTAATTTATATAATTTACGTTTACAAAAGGACTTCGATTTCTACAATAACTATTTTGGATTTCTTTCTACTCCTTTTTTTTGCTGTTATACTAACCTCTCTACTAAATATAATTAATTATTCGTAATAATAAATAACAACAATCAAAATGAGATAAATTTTCATTAGCTATACAATTACAATAAGATTAGATAGTTTTGTTTGGTAGATGTAGGTATGGTTTTTGTTTGTATTATTTTTTTTTGTTTAGTTTTTTTTTTTATTTTTTTTTAGTAAGAAAAATTATTTATGATTGTAGTAGCAAACAAAATAGAAACGTTTTCAATATTCTTTTCTTTTTCTTCATGAATTTATGAAAAAATTTTTAACAATACTATCTTACTTGCATAATATTTAAAGATGAAAAACTGTTTTTTTTTAGTGTGCTAGTGCGCTATTGCTGGATGATATTTTTAAGCCAATTTTTTGATAAAATATTATTCTTTTAACCACAAATATAAATAATAATCAGTTTATTTTTAATGTAATTTTCATTTGAAAAAAAAAAACATTCGTAATTAATAACAATAGCTTACTTTGAATATTAAATAATAATTAAAGAATTTGATAAATAATAACAATTTTTGTTTTTTTTTTAGAAATTATAAAAAAAAAAACAATTAGTACGCTTTTTGTTATTTAATTTAGTTTATCTTCTTTGTTTTTAAAATAATATTTAGATACGACGATACTTATTTTAACGTTTTCAGTTTTTAAAACTCAGCAAATTCTTTAGCGCATTTTTCTGTGCTTGAAATTCTTAATGTTTCTTCCTCATAATCATCAAAATTGCTGGTATCACCAGGTCCTTTACATCGTGGTATAAAAGGTGCTTCAATTTTTTTTTGAAATACAGCAATCCAATCAGTCGAAGCAAACCATTTATGTCCTTTAATATCATTGACACCTGCTTTTAAATTACCATAACGTTTAGTTAAATCAACTTGTAATAAATTTCTTAATAGATCTTTTAAATCAGATCCAAAATGTGATGGAAAACGTACTTTTCCTGATACAATTTTTTCATATATTTGTATTGGTTGATCAGCAAAAAATGGTGGATAACCGGCAGCCATTTCATAAACAAGAACACCTAATGCCCACCAATCAACAGCCTTATTATAACCCTTACTTAATATTATTTCGGGTGCTAAATATTCTGGTGTACCACATAATGTCCATGTACGACCTTTAACACGTTTAGCAAAACCAAAATCTGTTACTTTAAGATATCCTTGTGAATCAATTAATAAATTTTCAGGTTTTAAATCACGATAAATTAAATCCAAATAATGTAAATATTCGAATGCTAAAACAATCTGAGCTGCATAAAATCTTGAATGTGGTTCTGAAAAACGACCAACTTTGCGTAAATGTGAAAACATTTCACCCCCTGGTACATATTCAAGTACCATATATAAATTTGAATTATCTTTAAAATGATATCTTAAGCTGACAAGAAAAGGAAATGAAATCGCTTGAAGAATACGTTTCTCATTTAATGTGTGCTCGACTTGTTTCAACTTAACAACTTTCTGTTTATCAAGAATTTTCATAGCATAATAATCTTTTGTTGGTTTATGCTGAACAATCATAACTCTACCAAAGGAACCTGTTCCCAATGTTTTAATACGTTCAAAATCATCCAAGCTAGCCGTATTTGTTGGATTACGTTTCCATTTATCCTCGAACTCTTCTTTAGCCTGTTCGAGGAATTCCTTAACAGTTTCAGCAGCATCGACTTTTTTATTTGCAGTAGCAGCGTTATTACCCATCTTAAATTTAATTATTACACATGCAAGGCTATTTTTTCTGTATTAATTAGTTTTAAAAATATAAAAAATTAACTTTTTCTTTTTTTGTAAAATGATTTCCACACGAAATAGATTCACTTTTTTTAATTATTAATACAATTGAAATGTATAGTCAAAACTAACACAAATATCCATTTGATAAATTAAATTGCACTTCATATGCCATTTCTCTTCGGCCCTTATAATACTTACTCCAGTTCAAAACATTCATTTCTTGACAGGTGAAAAATCAATTTATCACAAAAAATAAGTACAACTCATTGTGCAACATTTCTGTCTCTTTTACATATTAATTTTTCGCCTTGACACGTAACATTAAATAATTTCATTCAGGTGTTCAACTATTTTAGCACTATTATTTAATTATATTTATTGCTCAGCTTAAAATATATTGATAAATATGTTAATAATTTTTTTAATTTTCACATAACACTAAAAATCTGTCACTTGAAAAAATTTACACTAGAATAATTTACGTAAAATCACTGAGAAAACTAAATACCGAAAATTAATATATATATATATATAAATGTATATATATATATATATATTAAAATATTAAACCGTTTGGTCTTTTGATCATTTTCAATACATTGCGTACGGTTTATAATATGAAACTATAATTAAAAAATACCAAAATCCTCAAGGAGCGAACGAACGAGCAGCCCTTGTAAAATGGCGAACATTCGAAAAGTCGAGCTAAAGGCAATGTAATAGATTGAACACCACAAAAGTAAATTTATTTTGACAGATTTTATAACTATACTGGGTATCCCTAGTGTTGCCATATGCTAGCAGAAATTAAGCTACAGTTGCTTATTTGTACCCATTAAAAAGTTAGTATTTTTATATACATGTAAAATATAATGTTCATTTTGAATTTAAGGTAGATTTCAAAAATAGAATACTTCTTAAATACAATAAGATGAAACACAAAGAGGATTGTTTATACATTTGAAATTTTTATTTCAATCCTGCCATCTATTATTATATTTAACAAATCAGTTTATTAGCAAAAATGATACACCTGGAAGCTTTAATAAGTTTTATGATTATAGATACTTTTTAACCAGATTTTCTGGTTTTTTCATTTCTTTTCTTAATTATTTGCTATCTTTTAAACCATAATATAGGACCTTGAAACAAAAGTATTTGAACTTCTTTGCATCAAATTTTGTGCAAATCCCCTCCGATAACTCTTCTTGCATTTGTTTCACAACCAAAAATAACTTGTAATTTTTTAAACAGTAATAAATATAACTAGAAAAACAAATCGTTACTTTGAAGACTATAAAGTAATAAAACCTTACACTACGTTCCTTCACAATAACTAGCTAAAAGCTAGCCTAATAAATAAAAACTATTTTATAAAAATCTACATCTTTTAAATTTAGAGAGGGTGGTAATGGAAAAGGGTATTAAAATTTACTTACCATAGATATTTTATTTTCACGGTATTTAGATATATTTTATTTGATAAAAACTAAATCTATATAAGTCAATCAAAGAAAAAGCTGTACTTGAAATCTGGAAGTTTCACCTGGTTTATTGTAAAACTTTTGCAAATTTAAGACTTGACATGATAGATTCTATTACCATCATCAACCGTAAGAAAAAGTAACCAAACAAGGTCGAAGTAAATTGTATTCGAATGTAAATTGTGCAAATAATCTACAACAAATTGAAGCAAAAAGCATTAAATATCTCAGAATGTATGAAGTTTTAATTGTTAATATTGACATGGAAATTTTCTATTATAATAAACAATAAATATAAATCTTAGTTTTGATAGCTAATTACAATAAAAATTAAATTCCGTTTTATAAAAGATTAAAGGAATTAGGAATTTGAAACTTGGACATATATTCAAAAAATTAAAGTTTTCACTTTTCAATGTTTTAATTTTACACATTCTTTTTTTATCAATCTTCTTATATAAATAAACACGAATTAATATTCAAAAGTTCTCAAGCAGCTTAAATGTTCCATGGAAAAAAAAACTACGATCGCCCCACTTAATGTAATTAATATATATATATATATATAAATATATATGTATATTATTTAATCTTTTCATATTTGAAGCAAATCCAATTAAATATTAGGAATGTTTTCTAAAAACCATTCATTTATATGGGCAAGATGAAATTGATATTAAGTCTTCATTTTTATTTTTGAATATAAAATTAAGTAAATGCCTTTTGTAATAAATAGTTAAGGCTTCGTTTATTAATTTATATTATAAATAAATATATATATATATATATATTAAAAGAAAAATATGTATACCAAATGTGAGGCAAATTATTTTATGACTATATGCTGAATATCACCATAAGTCAATCTCAAGTTAAGCTAATTTTATTTTCTATTCCAAAATTTTATACTTTGAGATACTTTTTTAGACATGAAAGATTCTTATTTTTGTCAAATGTTAGTATGCTGTTCAATTAATTTTTTTTTTTCTTATAAACATAAATAATTACTTTTATTAAATCACCTATTGTATGGAAATCCGGGTTGAGGACAATGATCTTAGTTTAAGAGAAGGAAGTTTTTACATATACATTTATATATAAGATAGTCATATGTAATTAAAACTTTTAAGCAGCCACTTCTGTTTCACCTGCACCATTAGTTGTTTCAACTTCTTTAGAATCATCCAATTTTGCTTTTTTTTCTGGGGTTGCAGAATCCTCTACTTTCTTCTCAGGTTTATCTTCAATTTTCCTTTTTACGGCTTCTTGTGCTTCTAAATAATTTTAAATTGATTATAGTTATTTATTTTTTTACCATAATATAATGAAATACCTGTAGAAGATCCATTTATTTCCCCATCTTTACCAGCATTACTGTCTTCTTCTTCTTCATCTTCGTCATCATCATCATCTTCATCTTCAACGTTTTCTGTGCCGCCATTTTCTGTTGAAACTTTTTCATCGGTTCCGTTTTCAGTTTTTTTTTCTTTTTCAATCTTTTTCAAGGAATCGATTTCTTCAACTTCCTTCTTTTCACCGACCAAAACATCACTAAAAACAAAAAAGTAATTGAAAAACTAATTATTCTATAGAAATGTAATTGAATCCAGTTAAGGTCAAAATATAAAATACATTGATAAATAAGTTGGCATCAAAATACAATTTTTTTAAAAAAATTTGACTCAATTCAATAATAATAATATCCCTTTCGAGAGTGATAAATTCATTTAAAAAATTTTTTATATTGGCTAAGCAAATCGATGTATCCTTGGCTTTAAAACAGTCCACAGTTCCGACGATGACTTCTTAATTTGAACCTAATCTGTATTCCACAATATTGAAATCAAGGACCACTGAAACCAGATCTAGTGAATACTTCCTTTTGTACTATTTCTTCAATCAAATTAAACAATAGCGTAATGTTTAGTATTTTTTCTTTCTTAAGACAGTTGTATATATAAAATACTATGAGCATCCTAAAATTATAGTTGTGCCATTCATGCCGACCCCAGGACTGAAGTTTATTTTGCAAATTATTTCGCAAGGATTTGAATTTATAAAACAGAAGAATGCAAATTGCAATAAATTCAGGTACAAATTGTGTACACAAAATTAAAAATTCGTTTTAGTTTCTCATTTGACGCTATAGAAAAATAAATCTTTAGTCGATATATCGGATTAATAGGAAGTAAAATATTATAATAAATATAACTTCAGATTTTTATGTTTGTTACAATTCATTTAGTTATAATTACACAGAAATCATTGAGAGATGGAAACAACAACAAAATTGGGTAGCAATTAATTTTTTATTAAATTTGAGGAGCTAGAGAAATTATTATATTTTCAAAAAATTATTTTGGAATTATACATGAACAAAGGAATGACTTTATACTTTAAATATTTAATTAATTGAAGGGCTATATTCATCTTAGAGAAAGCTTTAAAAAAATATTTAAAAAATAGCTGTGTACTACCTGCTGAATTTGTTTAATTTTTCAGTTTTTATTCCGGTCAATGATTTCAATTATATTTTCTTCACAATGAACTCACTTATAAATTTCGTAAAGTGAAACAAATTCGAATTTTCGTTTATTACTTTCTCTGCAGTTACTTCTCGTTTTTGTTTTATTTTGATTGGAAATTATACTTTCTCACAGTAAATAGGAATTATAGAGCAAGACAAGTACTAACGTAATGAAATATATATATAGAAAAACTAAAGTTCAAGTATATAATGAATTTAAAATACTTGATATATAAAGAAATTTGCTTATCATTAGACTTTCTAATGTTCAGGACTGCAGAATCTAAAATATTTTTAAATCTATTTCTGAAATATTAATCACATTTATAATTTTTTTTAGGAAGATATGAAAAATAGTATAGATACAAAAGTTTCTAAGCATGTAAATATATAAATTATAAACCAAACACATGTATGTACATGTGTTGTGTTCAAACAAATAATTTAGGTCAAAACTGTTAGATAAAAACAAGTAAACAATATATTTTATTTAAAAACAAAAAAAAGTAAAACAAAATCAATAAAAGGATGCATTTAAATGAAACCATGTGCTAAAAATTTAAAAAATGTAAGCTTTAAAATCACATGGAGCAATATGAAGTTAACATAACCTCAAATATCACCTGCATCACAAACACAAGCGTAAAAACACACATCCACCTGGCGGGAAAATTACATTTCTAAGTTAAATTATTTACTTATTTTACATACTTTTTCTAAAATAATTCAAAAAAAAAAAATATATTAGTAAGCAAATTTAAAAAACGACTAAAAATTAAAATTTTTGATTACAAAGTTTGCGTTTTTACATAAAATTGTTACATGCCTGAAAATAAACTCAATCTTTATTCATGTTTTAAATTGAATATTATAAATAGAAGCTAGCCTTCGTATTAAACTCAAGAATTCAGTTCAGAAGTTTTGCAATAAAAAAGCGTACAGCTCAAAGAAACCTAGCAACAGAAGAAATAAGTTAAAACCAAAAATACGATATAGCTGTTTCCCATCTATCTCTGTCTAACATTTGTGTCTTATATATAAACATCAACTCCTATCTAATACTTTTCAACCATGTTTTTCTGTATTCATCACGGCCATTAGTAAATTTATATACGTCAAACTCCTCTTTCTGTTTAACACATACCTATTAACTATAGTGACATCCTTTTCTAGCAAGCGTCATTTCAAAATTAAACTGTTAACATTAAAATTTATTGCAAAACTACACAATTCTAAACTAATACACTTATTAAAAACAGCAATAGTAATTTACTTATAGTAAATTTTTTGGAAGATTTCCCTTCAAATATTTCTTTCAACAGAAAAAAAAATAAAATACAGACGCCATATTGCCGCCAAAATGAACTAGAAAATTTACCGGGCCACAATTTGTTGAACAATTTCAAATTTACTCACTTGTTTTCTACTGCAACATCAGCCATTTTTTTAATATTTAATTTAATTCAAAACTTTATAAAACTTCACACTTCTCGAGTAACACTAAATTTTTAACAAAACTTTACACGTCTTTACTATGCTAACCGCGAAAGCCGAATGGAAGAGTATATACTTTTCGAAATTTAATTCATACACAAATCCACAAGTGTGTGAGTACATACTATATATATATATTTCTGTTCAAAGCGGGAACAAAAGCCAAAAAAAATGTATAAAAATTGTATATATACCTTATATATAAGTTTAAATGTGTTCTTTAGCACACATCAAAGGGTAAAAATTTTGTTGTAAGAAGATGTCAGGCTTTTAACCAAAAGTTTAAGCTAGAAAGAGATGAAAATATGCTTCCATATCAATTTATATATAACGCCATTAAAAAAATATATATGAGTTTTTACTTTTGTGTAGGGTCATTGTTCCTCTCAAAACACACACCTTGAGAATGTGTGGTGGTAGACACGCTTTTGATGAAGTCAGTTTTTCTTCTTTGCTGACAGGCCGTGTCTAGATTAGCATTTTGGACAGCAGTATTATAGGCAATATAGAATTTCTGAGGCACTGTTATACTCAGAAAGTAAATTGACGGCAAAAATTACTTTACAAGTCCTTTCGAAAGATATAATTTATACCTTTTAACTAATTTTATTTCATTTATAATGGATTATTATTTACTGTAAGTCAATTTATTATAATAAAACTAGTTAGAAAGCATAAATTGTATATTTTCAATAAAAATGTCAAATTCAAAAAAACTATATTGAGCATCACCGCGCCTCAGAATATCGCCTCTATAATACCGCTGTCAAAAAGGCCCATAACACAGTCTTAATTTGAAAATTGTTACAGTTTCAAAAGAGAAGAATTCAAAAAGCAGATCTATTAATCACTTCAGAATTTAAATGCAATTACAGTAAATCATCAACATAGTTAATTTTGTAGGCTAAAACTTAGTTCATTCTAGTAAAGTTAGCTGAATTATAGGCTATGGCCAGAAATATAAAACAGTGTAGTTGTTAAACAAAACTAATCTAATTTATAATAAAAATTTTTAGAAAAAACTCACCTACAAAAGTATCAAACACAAATACCAAGTAACATTCTTATGTTCAATTATTCTTCTTATTTTGTTTTTCTCTAAAATTGATAAAAATGTATTTAATACTTGCATGAAACTTTTGAATAGTATTCAAGGCAGTAATTATAGCTAAATAGTTAAAAAAATTTTCGGTTAGCCATAAATTCATTGATTTTCTAAGCATTTTAAATTTCTTAATTGATAAAATAAATAAAGTAATGTTTGATATTATAACAAAAAGGTTAATAACCCAGGGAGGGGTTATATCTCTTATTTATTCCTGCATGAAAATCAAATATGATTAAGGTGATACAGTATTGCCGTGAGCTAAAATAAAAACATTTATAATTAAAATAAATTCATTAAAAATAAGTTGTATCTCCCACATTCTATGCTATTTTTAGCAATAAAACGCAAATATCATTGCCAAAACTTTCCGTTTCCTTCATATTAACTATCAATATCTGTGTTCTTCTTTTTTTCATTAATAAAATTATATATATACGAAGATGCAATAGGTTTTTTTTCTATTTTGACTAATAATGACAACATAGTGATTATTTTGATATTTAGTGAACAGAAAAAAGAACTTTAGGAGTTCGCCTGCAATGTCTGTTTGTAGGAAAGGTAAACGATTATGCTTATCATTAAAAAATACGTACATATGCACAAGTATTTCATTGAAATTTAAACATATTTCTATTCGGTGTGTAAAGTATTAGTTTCACTTGCTTAATTAAGTAGTTAAAGTTTTACTGCGGGACATCCTATTATCAACTATAACTCAATAACTATTAAAGATGATTTATAAATAATTTTATTATGAAAAAAGAAACACTTAAAAGAAATTACTACAAAAGAAATCCTAACTGAAGTTGTCAAAAAGTATAAAAATGAAAAATCCTCAAATAAGCCGTAAATTCATGAATTTGGATCAACTTTCAACAAAAATTTTGACTGCGTTTATCTGAAACTATTTATAATTAATTTTTCAGATCATTACAATACCTATAAAGAAAACCTGATATAAATCTAACGCTAGTTTAGACTGAATTTTATAAGTCTATTTAAATAATTTGAATTTCGCGGCGATGATTAGTGCTTCTTGGTTGCTTATGCTAAACTAATAAGAAACGGTTTTAAAAGTTGATGATTTTAGCGGGAATTATGTAAAATAGTGGCATATAAAAAATAGTTCATATCATTTAATCCTAAAGAAGAGACTTTTTATTTGTTGAAAAAAAATTTTTCGAAACCAATCTAAAAACAAAAACTTTAACTTAACTATGATATTATAACAGTAATGTTAATCTGTTAAAAATTTTTAAAATATGTACATTGTGGAGAGCTAAAAAATTAATTTTTTAATTTATATCTCCTTTTCTATATTGTAAAACGGTGAAATAACTTTTCTTAATTCTTGAAGTGGAAAATTAGAACTTTGAATAATAACTAGAAATATTTAATTCAAAATTTTTTAATGCATTAAATAAACGAAAATATTAATTCAATTTTTTTAAAGTGTGCGCAAACTTATATTCCTATTTTGTTAGATCTATACAAAAATTCTTTCTAATTAAAACAAAAAAATCATGTCCTCAAATTTTAAATATTATTATAGGATATTTACATTCATTTTTAGCTCTTTCCAAATAGTTTTATAACCAAAGCTGATTCTGGAGTTTAAAATTCAAGTTTTTTTTTGTCAAAGAATAAAAAAAAGAAAATATTTTCATTTTTTTAACGCACTTATTTTCAAATTCAATTTACTTTTAAAATTATAAATGCCAAGTAATAATTTTTTAAAAGTTTTTTACGAGGCGTCTAATATAGATAAATATTTAATATTTAATCGAATTGGACATTTTTATAACAATTGTTTTAAAACAAAAACAAATTTCAGATTCTGAGAAGAATAACGGATCCAAATTTTAATAGAATTAAATTGAACAAAAATTAAAAAATTCAAAATTTTATTTTTTAAACTAATATGAAATTGAATAACATAACAATTAGTCATCTTCTGGTTGTTTGTTTTATTTTTTAGCTTTACCCCAAGCAAAATTATTAGGCACTGGAACACGACGTTGTCCGCTTTCACGTCTTAAAACTTCAATAACACTTACTGCTGGTAGCCACGACTAAACAATTAATTTTTACATAAAATTACTTCATATAATAATAATTTTATAATTACTTTCTCCTTATATGCCGTTACAACCACATTTCTATTGGGTTCAGCATCATAACTTACAGGATCAACTCCAAACATAGAACACATTTCATGAACAAGTTGACGTTTTTCTCTATTCATTATTGGAAATGAAAAGCTTCTTGAACGTTGTTTACTATCCTTAGATAATTTTACAAGATCCGTTAACTGATCATGAATACTCGTAACTAATTTTGGATCCTTTTTAGCCCAGCCTCGAATAAAATCTGAATATTTTGTATTTAATTTTGAAGATGTATCAGGATTTCGAATTTGTAAAGCAAATGCCAAACGACGATTTCTTTCAAGAAGTTTACATTCTTCATTACATTCTAGTCTGAAAAGGAAATATCATATATTACGTTAATCAACTTGCTATTTTCACGTCAAAAAAATTTATTCTGAAATAGTTATACGATAAATTAACTGAAATCAGATTCAATAATTTGGGATATGAAATCTTCAATAGAAACATGAATTAAAGGTTCATGCATCAAATAAAATTCTTATAATGCAACAAGAAACTTTTTGATTAGAAACAAGAAAAAAATTAATTTGTAGTTTAGAAGTAAAGGAAAATGATTCTTTTCGATACCCAAATTCTGTTATACTGGATGCAGCAGTAAGCTGCAAAATATATAAACAATTATAGCTACATAGTCCAAAATTTTCGTGAATATATTGAGAAAAGAAGATGCCTAATTTAATCAAAGTTTCCACTTAAATTATATATTATAAAATTGGATTTTTATTACATACATCTTTGTGTTCATTTCTAATGGTTTGAAAATATCCTTAATTTCTATATTGTCGCGCTGCATTTCTTGCACAGAAGTGGCAAGCTTTGCTAAATTAATCCGTTCATTTTCTTTTTTTAATTCATAACAAGGACGATTTTGTTTTCTATGCAAGCATGGGCAAGTTGTTTCGACCTAAAAATCAAATTATTTTATAATATAAAACCGTTTAAAGCAATAAAAAAAAGCTTTTAACCTACAATTTCTTTACAAATTTTTCTTGGACAATTTCCTTCATGGCACATTGCACCACACATATGCCTACAATCTATTCTTTGTTTTCTACACTTCTGGAAACAATGCTCTTCATCATTTAGACAAGGCCCTTCATGGCATGGTTTATTACATTTATGTTTTCCACATTTAAGATTTTTATTACAAGGAAGACCACAACTAAAACTTTCTTGAGAGCATGGAATTGTCTTCCTTTGTTCATGATGTCCAAAGCAGTATTTTGTTGTCAATATCATACATGGAGGGCACTGAGATGCAGAATGGCATGTATGTTGAGCTGGATGATCACATCTATGCTGACGTGGGCATGGATTATTACAAATTGGTTTTTTTGTGCCACATGGAACAGGGGGATATATAACATTAGCTCCACAATCACAATATAATTCTTCAAATGAACTTCTGTAGCATGGTAAACAATTTCCTTTATGACAAGTCTGATCACATTTATGTTTACCACATTTTAAATTTTTCTTACAGGGTAATGGACAAATATGATCAATATCAATACAGCATTCTTGATTGCATTTATGTTTTCCGCAACTTCGTTTACGAGGACAACGTTTTTTACAGCGTGCATCATCAGCACGGGTTACAAGTTGACGGCATTTAATTAGTTGATCCATATTCCCACAACGGCAGCGTACAGCTGTTTCCTGATTGCATGGCGGACAATTACCCAAATGGCATTTACTTTTACAGTGATGAGGGGATGCTAGAATTTTATAAATTTTTTTGTAAACAAATGAAGCATAGATTCAAATAATAATTTTAAGAAACTATGTTAAATATTTAAATGATTTCAAACTTTATTTTCATATTTGAACAATGTTTACCTGGTGGCCCGCATTTAAGAGTTTTTCCGCAAACTTCCATACAGCATATAATTGGATCTAAGCAGGATTTTCTTTCGGCTCTAGTACTAGCCTTTTTCCCACAAGCACATGCTGTGATCAATTCAGGCGATAATTTACATGATTTACATTCTCCTGGATGACAAGTGTCTTTACATTTATGATTGCCACAGCTCAAAGTTTTAGAGCATATCTTGCCACAAGAAAAATTTTTTTTTCCATGTGTATCGCGCGTACATAAAATTTGCCTTTTGGCTCCACCACAATGACATTCTTGATCAACCTTTTGAGTGCAATTTGAGCATTTACTGGCATGGCAAATCTTTTCACATTTATGAAACTCACAATTGAGCAATTTACCACAGATTGATTCACAAATGAATTCTTCTTTTATGTAACATTGCATTAGTTTTTCACTTTTTCCACAGCCACATTTTCGTTTAATTAAAATTTTACAAAAAGGACATGGTCCTGGGTGACAAAGCAATATACATGGATGGTGACAAATAGTTTTTCGTCCGCATACATTACCACATGTATGGGCAACATCGTTACGATTATACTCCGGATTTTTTGTTTTACCACAAAAACAAAGATATGTATTTGGTACCGTTTGACATAAATTTTGACATGCTGGACATCGCCATCCATCATCTGATTTTGATGTTAGAGCCCACTTTAAAGCACAATGCAAATGTAGTATGTGAAAACAGTTTAAACATGACCATATTTCCTGGAATGGTTTTATAAATTCAACGCAAACAAGACATTCCAGTTTTCGTCCTTCAATTTCTCGGATTAACTTCTCTCTTTGTGAACACTTATCAATAATTTGTTTAGTCGGAATTTCTTTCTTTGTCTCAAATGCTAGAGGTTTTGTTTCTGATATTATTGGATTGTTTTGCCATGTATTATATTTTATATTATCATTAAATTTGGTTTCCAGTTTAAAATTGCTTGGTGGGGAAGAATAGTTATATGCATTTGGAAAGTTGTTATAATTAAAAGGATATTCATTAAAACTTGTTTGGGCTTCTTGCATTGGTTGAAAATAATGGTTGTATGTTAAGTTGAAAAATTCATCTGATGAGTATGGTGAACTAGATTGCAAATAATTCATATCTAAATTATCAAATTGTGGAATAAGTGATTGGGTTATGTCCACATTTTCATTTGACGTAAGTTCACTTTTTCGTGTGTTCCTCCAAACGGTGTCACCGTAAATATTTTCTTCTTGAATTCCCGTAGTCAAACTTGCAATATTATTATTATTACTTGTTATAGCACTTTCTGGATGATCAGTACTAAAACACCAGTTCCTTCCTTCCTTACAATCTTCATTACTTTTTATATCGATACAATCAAAATCATTTTCATTTTTCGAAGGAACATAAGATGCCATTTCTAGTATTCATAAAATTATTTTTTTGTACAGTTTATAAATTCATTTTAAAAATATATTAATTATTAAATATTTACAGCAAAAAATGTGATTTTACATGCTCTATCTAAATTGTCAATTTTTAAGGTTATGAACATGATACTGAAATCGAATCTGTGAAAATAATTATCATTATAAATGCTAATTTCTATTTTTTGTCGTATAATTCTCTTTTTCTGTTATAAACTTAACAGCCCCATTTGAATACCAATAATTATTTTAATTTCAAAATCAAAAACTAAAAATCAAATAATATAGCCACACAGTTCACTATAGTTCGAATGAGAACAGCTTGCCAGCTTGAAGGATTTTCGAAATTAGTTGTGTTTCCTCAGTAAGCAATTTCTTTTCGGTTTGCTTTTATTTTGATTTTAGATGTCACAAAATTAATTAATTGAACATTTGATTGAATCGACTATTAAATAAAAAAAGGTTCACTCGATAAAGATGATGGGCCTTAAACTCCATTAATTTTCATTATAAGGCTGTGTCTAAATTAGCATTGTTATCCAGCTATATATTTGACGGTGCATCATGAAGCTTACTCACTTTGTTTTTTTCCGGGGGGAGACACCATCAGGTAAGGGAAAAATTCGAAATATTTAGCCTAAAAACCAAAGTGAGTCAGCTTCATGTTGCACAGTCAAATATATATAGCTGATTCTCTTCAATTTTCACAAAAAGACAAAGAAAGACACTGAAATTTTTGAGAAATGGAAAACACTCAATTTAATATTATAAAACTAGTAGGAAAGCATAAATTATATATTTCCAATCAAAATCTAAAATAATAATTATACAGTCAATATACTTTTGAGTATAAGTTATACTATATTATACACGGTTATACTGTATAACCGTGTCTCAGAAAAGCAAGAAAGCTGAGCTGCCTGCGCAAAGGAGGCCAAATTCGAAAATAGTAAATGATACAACTAAATCTATTTCTGCACATTTGATACGTTACAGAAAAATTCGTTTAAAAGAAGATAGTGTATTCATAAAAACAAGCAATGATTCCTCTTGATCTTATCCACTTTAAATTGAATTAATTTCTGAAAGTTTTTATTTTGGATCGTGTTATTTACAAAAAAATAGTATAAAAACCAAAAAGAATGGGTTCATTTCATAAAACAATCTTTCGTTATTTAAAGGAGATTGGGAAATAACCAGGCTTAAAAGGCAGGTACCGCATGAGCTATCCGAAGACATTTGCTAGCAGCAAATAAAAATTTACACTTTCCTTTCATAGCCCTTCGAAAGGGAACCATTTGTAAACCGTTTAGTAACAGGTGACGAAAAATACATTATTTATCATAATATCAGAAGAAAAACACAGTGGACAGATAAAGCAGCCAATTACAAAAGCAGAGGTGTCTTTATATCCTAAAAAGATATTTTTAAGAGTTTGGTGGGATATATATGGTGCGATTTATTATATTAACTGTTAAAATTAAATCAAACTATTAATGAAAATATTTACTCTGAAAAACTTTGTGGCTTAAACAAAATTGATTAGAAAACTCCTGCGATTGGAGAATATCAAGAAAGTGTTGTTTCACTATGATAACGCTAGACCATATACGCCTCAAACAGCTTACTCCCCAGATATTGCTCCAAGTGATTTTCACTTATTTCGTACCTTACAAAATTTTTTACTAGGTAAAAATTAAATTCTAAACAGGATGTACAAAATTAACTTTCAAGTTTTGTTGCATCAAAAACCAGAGTCTTTCAACAGCAATGGAATTAAAAAGCTTACTGTAAAATGGCGGGAAATGGTAGATAGTAGAGGAAAATATATCATTGATTAAAATATTAAATTTTTTTTTATTGAAGTTTTCCCAAAATAGAACACTACCTTTTGGACTGTACCTAATATTAATCTAAATTCTCAGAGCAAGGTATAGCCAACCAGGCAATGAACCGAACGTTTTTGAATTTAATAATATCTATTAAGCTTGAGCATTTGCATAATTCATGGTAGCACAAAAACAGAATAATAACAGTTAAAAACTACTTCTCTAAAAAAAAAAAATTAAAAATATTTTATTTATCATTACTAAAAAAACAGTAACGTGCAATTTAAAATGCAGTTTAAAATGCTGCATAGTTTTCATTGTAGAAAAGCTTTTAACTTATTGTTAGTAAAGTACAATTATTAAAATAAAGAGAAGAATAAATATTAATTATACTATGGAGATTGAAATAAAAATTATTTTTATGATTTTTTAATTATTGTTTAATTAGTTTTAAAAATAATATTGAACACATTTTAAAGCCTTCATGGGCAATATATATTCTTTAAAAGATGTTGAAATACAACACGTATACATATAAAACTTATTATTTCGAAATAAGTTTAAAAACTATTGCATTCAGGTCGCATCGACTTCTGTACTAAATTAAAATAGTAATTATAAGGACGCTATGCTGCCTTTTCATTTTAAACCTAAATAATTAAGTATTCATTTTATTTACCAAATTTTTTAACAGATCTTTCTCTTTTTTTATCCTTTAATAAAAGAAATTCACGTCGCGCTGCACTTGATCTTACTTCAAGAATAAAATTAATTTTATCAAGAATTTTTTGTGCTAATTGTACACTTGTTTCAAAATCAAAATACTTATAATGAGATGAATTATTTAAATTATAATGTTGCGGACTAGCTGCACCAACAATATTTTGTGTATTATGATGAGATCCATGAGATATTGATGAAGTTTTCTGTATATATGGCGAATCTGGAAATAAATGAGGAAAATTATTCGATTGTGATGGCATGTGTAAACACCATATTCTTAATAATGCTTTGTTACTTCGTTGTTCAACAATTTCACAATATGCTATCGATTCTATACCATAACTAATTGCTTTTTGTCTAGTCCAAAATTTTGGATTTTTTTGTTGAACTGGATCAATTTCTATTCTTTCTCCAGATATACCAAGTTGTACTTCTGATTTAAAAAATCCTTTAAATATCATATTAACTCGATACGTCTGATACATGGGAGCTTCTATCATGGAATTATGTCCTAGCATTCGTGCCATATCTCCTTCTAACTGACTAGTGAGAATTTCTTGATCAGCAGTAGCTGCATCACGAATTGTTTCTGCTTCAGATGTCATTGACAAAGAACGATAATCAATTCTTGTGATATGAGCAGATGGACGTCTTTCTGCCATTGTTAAATGAGTAAAACCAAATTTGGAACAAGGTTCCCGTAAATCAAGAGGAGGAAAATCAACATCTATTTCACCATCTTCTTCTGTTATATATAAACCATAATCTCTTACTGATTGTAAAGGAACATCTGGATTTATAATGCTGCATTTATAACAAATAAAACCAATTACTTCTTCAATTATAGCATTTGCTGCAACACAAATTTTCATTGGATAGTTTCTTTCATTTTCTGGCAACATAGTTAGAAATATACTAATATTTTTGGTTGGAATACCAGTTTGAGATGTACCATCAAATCTAGCATAGTGTAAAAATTTGTTCTGTGGTTGTTTAGGATATTTTTGTAAATGTAATGTTAATAAACTTGAACTAGAAATTTGCGAGGCTGGTATATTTGAAATTTTTTTCCTAACAAATATATCATTTTTACTAGTTTCTTGTGGCATTGGATCTTCAAATTTAATATTTTTTATTCTAGCTGCTCTGCGTCTAGCAAGATCCATTTTTTCTAATTTTTGGGCTGTATTCGAACGATATCGATGTGAGCATATTTCTGGATACATTTGTATATCAAACGATTGAGATGATTGATCCATATCTTCATCATCACTTTGTTCTAATCCTGGATAGCATAAATATTCGTTTTTTTCATCCTGTGTAGTATTATTACAGCTTGTACTTGAATCTAACCTTTTTCTTATATTTTCTCTTTGTAAAAATTGTTTTGGTAAATCATCACTTAACATTACAGCTTCACACATTCCTGTATCATCTGTTGATATGAATGAATTCCTTATATGACATAATAACCAATGCGGATTACAATAAGTTGCCATTACATTGGCGTTATTTAATTACAAAAACTTTTCAACTTTTCAGCATCACACAATTTTGACAATTTTGTTTTGTTTCAAATAACATGAAGTTATTCACAGTTGACGGTTAGATATGCATGCATGTTGTTATAAGTAAAGTAGTATAATTATAAGACGGAATTGTGAAAGTTGTATTCAATTAGTGTTATAAAATTTAAATTATTGTTAAATATTAGGTGTTTTCATAAATTCAACTCAAAATTGATTTAACAGATGTTTTGCTAAATAGTCTAAAAAAAGATCTGACGGGTTAAATAGTTTGAACTTATATAAAGGGCACCCTAGACCAGCGTTTCTCAACCTTTTCTGGCCCGCAGACCGGTGAAATTTATAAAAATCGCTTCGCGTGGTTGTTAGGAATAAATTTTTTGCAGGTATTCAAAAACTGCTACATAAGGTAACTGTAAAATTTTCATTTTTAGTATCATACATTAATATTTAAATATAATGATAAGTAAGTACTGTTTTACTTGTGAAGGTAAACGAGAAATGAAAAATGAAGAGTTTTCCTAAATACCAATCGGAATGGACTCACTAGCATATTACTGCTTTCATTGACATTCATTCAAAAATAATATATCAAAAATTAGCTAATAAATTAGATTTGAATTAAATTTTTAGCTAATAAAGAATTCATAATCTAATAAATTTCAACAATATTAAAAAGATATTTAAATAAAGATATGAAGTGAAATCAATTCTTCCCTAATCAAATTATCCCTTTCATCTTCTTTTACCTGGGATCAGGTAAGAAAGGGCGTCCGAGGCGTTTCTGTATACGTTATATATACGAAATGCACCAAGTGCATGAAAACGCATCTGGATGTAACAAATTTCTGCAATACTGCATAGGCCTTGATAGTTGCAGCAGCAGCAGAAAGAAATCGGAAGAGATAAAAGCGGATGAAAGTAAGAAAGGGCGTCCGAGCCCGACAGAAAACTTTAAACGCCAAATTTCTAAATTTATTAGTAAATAAAACAAGGCATGAGAAATCAAACGAAACCATTATATCTACAAAATTGGAATTTTTGATAAGCACTTATTTTAGGATTCTTCATCGTATAACACTCTTCGAAATTGCTATTGCGAAAGTCTCTTCACTTACTCAATAAACTCTAATTTAGTCAATGTTTTTGTCACAATGATTTATTACTTGAATCACTGTGATTTAAAAAATGACTGCACTGTTCATTCTAATAGAAAAAATAAACCAAAAATCTATTAGATATTTTTGGAAGTCCTGGCTCATATATTCACAATTGAATGCAAGAAGTTTGAAATAAAAAAACAATGAAAGAAATTAATTTTATACTTATCATTCTTCAAGAATTCAAGAATTCGTGAATCCATGTCAAGTTACCGATATTTGAATTGCACGATAGAATAACTGAGATTTGCCAACTGCCGACTGTTTTGGGGGGTGTCACACCCCCACAAGCCCCCACTCGATACGCCCCTGCCTGGGACTCACTAGCGCTTAGCGGCTCAAAATTTAGCGCTAAATGCTAATGAGTCCATTAGTTTCAGCTGAATTGTTATATAGCCTTAAAAAAAATACGAACGCTTAATCAGAGAGATTATGGAGAGAGGGTATGATTTTTCTCTTAGGATTTTTAAATTTATCACCACTAATATATTACTAGTCAGGACATGAAACACTTTTTTTATAATAAAACTTTAGTTACACTAAAACACTATAAATAAACTGTAAAATTGAAAAAGTATATCACGATAAAATTTCCCTCATACACATTGGCAACACAATACATATAATCTAGCGTCCGGTAAAGCCTTGCAAAAATTGTTATAGCCTTTCTAAACGCAAAATATTAATTCTTTGGGATCACCCAAAAATTCTAATGCTTCTAAAAGTTGTTGTTAGAAATTATTTATTATTTGGCTTAATATAGCCATTTATAGATACATCAGGATGCTTTCTAAAATAAATTAACCACTAATAGAAGAGTCTAAAAACTACATTATTGTTTTTTGCGAGATTAAAATGAACAAATTATTATCCTTAATTTTTATAAAGCTATATTCATGTGCTTGAAGTGAAACTTTTTCAATTTAGAAAAAATCTACTATGGAGCTAAAAACCTTTTTCAAAGGATTCTCTAGACAACCAATAACACAAGAAAAAATTTATAAAAATCAGATAAAATGCAAGTCTTTTAAATTTTTTTTAAGTTACTTTTAATACATGAAATCTAATTGTAAGCTCAGGTATTACACACCTTAACGACCTATTATAAAAGTAATTAATTATCCCTACCATCTGTAGCTCCCATAAGATGATCATTATTCAGTTGATGAGATTAACTTCTTGTCAGCAACCTGTTGTCATTTCAAATTGTGGATTCCACTTGTGATAGTTTACACGGTTTCTTGTTTAAATATTTGCTTTTTTTTGCATTTTGAAATGGGTTTAAAAAATTTAATCCTTCAACGTGTCCAAAAAACAAGCACAAACAATTTTAACTACTGCAATGAAAGAACATTTACCGATTTTAGTATTGAAAAAATCTTAAGTTATCCTTGTTCGATTAGTGAAAAATATAAACCGTTATATCGAAGTGATACTATTGATCTTTCTGTGCCGCAAACAAAAAATTTATATGAAAATTATTGGTCATATAATTTAAAAACAGTGCCTATTTCTTACAGTGTTTTTTTAAATAGTTTTCTGAATAGAAATTCTATGTTTGAAAGGAGTATCTATAAAAAATGTTCAGATGGACAAATACCATCAGGACACTTTGAACAAAAAAGCGATGATGATCATAGTTTTACTTGTTCAATTTGTGAAAAAGTTTTTGGAACATCAAATCATTTAGAGGTGAGCTAACATTAAAATATTTGAGTGTAGAATCCTTCGTTTTATTTCTCAGCTTTTGTTTATTTTTGCATATACTTTTTTTTACAGAAAAAGCTTTGGTTGTAATAATCTGAGCGTGTTTAGTTATGCGAATATAAAACCAAAGAATTCACAAAAAATATATCCAGTTTTTTACAAAATATCAATTAGAAAATTAATTTTTTTATTTTATTATGCATTACAATGAAACATGCATACTTTAGCTTTAAATAAATTTTTGTATATTATCATAGCATAGAATACCAAATGCGATTATTGATTTCCCCTACGCAATCCAAAGATCGCATATAATTGCAATAAATTTTTTAAGGCAAAAGTTTTCTTTATTTCCTGTGTGCAGAAAGACATGGTTCCTTTATCTTCTCAAAGATAATGCCATGTAATCAAAAGAAACGCAGATAACTATCTCTTAAATCTCATAGCAGAGATCTGCTAGTATCTTCCTTGTCTTTCAGAGATAAAGGATCAATGATTAACGATAAATATGTCTTTGATTGTTTTTAATGTAATAGTTGAGTATGTAGATCAAGTTTGTTTGGACTTGGAATAGATCCTTACCAATCGTTCTGTCTTTCTTTAAATGTTTGATTTTCTTTGTGATGATTACTTTTATCTGCTGGCTAAGCTTTTTATATTGTTTATAAATTTAAGAGGACTAAAAAAAATTGGAAATGTGTTGATTTTTAAAGTTTCTAGTCTACTGTTTCGAATCGAGTCACAGTCGAAGTCAGAATAGGACTAAAATTTTACAAAACTATTATCGTATAAAAAAATAACGTTAATATTATTACTTACTTTCTAAAGTTTTTAAATATTTTCTAAATGTAAATATCGATAGTAATGTAGCTTTAAGTTGATTTTTAATTTTTGATAACATTTAGGTACATTTTTCAATTATGAAGTGATATCATGGCTTCTAGCTATTAATTGATTGTTACTTGTACACATTCAGTTCACTTGAAAGCTAAAATACTCAATGAAGTAAATTTTTAATAAATTCATCATTAAACGGCTGAAGAAGTTCTAGAGTTAGCCTTTCTGTTCAAATAAATTATGGGTTTATAATGAAATTGTTATTAATATTAATTAAAATTTAAGTGACCAGGGAATAATAAAGTGTTCTGTTCTGATTACAAACATTCAAACTTTTTCCACCGTTCATGTAGGCTTGATTCCATTAATTTAATAAATTTATTTTACTTTTACCTTATACATTAATCCAATGTATAAAACTCAAATTATTTCTAGGCTCATGAAAGAACTCATAAAGCACCACGATATGCATGTATTGACTGTGGAAAAGGATTCTCTCAGCTTCGTAATTACAAATATCATATTTCAGTACACAAAGGTACAAGAGAATTTGCTGCAGAATGTCCAGAATGTGGCAAAAGTTTTAATGATAAAGGATATCTAAGTAGCCATATGAAGATACATAGGTAAATAACAAAATTAATTGAATTTTATGTGATGTGATTACACATTTTACTACTTAGAAACAAAAAAGAATATCAATGTTCATTTTGTCCAAAATCATTTAACCAACGAGTTGCATTCAATATGCATATACGAATTCATACGGGAGTTAAACCACACAAATGTGTGGAATGTGGTAAGAAATTTTCACGAAAAATGTTACTTAAACAACATATGAGAACTCATAGTGGTGAAAAACCATATCAGTGCTCGGTTTGTGGAAAATCTTTTGCTGATCGTAGTAATATGACGCTACATCATAGATTACATTCAGGTACATACATACATATATATAAGTAGTTATAAATATGTTTTATATAACTTTTTTATTTTCTTCTATTGGCAGGTATCAAACCATTCAAATGTTCCGTCTGTCCTAAAGCTTTTACAAAAAAACATCATCTAAAAACACATCTTAATTATCATACAGGATGTAAACCTTATGTATGCCCTCATCCAAATTGTAATCAGGCTTTTACACAGTCAAGTAATATGCGAACACATGCAAAAAAATGTCAATTTAAAATTAATAAAGTAGAAATTTAATGTTAAATATAATTTTTGTATGAAAATATGAGTTTTACTATATGAAAAATATTTGAAAACTAAAAATTTGTGAAACAAGACTCATCAGATGTTTACTGTGTTTTTATTTTTCATAAAGTCAATGAATGGAATTAACAAAACACTTTAGCAATAGTGGCTATTTGGCTTAGGAAAACATTCTAACGTTTTTTAAACTTTAAACTTATCGTTAGTTATAAGCACTATCGGTATTTGACGAGATTGAAGCCTATTTGATTTCTTCCACATGTTGGGAAAAGCCTGTAAGCCTGTAGACATTTAACTATAATTTTAAGCGTTCTGTCGACGTTTAAGTAAAATTAATTAATCGCTAGTTTTTTGTATGAAATTGATTTTAAGCTATATTTTTTTGAACGGAAGGTTCCTCTAAGTAAGTGAAAATGGAAGAAAAAAGTTATAAATTAGACAAAAAATGTTAAGAAGAAATCGAAATTTTCTAATGAAAATTGTGATATCAACAATAAAGTTAGTTGCATAGTTATCAGTTTGGTCTATAGAATTTGTAATTTTTCATAATGTTGAATATAGCAACTGTAAAAATAGCTGCAATAGGATTATTTTACAGAATAGGATGTTCTGGAGATGTAAATAGAATTTCAGTCTTACAATTTTTACGTTCAAAGAAATGTTTATCTCATCAAGTACACCAAGTATTTTTTGGCATATTACGTAATTGAGATATTTTTTGGCATAAAATCGCCAAGGAAAGATCAAAATAAACTTTAAAAGATAAATATATGATTTTATGATTATAAAGGATTTATTCAAAAAATGTTTCCTTTGTTTCATGTGGTCAATTGGTCTAAAAATTGTAGGCATATTTTATTCTATACTTAAAAGGCTATATAGCTAGGTTAATTTTTATTCTTTTTATTTGAAGTTTCAACTACATTATCAAAACCATATATTAAAAAGGAAAATGGCCGTAATGGAATAAACTATAATAACACTTCATAATATCTTATTCAAGTAGATGTATATCTAAGAAGTCATTACAAAACTGGCTTAGGAAAAACACTTTAAGAGATTGAACTTAATTTGGACATCATTCTTAACAAAGAAGGGTATAGATAAATGATGAAGCTTTATAAATCCTAATAAGGAAAAAGAAAGGGTGAATTGTTTTGTTATCATTTCCCCTGAAAAAATATATATTATTCATAGAATATCAAAAGATCAAGATTAGTTTAGAACTGAGATAAAGAAGAACTACCAAACAAATTGATTTTTTTCTATTTTTTAAATATTTTTTATATAATATTATTATTAATACTATTGAAAGTAGATCAAAAGCACAAAAACTTAAGATCTTAAGGCACATAAAAAGTTTAAAATTTTTTTTTCTATTGTTTAAATTTAAACTGAGATTTTTATTTTAGCTTTCATAAATATTATAACACAGTTTTATATTAAATAATGTTATTCCAAAATTCAAATAGCATATATTATTAAGACGGAACCTTGCAGTGTAATTTTTTTTAATAAAGTGACTGCAAGAAAATTATTACTGCTTATTGAATATCCATCAAATATTAAATAGATATAATTTGAAAACTTTTGCCAAAAGAAAGGGTAAACATATAAACATAACAAAAAATATATTCAAGTTTATTTTCTGAGGAGTCCTTAAATAACTTCCGTACATATAACACAAATATTTAATTAGAGAATTTTAAGTAAAGTTAGAAAAACCTTTCAAAATAGGTCTTAAAAAATTTTTATGAGGAACTTAAAGGGTATAATCAAATATATATATATAATATATATGTTTGTATAAAAGATATTAAACTAAATTACTTGAAAATGTTATAAGGTTTACCTAAAAGTCATTTAAAGAATGTGACCCCAGAGTCATAATTGCTTAATAGTTCTCAATTGGTACCCATGTAAGTCGGTGACTTCAAACGTTTTGAAATGAAAGGTGTTACTTTTTAATATATATGTTTGTTTAAAAGAGCTTAACTGCGTATAATTGTTCTTATTAATTATTATATAATAGCTTTCAGCTAGAATTCAAGAATTGCAATAGAAAAATTCAGAAATAAAAAATAGAAATATTTTCAATTATTATTGCAGTAATAATAATGTATTATATAATTTAGGACTTTTCTTTTATAAGAGAATTTGAAACTATATGATGCAATTTTAGCTGTTTTTCTGTTTGGATTTTTCTTTATCATTAGTAATATATTTCCAACTAAAATAGCTGGTTGTAAAAAAGTTGTTAGTAATTATTGTGATGTAAGCATTATATATATACATCAAAAGTAAATTTCATTATATTATGATAAAATTATTTGTTTAATACTAAATATTATAGAAATCATAATTCTAAATATCTCCGTATTTTGAAAAAATGAAGTCTAGAATGTTAAGAACCGTGTAAAGGAATTTATCATGCTATGACAAAAATATTTATACATATATTTAATTTTACATTTTAATTTATTATATATATTTATATATAATATATAATATATAATTATTAATAAATAATTATATATTAAATTACTATTTGACGTAGTAGGTTTAATTTAAAAATAAAATGTTAAGTAGGCCATGAAAAAAGTGTTAGATTCAGGGAGTCTGACTCGTGTAAACTTTATTTTTAGCTTGTGAATCTCTCACGACTTACAATTAGACTCGTGTAAACTTATACTTTGCTGTTATGAAATTTGTTTTAAAATAATTATTTCAGGCACATAATTTATTCAAATAAGTAATCATTTCAAACTTATAATTTATTTAAACAATTAAAACTACAAGGGTTTAATAGTAACAATAAAATAATAAATATATGGAAATATAATAATATTTTGGAAGTTATTTAAAAACTTTTTTGTAAAAATATTTAGAAAGAAGCCAGCAGAAAAACATTCCCTTAGTCGTCTTCAAAAAAAAGGCATTTTCAATGATCAGCCTAGAATTATCTAAGATCCCAAAACCATAAAAGCATAAATCTCTTTGGCTTTTTAAAAAATTAAGTGCTACATTTCGAGAGAGTTGTTTTAGAATATTTAAAATGTCGCGAGCATGACGACATTTATTGGTTAAAGGTTAATAAAAAAATAAATAAAGGTTTAGTTATATATATATATAGTCAACTTATAAGAAAATTTGCATACTTACAGCTAATCTGCAATGACGGGGGCATATGGAACTCCATCTCGACAAACTTTAGAAAAGAAGAGCCACCAATAATGACTATAATAATTCCATTATTAGTGTTTTTGAAAGAAAAACTTCAGAAAAAAACCTAATATAGAACAATCAAAAGTGCTAGTTTCACAAAAAAAATATCTTTCATGATTGCCAAAAAACATAAGTTGAGCGGTATTCAACAGGTCCTCCACGACTGTTTGCTATTTGCATATCAGAAAAACATATTTCAGCAAAAAAGATTTGGCCCATATGAAAAATTCTGCGCAAGAACTTAGAGCAGTTCAAAGCCAAAAGGCAAATCATAGAAATATGGAATTGTTCGAAAACGGTTGAAATTAATATAATATTTGAAGTAAATGTTTAACATAAATAATTTCAAATTTTACCAATAAATTATATTTTTGTTATTAAGCAATGTGTTTGTTATTTCGTCATATTTTTTCATAGTTTTGTCGAAACAAATTAATTTTTCAACACTATTGTAAAGCCAAAGTGTTTAAAATATTTTTCCTGGCTACAAATTATATCTGGCGAAAACGAATTTTAACCACTTTAAACAAAAAATTAAAAAAATACGTCCGGCAGCAGGTACTGCACAAGCAACTTCTCTTGAGTTCCGATACGTCGAATATTAAACGAAATTTCAAAATTCATTTGAAATTTGCATATTCCTGAATTTTTATTGAAACTTACGCATTTCGCTACCTAGAGGACGGGATCATAAAACTCTTGCTGGATAATTACGGTTAAATGTGTATCATGTGTACTATATGCATTCTATGATTCGCCCATTTCCTTTTCTGCAGTTGAATCGAAACCAACACCCTCGAAAACCCCCACCTGCCCCTCAATACTTAAAATTAGCTTCCCATGCATACACACACACTGACATACTTGTACATTCAAACCTAATATAATAACTTCCCAAGAGAAGTTAATAAGAGAAATAGTTCTAGTCTATATATTTAACGGACGCACTTCATTTTAATTTTGCTGGTGATAAGTTTACTAAAACAAATCTATTAAAGTACTTAAAGGACCGAATTTATATGAGACACAAATTCGTCTCATATAGCTTTTTGTTATAAAAAAATACATTAATTTTGTAAATAAATCTTAGGAGAAAGTTAATATTAGATTTTAATTTGAAAAAATATACTTTATGCTAACTTTTCATAAAAAAATAACGTAATTAATTTATAGCTAACATTAAAAAGTTATGGATAATTTTAATCTAAGTAAAATGATTTAAAGAAAAAGAAAATCTAGTGAACGGCATTCTAACGAGCAGTTTTTACCAAAATTGGGCCACGCCAAATGAAATATAGCCACTATGAAATTTATTTGATTAACTGATAATAGCAGTTCTGTCACAAAATTTCTCTGTATCATGTAAAAATTTTTATAAAAATTAAATCTTAAGTTCAAATCAACACTGCAACCATAAAAGTTCATCATAAGGTTATAGAGATGAAACATTTCGCAATTATCAAAAAATGTTCAAAAACAAAAATAACAATTTAATGAATACACAGAATTTAAAATTTTTAATGAACACAAACAAAAAATAAACAAACAGTTCAAAGATTTAACAAGTATAATTTTCACTTGATTCATTTTTTTTTTCACCTGTGTCGAGGAGCACTTGTCATCATCAACAATTAAATGCAAAGATATAAATTAAGCCCAAAGAAGGTGTCATTCTTTTTATAATATGACCCCCAAAGTGGCCAAAGAGTATTTTAGCTCGAACCAACAGTATCTTAGATTTTTTAATCTTTGGTAAAATGGACCAACTTAGATGAGAATGATCTTTAATTAAAATTCTAGGACATTAAATGTGGCTGGGATCTGTATAACGTAGGCATTACCAGAATTTTTGTTAGTAATTAAATTAATCACAGGTAAATGAGTAAAGTAGTCAAAACTAAAGTTTGATGACATTAGTAAGATTTGGAAATGATGAGATGATGTGCACCTGTCATTTGTTTTTCTTAATTTTTTATTTTTTGTTTTTTAAAGATATGAGCACATAGTAAATCTTTGTCAGATGTAGGTTCAGAGGTTACTATGACATATAATCTAAGAATGGTATATCCACATCATTATGTCGGCTAATTAGCATACGTGCTTTGATGCTGTGAACAAGATTTCACTGGAAAGTTTTGTTAGGAGGCTGGCTTCTTAAGAAACAGTTTAATATATTATCTACTAATGCTGTAGGTGCTTCTGTTTAACGGCTGTGAATAAAAGTGTCTTTAAGATATTTTTTTATAAGTCTTATATTTACTTTAAAACAAAATTTGGGAAGCATGTAGGATTTGATTAAGTGCTAATAACAATTATCTTGATTTCAAATGAAATCACTATTTAAAAAGAGGATTACTAAATTTCAAGTTAAAAACATGGTAGTTAAAATAATCTTTTATAAAGTATGTACTATTAGTTAATGGTGTAAAAAAATTATTCAAGGAATTGCTTGCTTTTAATAAATAAACAAATTCAAATAATTACCAAATATATTTCCATGAAAATAATGAAAAAATTGTGAAAACTTGGTTAACCCTTAAATAAATACTCTGAAGTAAGCAAAAACTAAACACAATTTTATATTTTAAAATAAAATTTCAATAAAGATAAAAGTATAGGCCATAGTAGGGTCTAAAGGAGATTCATTATATTTAAAATATATTTTATCAGTTGATGAAAGAACGAAAACACCTGATAAATATTTTTCTTTTTTTTTTTGAAAGAACAAGTAGTATACAAATATGTATTTAATTTCTTTTATCTTTTAAATTAATGTACCTTATCTTAAAAATATTGTCGAAAAATTCCCGAAGTTATGAATATTTCAACTTCTGTTACTCCAGTTAATTTGGAAAATATACTGTTACTGGCACCTTTACAATTGTTGAAATTGCATATACTTTCAATGGAAATGCCTGCAAGAAATGCACATCGGTACAAGACAAAGTTCTCACAAAGGGACAAAATAACGAGTTGCGAATTAGTAGTGTAGAGAAGGAAGCGACGCATAAGAGTAAAGAAGAAAGTTTTTTGGGTAGACAAGACCCAAGAGAAGCTTTAACTCTTTGCTGTATGAACATCGACGACTTTATGTGAATATATAAAAGAATTAGTTTTGTTTTTATTTTTTTTACTGAGCAAAACTTTAAAGCGTTTTGGTGAAACTTGTTTTTTACGAAGTCGGTGTTCACAATAACTTAAAATTTACAGGACCGATCGTTTTGAAATTTTGCACAGTAGTTTTTCACTTATTTTAACAACTAGAGCTCTTTTTAGAATAATTATTAACTATTATTATTACTTTTGCAAATAAGTCAATTTTCAAGCCAAAATCGGTGTTTTGGCTTCCAGAGGCTACCAAAAATTAAAAAAATCAAAAAAAAAATCCCTTCGTTCTTAGTTCGATAAACATTTAATTTGATAAATAAATTTTAATTTCTTTATTTCAAATAATTGAAAACCGCAAAACATTATTTTCTAAAAGCGCCTTCAGTCATTTACTGTCACTCGCTGATTTGTTAATATTTTGAAATGAAAATTTAGAAAAATATTGTTCAAATGTTGTGTTCTCATATAGAAATTAATTAAATAAACTAGAACTACTTGTATTGCTGAAAAAAAATTCTTAAAATATGCCCTTTTTTCACAAAATTAACTGACAACCCCATCCCTTAAGAGTTACAGTTTAATGTGGAACAACGAAAATTTAATCTCGAAAACGTTTATTTATCTTTCTATATAATAGTACTCTCACCGATCGTGATAAGGATCCACTCATTTTTTTATTTTGTCGATAAAATTTGTTCGGTTCTATATTAAACCAAATTTTTTAAAAATTGCTGTAGTTAAATATTAAGTAGAACTTCTTCATAAAAATGGTAAAAAATGATTAATAAATATATCTATTTAATAAAATTATCAACAATTTAATATAGAAATCATGAAAATAGACAAAGTAGAGCTTAAAAAACTTAGGTAGAAAAAATTTATTTATCAAAATTCAAAAAATAAGTTTTTGCCTCATCGGGAAATCCGTTCTACTATAAAAATTTTTGGCTTAATTCCAAATTATAAATTTTTTGGAATTCTTAGTACTCATGCTTTTCGTTTAATAAATGATAGAATCTTACAAAAAAAATATTTCCATAAAAGAACCCCCGATAATCATTCTAATTATATTTTCTTTTATATTACAATTATTGTTTTAAAGATTTATCTAAAAAATACATAAAAATAACAAATGTATTTATTTACAGCGTTCCTGGACCTGATGATGAAGATGCTTTTGATTTGATAACATCATCTACCTGAATTAGTTTCTCAATTGGAATTACTGAAAGCTCACCTCCTGGTGGTGGAACATTAGCTATGGCCTGAAAACAAATCATATTTTTCATGATAACGATGTATTAAGTTTTCTGAAGCTTTATAGTAGCTGATAAGAAAATTAAAAATTTGCTTATAAATTAGGTTATGTTATTTGATGTGTTACTATTTTAAATCCATTTGCAAAAAACTACGTCATATTTTTTTACATTCCAAGCTTGTCTAAATAATTTCCATTCTCTCTCAGTTCTGTTTATCGTGTGTATTTTGACAGCAAACTCAGTAAAATAATTTAATTAGTACCTTAGCTTCAAAATAAATTCTCAAACTTCTCAATTAAACAGCTACATAAGTACAAATAGTAAGATAAAATATGCTCCCGAAATTGAGTTTTATAAGTAAAGAAATATTGTAAGAAATAACAAATTAAACTTCAGAAAATTCTGCATTAAAATATATATAAACTAATATACATATTTTATGTAGAATTTCATAATATAGCTCACCTTTGCATGTTCAACTGCTAAAAGTGCAGCCTTTTCAGCATCTTTTTGTCTCCTTTCCTTAAGTTTAAGAGAAAAAATTGCAACAGATCTTGCCCGTTTTACCAGTTTTTGCTTAAGTCGTGATTTTTTGGCAGCCAGTTCCTCAACTAAAAATTTTTCATAAAAATTATATTTCGAATAAAAATGCAACAGTAATAAATTTAAAATTCAATTAAACCGTATACCTTTGCCTTCCTCTTCAGTAGCACCGGGAGATTTTTGACTTATTGATGAGACACTGGGTCTTGAAGTTTCGGCTCTATTTATCTCATTACTGCATATTGGCTTAAGAAGTTCTGTTTCCGAACTGCTAAATAAATCCTTTTCAAAAAAATATAATGTTATTTGTTTTGTACTTTACTGAAAGTTTAATTAGGAATTTTTAAAATAAAATAATTTTCTACATTGCAAAAATATCAAAGAATAAAAAAACAAATTGTACTTGTATAATTACGTAATTTTTTTATTATTGCTAAGCTATATTTTGTTATATACCGTTGTTAATAAAAGTCATATATGAAAGTTTAATAAAAAGTATCTTAATTATGAAAACTACTCGAAAGCGGGCAAATAATGACGTAACCTAAAATTATATGTACACAATAAATAATATATATTTTTAGTTAGCACTAAAAATTGAGCTGCTAAATTACAAGAAACAAATTTTTTACTTATGACGCGGACTCTCAGAAGTCAGGCATTGTTTCATTAAAAGATCACATTATGACTGTTTACACTATATGAATATTTAAAATAAGTGGTACAGAATGGGAAACAAATTCTACAAAGGCCGAATACAACTATATTATTCATGATGAACCCCAAAACTTATTACAATAGAGTTTCCAGTGAATGCGGGTCCAAGGATATTATTCAGAGTAAGTGCTCAATTTTTGTTTTAATGAATCTTCAAGAAATTCTGGTTTGGTAGTTCAAGCAAACAGTGGACAATTTTTCTATATCTTTAATGTTTAGTTTTTTTTTCGGTATCATGAAATATAAGTATAATATGAACTAATTTAATAAGCTCTAAATATATATATCTTCAAAAGAGAGGAAAAAGAGCAATGAAAAGAAGTGTAGATACTGTTAAAAAAACGAGTGATTACTTTTTTGATAAATTATTACTTCTTACTATTTTATTTCAATTCTCCTGCAAATTATGACAGGTGTTAATTAATTTTTAATTATTTCAAATCATAAATTTGAAAATTAAAAAAATATATGTTTACCTTTGAAACGATGCAATCAATACTTCTATGCACAGTCGTTGGGACAGCAGTTTTTAGTCTTTTCATCCAGTCAGGTCCATGAGTGGCAAGTGAAGTATTTGAGTTTTCATTCTATGAAAAATTTAAAAATATCCCATTATTACCATGTAAAGAAATTTGTCAATTGTTTTTCTTTATATCAATTGAAATATTTTCCAGACATGATATCTAGCTCTATAAATTAACACGATGGTCGTAATAAGTAAAGCATTTCTACTATGACTTCAATTTTCGAGCCGCATAGAGAACAAATACCTTAGTATTCCAGTGTTCTGACATACATACATCAAGGAACATTACATTCCCAGTATCTTGTGTACAGAGAGAAATATGAATGCATTTGTTAAGTTCATTCTTAACTCGCCTTTTAGAATTCTCAAAAAATTTTTCTAATAGAGAAACATGGCATTTATTCGAAAAATTTCCATAACAGTAAGGAAAAGAAAACAAGACAATATCTGACCGAAATTCTATAGCACACAGGTTAGATAGAAGCTGGAATTAGAGCACCATAAGATAAATTGAGCTGCTCACAGACTGCAACCACAAACAAAACAATGCAAGAAAAAACGATGAATATGTTTGTAAATTGTATTAAAAGTTTAATAATCGAATTTTAGTGAAGATATTCGTTACTTTTATAATAAAAATAATTACTTATAAATATAACCAAGCCGTAAAGGGATAGAAAAGCTCTATAGTTTTTTTTATCCTTTTTACGAATAAAACTAACAAAAACTCACCGATGTTGATAATTGTAAATCAGTGGATTTACGTGTTTTAAATGGTGGAATTTCAGCAATTTTAGACGCAAAAATTTTATCACTATGATCATCACTTGATCTCTTTTTAAATGGTGGTATTTCTTGTATAACTTTTGATAAAGCTGTTGTACTTGATGAAGGCCTAAAATAATTCCAATTTACTTAAATAAATTTCTAATTTATTAAAAAAAATTTTTACACTTATTATAAATATTATTAGTAAACAAGCAATCATGCCATGCAATAAAGTATAATATAAGAAATTAAAAATTAATTTTTAACTTTAAATTTAATAATTTTTTTAATAAAATACACAAGTACACGAAAAGAGTATTTTTTTTTTTGTTGAAAATATTGATTTACCCTGAAAAAGCGTGCATTTTAGTATTTGAGCTGAGATATCTGAACGAATGCCCTCGGAATGAAGGTATTTCAGGAATTATCATTATCTGCTTGCATTTTTTGCATGCGCTAAAATATTTGTTTTGTTTTTTTAAATTTAAAATAATAGAATGATTTCATAATATTATTTAGCAATTATAAATATTTATAAAATTAAAATTATTTTAATAAAGAATGGATATTAAAGCGAATTTTTTCTATTTAAAATATGAAAGTTTTTTTACACGCATTTTATTAGCAAATGTGCATTTAATATTTTGCTATGAAATAAAAGTAGCTCATGATTTTATAAAGTTTTTAGTTTTTCAATTCAATTAGATATAAATTTTCAGGAAAATTTTTAATTTATCCTTTAATTTTTTATACATTTTTTGAAGGTTAAACTAATACAACTAATTACTTGCAAAATGGAACTCAATTAAATGCAATATGTATATGGAAAAACCCAGAAAAAATACATAGGGTCTATAAATATTTCCAGCACTGCATATTGTAATAACTATATTGAAGAGATTTTATAGCTATTTAATAAGCAAACTGAAATATTATTGACAGTAACAAAAATCCTTGGGTTTAATCTTATCCCTCCCTCTTATCCCTTTGGTATTAATAAAATTTAGAAAAAAAAACACAAATATACAAATTTAGTTCCCACAATATTACTTTTTTAATTCAATCCCAAAAATAAAGGTTTATTAAATGATCCTTTGTAAATATATATTGATTAAATTGTATAAAAGTTTTTCTATTAAAAAACTTGATAATTTTTATTTTATTTTTAAAAGGAACAATAATATTTAATTTGTGTATTTTTGTAGTATTAAAAATACCGTCAATCTTATAATGCGATATCACATTAAAAAATAATTTTTTAATTATTTTACATTTAAATATTAAATCGATATAATCGGAATAGTTTTAATGAATTTCAAAATATGCCAAACAAACTATGAATTGTTCACTTGCTTAAAATATTATTGATTATTCAGTAAGTTTTTATTTTGTTTTAAGTATAATAAAATAATTACAAGTAAAATACGACTAATTTCATTTTTTATCGGTGTAGTAATAATGTAAAAATAATTAGCTAAGTTTTTGTTGTAAAGTTATATATAAAAAGTTTTATTATTAATTATATTTAAAAAAATAAATTATAATATAATATAAAATAACATATATTTTGATGTTAGGAATAATATAAACGCTACACGACAACATTTGTTACACATTTGAAATAACTTTGATAGAAAAAAGGAAATGATTTTGATTTCATCGTATTTGCGATTTTTTTATTATTATTTATCAAAAGAAATCAAATTTTACCAGTATTAAATAATCAAGTTTAATTTCAGTTTCCAATAAGTCTATTTGTGATATTTATATTAGACTCATATTCATCTCACTCAAATGTTGAAATGTTCATTTTATTAAGACACATCTTGGCAACTTTTAGGTAACATTGCATTCTCTTGCACTTGTTCTACTGGATTAAAGACCATTTTAATTTCACCATTTCAAGCGAATTCATGTTAAATCAGCCTGGGCAGGACAAACTTTTATGGACAGAAGAGTTAAATACATCAAATTATTTATATTTAATTTAAAAAAAGGCTAGTATTCTCCTTAATTTTGTTACTGTCCATTCGAACATTTTCGTGATTTTTTTTATCTTTCTTTTCATATTCTTCTGTGTTTTTCTTTAGCCCCAATTCTTGTTAACCACATTATTAGTCAACCAATTGTAAATTTATTTTCTAATATTACAGAAATTTGCTCTTCAAATCAATCTATTTTTCTTACGATTAGATAAATGCCTTGCTATTTAAAAGAGATTGCAATCCACTCTCCGCCTTTAGAATATCATTTTGATTTCAGTTGAGTTTAATTTATTAATGATTTTCCTTGTAATATCTTCTCAAACAGAAAGGTCTAATTATTTCAGATGGTAACACTTCTAGAACGCTGAAATTCCTATTTGAAAGCTTTGCACTCAATAATTTGAGCATAAAATAGTAACAAGAAAACTGCTAGAGTTTTACAAGACACATTTTATTCATGTACTCTACACAACTAGGCCAACATAGATGCCTTAATTTTCACCACTTATTTTATAAAAAATTGGCTTCAATTGACAAATTGTAAAACTGCATGCACTGTGCTTAGTAATTGGTTGATGAAAACTTAAGCTTCTCGAAATAGTATAGTGTCAAAGAAACAAATTCTGATTAAAGAAATATCAAAAAACATAGTCACGAAATGTAAGTGCTATTTATAAAAATAGCAAAAGTATTTTTTTACTAGTAAGAAAACCCATAAATTTATCTAAATCATATATAGTTGAACAACTATTTACTTTTTAAGGACTAGCATAAAATGAAAATTTGCAAATTGTTTAGCAAATTTTAATGTTAAAGTCTTTCTATTTGATGTTTCTCTATTTTAAAATGTTAAGCAATATATCTCGTAATTTTTAAGCAGAAACAAATGTACCAGTAGTATTGAAGCAAATGTAGAAGATCAAGGATATATAAGTGCAAATTAGATGATAGAAAACCATAAAAATTCATTACCTTATTATATTTTATGACCACTAGTGTAGTATTTCCAGATAAATTTCAATCATCATATCAAGTTGATATTCTTAACCACATAGCTTTAATATCCATTTAACAAAAATTCAATGAATAAATTAAATTTTTCCTTTAAATAAATTCAAATAATAAAAACATTTAAAGCCAATCACAACTAAATACAAATTTTGAAATTTTTTAATATCTAGATAATTAATAGAAGAATTAAACTTAAAAATGTAATTAAAAAGAAATTAAAAATTAAAGTTTTAAAAATATTTTTCATACCCAGAATATGGTGGAATTTCTAATGGAAGATTTTGTATTGAGCTACCACTACTTGGAAGTAGCAATTCATGGAGATTTCTATTAATTATTGTATTTGTCTAAAAAATATTAAAAATCAAATAAATAAAAGATACAATAAATTCAAATTGTTAAATAAAATTACTTGTGGAGAAAATGATTCAGGTGATGTATCCTTACTTTCTTTACTGAATTCTCCTTCACCACTACTCTGGCGATGATATTGAATTTCATCAAATTGTCCTAATGGTGAACTATTTTGTGTACTAGGTTCATATATTATATCCTCAGCTAATTGACTTTCTAATGATTGTTCATTAGTTGTTGCAGCATCTAAAGTCATTTGTTCTTGTTGAGAAAATGAAGTTGTTGATGGTGGTGAAGGTGGAGTTGGACGTGGTGATAAACCTTTACATTGTATTTCTCTACGACAATGTTCTGCACGAGCTATTTCTGCTGCTAACCAAGATGGAAGCTCTGGTAGAAGCCATGTTAATGCTGATCGTATTCCAAGCATTATATGCTAATAAAAAAAGAAATAGTTTTAGTTTAGTAATAAATATAAATATTAGTTTAATACCTCTAAAGCAACGATCATTATAATTGTTTGTGTTGTTGTCAAACCAGGCCATAATCTAGAAACTTGACCAGATAAACCAATTAGAGCACAATTAACAATAACAGCCACTAGACCTAAGATACTAAGTGCGTTTTGCCATGTTCCAATATTAGCAACTCTTTGTCCAAATGGTCTTTGATGGACATGTGCTAATTTAAATGCATCTGATCTTATTTCAAGTAAATTATTAGCTAAAGCACATAATCCAGCTAATGGAAATGCTGCTGAAAATAGTACAACATAACCCATCTGTACTAACATTTCTAAATGATCTGCGAAAGTGCCATTATACTGTATAAATATAAAATGAAATATATATTATTAAAAAATTAATATTAGTGTTAAAGAAATCAATCATACAAGTTCTAAGCTATTATATTCTAAACACAGCCACATTAGAAGACTTTTTTGAACAGTTCAGGCAAATTTCTATAGGTCTTTAAGAGAAATATTTAATGAAAATCAAATTTTTAAACAACATCAAAATATTTCCTAAGATTATATCAGATTACATTTTAACTAAAACTACAACTTTTATTTAATCAATAAAATATTTGTGAATTATTATAAAAATTTCCTTCATTCAGTATAATCACTTGATGTAAGGGTAAAATTATAATTTGAGCCTTCTATAAACGAGCTAAATAGACAAGCTTAGCAGGTTCAAGTCAAGTTTATTAATTTCAACCTGAGAAGACTAAAGTTAAGTTAAATATATAAAAAAAAATTTACCTTATACAAAGTGCTTTCTATTTCAGCTTGACCAATATTTCTTTTAGGAATTTGTTTTCGTTTATCTAAAGATTCTGTTGAATTAGATATTTTTGTATCAGTAATAGACCGTTCAACTTCTTGTGTTGGACTTAAGGCACCCCACATATTAAAACTAAGTTTAGCTAATCGTAATTGTTCAAGAATATAAGGTAATGCTGATTCTCGTAAATTACCAATAACTTGTCTTGATATAAGTAATCCAGCTAATTGCTGAAAATAATAATTTTATTATATATTTATTAATTCTTTTACATTGCACATATTAAAACCTCTTTAAGTTTTTCTTCATCACGCATATAAAATGCAATATAAAATAGAGAGAGAAAAGAATTAACAAACTGAAATAGTGCTACTTTTGCTATCAAATGGTTTTCATATTTCGATTGTAAACGATAATTTTCTATAAAAATAAAAAATAATAAAAGAATAATTTGATTAGATTTTTAAATAAATAAAAGATATATTGTACCTTTGTCATTTAACCATACTGCTAGCTTAAAATATGCTTCATCCATTAATGTAATTGCCGCAGCCAAAAGCACTTTTGGAATAACACTAAGCCATGATATAATGCCAACTTTTGGTATCTTTTCATCCCACCAATCCTATTGTAAAATTTTAATAAATATTAAACTTTGTGGAAAATCTAAAAATATAAGTAGAAACATTTTTGGAACGAAGTTTCTTCTCGCGGATTTCTACATAAGCATTAGAAGTAGAAGTAGAAGAAGAAAGGGGACAAATTGCACTGCGACCAGTCTCGATCTATTGTGCTCCCCGCCGGAAATCTTATTATGGAGACCTAATATCCAGTTCCCTTGCCAGAGCTAGGATATCTCTGCAACCTATTTCTAACACTTCCATGCAGGTCAGTTGTCACTAGATCAAAAAGAAATCAAAAGAATGCTAACACCAAATTTCTAAGCAAAAGTTCTTGCAAATATCTACACATCTAAGAATACTTGAAACTATAGAAATTTGTTCAAATCAAACCGCACCTCTCGGAATAAGGTGAAATTAATTACAAAATAATGCTACTTAAATTTAATGCGAAACAATTTATATTGTGATGTATTTTTTCATGTTATATATTTTGTGTTATTCAATTTAAAGATCAATTTTATACACAAAAAAAAATAAAACAAATATTGTCGAGGATAATTAAAATTTTTAATCAAATTGAAAAATGATTTAAAGAGAATATTAGTTTTTACTTACTTGCAATTGCATCATTAATGACATAACTAAGAAAACCATAGCAATACAAAGTCCAATTATTGGAAAACTGACCAAATACCGAAATGATCTTCGTTTCCAAGCTGGAGCTTGTTGTGGCTCAAGACGTCCAGTAACACAGCTCTCAACTAATGGACCCTAATATTTTTTAAACTTCAAAAATTTAACAAGATCATTAAAAAAATAAAATAAAAATTATTCATACTTTGTACAAAGGACGAGGAGGTTCTAAAAGTTCTGGTGGTGTCGATAATGTTCCCCATCTAAAAGCAAGTTCAACTGAATATCTTTTCCATGCTTCAAGATAAAGTGATGCCCATGCAACATTAAACAATGAAAATAATACATGACCAATATCCTGTGATATTTGTTCACGACCCCAAAGAGCTATCCATAAAAAAGTTCCCAAAATTGCAGGAACACAAAGAGCACATGTATAATGGCCTAACCAAGCAAAATATAAAGCAACTTTAACACCAAAATATTCAGCAATATCGTCTAAAAAAATATTATCTTAAAATTAAATAAAGTTTTTTTAAAAATGATTTACCTAGCGGCTGTGGAGCAAATAGTTTTTTTACCCATCTAACTTGTAGTCGTGTGAGTGCATTTGTCTCATGTAATGGAAATATTTGTGTTATAAGACCAGCTTCTTGCCAGGCTGCAACTATCAAATTTCAAAAAGAAATAATTTAAATACTTCACATTTATATTAAATTAAAACTTGAATAAAAATACCAATGCTTTGTCCTTCTTCCACATAAGCATTACCTTGTAATGCTTCAAGATCACTTGTTCCTGCACGTAAGCTTTGAAGTACCTGTAAAACTAACCATTGTCTTTCTTGTGATGTAAAAAGTGTTGTACTTCCGTCTTCATTTTTACTTTGTGCAAAACAATTACATTCTCTGGTTGTAAATTCACGTAAGGCACCTCCTAGATCACATCTTAAGCGTTTTGGAAGTCTTGCTTCTTCAGCAGCTCGATGTATACTTAAATAAATATTAAAATATATTTTATATATATTAAAATTATTCCTTAAATGTAATTACATATTGATTGGAGCACTTATATAAAAAGCATTTCGTTTTGTACTTTCGTGTGATTTAACTTGAACAACAAGACCAAGTCCTAAAGGTGGTTGAGATCGTAATCTTGATAGCAGCCAACGAAGAAGTTCATCTTGGGCTTGTTCTTATATTAAATTAAAATTGATTATGCTTAATATATTTTTGTTTAAATTTTAAATAGACTTTATTTACCAAAAAATTCAATAACAACATCACATTGAGTTGGAATTTTATTTAACCAAAGTCTTCGAGGTGTCATCAAATGCCCAGCATATGGCACTTTACGACGTAGTTGTCTTGAAGCTAGATAAATAAAATAACTATAGTAATTGTATAAAAAGAGTAATAATCATGTATATACATAATTTATTTATAGGAAGGAGAATGAAAACGAAGTTTTATTGTTTACAGTCTTCACCCATAGTTGAAAATGGTTCAACAAGACTTTCGAATTATTATATTTAAGTAAATAATTTGATACCAAACCAGCAACATACATGAAGAACAATTGCTAAAGCCGAGAGAATTTTTTATATAGAAAAGGTAGGTATGAAACAGGATAAAATTTTAAATAAAAAGAGAAATATTTATACTAACAAGTGTTAAATGTTATTACAGGAAACAAGAAAAGCACTAAAACACTAAGCTAATATTTACAAAGATAATATTTCTAAATAACTGGATTGACTTATGTCCCTATATTAGAATTTTTCTGTAGCAAAAGTCCTTAGCTTGCATACAGAGTGCTAGCTGAAAGCGGAATTTACAAGAATGCAATACTGTGGTATGAAATATGCTACAAAGCAATCTGGTGAAAGCATTCAGCTCGGAACTAAGCTTCTGGCTGCTAGTTCTAATATTCAAACAAAATTTTTAAGAATAGGACAAATGATAGCAAGAATATTTTGAAGGTTTGATAAGATGTATATTAAATGTTCATTTTATTCTTATTTTCTATTTTTCAAAAATGAAAGACCTAAGATTGTGCACGGAGTTACCCCCCAAATCAAGTACCTTAGCAGTTACCCTTGCGTTCAAATGAAATTAATTTGTTACTATAAATGCTTCGTTTTTTCCATGCTTTTAACTTCAAATTCCCCCTTTTAAATTTTACTTACAGGATTATTTTTTTCCATATACCAATTCATATAACACTTTATTATTAAGTTCAATTTGCGCCCTTCTGTGATTTAATTTAAATTTAACACTTTTATTGCCAAGCTAAATTTCTTGAGTCTTATCTTAAAACATTTATATTATTAATAAAAAAATGACATACTACTATATTTCTTCGTCTTAAGCAAAAAAAATTAATTCCTAGCAGTCACAAATTTTAATGGTAAAAAATTAATAACACTACCACATAAAATCAATTATCATGACATAAGTCATTTATAAGTCATTTCTATATCTTTTATACATATCATTTTCATCACATTGGTTGAAAGCTATTAGAAAATATCTTAAAATTTATAATACTACCCCATTTTCGATTTTCTACCTCCTGTCCTGGTACTGACTCTAATCTATTATGAAAAAGGATTATTGACTTATTTAGCAATAAAAGCAATTTATATACATTCAAAATAGATACACAAATCTATTGTATGACTTAATTTTCTTTTATTTTTGTTTTAAGCTTAAATTTAAATATAGTTTCTTCAAAAATAAAAATCAATTTAAAAAACTTATAATTTTTTAGTAGATATACTACATTTTTATGTTTTTATGATTTCGAGAAATGTAGTAAAATATTTTAAATTACATTATTAAATATATTTTCTATTTCTACCGCGAGACAAGGCTTATGGCTTCCTTTCATTTTCCACAATTTTACATTTCACATATTTTATATATTTCAAAACCTTCAAAATTTAAAAATACAAAATAGTTGTTTTTAAGTAACAAATTCAATTATTGTAAGTTTTAAGAAATATAAAATTAAATATTAATGTGCAACAAAAAATAATAAAATAAAATTAAAAAATAATATTATTTTAATTTATAATGGAGACTGGTGTATGAAAAATAAATCAATATGATCTCTGTAATATATAAAAACTTTTTTAATTAAACTTTTAAAATTTACTATTGTAGAAGACAGAGAACCAAATTGAAGACATTGCGTGCTGAAAATCGGAGAGCAGCCATTGCTATAACAAAAAATCTTTAATAAATTCAACAAGCTAAGCATTAATTAAATAAGCACAAAACTAATCATTGACGTGGATCTGAATTTATTTTGAATTCTAAAAACATGAACAAGTTTAACTCTTCTTATTACCAACCAATTCTAATCAATATTTTTATTCAATATTTTAGGACTATAGCAGCATGCTACTATTTTTATAAGAAAAAGTGCTACTATTCACAGAAAAATGTGTCTTGAATACTAAATTATTTCATCAGGATATATACTAAAAGCAATTAAATATTTTATGGGGCTACGTGATACTTATATAAGGTTAAAGAGCCCTCGAAAATTCATTTTCTATTAGAAAACCCCACTTACTTTGTCAACTATTTTTTGCCTTCCTTTTGACTAATTATGATAATCGATTGAATACGTTGGTAAGGATGCCATATAATTTTATGACTGCACAACATATTCAACATTATATTTTAAAACAAAAAAGTTTAATAACAAAACAAATTTGACAAAATAAAGCAATAAGCAACAGGATTCCTATGAATGTTTGGCTAACTAACTAGTCCTCAAGAAATATTTTATGCTCTGATAATGAAATTTTACTGGACGTAAATTTGCAAGGAAGCATAAATTTGATTGTAATTTAAGCAACTAATTGACTTCGTAACGGTCCCTAGAAACGAAAAACTAAATTGAAATAAGTTTTGATAAGAAGAATAACCATTATTTCTGGTTCAAAATTTAAGAACCCTAAGTATAAAATATTCAAGTTTTCTGTAGTGTTTTACCCAAACCCCTAATTATACATATATGTATATATATATGTATATTAAAATGTGTAACCACGTTAAAGTTTTCTTTATATATAAAAAAATCAATAATTTATATGAAACTAAAAACAGTTTTCAGTTAAGAATTAAATGGGAAAAATGTGTCTTTCATATAAAATTTGATTGACGTACATCAAATTGAAATTTTTACTGGTAACAAAATACTCCTTAAGGAAATCCTCCAATATTAAAATTTAGAGCATATGTGTTTGTTGATTTTAGTCTCAAGGGAAACTAAAAATTTTTCATCTAAATATACTTTGTCGTTGAAGTTTTTATACAAGTTTTTGTAAAAAGAGGAAAATCTATTACGAAAATTTAGAGAATAAATAAAAATAAAATGTCTGGAAAAATTTTTGCAGAAAAATGTCGACAAAAAATTAGAAGAACAAGTATAAATATATATAAAATAATAATTAGGTAGATTAGTGCCTTGTCATGACAGTGCATTAAGGGATAAAATGCGCGAAAATGTTGACTAAAATTAATCCTGTTTATAATAATTTATTGCAAAAAAATGAATACTCTATGAAATTTAGTTTCAATAAATTGGTATCAAATATTTGGTTTTACTTGTATACATACTAAAAAAAATCTTTTTTGACTAAATTTGACGCAGCTTATAAGCCTGTGGATATAATGAAAACGAATTCAAACGACTTCTAACCTTTAGTGAAATTTCCTATTTGTATGGCTTGCTCGACACTTTACTCATAAAAGTATAGCATTGATAAGTTGCACGATCAAAAATCGTTTCTACTGTGTCCACAGGTTAAGCTACAAGTTATAAGCTGTTAAAAGTATCAAAAAAGCTAAAGATTTCAATATTCAATATTATTTACTACTAACTTCCTATTTATGTTCTCCATTCAATGTGAAAAATTCAAACCATGCTGTTAGTGGTCCCTAGCCCTAGACAACTAGCCCAAAGTAAAACTAAAAAAAACGAAAAAAGCGTAACAAAAAATCGACTCCAAAAATGATCACAAAAAATCCTTGTTAATGCATATCTATACTTTTTAACCATTTGTAATTTCTTGTGGAGTGCTTTTATTCATTTCAACATAAACAAAGCAACCATTTATACTTGTTTAGGTGTGGAGCAACACTTTATAAGATTTCATAAGGACAACTTGACAGGCAAAAAGCCAATTTCAAATATTTAGACGCTCGTACGCCTAAATATAATTTATTTTCCGTGAATGAGATTCCCTCAACAAGTAGTAACGGTAAAAAAAGAAATATAATAAGTTAAATCAGTCTTGATGCCTGATTTGTGTTCCTTTTGTTTTTAATAAATTTTATATATATTTAAATCCGATGAAAAAGGATTTATTAAAGAAAATAGACTTAAAAGTTAAGTTTGTGTTAAAAACTCACATAATTATTTTTTTAACAGTCAAAATATTGATGTAGAGCGAATTTTTTTTAAATATAAACAGAAAAAGAATAAAATATAAATTATTTGTGTAATTAGTCAATTTTAAGAGTATGAAAATTAGTTTAGTTAATCAATAGTAAAATATAAATAAAATGTAACTTATATTATTTAATTCTTAAAATAAAATAAATTGTTTAAAAAGAAAATTTAATTTAAATTTTATTTTTTCTCCTTACACAGTTTTTATATAAATATTGTTGATATTGCTAAAAGCACATGGAATAGCCCCTTTTAGGTCTTAAGAATACCATTTGTTTAGCAAGTTTTAGATACACTTAAAATATATTTCTTTCCAATTTTCTAAAGAATGTTTTAAGAGTATGAAAATTAGTTTAGTTAATCAATAGTAAAATATAAATAAAATGTAACTTATATTATTTAATTCTTAAAATAAAATAAATTGTTTAAAAAGAAAATTTAATTTAAATTTTATTTTTTCTCCTTACACAGTTTTTATATAAATATTGTTGATATTGCTAAAAGCACATGGAATAGCCCCTTTTAGGTCTTAAGAATACCATTTGTTTAGCAAGTTTTAGATACACTTAAAATATATTTCTTTCCAATTTTCTAAAGAATGTACTAACTGAAGCAAAAAATAGATGATATCTGTTTTCAAAGACGTATTTCGATAAGTAAAAAATAAATTGAAAAGTTTATAACTCTTCCAATGCAAGAATATTAGATGAAAAATATTAACTCGAGGGTACTGAATATATCCAATTGGCCTTTAGGCAAGTATTGTGTAAATCTACTATGTGCCTTTGTCGAAAACAGTTGTTTCCAGTTGTATAACAATTTTGGCTGTTTTCGATAAATTTGCTCCAAACCTCAGAGATCAAAGCAAACTTATCGTCTTGCAAGCGTTGGCTTCGCTGATTTCTGTTATCAAACCGAATAAATCTCATTATTATTGATTTATAATAACAGCTGCTCGCTAGCTTTGAAGTTTATCGCAAACCGCAAAATTGTATTGTTCTACAAAGAAAACTAGGGATTTGTTTCAATTGCACATTTGCTTATGGCGCCTATTTATAACAAAATAAGTCTTGCTATTGCAATTTTTCAAAAATTGATAACTAACAGTGAGTAAAAACACGAAATTTAGTCTCGATCAAAATAAAAAAAAAAAATTGGCGCAAAGAACAACGCCATATTCCTTTCATTTATAACAACAACAAAAACATTGGAAGTCAAAAAAATGAAGAAAAAAAGTGAATAAAAAAATCAGAGCTGTCCATTAGCTTCGATCCCACTGTTTATACTTGGCAAATTTGCCGTAATTTCTAAATTTTGTATCTAGTTTACCAGGTATTGTTCAAAGGGTCAAATGACCTCTCGTGGTAGACTAGACCTGGTATGAAAATTTTTCCGAAATCAGGCAATGAAAAAACTTGTGAATATCAAAAAATGGTTTGTGTGTACATTATAGGAAAAGTCAATAAGTTACATGGTGATACAATAACGTTTTATACGAGAAATTTTAAACGAAATTTAAAAAAGGGTCATTTGACCCCGCATGGTAGCTTTAGTGCTAATAAACCCGACAAATTCGGGATAAAATTCTGGTTGGCTTCCGATGTAAGTAGTAAGTATATAGTAAATGGTTTTTCATATTTAGGAAAATATTCGGAGAAAAAATCATCGGCTTCACTAGGAGAGTTTGTAGCTTCAAAATCAGCAGAGCCTTACACCGGGCATTGGAGAAATATTATAACTGACAATTTTTTTACTAGCCTGTCATTAGCAAGTAAACTTCAAGGAAAAAAAACTACGCTTGTTTGAACTAAATTAACGAAAAGAGTAAAAGATAATATGGAACGCTTCTCAATGATATTATACAAATCGAGTGATTTTAGCCTGACAGTGTACCAAGTTAAACCCAATAAAAAAGTATTAATTTTTAGCTCAATGCATTCGTCTGTTGAAATTGAAAGAACTGTCACCCGTATACCGGAAGTAATTCTACAAAAACCATTTTACAGCATCATATGGCTAGAAAATATAGCTCAAAATCCAAATTCGAAGATGGCCTTTGCAGGTATTTTTCAATATCTTATGCTGGGATAAATGCGTGGATTTTATATAAAGAAACGACGGATGAAGACATATCAAGGCAGCAATTTTTATTTCAATTAGCAGAAGAACTTGGAGACGAATATTGAAAAGAAAGGCAACTAATAAAAAGGTTTTTACAAGAAATATTATCGAAAACAGCTCAAGATTCGTCTAAACGCAGAAATTGTCAAATAAAACTTTGTAAAACCAATAAAACTAACAAAATTTGTATAAAATATGAAAAATACGTATGCGGAATATGTGCAGTACAAAATACTGTAGTCTCTAAAAAATGTGCTGACAGTTAAGAAATGTAAATAAAACTCATCAAAATAGAAAAAAGTATTTTTTACTACTTATTGTTATTATTATTTTAAAATTATTTTTACTAAAATCTCATTAATACACATATTTTTTTCAAAAAGGTCATTTGACCCCTGATGGTAGGAATAGGTATACATGAAAGTTCGGTAGCTTTAGTGTTAACCATGAAAACAACTACCACTTGAGTTTTTCTAGAATATTCGAGTCTATAAGACAAAAGGGTGAGTAGTTTAAAAGTTTTAACTTGCTTTATACCCTTCTATTCTATAGATTCGAATGCTTTTAAAGATGATATAATTTTCAATTTTAAAAAGAAAGCTGAAAGTAAAAAAAAAAATTTTTTTTGAGTATTCGTACAACCTGAAATTACAATAGCTTCTGGTTATCCACCTCTTTCAAAACGATTCTTCTACAAAACAGTTACTAGCACTAGCTGCTTTGTTAAAGAAGAAAATTGAAGCTACAATAGTGTTTGGATGGATAACAAATGAATCAACTCAATTCTTGAATAACGTTAAAAATTACGCATTTTATTAACTATTAGAAAAGTAAAACTCATCTTTTTTCAATGTAACTCAGAGGAATAAATTTATAATAAACTTTCGATTCAAAGATTGATTATTTATTGATCTTCTCTTTTTAGTTAGGTTATTTTTAACAATAATTCTCTACAAACGAACTATAGAAATAGTATTAGAAAACACTATAAGGGAAAGGACAGAATATAAAAACAAAGCAATAGCAGTTAGGATTTAAGTAAATTTAAATGGCTTAAATGTAGTTTAACTTCGGACTTCTTATTCTTCAACTTTTAGTTAACATTATATTTAAATTGTTTAAAGATAAAAAAGTTTTATAGTATCTTGAGAAAAAGGATCACGGAAATTTTTGAAAAAAGAAATTATTTCTTCGAAAGAAATTTATAAAAGTAGACAAAATAATTTAGTATAAAAATTGCATAACATTTTATCTAACAATAAGAATTTTAACGACTCAAATTATTCATTCATTTAGTTTATGTTTCAAAAACAATTATATAAAACTAATACCATTTTCAATTGTTTCTTTAGCACATGATATGATTTTTCCTTTACGTCGTCTTAAATTACTTTCAAAATTATTATCACCATTAGGCTCACCGTTACCGGCATCTGAATCTTGAATTTCTTCTGGAGAAATTTGTTCAGAATTATCGCAAAAAATATAATCTAAATTTTTATTCATTTTTGTTATTAATATTTTCACATTTACTGAAAATATAATTGATATACTCCACTCAACACACACAAAAAGAAATTGATTACATAAATGATGTAAAATTAAGCCTTGAAATTTTAGTATAAAAATTAGTATAATAAAAAGTTAATTTAACATTTGTTTATTAGATATTAAATAAAATATAGAATGTATTCCGACTTTTCGATAAAATAAAAAAAAATATATTACTTTGTTTAGAAATAATTCACGTTTAGACTAGAAAGAACACCTTTACTAGACTGGAAAGGAAAACAGACTGACATCTCCTCGTTCCGTAGGGGATGATATTGATTTTTCGTTTAGTTTCGTTCGATTGAATGAGCTTTTCTTTTCTTAATGAAAATCATACCAAATTATTTTTAAAATAATTCTTTTTTTACAAATCCAATTCATTCCTTTTGTAAGGTGATGCTTATCTTAAGTTGATTTATTTTTTAATTTATAAGTAAAATCCGTGATGAAGACATTCACAAAAATTTGAAAACTAATATTATGCCAATCTGAGATCACTGAGATCATTCAGAAAAACATCCAAAGCCATGAAGGAAAAAAAAAATTCCGAAATGTCATATATTATTGAATCAACTTCTTTAGTTGAGATGAGTTGTTTAATGTTAAATACTTTAAAAAATTTATACTTTATAAAGCTAATAGAGCTACCAGACTGAATGGCCGGGTAATATTACCTGTTTTAAAAAGTTTTATTTTTTAAATCAGAGGTCAGCAAACCGCGGCTCGCGAGCCACATACGGCTCTTTCGTCTCTTAAGTGTGGCTCTTCTACAAAATATGATTGGCCATGCGGATACTTAAAGTGCGGTTAAAAGTTCCTAGCTCATGTGTAAAAGTCGGTTTTCCTGACTTCAACTTTCTTTATTGAAAACTTACAAGCTTGACTTACCCAAACTTTCCAAGGGGATGCAAGGAAGTTGTTCAAATTAGTGTTTGTCAGTCATTGACATAGGTAAAAATCATGAATAAGTCTTAAAACTTTAGATAAAGTTCATTAAGTAAATTTTAGAAGCATTGTAGGGTGAAAAAAGATGAAATGGAATGAACGAATGGGAAAAGGCTCAATAAGTATAAACAGAAAAAGTGGATGAAAGAGTTAAAAATGTCATTCTCAGCGAACGTACTTCAATTATTTTTTCTTAATTAAAACAATAAAAATCTATCTTCTATTATAATGTAGTTTAAGTTCAAAAAATTTGGCTCTCAAAACAAACTTCAGCGTTTGCTTTTTGGACATTTGGCTCTCTTGGCTAATGAGTTTGCCGACCCCTGGTTTAAATGAACAATAAAATTACTTTTGACTATCTTTAAGGATATTCTGCATATTGAAGTTTTTTTAACATCTCCAAATTTAAAATGAAGTTTCGTGACGTGAATTTAAACGAGATATTTTATTCTTTTTACAAAAAGAAAGGCACGCCATGTAAAAGTGTTGGAGTTTAGAGTTAAAAGTTTAGATAGAAAAAAAGGCTAGCAGCCAAAGAATGTGTATTTGTCCTTGCTTTTAACAAAATTGTAGACTCATTACTTCCTAGTTGAGAAAAAAAACTTTTAATATTTCTGTTAATAGCTATGAACAATAAGTAACATTACTTGACCGTTATCATTTTTGAATTTCAGTTAACAATTGATGATAAGCTTTTTAAAAATCAACATATTTTGGAAATTGCAAATAATAATCCTATTGATTCTCTTAACTTTTAGCTGTTTAGCATTAAATTGAACTAGTCGAAATCTTTTGCTTGTATATTTTTTATTATTATTCCAATGATAACATCATCACTTCGAAAACCTAAACATTCAAAGTGTTTTGTATTCCTAACTCTATATAGTGTACCTGTTTATAAGAAACTTCCGCATTTGAAAATTGTTATAACTTTTTGTTTCTTAAATTAATAGTTGATAACACCTTACGATACTGTCGGTCAAAGTGTTGAACGCAATTAAACTTTTAGTACTTGTTTCGACAACCGCAACGGTTGAACGGGAGATTTTTAACATAAATGAAAAAAGTTTATCCAGATTATATCCAAACAGACAACAGATACGATCAGTCAAGCACTGTATTCACCAGACTTGACTATGTGCCTTGTGCACAAGACGGAGGAAAACGTTTTGACTCGATTAAAGCCTAAGATATATCAAGGAAAATTACATGTTTTAAAAACTTACATAAACGCGCACTGGTATAATATGTAATACTTCACATATGTATACCCCTGTTCATCACCAAATGTATGTTTATTTTTAGATTTTGTAAAATACAATCTTCTTGTACTTCAATAATTTATATGCGGGCGTCTACAAACATATTTAGAATTTTAGTAGATTGACGATTATGAATTAAATATTTACTTACATTAGATTCTCAAATATTTTTGTACAAACTTAACAAGTCAAAAGCCAGTGACGAGGTAATCCCCAAGTCATCTTTGAAAAAACCAATTTACATGGTGATCATCATATCTAGGCCTAGAATTATTTCAAATTAAAAAATTAAATTTACTTAATTAAAACCTAAGCTTTTACATCCCTCAATGATCTTTTATATTTTTTTTGCATTTTTAAATTTTTTCTGCTCATTTGAAATCAAAATAACACATTTTCATGGAAAAAGTCCTCAACCACTTAAACTGTAAAAAACAAAAAAAACAAAAAAACATAGCTTGAGGGCGGGGGGCAATATTTTATATTGGAAAATGCAATTTTTGAAGTGTTTTCCCCACTTAACATTCAAAATAAAATAAAAATATTGTTTTTGATATTTTATTGAAAAATTTATAATAATAAACAGGAATATAATACTATTTTGTATTTAATTTTTAAAAAAAATATTCTTATTTCTATTAAATGATAAACTTAAATTAATTTCCCAAAGAATAATTTCAATTTGAATGAAATTCAACAAAATAAATTCAATTTTATAAAAAAAAAACTTTAATCTCATTCTTTTTAATTCTTACTTTGATTATTTTTTCATAAAATTAATATTCAACAATCAATATAATTGCAAAACTCATATCAACATAATTAAAAATCATAATAACTAAATAAAAAGTATTTATGTCCTTTATTGAATACTAATTTTAATGGTCCTATATTTATTTTATAATAATTATGAAAGTAAAAATGATTTAACAAATATCCGAGGTAACAAAATAAAACCAAAAGCAGTTCATCATATTTTTAATTCCATTCTTCATCTGGCTCTTGTGGGTCGGGTGCTGAAGTCGCATTAATACGTCCTGAATTCATATCAAGCTAAGATATTTACAAAAAAAAAAAAAAAGTTATTTATATTATATTTAAGAAAAAAATATATATTAATATAAAAATAATTACATCATAATTATCCCGACGATTATTACGTATATCACGTCCACCAAAAGCACTTCTTCGATCATTATGAAAACCACTACTATCACCAACGCTGGTTAGAAATGATGGCACACTTTGTCCAGCTTCATTTAACATTTTTACCAAACTACTAGACATTTGCTGATCTTTAAAAGGATCATAAAAGCTGACAGCAATTCCTTTATTACCAAGACGTCCAGTCCGGCCAATACGATGAACATATTCATCAATTGAGTTTGGCAAATCAAAATTTATAACGTGGGATACGTTTTTAATATCTTTAAATAAAAAAATCAATATCTTTACAATAAAAATATTAAATAATATATTAAATGACAATAAAAATGAAAGTTAAAATATTTAATGAAATTAATAAAAACAACAAAACTGATCTAACAAGTTCTAAATCTCATCAAAGTTTTGCGTTATGAATTAGCTTTTTAGATATTATATGAATGTATTTAACCCTAATCGTACCACGATTAGATTCTGAATCACATTTGATATTGCACTACTTGCAAATGGTTTTTTAAATTTAGCTAGCCATATCAAAATTTATCTTTTTCACTGAGAGTTACATCATTGCATGATTCGTTCGTTATAAAAACACGTGGTACAATTACAGTTAATAGGAGAAGAGGTTGTTAAAACTAAAAATATCAAGACGATTGTTCATAATTGATGGAATAAAAATTTCAAGTTGATTGATCTGCTTTTGTGAAAAAGTAAGCAAGAAATAGGCTCTCAAGAAGTGTTTATAAAGTTTATAACTTTAGTATTTCTATATTAGTAATCTGCATCTGTTTTACAGTTAATCACTATCAAATGATTTTCGAAACAAAGTTTGAAAAATTACTCCAACTTTTCTTTTCATACTTCCATTAGTCCTTTGATATTTTTTGCAAAATACTAAAAACAATACTAATTTTAAGTTAATTTTCTTGACAATAACACTATAATCCCTCGTAAAAAAGTTAAGACTTTGGCATTCCAAGATTAGTATTCTGGCCACTATAAACAAACTATGACAAATAGCAAACATACAATCCATTTGGTTTTTTAAAAAAAATGTTTGCAAGTCGATAAAGAAAAAAGAAAAAAAAAATCATCTGAATATTATAAAATAAAATATTCTTTAAATTTTATAGTTTACCTAAACCTCTTGCACAAACTGAGGTAGCTACCAAAACTTTCATACTGCCCATTTTAAATGTTTTCAGGGCTTCTTCGCGTTCACTTTGATAACGATCTCCATGTATAGATGTTGTAGGTATTTGAGCTTCTGATAAGAATGAAGCAAGAAAATCAGCACTTCTTTTGGTTTCTACGAAAACCATAATATTACCAGCATTATCTATAAACTCTTTAAGTAATTCCTGTAATTTAAAGCAGAAATTTAAATTAAAATTAAAAAAAAAAACTAAATATTTGAATAAAATACAAGAAGTTTAGGACGTTTATCATCTCGTTTTAATTCATAGAAGTGTTGTTCAACATCAGTACAAGCACCTCCAACTCTACCAACAGCAATATAAACATAATTGTCCAAAAATTGTGCTGCTAATTTCTGGATTTCTTCCGGGAAAGTAGCCGAAAACATTAATGTCTGCCGTGAATCCTTAAATATATAATTATAATGATATAATTAAAAATAATAAATAAGAATGCATTAAATTACTTTAGGTGCCATAGAAGGATGATCCATTATTTTTTGAACAGCTGGTATAAATCCTAAATCCAGCATGCGGTCCGCTTCATCCAGTACAACATATCGTACACTTTCAAATGAAACGTCACCCTTTTCTACAAAATCCAATAAACGGCCCGGCGTGCATACTAGTATATGGCAGCCCCTCTATATGTTAAAAAGTGATTAATATATTATTTCAAATACTAAACTGTCATCGATTTAGTTTATTTATATTGTTTCTTTAAATTTTTTATAACTCCAAAACAGAAGAATAACAGCCTTAATAAATTACTTAATGGGGCTCAAATACCCCAGGCTAAATCAATTAAGTATCTTGGACTTCATATAAACTTGAGAATAAACTGGAAGCATTACATAAAACAAAAAAGAAATCAAATAGAACTGAAACAGCATCAAATCCATTCCTTAATAGGACACCATTTCCAATTTAAACTTCATTATACAAAAAAACTGAATTATACATTCATCCTCAAGCCAATTTGAATGTACGGACTTCATTTATGGGGATGTAAAAGAACAATTTAAGTGCAATAACATCCAATGAAGTCAAAATAAATTTCTGCACATAATAATAGATGTTTACAGATCAATCAGCAAATACATAAAGAATTAAATATTTCATGTGTCAAGCAAGTGATCCAGGTAAGGTCCGACCGAGAACTCGGTCTCGGCCTACTCTCGGCCGAGATCTCGGTTCTCGTTCTCGGCTTAATTTTGCCGAGACTGCATACGTGCCAGTCTATTAGTAAGCTATCATAAGCCAGCAAAGTTTTATCAGCTCCACTGATAGGCGTTTCACACAGGCTCTCATATTGCAATTGAAATATTACAATATATTGATTTTCCATACAAATTTACAAAATGCCGGAATCGAAATTGTAATACCAATTCTGTGTGAAACGCCTATGACTAGCGTTGAGACTTTTTAGTAGAGCTGGGCAGCTATATGATGAAAGGCGGCACAACTTAAAAGGCGAAAATCAAGAAAAATTACTGTTTTTGTGTCATAACATTAGCTTATTTAATTTTAAGCATTAAAAATGTCCATATACTCATACACAGAAAATATAACAATTTATTGCATTTTTTGCACTTTTAACTTTTAACTATCTTATACCCATTCTCCACCGAAGCTTATACTCATTATTACAATACAACGACGGAAATTTTGTATGGATTACCCATTTTAGCTGCTATGTTTTCAGTCTCGTTCTCGGTCTCGGTCTCGGCCGAGAATAAAAAATCATTCTCGGTCGGACCTTAGATCCAGGAATACACTAATAACTACAAAAAACGTTTACTTAGACACAGCAACGTTAAACTATTCAATTTCTTGATATTATTAACGAGATCAAGAGGCTTAAACTTATTAAAGTACATAAGAACTGATGTAAAAAAAAGTATACAATAAATAATAAATTATTATTAGTTCAGCCAAGACATAAATGTTTTGTTCGATAAGCATAACTTAATAATAGTCATAAATTAAGTTACAATTCTACTAGAAATATTGTATAAAGGATGTTATTTATAAAAAAAAAAATTGCAAAATTAAAATTAATCATTACCATTAGAATTAATCGAAAATTGAATAAGGAATTTTCCATGCACTTCTCATACGCTTTTTAAGGTATGGGCATAAGTTTCTTTTTAGAACATATTCTATATGATTTCAATCGAGTTAAAGCGCTTCCTCTTTAATGATAACTTGAGTGAGAAAAGAACAAAAAAAAATTCCAAGAGGCCAAGACTGCTGAATACAGTACTTAGTTCATCGTATCTGTTTAAATATTAGTCGAAACAATGAAAAACAACAACAGAGTGTGAGATGTTGTGTTGTGGGGTACAAAATTTCTGAGTTGTCAAGATACAGATCCGCCCCCTTTTCAAAAATTGCTTCACACAAGTAATATTCCATATTCACTATTAGCAATCAGGAAGGAATTCGTAGTGTGGTTTACTATAGTTTAACAAAAAGAAGAAAAAAAATGATTTTGGAACGACTTTGACATAATTATTTGTGTTTTGAACAAAACACAGAACACCGAGCGCCTATTCTATACTAAGGTTAACAGACCTTATATTTTTCCCCGTTATGCATATGAAAAATATAAATTCCTTTGTGGAAAGGAATGAAAATAATACCTCAACAAAGATCTTTTCGAAGGGAATCCTTTTTTATTTTTTTAAGAGATCATTCTTGTTTACAATTGTTACAATTTATATCTAGCTATATCTAGGATCTAGCTACTTCTACTACATGAGCACACTTTAAAAAATTTTAAACGCGTTTTTGTCAAAACACCGTTTTTTCTGTGGCAGTGATTTCTCCGTCACCATCAAACCACTTTCGAAATTTTAACATAAATGGTTACTGTGTGAACTAAAACAGTAATAAAATTTAAATTTTTGCTATTTTTTCTGCCAAAAACTGAAAATAAACACCCATTTTTCGTTTTTTTTTTAAATTGCCACCATTTTTTTATTAATATTTAAATTTCATTCATCGTAGTTCACACAGGAGCCACAGTCATACTGAATCTAAACATTTTTGGTTTTTTCATTTCAGATCAGACGTCATCCATATATCACCGCCACGAGGGACATGCCCATTTTTTAAGTGGTTGCATTTATCAAGAATGTATTTATTAATAAGTGTTAAAAAAATTACTGAAAATACCCATTTTTTCGAACGTTTAAACCAGAATTTTCCCTTAAGTTATTATTTCACACGGTATTATTTATATTTAAATTGAATGATACATAAAATAAAATAAAAAATAACTCATTTTTATTTACCGCTATACGTTCTCTTTGATGTCTTACAACTGTTCCTCCATAAGCAATCGCAAGTTTTAGAAACGAACCTAAAGCAAATTTATGCGCCTCATTTTGAATCTGAAACAAAAAATTAATATAAATTTTTTAATATTTTTATAAAATTGATAAATACTTGTATCGCGAGTTCTCGCGTAGGCGACACAACTAAGGCATGAGGTTGACCCGGGTTCAAATCACGATTATCGCTCAATAAATCATGAATTATTGGAAGAAGAAAAGCAGCCTAGATGACAAGTTTATTTAAATAATATTCTTGTTATAATTTCAAAGAAAAAAAAAATTTTACAGTTTTCCCTGAACCAGTTTGTGCGCATCCCATCAAATCCTTTTTTGCCATTATTGATGGTATGGCTGTTTTTTGAATTGGTGTAGGTTTAGTATAACCCGATTTCTTAATGTTTGTCAAAAGAAATGGCTTTAAATTTGACATTTCAAAAGAAGAAATAGGTTTTTCTGCATTTGCTGATGCCTTCAAAAAACGTAGTGATTAGTTAATTTTGTAATAATTGACAATAAAAATGTTTTACCTCAACTGGAATGGTTTCATATTTGTTGAAATTTATCCCACTTGTAATTCCTGATCCAAATATTTCTGCTTCATCAGTAGACGGTTCTGGTGGAATGTACCGTTCTTTTGGTTTTTCTGTTATTTCTAAAATTACAAATAATTGGAAAATAAGTTTAAATTTATAGAATTTAATAAAGATAAATATTACCTTCACCATTTTCATTTTTCCCGTTATCACCACCCCTACGATCAAATCGATCATTTCCATCTTTTCTTTCAGAATTATCATCATTTCTACGATCATTTCGATTTTGCCTTTCGGAATTATCATCATTTCTACGATAATTTCGATTTTGCCTTTCCGAATTATCATCATTTCTACGGTCACTTCGATTTTGCCTTTCCGAATTATCATCATTATTATATCGTCTTCGGTTTTCACCCCTATCATTTCTATTACGATGATTTCCAGAGTCGCTTCCGTTTTCTTTATTATAATCCCTACGGTTGCGATTTTCACCATAGTCATTCCTTTTATTATTATACCCAGAATCATCTAGAATTCATAAATAATTATTAATTTTTCAGATTGTGAAAATATATAATCGAAAAAAAATCATACCTTCTGCATCTTGAAATTTGGAATTATTCCTGCCGTAGTCATTATCACGGCCGCCGCGTCGTCGGTCTCCACCACGTGCTAAGGAAATTTGAAAAAGTGTATTTCTTTTTATTTTTCTTTTAATTTTTACTTACCTCCACCTCCATCATCTCCGCTGTTTCGATCAAATTTTTTGAAGGCATTGTCTTGTGAGTCTTTTAAAGCCGGCCTCGTTGTTTCATTTTGAATATCTGTAAGTTTTTTGATGTAGTTTCCACGTCCAAAGGAAAGCCCAATAGTTTCTTGCTAGAAATTTAAAATATATTAGGATTAATAAATTATAATAATTATAATAAATTTAAATAAACTTACATCATTCCATTCATCCTCCATTGTCAACGCTATAGCTACGATAAAGTGTGTGTGAGCTTCTAATGCTAAATGTCCAAGGCCAGACAGTAAATTCATGAATCACTGAACTCTATTTTAGTAGTAAATTATTGTTTAGAAATTTAATAGAAATAATATACAGAAAGATTTTTTGAAATAAACTTTAAAACTTCAAGCAATTATTTGCAGAAATTATAATTACTATAGTCATCATAATATTAGCTATTATCTTCGTAATTTAAACTACCTTAAATTATTAATTATATATAAGCAACAAGTATATCGAATACAGCGGAGACAACAACCAATAATTCGAAAGCCTTGTGTGATTCGATTAATTTAAAATTGTGAACAACTTCATATTAACAACTAATTTCGAAATACTTTCATGTTATTGAAATAGTTTTTTATTTATAAAATTGATAAATGTTTTAATGTTAATTTTTCTGATTTAGTTTGATAACATAGTAATTTTTTACTGATGCTTATTAAGAAGCGTTTAGCTCACTCTAATTTTGAATTTATAAAAAAACCTTTTATTAATCAAATATAGAATTTAAATATAAGGGATTTGAGACTCAAGATGGGAAGATGTTTTTGGGTAAAGAAAAACCACTGAAGTCTTATTTGTCCCATACATGGAAGTTAATTTAGTTTGAAAGGCTAAGAGATATTATCCGCTTTTATTTTCTTGAATTTGTGACACAAGTTTTTTTAATATACCAGGGTCATACAAAGCGATATAAGGAGAAAATAAAAATTTTAAAACTGTTAAAACATTTATATATTTTTTCTGATATTCCTGATATATGCTTTTTATATTTCAATCTTATAATGGCTAAATTATTTTAACGATGCAAAACTCACGGTCATTACGATCTAAGCAATAAAACTATAACGACATTTAAGAGGACAATAACAGTCTAAATGACGTAATCTACTTTTTTAATTAAAGAAAATGTTCAAATATGCATGCAAAATTTAATATTATATAAAGGGTGACCTTATGTAAGTTCTTGATTTACAAAAAAACAGATCAGGCTAAAATGAGCACGTGTCTCCTGAAATCAAAGGATATTCTTTTTGACCTATGGTACATGAGTGTTCCTTGTATTCACAGACAGCATTTGGATTAATGAAATTTAACAATTTTACATTAGATCCTTTATACTGTTAGTTTTATTTAATGGACTTAGTAGAAGTTTTTTAATTTTATTGTTGTATTTATGAGAAAAAAGAATTGAAACTGAGTTTCGAAAATTCGAAATAGTAATTATTCATTATTTTTCGAATGACTTGTTTTGTAATTCATATAGTTTATCAAATTCCTTAACAAAATATGTTTTAATTGTGAAGACAAGTTATTCAAAACTTAAAATTGAAACATGATTGGTGTGCCCAAAATTATACGAGAAAGCCCACCAATTTGTGTGTTTTCTACTAAAACAAATCTCACACTGAGCAATTAGTAAGGAAAATATTAATACATTTTTATAATGACGCCTATAATCTAATATCAATAGCGTCATTGCATTTTTTAACTACTTTTTTATGTTATTTCGACATTAACAGTCGATTCTTGTATATACATAAATATTAACTAATCCTCAAGTTAATTGAGAACCGTTAAACCGCCCATAAGGTGAACAAAAACAGAGAATTTATGCTCATGTTTTCGTGTAGTGTAAGCATGGAATATAGTCGGAATATGACTCATTTCCAAGGTAAAATGGAATTTTTTTCCACACCCTGCTACCCTGCTTGAATTATCTCTCCGTTGTGCCGGTGTATCTTTGGAGGGAGCACCCTAAGAAATTCTTTTGATAAATATTTTTGATTATTACACAATAAGTTATTGCGACAGAGTAACTTAAGGTTTGTTTCACTAATCTATCAAGTTGCTATTAGGTAAGTATTTCACCCATAAACTTAACAAAAATTCTTTTTTTCGAGAATTATTTGATAGTGATTAGCTGCAAATGTTAGGTTGAACTAGACTGTGAATATGATGTAAAACACATTTTACGTAAACAAACAATAACAAATTCTTAACAGATGAAAATTTTACTAATCTTAAGGCTCAACCACGTGAATTGTGTTTAAGTCTTAAGAATACTAGGGCCCAGCATAAATTTTTATTTTTGCCTATGTTTTGGCCACTGTAAACGCATTATTAGCTATTTATAGACTTTTACCTTTCTTTTCCAAATTATGAAATGAATATAAAGAAAATACGCTTAAAGGATATGTGTGTCTCCGGTATTTAGTCGTAATTCAAGCTTAATTATACGTTAAACGGTATTATATAAGAAAAATTCAAATATGCTTTAATTTCTTTCATAAATATTGCAAAAAGCTAAGATTTCCAATAATAAAACACTTATTCTAACAAGGATACATTTTATTTATCTATACTATTTACAATTTATACACATAAGTTTTATATAAAAAGCCTAAATAAAGTCATAACCAAAAACCCTTCTTGATCTCCCTTTATGCATAACATAAACATATTTATATACATTGAAATATTTTATATGTATAAGGTCATTGAACTACCAAAAATTGCTTCTTTATATAAAATATTCTCAACAAATTTACACAATATAGTTTCAAGATGACTGGAGCCAAACACTTGCACATATATATAAAGTGTGATTACGATTAGCTTTTTCCCCAAAACAAAAACCAAACCCATCTACGTTGTCTTTGCCCAAAGATAGTTCAATTTGAGTTGAACTTACAAATTAGACGCTCTGTAATTCACTTTCTCTTATAGTAGTTTCGTTGCTTATATACTAATAGATTACATGTATATAATATATATTTGATAACTCTATATATAGTTTGAAATACATTTGGAACCCTATCTTTTTTTTACATGTAAACTAAAGTTTATATATACATTCGCTTTCTGTAGGGGCTATTTTTTGGGCTTTTATAGTTAAGAATTAAAATTTATACTTTTTTATATTAAGTATATAAAAATTATTAAAAGTAAATAAGCGAGAGAAAAAAATAAAAGAAATAAAGCAACAGTAAACTATATTTATGTTAGTTTGTTATTATGTATCTATAGAACGCAGCCATGCACTCTAAAAAAGTGGTTATCGTAAATAAAAGTAAAAGTTCATTGGACTAGTGAACTTTGAAAGCACGTGCATAGAGCATATAAAAATAAACATAAACATAAAAACAAAAAATTAATATATTTGTTTTAAATGACAACAAATTCTTAAATGTTTGTTATGCATAAACATATTTTTGTGTAATATAAATAAATATGGCACAAACAGGAAAAGATACTGCAATTATGTTAGAGATATTAAATTTGCCTAGTAATAAATTAGTTTTATTTAAAATGACATTTGAAAAATTTTGTAGTTAGACAGAGTGCAATATTTCACCCAGCGGACCCAAGGCATGTAGTAAATGATATTTATACAGACCAGAGAGTTTCGAAACTTACCAAAAAACTTCCTAGCCGAAGTTCATTAAAAAATATGTAAGCCATTCTCATTACCATTCCCGCCGCTAGATATCTTAGTTAAGAGAAGAAGTCCTATTGTCCCAGCGCACATGACAGATGGTGAGATAAACTTTATAAAAAAAGAGGCGAAAAAATGAGCTGAGGTGCTGAGGTGCTGAGGTGCTGAGGTGCTGAGGTGCTGAGGTGCTGAGGTGCTACTACTGAAAATTAAATTGTGGGTTTTAAAAAGGAATAGAAACTCATATTTTTTTTATATAAATATATTTATTTTCGTTAAACACTTCTACTACTACTACTACTACTACTCCGAAAAAATTACTCAAAATTTCCTTCCATGCTGCCATGAGTTAGTACATTTAGCAAAAGACTAGAAAAGCAAACTAGATTTAGATTTTTACATTTGAAAGTATATTGAGAAATATTCTAGAGAATTTCTATACAAAATTTTAAATTGGTAGTACATTGTAAACGCACTATTGGCAAGCTTAAAATACTGAAATCCGTAAATTTTTATTGGTAAGATGTTAAACGAGAGGCAACATATTCTCCATCACAGTGCGTTTGCAGTGACAAGATTACTAATCTCGAATACTAACCTTTGCTCCATAAAAATAAATGTTTATACTGAACTTTAGTGTTTCCAGTTCTGTAAACTTCATCTGTCAAAAATTCGTTATTATTTGTTGTTTTAAAGTGTTTTGCATTATATTCATAGTCACAATTAATCTAACTTTCACAGTTAATCACTATCAAATTATTCCGAAAGGAAGCCCGAAAAATTGCTGAAAAATTCCTACTCCGTACTGCCATGCTGCCAGTATTTTTTCCAAAAGACCGGAAAAAAACACTAATTTGAAGATTTCTGAACTCCGTCTTGCTTTCAACCTACCTAGTTTATTTACTACTTATCGTTTTATATTCACCAATAGATATTTTTAATCTTGATTGCGAGAGCGTCCTGGTAAAATTTTATTGATTTAAAATTAGGCTTAATTATACATGTTTTTCCTTATTTGCTTTTAGGCTAAATTTAATACAATAGAAGATGATATCCGCAACAGTTTTTCGGTGTTTAGAACTTACTAGCGCTTGGCAACATGAAATTTGACACTAAATGCTAATAAAGCCATTAGTCTTCATTAATTGTGTAAATAGATTAAATTTGTGGCTAGTTATTTCACTATCCTGTCGATTCTTTTACAGAAGATCAGAAGAAACTTGTAGGTTTTAAATCTAACATAAGTGATGAGAACATATGTATGTGAACTTATCCTACATAAAACACAATTTTAATAATCTTTGACATTTATAATTGTTGCCATTTACTTTCTGTCATGAAAAAAGGAACATTCATGAGTCAATTCTTAATAATTTTATGTGAAAATCTCAATTTTTAACGTTTTAAGTTGTCCAACACGTGAAACGCTGGTGAAACCCTAGGCAAGGAGTAGCCATGAATTAGTAATAAAGCGATTTGACTTTAATCTTAAACATACATATACTAGTTGGCAAGGTTTTTCTTAAATATATAGTATTTTTAGCCTGTTGGTCCTAGTTAAATTGTACTTTGTAATAACATCAAAAAATTTTATAACGAAAAATATTCTTTTTTTTTCAAGAAATAAGTGAACCCTGAAGTGTCAATGAACCAGGAAGCTTTATGGAGCTTCATTTTTATTTCATATATGCATTATTTTCCTTTATTAACTAATATAGAAACTTTTGCCATTCCTATGCTAAAAGTGAAAGCAAGAAAAAATAGGTCAATACTAAAGAAGTGCGCAAGGGTGTCAGCCATTTCTCTCATATGCCCCTTAAAATTAACATTTATATATATTTGTATTTTAGAAAGAGTAAAATATACATCAATTACTAAATAAATTCTATTATAATAAATTTACTATATATTTCTAAAATTTGGGGTATAAATTTTGATAGTCAATAGATAAGTATTAGGAAGAGCAACACATTCAAGAAATCTTATTTTTGAAAACTTAAAAAAAAATTCTATTTACTTTTGGTAAATAACTTCATGCTTTAAAGAAGCTCACTAAGATAGTACTAAATGGTTTTTATTTTTATTTAAAAACTCCTAAATAAATTCTATATGTATTGAATATATATGTAAGAAATTGTATATAATGCATCCACCCCCGATATATTTTTTGGTTATATATATATAAAACCTTCGAACATATATAAAACAAATATGTACAACAGCTTTTCAACACGTCTCTATGACTTGACCTATTTTCTATAGTCTTTATTTACCACAGAGTTCATAGACCTTTTTGAGTGTTATAGCTAAGAAAGAATGCCCTAACTAGATCTTTCAGAGCCGTACACGTGCCTCAAATATACATTACATATATAAGAAGGGAATGCGCTGAGACTGCGTTTAATTCATACACCAAAGCATAGCTAGACAAGAAAATAAAAATAATGGTACAGATCTTTTAACTTGGGGACACAATATTAAAAGATTAAAAATATTTTATTTAACATAGTATTGCTTCATAATGATGTTCTTTTTTTCGGTTTCATGATATTTGGAAATTTTTATTAAAATTTCCATTTTATTGGTAAATTATACTGCAAATTGAATATAATATGTATTCTTCCCCCTATTCCCTGCCAAGAAATAGCATGTTGTCTAGGCAACCAAAATTTCTTAAGTAACCATCTACATCTTACCTAAAATTCCTAGTCGATTATTTGGCTTGCTATTGACAGTTTTCGTTATCTAGGCTCAGATCATCTGGCGGTCATTGCCCTTTGAAGACAAAAATTTTATTTAAGAAAAGATGCTGAAAATCGCCTCAACTTTTATTCTTAGTTGAATCATACATTTTAATGATTTTTGGAACAACATTTTTTTAGGACTTTATCTGTGTGTAGAATATTAACTTGGGTAGAATAAGTACATAGTAGAAATTTCGATTATAATTATAAAATTTGACAAAACGGTTGAGGAAATAAATTTGAAAAATGTAGGAAAAAAGTATTAAATGAATACTGTTTTGAAGGAATAATAATTTCTTTTTATTGTGAATATGTATGTACAACTTTTTTTAAAAAATGAATTTATAGCTTTTATCCGTTTAAGGGGATGGTTCCGTTGATTTGTTGAAAAAAAAGGCTTGTTTTTAAGAATTTTTTCTTTGGCAATACAGATAATTTAATTTATTTCTATATGTTAACATAACATTTGAACAATATTTTTCTAAATTTTTACATCAAAATAATAAAAAAAAAAAGGAGTTTTTTTAAAATTGATTTACGAGATATTTTTTGAGTTAATGACGAGGGGTTTTTTTTTGATTTTTTTGATTTTTCAATTTTTGGCAGCCTTTGGGAATCAAAATACCGATTTTCATCTAATAAATCGATTTATTTAGACAATATTATCTTATTAGGACTATATTGTGAGTGGAAATTAATGGACTAGGAATGGTTGAATACCTCAGCTGCGTAACTTATGGGCTCTAATTGAAAAAGCTTCGATTACCTAGAGAACTTAAGTTTGTAATCCAATCAGAATAAAGTGAACAAAGGAAGTGTCGAGAAGGATTATGAATTTCAATCGAAGAAACCTATACCCAAAACTAAGTGAGCAATCACTAGTAGAAAACAATAAATAAGTCACATTGTAGGGTAAGGCCAGTGAGCAAAATCTGGCTTTTACTATAAATAAATTGCATTTGAACAGCTCTAGCATTTCTATTTTCAATAAAAGCACGTCTGGAATAACCTGTTAATTACTAATTTCTATAGGTGGTAATTTCAAATACTCTGTGTATTGCTAAACCAGTGGTAGTAATCCTGCAATATTTTCAGAGTAATATTAAATATTCGAAACTTTCTCCTTACCTGTTACGTCCCTAGCCTATAATTGAAAGTAAGTCTTGAGAGTGAGGCGTCGTAAGATATCATTGAATAGCTTTAAAGATTTGGGCTAAATGCAAAAAGTTATCTCATAATTTTGGGAATCAAATTTTATTTATTGGATTTGACTCCTTAAAAAAAAAAAGATCCGATATGTGGAGTAATATATTTATAGCTAGATTGAACGTGAAAATGAGAACTTTATTAAACTCCCCCAGTAGGGAAATTACTCATCAGTAATGTGACCAACTCTGATCGAGTAAAAAACAGGACAAATCCTGCTTTTTCGACAAAAAACGGGACATCAGGAAAAAAAACAGGACAAAAAGCGGGACACGAAAACAAATTTTTTTTCGAGATTTCGTAATGCTTAATAACGGAAAATTTGTTTATAAAAATGCATACACTTCATTTAATCTTCACATGAATCTAAATCAACCGACATATTACTTGGATCGCTAGAATTAAGACCTGCAATTTGCTTAAAGTCATATTAATCTTGACTTGAAATTTGTCGTAGCATATGTGGTTGTGTCTTCAGAAAGTGGAAAAATTCAGTACTATACAGGTATATTCCAAGTTACATTTTACAAAAAGCATAGATTTCAATGTTTCGATAGATAGCTGTGAACTTTCTTTTTTCCAAATTTTATCAACTTTCGCAAATATGCGTTCTACTGGAGTTGATGTTCCAGAAAAGCAAGGAATGTATTCAATGAGTTTCGAAAATTTTATAAATGGAACGCTCTTTACTTTCATGTTATTGAAAACCTCTACACATCGATCTTTCGTTGGCTTTTTCTCATCATTCCATTGTTGAATTTTTTCATCGGTACAGTAACATTTTATGTGACGAAATTGTTCAAAAATTGTTGACGAATTTTCAACCATATGAAATGAAGATTTCGCTGCCAAAGTTTTGAATGAGTTTTTCACTGTATTTCAATCGAAAAGGTTACGCAATTGAATTCGTGCAAATTGACCGAATACTTTGTATTCTTCAGTCCACATTACGAGGTAGTTCAATGTATCATCTTCCAAAAAATAGACAAGAAATAAAAAGCGTTATTCAACTAACATTTTTCAGATATAAAATACTGATAACTTACCATAAAATTGTTCGAATACTTCAATGCTAAAACTATTATTTGCTTTGATTACATGATATGCCCAGACACCTTCACATTGCTGACATTGTATAATGGGTGGGTGGTAAAAATCGTGTTAATTTATGTGAACTCGATGCGGCTTGTAATGATTTCAAATGCTTTTTTGTTGTTAGATGTCGTTTAATATCCTTTTCCACCACTGCAAATATTGAATTGGCCACCACATATATCGCAACAAATATCACTAGCACCTTTTTTTATGAATGAATACTTTTTTCCAAATCGGAATTTAAAATACATTTTTGTTTCGACATTTTTAAAATTTTAAAAAGTTTTGTTTGGTTAGAAGCAACGCATAAAATCAAATGGATAAACAGTGAAATTGGTTACAACACAAATATTAAAAATTAATTAGTTAAAAATGAATGAGTTCAATAATTGAATATTTAATTCAATTTCAATTAGTGCAATAACTTGATATTTTCATTATTTGCGTTTGAAAAAAAAACAGGACAAAGGCGGGACACACAAAAAAGCAGGACAGGCATAAAAAAAACAGGATTGTCCCGCAAAGTCATATTTTCATGCAGAAAATCGCCATGACGATGAATTTTGCGGCCATTGTTTAACAAAATCATTGATGTTCTCCTCGACAAAGTAGCCGTTATGAATGAAAAGTAGCTCTCTTCCATTGATGAAGTAGAGCTACTTTCTCTACTAGGATCATATTAAGAAAAATTAAATGTTGAAGCTTGATTTTGAAAAATCTATATTTAATAATTTAATTACTGACTTTAGACAATTTTTGTTATAGTAAAAGAATCTTTAAAAATACAAATTACCGTTCTTAATGCCTGACTTATGAAATATGACTGGAAAGTAGCAACAATTACTCATTTGCCACTTCTCCTTTGTCAAGTTGGTAAAGATTTTCCCCACAGGGAATGCTACATGTCCTTTCAAATTAAAAATGGCAGAAGTCAGTTAGTTTTATAATTTTCTTTACTTGTTAAAAATGGAACTAACCAGGTAAAAAATGTAAAAAATAATGCTTTATTATTTATAGCAGTAAAGAATTAATTATAAAAACCTTAGATTATTGCTAGTAATAAAATACATTTGAAATTCCAAATAAATATATGTATTTGTTTGATTATTATTTATAATTGTGAACCATTTTGATTATGATTAAATATTCTTTGAAAATTTTTTTTCCGGTTTCTTAATAACTTAGTCCAAAATCAAAATTAAACCTTTTAAGTAAAACAATCAAATTTTAACAAAAAAAATATAAGATAATATTTTTCTTTTAAACGCATGTCTGTTTATCAGAAGTTCAATGAACTTTAACAAAATTTGGAACACGTGTAGCTCACCATTAAAGCAATAACGAAATATTCGGTACAAGAGAAATGTTTGCACCTTTATTTTTGCTTTTTTCCTAGCTCTTCTTAATACAAAATAGTGTGAGCTTGAAATCACCCCAAACAAAGAATCCTCCATATTAGATTCAAAAAACAGTTTACATTTATATATATATACTCATACATAGACAAATAATATGTATATATATTCCCTGAATTTGATCAATAAATTTTTATATTATTCTTTTATATACAATAGAGAGCAAGTGTACAAAAACAAAAAAAATGAACCAACAAAAACTTTATCAGTGTAGTCAAAAAAACGTCTACGCACTACCCCCATACAATTAAAGAAAGGAGAAATTATTTCCACCTGACGAGGCGCTGATATCAAAGTTATAAATTTAATTTCTTCTCAATTGATGCTATATAACATGGATTTTACAAGGATAACTACCCGATATGCATTTGAAACCCCCTAAGGATATTCTTGTCATACAACAAATAAAATTTTTGTTTAGTGATTTTCTTTATATTTTTAGGGTATTATGGTACTACAGAATATTACGCGTGTCAAACGCATACTAACATTTTTCTTATGATTGTGTATATAGCACCAGCTTTCACTATTATTTTATCTCTAGGCGTAGACAAAACAAGTTGAGGTTGGTCATGAGGTTTGTCTGCTTAAATAAATTCATTGCGTTGGTCGTGGATGGGTTGGTTACCTTAAGATTTAGAGTCTATAGAGTTTGAGAGGTGTCTTTCTTTAGTCAATTTAGTTAAACAATAAAAAGGTGAATGCACTTGAGTTTTATACTTGTCACTGTTTTAATGATTTGGTTTAAAGCTTCTCTTTCCTCAGCTAAAAGAAAATTTATATTTCAGAGAAGGGATAATGGTTTTCTTTTATTTGAAAAAGTCACAATGTTTTACAATATATATTAATTTACGTATTATCCCTTAAATTAACAATTTATTTCAATTGCAATATATTCTTTTTTAGCAAATTATTAAATTTTTAATTATAAGCCTAAAAGTTACAAGTAATTATATTCGTCAGCGTATACAAGATTTTTTAACAACTTTGGTTAACCTATTGTCGAGATGCACATGCAGTTGATCTCGATAGAACTGATCATAATTTTTATTGTAAAAATTTAATTACTTTAACCCTTTGAACTGAAATGACGAGTCTAGTCTTGTTAAGCAAAATGACAATGACGAGCTGCACTCGTCAGAAATTATTGAGAATCGATACTGCTTATCTTATGCTGATACTCTTGTTTTCTTCCTTTAGTAACCGCTAGAATATAATTAAATTAAATTGTCAGCCTGAGCAGTGCTAACTGAAAATAAATTCCAATTTAAAGTGTTAATAATAATAGAGCATTAAAAATTCTCTAAAATAATAATCATCAATTTAAATTTAACACAAAATCTACACTAATTCTCTAGGTTTCTTCCTCTTCAATCTCTTCAGCTAAGTGGATATTTTTAATTAATCAAAAAACTTTATCATTGGATTTAATTTCTTGCTTTCCAGCACTTTTTTTAATTCTCTCCTAACTTTTATGAGAAAATAAAAATTTAACTGGATATCTGTAACACAAAACAACAATTTTGCTCTTATGATCCCACCAGCAAATACAACAAAATTCTTTTTTTGCATACTTCAGACGCAAACGGTATAATTTCTCCGTCATTAAAACAGGATCCTCCTTTTTTTATTTTTTAAACACACTTTCCATGGCTCTTTTTTAGGACAAACAAGTTTTGAAACCATATGAAATTTTTATCCATTCAATTTTTCTTGCTTGGTTAATGCATTATTTCAATGTGCTTGAAAGTTTATTTGTTTTATATTTATTAAGTATGAAGCCTAAATTTATGATAAATAATAAAAAAACTTATTTGACCATGTAGCATTGATATTTGATGCCTTCCATAATTTGAATTCATTTTTTAAAACTAGTTCTGAAAAAATTTCGAGATTCATCTCTGAAATTTTGGAGCAGTTATCGATTCTGGTTGGTTAATGGCTTAGTTTTTTCTAATTACACATACATTATTTGTGTGTATTTAAGAGGTTGAACTTTTCAAAAGGAATGAATCACTATTATTTTAATGGGATTATGAAGTATTATCCTACTTTCAAATTGGGTGGCAAAATAAGTAAAATATGTATAACAGAATTTACTTTAATTTTAATACTCACATGAAAGGTTGCATTTATACCTTAAATACATGCGAACTCGGCTGCATAATGGCCATAGACAAAATGTGACTGTAAAGAATTTTAAAGGGCTAGTCAGATCAGTCAAGGTTTTCAACCACCGCTTTGTTTTTGCATTCAGTTAACGAATAATGTCTCGAAATTATATTATCAAAAACTTTTATTTTAAGTACCATTTTTTTTTATTTAAAAAAAATGAAAATTCTTTGGTTTAATTGGATTAACTATTAAACTAATGCTTTCTTGTATTTTGATTGATTTATGATAAACAAGTTAACTGTTTCTCTCCACAAGCATGAATATATATACAAGTTCAAGGAATACGACTATAATTTTGCCTACAGTAAATAATAATTTATGAAATTGTAAAAAATAATGTTAAAAATCTTGGTATTAATTTTTTTATAAAAATTATATATAGAGACAAATGTAAAAAAAATAAAAAGAAGCAGTTGACTACACGTAATCCTTTAAAAAGGCATTTACACAGAGCTATAAAAGCTTTTTTTTCTTCTGTACGGCACAAGGGATGTCACTTTGTATGGAAATTTTCAGGATCAGACCTATTTGTTTGTACATATATTTGTATTTAAGATTCCATAGAGAAACTATTTTACAAATAATTTGTTTGAATGTAATCCATAAATTTTAGAAATTTCTGATGGAATGAAAAAGTAATCTAATAAATTTTATATAAATAAATTTTAAAGGATTTTTTAGTCTTATTCAGAAAACTATAATACTGTATGAACAATTTATAATGCGAAGCTAATAATAAATATTTGAAAAGTTTTTATTATGCATTTTTTGTTTTTAATCTGTAGAAATGAAAATAAATTTTAGGAATTTTAATGTTTAAATATTAAACAAAACCAATTGGGTGTGATGAGCATTTTGTACTTGATAGCTGTTACCTTTGAGCCTATTTGCACTCTTCTAAATACACACATTAATAGTTTGTTTGACAAAATTAACATTAGAAAAGAAGGAAGAAAAAGGATAAACTTTAAAATATCATAAAGCTTCTTTATTCATTAATTTCTTTTTTAATTTTTCATCTACATTTAATTTTTGCAAATATTTTAATCAAATCATTAAAATCGATGAACTTCATAAATTAATTTGATATGTACATCCATCTCTGTATTTGCAAGAAAGATAATTATCCTTAAAATACTCAAAAGAAATATGTCCGAAATTTTTCTATTTGGGATTTGAAACTTTTTAAGAATAGTTTGTTAATATTCCTTTACACCTAGTAATTCGAATCATTACTCGGTAAGAAAGATTTTACATTAGTGCCAATTTGATGAACCACAAAGAAATAATTAAACCTGATAGAATCAGGAATGGATTTTACCTAATCATAATTCCGTTCTGTGTCATACTTATTCATCCAGGACGCATCAGGGGTGTAACACCTGATCAGCATTGAATCAGGTCCTTTGATCAAACATGGATTAAATTTTCTGATCATTCTGTGTGGAAGTAACGAGTTCAGTGTATATGCATTCAAACATTATGTCTACTAATTGCGCATGGTTGCTTGTGATCAACAACGATCACCTGAAACAATAATTAAGGCACGATTATAGAATTCTAACGTAACTGTGATCAGGTAAAATAATACATACCCTAATATGGTGGAGTTCAAACAATTAAGATCAGGATTGGATCAGGAAAAAAAAAATTAATTCTATACTAAGGTGTTAAAAAGACATATTGATGTGTTGCACATGAAATAGTTAAAGTATTACGGTAATCTTTCAAATCTTCCAAGGATTGTCATGATACTTCTGGCTCCGATCGTGTTCCGGATTGCCTTAACTAGTTTCAAGTCTGGTAAAGTGTTTTGTTTGAATAATTATTGAAAGCTTTTGATCATGACCAAATACCTAACGCTATTTTAGAAGCACTCCATTAGTAATCTTAGAACCTTTAATTTTCCACTAATTGTAAATCATATAGTTATTATTTTCAATAAAGTAAATTGAACAAAATAAATCTTAATTTGTAAGAGAAGTGCAGGTCTTATCGCAAATTTCCTATGGTATTTTTCAGGAGATACTTTCTGTGTATTAATTTCATAATAAATTTAAAATACTTCACTAACTTGTAATTTATTATGAGTTTAATTTGGGCTTTATTTTGTATCCTCTTAACACAAATTACTTATCTTTTTGCATCCAATATTTTAAGTGCAACTAGTATATATAAATTGAAGGCATATACATATACATACAAACATCCAATTTTAGAAAGTTTAATTTCTTTGGAAATTCAAAATTGGAGAGGTCAGGTTCATTTAAAATTATTTAAGTGTTTGGCTCAGCTAACAATAATTAACGATTTAATTATTTAGTTAATGTGTATACAACTTAGTAAAACAATATATTCTGGGAAACTACAGTTAAAAATATATTTACACATATATTTACAATAGAACAGGCCTTCGAGGAAAAGAAATACTGCTGCGCGGTATTCTTAGATGTAGCTCAGGCATCCGACAGAGTTTGGCATAAAGGACTCATATATAAAATGAGCATGCAGCTAACTCAAAATCTCTGCAAATTGATGGAATCATACATAACAAATCGAAAATTCAGAGTACAATATGAAGACGCTAAGTCTAACTTCTATCCAGTGCAGGCAGGAATCCCACAAGGTAGTGTGCTGGGACCACTGCTATACCTGCTATATACCTCTGATAGCCCTACAACAGAAGACACATGCATCGGCACATTTGCTGATGACACAGTGATACTATCAAGTGATAAAACACAAAAAAAAGAGCTGTGGAAAAAATACAAACTACACTAAACTAAGTCAGCAAATGGATCAAAGATTGGAAGATCAAACTCAATAGAACCAAATCAACTCACGTAACATACACGCTGAGGAAAAAAGTAGACAACTTACATATATATATCAATGGAGAACAAATTCCGCAGGAACAATCAGCTAAATACCTAGGTCTACATCTAGATTCCAAATTTAATTGGAAATTTCATGTGCGACAGAAGGCCAAACAAATCAAAGAAATAATAAGGAAGTACTACTGGTTAATTGGATACAAATCGGAATTGAATCTAATGAACAAAAAATTAATATATGTATATGACAATTATAAAACCAATCTGGACACACGGAATACAAGTATGGGGACGTACGCATGAATGCAACATAAAAACCATTCAAACTTGTCAAAATAAGATCCTACGACTAATAACTAACGCCTACCGATACGTGACAAACAAAGAGATACATGAAGATCTAAAAATAAAATGGGTAAAAGAAGTCATCCAAGAACACGCTGCAAAACATGGAAAAAGACTCCATCATCACCCTAACATAGAAGCTGTACTACTGCTGGACACAACAAGCCAGACAGGACGGCTTCACCGCAAGAAACCGCATGATCTAACATAGTAATACTAACGCTTATAGGGAACTGATCACTGGATCTTCACTCCCGCACACGTCACACACACTTAGTTAATAGTACTAGTAAATTAATTGTAAATAAGATTGTAGTAAACAAACACTGAATAAAAAAAAAAAACATATTTATGTATATAAAGAAATTCAAGCATATTAGTTAAAACTTTTATCTGCATTTTTTTATTTTTATGCCTATGCGTTATACACTTCAAGAAATTTTCAGCTTCTAAAGAAGAATTAAAGAAATTTCCAGCTTCTGAAGAAGGATTGGAGAAAAAAGAACAAAATCCTTTTGCTAATTTTAAAAATTAAATAACTTGATTTGTTGGAATAAACTTGATTCATTAGAAAAACATAACCGTTAAAAGAAATTATTCAATTTCATTTTATTAATTAAGCCACATAAAATAGAATTACATATATAAAACTATAGCAAATAAAATATATTATATATGCAAATACATATATATATTTGCTTCTCCATTGCAACTCAACAAAGCATCGTTAAAAAACAAAAAAAAGGGACAAAAATCACATTTTTTGGCTGATACAGTACACAAGATAAGCCAAATTCATCTTAACCACAAAAAAAAAAACTTCATATGCTAACGACAAAGATAAATTTATATAAAAAACAAAAAGAAGAAATAAAAAACAAAAGAAACCGAAAAAGAATTATATTAAAAAAAAAAGCACAAGGTGCCAAACAACTCTTTCCCCATTTTAGGTTATATTTATTCCCATCACACCAGCTAAAAAGTACTTGAATAGACGACGAGTTCAAGCGCATGAGGTACTGCAACAATTTTTGACAGTTATAGCGGCACGTGCAGTATAAAAGCGTTGGCGGTCAGTGACCCCCCCCCCCCCCTCCCCCGCCGTTTCGCTTACTATACTTAACCAAATAATGTATGCACTTATATATATATATATATATATATATATATAATAAACACCAGCGATTAAAAAAAGAAATTTACTTAAATGTGTATGTGGGACACATGATTGCATTTATAAATGTATAAATACAGTATTTCATAAAATTAAATTTAAGAAAAAATTATTTTAAATAAAATTGTCTTTTCCCTTTGTTTAAACATTTATTTCTAGCACAATTCAGTCCTAGACTTTATTATTATCCATATAAAATATGTAATTCCTATAATTTTAATTGTTTTTCTTCTTTTTTATAATAAAAAGTATAACAAAAAGACGTTTTTTTAGCCGTCACATTTGCTAGCAAAGATAAAAAAGAAACAAAATATAGACTTGAGAGACCAAACATCGTGTACAAAAGTTGAAAAATATTGCAGAACCTCATTGCTTTTGTTGAAAATTAAATGCAGTACCTCCACGTGGAAGTCAAAGCTTTCTGCACTTTATGGCGTTCGAGACAATATTAAAATGTATGTGTTATAAAATGATACAAGTATTGGAGTTCAAACGTTGGTTTTTATTCATCTATGGTAACACTGTCATTTTATTATAGGAAGGCAGGCAAGTGTTCATTTTCAATTTTCATAGTCGTCGTCCGGTGTATCAAAAAGTGGAACCGTTTTTTAACAAAATCTTCCTTAAATATGCAATTTTTTGAGAAAAGGAACTATTTTTTTTAATTAGTATATATATATATATATATTTTTAAAGTGAATATTTTTGTAAATTAAAATGTGTTAAGGTTTTATTAAAAATTCGTATTTTTTTTATTAATTAAAAAGAGGACTTTTATATAGTAATTAATAATTATTATAATTTTCCCAGAATAAATAGAAATAAATCCTTATTAAAGATTATTTTTCTGAATATTTAAAATAAAAATTTAAGCCTAGGTCAATGAACATTTTGTAAAGCATACAAATTTTAAAATTTAGAACTCGGCAAAAATATTTTTGTTGGTTTGTTTTTTTTATAATAATAAATTATAATATGAATTTGTGTTTTTTATTGGCTTGTTTTATGTGAACAAACTAAAGGTATGTAAAAATAGCTTATTATACATTTAAAGCTTTTTTTTCTTATATATTTATTTCTAATGCAATAATGCTTAACTATAAAATAAGCTTATTTCTTTTTGTTTTTTGCAAACTTATTTGAATGCATTTTTTTTTATTATTTTTTTTTAGTTTGTATATTAAATTTTTATATTGTATACACAAAGTATTTAAGTTATATATGTATATGTACTATACAAAAAAAAAATTAACTTTATGAAATTTGAATTGAGGAGGTCAGTCAAAAGTTTCATATGCATAAATTGCATTTTTCTCCTCATACTTTTGCTGGATTGCCGAATTTTATACCAATCAAAAATTTAGAAGCACAATTATACATAAAAAAACATGTATTTGTACTTTATCTATATATTTGCTGTCGAATGAAATAATTTATTATGCCATTTGTAATTTAAATTTATATTGCAAAAGGTTAGCAATGGTCAGTTTCTTTGGAATGAAAAAATAAAAAAATAATTTTATTTTATCTTTTTTAAATTAAATTTTTGTTAATTGTTAATGACGTAGGGAAGATTTTTTTTTTTTTTTTGTATCTAAAATGTTCAGTATGATTAAATACATCTTTTATTAGTATTTTTTTATTTAAAAGTATTTTTATCAAAGTTTTATAGCAATAAATCATAAATTTTTTCATTAAAAAGAATTTAGTATTATTGTAACTTAAAATTTTATAAAAGGTTTATCAAACATTAAAAAATTAGTCAACTGTACAAAAGTCGAATTTTTTTAAAAAACAAAAAAAAAATAGCATATATACTTACAAATTTTTGATAAATTAAATTGCAAGTATTTTAAGTTAACGAAAAAATATATTAAAGAACATTTTCTTTGCCATATTTTTCCATTTATTGGTAGTCTTCATAAGACGAATTATTAAACCTGGTTTGTGATTTTATTCAACAAATAAATTTATAAAAAGTGTTTAAAATTTTTCAAAACACATGAATACTACATGTATGTACGTGTTATTTGCACTATAAAAATTAATTTTTTCATATTGTTGAGTAGATAAATAAAATGAAAAAAGTTTTTTCACGTATATACTAATAAAAAGAAAAAATAATAAATTTTTTATTGACCATTTGCCACTGTAGTGTAAGAGTGGTGGAAAAGTAATTTGAAGAAATAATTTGTTTAAAACTCAGTCACAGACTTATTTTACATATATGTATATGGTGGGCGTCAGAAAAGAAAAATAATAACATAAGGAATTTGATTTAAAACTATGTTAATGGTTTAGTATCAAATGAAAATAATTTAAAATTGTAAAAGATTAACAAAGAAATCCTGAATTGAATAATTTGTACAGATTCCTCTACAGTATGGATTTATTGGTACTTTTATCCGTTAAAATACTGCATAGCCCACATTGGAGTCCATCTTTTTGTAAATAAAATTCACCCATTTGCAAATACAATCAATCTTTTGCAAATCGAATCCTTTTTTTTCTTGCTGAACTGCGTTTCTTCTATTGTTTGTTTAATTTAAAGGCAAATATAAATTTTCTGTTGGTAAACTTATGTTTTAATTGCACCTTGTACATCAAGGAATCTGACATCAAAATTTTGAAAAATGTAAATAATACTAACACACTCATTTATTAAAAGTATAAATTAATTAGAAAGTTTAGTAAATCCTCATTACAAAAATTATTAATACTTTTAACATTTTGCAGTTTTTTTAAGGTTAGTCCTAAATACAAGATCAAATAAACCCAAAAAGCGATTTTGGCAATCCAATGTAAAATTTTTATATTTTATAGCTATGAAAAAATATTTTTTTTTCGTAGTATCAAACGTAAAAAAACGTCATAATGACAAAAACAAGAGTTTCGTCCAGAAACTTTGCGGTTAAATTCCAATAATTTTATGGTTTTCAATTAGTGTTTGTACGACAAATTTTATGGGCATAGTGCATCAAGTGCGAATAATAAATTTTTATAGATATTCTTTATGACAAATTGCAACTTTAGTTTTTACTACTGTTATCTCTTACCGTTTTTATTCTAATTACTAAAAATAGATATTTTTGTTACAAATAAAATGGAAGAATTTAGCAAAGATGATACCAAAGCAAAGCGTTTTAGCTAAAGTAAAACTAGATAAAATACCTATGTCGGTCTATTTCTTTTAAAGGACAAACAGCATGAATAAAGTAATAGAAGGATATTTTACATGTAAAATCAAGAGAAACAATCAAAAAATGAAATTCGATCTTTGCTGTAGAAGGCTATAAAAAGAAGAATATAAGCAGCCGGATCGGCAATCATATATAAGATTCATTCCCAGTCAATTCTTGTGGATTGCAACATTAAAAAATTACAAAAAATTGTATTAGAAAAAGTGGAAGGGATTAAAACATAATTAAGGAATAATATTTTACTTTGGGAATAAGACAGTGGCAAAGAATTTCCCAGGTCATCTGGGAATAACCAATTTACGGTGATCATAATACCTCGGTCTTAAATTATCTCAGATCACTAAATCAAATTTATTTGGATAGGGTATAAATTTTTTCTCCCCCAAAGATCACTTTATAATTTTCAATTTGTTATGTTCGGCTGAAGTCAAATAACATTTTTTCAACAAAAAAAATCCCCCATTTGGTTATTTTACAACCCCTAAATGGTGTAAAAGAAAAAAAAGGGCATAATTAATTTTATATGTTGAAATCAAAAGGCTGCAATAGGGGCTAGTGTACACACAAGGCCAAACACCCAGACGTTTACCTACTTTTGCGGTTTAGAAAAGTAAAAGTATTGACACTTGTCACTGAGACATTACCAATGACATTGGTAAGTTTAACGATAAAAATACGCTTCCATATGGTAACCATAGATTAAATGTTTTTGCAAATTTTTTCTTATAAAACACCAGATCATTTTCCATACATAATTTTATAAAAAGCTTACAGTTTTTCCTACAAACGAACTAAATATGTCCAAATTTTAATAGATTCTTATTAATCCCGGTTTTTTTTTGTTAAAAAAAGACAAAACCTCATTTGAAATATATTTTTAGGTTAGATAACATCCCCATGATTTATCTAAAGTTATTTGATGGAAGTTAAGCAAATTTTGCTTATAGTAAAATATACAATCAACAACAAAGGTCTTGTTTTTGTTGGGAAATGTGGGAGGTGACAAAACAGTGCTAATTTTAACATATAAATATATGGTTCGATATATGTATGCACTTGCATGCTTAATTAATGTTTTTAAAATTCCCCTAAAACAACTTAAAAATCAAAATAATAGAAAGTTCAAAAACTTATTATAATATGTATTCTATTAGTATGATAGTATGAAAACTGGCGCTATTCACATAATTGCTCAAAATATATCTATAATTGTGATATAGTATTGAGTATTCATCAAATTTTCTCAAAATGACAGGTATATTTGACCTGAACATCCCTTAACTCATCAATTTACTATGATCAAAGTGCTTTGACAGTTTGATTGGATTAGTCAAGGTTGCCTTTAATAATGGTATTATATATGTATTAAAAATTGAATTACAGTGTATGAAAATATCAATATAGTTTTAATTTCAACTGATAAAATAACAAATTTCAATTTTGCATTTCTATTAATATAACTAACATTTTTATGTCTTATGTAGAAACTTGTTTAATTAATATTTTAATTTAACGGGTTAGGGGTAGTCGGAATTTTCAAAAAATCAATTTTTTTTTGCATTTTCTTAAAGTATAATATCTTAAAAACATTCTCTGAAACACCATCAGTGAGTATAGTTTTTTTTCTGCTTGAACTTTCTATACATTAACAAAATTAAGCAAAATGCAAGAGCAATGCTCTCTTAAAAAGGGAATTGAAGCCCCAAAAATAGTAAAATTAGCACACGCATGCACACTTAGTTCATGAAGAAAAAGATCAACCCATGCAATAACTAGAGTAGTTTTTGTGGAGTTTATTATTTTAATTATATAAGGTTTTTTTTATTATTTATGTACCTTCATATATAAGTATTGTTATAGATTTAAGCTTAAACAATAAATATGTGTTCATGTTCAAATTCAAAAAACTTTTAAAATTACTAAATTTTTTTTTCAAATTTTCGTGCAGTCAAGTCGAAACATTATGTAATGATGCCATTTTTTTATTTTTATAAAATAAAATAATTTACTGGGAAAAAAAATTCATTTTTTTATGTCTCTGCCTACCCCTAACCCCTTAACTTAAACATTATCATCAATTATTTAGATCGATTAGTTACCACCCAAAAATCAAAAAATAAATATGCAATTGCAATATAAAAATGTACAATAATAGCCAAGCAGCTAAAAAAAAAATTGTCGAGGTCGGTATTTCCCCCTTTTCTTTTCGATTCATTTTAAAAGCTACACGTGGAGGTACTGCAGCCATTTCATTTTCGACAAAACGGTGTACACAAGCCTCAGTTTCTTATAAAGAGGTAATGAATTTTATTTTCGACAAATTCATACATATACTCTCTCAAATTAATTTTGCTGGGGAATTCATATGCAAATGTGTGCCTATATATGTATATGCGATATAACTTGTCGGTTTATATGTGTGCTTATTTTATTTTTTTAATTTAAGAGGTGCCTTAGCTAGTTTTTGACATAAAGCCTTCATTTTGCACATTTAGCTTCAAACTATAAGGAGTTGCTTAGTATCAGCTGTTGAACTTTAATTATAACTGAAATAATGACCATGAATATTTCTTGATTTTGTTGGCTTGAATACAATAATCTAATATTTTATTTATATTAATAGAAAATTTAATTTTTTAAAATATTATCTGCAAACTATTCTAGTATTTATCTATGACCTATCTCAATTATAAATGAGCTTATTTTACAAGGAGGTATATACATATTTATATATGTACATATTGTTACATGAAGTTTAAATAAAATACAAAAAAAAGAAGAAATTGAGAATGTGTGTATTCACTATTTTGAGATTTTATATATTTTTTGGTTATTGGTTTTATGTAGTGGGAAGATTTTATAGCTGTTCATTGACCTCGTACGTCATTCGTTGTAATCAGTTGGGTTGTAGCAGTCATAAGATTTGTAATATTTAATTTTATTGTAATACGGAAAGACGAAAGTTCTATAATCCTAATATCTAATATAGCTTATTTGTAAAAATTTGTTATGTACTTAAAAAGAAAATCTTAAAGCATAACCCCATATACATATATATGCAATTTACATATATTTCCATGGATTACATTTAAATCTTTACGCATATACACTATACATATAGGGAGAGAATGCGTTTCGTTTGGCACGCAATCTTTGACTATTTTTGTTTACTGTTTTTATTGTACTATTATGTCATACATGCGTAAAAGCTTTTTCATTCATCCTACGCAGCTATTGTATATAAATGTGCGTGTTCTATATATAGAAATGAAATAGTAAAAAAAAGAAGGAAACTTTTGTTTTTTCTCTTCCTATTTTAAGATGAGTGCAAGCTATGTTTTTATATATTTACTAGTGAGCCTGTATAAAACACCTTACAATACGCATTGATAAGAAGCAGCTGAGTTAGGCCTTTCTTTTTTTTTGTTTTGGATTTTAGATATTTTTGGAAGTGGGGAAAATTGGAGTATGATTACAACTTTGTTATTACAACTATTTAGATTTTATAAATGGGTATATAGTAGGGGGGAATTTTATTACATGAATTTCTTTAAGCACTAAAATGACATCAAGAAATTTCTCCTTTATTTGTTATGTAAAGAGTAGTAAATATATGTACATTTGGTTCCTATAAAAAACAAAAAAAAAAAAAACACAAAAACAACAACAAAGAATAAATAAATAAATACAAACAAAAATTTTTGGTATGATTTGTACTCAGCCCCCAAATCAGTTTGTTAGGAATCATCAACCGGGAAACTTATTCCATTTTTCTAGTGAAACGAAAAGTGTTTTCGTTTTCATTTGATTTTTAGTTTTAGAAGAAAAAAAAAAGCTATCAATAATTTATTAGTCTACAATATTTGTTGATTAAACAATTTTTATTTATTTTATTCGTTATCTAGTTTATACATTTATACTGATATATATATAAATATATTTTTTAAAAAATTAATTAATTCCAAATGTCAGTTAAAATATTTTATTTAAATGTACAAAGTGAAATAAAATGAGTGCAGAGACATGGAGTAAACAAGATTGGTTCAAAAACGTATTGTCTAAGTCTGGTACTGATATTATGGAAATTAAAAATGAAAATTCAAAAGGTTGATAATAAAAAAAAAAAAAAATTTATAAAAATTTTAACAGAAATTTTAATTCCCTAAATCATATTTTTTATAATACGCATGTTTGAACAGGAATATTTTACGCATACTCTAAACATTTTTATTTATTTGTATTGTTTTATTTATCGGTTTAGGGAGGAAATTTTTTTTTTTTTTTTTTTGGTATAGGAACTTTACAAAATAGTTCTTAGATTTAAGGTTAATGAACTTTTATTGGGTCAACATGCAGCTTTTTGAAGGCTTTTAAAAAAAATTTTTTTTTGGTTTTTTAACTAAATATTTATTCAATGAAATATTTGATTTTCTAAATAAATTGAAAACCTTATTTTAGCAGGTTCTTAAATAAAATTTTTTTCTGCATAATTTTTCTTCTTATGGAGGAGAAAAAAATTATTGTTAAAATTTAGTTATATTTTTTTTATTATCATCATGAATTTATTTTATTTTAATGCATTTTTTGAATACATACATATATATTTTTTTATAAATTTTCGCAGTTAAGATAAATGATTCCGAGGCTCTTTTTAAAATTTTTACATATTTTGAAAACAGAGTATTTAAAGACCTTAAATTATATTAGCTTTATTTTAAGTACGCATGAAAAATTATGTTTTCTTAGAATAATATAATTTTTATTTACTTTTTCATAAAAATATATACTGTAGAAATTTTGATTAAAATAGTTTTTTTTATCCATTTAAAATTTTCCTACTCCAAGAAATTATAAAATTTAATCTCATATTTTAAGAATATACTGTCCTTAAAAATATATTGTAATTTTCGGTGATCACCGGTAATCAAATTCGATTTCTATCAATTGCCGGGATTCAATTAACTCTAACGGTTATTAAACAGTTAAGCGTCGAATTTAATTTTAAAAATCCCCCACAGTGTGCGGAATTAAAATCAATCGATGATGACAAATGCAGGGCAAAATTTTTCTATTACAAATTTTATGAAAAACGAAGAATTAGATTTTTATTTTAGAGAAACTTAATTTATTTCTTCAAAAGGTATTGTTATTATTAACTTAAAAATCGAATAGTAAAAAAATAGTTTTCATAGTCAATGGTAGCGACGACGAGTAAACGAGTAAAATTTATTAATTAAAATGTTGAAACATTCGTAAAAAGATATAAAAGTATTTAAAAAACTGGTTTTTTAAGTTTTCAAATTCTTTATATAAGACTGTAATGCTAAAATTCATTAAAAAATTATATAAAATTTAATCCTATATATTTTAAAAGAACTTAAAAAAAATATAATCAATAATTCTGATAAATTTTCATTTGCAGATATTTGTAAAATGGTTTATTATCCGTCACTTCCATTACTAATGAAGTCTGAACAACAGCAACAAATATGTACCCAAATGAATCCTGAAATGCAATTTTACCAAAATAATTCCATAGTACTTCATCCACAATCTGAAGCAGTTGTTAGTAATAATGCTACAACAAGATTTGCATCACAAAACCAAAGTTATATAAATAATATAAAATTAAAACAAGAACAAGAACATCAATCCCAAAATATAGGATTCGATAAAAATAATTCCGTTAATTATCCTAAGATATCATTTAAATGCGAACAATGTAATACGATATTTGGTAGTAAAAGCGCACATACAATTCATATGAAAACACACTCAAATCAAGACAATAAATATCAAAATACTTCACCTTCGACATCGAATAATGTCCAAGTAACACCAACACAAACAACAGCCCCAATAGCAAATATTGCTACACCTTCGGATCCGTATTCCTGTAATGTTTGTAAGAAAACATTTTCTGTGCCTGCAAGACTGGTAAATTAATATAAAATTTAATTTTTTTTTATTTTTTTGAATTTTAAAAAATATTTTAGATTCGTCATTATCGAACGCATACCGGTGAAAGGCCTTTTGAATGTGAATTTTGTCACAAAATGTTTAGTGTTAAGGAAAATCTTCAAGTTCATCGTCGAATTCATACTAAAGAACGGCCCTATAAATGTGATGTATGTGGCCGAGCATTCGAACATAGTGGAAAACTTCATCGTCATATGCGAATTCATACTGGCGAAAGGCCACATAAGTGTTCTGTTTGCAGCAAAACATTTATTCAATCTGGACAATTAGTTATTCATATGCGTACACATACTGGTGAAAAACCTTATAAATGCCCTGTCGAAGGCTGTGGAAAAGGTTTTACATGTTCTAAACAATTAAAAGTACATTCACGTACACATACTGGAGAAAAACCTTATCATTGTGATATATGCTTTCGAGATTTTGGTTATAATCATGTATTGAAATTACACCGTGTACAACATTATGGATCGAAATGTTATAAATGTACAATATGCGATGAAACATTTAAAAGCAAAAAAGAAATGGAAGCTCATATTAAAGGTCATTCAAATGATATACCAGATGATGAAGATGAAACTATACAACAATCACAAAATATTGTTAAACAAGAAAATATAATTTATAATCGTGAATCATTACCAGAGTCTGAAAAAAGTCGTGATAGTATAGGTACATCGAATGGTAGCGGAAGTATATTATTAGAGACTCCAAGAGAATCTAGTTCAGAAGCTAATTCAGAGAATGGTGAAGAATTAATATATAATAATATGTATGAGAGACTTGAAAGATCTGGTATAACATTATCAATACGTCAAAGTCATTCAAGAATTAATCCAGCATTATTAGCAGCAGCATCAATTGCTAGTCAAAAAGTTGAAGAAGCAGCAGCAGCAGCAGCAGCAGCAGCAGCACAATCATCATCATCAATTGGAATTAATTCTGTTGATCTTACATGTGAAGAAAATGGAATTAATGATTATCATCAAACAAATAAAGAGACCAGAAATAGTACTTCACCGACTCAATATAATTATGATGAACAGATTGCTGTAATGAGACAACATGGATATTTTGGTCCAGCTCCTGTAGCTGAGTATAGGTAAGATTCGAAATTACTTCTGATATTTTTGATATCAGAAATCAATTTTAATTATTAAAATTCTTATGGGGAAATAGTTAATGCACAAATTTGTTTCGTATTTTGGTAGTTGCATTGGTACTTCCAATTGTAGAATTGATATATGTAATTTGCTGCCTCTTGTTTGAAATTTACTATAACATTTAGTCTAAGAAGAGGTGGTGATACTAAAGTATGGACCCATCAAGATATTAAGTAGTTTACAATTTTATGGATAGCTAATCACAAGGACAATCAAAATCACTTAGTCGGCCGAGCTATATTATGGTACGAATTTTGCAAAAACTTTATTTCTACATTGAGGCCAGAAATCTTTAATCATTAGTCTTAAAATTTCACGTTCTAATAAACCAAAATTTATTTTTTTAAAACAAGATTCCTTTTTTTTGAAAGATATAAAGTTTTCCCATATCAAATGAAAATTGCAGGAGCTACAAGCAAATAAAGGCAAAAAAAAAAATTAAATTTTTGCCCCCTTTAATTATTTTACAGCGAAATAAACTTTGTTTTCAATATTTTTGCATTTAACGTTAAAGATAAACTTCCTATAAAAGTTTTAAGCCTAAATTCACTTTAATTGAACCAAAAGAAAAAAAAATGTTTTATGGTATTTTTTCCAACTTTCAGAAAAAGGCATATAGTGTTTATAGCTATTATGAATTAGTGAATTTGTATATCCTTGAGATCAGCTATCCATAAAAGTATGAATTATTGAGCTTTTCGATAGGCCCACAGCTTAGTGTCATCGCTTCTAGGATTATCGCTTTGGTCTGTGTTAGGCTTATTAGTGCGTTTGCTGTGATCAGAATACTAGGAAAGAATACTTCCATATATAAAAAGAAAAGTTCTGGTATTTCTAGATTAGTACATTTTCCATCTTTCAAAAATTTGTTATTGTTTGTTGTTGTAAAAAGTGTTTAAAATCATATTCACATATTCATATTCAAAAAATTATTCAAAATTTCCACTCCGTGTTACCATTTTCTTTGCAAAAGACTATAAAGAAAACTAAATTTTAAGAATACTATACTAGTATTCTAACCACTGTAAACGTGCTGAAAAAAAGTTTAAACTTTAGTATTCTGGCCACAATAAAAGAGTTTTTTAAATGTATGCGAGTATGAACAATAGTTCATAGTGGTTACTTTTTTTTAACAAAAAAGCTGTTATTTCATTCTATTTCCTTTGAACCAGGATTTAAGAATAATGAAATGATATGTTTAATCTAGGAATTTGAAAGAAGGTCTAAATAGTTATTCAAGGAATTTCAAATTATTATTTGATTGATTTTAAATTTAAAAATAAAATTTTTTACAATTAAAATTAATTATAATTTTTAGGCCATCTCTTCGTGCTGCTAATGATATTGTTCGAAGAGTTGAAGCTGCTATTGCTGGAGCTGAACCTTTATTAACACCGCCAAGATTGTCTTCAACCGAATCACCAGAACGTTCTTCATCACCAGAAAGTGATGTAATGATGATGGCCGATCGGGATGTTATGACTTTACCACTTCGTAAACGTAAATTATATCTAAAAGAGAATCAACAAGATGATATTTCGCCAAAAGTTGTACGTCTAAATGTTATACAATTCGCTAGAGCATCATAAATTTTTTTATCAGAAAATTATAAGACTTAAATATTTTTTAGTAGATTAATAAGAAAACGATGAAGTAAACATAAAAAAACCAAATAAAAGCCATGCAATTAGTTTTTCGCGTATTTAGATATATATATTCAGTCAAAACACTGTTTTAGTGTGAAATTTCTTTAAAATTTATAAACGAAATTATTATTTTTGATTTGTTTAATGTTTTATTTTTGCGAAATCAATATCCAACTGAATAGTAAATTTCTACTTAACACGTAATTTACTAATTTAGGTAACATTAGTGAATAATAATAATAATAAATTATTGAAGTAAAGACTGTCTCAGGAAAAAGCTCCCATTCTTGATGAGTAATTTTTTTTTTCTTTTTTTTTTAATATTTAATATAATTTTTTGTCAGTGATAAGCATTTATCTTTTGTTAATGTTGTAAAAACGTGAAACATTAAAAAAATTTGATATAAAGATTTTGGATTTTTATAGTGTTGAAATATTAAATAATACTTTTTTTTTGAAAGTATTTTACTACTTTTATTTATTTAATAAAATTATAATATTTACAGAAATTTTTCTTGGTGGAATTTTAGTTGGTCTTGAAAAACGTTTACTATGTGGAGTCGTTGTTGAAGATTTTAATAAAGCTTAAGGCTACCATTCGTTTCAGCAATCTAAATCGGACAGATTTGGAAATGAATGGGGCTTTATTGGATAAAAACAAAAAACTTATCTCTGAAATTTGATTTTAAATCCATTTTATTCTGCCTAAGGGGAACTTTTGCTATAAATATTGAAAGCATTTGAGTGCGTTTTATGTTAATGATCTGAATAAATAAGAGCAAATTACACTCGGTATTGCTATGCCGATACTTTAGAGCAGAGATGTGAAATGTAAGGCAAAATTACGAGATTTTTGGAGATTCTTTAATAGTCTTATTAATATGTACATTCGAAAAATATTTATTTTGTTTGTGTTCAGGAGGTCAACGAATCTTTTCTCCAATTTTATAATATTTACTAATGTTTTTAGAAAAAAAGCTAATGAAAAATTTGGGATGGAAACTAAAATTTCAATCACTCAACAAATAAGAAATAGCTTAAACTAAGTTAACATATATCAACTTAGTCCCATGATAAGATTATTATAAGACCGAAAGCATCGCAATTCAAAAATGGAGTCAAAAAAGCTCAAAGTTGTGATCACGCACGGGTCCAGCTCCCGTTTCGAACTTATTGCTAAAAGTGATGGCTGGGCAAATTATGCAGGAAATGAATTCAAAATAGTTAAATATTAACATTGAAATAAATGAAATTAACTATAAAATATGGGTTTAGGTAATATAAAATAGATCTAAGTAATTATGTATACAGTCAAAACCGCTTAATACGACATCGGTTAAAACGACCAAAACAAAAGGTCCCGACGGAGTTCCGTATAATTGCACAATTAATTTACCGCTTACTACGACATTGCATATAACGACATACCGTTTTGAACGACCACTTTTTCTAATATTTTCAAAAAACTTAATCGGTTATAACAACATGCAACATTTTTTTTACATTTTGTGTGTCTATTTTCAGAAATTTTATGTTCATAATTAGTAAAAGTGTAGCTCAGTTATAGTCAATAGGCGTTCCTAATAGATTTTTAAAAAATTCACTATGGGCATGTCTGCACCAGATATGGTATAGTCGTCAAATGAAATAAGAAAAAATAGTACAGGAAATTACTGTAGACATGGAGTCATAAGAAGCGCTGTTACTTTACTTTGATTATGAAAAACACGAATTTTGACTGTAGCTTTTCATCCCAGTAAATGACTAGAGTCAGTTTGATGCCATACGCAACGCTTAACACATCGGCTTAATTTTTTATAATTTTTCTCAAAACTTATACACTTATACTTATCCTTATAATAAAACTTTACAAATACGGCAATTTTTAGGCAAAAAATAATGGTACCGCTTTTTACGACTATCGGTTATTGCGACCGAAAATAATGGTCCCCTGGATGTCGTATTAACCGGTTTCTACTGTATAATGGAAACAGTCGTTTTTGAAAGGACCGGTTACAAGGGGGCATGCATGCAAAAATGGCTTCTCAATGTTTTGCGGTAGGAAAATAATGATTGCATTGAGGGTTGAGCCAACCGCTGCTACCTGTCTGACCAACAAGAGGCAGTAAACGACGAAAGCTAGCTGAATCGAAGTCGATCGTACTTGCCATCCGATAGAAACTTTTGGAAAGAAATAATAATAAAACAAAAAGCATTGATCGTCATTATATACATACATATATGGGACATTCTTTTACAAACCAAAGACCTTTTTGTCCTATACATTTTTTATTTGGCTGAATTTTTTTTACGGTTTTAGCAATGCAAAAAAAGATTACGTGTTTGAGGATTTTTTTTATATATGTATATTTTAGCAAATGGTGGGGGTCAAATATGAGAATTTCGTGATTTTGGCTTTAAGAGTAGTTTTAAACAATTCATAACTTTGGTTTTATTGGTGTTAGGAGTTTTGTTTTTGTTTGTTTCATTGAACCATTTTTATTGTTGTAAACAAATGAATTGCTTATATCGATTTTTAACTGTTATATAACCTTGTAGCGAGTTCTTGGTATTACCATTGAGTTCACCGTATAATTTTCAATAAAAAACGTTTTTTTACTTCGCGGAGAAAATAAAATTTTAAATTGAATAGTTTTAATTATTAGCAAATAAACTGTAGTGGAAAATGAAAGAAACAAGTAAAAACTTGATTTTAGCAAATACAAATTTGTATAAACTCTATTCTTAAATATATTTTTTATTATTATTTAATAAAACACGTGTTTTTAATTTTGTCATAAAATATTTTATAATTTTTAGCATATAAAAATATAAATTTTTCTTATTTGAAAATTTTTACAATATTTTTATTATCATGCAACGAAAATTGCTTAGCTTGCAGTTTTTGAAGAGAGATTAGAATCATACAATGGTACTTCAAAGTGCCTTTTATTGTTAGTGCTTTTTAAGAGCGTGCTGATATCTGCTTTGATTCTTCTTCGTACTCACCATTTGACGAATAACGAATGACGAGTGCGGATAGAATTATTTCTCATTTGGAGACTAGCTCTAGCAGCAAGACGTTTAAGAATTCCACCTATTCCGTTGCATGGTCCTTTAGCATGCGCAGTTGGAAAAAAATGCCGATCATCTCCTATTTGAAAATCTTCTAAATGATGAATAAGATCTATGAAATTTTTTTTATTTTTATATTGCCAACTTGCACCATCAGAAAAATATATAATTTTATTTACACCTTTGAAATTTTTTTTTATGAATTCCAGAAGTTGCCTTTGGAAGAGATGAACAGTTATAGTATCATGATGTAAACATTCAGAAATTGATACAAGACTTTTGAATATCAATTCATTTTTGTCAATTTTATAGTAAATACCAAATGGGTGTATAGTCACTTGATCATTATTCCAGTGTATACCTTGAATAGAATTTCGTATGACATATGGTGTAATCGATTTTTTCAATTTGGCTCCAGTTTTTGAGATATTTCAAATCAAAGTTTCAAATTGAGGGTCTTATAGGGTTATATACACTTAGAATTTTCAAAAAAAAATCTTTTCTTTTATTTCATTTTCGTATTTTACATATAGTTAAGGAGACACACAGAAAATTTCAGCTTAATCGGGCAATTATTCTAGAAGTTACACACGTCTTTACAAATAAGTGTCTTTTGAGCTGGATTGCATAACTTAAGGGGAAGAGTAAGTATACCTAAACAGCCACAGTAGGAAAAATATCATTAATAAGTTTTTCTTTGTGAAATTCTCAAAAGTAATATAATAGGAGTGTGAATAAAAGAGAGCAGAAATAGCCGTCTAGGCTACTTAGCAATTAAATTAGAAATGTGTGAAATGATCACATATTAAAAAAAATTTTTTTTGTTTGAAAATTCTAAGTGTATGGACCCTCAGGCTGAAATTTCGATTTGAAATATCTCAAAAACTGGAGCCAATTTGAAAAAACTGAATACACCATTTAATTCAGCGTGGCCGAATTAAGTAAGTGACATACGTCTCATGTCTGGGACATTTTTGAACTATCACAGTGTTATTAATATATAAAATTTAAACTTTCATGATAATTTTTGTGTATATGAAATGTTTTTTGTACTTTATTGAGGGTTAAACATCTTAAAAGCAAATATGAATTTTGATTTAAATTTCTAAAAGTCTTGAAACCTTCGGGATATAATTAATAATCGTATCAATTTAAGGCATAAAGTTTTTCTTTTGCAAATTTGGCAATAAAAAAAGAGTGAAATAATTGAATGTTCTTGTATTAAGAAATTAATAAAAGTTATAATAAAAAACTTTCATACAGTTAATCTTAAAAAGGTGTAATATATGTTTCCAATTATTTTTACAAGAAAATATTTGCCTAAATACTTTCTGATATATTATTTATTTTATTTAATTTTAATATCCCCCTCTCGGTGGCATTCCACGCATCATTGGTGGGCGCATTGGTGGAGGAGCACCCCGTCCCATATTGGGCATTGGGGGCATCATGCCAGGTGGGGGTGTAGCCATCATTGGAAGCATTGACGGCGGTGCTGTCACTTGTCCCCTTGCAAGAGGTGTCATTAATGTCTGTGCTGGCCCTCCTACACCTCTAACAGGTCCTTGTAATCCAGCCGGAACCGATGAAACACTTGCTTGAATACCTCGGCCTGCAGCTCGTCCCATTCCAGGACCTGGTACTGCCCCTGGAATTGGTACACGTGGAAGTCCTTCTTCAGGTGGGGGTGGACCTTCTACAGTTAACGAAACAATATTTTCTCCTCGTAATAATACGAAACCTAGAACTCGTTTTTCTTCCCTCTCAGGTAATTTAATATTTTTTGGTCGAATTTTTCTAAATTCTTCACAATCACCAAGAATTAGGTTCATGTGTTTATCAAATGCTTTAAATGTACCAATAAAAGTTCTAGAATCCTGCAAAATTATTCGAACCCGATAGTTCAGGTGCTGAATCATTTTATTATTTTTGCCAATCGTCTAGAAAATAAAATTTATATTTTATTAGAATAAAAATTTTTGCTTATATTTATGATATAATTAATTGTATAAAATAAATAACTAGATTGCTTCTATAATTAAAATTCTTTAAAGAAATTTATGTTAATCTTTAAGTTGAACAGCAAGTATGCTTGACATATAAAAATCATAGGAGATAATTTGCAAACACATAATTCTATTTATATACAAGAATATCATTAAATGCTCACCATGTTTGAAAGGAAGTTAGTTATTTACTTCAAATACTTCAAAAGATTCAATTTTAAAATTTTTTTATCCACAAAAAATTGTCCAAGAAATTGCCGCAACATGAAGTTAAGTGAACTACAGCTAAGAGGATAGTATAAAGCTAAGCTTTCGAATTTAATAATGCAATAGAGAAGTAATATGAAGAAAATAATTTTTATCAAAGCGAGTTGAGTTGAAAATATACCAAACACATTTTCATGTACCTTAAGGGTCTTAATATTAATTGAAAAAACTCAAACATATGAATATATCATCATATTAAGCAAATATTAGGCAAATTCTTAATATTTATAATAATATAAAAAAATTAATGACAGGGACAAACTTTTATTTCGAAAAAAAATTCGAACTAGTCCAATTAATGTCATCGCGTATACAACATATGTCAGGGAATCATTTTAGATTTAAGGTTTGATAAAATAGAATATTTGAAAAATGGCAGCAGAAATAAAACCTGCATCACGTAATGCAAATGATAAATTTAGTACTACAAAAAAACCAGAACTTTTAAGTAAATTAGAAGGTAATAGTGATGATGTAAATGCCGCAATTTTAATTCCTGGTGAAAATGGTGTAATTAGCGTTTCAGATGATAAGTAATTCTAATTGTATTAGGTTTCTTATTTGTATTTATCATTATTCTTATAGAACGGTTAGAGTTTGGTTAAAACGTGATTCAGGCCAATATTGGCCTAGTATATGTCAGTCAATGCCATCTGGTTGTACATCTTTGTATTTTGTACAAGAAAATCGTCAACTATTTATTGGACAAGAAAATGGAACTATATCACAATATAGTCTATCCGAAGACTGTAATCGTTTATCACATTTTCGAGACTATTTAGCACATCAAGCAAGAATAACTGAAGTTATATATGCTAAAACAGATTCATGGGTTTTATCGGTGGGTAAGGATAAAGTTTTCTCATATCATTGTACTGATTCTGGTCGTAGATTGGGTGGATATACATTTGAGTCATGGTGCTTATGTTTACAGTTAAATTAAATTAAATGTAATAAAATGTAATATGTAATTATAATAATTAATTTTAATAGATTTGATGCTATGGCAAAATATGCTTTTATAGGAGAACAAAGTGGACTTATTACAATGTTACGTTTGGATTCACAACAAGCCGTGTTTGTTACATCATTTAAAGGGCATACAAGTACTAAACAAAATTTATTATGATTAAAATTCAATTTTCAAAAATATTTTAAAGGAGCTGTTCGTTGCCTTAAATGGGCTGAAGTTCCACAATTACTTTTTAGTGGTTCACATGATCAATCTGTTATTGTCTGGGATGTAGGAGGAAGAAGAGGAACTATTTATGAACTACAGGGTCATAAGTATTTTTTTAAATTATTTAAAAAGTATTAAATTCAAATTGAATTATTAAATTTAGTAATAAAGTTTCTGCATTAAATTTTGTTAATTGTACACAACAACTTATATCAACTGGAGAAGATTCAGTTATTGTTTTTTGGGAAATGAATACAATGAGAAAAGAAGTACCCGAATGGGCTGAATCTGATAGCTGCCAATTGTGTACAAGACCATTTACATGGAATTTAAAAGGAATGCTCGAGCAAAGAACAATTGGTAAGCGTTTTTGCATGAATGGCTATTTTGGTTATTGGAAATAAATTTTATAAGAATATTTTTTAATTAATAACTAAAGAGAAATTGATCTTAATTTTCTATAAATGCCAAAAAATGTTACTATTATTTTCTGTCTAGTAATTAGAACACAAGAATAATTTTCTCTATACTTTTAATGTGTTCTATAAACAATCAATGTTGTTTGGTTTTATTGTTATTTTTTCTCTTCAGTCTCTAAAGAAACAAAGATTTAGATTAGAAAGTTCCCAATGTCATTGCGCATTGTTATCAATTTTCATTATTTTAATATTTAAGCATGCTATTTACAATGAATTGAAAAGAATTATTTTGTAATATTTATTAAGTTCATTTATTTAAAATTTCATTAAATTTAATTTATATAGGTATACGACAGCATCATTGCAGGAACTGTGGAAAGGCTATTTGTGATAAATGTTCAACAAACCGTATTAATATTCCAATTATGGGTTTTGAATTTGATGTTCGAGTTTGTGATCCTTGTTTTAAGCAACTTCATACGGTCGAGTAAGTTTAAAATAAAAATTTCAAAATATTAAATTTTTAGTTGATATTTTCAATAATTTTGTTTACAGACGACCATCATTAGCGTCGTTTTATGATGCAAAACATTCAGTTGTTTGGATGGACTTAGATGAAGATCGTAAACGTTTATTAACAGTAGGACAAGATCGAGTAATTAAAGTCTGGGATTTATCTACAATTTGGACTTGATTGTGTTAATTATTAAAATTCATTCTTATATTTTTACAATTAAGATAAAACATTCTATATATCTTATATACATTCTTCGTGCATCCCCATATTAATTTTAAGTTAAAAAATGATTTTGAAAAATTTTCAAACTATTTCTAGATGAATTTATTTTTAAAATCTTTGCAATAAAAATATTCCTATACACTTAGATAGTAAAAATTGTATAGGTTTCATATTTATTAAAATATAAGTTTTGTTGAATCAATTTAATTTAATTTGCAGACTTTATATCACTAACCCACAATAGTTTTGTTTAATAGTTATATCTAGTTTCCTCTATAGGGGAAGTCGGCCAGGAAAAAATAATAGGCTAATGCACCTATAATGTACCTCTTGGATTGGAAAGCTATTTGAAGAATATTTAAATTAATTTAAAATATAACAACAGGGCATATTTTATTATAATAATATATTTCATTAAAACTATTAAGTCTTCATTTCTGTCGTGTGGTTTTAAGCTCACGGTTTAATTTTTTATGCAAAAAATAACACATGAAACTAACTATGGAGGCTAAACGAAATTGTATTGCTAATAATTAAATTTGTTTCAAAATTTTTTCCATTATTCAAAAGAAAAATTCTACAATCAATTAAATGTCATTTTATTCTAAATCACTTGAAACAAATTTAAAAATATCGTTTCCAAATCGTCAAATGGCTCTCTCATCCTCATCCCTTATCAATCCGATATATGGTGATTTGTGACCATTTTATCAAACAAAAAATGACGAATAGATTTCGAAACGATGTGATGGTGAACTCAAATAATTTTTTCTTTTTTGTTTTTATTTTTTATTTTTAGTTTTCAATTATTGGGCATTAAATTTATAAATTATGAAAACTAATGAAGTTATTACTACAATAAATTAAACACTATAACTTATCCACTCAGTGGACAACTTTTTAGATTTAATAAAGACTCATCACAATATTTTGGACAAATATATAAACTATTATCTACACATAATTCACCATTAAATACTTTTCCATTAGGACATGAAAGTGATGATGCTTTACCATTAATACAAAAAAAATAATTACGACATTTAGAATCAATATCAGGATAAAATCCATTTTTTGTACAATTTCTATAGCACATTTTTGGTATACAACTAACTTGTTGTTGATTAGTTAAACAAGTAAATGTTGTTGGTGTAACACATTTAACACCATTAAATATTTTACTACCTCTGCATGTAAATTGTGTAATTTTTTCACCATTGGAACAAAATATATAATTACGACAATTTGATTCTATATCAGCATAATAACCATCTGATTTATTTAAACATATTTTATCAATAGATTTACAAATGTGTTTATAATTTGTTATACGTGAACATTTAGTACCATCAAATATAAAACCTGGTTCACAAACATAAATTGTTTTTCGTCCCTTTAAACAATAATAATAAGTACGACATCCCAATGCATCATCTTTATAATATCCGTCACTTTTAGTATGGCATGAATTTGGTTCATCAGTTGGACAGGTATAAGATGAATCTTTAACACAATTTTCTCCATCATATATTTTACCCATAGGACATTTATATTCAGTTTTATTATTATTAATACAATAAAAATATTTATGACATTTTGATTGTATTGATACATCCTGATAAAATCCTTCTGGCATATCATTACAATCATTTGATTTATAATGACCTAAACAGTATTTTTTTTCAAAAAATTTTTCAAAGGCACAATTATTTTGATAGGGATCAAAATATTGATTATTTGGGCATTGATAAAATTCAGCTGATTTTTCATTCATACAACGAACAAATGATGAACAACCTTGCCTGGGATTCATTTTGAACCCATTTGGTTGATTACGACAAATATCATTAAAATTATTTAATGGACATGTATAAAATAGAGCTGGAACACAAAGTTCACCGTTGAATATTGTTCCCTTGGCACAACGTTCTTGTGATAATATTTTACCATTTTTACATATTATATAATCCCTACAATCAGATGAATTTAGATCAGAATAATGTCCATCGTGTTGATTATTACAAATTTGATATGTACTACAATCATTAGCATATTTTTCAGGTATACATTTCTGTTCTTTACTTTCAAAACGATGACCTATTTCACATTTTTCTACAGCAACAGTTTCATTATCATAACATGTTATATAACTATTGCAATTGTCTATTTCATATTTTCCATTTGATTTTCCTTTGCATCGATTATCTCCAGCAAAGTGATATCCAATTGATGTTGTACGTGGTGATTCACATCGGACTAAATCTTGATGATCACATGTTAGACCATTATGAAGCTGTTTTGGTGGACAATTTTCAATTGTTGTAATATTTCCTAAATGGCATGTAAAAGAACGGCGGCAAGCATGTGTTGTATCTTGATAAACACCATCAGATCTTCCAGTACAAATTGGTTCATAGCAGGTACCTAAATTAAATGTAACTATAAAAAAAATATAAATTAAACTTGTTTCTTGATATCTTACCCGAAGTTCTGCTGCACTCTTGTTTATAGAAATCAAACATTGATCCTGGCCCACATTCATTTATTTCCTTTCCATTATTTTTACATCTATAATAGCTGGTACAATGACTACCTGGTTGAGCATAATAAAATTCATTGGGACTTAAACATTTTATTTTAAGGCCTAGAACAACTGGATACAAGGAAACTGAAAAATTGTTAATATTAAACCTGGATTTTTAAAGATTATATAGAATTAAATTAATTTGTGGGATTTATAAGTTATGCATCTAACTGTAATAAAACTGTAATAAGGAAATTAGACTGAATGCAAGCTTAGTTCAAAATTTCTCTTTTTTCAGCTTTTGGTACCATAAAGTTATGCACTGAAATAGGAAAACATTCAAAGAATTCCTAAAAAGGGGACTAGTCTAATGTCTTTTTAAAAAATTAAAGCTGCAAATCACTTCAGGTAGAGCTGTCGTTCCTAACATTTAATGAATTCAACAATTTTAGAGCAGTGAACTCTCTTAAAAATGAAACCATTTTAAAATATTAACTAAAAACTTATTTGTGAGTGCAATCTGATCAAATTTGTCCTGGATTGGTCCCTTTAAAGCAAGCCCGTGAATCGGTGAAATTATTTTCTTTGATTGCTACAACCTTTTATGACATTCGTGTTAAGTTTGAGCGTCGTATATCAATTAGTGTGTGCCTAAAGTGAGCGGAAACTGAAAAAAACGCGCTAAAGTGTATGGAAAATTGGATTAACCGTTGGCATGCTTGTATTGGCTTAAAAGGAGCCTATTTTGAAGGTTATAATAAAGATTTGTATTAAAATATGCAAAAATGTTGCTTGGGTCAAATTTGATCAGATGGTATTACTCTTTTATTATAGCTTTACTGTATTTTTCTCTGTGCTTAAGAGCTAAAAATATCTTCAAGTATTCAAAAATTTATTCAGCAGTCTTTGTAATATAGGATTAACAGTTGTTAATTTAGAATCAAATTGTCTTTTAATAAGTTTAATAATTAATAACGAATAAGTTTCGTTGCTGATCTCAAGGAAAAGAAGCACAAACGTGATTCGGAAAAGAAAAATCATCGTCATAATCAGATCCGGAAAATATGGACTTCTGCATGATTTGTATGAAAGATTTTAAAATGTTTTTCACTTATATTTATCCTTTATCATCCGAAAAACTTGTAGAAGCAATGAATAGACAATAAACTTTCATTTCGGGGTTTATGATATTCTCACGCAAAACAAAAAAATTGAAGCTATGTAATATAATTGAATTGGTGAATTCAGTTGTTCCTAATTTTATATGTAAAATTTTCACTAATTTGATCGTACTATGATCACATTTTTACAATTCCACATAAAATCGAAAACCAAAATTTAATTTCACTGTCTTCAGAATTGATAATAAAAAACATCACAATAAAAGCTAAATATAAGGAGTAATATTCAAATGAAAACAAATAAAAAGTCTTTTAAATTACAAAAAAAAAAATCACCTGAAACAAGAACGGTTACTGTTGTTGATACTACAACTTTCGTTATCCAATAGCTGATCGTTAGTACCATATTAGAAATATTTAAATTTTATTTATTTATTAAATATATTCTTTTTCTAAATTACACATATTATTACGTCACTTAAAAAAATTCGATAAATGATCGTATATCACATTGCAGAATTTTATTTGACCTTTCACTAATAGAATTTTAAATCACGAGCTTTCTAACAACATCCGCTTTCCAAGTTTACGATAGTTTTATTTGTTAATTTTTTTTAAAAGTCACATAAATCGTTTGATCATTATGATTAATAGCACTTAATTAAGTAGATTCAATATTTAATTAATTTATTTAAATATAAAAATTTATAATCACATAAAATATAGGTTAGCTAAATTTTAGCAGTAATTAATATAAAATAAAATTTTTATAAAAACTATAATAATAACCGTACAGGGTGGAACTAATGATGCCCGGAATGTTAGCTTACCGCCTCTTAAATTTTTAATGAACTAAAATGAGAGCTGTGAACAGATTTTATATGAAATGTACGTTAAAATTTCGCTTAATTTCGTTGATGTTCGATTCATTGATCGATCTGTCTGATTTGGCTGGCAACTGTTTGTATGTAGTAAATCCGGCTTATTTTATCTTTTTATGTTTTTATTTATAAAAATGCAAACAAAAAACAAAATTGCTTTATTAAAATTTATGTCAACAAAGATTTGACTCCCTTGGTGGTGGATCGATTATTTATTATAGCTATAAACGTGAGAATTTTTTTACTGTGTGTGATGTTATGTTTATGTTTTTTTTTCACATGTTTTCAAATATATTCTATATGATTTTTCCTATATCAATTACAGCTGTTAGGTTCAAAAGTTGCAGATTTTTAGAAATGTGTTGTTTAAAACTTAAAAAAAAATTTTTTTTATTAAAAATTACAGCGTAAAATATTTTAATTTTTATGTTTATTTTGTCAACACTTTAATTGGTAATCCGATTTTAGCGATATTTGTGTTTCTGCAGAATACTTTTCTTTCCTATTTGTCTTCTGTTTATGTCAATTAATTTAACATTATTAGAAGTTTTGCTCTGTTCCTTTTCAACATTTTTATAATTTAAAATTATTGAAAATAAATTTTTTTAAATCAAAAAATTAGAAGTTACATTGTTGTTTTTTATACTAAATATTATGTACTAAATAATATCCTATATAACGTTAATTGTCAACCACTTTAGTTAAACTACTTAACCTTTACCGGCCGTAGGTCATCTCTCACGTGGAAAAAGTACTTCGTGATTACGAATGGGAGATGACAACAAGTGAACTTGTTAAAATCCATTGCTCTGTGAAATGCGGGCACGATTAACTTGTTAGTTAAGCATCAGCCACGGTGCTTGTATACTACTGTTGGGATTCATTTAGGCTGTGCCTCGATTAGTAATTTGGACTGCAGTTTCAATGTACTTCTGAGTGTAACCTCGCCTCAGATCGCCTATAATATTGCCTATAAAAATGCAGTACAAGTTGCAAATGCAGACACCAAATTAAGAAAAGAGTCTGATTAAGGATGATTAATGAGTTGCCAAAAATATATCTATCTATTAATTTCAACCAGATTACATTAAAATGAAATATATGGTGCATTGCAAATTTACAATAATGGATGTTTTTTTTTTGGTTATGTTTAATAAGGTTTTTATGCCTCGTGTAATAAATCTTGCACAGTGTGCACCTAAAAGGCTTGTTTATTTTATGTATTTCTTTTATATGCCTTTTAAGATCTCCTTTGGCCGTGAAATACTTATTACAAATGAAGCATTCTATAGTGGATTGAACCTTCTCATTCTGCAATTAAAAAAATTTGATATTAATATAAAAGAAAAATAACTTTTCTTTAAAATATTGGACTGAACCCTTTCCACACTTTCCACCCTTTCCATTTTATTTTTTGAAAAGAACAGTAATATCCATTTTTCTGTATTGAAATGCAAGGTTAAATAGCCAAAAGAGATAGCTTCAAGTTGCTTTAGGCATAAACCAAATTTTTGGAATGTTCACTTTGAAATGAAAAGATAAACAATTGAAAGGAAAAGAATTTGTCACTTTGGTTTTTGTCCCTATAATTCATTAAAAGCAAAACATATTAAAAATCAAAACTGGAACTGATCGTAACTTGATCGACATTTAAGAAATACATGGAATATTAGATTGGGCATATGCCATATGTTTTAAATTCTAATGAGGATTTGAGGATAATAAAGATAAAGTATAAAACATTAGAAAATATGTCTTTTTACAAATTATGGAAACTATGTTTTGGCTCAGTATAAGTTTAGGGAGAAATTCAAACATGCATTAATCACTTAACCGAAAAGTTTAGTGAATAAAGATAGTTTAAAAAGAGTAAAATAGCTGGTACTAATTATACTAATTTATTACTGCCTTTTGTGTTCATTTGAATAATATTGAACCCAAAAACCCAAAAATTAATAAAGAAAATTCTAAAAATTTCGATAGTGATGATAGCAGTCAAAATATTGAAAATAGTTCTAAAAATTACGTTAATTCTAGTGATGAGACTAGCAGTTTGATCTTATTGTGTCATAAGAAAAGAAGAGTTACAGGCATAAAATATTCAAGTGATGAAGAAAATCATGTAGAAATAGAAAATGTTGATAACTTAGACGATGGTTGGATTGAAATCGAAAGTGATGATCATGGTTTTCCTAATGGAATCCCTTTTATAATTGGAGATTGTTTTAAAATATATCATATGTCACATTTTTTTCCCAAAAATTTCATTGAGTTGTCATTTACACTTAAACAAACCTCTCTTACATATCAAGTTTATTTAAACAAGGCAGTTTTGATCAAGTATATATTGAGTCGTTCAGAAGCCAATGTGGATAAGTCCAAAAAATCCAAACTGAGAAATTTAATGTTTCTTAATGCATTCATAATACATAGCACATGCGGAGGCTATTAAAAAAAGGGTTTTTTGACCAACAAAAAATGAAAATATGAGTAAATCCTTTTAAGACTAAGAAATATATTATTTATTCTATTAAAATTTGCAAAAATCAGAAAATATGAAAAAATGGACTTATCCACATTGGCTTCTGAGCGACTCAATGATAGTCAAGGGTGCCCTTTATATCTTATTTTTAATTCATCGAAAATAATCTTTTCAAAAGTTTGGAACAATGGTGTTAAAAGATTTAGTACAGAGACCTGCAATAAAATGGCAAGACTTCATTTTAAATAAGTTATCGACGAAAATATCTTTAAATTTTAAAGTTTTTACTTACAATACAAACATTTTGAGTGTTAAAAAAATTCTTAAAGATAATTTGCCTTAGATATAGATGTATACCCAGTTAGAAAAAATCTATTACAATATTAAAAACGCATAGAAAATAAAAATCGTCCTGAATATCCTATTGAAGAACAACTTTTTTTATTTAATTTAAAATATTCAACAATTTAAATACCGAAATCAATGCCATCCATACTAGTTTACCTTCCAATATTCTACACGATTCCTTTAAAATAAATTAATTCGCAATCTATAAGCGGATGTAAAATTTGGTGGGCTATAAACTCAAACTCATTGAAATTTCGAACAAGTCATATACAAATATAAGCTTGTTCTTCTCTTTTTTTTGCCTTATTACATATACATAAGAAAAAAAAGAATAAGATCAAGGCGTCAGAATGTCTACCCAGTATTCGGTAATCAAACAAAAAAAAAAATTGAAATAAAACAATGTGAAGAGATTCCATCTGATATTTGAACTTTGAAATTTGCACTTCAATAGCTTAAGTTAGTAGTACCCTGTATGCTGGGTGTGAAATTAAGACTCTATCCGGTTAAATCTTTTATATAAAATCCATAATTATAATTTCAAAGTCATCCGAACTATCGAATGTATAATAAATATTAAAATTTCTTAGCATAAAATTCTCAGAAATTTTTTTGGTGGTGCAAAAAAAAATCACGTTTGATCTTATCACAGGTCATAATTTAAATGGATACTTGGGACAATGTGTGGGAAACAACAATTCTCTTAAAAATATCCCATTTTGGACGATCAGTCAGTTAGCTGCATTTCAAGGTATAATTTCCTTAAAAAAATATCGTTTTTGTGTACTCCTACACATATTTATTTATATTAATCACATATGGCACATATTAAAAATGATTTTTATCTGAAATACTATTACTACGGTATATATCACATTAAGAAAATTTTTGATTTGATTTAGAGCATTATTTAGGTATGACCTAGTGGCAAAATGTTTATTAGCTATTAACTTTTTATTTCTTGAAGGTAAGTGAAAGTAACATAAATGTTGTGTACTGTTACAATTGTGGTTTGAGACTAAAATAAAAATAAAGATGACGTAACATCTGCTAATAATTATTATACAGTAATTCTTATGAATTAAATACCATAATAAAATAAATAACAGAAATTTTACCAATAAAAATTTATATTTATTTAAAAAATTCGTTGTCATTTTTGTTTGTTTTCCTTAAAATTCAGTTATTAAAATAGAAATCAATGTGGAAAGAGACTGGACAATCAAAGACTGAGCATAAATTTGAGCATGATTGATGGGTCATGAAGATAAAAATGGTTCTTTGAATTGCACGTGAAATTTCAGCATTCATTTCACCACAGAAAAATAAATATAAAGTTACCGTTCTACTCCTTGAATCAGATTTTAATTGTATTAATTTTAAGTATTAATACTAATATTAAGCAGCTGAGTAAATATTGTGTCGTTTGTGAGAAGTTTTAAATGATTTATGTAAGTATAATGGGTTGTTTTTTTTTAACCAATTTTATAGTTTATATATTGTTATCTTGGAAAGAGCTATGAATGAGAAGCAAAAAATACTCCTGAAGAAATTAGTAACTATATTAAAATAAGTCGTTTGAAATTTGTAAAGAAAAAATGAATAATATGCTTAAGTTTGCTTTTAGGCATTGTGTTTTGGAAACGATAAAAAATAAATATTAATAAGAGTAAAACAGAATTATTAAATAGTCGTGTGCCATAATCATGAGTATTTTACATTTTTAAATAATTTTTCTTTTTGATTTGAAAAAAAATTAAAATCTTTTGGAAAATCATTTTATTTCAATTTGATTAAAGTTTTAATAAGGATATTTGGCAGAAAGCTCTGACTGAGTATTTAGGTTTACGTTGAAGATCTGGAGGAAAAAAATGTGAAAAAATGATGTCATGTTCAATTTGACAAAATTGTCGAAGCTCAATTGTATTGGGAGTTTGAAACATTAGAGGGAAATAACCGGTGGTGGGAACCTCCTCTTTAAGTCTTCGCAATATCTGCGTATAGTAAACTCACTACTACGCTACATAAATGACAACTGGCAAAATGTGTTCTTCTTTTGGTCTTCAAGCTTATATATGCTAACGTCATACTCCATAATTGTGAATTGTACAGAATCCAATTTGAATTCCAATCATTTTATGTAAATTTCTTCAAATATTATTAATTAAATCAAGCCAATAAAAATAAACCAGGGGGGAATTTTTATTTTCTTATATAGCCAAGCTACACTTAAAGACACAAAGTCAATGATTGATGGAAAAAATTGATAATTTAAGATCCACTTAAGTAAAATTATAAATTTCAAAAAATTGTGTTTTTAAAAAAAAATATTTAAATACTACTGCACTTTATATAAATGTAATAAATGCCAGAATTGTAAAAAATTTCCTAGTATTTTCTCTGCAATGACTATGAACATTCAAATATTTATATTAAACTTTCTTGTTATTTTTCTTGTTATTTTTGCCAAAATTTTCATATGCGATATAAGTCCAAAGTGGCTTCATATATCGTTTTTTGGTCATGCGATTCTTCGAACTGATCACATGCTACTCTTCTCTTTTTTGATCTTATGTCTTTGAATTTATTTTGCTTGCGATGAAACTTTTATAAACTTATTAAAAATAAAACTTTTTTTGTTCTCAGGAGAGATCGTGCGTGAATTATTTTCGAAAGTTAACTGCTGGAGTTAGCAAAGACACTTTTCTTTTGAAAGAATTAAGCGGAGACACATTTTTGTCAGTTCATAATTCAGTTAGTTTCTGAGTTTGTATATTGAGTAGCAAGAAATTATTATAAATTAATTTCATTTCGTGTGGTTATTAGAATTGACTTCATTTCCTATTTATTAAATAATCACGATCACTAAAATTTGCACGTGGTTCCTTTTGGAACCGAATCCAAACAATGATCTGATCATGAAATTTATGTTTAAAGTATTGTTTAACATGTCCTAACAGTGATCTTCATTGAATTTATGAATAATATCACTAACATAAAACCTAGAAAACCAAATATTAAGGCTTATAGTCGTGGAGTATTGTACGTTTTGCATTTAAGCAAAGACATTTAATCAAAAATGAGCTTAATTGCTAAAGATTATCGTAAAATGAATGATCGGTTCCACAAACTTTGAGTGTTGGGTGTGACCCATATACAGTCCAAAATGTAGTGCTGCCGTTCATAAGAGTGACTTCGAAATTTTGATGAAAATTTTATTAGCTTATGCTTGTTCACAAAGTAAATATTAAGTAAAAAATAGAAATAAAATTTCACAAAAATAAGTTATAGGTCGGTGCATAGGTTAAAAGCAAAAGTTATAGTTTTCTATTGGCAAGCATCTTAGTTCTTCTACTTTGTAGCCTAAAGATGGAAAAAGATAAATGCGTCGAGTTATCTATTTATTCGCGGAGTGTTTTTTAAAAAGCCTCCAGCTCAACCCCTAATTAGGATCTCAACATAAACGAAACAACAATTAAAGTTTTCAATTGAAATTAATATATTTTAAGATTGCTAGTTTTCATTTTTCTGGCCATCCCTTAAAAATACTAATTAAGTGTTTGGTAATCCTTTATGCGTCTCCCCATTAAAAAATTTCATATCATTCAAAATTTATATACATATGTAGCATATAAGATTAAAAAAGACGAATTCAGTTGATCTTTGCAAATTAGTTTTATGCTGTAGATATTTTTCTTTGAAAATATTTTATAATTCTATTATGAAATAACCTAAACAAACGCCTTCAGAATATTTTATTGGTAAGAAAAACAAAAAAAAGAAGCTATGTTTAATAAAACTTGTACTATCCTTACTAAATTATTTCTTTAATGTTTATATGTTCATAGATTTAATAGTCTTTAGCACCTCTTTAGAACATAAGGAAACTACAACCTACCATTATAGAGAGGATAATTATTTATACAAGCCAACCACTATAATTAAATCTTCTTGTTTGCTTTGACTTTCTTCTTGTGTCTATAATCTTTGTTATCCACCAGATAATGACCCAGAATAATAAATATGTGGAAGTTTTACGTTTTATTTATTTTACCATAAGAAAAAAAAAAGAGAAGGTCAATTGAAGATTTGTTTACTAATTTCCATTTATTTATGTACTTTTCTTTATTTTCGAAGAATATTATCTGACAGCATTAAATTTTTTAATTTCTTGAAACTTCTTTAACTAGATTTTTTTTATAAATTAAGTGTTGGAGTTTTATGAGTGGTGTTTTGATCCCTTTTTTTTTTAAACAAAGTTTGGGTTTTTCTTACAGCTGCCCATATTTCAATAATTTAGTGTTAAGATGATTTTAATAGTTAAAATTGCACAGTTAATTTTAAGGATGTTCAAATAAAAGTGGCATTTCTATCACAAGTGAAGTAGATTGATTAATAATTACTAGATTTAACAATTGAAAAATTTATGACGAGTACAATTTTTGAAATCAAATTTAATAGAAAACCGTTAGTCTTACGAAAAAAAGTGGCATTATATTTTTTGTAGAAAACTTTAAAAGCGGTTAGCGAGATTTTTTCAAAAAACCGTTTTTTATAACCTTTGACCCAGTGCAGCAGCCGCAGCGGCACTTGGATCGATGGGAACTTGCAAAAATTTTTCCGAAGTTCAGCCTTTCTTTTGTCTTTATTCCCTGGACTACATCCCTACTTCTTTTAGTTGAAATTAATATAGAAAAGATTCTTTAAATATTTATTGAAACTGGGCTAGGAACATTATGTTGAAGTTCATATTGCTGATCGGCTATAGTTTTGTAGATGAAAAAGACTTTATGTGGTTGAAAATAATTTTTTTATTGAAATCAACTTTTAATTTTTTAAAAGCGTCGCCAGATGTATGATTTTTAATGCCACCAGATGAAGTGAAATAAAAAAATCTGACCCTTCTTCAACGTGTTAAACTGAAAAATATATTTAGTCCCTTTTTATTATAAACCTTTATTTACCTTAATTTTATAACTATAGAAGCTTATATTAGATTTTAGGAGTACACCTAATTCTGTTTTTTGCGCAATAGATACGTATTCCAGAAAAATTCGTGTACAAAAGAATTATGTAAAAAGAGATAAAAATGGAATCATATATGCTTTTGGGTACTTTTATTAAATATTTCACATGCAGAAAAATCTATAAATTCGTAAATTTAGAAAAATTTTTAAATTCTTATTTCTCAATTACAAAAAAATAAGAAAAATTTAAAACTTTTAATAATAAAATTTCATTTGCTGTCAGTTTCAAAAAACATATCGCTTTAAGCTTAACGTAGATCAAAGCGACAGCTGTCGCGACAAAATTTTGGGCCTAGCAGAAATCGCGACCAATACAATCATTTTACTGCTAGAAAGAAGGTGTATCAGAATCTTGCTCAAAAGTTTCGTTTTTGAATTGAGTTTATTAATTAAATACTGTTATCGCCAGAACCGTTGCTGAAGCTACCGCATTTGTCTACGTTGAGGTTTGATCCTTAAAGGTATTCTCTGTGTGAAATTGATACTAGCTTCAAATGGCCTTGATTTCAAAGTGGGATTAAGAACAAATTTAGTTATCAATCGTTTTGTTCGTGTATTGTCTGTTGTTATATTCTTGATAACTGACCATCCAGTCAACTAGCAACTTTATTTTATTATTTTGCTTATTACATATATAGAGTAAAGAACATAAAGTAATATCATTAACACAAGCAATATCTCTATGATTTCATCCATTTTGTTTTGAACCAGTTCTTGAAATATTTTGATTTGAATCTAGTCACGAATTTCCAACTTTTGTGAAATATTCAAGTTAAAGAATAAATATTGCTAAAATAGATAAAATGAAAATAAACTTAAAAGAACTTGCAAGAATAGATTTTTATTTATAATCATTTAATAGAATTAATGAAAGAAGAAAAATAATTGTTCATATCGTTGAATAGGAACAAAAAAATAAATTTAAATTTACAATTTTTTACTAAAAAAATTATTATATGATATTTTTATTTGCACATGCAGCTCAAAGTTTTTAAATTATCCTTTTAATACCTAAATAATTATATAGGAATATTGAAAAAAAGTGACCAGAACTAGAAAACAAACCATAATAATTATATTACTGCATATAATGTTTTATTCACTTTTTTCTTACCCATAAGTACAGTTACTTGAGTTTCCTAAAAAAAAACTTTTTCATTAGATTTTATTTGATTTCAAACTAAAAAGAGTTAATGATTAATTAAGAAAATATCAGACTCCACTAGAATAAAAATCCTTTGACTGTATTAACTTAATTAGCTCATTACATTTCATTCCGTTATTCAAATAACTCAATATGCCAAAGTATAGAAGGTTTCTTTAATGCACATTTGTGTAACTAAAGTGAAATCATTGAAGAGTAGTAAGATTTACTGCTCAACACTTAAACTATTAAACATTAAACATTTAGGAAATCTTAAGGTGCTATCGTTACACGCAGCCTGGTTAAAAGATAAACGTTTTGTTTTTCACCTATCGATTTTTTCATTGAAAAAGTAAATGTTAGCTACCAATAATAATGTGGGCAGTGATTAGGTTATGGCCATTAAATGGAGATAACTACTGGATCACTAGGAGGATTCAAGAAACATAAAAGTACCTTATGTAACATAATTAACTGTATTTAAGTGATCTGTAAAAACTTTAAGATAGCATTCAATTGTGTACTTCCGTATGAAATTTTTCCTTAAAAAATTACATATACAGAAATATTTTTATAAATTGTTTTTTGTTGGGTTTGAAGTAAAAAATTTCTGTTTGAAATTTTCATGGATGTTTTAAAAAGATTAGCAAGTAAATTTTCAAAAGTATTTATAATTTTGTATCATCATCTATCAGTAAGATAGACAGTAATGTAGATAAGGGTGTAATCAAGGATATCAACTCCTCTCCTTCTTTGGCTTCTAATCTTTTAGTGGTAACTAAAGAACAAAAGTTACGACGCTTAAGAAATATTGCAAAAAAGAAACATATCCTCCTTCATTGCAAAAAGATATCTACGCCACTGCTAACATTTACTTAATTCTCTATGAATCTACAAAATTGCCTATGATAGGCTCTTATTTCAAAGAATTGACTTAATCTTCTTAAATTTTTTAATATCTAATTTTCACATAATTCATCAAGGCATTCAAAATTTCAAATAATATATACCACAAAATTAAAGTTTATCTAATAACTTAAAAATGTATAAAAAATTAATTATTTGATGTAGGAAATTTCTTAAAAAATATTCAAAATATTATTTAACAATGTATTTACATATTAGTTTTATTTCTTTAAATCTTAATTATGTTTGAAATTAAGTATGTTTATTTATGTAAACTGAAGACTAACAATCAAATAAGTACCTACCTCTTGCCGCTCCAACGGAGTATTAAAGCTGACTTAATGTCCTCATAATTCTTATCAAGTGATTCTTTAGTGCTGCAGTTAAAGATTCTTTTCTAAATTAATTTCTTGTGTTCATTGTAGCTGCCGCACATAACAGAACATTTTTCTATGTTGATGCTTTTACGATGCATACATTTTTGGGAAGGTGTTTGACCTAAATGTCAAGATAAATAACTTTAACTAACAATAAACTATATGCGAACATTGTAAATAGTTAAAGTATCATATAGGACTTAAAATTGTATAATCTATTTACAATTCTTAGTAATTTTTTTTATCTAATTATCAGTGTTATTTTTTTTAAAGCTATTTTATGTCGTGTTAAAAAACTACAGAAATGGTAGCTTTTAATCTAAATTTTTGGATAAATTGTACTTTAGTATATATTTATGAACAACTTTAAAGAAAATGTAAGTAAAAACCTTAATATAGGGAAAATAAGTAAAAAATATTATTGAACTGGTGAGAGGAAGCATCCATTCCACAAATTTTTCAAAAATTTTGTTCAATAAATTCTAAAAAGTAATAAGACATTTGTTTTATTATACTAAATATTTATTGCATCCTTCCGTTAATCTTGGTTATTATAAATAAATGATTATAATTGAATAAATACTGAAATCATCTGCAAAGTCTTTCAAATAAAGACTTATTTTCAAAGCTCTTTATGAGTGCTTAATAAAAAACATTTGCTTCTTACAGTTACGTAGAATGTCAAAACGTCAATGAAAACTTTTTTGAGACTAATTGTAAGTACGTAATGAAATTTCACGAGCGCTTGAACCGACTTTTTCGAACACAATTTTTCCCATTTTGAGTTGTCTTGTTTGCGAGCAAACGTGGAAGCATTTTCTACATAATTTAGATATAAAGATGTAGGCTGTCAAAACTTTTGATGTTATTAGCAAAGCTGCCTAAGAATCCACATTGATTTATGGAGCTCTTTTGAATTCCAAAAAGTGACTACCTATCCTCTGCAATTTGAAAAACGTATCAATATGAAAAATACTTATGTGTTATGGTGAAAGAGTGCCGTTAGACAAGAAAAAGGGCTAAAACCTCAAAATTTGCACATAGTACATGTATTTCAATGCCTTAAGCATGGCTTTTCATTAATTATATTGATTATTAAAAAAGCTTAAATGAACGAACATGTGGAAAAAACTACGTAAATTATTAAGAAGAAATTCCTTCCTTCCTTCAAACAGCTGCCGATAATAATGTTAAAGGTCTGAATAAAACATTCAGGCATATTCAATAAATAAAATATTTTTCTTATAGCATTTGAACAATTTTTGTTTTTACTTGCAAAGAAAATTTGTTTTGTATTTATTTTAGTTAACAGTTTTTTATCTTTTAGGATATCGATTATAATTAATTTAAAACTCAGCCATTTACTTCTTCTGTGAGCCGAGAATTATATCAAGATCTCAAGCTTAATGTTAAATAATTTGCAGTACTAAGTAAGTTTTATTTTGTACGCTTAAAGTAGGGACATGTGAAGATGTGGAGATGTGAAGCATTGACTGGTTGTATTCAGAGTGTTCGAAATCAAACAATATTATGTATATTTTTTTACCTATTTTATTTCATCTTATTATTTAAACAGAAGTTTTTCAATTGAATACATCATTGGACTATATTTGTTTTTTCAAATAACCATTTTTTGGTGTTTTCAAAACTTAAATAAACAATTTCATATGTGAACTATAATTCTTCAAAAATTTAATATTAAATTCTAAAAGCTAAGAAAAATTTTTTTTTAAAAAAAAAAATCAAATTTTCTCTTTAGGCATTCTGGCCAATTATTATTGTCAGTTCCCACCGGTAAAAAACTAGTATGAATTCAAAAGGAAACGTAATTTATCGTAAAACTATAGATACATCTATAAATTTATACTGTTTCCATAAGATATGTAGACCCAATTTTGATTTTAAAGAAAACGAAGAGGCCATCCAAAGTAGATTGTTTTTCCTAATGGGTTTGAAATATAGATTCACTGAAGTTTTATGTCTACATACAGATAAACTTTACTCACTTATTAGGTACAAAGAAATAGAGTATTCTCGTAAAGGTTAAACATTATCTCATCACTCCTTTTTCTATAATCTCTATTTCATTCTTTGATTAAAATTTATGAGTGTATCTAATTGTAAAAGATAAGATAGCATACTAGGATGAACATATATTTTACCAGAATTCCAAATCAATGTTAGTACTATATTATGCTTTTAACTAAATATGTGACTTTTATATGAAAACAAAAATACTTTTTTTCCTTTTTGCAGATAAAAATTTTGTATATTAGCTAGAATAGAATCAAAGATTTAATTTATTCAAAAACATCTTTTATGTTTTAAATGTAAATAAATAAAATTAGTTTTTCTTATTATTGTGTGGAATGCTTCATAAGAATTTTGTATATAATTGATCACATTTTAACCGGTAATTAAACTCGCTTATTTTAGAGTACATTTACGTATTTAATTGAAATAGATGAATCTCCAAAAGTTGAAAGAAAGGTAAAAAACCATCTAGCACTTTTTTAGGTTAAAACGCTCCTGATCTACTGCAAATATGACAAGAGAGAGAGATAATCCTTGAACTTGTATTAATTAGTTTCCTCAGATTTTGACTGTGGTTACTATTCCATTTTTATTTTTTGACAATTCTTTTAAAACCTTAAAAGCATATAATGGAAAGGACGTTTCATAAATAAAACTTTTTAAAGTCTTGATTAGCGTGGCTCAATTCTGAATAATGTGAAACTAATGTGAATGCATATGATTCTAAATTAATTAATTGTAAGTAGGAGTATTTATTTGAAAACCTAAATATACTGGGACAGAAACAGATTTATTGTACTTCCTGAATTAGCCATTATGCTGGAAATCTTTTTATTCAAGTTTATCTCCATTTTTCTGACCTTTGGTACATGATGAAGCAGAAGCTGCTGTTTTGCTCTCTATAAGATTAAATTTTTGTATCCAAACAGCTGATTGAATTACTCAAGAGCAGGAGCTTGGATAAAAAGTTCAAGCTTTCTTTACTTTTTATAATATGGAAAAGATCTGTTCCAAATAGTGGCCGTTGCAATTGAAAAGTATAGGAGTCTGGATCAACATTATTTTATACAGACAAACATTACTGGAAGTTATGACAGAACATACCTGTATATCAAAAGAAATATGGAGCTACTATAAAAATCTAAGGTATCAATCACCCTACCAAGAATCGAGCTAAATGAAGAGGCTGAGCAATTGATAAAATACCAGTCAAGAAACCAATTCCACTTTCTGAATGCGTAAGGGAAGTCAGCCAATCGAAGTTTAGCATATTTGGGAATAGTAGCGGTTAAATATTAATGAAGATGAACTGATTGTTAGCATCCATATTTAATTTTCTAAAGAAAAAATTAAAATATTGAGCTATATATAGGTTTATATCTATCAATCTATGAACATTTGACAACATTAAAACCAAATCTAATCACATATTAAAACGTTTATTTTAATTAAACACTTCAAGTAAGGATCGTAATTATAAATTATAAATATTTTTACAAATTATATTCCTTAAATGTAAAAAAATAGCAAAATACTTAGACATTTTAGGTGTTCCAGTGTTTTTTCCCTAAAAGCTACAAAATTGTAAGTAACTTGTGATTCAATGTGAAAGTCAAAGTCGAATTCATGGCAATTTTTTTACCTGAAAAGTATCTGTGACGGTAAATTTACTGCATTGTAATTAATGATTTTCTCACTATACTGAAGTCAAAATAGTGATATACCTTCGAATTCTATTAAATGGGCTCATTTGAATAAAAAGAAATTTATGTTGTTTTAATTAGTATTATAATCTAATTTAATTGTCTCTTATTTTTACTTGTTCATTGTTTTTAAAAAAATTTCAAAATTTTGTATGCTGCTATTGATAAATTTGTAATTGTAAAAATTTCAGCAACCTAACGTACAAATATACAAAATTAAGTTGAGCAAGTGACACAATTAGAAAGGATCTTAAAGTATTTCTAAGCTTTTTTCTGATCTGCATGGCTCTATCTAATTTTAGAATTCAGCTTGTGCTTATTCAGTATCAAGTGTATTCGTTTTCAAATTTTTTATAGTATAACAATATCAATAGTTAGCATTAATCTGTCGCCAATATTTTTTGGTTATTCTTTAAAGTAGTAAAAAAATAAATTCGCTTCAAGCTGGAGCTAATAGCACTCAAGTTACTTGCTTTACATGCAGTAAATTAGGAGAAATCTCTGACACAAATTTAGTACTTAGCTAAAGTTACAAAAGGATTAACTAATTTTAAAAACTCAAGGAAATTAAGACGGCTTATTTAATGATTATAAAATTTATACTAAAATAATTACTTATACTTTAAATCAAAACAAATGCTTACAGTTCCTTAGGTTTCAATAATGAAAATAAATTTTATGGGTTTCAAATAAATCTGGGTACAGGCTAAAGAGTACAGATTTTTCCATCATAGCTCATATACGAATTTGACGAAGAGGGACTCATGACTATGAAGGCATAACCTTTTAGATACATCATTGTGCTTCTTGAGCTTCCCATAAAATAACAAAATACACTAACTAAATCAAAATTAAAATCTTTGCTATAACTATATTTTAGAGGAAATCTTAAATTTAACATTTCAAATCAATTTTGTTTTAATTAAAAATTATATTAGCTTCTTAAGCTGTTATCACCGCTAGTTTTTAAATTATTAATAAGTTAGATGCATTTTTACTACTGCTTAACTTAAAAATGTTATTCAAAATGTTCCATTTTCATGATTAGCATTCAAATTGTATTAAAAAAAGTACTTAAAAAACAATAAATTGATATTTAGTGTTGCCTTTTTATCATAGAAATTCCAGAATAACATTGAATCGTGTGTGGTCGTTGCATAAACTTACATACAATTCTTTAACATTTACAATTCGAATAGAAGCCATTACCGTAAGATATTTGTCACATCAGCGCGTTATTTTGTATTTATGAACAATAAGGTACCTATCAGGTGTCCGGAAAGACCGGATCATTATCACAACAAGCAAGTTTTTATACCGATAAAACTCGCGTCTTTATTGGTTGTTTGTTAACCTAAGAAAGAGATATTCCATAGCGGCAAGGTGCTTTAAGAATCATTAATATCCAACGGACATGGTCTTACTGCCCTACCTTTAATATGATTTAATCTAAATGCTGGTATATCTACTTAACAACAAGATGAAATTTGTTTCAATAATATCAGTACAAGACGGTCAGCTTTTATCCTATAATATAGTTGGCGGGATCAAGAATTGAAAAATTTATATTTTGACTATATATATATATATATATATATATATATATATATATATATATATATATATATATATATATATATGTATGATCATATATTAACATTTAAGTGTAAGTTGTTTGAGGTCTTTTGATAAGATCGGTCTAAGCGAAAAGGTTGTATCCCGATTACTTACTGAACTGTGCATAACATATGTTCATCTACTATGATCAAAGATTTCAAGGAGCATAAATATAGACTTTCAGTTACCGGGAAGACACGAACCAATGCAAAATAATAGGTAGATCGTGCGTTATTGCTTTATTGGCCGCTAGCGAGCGTGCTTAAATATTTGTGATTACAAAGGATGGCTGGAATTTTATTTAAAAGATGATCGAACAAATTTAGAAAATTCATGAAAATTACTTATAGATCAAATATTTTTGATATGTGATCACTTCAGGCCTTTAGCAAAATTTATTTAAATATTATAAAAATAATATTATAATATCTAAGAAGCATTCCTCGGCATTAGTGTCAACAAAGTTATTTCTCTTTGATTTTTATATGATTATGTGAATCAATCATGATTATGTGAATGACACTAAAAGGAAATTTTTATAAGATATATATACAAAAATCGATAATTAAAATCAACAGATAAATTATTCAATGTAGAAAAAGTTTTTCTACTACATATATTAAACAAAATAAAAGCATAGGGCCCTTTTTTAAATTCATATTTAACATTACATCCACATTTGACAATTTTATTAATGAGATATAGGAAAAGTGTTTTCACTAATTGACTTTCTTTTGTTTTTTGTTTTTTTCTACAATAGTCAAAAATCTTGCAACAGAAAAGCTTGACTTAGTTATTACGATATTTCAAGAGCATAATAAATTGTATCCCTTGAGAACACTTTCATACAATTGTGAGCAGTAAACATATTATTAGTAGTCGGATTGCAATTTTTTGGGTAATTTTCTCATCTATCTAGGGTTTTTTTATACAAAATTAAGGCTATAATAAATCTATAACCTCATAAGACAAACTTTATTTTGTAAAAAGTGTTCTTTTGGAATTTAAGCACCAGCACTTCTCACCCTCCACTTTAATGTTAATTTTCTTATGTTTCAGCTTTTTGAAGGACGACTTAAGTTTGTATACTCTTTAAACCGAGAGAAACCTTAAGAGATTTCATTCTATGATGACTAATATCATTACATTACATGATATCGAAAACTTTTCCTAAATTCCTGCTTCAAATTATAAAACCTTATGTATGTAGATATGTATCAATATTGTTTTATGTACTATAATTTAGGTCTATTAAGTTTAAAATCCTTGAAAGAATTTGTTTTTTTCACCTGGTTTTTGGAAGTAAAGAGCAGGTGTTTAAAAAGTAAAGCTTTAAAGATTGGTGAGTGAGCTACAAAAAATACTCGTATTGAGTCCCTTTAGGGTTAAAAAACATTATGAATATTTTATATCTATTTTTCAATAAATCAAAATATACTTTGATGCTTATTAAAACTTGAACCAATAACTGGAATAACAAAAATCCGTGCACATAAGATTCAATAATGAGAAATTAACAAATCAATCAATAGTTCATTTCTAGAGCTGAAATGTACGTATATTAGCAATGAAACTAGTACCCTTCAGGTAGATAATAAACTTATTGTTAGTTGAAAGTTAAGTTTATAAATTATTATTAGTTTTTGGATAAACTCTTTGTAAGTAATCATAAAATATTAAAATAAAACGAAAGTTTAAAGCTAATATGTTATCTAATTTTCAAAAAAAAATAAAGTTAAAAGCTCCTCTATTTTTTGTGTCCTTAAATATGTTCTCGTATTTATTTATTATCTTAATTTTTATTTGTTTTTTTATTTAAAATAATTTAAATACTTTAAAAACTATATTTTAGCACAATTAGATGATTCAATGTTAATTTTTAAGGCACTTATAGGTTCTAGCCTGTGGCGAAGCATGTTTTTTGCCCTAGAGGCTAATATAGTTAATTAGACGTCAGTGGAGCAAGGATTTTAAAAATAATAATAACTAGTCTAGAAATCTTTGAAATACAACTATTAAGACAAAGTTAAGAATTGTGTTATAGTGCGTTTTCACTGAACCTAGTTTTAAGTATTTAGTACTATTTTGTTACAGTTTGTATGGGAAATCTCTAATATATTTCTCAAAAGAACTAATCTTAATCTAGATCTTTTTTCTAGTTCTTTGCTCAAGTATTAGAAAAACTCATAGCAGTACGGAGGGGAAATTTTGAGTAATTTTTTCGGATTTTCTCTTTCGGCAATAGTTTGACAGTGAATAATTGTGGAAGTAAGGTTATGTTAAAAATAATTATTAAGTAAAAGGTAAGAACTTTTTTATTTGAAGGGTTTAATTGTTTATTTTACACAAAAACTACAAAAATTAACACAATTAACACAAAAACAACAAAAAACAACAAACAAATTCTTCACAGATGAAATAAGTACTAAGTTCAGTGAAAACGCTCATTTTTTTAAATGGAGAAATTTTAGTGCTAAATACTAAAAACTAGGTTCAGTGAAAACGCACTATTAACAAGAATTAAGTTACAGCAGAACAACACTGTTTTTTGAATGATTAATTTTGTATTGAACAAAGGAGGCTGAATTAAAGATTAGAGATTTTATTTGAAAACTTTAATTTATTAAAAGTAACGGAATATATTTGATATCTTTAGCCAGTCATAATGTTCATGAATAGCTAAAAAAATTTAAATAAATTTTAGCCAGTTTGTTTGTTAGACTTTTTGTTGTAAGCTTGCGGTTATTATATTGAGTAAAAATGTCATATGAATTGTGTATGTAGTCTGAAGTATGTAGCAGTTATAGTTACTTTTCAGTCATGCAAAGAAGCTGTTAAAAAGGCAACCTGTCCAGTCGAAGTTAAAAAAATTCATTGAATATTTCCCAAAAAGATTAAGTATTATGATTAAAAAGTACTTCTCTTTCATTATCAAAACAAGATGAAATTTCTCTACTAACAAATTCCTGCAAACTCTATTATTTTTTCAGCATGAAAGTGATGACTTAATAATAAGGTAAATTTACCTATTGGGAAACCTATAAAGCATAAGGTTGTTTAATTTCCATAGCGAAATCATGTGTGAAGTCAAGTGTGAAGTTTGAAGTGTGAAGCTTCATTAAAATGATTTTTTTTATAGTTTACATGACATAAATATATGTTTCGGTGCTACAAAGAAAATGAAGTACATTGCGATTTGAGAACGATATCATTTTCACATCGTTTTCACAAAATAATATTTCGAGAAACAATTAACTATAAATTGCAACTTATTCACTGATTGAAATTGAGAATATACCATTTCATATATACAGCAAGATGAGAAAACAGCAAATTTGCGTAAAAATCTTTATTTTAGAGTCAATATTTCTTAAGAAATTCCTGTAAAAATTCAAATACCTTCTAAGTATTTCGTTACTAGTTCATTAAATGAATTAGGAATAGGGATTATTAGAAAAATTTTCTTTTCTTAATTATATCCCTCTTTTTTAAAAATATATCATGACTGATTTTTTGATTTGTTATCTTTTTTCATCATTAAAAATCTTATGAAGCGGAAGCCTTTTAAGATAATTCAGTAGCTCAGATCAGATGTGTAAAGAAAATACTTTCTGTTAATGTTTCCAAAACCTTAAAAACTGGCAGCAGGTGCATGAGTTTAAGCAAAGGTTAAATGGTTTTGATACTTCTTTGACAAACAATAACAAAGAAAAAATTATATTATAAAATTTTTAGTCTACCAAAGTTTGAAATTTCTAAACGAAAATAATGAAAATTGATATTGCCCAACATTATGTAAAAAAGAAAGAAAATAAACAGCACGAAATGTTTAAATAATTCAATAAATAATAAGATTGAAATATTGTTGAAAGGATTAAATTTATGGCTGATTAATTGATTATAAATTATTCAGGACAACGTTAAAGTACATCTCATTCCTAATCCTCGTATATAGTTAAGACCTTTGCTTAGGAGTAATCGGACGATCGTGTAATATCAATCAAATTAATGCTTAAACACGACTAAAAGTACAAGTTAGGATCATTAATTTTTTATGGACATGAATTACTGAATGATCAGCAGTTATCACCTTTCGTTAAAAATAATAAATTCACTTGGCGCCGAAATACAAATTTTCTCTTTAGCAAGAGCCCTTAACTAAGAGCAGTACAAAACTTTTTTTATCTTCATTGCTTTCACTCTCCACAGAGATTGCATTTACCGGTGTAGCATTGCATCTTCTCCCCTATTTCAATGGTGCATTTAGTAATAACACAAATGTGGGGAAATATATATTCATGATCCATGGAAGAAAACCTTTGACGATCAGATTGCATCCAGGCATCGTTTTGAAATGACATGCACACGTGGTCATTAGGTGTTGCATTATCACGGGCTTTTATTGTTTATATATTTAAGTATGCATCCTAAATGCCGCTCAGTTTATTTGATGACAACTAAGTGTCAAGGTGAAAAATGATTTATATATGTTTTTTTTTTGTTGCACAATCAATTCGTGTGATAGTGAAGCAAGTGCATAGCAAATGGTGCAAGTGCAACAACAGGTGAAAAACTTTTAAGATTCCAATAAATAAGGATTACATAATTTTTTGGATTAATTTCTTAGATAACTTGAGGTAATTGGAAAAAGTCAGTTTTAGTTTTTTTAAGCTTTTAGTTAATTGTGGTTGTTTTTGAGTCTTTTATGCTTTTTTTGTTTTTAGTTATAAGAAAAAATACCACGAATTTAGTGGTAGCTAAAATCAAAAATAAAAAGGTCGCCACTGAAATTTACAGGACAAGTTTTTATCTTGCTAAAACGGAATTATTTAGTTTCTCTTAAAGATATTTATTCCTTTGGTTTGGTTGTCTGCTTTAGTTAAAGATATTCTGTTTCAGAGTTTGTTTTTATTTTATTTTTTTTACTTTTGTATTTTATTTGACATTTTTTCAACTTCAATTGGAAATTTAGTTAAGGTTTCGCTTATATGTCAAAATAAAGTATATTTTCTAATTAAAACTTAATGGTAATATTTTTGAGGTCGTTTACTTAAAAATTTTATGATTTTTCATTTTGCTTGACTTTAATTTTGTAATTGTGAAAAAAATTATATCTTTATTTTGTATATCCTGTCGTCGCAATTTTAAATTCAATTTTGCGGTTAGCCTACTTTAAAGAAAATCACACACAATTTATCAAAAAAAAAATGATTAATTCATTGTGTGGATTTTGTGTGGATATTTGTTTCAAATTTATTATGAATTCCTGTTAGTTTTTGCTACATTTTTTGAAAATATTGGTTTTGTTAAATTTTTAGGGTCCACCAAAATATGGTAAATAACATAATTAATCAAATGAAAAAACCACTTTTAGGTTGTACCAACATCATATTTATCTCTATTTTTAAAAAATTTCACATCATCCTCCAAGAAGATGTCTGGAGCATTCATTAATATTTTATAACATAAATATAACACCCAGAGTATAAGACATAAATCAATTATTATTTGATAATTTGGATTTTAGATATTTATATTTTTTGAAAAATTATGTGATGACGATCAAAATACCTTGACATCTTATAAACAATTAATAAAACTGAAAAAGTTTATTTTCTTATAAGCAACAAAAGAATTTCCACACATTACTCTAATCCTGGTGAGCACTATTATTGCGATAACTGTTGCGGTTTTTTGTCCAATTAATCTCCGATCACGTAATTAAGTCAACAATTCAATAATTAATATATAGATATCTAGTATTCCTTCTGACTTTTCAATTGATAATTTTAGATGTCGCTTAAAGAATCCTTGAAATTCCGAGTATGGGTGACTGATAAATCAAAATAAATATCGAAAGCATGCAAAAAGTAATTTTCAATAGCATTTTCTTGTGTAGAAAAAAAAAGTTTTGTATTTGAAACTAAATAGAACAATTTATTAATGTCCCTTTCTGCGACGCGATTTTTAAAAGGAGTTTCTAATTTTGTCACCGATACAGCAACAAAGTTATTTGAGGAATACCAAATATATACGAGGTGTTTCTTAAACAATATACATTGCAATATTGCAGCAACTACTTTTTTAAACACTTTTGGATCATAGAATTTATTAATATTTATAAACTTTTAGGAAACATATACATAACAAGGCTTTCTGAGTCCTTTTACATTAATTTGCTATCTAGGAATATCAAAAAAATTATAAGATTTAGGTATACCAACATATTGGTACTATGATGGAAAATGTATATATTTTACCACTATTAAGTATTTATATTTTTAATTGGTTCCTTAATACTAAAATATCCCTCAGCATTGAAGAAATCATTTGAAAGTTTAATTTTCAAACATAAGAAAACTTTAAAAAATAATAAAATTGTTAAAGCTTTAAATGAAATTTTTTATAATTTATAAAGCAAATGACGACTTCCAAGTTCAGGATATATCTTATGCTTCAATCAATCATCAATAAGAATATACAATAATTGAATTGGAAATTTTTTTTTCAAGCCTTTAAGAGCATTTAAGGTTGACTTTGGTTGGTCTATTAGTTAAAATTTGCAAAGTTTATAAAAATCAGTAAATATTTTATATCAACAATCATTTTAATTCTACCAGTGAAAACGGCATAAGTTATTGACTTCCCTTAAGTATTTTAAACTACCAAAATGGAATGCAAGACTTTGACAATTTATTAAAGGTAAAATATACAACAGATATTGAGACTAGACAGTCTTATAATCTTAACTAGCATGATTTCTTGATTTATAGCTGCAACATTGCTTTGAAGTTGACAGCATAATGATGGGTAGATTTCAATTTTTACAATTTAGCATTGAAAACGCTATAGAAATCTTCAGATTTAGTGTTCTTTTTGTGGAATATTATTGCGCTATTTACGAGAAGATGCATTCGAATTTCAATCTTAAGTTTGCTCAACATATTTTAGTTTATTATATTTAGGTGTAATACTAGGATAAAATTTTCATTTACAGTTGTTCCGTTGTATTTTATATGAAACTTTAAACGTGAACAAAAAGAAAATCTTAAAAAAATTTTTATAAAAACAAAACAAATACAAAAATTTGTATACAAATAAAATAAGCGAAATAATTATCCTAGTTTATATAGTTGTGTCAAAATACCGATTTATAGATAATCTCTTTAATATATCCATAAAGTAATAAAATAATATTAATTGCAATACCAGTACCGAATACCGATATTTCGTTACATTTTGCAATTTCCGGTATTTGAAAAGGTATAATACCGGTATTTTCAGTATTTGTTATAAATTATTTAACTTACTTTATTGGCTATCTATTATTATTTGAAATACGTATTTTTTTCATCAACGTGTGCAGTATCAACATCAATTATTTGCTGTCTCACTGCCATCGCGAACTCCTCTCTTAGCTGGCGTAATGTTGAAGAACATCAAAAATCTACCGATAATACTTCAACTTAGTTTTGCTACTTATAAAATGAAATTTATAACAATTTGCAAAACATGTTCAAGGATTATTAAAGTTTTTGGAGTAAGTACAAGTGGACTACATAAGCATTTTAGAATACATTCTATGACAATTTTAGGTGGTCTGTCGTTCAGAGTGTTTTGTTTGCCTTTCAGACTTTGAGAAATTCACTATTTATAAGAGTTGTCAAAAATATACAGAAATTTGTTAATAACATAAGAAGAATTATAGTAAAAATTCTCGTACTTCTCTGAAAAAATTATTAAAAGAATTAAAATTAAATGGTACATAATTTAGTCCCTCATTTGATGAATTGACGAGTATGCGAAATTGACATTATTTAAATATAAATATTCATTTAGAAGAGAAAATTTAGAATATAGGACTTAAACATGTATCAGGAATTATGCCAGCTAAAAAATATGAAGTCACCCGGAAGATGACTGAAACTGGAGATAATTTGTGCACAAAAATATATTCCAGTTCAAATACAGTTCAATTAAGGGGACTATTCACTGCAATTTTCAAATCGGCAAACGGCTCTGCAGTTCCATATAAAGTATACGGAACTGGTGATTTTTGATTAAGCTTTTTTAACATATGTTTAAAAACTTACTCACAAATTGTAATTTTTCGAACTCTTTCTCTATTGAGAAATGTTTGATAGTAATTAATTGTGAAATTTAGGTTAAGTTTGACTGTGAATACGATGTAAAGCATTTCTTACAAACAAAAAGGATAAGAAAATTTTTGGCAGATGAAATACATATGTACTAATACCCAGCATAAACACTTCTTTTTATATATGAAACAAATGGTAGTACTTTGACTAATATTCTTTGCCAGGAAACGTACTATAAGTGATGAAATTTTCCAAAAATTTTTGGAAAAAAAAGCTGCTGCTTTGATTAAACTGTAATACTTTCCCATAAGAATACCTGGGATCCATGAAAAGCAAAATACAGCACTTTCATTACCCATTGTCCACTATACATGTGTAAAAAGTGTTATGTAAATCTTCCGCGTATACCTGTAGGCTCCCTAATTTACAATTTGACTATATTTCTTGCATCAGTTTGCCCCTTTTCAGCTAATCTACCCATTTTTACATCGATTTTACCTCATTTTATTTAAATTTCAATAAATTGATGCAAAATAGCCCTAAAAAACATAAAAAAACTATAAATACTCGGATCTTTATCGTTCAAATTTGTTTCTACCTAATTTTGAATTAACTTACATAAATATTTAAAAAATTAGTAAAGTGTCATAAATCGCTGGTCAGGCATTAATACCCTCTTAGATTTTTATATGCTTTAAAGGCAGTCATCTACCGCAATTTTTCTATTAAATTAAAAGCAAGCGCTAAGTGTTAAAAAGATGAATTGATACAACTTAATTTGTAAATACAAAATTTCAAAATTTATGTGTAGTTAAAATACAATTTTTTCCATTAACTAAAAACCATTATATTTTAATTATTTAATCGAGGCAAGGAAAAGCTTGAGAGATAAATTTTGAAACAGTCATCCAAAATTTGCGCTTCGCTGGATCACTAATTAAGCAATAATTTTACTAGAATAGAACCTGTAGATATGATACAATTATTTTGATATAATAATTTTATTTTTTTGAAATATAAATTTGATTTAAACCTCAAAAATGTCATTGAAGTTAACTTTTTGAACGAGGGAAAGTAGTTTTTAATAGACCCATCGCAGTTTTGGTGAAAATTATAATTTTTCTTTATGTTTAAAAAACTAATTTCTGTTGTTCTTTGCTTCTGATAAGCCCATAAATTAGTAGGTGGTATATATTTTATGCGTTTTTCTTTGAGTAATTGAAAAATAATAGCTCAGATGTATTCGTATGGAAATGACATTTTAAAAATAATCGTGTGAAAGTTTTCAATTTTGTTTGAGTTTTTACGACTTGAATATTTTTGGCTTTCGAATTTTTCCTATCATATCCAAGTATTTTATTAGGAGGATTTTTTATGTTTTCCGTTGCAGATCATAAAAGGAGGGAATGTTTTTTTACTGTTTTCTGCTTCTACAAACTGATGGTAAGATTTTCTATGAAAAGTTAATGAATTGAATAGTTCACTCCATGATAAATCAACACAGAAAAAAAAACAATAGGATATGCAATTTTTATTAAATTTAGTAGTTGTGTTAAGTATCAACTAATTTGATGAAAATGCATTTATTAGATAAAATTTTGGTAAAAAAATTAACCTGTTCTCAGGTCCAGTCGTTAAAGACATCGATTTAAGCCGTTAAATTATTGTAGGACACTGAATGTAGGTTGAGTTTCACTCCAAAATAGCGAAATAATTTGCGATGAGCCCCACACATTTATTTTTCTTGGTACAAAATTGTAAATGAGTTTTCTGAAAAGTATTTTTCATCCTTCTGTTCCCTTTCAATAGTACAAAAAACTATTTTTCTCCTTTAAGTTCATTATTTCTATGAAATGATCATAAATAAAAGTCTATTTTTTTACATACACACTTTGAAAATACTGCAATCAATTAAAAATTTTGATTTTTTCTTGTAAATTTTTAGAAAAACTTTCTAAAATTCTAAAGATATTTTAATGTTCTCATTTAGTTTCATTCAAAAATATGAAATTTGAGAGTAAGTTTTTGATTAAAGTAGCTGCATTTCTCTAACATAATGATAAAGTTTAAAGCTTATCAGGCTATAATCCAAGGTTATTTGCATTCTCCAAAGTTCATGTGCTGTTGTCGGTGATGTATCTATTTCTTATGTTTTTTTCGTTTTGTAAAAGATCACAATCATCAGAAAATTTATTAAAACTTAGTTTTCTATGTTCTTCTTTACATTCATGTCATCTTCCTTAATACTTACACTAGAGGAAAAGTGATTGCAAGACACTTTTTACACGAGTACACGTAATGAAGATGGTCACATAAGTTGATTTATGGATAGTGACCAAAGGGTACTTAATGACTACTTCTAGCGACTTTGTGATGCTGGTTATTATTCAGTTTCTAATTGAATAGAAGTTTCTTTTTAGTAACTTTATCTAAATAACAGGCACATATTAGTAGTTTTATGGAAATTCGTAAGGTTATAATCATCACTGACCCCTTACTTAATTTGTTATTATATATATATATAATTTTTTTGTGATGTATGGGATAAACCGATTTAAAAGAGATTTTAACTGCTTCTATTTACAAAAATGCTTTAACCTTATTGAATATTAAAAAAAAAATGAATGCAGTAAAAAATTTTCAAAAGAATTTTACTGACTTCTTGAAAGGTATTAAATTTAAAATATAATCGCTTAGGCATAACTAGCTGCCTATCCGGTATAAGATATATCGGTTTTAGGTGGGCTAAATGTATTGAATCAAAAGTGATTTCAAAAATTGAAAGATTCTGCTTTAAACGAGTTGAATAAATTATGAGGCATTTAAATCGGCTTTGTTAGGAAGAAGTTTATTCTTCAACCATTGAAACTGAGTTTAAAATAGAAACTGAAATTTTCATATTTTAAAATGATTGTTATCTCTTTAGATTGTACATTTAATATTTAAGCTACATATTTTCTGATTTCTTTATCTAAAATACTTTTGCTTTGTTCTACTATTGTGTATACATTTTTTTTAGCTATTTCTTTGGCTATTAAAAGATGAAAAATTATATTCACAGAAGTGATATCTGAGAAAAGTTATAATGGTCAATTAATAAATTAAACGGAAGATTAGCTGATTTGAGAACACTTATTCTAGAAAGATAGTTTGAGATTGCATTAGTTAGTTTTATTTTTGATATGAATAACTAGTTAAGTCTCTAATAATATCCTTGAAAACTATTATTCGCTGGTTTGTAGCTTTAACTTACAATTAGACTTATGGAAATACTTTAATCTATCTCAGCTGAGTTTTGTTGATGGGGAAATTTAAAACTTTTTGTCAACTTAATACAAATAAAGGCTTAAAAGAGATTTAAAATGAAAATTTTAAAGAATTATACAAATCTACAGAAGATGGTGGATTTGGAGTAATTTAAAATAGTATTCTTTACTTTTTAACCTAATATCTAAGCCTGAGGAATTCAATTTTACTTTCATGAGGAAAATTATTAGCAAAAATGGTAGTTAAGAATTTGAAAGTTGACATAAATTTTTAAGAAATAAATTTAAAAATTTTCGACTATTTTGCGATAAATTTATTAAACAGTTCTTTTATTCTTTCACACACACACACACACACACACACACACACACACACACAATAATTTACTTTATATATTTAGCAACTTTAATATAAAAAAAAAAAGATTAAAGTCTTCATTTCTTGGTTAGCTGCTATTCCTTTCCTTTGGCAAAAATCCTCTAAACATTTGGTTCTCGGGATACTTAAACCGAAAATCTACGTAGGCGACTGAGTCGTAATATTGAAGATATATCTATAGGGGCTGTAGGGAAAGAGAAAAATAACACAATTGGATAATATTATCAAACCGGGAATTTTTCAAAATAAATAATATTACTCAAGCATAAAAAAGACATTTTCAATGAAAGCTTAAACTAAAAGTTGGATTTTTACAAGGGGACTATGGTTTCAAAGTTCTCTTACCTCTTAAAAAATATATAAACCTACAGAGATATTGCCATGATAAAAGCAATCGTACACTGCTACAGACAGAAAAAACGAGTGCCAAAACCTTTAAAAAAATCTTACCATTAAGAGATAAGTTTTTAAAAAATTAATGAAGACAAAGACATTTTAATGTAAATATATTTTTGGTTGATATTTCAGTTGGTAGCTTAATTTTAAATAAATATCTACAATATTCCAAGAGAGCCGGATAGAGAACGATCTTCATCAGTACAAAAACCAATACAGGTAGTCTAATACAGTTTTTATCAGATTTTAATATAGCAGGATTTACTCCTGCTGTGATGATAATGGTAGTTTTCAATTTTATAACATGCCAAACATTTAAAACGAGCAACTTAATTATTATTTTTTAGCTTTATCTAGCTACAGTCATGAGAAATTTTTATGGTGGATTCATGGTAATTTTTTGCAAAGCTGATGTTATAAATAATATAACAGCTCCTGTGTGTAACATAGCGCATACTTTAGAAGGAAATGAAATTTTATTTTGTTGGTGAAGCTATTCCCTAATAAATTTAACAAATAAATTTTTTATGTAAGCTCTACAGGATCAGATAAAGAAATATTTAAATCTTTTTTATTTTCAATATTAAATTATATTAATGATAAATTAAAGGATACTTTTTCTAATTGATGGTTATGACGCTTTCACCACACTTTATTTCAAAGAGTCTTCAAAGGATTTCTCGTTTAAAACTCTGAAAACAACTTTTCTTTAAAAATTTAACAAAATATATTTTATTCAAACCTCTAAAGTCAATCAAACTCTAATAAATAAATCTTACTTTCTTTTTGCTACAAATATCTTTCATCAAAAATTCACTACAAATCTTTCTCCTGCTCCATACAACTCTAAAAATAAATTGTTACTTTTTTTCTAATTTTACCAAACTTAAAAAGCTAAACTAATAAATTTTTACTTTATCATTTCAAATGTGAAACGGGTTATAAATTTTCACAAAAAGTTTGTAACAAAGTTTGCGCGTTATTTGCTTATTTTTTAAATTGCAATAAGTGCAATTATTTTTATTTTCCTAGGCAAAAAATATTGCATTTGTAAATCAGATTATGTCATTTTTAAATCTGTTTTTATTTGCAGTAATTGCAAATTTCTTTTAAAATAAAACTAGGCTACCAATATTGTAACTAATCTACTTTATTAGTTTTTAAAACATGTGCAATACAGATTCTTTAAGGATGATAGATTTTTTACCCATTTTGACTTTTAATTTTTATTTTAAGTAATAAAAACTCAAATGATTATAAATAAGCAAGAAAACCTTAATGAGTTAAATAAAATTTTGCTGCTAAAATTTTTTTCTATTTTAATGAAATATAAATTTGTTATGAACTATCGCGATATCTGTACCTGGGTCTAGTGGAATTTTGCACGTAGTCTCAAGTTTTTTTTGAAAATTTCTACGAAAAACATTGTCAGTTTAACACGTTGTCTTATAAAGTTTAAATTGGCTTTGTGTATATATGAGATTAGGATTACATGTGTAATTTTTAAAAGTATTTTGATTTTATTTAATTTTGATGTTTTGATGAGTTTAACGAATTGCCAAATAGTAAAATGAGATGTCTGGGGACACCTGATTGGAACGAAGTTCCTTAAGACCTGCGCTATAGCAACTTACTTTGATTTAACACTTTGTCTACCATGCGAGATTATAATGTAACTTGTGGACTTTTCCTTTGAAATACTTGAAATTGCTTACTTTCCGAAAAAAGTTTGGCTAAAATCTCTTTCTAAGTTAATCTAAATACCTGTTCTTTGAAACTGTCATTTGACCACTCATGCTAAGCTTAGGTATACATGAAACTTCGATAGGTTTAGTGTTAACAACGAAAAATAAAAATAAGAACTAAAATTAACCAATAATCAAAGTAAAACATTAATAAAAAACAGCAATTGACAGTAATAATAAAGAATTAACAATAAAAATAACAATTAATCGAAAGAAAAAGAAAAAATAATTAACTATAAACCACAACAATTAACAAAATAATAAGAAACTATTATTATATTATTGTACTAGAATTTTTTATTAAATTTGTGTAATAGAATTTCGTGTTAGGCCTTTCACACCGAGCACAACCGAGTTAATATAACTCGGTTATAACAGTTTTGTATGGAAAATTTGTGTAACAACAAAGTGTTTTAACACTGAAATCTAACCCTGTTAACAGAGTTAAACCTAGAAATGAAGTACAAGTTTCATTCATTTTCGATGTAAATTTTCTCATTTCCATTATATTAATTGCTTATATTAATTTTTAAATTTATATAAAACACTTCCTTTAACTTGGAAATCACTAAAAACACACAAGTTCAAGTTAGAAATAATGACATTTGACATTAACCGAGTTACGTTCGGTGTGAAGCAAATTTTTTTATATTTGGATTAACCGAGTTACAGTAACTCGGTTGTGCTCGATGTGAAACGCCTATTGGATGCCATTTAAAGTTTTCGGCTTAGTCCTCATGTTGAAATCCACGAATACAATAAGTCAGCGAGCCTTATTCCTTCATTTGTTTGATCAGAGCTGCGTAAGTAAGACTTTTACATTGGTAAATATAAAAAAATACCTGCAGTTATTTTTATTTGAATTTTTGGTATAAATATTAAAATAGATGAAAAACTTAATTCTATTTACTACTAATTTAAATTCAAAAACAAAATTGAAACAAGCTACAATACATGATCTTTAATTTAATTTTCAACAATAATTTCAATTAACTATCTTTAAATAATTCTAGAATTCTAATTACATTTTAAAAATAAATTAATTCAAAAATATAGCATTCATGGGTAAATTTTATTCAAAAAAAGGTCTACATTCTCATACCAGATTTAAATCTTAAATGGAGATTAATTTATGCAGCGTCAGCATGGATAAAGAGGGAATTTTTATACTAAAAAAAAGTTACATTATCGCTAAATAGATTTTGATCTTAAGCATTTTTCTAAGTGATGCAGCCGCAGTAAGAAATGTGTAAGTGCAACTGGTGAAAGCCTGCCTATTGGTTAAATGGTTTTTCATTTATTTTCTTTAGATATATATTCAAATTGTTGACTGTAAGATTAACTCAATTATAGAATTCTTTTGTCTTAGCCGATTTTCTAGCAAAAGGTACTTTATTTTTCAAGGTCATAGAAAAATTTCCTGAGCTGTATATGTCTCTTTACTGTTTGTCAGTTGTAAGATGGTAATTGTCAGATAAATCTATTTTGTTGTTTTTTCTATAATTCTTTGAATGTTAACTGATATATTACTTCTAGACTCCAAATTGCTACATGGAATTTAAATTGACGACAACAAAACTTTAGTGTATTTGTTGAATGCATTATAATTTTACTAGAAATAGTCAATCAGGGTCCAACAATAGATAGATTTAAGCAGTTGAAGGACTTAACAAATAACAATGGCTAGGATAAAAGATAAATTTATAGAACAAGTGTTAGACATATTTAAAAAAAGAAAGTAAAGTTAAGATTTTAAAGTATTAACTGAAAATACATTCATTATAAAGGCATAAAAATATGACAAATTATTATAATCTGTAATAGTTATAATTGTAATAGCATTATCAACAATTTTTTTTAAAAAATTTATTCCTAAAATAGTTTTAACTGAATGAAAAAGCCAATCGATCCAAAATGTGTACAGTAAATGTTAAGCAACCTTTTTCCCTTTCAGCATTTCAGTTAGAAAAAGTTTCTCAAAACTTTTTAATATGTCTCTGCGTATCCAAGCCCTGTATTTAATCTAAAGTAAACAGCCGTAGATGTTGACATACAGGTTGCAAATTTATTCAATTTAATGGCACATGAAGAAATTGAATGAAATGCGTCACTTGGTAAAGGACGTGTCGTACCCTTTTCTGTTTTTGTAGCATAAAAAAGTTTATAATTGATTAAAGTTTTCAAGTCCTTGGAATCACACAGTTTTTTACTTTTTTGCACTCTAAAAGGCCTGGAGTTTTCAGGACCCTGTTTTTCATATTAACAAATGTCACTTTTTTTCTGGTATATTTTAAAATGTTTCAAACCTTTCATAAAGTAGTTACTTTTAACCTACTCCCAACTTTCTGTAATCGCATAAAGACAGTCCTTTATATCTGGCTAAGAATTTAGTTAAAAACAATAAATCCCAATTTTATTTCCCTATGATAATAAAAATTGTTGATCTTGAATAGATTTTTTTACTTTTAACGAACATTTCCGAGTGAAGGCAAATATTTCAATACTTAAATAAATTTCTGATTACAAGAGAAATTTTAATTTAAACTTCAGTTAGGATTTTTGATTTGAAACGGAAATTTTTTGATTAAATGCTTTATTTTGTAATTCAAATTTACCGATATTTTCTATTAAAGCTAAGCTAAATACTACTTAATTTTTTTTTAAGGGATCAGATTAAATTTAAGTTTTTAATGCTACATTCCAGATAAATAAATTAATAATATTTTAAATAAAAATTAGGGGGAATTTTAAATTGCCTTTATTTACTAAATTAAGAACTCTCACACATTTTTCTAATAGAACAACCTAAGATAAGGTTAATGTCATTCGTTTTTTTTCTTCTAAATTTAAAAAATAGATATCATTTATTTTAACTATGGATGACTTAATATCCTATCCTAGTATTAAGTCAAGAATTCTGTTTTTAATTATATTTAATTCTCTAAAAATTTATGGAAATAATCTCAAATGAAGTAATCAAAGGAGGCGCCCTTTTTAATTGATTACAGGCAATTTAGTTATAAACTAAATAATTCCTTGATTTAATTTGACTGACAAAGCTATAATTAATTTTATTAAATATCTTATTTTAACTATTGGGTGAATGTGGAAGAATAAATTTATTTTCTGCTGTTTAAAATATCTTTGAGAATGATTTTTGTCGCCAGTTTGAAAAAAAAATGTTCAGCCATGGAAAAAGTGGCAGATAAAAATAATATTTTGATAAATAAAATTGATATTTGACTTTATTTTGTAAAATAGTCTGTCATGTAGAACATTTGACTTTGGCTTTAATGTTGCCCTAATTTAGAGTGATAACTTTTTATAAGTTAAATCTTATTTTTTTAGGAATTCTTTTAAGACCTGGGAAAGGTAAGTCTATGTGGCTAAGATCTGGTAAATAATATAAATGGACAGTCAGCTTGAACCTCAATTTATGTAATTTATGCTTGTTTTTCCAAAACAGGGAGAGAGCACTTCCGTTTTCTTACTATAGGGACGTTTTTTTCACGAATTATTCATTAAAATACATGAACATCGCAGGGTAATAATCGTTCGTTTTTTGAAGGTAGTTGATGAGGAAAATGTCATTCGAATTACAAAATATGTAGACCAAAATTTGCTAACTGATTGTTACTATTAAAATTCTTTAATTTCTTTGATTCTGTTGATCATTTGAAGTAAATATACTTGAGTTCAGTACTTGATAGCATTTTACCGTCTATGAGGAGCGTAATACCATCTTATTAACTCTAACAATCATTAAAAATCATCCATGTAGTATTTAAGAATCTTGTTTTATGATATATAAATAATTATTCCTCTTATTCATTCCACCTTCTCTAAATTTTTTTAATGAAATGAGTGACAAAGCGTAGTGTACATCTTAAAATACAATTAAGGATTTTACTTTTTGCCTGGAAGAATTAAGAATAATTCATTTTTTGAGAATGAAAACTGATTTTTAGATCCATGTTATTATAAGTATATTTTAAAAAATGATCGAGAACAACTTCATTAGTTTTGAATTGAAAACTTTTATATGAAACCAAGAAAAACAGAAGAAAAAAAAATTAGATCTAGCAGCAGCATGTAAACAATTTGATGCGGTTATACATATTTTTTTCTTCATATATTTTTTTGTATTTCATAGAAAACAAAAAATACACGTTTAGAGCAATTTCACTTGACTAATGTTGATCATATGTCTTCATGTACAAAGTTTTATGTAAGGAACTTGTCTATGAAAATCTAAAACTTCTTGTAATTTGAATACAATGAGACACCACATTTCCAGCAATTGTTATTTCTTATTTCATGAGTGGTAGAGATTGTTGTAAAATTTTCTGCGGTTTCTGGTTTATACCCCTCTTTTAGCCACTGTCTGTTGATTGTCTTGATTGTCAATCGATGGTTATTTATACATAGATATACTAGCAATTCTCATTTGTTTCAATAATCTTGAGAAAAGTTAAACTGCTGTTTGTCAATCGAGACTGACATTGCAATTTAAAAGATATTCTGTCTAAAGATGTCAATCACTTTTTGTAATTATCTATCTATAAGACTTATAGATGTACTATTTTGGATAGTGAAATTAATTTTATTGTAGATTTTTTTAAAGAAGTATAAGCAAACTATTCAAAAGGTCAAAATTGTTTTTTAATGTTTTAAATTATTACCCGCCATAAACTTGTGTTTGTTATTCTTCAACAAAACAAAACAAAAATTTATTTTTTCAAATCAAAGTGTAAAAGATTACTAATATCAGTAGAAATAATGCTACACTAAAGAGTTTTCTCTGTTATTCTTCTTGTGAACTCATTACACTCTCAGCTGCTACTTCAATAGCTAAATGTAGATTAATACCAAATTTGTGTTTGATCATCTAGTTTTTTGCATGCAGATAATTGAATAAGTACTCAAAGAATCTACGATAAGCTGAAACATAATCGTAAGTTGACAATGAGTGAAACATAAGATCCATAGCATTGAGATGAATGAAAGGAATCCGATGAAATCCAATTAAAGCGGGAAAAAACTCAATAGTTAGCTCGTAAGGTTATGAGCTCCTTTTTAGGAGTCTCCAAGATTTAGCGACCTTGAAGAGGAAAATAATAACAAACGAACTATTACTTCAGATTCTTAGGCCGTTGGAAAAACGTTTTGCTCTTCACACAAACCATTTAAATGGTTTCACAATTAGTAACTAACAAAAAACTAGTTCTAAATTAGTTCACAATTAGTAACTAACAAAAAACTAAACTAAAGTATAAATCACCAGAATAGATTATATTCAGGGAAATCCTGTTTATTAGAATTATGTTAGATATTTAGAATTTTTAAGATGCAAAGTAAATCAGTAATTGTATTGTTCTTCAGCAAGATTTAGTTGAAAGATAATTCAGGGTAACGGAATAAAGGATAACGTAAAATCTTCCGAGTAGCTTAGCATGTTGTAATGATTCCTTTTTACTTGCTTGAGCAGGTTGACGTGTGTCGATGCGGACAAAGTAGACGATGGCACTACTGATGGCCACAAGGCCTAGCTTAAAGAAAGAAAGATGATTTTTCTTTTCACAAGAAAATTTATTGATTGATATTTTAATTTACATTAACTCTATCTGAATGGAGCTATTTAACCTTTAAACTAAGCTCTATCTAGGTGGAGCTTCTTAATAAATTTAGCTCAAATCAAATGGAGCTGTACTTAACTTAAGCTCTAACTTGATGGAGCTTCTGACAACTAACTGTTCTTTAATATTTTTATAATATTTATAGTAATTTTTATTGATGAGATTTATTGCATGAAAGCGCAATTCCCATGCTAGTATTTCATTAATGGGTAATTACTGCTGAGACTGTAATTCCCATGCCAATGCTCGATATTATGAAATTGTAGTATTAGCAATTTCATAATATAGAACATTATGACCTACAATTAGAGTTAATGAACTATTATGCATACTTACATATATACTATATTATGATTTCTATAGTTTAAATATGTATAAAATTAATTTAAAAAAATAAATAGATTTAAGGAATATGTGAATTCTATTACAATGTACAGTTTACATGTTTCCATATAAAACAATCAAATATTTTTTTTGAAAAATGTACAAAAATATTAAAGAAAAACTCTTTACCTCTTAAATTACTTTCTTTAGATGTAAATTTTGAAAAAAAAAAAATACAAAAAGTTTAGTTATGAAATATCGAAAACATAAAACAAATTTTTTTGTGTCGGAAACTCAACTCAAACTTTTCTTTTGTCATTTCATAATATATTTAAAACCACAAACAAAGACCACCAAACTTGTTAATCAGGCATTCATAAAAAATTTTTTAAGTAGTAAATTTTGTAGTCCCTAAAAATTTATGAGAAAATCTTTAAAAGCCAAAATAATTTGTTTGGCTTTAATATTTATAACAAACATAAAAATATCCCAAATCAAATATAATCACTCCAGGATACAATCTCATTTCTTCTACTCAGGTGATCTTATAAAATTTATACAATTGACATTTACAGCAGTTTTTAATTGTTTTGTCTAATGAGCATTTAAAACATCTTTGACAAATGTTACTAGGCATTAATCTTGAATTCCTTTATAAGTATACCCTTAGAATACTTGTTTTAACATTTTTTTTTTGATTTTCAATTTGAATGAATTTCCGGTTAAATTGTAAACCCATATAGTCATCTGTTGGCATGTTTTGCTGTCAATAACCAGCTTTGCGTGACAAAATCGTTAATAACATAAACATAACATAGTATCGGAAGAAAGAAATCCACCTTGAAAGACACAATTAAGGAGATCTCTGGCAGTTGATACAATATACGCGATTGGATGCAAAAATTCTTTTTCTTTCATTTATTTTTGTTCGTTTTTTATTTTACGCGAATCGCATTCACGAACGAAAATATCAACACAATTTTCCAATAGAGTTCTCGTTACTAAATAGAATATACGTTTCAAGCTAAAAGATAGCTATGGTTTAACTATGAGTTCATGTTTTGTAGTAGATGAACAAAACTCGAATCTCCAAAACAAGGAACAGTCATGTTCTCATGAACATGTAGACATTGAAACAATGTCTTTTTATTCTTGAATCCTGTAAACGAAAAACTATACGGCAATATTATACGCCCTCATACCAAAAGTCTATTGTGGTACTAAGTAAAGACGTCCAGTATAGAATCATTTTAAGATTACTTCAGCACCAAGAGACCAAGAAATGAAATTCGTGCAACTGCAATTATTTTGTTCTTATGGGATAGTTCTCTTTGAAATTGTGCGCGTGTGAGATATGTCCAAGAAATGTCTACGTTTAACCAAGGGTCTACCGTTGAAACTATTAATCAAAACAATCTAACAATCCTCAGTTGTTGGTTATTTAGTATCGTGCGCTCCTAGTTGATTCAAAACTGAAAAAGTCAACAACAACAACAACAAAAATATATAAATAAATAAATAAATAAATAAAAAATAATTTAATGGAGGAGTAGTGGTTTTAGTTGAAAGACTTGTAGAATGTAATGCTTGTCATTTGGATGAATCAAAATATTTTAATTTTAAAATGACAGACCATACTCTAACATCGTTGATTCAATTCAAATTTGATTAAAAAATGGAAATATTTGTGCAATGAAAAATTCTGGGGATTTGTTTTTTGTTTTTGTAGTTTTGGTTTACAAGAAAATTACATATTAAAATCTTGTCTTTTAGTTTCTTTACATATTTATGAAATTCTTAATGCTCTTTTACTTTCTTCGTTTGCATTAATTTTGGAAATTTACATCTTTTACGGTTGAATATTAAATCGAAATAGGTTTTTATTATTTATACATGCGTGTAAAATTGTTATCTATGAGTTATTTAAAATTTAATCAATAAATTTTTGTTGCTTTGCTATTTTGTAGTGAACAGGTGTGGTTTTTGGATTAGTTATGAAGTATAAATATGCCACTAAATAACAATATTGAACATTTTTAAATTTTTAATTGAAGAAAATGTCTTTTCGATTTGGAATTATTGATTTTATGTACTTAATATGTGGGATTCTTATTCTAGTTAATCGCATTACTTAAACTTTTTCCTTTGTCGATGAGCTATTATCTTCAAACTCTGCTGACATAGACTGTTTGTAGTAGGAGTATAATTGGGTGGAATAAGTTTGAAAAAGCCTTAACCCTTACTTAGTTCTAGGCAAGAATACAAAAGAATCTTGCCACTGAATTCTCACCTTCTTTGGATTAACCTATTGAGATTATATTGAGATTATGAAAATGTAAACTATTTTGATGACAATGCATTATATTAAAAAAGTTTTGCCAAAAAATTAACCCGTTCTCAGTTTCAGCCTCAAATGTAGACAAATATTGCAACTAAATTCTTATCTAATTTGGAATGAGTTATAAAGATCTTAATTAGAAAATCGTAAACTGCCTCGATTAAATTCAATATGGTTAAACAAGTTTGCTAATAAATTAAGCAATTCCTACCTTTAAGTACAAATATAGTGAAATTTTGCGACTGAATTCTCACTTACTATTAGATGAGATATTGAGATATGAATTAAGAAATTATGAACTGCTTCGATAAACTTCTAAAGTCATATTGAAAAAATTGTTGTAGAACACTTAACCAACTTCCAATACTATTCACGAGTGAAGTAACAATTGGGAAGGAAATTGGAAAATATTTTAGATCAATTCTTATATTTTACTGTAACATAAATATTTAAGGTAGGGAATAAATTTAACCATGACGAGTTAAAAATTAATAATTCATTTATTCATTCTTTGAAAAGTGAAGTAAAAATTAATAAATTATATCAAATGAAATAGTTACTGATTTATGAATTGTCGACTACCCACAATTTCACTTTGTGTGATTGAAAATGAATTTTTTGAAAAGCATTATTTATCCTTCTGGTCCCGGTATTAAATTTTATTTTTTTCTTTTTAGTACATTGAATTTTTGAAAAATTTTGCTATGGCTACTTTTTTAAAAGTTATCTTGAATAAAAATTGGTAATGTATGGAAAAACTTGGGCAGTGGAAGGGGTGTATAAAATAAACAGCTTTTTCAGAAAAATGATAAAAATAATACGTTGAAATATTTTGCAAGTTATTGAATAATTTCTAAACAACATTCTATAAAATATTTGTATAACAAATAAGTCATTGAGAAAAGATTTCTCAAGTCATCTTTCAAAAGTATCATTTTACAGGGATCATATCTAAAATCAGAAAATTAAATTTATTTAGCTAAAATATAAATTTTCGCTCCCCATGATGATCTTTTTTATGTAATTTTGTCATTTTAATACTTAACACTTTTTTAACTCTAAAAAGTGTACAAAAGATGGAAAGATTTAAACCCAATAACAATGAGAGTTTGGATCCAATTGCTTTGAACTTTTGTCGTAATACTCTTAAATTGTTTTACAAGAAAAGGCAAATTATTGAAAATTATTAATATTTCGTTAAATAGAGTGTTGAGTTGACTAAATAGAACGATTATTAAAAATTTAATTTAAAATAAAAAAGTATTTACTGTCATAATTATTTGCAAAGAAAGATATTTGTGTCCTTAGTTTACTAAATAAACTTTGGTAAATATTACAAAAAATTAGGCTCAAAACACTTAAAGTATTAAAAATGATTATACTCATTCTTTTTTTCTTCACTTTATCTACTTTTTAGTCAGACATATCCTAAAATATTTTAAATATAAATTCCTTAAATCAAACATGTCTTATAAAAGGGCAAATTGAATTAGTTTAAATCTAAATTGATCTTCAATCTCTCACAATACCGATCAAATTCTGTAAGGGATAAAGCTCTCTACATTCGTCAAAGTCAATTTAATTCACATCATTATTGCTGCTATCATTTTCTTTCTTTTTTGTTATAATTATCTTTAGCTGTTGACCATTCTACTGATTTCAAGGTATAATCTGATTGTCATGGGTAAAGAAATGATTTACCATAAGAGTTTTTAAAACATTGAATGTTATAACTATAATGCTGTTGTTGCACCTTAAAAGGTAGAACTAATTTAAACGAATTTTCAGAGGCTACTTTAATACCTATTAGTATCTTTTTAAATCTTTTAAGATGTGCTTATAGATGAATTAATTATGCTACTTATTTTTGGGATGATTGAACATCTCATTTTATTTTGGATGTTATTTTAATTATGTAGTAAAAAATTATCCAGCCTCTATTATAAATATTTTATAAGATTAAAATTTAATGTCTATATTTTAATTTAAAATAACAAAAAAATTTTCTTGATTAAATGTTTCAGTTAAACTAACCAAATACTTAATTTGAAATAATTTCAGGTATCTTAGAGCATATATTTTTATGGTATTAAAAATTCGACCATGTTGATATGTTGCTACCAGATGAAACATATGAGCAGGCAATTGGCCAAAATTATATTTGCAAAAATAAAAAGTTATCGAAAATAAATTCAACACAAGAAATGAAAATTAATAAAACAAATAAAATTACAAAATATGATGAAAATAGTTCACAGAGTGATAGCCTTGATAAAACATCAGATTTCTTTAATAATGTTCCTGACTATACAGATGATATATTTCTAACAACATCAGCTCCTTTAGTTACAGAAATTAATCCTTTTCCAAATCATAGCCAGGATGATGCTATTAGAAATAATATTGATATCCTACGTGAATGTCAAATATTTCTTTGGCAACATCGTATAAGACCAGATTTTTTTTGTAAATATCATAAGGCTTTAAGGTAAATATTTTAAATCGAAAATTAGAAGTAATTTAATAAATTATTTCAAATTTAATTTTTTTTTATTAGTAATTCATCATTCTCTTCATCTCCTGCATGGACACGATCAAAATGTGCATCACCAAAGGATGAAAATAAAATAAAAATATCAGAAGAAAATAGTAATTCACAAAAATCAATTTTAAATGTTCAAAGATTTCGTAAGGCATCGGCTATATATACTTTACCAGTACGAAATGTGAGAAGGAAAGGAAGTTTAACATCATCAACCGGTAAGTTATTAGTATGGGTAAATTATTTTTAACTGTTGTTGATATTTAATAGCATTTATATTTAAAAAGTGGTATTACGTCATAGTTTTATTAAAAATTATTTATATTAAGAGTTTTTTAAATCTTTTTAAGTTAATATATAACCGTTCAGGTGAACTAAGCCTGAAAACGTACAAAATCATTCGAGTACTAAGTCGAAAGCAGTGCCTTAGCTGCCACGCGTTTTATTAGAAAACACGCATGATGTTGAAAAGAGGAAGCTTAAAAAGTTTTCAAAACCGTAAATTTTTCCAAAATCGACATTTAAGAGTTTAGCATAATTACCTGTCAGAGAACACAACAGATATATCAGTACCAATCCCCAAACCTTCACTACTACTGCTAAGTGGTGTTTTAATAAGCGTACACAAAGCATGGATATTAAATTTATTGATCTTCCACGATTAATGAATATGAATTTATCCTGCTGATGAAGTTCGATTCAGGATAGCCATCTTTTTCAATACGAAAAATTTTTACACTAGATTTAAGCAAAATTCAAAAAAAAATATTATTTTTGAAATGTAATTTTGTGATTTTAAAATTTGATTTTTCTTGAATTCATAAATTCTGCGATTGCCAAACTGCCAAACAGTTTAAGGAATATGGCTTCACTTTTGCTAAATGCTATAAGTAGTATTCAGAGCTAACCGCAACAGCTCTTGTATTTCTACTTTCCTTTTGTTGCTGTCATTCTAGTAATTTGTCGTTTTTGTGATTAGGGGTGAGAGTGAAAAAATGTTTGTTTTGTTTGTTTGAGTTTAAAAGCTCATAATTTAATCTGGTAATATGTATTTTAAAAGCAAAGTTATACAATATGTACTTAAAAATCTCTATGAAGAATCTATAAAATCAAACGAAGTTTTATTTATGTACATCTAATTAAAATTCTTGTACATTATTAAACTTCGATTACTTTTTGTATTATTAAATAAAGTACAGCGTCAGATACGTTAAATAAATCTTTTTTCTGTTCGAAATTTAAGTAATCTTCCATAGAATTAAATTATCAATAATGAATATAAATTGTTTCGATTAATAAGAGAAGTAAACTAATGTCAGAAAATTTTAACATGCATAAATACTTGCAATTATTAGCATTAATAAGTGTAGCGGGTTTTCTTTGAATTTTATTAATATAATGCTTAACAATAAATCTTTTTGTTGTACTAAATGGAGGTGGGTTTAAAAATGAATAATAAAGTTCACGAAAATTTATTTAGAAAGAATATTTCTCTGAAATGATTAACAAGGAAAGTTAGTTATAGTAATGAGAGTCTATTTTTGTTGTTTTAATCGATATAAATTGTTGAAAGGAAAAATAAAGCCTTTCATATAGAGTGGAAGTTGTAACTTTATATTATGTCACATATCTTTTGAGAATTTTACTTTTTTTATGGACTAATTATAGGGAAAATGAAGTAACCCAGAACTAGACAGCGCTTTGTGTTCTGTAAACAACAAAAATGTCAAGAAGCTATTAACAAGCTATCAAATAATTGATGCAAATATAATGGAATAGATTTAGTTAGAAAAATGACATTCAAATTAGTAATTGAGTTATTAATCGGAGACTAGATATAAAAAAGCTCTTTAAGACTCATTGGTTTTAAATTACGCTGGTAGGATATAACATTATTGAATCAGAGCTACCTTTTTAATTACACTTAAATGTCGTATTTAAATCATCATCATAAAATTGAATGAATTATAGCTAATTGAATTTTAAGACAAAAACCAAGTTTTCTATTATTTAAAAGATTTAATCGAAAGTTGATATACGCAAAAAAATGTGGAACGCTTCACGATTTTGCGTGTCATCCTTGCGCAGGGGCCATGCTAATCTTCTCTGTATCGTTCCAATTTTAGTATATGTTCTGCCGAAGCGAGAACGAGTTTAAACATATGTATGTTATATATATTTAGTATAGTAATTAAAATAAAGTGTGAATCATATTACTAAAATCTACTTTGGCCATCTATTGGAGAGTAGTTGGAAATATTCAAAAATAACATATTGATTGGTACAGATGATAAGTACGGAAAAGTTTTCACAGAATAACAGCAGATATCTCTCTAATTTACTGTAGTTTTGAATATGTGGAACATAGATGTCACGCTGAAAGCAATTTTTCCTTCTCATGTGTACCAATCAATTTAAGTTTATTTGAATACTTTCAATTACTTCCCAATAGATGGCCAATATAGATTTTACTTTAGTTTAGATTTCACAGTGTTTCCAAAAAATGAAATTTAAATTTTTAAAGTTTTTATTTAACTATGGATGAGAACAACGTAATTCTTTTCATGCGTATGAAATCAGTTGTTCTGGCTTCGGCAGAATATATGCTAAAATAGCATCAATTTTAAAATAAATACCCACATAAGCTCTTTGGTGGCATGATCCTTGATACATCTCATCGCATTCACGTTAACTGAAGTTTACAAATGAAATTTTTATAATTCAACAAATGTCAGTTAACAAATTTTTTTATTGAATATTGAAAAGTATTTATACGGTTTGTCTCATGGAAAATGACAACAAAATATCTTATTTTAGAGACGTGGTATTTGAAAGGGTGGTAATAATGGAAAGGTACATCATTTACTGATATCCTGTCAACAAATTTAGGCGTTTGGATTAGTGCAGGCCGAGATATCGTTCGAAATGTGATAGAATGTTTATGTTATAGTCGAAAAATAAGCTTCGAACAAATATTAAGTTCTGTTTTAAACTCGGAAAAGCTTTTACCTAAACGTTTAATCTGATGATAAAAGTCTGTGGTGAAAATTGTCTGTCCCGTACCAGAATGTATGACTGATTTAGATGGTTTAAAGAAGGCAGTGAGGACATACAGGACGAAGAGCATCCAGGTCGTTCAAAAGCTATTGTTACTTAATGTAACATTGGAAAAGTGCGTGAATTCGTCAAAAATGAGCTGAAACTATCAACCTTCATACATAGAAATAGAATTGAATATGTCCTAAAATTCAATTCATTGCATTTTGACTGACCATTTAAATTTAAGGAAGGTGTGTGCATGATTTGTTACACACAAATTACGGGCAATTCAAAATCGCTCCGAATTCAACACTTGATTGAAAGGCGTTTGATAAAAATGACCTCAAAAATTCAGTCGACGTATTAATTTACCGCGCAAAGCTTTATATTGAAACAGAAGGATACTACTTTTTAAAAAATAATATGATATATGCCAAAAACCCCAGATTCAATTAACTTTGGAGCTACAATTTCCAATGAGCTTTTAAAAAAAACTCTTTTTCTACAAAATGGCATCTTTTGAAAGACATAAGACTCTACATGATATTTAAGCATCTGCCATGCTAAAGAAAAATGTATTTCTGACACTCCATACTGAATTACGAAGTTAGCCAGGGTTTGATTAAATAAGATAAGAGGGTATGGCAGGATCCTATAGCTTAATTTGTTAAGTTTCTATAAAATTATTTACGACAGATAAGGCCTTTAATTATTTCAAGAGAAATATTTGCTGTTTTTAGATCAATGGTTTACTTTCACAAATGTTTTTATAAATTTCAAGACAATATATAACACTTTGCAGGTTTTTCTAGACCTTGAGAATAATTATTAGACATAAATTATGTCCATCACAGTTTATAAAATGTCTAAAACTGTTTTGTTGTCAGAGATAATCCAAAGTGAATATATCTTTCTGAAAAAGACAGGTGTCTAGTTTTATTCTGAATTAAATGTAACAGAAAATAGCTAAATATTTTGTGTACCTATCTACACTTAATTTAACAAAAGGAAAGCATGTGTTTTAATATTTCCAATTGATTAATATTTTCGACTATGAGTTATATTTATTAGAAATTATTGCCAACGATCTCTATTAAACTGAAACTCACCTCTACTGAATAATTAAATTAAACAGTAGCCATTTATTCATTAATTTTTTGCAGTTTGCATGTCTGCCTTATAAAAAGGAAAAAGTTATACACTGCATGATAAGTTGAATACGTCAGGTATTCGATGGTATTATTTGAAATTTTGGCTTTGCGTTCGGTTAGAATTGTTGCTTAAGGCTTTACTCAAGCTGAATGTGATGGATCAAGTTAACGAATGAGTTCTTAATTTACAATTAACAAGTTTAATGGCACTCTAAAATTGAAAAATTATAAAATGGTTTGATAGAAGGAAATGAATAAGAAATTTTGATTCCAATGTGTATATGTCAAAAATGAAGATGCTGTTCGATTCTAATGTTATCTGGACCTCTGCCTGTATCATCTGCTATTTTTAACTATTTATAACTTAAGATCAAACCTAATTAAACAAAATTGTAAAAAAAAATTAGAAAAGACTGTAAAATAAAAAATCTGTTAGCCTCTAGTATCAAAGTCAATTTTAATTTTTCACAAGGATCCTTTAAGAATTATTTGAGCAAAATTTCACATGAAGAGAGATAGTTTTTTTTTAAATTTCAACATTTGAATTTACCACAGCACAGCTTGCAATCAATATTTTGAATTGTTTACACCTAGACAGGTATGTACAGCTATATTTTGCTATCTCAAGAGTATGCAAAATAGATAATATGTTCATATCTATAGAGATCATTGGGTAGTCAGAATAAATGTAAAATCAAAAATATTAAAAACTTGCTGTTTTTCTTCATTTTTTATAGGACTCATGAGAGCTTGGTCTACCAGTCTCCTCTTTATTGCTAATATAGCCTACTGTTATAGCCAGCTTGTCAGTTTTTCAAAGAAAAACAAAGAAAATTTGTTTGCATAAAATCTGACATAAGTATAATACCATAAAACAAAATTTTGATAACATTTTATAATTGCTTTATTGCTTCTATTTCCTATAAGCAAAAATAAAAAAAAAAGCAATTTTTAAATCGCCGGGGGTGAATATAAATTTGATCTGGATTTGATCCACCGCCTATTAATTTTAACTCCAGACATAAAATTGCCGATCACAATACTTTCAATTACTGTCCAATAGATGGCCAAAATCAATTTTAGTAATATGACTTACACCTCTTTTAAATTATTATATTCAATATATACAACATACACATTATTGAAGTTGGTCTTGCTTCGGCAGAACATATAACTAGGTGTCCAAATTTTTTGTTATATCAACTTCAATTAAATTTTTTAATTAATAGAAGAATTATGGTTTTTGTCTTAAAAATTCAATTAGCCTATAATTCATTCAATTTTGTGATGCCATTTAACCAACGAATAATTTTCATTTCTGATAACCGATTTAATAATTCAAAATTTAACAATACAAAGGAAGCATTCTTTAAAAAAAAAAAATATCGCAAGCAAAATAAACGAAATTCGTTGTTTTATTGAGCAAATGTTCAAAATAGTTTAAATACAATCTTTAAATAGAAATGCAATTGAAAGCCGTAAAATTTTAAAAAGTTATGTTGTGCATATAAATAACATGGTGTGATTTTTTGTTATTTTTGTTTTTACTAAAGTTGTTTTAAGCGGTTGATATATTTACATTGTATAATTAGAGAGATGCATGGAAACATTGCACGTGCGCCCACATGTATCAGGCGTGAGACCACTAAATTATAAAAAAAATTTAATTTTATGAAAGTTTAAGACATTTCTTAGCGTTGATCTTTATATTAAAAGAAATTAGTGAGTTGTGTCTTTTGAAATGAAATATTAAAGTGCTTCACACTAATGTAAACTAATTCTTAAACTAAGAATTAAAAAGCCAAATTTTAAAATTAAATGTGAATATATTTTTATTTATTTATTTAATTTAATATGACAGGATTATTGTCCAATTTAAACTGAATTTATCCAGTTTTAGTTACTCCACGATTCCAAAAAATGAATGTTAAAAATAAATAGACCAATTATTTCTTTTTAATTAATATCTGCTAAGAATAACTGTTTATTGTATTGTAATAATTCCCTAAAATTACAAATTTGTTCAATTTTTAAAATAGATAAATTAAATTTGGACAAATTTAAAAAAATTTAAAACTATTCTTTATGGCAATTCTTTTTGATCGTGTGGCTCATCAACTTCATATATTTTGAATGACAAGTGTAGACAAATCCCTATTAAAAGGGAAGTCAATAGTCATTTGACGTCACATAAATGTTATGCAGTCACTTCCATAAGGGCTTTAGGTATACACAGATAAATAAAGTTCTGTTATTTCATTTTTCGGCAGTATATTGCTTTAAGTTTTATGAGGATAAAGGGCTTTGAAGATTAATATTATGTAAAGTAATAAAATAAGTAATATTTATTATACCCAAATAAATAAAGCTATTCAAAACTCCAAAAAAATTTTTCTTCTCAATATAATTCTTTTTAAAATACTTTTAGTAAATCAATACAAACTGTACATAAAAATAATCTTAAAGGCCATAAATATTTTAACCTTCATAAAATTTGAAGAAATATCCTTCAAAAAAATGAAACATCTATTTTGAAACCGTGAGCAATCAGCAATTATCGGACTATGTATACCGATAGATGGGGCTTATATTGCTGATCCTTAAAAATGTGTAATTGTCTTTAGCTGCTTTAGTTTTCCTAAGAACAATTTTAATAATCTAACTTGCGTACAGGAACAGGTAATTAATCAGTATTAGCTGAGCAAAATTAGCTTAATTATGTTTTATAATTAAACTGTTCAGAATTAAGTGAAAGTTTAAATCAAGTCATACTGTAAAAGTAAACAGAAAACTTTGAGAAGAAAATCGAGATTATAATTTTTGACTGAAAAATTGCAACTGATGCAATATTCTGCTTAAAATCAAAATGATTACTTTTACGACTGAGATAATGAGCGATCGCTTGCTCTGAAACTGAGTTCTTGAACGCAAAGTGAACTATATAAGTATTAAGTTTCAATGTCCTTTTGCAATATTCAAAAAGTATTATCAAATATTGCTATTGATTTTTAAGACACAACTTGGCTCAGATGAAGTGGCGATGCCGATGTATAAAAAATATGTTTTTGATCATAACAACTTAGGAAAAACTTTTTCTTAAATTTGCAAAATGATGAATTCCAGATAAAAAATCGTACTTTTTTGTTAACCATGCCATAGATGCCTAAAAACTAATCTGGATATGAATTATGATCTCTTTTTCATTAAAATTTGTTAATAAAAATTACTAAAATGTTATCAAAATTTCCATTTATTTCGAAAAGTTATTGATATGGTCTTTCATATCAAATTTATACTTAATAGACAGTTATTAAAATCTGACAATACATTTTAATTAAAATATGAAATAATTTTCCTTTAAATATCATTTTAGTTTACTACCATTAATGCATCTGGGCACGTGTGTAAAAATTTCTGACGATTTTATTGACCTTTTTTAAGGTTTTATATAGTTTTTTGTCTTTGTTTTTTATCTCTGTCATTCAAACGAATATATGGTACATAAGATTCTTTTCTAATACTCTGACAGCATTCCTGTCTGGTTAGGTTGTTTTTTTTTTTGTATTATGCATACAGGTGTGCTGCTGTATACCAAACATAAAGTGGTTTTCGTTCAGTGAAATGAAGGCATTTTTAATCTAATCTGCTAAATTAATACGACTTAAACGGGTCTTTTTTCATAACAGAATGGCTTAAGGAAAAAAACTACCTTTCAAGGCTAAAATCGTAAGGACTAATTATTTATGTTTGATAGACATTTTATTGGGAATAGCGTTTTGGTAAATTTGGTTTAATACATAAATGTTATCCAATATGAATTCTTAATTATTTTATTAGTCATTATAAATAGCATATTTAAGATGTGGTTTTATCGCCTTCCTCAAGCTTAGCAAAAAATTTGATACGTTTTTTTATATAAAATTCTTTTGATGTTTTTAAAATTTATGTTGTTTTTCTATAAACTGAAAATTTTATCCTATATAAGGCACTTTAATTAGGCTGTTAACCACAGAGTTATAATTTTAATTTTAAAATCTTAGTGTTTAGTTTTATATATATATTTTTTTTAAAATACAGTAAAATTGTTATTATTTATTTCTAAGAATTGTTCAACAAGTATAAGCAATTTAGTTAAATATTTTGGATTAAAATATTTTTAAAAACTTTCTAACTTTTTGAGTTAAAATTTTGATAAAAGAATACTTTTTGCATCTTTTTTATAGTTGATTTGTTGTTAAATAAAGGCAGCTTTTAAAATAGTCTAGGGTTAAAGGACTGATTAAGAAATATAGAACTTGGGTATTAAATAAATTGATTTTGTTTTTCATTAAAATTCAGCAATTTTTTCATATAATTTACAAATTACTCTTTGGAGATTTAGCTTAGTAATAAGAAGACTGCACTACATTTGATCATAAATAATCAATTGAACGAATGTCAGAAAATCTATGAAATATTTTAATTTGGTGGTAAGGCTTTCCAGTCTTTATTCGATATTCATCCTGATACTGAAGTGGGTAAATGCCAGATGAACCATAACAGGGCTACGATTCTGTCTCGGTGAGAAGCTAGCGTGAGAATGAGAAAGTCGGATTTTGACATATATGTATGTGTATCTATTATGATCAGCTTAATATCAAATTTAAGATAATAAACGAAATTATGAATTAACAAGTCACCCAATTATGTGGGTTAGCTAGTAGTTCCAATATCCTAAATGACACTTTCAGAGCAAAATTTTTGGATGTATTATTAATTCTATTTGATATTTTAAGAATATTAATTTTTTCATTGAGATTTTTGTGGACATAATTGAGAAATTTTAACAAAAAACCATTCTTTTTTCTAAATTTGTATAAAATTACAAGACAATCCAAACAAAAGCAAATGATTTTCAGCATTTTAGGGCAATTTTCTTAATAGTTCTGGCAAAGCTGTTGAACAATTTGAATGAATTTCTTTTATTAAAATAATTAAAAACAAATATTTGTAATACAATATTTGTATTTAGTTAAATCAAAAATTATAAATCTTATAGTCACAAAGAAATGTGAAAAGCTATTGGCACCTAGCCATTCTTTATGTCAAATATAAAGTCCTTAAGAAGTTAAATACTAGTCCCAAAAGAATGCATTTTATCAAAAACATAATATTATCACTAATTCAGACGAAAATGAGTGAAAAGCTATAGTGACTTGTTTAATGGCATCTATATGCAGGGAACAGCTGTTCCCAGTACTTTTGTAAGAAAAAAACTGCTAAACAGAAGACAGCTAGAAATTCCACAAAAATTTGCTGCTGCTTGAAAATCTTTCATGGAAGATGATTTTTTTAAGAAGTCTATGTTAATTACTATGGTTGATATTATTTTCAAAAAACACTTTCTTCGTGAATTTTTTTTTTATGAAAATGGATTAAGCAAATTTACTCAAACCTTTTTTAAATTATTAGGGATGACCTTAACAATATTTTCTATATTTTTTATTAGAAAATATTTAGAAACAAGCCGGTGACACAGTATTTCCAAGGACGTGGAAGCGGATGATTTACGGTGTTCCCTGTATCTCAGCTGAAAATTGTCTAAAATCAAAAACTCATAAAATTTAGTCAAAGTATCATCCAATCCTCTCTCCAACGTTGTCTGATGATTTTTTTTTTGTATTTAACAATTTTTGGTACTGATTTAAAGTGAAGACTGCTATTTTCGACAAAAAATTCCGCTATTTTTTAAGTCGAAAATCCCCTTAATGTTAAAACAATTCTAAAACTCAGTGTAAGGGGGGGGTGGGCTACTTAACATGTAAAAAGTGTGTACCAAGTTTGATGTGAATCGGTAATGTAGTTTTTAAATGGCAGTGAACACCGACTTTGAAAAATTAGACTTGAGAAAAATGCCTTTAAAATTATTAAGAGCTAAAAAAGAAGAAAAAATGAGTAAAGGAGAGGAGATAACTAACTAGTCAATAACTTTGAGAATTTTGCTCTGATCGACTTCAAATTTTGAGAATATATTCCTGAAATATTTAACTATAAGAAGTTTTTCGATTTTTCCTTTACCTTAACCTGCAAACCTTTACCTTAAGACAATTGCCTCGTTTTACAATGACAAATTAATTTAAAGTTATGTAATAATTTTAACAACTTTAAATTGAGATACTTCATAATTACAAAATTTGCAATACAATTTCTAATATTATCTGAAAAATTATAACAAATTTATACTGAAATATAAAAAATTACAATATTTTCATGTAACTCTAAAGACAAAACTTGATTCTGTTAAATTATTTAATTTAAATATTAAAAGATTAGAATGAAACTTAGATTCAATTACAGTCAATGTAAAGCGTTAAATATATAATTTATTTTGAGCAAAGAATTTACATTAAATTTCACTTTAATTTTATTAGTTTCTAGTATTCGGTAAAAAAAGTAGATAGCAAAAAATATCTATGTATATATAGTATATAGATAAATTGTAAGCCAACATAAAGCCTTAGCATAAAATTAAAAGAAAAGCTACAAGACGGACGGACAATAACATTAAAAAACACCTAACATGCATTCATGTTCTACTATATCTTTTGAAGAAAAGACGCGAAAATCTTAAACACAGCTACAAGGCCAAAGAAGTCAAAAAACAATGAAAAAGGAATAAAAATAAAATCAAACAAATTTAATGTTCCTCTAGCTAACAAAATGTACAACCAAAGAGCGCATACTTTACCTGTTTAAAACGTCTTGTTTTTCGTTTTGTTCCTCCGACTTTTATTGGAACCCATAGTCTTTTGTTGTTTAAAAGCTGTGTGGTACCTACACTATATAGGCTTAAATATATATATATACTACATTCCAAACAATATTCTCACCTGGGCCAGTAAACCTAGGCATAGGTATATTTCTCAGTGTACGTATATAAAATAAGATATGAGCCTTCCAACTTTTGTACCTTGCTTATACCTGGTGGGTAAGCTGGATAAATTATATATCTTCTGTTTTTTTTTTATGTTATCAAAACAAGAGAGAGAAAAATATCATATTTTTATTTTGTTTTGCTTAGCTTCGTTGAGAGTTTTAATCATACATTAAAAATGTCAACAACTTAGTCTTGAGACTGATCTTTAAGTGAAAAGGTGTACTTCAGGTGTTTTATTGTGTTTTTTTATATTTATTTTATGTCTCTAAAGAGCTTTTGAAAATGTTAAGATTTCAATTCTTTTAGTTTTATTGTTAGAATGAAGTAATAAAAAAAAGATAAAGTTAATTGGTATATTGTGAATTAAAATGAAAAAAGTTATTTAATTGTTTTTGAGCTACAAATAAAACAATCAAAAAAAGTGTCCATTTTGGCTATCAAAAACGAGCTAAGCGGTCTAAGAAAACAACAGAAAATTTAAACTTTATTTCTTTTCTTTTTAAAGTTCAATCACTTAAATGAAAATTTTAATAATTTATAGCATAAATTGTGAACAGTGCAGTTATTTTGTGTAGTGTCCTGTAAATTTTAGCCGAATATTTGGTTTTCTTTATGTTTCTGTACTACTATGGCTACATTGGGTTTGTCAAAGGTTTTCATTTTGGACAAATATTTTACAGAATTACAAAAGTTTTGGGAAACCGAAAAGAAACTTCAAGGTAGGATAAAATTTTTTTTGAATATCTTTTACTTGTTTATATTTGTATTTCTATCTTTTTGAAAATATATTGTAGCTTTGTAGCTTGTTTTTTTTTTGTATTTGTTTTGATTTTTGGGGAAAAATCTTAAATATCTCAAGGAATAAATTTAAACACTTCTCAAAGGTAATGGTTTAATGTCTTTCTAAATTTTATGTTAATTTTGAAATTTATTTTTTGGTAAAATATCTTAATCAAGAACAATTTTTGCCAAAAAATTTTGTTTAACACTAGATTACCGGATGTTGGGCATATACTTGAAATGAGTAAATTTGACTCAAACGTCTAAAATGTGTTTTGTTTTTAAAAAAAAAATTTTCCATAGATCCTTTTATTACATTTAGCACAGACGTCCTCACTTCTATTTGTTTTGAATGATATTTGAACTTGATAATTCACCAGTTTTTCAACAGCGAGAATTTTATGCCAAATTTTTCTGGTTTGTTTGGTATGAATTGAGTAAATTTGCATCTGGCTTTAGTTAAGAACAATTTCTCATTTACTGTTATGTTTGTGCCAGCTTCATAATAAGCCTGGCTATTCTCAATAAATTTTTCATACTTTTTTGAAATCATGGCAAATTTTTCTGTTTTTAATTCTTACTTAGTTTTCTTATCGAAACGTATAAATATTTCTCTGAAATTTCTGCACATTATTTGGGAGAAAAGAGGAAGTCCCAACTTCCTAGACCATAAATACGTAAGTCCAATTTTCTTACTGTCCAGTATTTGAATAAATTGAAAAAAAGTTGAAAGAAACTCATCTTTCAAGAAATTTTTTAAGATACTCAAATAGGAATGAGGTTAAAGCAATTGAATCCTGTATGATCTACATATGTCAAAAGTTGAACGTAATTATCACATTTACAAACGAAAATTTACCACTTAAAGGAGTAAAATGGGTGCCAATCAAAAATTACTGCATTTTTCAAAGAATAAAAAAATTTTTCCTTATATGTTTTAATAAAGTCATTGTGTGCTAACTGTGCTCTCAATCTCAATTTAGCCAGAATATTTGGAGTTTCCCTTTTACTTAATACATATTGGTGAATAAAGTCCTAGGGCATCAGGACCGAATGTGGATCGTTTATCGATTATCTTGAAAAAGAAATCAAAATCATCAGCAGATATTTAATTGTGTTACTGGTGTCTCTGAAAAAAGAACTTAAAAAACAAATGATTCATTATGCCGTAGTTCCTTGAAAATGATGGATAAACTACTCAAATTCAGTTTCGTGTTGTTTCCGTATTCACTGTTGTCTCCAGTTCTGTTTAACAGTAATTACTGACAGTTCGTAGAAATTCACTTCTGGCTAAAAGCTGACTAAACTAACGAACCAGAAGAAATTGCAAAAATAAGGAATATTTTAAAACCAAAACTCATTGGATGTACATTTTTAGTATAGAAATGTTAGAAAAGTGTTAAAACTGATATTACTCTTTAAGGAGATTACATTTTGTTGAATAATTAAATTGAAGTTTTTTTATACTTTATTTCCAAAAGTTATTGACCAATATTTTACTTACTCTAGAATGTAATTTGTTTTCATTCTAAATCAAAAAGTAGAAAATTTCGTGTACTTTTCTTTAATTTTTAAATATTATAACAGTATTTTGTAATAATATCCTATTTCTTAATACTCATCTGTGCTTTGGGTGGGTTCATTCAATAAAAATTTTTAAGGAGCAAAATTTTCATCAAAACTTATTCTTCTCTTTTTTTTCTTTTTGTTTTATCAAAATACACTAGTCAGAAATTCGTCAAAGTTGATATGAAAAAATAAAACTCACTTTCAACTTTAGTGGCAACTCTACCAAGAAATGAACATTTTTATGTGGATTAAAAGAAAAAAAACTAAAATAAATAAAAAAAAACAAAGTAGTGGCAGTGTAAGTTGTACAAACATAATTTAAAATTCAAGCTAACAAGGTATAAATGTGGAATCTATTAGTATACTGTCAGCGTGTGAGCCATAGATGGAAGTTTTCCTTAATTGCTACATTTTATACCGTTACGTTAAAAAAAATAGTTTTTAATGCATTTTTACTTAGTGATAATTTCTTATTAAACTTTTTAAAATTGTTTTTGTACTTTAGTCTTGTGTAGCCTATTTATTACTTGATCTTTTTTTACAATCAACAGTCTAGCTAGCGAAATTATTATTCACCATAGATAAAAAATTAGAAAAGGCATAAAAAATAGTACAAACAATTTTACAGATTCTAATCCCTTCTTGCGTATTTCTGTTTCAATTATTTGCATTTTTCTTAAACTGAATGATATATTTTTATATATGTACGTCTTAAAAATAATAACATTAAAAGCTATTTAATATGTACCAGTGCGTAGTTCAATTTTTTATACACCTCTCATTAGCGGCTGAAAATATGACCATCAGTTGCTTCTTCGAATTTTGCTTTATGGTTTAATCGAGACAAAATTAATAGCAATATGAGTCAGGGGATCAAAAAAATTTCACAAAGATTTTACTAACCTGCTCATGGTTTAGGGGTTGAGGTACACTTCTAAGGCAAAAAAAAAATCAATTTGAATTGCTTGTGTGTAGAAAAGTATGTTTCTGTTTATCAAATAATCTCTATATTAAGTGTTAAAAAGTAGAACGAGTACAGTAAGATTTTCAAAACTAGAAAAAAAGAATGAAATGTTTAATTATTTCTGTATGCAGGATCATTTGGAATCAATAAATCTTATAAGAATTGTAAGCAAATCACCGAACGCAGTTTTTGAACAAAGAGTTTTTTTAAATATATTGATATTTAATAATGATCCTGCTTAGTTTAGTTCGTTTTGACCTAAAAGTTTCCTTATATTTTCCGCTAGGAAAAAAACTACCTATACCAGAACGGGATAATTACAATGAATATAATTGGATTAAATTTCAATGTGATCGATTTATTCACTTTAGAGCTATTGTGATCCCTGATTTTGCAAATGTGATTTTGAGTTAAATGTTTTAATGAAATTTAATTTTAGTTGAATTTAGTAAGGATGATAGTTTCGAAATATTATAATTTTAGAAATGTCCAAAAATAAAAGAAAATGTGTTTTTTTTTTGAAATTTTAGGTGTACCTCATTTCTTAAATTATAATCTACCCCAGCTGAATTTAAGGAAAATGTTTGACTTTATATTCTAACTCATTGGTAAAATACTCCCAACAGCATCAGGAAAGATGATAACTCTGTTGTCAACTTTTACAAAATTGTCAGAATTTATATACGGTTTAACTTGTGAAACAACTTCTTTAGTTAGATAAAATATTATAACGAATTTTCAATCACGGAACTCGGAAAGACAATAAAAAAGGCTAAGCTGTTAGAAAATTCAGTTATTTAAGAGTTGTAAAGTGCAGAACAAATAAAATATATTTCGGAAATATTCCTCGAGTTTTATTTTGATTCTTGTACAAAGAAGTTTTGTTTAGTAAGTAAACCAAAGTAACAGTAGAAATTGCTATTATTTTGATGTCCACAATTTTTAAAATAAATTATTTTATAATAATTCATTTCTTTTGAATTAATTAAAATAACTTTAATATTTAATAAAATAATTACTTTTGCAATTAATTTTTAAATTTTTTAATTTTTAGAAATAAGCAAAAGGATGAAAATATATGCAATATGTCAAGCAAGTAAATTACACCTTTGTCAAACCTACTGTGGTTTGTCGAATTAATTTTAAATAAATTTATTATTTTCATGTCGCAACAATCTCTTATAATAATTTTGGAATTTGTTATAAATGCTGCAAAAATAATTTTTTTTTTTAAAATTATTTTGAGGAACAAGTTAATGCACATTTTAATGATTTTGTTACGTAAAGAGTTAAGGGGGAGTATGCTTTTAAGCGTAAAAAAACAATAATTTATTTCGGGAATTTTTTTTATTTAGTCAAAGTACTATTAAATCCTTCCCCAAACGTAGTTTGATTACTTTTCTTGTTTTATTTGAAAAATTTTGGTGCTCATTTGAAGTCAAAACCGCTATTTTTCACGAAAAATTGCGCCACTTTGTAAGTGGAAAACTCAATGTAAAAAAAAAATTCCCAAAAGGTATTTTTTATGTAGAAAATGTGTAGGAGAGAGTCCCCCAAGGTGGACACCAATCTTTTAAACAATTGTAGAAACAAAGCAAAATAACATATCTTGTATAATTATACATTTCCTGAAACCTTAACTCATTAAGATAATTTTTCATGAAGTACAATTTTGGTATCATCAATATAACCAAAATTATAATTGATTTTAGACTTTTAAAGAAGGTCCCCCGAGGTGGACACTTTTTAGAAATTTATTCCCAAAGTTGGAAATATATATGTCATGTTTAATTATTTTATTTATTCTTTAATGTTTTTTATTTGAAATTACATCGAATGCTTAAAAACAAAAATTCTATTACAAAATAAAGGAATACCAAGCGTCCAGTGAACCAAAAAAAAGGTTTTAATCAGAATCATCGGAGTTGCACTGAGGACAAGTGTACCAAGAGCCGCGCATTTTGACACATTTCAAGTGCACTTCCCTTTTACATACGTCGCACGCAATCGAATTGAATTTTGTAAGAGTTGAAAGCATATTTTTTAAACAAATAATACAAAAATGTATATCTTCTTATGAAGATTCTTGCTTAGCTGGTGGTTTCGACTTCCTCATAGATTTTCGCATTGGTTTACATGGCAATGGCTGCTTTGAGTTTTTGGCTGCTTTTTTTTATAGCTTTCCTAGCTAGCAATTTCAGATCATGTTCATCGCGCTTGCGTTTTTTATCTATAAAAGCTGCAATATTTTCTGGTGACGTAAGGATGCAACTTTTCATTGGCTTTCGAACTCTGTTGCTTTTCTTCGGTTCTTCCTTTTTTTTGCAATGGGCCAACTTCTGTTAATACTTCAAATAAATTTGAAGCAGGCACAGAAGTATGAGTTGAAGGTTCTGATGAGCAAATTTCTTCAGCAATACTTATTGACAGTAGCTGTCCCGCTGACAGTAGCTACGGCACTGCACTCACTGTGTGTGACTGTGAACACTGTGTGGGTCACACACATGTGTCTGTATTTCTTTTAACCTTCATAAATTCGATTTGATATCGTTTGTGCACAAATTTTGATAAAAACTGAAAGTTTCCACCTTAGTGTAAAAAAAGTGTCCACTTTAAGGTCAGAACGCACTTTCCTTGGCAAAAAAGAAAAAAATTTACTGCTCGCAATATCAAGCAAATCAATTTAGAATATTTTTGTTTGAAATGTAAGAAGGGTCAAAAGGATATTTACCTTTTCGGGAACACAGTTTTTCATCATACAATCCCAGTTATTTGAAGCGTATTTAAAACTTTCGGAGCAATTTTCTCATGCCGTGTCGTGCAGCGGTCAAACAAACACGACTTGTCACTTCGTGACATAACCAAAAACTGTGTCTTCCCACACTGTAATACCAACATAAAGCGCAAAGTGCTACCACTTAATACAAAAAAAAACCCGGGGTATCCACCTTGGGGGACTCTCCCCTACCCAGTTTGAAGTGAATCGGTATTGTGCTATTTGAATGGCAGTGATCACAGACTTTGAAAAAGTAGAATAGAGAAAAACGTGTTTAAAAGCTTTAAAAGCTTATTTATGGCTTAATTACCTGATAACTTTGACAGTTTTACTTGGATCGACCTCAAATTTTGGGATTATATTTTTGAAATATTAAACTATAAGAAAATATAAAAAAATTTTTAAAATGAGCTAAACCATACTTTCCCTTTAATATTATTTCCCAAACTGAAATATATTATTTTTATTTTATTTATTTTATATTTTCTGTTATTTTATTTAATATATTTTAAAGTTTAAAGATTTGACTAATAATAAAACTTTTTGTATATAGTTTTAAAACAAAAATTTAATTAATTTTTATTACATTACATTGATAAAAAATAAAATTGATTTTATTATTATTTAATAATTATTTAATTATTAATAATAATTTTATTTAATAATAATAATATATAAATAATAATAAATAAAAAAATATAAGCCAAATAAGGTGAAAAAAAAGAAAGAATTAAATTTGTGTACAAATCTGGCGCCAGATTTTCAAAAATTTTCTTTTGTATTTTTCTCATTATGTTTGCTTATTTCTTTTTTTTCTTTCATTTTGTGATATTACCTTAAAATCTTGTCCCCATAATATTCTGTGAATAATGAAAAAAACAACATTTTTCCTAATTTACTGTATATAAATGGTAAAGAATCTAACCATTAGGTATTGTAATAGAAAAAAGAATTGGTAAAAAAAATCAAAAACCTAAAAGAAAAGAAAACAAAAAAGAAACAGCTTCTTAAGAAATGACTCAGCAAAACTACCAAGAAAATATAAGAAAAGCCACCACTAAACCACAGCAGGTTTTATACCTATAACAAAAATGAATTGAATGAAATATTATTATTAAAAAGAAGGTAAGATCAACACTGAAACCAACACTGCTGAAAAAGAGCAAACGGTCCAGAACTGGTTGTTGTTCCGTTCCTTCTCTTTAATTTTCTTATATTCTTTCATAAGGAACCGTGTCAATCTTTTTTTATTTTTGATGATTGCAATAAAAGAACCAACAACAAGAAAAGCAAAAAAAATAAAACCTAAATAACAACAGCAAAGTTATAAATAAAAGAATTAAACTACATATAACCAAGGTAAATTGGTGGTAGTGCTGGCAGGGAATGAGATATACACAAAAAACTGGTTAGATTATAAAATTGCTGCAATAAACTTTGTAACAAATAATATTTGGCTTTTGCTTTATTTTGTTAGCTTTTAAACAATTTATCGTTTGTTGTATTATTTATTAATTAAATAGCAAAAATTTATATCTTATTGGGACACATATTTATATTTTATAAAAGCAAAAGAATTAATTTTAAATATTTAAGAAATTTTGCAACATTATTAATTTCTAATAATAATAAAATTATATATAAACATGAAAGTAAATCTAATAATAATTTAATAGGAAGTAAAACTTTGGTTAGGCCACTTTCTATAAATGCTAGGAAATTCAGGTCGTGACTTGAGTTGTGTTTTTTTTATTTTTATTTTTTTTTTTGATGGTTGAATGCAAGAGAAAATAATGTTGCATTTTAATGTATGTAACCAACAAAGTTATTAAAGCAATTAGAAAGGATAAAAATTGATTTTATTAAGTTAATTTATAATTTTATTATGTGTAATCGATAAATATTAAATATTATGTAGAAAATAAACATTTTTAACTTTTACATACTTAATAAATAGTTCATTGACCATTTTAAGTTATTCATGTTGTTAATTAAATAAAATTTTACTATATTTATTTTAATGTAATTAAATATTAGTCTAAAACCTGTTAATTTTATATGAAAATCAATGTTAATCTGAATGCATAATCTTGAAATAAATATTCACATATCTTTTGGTTTGATTATTTGATGAGGTTAGAAAACAAAAAACGATATGTTTCATGAGATAATATTATCCTATGCTATTTGTCATTTTAATTAATTAATTCTGTGCAGTAAAATTATTCTAATTTCTAATTAAATTATTGGTTAAATTATTTGAAAGCTGTCCTCGAATAATAAATTTTTTACAATTAAAATTTAAAAAGGATAAAGATTCCCTACAAGGATAGATCTTCAATCTTTATGAACCAATCTTTCATGAACCTAAAGAAAAACCTGAGCATTCCATGCTAGAGTATTTATACACCAATATTTTTCTATAATTGCTAAATATTATTTTTATTGTCTCTTAGTGCTAATCTTTTTGATAAAACAAAAATTATTGAACAATTATAAATAATAATTAGTGTATTAGTTTTTTTCCTATTTTATATCAGGTTTTAAAAACTTTATCTATCTATCTATCTATCATTGAGACGGCTATGCTGCACAGCGACCAGAATCGATCTACTGTGTTATGCAGGGAACTTAATATCAAGCTCCCTTGCCAGAGCCAAAACATCTTTTAATCTCAACTCACCCTCCCCTGTACAGGGCACGTAGCGAGCGAGAAGATGTTTGAGTCTTAAAAACTTTAAAAAATGATGTTATAAAATTCCATAATCATCGGCATTCAAAAACTGCTGTACCAAATTGTTGAAATTTAACACTTATCCTTTAAACATGAAATCCCTCCTACCCTACTCCCAATTGTAATTATGATAGGTTAAAAAAACTTGTTTGTTTTACTAAAAATCTTAAATAAAATAAAAGGATTTAGAATAGAATATAATAAATATTAAGGTTGTAGTTTTATGATTCAGCTCCATTTTGAAAGGATTTTTGGAAATTTTATGGATAAAATTATTAAATTTTTAACTTTTAATTTATCAACTCAAAGACGTTTTTAAAAATTTAAGATATTCAATAATTGAAACAATAAAAAGATATTAAATCAAAAAGTATGAAGTTCGATTTAGCAATCATATTTTTTGGCATGAATTTTTGATATGACCTGCAAAATACTAATAAATGATATTTTAAACTTTATATACTTGTCTTGACTGTACAAAAATGTTATACACTTAAAAAAAGCGAGTTTTTAAGGGTATAATTACCAAAGCTAGAATATTTGTAATCAATTATTAGCTATAACTGTCATGTTACACTTGTACGGATAAAGATTACCCACTTGACAAGATATGCGGTCGGAATCCTTTGGAGCTTGATTTCAATTAAATTGTTAAAGATTGATTATGCATGCACAGCAGAAGAGATGGTGTCTGATTTCTGACCAATATAACCAAGTAAATAACTAATTATACTGCATGCAAAGAGCAACAACAAAAAAAAAAAGACAACACTTCATAATCTATTTAACCAAAGAAAATTCTATACCGGTGCCACTATAAAGGACAAGTATTTTTACCTTTTTGATAACTTTAAAGATTTTCTTCAATTGCTTCAATGGCTAAAATACTTGAATCATTTTTAAACTGGGTGGCAGTCAAGTTATTTGGATATTGTAGCCAATAAATTGCAAATGAAGAAAATTAACATTTGCAACGTTACTTTTGCAAATTTTATTTTGTATTCATGGTTGGCTGTTTATTTAGTTGGTCAACACTAATAAAGTATGAACATTTGTAAATTAAATGTTTTTTTAGGAATGCAGCAAAAGAGATTGCATTTTAAGACTTGTTTAATTAAATTTGTTACTAAATTAAAGAATTTTTGAAAATTAAATTTTAAGTATTCGAAAATTTTACTCATACTTGTTAACAAAATAAATATTATTTTTGTTGAGGAATTAATTAACATTTTTTAAGTAAATCTATTTTATTATTTATTTTGCTAACAAATTAAATATGAAGTTGATAATTACTTTTGGGATAATGAAAAATTAAAAAGGCATATATGAAACGGCAATTTATAAGATTTTGCCCACTTTCATGCATAGCACAAATTTCTGTAAAAAAGCTTAAGATTGCTGTCATTTTTGATTTTTGTTATTAAAGTCTAAACAATTTTCATTTCGAGTATAAATTTATCAGCCTTACCTCAGCTGAAACAAAAAATTGTACTGCTAAGTTATAATTTTTTAAGCTACTATTTCGTTCAAGAATTCGTTTCCTATTGCAAAACTGTTTTGGCTTCCTTAAATTTTTTGAGCGATTAAACAAAATTTATTAAGAAAGAATGCAAAATTCACAAATATTTTTTCTTCTGGCTTCAATTGACAAAGTTGAGTCCCTTCAAGCAAAAATAGATATGTTTCACTCTTCGACTTACATCTCTAAGATATATTCCCAAAAAATTATGACTGTTTTTTAAATCAAACACCAAAAAATTATTTTCATTAACATAATTAGTCACTTGAGATTATTAAATGAATTTTAGTACATCAAGAAATGTTAAAATGCTTTTAAATGACTGTGTTAATAAAGCTTGCAAAGCATTCCTCAAAAAAATACCATAAAATTTTATCAAGAAAACAACATTTCCTACGTTTCTTGACAAATTGTAATCTCAATAAAATTTTGATTATATTTTAACACGTAATTTAAATTGTACTCAAAATATTTTTTTCTAATTGAACATTTAAGGACATTTATTTACACTGAATGAAAGAAACGAATTGATTCAAATAGATTAAAGGAGTATTAGTTTTGATAATTCATTTAAATACGGAATTCTAGTTTTTAACTTGAATAAGAAAAAAAATAGAAAGCTTTTAAGTTATGCATTCAACAATTAAAAGACAAGAATTTTAATTAATTTAACCACTAAAACCGGTAAGCAATAGTTTTGTTCCGCATTAAAATTACAGCCGGTGTATTACCCTTATAGAAAATCTATTAATGTCTATAACTATAACGGTTTTGAAGAGGTGTTTTTATTGATTTGACTACTATCGAAATTTAACAAATAGTCTATAAAAATTTGTGTTTTTTTTCCAAATAATTACCAAATTAGGAGTCTAAACTGTAATATTAACAGAAATTAGCCTAAATAAATGAAAAGTTTTTGGAATATTTAATTTAATTAAAAGATTCTGTTGGGATCTAAATACCTTCCAAGTTATGTATAAATAAAAAGGCTGGGAGAAGTTAGCAAAATTTTCTATAACCAAATTTTTAGAAAATTTTGCGGGGTTAGCGTGTGTTGTATAACATTGACGGAAGTGTTGGAATATGTTAAATTATTTTATTTTTTATTTTGTATAAAAATATTTTAAATTTTATATTAATCAAAGTATTGGGCGAAAGATATTTAAAAGCTCTGTAGAGAAAAGTAGAAATCCATTGACAATGACAAAGAACTACACTTTTCACTTATAAAGACAACTTTTTCGAGGAAAAAATCACTAAATTTTATTCCAGAACTGTCCGCAGCATTTTGGCTGAATTTTGTATGAAAAAGTAAATTTAATGGATACTTCCTTTAAGATCTCTAAATGAATTTTTCACTTGTGCATTTTTCCATCAGGACACACAAGCAAGAATTTATTATATGAAAAATTCAATAATGTGCAGTTACCCGCTGAGATATACGCACTAAGTGGGTGCCCACCTTTATATACGAAAATTTAACAAGTGGTAACTAATAATGCTTAAAATTTTGTCGCTATTGAATAACTTTCTAAAAAGCTAACTCAAAAGCTTCTTTTAATTATTTTTTTCAAATCAAAAAAGAAATCAAGGTGTGTGAGCAAGACTACCCTGCAGAAATAAAAATGCAGTAATTTAGATAATTTATAATATTATCAAGTAGCCCGGAAAAGAAATCAAGTAAGCAGGCTAACATTAAAGTGTTCTTTTATGTAAGGATTTTCCACTTTAAAATGAAAACACTGACTAAATAAATATTCTTATTGTTAGTATACTTTCACATATTTATATCACATCATTAAACTCTCTTTTTCATTTCAAAAATAATATATTTAGTTTATTTAGTTGATAACATTCAAAATTATCAATTGTGTGGGATCGATAAAGTAAACATGCAAAACTCAAAATATACCTAAATCCTAAACGAAAAATGTTATGCCTTAATTCTTTTTTTCTATTAAAATTTTATCTGCTTTTCACACTTCAAGCTTGTGAAGTTTATCCTAGGGATACCTTGTAAACATTTTTTCTTTACTTATTATGAAAATTTTCAAAACAACACAGGACGTGACTAATTTTTAAAAATTTGTAAATGAAAAAACCAGAAGTTTATGTATCATAATATTTAGTTACAATTTAGAAACGTGTACCCTTTTTTTCCAAAAATAAAAAACATTTTCTATTAAAATGTACAAAAATATTTTGAACTCAGCCAGCCAAAACTCTCGCAAGCAAGCAATCATTATGCAAGTCACTACAGAAGAATAGAATAGAGAAGGTCACTCACTATAAAAGCATAATCAAGTTTAGTTCAATTTCTTCGTTTTTCATCTTCTTTTGGGATCTTCTTTTCTTTTTTTCTTTTTAAATTTTCTTTCAGATAAAACCTCTCAATGTTGAGAACATTAAAAAACAGAAGACCACCAATACACACTGGCTTAGGTTTTAAAACATTCAAAACAGGTCTCTGAGGTATATATAAATATATATATGAAAATAATTCGACCCCAATCCGTCTTTTATCAGATTTCGTTATGAAATCACAGTGTGGTCCCTCATTTTCTCCATTATGGAGAATAATTTGTTTTCTTTATCATTCCTTTTTTTTATTTTTTATTATTGTATTATTATTATTGCTTGGCGCGTAATTTTGATATGGCTTCAGGTGCTTTATTTGACGGGTGTATTCACGTATTTGATTGATCTTTGCAACCCAATCAGGCATGACTTTCATCTTATGGATAAGTGCCGCTTCATTTAAGATGTGTCTTTAATTTTCTGTAAGATATAATTAACGTCTTCTTTATTTTTTTAGACATAAGTTGGGTTTTTTTCCGTTCAGAATTCATCCATGCACTAAATATTCTATATCAAAAGAGTGACTTATAAACGGGTAATTGTTAAGGGATTGATTTTCTTTGTTCATTTAATAAGTAAATAATGTTTAAGAATGTTTCACATATTGCAAGAAATTTAATAACTTTTTTTAGATTGAAATTATTTAGACAATATGTCACTCAAAAGTTTTGAATTTTCCGTCCTGAAAATCGGTCCCACCTGTTAGTCTTCGTTTTTCTTTGATAAATTTTCTTGCGGTTAAAGGTTTCGTAGCTTTAATGAAGCTTAATAAAAATGATCATGCTTTTATTTTAAGGATAACAAAAATTAATGGCCTCCCTTCTTCTTGGCTGATTTTCTGCATTTTTTATTTAGAAATTTTTGACATGGAATATTGAATTCAACTTGAAACAAAAAAAAAGATCCCCCAAGGTAGGCAAAACATAAAATAAAACAAATGCCAGCTAATGGTCAATGTTTTGAGTTTTGAACATACATTCGATTATTTCGTGAGCACCTGATTATTTTTCTGAAAGAGCTTTGCAGCAAAACTAAATCAAAGTATATAGCCAAGTGTGAAAAAAGGATAAGAATTCCAGCAGATATATTTAAATGCCAAATGAAAATATTTCATAAATCAAATAGAGCTTAGTATATTGTACAGAATAAGTCCAAGTATTAAACAGTTTTAAACATGTGAAACATAATTTCTGTGCAAGCTTTTATCATTAATCTTTTTATGAACAGTTTTAACTGCATGAATTATTTCAATAGCTACAAAAGCACATAAGTACTTTAAGTACTTTTTTAAATTATACTAAAGTCAGCTACAAAACTTTTCAAGGACTGCTATTTAGGAAAATGTTCAAATAGTTATTTTTATTAAAATGGTCATAAAAATTCAAATATTTAACTTGCTTGGCTTAAAATGAAACACATAAAATTTGATATTTTGTAAAATTTCTTCTTTTTATTATTTTAGATGCATCTTCGTCTAACGAAGCTGTTCATTTACAACAACGGCTTAAAAGTCTAAGTACAGAATTAGTTACACTACGGAATAGATTACATGTTGGTCAAAATAATATTAATGGAAATAATTGTCCACCAGCTCCAAACAATGGAACATCAAATGTTCAGCCAGTAAATAACAATCCTTCAGCTAATATCCTACAAGGGGGACATAATATTTCAAATAGCAGCCAAATTAAAACTGTTACTAATTCATCAAAGGTATAACAAAAGTTTTAAATATTTTTTTTCCTTTTTATTAAATTGATTATTTCATTTTAGAGTCAAACATTGAATCCTAATTCAACACATTGTGGTAGCCTAGGACCAGTTGTATCACCAAGAAATACTTCAGTTCCATTACCACTTCCGCATCATGTGGGATCATCAGGTGATTTTTAACTGTTTTAAATTTTCTTTAAATACTTACAAACTTGTTGAAAATTTTTAAAAATATCTTAAAATTTGGAAATCGATTAAATTAATTCTTTCATTAAATTAAAAATTTTAGTTTCCAATGATCAAACTCTTTTAGGAAAATATTTATCAGTCTCATAAGCCCAAAGACTATTACAGAATGCTTTAAGAGGGACATGGATTATATTCTTGAGTATAATTATATTTTATAATCAGTTCTTAAACGAAGAATGGTTTATTATATTAAACTCAGTCGAATTATATAACACCTATTTTTTTTGTTGGATGGAATCATAATAACTTTGTGCTTCTGACTAGGAAGCTTATTTATTACATCCAAGACCCCTAGTATTAATTTATTCATAAAAAAATTAAGAAATAGAATTGATGTGTGAATTTTCTATAGCATATTTAAAAGAGTCAAATTTACAATGTTATTTGAAACGTATTCGTCAGAAAGAATTTATCAAATTGTTCAATATTTGGCTTAAGCTAAATGCTCCTAGAGTAAAGCAATTAAATTTATGAGAAAATATTTCGTATAATTCCATTTAGATATATTAAATGAAAAGATCAATAATTCTGAGGCATAGTTTTGTTCAATATTTTAGCTAAATATTTATTTTTTTGTTTCATTTTGGTAACTTTATATGCATAAAGTTTACTTTGTATTTTGAAAATGTACAAATGGCTTTGTTTTTATGAATATTCTAAGGAGGTTAGATTGTAGACAGCTCAGCTGTTACTTTGAACACGATTATATAGGCGACTAAAGTTTTGAACTCAGGAATATTAAAATATTTATCTTCAGTAAAGATACACCTAGTTTGCAACCAAATTACGCAGAAACATGAAATACCGAAACTACTTTTATGTAAGTGGAATGAATATCAACCAAAAAAGCCAATTAGAAAAAAAGACTAAAAATTATTTTACAATAAGTAAAAAAAGAATGTTAATAAGTGATTAAAAGTTCACAGCAACACTTAAAAACTTGAACTTGAAAGCTATCATACAAACTAGCCAAAATAAATTACTACGATTGATAACCAATGCCTACCGATACGTAAACAATAAGGAATTGCATGGTGATCTGAAAATTAGTTGGGTGGACGATGTTATACGTGAATACGCCAAGAAACACGATAAAAGACTACATTATCATACCAATTCGGAAGTAATCCAACTGCTGAACTCAACGGGCTAGATTAGGAGACTACAAAGAACTAAGCCACATGAACTAACAATTTAACTATTGGGTGCTGGTCAATGGACTAGCAACCCTCACAAGTAATCACCTAACGGTGCAATTGAACAGTGCTAATAAATTTATAGTAATATTAAGATTTAAGTTTTTTGCAATGTTGTTCAAGCCAGAGCAAGAAATGTCCAGAAATGGTTAAACGATTGACTAAGTTAGTAACTAAGCTATCCCGTAACTTAACATGGAATTAAAAGAACTAATTTAATTTTTCCTTATCAAACAAAAACTTTGATTCAGCGGCAAAAATTTATAGCATATCATAGCAATTAAATCAAAAACCTATATTTTACAAAAAATACCTTAAAAAGTTTTTTATATTTTTTTAGTTATAAATTTATTATTTATTTAATTTTTTAGATGTACGTCAACTTGCTGAAAGCATCCAACGTCACTTTTCACCACCTCATATAGATGCACCCTCAAAAATTGGTAGTGTCGGACATAGTTTCACAACAATTGGTAGCATAAATATAATAAGTGCACCATTTTCACATAATTCTAAACACCGTAAGCCATCAGAAATCGATGATTTGATACATTTACCTGGACCTCTGACTGAAGATGCTGTAATGAAAGCATTACATGCAAGATTTAATGAGTGCAAATATTTTGTAAGTAATTTTAATTTCATATTATTCTCTTTTAATTTAACATTTTCCTAGAAACATATTTTATGGTTAACTGATTTTAACATTGATTCCCTAATTATAAAACTTAATTTACGTAGAATCCAAAACACGAAGTATTGAATGAGTGTCAGATTTATACAACAGAACCAGAAAAAGGCAATTAATTTATATAGTTGTTCCGAATAAGTTTCTCAAACTTTTATAGTAATCGGGAAGTTATTTGCTGTGGTTTCCTTTTCGTTTTCCAATTGCAATTTCGATTTCTAATATAACTTAAAGAAGATAAACGTAAAAAAAGGAGATTTAATATTTCAAAATTAAACGGTCTTGAGAAAACTGAGTTATCCAACAAAAAATAATTAAAGAAAAGGATATTGTTTAGTCTAATACCGTGACTAATTAATTAAAAGTTTTTATTTTGCGAGTGAACGACTGTAATCCTTTCTAAGGCATTATATATAATAGTAGCAACTTAGAATAACTTTGCACTCTAAGGAAAACAAATTTCTAGTTTAAGAAGAAGAGAAACAGGGATCTTTATTGATAAATAAGTTGTAAAATTTTAGCAACGAATTCCTGGATCCCGCAAGGCAATAAACTAATTCATTACTTGGTAAATAAGATACTTAAAGCAATTAATATTGGTTTTGTTCAATTTTTTGCAACATCCTGCCAGGGGGTGGTCAATTAGAATTTGCAATGACTATAATTTTGCTATTATTCCTGGAATGAAAGAATCGATGTTGCAAAGCAATTATATTTTTCATAATTATTTATCTTACATAATAAATTTAAGGAAAAGGTGTATCTGGTTTTTTAGTTTTATATTTGTTACTGCGCTAAATGCAGATACGCTTGAACTTTATAAATAGGAACAAGGATTCAAGATTTGCTTAAATTCTAGAAACAAAAACAAGGATTCTAAATTGATATTAAAAAGACTATCAGCTGTAATATTTACAAACAATAATTTCCTGACATAACGATTTGTAAAAAATAATCCCTAAATGTCATTAACTTAGTACCTAACCAAAATTTACCAATAATTTAAAATGACAAATTTTGATGCTGTGCCACTTGCTTTTGTTGTTTTCTTCTTTGTATATTACAAGACTATAGCGTGAAAAAATTGTCTCAGAAAAACATGTCTCAAAGAAGAATCAAGACAAATTTTTGGATCAAACCTGTTTTTGGCAGGAATTATTAAAAATTATTAAACTTTACAAAATGTTAAAAATATGAGGAGAAAAAAAAGAATGTGAAATATTGAGTTTTTCGGTTGAGTCTTTTTTATTGTTTCCATTTTTGATTGGTTTAACTCCTTAGTCGGTCAATTTGTTTCTTGTATTTTTTGTTGTTTTTTTAAATTGTGATAAATTGGATAAAAATTTTATTTAAAAACATAAATTTCCAATGAGCGTTTCGTAATCAAGATATTTTAATATTTATCCTAGTTTTATTGACGGTTTAATATATCAATACTCATGTTTTGTGTAATGCTAAATTTGTAATTTTTTGTATTTTGTAATCGACAAAAAAACAAAAACCTAAGCCATTTCTTTTGTTTTAATGTTTTTCTTGCACTAATTCAGTGAAAATATTTTCCCTGGAAGAATAAAAAATATTTGAGTAGAACCAGTTGCGTTCCACGATTTATGTCCTGTTTTTTATTTTCAAGTAAAATTTTCACAAAATACAAAAAAAAGTAAATCAAAAAATTCTTAAACGAAGTTCCTATCTAAATGATGTCTAGACAAAAATTTTTAATGGCCTAATCTAAGAAATGCTAACACGAAAATCTATTACAAAAATTTAACAAAAAATTCTAACACAAAAATGTAATAGTTTCGTAGTTTTATTAATTGTTGTATTTTTTAGTTAAATTTTTTTCTTTTTCTTTTGGTTAATTGTTGGTTTTAGGGTTAATTATTGTTTTTAGTTGTTATTTTAAAGCAGGAAGAACCTTACGAACCTGATGTCTCTAGACATTTCTCATTTACTTTTTTCTTTATTATTAATTAACCTCCAAATAATTAAAGTTTCATTGAAAATATATTTGGAAAATGGTTAAGTACTTAACTGTTTTTAGAAACTCTTACATTAATATTCCTTAATAGGTAGTTAAAAGGTCTAGTTGAATATGAAGTATATTTTTGGGAATTTTTTTGACGATTTGATCAATAAAATTTCATTTACTCAATTTGCATATAATACAATTATATTTTAAGTATATTTTGTGATTGTGTAATTGAAAAATATTTATAATTTATCCGTTGACAGCGAATGGTGGCTGACTATTTTGAAAGAAATTTTGAATTGTGCTACCAATAATAACTCATCTCTGGACTATTTGAAATCAAATCAAATCCTAGGAGGTTTCTCGATGTAATGTTGTCGAGTTTATATTTTTCTTTCTCAATTTTTCGATTTTTTAGAACACTGCAGTTATAGTTTGTTGAAAAAAGGACTTGCTCATAAATTACTTGACTGCTGTTTTAGTTATGCTCAATTTGAAATTATAAAATTTAACTAACTTGTATATAATTTTTAATTTTAGACAAATGTTGGTCCAATATTGCTTTCTATAAATCCTTATCATGATGTTGGAAATCCTCTTACACTTTCAAGTACCCGATCCTTGCCATTAGCATTTCAATTACGACGAATAGTGCAAGAAGCTGTACGACAACAAGCAGAAACTGGCTATCCACAGGCTATCATACTATCAGGGACATCAGGAGCGGGAAAAACCCATTGTTCAATGCTTCTATTGCGACAGCTTTTTGCAGTTGCAGGAGGTGGTCCCGAAACAGATGCATTCAAGCATTTAGCTGCAGCTTTTACTGTTTTGCGTTCACTTGGTTCAGCAAAAACTACAACAAATTCGGAATCAAGTCGAATAGTAAAAATAACAATAAGAAGTTTTTTTTTGGTTGTAATAAATATTGAGTTAATTTTTACTTTTAGGGACAATTTATTGAGGTACAAGTGACTGATGGAGCTTTGTATAGAACAAAAATACATTGTTATTTTTTGGATCAAACTCGTGTAATACGGCCATTACCTAATGAAAAAAATTATCATATATTTTACCAAATGTTGGCTGGATTAAGTCGTGAAGAGAGAATTAAACTTAATTTAGAAGGATATTCACCAGCAAGCCTTAAATATTTACAGCATGGAGATACTAATCAAAATGAACAAGAAGATGCTTCAAGATTTCAGGCTTGGAAAGCTTGTTTAGGTATTTTAGGAATACCCTTTTTAGATGTTGTTCGAGTATTAGCCGCAGTTTTGTTATTAGGAAATGTACAATTTGTTGATGGTCAAGTAAGTATTCATTTTATTTAAAGATTTATTATATTAATATTTAACACATTTTGGCATTATTCTACTGTGAAATAAAGTTTAAAATTTTATTATTTATGGAAAAATTTATATGTAAAGAATGTGGTTTAATGTTAATTTATCTAAAGCAAAAAATATTATTTTAGGGACTTGAGGTAGAGGTTAAAGGCGAAACAGAATTAAATGCAGTTGCTACTTTACTTGGTGTACCACCAGCTTCACTATTTCGTGGGCTAACAACTCGAACTCATAATGCAAGAGGACAGCTTATTAAATCTGTATGTGATGCAAATATGTCAAATATGACTAGAGATTGCTTAGCCAAAGCATTATATTGTAGGACAGTAGCAACTATTGTTCGTAGAGCAAATAGTTTAAAACGTTTAGGATCTACACTTGGAACACTTAGTTCTGATTCAAATGAATCTGTTCATAATCAAGCTGATGTCGCAAGCCAACATGCTTCAACTGTTGGTAATAGTTCTGGTTCAAAATCAATGGCTGCATTAAATAATGCTGTACGTCATGCTACTGACGGATTTATAGGGATACTTGATATGTTCGGTTTTGAAGAGCCAGCACCACATGCACAATTAGAACATTTATGTATAAATCTTTGTGCTGAAACTATGCAACATTTCTATAATACACATATATTTAAATCCTCTGTTGAATCCTGTAGAGATGAAGGCATCCTTTGTGATACTGAAGTTGATTATGTAGATAATGTACCTTGTATAGATTTAATATCATCATTACGTACTGGTTTATTAAGTATGTTAGATGCTGAATGTTCAGTACGTGGTACTGCTGAAAGTTATGTAGCTAAAATTAAAGTACAACATAGAAATTCAAGTAGGCTTGAAACAAAACAAATGGAACTTCATGATCCACGAATGTTTACAATTAGACATTTTGCTGGACGTGTTGAATATGATGCGACAGATTTTTTAGATACAAATCGTGATGTTGTACCAGATGATCTTGTAGCTGTTTTTTATAAAAATACTTGTAATTTTGGTTTTGCAACACATTTATTTGGTTCAGAATTAAAAGCATTATATGCATTAGAAAATGTACCACGTGGTTTAAGTTTTCGAATAGCACCAACATCACATACAGATTTATTAAATGGTGATGAACCAATTTCAACATTAACACAAGATTTTCATACTAGACTTGATAATTTATTAAGAACATTAGTACATGCTAGACCACATTTTGTACGATGTATTAAAAGTAATGGTGCTGAAAGTCCTGGAAGATTTGATCGTCCAATTGTTGTTAAACAGATACGTGCTCTTCAAGTATTAGAAACAGTTAATTTAATGGCATCAGGTTTTCCACATCGTATGAGATTTAAACAATTTACTGCTAGATATAGAATGTTGGCTCCATTCCGTTTATTAAGAAGATGTGAAGATAAAGCATTAGAAGATTGTAATTTAATATTACAGTATGCTATGGAAAATCCTCCAATTGCTGATGGTTCAGTTACCTTATCATGGGCACCTGGCAAACGTCATATATTTCTTAGTGAAGGTATTCGACAACATTTAGAAAAATTACGTGCTGATATTAGAGGAAAAAGTGCAACAATTATACAATCAACTTGGAGAGGTTGGGAATTAAGAAAACGAATTGGTACAGTAAAACGATCATGTGAAATGACTGTGAATTCAACAAAAATTCTTAAAAATGCACCAAATCCTGGTTAGTTACTATATGTTAATTTTTTTTGTGACGATAGTTTTTATTATGTACCTTTTATTTGTATACAGCAACACGACTTTTAACAAAAACATCAAATTTAAGTACTGCTGTTAGACCTCGGCCACAACCAATAGCTGGAACACCAACACCCGATCCTAATGAAAAGTGTGATTCAAAAATGATTCAACAAACTTGTAAACTATTTGGATTTGATTTAGTAATATATTTTTTATTTTGATAAAATTAATATTAATTTTATTGAAAAAATAAAATTATTTAAGGAGCGACCTCCTCCAGTGCCCCCATCTAGGCCATATACAGTCACTGGTAATTCAAAATTGGGATATCCTCAAACGAGAGTAATGAAAATGAATTTTCCTGAGGATTCAACAACTACTCCACCTTTAGATCAGCTTAAAAAAGGTGAAACTGTAACTGTTGTTGGTGCATCACATTGTCGTGGTCATTTAATTGTTGAACATACTGGACAAAGCTTTCATGTTCCTTTTCAATACATGGAACTAGTAAAGAACACACAATCAACTGTTAATATTTAATAGTAATATTGTGTATTTTTAAGACTGTATATAAACGCTTAATAATAATTAATTTCTTTTTTCTAAAAAAGATTTCGTTGTAAATGAAAAATTAAAAACAATAAAATTTTCAATTTTGTATGCCAGTGTACATACTTGTAGAATGAAAAGAAAGTTTTCAAATAAAACAAAATTTTTATTAAAATTAATAAAATGTTTAAAGAGCATACTTTGGCATAAAATGAAATGCAATATATTAGTATTAAGTTTATATTAAATATCATAAAGTACCTAATCTATCTGTTTAAAGATTTTAAAAGCCAATAGTTTAAGATTTCGCAAAACAGTTTTTAAATAAATTGATTGTAAAATGATTTAAGTTACATTTAGATTAATTTTGTGGTAGTATATATTATGATTCAATTCCAACGAGAATTACATATATTACTTGAAAAAGAGTTTTTTTTAAAAAAATTTTTAAGGAAAATTATTGGTGTATACGGACATCTAGAGAAATGAGTTCTATCAGAGCTAATGAGCAGCTTTTACTATATTTTGTACTTTCTCTCAGAACAAAAACTTAAGATTACCTCCTAAATTCGTAAAAAAAAACCTGGATATCTCTTATAAAAAACAAAAGAACCTCCAAAAAGAACATGGTAAAAGCATATTTGTGCAGAAGGAATAGAAAAGCCTGTTATTTTGATACTTCTAATAACAGTTTTAACAAACAACAAGTTTTAACAAATAATAAATTTAAAACAAAGAATAACCTTATAAATTGAACATTTAGAATTTTAAAAATATTTTTTACAATTTTAGGGGGTCGGTCTCCATAAGAAAAAGTGAAAATTACTTGAAGGCTGATTACTTCATTGTCCTGGTTTAAAATTTTAACTGTTTTAATTAAATCATTTAAATACTAACCTTAGGTGCCTTGCTAGTATCTGGCCTTGTTTTAATATTACCAGCTCCCTGTATAGTTTTGGTTTTACTACCGGTGGAGGATATTTGTCATGCAGCCTTGCGATGGCTAACCTTAGGTGTAACCTTACGCCTCCACGACGAATACCTTTGGTAATCTTTTTCTTATCGGACGCTGGTCCCTCGTTGGTATTATCGGGTTGCTGGACCCTTTTCTATTGGTCGAAGAGGTTTCACCTGATTAATTCTTCCTTTTTCCTGTGGGCTACCCTTCGCTTAGTTATGTCTTAATTTTTACATTTACTACATTTCAGAACTTTATCGCCATTTCTATAAAGCAAGAACAAATATTTCGCATTTAAAATATACTATATACTGATTTTGTTCCGTAAAAATTGTTGTCAATCAAGTAAAAATCACTTTTTAAAGCAAAACAAAGAAAAGATAACAAATTAAGGGTGGTCAGTCGTTATTCTTACAAAGAAAGTGATCCATGAGAAGACCAAATTAATACTACCAAGGAATTTGTATGTTATCAAAGAGAAGGGGATCAGCATTAATAAATTAGATTAAACGTGGAATATGCCGAATAAAAATCGCATAACAAACAATAACAGAATTAATTTCATAAATCAAACAGCAATCAACAGATGGAAAATTTAAAGCTGTGGTTGCATTGGATAGCTATAATGCAATATTTTATCCTAAAACTAAAATGTAGCTGATAGTAGAGTAAAAATAAAAGTGGATTCAATAACTTTATTAAAAACAAGTTTATAGATATAAGTAATTATGGTTTGTGTAATGGGTTTTGTGTTATTGATGTTGATATAATAGCTAAAAGAGAGGATTAATTTCGAGTAATATTTACTGAGATATTAGCTTGGAAAGCAGGGTTTTCAGCATTTAGGTCTGTTTAAACAAATTTAATCAGACAAATATATTGATTTAGAGTATCAAAATTGGATTGGCTATTATGTAAACCGAATATAGATACAAAACACAAGCCGAGAATTTGATGATTAACTCAAATGTCTTATGAATAGAAATCCATATATATGTTAATGAATAAATCTATAGTAATTAATGAATAAACTTTATTAAAAGTAGAAACAGTTGATCAAATGTAATTTTTATTATATAAAAGCTTATATCTAGATTTTTTAAAACATATAAATCTTTGAGGAATAACTGTAACTGTCATAAAATATATTTGTTATTATATAAAAACTTTTTTGTTTAATTGTTTGAAACATTTTAATGTTTGGAGACTAACTATAATTCTGAGGAAATTTTTGTTATTATCTTATGCCCGGGACTCACTAGCGCTTAGCGTGTGGAGACGACTTAGTACAGTAAAAATGGAGAGTTTTTTAATATACCAGTGGAGTGGAACATCAGTGGAGACTAATGGACTCATTAGTATTTAGCACTAAATTTTGTGCCGCTAAGCGCTAGTGAGTCCCATGCATTATAGATAAAGTGGCCTTTTACATGCCCTACAAATGGGTCCTTGTAAAAGGTGAAATTTGGTGGTATGCTCATTTTTCGTGCTACCAAAGTCTGAGGTACACTAATCGCAAGCAAGTCGTTCTGTTCGCGTCTGTTTGTCTATAATATGTAAATTTAGAGTTGATTTATTCTTGTAGCTGTTAGAACAGGTATCGCAAACAAAACGACGAGTTTTATTAGTTGTTTTCAGCGCACACGAATTAAGTTTTCGCTTTCCGAAAACTGATAAAAAAAATTATAATTAATAAAAACACTAGTAAGTACACAAAATTACACCTTTTATTTATTAAAAGAAGGTTACAAAAATTACACAAAGCTATACTTTTAATTTATTTAAAGAAGTTTACAAAAACACTTTAAACTACTGCTCTTGTTGACTGACTTTTTGACTGACTGATTCCCTTTTTATATCCAAAAATTCTATCACCAATTTCCCTTTCACCATCCATAAGCATCTGCTTTACTATGGTGAACTATCTATAATCATCTGATTCACATGAATCTAATTCATGTGAATTCTTATTTAATATCTTATTTAATTCAGATGAATCTAATTCATCTGAATTCTTATTCATAACTCACGCGACTTTTATATTCCGTTTGGAATATTATTAAAAAAAATAGAATAAAATAAAAAACTCACTAGATCACTGATAATGACCTTATTATTACTCAACTATGACAACTATTAATCTATGAATCAACTAATCAACTAACTTCTCCTCTTAAACTACTGTTCTTTTATATATGTTCCTTATCTTAGAACTAATTAATTAATCATTAATTTCCATTATTGTCTTATTAAGATATGAACTTAGGATTGTTTACATATTAGATTAAAATATATGGACTTAGAATTATTAGATTAAAAATATATGGACTTGGAATTATTTACATATTAGATTAAAATATAGACTTAGAATTATTTACCAAAACATTCCTTTTGTTTCATTATCATTATTTTGATACTTAACTCGCGCGGGTGATTCGATTTTTTCCTTTTGGTTTTGTTCCAGATAGAGTTATATTAGAAGAAATAGCTGTTTCACCAGTAGGATGTGGACTCATCGGTGACAAAAAGCTGTCAAACAACAAATTAAAATTGAGTAAATTTAATCAATTTGGAGAGGTTGGGAATTAAGAAAACGAATTGGTACAGTTAAACGATCATGTGAAATGACTGTGAATACAATAAAAATTCTTTAAAATGCACCAAATCCTGATTAGTTACTATATGTTAATTTTTTTTGTGATAGTTTTTATTATGTACCTTTTATTTGTATACAGCAACACAGCTTTTAACAGAAACATCTAATTTAAGTACTGCTGTTAGACCTCAGCCACAACCAATATAAGGAAATGAAACATCAGCTCATATGATGTACTTTTATATATTATTGCATATAAGCAATTATACTAAGGAATTTTTTGTAGAAAAGAAGTACTGTCTGATATGGAATTACCGGAGGAACAAAGTGCTATTGAAAGTCTTGAGCATAGAAGAATTTATAATCATCCATTGTTTACAAAATCAACCATTCCATTTCCCTGTATAGTTCTGTTTTTACTATCGGATCGTTGGTGCAGGTTATCTTGTCATGCAGCCTTGCGATGGCTAACCTTAGGCGTACCCTTACACCTCCACGATGTTTTCCTTTGGTAATCTTTTCCTTATCGGACGCTGGTCCTCGTTGGTATTATCGGGTTGCTGGACCCTTTTCTCTTGGTCGAAGAGATTTCGCCTGATTATTTCTTCCTTCTTCCTGTGGGCTACCCTTAATTTTTTACATTTACTACATTTCAGAACTTAATCGCCATTTCTACAAAACAAGAACAAATATTTCGCATTTAAAATATATACTGATTTTGTTCCGTAAAAATTGTTGTCAATCAAATAAAAATCACTTTTTAAAGCAAAACAAAGAAAAGGTAAAAAATTAAGGGTGGTCAGTCGTTATTCTTGCAAAGAAAGTGACCCATTAGAAGACCAAAGATGTAGATATATTTTGACTTTAATTAGCTTTTTTTTAAAAATTTTTAACTTTAAATTTGTACACAATCAATCAATCAAATCAAACTTTATTGAGACTTTAATTACAAACTTAATACAATATTTAGCGTCTTAAACAACTAAAATAATCCTGAAATATTCTGGTGAAAACAATTATTCCCTGACTCACCTATGTGAGTTGGAGAAATACAGAGAGTACTGAAAACTGAGTAATTATGTGTTGTAGCTTGCTCCCGGCTACCATGTGATTGTAGTGAAAAAATTAATCTCTTCAAAAGAAGAGGTCAGCCAACTATTTTAGTATATACAAATTATTTACAAGACTATTATAAGTGGTCCTTAATGTCTAATGTTTACAAACCTAAATTCACTTATTGACTGAGTGACTTTGCTTATCATTTAATTTCTACATTATTTTATATTTTTTTCTTTTTTTTATTTATTTATTATTTATTTTTTATTTTTATAACTATAGAAACTATTCCTTATGTGGTAACAACTTAGTTAAATTTTACCTTATTTTTGGTATGACAATTTTGGTAAATTATTCCATTTAAAAGCTTTAGTTATATATTCAGTGTAAATCCTATAATATGTGTTTATCTATAAATAATTGGAAGAATTAAGATCTATTATGTACAGATATTTACAACGTTGAAATCTTTAAAGTTACTGATTACAAAGCTACGATGCTTAAAAATAGGCAATACCTGGTAAGCCCAGTAATATACAATCTCAGGTGCCAGCCCAGTGCCAGTGACCAAAGACCACAAAAATAAATTTGCACACAAAACAAAAAGTGAAACTTCATTTTGACAGATTCAAACAAGTTGAGATTCACTAAAAGTTAATTCAGCACATAAAAGTTAATAGTCATATAATAAGCTAGTTTGTCGAGAAAGTTATTTGAAATAGTTATTTATTTACAATTATATTTTCAAAATAATGATTAATATTAATTTTTTTTTTTTTAGCTTACTAACAATATATTGCCATTTAAGCAATTTAAAAGTTATAATTAAACAAAAAGTTGTTCTAATGCAATATGAGCAAGTGAAACAGTAATATATAAAAATTTTTTGAAGGGATTGTTTGGTCTTTCTTTAACTTTAGGGCATCCTTACGCTGAAAATAAAACTGAGAATTTGTTTTCTTTCTCCTTCTTGTGCATTGTTTTTATCATTTCAATTCCTTTGCAGCCATTTATAAAATCAGCTGTCAGTTAGTCTTAATTTGTGGTCTGTTGTGACAAGACAAAGTTTCAAAGTTTGTTTTTTTGTTTTTCTTTTTATCAAACAGAAAATTTTTCTAAAAAATTTAATTGTTGTATTTTAAAAGTTCATTGAAAATTTTATGAATCAAATTCACAAGTACAAACTATAATAATAATAATAATAATAATAATAATAGTGAAGTTCTTTCTTTCTTACAAAATTTTCTTTGTTAATTTTCCATTTGTTACTGTGATTTAATTACTTAAAATAAATAAAAAACTATATAAAAATTATATCAATTGATATTTAATTGCTACAATATAGCTTCCAAGAATTGCAACAATTTTTTTTTTCTAATATACATAAAATATTGTGTAAATAAGATAATAATATATTATTCAATTACGGCTTCCGCTTTTTGATGTAAACAAAGTTTTTTTAATTTTTTGTATAGTTAAATTTAACTAAAATACATTCTGTATTTTAAATATTGAAAGCCATTTTCTGTGTTCATATATTAAATTTAAGTATATTTAAAAGAAAGGAAAATTTTTTCTTTATTACAGTCGCCATATTTACATCTCACACAAAGGATATTATTGCGGTGGTACAAGTAAAATTTTTATGTATGGTGGCAACAAAGGATACAATAATGTTAGTATGTGTAAAAATAGTGTATACAATTATAAGTCATCTGTCAAATGCAAATGCAAATTGCTATTAGAATAGAGAAAATTTGTATAAAAGTTGTATATGCAATCGAATACAGAAAGTGTTATAATTTGTTTTACTTATACTACGTTAACTGGTATAATTGAAAAAGAAAAACAAAAAATTAAAAGTTTTAATTAATATATAAACAATAATTTAAAGCTTAGCTTTTTATTATTAATCATTTTGATTTTAATTACCAAAAAAAAATTATATGAAATGCTAGAAAAAACTTGCAAGAGTTGATATAAATTTGTTATAAATGTGCAATTTGTGTTAGCTTAAGTTTCTTTTTTTTTGTTTTTTTTTTTGTTATACCTTGTTGCTCACCAATAGATAAAATGCCAGCAAAATGTGTATTTATTGTGCTGTTGGCTTCAATTATTTCAACTATTAAAATTGGTAAGTTTTTTTTCTACATATTGTAAATTAATAATTTTTGACAGACTTAACAGCTCATTGCTGATTTAAATGTTTTTTTAATTAAGAATAAAAAATTACTTTTCCAGTAAATATTGACAATAATACCCGTCTAATAGCATATAAGTTTTATTTGTTTAGAATATGCTTGTCATTTTGAAAACATGTGAAATATTTATTTACATGCATATATTATAGGATAATCAAATTTTTAGTTCTATATAATTTCTTTAGTCAGGCTTCTGCCTTTTCATTTTTCTCTTTTGTTTATTAAATTATTTGTCTGTCTAGTTGTCCACTAAAGATTTGCAATTTTTTCGTTGTTCTTTAACGAAGAAAAATGTTTTTTTTTTGTTTACTCTTGTCTGGAAGTTTCGAAAGACATTTCTTGAGTCTCCTTGATTTGCATATTTAGGAGGCTCAAAGATGATTAAACATTTAAAAATTTACAGTTAAGTCCACAGTGAAAGTTATTATGAATCTCATGAAGCTTCATATTTTCCAATTGCTATCAGGGATAATTTTGTTATTTTTCATATTGAAAATATATATATAAAAAAAAACATAAATAAAAATCCAATTTTAATGGAGTGGGGTTTTTTTATTAAAAAAATTAATCGAGAACAGTCAATGACTAATCAGGGGGTTACGTTAATTCCTGCAAAAGAGGCACATTTTTGTGATTTTTTTCTTGACGACGCAGTCAACATTTTTTTATTGAAACTAATAGTTTATTAAAGTACAATATATACAGAATATTGAGTAAAATTTTCAATTAAAAATATTGAAAAATACGGCAATGGCAGCAATTATTCGGAGGTGCCTTGAGGAAAAGTAAAATGGTGGTATCCATCATAACTAGATGCTGGATTTTCTGAAATCAAAAAATTCAATTTTGTTCGTTTGATAATCAGGTAACGCTGGGAGGGTTTTTTTAAATTTCAATTTTTCACTTTTTGGGAACACTTTAAAATGAAAAACGCGATTTTTGCGAAAAAACTCGGCTAATTTGTTATTGTAAAATCAAAAATATTAAAAAATTTGAAAAAAAATTTCCAGCGTTACCTCGTAAATTATATACAAGAATAGTGTTCAAAATTTCAAAAGGATCGGTACAGTAGTTTTGAAGTTATGAGGGACACCGACTTTGAAAACGTTAGTTGTGGGAAAAACACTTTAAAGTTTACTCGATAGAATGTTTATTGAATAGAATGTTTATTGCTATTGCTTACCGTTGTATCTTCGTTAGTTTTGCTCCGATTGACCTCAAATAAAAATTTGGTAAAAACCAGATATTCTTTGTCCATTTAAAAATCGAATAAAAAAAAATTTAAAACGTTACCCTCCCCCCCTAAGAAGTCTAATTGCTATTCAAGAATTTTTTTACTCTGACTGGAGTTAGCGTAAACGAAATAAACGAATAATGCTTTGATTTTAGTAGACTTTTTGACACATATGATTATTATATTTGAAATACTCTTAGACTGTTTAAGTTTAAAGGACATAGGAATCCCAACTCTTCCAAGATATTAGTCCTAAATATCAAACCCATTCATCTTAACTTCATTTGTTGTTAAATGCTCCAAAGCTGACAGAAACCATTCATTTAAGAAAGTCTTTATTATCTTTAGTAACCATCTAATAAATAAGTAAAAATCATATTGCAAAAACTTCAAAATTTATTTTAGTCTTCGTCATCTAAAGAAGTGATAACATCCTCTAAAATTGGATTTACATTTTAAAATATATTTGTAGATAATATGGGAGCTATATATAAAAGCAAGTCTAATATATCCTTAATTTTTGAGGCACTTACAGGACGAGCATAAGCATAAAAAGGACTCTCTTCTATAGCTTGGCTTGGTCCTCTCTTTTTGAGTTGAATTCCTTTGAATCCGTTGAATTTCTTCTAAGTTTATAAACCAGAAACTTTGTATTTTTCAGAAGCTCAAAAATTGGCTCTCCTCGACTTATGGTGGCTTTATCATAATTTATAAAAACATTCCAGTGTAGTCGTATTTTGCTAACCATCCAAAAATGTTTTCCTCATGTCCTCAATTTAGACTAATTTTATTTTTTGCCAACATAATTAAATGCTTATCATAAAAGAATTCAAAAAATTTCATCGCGTATAATCAGGGCCCAATTTCCTGCCGACAAATTTATTTATCACGTTTTATTGCAGTAAATAGAATTTGTGGCATGTTTTCTTGACATTTCTGTTTACATGGTTCTATCCCAGGTAATTAGAATCTATTTCCTCTGACAGAATTGTTTGAACATTTTCTTTATACAAAATTTTGTATTAGCGGTTACTAAATTTACCAATTTTGAATCTAATTTGTATCATATAACATATATATCTGCATTATATGTGAGAAAGTAAAATATAGGGTTTTCTTAGAAAATGCATGGATTTTGTCTTTTGACGTGATTTTTTTTTCTTGGGGTGAAAATTCACTTTGGGTTTAAAACTTATTAAAATGACAAGGAATTTTATATAACAATGACCAAAATCTAATTTGAGCGTTTTAATTCTAAGCAGAAAAGGTTCTTTAGATAGATCAGAGGTCGGCAACCATTCATCGGTGAAGGGCGCTAAATATAAAACAAAATTTTGGAGGGCGCATATCTTAGAAATATTTTATTATTAGTTCAATTTAGTTTTTATATTTATATAAAAATACTGAAAATTTACGTGACGCTTGGCAGTGAACATTTTCAACATTATCTTCATAGGGCTCCTAAAAAACTTGTTGTGGGCGCCTAGTTGCCTATCCCTGAGTTAGAGTGGGTCTACACAGGGCAACTCACAGCAGAAACTCACAGCGAAACCGGTTATTTTTCATACAAAACTCAAAGACTCGCTGTAAGTTTCTGTGTAGACCCACTCTTAGATCATATCCAAAGTAAGAGTGTGTTTATTTTGATATATGTATAAATAAACGAATAAAATGTAAATTTCTACATAATTCCGCAGGTATAGCATCAGAGACACTCACTGACACTCAAATTTACTAGCTATCCTAAAATATTTTAAAATTATTTTCACAAATATTTTTCTCTTTTTTTTGTTTTTAACTAAAATACATTCATTACACTAAACTGTTACAAACACAAGACTTTGCTTATCAAAAAAATTTCAAATTATACTTAAATAGAGAAAATTCCAATTTTTGATTATTTAATTGTACTTAAAACGCTGAAAATAGCTCCTAATAAAGATTCCAAAAAAATTGATTAGTTATAATTGAGGCATAACAACAATTTTACGTTGAAAAACTCTTAAACAAGTAGTATATACATTTGTAAACTTATTGTTGGTATATATACCGTTATTAACGATTTGACTTTTACCAAAACTTGTTTAAACTTGTTACTTTAAGGCAAACCCCTAATCTGTGACTACTCAAATAAAATCAAAAAAAAGAAAAAAAAGCAACTAAGAACAGGAAATTATTCTATTCAAGATTTGTAAAAATGCAAATTAATCATCAATCAATTTGGTGGCTGCTAATTTGGTTTTTTCATTTTTGTTTTTATTTAAAATGCTTTGTTGATGCCCTCTGTGACTTTTATCATGTTTAACTTTGCATTGGTCTTGTTATTTTTTTCATTTTTTATAAAATTTTTATTGTTGTTGTTAAATAGCTGATTTTTAGTATAATGATTTGGGTCTTCCTATGACTCACCCTGAGAAATGTATTTATGTATAAAAAGAAAACTGTGGTGACTTTCAGTATTGATAGAATTATAAAATTTTTGATTGTGACATTTCCTGCTTGCAAAAAATGTATATATTTCTATATATAGAAATATGTAATACATTTAAAAAAAGATATTTTAGGTTTTTTTTCATGTGAAATGCAATTAGTCGAGGTCATATACTCTGATGAACTCTTAATTAGTTTAGTCTTGTCATTGAACTCTTCTCCAAACGTTTCAAGGGAAATTTATTTTAGATTTAATGATGTTTTCCTAATTTAAAAATTATTTAGGTCAATGTTTTAACTACCATTTATATATATCCATGAATAAGAAATTGCATTTTCAAAAAAGTAAATACATCTCTTCTTCTTTCCCGTCTCTAGTATCAACCTAAATCTAATTAGTTGCACACCTTGCTTAACTTTTTCCGAGATACATTAAGAGATATTTAGTATCAAACTAAGTTTTCTACATTTAATTTTTTAGTCAGAACTAATTGTGCGCATTGGAAAATTAATGGGCTCTCCATTTTTAGCGAAAGTTGGCCAAACAACATTTTGGTTTAATACTTGTAAATACTTTTTAATTATTTTAAGTGTTTATAAAGTAATTGCTGCTTTCGTTTTTCTGACCTAGCTAGAAATGGTTTTATGTGTTAATATTATATTTCTAAAGAAATTATGTTTTAGAAATATGTATTAATATTATGCTTGAAATTATATATTTAATTTGGATTTTTAATTATTCAACTTTTTTAATCAAGTTTTCAAACTTTTTCAAAAAAAAAATATGTGTAGTTAATTTCTTTCTGTACCATTTAGGTAAACGAAACTTGGGCCCAAGCGGTAATTGCCAAAGTACGCTAAACAAACAAGACTGATGGTCGAGAACTTCATCCTGTCAAATACTGACAGAAACTAATATTCAAACACGATCGTAGCTTGTAAAAAATCATTCTGCGTGTTTAGTTTGTTATGTTTACGTTTGGCACAACTATAACAACAGTTATATTCATGTTTTAGGCAAAATCTTCATCTCGAGTCAGACTTGTTAAAGTACCGGGTTAAAACTATTACTAATTACGTCTAAAAAGCTTTTTTAAGAGAAAAATTACCTTTTCTGTAAAATAACACTAAATAATTTTTTAGTGGTTACATACGTAATAAGCATAACTTGGCTTTTTGCGTTTTAATAATTGAAAAATAAAATTTTCACTTTTAGCATTGCGGTTTGATTATATCCAATTATTAAGCTATGTTTAAAAAACCCATAACTTCATCTAATGCCATAAAAAATGCAATTCAGATAAAAATAATGCATCTTATCTGCATACTTTGATGCAGATTTTTCTTAAATCAATTGATTATTATATTTCAGCACTCTAGAATTTGATTTTTAGTCCGAATGTGGTCGAATATTTCATATTGATATATTCCTCTCTGGTCTAAACATTGAAATGTGTTAGTTGGTTATTGGAGTGAAAATGTGCTATTTTTTCAGATGAAAATATATTTTATTTAGACGGCCCTGATGTTTTCAACTATTATTTCCACGATTTAAGGAAAGAAGAAAGATTTTTATTGAGACATCATAGCTGAGCTGGTAGCGTGATGGTATAGGGTGAAATACGGGACTATTACCTTGAAGGATAAACCAAATAGCCTAGAATATATGCGTATTGTGTACATCTAAAGTTGAAAATGTATTTGGGTTTATAGCATGGGTATTTCGACAAGGCAACGTGCCTATTCATCATAATGTTAACGTACTAAAAACGTGGTTTTGTCAGCAAAACATTAATCTTTTACAATCGCTTACATATTCACCGAATATGAATATCAACGAAAATGTTTGGGGTTGGTTGGCTCGTAATGTTTATGCTGATAGAAGACAATTCGAAAAGATTAATGATTTACTACATACTACATACTACACTAAATATTTTTAATTAATTTTTAAAAGAGATAACTTCATTTGTAAAATAAATCAAAATCACTTTCCGATTTGGATAAGATTACAATATTACAAGAGAGAATTTAAACAATACCAAATTATACCAAAATCCATTAAAGTCAAAGTATAATTAACATCTTTCGGTCCTCCTTGACCTTCAATATGCTCAAATTTGCATTAAGGATGTGATTCAGCACGAAAGGAGGCTCAAAGTATAACAAGGTTGATAAAAGTATACCAAAATTCAAACCATTCATATTAATCAAAACTTTTAAAGTAGCCAAGAAATCGTTGTTCTTTAATTTCTTTACTACATCTAAATAAAAGCGGTCAAATTAATTCAAATGAAATAGAGTAAAAAATGGTCTGAAAAATGAACGAAGATAAATTTAAGTCTGACACCAGGCATAAAACTTTTTAATAAATTCAGCGTCAACATAACACAATTTAGCATTTTCATTTTGTTTTTTTATTTTATTTTAGCATTAGAGTAAAATTAATTCATGGAACAAGTCTAAAAATGGTAACTAAACAAATTTTTGTAGCTTAAAACTGAATGTTTAAATTGAAACACTGGTTTTTGGGTTACATTTTCGACATTTGTGATGAAAACAAGTGATTTGTTGTCTCAAATGAATTTATTTGTGAATAAAGAACGTAATATGGTTTTCATGTTGGATATTCTCTTTTTGGCTACATGCATATCCTTTTTTTAGTTCAGTTAATATGTATTTACATTTACATGTATATCTCTTTTGTTTAACAGGATAAAGGAAATTGTTTTGTAGAATTTAGATTATATTGTAAAAAAAGCTGACAAATACTTACGTTATTTAGAAATATGTCCTTAATTTGGTTTATGTGTTCTATTTATATTGAAGTTGCAGTCTTTTGTTTTCCCCAAGGATATTTTGTTGTTTTTTTCTTTCAATGTATTTTAACCTCTTGCTGTCAAGTTAATTACCTTTTTAGTTAAACTTGTGCTTAGAACTTCCGTATAGATTTTTTTTGTTTTAAATATCATGAATCCCTTTTTAAGTATTGCGAAAAAAAAATCTTTAGTAGGAAAACTAAATTACTGTTCATTATCGTATTTTGTAGAGGTATTTGTTAGAAGGACCGCGTCCAGTGATGAACCTTGTCAACATTCTAAGAGAAATTCTGTGCATTTTCCTGTGCATCGCCAAGAATTTTTTATCTTGTAATTGAAGAATGCTTTGAATTGTATCAAGCCAGGAATCTAAATGCATATCTTAGCAAAATTAAAGCTTGATATACTCAGTATTAAGCTAAAACCGATTTAATTAACAGTTGTCGGGATTTATCTGGATCAATGAATATAAGATTTATGACAAATAACATAAAAATATTTTTTCTTTAGATATCATAATCCCTTTATCTTAATTTTATTTGTTTTTAGGTCAGCCAGCTCAGGTATAGACCTAAGTTTCTCCTTTCTTTTTCATTATTTAATCTTTGGTTAATCTTTGGCGTTTGACCTTAAACTTTTAATTTCCAACTGAACGTTAAAACTTCTTCTTAGAAATTAGTAGTAACGAAGTTTTTGTTGTGAGAAGTAAGAACTAACCTTCCAATTTTAACATAATAGCTGCGCTTTGGCCTCACATAAACGACACAAAGCACCTGGTTCCATAATGAAGATCTGCTTTGATCATAATGCTTTGGTATGAGGCCTAGCAAAAAAATACGGTCGTGTAACACTATAATATCTCTGAAAGTAGTGGACGGTATTATGCTCTCAACTAGTATTTTTTTATACAGAAATCACTAAAAGTTTCCTTTGGACTATAGTTGCCTTCACTATTATCGAATGATGCACTTTATATACCGCTACTAACAAATTAGATTACTCTATGAACTATGCTTAATCAAGATTTAATTATTGTTTTTGATTTTTTGAAATTTTGGCCATTTATTTAAAATTTCTTTTTGCATTTTATGTAATAATTAAATCCAAAGTCAAGAAACTATTCTAATGTGAAAAATGTAATGGTTGAGAGTTTATTTCAATTCAACAAAGCAAATTTAGTGTTGTAATTTTAAGTTTTTACAAAATTTGAGGGTCTTAAAAAATCAAAAAACAAAAGCCTAACACGGTCTATAGACCATATCAAATTTGGTTTCATAATTTTCCGTTTGTGTTTGTTCTGTAATTCACTTTCCTTTTTAAATTCAAAAATTTTTAATTTTGCTTTTTGCTAATTGATCAGTTTTTAGAGCATGAAAAAAAAACTCATTTAGACTTTTTTTTAATTATATTTGTCAACGAATAAACATATTTTTATTTATTTAAATTTATTACAAAAATGCAATGAAGAAAAAACAGCTAACAACTATTATTTAGTTAGGCGACTTCATACACTACCGTGACTTTAGTGTAATGTAAGTGAGAGCGAAAGAATTTTCCCATTAAAGTTCCAAGATCGAAAATAATTTTTTGCATTGGGAAAACTTCTCAACAGCGGTCCTATCTGACGCTACAAGACAGATTCTGTAAGTGATTTAACAAAATATAACCATAGCAGTAGGTAAAAATATTGAAACCAGACCTTCTCCAATTTCCTTCAGTGCAAAAAGTAAAATAAAAGCGATAAGGTGGGCTTCTCTCATTTGTAACCTTGTACACTATTTTTCTTTTCAATAAAAAGTGAAGGAGGTCGATTGTAAAATATTTGCCGTACTTAATATTAATATTTTTTGCATAAATGCTTAAAAAATATAAACAATATTGAAAAAAATAAGTCAAGGTTTAATAAGAAACCATAAAATAATTTCAGATCTTTTATTAAATTGTATAAATACCATCTGCAAGAAAAGTGTTTTTTTTTTGTTTGTGCCATGCAAACTTTTTTTTCTACTTTATTAAAAAACCTTACCTTATTTTATATTGATCCAATAAAAACATCTGAACGTTTTTTTCGTCATAATGAGATAGTTCATAACTTGAAAGTCTGACAGACAGCAATTTTATTTCCTTGAAGTAGTTAAAATTCATAAAACTGAATGAAATAATTAAAAAAAAAGATGTTTTGAGGTTCTTTCTTACCTTTTTGATTTCTATTAATAAAAATTGAGCATTTTTACGTACAAAAATATTTTATTCTTTTGAATCTGGGGTTATAGGGTAGCACTATTGTGATATTGGTTAATATTTATATCACAGTGGTTTTATATTAAAAGGAAATTATAAATTATGCGATTAATTAAAAATTTTTGTTATTTATTGTTGATATTTTATATTAATTTCTTCATAATAACGTATTTAATAATTTAAGAAGTTGTTAGGCTCTAAGGGCATTATTTTTTGTTTTGGAGCCAAAAACACCCTCTCAAATTTCATATCAAAACTGGTGTTAGCTGTAGTGAACAAATTATGATAAACTTACTTTAGTGTAAAGGTGCAAACACAATGAACGTGGTTGTGGAGCAGAGCGCGGTTTCATTCATAATTCTGCTTTACTGTTACAGCTGAATTTCGGATTTTTTAATGAAACCGCGCTCCGCTCAGCAACCGCGTTCATTGTGTTTGCACCTTAAGAATTGACCTTAAACCGCTATCGACTTTCTTCTTATTTGTCATTTTCAATGGTCCCATCAGCATATCTGTGCAAAATAGAGACAATAGACGGATCCTTGTTGCTGTGCACACTGGCTCTACTACTTCTCCTACTACTACCACTACTACTACTAATACTACTATTATTATGTATATTTATGTATAAAAATCATAGTAATTAATTCACCAAAGCCCACATTTGTCATTAAAATTTTTACTGTTTATTGTTATTGCCATAACTTGGCATAAAATATTGTGTATTCAACACTGCTGAAAAAAATCCTCGTATTATAATTAAACTAATATACTATAAAGAACATTTGGACATTTGAGTGGTTAGAATACAAACCTTGATACAAAGAACTAGATTCTTTGTCTGTTTCACTAGGCTGTTAAACCGTTCCTCCATTGTTAATTGTTTGTATTAGGGAAATTTGATAAAAATGTAAAAAAAGTGTCAAATCGGAAACATTGAATCACAAAATACAATACACAAAATAATTTCAATGTGCTTACTCGAAAAACTAACTTCTAAATATTATATTAAAAATAACCTGAAAAAGAATTAATTACTTTTAAGTACACAAAATAATTTTGATATGCTTACAAAAATGCCACCATTTAAAAAAATTAAATGTGATTGTGTGATTTACAATTTTTCCGAAAGAAATCATCTAGGGGTAAATGTCATTATTTTTTTTACAAAAAATATAAAATTTTTAATTACATATGCATTTAACCATATTTTCATGAAAATTCTTACTCTTTTTATATGCTTTTAGTTTTCTTTATTCTATCTTTCAGACAGACAGTCTGTGTCATTCAAGCTCAATTTTGACAAATTTTATGATTATTAAAAACTGAATTCTTTCAAGGATATTTGATAGTCAAAAGTAAACGTAGGAAAATGTATTCTTGTTCCGTTTAGATATTGGATTATTTATCTAAATAAAAAACATTAAACATTTTGCTATACGTGTACATAATTACCTTTAAAGACCATCTACGAAACTTTTTCAATAACTACCAAATTATATTTTGAAATGTAGTTCTTTTGTCATTTTTTACTTGCTGAGTTTTTCACTATAAAATTTGCAATCAATTAAAACAAAAAGAGATTTATGAAATAATTTTTGCTGTAGCAGAAAAGTATTGTAGTGCTCTTTACTATAGAACTTTAAGGTCAATGCACTGAGCACATCTGCTTGGCAGAGCAATCGCAATCGCAATTCATTTGATTTTTAAATATAGAAAATGATGTACTTGACGGTCACACGATGCGACATAATCGCGTTAGGGTGCTTAAGTTTCAATTGTTCTAATGAATCAACTTCAGCTCTTTAGTTATCATTGTCAGACACCCAACTATACATTATAATTTTTACATAAATCAAACAGAATGTTTCCAACAACATTGACTTCCGCTTATCAATTCTTAATCTTAAGCTTAATCTTAATTACATTCGTTTCAAATATTTTCACTTAACTTTACATAATTGTCAGTAATTTATTCATTTTACAATTTACTTTATCAATTAAATCTTTTTACTGTTCATTAATTTTTGACCTGTTAAGAGCCACAAATCAATTACAAAAAAAAAACGTACTAAATTGAAATTAATTAATGTACATTTTTTCTTCTAATGGAAATCACTTGAATTTTTAAAATTTAAAAGAAATGAAATTACTCTAACTGTATTTAATTTTTTCGAGGATAAGTGTTACTATTCTGCGTGACAGATTTAAGTTTTTGGGAATAATATGAGAGTGTAAAATTTTCCTATCACACCTATATATGAGAGTGACAATATGATAAGGTTGAAATGTCAAAACTGATCATGTATGTTTTGTAGTGCAGTTTTTTGATATTTTATTTTTTTGATAATTTATAAATGGAAAAAATAATATTGATCCTTTGTATGTCGCGGTTTTATTTGAATAAAATAAACCTATTTGTAGAAGAAAAAAAAGATCGGTTTGGGTTCACGACTGGCTGAAGAAGAGAAAAGAAAAAGGATGCTCGTTGTTGTTGAAAGAGCTTCATCTTCAATTACCAGAGCTATATACAAATTTTTTAAGAATGTCGAGGAACAGTTTTGATATAATTCTTGATTTTGTGAGGCCTTTCATTCAAAAACAGGATACCTATTTTCGGGAAGCTATTTCACCACGGGAAAGATTAATGGTTACTTTAAGATATTTAGCAACTGGTGATAGTTTCCAATCTCTGTCATATTTGTTTAGAATATCTCAACCATGCATCTCCAAAATTGTCCCGGAAACATGTGATGCAATTTTTGTATCATTAAAAGATCAACATTTAAAGGTTTTATTTAGAATTAATTTATTTTGATATAGAATTTTATGTAGTTTTTTTGAAATTGTTCTGAAAAATAAATTAAATTCCTATTAAAAATTAATATTTTAAAATAATTCCATTTAAATATATGATATATTGTTCCATATAAAATTCTAGAAATTTTGTATGATAATATGACTCAAAACTAGCATATGTATATGATGACAGCAATATTTTCCTATTACACTGTGCCATATATATGATAGAAAATTAAATGACAACCGGTCTCATATATATGGCGTCATACAGATTTTAACATATAGATATGGCTATCACACTTGTATGATACATCGAATATGACATTTCTTCCATATTTATATGAAGGTATAATAGCACCTTAACAAAGGATTTTTTAAAAGCCTTTGCTGTTCTCTAGATATTTTATAAAATTTCGAAACATGATATAATCTTCTAGGATTATAATTTAAGTTCGATAAATTTAAATACTTACAACAAAACGAACTATAGGGTAAAGTTTTGGACAATTCATTGCTTTACAATTTCATGACTTTTTTATGTTTTGCATGACTGCAGCTAACGGTTTATTAGAAAAAAATTCAAATTTCTTTACACAGTTATTTTTTCATACATAAGTTAATTAAATTTTTTATCCTTTATTTCAGGATACACAAAGGATTTGTATGGAGCTGAGATAGGTATGTTATTTTACTTAATTATAAAAATGTTAACAAAATATCACAAGTAAAATTTTTTATGTTATTTTAAATTAAAGCAAATTAACTAAAAGTTTTTCTTAACATAATCCGTCATTAAAATAATTTTTAATAATGGAGTTTTTGTATATTCAAAAGACCAAAAAATTTGTTTCAAAGTCTATAAAGTTTTATAAAAATTTAATGTACAGCTTATTGCCTACTGGCGATTCTCTGAACTGTTTTTTGAAACCCATTTCTTTTTATTATATTGAAAGTTTTTTGAATTTTTCTATCAAGGAACACAATCAAGGGTAATACTCTGCAAAAATTAAATTGGAGATCCGCAAAAATTAGATTTTGTACGGATTTTTAGAATAAGACGGCATAGTGTAAAGAGAAAGATTCACAAATTGTCAAGTTGTAGTAGTTTAAAATTTTTAATAATTTGTTTTAAATTTCATGGTCGTATTTGTTCATTATTATAATTTAAATAAAATTACTTAAGGTCCTAGTTTGTGATTTTACTTATAGAAACAGAAAAATTGAGGCAAAAACTCTAAATGTAGTCAAATATTTCTATGGAATTTATATTTTGAAATTTTTTCTTAGAAGTATTTAAAGAAATTTTATTTACTTATTCTAGTTTTGGAATTTTGCTTCAAAGGCGGGTTTTTTGTTTTCCATTTGTTTTTATTTTAAGTCCTTTGATGCCATAAAAACACTTTGTTTTTTTCCTAAACAAAGAAAATATCAATTTAAATTAATCAAAAGTATGTATGTAAACAACACCCATCTTTGAAATTTTCAGCCAAATTGCTTTTATTTACACGCAAGAAAATAACTATACATTCAAAGAATATTTGAGAAGTCTGTACGTTAAAATGCATCCGTATTCGGATCCTTATCCGGTATCCGGTATCCTTCTCATCCGAATCGATATCATATAAGTTTCGTATACTGGTTCATATATGGACTTTTCACGTATTTACAGGGTCCGTATGCGTGCTTCATAGGGATCGTAATGTTTGCAGGATAACTATTAACTTCATCTCTATGCCAATAAGGGAAAAAGAAACAAATTATTCCCAAAGATAATTGGTCTTCACTGATAATCTTATGAAATAAACAACTGATTCCAATCACTAGAAAAACAAAAATTGTTCAAACTACCAACTGAAAAAATTAAAATACCAAAAATCGCAGCTGTTGAAAGTTATTCGTACTAACCCAATAATTTTATGTCCTTACTACTCATCACTTACCTTGGCATAGGAAAAACCAGCAAAGGCGGAGTCAAAACAAGAAAAAGAATTTGTTTTTAAATATTTCATGGTTTAAAAAAAGTCAAAATAAATTATTTACAGCATTTTCGCTTAAAATTTAGACAAATTTAGAATGAAAAAGACTTTTCAACCAGATTTTGATAAACCTTTCTCTAGCAGCAAAAATAGTAGAATCGGTGATTTTAGCTGCGGCTGCTACTGCTTTGGTCTGTCTAGGACATTATTTCCATAAAGTATTACTGGTAAAATGCTGTAAAAAGTTACGCAATTTTTAGTAAAAAGTGCATACAATTCATATTTGTCCGAGATAAGTGTACGCAAGAATGTTACAAGTTTTGATTTTTAGTAGAAAAGAGAGGATGACTCACTCAGTAATATCTAAAAAATCTAAATATAAATTTAGCCATGCTTAAAATTTGTATTAAAAACTTTATACCGTTGAATCAAAACGGTTAAAATGTACTCAAAGCAGTTAGTTGAGAGCTTAGTTCAAGTATTTCCCCTTTATAGATACAGAGAGCAAAACTTTATAATTTAATCATTTGCTTGGTTTAACCGAAATTACTTTGTTCTGACCAAAATAAAAACATACATGAAAATTTTTACCTGAAGTTTTTATAAAAGGACTAAAGTGATAGTTTTTCAAACTACATAAATATATGCAATTAAGGACCCTCTTTTTCCCTTTTTTTTTACCGGTATTTTTGTTTTTTATAAATTTTTTAAGCTTTTACATAAAGATTTGATGAGCTTTCATGTAGAAATTGCTTTGATGGATTTCGGATTTTTTTATTTTTATTTTTTAAATAAATGTAAAAAAGTTTTTGGTGGCTTATGTATGTGAACAGTTAATCAAAGGAATTCTAAATCTCTGAATCTTTTTTCATAGGATAAGGTCAGGATGAAAGGTAATTCTTATTAATGAAAATATATTTCTGCAACAAATTTTTATTTTTATGAATACTGAGTCATTGCAGGAGCCATTTTGTATGTTTAATATTTAATTTAACTCTGGTTTCAAAATAATTACTGTACATTAATTAATTGAAATATATTTAGTAATCCTTTTATATACATTTCATTTATAGTAATTGAAAAATGTTTGTTTTACTTTTTTAAACGAATGAATTGATCCATTTTTACAACAGGATATTAATAACAAGAGCTCCCTATGTACTACTTTCATTTGATTCTAAGTGCTTTGAATAATTATTCTTTGACATAATTTATGGAACTTTGAATGTTTGCTTGAAATTGTGACTCAACAATTTTTGTTGCTTTGTGCAAATAGCTCTGATTGCTTAAAAAAACAGTTTATTGTTTCATATTCCTTTAGCTCTATGAAATATTTTTTGCAAATATTGATTATTTGAAGACTTGAAAGTACTGCTAAAAAAATCTTTTTTATAGATATAGCGTAATTTTCTAATTTTATCTGTCAATTAGTTCTGTGGTTCTTATTGAGCCAGGACACATTCACCTAAGGTAGAAGTCAGAACTCAGAAATCTCTCTTGGAGGAGATTATTTTGGTGAATAAAGTCCAAATTTGGAAATGGAAATATATTTACCAAATATAGAAAAAGCAACAAAAACGTTAATATTCTGTCAGAAGGTGGAAAAGCTAGCATCAGACTTGCTCTTTGGTTCTTCCAGGTTGCTTTTGAAAAGATGAAGCTATCTCCCACTTTATCAAATGCTGCCAGAGGAGAGGAAAGAAAATTTTGTTCTCAGGAAGTTTTAACCCTTACATTATCCTGTGTCATCTTGATCTCGGGACTGACTTTCTAAACCTTGACGTCAAAGAGTGCAATAGGTATATGTACAGCTCGTAATGCGAAGTTTCTGCAGTCTTAATCGTCAGCGCCTGCAAACAACTGGAAAATAATAAATAGTAACGTGTTCTTAGGTGACTAGCAATCTGAACACAGATTTCCGAGTCGTAAATTAAAGAATATATCAAACAGGAATTTTTTTTGGCAGATGAATAGTGATAATCCAGGATACAAAAAACAAGTGGCGACTTAGTAATTTTACTCAATTTCAATACTTTCCAATTATATTCGTATTGATTTAGGGGCTTAATTAGCATCCTAGATACTTTAAATGTTTTAGCTTACACGATAGATGACTAAAACATGAGTCTAAAAATTATCAGAACTTTTAATAAATGAAGTAATTTAGAAGATTTTCCATTATACATAAAGAAAATCATATTTTGGCTTCAGAAAAATGTTAAAGCATCGATAAAATTTTACAATCTGCTAAAGTCAACAAAGTATTTTGGAAATGGTCTTTGGCTTAGTAGACAAATTTCGAGTCAAAATAGGATAAAGTACGCTTATTAAAACAAAAGCAAAAATCTTGTCTGCCAAAATTATTTTTAATTATTTAATTACAACTTGGAAATTCAATTCATAGCTCCCATTTAAACTTTGTATAAATCAAAATTTTATTGTTCTATAGCCAAAATTTTATGATTAATTTAGCATCTAAAGATTTAGTTCCAATTTATCAATAAGTTTAGTGAGTACCAATCGGAATTTTCTTTATGCAATGTGTCACAAGTATGAGTACTTTGCTAGACTATTTTATTTATGACTTTTATATTTTTTAACAATAAAACATTTATTAAAAAAATAAAAGTACGAAAAAATTTCAATCTTCTTGCTTCAAGGCCCATACATTGACCTGCAGCTTGGTATTCTTTTTGTTTTTAGTTATACTGACCGTAAAAAAATGAAATAATTGCGTGTATAAATATTATAGAGGGCTTGATGGCTTTGGTTATGTCTGATAAATTTAAATTTAATTGTTTGAGATAATAAAGGACAAAAGTATGCTCAAAGAAATTAAGGTTAATTAAACTGTGACAATAGACCAAAGAAAAAGATGTTATCTTGCTTGATTGTTTCAGTTGTGTACTATACGTAAAACTATTCAATGGTTAGAATGTTGGAAATATATTTTTTCAAGCTAAACCAATCCAATTGTTTTAAAAATCTAGTTTAAAAGGTTGGCTACTTAATTATTAGTTAGGGACAATTTTAGACTATGATAAAATCATATCTTGGATTCAAAGCTATGCCTACCAGTTAGATATTAAAACCTGTGCCGAAATGAATATCAATTTATTTTTTAGCTGTCACGAAACGTAAATACTGGTTTTTAATGTGATAATATTTGATTACTGATTTTTAAAGTGATGTAAATCCATTTTTATGAAAAAAAGTTCCTACTAGGTAGGAACGAAGTTCCATAAGTTCTACCCTATCACAACCTGCTTTGAATTAACAATTAAAATCAAGAATAAAAACCAAAAATAACAATTAGCCAAAGAACAAAAATTTAACTATAAATTGAAACAATTAACAAAATAATAAGAGATTATTACATTTGTGTACTAGCATTTTTTGTTAAATTTTTGTAATAGAATTTCGTATTAGCCCAGCCCTCATGTAGAAATAAGGAACTTCATTGCAATAAGTAAAAACTTTTTAAATAACCCTTTGGGAAAAAGCTGTTTCATATCAAACCCGTTTTTGTGGTAAGCATAACCGCAATTTTGCTTGTTCGGTACAGATTTCACATTATTTGTACGTATCGGAATCACTCTGTCAAAATGTCAAAACTTTTATAATTTTAGGGGTTGAATTGTATTTAGTAGAATTTTATTGTAAAATATAAAGAAATGATGTCAAAATTTCAACTTAAATTAAAACCCTTGTTAATTTAGAATAATTTAACTGATAAATATTAAAATTCAAAGTTAATTTTATTAGTTTATGTTGAACTTGGAAGATTTCTACATAAGGAGCTAGTTAAGAAATTGTTTTCCTTGTTTTATTCATTTTTTCCCTTCATAAATATTTTCTGATAACAAAAATTTTATGCACAAATTATGAAAAAAAAAAATAATATGAAACTTTATAATTGGTCTCCCTTTTGGTATTTTTATCGTTTATTTTCTTTGTGTGATATCAAAATTTACCAGGATTATGGGAAAGAAATTACGATAACAGGATAAAAGTTTAACTTAAATTTATTTTAGATATAAATATAATATATACATAGTCTCTTTTTTCTATGTATCCATTAGAACTTTTTGCGAGAATTGTCGATTATTATCGTTTCTAAATATATTTTTTTTTTTTGGTAGTTATGATTACTACAATCTTAATTATTATATTATTAATAATTAATATTATATTATTAATTATATTAATATGGTCAATATATTTTGTTGTTGTTGTTGTTGTATGAAACATCTTATACCATCACTTTAGTAGATACCTTTTTTTATTAGGTTGTCAAACGAATTCTCGCAATAAATTCTGTTTGAAATATTCTATAATTTCTTGCAAATCTAGTATTTTTTTGATATTTGTATGCAAATTTTGCATAGCCGTTATTGGTACCAAGGCAATGGTTTGGTGTCAAACAGATATAAGGTGCTTGCATTTGTGTAACTTTTGTTAAATTTCCTTTGGCAATCCCTCTACAAAAAAATCATTAACCACTTTGTGATGAGCTATTGAAATTTTTTAAAAAAAAATCTTGACTTAATTTCAAAGTCTTTAATAAAGAAAAAATTTAATTGTTTATTACGTTATTCATTTTGTTTAATATATTAAAATGCATTATATAGCTTTTATTAATCTGCTAATGTTGTTATCATTTTTAGCGTGACATGCACGCTTTTAGAAAAAAAATTTTCATATGACCTCGCGTCATACACGAATACTTCGGGTTAATGTGACAGTTAACTGAGCTTGTATTGAAATTTGTACTGAAAAAAATATTAAAATTTTACATCGCATGTGTAAATGTTTCATTAATTTTCTACCAATAAGCGACAAATGTTCTTTTCAGTTGTTTGTATCTGCTTCAATTAGTAGTCAAGGCATAATTTATAGTGTATCCAAAATTTCATATTTTTAACAGGTGAACAAAAGTCTTAAGGTAAATTTTTGTCAACTGATTTTTATGATTCAATTTAGTCATGATATTTTTCTGTATTTTATTCTGCTCAAATTGCTCAATGTTCGAACACATTCGATAAATGTAAATCTATTGAACCAAGCAAATCATGCTTGATTGAATTACATGCATAATATATCAATCAATAAGTCTTTTGTTTGTCATATAATTGACAAAAATGCTGACGGTTCAATATTATTTCCGGTTAGTACAAAAATTTCTAACGATACATGTCCAAATTTCATGATAATCTGAAAATTTCGTTGTTTATCAATCAAGTTTTTGGTTGTCCACAAAGCGGGAATTTTTCCGGATATTTTTAAAATAACACAAAGAATATGTTTGTAATATTACACAAAAATTTTAGAATGAGCAATAGCTACATCGGACAACACGTCAATAATTTAAATTGGTATTGTTTAGGCGGACAAAAGAAGATTTCTTTGCATGGCTTAATGTTACTATATGAAACATGGAACAATAGCTGCAAACTTAAGATAAAAATTTCATTACCTGTTTGACAAGTAAAATTAGTTGATGAGTCATTAGCTCTGGCTGTTTAAATATAATTTGGTTATTTAAGGGGATACATAACCTTCATACATAACCATCAAAAAGCGGCTTTTATTTTCTTAGAAGCGTTTTATACGTCCGTATTCTCTAACTCTAATTGTAAGTTTCATGAGGTCGGATGTTGCTTATTCATTCATTCCTAAGCCAAATGCTTGCTTTTTAAGAGAGTATTCTTCTTTAAATATTTTTAGAAGGAAAGAACAGTATCCTGCCTCAAGAAAATTACAGTTGAAAAATGCAGAGATGGGAAACTCGCATTTGGTGTGAATGGTCACTAAGTCATGGGTTAGCAGTTCTAATTAAAACCTTGCAAATAATGAGTGTACTCTCAACAAACCAAATATTAACTTAAAATTAAAAACAATTTTCAGTATTAAAATTTGTAAAAATTAAACCCAATATTTCATTAAAAAATCGTTTTTCTTAAGATAACTTTTTACGGTTTAGTCAGAGTTCGTGTTAAGTACATTAATTGTTGTATTCAACTAGATTTAGTACAAAATGTTAACATAAAAAATGTTTGCAGATAATTAATAAAACAAACATAAACTCAGTTAGTTTTTGGTTAAAACTTCAAATCTTTAACAAGTTTACAGGTCAAAACACTAATAAAGTAGGCTTCGTTATTCAAGGTAATTTGTCTTTCATCACATATGTTTTTTATTGATTAATTTTATTAGACAACGTGTACTATTCCCATAAGTTCAATATTCCATTTTAACAATCCATTTATGAGTCTGTCATTTATGTAATATGGAAATAATATTTTTGTTTTTTTGTGATTTCAATAGTCAAGGCTACGTTTTGTTTTTTTTTTATAATATTTTAAAAATTGTTGGAATGTCTTGATAATTTTTTTCATTTAATATTTTCTCAAATTGCTAACATAAGATGACAACAATTTTTGTTACATTAAAGCAAAAATAAATATTGGGGCCTGGTCACACCTAATTCAATGAGCTTAACCTGAAAGAATTATAGAATTAAATTTAAAGACCTCGAAAAACAAGTAAAACAGGTTTGATTTATTCTAGATAATATAATTAACAATTTTACAGTTTAATATTACCGGAAATATATTCAGAGAAAAATAATTTTAAAGGCAAATAACTTTTTTCCCAACCTCTTATTTCAACTAATTTTTTTTATTTTTGTTTGTTTTTAAGATATAAAGACATGAAAAATCTTTTTGTTGCCAAAATGATATCCTGATTACATTTCTGTTTTTAACAAAATAAACTAAGCTAACAAAAAACTTTGCTTTCATTTTTATTCCTTTGAAAATTTCGCATAAGAAGCAAAATTATAAAAAAAAACACCAAAATAAAAGTACAAAAGTGGTTGAAAGCCAAAGTGTACAATTTCATTCCTCCCAAAAATATATATATAATATTTTTATATATACCTCCAGACAATTTTAAAGCTGACTGTTGATGCTGGGAATAGAAATTTATGCTGAATTGTTCCTGCTATCTGGAAGCGAATGATGCTATAAATTAAAATGCTAAACAAAAAACTTTTGCAATAAATGTCTAGACAACTTTCACTTTAGGGAATGCATTTTGTCGATTGATTTATTCAAAATATTCAACAATTTTTGTTATTTATATTTCAATTAAAAGACTTATATTTGTCATAATGTGTCAAATTTATTAAGTTTTCTTTCTAGTATCTCATTTTGGTTTGATGTACTTGTGTTCTGATACCGTATTGTACCCAAAAATAGATAGTACCCAACACATTTGCTATAAGTGATGACTCAGATATTGTGATTCAGGCCAATGAAGTTTTAATTATTTCCAGTACTCAACTGGCCGGGAATTTATAAATAAAAACATTCCGGTTGATTTTCTAAAATGGACGGTAGTTTTTGCTAGTTTTTAATTTTGTTCAATACGAAAAGAAATTAAATTTTTTACTTTTGTTTTTTACAAGGAATAAAACCAAGAAAATATCTAAACAAACATTAATTATTATACAACTAGCTGTTTATGGATGGTTTGAAATGGGTAATATTATTATTATCTGAAAGGCCGGTTTAGTGATTAAAATTAAATTCACAGGCATATGGCCAAAATTTTCAATGAACTTTTATAATTATTTGAGTTATTGGAATGTTTTTGTACGGCGAACAACTCGTTAAATCTTTTAATGTTTGGCATCGACCAACATCGCTAATTGTGCTAGTGGTGCTAGGGCATTACTAACACATATAAACAAAAATTTCACTTTAAATTTGCCTACGTGCAGTGCAGATGGATGCTTTATCATATGAAACTGTCAAACTGGTTCTAAGGCAACAACTAATTATTCGGAAACAAAATTCTCACATACACAAGAACTAAAATCGTGTATGATACTGAAAAATGAATTTCAGCTGGAAAAAATGAGAGCCGAATCATTGATTCGGAAATATAGTGAATACCCCGCTTAAGGCTGCCCACAGAGTGATGACAATACAACGACGGAAATTTTGTATGGAGAATGTAATAATGAGTATAAGCTTCGGTGGAGAATGGGTATTACAGGCGAGCTGACACCGATTCCGATACCGAAGACTATAAAGTCGTTATTGGTAAATCAAGAGGAATCTGCTAAAGTGTTCAGAGTTCAAGCCTACCAAAGGTAGACTATCATGCCTAGGACTCACTAGCGCTTAGCGGCACAAGATTTAGCACGAAATGCTAATGAGTCCATTAGTCTCCACTGAATTGGTATATAGCCTGAATTAGCGACTAGTTAGCGCTAGCTTGTCCGTTCCTCAAAGAAGATCAAAGGAATATATTAATTCGAGAAGAATTGAGTCATTGAATATTAAGATTTTGTACTTTTATAACAAAGCATATGTATACGGACGAACATACTATATTAAATAGCACCAAAGCAGCTTTCCAAAATGTAAATCCTTTAATATAGCTTTGAATAAGCTTTCATTAATTTAACATTTTTTTACAAATATTTTTATGTGTGCTTTTATAAAATACTTTGCTAAAAATTCAATAATGTAAAATATTTTGATTTTGCATACAAAAATGCAAATTTTTCAAAACAATTTAGGAAATTTCTGGAAATTAAGTGCAAATATGCAGTCAAATTTTCAGTACAAGCTTGTAGTGTTTTTTATTTATTTAAAGAATTTTTGAACAAAAACTTTTTTTTGTTCATTTCTAGGATGGAGAAGTTTTTTGGTTTGGCAAATATATTGCAATACTATTGATATACAAAAAATGACTGTAAAAGGAAAATATGTTCATGATAATTGCGATATGCTTAAAATAAAAACTCCAATTTATAAAAATTTAGCAAAAGCATCCGTCATACAGTATTAGGCTGTCTACATAGTGCCGGCTTATAGTCGACCTGACACCAATTTCCATTGTGATGCTTAGGACTCACTAGCGCTTAGCGTATGGGACGACTTAGCACAGTCGTGCTAGGTGGATTCACTTACTGTGATATTACTGTTTTCATTGACAGAAAGCAAAATGCCAAAGTGACAGTTCTATTTGTGATTTATGTGTTGCTTTACATTTTGGAAAGCTGCTTTGGTGCTATTTAATATAGTATGTTCGTCCGTATACATATGCTTTGTTATAAAAGCACTGCAAAAATTGTTTTCTTTGGTAAAGAATAAATATTAGTAAATTAATTCTTAAAAAGTTTATCGTCCTAACGCTGAAAAAATTTCGTTTAATATTAGATTAAAGAAAATAATAAATTTATTTTGAAATTCTACTTTAATGTTTAGAAAGGAACTTTAATAAAACTTATCTTGTAGCAACATCCTGTAAAATTATTCTTGAATATGACACATGGACTATCATATCATATATCTAAAATACTAAAGTAAAATTTATCTTTCCTACTAACGCAAGCATTTCATGTTATCCTTTTAAGTTATTGTTCCCTTGGGTGGCAAATAATTTTAGCTGGTCACATGCAAAATTTGTTCCCTATGGTATTTCTTATTAACGTAATTATGGAAGACAAAATAAAAGAACACAAAAAAAAATGAAGTATTAACTAAATCCCTTTTGTTGTGGTAAATGACAAAATTATTCTATGTAATTGGGTAAGCATCTAAAGTATGCTAGGGGATGTGATATTTACATTCATATCTATTAATAAATAACACGAAACTCTTAGTTTTTAAATAGGAAATAAATTTGTATCGTATTTTTTTTATAGCTTAGTATCACGCAATGTTGAATACATTTTACAATTTTTTTCCCTAAAGAGCAATGAACCCATGTGTATATTAGCCTAAGTGCATTAGGTACTATGCAACTTTGAATGACGGTCGATTTCAATTCAAAATAGAAATGAGTAAATAAAAAAATCATTTCCAGGTCGTTTTGTAGTCATATATATATAAATGATGAAGTTTTGTAACGGCAAATAGAATTGTGATTCCTTAATACCAAAATTATAGTTTTAGTTTTGTTCGTGCTATTACGTTTTCTGAAAGGAAGCTTTTAGAAGTTTACATATTTGTCGTTTTAATCGTAATAATTTTTGGTATATTTTTTTATAATCTTTAAATGTCATTCGATAGCTATTGAATTTAATTTTCGTCCTTTTTCTTTCCTTGGGATTTAAATAGTGGTTCTGAAACTACTTATTCAAATTTGCGCTGCTTCCTTAAGTAGTTTTCATTCTCCTTTTATGTTAAAAGTACAATTGCTAATTTAGTTTTAAATCTAATGCGTTAGATACTTTACCAGTTAGAAACCATTTTTTAGAAACATAAAATGAATAGTTTTCAGACTTAACTTCTGGTTTCACCGTAAGAGTTAAAATTTCAAATTTTTCAAATGGTTTTTATATTTAAATCCCGATTAAATTGTTAAAGAATTTCACTGTTTACTTTTGGAACTCGTTCAGTTTAACTATTTGGACTTAATTTTGTATTCAATTTTTACAACATCTGATTGAGAAATGACTTTGTACCTTACTCAGCATAGAAATAAATTATACCAAAGCTAAATAGTGATCAATTATGAACAATTATCAATTATTAGCTAAAAATATATTTTTTATTTAAATTAATGACAACACAACAATTTTTGAAGACAATTTCCTGAACTTTATCGATGTTATCGTCGTTAATAGACTTGGATGGATGACTCCGCATGAGGCAAGCTTTCGACGACTTAATGAATTTCACTTAATACTTTGTGCTACTCAAATACTTGCGCTCTCGATAGAGTAGACTCTATAAAGCACTTTTACAACATTTTCAATGACTTCGTAGCTGTAATTTCATTGGAAACATAAAATTTCAAGCAAACCCTTTGTTCAATTTTTTTTTCCATAGTAGAAATCGCAAGACAAACTTTACGACGCGTTAACAAATAGCTACCAAACACACAATAATTGACATACGGCGCTCAAACTTTAGGCGAAAATCAAAAAAGGTGGTAACAATGAAGGAAAACCAACTCGGTTTCGGTAGTCCGGAACAAGTTTTATCAGATAGTATTTAAAAAATATTTATTTTATGTTTGTTGAAATGTGGTTTCTTACAGAGAAATCAGATGCTGTTGAAACTTTACAAGTTTTCTTAGAAGCATTCCATTTAAGAAATATTTTTTCTTCTTTTTTAAAGTCTTTACAGTTAATAACTACTTTTAGAGAGATTTTAATCAATTTCAGTCTCAAAGCACTGCTCTAAATCAATAGAATTGTTTATTTAGAGCTACCTTTTTATATCCTTAAAATCAGAAATTTCACGATTTCATGGAATAGGATAAAATATTATGCTAGAAAGTGACCAAAGTATTAGGTGCTTCATGAATAAAAATATAGTGTACAAACTAAGTACAAACTCATATAGGATTGAGAAAGAATCAGAAAAGACTGATATTAGTCACAAATCACATTTTGAATGAGAATTGAAAAATAAGAGATGCAAAAAAAAATCTTACCCAAAACTCATGTTCACAAAATTGGTTTGAATTTAAATAAATATAAATTAAAATATTCTCAATAATTTTATCACGTTCCTTGTAGATAATCTTCATGTAGATGTAGATCTTATGATCTACATATGTCACCCTTTGAGTTTGACATGCATAGTCTGAAAATATTTTATATTTCAATTGATTTTAGTATTTTTTGAATGGATCCAAATTTATTTTTTGTATTAAAATCGTATAATTTTCAAAACGCAACCAATTTTCATTTAAATTCTGTCACTTGTACTAAAGTCCATTTTATATTCATTTTTGGAATATTTTTATTTTTTTTTTTGAATTGTCTTAAAAGCATCTAAATTCAATTAAAGTTTCTCTACCCTCGGCGAATTCATCATTGAATAGTTGTATTGAAAACAGGATAAATTTTCAAAGGCAACAGGATATCATAGTCAATTTATGCTATTAAACTCCAGAGATAGTAGTTGTTGTTGTAGCATCGAGCTAAAGAATTGCGTTTTTTTTAATTTTTTTAAAAAAAGAACTAAAACAAAAAAAAATATAATAAAAGCTGTTGGAAATAATAGTACCTTGTACATATATCAATAGAATCCTTTATCGATCCTGCACTACGTTGCACTAGCTCCTTTTACTGGGTCGTTGAGTTTCACTTTGTTAACTTTGCAAGAATCCATGCATGAAAAGTTTATCGATTATATGAATAATTGCAGCACATAATCTTTATCTCTTTGTATTCCATCCATGTACACACATGCATAGAATGCGTTTGCAATTCTATTTTCTACAGAAAAATTTCTATTGTTTCGTATGGAATTCTAATATAATCACTAGAAAGAACTTCTGTGAATGCAAATGTTAAATTATGAAAAGTTCGTTTTTTGTTGTTGTAGTTATATTAAAAAATTTCATTCAATTGGCTTAAATATCAAATTTGTTTTTACTTTCTATAATGTAAATGAAAATTTCTTGGTGTATTTAAGGAAAATCTGTCTCTTCAATAGTTGAACATTTTAATGTTGTGTTTTGAACCATTAAAAATTCTTTATAAAACTAAAAAATCAGCCAAAAACTTTAAAATATTAAATTTGGGTTTTGATAGAAAAATATCAAACACCAATACATCCAAATAAACAGAATACAATTTTAAATACAGTAAGTTAGTTTCCAAAACTAAACAAATTCTATTTTCAATTATCAAACAGAAAATGAAAGCCTGAAAAAAGGTCTCTTATAAATTGTAAGTGCAATGGAGGTATCATTTTCATTATATGCGAATATAAATTAGAAGAAATGAGATGTCTAGGGATACTTGGAAGGAACGAAGTTTCTTAAAGTCTTATCCTATAGAAACCTGCTTCGAATTAACAACAAGAAGTTATAATAAAAACCAAAAACAACTGCTAACCAAAAGAAAAAGAAAACAAAATTGACTAAAAATCAGAACAATTAACAATAATAGGAAACAATTATATTTTTGTGTTAGAATTTCGTGTTAGCATTACTTATGGAAACCTGCGATAAGAAATTTCGTTCCAAAAATGTTCTCAGAGAAAATTAGTTCAGTTGTTATAATTTTCATAATAGGAGAAATCCAAGATTTACCCTGGATATATACGTTTTTCATTAAAGGAAGCAAACGAAAAGTTTATTAAGTTTAAAATAGCTCAATTAGTTCTATAATGCAGCTATCTTTCTCATGGTTAGAAACACTTTTTCTTGTTAATTTTTTTCAAATATTTTTTGTACGCTTTTGAATTGCACCCAGATTCGTTTATACGTGGTTTCTTACTTTTGCGTGATCTTTTTGTACACCTGTTTTTAATTTACGCGATTTTCCTTCTAAACTCCTACTATAAGTTCAATATCCTGTACAAATTTTGAATCGCTAATGAAATACTTTTCTATTCATTTACTCAAGTTCAAATAAATTTTTTATTTGTACTTGATTTTGTAATCCATTTTCACAACAGTTGATGGGAAAGTTGTAAATTTGCGACTTACCCAGCATAGTAAATTATACAAAAGTAATAGTGATAAGTTATGCAAAAATAATTAAAAATTTAATTAGGAATGGTATCGAAATTATGTAATTGTATTTTAAAACTTAAATTAAGCAAATGGAAGTATTGTAAATAAATTTCTCATAATTAAAAAACTTGTATGAATTGGTTTAACATAATTAAAATAAATAAAACCTACTAAAATTAATATATTTCTAGTAAATAATAGTATTAAATCAATACAAAGAAGTTTTTAAATTATAAGAGCTTTATTCACCATACATAAATTCAATTAATTTAAATTATTTACTAAAAATTACACAAATTCAATTTAAATAATACACAAATATCACAAAATAACCAACAAGCTACAGCAAAATTAGGTTTAAACCTTTAATCTTGAGGGTTTAATTTAAACTTTCCAGAAAAAATTATGGTGCTTAAGCCGAAAAAGTACCACTGTGAAACGCGCTTAGAAAGTTAAGCGGGTTTAAACTGACAGAGGAAGTTAAGCGAGGCTTAAGCTCGTGCTGTGAAACCGGGCGTTGATGTTAGTCCAGTTTTTTCAAATATTAATTTATTAATTAAATTTAATTACTTAATTTTAGTTTTATATATGACTTATAAACTTGACATGAGAATATGTACTAAATTTGACATTCCCTTTTATCAAAGCTTTTAAATTAACAATAATTGTTATACTTTTTTTGACAGCGTACAGTTATTTATATTAGGGAGTTTTTCGTTTGAGCTATATATTTTATATAATTGTTATTGATCCAAAATTGGAAGAAATATTCTAAATTTCAGTCAATCCTGGCAAATATAAAATAAGAAATAAATCTATTTTATAGCTAACATAAAAATCTATTATATGTATCTATTTTATAAAGTTTTGACATTCTATGATCCATGTCGACCCCCCGACGACGATCCCGTCGTTAAACTTCTAGTAATCTGCTCAATAACAAAAGTATTGAAATTCAACATTAAAATAGAATTTTCTAAAAAGCTTTTCAAATAATTTGACACATCTTAGAAAAGTTTTTGACACAATTTTATCTTTTATTTTAAAAATTCTTTTTGTTTTGAAACAATCAATTCTTAATCAAATATTTCAAGATAAATTATTTGTCCTGAAAAATTAAAAAAAAAACACAACTTATATATGTACCTTGTTCCTGTGAAAGCTTAAGCCCATGTTTAATGCACTTAACAATTACAAATTTACAAAAATTGTAAAGTTGAACGCTTCGAATAGATGACCTCATTTTAGTGACTTCAAGTAACATACATTTTCTTGAAGACGTCTCTTAACATAGTTTAGCTTTTATTTTTATTTTTTGTTGTTGTTGTGTCCTCAAAGTTGCTAAAAACTTCAAAAAGGTTATTTCAAGGCATGTAATAAATTTGTGCCATTACTACTTCCCATTATTCGTTGAATGTAAGTTAAGTATTAAAATGGAATTTATAAATATGAATGCAAATGTTTTGGTAGAATAAAGGAAGGAAAATTCTTAAGTGGATTGCAGTGGTATGGAAAATAAGAACCTTAAATGAAAATTTTTTGTTAACGCTCAGTAAATTTAAGTATAATGAAATATGAAAATAATGTTTTAAAAAATAGAAATATTTGTATTCATTATGAAAATGACGAGTAAAAATAGTTGTTAAAACAAACTTAAATCCAGAGTACTGACGGTAAAAGAGCAATTATGGTGTAATTGTATTGTTGAACGTTAACCCGGGTATTCACTATATGTTACCGAATCAATGATTCGGCTCTTAGTTCCCATATAAAATATATGGAAAGCACGAATAAGAGAGAAAATAACCAACATGTTGGATATTTTGGTTAAATTCTGAAGTGTTAGGGCATTACTAACACATATAAACAAAAATTTCATTTTAAATTTGCCTTCGTGCAGTGCCGATGGATGCTTTATCATACGGAACTGTCAAATTGGTTCTAAGGCAACAACAAATTATACGGGAACAAAACTCTCACACACACAAGAATAAGAATCGTGTATGATACTGAAAAATGAATTCCAGCTGGAAAAAATGAGCGCCGGATAATTGATTCGATAACATAGTGAATACCCCGCTTTAAAGAGGATTAACATGCTCCCGCCGGTGCCAATCTTTGTAGATGACGACATTAGACAGCTCTCTGATTCCTAGCTTGTATCATCGGACGGCGATGTTGTAAATTTAACTCATCAATATTTCAAATTGACAATTTTATTATAATATTTTGTTCCTTACTCTTACGTTTATTTGTTATTCAGTTAGTATTGTGTTAAAAAAATGTTGCTGCTTTGGATCAGAAAAATAGAAGAGGAACAAAGAAATACTAACTGTTTTCCTTTGAAGAAAAACTTGGTGCCTGAAAAATCTATTTCAAATCTGAGGTCAAGTTTTCAATTGATATTAATTCAATACTTATTAACCCTAAGCACTGACTTTGATAAATATTCTCCTTAGAATCTTGATTGATATGACTCATACCAATTGAAACCACTCAAACCTACACTTTTAGTAATTAAGGAAGAACATTTGATAGATTTATCTTGTGATACGAAACTAAAACTACGATTCGATAGACATATTAATGAAATTTTAGACCAATGTATCTCATGTACTATCTATCATGTACTAGCCTACTATCAGTGCTGCAGCCTTGAAGTTTATTTTACTGTTTGCTAATTTTTCAATAATAAATAAATGCATGTTAGAGAAAGAACCGTTTTTTTTTTAAAGAAGGGCGCCGCGAAAAAATTAAAGTTTCTAAAAGGCGTCCCAGGTATAAAAAGATTGGAACTGATGGCTTAAGCGATTGATCGCAAAAATGCTTATTGGGAATATTCTGCGTAATACTAAACAGTCCGTGAACTCAAATTGTAGGCATATGTTGAGGGCTGGTAGTTAAAATTGATAAATTTACGTAGAGACGGGTAATATTCTATGATCGGAACTTTATATAAGTTTACTGGAAAGAATATTACTCTACTCGATACTTTATTGTTAAGAACACATAAGATATATGCAATTTAAATTGTTGAAATTTCAGTCCCTGTAAAATCAGAGAAGGTGATTAAATGTCTTTTTCCAAGCTGTTTACAGTTCCCTTCGACTAAGATCTTGAATATTTGGAATTAATTAAACATTACTTATGTTTTTTTTTTTTTTGATAAATAATACTTTATTATCAAACTGTTTGGAAATTGATAAGAGCTTGTGTGATTTATTTTTAAAAAAAGAAAACAAAACAGAGAAAAATGGCAACACTAAAAGTACTGACTCCAACAACTGCAACTGATTCAGCATTAAGCTAGGCTGAGGAATTAAAGCAATTTTCTGTGATTTAGTTAAAAGTTTCTTTACATTGTTTTGATTTAGGATTTAAATTAATTAAATTTAAATAACAAAAAAATAATAACAATCAGATCGTAATTACGAGATAAATATTGTTGGTAATTTTTATATTTATTTTTGATAATCGCTGTCGTTTTACATTTCTTTACTTAAGCACAACTTTAAACTCAAAAACCAAAAGTAGCATTTTGTTTTATACATATTTCTTCTTCTTTAAATTTTTTTTTTGAAGGCTAAAAAATACGTTAACCTAAATTTATTTGAAAAAAAAAATAAATAATATTCAATGAAATAATTTAAAAATCTTAAATACAAGTAATATTTATTGAAATATTATTTAATAATTTTTATTTTATAATTTTACAGGTGGAAATCGTTTAAATGAATACATATCGCAATATGAAAAACTTAGCTATGATGAAACACAGCTGCATACTAGTCACAATAGAGCCAAAAGATCGGTGACCAAAGATCATTCTGTAAATTTAAAATTTAGAGCATACGGAAAAAATTTCCACCTTAGACTTAAACGGGATTTAACTACATTTAGCGATAAGTTAGAGGTTAGTATTGTATAATTTTTATATCATTTTATTTATAAAATTTTATATATTATTAATTGAATTTTAGGTCCATAGCACACATGGTCCAGTTCCATATGATACATCACATTTATATCAGGGGAAACTTTTAGGGGATGTAGATAGTCATGTATTTGGATCAATAATTGATGGTGTATTTGAAGGAAAAATTTTAACAGAACGTGATGCATATTATGTTGAAAGAGCTAAACATTATTTCCCAAATCATACCAAAAATAATGATGGATTTCATTCTATTATATATAATGAAAAACATGTTGAAGATCCATATAAAGATATTAGAGAAGGTAAGAAATTTTTTTTACGTTTGGTAGAAGGCGTCAATTTACTTAACAAACTCTAAAAAAATCACTTATTGAGATTATAGATATCTTAAGTTAAATATATAAACGGAAAAGAAGGTCAACCAACTTTTCTGGCGCTATTTAACTTAATTAGTTTCATATTATTTTTCTAAATTGGATAGCAATGTAAGATTGATTTCAATTTAACCCAATTAGCGGCAGGATCCGCAGACGCTGATCCGTATGATGATGATGTAGGTGAGACAAGAAGTAGCGTTAGGATGTTATACTTTTAATACGTTTCCTCATTGGCAGAACATTGAAAGGCCATCCCTTCATGTGAAGCCATAGACATAAATTTATATTAATTACTAAAAGTTCCGATCGGTTTGTTAATAATTACAATTAATTTTCTGCATCATCCATAATTAATTATTCCTATATTAAACAATCAACACTACATACGGCAGGATCTACAAGCTATTGAATAAATATCTTTTGTCACTTTCAATAAAAAAATTTTAGGCAGCCGGTGTAGATTGCTAGATGCCATAGAAGTTTTTACTTTTTCTTTAATTACTAAATAAACAAACTAAACTGATATACTAAGCACAACAACTAAATTTGTCCCTAAACGCGTGCTTTTTTGGGTTTCTAATCTTCTATTTTCTGTAAGAAAATGTCTACTGTTTACTCACTAAAAAGTAAATGAGATGTCTAGGGACATCCGGTCGTAACGAAATTCCTTAAATCCTACCTGCTTTGTTTTAACAACAATTAACAATAATAACAAATTATTATATTTTTGTTGTAGAGTTTTGTGTAAAATTTTTGTAATATAATTTGGTTTAAGAATTTTGTTTAGGAGTTTCGTGTTAAAATTCTTTAGATAACATTAAAAATGTATGCAGAAACCTGTGATAAGGAACTTCGTTCCAAAATTTTTTAAAGATAATTTTCTAACAATTTACTTTTTGTTTATTTCGTAATATTTAAATAAAATTTTGGAGTCACTCAAATCTTTGTAACTTTTAAACTAATTGTCAGAATGTCATTAAATTTCGTCACATTTCGTTGGTATACTTTAAGCCTGTTATTATTTAATAAATATTTCTAAAAAAATATGAGACTGTAAAAATAATATTATATACATATTTGTAGTTTTTTTTAGATAAACTTTTGCTTAAGGAACACATAAGTTAACTCGAACCATTATTATTTTTTATATTCCTACTATTAGGTTGCTCAAAAACCTTCAATTGTTAATAAAATCTTTTCTATTCATCCAATCAAGTTCAAATAAATTTTGTTGTGTTGGGAGTGCACGACCATTGATGTTAATACAATTAGTTCAAATATTATTCTTACCGTTAGCTCATAATGTCCAATACCTTTTACAAATTTTCAGTCGTTAATTTAACCTTTTTTTATTTATCCGATCGAATGCAAATAAATTTTGTTGTGTTGGAAGTGCATGACAATTGATGTTAATACAGTTAGTTCAAATATTAATTCATTAATTATATTTAATAAACTAATTTTAACTTTATATGAGAGAAAAACTTCAGAAAACTGAATGCAACGAATTACGAATTCTGAATTCAGAAAAAAGAAAAAACAATCTCAAGTAGGAATATACTTTAAAAAATTTCTTTTTATATTACTTGTTCTCCATTTTGATAGAATTCAGAATTTGTAAATGAATATGTTTTTTTATTATGTTAGATTTTCAATATTTCTTGATAGATCTACATTATTGGATCAACTAGCACTGCTTTTACCTATCATTATTTTCTTCACTATTTATAATTTTATAGATTTTTGAAATTCATTTAAACTTTTCACGGCCTTGACAACATAAATAAATAGAACAACACGTTTTTTAATAAATTTATTCCCTATAGAAATGCTCAATAAGAGAAGTAAACATTCTTAGGATTTTGGTAATCGTAAAACCAAAAAAAGTGAAGTCATTTTGTTTTTCAGTATAAAAAAATCGTCCTTGAAGAGGTTAAAATGATACTCAAAATTAATTTTAACATTTTTGTTTCTATTATTAAAATAAAATGTAAAAATTAAATTCCGCAACTTATTTTTATTCTTCATTATTAGAATAGATCGATTTTAAGCGATTTGTGTTGGTAAATAATGACGAAGAATATGATTCTTTTGACTAGCCGCAACTTGTTGACTTCATAATCCTTAAAAAGAAGCTAAATGTACGGATGATCGAAAAAAATACTTCAATTCAAAGCCTCTCTGCTTATTGTCTTATTTTCAAAGCAAAGTTCTAACAATATGACTCAAATTAGCAAAACCTTTAAGAATAATTCTAACTAAATTATTTAACTTTGTTTTGTAAATTGCAATTTTAGATATTACTTTTATTATTTCAACTTGAATCTCTTGTTTGTAATTTTAGTAAATCGTAAAATGAATTTCAAGATAACTTTTAATTGCATTTACGTGAATTTTGTTTCAAGTGGCTCCCTAAAGTCTAGTCGCATGTCATACACTGATTTAATTAAATTGAATGTATGTTTCTTATCTATAGTAGCTATATGAAATTGCAACGATTTTTTATTTTGCATATATTTTCTGATTATTAAATCAAGTGTTCCAAATGTCACCTCAAAGCATTGGTAAATGACCAGATTTAATACTTATCCATTGTATTAGTGCACAAAATTAAAACTTAAGTAAATATTGTCATTTTGTATTTGTTTTTAAATTCAATTCCAAATTATCTGATATTATAAACTTTTTGGTTGGCTGATAAATGAGGTTTGTAAAAACCCGATAAAACTAAATGTTTTATGAATACACAGAAGTATGAATGGCAATTATTTCTTGTAAGAAAAATAATACAATTTATTTTAGTTAAAAAATTAGTTTTTTGGATCATAAACTTTTAAAGAAAATTCTAGGTTGTAAAACCAACAGTTATTTATGGAAATTTCTTTCAAAACATGAAAAGGGCAGATCTTTTTTATGAAAACATTGCAAGGAGTTAGTTTTTTACAAGTCAAAAAAATTTAAGTCAGCAAAACATAAAATGTACACAATTTGAAATTTTTATGGCTAAAATAATCTTATTTTGTTTTCCGTTTAAAAGTTTTTAGTCGAATAACTTTGGGTATAAAATTCTATTTCATGGACTAATAAATTTTTTAAAATTTTTGTGTGAAATAATAGAAATATTTGAACATTATATACTGTTAAATAATTCTTTTTATTTCACAAATAACCTTGAAGTATATTTATTAGTAGATATAGTAGATATATTTTCTCTTACACAGTTTTCCACACTGTTTTTATAAAGGATTCTATTAACTTTAGTAAAATCTGCCGAACAGTTATCTATCTATTATACATGCAAATACTTTGGGCTAATTATCCAATCCATATTTTAAATGAAAATCTGTGAGTCGCTAAGGCCACAACCGAACGGAGTTTCATGCCAACCCAAACAGAACTCAAATTTTGTTATTTTTCATTTCGTAATCAATTTCATGTGGCTTGAAAATTGTTACTTACATTCATAGAGAATATAAACATATGTGTGAATATTTCATAAAAATTTCTGAGTTCGTAAAACCAGAAATATTATGCTTTTAAATGTATAAAGTACACTTGTGAAATGGAAGATTTTTTACTGTCACATTTCTCTTTCAAACTAAGTGTTTGTTTATGTACGGCCCCTTATGTGCAATATTTCCTTGAAATAATAATAATCAATACTTCTATCTTTTAGAGTAAAATCTGTTGGTATTTCCACTCTGAGGTAACGAAAAGAATTATTTATTTTTTAATATTTACTACTCAAATGTTGTAAAGAGCATCTTTAATCTACCTGAAAAAAGTTTCTTTTTATTCAGCGAACTTAAATTATTAAAGTTTTGAAATACAAAAAGTTGAAAACTAAAAAAAGTATTAAAAAACATAAAAAAGTTATATGTATGTATATATATCTGCTAGTTGTTTTTATAAAAAAATATAAATTTGCACTATAGCAGACAGTAAATAATTTAAATTATTTTTGAGAGGTAGCAAAAATGAGCTATTTATGTCCTAAAATTAAGTCTTCATCTAAAAAAGTTTTTAATTATATCTTGAGTAGATTTTTCTAGTCCTCTTTTTTTAAGAGCCCTTTCTATCTTCTACTAAAAATATTATTTTTATGATTCCTTCATATTTTGCTAATTTTGTTTTGATGTGAATTTTTTAAATCAGGATATTTTTTTTATTATAAAATTTTTCTTAATTTGGTTGGCTAACACTTATTAAGTCAAAGCTCTTCTAGCGTCATAAGCAGATGAACTTCATTGAAAGAGTTCATCTTACTTTTGTTTAAATTAATTTAATACTGCATAACTTAATTTACTTTTCTGCCAACATATATATGTAATACATAAACACTTATAAATATTACGGTTCTCATTTGCTTAAAAATTTTATATTCCTTTTGAGTATTTAAAAAGATTCATTTGTTTTACTTAAATTTGGTTAAAGCTTTTAATAAATATAATGTCAATAATTAATCATTAATTTGATTATGAATTTGTTTTTAGGTCATGCAGCTGGCTGTGGTATAACTGAAGAAATATCTCAATGGATGGACAATATACAAAATTCAGCTGTTGATCAACATGAAATAATTGAAGAACTTCCAACACCAATGAGTAAAGAAGAAATAAATAAAATTAATACAAAAAATTATCCATCAAAAAAATTTCCAAATATTGAAGAATTTTTTTATCCATATGAAAAATACTCAAGAGAGGCTAATTATCCAGAAAATGGCTATCAATTAGGTGCTAAATTAAATAAAACAGGATCTCAAGATGATTGGCATAGGGAATCACATGCAAGAATTAAACGTGCATCTGTTTCTCGTCCACGTGAGGATAATAAAAATACATGTTCATTATATATACAAACAGATCCATTAATATGGAGGCATATAAGAGAAGGAATTACTGATGTAAGTTTTAATAAATAAATAATTTCATTGTTTGCTTTGATCTTATTCCAAGTTTCTAAGGTAAATTGTAATGTTAATTTTGTCCTTTTTAATGCTGAAGTGGTCCAAGTAATTAACAACAAATATTTTTGTATTGTTTTGAAAGCAAACCTTTTATTCGCAGGCTTATGTCTATGGAGTGAACAAGAATGATTCAAAGAGTGATTAAAATTTATGTAATTTTATTGAAACTTTCAGCTTCATTTTGGACCTATTAAATGCAATTTTTGATAATACAAACCCAATAGTGCTGTTACAATGGCCTGAATACTAGGCAATACTTTTGCTCCATATATAGAAAGGAGTGCCCAAGTTTTCTTAGATTAGTACAATTTTCATCTTTCGAAAATTTTTATTGCTGTTAAAAAAAGCTTTTTACATCATATTCACAATCAGGTTTAACCTAACATTTGCAATTAATCACTATAAAATAATTCTCGAAAGAGAGAGCTCGATATATTACTTAAAATTTCCCCTCCGGTCTTTTTTGCAAAAGATTAGAAAAGAGAACTAATTGAAATTTATATATCATAAAATTTAGCGTCGCTTTTCGCTGCAAATTTGAATGTATTTTCTCGCATCTCAGATTTTTGCAAGTTCCACTTTAGCCAATACCCTCAAAAATGTCTTGTAATATTTATTAATCTTTTTCTCGTCTTTACCAAATTTAATAAATGCAAAAATCACTCAATAAAAATTTCATAAATATTATTTTAGCATGATCGTGGAAAAAAGTCTGAAATTGATGAAAAAACTCGTGAAGAAATTTTGTCATTAATTGCTCATCATATTACTGCCGTTAATTATATTTATCGTAACACAAAATTCGATGGAAGAGTCGAACATAGGAATATAAAATTTGAAGTATTTAATATTAAATTTTTTAGCACTGTAAAATTTTACTAAATTTTAATATAATTAATAGGTTCAAAGAATTAAAATTGATGATGACTCAGCATGCAAACAATTATATAATGGACCCCATAATTCTTTTTGTAATGAACATATGGATGTATCAAATTTTTTGAATTTGCATTCATTAGAGGATCATAGTGATTTCTGTTTAGCTTACGTATTTACATATAGGTAAAAAATAAATTATTTATAATAAATTATCAAACTTTTATAATTATTTTTTTTTTTTCAAAACAAAAAATTATCTTACAGAGATTTTACGGGTGGTACATTAGGATTAGCATGGGTTGCTTCAGCATCTGGAGCTTCTGGGGGTATTTGTGAAAAATATAAAACATATACAGAAACAGTTGGTGGACAATATCAAAGTACAAAACGGTCATTAAACACTGGAATTATAACATTTGTTAATTATAATAGTCGTGTACCACCAAAAGTTTCACAATTGACACTTGCTCATGAAATTGGACATAATTTTGGATCACCTGTGAGTAATTTTTTTATTCTGAAATTAAAATTGTCTTTTTTGTTTGTTGTATACATATATAGAAAAAAGAAACGAAAAAAACATCACATGCACATTAAATGCCTTTATTTACAATTAGTTTAATTTTACTTTCTTACAAGAGTCAAGCTAACAAAACTCACTGAGTAGCTCAATGGAAGATGGAACCACGAAAATAACTAACATTAAAATATATTTTATGCATATATTAAACCATCATGGTGGAAATGAAAATCCAGTTCCTTATTCTTATTGCTGGATTTTTATATGCTTTTATTTATTCAAAGCCAATTTTTTGGTTAGGAAAAACATTTTTTTAAGCTTGCTTCATTGCAATGAGTGAGGACTAACTAACAATACTCACAAAATATTACACAACTCAAAGTATAATTTAATATATTATTCTTTATTGCACTAAGAACTATGAATTTTAATTTACTTTTTCTTATGTTAGGAGGTTATTTTCGAAAAACATTTCAAGCAAAGATATGCTAAATGATCACTTTAGTGTCCATCATTTAAAAAATTTATAAATTTTGTCATGGATATTTATATATATCTTAACTGGCTTCATTTGAACGCAATTATATTTTTTTATGGTAAATGAATTTTTCATATTCATTTTCTTTAATATCTTCTGCTTCAGTTTTAGATCTTTGTAATATCTTCCTAACTCAAAACTTTCATTTTTTATTTATCTATTTTACTTCTAATTTATTGAATAATGTTTTGCTTTTTGAAACTCTTGACCTATTCGTAAAATACTCAAATGAAGTGTACAAAAATTTTTATTAATTAATATAATATGTCATCCTAGAGTTAAATTGAAGTATTTATTAGTTGATTTTTATATTTTGCAGCATGATTATCCACCTGAATGTCGCCCTGGAGGAATAAATGGTAATTATATAATGTTCGCAAGCGCCACAAGTGGTGATCGTCCAAATAATAGCAAGTTTTCACAATGTTCAATACGAAATATATCAAATGTTCTTGATGTATTAGTTGGCAATCCAAAACGAGATTGTTTCAAGGCATCCGAAGGTGCTTTCTGTGGTAATAAAATAGTTGAAAGCGGTGAAGAATGTGACTGTGGTTTCAATGAAGATGAATGTAAAGATAGATGCTGTTATCCAAGACTGATAAGTGAATATGATTTAAGTTTAAATGAAAGCGCTAAAGGATGTACACGACGAGCAAGAACACAATGTAGTCCTAGTCAAGGACCATGCTGTTTAAGTGATTCTTGTACATTTGTACCATCCCATTCTCATATGAAATGTAAAGAAGAAACTGAATGCTCATGGAGTAGTACATGTAATGGCACAACACCAGAATGTCCAGAACCTAAGCCACGTGATGATAAAACAAAGTGCAATAATGGTACACAATTATGTATTAAGGGGGAATGTTCTGGTTCAATATGTCTTCTTTGGAATATGTCTGAATGTTTTTTAACATCACAAATTGTTCCTCATATTGATAAACGTAAACTTTGCGAATTAGCGTGCCAAAATGGAAATGATACAAATACTTGCCGTAGTACAAGTGAATTCGCTCATTTATTTAATTTGCCAGAAGGTGGTATTAGCTTACGACCCGGCTCCCCATGTGATAACTTTCAGGGTTACTGTGATGTTTTTCTTAAATGTCGTGCAGTTGATGCTGAAGGACCGTTAGTACGACTTAAAAATTTACTTTTAAATAAAGAAACATTATTAACTGTTGCCCAATGGATAACTGAAAATTGGTATGCAGTAGTTTTAATTGGAATTGGCTTTATTATTTTTATGGGAATATTCATAAAATGTTGTGCTGTCCATACACCAAGCTCTAATCCAAAGAAAAGGCCAGCAAGGCGTATAAGTGATACTTTAAGGAGACCTATGAATACATTAAGAAGAATGGTTAGATTTGTTAGTTTATTTATATTTTCTTTAATATTTTTCTTTAATTATTAAAATAGAGAAATCATCCACCACGTGGAGCTGGTCCACGAAGTATACCACCACCCGCGCATGAACGATCACGTAGTGCTGGTGGTGAAAGGAGGAATCATGATCGGAGTAATCCTTCAGGAGGAAGGCGTACAAATCATTCAGGTCGGCCATCAAGTAGTTCCAGATCAACTGGACATCAACAACATGGGTATGGTGATGGAAGAGGGCAATTATCTTATCCACCGAAAGGTGTGTTCTATAAGCCTGTGCGTTCGTGATTGTTTAGTGTTGTTGTTTTTTTTTTTCTAAATTTAAATTCAGTAATGCAAACAACATTTACAATGTAATTGCTTGCTGTATTGAATTTTAATTAATTTGAATTATTAATCGCAATTTATTTAGACGCACAACCAAATTGATGGAAATGACTTTTGTTTTATGCAATGTGATTATCCCTTTTTTCAATGCAAGTAATAATTATATTTTAATATTTTTTTTGTTTACTTTTTTCTATTTATCGTGATTTTTTTATGTTTCGTGTTTATATATTTTTAGCTTTTTTAAATAATTATATATGTAACTTGCATGTTTGTTTTCCAAAGTATATCTTCCAAATATTATTAAAAGTTAATATCCAAAAAAGATTATGGTTATTTCATTATAATACTTTTTTGGGATTAATTTCGTTACTAATCAACGAATTCAGATTTATTTTTTCATAGTATCAAATCGATACGGATATATTAAAATCAAGTTGCACTACTTTTTAATTTTTAGAAAGGCAATTATAATTGATTTTTTATATATAATTTTTAGTTTAATTGTCTACCAATTAAAACTTTACACTTTTGAATTTAACTGCACATTAAATAAAAATTTAGAAAATTAATTTTGAAAGAGCTAAATTTCTGAATCGTTAAAAAACTTAATCGTAGTTTGATTCTGTAAAAAAAAGATGTAATGAAAAACAGATTTCAATTGATTCAAAAAATTTTATTTTGTGGCTTGTAGAACTTCCTTTTTTCTTGTTTTATTAACATAATTTTAAGTATTTTCATTTTCTTTAACACTTGTATGCATGGCTTTAAAATTATTTTCAAATTTTCTATGAATTTAAAAAATTTTTTAACAGATTTTAATGTTTAAAAAATTAATGAAGAGAACATAGAATCTGTCCAAGCAATGCCGAAGGGTTTTACATTTTTTTGGTTAGTTAAATCAAACAAATAGAACTAATTTTAGGCATAAATGGCACCATCTAAAAAAGTATATTACAACAGAAGTCCAATTAATCATTTTAAGTTATAAAATTATCAAATAAATCGAGTTTATTATAAGAATTAAAAATACGATTGGAAATTATAAAATTAATATTTACCGTTATTGCAAAGAATTATATCGTACCTTTTACACATCAATTTAGCACATATGTTACATGTGATGGCATATTTTTCATTTTGTTTTCAGTAAATATCCAATATCCTTCTCGGTCAAATGTGAATGCCAATGTTATCTCTGCTCTTTAAATATTTTTTCCAGGTATTCCTCAGATTATTTCTCTCCAATTATGTAGCAAATTCGGTATTTTCATTCGTTCTTTAGTTGAATTTTAATAATAACAGATAATTTTATCTGGCCATGCTGCCGATGCTATTTACAAGAAAATGTTGCCTTTAGTCGTTCATAAAATACTTCCGAGGATCTGTTATATATTAATCTTTCACATTATTAGTATGATGTTAATGTAAAGTTACAGTCTTTGTTGACGATTGCAAAAGGATTTTTTCGTCACTTAAAATTTTAATCATATTCTTCATTATCACTTATGTTGTCCTTGTAACTTGTTAAAATAGTTTTTGCTTTTTATCTAATTTTAGGATATTATAAATTTATCTTTACGGTAATAAAACAAAATTAAGAAAACTATTAATTTAATTATTTTCTTGCATTTAAGTTTATAAAAGTGTTGATAGGAACCAAAATTATACGCAATCTTTTTTGTAAATTTATTAGTGACTAAAATGTCTATAAATACGTTAAAAAAATCAGTGTTACCAGTGATTGGCCTTTTTAATATAGAAATAGCAATACAATTTACATGGGATTATTTTTCAACAAAAAACACTAAGATTTGGCTATAAAACCTTTAAGTGGAATTATATCTGATATAAATCCGTTGTTTTTTCAACTCCTTTTTTTTTTAAATATTAACCTAATCAACTCATAGACTTATATTATAGCGGCATATTATTTAAAATTCAAAAAAATAATAACAATTTTAATAGTGCTATGAAAAACGATAGTATTTATTAAATCATAGAAAATTTGAAAAATTTGTTATATTCAATTAGTTTTAATTATATTAAAGTATTTTAATTTCATAGGCGTCGTGCCACCAGCAAATTATAGTAGATCATCATTAATGAGCAATTCAGAACTTTATGCAGAAGCTTATACTGCCCAAGGTCCATATGAAATACCACCGCATACTCATAATAGTAAAGTTTGACAAGAAAAATTTAAATTTCTATCATACATCAGTCTGAATATTCCTCATTTGTATTTAATTTTTATTAGATTACATATTTCTTAATAATTATATTTAAAAAAAAAGAAAAAGAAAAAAACTACATTTACTATTTCCTATTTTTTAAAATGTCCCGTGTTCATTCAAAAGGAAAAAAAACGGATCTATGTTTAGCCGCAATGTATATTAGTTATAAGAAAACTCAGTTATACAAATTAAATGTATTTAGTTGAATTTTAGTTTACATCATTTGATGTAAATATTGAAAGAAGTATTTTTTTGAAATTTGAAACAACAAAAAAGATATTTTTTATGAAAAAAATTTGAGTATAAGAATTGGAAACAAAAAAAAAGCATGTAAATGTTTTTTTTAATTTGCTTAAAAGTATGCTCATTTTTTTTTTTTGTATATTTAGGTTTATTAAAGCTTAGATTTAATTAGCTGGAATGTGATTATAAAATTTCAACTTATTCTTAATATTAATAATATTTATAGTTTATTTATGAAATTGTGCTAAAATGTGCATTTTTAAAATTATTATTTTTAATAAGAACATTGAAAATGCACAATTGAGAACTGATATTGTAATTCCCTACCATAAGTATTTTGATTATTTGTTAAAAAACCAAAAAATTTGACACAAACAAAAATTGATATTAAAAAAAGTTTTGATAAAATTTATTTATATAAAATTGAACTAAAAGATTTGCTCAAAAATTCCATGCATCACTTAATTTATTTGAAACACCAAAAAATTTATTAAAATAGGATATTTTTTTTTTTGTTAAAAGTTTAACCAGTTAAGCTTGTATACATGTCAAAGGAAATCTCTATTACTGTGCGTTCGACGTGTTCACATTGACTATGAAAACTATTTTATTATTATTTGGAAATTTTTAAGTTTATAATAACAATAACTTTTTCGGATATAAATTGCTAAGTTTCTCTTAAATAAAAATGTTGTTCTTTGTTTTTCATAAAATATATAATAGGACAATTTTGCGTTCCACCCATTGTGTATACATGTCATCGCTTTATTTTAATTATGCATATTGTGAGGGGTTTTTAAAATTAAATTCGACGTTTAACTGGTTAATATTTACAATTTTAATGAACTATAAATAAAGATAGCCAATATGAACAAAACCGTTTTAACATTGAGGAGTATCACATGAGACCACAACTGTGTCAAACTTTCTTTAATTTAATTAAATATTGTTGCTGCTATTGTGGTTGCGGTTGTCGCTTTGGCTTTACCTTTCATCGCTCTTAAAACTAAAATAGTAGCTGCCGGCCTCGTGTGATACTGATGTGTTAATTATCGATCAATTTTCTAATTTAGGAACAAGCTAAATGACACAAATGTCAAAATTCATTTGGAATTTAACGTGTTAAATGAATTTTAAAAAGTTCCGGTAACTATAATTTCATAAATTTCTAAATAGACTTCATTGTTTATTTTGAGTTTTGGTAATTAATTTTATTTTTCCAAAATAATAAATTTATTTTAAATTTAGATCCGAGTCAAATGCATTTCTATAGCTTGAAAATACTTATTTATTCAAATATAAGCTATTTGAGATATTGTAAGGTTTATGGAAATGTCTTTTTTTTCTAATACCTTTATAATGTGATATCATTTTTGATAATTAAAAATAAGTTGGTAAATTTTACCCCCTACTACATAACATCTCAATAATTTTTTAGTCCCCCAGTAAAATAATTGAATCAAATTTATATTACTTAACTATATTGATTAATCTTCCCATCATGGGATCATACGGATTAGGATTTTCATTTATTTAAATATTCCGCATAATTCTCCAGTTTCTTTTGGAATGGATTTGCCACCTTAACTGAACTCATTTGTTTTTTTTCCGTTAGCAAATTACTTGGATAATTACTTTTTATTTAAAAAAAAACCAAAACTATAGTATGCTCAATTTAAATAATAGTACTAACTTATTTTATCAATAAATAATAATAATAAAAGTTCTAGGAGGGAAAAAAAATAAAAACATAAATTACATATTAAAGAACAACTTGTTAAAAAAGTTTAAAAATGTCAAAAGTTAATTTTATTATTTGCGATTCGAAAGTATTGGTAAAAATGATGTAAGTTGTAAATAAAAACTTAACAATTTGAATTATTTTTGTAAAATATATAAATCAGGATATAATTTTGGATAAAATTGAATAATAAGTATATTAAACATAATGAATGTGTTTATTGTGATTTAAAATAAAAACAAAAAAGAAAAAACAACAGAAGGAACCAAGAAGATTTATGCTTATTGTAAAAAGAAATAAATATTATTAATAAACATCTTTTAATTAAAAAACAAAATTTTATCAATCCCAATTATAAGAATGAAAATATTTACAAATTAAATTTATTCAAATCGAACATTACAGACGCTGCAAATGTTGGTCCCAAAAATGTAAATAAATCATCCGGAGTGACTTCAAAGAAGTCCACTCCTTCAGTAACTTTTTTAAAAGCAACTTTTCGCATAACCTTAAAAGGAAATATTTGTTTTGATTTATGCGAATATTTCAATTTATACCTGATCAATGTGCTTTTTTAAATTTCTTAACCCTGATTCCCTACAATAGCTCGATTAACTACAATTCTCGATTCAAGCTTTAGCGATGAATTTTGCTAAAGGATTGTTTTTTTGATAAATGTTTGTGATAAATTACATTTTTGCTTTTACATACCAACACTGGTTTTACCAACTCCAGGTGGCCCATGGAAACATAAAACTTTTCCTTGCGTCGATCCTGTTAATTGGCTTACAGCAATAAATTCAAGAATTCTTTCTTTTATATTCTTTATACCATAATGGTCAGTATTTAATATCTCGTGAGCTTGATTTATATTTAGATTGTCCTTACCCCTTACACCCCAAGGAAGAGATGTTAAACAATCTAAATATCTGCGTATAGCACTAAAATTTTTAAATTTTTATTAAAAAAAAATTTAAATTAAAAATACTTTCTTAAAAGTTAAGTTAAGTTTTTACTAAGGCGTTTCTGCTTTTTTATAAAGCAACTATTTGAGCAAATTTTGCTCACATTTCATCAAGTCTACTTAATCAAGGATTCTGATAGTGTAGGGTACCTTTATACCCATTCTCCACCAAAGCCTGTACTCATTATTAGCCTCCCGTATAAAAAAAATCGATTCTCCACTGAAAATTGTTTGTATTAGGGAAATTTGATGGAAATTTCAAAACAAATTATCATAAAAGTAAACATTGAACTATTGAATCTGAACTAACTTCTAAATATTATATTAAAAATAACCTTAAAAAAAATAATTATTTTTAAATACATAAAATAATTTGAAAATACTTATCAAAATGCCACCATATAATTCCTTTTGACACATAAATAGGGGAATTTTTAATATTGGACGACTGGCTAATTCACAATAGGTGGCAAAATTTCCTTTATGCAGCCGTTCAAAGGCTGTATTTTATATAAGATTGCGACATGCTTAATACGCGTGTTTTACTCATTTCTCCATACAAAATTTCCGTCGTTGTATTGTAATAATGAGTATAAGCTTCGGTGGAGAATGGGTATTAACGAGCAGAAATCATAAGTTACACATGTCAAATATAGTAAATAATAAACAAGTGAGGTCAAACAATCTTTTGGTGATTTACTCCAAACAAAATGTTGATTTTAAAGGCTAATTATTATTTCAAATAATTTAAAACAGATGTTTTTGTCTGGAGTCGAACAAAACAAGCAAAAAAATTTTAACTACCGTATCCATAAAATTTAACTTATACTTATTCAAATTCAAAATTTTCCACAAAATTTAATTGTTTTCAATTCTTCCTTAATTACTTCCTTAACACTTTCGGGCATTTTTTTTCCTTTAAGTCGTTCGCGATATTCCTTTTCAATCCAGAAAATGGCAGAATCCATTATTCCCAAATTTTTCTGTTGAAGAAATTTAAATATTTTAAATTTCAGTTAACAACGGAAGCTCCTTTATTGTAAAATATTGCGCTATATTTTATTTCTATTTTAAATTAATATTTTTAGGGGCGTGAGAACCCTCATTGCAATGCATTTTGATAACAAAACCGTCGAATTAAATGAAGAAAATTATATGTCATGTATATGAGAGAAAGATGATATTGAAATTCAAAGCCCTGCAATAATTAATCAAGATACACAATCCCAACAGTTATATAACTATGATGTCTGTAACTATTCATCATCATATAAGGGAAATGTTGTAAGTATTGAAGTAAGTACATTTAGTTATTATATTACTTTTTGTATAATAAATTTTAACTACCCTAAATTATAATAAAACTGCTCTAAACATTCAATAATTAACTAATACCATGTTAAGAATACACCATAAAGAAGCAGCAAAATTAAGCGAATAGCGCTTTTTTTTCAATTTGTTAAAATTGTTAAAGGCTTGTCACTTTAATGTATCTCATGCAGGATCTACTGCAGCTTGATCCATTAACCCAAAATGGTGAACTTAGCCAAATAAATAAGCCAGAAGAAAGGTTGTATTTTAAATACAAGTACTTTTTCAATATAACTAAAATCTTACTTTATTTTTAGAGCTTTTATAAAAACGGAAATAATTGAATCAAAAATATGTGATAAAGATTATACAATAGAAAAAATAGTAGGTGTAAAAATTGAATAAGATGAAAAACGTGATAGTGATAATGACTTAACAATAACTAATTCCCCTCCACCTACATCAGACGAAAATTCAATTAAAGCGACAATTCCAAAGTATTGTCAAATTTGTGACAATAAATTTAACTATATGAACACATACCTTGCCCATAAACAATTTTATTGTAAAGGCAATAGAAATAAAATTCATTCTACAAGTCCATTATCAACACATTCTTCGGTGCTATCAACTATAAATAAAGAAAACTTAGAAACTGTACTTTAGGCGTAGAAAATATTTTTCCGTAAATAAGCATTGTAAAACTTCATATGACAAAGGTGCTTTTCAAATTAGGTTATTAGAGAATAAATTATGTATCAAAAATTGTTAAAAGTTCAAAAACGGCACCAAAATTAAGAGATATTATTTTTGTGATTTAATCACAGTTTAAGATTTTTTTAAATAATAATTTATTGCATTTATCAAATTGCATATATATATATATACATACTAAAGTTTTTCGTTTAGAACAATAAGTTGTATGGTAAAGAGAAACCATATCTGATTTAAAATAACAATTTTTTTTGGAGAGACTTTTACAAAAATCCTCAAACAAAAATGATCGGCTAAGGAAAGTTAACAGTAATTGTTTATTCCACTATTCTATTAGTTTTAACTCCCTATTTTACTTGTATTATTTTTAATATTCGTTGAATTTGCTATCTTACTAACTATAAAATATTTCTCATATATTAAAATGATGATAAGCAAAAGTATCTAAGTTGACTTTGTTAAAAATTACGAAAAAAAAAAGAATAATTATTGCCTTAAGCTACATGGTTCTACAACATTAGTAAAAATATTTTGTGGGCTATGACTTTTCTTATAATTTAATTAACAGCCATATTCAATCTTAATTTTGTGACTGCCGTTCTGCCAACTTGCTCCCTATAAAATTAAAAATTGATCAAATTCTAAATTTAAAAATTCAGAACTTAATAGAAGACTCGTTAATTTCAAATAAAAAAATTTTGTGGCTTGTAGAACTTCCTTTTTTCTTGTTTTATTAACATAATTTTAAGTATTTTCATTTTCTTTAACACTTGTATGCATGGCTTTAAAATTATTTTCAAATTTTCTATGAATTTAAAAAATTTTTTAACAGATTTTAATGTTTAAAAAATTAATGAAGAGAACATAGAATCTGTCCAAGCAATGCCGAAGGGTTTTACATTTTTTTGGTTAGTTAAATCAAACAAATAGAACTAATTTTAGGCATAAATGGCACCATCTAAAAAAGTATATTACAACAGAAGTCCAATTAATCATTTTAAGTTATAAAATTATCAAATAAATCGAGTTTATTATAAGAATTAAAAATACGATTGGAAATTATAAAATTAATATTTACCGTTATTGCAAAGAATTATATCGTACCTTTTACACATCAATTTAGCACATATGTTACATGTGATGGCATATTTTTCATTTTGTTTTCAGTAAATATCCAATATCCTTCTCGGTCAAATGTGAATGCCAATGTTATCTCTGCTCTTTAAATATTTTTTCCAGGTATTCCTCAGATTATTTCTCTCCAATTATGTAGCAAATTCGGTATTTTCATTCGTTCTTTAGTTGAATTTTAATAATAACAGATAATTTTATCTGGCCATGCTGCCGATGCTATTTACAAGAAAATGTTGCCTTTAGTCGTTCATAAAATACTTCCGAGGATCTGTTCAATATTAATCTTTCACATTATTAGTATGATGTTAATGTAAAGTTACAGTCTTTGTTGACGATTGCAAAAGGATTTTTTCGTCACTTAAAATTTTAATCATATTCTTCATTATCACTTATGTTGTCCTTGTAACTTGTTAAAATAGTTTTTGCTTTTTATCTAATTTTAGGATATTATAAATTTATCTTTACGGTAATAAAACAAAATTAAGAAAACTATTAATTTAATTATTTTCTTGCATTTAAGTTTATAAAAGTGTTGATAGGAACCAAAATTATACGCAATCTTTTTTGTAAATTTATTAGTGACTAAAATGTCTATAAATACGTTAAAAAAATCAGTGTTACCAGTGATTGGCCTTTTTAATATAGAAATAGCAATACAATTTACATGGGATTATTTTTCAACAAAAAACACTAAGATTTGGCTATAAAACCTTTAAGTGGAATTATATCTGATATAAATCCGTTGTTTTTTCAACTCCTTTTTTTTTTAAATATTAACCTAATCAACTCATAGACTTATATTATAGCGGCATATTATTTAAAATTCAAAAAAATAATAACAATTTTAATAGTGCTATGAAAAACGATAGTATTTATTAAATCATAGAAAATTTGAAAAATTTGTTATATTCAATTAGTTTTAATTATATTAAAGTATTTTAATTTCATAGGCGTCGTGCCACCAGCAAATTATAGTAGATCATCATTAATGAGCAATTCAGAACTTTATGCAGAAGCTTATACTGCCCAAGGTCCATATGAAATACCACCGCATACTCATAATAGTAAAGTTTGACAAGAAAAATTTAAATTTCTATCATACATCAGTCTGAATATTCCTCATTTGTATTTAATTTTTATTAGATTACATATTTCTTAATAATTATATTTAAAAAAAAAGAAAAAGAAAAAAACTACATTTACTATTTCCTATTTTTTAAAATGTCCCGTGTTCATTCAAAAGGAAAAAAAACGGATCTATGTTTAGCCGCAATGTATATTAGTTATAAGAAAACTCAGTTATACAAATTAAATGTATTTAGTTGAATTTTAGTTTACATCATTTGATGTAAATATTGAAAGAAGTATTTTTTTGAAATTTGAAACAACAAAAAAGATATTTTTTATGAAAAAAATTTGAGTATAAGAATTGGAAACAAAAAAAAAGCATGTAAATGTTTTTTTTAATTTGCTTAAAAGTATGCTCATTTTTTTTTTTTGTATATTTAGGTTTATTAAAGCTTAGATTTAATTAGCTGGAATGTGATTATAAAATTTCAACTTATTCTTAATATTAATAATATTTATAGTTTATTTATGAAATTGTGCTAAAATGTGCATTTTTAAAATTATTATTTTTAATAAGAACATTGAAAATGCACAATTGAGAACTGATATTGTAATTCCCTACCATAAGTATTTTGATTATTTGTTAAAAAACCAAAAAATTTGACACAAACAAAAATTGATATTAAAAAAAGTTTTGATAAAATTTATTTATATAAAATTGAACTAAAAGATTTGCTCAAAAATTCCATGCATCACTTAATTTATTTGAAACACCAAAAATTTTATTAAAATAGGATATTTTTTTTTTTGTTAAAAGTTTAACCAGTTAAGCTTGTATACATGTCAAAGGAAATCTCTATTACTGTGCGTTCGACGTGTTCACATTGACTATGAAAACTATTTTATTATTATTTGGAAATTTTTAAGTTTATAATAACAATAACTTTTTCGGATATAAATTGCTAAGTTTCTCTTAAATAAAAATGTTGTTCTTTGTTTTTCATAAAATATATAATAGGACAATTTTGCGTTCCACCCATTGTGTATACATGTCATCGCTTTATTTTAATTATGCATATTGTGAGGGGTTTTTAAAATTAAATTCGACGTTTAACTGGTTAATATTTACAATTTTAATGAACTATAAATAAAGATAGCCAATATGAACAAAACCGTTTTAACATTGAGGAGTATCACATGAGACCACAACTGTGTCAAACTTTCTTTAATTTAATTAAATATTGTTGCTGCTATTGTGGTTGCGGTTGTCGCTTTGGCTTTACCTTTCATCGCTCTTAAAACTAAAATAGTAGCTGCCGGCCTCGTGTGATACTGATGTGTTAATTATCGATCAATTTTCTAATTTAGGAACAAGCTAAATGACACAAATGTCAAAATTCATTTGGAATTTAACGTGTTAAATGAATTTTAAAAAGTTCCGGTAACTATAATTTCATAAATTTCTAAATAGACTTCATTGTTTATTTTGAGTTTTGGTAATTAATTTTATTTTTCCAAAATAATAAATTTATTTTAAATTTAGATCCGAGTCAAATGCATTTCTATAGCTTGAAAATACTTATTTATTCAAATATAAGCTATTTGAGATATTGTAAGGTTTATGGAAATGTCTTTTTTTTCTAATACCTTTATAATGTGATATCATTTTTGATAATTAAAAATAAGTTGGTAAATTTTACCCCCTACTACATAACATCTCAATAATTTTTTAGTCCCCCAGTAAAATAATTGAATCAAATTTATATTACTTAACTATATTGATTAATCTTCCCATCATGGGATCATACGGATTAGGATTTTCATTTATTTAAATATTCCGCATAATTCTCCAGTTTCTTTTGGAATGGATTTGCCACCTTAACTGAACTCATTTGTTTTTTTTCCGTTAGCAAATTACTTGGATAATTACTTTTTATTTAAAAAAAAACCAAAACTATAGTATGCTCAATTTAAATAATAGTACTAACTTATTTTATCAATAAATAATAATAATAAAAGTTCTAGGAGGGAAAAAAAATAAAAACATAAATTACATATTAAAGAACAACTTGTTAAAAAAGTTTAAAAATGTCAAAAGTTAATTTTATTATTTGCGATTCGAAAGTATTGGTAAAAATGATGTAAGTTGTAAATAAAAACTTAACAATTTGAATTATTTTTGTAAAATATATAAATCAGGATATAATTTTGGATAAAATTGAATAATAAGTATATTAAACATAATGAATGTGTTTATTGTGATTTAAAATAAAAACAAAAAAGAAAAAACAACAGAAGGAACCAAGAAGATTTATGCTTATTGTAAAAAGAAATAAATATTATTAATAAACATCTTTTAATTAAAAAACAAAATTTTATCAATCCCAATTATAAGAATGAAAATATTTACAAATTAAATTTATTCAAATCGAACATTACAGACGCTGCAAATGTTGGTCCCAAAAATGTAAATAAATCATCCGGAGTGACTTCAAAGAAGTCCACTCCTTCAGTAACTTTTTTAAAAGCAACTTTTCGCATAACCTTAAAAGGAAATATTTGTTTTGATTTATGCGAATATTTCAATTTATACCTGATCAATGTGCTTTTTTAAATTTCTTAACCCTGATTCCCTACAATAGCTCGATTAACTACAATTCTCGATTCAAGCTTTAGCGATGAATTTTGCTAAAGGATTGTTTTTTTGATAAATGTTTGTGATAAATTACATTTTTGCTTTTACATACCAACACTGGTTTTACCAACTCCAGGTGGCCCATGGAAACATAAAACTTTTCCTTGCGTCGATCCTGTTAATTGGCTTACAGCAATAAATTCAAGAATTCTTTCTTTTATATTCTTTATACCATAATGGTCAGTATTTAATATCTCGTGAGCTTGATTTATATTTAGATTGTCCTTACCCCTTACACCCCAAGGAAGAGATGTTAAACAATCTAAATATCTGCGTATAGCACTAAAATTTTTAAATTTTTATTAAAAAAAAATTTAAATTAAAAATACTTTCTTAAAAGTTAAGTTAAGTTTTTACTAAGGCGTTTCTGCTTTTTTATAAAGCAACTATTTGAGCAAATTTTGCTCACATTTCATCAAGTCTACTTAATCAAGGATTCTGATAGTGTAGGGTACCTTTATACCCATTCTCCACCAAAGCCTGTACTCATTATTAGCCTCCCGTATAAAAAAAATCGATTCTCCACTGAAAATTGTTTGTATTAGGGAAATTTGATGGAAATTTCAAAACAAATTATCATAAAAGTAAACATTGAACTATTGAATCTGAACTAACTTCTAAATATTATATTAAAAATAACCTTAAAAAAAATAATTATTTTTAAATACATAAAATAATTTGAAAATACTTATCAAAATGCCACCATATAATTCCTTTTGACACATAAATAGGGGAATTTTTAATATTGGACGACTGGCTAATTCACAATAGGTGGCAAAATTTCCTTTATGCAGCCGTTCAAAGGCTGTATTTTATATAAGATTGCGACATGCTTAATACGCGTGTTTTACTCATTTCTCCATACAAAATTTCCGTCGTTGTATTGTAATAATGAGTATAAGCTTCGGTGGAGAATGGGTATTAACGAGCAGAAATCATAAGTTACACATGTCAAATATAGTAAATAATAAACAAGTGAGGTCAAACAATCTTTTGGTGATTTACTCCAAACAAAATGTTGATTTTAAAGGCTAATTATTATTTCAAATAATTTAAAACAGATGTTTTTGTCTGGAGTCGAACAAAACAAGCAAAAAAATTTTAACTACCGTATCCATAAAATTTAACTTATACTTATTCAAATTCAAAATTTTCCACAAAATTTAATTGTTTTCAATTCTTCCTTAATTACTTCCTTAACACTTTCGGGCATTTTTTTTCCTTTAAGTCGTTCGCGATATTCCTTTTCAATCCAGAAAATGGCAGAATCCATTATTCCCAAATTTTTCTGTTGAAGAAATTTAAATATTTTAAATTTCAGTTAACAACGGAAGCTCCTTTATTGTAAAATATTGCGCTATATTTTATTTCTATTTTAAATTAATATTTTTAGGGGCGTGAGAACCCTCATTGCAATGCATTTTGATAACAAAACCGTCGAATTAAATGAAGAAAATTATATGTCATGTATATGAGAGAAAGATGATATTGAAATTCAAAGCCCTGCAATAATTAATCAAGATACACAATCCCAACAGTTATATAACTATGATGTCTGTAACTATTCATCATCATATAAGGGAAATGTTGTAAGTATTGAAGTAAGTACATTTAGTTATTATATTACTTTTTGTATAATAAATTTTAACTACCCTAAATTATAATAAAACTGCTCTAAACATTCAATAATTAACTAATACCATGTTAAGAATACACCATAAAGAAGCAGCAAAATTAAGCGAATAGCGCTTTTTTTTCAATTTGTTAAAATTGTTAAAGGCTTGTCACTTTAATGTATCTCATGCAGGATCTACTGCAGCTTGATCCATTAACCCAAAATGGTGAACTTAGCCAAATAAATAAGCCAGAAGAAAGGTTGTATTTTAAATACAAGTACTTTTTCAATATAACTAAAATCTTACTTTATTTTTAGAGCTTTTATAAAAACGGAAATAATTGAATCAAAAATATGTGATAAAGATTATACAATAGAAAAAATAGTAGGTGTAAAAATTGAATAAGATGAAAAACGTGATAGTGATAATGACTTAACAATAACTAATTCCCCTCCACCTACATCAGACGAAAATTCAATTAAAGCGACAATTCCAAAGTATTGTCAAATTTGTGACAATAAATTTAACTATATGAACACATACCTTGCCCATAAACAATTTTATTGTAAAGGCAATAGAAATAAAATTCATTCTACAAGTCCATTATCAACACATTCTTCGGTGCTATCAACTATAAATAAAGAAAACTTAGAAACTGTACTTTAGGCGTAGAAAATATTTTTCCGTAAATAAGCATTGTAAAACTTCATATGACAAAGGTGCTTTTCAAATTAGGTTATTAGAGAATAAATTATGTATCAAAAATTGTTAAAAGTTCAAAAACGGCACCAAAATTAAGAGATATTATTTTTGTGATTTAATCACAGTTTAAGATTTTTTTAAATAATAATTTATTGCATTTATCAAATTGCATATATATATATATACATACTAAAGTTTTTCGTTTAGAACAATAAGTTGTATGGTAAAGAGAAACCATATCTGATTTAAAATAACAATTTTTTTTGGAGAGACTTTTACAAAAATCCTCAAACAAAAATGATCGGCTAAGGAAAGTTAACAGTAATTGTTTATTCCACTATTCTATTAGTTTTAACTCCCTATTTTACTTGTATTATTTTTAATATTCGTTGAATTTGCTATCTTACTAACTATAAAATATTTCTCATATATTAAAATGATGATAAGCAAAAGTATCTAAGTTGACTTTGTTAAAAATTACGAAAAAAAAAAGAATAATTATTGCCTTAAGCTACATGGTTCTACAACATTAGTAAAAATATTTTGTGGGCTATGACTTTTCTTATAATTTAATTAACAGCCATATTCAATCTTAATTTTGTGACTGCCGTTCTGCCAACTTGCTCCCTATAAAATTAAAAATTGATCAAATTCTAAATTTAAAAATTCAGAACTTAATAGAAGACTCGTTAATTTCAAATAAAAAAATTTTGTGGCTTGTAGAACTTCCTTTTTTCTTGTTTTATTAACATAATTTTAAGTATTTTCATTTTCTTTAACACTTGTATGCATGGCTTTAAAATTATTTTCAAATTTTCTATGAATTTAAAAAATTTTTTAACAGATTTTAATGTTTAAAAAATTAATGAAGAGAACATAGAATCTGTCCAAGCAATGCCGAAGGGTTTTACATTTTTTTGGTTAGTTAAATCAAACAAATAGAACTAATTTTAGGCATAAATGGCACCATCTAAAAAAGTATATTACAACAGAAGTCCAATTAATCATTTTAAGTTATAAAATTATCAAATAAATCGAGTTTATTATAAGAATTAAAAATACGATTGGAAATTATAAAATTAATATTTACCGTTATTGCAAAGAATTATATCGTACCTTTTACACATCAATTTAGCACATATGTTACATGTGATGGCATATTTTTCATTTTGTTTTCAGTAAATATCCAATATCCTTCTCGGTCAAATGTGAATGCCAATGTTATCTCTGCTCTTTAAATATTTTTTCCAGGTATTCCTCAGATTATTTCTCTCCAATTATGTAGCAAATTCGGTATTTTCATTCGTTCTTTAGTTGAATTTTAATAATAACAGATAATTTTATCTGGCCATGCTGCCGATGCTATTTACAAGAAAATGTTGCCTTTAGTCGTTCATAAAATACTTCCGAGGATCTGTTCAATATTAATCTTTCACATTATTAGTATGATGTTAATGTAAAGTTACAGTCTTTGTTGACGATTGCAAAAGGATTTTTTCGTCACTTAAAATTTTAATCATATTCTTCATTATCACTTATGTTGTCCTTGTAACTTGTTAAAATAGTTTTTGCTTTTTATCTAATTTTAGGATATTATAAATTTATCTTTACGGTAATAAAACAAAATTAAGAAAACTATTAATTTAATTATTTTCTTGCATTTAAGTTTATAAAAGTGTTGATAGGAACCAAAATTATACGCAATCTTTTTTGTAAATTTATTAGTGACTAAAATGTCTATAAATACGTTAAAAAAATCAGTGTTACCAGTGATTGGCCTTTTTAATATAGAAATAGCAATACAATTTACATGGGATTATTTTTCAACAAAAAACACTAAGATTTGGCTATAAAACCTTTAAGTGGAATTATATCTGATATAAATCCGTTGTTTTTTCAACTCCTTTTTTTTTTAAATATTAACCTAATCAACTCATAGACTTATATTATAGCGGCATATTATTTAAAATTCAAAAAAATAATAACAATTTTAATAGTGCTATGAAAAACGATAGTATTTATTAAATCATAGAAAATTTGAAAAATTTGTTATATTCAATTAGTTTTAATTATATTAAAGTATTTTAATTTCATAGGCGTCGTGCCACCAGCAAATTATAGTAGATCATCATTAATGAGCAATTCAGAACTTTATGCAGAAGCTTATACTGCCCAAGGTCCATATGAAATACCACCGCATACTCATAATAGTAAAGTTTGACAAGAAAAATTTAAATTTCTATCATACATCAGTCTGAATATTCCTCATTTGTATTTAATTTTTATTAGATTACATATTTCTTAATAATTATATTTAAAAAAAAAGAAAAAGAAAAAAACTACATTTACTATTTCCTATTTTTTAAAATGTCCCGTGTTCATTCAAAAGGAAAAAAAACGGATCTATGTTTAGCCGCAATGTATATTAGTTATAAGAAAACTCAGTTATACAAATTAAATGTATTTAGTTGAATTTTAGTTTACATCATTTGATGTAAATATTGAAAGAAGTATTTTTTTGAAATTTGAAACAACAAAAAAGATATTTTTTATGAAAAAAATTTGAGTATAAGAATTGGAAACAAAAAAAAAGCATGTAAATGTTTTTTTTAATTTGCTTAAAAGTATGCTCATTTTTTTTTTTTGTATATTTAGGTTTATTAAAGCTTAGATTTAATTAGCTGGAATGTGATTATAAAATTTCAACTTATTCTTAATATTAATAATATTTATAGTTTATTTATGAAATTGTGCTAAAATGTGCATTTTTAAAATTATTATTTTTAATAAGAACATTGAAAATGCACAATTGAGAACTGATATTGTAATTCCCTACCATAAGTATTTTGATTATTTGTTAAAAAACCAAAAAATTTGACACAAACAAAAATTGATATTAAAAAAAGTTTTGATAAAATTTATTTATATAAAATTGAACTAAAAGATTTGCTCAAAAATTCCATGCATCACTTAATTTATTTGAAACACCAAAAATTTTATTAAAATAGGATATTTTTTTTTTTGTTAAAAGTTTAACCAGTTAAGCTTGTATACATGTCAAAGGAAATCTCTATTACTGTGCGTTCGACGTGTTCACATTGACTATGAAAACTATTTTATTATTATTTGGAAATTTTTAAGTTTATAATAACAATAACTTTTTCGGATATAAATTGCTAAGTTTCTCTTAAATAAAAATGTTGTTCTTTGTTTTTCATAAAATATATAATAGGACAATTTTGCGTTCCACCCATTGTGTATACATGTCATCGCTTTATTTTAATTATGCATATTGTGAGGGGTTTTTAAAATTAAATTCGACGTTTAACTGGTTAATATTTACAATTTTAATGAACTATAAATAAAGATAGCCAATATGAACAAAACCGTTTTAACATTGAGGAGTATCACATGAGACCACAACTGTGTCAAACTTTCTTTAATTTAATTAAATATTGTTGCTGCTATTGTGGTTGCGGTTGTCGCTTTGGCTTTACCTTTCATCGCTCTTAAAACTAAAATAGTAGCTGCCGGCCTCGTGTGATACTGATGTGTTAATTATCGATCAATTTTCTAATTTAGGAACAAGCTAAATGACACAAATGTCAAAATTCATTTGGAATTTAACGTGTTAAATGAATTTTAAAAAGTTCCGGTAACTATAATTTCATAAATTTCTAAATAGACTTCATTGTTTATTTTGAGTTTTGGTAATTAATTTTATTTTTCCAAAATAATAAATTTATTTTAAATTTAGATCCGAGTCAAATGCATTTCTATAGCTTGAAAATACTTATTTATTCAAATATAAGCTATTTGAGATATTGTAAGGTTTATGGAAATGTCTTTTTTTTCTAATACCTTTATAATGTGATATCATTTTTGATAATTAAAAATAAGTTGGTAAATTTTACCCCCTACTACATAACATCTCAATAATTTTTTAGTCCCCCAGTAAAATAATTGAATCAAATTTATATTACTTAACTATATTGATTAATCTTCCCATCATGGGATCATACGGATTAGGATTTTCATTTATTTAAATATTCCGCATAATTCTCCAGTTTCTTTTGGAATGGATTTGCCACCTTAACTGAACTCATTTGTTTTTTTTCCGTTAGCAAATTACTTGGATAATTACTTTTTATTTAAAAAAAAACCAAAACTATAGTATGCTCAATTTAAATAATAGTACTAACTTATTTTATCAATAAATAATAATAATAAAAGTTCTAGGAGGGAAAAAAAATAAAAACATAAATTACATATTAAAGAACAACTTGTTAAAAAAGTTTAAAAATGTCAAAAGTTAATTTTATTATTTGCGATTCGAAAGTATTGGTAAAAATGATGTAAGTTGTAAATAAAAACTTAACAATTTGAATTATTTTTGTAAAATATATAAATCAGGATATAATTTTGGATAAAATTGAATAATAAGTATATTAAACATAATGAATGTGTTTATTGTGATTTAAAATAAAAACAAAAAAGAAAAAACAACAGAAGGAACCAAGAAGATTTATGCTTATTGTAAAAAGAAATAAATATTATTAATAAACATCTTTTAATTAAAAAACAAAATTTTATCAATCCCAATTATAAGAATGAAAATATTTACAAATTAAATTTATTCAAATCGAACATTACAGACGCTGCAAATGTTGGTCCCAAAAATGTAAATAAATCATCCGGAGTGACTTCAAAGAAGTCCACTCCTTCAGTAACTTTTTTAAAAGCAACTTTTCGCATAACCTTAAAAGGAAATATTTGTTTTGATTTATGCGAATATTTCAATTTATACCTGATCAATGTGCTTTTTTAAATTTCTTAACCCTGATTCCCTACAATAGCTCGATTAACTACAATTCTCGATTCAAGCTTTAGCGATGAATTTTGCTAAAGGATTGTTTTTTTGATAAATGTTTGTGATAAATTACATTTTTGCTTTTACATACCAACACTGGTTTTACCAACTCCAGGTGGCCCATGGAAACATAAAACTTTTCCTTGCGTCGATCCTGTTAATTGGCTTACAGCAATAAATTCAAGAATTCTTTCTTTTATATTCTTTATACCATAATGGTCAGTATTTAATATCTCGTGAGCTTGATTTATATTTAGATTGTCCTTACCCCTTACACCCCAAGGAAGAGATGTTAAACAATCTAAATATCTGCGTATAGCACTAAAATTTTTAAATTTTTATTAAAAAAAAATTTAAATTAAAAATACTTTCTTAAAAGTTAAGTTAAGTTTTTACTAAGGCGTTTCTGCTTTTTTATAAAGCAACTATTTGAGCAAATTTTGCTCACATTTCATCAAGTCTACTTAATCAAGGATTCTGATAGTGTAGGGTACCTTTATACCCATTCTCCACCAAAGCCTGTACTCATTATTAGCCTCCCGTATAAAAAAAATCGATTCTCCACTGAAAATTGTTTGTATTAGGGAAATTTGATGGAAATTTCAAAACAAATTATCATAAAAGTAAACATTGAACTATTGAATCTGAACTAACTTCTAAATATTATATTAAAAATAACCTTAAAAAAAATAATTATTTTTAAATACATAAAATAATTTGAAAATACTTATCAAAATGCCACCATATAATTCCTTTTGACACATAAATAGGGGAATTTTTAATATTGGACGACTGGCTAATTCACAATAGGTGGCAAAATTTCCTTTATGCAGCCGTTCAAAGGCTGTATTTTATATAAGATTGCGACATGCTTAATACGCGTGTTTTACTCATTTCTCCATACAAAATTTCCGTCGTTGTATTGTAATAATGAGTATAAGCTTCGGTGGAGAATGGGTATTAACGAGCAGAAATCATAAGTTACACATGTCAAATATAGTAAATAATAAACAAGTGAGGTCAAACAATCTTTTGGTGATTTACTCCAAACAAAATGTTGATTTTAAAGGCTAATTATTATTTCAAATAATTTAAAACAGATGTTTTTGTCTGGAGTCGAACAAAACAAGCAAAAAAATTTTAACTACCGTATCCATAAAATTTAACTTATACTTATTCAAATTCAAAATTTTCCACAAAATTTAATTGTTTTCAATTCTTCCTTAATTACTTCCTTAACACTTTCGGGCATTTTTTTTCCTTTAAGTCGTTCGCGATATTCCTTTTCAATCCAGAAAATGGCAGAATCCATTATTCCCAAATTTTTCTGTTGAAGAAATTTAAATATTTTAAATTTCAGTTAACAACGGAAGCTCCTTTATTGTAAAATATTGCGCTATATTTTATTTCTATTTTAAATTAATATTTTTAGGGGCGTGAGAACCCTCATTGCAATGCATTTTGATAACAAAACCGTCGAATTAAATGAAGAAAATTATATGTCATGTATATGAGAGAAAGATGATATTGAAATTCAAAGCCCTGCAATAATTAATCAAGATACACAATCCCAACAGTTATATAACTATGATGTCTGTAACTATTCATCATCATATAAGGGAAATGTTGTAAGTATTGAAGTAAGTACATTTAGTTATTATATTACTTTTTGTATAATAAATTTTAACTACCCTAAATTATAATAAAACTGCTCTAAACATTCAATAATTAACTAATACCATGTTAAGAATACACCATAAAGAAGCAGCAAAATTAAGCGAATAGCGCTTTTTTTTCAATTTGTTAAAATTGTTAAAGGCTTGTCACTTTAATGTATCTCATGCAGGATCTACTGCAGCTTGATCCATTAACCCAAAATGGTGAACTTAGCCAAATAAATAAGCCAGAAGAAAGGTTGTATTTTAAATACAAGTACTTTTTCAATATAACTAAAATCTTACTTTATTTTTAGAGCTTTTATAAAAACGGAAATAATTGAATCAAAAATATGTGATAAAGATTATACAATAGAAAAAATAGTAGGTGTAAAAATTGAATAAGATGAAAAACGTGATAGTGATAATGACTTAACAATAACTAATTCCCCTCCACCTACATCAGACGAAAATTCAATTAAAGCGACAATTCCAAAGTATTGTCAAATTTGTGACAATAAATTTAACTATATGAACACATACCTTGCCCATAAACAATTTTATTGTAAAGGCAATAGAAATAAAATTCATTCTACAAGTCCATTATCAACACATTCTTCGGTGCTATCAACTATAAATAAAGAAAACTTAGAAACTGTACTTTAGGCGTAGAAAATATTTTTCCGTAAATAAGCATTGTAAAACTTCATATGACAAAGGTGCTTTTCAAATTAGGTTATTAGAGAATAAATTATGTATCAAAAATTGTTAAAAGTTCAAAAACGGCACCAAAATTAAGAGATATTATTTTTGTGATTTAATCACAGTTTAAGATTTTTTTAAATAATAATTTATTGCATTTATCAAATTGCATATATATATATATACATACTAAAGTTTTTCGTTTAGAACAATAAGTTGTATGGTAAAGAGAAACCATATCTGATTTAAAATAACAATTTTTTTTGGAGAGACTTTTACAAAAATCCTCAAACAAAAATGATCGGCTAAGGAAAGTTAACAGTAATTGTTTATTCCACTATTCTATTAGTTTTAACTCCCTATTTTACTTGTATTATTTTTAATATTCGTTGAATTTGCTATCTTACTAACTATAAAATATTTCTCATATATTAAAATGATGATAAGCAAAAGTATCTAAGTTGACTTTGTTAAAAATTACGAAAAAAAAAAGAATAATTATTGCCTTAAGCTACATGGTTCTACAACATTAGTAAAAATATTTTGTGGGCTATGACTTTTCTTATAATTTAATTAACAGCCATATTCAATCTTAATTTTGTGACTGCCGTTCTGCCAACTTGCTCCCTATAAAATTAAAAATTGATCAAATTCTAAATTTAAAAATTCAGAACTTAATAGAAGACTCGTTAATTTCAAATAAAAAAAATTAATGAAAAATTAAGTTGGAAATTTTTCAAGTAAATGATGCCAAAGCTGTTCATGGTATTCACGTTATGCTTATAAAAGCAAATATATGTTAAAAATGACAAAAATATAATTTAGTTTATGTTAACAATAATTTTATGATAAGATTAAATTGTTTGATTTTTCTGTATATTCGTAGTTAAAGTAAGAATTTATTTAATAAAAAAATAATTTCGACGGAATTTCCGAAATATTCTCCCATACACCATACTAATTGCATACCATGATAAATGTAATAAACTTGACAATAAAATATTTATTCCATACAAAAAAATAAATATTAATTTGAATGTATAAACACATATTGAATTCTTTGAAAAGGTTTTTCCAAAACTTCAATAGAAAAATTGGTAGAGTCAGTTTTTCGGATAGTGATAATTCAGCCATTACGGCTGTAGATTTTTTACATTTAATTATATCCTTGGTGGAATTGAATACTCAATTTTTGTTATAACTGGAATCACAGCCATAATTCTGAAAATTTTTTTCAGCTATCCATACCTAATAAAAATTATGTTTGGACATGAAAATGATCATATGAATCTGCCTTTAATTGCCACAAACATTACGCAGACGAAGCATAAACACCAACATTAATTAACGAATGAATAAAATTTATAGCAGTTAGTAAATGCATAGATGAAAGTGTTGGAGTTATAGCCTGAGCCAATCTAAAATTCAGAAAAACAACTAATTTTTAACGATAAATAAATATATTATTCGTTTTAGATATTTGAAAACTTTTAAGGATTTATGTTTTATTGATACAAAACATGACAAACCTCATTTATAAAGCAAACGTTCTGCCACATATGCATTTATCAATAAAATCTGATTCACGAAAATACAACAAAGCACAAGGATATTAACACAGAATTATAAGAAATATAATTAACATAAAAATAATATCAGGCTCTAGTTTATAACTATACATGTAAAATTTGAATGTGTAGTTTAAATAAGTTTTATAATCCAAAAATTTCCAGAATTTCTTTGATACTAGCAGGTTCATTTTCTCGACAAAACAATATCATCTGTTCTCAACCATAACATAAGTTTCAACAATATTTTGATCCGAATAAACAGAATAATCAGAAGTCATTGTCAAGCATTCAAGTCAAAATTACTACAATTTCATATTTTAAACGTATAAGTTAAGAGAAATATTATAAGGTAAAATCGATTGCTATTAAAAGCTAACGGAATATTTTGAAAAAACTAGTTTTTCTAACTGCCGCAGCTGAAAACGTTAAATAAATTCAAGATTGATTTGTATATGAATATACATATTCGTAGTTTTTCATGCTTAACCGTATTTGATTTTTATTTATATAATATTATGTGCTACTATACTGGTCTCTAAAGAAACTTATGCCTCTATAGAATGCGAATTGGAAATAAAATAAGAAATCATTTCAAAAAATACGTAAGGTGCCTTTGATTTTTTTATTTACTGCTTTCTTTAATCTGATTCAAACTGTGTCTCAGATGTAAATATAAGAAATAGGCAAGAAGTGCACATCATAATGACTTCGCAAGGTAAGAAATAACTTTTTGAAACAATACTTTTGTAATTGAAGCCATTAATTTGAAGTGTTTTTTTTACGTCATGAATTTTTATATGGCAAATAAATTAACAATATGTTTCAAATAAATATATTTTAATAACTTTGCATTTCTGTGCACGAACAAGCACGTTACAAGTTTTGATTAGTTTTAAATTACTTCAAAGCTGTATATTTAATTTTTTAATTTTTATTGTTGCCTAATTTGCGAGCTTGCCACGTTTACCACTTGTTTTTTATCATTAACACTTAGATTTCCTTGCATTGACATACATCTATACATCTACACACCTATTAAAGCAGGGGATCATAACATAATAGCATAATGGCTGTTTCCACACGAGGAAACAAGTTTCCGGTAACATTTCGTTCCAAACTGGTTTCTTTTCGAAGAAATTTTGATCGTCCACACGGGAAAACAAGTTTCCTGGTAACATTTCATGTGCAGATAGAGTAATATAATTGTGTTTGTGCTTTTAAATAAATTACTTCTTGTATGTGTTAAAATGTTTCTCTTGATGCCCAAATTTTTCTGGAAACAATTTTAACTTCGAATTTTCCGATTTTTACCCCTTACTTCACGCCGCTCTATCCTAAAAACAAAAATGTTACCGGAAACTTGTTTCCTCGTGTGGAAACAGCCAATAAGGGCTATTCAGGGTATAAACATTGAGGCCGGTATCATTCCATTTCCGGGTAAGCGGGGGTGAAATGTAAGACGGAGTTTCGCAAATTTCGAAAATATTTTTCTGCCTCATGCTTGGCATCTTACTAATACACATTTATGTATACACGTTACTGTAATATTTTACCAATACATATTCACATATTTTAGTGGACTGAGAATTGTAGGGGAACATTTCCGATTTGGCACCGGCCTCTATGTGAATACCCCCCACAGTTATATTTGACGGTACCTCATGAGAGGCTAGCAAGACACCAGGTAAGGGGAAAATTAGGAATTTTCGAAGTTAATTTTGAGGCAGAAAACATGGTTGACTTACAGGTGGATTTAACAATACACAGAAAGCGCTTCGTTTTGGCATTTATAAATCAACTGGGCGAAAGCCGATATAGTTTTTTTTAGTGTTCAGTGTCGTTTTAATTATGAGTTATGGTTAATTTTTTTAATCAATTATAAAATTATTTTTGTGTTGAACTTTAGAAATAATAATATTCAATAAAAATATACTATAAAGCTGACCTCGCTAAAACCCATAAATATGTAAGGGTAGTATGATAAGCAAAATGTAAAATCAAAATCTGGTTTAAAAGTTTTTCTTTAATAAAACTTTATTTAAATATTGCTGTCTGGTATTGTGGTTGCAGTTGTTGATTTGGTCTGTATTAGTAGGCTCTACCTTTCATCGCTCTTAAAACTAAAATATTAGCTGCCGGCCTCGTGTGATACTGATGTGTTAATTATCGATCAATTTTCTAGTTTAGGAACAAGCTAAATGACACAAATGTCAAAATTCACATGGAATTTAACGTGTTAAATGAATTTTAAAAAGTTCCGGTAACTATAATTTCATTAATTTCTAAATAGACTTCATTGTTTATTTTGGGTTTTGGTAACTAATTTTATTTTTCCAAAATATTAAATTTAGATCCGAGTCAAATGCATTTCTATAGCTTGAAAATACTTATTTATTCAAATATAAGCTATTTGAGATATTGTAGAATTTATGGAAATGTATTTTTTTTCCTAATACCTTTATAATGTGATAATTTTTGATAATTTAAAAGGAGTTAGTAAATTTTACTCTCCTCGTCATCAATTTAATTCTAAGTCTTTAGTTATTCGTCTGCCAATTAATTTTTTTTCTATAAAGTTATAAAAAACTTTAAAAGCATAACCTACATTTTTTAAATATTATTTTGAATTTAAGGGTGATTGATAAGACATTGGTCTATATAAATTACTGGCTGCAAATTTTTGGTTGAAATTTGATTTAAAATTTAGCAACAGTTACTGAAGGTTTTTAAAAATTTTAAGCATTTCTTTGATTGAATGTTAAGGCGAAATACCTCAATGTTTTAATAGTTTTTTATTAGATATAAATAAAGTTTTAAGTTAATAACATTTTGTTATGTATCTTAAGAAAATAAGGCACTTATTAGTTTCTTCTAGAAATACAAATATTGTAAGAATTATTTTTAAAAATTTTTGGCAATCAACTAAATTAGATTTAACAATTAAAGATTCTTAGTTTTCATATCAGTTAATATCGGCGGTATAGGATAATTAAAAGGAAATATTTAATAATCTGTTATATTCGGTATATAAAACACGACTTAGCTCATAAAAAATCCTTAATTATATATTAACGGCACTTGTTATTTGAATAATAAAATATTACGATTAAAAGCTTTTTATAAATTAAAAAATTTCTTAAGATCGTGCTCTAGATGCTTTTTTGGTTTTGTCCGATTTTGGTGGAACACCACCGCCCCTACCGGCTTGCATATGACGATTGTAAAGACTAAAAATGAATAAAATTTAATGAAAAATTCAAAATAAAATAATTTTATATTTACATTCGATAAGTTTCAGTTTTTAAATAGTCAAGTACATGACTTATACCCAAAAGATATTGTTCAGCAATCGGTGTTACCCATGGATTCTCTTCCATTTTAAGAACAGACTTACTTCCAAGCAAATCCAGATTTGCTACTTCTGGTGGTAAAACCGTTAAACGATTATTTTGTATGTGTAATTCACGTAAACGTTGAAGTTCACCAATTTCGCGTGGTATATCCAATAAATCATTATCACGTAATCCTAGAATTTGGAGATTTTTAAAATTTTTGATCTCTGGTGGTAAATATTCAAATTCATTATCCCCCAAATATAAAGCTCTTAATGTTTCCATCATAAAGAAATTTCCTGGTAAAATTCTTTCGTTTAAATTATTATAGGATAAATCCAAGACTTCTATTACAGGAAATGCACCAAATCCACGAGGTAGTGAATCAAGCCGATTTATTGAAACATTTAAAATTCTTAACTTTGGCATTGATGATATTGAAACTGGTAATTCACGGATATGATTGTTTGACAAATTTAAAATTTCCAAATTGGTTAAATTTGCTATCCCTGGTGGAAGTTGTGATAATTTATTGTGGCTTAAGGTTATACGTGTTACATTGGTCATATTTACTGAAATAGATTTGAATAAATTTAATTTGTAAATATGTTCAATCTAAAAATAAAACTAAAAATTTTCGTACACTTCGCGGCAAGGTAAATTATTTACCAAGTCGTATTCGAAACATTAATTAATTGTTTATAAAAATAATAAATATAAGGTAAAAATTTGGAATAATTGCTCAAATTAAATTTATTATTTTATGATATCCAAACAAATCAATTGCTCCGAGAGTTGTTTTGGGCGATGACGTGATTCTTCTTCCATAAATGGTTAAAACAAGTTTTAAACTGCACTAATAAGGAAGTATTGCACTTACGCAGCCCTGGAAGTTCTTCAATCGACGAGATTCCTTTATCGACTAAGTCCAGTTCCCTATTTTGAGTGTCTCGAGCCTCATCCAGAACCTTTTTTGCTTTTGACATTTTTGTACCAACTGGTAAACAAGAATTTGTTTGACTCATTTTGCTGTCAAATTATTTCAATAGAATAGATAAGGTGTTAAGATAGGTACAGTTGACTGCTTTAATATCTGCTATAATAGGCTGAAATCAGCATTTTGGTGGTTTTCAAATGTTTTAAAATCATACGGAAAATGCACCAAATGTTTTAAAATGGAAGCTTTGTAATACCAGCCTTATTAATATTATTATATTATTAATGTTATTAATAATGTTTTGTTTGCTAAAATATTAATTTGGTTTTAAATGAATTATAAAAATTATTAGAAAAGACTCATCATACTTTCTATAAGAAATAATCGAAATCAAGAGATAGCTTAGTATACACCTATCTAAATCGGAGGGATATCGGGGTGGACCAAAAGAGGCTTAGCATTTCTTTTGGTGTTGGTTTTGTATAGTTTCTAAAAAATAGCAACCAAAATATTTAACGATAACTAAACATGCTGTTTTATAGGCGTAGACTCAAAGCATCAGATAGGACGTAAACACTGATTTGTTCAGAGCTTGAAATTGAAAAGAGTTCAAAAGTCTAATCTAAAACTACCATAGTGGAAAAGTGGAAATAAATTTGAAAAAATTTCTAAAGTTGACGGTGTTTAGTAATAATGGTTTAATTTTTAACCTTGTGGACCTTATGATATAGCACGGAGCGTGGAAATCCCATATCAGAACTGCTTTGCTTTGCATCTGTTGTGTAGTTGGCGACAACATTAAGCATTCAAGAAAGTACAAGTAAAATAAATTTTTAGTGCAATTATTATCCTTGTGGAGTTAGCTTTATTATCTAAGAATTCTCCATAGACATTATTTAAAATAAATCTTTTTATTTAGTATTTTTTTTTTATTGAACAAACGTATTCTGGGTTAAAAGAAATTTTGGGTAATAGTGGGCGTGCTTTTATTTTTATTTCAAAATTATGAAATATTTGCAAGATTTGTTTTTTTCATTTTTAAATACAGAGCGGGGAATGTTATCATTCTTGAAGATGTTCGGTGAATATTTCACTATTACACTTCCGAAAAGCTGTAAAATTATTATTTTTTTAAGGGGAGGGTTCGGTTAGTTCGCTCAAAAAAAGGCATGTTTTCAAGAATACAGGTACAGGCGATGATAATTTTTATATAATAACACAACATTTGAACAATATTTTTTAAAATTTTCAATTCAAAATAAGTGAGTAAGTGACAGTGAATATCTTGAAGCGCCTTGCAGAAAAACGGTTTTGCCGTGTGCAACACAAATCGCAACAGAATCATCTAAAACAAAAAAATCAAAAGTTATTTATTCAAGGAGATGTTTTTCGAGTTAACACCGAGGGGAGTTTTTTTTCAATTTTTATATTTTTGGTAGCCTTTGGAATTCAAAATACCGATTTTCGCTTAAAAATCGACCTATTTGGTCCTATAAAATTTTTCTAAAAAACACAAAAGCTCGATGTTACCTGGAAAATTATGTCTAAAAGTAGTGTGCAAAATTTCAAAACGATCGCTTTGGTAGATAACAAGTCTCAGAAAAATGCTTTAAAGTTTTGCTCATTCACTATTTGCTCAGTAATTTTACTCCGATCGACTTGAAATTTTGACACAATATTTTTAAGATGCTACACATTAATTTAAGGAAAATAAAAAAAAATGAAAGTAAGTGTATAACATCTTAAAAAAATTCATGTTGATCAGAGCAAAATTAACAAAGTTATTAGCAATTTATTCTTCCAGACTGATTTGGCACATCAAGATGTTGGGCGTTTTTTAAGATTGCTTAAGATCAGGAAATAAATGAAGCAATAAAGTTTTAGCAACAGAGGTGACAATGTATGAAATTGAATATGAGAGCTCTTCAATCTGTTCAGCATGGGTAAGAACAATTTTTTTGCCTTTTCTTCTTTAGTTTTTAGATTAATAAAGACTGCTAACCTTATTTGAGAAACAAAAGCATTAATTTCTCACACTAATTTTGCAGCTTATTTGATTTCTTTTTGAATTCAACCCTTTTTTTCTATTAACATCATTAAATATTTTATTTTATTTCGAATCTCCTATTATATTGAATCATTTATGTTAATATTAGTGTTGATATATTGTAATTGAAAACTAAACACTATTTATTTAAATTCATACTCTCTAATCACCATTTGAGAAACACATATTTAAAAGATTCGAATGCTTTGGGGTGTACGTTTGAATAAAAATCGCATACATCATTTGTTAAATTGATCCTTCGCCAAGTTTTATCTTTTGTGTAATACTAGTCGCTTCGATTATATTCGTTTAAAAAGCTAGAAAAAATTTATTCATCATTTTATAGGTTGAAAGAAAACGAAATCGAGTGGAAATGCTTAAAAAATTGGTAGCACATTGATAAAATACGACTTTACTTTGATGGAAAAAACATCTCTTTTTTCAGTCCGAAAATCGGGTATATAAGTAAAACAGGGCTTCTTTTTATATAATCTAAGAAATTTATCTTAAATAATGTTTGTAAAAGGGTTTTTGATAAATCGTTCTAATGTTACGTGAGTATTATGTGGTAGATATGTATTAACAAAAGAAGAAAAACTTATCCCTAAAATATCTATGATAGTATTGACATTTGAAATTGATTTTTATGAATACCTTTGAATAACATATATTTTTTATATTTGCATTATTTTTTGTGATAACTGAGATATTTATAAATTTGTAGAAATCAAAAGAGTAAGATTTAAATTTTATTTTATTCCTCCTTAAAGCAATATGTTTAAAATAAACCAAACTATTGTATAATATGAACAAAATTTCTACATTTTAAAGTAAACTATTTCTGTTAACTAATCACGTCGTAAGTCAATTTGCAGCTATAATCTCAGATATAAAGTGTTGGTTGCACTGCAAAGTTGAGATAAACTATAAGCTGTGGTCGATATTGGTGTAAGTTCCTTTGATAGGATTTGTGCTCATTTTCGAAATGAACACGGTAACTATTTCTTTAGTTAACAAATCTAAAGTGAAACTTTCTAAATGTGTTTTCTTTTATTTGGATTTTCTGACGAGCTGAAAGCCAAGACATTCTGTTAGTGGTTCTTTAATGATATCCATGGTAAAGAGAATTATGTATGTTCGTAACAAATTTACTTTAATTACTTTAGCATGAGATATTAATTTTATGAACATAAATTTAATTTAGAGATTTTAATTTATTTTTTTGTATTCATTATTAATGCTAGCACCAAATTAGTAATAAGAATTTAAAGAAATTTTAATGTTTACTAAATGGGATATAGCATTAGAGATTCTCTAAATTAAAATTATAGAATTTTCTTAGGTGTTAATATTACATCAACCATTCCATAGTAAATAAGGAATTAAAAATTTATTCTTTGCAAAAAGAAAAACGAAGAAAAAACAGAAAATAGATAGAGTTCTTTTTCTTATTTCAATAAATTTAACTTGAAAAAGGGCTTTTAAGTTTTGTTAAGGATTTTTAAGTTTAAATAGGAACTATGTGAATAGTTTTTATTGAAAATAAAATAAAAATAGCTTTTAACTCTGATTTTAGCTGTCAAGATAACTATGTGATTAAAGATTTATCCTAAGGATTTTGTGATCAATATTGCTGTGTTCTCGCTTTAGGGGTGGTTGAATATAGAAAATTACCTTTTGGTTGATTGATTCTAAAATTTTTTTATGATACCATCACATACCAAAAGATTTTGATTAAATTTTGATCCACAGTTGATTGAAATATTTTGTTTTAAAATCTATGAATGATTTATTTGGGATCTTTTTTCTTTTTTTTTTTAAATTGAAAAGATTTAAATGCAAATCTGTTTTTGTAAGATATGGAAAAATAAAGTTCTATTTACTGTTAATATTATGAAAGTGATGTTATATTATTAAATATTTCTCAGTGGTTAAGTGCGTATTTGGTTGGCTGTTGTGTAAGCTAAGAATCTTATTTAACATTTAATGGTAGAAAAAACAGTTTGATTGACAAAAATTCACAAAAATATAGTTTTCTTATATTTCTTGGATTTAGCATTTGCTTGCAAAATCTAATTTAATCTTTTCAATTGAGCCGTTTATTTTGAAAGTGGTGCAAGTCCACTTTTTGTTATTTCGAGATATTTAAAGGTTTGCATTTCAATAAACTTAAAAATATTGTTAAGCATTAATAGATACATATATTTTTGGTGTTTTGTAGTATCAGATAATGCAAATATATAATCGAATAGTGTTTACAGTGCTGAATACAAAAAGTAAGAGTTTAATTATATCTAAATGGACTTGCCTCACTTTCAAAATTAATGAATTATTGTAATCGTTCATTTAATTGAGAATTTTTTCAGTTGCATCAGCTTTCTTTTTAATTATAGAAACAAAATAATATTCAAATTTTTATAAATATTTATTAATTTGATAAAAAGCGAAACAAAACAAAGAATATTCTAGTAGAAAATAACAATAATATAAGAAAAAAATATTCAGTTTTATTAAGAATTTCAATTAAATTATACATTTTCAGTTTATACGTAGGTATAATTTTATTCAGGATTAAACATTTTAAAATATTCATTATAAACGGGAGGTATATATGGTAATAAATCCATCATGTCCTTGAATTTCTCAGAAGTAATAGTTCTCCTTTCTTCATACATATATATATATTTTTTTAATTTTCCAGTGTTTACTACAATCTTAATCTATTTACAATTAATTTATTAGTACTATTATCTATGTGTGTGTGAGTGTGACGTGTGCGGGAGTGAAGATCCAGTGATCAGTTCCCTATCCAGTGATAAGTTCCACTTCATACATATATAAGATAATTTTATATTCGCGAAATTACTTGGTACTCCACGTCATGGTGACAAATTGATAAATTTAAATGCAGCATCTTGTTCCATCGAAGTTTTGTAAAGCATTTTGTACGGCGCATCCCCTGTAAATCTGATCCAGCATATATTTAACCAATTCACGGTTTCTCCATCGGTATTTTTTTTTCTATTTGAAACCGCTTTTCCCAGAAGTTGGGTTGAAACAAATTTTTCGCGGTTCATTTCATGTACTAAAAATTTATTATGTTTTCGAGAATTTTCTATTAGTTTATTGCAATCCTGGGGAATATACAAGGAAGTGGTCTTCCGAATTGCCATTTCTACCACTCCAAAATCAAATAATTCAAATCTAGGATGGACGTGCACCACTTTAAAAATAAACGGCTCAATTAATACTCAAGAGATTAGCTTTAGTTTTAATATAGAGAAACAGTAAGTGGAGGGTTTATCTTTTTTGGATTTTTCTTAACTTAAATATATTTTGACTTATATTAATCCCTTTCTAACTGATAATCAATTTAAACTATCATTTATTTCTAACTCTAAGGCCACAGTTTTACAGTAGTTTACCTTGTCCATTTTGATTTTAAAACAACTCTTCAATATTTTTAGATGAAAAAAACTTCTTTTAGGACTAGCCATAGATACTGTTTATTATCAGTAGGAGAAAATGATAAACGTTCTAATCGATGGCTTCTAATTTATTTGTTCGTTTCTTCAATATAAATTAGTGACTATCACCAAAGAAAGTTTGTGTTAGTCTTATTAGTGTTTTTGGCATACTTTTTCGTGGAATTGCAAAGCATTATATACAGCAAATTTTCATATTTTGTGAACCAATGTAATTAAATTTCTATCTAAAATTTATAAATTATCTTTAATAATTGTAAGTCATGGAACTTAATTGGGAGGGGATGGGGGCCTTAACTTTATATAAATCACAAGTGCGAACAAAAGTTGTTTGTTTTTAAAAGAGTAACAGTAAATTTTAAGCGCAAACATTTTTTTAAAGCTTGTAAAATTTTCTCATTTTTTAAGATTTTTAAAAATATTTCAAAAACTTATTAGCTAAGGATATGTAAATCACAAGTGATTTCTTTGAATATCTAGTTGAAGTAAGAAAAGTCATTTCTGAAATCGGTTCGGGAGTGTTTTCTACAATGAATGAGCACCTCAATACATGAAAGTGAAGTATTCACTATGGGGGGACTTATACGACAGTTTGTCAAAAACCCACAAAGCCTGCATTATGCTAAATCAAAACATCTAAAACGAACCAATTACATAACTATTTTTATAAATATTTTCTTTAACTCACTTGTTTTTTTCATTAAATGTAATTATATATTTAAGCTAGCGAAAACATTTTTTATAATCTGTTTTTTATTCTTCGTGCCTTGAAATAACAACCAAGTGATTTACAATGATTAACAGAAGAACAGAAAAATAATCTCATACAATCTGGCGAACAGCAGCAACTAACGACAGATGATATCCTTCCTTAAGGCTATATTATTATAAAATATGAAGAAAATTCCTGAAAAAACACGATGAACAAATTTTTCGCTTAGAAAAATATATATAGGTATAAATGTTTCTTTTTTTCGCTGTGTATATCAACCTATTTCTCAATTTTCTTATATTGTGTTGAAGAATTTCTATTTTAAAAGATAGCTAGGTGAGTGGAAATTGACATTTGATATTTTTTTAAGGAGATATGTTAACTGATACCGTTGTTTTCATTATTCTTTATAATTGAAAAAGGAGAAAATTTGTGTCATTGTTTTTTTGTAATAAATTTTAATAATTTAAATTTTTAAATTAAATAAACAAACCGTGTACAAAAAGAAATTTAGGAAATTTAGTAAGGCGCTTTTTAGAAAAGAGGATTAATCGCCTCACATTTTGCTTTTCATTAAGGTAAGCATAAGCCGTCAAGAATTTTTTGAATGTATAGGTTTTATTTTCTATAAGGATTATATAATATCAAAGAAAACATACGCGTTTACTCTCGTGTCTTTGCATGCCTCATTCAATACACATACGTTCAAGATAAACATTTTCTTAATTACTTCCCGTGCCATTTAGCTCGACAAAATTTGGCCCATGTTATCAAAACGCGTTACACAAACAATATTGATGCTTAAGAACAGCATTCTAAAAAAAAGTTCCGGTTGATACCCTGTGCAAGATTTCAAGATGATCGAACGGATAGATTTTGAATTATTGTGAATACCGACTACGGAATTTACAAGTAATTTTGGCTTTCAAAGTCTATCAAAAATCGAAAAAAATTTTCCTTATTTTTACCTCGAAAAACATTTCCTTTAATAAATAAATTTTGAATTTTTTTGTTTCAGACGATTCTGTTGTGAATTATGATGAACATCAGAATACAACTTTTTCAAGGCGGCATTCACTGTCACTCCCTCACTTAGCTTGAACTGAAAATTTAGAAAAATATTGTTCAAATTTTATGTTATAAAATAGACATCAATTAAATAAACTAGAACTACTTGTATTGACAAAAACATTCTTGAAAACATGCCTTTTTCCATGGAATTACAACACTAACTTCATCTTTGCATTTTTATAGAGTTAATATTTTTATATTTTATAAGTATATCAAAAATCCAATACTAATGTAACCATAGAATCTGTAGCTACAAAAACATAATCCTTCTTCCCTACCTTAACCTTCAAGATATACGATAAAAGCCAAAAAATTCATTTAAAACGAAAAACAAAATGTATTGCAATTTATTTTTCTAAAAGGCAGACAAAATCCAAAAGTAATCAAATATCATACGATGACCAAGGTTAACATCCTTGAAAATAAACATTAAACTGCTTAACTTTAGTAAAAGTGAAGTAACTTTTTACAGCATAGAAAAGTTTGAAAATACAAAAACAAAAAAAAAATAAAATACTGAAGAGAAAATAGACGGAAGCTTCGAAGTGATTTTAAGATTCACAGTGAAAATGATTGATATAAGAAATTTTTTTGACAAAAAAAATTTTGTTTTCATCTAAATTTTAAGAATATTTAAATTAGAGTTCTTATTAGACGACAACTCATAAAATTGTTTTTTTTTATTATCATTTTAAAATTTCTAGTTAAAAATTGTTCAATTGAAGAAAGTTTAGTTTTTTATAATTGTATACAAACGCTGTAATAGAAGGATCGTAATGAAATACTTGACAGCTTCAGCTTATGACATAATATAAAGAAAAAACTTTTGTAAATTCAATAAGAAAATTGTTTAGATTTTCTTTATTGTTTCTCCAATAGAAAAAGTCTTATTAAGCTTGTGTTTTCTTGACTATTATTTTACTATCATGAAGAAATGATGGGGAGTACTATAAAACTCCAGGCGATTTATACAAACGAACAAGATTTTCTCTATTGAAAACGCCATTAAAGGTAATCCTTTTCAGTGTCACCACCTCACCAAGGGACATAGAAGGAGTACTATAGTCAAGTTCCCTTATCGTGAATTTGAAAAATGACTTCCAATTTATTTTGAATCGTGCAGAATGGAAATCTTATGTTAGGATTGTAGTATAAAGCAAGACTTTTGAAATTTTTAACCTATGGGAAAATTTTCAGGCTATATGAAGCCTTAGGGGTAATGATATTTTATAGGATTTCTTTAGCTTGTGATAATGTGTCTTCAAACGAACTTCTGTTTGTTGGTGTATAAAAAATTGAAAGATATTTTTGTTAACAAGATGTTAGCTAGGAGTTATTGGCCTCATTATAAAGGTAGCAAGTGTAATGATAACATTTTAAAATATTTTTAAATTTTTATTCTATGTATTTACATTGAATTATTGCTTTCTATATACGATATGTTTGAATATGTCAAGTGTAAAACTTTTCTTTTTAAAGATAAAGATATAAAATAAATCGGTTAATATGGATGGGTAGATTAAAGGCTAAGCTCTGTGAATTATTTCGTATTTATCTTGTTTTGAAATAAAAAAAATTTTAAGCTTTCGGAAAGTTCAAATCTGTATACAAGTCAAATTTTAAAAACTTATTCAAACAAATGTTCTCATACTTAGGGAAATGCTCTAAATATAAAAAATATTTTTCAATCTCTGATCTAACTTTATAATCATTTGCTTACTAGTTTTTTGATATTTATTGTTTTATCTCACATAACTAAAATAGGATTTACTAGTGAAAATAATTAAGTATTTTATATATTTAGGAATTTAAGGGGATGGTAAGGTTTTAAAGGGAAAAAAAGGCATACCTTTTTTTGTAATAGGAATCATGTTGATTTATTTATTTTATAAACATGTTAAGATATCTTAAGTATCTTTTCTGAATTTCTTTTTTTTAAATATTAATAAATAAGGCTGTGTAAGCGAATTTCCTGGGGCGCCTCTGAAAAAAGTAGTCTTGCCGCGTACATCATAAGTATGGTTACCAGATCATCTGAAACAAAAAAATCGAATTTTCTTCGTCACTTTTACTCCGATTTACATAAAATTTTGACACAATATTTTCGACATGTTGGACATTCAGAAAAAAATTCGAAAGAAAAAGTTTTAAAACCTTTAAATAGTTGTATCCTTAGTAATCTTTATGGGCATTCTAATATGGAATACAATTTGTAAGGGACAAAGTTCATCTATTTTTGTCATCTACTCAATTTTTGCCTAGGTGGTTTATAATATTTTATTTGAATATTATTTTTTGTTTGATTTTTTATTAAACAGATATATGTACCGCAAACTATAGATTTTCTCCATTACCTGACAAACATACTTAAATAGCCATCACTACATCATACTTAAGGCTTCATTGCTTTCCATTTCATAAATTGAGTCGCTCAGAAGCCAATGTGGATAAGTCCATTTTTTCATATTTTCTGATTTTTGCAAATTTCAATAGAATAAATAATATATTTCTTAGTCTTAAAAGGATTTACTCATACTTTAATTTTTTGTAGGTCAAAAAACCCTTTTTTTAATAGCCTCTGCATGTGTTATGTATTATGAATGCATTAAGAAACATTAATTTTCTCAATTTCCATTTTTTCATATTTTCTGATTTTTGCAAATTTTAATAGAATAAATAATATATTTCCTAGTCTTAAAAGGATTTACTCATATTTTCATTTTTTGTTGGTCAAAAACCCCTTTTTTTAATAGCCTCTGCATGTGTTATGTATTATGAATGCATCAAGAAACATTAAATTTCTCAGTTTGGATTTTTTGGACTTATCCACATTGGCTTCTGAACGACTCAATTATAGCTGGTAAGCAAGGAAGTACTTTGTCCTTTTAAAAATTATCTTAATAACATTAATAAAATATGTTAGGGGTCTCAAAAACATAATAGAAATATTTACTTTTTCCCTTAACTCGTTAAAATAATTACAAAAAAATTTGTGATCTTTAATAAGCCAACGAGAATGTTAAGGGACTTTCATTCTGGGTTATTTAGGGTAACTTAACATTAAAATTTGATAGATATTGATTAAAGTTGGTAACATAAGAGATTTTTTTTTTAACCAAATCTTTTAAAACCAGTACCCAGAGATACTCTAAAAATAAATATGAGCATAATTATTCAAAAAAATAGTTTAATAAGTAATTGCGAATAGATTTTTTAGCTCAAAACTTCGTTTGGAAGATTCAACAAAATTTTGTTGTTGGTTTTTTTTTTCTTTTGTGAAAGTTTCATAAAAATTCAGACTCTACTATAGTTGCTGCCACTAGAGTTTTATAAGCAGTTAGAAGAATAATTATGCAAAATTCAGCTTCACAAAAAATTTAAAAGAGGTTTCTTATGTTAGTTCAATGCTTCATTTTTTAACAAAATTTGAAAAAAGTAACCCCAAAAAATTTTAAGGGAGCTAAATACAAGGTGTGGTTCACTTGTCTGGATAAGCTCTTCTACAAAAACAAAGTAGCAACACTAACATATATCACACTAGTTTATTTCAAATATTTGTTTTTCTATCTAGGTAAGAGGAGTAAAAGCCTTAAGGTTATTATTGTTAGTATAAATACTGCAATTCATAAGAAACAGAATCAAATTTAAAAGTTGTAAATTGAATTCTACTAATTGTAATAGATATGCATCTGATATATCAGATAAAATATAAAGCTTTCATTCTATATAAGGAAAATTTAAGGGCATTTCGTTTGATGAAAGTGGCACAATCAGAATAAAGACTGTCATTAAGAACTAAGGAAAACTTAATATTCCTTAAGCATGTTATTCCATTTTGTATAATTTCCTTGAAAATTCTTAGTGCTTTTCATGTAAGACTTATAAATATTATCTTCTATAGCTCATTTTACTAATGCATGAAATCGTGTGGATAGCTTCTTTATTTCACAACTTAAAACCGGTGCATTGAACTATTTTTGAATTTATGTTCCTGGTAGAAAATAAGGGTATTAGCAAAATATTATAGCCCTAAATGATATCTTCTTTTGTGCTAAATATTAAGTTCAGAGAAAATAGTTTGTATTTCGATAGTACCCAACAATTTTTAGTGTGCACGATTTTATATAACTCCTTAGTTACGTTACCCAACTTTAAGTTAATTTCTTTTATATTTCTTGAATGATTGTATCTTTTGCAATTTAAAGAAATTTTAATTTTCATTGTAATATGAAAGTATGAAAGTATTTAGTCCTTCAATAGATTAAAGTTTAATGTTGAAATATCCTTGCAATCTTGTATTAAATCAAAAAATCCTAGGCACTTTGAAGCTTTGATAACTGTCTTTTTTGCATGTATTTTAACCATTAATATTATAGGATTGCAGTATTAAAAAATATATTTTAGTCAACATAAGAATAAATTTGTATAATAAGGAAACATGAAATAATAATTAAAAAATGTCTTCATTCAAAACCCAGTTAGGCAAAAATTAAATCCAATTTGCTATGTTGGAGGGATATAAATAAAAGTATTAACAATTGAACTAATACGAGTAATTTTACTTGCAGGCATGTTATAGAGAAATTCATATTTAGATTAGTTTAAAAGATGTTTATGAGTATCTATCATATCCTGGTGAGCAGATTTTGCAATAACATTATATTCAACCAAACACCATGAGTAGAAATTGTTGACTGTTAAAAGGATCAACAAAAAATTGTTTGAATAAAATATAAATATAAGCAGAATTAGATGGGTTCATTTGTGTTTGCTATTGGGTTGTTCGGAAAGTCATTTGGTTTTCTTTTTGTAAAATTGTATAAACATTTTATTAAATTATACATTCTCTATTTTGTCCAATACCGTTTGCCATCTTTCGGGTAGGACATTGATTTCACGCTCATAAAACTTCTGATCTCTGCTGATTTGAAGTGAAACTCTTCCTTTAATAAACATGTATGAGGTCTCGCATTATTGTGGTGGAACACTATACCGTTTCTCTTGATCATTTCTGGCCCTTACTGTTTGCCTGAACTATTATAAATATATAAATAAATGATCCCCTTGAAATCTCACCAAATAGATAGCCTAACCTTTTTTTTGGGTGAATATTGGCTAGTTTATCTTTTTTACTTTATGATCTCTTGTGGGTAGCATTTTCGTAAACAAGAGATTTCACATTTCCAGTAATAGTTCGCTTAAAAAGTGGATAATATTCTTTACGTTTGTGAAGCAGATCACAGTCGTTAAAGCGACGAAGCAAATTTCCTTCTGTAAGAAAATGTGTAATCCATATGTCAAGTTTTGAAATAAAACTGAGACATTACAAATGATTATGAAAGGTCGAATTTGACAAATTTAACCCCCCAGCAATCACACGAGTTGTTATTTGGTAGCTTGGATCTATTAATGTGTTTATTTCGTCTTCATCATCTCCAACGGGCTTTTCAGAATGTGGGGCATCCATTTTTGGCATTGTCGTATAAAATGAAATTATTTTCCGAGCAACCCAATATAACGAATGGACACTCTTACAGTAATAATAATCTCAGGTATGGAACCCGATATAATACTGTATTTAGTATTCTTGAGAATTTAAGTTTGTTTATAATTCACACTTTCTTGAATTATCAAGTTTAAATATAAACTATTAAAAAAATATCTAGTCATGCTGAGAAAAGTCACCATTATTCTGATATTAGTGACGGACAACTAACTGGGTACTTCTCCATTGGTTAATTTCCACCATACCAAATTTTAGTACGTAAGTTAATTTCATGTGTGTAAAATTATTAAATATGGGAACTTTGTCAAATATTTTTTATCCTGGAAAATATTTCTCAGGCCTTATAGGTATGTGCTAAAATTGAAAAATACTTTAATTAACAACCAGGGATTTAAAGGAATTAATAGAATAATATCAATCTATTTTATTGCTCCTAAAATTTTGATTTTGCATTAAGGTGGGCAGCTTTAACTTATGCAATAAATTAGTGTTCATGAGCAAAATGTAAAAGAAACCATACATTGCCTAAGTCAAGGGTTTTAGTTTTTAAAGACGGCATTCTCCTTCAAACACTCTTCGAAAGATAAGAGTACATCCTGCTTTAAGAAATTTACCGTTGGAAAACGTAGTGACAGAGGAAAGACTTTGTATGTACATATGGTCCTTTTTTGTTTATTTATCAATTACTCTTAAATACTTTTTATACAAATTCTTAGTAAAACAAAATATTTTTTCGTTTTACAGTTATTTGAAATTTTTCATTACAGTTCATTGCTTAAAAATTAATTAATCTTTACAATATCAAGCAAGCGTCCTTGCATTTTATAAAATTTCGATAAAGCCTTTTTCGGCATATTTTTGAGATTTAAAAAAAAATTGAGTTTAATCAGTTTAGTGATTTTAAGGGCTATAAGGTACTTAAAAATTTATGTTTTATGTACATATTCTCGGCGAAATTCGCATGATCTTTAATAAGCGGCATTGATTTTTAGTACTTTCTAAACATAATAAGCAATTAAACTAATTATCTAATCTTAAGATAATATTTAACACAGTGATTGTATACTAAATGTAGAACAAAAGTGAAGTTCCAATTAATATAGGACTAATTAATAAATAATTGACCACGGAAGTCAAATTTAAGGATGGACTTTAGAAGACATTGTCTTTAACCAAAAAATCATTTATCAACCATCAACTTAGTATTTTTTTTTGTCTCTTTTCCAAATAACACATTGACTTCCAATTTATTTAATCAAAAAAAAAAAAAAAAAAAAAAACAAATAATAAAACTAACACTAATGGATACTATTTGTGTAAAAGGCAAGATTAAGATGAGTTTATAAATGTCAGAAATGTAAATTGAATATAAAATCTTTGAAGAATACCAGCTGTGATGTGAAAAGCAGAAATGTCATTCACTTTGACATGGAAATCCAACTAACAGGACGTCTGTTTTATATTTAATCCCTTTTAACAAAAGCCTGTCAAAGGTCTTTTTAATATAAATGCTAGAAATTATTGTTAGAAAACTTTTATTAAGACTAAACCAAATATTTTTTTTTGTAAAAGCTCGACGAAAATATCTTAAATAATTTTTCTATTATTAGAATTATATTATTAACAAGTCATTTTAGTTTTTATTTTTATCAAAAGGAAAGTTAAAATAAAAATTAAAAAACTTTAATTACAAATTGCATAAGTGTTGCATATAATTTCGAAAAAGCTTTCAAAAATTTAATTGAACTTGAGGAAAATAGTATTTATGAAAAATTAATTAAAATTCGAAAGAGAGAAGTTTGATTTGCGCATTGAGAAGTATAAAATTGGAAAAGCTTTTATTGAGAATTTCTTGTGGGTTTTAGGGTATTAAAAGAATGCATTTAGTTGTTGGCAGAAAAGTCACCAGTTACTTTCAAGTTGTTTTAGGAAAGATTTAAGCAACGATTGGTTGAAAAAATAACTTATATCAAAACAGGTTTTGACTTTTATCTACTTTTGATTGAATCAAAGATATATTTTTTGGCGCAAAAATTAATTGAGATACTAAGGTTTTTTTATTATAAATTTTAGCTTTAGGTTTCATAGAATTTAAAAGAATTTTGGTTCGACTGTGGTTTAAAATTTTAATTTTCTTTACTCAAAAGCTATTCTTATACTTCAATTGCGTCTATCTACCCGATGCCATTTTTGTCTAACAAAAATCATTTTTAAAATTCAACTTTTCCTATATATCTGCTATGTAGCTATCATTTTTGTTGCACAGTTTTATTATTGCATCCCTGCTCATGATTTTATCCAGGCAGATATTCATTTGAATTATTCATGGAAATTATCTTCATATGCTCCTATTTTTGCTGTATTTCCCTGCATTTATTTTACTAAAATACGATCATGTTCTTTTATTTTTTTTTTGAATCTTGATGTTAATTCTAATACTACTACATAAGTACCAAATATTATTAAGATTTCCTGTTTTATTTGTATATAATTAAGCTTACATCTCTGTATTTTTACTGCGAATTTCCTCTTAAGTTCTTTTGCTTATTCTTTTGGATATTAATATCCCAGGAAATATATTTGATTTAGTCGTTATTTATGCTTGTAAAGTATATTCGATGTATTTGCCAAATATATGATAAAGTATTTGCATAATTTTTTCTTTTCTGCTAAAACTTCGGAAAATTTAAGTCGGCTGTTTTAAAAATTTTTGAGTATTTGTAAAATTTGTTTTAACAGCTTTAACTTAAGCCCTTTTGTATAGTAAAATTTGCACATGTCCTGTGTCATCGGCACACGCTGTAGTCTATGATTAGGAAAAGCAAAGCAGGTTGGAAAGGGACATTAAGTTGCTTGTGATACATTTGAAGCTAATTATACCTTGTTTTTGTTGACTTTAGGGTATAATCTCTAATTAAAGGGTATTCATGAGAAATATTTATTTTATTTTTATAATATTTAGTTTTATTTTGTTTTTATCTTAATTTTTGGATGCTATTTTTATAATTTTCAAATATGTCATAAAATTTTGCTCGTTTTTAGACTAAAGTTTTACAGTTATATTTCAGTAAACAATCTTATAGTTTATTAGTTTTTAAAAATAAAATGTATTTTGTTTGATTGAAAATTTAGAGTGTGGTTTTTTAATCAACTCAATTGGAGTTATCTTAACTCAAGGAAGTGTTCATTTGGTTAGAGAGATAAGAGTTCAGAAACAACAAAAATATGTCAATTAAATCAAAAAATTATTAAATAATATATTTATTAGCTTTTATTATCAAAAAAGTTAATTTATTGTACAATATAAAGTAATGAAATATTGCCATATAGCTAATAAAACTGCAGTTAATTCTAACTTGAAATTTGACATTTTTGTTGAGTTTCTGAACTCTTATCACTCTAACCAAATAAACACTTCCTTGATTTAAAATAACTTAAATTGAGTTGATTAAAAAAACACAGTCTTAGTCAATTTTTTGAGTTTAGATTTATGTAGCACTTATAAGGAGAATACACTTTTCTTTAGCGTAGCTCTAAATATCCACAAAATAAAAATGTTTATAATCCAAATTCTGTATTAAAGAATATCGGTGATAGCAGGAAAGAAATTAAAGAAAGTGAAATAAAGGAAATCTTGGAGTTTTAAAGCTGTGGTAAGCTTTTAAAAATTATTCTTTCTTATTACGATAATGAAGCAATATTTTCAGCGATTACAACGTATTGTCCGTAGTTTTTAATATATTTAAGTTTAATTAATAGTTGAATTTTTGATTAAAACATAAAAATTCCTATTTTAAGATACTTTTCAAATCAATTTATGGATTAGCATACAATTGGATTACGACGTCTTAAATATGTTATATGTATGCCCTAAAAACATGTAATTGAATATAATATGAAAACTTAAAATGTCTATGTTAGATGTATCAATATTTGTATCCTTAGAGAGATTTGTAAGTATATATCAATATTTGACTAGGTGGATGGGTAAAATTTTCAGCTAACATACCGCATTACATTGAGCACATCTGATATTATTCCCACAAGATAATATTACTGAAAATTTGAATTGTTCTTAGTGTTATAAGCATTTAAAGTTTTCTAAATTAGATAAATCCTGAATCTTCAAAGCACCAAAAGGGTTTTAAATTTATCTAAAGAAAACGATGGTTTAATCTGAGGATAAGCCCTTCATCAACTCAGTGCACAGCAATTGTAAGGACTTGTTAAATTCAATCTTTTTACTTTCTTTAAGGCAAAGTGAATGGTCCTTGGATTGCAAGATTTATAAGGAATTTAAATATTCATTTAAAAAGCTTCTGTGATTATTTACTATAGAAATAAACGAAAAAAAATAGTTTTTATTTACAGAGCTTTGTACTTAAAAGATAGTCTGCTCAGGATTACTTTTTATTTAGTAAAATTTGTTATTTACTTTTACAAAAATTAACTTTTAATGTTTCACCGTTGTAGTCTAAAAAAAATTAACAATTGGGATACTTTGAATCAAATATAATTGAAAATTCATTAATATGTCGGCTGCCAGTCCCAGAAAATGTTAACTATATCATTTTGTTTAAAAATGTATTATACTTCGATTGTTTCAGAAAATTAAATGTTTTCATGTTATTAAATTATGTTTTGTTTAAGTTATGTCAAAAAAAAATTTAGATTGCCTTACTGCAAAAATTTAACGTTGATCTTATGCATTGAATTTTTTTCCATTCTGAAAGTTTGGTTGCAATTTATTAGTCAGAAATCCCATAAGCATACTTAGGATAAATTTTTATGTCTTGTGTAGGAGATGTACTATAGAAAAAGCTCTTATTTTAAGTATTTTTAAATCCTTGGAGTAAGTTCCAAATTCAAGTAGCGAAAGAAAACCATTTTTTATTCTTTCAAAATTTTTATCATACTACATTTTTAGCCAAACAAAATTTCTTTGACAGCTTTGGAGCACAAAGCCCACACTGAGTCTTAAAAGTTCAATATCAGTTATTGTGGTATGGATTTTTATGTACACTACTCTATTGTAGGTACATTTGTGAATAGAGTTCAGGATTTTAGCTGATTTGTTCCTATTAATTGATTTATTGATTAGAAAAAACTATATCAATTCGTTTATTGTGTTTATTAGTACCACATGCCAAATAAAGTAAAAAGTTAAACTGTACCTACTATTTGACTATGAGAAAAAGTGTTGTTTACTGTCCACTGCAAGCGTTATGTGTATTATAACCATAAATTTCTTCAAAATTTTTTAAACCACAGCTATAAAGTAGCACGAAGCTATAATATTTTAATAAAATTATGGAAATTTATTCTGAACTATTCTCAATGTCGAATTCAATTTTTTGGCTTCTTTTGAAGCCTACGGAAAATCTGGCAATAATATCAATAAAAGTCTTTTTTTGAACAGGGACTTTGGAGATTTATATCTGGAGATATTTTTGATGATCTTATTGTCCGCTGGGTAATATATGTAGGCAAGATTTTTTTAATTAAAATTGGTAAATTACATGGATTTAGTTTAAGCAACAATATCATCAAAGCGCGTAGATCTAAAATGTGCATATTTGTGCATTATTTATACTTTTTAATTTGACATATGACAGTCACTTTTTTAAAAAATTTTTTAAATTGATTAAGACCTGTGTACTCTCTATTTAATTTTATTCTGGGATAGTATCTTCTTTTTTCTCGAGTTTTATTTAACTAATTGAACTGTAAATTGTTTCCTTAAAAGTAGTCTGATAGGTATGAGAAATAAATGAATACTTAAGTGGTTTTAAGAGAATGAGATTACCATTTTTTCATTTAATATTTGTTTTTTGTTGAATTTTATATTAGTCAAACCTTTAATCAGGAGTATCTGAAATAGAAACTTGATTTCCTCTTCAAAACTGAAACTAAATATAAACTGGGATTCTTATATAACTCAACACAAAGCTAAGTTGAATACTTGACTCCTTAAAATTTTGTGCTTTGTTTTTATTTTCTTTTTTATTCGCCTCTTAAAAAATGCCTGAAGTAAGAATTTTAAACGAAATATTTTTTCCTTTTAAAAATTTTGCAAAATTTAATTTACTAGATTCACTTTTTAAGATTTTGCATAAGACTTGGTTAAATATTATTGCATTGATATTAATTTTTTTAACAAAAAACATCATTTATAATTTATTTTCTTTGTAACATTGTTATTGCCATAAAAAAGTTAAAGGAAGAATTAGACAATAGACAATAGTCATTAAAGAAATAATTTTAAATTTCATTCTTACATGAGTTACCAATAGGAATCTTTTAAAATGACTTTTACTGCAACACCAAATTCCCCTAGTTTTCAATTTTTCTTTGTCAATTAATTTTTTAAACTTTACGCTTCCCAAATTTTCAACTTTTCTGGGGCTGGATTCTGTCTCAGGGAAAAGTGATAGTGAAAAGAACTATTTTCATTATCATAAACATTATCACTTTTCACCAAAATGCGATTCTGTCTTGATAAAATCTGCTAATAAGTGATCAAAACAAGTGCTGAATTGCTGAGTGATAAATTGTTGCTGTCAAATGTGACAAAAATATTTGTAATTTAGAGTATTCTGTATTACATATTTATTTAAATCATTTTAAATTAAGGTAAGTTGCTTATTTTATGTTAAGGTAAGCTGTTTATTTTCTAATAGTAAACAATAACTCTCGTTATATTACAGAAAATTCATAGGATTCATAATTTTGAAAAATAGAAACCAGGAGTTTGGCGGCTATATATGTGAGGCGAAAATTCACAGTATAGGCAAAGGTATATATAAAATAATTTGGTTTACTCTTTTTCAATATATTTTTCATTTCAGTAAAATAATTAAGCTATTAAGAAGGAGATTGCGGGACGCTTATGGAGTGGGTGTAATAAATTTTTAGGGAAATTTCAAAATTTTAGAACTATTCAAAATAACGATCGCCTTAATATGAAAAGACATTTATGGTTCTAGGAAAACTACTTAAATAAAACATGTAACACAGCAAATTATTCTAAGAATATAATGTGATTTTGAAAAAAATGTGAAGGATTAATAAATAATCTTTAGAATGTAACTTTTAATAAAAATTAACCTAATCTGCTAATCCCATAATTGCACCTTTTGTGAAATGTAAAACTAAATAAATCATGCAAGATAATAGAGCAAAAATACCATCCAAAAGCAAAATAGGATTATTTTAAGATAATCTAACGAAAAACAATTTAAAACAAAACTTAAATAAAGAACATAGTTTTTTCTCAAATTTTAGTTGAGTTTCATAATTTTAAATATTGATTTCAAAATTTTTATTCGTTTTTAATAATTTATCATTTCGTTTTCATGAAAAAAATTTCGGTGATAAAATATTTATCAAAATGAAAACTTTTCAGCAATAGTTTTCATTATCACGGCAACTTAGAATCGCTCAAGTGATAAAATACGTCGAAATGGCTATTTATCATTATCATTCTTACTTTTCCCTGAGACAGAATCCGGCCCCTGCTATAATAAAGTGCGCATTTTTATCATAGAAAAGACATATTTCAAAATTTCAATTGGATTGTTATTTGCAATATTTTCATAAAATTTTAGAAAAACTTTGTGGGCTTAAAGCCAAAATTGAACTAGTAAACATTCATAACATAAAACTCATAAAATACCATTATAATTGCACATCATTTTTAAAGGTTTTGGCTTGGGTTTTTGGCAAACTTCTTTATTTCAGGTAAATCTCTTTGTGAAGAGTGTGTTTTTTTTAATTTGTGAGCGATCAATAGTTACTTCTATTAAATACAATAAGCGCGGAAGTAATTTAAGGCTAAATATATATATATGGGAAAAAGCTAAATAAATGCAAAATATTTTTTTACGAAGTAAAAAAGAAGAAGAGGCTGAAATAATTAGTCTTGGGTTTAATATTACTGCTCCTACCTAATCAAATGGGCTATGAATATCTTTGTTTCACTATAAAAATGATTTCTTTCATTTAATCCATTGAAATTGTTGAGATCTTTAGTGATAGCAGGCTCTGAAAAACAATTTCATCAACTTGTAAGTGGTGTTCATCTTTTTGCAAATCAAATTCATCTTTTTGGAATAAAGTCCAACAATTTTTTTCTATTTACTCAAAGTATATGACATATGACAAAGAATATTACATTTATCAAAAAGAAAGTTTAAATTATTTAGTTATCAAATAAATTTATTAACTAAATTGAAAGAGGAGGTTTTTTGGATTGGTTTGCTGTTGGCAGCGCATTTATTTTGTCAACTTCTACTATAAAAAAAGCATATATAACTCATTTGTTTTGTTGAAAAAGAAAAATTGAGAACAAAAAATATAGAATTTTTATATTTAAAAAAAGGAAAACAAGATTTTAAATATTTGGCTTGGATTTGATTGGGTTATTGATGTTTTATCATCTTGCATCTTATTGTCCGTGAACAGCTAAGCAAATTGCTTTGGGTCTTCATTCTAAATATGTAGAATATTAACTTGTCGCAATATCATTAAGGGATTTAAATTTTTCATCAAATGAACCAAAGAAAAAACATGAAGTCATGTAAGAGCAAGAAGCTCATTACTAAAAGGTACTATTTAGCGGAAAAATTCCTTATGAATAGTAGGATTCGTGGTAAGAAAAAAGCATTTAAAAGTCATATTTTTTGAAATGCTTGGATTAGTTGGCTAAAGTTTAGCTCTCTCATATCAAATATTTGTATTTGAGCTTCTATGTAATGTTAGAATTAGGTAATATTTTACATTTTTGTTGTTCGTAGTAGTTTTAAGTTTATTCCCAAATCAACTGAAGTTTATGGCCATTGTTAGAATTATATTTTGAAAATGATTTAATGAGACAGATGACAAACTAATAAATCAATTTTCTATTTTAAATGGTAATATTGTATAACATATTATTATAGTATAAATTGATATCAAATTTTGATTAAAAATTCAATTATTCATAATTCTGCGATTAATACAAAACTAAAGAAATCTCTATTTAATGATGGTTTATTTGAGAACCAGCTGTGAGTTATTGATGATAATCATAAAACTTCAAATAAAATTTGATAAATGTTCTGTAAGCAAAGCTAATACTTACATCTATGAATATTGAAGCTAGAATTGTTAATATTAAATTTTATGACTTTCATTAATTTTGCCACCTTTCAATAATGCAATCAACCTGCATTGAAAATTACCAGAAATTTGAATAATGTGTACAAGAATTTCAGATTTGTATACAGTAGCTAAATGTTTGATCATATTCTTTTGTTCTATTACTTATTAAAATTTTGTGTTAAATATAAAATTTTCATTTCAAAATTTTAATCTTTTAGCTCATTTTATTTATAATTAATCTAATTTTAAATTTAAATTTTCTTATTTTAGAATTTTACTTAAACAAGTTTTAATTACCACATTAGATATTATTTATATACTGAATACAAAAAGAGTTAATTTTACTAATGTTCTCGTATAAGTGGTCTGGAAAACTAGCGAAGTGTTTTAAGGGTAATTGAAATATCTTGACATATTATCCTTCATAATTATTAGTGTCAAATGCTACTTCATGAAAAAAATCATTCTAATTTTCTAATTCTATTAAAAGTTTTCCCATTTTAGATCGTTTAGAAAAATTTATAATTATTATAATTAGGTGCAATTTACAACAAAAATATTGAAATTAATACAAAATATAAGTTTTTAAAGGTCACATAACTTGAAAAGAAATTACTTTATAATTTGAAGTTAATTTAAGTGCAGTTAGAAGTGTTAATTTTTTCATTTAATTGATATTTTTCGAAAAAGGTCTAAAGCTTTTAATGAGTTATATTTAGTAGTTGCATTAGACTACTTGTAAAAGTACCTAACAAAAATCTGTGAAGCATAACTGAAATGAAATGGGTAAAAAAAAGTAACCATACTTCAAGAAATAGTTTAAATTACAAGATTTTATGCTCTGACTATGGAACAAAATTATTTGTGTACCACTTGAGCATAAGAGATGTTTGGGTATGAAATGATTTAACTAATTATAACTTTGATTTTTACAATCCCTTTTTCTAATAAATTTAGGCCACAGTTGTATTATTACTTGTGTAGGGAACTGTAAATTTTTATTTCATATTATGGGAATTAAATAAAAACAAAATGCACTCGACAATTAGCAATAAACTAAGGGAAATAATGCTATAGCTACAGATCTTTATAGGGTTTAATTTTTTTCCAAATTATTCAAGAAAGTTGTCGTATGTTATAATAATCTAAAATGGTAATGCCGATTATGATTCACTGCTGAATGTTTATATATGAATATTTAGAATTCCATTTTCCTTTGGAGAAACCTGGAAGAAAGATTGTCTTAGAATCAGTAAAAGTATCTTTTTGTTTCCTAATATTAAGGGTTTTTATTATATATTGCTTTTTAGTCTTAGAACTAAAAGAAAAATTCTTAAACATAAGCTCAAATCAATAATGCTGTGACACTACCAAAAAATAAAAGAATGCTTACATTGGCTTCAATTAGGAAGAAAAATAACAAGTATGATGCTGGAGAAACATGAAGCAATTACAGCTATCTGACCAGCAATTTCTCACGTTATCAAGGACCAAAAAAAGCTCTTAGTAGGCTTATGTGTAACTAAGATTAAAATCTGTAGATATAATAATGGAAACTTTTTTATTTGTTACTGATAATCTAAGAATCTACCACACAGTTTGAGATAAAATGCTTTTCTTATGCTCAGGAAGGTTTGATAATATATACTATTAAATACTACTAAAAGCATCCAGTGTACAAAGTTCAAACTATATTTATAAATGCTCAATGAAGCATATATATATAACCCAGGATATCTGAAAAACGTATATGTAAAATCTATATCCTTGCATTCAATAACTTTTCCACTCTTTAAGATATTAATTACGGCACATAAAATACTAACAACAATGTAAGCAATCACTTGGCATTCTTTTGAATTGAATATAATTTCTAACAACAATAATTGTATGTCAAAACACAAAAGTTTAATCTTTTTATATTCATTGATTATTTTCTATTGAAATTGCATAAAAAACATATTCAAAGCCTTATTCAAGATTATTTAGCAACAATTTCTTTTTCATAAATGCACATAAGCTACATGTCCCAAAAATCAGCTGAGTACAACACAAAATTTTTATTAAATTCATATGATACGTTTTTGGATAGAACTAACCAAAATTTGTTTTGAAAAAAAACGAATAAACTCTTAAGAAAATATGATTGGGTTTCAAATTTTGGAAAACTGAACTTGTTGAGAGATAATTTTACACAATTCTTAAATATGGAATTATTGTAGAACTTAACATTTGTTGTTTTTTTGTCCGTTTCCAATTTTTTCCTCTTTTTTGTCCTTCTTCATTTTTTAAATGTTGTGCATTAAGAGCTCTACATTACTATAAAAAGAAAGTAAAATTAAGTTTTTGATTTAGCTAAATAATTCATTAGCTAAATATTAAATATATTTTTAGCTAGTTGACCTCTATTTTTGGTTTTTTTAATTTTTGCTTAGAAATTTAAATAAATATAGTCCTATAGTAATAAAACAAGTAATATAAAAAGATTCTTGCTGAAAAACATTTTAAGTACATAATTAGTAATTGACAATTGTACTGCGTGGCTATATCTAACCCTTGTAGATATTTTATTGATGTAATAGTTTTTTACTATAAATATAAATTTTGTAATTGGTTATTAAGCGAATTAAAAATACTTTTAAAATTTAAAGCCTTTCAAATTTCAGCCAATAGAAAAGAAGACATTTAAAAGAATACATGACGCAGCGATGAAAAAGGCTTTATGGAATATTTTACTAAGGAAATGATAGGAATCAAAAATATTTTGACTATTTTAGCAAAAAAATGGTTAGTAAGTTTTTTCACCTTTTCTCCGATTACTCAGTTTTTCAGAATTTCATATTCATACTCTGTATTTAAACAAGCTGTAATTAATTTAGATTTTCAAAGTCAGATTACTTTTCTTGTCAAGGAACTTAATCTTTAATATATGAATGTAACATTTGAAGGTAAACAAAAAGCTCATGAAATAAAATATATAATCAATTCATAAACATCTATAAAAATTAGCAAATCGTTTATAAGTCAAACCAAATAAAAAATTTATTGCAGTTTCATTCAAATTTCATTTTAATTACTTGAAGATTTACAAATACAATGAGATTTTTATGTAATCAACAAAAAAAAAATGTATTTTTAATTTAATTTTCTTGGTCTTTCAAATATATGAATTCTCTGTCGTTGAATATAATTCTTAAAAGAAATATGCCATTATTATTTAAATAATAAAAATTTCCTCACGCCCCCACTTAAAGTATGTAATAACCTCAAAATTACAAGAATAACTAAAATTAAAGAAATTTACTAAGATAATTTCTTTGTTTAAAGTTTTTAGATTGTAAAGTTGTCACCCTCTTCATAATCAACTTCGTAATCAATTCAAAGCAAAACTTTTATCATCGGCTGGTACCAATTATACCGCTTTCTTGGGTTTACGAGGATTTTAGCTTTAAAAAGCTGTTTAGAATGAGCCTTAACTCTACTTTCCTCAAACCTTTGCTCATACTTACATAAATATATAATTATATATGTATATATATATTTATATAAATATATATTTGAAGGAGCTTAGGGTTTTTGTGGTTTAGCGAATAACACTCTTAACATGAATTTTAAGTTAAGTTTTTATTTGAATTTGGGTAAGATTAAAAGAATAAAGTTTTTGTCAATTACAAGTTTGATATTTACTTTTTCATAATTTTATACTCTAATTTAGAGGAATTTTATGTAGAAAGTTTCTCTTTTTTGAAGAATATGAGGTATAGATGAAAGATTAAGTTTATGATTGAATTGAAGTTTTTGAGAGGTTATTTTGTGTTGAAATTCAAATATTCAATTCAATTAATGGATTTTTCATTTCAAAACTCCCTCAAGAGTTCTTCTTTTGTATGTTTTACAGATTTCTATTTTATCAAACTTTTTGTTTAATTGCTTTCATTTGTAATTTTGTAAGGCTCATAAAATGTTTCTTTTATATTGAAATACTTGGATAAATTTTTATAAAATCATTAAACATTTTCATATACATACCCAGTCCTATCCTGGTATTTCTAAATTGAATTTACTTTCATACTGAATGTACTGACAAAAAAACAATCTTTTATGGTGAATTTAGGTGCAACTTGTTCAACTTTCCGAATTTCGCATAAAATATGCAAATATAGGATTGACGGTTTTATATGATTTAAGTATATTCAGTGTCGTCTTATGACACTCCGGGGCCCTTAGGCACACAAAATTATGGGGCCCCATTTTAAAGTAAAAAGGGAATGACAAGGAAAAAAACATTTTTCTATTCTGTTCTGTAATTATTTTATACTTATTATAGTTCATTCGTACAAATCAAAAACATGTTTTTAATACTTTTTAAGAAAAGAACGTAATTAACTGATAAGCTAGTTAATGAAATACTTCTGGTTCCTGGTTTCTTATGATAATAGTTTCGTTCGGGATTTTCGCTGTGCAAAATCTTCAATTATATCCTCAAAGTCAATTTTTTGAAGGATATCACTTTCTATACACATGATACGTTCTTGTGACATTGTCGTTGGCAATTCAGTTTTTATTGGCTTAAGTTGCGAAAATGAGCGTTCCCCACTGCAATTGGTTACCATTAAGCAAAGAAGTGTTCTTGTAGCAACATTAACATTTGGAAATATTTCTTCCAATTTATCGGATTTTATTAGATTGTGTAAATTTAAAATACTAAAATCTGTCGATTCCGTGGCTATGTTCTTCAAGTATTGCTTTAAATGAAAACATTCTGACTTAACCTCATAAGCATTTATGTCTTCGTGATAGAATTCTGCAAATTTTTGGCATTTTTTTGTCAACTAATCTGGATCAATTATTTTCAACTGCGAAAGAAAATTAAAACGTTTGTTAATTTCTTGATATGCTGCCGAACGATTTTTCAAATGCATACACAATGTGTGAATTATAGGAATAAATGTAACCAAACGAAATTTTTCTTTGCCACTCAACTGTATATTTTCTGATAACCCTTTAAAAAAAGTGATGCGTGAGTTTCGCATTCTTCTTTTTATAAAGTTATCTTTATATTCAGCATCCGGATATTTTATTTTCGCAGTCGATTCATACCGATCGAAATTATTCCGTGCAGTACTTACATAATCGATCAGAGAATGCATCGCACATGGGACAAAAATTGCAAATTCACACTTTTCTTTTATTCGTGTTTGAACAGCAGAATACTTTCCAGCCATATTTAATGCATTATTATAGCTCTGTCCGCGACAGTCTTTTATGGGGATATCAAAATTTTTAAAAAAGTTAAAAATAGTATCTGCTATGTATTTTGCCTTATGTTCATTCATATACAAAAAGTGCAAAAATCGCTCAACGGGATCTCCGTCTTTCACGTATCTTAAAAGGAAGGCCAGTTGGTCAACATGGGAGAGATCTGGCGTAGAATCAACGCTAATGAAATAGTATTTTGCTGTTTTTAGTTCGTGAACAATCGTTTTCAACACTTGTTGGCCCATTATTAGCAGGAAAAGAAAAAAGAGAAGTGAATTTTCTCTGAAACGAATTGCGTGATAATAAAATCGTGAAAAAGGTTTTTCTTTATTTATTGCTTTCTGGAAGCGATAGAAAATGTTTTAACTGAACCCTTGAAGTGAGTTACACCTTCTTGGCACTAGATTTGAAAATAAAAATAAGATTTTCGCATGAAATAAGTAAAAAAAATCACAGATTTAAGCTATTAAATAGGATCTTGTTAAAAATCTTTACTGATAAGCTTTTGCAAAAACTTAATACCTAAAACAACAAAAAGAGTAGTCAATGACTACAAAGTGAGCCCCATACATGTCATCGCATAAATTTCTGAAATCGATAGTAAAAAGGATTTAATTTTACTTTCTGTGTAAGCGATTATATTTTCCTCCTGGTGGCCCCAAAAGATCGGGGGCCCTGGACACAGGCCCCGTGTGCTCTATGGTAAAGACGGCACTGAGTATATTAGGAAGTAAAAATTATTAATACAGACTCTAATTATTATTATTGTGTTATTTCGCCTTTTTACTTTCATGACCTTTAGGGAAAAAGTCAATAGAAATGCTGAAATTTGCTTTTTAATTAAAAATAGCTAAAAAATTGCATCTCAGCAATTTCAATCAGACATAAGCTTTTTTTTTTAAAAGTATCCTTAACTTTTATTTTTGGATAACTTATTTATGTAAGAGGTGCCTATTCAATAATACAAACACTGAAAATCAACTGTTGCAATAACATCACGATAATGTAATGTGTAAGGAAAACAACACCACAAAAATTTTTTAAAAGAATGAATTGTCAATGAACACTATAGCAGTTCATTTCATATGGATCGCTGTAGCAAATCACTTGAAAAAAAAACTTGACATCAATATGACGTCATTTAAAAAAAATTTTCGACAGTGTGAGCTACAAATGTTTTAGAAATGTTTACAAAATTTCAAATTACTGAAAATTGTTTCAATATTTTTGAGCTTTAGGAAATGCCTCACCTTTATCTGGACTTTGATACTAAATAAAAAAGTGATATTTAATTAGTAATATTAATTTATGGAGATCTTTAGAAAGAAAATTTTCATACCTATTTCAAACATCCGTGAATATTAATTCTAAAATTAGTAACGCCTATCACCGTCCTTTGGTTATAATTTGTTTAGAGAACTGAAGAAAATGTTTAATGAAAAATTATAGCTAGAGCCATTTAGAGTTGTTTTCTGAAAACACTTTGAAATTTTTATTCTAATGAAAAAAAAATAGACAAAATGTGACTTCTTCATAATATAATTGTACTGTTTTGCTCCTTTCCATTACTATTTCATTATCATATTCATTATTAAAATTACAATCAGCTTGAAAACTTCGAATACTTTTGTTTTCCTGGAAAGAAATAAAACAGAAATAAATCCATTTTTCCTTAATACCTAGTTTAGATAGCGTCTCTATGTATTATATTTATGATATATTTGTCAGAATAACATTTGTTTTCTTAACTCTTTATATTTTTTTCCATCCAGAACCCAACTATTGTATTAAAAAAGTGTCCAGCTAAAATCCAATAGTAGTGACTTTAAAAACGACTAACTTAATTCCAAATACTTACTGTGAGCCTTTCAACCCTATTAAAATAGTAAAAAATTTGCAAATGGAAGCAGTTTTTGATAATCATTTGAAAAATTTCATCTTGAATTTTCTTAATGTAATCTTAAGAGACTTTGCAAGCAATTTTACATAAATGCTAATTGTTTTCTCGGATCAAATTTAATTTAATTTGATCAAACTTCAAGTGAGTTTTGTGTAATTAAACCTAGAGAATATTGTAGAAATTTTAACATTTTTCTTGTGGGAAAATACGTTTTCAAATATTTTTGGGTTTTATTTATTTAATTTTCTAGCTGATTAATATTTAATAGATTTGTCTGAATAAATTCAAATGAAAAAAATTCCTATTATTGATTATAAGGAAAAATGTTTGATCAATAATAAAATAACTAATTTATAAAATATATGGGTCACACATTTGCGTGTGTACATTTTAATATCATTTAGTATTAACTGAAGCAGTTTTCTTGACATCCATGCGTACCATTGTCCCCACGAAAAATTTAGCTACTATGCAAATAAAATTTTGTAACACAAAATTCGCTTAAATTATCCTGTCATCACAATAAATGGATGATGAGCATGAATTATGACTTTTATATATATTTTGCCATAGCAGTCTTTTGCTTATAAAAAGCCATATGAATATAAATAAATCAATTGAAACAACAATTTAATAAATTTCGTTTTTTAAACATTGCTGTGCTGTATAAAAAATTTGAAAATGTACTGTATACAAATTAAAAATAAGTTAACAATATCAATATTTCTACATTTTTACATACATTAAAAGATAATTTAAAAATCAAAAAAACTATTTCACATTTATCATTTGTAAAAAGATTTGCAATTTTTATTATTACTGTAGAATTCCTAATTGGATTACAAGGAAATTTCATTAAAGCACGTTTAAATTTTGTGGCATTCAAAAAGAAAGTCTATTAAACCTGAAAATATTTGAAATGTGGGTAAAAATGAAATAACTTAAAAATGTTTTCGTATTATATCAAATCTTTTGTATTCAAGCTTAACCAAAAGGTTCCCATTTGTAAAGTACTTACCAACTACTCAATAGTCTTGAATGGAGGCGGCATCAGAAAGACGTGACAAGAATCGAAAAAATGACAATTGTAGAAACTTAATTTTGTAAATTCGACAAAATTTCCACCAACTGTACAATTGATGGGTGAAATTACGTTCGAAGTATTCATTTAGCTTATTCTAAAGAAATGTCGAATATTTACCAGGAGATTGTTCTATATCCTTTTGTTTTTACTATATAATATTATCAGTAATAAATTTGATTTTATTTTTTGCAGGTAGGTAAATAGGAAATTTAAATTCTAAAAATTTAATAAAAAATAGTTTTGAGGGTAGTAACTAGGCGGTAGCAATCAGTGAAATAATTTGTTTCATTACTTTTTCATTCTGTCTAACAGTGCGTTTCCATTGCAGAATTACTGACGAATTTACTGGCAAACAGTAAGTTTGTATGAAAAATTCTAAGTGCATTTCGGTAAATTACCACTCAAATTTTATTGGTAAATAAAAATTTCCGTTTGCCTAAAAGAACGGAGCTAAACAAATATCATTTTGCAAAATTTTTGTACTTAAATTAAATAAATTTTGTATTTAAATTAAATTTTATTTATTAATGCTTTACTCAAGAAATACACAACTATTTCTTAACACTCCACACATGAATAATACACTTTTGACATTTGATAATTTTCGTCAGTAAAATCGTTGGTAAATTCATCAGTAATTTCGTGCAGTGAAAACATTATATTTTTGTATGTTTTCAAATTATTCATTTGATTTAGTATTGTAAACTTTAATTGTCTACACTTCAGCGTAAACAATGCGTAGACAGTCAAATTTGGCGTAGAAAATGTCAACTATGTCGACAATGACGTATACAATGTAGACAATGCAATATTTTAGGTTAGGATGAAATATCAAATAGGATTTGATATTTCTTTTGATAGCCTGTATTTACATTAACTTTATTAATTTAATTTTGGCAAATTTGGATTTCATAAAAAATTTTGAAACATTTCGGGCCGACATTAAAATAAAGGCTTTGAAGAGCTAGGATTTCAGTTGCCAAAAGTTAATAATAAATATATGTATCACTGTTTGTCACCTATGTATGTAACAAAACATACATATGTAGAGAAAACTCCTGAGCGAAAAGCATTATTGACCACTTTCCTTGATAGGGCATATGAAAAGTGAATTTCATCAGTTAAGTCGTCTATTAGCACGGATTTATTTAGTATATTTACAACCTTTCATTGTCTACGCGCAGAGAATGTAGATAATAAATTATTGTCTACATTGAATTGTTGACGTGTAAAGAATGGCGTAGTCTACATGATATAGATTATGTCGCACAACGCTGGTTATTAGTATCCAAGTTAAAAACCTGGACGCTCAATTTTCACATGGTTTTACAATCTATTCTAAAAAGAACTAACAAAACGTGTTATTATGTCTAACAAATACCTTAATCTCGAGATAATAGTATTGCTCTAAATTGTGAACATTAAATATACAGCTTATTCCAAAAAGTTAAAAGTATAATCCTTTGTACGCTTTAAAGGCTAAAAAGTATTGTTGCATTAGTATAATTATGTAGGGGCTATGTTTACATATTGACACAATCGTATTTGATACGTCGTAATAAAGAAATCGTAGGTTCTACAAAAAGGTAAAAATTACCAATTTATGAACTATTGTTAAAAATATAAACATAGGACTCTTCATTTTGAATTAGGATAGCTAATAAGTAATTCAACACCAAAGCATAGATCTTCAATTAACTGTGAGAGGCTTACTTTAAATCCTAGGGACCCACTAGGCAACGTAAGCAATATTTCCGCTGAAGTTTTAGGTTGATATTACAAATGTTTGTAATTTAGTTATTTTTTTAATTGATTTAAAAAAAACAGTTTGAGAATTTCTAATTTTTACGTCTAGATATATGAGAAGAAGTATATTGAACATGTGATTAAAATTCAATGCATATCAAATTGTTTAACAACTCCTGTTTACCCCTTTGATAAATTTATACTAAAACCATATTTGTTTTATATTCCTTCAAGCTTGTTTGAAGTGATTTTGTGAAAGAAAATTACACTTTATTAAATGGTTTTATTAAGCAGAAAATTTAACTGGAACAAATAATATTTCCATTATAGTTGTTCTTGGTTTATTCAATGAAAAAAAAAAAAATAACAACACTATGGGAAAATTTAGTTTAATAACTTAAAACTTAAATACTTTGGAATACAAAAGATCAAAATCTCCTTGAGAATATTCTTACCTAAAGAAAAGTAATAACTACTTTGCTTTGAAATGGACAACAATAAATTCCAAATTTAACTTGTTTTTCTTATAAACTTAAACCTTAAAGAAAATACAAAAAGCAAACAGAACCATTACGTTAAAAAAAAAGAGTTTTAACTTTGCATTGAGAGTAACTTTTTGAAAAAAACTTTTGGAAAAACTTTATCAACCATGGAAAACTGCATCTTTTTAACTTCAACCTTTGATATAGTCGGACAAAACTTTTTCTATACATTTAAATAATGTTTTCTATTCTATTCTATTCTATGTAATTTCTATTCCCACAATATCCTTAATGATCTTAGAAAGTGAGTAAAGAATGTTTCAAAAATTTTAATTTTTCAAAAAACTTAAGTTAAAGGTTTTTCAAAATAAATATATCTACAGTTAACTAAACGGGTGATAATGTCTCTATCTACAAATCAATGTTATTTACTATGAAATTTTAATCAAGGACAATAAGTTTTTATTCCAAAAATATTAAAAAAAACTCAGTTGTTTATTTTAAATTAATACAAATAGCATGGTAAGGGTACAAGAAATTGTTTCAAGTATCCTTTAGTAGATTATAGCAATTGTTTGTGAATTAATTTCTCGTTTTTGATGTTTTATTCATAATTCTTTATTTGTATACCGTTAGGCGTAACGTACATTTTTGGTACTGGGCTTAAAAAGAAACGTGTGCTCTTGAAGCTTCATATCTCCTCCAATAGGTTTTTCAATTTAAAATCATTAGTATTCATTTTATGCCGCATTTTGAATATAAACTCATTTTGTTTGTTAAACATAATCAATTTAGTGTCCTTTTATGAAACTAATAAATAGGGGGTTTGGTATCATTGAGGTAGAAATTAACAATAATAAAAAGTGTGTGTGTGTGTTTATATATGTGGGTTTTAATTAGAATTTTTTAATATTGTGGGATTATCGTTTTAATTGAAAGGCTCTACTTGATAAGTAGTAAATATTTAAAGTAAAGTATAATGAACTTTTTGAAGTAATTTCATTGCTGATTTTAAATTTTTACTGGAATTCAGTTTGCTTATGGGTGTACAAATAAGTTTTAAACCATTTTTAATAGATAGCGTTGCTAGTATTAATTCGCATCGGGCAAAGTTGCAACTTACTTCATTTTAAAGCCTCATTATTAGACTCTGTTTTTCAGTATATGTTATTTAGCTTAAGTGTAAATAACATAGTTTTTGTGTGCTCCGAATATGTCGACTTTTGTGCCAACGAAACGTAATTTGCGGGAAAGTTTACTATTTTGCTTCCATTTGAAGAAAAATGCAGCTGAAGGCCATTGGATGCTACAAGAAGCTTACGGGGAACATTCTCCATCAATTTTTACCTGTGAGTACTGGTTTCGACGTTTTAGAAGTGGTGATTTTACAACAGATGACAAAGAGCCCGAAGGACGGCCGGAACTGGGCGTGATTTATTATGAGCTGCTACAACAGGGTGAAACCATCAGTGGACAACATTACCGAACTCAATTATTGCGTTTAAGCCGAGCACTGCGTGAAAAACGGCCACAATACGAGCAAAGGCACGATAAGGTAATTTTGCAACATGACAACGCTTGGCCACATGTTGGTCACCAGGTCAAAACGTACCTTGAAACGTTGAAATGGGAAGTCCTACCCCACCCGCCATATAGCCCAGACATTGCCCCTTTGGACTACTATTTGCTTGTATATACTAGTTGTTTGTATTCGAAAGCTACCGGAAAGATGGGAAAAAGTAGTGGCAAGCGATGGACAATACTTTGAAAACTAAATTTGTAACCATTTCTGCATAATAAAGCGTCAAATTTGAAAAAAAATCGTTTGAAACTTATTTGTACACCTATGTATTTAGTTGAAAAATAACTAAAAAATGCAAAAATCAAACCAAAGATTGCAAAGGAGTTTTTAAAAGAATTAGGAAAAATTTTAGTCACCATAACTATTTTTTTGCCTAAATTACAATGTAAATAGGTAAATAGTAAATAGGTAAGAGTAAATAGGTTCAAAATAATTTAAGCTGTACTAGTTTTTTAGCACATCTTTATTATTGACAATTCTAATATCGGAATGAAACTTCTCTTGTTTTGATTTGCTTTTAGAAAAGATATAACAAAAATTTGAGTTTTGAAGTATTTCATGGTATTATGTCCAAGGACGTTGGAATGATGTTTTGCAATTTGCTGCGACTATGAAAAACGACTTAAATGAATTAAGAAATAAAACTAAATAAGTACTTTGATATTTTTCACTTAAATGTTATAGTTAAACTGCTGATCCTTTTAATGCTTTTGAAAAATGAAAATATCCTGTCCTGTCCTGTTGTTTAGTATTTTCTTTTGCAGAAAACATGATGATGCATTAACATAGTTATTAAAAGTTTTCTGATATTGATTAAAAAATTCTTTGTGAGACCAATCACTTCCTTGATACTCCTGGAGTATTTGACTTAACGTAAAGTAAAATGGTTTTATTTTTAAAAAATACATCATATTTTTGTTTATTTTCTTTAATAAAGTATATACACTATATATTTTTATTTTGCATAAAAATTAAACATAATATTCCAGATAAATAGAGAGTGGCATCAAAAACCTATTTCAAAGAATTGTAAGGAATTCAATCTCAAGCATTTCCTTGAAACTCAGAAATTTTATAGTTTATTGAAAATTAATAGAACGCTTGGCATTTACTTTTTGTGGGTGTAAAATATGTCGGAAAATTGACTGCTTTTTAAACTTTGTCTATAGTTTGAATTATAGCAAGTATCAAATCAAAATTGAATTATTTCCATTTAAAATTAAAGCTTTTGTTACGTCTTGCGCTTGTAAAGACTGCAATCCTTTATTTTTGTGTGTGGAAGTTATTATTTTTTTTCTTAGTGTATTTTAAATTTGATCTCTATATTTTACAAAACTAATAAAATAAAACTAACGCAAAAATTATTATTTGGGGTGAGCTATATTCCTGTCAAGATAACAAATAAATTCCGTTTATATGAGTTTTTCTCAAGATCTCCATACAAATTATTATGTTTAGCAAGTGAGCAATACATACTAAACATTTTTCTCCTGTATATTCGTACAACTACCCTAAAGAACTCTTTTCAATAACTCGATTTTTTTATGAACATTTTAAATAATAAAAAATCACTGTGATTTGTGGTATTGAAGTTAATTGATTACATCCTAACAACACCACCTAAACAAAAGTGGACAAAAAATAATGATTTTCCAACATAAAATTAGTTTCTTTTAAAAATATTAACTACAATTCAAGTTATAGAGAAATGATTGTTCTTAGTGACCAACTTAGGGGTAGTTTCCCTTTTCGGAGTAAACATCAGTCAAGAAAGAAAACGTGCGTCTATTAATGCTTTATATCTAAGCTTCTATAAATTTGAAGGAGTTTGGGCTCGCAAGGCTAACATTTTAAATAAAATAAATGATTTCAAACTGGTAAAAATATTTTTATCTGAATAGAAAATTTTCACTTGCCTAAGCCAAAACTTTAAAGGAAATGCTAAAATGCATTTCACTTAAAGTTTTTACAAATTATTTTCATTGAGAAGGTATAGTTTGCACTTGGATAATCGCTCTTTTTGAAAAAAACTGTAAGCTGTAGTGGAGCATTTACTTATTACTATCAGCTGTCCTACAGCATTATTTTCCAGCACCATTTTGTAAAAAATATAATATTGAAGCTAATTAACTCTACAAACAATATTTTCACTTCTTGAGGAAAAAGAAACATTATCCGAATTATAAATTTTGCAAAATACAGTTAATAATTCTAGGAAATGTTAGGAGCTTAGCTTAAACAGAGATAACATAGCTAAAAAGATAAATTTAAAAATTGTTCACTATGTAATAAAAAACTTTATAAGAATCCCTAGTGCTATCATTCATTTATTTGTGTTTTCTATATTTGCTTAATATTATTAAAATAAGAGGGTTAGAAATTATTCATATAGGTTTAAAGTAAAAAGTTTTAGGGCAAAAGTGTCAATAGGAAGAATAAATAAAACAAACAGAACTTTGGGATATCTGTTGAATAATTTTAGTATAATGGATGCAATCTTTAAATTTTTAAAGCCCTTTAGCTAATACAAATGTAAGGTTAGAACCTTTTATGATAATATTGATTTAGTATTTCAAAGAAAACTTTTAGGTAGTGCCAAATTTGAAATGTCAAAAGAGACAAAACTTAGAGATAGGGTCCATCAATTTAATGTTTGAACTTTATACATTCGGTAAATATAAACATACATATATAAAAGCATCAAAGTAAATTTTGTCACCATTTTAGATAATATTTGATTTTTCCTCTTTAATATAATATTTATTGAATCAGAAATTCTTAAACAGAAGAATATGATAGCTAAAATACTAAAAATAATATTTAGGATTCTATTTATTTTTGCTATGCATAACATAAACTCTATTAATCATTTGCACATACTTTTTAGACTGATATATCTGAATTAACCATTCCATTGAGTTGTTTATGAGGTAACATTATAGTATACAACATAGAAGTAGTTCTTTTTTTTTTGTTTTTGATACTCTTTACAAGCACTGCTCAAGCAGCCATCATTTCTCAAGTCTACCCCTTAAAGACTAAACGTGCTTTAACAGCTTTCCTTATACTATAAAAGAAATTTCAAAATAAGGAGCACGAGTCTCACATAACATAATAAATTATAGTCGTGACCGATGGGGGATAACAAGAGAAAGTTATTTCTGTGATTTACACTTCATGAAATATCCCATGTGAAGCAGGTGCTATTGACGCCTCTTATAAAAAGCTATTTTTCTTTTTCTAGCCCAAAATCTGTTTTAAAAGGCTAAATGTCGACTGTTCATCTACACAACTGGATTCCTTTTTTTCTGTTGTTTGGCCTTTAGTCTTGGTATAAAGATAGGTTCAAATAGTTAATACTTAAGGAATATTCGATGTTTGGGTCAAGATATATTTTGACATGTTTTAGATATGGTTATCTACCCTTTCTTCATGGTCAATTTAAAGTGACTATTTTGATTTTAGTTTGAAAGTATTTTGATTTGCAACTATTTGATACTCTTTTAACTTAAAGTTTTTTGTATTTTATGTTGTATCATTTTGCAAAACCAGCACAATTTATAAACTTTAACTATAAAAGGTTTAGAAGTTTGTCAAAGTTTGTGTAGTAAGTCAACATATAAAAATCTGTATATTTGGATACATACTCGTATATATGTCATTTTATTATATCATAGCTAAGTTTGGTAGTATTTTTAATATATTTTTTTAAATCATTCAGTGTTTAAAAGAACATATCCTTGATTGCTTACTAAAAAGTTTAGCTATTTAGAGTTGCAAAGTGTGAGAAGGTACAGTCGCCTCGGAAATTAAGTTAACAAGAAGGTTTTTAGAAAACAAATTATTTTTATTATGCTCTTTTTTATAATAAAAATAAATAAGTTAAAAATTAAAAAAGAATTTTTTTGTAAAATTTTGTTTACGACTTTATAAATTTAAGCGAATTGGAACACTATCTACAAGTTTTAAAATATACTGTTGGTCAATACTCTGCTATTCAGCTAAGAATGATGCTCTAAACTTTTCAACTGATCCTCAAGAGCTTTGTGGAATTATTCGATCAAGGAACTCCCATAAATGTTCTATAATATTTAAGTCAGGGCTTGAGGAGGCCTATCGAGCACTTTTGTTTGAAAAATTTTGATGCAACATGCGATTTATGTTTCAAGCCATTGTCACGATGAAAGCAAATGATTTTTTTAGACCGAATTTTTTCACCGAAGGAGGCAAAATTTTTTCGAGATTGTTTACATAAATGCCTCTTAAAGTGCCATCAATGTTATGAAGAGTACCGACATCCTTCGCATTACAACAACCTCACACTTTAACACTTTTAGTACGTCCATGTTTCATCGTAGGGTATATGATTTTTCTTTCAAACATTATATCTTTTTTTCTCCAAACATATTAACGTCCTTTATAAGATTTTAGTTCAAATTTCGATTCATCACTCCATACAACTGAATTTCAAAATTCCAATAACTTTTTCATATATTTTAAGGCAAATTTTAATTTTTTGTGGCATTTTTATCAAAAATGAACTGTCGTTTTTGAGCAATCTTACCAAATAATCCTTGTTCATATATTCTGTGTCATATTTGAGTCGGCTATATTGGTAAATTTAGCTTTTCCTTCAACATTTTGGCTGATATTGTTAGTTCTTTTTAAAGTTCTCTCAAGATATTTGCATCTTGTAGCGCTGTAGTTGTTCCTTGTCTCCTTGATCACTTCAAATTTTCAGCTCTACTTGTCAAATTAAGTCGAGCAACAATTTTTTTAACACCTGCACAGCTCAAATTATAATCTCTTGCAATTGATTCTAAGGTTTCACCGCGTTGTCTTCGATTATAAATAGCTATGCGCTCCTCAGGTGTCATTATTCATATTTTAGGCATTTTTTATGTTTTCAATCCTGTTTAAAATTAAAATATATAACAGAAACTTATATTAATTAAACTATATGCAAAAATAGAACTTACATAAATCTCACCTAATTCAAGAAAAAAAATCTATAACGGAAATTTAATTTTTTAGGCTTTGTTAAATTATTTTCCGAGATACGAAATTTCAAATTGCAAAGCATCACACATTTTATTTATATATGTATGAAGTGAACTTTAAATCTTAAGGCGATGCGCCATTAAGGAGGAAGAGCATAGTCCAGTAATGCGATAAAACCGCAAAATTCATAGAAGGAACAAAATCAAAACAAAGTAATATTACGTTATCACTATTAACTTAATTTCCTGTATATATTTTTGGACTGTATATATTTTTAGAAGTCATAGTTTTTAGCTAAAAAAATGGTCGCTTAAAAGCTTTTCTATACACTCTGACAGTTGTTTGATTCTTTAGTATAAATAATGACAATTACTTATTGGCAAAGATTATTAAATTTTTTATGACAATTTAATAGGCTTCAGTATATAAAAGAAATATTTTTATTAATGCTCTTTGAGTTTTCCCTTAATTTCAATAAAGATTGGTTCATTTATTTTAAGTCAATTACTTTATTGAAGCTTGGGTATCATTAACGTTGGATGTCAAAATAAATAAACTTACCTTAGGCAACAAGTTTGGATTTTTGTTGAAAATTTTAAAAGTTAGTGGGTTGGTTTTTCTTTGAGCCTTCAAAATATTTATTTTGGCTTTTTCCTTTGAGCTAAATCCAAAATGAAAGAATTCCTGCAATATCCAGACGCCATTGCCTTATGATAAGAATTGTAGGCTTGAAGAAAGCACAGCTAAATTATTATGACTGTTGATTTGTAAGAAAGCAACAGAAATGGAATTAATAATTACTAAATTTGTGATAAAACAGACAAACAAATAGAATACATTCTAAATGCAGGGATGTTTATCCTGACCTAATCTTGAAGGTAGGCTTTGTAGCTTCGTAGCTAATTTAATTACTTGGACATATATTTTTTTTTGTAGATTGCGTTTAATGTTTTCTAGATGGGAGTTTTTTCTGGTTGCTAGATAAAAATTAAATAGTTGAACCTTATTTTATAAATGAATGAAGTTAAAAAAAACAGTACTTATCAGCTAAAAAGATATTGTGAATATACTTTAAACTTTGTTAGTTTCTGTATCAGATAGAAATTTAGGTATAATAGGATTTTGCACAAAACACTAAAAATATTTTTCAATATAACTAAATATCTGCTTACCTTTATTCTCAATAAAGTCTCTTAATATTAGCCATAAAATTTTGATTGAAAGTTTTCGTAAAATTAGACAATATACTAACAACAAAATTTGTTGGCTTCGTCATATATCAGAGAAAATTTCATGCTATCGACATTTGAACATTTTGATCTTTGATTTTAATATCTCAGTTTTGTATTGCTACTTGATTAAATCTGTGTTTTTCAAGCACAATAAAATTTATTTTATTGCTTGAAATAATTGCAGAGCTATTAAATAGAGAAATAAAATTCTTCTTATTATTTTGTAACCACTGATTTAGCAGTTGGATGCTGAGAAAGTTGTTATAAGGGATATTAAGTAAATTTATTGCTAGAACGCAATGTTGGCTAAATTTAATGAGATTAAGCATAAATTTAAGGCATTTTTGTACTTAGAAACCATATATTTAGTAAATAGTTGGCAAATATATATCTGATGGTTGAAAATTAACACTTTTATAAGCTGATTTACAATGAAAGTTAATGTTCAGGCTTTAAATACATATAGAGTTTAAATTAAGAAATAAAATCTATTTAAAGTATTAAAAATAATATTGCAGTTAATCTTATAAAGATATTTTATAAATATTTCTTTTTGCTAGCATAGAGCATATTTTCCAAATGCATAAATGAAAAGCAACAGGGACCTGAACACACACACGTTGCATACCCTTTAAACCGCAGGCAAAGAATAAATACTTTGGCAGGATAAATGCACTTGTCGTGTTGTACATCTTTCAAACGACACAATATACTGTTCTAACCGGAGGCTCATAAAGCAAGTGGCTTTTTTGTCGTCTTATGCTAAAATTTTGTTTGTTTATAAATAAAGTTGAAGTTTTTTATTCTCTTAAAGGAGGTGTGTGTTAATGCATGAATGGAAAAATTTATTGATTGTAAAAATTCAGAAATTTAAAATTAATAGTTTTGAGATCTGTACAATTTTGCAAGTTAATCAAATGAAAGGAATTATGAAAAATTAGCTAAACATCAATTTTATACTTTTGAAGCTCAAATGTAGAATTTCTCAGGTTTTTTTTTGTATTTAATAAAATTCATACTAGCATTTTTAAAAGTAAATGATTTGATATGGAATTACACATTTTACATTGTTAAACTTGAACAAAAAGGCATTTTAGCCAGTGCATATCTTGCAAAACCTTTTGATTTGTTTTGTTATATTTTGAGTTTTGATCTGTTTTTCAGCTTTCAAGGAGAAAACAGTAATTACTTTCTTTTTAGGAATGGATTTTGTGATTTTGAGAGCACAAAGAAAAATTTACTTTAGTTAAAATTACTAATTAGTTGATTAGTTACCAAAAACTCATAGGTTTATTTAACAAGAGCTTCAGAGATTCTAAATTATATATGTAATCCTGATTTTTTTAGTATGACAATTATATTGATTGCACTCACGTAATCTAAGTTCCATTGAAGAAAAAATTGAAAAGTGTCATTGAATAAATTTCAACAATCCTTAAAGTTTATTTAATAAATTTACTTATTTTTAGAGAGCAAAACTTTAGTGTTTTCCTAGGAATCTATCTATGATTTTGGCGTACACAACTCTCATTCATTTTATTTGTATAAAATATTTATCCGTCACATTTTATCAACACTGTCCATTTTTAAAAAATTTATATATTCTAAATTTATAGAAGAAAAAATGCATAAATTTTCTATTTTATATTATGTAAATTGAGAATTATTTTGCTACCTTAAGTAGAAATCAAATATGCTTTGATTTATATAAGAAATATCTCAGATTTCAGAACTTTCATATAAATAACTTTTTATAAACTTTGCTAGGTAAAAATAACTTTCTGTATTCTTAAAATTTGATAACATTAAACGGACATATAAGACTTTTTTTGCATGATTAATAAAATTAATTACTGCATGAATTATGAATCTAACCTTGGTGCTAGTTTTGATTTTAATGTCTGCTAGTTCCAGATAAAAAATATTTTGAATACTTTGAAATATAAAATAGCAAAATTTGTTAGAGTTTAAGGAGTTATAAACGTTCGAATTAGAGTATAATGTTTTCAAAACAATCTCTTGAAACTTCAGGTAGAATTTACAAAAATTTTGTGAAATATTCACCAGTTAGTTAAACGTTTGCTTACTCCTCTTAGTAGACACCTACTGACAGTTGCAAAAAAACGGTTTCATCAGTCTCCTAGAAAAAAGGACAGCAATAAGTCGGTATTTTAAAAGCCGAAGAGCTATTTTATTGCACAAGAATGTATAAATGAAGGTGAGTAATGAAATAATTAGTATTCCTATAAATGAATAGAGTCGAAACTTCGTTCTTAAAGTCTTTTCAAGGGCTCTATTGAATATCAAACTAATGATTTGTTTTTAGTTCATTGAATCAGTAAAATAAAATTTGGATACTTAAAGTCCTACTAGTACGACGGGGTCCAACAAATACGACGCAAGTGATCTGCTATAAACCTTCAGTTAAATTGTTCTTATTTTTGATTAAAGTTTAACATATTTAGTGCCAACTTCTAGATATCTCATAGTTAAGATTGATTACAAATGACTATTTGAGGTAGAAATTATTAGAAACACGCAATGAAAAATTTGTATAGTGCAAAAATCATAGAAATTACCAAATTTTATTATAAAAATTATGACATATTGTAATTTCTTTAAAATAAAACCTTTGGTGTACAGGGCAAGACGCACTGACTTTGTCTGGTAGCGAGTGGGTTAAACATAATTTTATAACTTAGGATTGTTGTTTTTGCAAAAAAATATACACTAATAGTGCGTTTTCACTGACCTTAGTACTTAGTATTTAGTACTTTTTTAAAAGTATTTTTATTAGAAATCTCTAGTTTACTTTTTAAATATTTCAATAATAATTATTGAGTAGGTACTAGGCACTAGGTTCAGTGAAAATGCTCTATTATTTGAGAAATAAACTAGAGATTTCCCATAAAAATACTTTACAAAAAGTACTAAATACTAAGTACTAAGGTCAGTGAAAACGCACTATAAGCGGAAAGAATTATATAAAGTAGTTATTTTTGGCGCAAATGACTACTAATGTACCCTTACAAGAATTTTCCATTAAAGCGGTTGCAATATGTAGTGAAGGAATAGAATACAGAAAATAATAGCGAAAATAATTATGCCCATCTTTTTATAGTTACGTAATAAAAAATATAGAGAAATAAAAGCATCCTAGAAGAATGCTAGAAGAGAAGATGTGTTGGCCAATTTCTTTTATGACACAGAAGTAAAAGCCTCTTGATTAATACACAAAAATACATAAAAATTAATCTCGAAACTTCAAAAAAATTTGATCAAAACTGTATTTTTGAATACTATGATTACTTTTACTTGAAAATTATTGATCAAATCTTAGCAAATTTACGTTTTTTTTTTTAAAATTTTAGTTTCATTTCAAAAATAATAATGAATTGCCTATTGTGCTAATTTAAGAACAAAAACAATAGATTTGGATCAAATGCTGAATAATATTGTGCTTAAGTAAATTATATTTTCTTTTAATATTTTGAAATAAACTAATACAATAATATGGAGTTTACAATAATGTACTACTTTAAAAATGGCGCTCTAAAATTTTGTTTTTAACTACGTTTACATTGAATATTGTGTAATTAGATATAAAATCAGAATTGAAAAACTACTTTTGAAGTATCAAAGTAAAATATTATTTAAAATGTCTCTTTAATGTCTGCCTTAATATTCTTTTCGGAATGATGTATCACTATTGAAGCAAAGTAATATGTTTCTACTATTATTAATAATTATTTAAGTGTATTATAATTTTACTTTGTAGTAAAATTTCTTATTTTCGTCTTGCTGGTAGCATGGTATATAAGCCATCACGTCAAAATAATTACAAAAGCTTAAATAATAAAATTTTTTGAATACGATCGATTGCTAATTGAAAACGCTGTAGATTTTCCACCGTAAATACTAATACCAAATTTCTTAATTTTTCAGTATGGATTTCATTTCCACCTTTGAAAATTGAAACTATATTTATATTTCAATTAGAATGATTTTTATTATTTCCAGCTTGGTATACTAACTGCTGCCGATGCAAAGGTATTTTATATTTTTTATCCTTTATTAGTCTGAATTGTTTTAAAAAGCATCTGAATGTAGATAATGAGTTTATTTGTTGGGTTTTAACTGACCAATTAAAACCAAAATAAAAATAATATCGTATACAAAAAATAACCAAAAAATTTTCCTTGCTCTACCACCATTTTCTGCCATATCAGAAATATTAAATGGTAATGAAGTTTTTTTCTGATAAAAATTTTATATATATGTTCGAGCAAGTATTACTGTGGTGTTCAGAAAAAAGAAAAAAACAAAAAACTTAATCTACAGTTATTATTATATTCCCACCCTATTTTAGTCCATGTATTCAACAATAGCAGCAACAACAATATTATGAACAAATTCTATGGTCATTCGAGTACATGATCATTCTGGGTAACGAAAATTTAATGGAAAAAGTTCATAAATTGCTTTCTGAAGTATTAAACGGCTGAGTTACCCACAAAAAGTTTCATGATAAACTTTTTGGCCTGTTTCAAGGCTTCATTGAGTACTCAATTTAGGAGAAATATTGCACTCTGAATAGGATGTGGTTTGTTGCATTTACTGGTGGTAATTTTCTTTAATTTTAGTATAGATTTGTTTCAAATTAAGAAATTAAAAAAAAAAAAAACAGAAAAATCAAATTCATCAATAAAATAGAAAATTTTTGAAAATATATAAATATGTTTGTATAAAATCGTAAAACTTAAAATAATATTTTTCTATAATCCAATAATGGCCCATAAATCACCTAGAATCCATTGTTCACAAAGCAACATTTTTCTAAAGATATGTGAATTTGGTCTCTAGAGAATTTCTCTGAGTTATTTTTCTATGCAGCTGATAGAGTATTAAGTCTACTAAAGCTATAATATGTGTAGCATTTTGTAATTATAACATAATAAGAAAATTATAGCAAATGGAACAGGGTTTTATATAATTTAAGGCTTCAAAGTCTCCATAACTGGCAACCAGTCGCCTACAATGCATACTTACAATACTCGAGTATAATTTTAATTATAATATTAGTTTAGATACCATTTCAAGAACATAATTAAGTATAGCTAGGTTTGGAATCAGAAAAGGAGTTTAGTCTTTTGAATGTGTTAAGTATAATTAAATAAACTACTGCAATAATTGAATGCATCTTATAAAATTGTTCAAGGAAAACTAGGTATTGTTTTATTCGAATATATTGTTTGCAAAACCAAAAATTTAATTTTAATTTTTGAATTTAGCAATTAAAACTAAAGTTTCTATAGAAAGTTATAATTTAAAAGTTAAAACTCTCAAATTGCTATTGATCTAGAAAAAGACAATAGTTGCTTTAAGTGGACTGCAGTATATTCAAACAATTAAAATAAAAAACTTCTTGAAATATTTACGGCTAGCATTGATTTGCTTCGATAGTTTATTTAGAGATTTTAAAAAGTACTTTGGTAATAAAAGAAAAAGTCTATCTCATTCAGTTGGCCAATATAAGATCTCCTTGATTTTTTAAGTGGCTAATTAAAACTTACAGAGCAAAATTATGATAGCCAATAGAGTTAGGCTAACAATATAATAGAGTAATAAACAAAAGAGTCCTTTGATTTTGGAAAACAATTAGATGCATTATAAGATTATAGTTTATGTTTAGTGCCCTATTAAAGATGGAGAATCGAAAGAAGCATTTTCGACATTTACTCTGGAATAACTAAAAATGCAGTTCAAGCAAGGCGACATATGCGAGTATGTAATGTATTTGCAGAAGTAAAGGTGTATTGACTGAACGACAATGCCAAAATTGATTTGCAAAATTTTGGTGTTGAAGATGCACCACGTTCTGAAGGCTCGTCAAAAACGATAAAGACAAAATAAACGGATTTGTTTAATACATTTAACATAAGTAAAATTTAAATAATTAAAATTTAAATAATTAAACTAAGTTAGCATGGATCGACCATGTGTTTAGAAGCGTAATATTTGAATTATTTTTTGGTTGAAGCAAGATTAAATTTAGGAAACCTAATTCCTCCTTGCTGGTGAGCAGCATTGATAAATGGAAACTATTTATTCAATGAACAACAAAAAGTGAATTTTCAATTTGAATTGAATTTGCATTGGAATAGAAATTATCTTAAAGTATAGAAAAGTAATATAGAACAGTTTTTAGGACCAATATTAGACATTTCTTTTCATTCTTTTTCTTTGAATGAATTGCAAATACTCTCTTTACCAAAAGTGTTGCTTATAATAAAAATATATCATGGCACAGTGCCACTAATTCAAGCCTAATTAAATAATTTATAAAAATAAGAATTCTTATTAGAACCTTTTTGAATTAGAAATTTATACTCTCCAAAAATTATACTGAGACTAGTATTTAATTAATTAAATGAACTTAAGAGAAAATCTATCTAAAAATTTAATTACTTACAAAATTAGTTTTTTCAAGACTAAAGTTTTCAATACAACTTTTTCAATGAGTTTTAAGTAGGATATATGCAAATTAGAAGTCTTTTAGCTGAAGTTCATTCATTTTTGTTTTTTTGTTTCAAATTAAACAGGTTCCATCCAAATTATGGTTTCAGCAATGAAAATGAATACTAATTACAATTAGAGCATGTATTTTATTCTAATTATTAGATAAGTTTCAGTAAGTGTTTAATTTTCTCTATGCAACGAACATTAAGTAATTCACAAAGACTATATTCCTCTTTAGATTGAAATCATTTCTTTTCATTCTACACTAAGGTATTTAAAATCAAAATAAGGATACAAGTCTCTTTTCTAGCCAACTATGTACTTGGTAGGCGCAAGTGATGAACAGAATCCTAAATAGCTTATACTTCATGTTGTTCATTTAATTTTGTGGGTCATTAAAGCTGAAAAGTTCTTCATAAAAACCAGACGTTCAATTTTGTTGTTGCTTTGAAATAATTTTTTTAATTTTTGTTTTTTTTTTACTTTGAACAAAAGTTTTTTTGCTTGATAAGCTTGAGGAGTAATAGTGATATTACCTTGTTGTTTTGTTGATGAATAGGATAATCCCATCTGAAATGAAGTTCGATTTAATCACAGTCTTTTTTTTTTTTTTTTTGCATGCAACAGATTGAAAATTTATAGCTTCATTTGTAAAGCTGATTATGTTGTATCTATTAAACATAAAAAGATATTTTACTAATATTTAATACTAACAATAAGAGAATTCGTTTAATTATATTAAGAAATTTATTCTAATATAAATTGTGAGTAGATATTAAAGAAATTTAATTGATTTAGGGTTAAAAAAATTTTTAATTCAACAAGGACAATGTTCTGAGCATTAAGAATAGTTTGTGGGGAATTTCTACAATATAAACGTCAAATGACTAGAATATTCTTAACTGGAACCATCTTTTCGGTATTTATATGTTCTAAGTACATCCCAAAAATGTACTTTTGCAGTTGGCTAATTATTATGTTGCATTTTTGACATTATGTGCTCAATACTTGTTAACATCGTGGCCCACAAATTTTACTTTATTGTGTTTTAGTGCACCGAGAACTGCTTTTAACTAACTTACCTTGTAATTAAATTGAAAAATCTTTGTATGTGTAGATATACTTTAAAGAATAGAAACAAGTTTCGCATGTAAAAGTATACAAGGGACTGTGTAAATAAAAAATTAACTTTGTTAAATGTGATGTTAAATTCCAATGAAACTCATAACACTTCTAAATATTTGAGAAATGGAGACTGATTCTTATGTGAGCTTATTGCACCTACACAGAAAAATAAAAATAGAAAAATGAATCCTGCCAAAATTTTTAATATTGTGTATTAAAAGGGATGATGTTAATAATTTTGACGCAAGCCCTTGGTATTTTATCCATTAATACTAAAAATACAATGATCACCAATCAAAAAAAATGCAAAAGAAAAAGGAAAACAATTTAACACTAATTACAACCAAAATAGAACTATAAAAACTAGAATTAATTTATAAAATAATTGAAATCTAAAATTATCTTTCATTCAATCATGAAAATCTTTAATACTCCCCCACAGAAATATATTTCTTCTAAGGACTATAGAGAGGTTCATATCCAAATACTTACTTCTAAGTCTCACGTGAAAAATAATTTAACTTTTCCTATTACTCATTATTAAAAACACATAGATGAGCAATAAATCCCTTTCAATGTATTCTTGAGTGATTAATTTATTTATATCCAACCTCATATCTTTGGATACCAGTTTGGCTTTCTATGTACATATGTGGTCGAATGATGCATTATTAGTAAGAACAAAAGTTAACAGCTTAAGTTTAAGAATGGTATAATGCACATTTCCTGATATGCACGTCTGATTGTGAGTTTATTTTAGAAATTCGAATGTTTTTGACGTGTTCAAGTGTTTTACATATTAAATAATCTAAGTTTTGTGTAAATTATGGACAATGATTTCTAGATTCAGGAAGCACTGCTTGTTAGACTCTGTTATCAGGAGAAGAATTCATGTATTGTTAAATTATGTAAGACAAAATATGTTTTCAAAAGGATATTTAAATATTAGTTTTATGGTAAATTTACTATTTGGATAATGACACATGGCTTTAAATTTGATATTAATTTTGCATACATTTATGAAGTTTTTCATAAAACTTCTAGTAATTTACTTTGAAATGGGAGAAATATTTTTATATAAACTCATCCGCAATTTAAAAGTAATCTTCTGACATATAATCCTTAAAATAATTTAAATTTTCAGCTATGAACCTTCGTCTTTATCAATTTTAGATTTTAGAATTTCTTGAATGCTAGTATTTTCAGCTTTTAATTTTAATATAATTTCCTTGGTTTTTACATTGTATTTTTTCCAAAACTAAAAGAGATGCTCAAGTATATCTACAATTTACAAGATTAAACTTTTAAGACGTAGTTTGCTAATATTTAGAAAACCATTCTAAAAAAAACTTTTTATCCCTGATTTATTAGATATAAGATTCTATATAAATGTAATTGGAACAGAAAATCAATTCTAGAATTTCATGTCAATGTCAATAATTAATGTTAAGCTTAAGTATTATTTGATTTAATTGATATATTTAGGTATTGGTCCTTACAGGAGAATTTTCAAGCTGTTTTGAGCTGTTACATATATTTGAGCAACTTTCCCCACTTGTATGGATTGAAATTACAATTGTGTTAATTTAATTCCGTTAAATGCTTTATTGACCAAAGAACATTCATTTTTTATTATCAAACAAGTTTCAATGAAAATTCTCTTTACTCTACGTCATACATATTTAAATTTATCAGAAATTGGATGATTTATTACCACGGGGAGGAAAGATTTTATAAACTGTTCATTGAAACTTTCTATTCAATACGATTTAACTGTCTTAAATACTTCTTAAAATAATTAATGTTTGTAATAATTTTAGTTTTGACTTAAGATCATAGAATCATTTATTGACTTAACTAACCAAACACGAACAAATTGATTTTAATAAAAAAAATTCAGCAGCGTGATAATCCTTTAAATAAAATCCTGACTTATTTTAAAGTGTTTGACTGATTGCTCGTTGCTTATATTGATCCATTGAAAATTTCTTAAAAATTTCTCTTAAAAATTTCAAAAAGTATTTCTGCCTTTTTTAAATTTTTTTTAAAAAAGATCTAAGCATAAATTTAGCTCAAGAAATAAATTTGATTACGACAATTGGAACCTTTCGCTCTATTTACCAACAGATTTCTTTTAGATACAATATATAAATTGATACAAATATACTTATATAAACGAGATTTAGTTGTTCGAAGCCTGGAAGCATTATTTGCAAGCATTTGCATTGATCAATAAAACATGAGTTTGTTATTTTGCGGGGGTGTTTTAGGTATATTAAGTCTCAAGAATTTCTTGATAAAAAGAAGAATACTAAATCTTTTAGTCTAAGAAATTTTATTTCATAGACTCAGGTACAGCTGTTTTGCTATTGATGGTTTATATAGTACATGTTTTCAAGTTATTCTCTTTATATTATTTGATTGCTTTGTTTTTTCCTTTAAAGAAACTATCCTTAAATGACATCAGCACGTATCTTCTATTTAGATTTCTATAAATATAGTCAGATATCAGTTTTATGTAAACAAAAACTTCCTTTGTTATTAGAGTATTTCTGATCAAATTTAAAGTTTCTAAATTTAATATAGGTGCTTGATTTGAAAACTATTATAGTTTTATTTTATTGAAAAAAAAAAGAAAATGCAGTAGAAATAGTATGGTACCTAACTAAAAGCTTTAGTTTTTGAAAGAAATGTATGAAACGTGATAGTAGAATTTTTGAATCTTTTCATTATATATTAGAGGAGATATTTCAAACATCTGAGGTAAGTCTATTGAATGTAATAAGAAAACCTTTTTTAACGATGTAGGACTGGTTAGTACTTTTATGACAAAACAGACAACTTCAAGAATTTTAAAAATGATAAACTATGAGTTTGTTATAGAAATTTTTAAAACGTATATTTTATGACATTTTTAATGAATTTCTAAAAAGAAAAAACAAAAATGATAAATTAAATTTATGGAAATCATTTAATTTTCTGTTACTTAAATGAAATATCATTAATCACAACTTTAATGTCTCTATTTGGTTATAATATTAAATGTAAAATATTAAGATGTGATGAGGATCTCTTTCGTTATGAATTTCATTTTAAGAATAAATGACAAAATTACAATTGCCATTATTCAGCATAGACAAAAACTTATCTAAGAGTCCATTTTTCATTTCTTTTCTATTAGATATTCTTTGATCACAAAAAACCATTAATTTCCTTTCATATTCTAAAATATTTTAAATTTGATTTTTTTCAAAAAAAAATGTTTTAGAAAAATGAATTTTTCTATTTAGTAACAAATAAAAGTATGATACAATACAGTTAAGTCAAATCAGCGATAGCGTGTTCGATATATTTTTTTTTTTGGTTTTGGATAAATGAAACTTTGAAGTTAACTAAAAGTGTTTATTATTACGCTGCATGTAGAGGCATCGAAAATCACCTTTCGTTCGACTAACAATTTTTGCCAATAATAAAACAAATTCCTTTACTAAAGCTAATCAAAAGCTTAAGTATTTATTTTATAACAAGCAGCCTATGATTAACTTAAATTTAACTTTATTAAGCAACTGATTATTTATATACTTTACCAAAAATTGTGCGCTATCATGAATTCAACGTGTATGATACCTTAAACGAGTTCATAGAAATGTTGTTATGGCATTTGAAAATTTTATGAAATATTTTCAAATTTAAAATAAAATATGATGTTTTATTGGCCCAATTTTGTCCCAAAAATAAAATTCCAAATGAATTGTTTCCTTTGCACATGTAAAATATACAAAACATGAAAATTGTTGATATTCTAAAGTCTCATTGAAATTAGTATTGATTAAATAACAAAAATATAAAATACAAACTGTATTTTAAAAATTGATATTTTATTGTTACACTCTGTTCATCTTTACGAATTAAATAAATTTACTTTTATTGGAATTTTGGTGCTTATCCACACATCGAAATAATGATACAGTATTCCAAATTTCAAAGCGATAATTGGCGCCCTTTATAGTTCTCCTATTAGATGTGTTTTTCATGATTGAATTTGAATATAGTTGCATTTATTGGAATTATTAATGGAATTCTTATTAGAACTAGGTATATCACAATTTCTACTGATATTGGAAATGTAATTAAGGTAGTCAAAATATTAAGTCCTACAGCTATTAATTAAGAAATGAATCAACTTTTGAAATAGATATCTTCGTTAGTTGTCCATTTAAAGTATTAAAGTGTTGAAAACTTAATGTGAAAGATTCTCTTTACTTTGATAAAGCCCTCTGCTTTTCTTGTTCTATTACAGTGAAGTAATTAATTAAATTTGAAATGATTCATAGACGACAATATCATCCAGTAGATTGAAGATTTAGCTTATTAGCTTAGAGGTTTAACAACTAGCATGTAGTTTTTCATGCAAATATTGATAATTTGCGATATGTTTGACTAAAAAAATAAAATCCAAGAAATTTCTACCTAAATCATCAATTTTCTAACACAAACATTTCAAAAAGTACAATCAAAAGTAACATTTTACCCATTTTTACATTCAACCCTTATCTTAAATATCTTTTGCTATTATAATGTCATGTTAATGTCAAATCCAAAGCCATTAATATATATAATAAGGTCAGCTAAAAAAACTTCTTAAAATTTTTTTCTTCTAACAATTTTCGCAAAAATCCAGCTGCCAGAAAGACAAAAATTCAGTAGAAGACAAACGTTTAGCAATAAAATAATAGAAGGCAAAATCCATGAAAAAGCTATTAATCTTACCTAGCCTGTATTCCCTGTATTAGTAATACACATGTTTTATGGACATTTTCGAAATGTTCTAAGGTAATAAATATGCTTCGTTTGGATCCCCGCCAGGATTCCTTTTCCTATGTAGTTTTAAGCCATCGAAAACGAGGTAATCAAAAGCAATAAATGTACAAAGGATGGTATTTTCATATTTTGGCTATACCACACAAATTCTATCGGTTCGTTGCGTTCATCTTTCACTTGAAACATATTAATTTCAGCTTTTTTTTGTTGGCATTCCATTTTCCTTTGTTGAAATAACTAAAAGATTCTTTGCTAAAAAGTGTTTTTATACACTTTGTTAAATGAATTCCAATATTCATGATTGAATTTCTAATAGTAAATAAAATAAATTTGAATAGTTTGTTTTAAATTATTGTTTTAATATATTTTGAACATTTTCTATAATTCGATGCACAAAGCAGTTTACAATTATTTTGATTATTGAGTAGAAATGAAATATACACGTATTTATATATATCTGAACTTTAAGAATTTGAAATTTATTATAAGGAGTATATTTAGTAATGCCAATTTTCTGGCTATGCTATGTAAGATTTTGTGCTAGAAATAATATAATTGTTATTAGGCTTTTTTGAAAGCTATCCTAAGTATTTTGCAATGTTTTTACTTAGTTAACTTAAGAATACTTTGATATGATTCAAATTATATTTTTATATTTCTTTGTTCTTTGATGATTGCAGCTTTCATGATAAAGACAAATTTATTGTAGTATAAATGTCCTAGAAGGCTTTAGTAAATAACTTTCCTTCAGAAAGATATGAACTTTAATATGAAGAAAATACATATCCATTATTTTTCAATTTAACTAACACTTTTTTAAAAAAACTTCTTAAATACTTTTAAAACAATATCCATGCTAGTATTGTATAACTTTACCAATAAAATTAAAAAATTCACAAAAAATAAGATTCCTTATATGGTGGAAGTTTCAAGTATTTATTTTTTATCCTTCTAAACTATCCCTCTAAACTCCCAGCTGAAATTATTTTTTAGTAAAATTGCTAATAGTGCGTTTTCACTGAAACTAGTTCCTAGTACCTAGTACTGAAATTTCTTCATATAAAAAAATAAGTGTTTTGGCTGAACCTAGTACTCAGTACCTATTACATATTTCATTTGTCAAAAATTTATTTGTTGTTTGTTGTTGTATTTGTGTTAATTTTTGACATTTTTGTGTTAAATAAACAAATAAATAATTCAAAAATCACATCATATTGAAAAATTATTATTTATTCAATAATTACTATTGACATCACAATTATTCACTGTCAAACTATTTAAAAGCGTCTCGGAAAAAAGTAGAAAGGCAGTGCCCCTCATAACTAAGTGTTGGATCATCTGAAATCAAAGAAAAAAGGTTTTTTCGTTAGATAATTGCTTTCCCCAGATAACGCTGGAAGGGGTTTTTAGAAATTTCAATTTTTCACTTTTTGGGAACACTTTGAACTGAAAAACGCGATTTTTGCCAAAAAAATCGGCTAATTTGTAATTGTAAAATAAAAAATATTAACAAATTTGAAAAAAAACTTTCCAGCGTTACCTTGTTCAAAAAATAGTGTAATTTCAAAAGGATCGTTGCAGTAGTTTTGAAGTGATGAGGGACATTGACTTTTAAAACGTGAGTTGTAGGAAAAACGCTTTAAAGTTTCCTCGATAGATGCGTGGTAGCCGAACAGGTAAGAAAAACTTACCGCTGTATCTTCGTAGTTTTGCTCCGATTCATCTCAAATTTTTACAAAATATTCTTGAAAAGTTTTCTTCCATTCATTCCATTAGTTTAACAGTGAATAATTGTGGAAATTAGGTTAAGTTTGACTGAGAATATGACGTAAAAAATGATTACTTCTGCTTTATTATACTTAAAAAAATCATCAAAAATTTTAAAACAAATACAAGCAAAATGGACACATCATATTAATTACAAAAATTAAAATAATAAAACTCTTCTGTTTCTTGTCTGATGTAATTAGTCAGGTATTTTATGATTTTTACAAATACAAATTAAAAAACTGCCAATAATTTTTTTATTTTCATAGAAAATATAAATAAAAACATATCAAAAATATCTACATTATTATTAAGTGCTTTAAAATTACAATAAAACAAAAAAATAAAACCAATGATAATCCTCTTGGTATCATTGCTCATTTAAATCACAAATAAATTAGGATACCCAGTTGTAGGCTATTGTTTGAGATATTTGTAGGCTACAATAAACTTCTTTATACAAACATCGAATGTCCTATAATATTTGGCTAAATTGTGTAAAGATTATATCCAGAGTAAGGACATTTTAATCTATAATCTTGAAACTTATTTCAAGATCGCAAAACATTTTCGATAAAAATAACCTTTTCTGCTTGATTACAAACATACGTTTCTTTATATTTCTGATTTTCAACACCAAGAGGATTATCTTAAATCCCATAGAAAATGTCTTCGCTATCTTAATTTTTCCTGTCTTGGCATATTTCTAGCCTAAAACAAGAAATTTGGTGCGGAAAAACTAGATAAGCACAACAAATTGACACTTCTAAGGCATTCCCTTTTATTTTCCACTTTTATGTTTGTTTTCTTATTTAGAGTTTCCTTTGATGTTATCTCTATATGAATTCCACTTTATGGTTTCTGTACTAAAGAAATATATCTTCTCATTTCAAATACTTCAAAGGAAGTTTTATTGACATAAAGATTTAGATTCAGTTGTTATTAGAGTAATGCTTTAAAAAAAAAGATTTTCGAATAAGATTTCAAGTCATTGCGATAACCCAAACAGAACGATATGCTTGGAAAAGATTTTTTTATTTTTTATTTTATCCTCTATATATTTTTAGATATATATATCTATATCTATATATATATATATATATATATATTTGTATATATCTTTTGAATGCCTTGGGACATATTTCATAAAAAAAAGGACTTGAGGATGTTATTGTTTCGTTTTATCTTTTGAAAAGGCAGTTTCGTGCATACAATTCATTTCGATAAACCTTTGTTGTTAGAAATTTTCTTCCTTAGATTAACAAGATGTAGCAAATTTGTGGGTGTACAAGAATATAGTTGCTTAATGTCTTTCATTATAGCTCCGAAGATTTTATTCAACTTTTTTCTATCTTTCTTAGAAATCATGTTTGAGAGAATATTAACCTTTTTAATCGGGTAACACGCATAAGGATTTTTTTTCTTCATTTTATGCCACCTTTTTAATAATTTTTATTTCGAAAGAATTATTTCTTGTTTTCGAATTCCTTTTTATTCAGTAGAGAATAATTATCATTTATTATTATTGTTAAGCTTTTGATTAGAAAACCTTCAAAAGTTGATAGTCCTATACATTATTAGATGCAGTATAATTAAACATTTCTCGTTTCAAAAATGCTTGAATTGAAACTAGGTCAACTTATTTTTAGAGGTTATAAGAAAAAATCTCCTTGTGCTTCTCTGATACTTCTCGGATATTTTTAACATTGATATTAGTATACTTTTATTATAAAATATTACAAGGGGAGTCATTTTTACACAGAAATATGATTTTACTTTTTACTTTTAAATCAAATATAAGTTATAGCAGATTATAAGTCAAAGAGGGTTGAAAGTTTGACAGTTATTCAGTGAATTATATTATCTAAAATAATTATATGTAAATATGAAAATTAAGATGAATAATAACAAATTAAATGACAAAAATAATTTAATTTTAAAATAAATAAGGAATCCACGATATCTTTGATTATATTTAAAAGAGAGGGATTAAAAACTAGCAAAGCTTATAACATAAATATTTAATTGTACTATACTTAGTAACTTTTATAATAGATTTCCTATGTATCCTTAACCAATTGCTTTAGTGCATGGTTTCATTTGTAACAAGCTGTGAATTATTTCTGACTATTTTTGATTTAATTTGTATTTTATATATTGGGCACCTATTTAATAAAATCCAAATTATGGTTTATTGTTGTTGCTATGGAAGGTTTATGATGCTTGAAGCTTACAAAAATTCATTATAAAAATGAAAACATCATTAAATGTTCAATAAAACTTTTTCTTTTTAAGCATTTAACTTTGTGACAAAATCTGTTACTTTTATTTTCTATTAATAAAATTTATTTGTTTAACTCTGTTAGACTAAAGCAGTAAAAATAAACCAATCAATATTCGTTGATTACCACACAAATAATTAAAGTTTATAATTAAGACTACTTTAATTTCGATTTTACGTTTATTCGATTTTGTAAATAACTTGAGTCCTTAAGAGCTTTGGGGAACAATTGTGCCACCATGAAACTTAATTAAAGTTTCCTGATTATGTAAAACACAGATTCCAATTTGGGAATAGTTGAGATATTTAAAGGTGGCATACAATGTAAAATTATTCGAAATAAATTAAAATTGCTCATGGTTTCCTCAATTTTTGTTCTTTCAAAAATTATTACTAGTTTTCGCAATTAGTTTTCTGGCAGTGAAATAGATTTTACTTGTCAAAGTAATTACAAGAAATTTATTCTCATTATTTTTTTAGCTCAATGTATATTTATATAGCTATATTCTACATTTTTAATCTATTTCCTAATTTTCAACCTGAATGTTGTGCTATAGTCAAGCTTATTAGGGAAATAAAAAATCAAGACAAAGTGGAACAAAACCATTGATGATTAAATAATCAAGAGGTTAGTTTTTCTCCCTGAAATATTGTTAGTAAAATGAAAATTCAAATTTAAAAGATTTAAAGGTATAGGTACCACTGCTGAGAACACTCTGGGGATGGTTGTTTTTTATTGAATTTATTTCAACAAAAATGTATATGAATGGCATTTTTTGTAACGTGTTTCATTAAACACATTAGCTTGAGATTGAAAACATTGTTTTTGGGTCCAAAAAGTTGCCAAAGCATTAGAAAAACTCAGTTTAGTAGGAAATAAATTCTTTGTTTTGGTTTAAATCGCATAAAGCTAACTCCATTTTTTGATTTTTAGATAGAGTTTTCAATTATGGTTGCTTCAATATTTTTAAGCTTGGGATTAAAAGTTTTCTTTTCAAAAAATTCATTTTTAGTAGAAATTGGTTTGCTTTCTGAATTTCTGTGGAAAATAAGGAACAATTTCATGCTATTTAAAAATTATTTTTTGTTCTCTATTGCCAAGACAAAGAACAATTATTTTTACCTCAGAAAGTAGAATAAAATTAAAAGAATTTCTTATACTAAATATTTCAAAACATATGATGCCAGATAATAATTTAATTTAAATTAAATTTTTAAGAAAACTTAGGTTTAAAATGGAGGTCAAAAAGTTTGTTTTTATCCAAAACAATTTTTTAAAATATTCTTAGTGTAGCCTGAACCTATAAATCATTTTTGATTAAGTTAAAAAATCTCTTTTTTTCTTTATAAAACCCAAAAAACTTTCTTCATCAATCAATACGACAAGTGTTTTGAAATTTTGTTAAAATAAAAACAAAAAGGGTACAAAAGCACCCCTAATAATTTCATTATAATGTCACTTTTAATAACTTCTCCAGATCCACTAAATAACTTAAAGCGTTGAAAACCTTCATCCCTATTGTATTCATATTTCTACGGAATTTTAATCAAATTCAACAGAACAATTTTGTAATATTGTCACGTAATAATTTGTCGCATAAAATAAGCCACAAAGTTATTATCCGACAATAAAGTAAATCACTTTGAATTATGCTAAGAATCTTTAGTGAGGGTAAAATAAGACATCAGTCCAAACCGTCTTTTAAACTGCTGGCTATAATTTATTTGAAAAACAAACTAAAATTCCAAAGTTTCGAAACATTAAACTAGGACTAAGGGTGAGCCACGTTTGGCCGTTCTCCAAATCACATAAATTTATTACATGAGTTCGTAATTTCGTAAGGTAACCACAGCTTAAATAAATTTAAATAGAATATGAGAAGGGGGAGAATTAATTGATTACTTCTATCTTTGTGGTAAAAGTTTTACGAAATGGTATTTAAGGAATTTGGTTAAATTATAATATGGTTGTACTTAGAAAAGTTGCTTATTGAGTTTCAGTCAGTTGTCCTTATAAGTCTGATCTTATTATTATTTCATTAGTAATGCTAACGGAACTAATTTGTTTCATTTAAAGTCATTATGATCAACAAAATGTTTGATGTAGGTTAGCCTTGAACTATTGAAGAAAAAATATATTCAAATCTGTGATACATTTTGGCTGTTAGACATATTTAACAAAGGATTTTTGCAGTTGAATCCCAAAATCTTGTATTGATATTTTTTAGGTATTAGATTACACTTAAATAGATTGTTAAATTTAAAGTTTAAAAATTTTTCAATCAAAGGTAGGTAAACTGCAACAGTTACAAGGTCTATGAAAATTCAAATAAAGAACCTTATCTAATGCTATAAAAATAGCTTACACGACATGAAAACTATTAAACTTTAACTACAAAACGTGAGTAAATGTTAGGAGAAAGCTTTTATAAGTATTGAATAACTTCAAATAAATCCTTTAACTGTTTAGGATGCAAGTAAATGTTGAGTTTTATTATCATTTTAAATCAAATCAATTGCTTTTATATTTAAGGAATATTTTCACTTAAATGTTTTGTAATTTTAAAGAAAAGAACATACTTTATATTTAGACTAGTAGCATAAGGGGCTTCACTCTTCTGTTTCAAGCTCTTTTGGAACCCTTTTTTCTTCTCTGGTCGTCTCCGGCCTTAATCCCCCTTTCAAGTCTCGCGCTCTTATCTTTGAAAATTCCATTTCAGTAACGAGAAAATGTTCAGGATGTCGTTGGCAAGAACCACCCTTCTAATTCTACCGCTATAGTCTGCTAGCGATCTCCGTACGACTGCCGATAAAACGACACCTGATAGATCGTGCCTATGTTTGGTCTTCAGGGGTACGGACCACTGCAAAAAAACATATGGTCACGTAACAATAAAACGAAATAATGTACAAGTAAAGCGGACTTTTAGCTGAAGGCAACATTGAGCCTATGACTTTAGTTTTTGTCCAAAACTAAAACTAAAACTTGCTCAAATTTTTTAATATTTTTTTTACAGAAAAATATTGTTTCCTTCTCTGGATTGTAAAGGGTCGTTACTCTGCTTCAAAGAAGAATTAATTTTTGTTATTCCAATATTCACTGAGGTATCTTGACAGGGCTGGAAATAATTATAAACCTAAGGTATTTCGATGTATTAGATTTTATTACATAAGGTTATATATTATCTTTTCTGAGTTAAATTTTGCTGGCAATTAGTTCCATGTATGTGTGTGGGGATTTATTTAAATGGGTTTTATGACTAAATTCTTACTCTGCACCCAGCACTCTACAGCCACAGCTAAACTATGTAATAAACTATAAAATAATATGCCAGCTGATGAACTCAGCCAGCGAACACATACCACATGAAACTGTAAAAAGTTTAAACACTATTATCGAATGTCCTATAAAAATACACATTATTGAAATTTATTTTTTGCAAAAAATAAAGACTTTAGAGAGTTATTGGCTCAAAACTAATGATTTCACTTTCAAGGCTCACTTTTGTTTTTAGGCTAGAGCGATATCAATTCTAAAAATTTCTACCAAATATGAGTCTGAAAATAAAGCAGTTCTACCGATGGCTTACGAAAACACGAAAACAAATTACTCTTCGGCATAAGTTTTTATCGAAATATTCTTGATATTCCAGTTGATCCAACAGACCGAAAACAGAGGGATCATTCAATTTTGTTGTTGTTAGGTATATTTTAAATTTTTTTAATTATTTGTAGTTTTTATGTCTTGCAGTCTTGTTATCAGGAAATTAATTAATTATTATTTATATGACGATAATATTTCTAAAAATTTATACTTTTACATTTTAGGATTAAAAGAACCACTGGAAAATTGTCGGTAAAGTATAACAATAGATGCAGAGAGTTAACAGCTGAGATATTTTGAGTTACAGTAAAAATATACTATGTATAGCTATGTCTAACTTGCAACAATATCATCATGTTAGAACAAGGCCGGCTTAAGTATTTTTGGGCTGTAGGCTAACCTTCTGAAAAGGCCGAAAAAGATTTTTTTATTAAGTCATTGAACACAGGTGAATAAATAAACAAAAATTTTGATTATAAATTTTATTTAACAATAATAATTGAATATTTTTTCGAAGTTTTTTTGTCTACTTTTTATACTAGCAAAATTGTGAATTTTATCTCTTCGTCATTTAAATTTCTAGCGAGTTCACTATTTATAGCAAGTACTGATAAAGCAGTGAGAATATCTTGCGATAAATTCGATCGTAATACACTTTTCACTCTTTTTAGTAATGAAAACGATCTTTCACCCCAACAATTAGTCACCATTTAGCTCAAATAAATTCTTAAGGCCACGTCTACGTTTGGGAAACTTTCGATAACGTTCAATTGAATTAAGGACACGATACATCCACAAGCATCTAATTTAATCATCTTTTTGTTTGATGTTAGAATCTCGCGCTCTATCCTAAAACTCATAATTAAATGTCCTATAAAAATTTTATAAGAAACTTAAGAAGAGTTTTTTAACAAAATCTAATAAAAAATAAAATTTATTATCATAATCAAGGGCCGAAAATTTTCAAAGGCCTAAGGCTATAGCCTTTTTAGCCTTATGGTTAAGCCGGCCCTGTGTTAGAAATGTAACAAATATGTCACAAAAATGTACTCGAAAAATACCCTTTTTCAATGCCAAATAATTTAAACAAGGCATACGTGTACAGCTAAGAAAGTCAAAAGGCAAAGGAAATACATATATTAAATATAAATGTGTAACTGGATATTAGGGTGTCTTACTTAAAATTCAAGTTAAGTTTAAGGTTTTGATTTTACTCAGTTATTTGTATATTTCAAATTGTTAAAATGTTTAACTAAAATATTTAATTTTTATTAATATTGGTGCAATAAGCAATTTTTGATTTTTCTAATTTTTTAAATTTTGTTTTACCATTTGAAAAATTTTTCTTGTTATTTATTTAAAACTATTAAATGCGCAATGTTAAAAAAGACTTAACTTTGATATCTACATATTTTTGTATGATCTCCTTGATAAAAGCTCTTGGTTCTATGGACCTGACATAGATGACACTGTGTGAGTATAAAAGAAGTATCGAGTTTTATATATTTATATTTTATTTACTTTTTCACATAATATATGTACATATAACCAAAAGAAGATTTTTTTTATAATTATCAATTTTAGAATAACAAATAAGTCCAAGGGCTATTAAAAATTTGCAAAATTGAAAAAGAAAATCCACTCTTGTTACCTTGAAAAAAAATCTCTTTTTAACAAAAAAACTTTTATATTTTTGTTTCAGATGATTCTGTTGCGAGTTATGATGAACACAGTAAAACAACTTTTTTTCAAGGCGCCTACAGACATTCTTTGTCAGTCGTTTTATTATTGATATTTTTCAATAAAAGTTTGTTGTTGTGTTATCATTAAAAACTAATTAAATAGCCTAGAACGACTTGCATTTCCAATAAAATTAACGAAGACATACCTTTTATTCACCGAATAAAGCCTACCTTCACCTTAGGGTGAGTGATTAAAAGTCATGATACCTCTTAAATGTTTTGTTTGGTTAAATTGTGGGAATAAAATTATTTCTAAGAAAAAATAAATCAAACTTTAAGGCAGCAATGTAAAAATATATTTCGTTTTTTTTATTTCAATTTTATCTAATTTATACAAATTAAGAATTACAATATAACCATTTAAGGAGAAAAGGGTAGCCAAAATTTTCATGGAAAATTCGTTTTCCAAAAACTGAAACTAAACAATAATTTTTTGTAAGATCAGTGCAAAGTTTTAAATGCAAAATTAAATTTTCAAAAACGTGTGAATATATTTTTTTTAATTTTTACTAATTACAAGTAGATTTTTTTCAAATATTTGCTGTCTAATTGCAAGTAAATACAATTGAATGAATAGTCATATAAAATATGGTCATTAAATGTTAAAAATTTTTCGTATATCTTAGGTAAAATTTGTTTATTAGATGATTCATCTCAATAATAAATAAGGTTTAGGACTACAGGTAAATAGATTAAATACTATTTCTTAAAAAGAATTTTTATATATTAAAAAAATCATAGAAAACTTTTATTTATTACAAATAATTCGAATACTCAAATATAATCTATAAATATAAGTTATCTTTCCAGGAGGTATTTATTTATTTATTTTTTTTTTTGAATCATTTACGAGAATATCATAAAGATTTCTTTAAATTAATGTACATATATTATGGTCCTTACTGTCATTAATACAGCAGAATTGTTGACATATAAATGTCCACAGGACACTTTACAGTGATATGCCTCATTTATCATAGAACTCATTATGAAGCCATACTTAGGTGACAACGTCCATACTCATTAATCTTTAGAAATGACAAGAATTCCGATGAGTTTTATATATTTTCTCAGTAGATAATTTTACATTTGGCAAATGTTAAGAATTTTACATCTCTTAATTTTCATGAGAGCCAAGTTATGTGTTTCAAATTAAGAATCAATATTCAAATATAGTACACTAGCAATAAAAAACTTTATAAATTCCATTTTTATTTTTATTTATTGTTAGTTCATAAGAATCTTGAATCAATTATCGAATTTGATTTGATCCAAATTTATATTTTCTGAAATCAGTTCAATTACGGTTCAATTAAATAAAAAAAATGCCCTAAGGTATAATAATTTAAAATAAATTAAAGACTAACAAAAAAAAAATAATGTACCTTAAAAAAAGACAAAGTTTTCCTTATTTCTGTTGTAATTAGCATAAGTATTCTTAAAAAATTAAATTATGTAAAAACTTAATGAAGTAAAAAGGAAAATTTATTTTACACTACAAAGCCTTTAGTTAGCATTTAGAATACTTCCTATAAAAATCTTAGGTCTCGTTCAGACTCAAGCTAACTAAAAGCGGAGATGCCCAGAATGTAAGAATTTTTCAAGAAATCATTCAGAGTGGTAGTAATGGTCTTTTACTATTGACGCTTATACACTGTAAAAAAAAATTTTGTGTGAAGAATTGTGTATTTAGCATATTGAAATGATGTATACAACATTTGTAAGCCTGTCAATGAGGAAATTCGAGCATTTATTTTGAATTTACAGGTTGCCCAACAAAATAAAATTGAAAATTCCTTTTTTTATTGTTTCTTTGAATATGCTATTTATTTAATATCTAAATTATTATTTATTTTCATTTTTGCCTTTTTGTTATTTAATTAATTAATTTAAACACTATTAAAACTATATTTCAGCGCATTTATATTATTAAATTGTTAATCTTTAAGGCACTTATTTTGACATTTCCATCATGTGTTCTAATGAAGTTTTATAGTAAAATGGAAAGCCCTTTTTAGTACGGGAGGCTACAGTATAGTATAAGCGTCAGTGAAAAAGGATATAAGCTGACTTGCTGAGACAATATGGTTCTTGTTTTTGATAAGACGCTTTAATTGTGGTTGATGATAACTAGAAAAGGTTGTGTGAGCAAAATATATCATACTTTATGCAAAGATATATTTATAGTCATATGTTTAGGATGCATGCAGCATGCTATGAATAATGTACATCGTGGTTATAATGCATGTCATATTCATGTGTATTAAAACATGCTTAAATAATCTCAAATATAAATTTAGAATTATTCAATTTATTATATTTAACTCAGCTCAGCTTTAAGAAGATATTTTGAAGGAAGCTTCATCCTTCAAGCCGTTTTCTTATTTCGTTGAATACTATAATATGCCTTCATCAAAAAACACAATTTCTTTCAGTTTTTTATTAAGTATTTAGTAAAATCTATTAGGCCTTTTAACTGGAATTAGCATGTTTCCAAGCTTAGGAATGGAACCCTTTATGGCGGATTTTTAAATGAAATTTAAACCAAACATATTAACGGTATGTAGTTAACACTAAATTGGATTACAAAAATTTGACATAAAATTATGTAATAGTTTCATTTTGTTTTGTTGTAGTTTTAGTTTACTTTTGTCTTTTTCGTTTGATTAATTGTTGTTTTTATTGTTAATAATTTCTTTTTATTGTTAATTGTGATTATTTTTGTTAATTTGTTTTTTATTTGATTAATTATTTTATTTGGTATTAAATACTGTTAATAGTTGTTAATTCAAAGTTATTACTACCAGATGTCCCTAGATATCTTTTTTATATTTTTAAATTAATTTCTTTAACTTTAATTGCTACCATATTCATTTTAATACTCATATATTTTAGTTTTTTAAAATCAGGGATTTTAATTTCAAGAGTTAAATCAATTTAATTAAAATTTAAATTAATACAAAAGAAATTCTCTTTCTTAAAATTGTTTTGGTTATTGTGATAACTCAACTAAATTATATTTAGGCTGAAAACGATGCATAACTGCCTGAATATTGATGATGATAACCAGATCTTAGCAACATATTTATGAAACAGTTAACGACTAATGCTACCATTATTATCTGGTTAATTACATTTGAGCCTAGTACTTGGAATACAAATGCTTAAATATAAACAAGCACCCTTTTGTACTAACCCCTTAGGAGCTTAAAAGCAATTTATTAACAGTAACATCTGCTACCAAGAGGCTTTTTGTATACACATACGATGGTATTCAACAAGAAAAGGGATTCTTTTTATAGATGTGATAATTTTTCATTCCCAGGAAATGATTTGACAAATTATAAGCATTTTCTTTTGCCCTTAAATTCTCGTTTAATATGCACTGATTAAAGAGTCCTAGTTAACTCATAACATTCTCATTAAATATAATAGACAAAGAAACAGATGCTCCATTCTTTAAATATATTATATACTTATACTATACTTGAATACCAAAAATCAATAGTTTCAATTGATGAACTCATAAAACAAAATTAGAAAAGGGTAAAAGATTTTTTCTAATGTCTATTTTGTACCTTAATTTTTCTATCATTTTCTACCCTGAGCAAGCATAAAATCAAATTAAAATCACTTCACATTTTCATCATTAGATACATTGAACATGCAATATTCCCTTCTTTTATTATAAAAATAAGGTGGCAAGGGACACTATTGAAACATGGTTTACTTTTCAAATAACGATACCAAGAAAGAAAGCTATTTGTAAATGATGTCTAAGACGGTGATAAGAAGTTATGGAGGCAGACGGAACTCAATGAAGGCATGAAACCTTTTCGAACAATTCGTATCATGTAATATAGAACATAAAAGTGATAACGTAAAATCAAATTCTTTTCGTGATTTCTCTCTGAGTTTTAGTCACACGGTTGGGATCATAGAAATAAAAGTCGACAGCCCATGCCAAAGGAATCGCAGATTAAGCGTGAAATAAGAATCGATTTCATGCTGTTTCTTTGATTAGATCACAGGTTGAGTACAAAGTTAGCACGTGATGAACATTTAAATTAGTAAATTTGCAGTAAAAAGAAAATTCGAAATAGAAAATTTGATTTTCTTTGGGCATCTTAATTTCAAACTAAATGGCTAAGGGGATTTAATGTGTTTTCTCATTTTATTATTTGTTACCAATTAACATAATTAAGTTTTGTTAAAATTTTGCTTTGTATAAGACGATCTAAAGTATTTGTTTGGATGGTAAAATAAATATTAGAGTAAATTTGAGTTGAAAATTTTGACAATAATTCTTATATATATTTTTAGTCATATTTTCTTTAGGAAGAACTTTTTAAAAAAAACCCTCCGAGGCCGCGTTAAATAAATTTTAATTGCGACCTTTTGTTATAGAAAATGGTTAAAATGTATAAAAGAATTCATTAATTTTTTAATGGGAAATTAAGTTAAGTACATCAAAGTATATTAGGTATTGATTATGACATTTTGTGAATTTATTTTGACCAAAAAAAAGAGATATATGGTCTTAACAGAAAGCTAAGAAGATATGAATGACAAGGACACCTCAGCACGTTAAGAGACGATGAAAACGTTTAAGCAATGAAGAAATTGTAACAATAAAGTGTCAAATAATTATTATAGAAGCTGCTCATGATTTCTATTGGCCTATGTTCTATTCTATACTATTCGCTTGATTGTTTCAGGAATGAAACTTGTGGCGTCAACATCTGTTCCTAAATTGCATAGTTTTAGACAAAAACAAAAATTTTCATAGTAATTCAGCTACTTATTTCTTTTAAAATTTCTAACGGTAACTAAAAGAATTTTAAGATTTAATTTAAAAAATTTTTCAAAGATCGGAAATTTCATGTGATCATAAACGTTTGAATTCGACAAATTTTTCCCCTCAACAATCTCACGAGTTATTATTCGGAGGTTTGAATCTATCAAAACGATTATTTTGTCTTCATAGTTTCGAAAGGGGTCTTCTAGAACGCAGTGTATTTTTAACCATCAATCGCAATAACAAAAAGCCTAACTATATCAGCTGTCAAAATATATAATGATTATGAGTGTGAAGATGTTTGTGAAAACATTCAACTAGATCTTCTGTTGGGAAAAAACAAAGTGACTTTAAATTTATCTTTTTATAAAATTTAAATAACTTAAGCTTAGATTTTAAAACAATAATGCTGGCAGCCGTTTTGAAAACATTTTTATAAAAATATTTTTTTAGTTTATAGTTCATGCATTTTTAAAATGTCGGGGTAAGAATATTAGAAAAGCATATTGTTTTGGCCTTTAGATCACGAAATATGAAAATTTGAATTTATTGTACCTTAAAAATTCGTACAAAAATAGTTAAAATGTATAACTAATTCACACTAAATCTTTTTAAATATTATTGAAAAATCTACGTAAAATTAATAGAATTTGGTTGCTAGAGCCAAAGGTTTACAAAAAATACATTTAAAAAACCAGATCACCAGAAAGGTGAAAAATAGGTTAAAACAGAGGTCGGCAAACCTTGGCTCGCTATTAGCGGCTATGTACATAGCTGATGTTTGTGTGAGAGCTCTGACGCGACTTATTTTTCAATCAACAAACATTACCAGAAATATAAACTCCCAATGCGTGTCGTCAAAAAGTATTTTCTCTTCATTTCTTGCAATACATTATATACAGGCACGTGTCTTCTCAGAGATCAGATTTTTATAGAAGTTAAGTGAGTAATTTAGTCAGCAGTCTCATTGTGCAGTGTTTAGTGTTTAGTGATTGTTATAAAATAAACGATTTTTTAAAAAGCTCTGTCTGACATGGCTACACAGAAAAAACAAAGAAAAACGGAAGACGAAAAGTGTGAATAGTCAATTTAAGGAATTTTTAGTTGAAATTAAGAGGGGGGTCTTATTTTACATAATAAGGTACGCTAGTTATCCAAAGGAATCGTTTTGAAACATTTTGCTTCTTTATTACCAGAAATCAAGGCATTTCTTCTTGAAAAGAATGTTCATTATCCAGAACTAACGAGTGATCAGTGGAAATTTTACACCTCATCTAAATTACCCTAATTGTAAACTACTTGGGAAGGGAAACACAACTTTTTCGATGTTAGAAGAAGTTATTTCATTCGAACACAAGTTATCTCTTTTTGCACAAGATTTGGAAAAAACAACTTTGATTCACTTTCCGAGCCTGTTGGAATATCGCCAACAAAATAATTCAGATATTGCAATAACTATTTCAAAACAACACTTTTAAATATGAGGGAAGCTTTTCACAAAAGGTATCAGGATTTAAGAAACAGTAAAGCAACATTAGCCTTTATTAAAAATCGACAGTAACAGATTTAAAATTTTCTCCTCTTGATATTGACATTGGTAGCTTAAAAATCCAATTATGCGATTTCCCTTCCAAGGAGATGCAAAGCTATTGTTCACATTAAGCCTTGTTCAAACCAATGCGTTTTTCATTTGCACGACGGACAAAGTTGTAAAACGGGTGATGCATTTACTCTAGCCATAGCTAGAACAAAAATTTTTGTTTTATAATGGTAAAAGGACACTTTATGGCCCTTTATTTTTCTTTTACTTTAAATTTTTGTTGTGCTTATTCTAAAAGGGATAAGAAATGATTTTATTACTTTTAGAGAAGCATTTTGTGGCCTTCAAAACTTTTGGTGTACCTCTAAAAGTAATAAAATCATTATTTCCACTCCCTTTTAATACAAATACAACAAAAATTTCAAATACAACAAAAATTTCCATTAGAACTAAAATTTAAAATACAACAAAAATTTCAAGCACAACAAAAAATTTTACCATTAAATGATCTTTATGGAACAAAAATTTTTGTTATAGCTATGGCTAGAGCAAATACATCACCCATTTTACAACCTTGTCTGTCGTGCGAATGAAAAACGCATTGGTTTGAACAAGGCTTTAGTGTTTGTCAGTCATTGGCATAGGTAAAAATCATGAATAAGTTTTCAAACTTTAGATAAAGTTCATTTGGTAAATCTTAGAAGCATTGTAGGGTGAAAAAAGATGAAATGGAATAAACAAATGGGAAAAGGCACAATAAGTATAAACAGCGAAAGTGGATAAAAGAATTGAAAAATATCCACCTCAGCAAACGTACTTCAATTAGCTTATCTTAATTAAATTAATAAAAATCTACCTTCTGATATAATGTAGTAGAAGTTCAAAAAATTTGGCTCTCAAAACAAACTTCAGTGTTTGCTTTTTTGACATTTTGCTCTTTTGGCTAATGAGTTTGGCAACCCCTGGGTTAAAAGAACAAAAAATTAGTTTTACATTTACAATTTTATGTCAATTAGTTAGAACGAAAGATCTTTGATATTTTATTCAAGAAAAAAACGCTTTCATGAATCTATGGTATTTCTTGTTTTGTGTGTGGTACATATCTATGCGCTTAATCATGTGATTCATATAAGAAACCTTTACACCTTTAAGTCTCCTAGGAATACATGTTCAGTGTCTCTTCCTTTTTCAAAGAATAAAATAATTATTTATTTCAAAACTGATTTAAAAATTGATTAGAGGATAAATAAATAACTTAAACATTTTTTTGAAAAGTCATAATTTTAAATTTATGTTGGCAAAAAGCCAATATCTTTCATACAAAGATTATATCTCGTTAAAAATGAATTCAAAAATTTTTAATTGAAAAAAGAAAGAAATAAATAAGCTCTAAGATTTAAAAAAGCTGCTATTACTACTCACTTTCATACTTTTCGCTTTGTTTTTAATTAAGACAGATTGTTGAGCAGCGATTTGTGGCTCATTAAAGTTAGGGTTTGCTCTAATGAGCAATTGATGATTTCAATTTCCTTTTTTTTATGAATTCAACACAAATGGTAAATTCAATAAATGGAAGGGGATGGTCTTATACTTTTTTTTTTAAATTTTCTTCTGAATTCTAGATAAAAAATTGAGGCAATTAGGGACATAGTAGAAAGGTTTTGCAACTAAATTAAGGAATGATTTTTTGATAAGGGTGAGTCATTACCACCATTATGGAAACAATTTTCCTCCTTTCAACTTGAATTCGATAGCAAAGAGAAGAAAAATTAATAATAGTGTTGTTGGAGCAATATGTAATAATTATTTAGAGGACTATCTTGGGTTGCAGTTCAATACTTGCTTATCAATTCTCATAAAGAATGGAGTTCTTTGCCATTTTCTTGCTATTAGGTATGAATTATATCCAAAAAAAATGTAAATGTGGTTATGAAATTGTTCAAGGTTTATAAATGTAGAGTACTTACGCAATTTACCATCTTCTTGTGCACCTTTTTTTTTATTAATAAAAAACTAAAACTCTTTTTATATACTCAATGGATACAATTATGATTTTTCAAAGTTTCAACCTATTTATGCCAAAAGTTTAAATATAAATATCCTTTTTCCGCTTAGCTTAAAACGCACTAAAGTTCACTTGTATTGAACTATGTAAATATCTATGCAAAATTTTAGCTAGTATCTAATGTTTTTGTTTACATGCCGTTCGGGATATGTTTCATTAAGCTATAAAATCGTAAAGTTGAACGTTTTCTTCATTAAAATTAATTCAAATAATAGAAAATTGTTTATTCCAACATTTCCAGAAATATGTTTCTTAACAATTATTGAATTCTTAATGAGATCAAGTAAACAATATTAGAAAAAGTTCTAAGCAAACAAAACCTTCTCATTCCCACCAAAATTAATTTGAAAAGCAATAAATCATTAACACCGAATAAAAATATCACATTTATATGTGTAAGAAAATTCAGTAAGTAACTGTTTTTCATTGAAAACGGTTCGAAGAAATAATAATTAAAATGGTTTTAGAAAAAAATTTCAAATTTTTTTTCACAGTTGTTAACGCGCTAGGACTTTCGGTGTATTTAGAAAAGCCAAATAAAACTAAAACAATATATACAAATATTTTTTATATAACAATTCTTATAGGTTTTATGGCCATGGTAAATATTTTCGAATTATCAGCTCAAATACAAATTGTAATAGTTATATCAAAAGTTGAAGCTTGGTTACCACTCGTAAGTCATATACTAATTTTGATCTTGAGAGCTGCAAAGTTTAAGGATGAACAAGAAATATGGCGTTTGATTCGAGAGATAGAAAATATTAGAGAAAGTTTTTTTGAAATTCAAAATAACAAAGAATTCAAAAAATTTTTTATATTATGTTTGATGATTGTCTCCGTTTGCAATGGATGTCTTGATATTTTAATTTTTGTATTAACTAAAAGTGGTCACTGGAAAAAAGTGCAGTGTCTTGTATTCATTTCTCAGCAATTTATTCGAATCTTTATTATGTATTATCTTTTTTTTGTGTTGTTTTTGATTGACTGCATAAATAACCTGAAAGCTGAAATAAAAAATGCAAAAAAATATTGCTTGAGGGACGTTGAAAACGATCCTTTGAAGTTTTATATGATGCGAAAATTCCATTTAAGAACAATCCGACTTTATTTTGCTGTTGAAAAGCGTTTTGGAAAAATTATTTTTACAATACTCACTCAATATTTTTGTAAAATTTTAATTTCGGCCTATTGGGTTTGTAGCAACCTGTATTTCGACGATATGGTTGATATGACTGGTAAGAAAAGAAAATGTACAAAAAATATGAAAAGTTTTAATAATTATACATAAAGAACTCAAGGCTTTTAATATATTATTTAATATAGCGGAAGTTATGAACCTTTTGGGGCTTTGTTGTATTTATGGCCTAATTGGAATAATTTGTCATAAATATCAAGAAGAGGTTTGGCAAATTTGTGAATGTGGAACTTATGATTTTCTTTTAAATTTCAGACAAAAAGTATTGCTCCTGTTTTACACGCCGAGCTTGGAGATAGACCTAAAATCTTCGCTAGAGTAATTTGATTAAAAACTTAGAATTTTTGCACTGTATCATTTTATTTTCAGGTGAAAAGGTTTTCCGTTCAACTTTTGATATTTGAAAAGCCCCTAACAGCATCAAAATGTTTTAAAATAAATTTTGGAATGCTTGTTGCGGTAAGTTTTATGTTCTTTGTTTTTTTTTAATAAAACTCCAGTTATAGGCTGTGATTGCAGCAGGTTCTTACATTGCATTCTTTCTTTCTGAAACCATATCACACAGTTTAATGGGCTTTTTAACCCATTAAAAAAAGGAAGTTAGAAGTACAACAACAACAACAGTACAACAGAAGTAGAAGAAGATGTGAAGAAATGTTGGCAATTTAGTTGTTCTTCTTAAAAATTAATATTTCAAAAAGATAATATGTGTTGTATTTGGTGTAATAAGAAATAAAAACAATTAAAATTGCGTATAGTTCATATTAATTACATATTACCGTAGGTTCATTAAAAATTTTTCTGAGATTGCTGGCAGTCTGCATCAATTAACGGAAAAGAAGAAACTGTTTAACTGCACACTGCTATGCCAAGAGAGTTTTGAAAAGATCAAACGGAAGCTCTGTAGTACACCAATGCTTATTTATCCAAAGCCAAGTATACCACTTATACTATCTAGCAAATACTGGAATCGGCGCTATACTTTCCAAAGTCATTGATGGAAAAGAACATGTACTGGCTTATTTCAGAAAGAGACTATCAATGGTTGAGAGGAATTATTGTGTCACTAGGAAGAAATTACTACCAATAGTCATAGCCATAAAGCATTTTTACATTGTTTCATTTTAAGGTATCACCTTGAGGTAATAGGAAGTACGCATCACAATGCCAATGCTCTGTCATGCCGATTCTCTGTCACGCCGACCATGCAGGATCGATTGCAAACATTGTATCAATGTGGAAAATAAAAACTCGTCCCCAGTATTAACAGTAGCAGTGCAACCTTTAAATGGCTACTAGCGAAGAGATTTGTCGATTTCAACAAGAGTACAATGACATTTCTTTACTGTTACACTGGAAAGAAAGAAAAATGCATCCGGAATAGTGTGAAATCTCAGGCGAAAGTGAAACCTGTAAAAGTTATTCGGTTCAGTGGAAATCACTGACCGTTGAAGAAGGGATATTAAAACGTAGATAGGAATCAAGTGATGGAGAATCTTATATAATGCAAATAATAATAATAGTATATAAAAGTTGTGTTCCAAGTGGCCTTTACAAGTATATTTTTACGAAAAATATCGCACAAACCCATTTAAAATTCAACAGATCAATTTAAATTTAAATTTCGCCTTTGCCTTTATTTGTAATATTCAGTATTTTATTTACTCTTAAATTGATAGTTTCAAGTAAATTGCAGAAATTAGAGAGTGAAGATGAAAATTTTATTAGGATTTCTGTGGTTTTTAGTTTAGTAATTGCATAGAGCCGCAAGGCAACATCTAAAATTTTATTTTATATATTTATGAAAATCAAATCGTGTATACTTTTATGTTTTATTATTTAACCAATTTAAATAAATGCATTGAAATCCTTCAAATTAATTGCTCTTAGTTTGACAGCAATTCTACAATAATTATAATTGAATTTAGTTATTAACTTTAAAGTTAAAGTAATTATAAATCTGAGAAGATTCAGCAAAAATCGGAAAGACAAACGCTTTCTTTGCGCTTTTTTCAGTATTGTGTTTGAAGCAAATACATTTAAATATTTTTTCTGTAATGAAATAATTTTTCATCAGAATTCTATAAAATTTTTGTAAAAAAATAATGAGAAATAAGCTAGTGGAAAAGAACTTACCAAGTCATCTTTCAGAAAAGTCAATTGACGGTGATTACCACATTTTGGCTTAGAAACCTTAAATCAAATGTATTTAGTAAGGAAAGGGGATGGACTCTTCAACAAAATGCATAGCTAAGGAAGAAGCCAAGTGCCAGACAAACCTAGAAAGGATATCCTGGGTATAAGCTACTGCAATATAGTAAAGGCTGTCTAACCGGATATCTGCGGTGTTGAATATACAGAAGTATTGCTTTAAAACAAGATTCTTCAAATCATTTAGGCTAACATCGAGGAAGCTGTGGATAAACTTCTATTGGACAGACTCTTTCTGTCTACATTTACCATTAATTGTACAAACTATTTAATAAGAAAAAATTTAAATACAAAAAGAATAGTTTAACTTGAAGCTAAGTAAAACCAAAATTTAGGCTGCATTCACAAGGTTGCTCTTGTTATTTCCCAAAGCAAAGCAAGGAATAAAATTTATTTTTCGAATTTAGTGATTAAAATTTAGAAAGCTTTTTTTTCACTAAATAAATATATTTAGAATTAAGTTCTATTTTCCGAAAAACGCAAAAGAATAATTATTGAATCACAAATTAGATCAAGCAAACAATATTAGAAAAAGTTATAAACAAACATAAAATATTTACCCTTGCATTCTGACCAAAATTATTTTGAAAAGCAATAAATCATTAACACCGAATAAAAATATCATATTTATATGTGTAAGAAAATTCAGTATGCAACTGACTTTTATTGAAATTGGTTCAAAAAGTTGTTAATTGATAATTAAAATGGTTTTAGAACAAAATTCCAGTTTTTTTTTCAAAGTTGTTAACGCGCAAGGACTTTCTGTGTATTTCGAAAAGCCAAATAAAACGAACACAGTATATAAAAATATGTTTTATATAGCAATTATTATAAGCTTTATGGTCATGGCAAATGTTTTGGACATATCTGGTGAAATACCTACTGAATCCATTTTAAATACAGTCGAAGTTTGGCTTTCACTCGTCAGTCATTTAATAATTTTGATCTTGAAAACTTCCAAGCTTAAGGATGAACAAGAAATATGGCGTTTAATTCGAGAGATAGAAAGTATTGGAGAAAGTTTCTTTGAAAGTCAGAATAAAAAACAATTCAAAAAATCTTTCCTCTTTTGTTTGATTATTGTCTCCGTTTTCAATGGATGTGCGGATATTTCAATTTTTGTCTTAACTAAAAATCGTAATTGGAAAAACGTGCAGTGTCTAAAATTCAGCTCTAATCAAATTATTCGAATCTCTATTATGTATTATCTTTTTTTTGTATTATTTTTGATTGATTGCATGAAAAACCTGAAAGTTGAAATAAAAAATGCAAAAAAATATTGCTTGAGGGACGTTAAAAATGATCCTCTCAAGCATTTTATGATGAAAAAATTCCATTTAAGAACAATCCGACTTTATTTTGCTGTTGAAAGGCGTTTTGGAAAAACTATTTTTACAATACTCACTCAATATTTTTGTGAAATTTTAATTTCGGCCTATTGGGTTTGTAGCTACCTGTATTTCGACGACATGGTTGATATGACTGGTAAGAAAAGAAAATGTACAAAATATATGAAAAGTTTTGATAATTATACATAAAGAACTCAAGGCTTTTAATATATTATTTAATATAGCAGAAGTTAGGCATCTTTTGGGGCTTTGTTGCATTTATGGCCTAATTGGAATAATTTGCCATAAATATCAAGAAGAGGTTAGTCAAATTTGTGAATGTGGAACTTATGGTTTTCTTTTAAATTTCAGACAAAAAGTATTGCTCCTGTTTTACACACCAAACTTGGAGATAGGCCTAAAATCTTCGCTAAAGTAATTTGATTAAAAACTTAGAATTTTTGCACTGTATCGCTTTATTTTAAGGTGAAAAGGTTTTCCGTTCAACTTTTGATATATGTAAAGTCCCTAACAGCATCAAAATTTTGGAATGCTTGTTGCGGTAAGTTTTTGGTATTTTACTTGCCTTTTTAATAAAAATCCAGTTTTAGGCTGTGATTGGAGCAATTTCTTACGTTGCATTTTTTCTTTCTGAAACGATAGCATACAATTTCATGGGATTTATAACTAAGTTTAAGGAATCCCGTAGAAATAGAAATGAATAAATAAGTAAAAATGTTAGCAATTTAGTTGTTCTTCATAAAATTTTCCATTCTAGTTGAATTGTAGAAAATACTCTGTGAGTTATTCGGTGTAATAAGTAAAAGAAATTAAAAATGTTTGTGAGTCATATATAGCTGACATTAAGAGGGTTTATTGTTAAATAAATCAATAACCTACGATAACTTATCTACATTTGTAAAATTGTTTAGTTTGAGAAAATGAAATAAAAAGTTTAATGTGAACACCAACAAAGTGACAAATACTAACGTATATGGAAAGTCTGTTCCTAGAATTAACCAGCCTTCAAAAGTACTTTTATCTCGAAAAATTTGTCACTTTGGGGTGTAGTATTTAACAGACCCCCTTCAAATTCAACAGATAATATTAAGTTTTAATAAGAATGCCGGGCTCAACACACGTAATCAAGTAATAAAAAAATTCAGCGTTAGCTCTGCTTTTCCGGCAAAAGTTCTCTTAATTTTTATATTAAAATAATTTTATATTTTATATTGAAAACATTTGCGTATTATCTGAAAATTAGGAAACTTTGTTTTCCAGAAAAGCAAAATTTTTATTATCACGGTTATAAGCAGATAAAATTTGATAAGAATTTAGATTTTTCATCCTATTAGTTTCTTAACTGGAAAAAAGCTTAAAGTGATAGCTTTAAGCCTAGTTTTAGTATTAAAAGGCACCCCAATTGACTTATGTTTTAATTTTTCACCATTGTGTATTCACCATTTTGCTTAAAATAAAGAATGAAATTTATTTTTAATATAGTCCATCGACGCATTAATAATTTTTCTGAAACCATAGAACAGGATTTTATGGGCTTTATAACTAAGTTTACGGATTCGTTAAAAAATTAGAAAAATTAAAGTAAAACTAGAAGACATGTTAGCAATTTGGTTGTTCTTTTTTTCTGTTTTAATACAATTGTGAAAAATATTCTGTGTTAGATTTGGTGTAATAAGAAATAAGAAAATTATTGAAAAAATTTGTGCGTCATATATAACTTACGATACGAGATTTTCTTCATAAATAAGCAAAGATTCTAGGATAATATGCCTACATTTTGAAAACTTGGTGGGTTCGAGAAATGAATATCACATATAATGCTAATTTATTAAAATCCTCTTTCTTTCTTTCAAATAAAAATATTCAAAAGAGAACACTATGTAAATACTGAGAACTTTTATTCGATTGGTTTTTGCGATAAGTTGGCTGTAAATTATTCACAACTTTCCAAACTATCTATATAGGATAGACAAGAGTATACAACGCAACCTTGGTTATATTAAAAATAAACTAAAACAATTTAAAAAAAAAAAGAAAATAAGGCAAATGAAAAAAATTTATAAATATGAAAATTTCTGTAAAACTGCATTGGCCATTTTTCATTCTTTACACCGCAAACAACCCGAATCAGATCATGATTGCTAGCCATTTGCGGATTTTATGGAAAAAGTTTGCAAATTGCTTTTCATGGTATTTTGAATTTGTATAAGGCATGTAAAATTTTAAGTTCACGCTTGATGGTAATTAACTCCGTGAGGAATAGAATTGAACGGATGAGGCTGAAGATTTATGTGCTTACAAGTCTTGTGTGATAATTGATGCTGAAAATGTGGATTGCAGAATTTTATTGCATCAGAATTCTCATTTATAATAGATTGAGAAATTGGATTATAGTTAGTCAATATCAATATATCATGGTATTTTTAATAAATTGTTGGTTTTTATTGCAATTATTTTTAACTAGTTTTAAGTATACTCGTATATTTCGTGTTATTATACTTGTAACTTTCACAGAAAATTTCGATATGAAATTTTATTTTTTCTTAAAAGCAGTTATAGTCATTTATAGAAATCTGTCAATAATATGATTTGCAAATACTTTAATTTGCTACTTATCTGCGAAAGTAAGTGAATAATATTACTTATATTACTTTCAAGAGGAACTATTACCAATAAAAGAATTGTAATTGTAATGAAATATATTAATTAAAGCGTGTTAATACTTCAAGGACTGAAGAGTGAAAGCCATGTGGTAGAAATATTTATTTCATTTTCGCCTTCTTAAAAACAAATTTTAATTTGGATTTTTCCAAAAATTTATTTCAATAATGTACAAAAAGTTTTATCGCTTCACAATATTAAATTTTTATAATACTTCGGATACAATAACTTTAAATGACAATTGATATCAAACTATTTGATTGATTGAATTGTCATCAGTAATTATAAGAAATGCACAATCCTATTCATTTTTTTTTGTGTTGACAATGTTAAGACACTTTCTGTCAAAGTTTAAGTACCTTTTCATAGTAAGTATAATTTTGAAAGCTGTTTTGTTCGAATCTTTATACGATATTCAACATATGTACATGAGCCTCATATTGCATACGTTTTTTTACAGGTTTTGGCCAAATATGAACATTTCTCCATGTGATTCTTTTTTTCTTCATCTATCAATTTTTTTCAATAGTAGGAAATTATTTAAAAACATTAATAGGAATTTAAAGAAAGAACTTAAGCTTATAAAAACAATATGGAAAATTGGATTAGCAATTGCAAATATCAAATCATGGACACTTTTTGATTCCTTCATATATATTTAGACTTAAGTTCTTTAAAGCTACAAAAGCGAAAAATTAAACTTCTAAAGTAATCCTTACACTCAAAACATAAAATCGAAAGTGATTTCTTAAAAACTTGTGGACATTTAAACGAACATTTGTTTTAAATATACCAAAAAATAAAAGTTAAAGCTAAAGCTCCTCATTCATATGTACTGTTTATAAAAGATGTTATCAGATTCATATAAAACACCTAAGCTACTAAACAGCAAATACAGACTTTTCGTTAAAATTGAATCATCTTGGATTTATTTCATAAAGTGCGTGATCTTGGTTTTCTAGAGTAAACAATATTATATAAAGGATATAAGGAAATTTTTGTACATGGGTAGAATTTAAAATAGAAAAAGGATACTCCAGACAATCACGTTTCCTGTTTCAACAGAATAAAATCTTTTCTGTTTTATTTTTTGAAATTTAATTTATATTATTTTTTATTGAAAATATAATCGAAGGACTTATGCACTAGATTACTTAGTTATCCAATATAATAAGAAATCAAATTTATACATAAAAAATTTGGAAGAACTTTTTCCTTTTGGAATTTATAATACAAGAATCTAAAATCAAATAATAAACCACTAATGCTAATCATAATTAAATTCCGTAAGTATTTCTTTGTAGAAAGCATAAAAGTTGACTTTGGATTGAGTCTATTAAAAGTATTTACAATTAAGACAAAATTCCAAGTTTAATGATGTAAAGCAGTACAAAATCATTTATACCAATGGGAATATTCATAGCTTTAGCTAGAAAATAAAAACTAACAGCCACGACGAAAAAATTCCCGATGGGACACTTTACTAAGACGAGATTTTCGTTCAATTATGTTGATTACCTTTCTCTCAGTTAACGATTATCCGCTTTTATTGCAATAGAAAGGAGGGCACTTATCTGTATCCTGAATAAATTTCCTTTTGTTATTTGTAGCTGCTTATAAATTTTGAGAAAATAAAATATGTATGTTATGCATGCTTGAAAGCTTTGCAATAATACAAATATTATTTAAATATTGTTATAACGTTGAAAAGCTTTAAAAGAAATAAATATAAATAAAGTTTTTTCATATGAAACTAGATGCTCTTTACGAAAGTTATTTGTTCTTTCAAAGTTTTTTCTAGATTTCAATAATATTTACAGATTTTTATTCCAAACTTATATTATTCTTTGACATTTTAACTTTATTGATGGTTTGAGTAAGTGAAGGTTTGCAATCAAATCATAATGACAAATATGATAATTCTTATAACTAATCCAGATTTATATTTGTTAAAAAAATATCAAAGTTATAAAATTTGTGATGCGACTGTAAAGCGTTTTACTTTATTTTTTTTGGATATAAAATTTGCACATGCTGAAAAATAAATAAAAGTTTTGATGGTTTATTCAAAACATTCATAGTTTTCTTACTCCTCAACAATTTTTATTGATAACAACTTTATCTTAAGAAAATAAATTTATTAAGTACTGACTTCAGACAAACTTAAACTAAATAAAAATTTACCATATTTTTCAAAGTTGTAAATTTAACTTTTGAACTATAAAAATAAGTAGAAATGATTATCTTTTTAAGGATAGCATATCGCATCTCTGGTCGTTTACTTTAAAGTTTAAAAAATAGGCTTTATTATTCATTTTGGAAAATAAAAATGTTGACTTTTTTTAACGATAAAGCTTTTCCTTTGTTAATTTTAAAATAGAAAGCCTGTCTTGATAACGATCTGTCATTTGATCGAAGCCAACAAGTCATTCGCCCCAAAGGGTTCGCTGAAGAAAACTTCATTTTAAATTTTTTGCAATAAAAATATTAAACAATAGCAGAAAATTTTCTCTTCAAGGACTTTTATGAATTGATTGATCAATATTAGTTATAGAAAAGATTCCATATAAGCAAAACCAATGTGAAGCCAGGTGTAAAAATGTAAATGTATATAAAATTTATGAAAGCTCTAATACAATGTATTTAGAAAACATGAAAAGTACTTTTGTATGAAGAACCATGTAAATAGCTTTAAAAACCTGTATTAGGGAATGTTGGACATTTATTGTGAACCTTTAGGTGGTGTAACAAAATAAAATCAAAATTCCATTTGTTACTGTAAGCAAATAATTTAAATTATTTCAATTATATACTACAATAAATTAATTTACATATTTTCAAAAGTAAGTTTTCATTAAATATCAGAATTATATTTTTAAAATAACCAAATAAAACAATTTTTAAACTCCATTTTCGCTGAATATTATTATTTTGATAGCTATTAATGGTTTAATGAAGTGTTTAAGGACTTTATTAGAAATGAAGCTAACCCTATTCGACAAGTTTGACAATGATTTCATGGTAAATGTACTGAATTGGGTGTGCCCGTGGCAAAATATTTGACGATGATTTCATTCTTGTCATTCTGCTATTTTATAGTAAAATTAGTATAATCCTTTACATATAATCTTATTTAAAAGTTTGTACTCAATTGATACTGAAAGGTTTTGATAAGCTACGATGCAACACTACCAGTATCAAACCAGTATTTAAGTTACAAATTTTTCAGTACATTCAGTATGAAATCATAATCAAATATTTTAATGTGTTTCTTACAGTGGTTTTTATGATTTTATTTAAGCAACAGCACAAGGATTAGTAAAAATTATGGAAAATATCATTACCTACAAAACAAAACTTATTAACAATTGGTAATATGGTAAGAAGATAGTGATTAATTCCAGTTTTGGTGGAATAGAGAAATAATAAGCAACAGAGTTAAACTGCCATTGAAAACGGAAAAAGTTGAAGCTTTAACTTTTCTACTATATATGTGCGTGTATGTGCAAATACTTTTTTCTCAAACATTTTTCACATGTTTCTGTATTTGTTTTAGACTTCAATAATTATTAAAGAAAAAGTAAACCAGTTCAAAATAGTTGAAAAGTATTTTATAATTTGTCTTTTGATCAAAAATTTTCCCATTTTGCGTATAAAAAACTATTAAATTTGATTTTTTAATTTTCTAAGTAAAAGGATTATTTTAGGAAAATTGTAAATTAAAAAAAAAAATTCAATACACTGCATAGTTACAGTCTATTATAAAATGCTAAGCTCTTAGGCATATAAGCCAACTAAAACTAATTTTAAATATAATTTCCTTTCATTATTCATATCGGTTACCTCCAAAAGTCATTATAACATTAATGACCAATCAATTCAGAATAAATTAGCTCTTTTTGTTTCATTGAATTCTTTATGTTAATCCAGTAAACTTTCTTTTCATTATCCATTATTATATTGTTCCTTAGCAAGTAAGACAAGTTATTTAATCATTCAAACTTTCTAATCATCATTGTCCCAGCTTAACAATATCGTAGAGAATGTCACCACAAATAGGATTACGCCCTCAGTCCTAACCTTTATAATAAAATTTGACAAGATAAGTCGATGATTTCTGTCTTCCTTAAAGAGCTTTAAAAAAGTGTACAATGCCTGTAATTTATTTCTTAGTCAGGCAGTTCTATATTTAATTATTTGCGTAAAGATTTATTTGTGATATTTTGACAAGCAGTGTGACAATTTGTTTATTCTCTGCGTACAACAAATAAATTCTAATCATAGTCAGCAAAACTGTTTCAAAATTAACTTAAATTCTGTTTTATGATTACAAATTATATCAATTAAATGTTAATTTTTTAATTTTTGTAGTAATGATTGTATTTTATGAAACATTTAAGTAATGGAATCTATAAACAAGGTTTGAATTTCCTGGTTTATTCTTTCAAAGAAATAATTAGTTAAGTATTACTAAAAAGAATTACATTTATGTAATCAAAATGTTAATAAATCTGCAATTTAAAAAGGCTAATCTAAATAACGAAATCATTATAGCATTTTACTTAAAATTCAATTGATTTTTATTAAAAGAACTTTTCAGTTGTTTCAAAGTAAACTCTAGAATTTTGTATTTAATTTTATATTGTCTTTTCTTAACCTTTTAGGCAAAATACCATAAGTACAGTACAAAAACAGAGCAACAGGAAAATCGAAATTTAAATAAAGTCAAGACAAATTTATTACTGGCTTTTTTAGGTGAAAAGCCTTTTTCATGGAAAGAAAACTTAGCTGTCACTGAAGCAGAATTGATTGGTAAAGAGAAGTTTGTCTTGATTTGTGATTAATATTAGCACAGGGACTGTTAAATGAGCCTCCATGATGCAGGCTTGAAGTTACAAAAAAGATAGAAGATTTAAAAAGATTGGAAAGAATGGTGTTCGGAAGGTCTTATATCCTGCAATAGCACGCTTCTTGCAAAAAAATACCAATTAATATCCTAAAATTTCTATGTTGATTTCATATAAATTTAAATTTGAACAAAAAAATTAAAGTTGTGGTCATAGTGGTAGCAATGTCATGTGAAATTTGATTATATGGCAAATACATACTAAAAGAGTTGCTTTAAGGTATTTAAATGTACGTAATTGACGCCGTTCTAAGCACCGACTTTAGGTTAAGTGAAGGTATTCAAATGTATTTGCAGTTGCGTATACATATGCAAAAGTGTTTATTGTTTATATGGTTATTTGAGCAATAAAATAAAATAAAGAAGCAATAAAATTAGGCCAATCAATGAGCATTTTTTGTACGTAGATTTTTTTTTGTATTGTTACACTTCCAAAAGCTTCTATTTGTAACTGGATAAATTCTGTGGAGGCTAGCTGGCTGCCGTGGTATCAGAACACATCGATGCTTAAAATAATTGTCCCGTTAAGATCATCAATGGCCTTTCAATTGCATCTTTAATCGAAATTTCATATATAGAATATTTTTAGTATAATAAAGTTTTTAGATTATTTTAATTCATCAACTAGTTAAATATTATAAATGAGACTTTATTTAACTTTAATTTCCTTGTATTTAAATCTGTATTAACCAAGTTCCTCTCTCAATTAGCAGGCCAATTATCCTTGAAAGAAAATATCTTATACCTAATAATAAATAATGCCCAATTCTACTGGGAATTTGTACTTTTTATTATCAGTATCCAGATTTTTTTCATCAACTTTCTAGAATTTTAAACGTTTTCTAAAACCATCCTTCTAATAATCAAACGCAGTGATAAAGTTTATTAAATTATAGTTTTTATACCAAAATTACTAAAAACTTATATTCCTTATAGAAGCTAAGATTCCAAAATCACGATAATCAAAGGAACTCAAATAAAGCCATGTCCTTCCTTTTAGCACCTTCATCCTTTAGTAGACTAATGATTCTAAAGCTCATTCCATTACCATATCAGTCATAAAAAAGCTTGAACTTATTCTCTCAATTTTGAGAGAATTTTGCCATCTTTTACGCAGGCGAAATTAGCAGCACTTAAAGAAAGCTCATTTCACTGTCGTAAGCGTTAAGCATATTTTCGAAATATCGAAAGGAAAATTTATTTGATATTCACTGGCATCAGTGATTGTTGTTGTGGGCTGTTTGCTCTTTTCGAATGAATTTTCCGGACTTCTTATGTCCAGTCAGACAAGTGCATCGAAAGCATTCGGTTTGTGGTTCGCATATTATATTGTATTATTTTTAAATAATTTTTGTTATTCATGGAATATTTTAGTAGTTCATTACTTTTATATTAGATAACATACAAAAAGTTGACTGCCAAATTTCTACCGTATCTACAGAAGGTGATATTTATTGTGTTAAAACAACAATTAAAAAAAAGTGAACAGTTTAACAGATTGATTTTAAATTAGCATAAAATTTAAATTTTATGATTGATTTGTGAATGATGTTCAGAGAAGATTTGAATATGTTAATTGCTGGATTTGTAGAAAAGAGTTCTGTTTTATGCTTTTTTCATATTTATAAATAGTTTTGGAAGTGAAAATATATCAATGGAATTGCCGGCATTAATTATTTTAAAGTTTATGCTGGGTTCATAATGTCATTAGTGAACATGCAACAAAGTCTAAACGTTTTTTGGTGTATTCTACTGGTGCTAATTACAGTTACGGCTTTTCCAGAAATACACACAAAAGGTAAAAATAAAGAAATTAAAAAAATTTTTTTAACAATTTTGCTATTTAAATAAATTAATTTTCATTGGATTTTTTAAAAAAACTATCCAGAAGTTCATTTTGTTCCATGTTTATTCTATTTAATATTAATGAGCATTGTAAAAGATTTCAAAAAATAGTTTCCTGAAAAAATTGGGCTTAGTGCAAATCACTTTATATTACTTGGAATATGTAACTTTCAGAGAGAAAGGAAAAGCTTGTTTTTCTTTTAATTAAAAGAATAGAATTTATGTTAACGTAACGAAATATATTAAAACGACTTCACTTCAAAGATCTTTAGTTTTGAGTAAATTGCTACCAAATTTGGCAAAAAACTTTTTCTCTTTTTTATAATATCAAAGAATATTTTACATTGATAATTTCAATTTCTGCTCTTGTAAAAAACTTATACAATAAACTTTTTTAAACAGTCATTTTCTAGGATATTAATTAGAGCTAATCCTATATCAACTTTTACTGAATGAGACTGTTGCCAAATTGGTTAACTTAAAATTAGTTAATTAAAACAGGTGAAATTAAATAACTTTCAGTACATTGAATCAGGTTTAATTACAATAATCATAGAAAGTTAGAGCCAAAATGCAAATAAATAAATATAATTAAAAACATTAAGCCTGCAGCTTTTGCTAATTAGCTAAATAAAACTCGATGGTTTGGAAAAAAGTTTATTTTTTGTTAACACGAAGCTGGCGATCAAATTTTCTCGGAAATATACTGCTTAAATTTAACTTAAAACTAATTGCAAGCGGATTTTCGTTCAATTGTACGTAAAATTTAATAGAATAACAAAGAATCGTGAAGAGTTGCAGTTTTTATATTTTACTCTAAAATATTTCATGAAATATAAAGTTGTAGTTTCATTATTAAAATATATTTGCAAAAAATTTATTTTTATTTATGTTTTAGTATATATTTTAAGTTTTACAAGTTATGAATTGTTTAAAAATTATACAAACTTGCAAGACCAGAAGGTATTCTTGTAAGAAATCAAATTTATCCATGTAAAACACATGAAATATATACCTACATAATTTGTCTGAAAACTAAAAATTTTATTAAATTTTTATATTATTAACTTATAAATTCCATCACTAAATAAATACATATATCCATGACTTCGTAGAGTATTTTCAAAATTCCCAAAATGTATTTTAGCAGAAACCTTTACACTTGTTGTATAACAATTGGCCCGAGAGCCTGAGCTTTCATTTACAATACTGGTGTGGGTGAAATTTTAATTTTTTTTTATTTTGATTTAAGGATATCACGTTCTATACGTAATAGCTGTGTAAGAAAATAATATTTCAAACAGGCTTTCATTCATGACCTGTTTCAGATAATAAAAATTTTTAAAAATTGAGAATTAATTGAGTAATTAAGTATCGGTTGTGATTAACAATTGACTCTGGGATTGAAGTACATAATATGTATTTGATTGCATTATAAATAAATGGGTAAAAAGTCATTTATAAATTAACTATTTTTATAGAAAAATATAAAAAATATAAATTAATGTAGTTATTGAAATGAGAAGACAAGTAAATAAATATAATTACCCTTGGATAGTGAAAGTATACTTAAATTTAAAAAAATTCAAATTAAAAAAATGTTCTTATGTTTTATGGTTCCTCAAAATAGGAAAATAAAATTTTACTTCGGTTATTTCGGTGAAAAAAAGGCATATCTTTAATATTGTAATTTTCTTGTGGCATTAGAGATAGTTGTAGTCTGGAGGTACCTTGAAAAAAATAATTTTGCCATGTTAATCATAATTCACAACAGAACCAGCCAAAACTGAAAATTCAAAATTTTCTTAGTAAGGAAAATGCTTTGCGAGGTAACAAAAATGGATTTTTTCTCTAATTTTCAATTTTTGAGAGCCTTTCGAAGCACCGATTTTCGCTTACAAAATTGACTTTTTTGTCATTGTAAAATTAATAATTTATTAAAAAAAGAAACTTCTGTTGTTACCTAGTGAAATAATATACGAAGAGATAATGTGCCAAACTTCAAAGCAATTAGTCCAGAAGATTTTGAGTTATCGTGATCACCAACTTCGAAAATAACAAATTTCAGGAAAACGCTTTAGAGTTTTGTCCATTCACTCCTTTCTCTAAAGCAGAGGATACTCAAATGTTTATAACTTTGCCAGTTTTGCTCCGATCAAATTGAAATTTTTACATAATATTTTTAAGATGAAAATATCAAAATGACGTGCAAATGAATTTCACGCTGAAATATCAACATATGAGGGGGAACTTTAGCGTGATTCTATGACGTCATAAAACTTACCCGCTGAGATATACGAACTAAGTGGGTGCCCACCTTTATACTGAAACCCCTCCATAAGTTTCACACGAGTACAAGTTGATATAACATCGTAGACATAATAGCGCTTTATGGCACCAATTGGTATATAGCTTAAAAAGTTTAATTATCACTAGTTTTTAAGTTCACGTGAGAGATGGTGACAAATATGAGTATAATTTTTACGTGAAAATATGTTTTGCATTTTGGTCTATACTTCTGAGGACCAAATATAGGCACAGTTGGTCACTTGTCATTCGTATGGCGTTGTAGCAAGCTTGATATGTGCGGCTATTGTGGTCGAATTTGAGGGTTAGTTCTTGCCACTAATAACACTGACTCATTCTCACTACCAGAAAGAGAAAATTAGGAGAAAGGAGCGCTAGGAAAAATAGATTAGGACATTTCAAAATAAAAATTTTGCTTTAATTAAACAATCTTTATTTTTCCGTAAATAACAAGCAAAAATTAAAGAAAAAAATTTAAGCCATAATTTCTTTTTTCTAGCTAAAAAAAAGAACTAAATTAGAACTAATTTTAAAAAAATTGTTTATAATAGATTAAAATAAAAAAAAACACTTAACTATCAAAAAAGTTAATCATATAAAATTAAAAAGAAAATAAGTCATTTTCAATTAATAGCAAAAAATGCAATTATAGTGAAATTATTAAAAAATAATAATAACAGATTGTAATGTAAGGTTGAAGGAAACTAATCATTTTAAATTGAAAAAAATTGTTTCAATCATAATTAAATTACAATAAACCAAAACATAGGAAAAAGCTAAAAATTAAGAGGGAAATAAGAAAGAAAAAATAAATTTTTCGTTTTCTTCTTACTTATTTTTTCCCAGATTTATTGGGCTTAGAAAGCTAGTCTTTCTGGTAAAAGAACCTTCCTAGACAAAAAAATAAATAAAAGAATTCCCTTGTTTTTCCTTTTCTTTTTTTTTTGTACTTTATTGATCTTTTTTTCTGCTTAATTAAATTTGAAATAATAATTTGCCTGATATACACCTCGAGTAATTAATTCTTATCTATTTGTTTGTCAGTGTCAGGATAAAATCCGAGTGATATGTAAATCCTACTGAATATATTGTTACTAGAAAATGAAAGAATATTTCTTTTGATTCAGGTAATTATATTTAAGTGGAAATATAAAAAAATCATTCAAATTTTATTTGCTCTTATAAAAAATATAAAATAAGCTATTAATAAACGTAATAACAATTTTTTTCATTTGACACAATTTTATTGGTTTTTAATAAATTATTAAAAGTTTTTTCTTTTTTACAAAAAAATGGGATAAATCTGCGCTTGCCTACCCGAAATCCTTCCTTTAATTATTGCTAGTACTATGTAATCTAAAATATGCACATACAGATAAATATTTAAAATTAGGAATCCCCTTTCCGGTAAGATAATTTTATCCCTTTTATTATCAACATAAATATTGTTTCTTTATAAGCTGAACTTCTTCATCAATAAAACCTATAAACTACAGGTTCCAATATGTTCATTTATTTACTAATTCTTAATATCTTTTCCATTTAATGTTTAATACAGATTTTGTGTCAACTTTGTTAAACAATTAAATTGCTTCAAGAATATAATTTGTTTTATATGTTTTCAAACCTTTGAATATCGTGAGCTATTATTAAGATTACTGTACTTGTAAGTGTACTAGCACATATAAAATAAGAAAGTGAATTATACCTAGCTGGGCGAATCTAACAAAAAAAAATTTTTTTATAAGGTAGAGGCGAAAAATTAAACTCCTTCGCTCGTCCAGCTGTCTTATTGTTTTGTTTTTTTTTCTCTTGTGTTCTGCGACCTTTAAACTTTTTTATTTTGAGCCTAGCGCTTTTTTTCTAGTAGCAGGAACAAGTCAATTTTAACAGTAGCAGTGGCACTTAAATTCTACCATAATTGCTGCGTATAGCCAGCTTGCAACAACGCTATACGAATGACATCTAGCCAATCGTGCCTTTGCGTGGTGTCAGGGGTATGAACCCCAGCGAAAAATATTTGTTCACGTAGCATATTATATAAAATAAAATTTCAATAACATTTACTATTTGAAATTGTTATTGTTTACGAGAGTTGATCAAAAAGTAATGATTCTGAATGAGAAACAAAAGCAATATGAGCAATCACTTCACTGTCGTCCTCAAATTTTTTTTCCCGAATTTCTTCCTTTAATTTTGGGGATATATAAAAGTCACTTGGGGCCAAGTCTAGAAAATACGGTAGATGATTCATCAATCGGGATTGCAGACATCGCAACGTCAGACTTGTTGTGTTTTGATGAAACAAAACTTTTTGCGCAAGTTTGCTTCGCCTTTTTTCTTTGATAATTTCTCACAGCTTTCAAATTTGTTCTGCATACATTTGACGCGTTATTGTGTTGCCATGTTCCAAATAATCCAAATTAACTAACTTTTCAACTTTTTTATCATGTTAAGAGCAAATTTTTATTCAGTTTCAAAGTTTAATCACATACAATAAATGCATGGAAACTTCTTCAGGGGCGATCTCTTCTTATGTGTAAGGACCTACAAAGGCTTTTTTAATATAACCAAACATCTTTGGACAGTTTAAATGAATATGCCAAGCTGAATTGCAAATAAAAAATTAAAAAACAGTTTATTTCTCCTTAAAATTATAGGAATACACACAAAGTAAGTCTTAACTTCAGAAAGTCACCATCAAGAGTACATGAAATTTTCAAAATTCTTCTGGCGGTTTTGTCTGTCTGCGTATGAATAGTTACAAATTCAAAAAATAAAAGTACTACCTATGCGTGAAATGAAGCAAACCTATATGTAGCTACAAAGAGTTAAAGTAACCAATAGAACAGTATTAATTCATCTTGTTTATTGTTAGTATGATAAGTACGAGAAAGTCGGAAAAAAATTGTATTGACACACAATATTTCCAACATTTAAGATTTGATCACTTAGTTGGCTTTCTTCAAACGGTTGTCTTTTATGTTATTTTCAATTGTCAATTATTCAAATATTTTAGCAAAATTAGTGCTTTGATCTCAAGAATAGAAACTCCAAACTCAAAAATTATTATTTTCCAAATTAATTCATCCTTAATAAATGAACAGAAATTTCTACGTTATGCATATTTTTGTTATTTTAATTTTCTTGAAAAACCTTTTGTTAAATTCCAGTAGTAAGTTTGTATAATTGAAGTACCAATCATTTAATGGCCAAAAATTACACAATATTAAATGCTAGAAGTAATTGATTCAATAGTAGAAAAATGCCCAAAACGTTGTATGATAATAATCAATTACATTGATTTGATTTTGTGTAGGAAGTTTTCTATGTAAAAATTTAAAGATTTCGTCTTAAAAATCAAATATAATATTTTAGGTTATAGTATATTTTTAGACCTTCCAAGGAAACAGATGGCAAATTCTAAGATTATGTTGAAAATATTTCAGAGAATTATGAAGCTTTTTAATAATAAAAGTGAATTTAATTTTAAATAAAACCATTAAGAAGGAGTTTGTTTGTTAATACTTAAAGGATATCAAAGCTGTATGAGGGGCAGTTAACAATATATGTTGCTTGCTTTGTGAAGTTTTCGAAATCAATTATAGTAATAGATTACAAATAAAACTTATATTGAAGTGGTTGACATTTGTTACTACCGACAAATCAGTTTTTAAATTTATAATGTTGAATTTAATCCATATAATAAATATATTATGAAGAAACCCAATTAATTCTTTAATTTTATTAATGTAGTCTTAACAATAAAAAATTAGGAGACAAAAATGAAAAAGATGCTGAATAATTTTAATGCTAAAAAAGTCAATATTTATAAGTAGGGTAAAGGAGCTAGTTGTTGGGACATGTTTTGATTTGACATGTACAGTTTTGCACACAATCAATACTATTGAGTAACAAATACACCATTGAAAAGGTATTATTCAGACCTATATTCCTGCAAAAATTAGCTTGATTAAGTTCGTAGAAAAATGGTCAAATTAGTAAACATGTTCAAATTGCCAAATATAAAATTTGTGCCCACTTTTGGGACACTGTTGTTAGACCACTGTTAGTTCTAAATCTTTGAGCAAAACCCCAAATTATTTATTAATAAAAATTTATCAAAAAATCCGAAAAAAAATAAACATAAAAAGAAATTTATTTAATTTAATAGTCCTTACCACTGTCGCAATTTTGCAAGTGAAAATGCTCTTGTTTTGCAGGTATTTTTGTTCATTTTATTGCTATCATTTTATTTGCTATTTGATATGATTTTTTAGGGGTCGGCATCGCTAAGAGTGGGTCTACACAAGCTAAGTCACAGCAGAAAACTCACAATGAAACCGGTTATCATACAAAGCTCACAGAATGGCTGTGAGTTTCTGCTGTGATTTGGACCGTGTAGACCCACTCTAAGATTAAAAAAAAACTAAATTGAGGTGCAAAATAATTGCTAAAATGTCAAGTAACAGTGTCCCATAACCAGCTACTTCTCTGTTTAACTTGTTCGACGCCAGTTTCTCGAGGCACACAAAAATGTTTATACAGTCAAATATCATTATGAAACATTTTTGTATGATAAAAAAGACATGAAATACTGTTCAATAGCACATTTTACTTCCTTTTAAAATAATTTTTGATCAATTTTATAAACAGTGAAAAAAAGATAATCGTTTTTTTTTTATAAAAATTTAAGTAATCGTTTTTTTTTATAAAAATTTAGCATGAACTAGGTAGCAACAATAAAGCGCGCATCTTTTTACTTTATTGTTAGCTTAAAAACTACCTTCTATCAATAGAAATTAATGACATTTAACAAATTTATCATTTATATTGTGAATTTTTAAATATTTTCCTGCCCCACAACCGGCCATGTCCCACATCTAACAACTCTACATTAATATTAAAATTTTGATTTAGTTGACAGACCCAACAGTCTTCTGAATATAAAATTAATTTCAATTTCCTTCGGGGAAGCCGCAGCTGGTTTAAGCGCACAGGGCGATGTTTTTTTTTCTTAAATGAAAGCGCATTTTTGGATGTGTGATACTGTACACTAAGGCTGCCTGCAGAGTCCCGGCTTACAGCCGAGCTGACACCGATTCCCATTGTGATAGTTGAATCTTTGGTAGGCTTGCACTCTGAACACTTTGAACATATTCCTATTGATTTACCCATAACGACTTTATAGCCTTCGGTATCGGAATCGGCGTCAGCTCGGCTGTAAGCCAGCACTCTGCAGGCAGCCTAAGTCTGCATTCATAGAACGGACTTTATTTTAACGTCGTTAATAGACAAAAGATATATATATATATATATATATATATATATATATATATATATATATATATATATATATATATACATAGTATTTACCTGCTTTTTACTATTTATAATATTTTGCACATTTTTTTTCAAGGTTTAAGACAACCAAATTAGAAAATGAAGCTTTACCAAACTCATTTCTTCTTAACTTTTTTGCGTATATTTTTCCAATTAAATTTTATTATTCAAAGTAATAACTTTGCTTTTTCTCTTAAAATATTATTTATCTGTAATATTAGACAAGATCAACGCCCTAATTCGTGATATATACAAAAAAGTTACTTATAGGAAAATTGGAATATTTATGTTGTTTTTGTTAATTTTATTGTTAAAGTAAAAGTAAATCACATTTCGCACCATTTTACTCAAGTAAACTTTGTCACACTATTGTTTTTTGTACGTACATATCAACAAACCTCAAATTAAACCACGGATACGTGAATCTGTCGTTGACGATTCCACGTTTGGCAAAAGACTAGTGTATAATTATTTATTCTCGAAATCAAATCTAAATACTCACAAATCATTTCTCAAATTCCAGCTCCACTTTTTTGATGAAAATTGGTTTTAACAGCCAACAGAAAAAAAGATCTTATTACATACTGTTCAAAGCAATAAAACCCAAACTCTTTAACCTCTAGGTTAGATTTCTAAATCTAATGAGTTGGTATCAATGATATTAAAAAATTAATTCATTAATAAATAAATTATGCACTCTATTTTCCTTCGAAATGAATTTTAATTTTGGAAAGATCTTGTTATACACAAAGAAATAAATCTTCACAATACTGTAATATCAATTACAGTTTTATTAATATGAAATAAAATTAATAAAAATTAACTATCAAATGAGCGTAAGAAAACTGATTTCAAAATGGCTGAATTCTTAATAAAGTAAAGTAGAAAACAACAAATTATTATTTTTCTGTTTGATGTTTTCATTTTTCCTAAAAGTAAATTTCGTCCAAAAAAAATTAAGTGCTAATAACAAAATTTGGATGGGGACGTTCATGAGACTTTGTTACAACTAATCAAATGATTTGACTTATTTGTGCGTGTATGCCAAAACGTGCCTATATCTTAAAAGAAAAAATAGAGAAAATTATTGTTCGATAGCTTCCTTTATGTAATAGAAGCTAAGAATTCGATAATTTGGGCCTTGTTAAGGAAATTTAAAGAAAATGCTAGTCACGTGCAAGCTGTTTGTCTTCACTTCATTTTAGCGGAGGAGTCAATAAAATTATCGACCCTCTTAATCATAGTAAAAGCTTTTATTGATTAATCTTCTAATCAGATCTTACTTAGAGAGATAAAAATCTCTTGTCTTTTTAAATATTAATATTGGCAAGACATTGATTTATGCTTTGTAATCAGACGATCATAAAAAGCTACATGTAATATCTAACATTCAAGAAACATTAACTTTTTCGTTAAATATTGAATTTAGCCATGGGTTGAAAGATATTTTTATTGAAATCATTATAGTAAGGTCGACAGTTATAGGCACTTAAAAAGTGATTATGTCTTCACTATCAGCCCCTATTTTCTTGTTTGAGAAATCAAAATAAATTAAAAAAAAATAACAATTTTTTTTTTTGTAATCAGAAAAAGTAAGCACATATACTCACACGTAATTAAAATAAACTTAATATCGATTAATTGAATTTTTTTCTTTTGTTGAGTCTACGTCAGGTAAATGTTCAATAATTTCTATTTACACCATACTGTCACTTTTGGTAGCAGTAAACAATAGTAAAAAAGGTTTATATTAAATATAATTTTTATTCAGATTTATTGCGTTTTGATTATTTTTTTCGTATCCTTGTGTATATGCTATTGACTTCTAGCCTTTTTTATAGGTGTGTTTCGCATGATTAATTCATTATCCTTCTTTTATAACCTAAACCAATTTTAATTTTGACTAGTAAAAGATAACAAATGATAAAAATACATGCATACATCTAAAGTATTGAATTTGAATCGTCCTTCAAAATGCTTTTCGTAAAATCATTTGAAACGAAATTATGAAATGTTTGAAAACTGCAGAAAAACAAGAAGCAATCATAAAGAGAGCTGTATCTGTTGGTTTTTTATCTTATAATTTCACTGTCAAATTGCAAATATTATGATAATTTGTTTGGACATATTTCATCAGTTAAGGATTCTTCAAAAGCGCATTCTAGTAATTAAAACTTATTAAGAAAAAGGGTGCTCTATAAGAGATACATTGGGCAAATTTCTTAAAAATTTGATGAAACAAAACACAAAGAGGGTGTAGAGTCACACCTGAAAATAAATATAATATTAAATGTCAATTTTTACTGCTTTAAATTAAATGTTTCAAGTAAATAAATCAAACATAAGTGTCCCTCTTCGACCACTATAAAGTCTTGATGATGACACAAGGATAGACAGTACGAGGTTATAAAAAACAAAATTTATTTGTATTTTAAATTTAAAAAATGAAGAGAAATAAATTTGTTTCCTTAAAAAGGAATGGCCAAAAACCTTGTGTCAAATCAAGTACTCAAAACCTCAGAGAATGCTACACTTATGCACTCCACACTTTTATTCTTGGCGGTGGTATGAAATTGTAAACGAATTTAGTAAAAAGTATATTATTTATCCTTCTCTTTGCGTGCAACGGAATGAATTGTTTACTCCTTTGAACTGATTAATTTTATGAAAAGGTCATAGATAAAAGTCTATTTTTTAAAAGTTTTTTTGTTTTATTTAATTTTATCCCTTTATTTATGAAAAGCCTTTAGTTTTAATATTTATGCTAAAGTACAATATAATAAAGGATTAAAAAATATTTTGAAAATTCCTCGCTAGCACGTGTAAAATTTGAATAAAGCGTTTACTAAATTCTCTTCTTCAGACCTGATCAGGCCGGTATCCATTATATAAGCTAGAATTAGGAAGGGAAGGGAACCTTGGATCTTGGAAGGGTTCTTAAAATATTTAAGCTGACACTTAAATAATAAATTTGCTTGATAAATTTGAGTTTTGATAAATGTTACACAGAAAATAAAAAAAAACATGCACATACGGAAAATGATTACAAAAAAAATTATAACATAATATTTAAAATCTTGATACTTCTAGTAATAGTCAAGACTTGAATGGTTGTTAACCTTAAGCACATTTATTTACATTACTCTCCTTTTTTGAGAGAAAATAACATTTAATACTACTTTGAAACTATACACAAAGTCTCTAAATTGGGAAGTTTTGTATACCGTTTTTATTGTGTCACTTGAAAGAACGTCAACTTCCTTGGTCAAATAAACAATTTTATTGTTCTAAACAAATGTTTAACTTTGACTAAGGTAAAAAGGACCAACAGCTTTTTATTTAAAAATGCTCTTAAAATGGGTATGTAGACTTTTCTAAAGCATACGTAATTAATGCAGTACCACCAATATTGCTAGGAAATTTTTCTATATAACTACAGAAACTATACACACACACATTTATGTTTACTCATAAAATCCCAGAAATCATGAAAAAGTATACATGTGGTGAAATGATTGATTAGGAAAGGATTTTGATTGCTCGTAAAGCTAATTCAATTATAATATTAACATTTGGTGCCTTATTTCTTGAAATTGGTTATTATTTTGCTTAGTTTTTTTTTTTAACAAAATGCTAGTGAAAACTCTGTAAGGAGAAAACTACCAACAAATTCTTTTATTCAAAGTTTGTATAAAGTATATTTCCAGATAAAATCCTCTGAAGTTAATTCTTTGAACTATTTCATTGTGTCTTTAAGTTATTTGTATGTTTTAAAAAAATAATTAACAGGACTCTATATAGATTTCCTTTTGATATTTCACACAAAATTATATCTATGAAGTAAGAGTACTAAATTCCAATGCATCACTATAAAAATAAAACTTTATCATTTCAAAAGAAAGAAACAATAATTAAAGTTATATCCTTTAAATTTCTAGTCATATTTTTAATACCATTTTCCACTTAAAAGCAAATCAATGCTTTATGCCTCATACAGAACTTATATCAAAGCATTGAAAACATTGAACATTTTAAAGAGTTTTCAATTGATATAACGGAGCATAAAATAACAAATCTGATAAAAGGATCCGGTGCAGATACAAAAAGATATTCTTTTAAAGACTGACCTAATATTGCAATCCTCTATCTAACATTTTTAAACATAAAAATACCATTAGAATCCTTTGGTGGCAATTATATAGCAATTAAACTTAACCGTATACAACTTTCAAATACTGAATTTAAACATGGGAATAGCTTATATATTCTATGTATATATATGATATCCTCCAACAAAATTGAACTAATTGAAATTTTTTCGGCTTTGAACAAAAAAAACCGCTTTCAAATTAAACTCAAAAAGAACTCCTTATATACGGATACATTTATAGTTATAATAGTATATCTCAGGCTTCTTTTGGTTTGAAGATTAATTTTTTTAAAAGTGCTTCGCATAAGTTTTTACTCAAAATGAGAGCACATCGTTAGCGAAATTATAGCATCAGGTTGGTGAAGGATCACTAAAGCAAGAACTTTTTCTACAACCATTATTTGATGTAGGTCAAAAGTGTTAATTGCTTTTTAGGTATCCCAACCTAGTTAAGCGTTTGACAGTGAAACATTTTATTTATTTTAGTAATTCGTTTTTATTGGTTTTAAGATTGTATTAAATTTTTATAATTTCAGGAAAACAACATCGTCCTCTTAATGGTGCTACATCTTTAGAAGGGAATGGAGGTAATATTATTATTTATTTTCACAAATTTGAATATAGATATATATGTATATTTCTTTCAGAGTCCGGAGTTCCAAAGTTTGCAGAGCCTATACCTAATATAACAGTCTCAGTAGGAAGAGATGCTCTAATGGCATGCGTTGTTGAAAATTTAAAAGGATACAAGGTAGTTTAGTTGTTTTGTTTATTATTTTAGAAAATTTTGTTAACTTAAGGAGTTTCTAAAAACTATATCTCTTCATAATACAAGTGTTTATTTAACACAAAAAAATCCTTAAATATTTTTAGCTTTTGCAGTTTTACGTCTCTTTTTTTGGTGATCTCAACGAATAACGACAAATACGTATCATATCGCTTAACGAAATCCGTCTGGTTGAGTAATCTATATTATAAAAGACTTCTAGGGTTGTAGAAACTGTAAATACCTAGAAATTTACAAAGTTGTAAGCCAACTTTTTCGTAGTTGTGTTTTCAGTTTGTTAACAATTTGCATATCCTAAGGCAAGCAAAAGGAAACGTAAGTAGTGTGATAGTAAATCTGAAAAAAAACTGTAGAGAATTGAGGCTTAGAAAAGCAAAAGAGATGAGTTGCTATTTCAAGCAACTGTTTATTTAGTAAAGTAAAACTTATTCAATCTGTGTTACTAAAACTCTGATAACAATTGGAAGTATCATACTGATAAACAATTTATCCTTAGGAATTTTTGAAGCTTTAATAAACTGAGCTTACCAATGATTATAAATGCTGATAAAGTAGAAAACCCCATTTAATAATTATTGCAAAAACTAAAAAAAAGGCTCAAAAGACTAAATAGATATTTCTGTTTTTTCTAATCTTTCCAATAATTGAATTTTTTTATTCATTTCACATCCTTGAAGATAACAGTACGAATATACTTTTTATTTTTGTAACAAAAACATTTGGATTAATTTTTGTTATATTGTAAATATTTCGTAAAAAACGTTTTTCCGCTCTTGAACACAAAATAAAACAGCGGTTGATACTTAAGTTCTGAAAAAAGGATATAAATTATAATTTTAGTTCTTTTAAATAAGTAACCTAGGTACTGTGAAATACGAACATTTATTTTAATATACATGAGAAGTTGTGCATAAACTTTTAAAAAGTTTTTAATTTGCAAAGTTTTGATAGATGCAATACCGAAAAATTTCTTTCCTCAAATTTTTTTACGCTGAAATACTGAAATGATACTGGCAAAAGATCTCAGTCAGTCATTTAGTTAATTATTTATTTATTACTTTAATTCCATTAACTTTTGAATGCCTGTAGGTGACTCTTTGGAATATCAGGCAATTCAACAGTTGTTTTGTTAAAAATTGTAAAGACTCACTTTTACAATTTTTATATAGCTAAAAGCTGGTACTCATCGTTGTGTTAATTTATATAAAACCAAAAACTTAGAAAAGGCATAGAAAAATTGAACAGTTTATATTTAATAAAGTATTAAGTATTCATTGCTGAATTTCTTTAGCTAGAAGGTTAGCCAGCCGAAATAGTTGAAGATCGGAATAGGATTTTGGTCCAGCTGAGAAAAATAAAATTTCTAAATAAATGTAAGAATATTGAAATAAAAACTCTGTACTATATGAAACGGGCATTGATGAGTCCGTGTAAGTCGAATCATCAAGGATTTTCTATTGTGTTAAATTTCAGAGCATTTTTCTGAAACTTAAAGCCGGTATACACAGTAACTCAAGATTTTAGAATAGATTCTTTCAGAATTTCATACAATGACTTTGTAACCAGGTTTTTTCAATATACAAAAAAAAATTTTCTCAATTTTGTTAATAAAAATCAAGTCTTTAGCTTCCTGAGGCTACAGAAAGAAAATTTCACGTGCTCACCTCGGTAAACATCCCTGGTATGGATGGATGAAAAAAATATTTTGATTTCTGTACGTAAAGGAATCGGGAATTAGCTTATATTGATTGCTTAAAAGTATTCTTTGCATCTTAAATTACTTATTCAAAATATTTTTAGCAGGACATAATAAAAAGATCAATACTGCGAAATAAAACTAAAATTTAGATTAATTCCTTTTGTACAATTAGGTAATATTTTCTGAGAGCTCAAGACTTTTGTGAGTTTTGAGAGTTTCGTCAAAATTTTGTAAAAGGGAATTCAATAATGAATCAAATATTGCAGTAAATTGAGAACTTATCTGTAATATTCAGCTATGCAAAATAAAAAAATTTAGATTTAAGCTTTAGTTCGACTCAGTTGCACCAATATCAGACCTAGTTAACCAGCTTCAATTAAACTTCATTTGCTTCATAATTAAAAAATAAAAATTAAGCAAGTGCAATAAACAGAAGTCAGGAAATTTTCAGTAGAATATAATAAATATTGGAATAATTGTATTTAACTGAGATTCTAGTTATATTATCACTACAATCCTTATATAACTCAGTATTAAAAGTAATTTTTCCCAAAATGTAGGTTGCATGGGTACGTGTAGACACACAAACAATTCTTTCAATTCATCACAATGTAATTACACAAAATCCTAGAGTAAGTTTAACATACAATGATCATCGATCCTGGTATTTACATATTCGGGAAGTTGAAGAATCTGATCGAGGCTGGTATATGTGCCAAATAAATACTGATCCAATGCGATCTCGAAAAGGATACCTTCAAGTTGTTGGTAAATTAATTTGAAATTTTAACTAGATTATTTCAAACAAATTACTATTTAAAAAATAGTTCCACCAATTATAGTCGAAGGATTAACAAGTAACGATATGGTTGTCAGAGAAGGAACAAATGTAACACTAGCATGTAAGGCTCGTGGATATCCAGAACCCTATGTCATGTGGAGACGAGAAGATGGTGAAGAAATGTCTATAGGTGGAGAAAATGGTGAAAATTAAATTAAATTATTAACACAATTATATATTTTCTTCCTATGTATATAGTTAACGTTGTTGATGGTGAAATTTTGCATATAACAAAAGTTAGTCGACTACATATGGCTGCTTACCTCTGTGTTGCATCAAATGGGGCTCCCCCTTCCATTTCCAAACGTGTACATCTACGTGTTCAATGTACGTAAAACTTTAATATATCAGTTTTAAAGTGAGCATCTAATTATAAACATTCAAAATTTTAGTCCCTCCTATGTTGTCAATACCTAATCAGTTGGAAGGAGCATATATTGGACAAGATGTTACTCTTGAATGTCATACAGAAGCATATCCAGCTTCAATCAATTACTGGACAACAGAACGTGGTGATATGATTATATCTGGTAAGTAATCCAGCTTAAGAGCTTATATAATCTAGTTGATCCAAAACAATAGCTCTCAAGGGATAGCTAAATATATATATATACATGATATAATATTTTCAGCAAATAGTTTGGCTGACACGTATTTTGATCCCTCAAATAATGTATGCATAAGTATTATCTTTGGTTTGAGTATAGTAGCAATTTTTACTTCTTAAGCATAGTTTATATATAATAAATATCCAGTTAAAACATTATTTGTTTAAATACATTTATGTTAAAAAATAAAAATCTACTAATTGTGATAAATTTAGCAGAAAGCTTTATTAATCAGTGTTTTTCTGAGAAAAGCAAAAAGTTTCAACTTCATCAAATCAAAAAACAAAACTCATGTAATTGAATTATTTTTATAGAAAAACCCATATATTTATTATTTTCTCCCTTATTAAGTAAAACAAATTTTTTCGAATAGTAAGTCTGCTTTTTCTTTTTTCTCATCTGTTATTTATAGATTAATTTGAAAAAACTTCCCTTTTGTTATGGAAAATCCTTGCAATAGTTTTATTAAAACATCATTTATTTAACATAAAAATAATTTCAGATACTTCAAGAGCCGGTGACAAGTTTGAAACAACATCCTCAATAAATGGTTATAGTAAGTACATGAAATTAAAAATTCGTAGTGTTAGTTCTGGTGACTTTGGATCTTATCGTTGTGTTGCAAAAAACTCATTAGGTGAAACCGATGGTGTTATAAAACTAGATGGTAAGTACATATCTATAAAATAAGCTACAAGATGAATAAAATAAAAATTTTTCTAAAACATTAATATAGAAATTCTTGCCCCAACAACTGTAATAATCTCTGAAAATTCAGTTTATAATAGTAGCTTAGGAGGTAGTACGTTAAAATAAAGTTAAAAAAATTTTTTCTGCTAATTAAAAATTCAATTACAGGGAAACGACCACATAAAAATTATGAAACAAAACCATTGCCTGACTATGGATTAGAGGAATGGAAAGAAGGTAAGAAACTTAAAAATAGTTTTTCCCATAGAATTAAACCTAAGTTAACGGTTCGTAGCTTCTCAATAGTTCTTCATCAAATGTAACATTTACTACCCTTAATTTTTGAGAACCATAGAAAATAAATTATGATTGAAGATGTCGATTTAGTGGTGGGTACTGCTTAAACAAAATGTTTGGTGCTAATTAAGGAACTTCATAGAACGATAGTATCACATTTATTTAGGGACGTGATATAACAAAGCAGCGTGAAAAGATTTCCTAATGAGATTTTTAGTACAAGCCAATCTGTATCTTTTGATGCTGGTTAAAATTCAAGTATAACTAGGTTAGAGTATGAATTGTGCCACTTAATTAAGATACCCAAAATACATAAAATTTATCTTATAAGACCTGAACGTTATTAGCTAATTCATCTTATGCCCTTATAAAAAAATCTTCAATCTATGAAATGTAAGAATTTCTTAGTAAATTGCTATTAGAAAGTTTTCCTATTAGTGCTATTAATAACAAATAATGATATTGGGTAACAAGTTTTCGTGTTATATTCTACTTAAAATATAATTGAGATATTGAATCAAATATTAAAGAATGAGTGAGTATTTTATTTTCTGATGAGATATTACACTATGAAAGTTAAGTAAAGTCGTGAATTATGTTAAGTTATAAAAAATATTAAATCTGATGCTTGAATCTACGACGTTATTGCAAAAACCATCAAATATCAGAGTAAATATTTTTAAATAGAATATTAGATCCATGTGTTACCTAAATTATGAGTTAAGCATTTAACTAAACGTGTGTTTAGAAATGTTAAGCAAACAAATTGTTTAGTATTTTTTGGTATATAGTTTTGGTAAGAGTTTTTCAAATGAGCTTGGCAGGTGATTAAATCTGCTAATTTTGAGCTAACTTTAAATTCTTATAGGCAAAAGAGTTTTAACTTTTAGTGTATTAACTAATTAAAATGATTCTTTCTGTATAGATTTTAAGTGAAGAGTTTGAACTACAAAGGCTTTCTGCTCCACACTTTAAATAAGGTTTAATGGTAAAGAAACTTTAATAAAAATTCACACAAATAAGCTACCACTCGATTATAAAAACTTATCATATTTCATACCTTCAATCCTTCAATGAATATTTCACCAACTGGATCAATTAAAAATTTATTTGTAGCAATTACCAAAGAGTAATCAATAAATTAATTTATAAATATTTTCTCGATATAATTTCCCTGTCATAAAATGAAAAGTTCAAAGTTGTGACGTAAATGTGCCTGAGGGTACTATGAAAAAAAAATTGGTTGAAAAAAACTTTTTTCAAGTAAATAAAGGGTTATTAAACAACAAAAAATTTGTAACAAAACAATAATTTTGCTAGTGGTTAGAAAATAATTATCTTTTATGCTTGGAATTTAAATATTTGTAGACAATCACTCTGAAATAAAGACTGAGATATTGAAAATTTTAAATCTTCAACCTCGTTGAATATTAAGTATTGAAAATATGCCTTAAAAACGGATACAGTTATATCATCTTTAGCTGTAAATTTTTCTGGAACTACTTTTAAAATATCAACACCTTAAGATGCCTATTCATTGTAATAAATAATGCGAAAAAGATTTCTAAATGGCGTCAATCTATTTTTTTTAGACTGTTCGCCTCAGTGATCTATGTAAAGTGGATTGCTTATTATTGTTTCTATTATACCCATTCTCCACCGAAGCTAATACTCATTATTACAATACAACCACGGAAATTTTGTATGGAGAATCGGTGGAGAATGGGTATTAGTGAAAAATTTACGATACTAAAACTCTTAAAGCCTTAAAAATAGCGAATTTAGTGTAGACTCAAGGGAGTTATTTTTGATATTTTTGGATTTTATGGTTTGTTAAACTTATTTTCACAATATTCTTACAAAAATAGCCCACAATTATACTTTTGATTCGTTTTTATATTTGATTTAGTATGAAAAAAACCAAAAGTTATGTCTCAGATGAACAGAATGAAAAAGTTACGCTACGTTTTTTTTGTTGAAAAAACAACAACAACAAAACTGGCAGCTTCAAAAGAAAAACAAAAACTCAAGAGCTGTTCATTAGCTCTGGAACAACTAATTAATCGTATTTACTAAGCTTACCATTATTCTGAATTCTGTTCTGGCGTGTTTGCTATAATGAATGGAGGTACCTTTAAGGAGAAAAAACCCTATCACTATATTTTATGTATCACTCTTATCATCGTGTAGTCTTATACATCATGCTACTTTGTTGTGTTTGATGCTGAATAGAGTTTCTAGAATTTAAGGTATCTTTTCTTTACAGATTATATTCCAAAACGAAATCCCTAACAGTAGTGGAGTCAATGAACACATAAAGCAAGCAAAACTTGGAAGTCCACTGGAACAGCTCCGATTTTGATGATTCTTTTTTTTAAAGTTTTGTTTTTCTATATTATTTAAAATCAGAAACGCCATCAAATAACTATCCTAGAATACAACGAAATTTTTCCACTAAACTATTTCGAATATTCCACTAAATCAATTCAAAACTCAAATATCTTCAGCTTGTAGTCAAAAACAGTTGTTTTACGTCGGTGTGAAAATATTGATAAGCCTTTAGGTAGAAAAATCTTATCAAATTATCGGGAAAGGCTTACTTTGGTATGGAAAAGAGTTACGCTATTACAATGTACCAATTTTTCATTGGAAAACATTTAAAGCATACTAAAATAAAAAAAAGACTAACTTATGTTAGCGTTTTTTTAAGAAAAGAGCAAAAAACAGCAAAAAATGCCCGGGATTTTTACCAACGGTTCCATTTAAATTTTTTTTCTCCGTCATTTGTTATTATTTTTAAATTTTTGCTATTTTAAAAATAAAACAATATTGCAAGCTTTAAAAAAATATTTTTTTCTTGCTCATTATCGCATAGATTCAGAAGTGCGTGGGGATAATAAGGACGCCTGCAAAATTCAAGAACCTGTAACTCGAAAACGAAAAAATTTAGACCCCCACTTTTTGTACTCCCCCCCCCCCCCAGAGGTTTCTGATTTTAAATAATATAGAAAAACAAAACTTTAAAAAAAAAATCATAAAAATCAGAGCTGTTCCATGTAATTAATTTATCAGTTGTTTGGTATAAATTCCTCTTTTACCTCTATGTGTCTAATGTTGCGAAAAGAATAATTTCTATTGAAGCATAAAAATGCCATTTTAAAAAATTTATTTTTAACTGTTACAACTTATATATTAATTAAAGTTAATATATAAATAGAATAAAAAACTTTATTTATACGCCATTTAATTCTTTAAAATATTTAACAAAATAAAAATAACTTTATTTTCAGATAACTCTAATCAAACACCAGTTCGCCACCCACCTGGTGCATTTCACAACAGTGCATCATCTAAATCAATAGATATATTTCCCAAATGGATATCTGTATATCTAGGTAGCAAACAAAGATGCATTTTTATTGAACTAATCCAGCCACTTATAAAAATGAATCTTTCATCTCGATTTCTAGCTCTCATCAGCTTCACATTGAATTTCATTAGCATACGATTTCCTAATAGAGTCCTTTTTCCATGCAGATAAAAAATAAAATAGAAGATGAATTTTAATCATCTGATACAATCACGACATCGTAATCAAATAGATAATTATGTGATAAATTAGAGCACCATTTTGTAAATAGAAAAAATATTGATAAAATATTGCAAATATAAACGGTTGCTCTGATATTTAATATAAAAAACTATGAAAATATAAGTCATTAAGGAATTAATTTAACAGAAAATAAGCAAGTTGAAAAAAAAAACAAAATAAAAATTTGTACATACATACATATCTAGGAATTGGAGCTACTTTTATTTTGAGTTAAATTTTTGAGGCAATAGTTATTGTTGCTTTGTAAATAAAATGAATAAAATTTTGTTGATAAAAAATATATCCAAGGACTTTTTTTATTCCAAATTTTGTATTGAGTTAAATTTTAATTGGATATAAAGCGTTTACAGTATTATTGCAGTATGAATATTTCTTTTAATTGAACTATTTAATGAATTTTGATAAAAACTGCTTTTTTGTTATTTTTAATTTTTGGCTGTTGATGAAATTCCTTTTACTTTTTACATAAACTTTTTTTTTGTACTAAATTTGATGAAACCTAAAGACACTTCCTGTCAAATTATTCAATTCAATTCCACAATTATTAGGTATTGTTTTAACAACTGTTTGTGTAAGTCCGCAAAAGTTTTTCTTCGATTTTTAGGACGAATTAAGAGTTTTTGCGTAGTTTTTGGCCAAAAATTCAATGAATACGATCAGGCAAGCACCATATTTTTCCATAAAATGCTTCGTGTGATTTTTTTCCCTTTAACTCAAGCTGTCATAAACAGAAAACATATTTGAATAAAACTGAAGGCATAAAGCAAAATTCGAAGGAGGAACTAATGGCGGCTTATGAGAATCGAACAGGAATTTGCAATTTGCACTGGCAAATGAGAGTTCTTTTTAATAATGATTATTTTAAATAATAAAGTAAAGATGCACATATAGTACAATTTAAGAAAATATGTTTTTTCAAAACTATGAAAAGTATTTGATAACAAAGTATAATAAAAAGATGTAAACGCCTTATAGACTACAAAATCACACAATGGATTGAACTGAAACCTTTGGAATATTGTTAATTGTAAAATTAAGGTAGCCTTCAAGAATTTTTTTGGAAATTCGAAATAGCCATTGCTAGATTGCAGGAATTCCTTCTTCGTAAAAAAAATTAAACATTTTTAAACAGCAAAGTTCAATGAAAATTTTCAAACAACAATCAAGTTAAAAGCAAATGTTTTATAACGATTCTATCGAGCAAGTACAAAATTTTGATCAATGTTAATAGAATAAAACCTCGTGAATATAAAAGACACTTCAATAAATTAAAAAGAGTCACCAAATTTAATCAACGTAACAGTTTACTTCAAAGATGAAAAATAATTCTTTAACATTTTGCCAAAAAGCATTGGTTATTTCATGCCTAGCTTTATACATCAGATATACTCCAATAATGAGAAGATGGCGGCTAGCCCTTTCAACGAGAAGCAAAGTTTTGTTACTTCATTCAAGCTTTGATTTTGTATAATATTCAATTTTCCCAAAAAAATAGTCCCAAAATGGACTCATATTAAAAATAATGAAATTTTCAGTTTGAGTTTTTGATTTAACCACAGTATTTAAGGCCAGCATAGTAAGTCTCGTAAGTCAAATGATTCAATTCATTAATTCAAAACAAAAAATATAATTAAATACGATGGTAAATGTTGCTTATCAACTCAAATCCTATCTTTTCAACAAAAAGCTCTTTAGAAACCTTCACTAGAGCTCAGATTTTCTATGTCTTTCTGTTAATTAGCTTAATTGAAATATTTTTATTTCCAAAGATAAAATCACTTGGTTTCACTGGAATGCATTTATGAATGTTTCTGTTTCTAGTCTTAAAGTTATACAGGATTCATGTAGTATGTAGGCAAAATATTTTCAACTATGTAAATTGTTTAAGTAGTTTTAGGTTATTTCAAAAACAAAAGAGAGCTTAAAAAAAGAATTTTTATTTATTAGGAATTCATTTCCTTAATGGACATTAAATTATTCAAGTTCTTAAAGTGTTCTAGCCAAAAATACACATAACTCAGCATATGAGTAAACAAAAATAAATATTACCTAAATAAAACACAATTTTTGTTTCAAATGACAATAAAAAAACGGTAATTAACATGGTTTTTCATGAACAGTTTGATTAATTAACACTGAAAGCTTAAAGAATGGACAAACAATATTTGTATAGAATAATAAAAAAAAAATAAAACTCATAGCCATATGCCTTTATTTCCTAAAACCTTCTTTTAAGTTAAAATAATTTTATATAATCCATTTTTTTTCATTGTGCGTAAAGCAATTTATATTAAGCCTCAGAGCCAACGAAGGGTGTTGGAGCAATGGGTCCAAGAAGACAAAAGCCACATCAATCGCTATATAAATCGGTTTAAGCGTATTGAAACACAATCGCACAATTGTATCAAATCCATTACAATTCTATACCAAAAAAAATAAAAATACAATTCAGGAATTCCTATTTATCACAATTCGATTGATTTATATGGCCCTAGGCAAAACCAAACTTTGATAGAGTATTCCTCTTGATTTCCGTCTCTACCTTCTCCTAAAAAACTTTTCACGCAAAAGGATTCTCATCTTAGATTAAAACTGTTCTAAACAACTTCTTACTTATATTGGAGTATAACTACAGACGAATGTCTTTATTTGTGTATACACATAAAAATAAAATAACATTTCTTGCAGGATATACATTTATATGAATTTTAGGGTTTCCGAAAATATTATTCATGAACCATACTAAAAAAAATCGAATGTTCAATTTATCTAATTGAAAACTACTTTTAACAAAATATCCGACAAAGAAAAATTTTAAATTTGATTTTTTTTTTCTACAAAAGCCCATTTTTTGTTTGATTACGTTCTTTATCTGTAAGATTTATTTAGAAAGAAATTAAATATCATGTAATTTTTTAATGAGCTCCAATTATAGAAAAACTTTAAGAGTAAATTTTGAAATTTGAAAATATATTTTTTTGCTATCAAAAAATCCAAAAACTGATATCGGTTATAATTTTATTTGAAAAGAACCAAGAAATATAAAATGTTTGCCATAAAATTAGCAAGTAATTAAAATTTTAAGCTGCGTAGTTGTTAGGTAATATTTTGTTATCTTGAAAGAAAAGAAATTTGCTCCACGTTTTTGGATTACCTTTTGTTCTAAGAATTATGGATAAAAAATTTCCATTTTTTTACAAATACTCCATTACACTTATCTTAGATTACTAAATATCCTTTTAAGCAGTAAAAGAATTTTAAGCCAAATAGATTGTTATTGGTTTAATCCTTCCTATACAAAGTCAAATGCTAGTGTTTTCTAGAAACCTACTTGGAACAACGTAAGTGAAATTATTTTTCAAAAATTCGTCTAGTAAAACTTTTAAGATAATTATTATATAATTTTATAGTGACTTGAATTAAATTAGAAGCAATACATTTTAATATTTGCAGACCAAAGAGCTTTCTTTAAAAATGCCTATAAAAAGCAGGGCGGTGAAGAGAAAATAAACAAGTAAAAGTTAGGAATCAAGAGCTCCGGAATAGAATTTATTTTTAACTGTAAATTATATTTGATTTATATTACAAATATTTTTAATAAATAATCAAACTGATTGATTGAAAATTTAAATAAATACCTAAAATTCTCTAAAAATGAGAAATTATCATTTGTAACCTTTTTTAGCTACCATTACTACTAATAAAACAATGTATACAAATTTTACAAGATTGTTAGCTTAAAAATTGTTTTCATGTCCAGTATCAAAGTACAGACACCTATTGAAATCTAGCTGGTCTGCTTTCTTTCATAGTTATAGAATAGATTTCAAAACTGGGTTTGATAGTTAAGTGTTAAGCATGCTTTATTATTATTATTTCTTTTTTGATTGAATCAAAGTGTTTCTATAAAATATTTTTATGTCACGTATTCTTGGTCAATTTTCAAAACAAATAAGTTCTTTGTGTTTCTGACAAGGAAGTGGCTCAAAAGCTTTGACACAAGTTATCAGCGGATTGTGAATAGCTTTTAAAAGATATTCTGTTCAAATTATATAACATACTATATATAAGGGATATAACACTATCCCTTAGGATGGTGGGAAAAGAAAACCTTTAAATTTCTTGATTTCATTTAAAACTGAATTTACTTAAAATTTGTTTGTTTGAAAAACCCAGCTTGGATTGAAATATGGCAGCTTTGAGAACTGTGCTTGTTAGATTTTTTGACAGTTTGATGTTTTTTGTTATATTTTGGTTCTATTAAATGCAGATGAAACATTGAATTATTTATTATAATTCTTAAAAATACTCAATTTGCTCAAGATGTCATATTCTTAAGTAACAACACCAAATTTCATGCAGGTTTTAGAGGATTATTTTTGATATTTATTTTTCGTGTACTGTGAAATTTTCACTACACAAACGTTTAAGAATATAAATTGCAAGCAGAAATTTTATTTGTTTTAATATTTGATTTAGTCTGGTTAATATTTTTTTAGATAAACTAACCAAAATGAACAGAAAATGCAGAGAATAAAATTATGATTCTTATGAGTCCAACGAAAACTAAAAAAAATAAAGCAAAACTCTTTGATTGGCAATAACAAGAAATGAAAATAATGGCAGCAGAAAAAGAAAAATAAAAATATAGGAACTGTTCGTGAGCACTTATAACACTATTACTGTTTGCCAAACGTAGCGTCATGTTAAAATATGTTTGACAGTGTTTACTACAATGACTGGGTAAATTTAGATATGACTTTAAGCTCCTGTTAAATGATATCAAGTTTAGATTTCGATGTGGAACAATTACTTATTTTTATTTAGCATATTTTCTTAGAAGTGTGTTTTTGATTTTTTCAATATCTATTATTTTTTTACACTTTTCAGTCTTCTTTGTTCTTTAATCTATTTTTGCATACTTTATATTAAGCATAACACAAAAAGGAAATTTTATAATATTTCTATGCTACCATCACAAAATTAGCTTTTTATGCGTTAAGTCCCCTGCGTTGTGAAGTAATTTTGAACAAAACTAATTTCAAATAAGCTAAAATTTATAAGTTTTAATATTAATTTTTGAAAAATCTATCATTCTTATATTTAAGGGGGTCTTCTGGTTTCGAAATTCAAAATTTTTTTTTGTTTTAATATTTTCATAGCTTAACTCGTTACGGAAATGTTTTCAAGAAGATTTTTCGAAACTCGAATTATTTTCGGAGTTTTCTACTATTTTTTTTTTTTTTAAATTCCGAAAGGCGAAAAAACCAGAAAAAACAACCTAACTTTTTTCCAAACTGCCACGATTCAGTGAAAAAAAACTCTTTTTAGTGCCATAACTACATTCTTCTAATTGAATAATTAAGAAAGATTATAAAGGCTGGAATCGTGCACACCAGAGCAAAACCTTTTTTTAAGAGCCCCCACTTTGTCGGCTTATAGTATTTTCAATTTTGACTTTTTTTTAATATTTAATATACATCAATAAACGAAAAACAAAAAAATTTTTGCTTAACATATTTATTGGTTCCTTTTAATGGCGTCCGAAAAAACACCCAAAATTCAAGCGTCTAAGCTAGAAGACTCCCTTTAAAAACTGATACATTTTTCCAGGGCTGCGTTAGTTTGTAGTTTAATTATGATATATTAAGTTGACCGAAGCAAGCACAGATTTAAATCAGTGAAAGCTTAGTTCTTATTTCGAAGTTTTATGTTTTATGTTTTATGTTTTTACTTTATTAATAGAACTAAGAACATAACGTAGTTTTAGAAGTATAGATTCAGCAAGTTTAAAGCCACTGAATGCTCCAAAGATGCATAAGTATTGCCTTCAAATTATTAAAAATTTACTGATTTATTAATCAAACCAATCAATCCAAATCGACTTTATATAAAATTACATATCAAAGCTTCGATTAGATCATTAAACACAAAGAACAGACAAAAGAAAGGCAATATCTCCCACAACATCAAAATTTTATTTCAGCTAACAACTATGACCAGAAACAAGAACATAACATGAATTAAAGTGTTCCGGTAGCAATGAAATTGCAAAAATACCGGAACATGACGTTCATTTTCGTAATTAATTCATTTGTACAAATTTTTGTGACTTGATAAAGGGAACCAAGAGAATGAGCATATTTCACAGATGTGAAAACTTTCAACCAAATTAGCTCCTCATGAACTTTGCTGCATGTTTTCCCATCTGTCCGGAAATTTAGTCCTTTTTCTTTACGAATTATGTTTTATATAGAACCCCTCATTTTCTTTTGCAAAGCTTTTAAGTAGTTGAAATGATATAATTTTCAGCGTCTTCATGTTTAAAATGTGACATCTGAAGATTAATGAAATGCAAATAGGCTAAAAATTATTTTTTGGTTTTACTTGTATTATTAAAGAAATGTTTTAAGAGAAAAGATATAATTCTTTCTGTATTTTTGTTTCAAAAAAAAAAAAAAAGAAAAGACTTTACTCTCCGTAAGAAAGTCGCAATAATTGTGTTATATGATGGCAGAAAAAATTATACTTGAGACTCTAACTTAATCTAGACTGTCATTTTTTTGTAAAATAGCCACTCTTTGTACATTGCTAATGATTATGTACATCAGATCCAATAAAAAGTAGGAAGGTGAACAAGAAACTCTGAATTTCACTATTTTTTTAAGTATGAAACCTAAAAGAAAAGTCAGACGGAGTTGAAGCTTACATTTATTTCCTTTGCTTTCTAAAGAAATAACACTGTGATTATTAAAATTCAAGTTTCAGCAGGTCATAATTGGTTGACTTACAAAATTAATAAAGCTAAAAAAAAAGTTATTCCAAATCAAACTAAAATTTCTTTTGATTTATATAAAAGAAGCAAACTACTATCGTAGCATTGCAAAAAATGTAAATTTTCAATTTTAAAGGGAGAAATGAATATATTTGTCTATTTTCTTAAATTTTGCTCGCGTTTCTTATTATTGCAAAAAATTATTTCTTATTCAAGTCATTGCCAACCGTTTTCCATTCAAATAAGTCAAGTACACCCCAGTTGTTTTTGAAAGGATTCAATATCATTTTCAATATATTTCTAAATCATAAAAAGAGAAATAAGGTTGTGAAAATGTGTCATTCTTGTCAGAATTATTTGCTCGAGAAGACTAATAAGCCCCTTAAGGAAATGGTAACTTTTTGCAAAGGGTTTTACACTTTTCATGTGTGTTCAGATGATGTCAATATTAAAATATCAGGGTATCCAAATAATAATTTAAATTTTCCAGCTTCCTAGTAAATATTTACTATTGCTTTTAGTTTTGACAGTAATACACCTTTAATATAGCATAAGTTTAAAAAAAGAAAATAAAATCTTGAAAAAATATTCGATGATATTTGAGATTATTTTTGACACTTACATAAATAAGAAGTAAATTATTCCTTTCTATAATGAACGCAGCTCGCCAATCATTTTGGTATTATTTGATATTGGCAACAGTAAATCTATTTTAATGACTTCCCATGAAAAAATGATCCCAAATAGGGAAAATGGTATATATGTCTGTTATATATACTAACAACAGGAAAGATAAGATGAAAGAGTTTTTTCGATAAGAGGAGAAATATTATTTTCCTCTCTAAATGAAGTCATAAATTTTAATTTAAAAGCATTTTCAAATGAAATTTCCTAATGATAAAATATACTATTAACTTAAATTAATGCAACAAAAATCTATTATATTAGTCTTCATTCTCCATTCAATTTCATTTAAATATGAAACCTTATCTTTCTAAACTCTTGGTTTAGAGTAAAACAGGAGCAATTTAGCGTTTAGGACTTGAGCTATCAGTGATTTTAGGTTTGAAAAAACTCAAAAATTTTCTCTAAAAAATTAGTTACTTGTTTGACAACAACATTACGTTTGCAGAAAATTGGAAAATATTAAAAACATTATTTCTAAGAGCTGAGTTTTTAACTTAAGTTCCAAGAAATTTACTTAAAATTTTGATAAGAATGAAAGAACTTTAACACAGTTGTTGTTCAATTTCAAAAGCGAGTTCGTCAAAGAGGATCAATTTCGGATGGAACAATTCATTGACGTATTTAACCAGTGCGCTTAGTCAGAAATATTTTTATTATTGTTTCGATTGTTACACCCAACAATATTAACTTGTTATCGTTATCAAGAATTGAACATTCAACACACTACTCTATCGGAAATTTTGCATAATTGTGAAGCCATTCTATTTCCAAGACCTGAAGCCCCATGAAAGTTTAATGCATTTTTGGTTCGCTTAATGGACTAAAGATTGCTAGTTAGAGATGGACATTTCTACCCAAAAATCATTTTTCCAGATGATGATTATATTCTGTTTGGAGGCTAAAAGAATAAGTAACATTAATAAGTCTATTCTTTTAAATATAAGTTGAAATAAGCTCAGGCTTAGAATTCAGCACTTCTAATTGTAAGTAATAAATGTAAAAGACGTTTTCCAATAATTATGTCCTTCAAAATTGTTTCCATATTCAATTAAATAATAGAATGTTATGGCATATTTTTTTTTATTATTTCTGAACTTAGTCTAGTCTAAATAATGCAAAGCTTTTCATATGTTTGTAGCTGTATATATTCTATTTCTCCTAAATCACTTAAATATTTCCTACTTATTAAAATTTAAAGAGCTAATTTCTTAACACCATTATTTCAAATCATTAAATCAACAGGAATCCTTGAAAAGAATTATCTTTCATGGAAATTTTTTTAGGATTCGAAAAAAAAAACAAACAAAAGATTAAATCCGAAATTCACAAATAAAAAAACATTTCATTTCATTTTATTAAGAGTGTTCATTTTAACTAATTAAAATTGAGAGCTTAAAAATTGTAGAAAAAAATTTTCCTTGATACCTAAGAGCATCAATTCGCTCTTGCTTTGTTTGATATTATAATTCAAGTTTCACAAGTCATTAATAACAATAAAATTAATTCCCTTAATCCACATAAGAGCATTCTAGAGTAAATAAAATCCAATAAAGACTTCCCTCCACCCAATCATTAATTATTTTTTTAGAAAGAAATCAGAAAAACAAGTGAAAATTTCGCACTTGTCGTCAATTGATTGATGGAATAAAAGAAAAAAGAAAACCGTATGTTTCAGATCGTAGGAAGGATATGTCAGGAGGCAAGCTGAGGGTAAACCAATGAACCAATGTATATTTATTTAAAATAATTTTCATACCCTAAGATATTTGTTTTTATATTATTAAGAAATTAAGTGAAATCAGTTTCACAAGGAATTATTATAGAACTTGATTGGTAATGAGATTTTTGGCTTTAAGCTTGTTCTTAAATTAAATATATTGCATCTGCTACTGGCAGCAAATAATTTTTCTTGAAATCCAAACGCTTGGTTATTACGAAAGTATAATTAATTCTTTCTTTATGAAGGTATTTCTTTGAAGTGAAACTATATTTAGCTATGGGTTAAATATTTTGGAAGGCATACGTAGCACATTTTGTATTATTAAGATAATAAACTCAGTTGAATAATACCTTCAAATAACTTCGGAATGAATTTTCTATAACAAAATTACTTTTAATACATAACAAAGTTGTGACTATTTAATGCTCTTAAGTTTTAAATAAATATTTGATATTTGAAATATTTGCACGTATAGAGTTTTGGACATTTATTTAAAAAATTAAATAATGACTTTAATTATGAATTAAATTGATTACTAAAAACAGCCAAGTCTGTATATTATACAATGTTAGTGATTTCATGCTTCATTAGTTCAATCAAAAGGACATTTTTTGTATAAGTATTCTCATCAAGATGTCGCAAGTGCTCTTCTGGCTTTTGTGACAGATTTGTAACTTTTTCTCACAATTATTCAAATGATTAAATTTTCCAGATTCCTCAAAACTTGTTACATAGCTTGAAATATGGCTTACAAATCCAAACATTGAATATCTTTGTTACTTGCAGAATATTTTATTGTTATTTTAAATATGAAAAATTAGATTTAAGAATTTTTTACACCAAATTTGTGCTTTTTGAGTTCTTCCTTTTACTCTAAAATCTAGTTATATTTTGAAGATTAAACCAACTTTAAGATTTTAGACAGTTGTGCTGATAATGGTGAAAGATTCTAGATTTGATAAGAAAACACTTAGCTAAGGGAATATTAAAACAAATGGCTAAAACCTAATACAATGAAAGGAAAAAGTTGAAAAAATAAGAACCAAACATTGTTTATTTTTTCATCCTGGTCTTTTTACATGCAGGTGTCAAAGATTTAAAGAATAGAAATCAGGAATTTAAATCCTATGCATTTAATTAATAAAAGCAAGCATGTTACTTACAATAAGTAAAGGAAAGAATCAAATAATCATCTGTCTCTTTTACTAATTGTAAGCCAAAAATATGACGTTCAGCTTAATTCAATTATATAAATTAGTACTGAGGGAGTTGATAATTTATACAGATACACTTTGAATTTGTATAAAAAAACAAAAAAATATTTCAAAAATAAGAAATTAACTAACAAAATTTTGCTATTTTGATATTTTTCAGTCATATATAATTTTTTTTTCATGAAAAATGAAACTCATTTTATATTTCGACGATTATTAAAATTATATAAAACATTAATTATTTTCAAAATTTAGATATGAGTATCTAAAAACTAAAGTGTAAAACTAAAGTTAAAAAATTTCTTATTTAGAGTAATGGCTAACACTGAAGTTTGCTAAGCTTTGAAAATGTTTGGCATTTATTTGATAATCGTTTGAATATCGTATGATTTTATTTTTAGATCCTTTATCATTATTAAAAATAAAAAGTTTTTACCACGAATATGGACGTTTGTATATAGATAATTTTAGTTTTCAATAAACATTTAATTTAACTTTTTCTTATCCTATTCATGTGAATGCATCACAATTGATAGAAGAAATAAAAAAATTCCAATCGCTTATCATGAAAATATTTAAACTATTATTAGAATTTTTTAAGGTGCTTTTGGCTTTAATTATTTTAGGTAAAAGCTAAGTTTATATGTCCTGTAAATTGGTAAAGGCATATAAAATTGTAGCTAAAACCTTCAGTTGATATAATTGGTTAAAAGTTAAGCCAATTAAGGAATCAATCTCAATCAAAAACTTTAGCAAGGGATTAATATTGTTTTCCTGTCCTCATTTAGTTAATGTTCCATCAGGGTAATTAACTTTCAAACTTCGAGGTCAGAGGGCATAAACATTTTTTTAAAGTCATTAAATAATTTATAATGTAATTTTTTTCTGACAGTTTTATATTAGATTTTATTATTTCCTAACAAAGTTAATAAAAACACCTTTAAAATTTCACAAAAAAAAAATTTTTTTACCTTACTTTCGCCAATTTAAATAATTGACGTACCGACAAAATATTCCTATACAATTGATTCTATTCATATTTATCGCTTTCATACCTCGAATGATTAATATAATACAAAAAATATCTAGCTGGAAAAAATTTTTTAAAATTTTTGCAACGATACATCAAATATGCCTTCACTTGAACCCTATTCAAATTTCTGGCGCTTCATTGAGCCTGAAAATGATGTGAAAATGCAGACTTCAGAATCGATTTATTTAAAATATTAGAAATAACCCAAAGAAAACTGAATTCCCTGAGAAATTGACAGTACTCAAAATTAATTAGAAACATCCTTCTGCAATAGAAGATATTATAAGATATAATTTGAAATAAAGATGCAACACGAATTCAAACAGCTATACTAAAAAAGCTAAAGTGCAATTTTGTAAAATTATATCGTTCGGCTGACAGTCCTGTTAGCAATATCAGCAGAAAACTAATGGATACAAAATTTTGTACTGTGACTGTTTTTTTTTATTTCTCGATAAAGAATTTCGGTTTGCTCCTCATTTTTTCGTTTTTTCAAGTTATCTAAAAATTTAAATATTTAAGCAAACTTTGATTTTAGTCTGATGTAATTCATGAAGTTTTGCAATTATGCAAGAACAAAAATTCATAAATATTCAATTTGTAAAGACTCAATTTTCAAAACTTAATCTAGTAGTGAAGAAATTTTTTCATCAATTATAATCAATATGTGGCTGCTTTTTAATAAAAACGTTCTTGCAGTTTTCTAAAGCACATGTCATGTTCTTCCCTTAAACCTTTATGTGTTATGTTAACATTATGTCAAAATTGGTGATTTTATAAATCTCTCTATACAATAATATATTTAGGCTGAGCTTTGCAGCAGAATTCAAAAGTGCAAAAAACTTGAAAATTTTTAAAGGTGGAATTATTTCTTTAATTTTTTTAACTAAAATAATACTTTATTTATAATAATTCGTCTATTGAAGCCAGTAAAAATTTCTTTTCGATGTAACAAAACAGCTTTCTTTCAAAGTATTAAAAGATGTACTGAAAATTTGAACAAATAAATAAACGTAATTAAGTTTAAAAGCTCTTCCGCTTATGTCAAACTTATTTTCTTAAAACTTCTTTAATTTTTTTTAAGATTTTTAAAAATTTCTACTTTGCATTTAAATCTAAAGTTCAGTCGAGGATATTGATTTCTCAATTAAACATTCAAGATTTTCTTCTTGCATAATTTATAAGCCTCCATCTTGAGTTATAGCATCATTTTCAAATGAATTTTGATTACCTTAGTTCTTGTTCATTAATATTCAGATTTGATTAGAAAGTGTAAATGAAATTGAAGATACTTCAGGCTCATAATTTTCTCAATAGTGTTAAATTTTTATCATGAATCGTGAGAAAATTTCAAAGAAATATTCACAACTTATGGCAATTTACCTAAATGTTTGCAACTGTTTAATATTATGCAAGTTTATGTAAAAAGATTCTCCTAAATTAGAGCTACACAAGTCATGGTGATTGAAATATAGTTCAATTTTAGTTTGCTTGGATAGTTTATTCTAAAACTTAGTGGCTTGATATAATATTATATCAGTATTTATATGGATGAAAAAGAAATTGTCAATTTCATATTCGACTTACGTAAACGGGCAATATGACTTGCTTAGCTATGATATTTATGTAGGTACGAGACGAGTAAAATATAGCAGAAGCTTATCCTATATTTTTGAGTATACTATTCCTACCTACGACTTAGCCAAACTATTGACAATTTTTATGTTTTATGTATGACAACATCTAAATATGGTAAAAATAGCCCTTTTGCCCATAACTGAACGCAATTAATGTTATAAAAATTACGAAATTGGCATAAGCATCCGCACTGTAAACACTTTGATTCATTAAAGACTTACAGTTCATACAATTTCATTCAAAGTTTTGTTTTAATTAAAGTCTGTATTATTTTTCGTATTAAAATTAATCCTGTTTTGAACACTTTTTTTGAATTCTGCAAAAATAGAAAAAGTTATACTTATAACACAATAATAAAGCAGCCAATTCAGGTTCAGTTGACCATTTGTTTTATTTGATTTTTTTTAATACAGCTTTCATTTTTGCAGATATTAAAAATAATAAAATCAATGAATTTTTCATCTGTCCTAAAATATAATATAAAATGTCTTATTTAGTGAAATTACGTAATTATCTCTGATTTATATGACAATTAATAAAGATTTTTGTTAATTGATCCTGAATATTGACATAAAATTGATTATCTATACTAAAAATAATTTTTGTAACAAGCAAAAGCCTATTCTTTATGTGTAATGGAGCTAAACCTTTCAATCGTATTAAATTACAGTATTTTCATCTTGAAATGTTAGTTTCTATATGGGAAAACATTTATACATGTCGCTTCCTGTTGTAGTTACACTTTATTTCAACAATTGAGGCTAATTTGTTCCATTTGTGCTGGCCGACATTGTGGGAAAATGTTGAAGCATTTACTATTCCCAAATGTCTGCTCTTTACCCATATCTACCTGATTGTGATAATTGCATTGGACTTTTGAGGTTGTCCTGATTTAGCACAGATTGACTAAATATTTAGAATTGGTTAGATTAGATAGGTTTATGATTAGCCTTTAGAAGGCGTTATCATTGGCTTCGTAGTTGCTTCAAATTAGAAGTTCATTTAATTTAATACTGCTTATAGGAAATTATGAAAAAATCAGGCTTCCATAGAATATTAATTTCTGAATATCAATTCATTGTTAAAATTGTTTTAATGCTTTTTGTATTTGAAAAAATGTTGAAATTATTGTCCGCTTGATCCAAAAAGAAACTTTTAAATTTTACATCATAAACTTTTACTTTTCTGGTCATAATTTCATTAAAGCTAGCTCCTGATTTTTATAGTAAGACAATTTATTAACATTTGCTAATAAGAATTTTTCTAAAGATTTCTTTTACATATGCAAACAGACAAACCCAATCTTTATAGAACGCTTAACATTTTTGCTGAGTTTTGGCATTTTAAAACCTGCAAGCTTTGATTAATTTCCTTTGGTGTTGAGCTCAAAAGAAACTTCTAAGGGTTGCATATTGATCAAATTAATGGAGAGTTTTATTACATTTTAGAAAATTTTTTCAGTTTCTTTGAATTATATTAATCAAATTTAGGTAGAATTAATATTTCCTTCTAAGTCAGGAATATTTGTAAATGAGTCTTGAGTTATTGAAGTTCTGAAATCTTTTGAATGTTTTGCCAAAGTTCACTACCATTAAAAATTGGTAATCCAAATATACTCAAAATTTAGAAAATGATAAAAAACTTACTTCTAGATGTTGCAATTTATTTTCCAAGTTCAAAAAATAATAATTCAGGCACAGAATTAATTTATGTTACTAAATATATTTTTAATTCGAATTAAAGTTATAAAACTTTAAAAACTGCCTTGTATATAGTATTACAGTATTAAGGACAAATATTATTTACGCGGCTGATATTGACTTTGGTAAAACTTTTCAAATAACTTTTTCCAACATTTTTCAACAAAATTTTGACATTATGTGCTGTGTAAGTTAAGAACCAATATCATAAAAATCAAAAGAAATATTTAATCAGAATGATTGAGGGGAATTTTGTGAAATACATAAAAAAAAGTTTGAAAGCAAAGACTCACTTATCCCTTATTTGATATATTTGCGTATTTGTTTTAATGACAAAAGTGTTAAAAGTTTTCCCATACACCAAAAAATTTCATGAGCAGGTAACTTAATGACTAATCTTTTGTATTTAGAAGATGTGCAATTATTTATAAAGAATCTTCTTTTTTTTCTTTTTTTTTTATATATATATATATTTTTATATATATATAAAACTTTTTATCCTTGTTAACAAATATATTCAGTTAAGTCCGTAATCCTATTTCTCAATTTCATAAAGTAAAAGTTTAGTAAATCTTAACTCGGTGCTTAAAGAATAAATTAAGCACGCGTTTGCTATTAATGAAAACTTAAATCTTAAATAATCCAATCAAAGACATTTGGATATTTTTCGACAAATATTATTAAAACTTTGTTATCGTTAACCTATTTAACCTCATGATTCCAGCTGTTTAAAGGTTAGTTTTTTTACTTCAATTTATTGCAGAACAGAATGCTTAAATTCAAAAAGAATTGCCTACTCTAGGAGATAAATATTATGAAATAACTTGTTCATTAAGCGATTGTAAATTTTTTATTTTTTGATATTCTAGTAGCTTCACATACAATATTTATGTAGAAGAACTACTTTGTCCTGAAGTAGGAAACTGACTTTTCGTCATTTTTCACTCGAAGTTTCGTTTTAAAGCAATAAAAGCTGCACGAACTTTGAGAATGGAGAAGAGTATAAAAATAAAAATAACAGTGCTAAAACCTTATAGCTGTAAATAATAGTATCTTAAGACAGAAAAGGGTAAAGATTTGAAGAAACACAACTGTAAGGACTTTAAAAAGAAGTTTGATTTATAAATTTCACAGTTGAAGCAAAAAATGTTTCAGAAGCTGAATTGACAGTTAAAATTTTATTGATAAGTTCATTCGTTCAGAAGCCAATGTGGTTAATTCCAAAAATCGAAATTGAGAAAATTAATGTTTCAGGGGCTATAAAAAAAGGGGTTTTTGACCTACAAAAAATTAAACAATGAGTAAATCCTTTTAAGACTACGAAATTCTATTAAAATTTGCAAAAATCAGAAAATATAAAAAAATGGACTTAACCACACTGGCTTTTGAACGATTTATTTGTAGTTGGAACTTTAGTTGTATATGATTCTCGATGCAGGCCTTAGGTATTTGAGTTAACTCTAATACATCCATCAAGACTTGACGAATGTTAAATCCAACTAATACTAGAAGAAACCCTATTTTTACACAATACATGTAAAAACTTCATGTAAACCTGACTTTATGCTTAAAGCTGTAGTTTTAGTGAAGATAAATTTGTTATTTTTAATGCTATAGATGGACTTTATGGTAAGAAAAATATTTTTGAGGTTTGAAGTAAATAAATAAAGGATAGAAGCGATCAAAGATCCGAATAATCAGACGTTGAATTAAACTTTTAAGAGAATAAAAGGTCTTATTTACTATCCGGGCTCAAATTAAAGCAAAGCTTTATACTTAAGCTACTTCTAAAATCCAATAAAAAGTTAAAATTTAGTTTTGAATTAGAAATAGAGTATAAGCTAAGAAATGTAAGAGTATAGAATACCAGCAGCAGTTAAAATCGATTAAAAGTAATAGAGGAAAGAAAAAATAAAAAACGCCAGAAAAGTTTTTCAACTATATGTAGAGGAGGGTTTAAAGAGGAATCCATGAAAAAGCCAATAAATTATGAAAGCATAGCTGGAGCGAAACAAGGTAAAACGAAAAAAAAAAAGCGCAAAAGAAAGTTTTCAAACAAATTTAAAATATCTTTCATAAGAGAGAAAATGAGGCAAAAAACAAAAATAGATGATTTGAACGAAAACAATGAATGAACAAATACAAGCCAAGAGAAATATAAATAAATAATCAGCTTTAATTAAAAAGAAATAACCAAACTTTCATTAAAAAGAAAAAAAGAAAAAATAAATTCATGATTTTGCAAAGATGATTCAAAGTAAAGAAAAATTTTCCTTAAACTAACAATGTAAATAGTTTTTCTTGTAGAAGAAAAAATTTGTTCAGTACAGCGATTGCTTAAACCTTAAACTGATGCAAAAATTATAAAGAAAATTAGAGATGCAACTTTTCAAATTAGCTTAATGTTAATTTTTAGCTCTTATATCCTTATATTTTTAAAGCTACTACACAAAGGAACAACAACAGGAAAATTTTGTTACTTTTAATTTTTAATATTTCATTAGCTTTTATTTTTGACTTGATAGACTTTTTCTATCATGCAAAACTTTTGTAATATCTTTCTATCATGCTGGAATTCATATTAAAAAATTCTGCCTTTTCTGCCTAGTATAAAAGTTTAACAAAATTTATCAATGTATTTTACTATTACTCCTTATTTAATTTCGGTTTATGGTTTATTCCAAACAGACTAAAATCTACATTTATCAAAAATAAAACTGATGAAAAAATATATTTTTAATTAAGTTTTTTTGTAATTTCAGTGTAAATAACCAAACCCGCTTCATCTTTTAAGCCTTCTTCAGTTTTAAATAATGTTTTAATGAAATATTTATTCACTGTATTGAATTTAGTATATATGCAAGCCAGATATTTTCATATGAAAAAGATACACAGTTTGAATTCATTTAAATAGAGAAGATTTTGTATTGAATAAGTTGATTAAATGAGTCCTGTAGCTTTTATCTATAAACATACTTGAATGAAATTCATTAATACTTCAAATAAATCAATTGGGCGCTTGTAATTGTCCAAACTAATGCATTTGGCCCATAGTTGGGAATAGTAAGCTGATTTTTGTTATAATATGAACCAACTAACTTATGGAGAAACATTTTTGAAACTAAAAGTTAAACTACAATTAGGAAAGTGTTCAAGCCTTAATCACAATATCGACTTTTGTATATTCCCTGTACAAAACGTAAGTTTAAATTTTTTTCGTTTATACTTTCCTATTTTAGTTAGGAATTTAGTAATCAAAATATTAGTTTATCATCAATTGTTTTCTTGGAGCTCAAAAATTAATTTGAATATAAATCTTATTTTTTTGGAAACAGTACAAAAAAGTTTAATAAACTTTTTACAAGTCTCCATTGACGCTCTACTAAATACAATTTTAATAAATTAATGGCCGCTTTGAAGTAGCGGCCTACACATGATTAAATCAGAATACTAAATTTCGCATTCACTATAAACACTTTTTTTTTCAAAAATATTACATATGTATGTAGAATATCTTAGAAAGTGTCAGCTTCATCATTGAGTTGCTGGGATTCCGTATATTCTGCTCAAATAGGAACTATTTCACAGAATGAAATAAAAACCATCGATTGGAAACGTTTGCAGCACTATCCATAATAAAAAAAAGACATATTTGTTTTAAATATTTCAACAGAGATGGAGTTATGACTATAAGCTGGAGGTAAACAAACCAAATACTAAAGGTCAACATCCAAAAAATTTTAAAACTCTGGCATAGTAGTGCAAAAGACAACAAAAACCTTATTTTGCTGTAACCAATTAACTAAAACACGATTGATATTTTTTGGTACAAAAACTTTCACGTACCAACAACTTTGAATTTTTCTTATTAGTTACAATCTGGAGCAATGAGCTTTTGAAATAACAACACTTTTTTACATCCCTTAAACGAAGTTTAAAGTTTGAAACAACTTATTCTTCGATCTTGCACTTTACGATTTTCTTTTCTTCTACTAAAAGTTAGATCTCAGGGGAAATCATTAAACCTCAAACGATGAGGTGAAAGGCAACAACTATTAAGTCCTGGGCTTAAGAAAGGTTAGAACTATTTTTCAATAATACGGATTGATTGGAAAACCTTGTTACAAGTATGAAGAAAAGTATTAGCCTTACGGTTGACTTTTAAATTGTTCCTTAATATAATTTATGCCAGATCTTGTTATTTGTTTTTCTACAAGAATGTGTGCATAACTTTCCAGTCTGCCGTTATATAGACAAATTTAAAAATGATATCAAATAGAAACAGAAGAAACTACATTCCATAAAATTATTTTCTGAATTTCTCATTTGTGGCTTGTTCAATAAAAGTTACAAAGCCAATAAATTTATGTTCTTAAATGAACTGAATTAAATATTATAATTTTAAGTGATCAATTTCATTTGAACTAAATTAAACAACACTTCTACGAAATAATTTTATGTTTATGATTAATGGATTATATAGTCCACCAATTTTTCCAATTAATTTTTTAGTAAATTTAAATTTAAATTCAGGAAAGGATTTAAGTTTTTTTGTAACTAGAATTAAAATTATGTCATTGAATTTATTAATTAATATGTTGCATTATATTTGCCAGAGTAAAAATTTTTCATTTATAAACTTTAGTGCAGTGGTGTGCAAATAAATTTGTGAGTTTTTGGCGACCCTATAAATTTTTCTTGCAACCTCTAAGGGGCTCGCGACCCACAGTTTGCGCAACGCTGCTTTAATGTTTCGAATTGTATGAACTTCATTAAAAGCCTTTTAATTTATCATCAAAATATAACTAAGATAATATTTGAGTACGGATTTTTAAAAATAATATTGAAAAATATCTTTTTAATTAAAATTTAAAAAATTAAGATTATTTTTAAATAAAACACGAGCAGTTATAACTTTTATGGAAAAAAAATCTCCAATTTTAAAGCAACCTAAATTATACAAATTTGAACTTATTTTAGCTTCAACTAAATATCGTTCTATCAATTATATTTTCTTCTAGCCTAACACTTAATATTCATTTGCATGTGTGTTCATTATTTAATCCTTTGCATTAACAAATAGAGACCATTACAAGGAGTATTTGGCTAACCATGCTTGGATTAAATAAAATCAATTAAGTCTAAATTAATTACATCCACTTGGTAAGAATAAAGTATTATGAAACTAAAGCACGAATAGAATTTTATCAAGATAGATAGAGGATTGCACTAGGCAATATGTACATTATTAAAAGAAATAAATATCTTTTGAGTAATTAAATTAATGATGTAGTTTTGAAGCAAATCTTACAAATGGAACATGAAATTTTGAACACTATTTTATATAAGAATTTTGGTTAACAAAAATAATATTTATGATTTGATTTGATTTGTTTTTTGAAATTGAAATATATGATATTGTGGCAATGAAGTCATGTTTACAGGGAAAAATAATATTACTTTACTTTTAGTTTACCTGCTTGTAAGTGATTTATTCGATAATTAAGTTATTTTATATCATTTATTCCTTAGGATATGATTATTGAAAAAAAAATTCTAGAAATTTTCTAAATTTGAGAGTCTGAAACAGCCTAAAATTGTATATTCATAAAAATGAATTTAAGATCCTACTAAAAGTGTGAAATATTTGTACATTTAGAACCTATATAAAACATCTGTTAGTACTGTTTGACTTTTATGTAATTAAAACAAAAACTAATATTTCAAAAATTATTTTACACTTGTAAATATTTGAAATTTTATTGTACTTTATTTGCAAAAGAATTTATTTTTTTTGTTAAATAAATTAAACAAAAATTTTCCACTAATATTTAATTTAAGATATTTAAAAATATTATGGTACATATTGTCTGCCATTAATGGTTGAAATTGTAACAACTTATGTTCTCATCAAACTATGTACGAGATAAAATTGCTAATCAAATTGTCAGAACCTCATAACAAAAGCTTTAGTAAATTTCTTCAATTCCTTCATGATAGCGACACCGAGTGGCTTTATGTGAATGACAATAAAACCCACAATTGCTATGCTAGTAACATAGGATAAAACAAAAACAAAAACAATAAAATTTATATTAGTTCGTTTTCTTTAGATAAGGTAAATAGGAATGCGTGATTTTTATCTTTTCTCTATTTGAACATAGAAATTTAAATTTTTTCGCTGCAAGCAATGCCATCATAGAGAATATGTAACTGAAATGTCCTTACACAGACCAATCTAAAATCTTTGTCCTACTCTGAATATTTGTAAAATACAAGAGTCACCTTCATTTATCAAAGATAAGATTTTGCACAGAAGGTGCACTCAGAAGAGGTTGGAACTTATTTTCATTCCAAACAGATGCCGAAAATTTGCTCAAACTTCTTTTTAACCGCCGAAGGGCTTTGCTGCAACATTTCCTGTGAAACTGAGTTGAATGTAAATAGCTTTCTACAGTTTGTATATATATAGTTTTTTTTTTTGTTTTTTTTTTTTTGTGAGATCTTTCACTAGCTTTGATTTTGACGCTAAACTTCCGATTACAGACTTTTATATATTTTCCTTTGGATATATTTTTTTAATACCTCGTTCTCTTTTACTTTCTAGTATTATTTCTATTTATATAAATTTGTTAAATTTTAAAGAAAAAAAACCTCTCATTGTTTGTTTTGAATTAAATTATTTACTAATTAGAACCTTTCGAAGTTAGTTTTGTATACATCAAACTTTTCATAACGTAAAACCAATTTTGAAATTTTACAAGTACTCAGCTAAATACCACGGGATCCTTGTTACATGAATTTTTGAAATTCTAAGTGCACTAAGCATAAAAACTCAAAGGAGGTTTTATTTTTGTTATGGTTCAGGTATAAAGAAAGTTTTATGAATTGATTAAATAAAATTTTCAGAAAATTGAAATGTTTTTTTAGAAGTAATTTTAAGTGCTTCTTAATTTTCTGTTAAATCAACTAGTTCAGTATATTTAAGCATTTCTATGCACATATATACAAATATATTAAATAAGAACCAATTTACCAATTTTTTATTAAGTTTCATTAGGTTAAACTAGCAGAACAGATATAATATTACCTACTATTTAATTGCAATTCATTCCATTAAGAATATATGCTAATATTGCATATGTAATATTGTATTATTTTAGTAAAAGCATCAATTTGCCATTGTGCTTTCGATTTTTAAGCTCTTCGACACAAATAGTTGTTAAATCAATACCAGCTTAAAAAAAGGCATGCCAAATACTCAAATTATGGAAGTTTTTGACAAAGTAATTTTTGTCTTCTAAGGCAACTATTTCAAATATTATTTTTTAATTTTAAATTCCATACTTTGTGCTAGATGAGCTTTATTTCTGATTATAACACTTAATATGAAATTTGCTAATATGAAAACGAAGCTAAAACTTCTATCCCATCAAACTATTTTCAATAATTGACTTTGTTATCAATATATTTTTAATTTTTATATTAGTAAGTTTATACTTCATCTAAATAGGTTTTCCATTATTTTTGACCTTAAAGGGAATTACATTCTTTTTAATAACAATTCCAAAGTCGGAATATATATAATGGTTCCTTAGCGTTTCAAAAAATGTATCCCGAAATGGAATAGAATTGCAAAAACGCCCACTTGCCGTTCTTATAGAATAAGAAATTTTCGTTAAAAAGATGATAGCATTTTTTTAATTTTAAAAAAATAATCTAAAATTAATCAAAACACAAAAAAATATGGTACACAATAAAAAATATAAAAATTGCCTTTAAAAATTTTTTTTACCAAATCGATTTATATCTCTTTTTTTTCGTATTTTTCGATTGGAAAAATGTTGTCCTTGAGAGATTTATATCCTCAACTAAAGCTTTACATTCATTTTTTGATTTTTTCTTTATAAAGAAATTATTTTATTCATTTCCCACGTTTATTTTTTCCCTGTGTGAGTTTAAAAATTCTCGAAGTACCTTTAGAATCCCCATGGCCAAGTTTTTATATAACAAAAAAAAACCGTACACGTATTATACATTATTCTATTGTAAACGGATTCTCTTAATAAAGAAATTTTCAAACCACTGAAAATATCAATATTTGTTTTTTTACTTAGACTTTATTTTATCCTAAAAAGGAAACAACCATTAAATCGCTTTCATGGGAAATGTGTATGGCCCTTTTTGCATGTATACCCTTTCATTTCTAGATTTTGTGGTTGAAGAACTGTGAATTCCACGAAAATGTGCATTCAAAAGGGCAAAATATTCTGTATTTGTACATAGAAAGATTTACATATTAATCCCCTTATATGGTATAAAAACTATACTCTAATTCATAGAGCCTGTGTGGATACATGAAGTAGGATGTTCCCGGGAAGCTCATTACACATGAATGCTATGAAAATTTTTAAGCTTCTTTCATTGTTTGTTGCATGTTTTCCAAAAAAACAACAAAAAAAAAAAAATATCAAATTGACAACAATATATTGCATTTTGGTGGGATCCAGATGAGTGTAGAATAATCTGTCAAGTGTGAAATGACAAATTTTCAACATATAATTAATAAATTGTGAAAATTTTTGTAAGTTCAGCGCAAATGAAATTTTAATTCCGTTATGAGCTTAATATTATCGTACTCAATTTGGCAGGAAACTGATGAAAAATTATTTGAGGATTATTTAATCGATCGAAAGAGAAAATTAATTTTTATTCCTCGCATTCGAGATTTCTTTGAATCAATGAACAAAAAATATAAAAGAATATATCTGAAGAATATATACTTTTTATATAATATATAAAACAAAAGGATCAATAATAGAATTTAAAAAAAATTTATTTTACTTTAATTTAAAGATAGATTAAATTTTCCATCTTAATTTTAGAAGAATAAGTGCACATATTTTATGTTTGAATGAAATAAATGACATCGATAAGAAACATAAAACTTTTTATTTTGTATGTTAAATCTGTGATGTTGGTTTTTAATTGAGGAGATAGCATTTTGGGTGAGCTATGTAAAATTTCAATTACAGATGAAAAGTGCTAAAGATTGCAATCCAAAGTTTGAAATTTTTTCTTACTATCCTATAACAAGGCTTTTAATTGAAAATTTAGCTGTAATATTATAAATATTTAACGTACTCCAAATGGTACCCATTAAATTATTAACAATATGATTTTTTATTGGTTTTAATTACAGTAAAATATAAATTATTTTCTCAAAAATCAGCTTGTCTAAAGTTTAATTGAGAGTGATAAATAATTTATTTATCCTTTTTTTTATTCTTCTGTAAAAATTTTTCATTTTCCATATAACTATTTTAAGATATTTTTTGGAATACGTATAACTAATGTTTCGTTTTGACTACAATACAATAAAATTAAAATTACTGAAAAATAATCTTAATAAATTCGTAGAATTAACAAATCCTGATACTCCTGATAAATTAATGTCAGCACTATTAACAAATTCAGCTAGTTTCTAAGAAGTAACAATCTTCAAACTACAAATAAAATAGTTTTATGACAACTCTTAGGAATTACAGTAGTTTTGGAGACACTATTTTTGTAATTTTTAAAATAATCTATTCGAAACAGCTTTGGCATTTCTTTTTGATTCAATAATCTATCGCTACTGTAAAACCTTAGCTTGATAACATCAAGAGCAAACAAAGAAAGTTATTGTTGACTTTAAAGGTTCATAAAAGCCAAAGTTTTTGCCAATTACAAAGCAAAGTGATAGAAGACTCTTTATTAAAGATTCTGCCCAGAACAACAAAAAATACAATGAAAAACTATTAGCACCAACAATTGTATTTCATTATGAAATGGAATAAAGGCAAAAAAGCGCAAAAAGTAACCCTATATGAACACAAAAGAAGTGCTGTTTCCCGGATATAATACAAATTGTTGAGAAGAAAGATGAAACTACACAAGTTGAGCTTTAAACTATTGTCATAGCTTATGAATTTGGTAAATTTATTCCTTATCAATTGCTGACGGTTCTCAGATCTAGATGTTCCTGGAAATAAAATTTTGGAAACCACCAATGAAATACAAAATTTGAAAGTTTAATTTAAAAAATGAAACAATTTAGATTTTCTCCCTTAAAAATACTAAAAACATTATAAATATTTCTGGTTCCATAACTTGATTTTTAAGCATTAATTTTCATGATTTTTATGTATAATTATGAACTTTGTTTATTTTAAAGTCCACAGCTTGCTCCTAACTATAAAAAAATAAAAATACCTCATTCATCATACATAAATTTATCAAAAATCATTTTGCAGTTGAAAAGTTAGTGAAGCGATTGACTCTTCAAGGAAATTATATTGATACCGAAATAAGCCCAAAGTATGTCAAAAGCTTTAAAAATCCTGAAATAGCATCTGGAACTTTGATTCCCAGATAATAGTAACAATGATTTAAGTCACATATGAGTCGCTCAGAAGTCGATGTGGATAAGTCCATTTTTTCATATTTTCTGATTTTTGCAAATTTAAATAGAATAAATAATATATTTCTTAGTCTTAAAAGGATTTACTCATATTTTCATTTTTTGTAGGTCAAAAAACCCTTTTTTTAATGAATGCATTAGGAAACATTAATTTTCTCAATTTTGATTTTTTTGACTTTTTTCCACATTGGCTTCTGAACGACTCATATATCAGTGATTTTCTGGAATTTTTTTGAAATTTCGATTTACTGCTGCTTAGTTAAATTTAGAAATTAGCTGTTTCAATGATTGTCAACTAAATATATAAATATATGCTTGCTTCATTTTTGCGTCAAATTAAGAAGTCAAAATATTATTAATTCATTCACATTACAGTAATGAATAAATAAAAGAAATATGCTTTTCATTTTCAGTTATTCTTTTCTTCTTTGTATATTTCAATAGTTCAAAATAAATTTACACATACATATTGAAAACATTATGTCTATATAAAGCCAACGTACAGTAAGTTAAGGATACGTAGAACTTTATTTTAAGCAAAGCAATAATAATGATTGACTTTAATATAGCCACCCCTAAATATAAACAAACTTCTGATAACCTTTACATAAAGTAGCTAAACCACGAATTTCCATTACATATAGCAATGGTATCCATTTTTCCAACCGTAAATCAAAATTTTCATGATTACTGAGTGACTGGAGTCCTTGGGTAAAACTATTAACTCGAAAGTGGTAAACATACCTAGATTAGTCTACCATGTGAGCACTAACTCAGAAATTATAATAATTCTCTACTAACAAAATTATTAAACTATATCTTTTTGTCCAAGCTCGAATGAGTGGAAGGTTTAATTAAAGATATTTATATTTCACAATTGAAAACTATACTTAGAATTATATTCTTGATACTTTGAGACTGAATTTCAGCTCAAATTTTGTTCACTGTTTTTAATGAAAAAGGATTGGATTATTGAGTATTTTACTTTAATTGATAAAACTCATTTAACTACTAAACAACCGTTTCAAAATGAAATTCATTCTGGATACAATAAAAGTAAGGCTCCATGCTGGAACGCCTCCTTATTGCAATGAATTCATTTTCGATTTTCGATCAAGAAATATAAATAACATTTATTTTCTTTTTTAACCCAAAAAATCTTTGGTTATTGTATAATATAGCGGAACATTGTTAAAGGCATAACATTTAAGCATTTCTCATGGTTTCGCTTCAAAATAGAAGCTTATTCTTCTGTTCTTTTATTTAAGAAAAGAAATTTTAGGCTCGTTTTTAGTTTATGTGCTATGATAATGGCACACTTGGGATTTCTTAAAGGGCTGAATGGCTTTCTGAATATAATAGAAAATTCATGAATATTTCAAAAAATGAATTAAAAGAAATACTTACAAGAGATTTACATACTTTTGGAAAATGACCATATTTGTAGTTTTCTGCAAAGAAAGTTGAAGAAGTTTTCCTGAAATTTATTTACTTGGCAACCAATGACGACTTCTAATTGATATTTTTCAATATTCAGAAATTTTGCAAATCATTGTATCGGCTTTTTACTTTAATATAAAATTGTATGTGTCAAACTGTTTTTTCAATAAAATTCCATTCAATTAAATAATTGCAACAGCTGAAAGTAACTAAGAATGATAAGGAAAACAAGTCACCAAACAAATATTCATAACAGTTAAATTTATGAATATGATTAGAAAACTTACTAAGATTTTTCAGAAGAAGAAAATCATTCTCTAGCTTTACTCTTTAAATTCTATGTTTTCAAAGTTTAAGATGCTTAACTATTTTAGTAGTGGATTAAGCTATTGTGGCGGAATCCATATTTTTTGAAAAGAAATAATCTATGACTTTACTTGATTATTAAATTGAAAAGTGATATAAATTGTAATAGATCTTAGACCAAGTAGTAGGCTTGCTTGACCTGCAGTAGTAGTAGTAATTATTATGAGTCGAGTTTTGTATATACGTTTTCGAGCAGGCCTAGTAAGTAACCAAATTTACTACTCGGATAGCGATAGTCATGTATGTTTCATACACTTTCCGTATGAAAAAGTTTTTAAAATCTTACCTTAGAAAATTTAGTTGATGTCGTGATTTCTTGATTTAAATTTTGAGCTTATTTGTGTTTTAGTTAGTTGATTTTAGGGTGACTGGGATAATTTTATATATTTAAAAATGATTGCTACGTACCATAATGAAAATATGGTTGAGTACAATTTTCTTATGTGCAAAGTCAAAACACAAATAACAAAGTTAAATCCATCGAAAGTTCAATACTATTGAAAATTTATTTCTTCGTCTACTGGGATAAAAACCATCAGTTAAAATATCTCAAACAATTTTGTCTTTCAAATGTTTTGAGATTTGATAATTTCATTGTACTTTTTAGAGTCCAGCCGGAATAAGCAATCTTTTCAAAGTTTATGAAAGTCAACTTAGAAATTTCTGAATTTCTCTTCATTTGTTAAAATTTTCAGTTAAAAACCTCAACTAATTCAACGTAGAAAATCATATTTATTAAAATAGAGAAATATTCCTTTTATTGGCTAAATATTTTTGAGTTGATGATAACATTATACATGAACAACTTTTATTAACTTCGGATATATTTCAAGTGAAATATCATGAAGCACTTAGGAAATTACTTGTTCTGTAATCTCGCACTCTTTCAATGCTTTTTTAGCTTGTATGCGAATGGGCATCTATATAGATATTTTGGATTAATCCAATTGTACTCTGGACGTGACATTGTCCTAATGTAGTACTCATGTATTCAAAACAGCACTTAATTCCCTTTATACATGTGTATTTAGGGTTCAAACAGGATAAGTTCGGATATTTAAAGCACAATGATAAAGTTAAATGTTCTATAAACTAAATTTCAGCGACCTGAAAATTAATGATCTATAAACAAACGAAACACTCTTCAAGGTCCAAAGAGCACAATTATTTTGTTTTGTTTTATTTTTCTGTAGTAAATTGATTTTGTACATGTTGGTATGCAAATGAAAGTTAATTTTAAAAAGTTATCACAGTAAAGTCCTTTCATAATAAATATAAAAGCTAATAATAAAAAACTTGATTTCAGTATTTAAATATCCTTTGATAGTTCCAATTATTGGAAAAGAAATGTATGTTTTTAAATTTCCGCTGTCAGATATATTTACTAAATGTTACGGACTATAAATTGTTGATTCTGTTCATAGATGTTTGGTTACTTTTTCATAAATATACTGTTTTTGCTTATTTTAATAAGCAAGGTCAACTTGATTAAAAGAAACTTAATAAAAAGTCTTTCTTCAGTTCATAACACTTGCTTGTTGTATTTTAAAATCAGACTGGCCCAAAAACTGGGAAAATATTTAATAATATTTGATGTCAGTCTATGTGTGTATAGATGCACTTTGCCATCTTTTTCAAAAACAAACAAGAATAGTGCTTTTGCATATTTATCCGGGAATTGATTGCTAAAAAAATTAAAAATAAATTCCCTAATTTAAATAAACCTAACAAGAGGTCTTTTGTTTAAATTTTTAAACAGCAGACTTTTCTGACAAATTTATTAGGGTGCGTCGAAGTATACTGTTATGGTTTTTTTACTTTCATAATTTACAATATAAAACAAAAGAGTACTTTTCTTGGTTTCTGAAGTTCGCTTGGTTTCAATTTACTAAATACTTTGGTCAATTTGTTGTTTTTAGTAATTCTTGTAAATTTCACATACGTACCATTTACCTAACTAAAAGCACACATATCCTGCTTGAATTATAATTATGTAGACAATATTTATAAATCCCGAAAGACATCATATTCTGCAGTTTTAAAATTTTTTAGAATTTGATTTCAGTCTAATTACATATAATAAAACCACTAATTTATTCCGACTTTGATATTTAATTTTGTTTTCGTTCAACTTAAGGAATACATATATAACTAATCAGCCTCAAATTAGATAAAAAGTGTACTATGAGAAAGTGGACATTTAGCAAATATTTAAATATTCATAAATATCTTAAATAGGAAAATGTGATGAGTGAATAAAAGTTAAGATTTTATAAAATATAATAATTAATATTTAGATTTATTTAGTGCTTTTGTCTCTTTGTCTGTTATAAAATTAATTCTGGTTTGATATAAATCAAAATAATTTGGCCAATTATTATTATATCTCCAAATTTAAATTTTGAGAATTTTCGTAATTTTTCTTCATCAGGTGAATTTTTTGATTTTATTTGATTATTTTAAGTTTAGACCTCTTTGTAGTTTCAATAACAAACTTTTTTATTTTCTTTTAATTAATTTCCAAAGTTCTTAAATATACTGCGATGAAAAATTTCAAGCATACTAAAGAGATAAAAAGCAATACTTTGTCGTTAGTGTTTTAATTTTAGTAGGACAAGGCATAACAAGAACTAATTTGTCTTTACATAAATCAAAAATTATTTAAAAGTTGTTCTGAATTTTTATGTATTCAATCAGTGGTTTAACCAGTGAGTAATTCATTTCAAAAAATGGCAGATAAAAATTACAATTAACACAAAAATTATGAAAACCTTGAAAGAATAACAAACTTTTAGCTAACAATAAATTAATGAATAACAAAATATAAAACAAAGACGTTATTTATATAGTTTTTTTCAAGTAACTTACAGTATTTTTAGATTTTGAACACTGAACTTATTTCATTTTGCCGAACAAAAGTTTTGAATTGAATCGACAGGAAAAATTGTTTTGTTTTATATATTTATTTAGTTCCAAGAACTTGACTTGTGTCTTGGCTTGAAGCTTTTTCGAAGAAATTAAATCGGAAAAAATCGATAGCCAGAAAATCGAATCCTACTTTTCTTGTTTCAGATATTTATTCAGAATTAAACACTCTGCTCAAACGGGTATATATTTTTTGAATTAACGGTCTATATACAGTGGGAAACAAAATTAAATATTTTTTAAGGACTATTTTTTTAACACGAATAATTTTTTTTTTTTCATAGTAATTGTATACAGAAGCATGGAACTACAAATTTAAAGGTATTTGGCCGGATAAATGATACATCTCTGAGTACATAAATGGATAGTAAGTTTAAGTTTTTAACAGTTTCGATACAATGTTATTGAAAAATGTAAGATTTTTTGCTTTATTATTTGCTTACTATAAATTATTTTGCAGATTTCATGTCAGAAAGAAAAATCATAAAATCCAGAGACTGATTTATGAATTTCTCTAAAAAATGGTAAGCGGGAAAAAATTCAATTATACCAGGGAATTCTGACAACAAAACAAGCTTTTGGTAAACCCATATAAGCCAAAAATTGAATTGAACGTATTACAATTATAATTATGCATTCAGGTGAAGTAAAGCATCACTTTAATCTTTGTTCCTTGTTAGTATAAGAAATATACTCTCATTGAAAGCAGCTCCTCAAATTTCTTACTAGGTTTTGGTGCTAATGACAACATTTTTTCTTCTTGTTATACTAAAATATTTGAAATTTAAGACTAGTGAAATTTTTTTGATTGGAAAACTCACAAGAAATATTGTCAAAATAATTAAATCTACAAATGAAAATATATTATTGACAAAAACGGAAGCAAGAGAAGTTTATTGGTGAAATATTTCAATCTTTTGAAGCAGCTGCATTCAATAAAGCTATGAAACTAAAAAGAAAATAATTTTATTTCTTTCTTGAGTAAGGAACATAAACTTAAAGGAAATGAACTATCACTCAAACTTTATTTTGACTTTTCGATTTCAGGAATATTTTAAAATTTAATAATCTTCTTAAGGCTCAAAATTTCTTAAAACTAGATAAAGCATTTGAAAATGAATTTGAGTTGTTCTGAAACTTATATATAGACATATATATTTATATTGTGATTATAAAATCAACCTCCAAGTGTTATTTTATATTCGGTTATTTCTCTCAACTCCTTTAAATCGTTTAATTAGAAAAACAAGCGAAACTAGTTTGATTTACTCTTCAGGTTAGCCATTAAAATTTGATATGTAAAAGCACCAAATACTTCGGTGAATATTAAATCGGTTATTTGCTTAGATGTGAAAAAAATAAAAGCCTCGTCATGGCTACTCTACAATTTAATTTGCCAGTACTGCATCAAATCACCCAAAATATATATAAATAATTTAGCATGAAAAGAACCTTTGTCTCATTTCCTCTCAATACCAAATACTTTAAAAAATCTAACATTTTGAAAATAAAATGCTACTTTCACTTAAACAAGATAAATAATCTACATTAAAGCATAAAATATCGCCACAAGCATAACATTTTTTCTAAAGTTTAATTATCCAAATAATAGTTTCAATCATATTAGAAAAAAATCAAAGGATATATTAAATCCATTCAAAACTATATGTATATTTAGTATAACCTTCAATATCCTAATTTTGACCACAAAATATTTGGCGGAAATAATTTACACAATTTTCAAAAGAAAAACATGCGCCTTTCATTGTTACAAAACTTTTGAACTTCTTTGAATAAAAATTCAACGAGAATTTACTTGTCAGTAGTCAGTTAGCGGTCTTTGGTTTAAAAAACATTTCTTAAGTGGTTAATGCATTTCTTAAGTGCTTTGGTGTCCTTAAATGAGTACAGCAGTTATAATAAATTTCATTTTTGCTTGTCAAATACTGCATTTGACAGTTATCCTAGCAGATATCAGTAGTAAGTGAATCTTTAAATATATTTTGTACTGGGGGATGTTTTGATATTATTCAGTTAAGTTTTTAGAACGTTTTTTTTTGTCAAATACAGAACAAAACGTTTCTGTTTAAAAGTAAAAAATTTGGTCTTCGAATAAATAATTTAATAATATTTGTCTGATTGTCAAAAATTGGATTTCTTTATTAGCATTAAAAAATTTAGACAGCCCCAGTTTTTATTTCTTTATAAAATATTTTTATTTGTTAACAAAAAGTTTTTTTTATGTAAAATTTTTCCCATGGAAAAATATGGGTATTAAATTTTAATATTAAACGAAAATTTTTTAAACATAAAAAATGCTCCTTTTGGGTTACACTTTAATTTATTCCTTCCCATGTACACGATCTTGATGCTAGTGTCAGCTAAAACGTTGGACCTCTATTATTTTACAATTCAGTATAACAGTTCCATAACAGTTCAATAAAAAAATTTCTTCTTTAACTCTTACTTTTATTTATAAAAATTTTCAAGAAGGATTTTATTTACGAATTTTCTGTACCATAATTTTAATTAAAATGTTGCACCAAGCTTGCCAAAATGTTATCTAAAGTCCAATATGAGTATTTTGCCACATATAAGTAGCACAAAATGATTCAAGGATTTTTATATTATTTGATTCACTTACTTTTTAGCAAAGCCTCCTAACCTTCTATCCCTTTGTGGAATAATGATTACCAACAGCAGTAAAACAAGTAACTTGAAGTAACTTTGAATAAGGCTGGCTGCTCCCGATGTTTGTTAAGCGACGCTTTATTAGCGCACACTATTCTGAGAAATATTTATAAAAGCTACCAAACCATTGACAATTTCTATAAAACTTATTTATATTAAATAAGAAGTGCATTAAGTGCATAACCCTTTTTAACTCGAAACATATTTTTGGGTATTGAAAGCTCTCGATGCTGGAATAATTTGTTTATTTCTTATTTACACCAGTACAAATTTTAGCAATCATTTTTAGCATATACAATGTAAGAAATTATCTTGCTTGCATTTGTGAGAGCTTCGAAATAATTAACATTCACTTTTAACTCCTCTTTGAAGATATATGGAAGGCCCATTTTCTATTCGTTTCTAGAATTCATCCTTTTACGCATGAATAACAGCAGAAAAAGGCAAGGATCAGAGAAACCAGAAGAAAATTCTCTTTTAGTTGATAATTTCTTCTAGCCTTTTTATATGACTGTAAAAGCATACGAAATAAATATTTATATTTATTTAAAATTGAAACTAAATTTTTTTCAGCTTTTCAAGTCAAAAAATTAACAGAATTGAAAAACATTCCACAGTACTGGTGAAGACTACCTCGCAAATTCTATCAATTCTGAGAACCGGTGCCGTTAAGACAATTTCCCTGATCTCCAAGTGAAAACAAGTTAAAAACTTTCTAAAAATACTAGATTTTTTACTTGTTGATTCATAAGACTAGAAATAATATTAATCAAACCACAAACTCTTTACAAATTTTTAATGGTTAAATTTTTTAACTAATATCTGTAAAAATTGAATATTTTATATTTCTGCTATGGGTGCTAACTGCACTTTTTTGCCATAATTTAAATTTCTTTTTAAGCTTTACAGAAATAAAATAAAAAATTTCAGCAATTGATATATTTTATTTTCAAATAATTTTCAACATAATAAAAATCCATTAATGAAACCTAATAAAATACTCAAAAATACTTTAAGCATGCTTTTGGTGAAATGGTAAAAATATTCATTTTAAATTTGAGAAATTTAAAACCAGACCAATGAACTGAAAAGTAACAATACTTGGAAATAAAAAAAGTTTTTTTGAAATCTTTGCTGCCCTTACAGAGTTTTTGGTTGAAAAATTTAAAAATAACTTTTTTCTGTGAAATTCTGTTTGATTTTCAAATAAATTCATATTTTTAAAAGTAACACGAGTTAAAAAGAAAACTTAATTCATTTAATTGTAATGATCATATTTAATCACACAAAAGTAATTTAAAAATGCATGAAAAGCATAAAACTCTAAATAGAAGTTTGCCGAAAAACTACATATTAAAAAGCTGAGATGTAAAGTTTTTATAGCTCTATACCAAAATTAATCATTTTTATATTCAAATAATATTTTTAGTTTCTTGATAGTGTAGTCTTCTTCTGTTTTTAGTTTATTGATTTTTTTTTAATTTAAAAATTTTGACTAGAATTCAAATCATAGAACAACAATTTTTTTGAGGCGGTTTTCAAAATTTGTTTAATCTCTCGTGTTGGTAATTTGCTTGAAAATATTTTAAAATTCTCATCAAAGATAAATATTTTTGTTCCTTGGGTACTTGGGTACTTCTAATGATAATTTTCCCAAAAATCAAAAACAAAAAAACAAGTAAATTTTATTTTTCAAGTAGATTTTAAAAAGTTTTGAAACAATTAGACGCAAAAATTCATTGAATCTATTATTATTGTACATTTTTATTAAAAAATAATTAATATTTTATGTTTCTTAACTTTTTTTTTGTTCTTGTTATGTTAAAATTTTATTTGATACAAATAACTACGCAATTATACAACAATTTATATTTTTCGAAAGGAAGTGTATTGTAATTATAGCAGCCAATATACTGTATCGTCTGCCTCAAATATTTTTTATACATAAATTAAATAAAATTTTCTACTTCAATAAAATCTGATCAATAAATTTTTCTTTGAATTACAACTGACACCTATAAAATACATTTTTTACCTATTTATTACATCCAATAGCTCGGATGAATTTGGACATTTAATATCAGAAATTATTGTTAAACTAATATTTCCTTTAAATAAAGGTACTTTCTTACGTAGTACAATGCTTTATTAAAAATTTACCTAAAACAATCTTCTACCAGTGTCGAAATGTATCTTGCATTGTTTTCATTCCAATATGAGCTCTAGTTTTCGAATCATTCATGTTTATCAAAAATTTTAAAATGTTCACCCTAAAATTATAATTTGTATATACCTATATTAACTGATAAAGCCTTAAATTATTTGATTTGTGGACGCCACACGAACAGCTTCATTACAACCCTTAAAGTAAAATAGTGTATCCAAAATATAGTAACAAACCTTTTTCAACACTATTAAAGAAAAATTCTATTTAAATAATATTTCTACTGCTACTGATTGCGGGCTATAATTTGCGATCATGTAATTTGACTGTTGCATGACGAAATACTTTCGAGCCTCATAAACTAAATGGCATCATAGTAGCAGTTCTTACGATGTACGAGTATTGGCAAGTTATTTCCTTTGGGTTCTATTCTTATCAAGATCTCCTTCAGAAGCATTTACTTTTCATTCAATAGTAATGATTATTTAATAAGGCAAAAAAACAGGGTAATTTATTATTTTGTTTAATATAATTTTGCCCAATGATTATTTACTAAATTTCATAGTCTTTAATGCATTTACTCTTAGCTTTGCTAAAATTAATTTTACCAAAACTGTTGAAATATAAGCGATTAATTTTTTCAAATAAAAACTGTATCGGAATTGAGAGGCAATCAGAATACGTTTGTCTCAAAAACAAAAATTTACCTAAATCTAGATACAGACATGCTATGGCTAAATAAAAATTGCAAACAAAAAACAATGACCTGAAACTTGAGAAGTTGTTTTCTAATAAAAGCATTTTGCCACTTATACATCCAATGAGTCATTAAAGAAAAATAATAAATGCTCTGCAACCTACAAAAACTGTTTTGAACATTAAAATTGAGTGGTGTTTCTATATCCTTTGGAAAATAAAAAACAATATTTTTACTTTGGGCTGGTAGCCTTTACAAGCATAAACAGCCAACTTCCGCGTACATCATCCAAAAGGCTAAGGGTTATATCTATTATCCTTAATAAATCAATGCAATAAGGCAGACACTTTCCGATATATTTTTCAGACATTGCGTGCTTTGACTCCTCACATTCCTGCAAGCAGGAAGAAATTTATAAATCGCTAATATTACTAACTTATCACGTGAAAAATGGTTTCTAAGAATTAATTCTAGACTTTTATTTTAGTACATAAACAATATTGACCAAAATTAAGAGTTTTTTAACTGTTGTTGATAAAACACCGAGAAATACCATTGAGATTGATTTTATTTAGTTGAAATTTTAGAAATTTTTATGCGATTATTATTTTTATTAAGCTTGGTCAAACTCTAATTGTTTAAATGGTGTCTTGCACCCAGCAAAAACCCAAACTAAGATATTATAAAAATAAAATTTATTCAATCAAAATATTATTTTTGAATATAATCCTTTCAACATTAAGCATTGACAAGACAAATAAGTTAAAATTAATAAAATAAAAAGGACAATAACTCTAATAATTTCTAAATTCAATAAAATATATTTTATGAAGTGTAATTTCATAAAAAAGAAACATTTTAATAAAATACTTTTCTTTATTTAGTCTGAAAACATAATTTCTGTCTAATTACGATACCAATAAAAGTAGCATTTCTCCATCCTTAATTTAAATCTAAAATTAACCGACCTGAAAATTTTTACATTAGAAATAAACTTTTGGTATTCACAGCAATTTCCTATGCCTCCTGGACAGTTTTTGTAAATATTTTTATTTTTCCTAAAGAGCAATGACTGCCAATGCTAATTAAAAAGCCGATTATTAGCGCTATAATCACAAATTTTTAGCAAAATAATTAGAAAATTTGTAATAACGACTGTTGACTGGCATTTTAAGGAAATGTTGATTAAATTAAATTTAGCTAGAAAACCAGAACTGCGTCAAATTTTGGCATAGGAGAAAATTTTAATCTTTAAATATCTATTCATCTTTGGATTGCTGTGTTGGCAAACTGTTAGACTTGTTGTAATTAGATTAAGTGCGGTTAAGTTTGAGGAAATAAGAGGAAACAAATGTTCAATATAAAAAGACAAAAAGAAATAACAAGTTTTTTTTGTTATAAATTATTATAATTGAAATATATTAAGTCCTTTTTGTAATTTTTTATAAAAAATTCTATGCATTTTATTGTCTTCTCTTTTGAAAATTTCGGCCAATGTAATTTACAAAACAATCACGTAAAAATTATATTAACATTATGTTTTGTAATTATTGGCGAAATAAGAAAGAATAGGAGATAATAATATTCAAGAAGTTACAAAGCCATCATAGATTGCAATTTGAGCCTATTTACACGTAAATTCTATGGGTTATTAACTCCTTTAATTTATTTAAAATTTTCCAAGTAATGAATTCTGCTAACAAGGTTGAATAATATTTTCACAAGAAAATTCTTTTTTGTATCCTTGCAGCTGACCCAAAGTTTAGCACTCCAATTGCCAATGCTACAGCATCGGTTGGAAGGGATGCTTTTCTTACTTGTCGAGTTCATGATTTAGGATCATTCAAAGTAAGTAGGTTTTTTTTGTCCATTGTTTTAATTCTAGTATACCTTCTTAATTTGCATATATATTTGAATAAATCACAAAGTAAAAGATTTCTAACTTTATTTTGGATCTGATTAGCTTAATAAAACTGGAATGCTTTGTGGATTGCTTGTTTTATAAAATTCAAATTTTCGTGTTTTTTTTGTGTTTAAATTTAATAAATAGTAAAATAATTTTTTTTTTAAATTTTTTTGATTTTGTCTTTAAGGATTACAGCTTTTGCTCTACAATTTGGCTTTAAACAAAAATTGAATGCAAAAAATTAGAATTATTACAAATAAAATTTCTATATCCTTCAAAGCTAAGAACACAGGTGCCTATACTTAGATTTGAAATTCTAAGAATGTCTTATAAATCATGGAAAAACTAAAGTAAGCAAATATTTCAATCATCAACAACTGTTGCTATCGAGGCCGCTGCGATCCAATGTACAAAAAGGGGCTTTAGGAAAGCTCATATATATATTGTTTCGGATAGTCAAGCCGCATTAAAAACCTTAGCAGCACCAAGCTTCACATCAATAGTGGTTTGGAGCTGTTACAGAAAGAAACACAGTTACCTTAATGTGGGCTACTGACCACGAGGGAGTTGAAGGTAACGAAGAGGCCGATAGGCTGGCAAGGATGGGCTCGAGCAGATGCTGCTTTGGCCCACTACCCAGCGTCCCCTATTCCATAAGTGTACTCAAGCAGTACCTAAATAAATGGTCAAATGGCTACAGTGCTAAGACATGGACCGAGTCATCTGGCTTGGTACAGTCCAAAGCATTCTACAGCTTTAAAATAAAGAACTTAGACGAGGCAAGGAAGTTGGATAGAGAGAGGATATTGACATGGTTCATCACGGGACATGGCCCCTTCCTGAAGTTCCTTTATAAACTGGGAAGATCAACAACCCCTAAATGCAGATTCTGTCAAGAGGTAGAGGAGACGCTTACTCACCTACTCTTTGACTGTGGTAGGGTGATGTCAAAGAGAGTGAAGCATCTTCTCACTCGACAAGTAACCTGCACAGAAGGGTTCGAAATAGGTCTGAGAGGGATCCTAGCTCTGGCAAGGGACCTCAATATTAGGTTTCCATAATAACATGTCTGGCGGGGAGCACAATAGATTAAGACTGGTCGCAGTGCATTTTGTCCTCCTTTATTTTACATTACTTTACTTTACTTCGTTAAAATAACTCATCAAAAGATGTTTAATGAATTATTATTATATTTCTGCATTAAACACATGTAAGCAAAAAAAGCGAAATATCAAAAATATCACCAGACACCAAGGGCGGATGAAAGATAAATATTCCACACATTCGAAACTCGAAATTAGAGGGCTTCTTCTTCTTGTATTTTTGATTAACCTATAAAAAGGATACTGGGTTAACCAGCTTATTAAATGCAAAACATTGATATTTGATTTGAAAAGTATTCGGCTTTGGACTTATTTAAAAAATCTACATAGGCTGAAATATTTTGTAAAATCGAAAAAAAAAGTTATGTTTAACCTTTGTTGATTTCTCAACCAACAAAATTCTTTTTGATGCACGAAGCAAAACCATCATGTTTTCACTAACCATCATTCCCAAAACATGCAAATTAAAAGTTAGCAAAAAATTAAAATTATAAAAGGAATAAAAAATGTATCCTTAAACGGTTAAACTGATAAAATTTTGTCAATTTATTCTATTCTTCGTGCAGCAAAACTAAATGTTAATGTTGCTAATAGTTTATTTTCACTTTTTTAAACAGGAAAAAATAATATTCAAATTCAAGCACCCAGCTTAGGTAGGCAAACATCAAAGCAAGGCTATATCTAATCCATGACAAATGATGTTTTATTTTATTGCAATATTTCAAAATCGAATTATATGTCATAGCTTTATTGAAATTAAATTACATAAAACTGAGAAAAAAGGAAAAACAAATAAAAGAATCAAATTGAGATTTATTTTGTCACAGATATTTTGTTTAAAAATTTTTTTAACATTTTGAAGCAACAAAATGAAAAAAAATTACGAGAATAAAATAATTTTCTTTTGTAAAAATAAAAGCCACTATTATAGGATTTAAATTTATTAGTAAAAAGTTTAAACTGAAGAAGATTGAAAATTTTATACTTTCACATAGAGAATCCTTTTTTCTTAATGAAATTTCATATGTTTTAAGTATTTAATAAATATTTTCTCTTGCGATTTACTTCACAGCTAACCTCTAAAACCTTATTATAATATAACGACACACTCGAAATATATTAGCAAAATTCGAAACTTCAAAAAAGCCTCTAGAATCATAATTATATATTCGCACAAACAGTAACTTACCCTTGAATTATTTCCAGCTTATTTGAGTTTATAGGATAAAAGAATGTCGAGAAAAAGAGAAAATCAAAAACATATACCCTCCTATCCATTGGATGTATGAAATGCATTCACCCGGCTGCAACTATTTACAATTATTAAAAAACATCAAGAATTTAAAAAAAATTATAAAAAGTATAAACATATTTACTACTTGTGTTTGAATTTGTTCGCAATCTCCTTTCTTTATAAATTTTACAGAAATAACGGTGCCACAGTATTTTTGATAGTTTAGCTTAGCCTTGTGTATTGCTTAAGTGGCCTCTACACAATCGCCGTAGCACCGCGAACCCACGCCGAACTCACGCCGATACCCTGTCCACACATTCATGCGTTGTTTTGACATTTGACATTCTTTTATCATAATGCACGAAATTGATGTTGAAACTGCCGCTAATTAATTTATTTAATAATAATAATTTGTCTTAATTTTTTTTATAGTTTGACAGTTCTAAAATTAGGTTATGTTATAAATTCGTGTGAAAGTTCGTCTGAAAGCGAAAAATTACACGTATCACCACCGAACCTACGCCGATACCCCGTCCACACAATCGGCGAGCTCGAGTTCGGCGGTGCTACGGCGATGGTCTAGAGGCCCCATTAGATTTGCAATTATCGCATTGGTACAATCAACATATCTGGTGGCCTCAATTGAAAGACGATATGTTAATCGATCTCCTGAAAAATAATTTAAAAATTTTTATTTAGTATGCATTTTTTCACGTTTTTTTTAAAGCGCTTTCCCACAACCTATTACACAGACAAAAATATAAGCAAAAACTAATATGTCATAAATTTTCTGTTAATATCACAAAAATATGCCAATGTTTTATATGCATGCGTCACAAAAAACAATGTGGGTAAATCATTCCAATTAGTTCTAATAAATAAGAGATATCATTTTAATAGCTTCCTGGTAGTAGTATGAAGCTTTTGTACCATTAATTTATTTATGGCCTGTGTCCAAAAGTAGTTAAACTGTGCAGCAACCCAACAGACTTTGGTTTTTTTTTATCAATTATACTATTCATTTGAAGATGACTCTTGGCAGTCGTGTTCAAACGTGTCTATTTCTTTTCAGTTAATTTAAGTTCCTCAGAAATTTTATATCCATTTAATGTCTAACCAACAGGCTGACGCGCAAGAGGGAAAATTGTCTTACAATTAATTCAAATATTTTGCTGGCCAGGTATACAGAGGTGCTCCCTGGCGTTTTATTTACATGCAAGAGTACTCTAACTCTTGATAATTGATGTAATAAGTAGAAAAATAAAAAGACATATTTATGCAAGTTAAATTAAATTATATAATATCAACATATTAAATACAATTCAATTGAAAGCCTTAACTTGAATTTGAATATAACCTCTTCACAAATCAAAGAATTTTTGACAGCTCTAGAAATTATTTTTATTTTTATTTATCTCGAAAACCAAATATAGCGTGTTCCTATATAATCCATACCCCTTTCCTATGCATTTCTAGGCTATTTTTGCTGTTACTTTGTTACACTTACAAATTCTGTTAGTTCTATATTAGCAGCTTCTTTATATAAAATATTGCTTTAAGTTGAAACTTAATATCTATAAATTATGTTAGATGATTTTTTTTAATTACAAAAATAAAATTTTTACAATCAAAATTCAGGTGAAATTTTTTAAAAACCATGAAAATAATAATAGGTCAATGTTAATTTTTTTGCATCACGAATTTAGCTTTTATAGAACATCACAAAATTTTATAACTATTATTAAATGGAGTCTATCATTAAATAATATTAGCTCTTTTTTTGGCAATAAAAGAAATATTGAATATTTCATGATTTTACATTTTAATTTTTGAACTTTTTTCTTTAAACACTTTTAGATAGCATGGCTTCGTGTGGATACACAAACAATTTTATCAATTCAAAATCATGTTATTACAAAAAATCAACGAATAGGAGTTAGTCATACAGAACACCGAATTTGGCAATTACGTATTCGTGATATTCGCGAAGCGGACCGTGGATGGTATATGTGCCAAATCAACACAGATCCCATGAAAAGTCAAGTTGGGTATTTAGATGTTGTTGGTAAGTAAAATTTATTTTGGATTTATAAGGTTTTTTTAAGGTTTCATTTAGTTAAAATTTTGTTTGTTTAATCATGGGTTTGCCGTTATTTACTTTGACAAATATATTTATACAATTTAGATAATATCTTTCCCTTATAATCAGCCCAAGTTAATGTTGAGTCAAATTGCATTCAACAACATAATTTGATACGGAGTGGAAGTAGTATTAATATGGAATTTATTTCAAATACTGCTTAGTTTGCTTAGTAACTTACTGATGATTTTAAAAAAAAAAAAAAATTATTAATGGAAAACAAAAAAAACCGAAGAGTTGTAGCATTGAAGATGCTTACAAAACCTCTTAAATGACTCTATATGGGCTCTTCCTGAAATTGGACTAATGTGTGTCAGCAAATAAAAAAACTGCCACCCAAAAGTTATGCATGTCATGACGACTCGTGTGTCACCCCCTATTAAAAGTATAAAATAATCACTTGTCAATTCACCTGAAATATGTTTTTTCCTGGTGATTAATCTACAAATTTTTACACGAAAGAATTTACCGTGAATGCTGGCAGTTCTCCACTTCAAATTTTGTTGACTCTTATTCTTCAAATTTTTTTTGTTTGCCGATAATTTTCCTGCAATTCTTGGTAAGTTTTTCTCTTGAGATTCTATTCTTAAGGCTAGTATAGTATATTTTCACTTTTTTAACTGTATTTACAATTTTTTCATTGTCGCCCGTTTCACTTTCTTCCTAATTTTTTACTCTCCTTTTCTGGATTCTTGGTTTTACCTTTTAGCCTTAATTCGTCTCTTGAAAAGATCTATAACTATTTAATAAAAAAGTTTTTTTTTAAATTCAAATTTATTCTTTAATAGAGTTTATTTCCAGAACAATTAGATCAGTTCAATATTTTACAAGCATTTTTCCCTTATTTAAAAAAGGGATTTGTCTTGGAAAAATGTTTAGACCGAAATTTTTCCTCTTGTCATTAGTCATTATTTATGGACTCAAGTGTATGATTTTTATAGCGTAATTTCATCATTGTTAGCAGCATCTAACTAGCATCTAGCCACCAAGCTATGTTAAAAACTACGCTAATTGTATGCATATGCCTGGGGTGGTGCTGTTATATTGTTCTTCTTGATAAATTTGAATTTTATAATTTTGTCGCAATTTTATTTTATATAACTCTTCAAATAGTCCCACCAGATATCATTGACTATGAAACTAGCCACGATATAATTGTGGAGGAAGGACAAAATGCAACGCTAACTTGTTCAGCTAGTGGTCTACCTAAACCAACAATCACTTGGCGTCGTGAAAAAGATACACCTTTAATATTAAATGGTAATCGAAAATTAACAACATTTGAGGGACAAAATTTAACACTCTATAATATAAGCCGTTATTATATGGGACCGTACCTTTGCATTGCATCGAATGGCTATCCTCCTACCGTTAGTAAACGGATCCTACTTCTTGTTAATTGTAAGCTGTTACTAAAAAACTACTTTGAAACTATTAATAAAGTGTTTCGTTTTTTATTCTTCCAAACTAAACACAACCAGTTGCTCCAAAAATTTGGACAAATCATAAACACTTACATGCACCATTAGGTCAAAAGATCATTCTTGAATGCATCACAGAATCTCATCCTACATCAGTTAATTATTGGCTACGTGAAAAAGAATTCATTCAAGGTGGAACCTATGAATCTATTACTCAGGAAAATATTTATAAAATTGTTATGAAATTAATTATAAGACCAGTCAAGCTTAAAGATTTCGGGGAGTATAAATGTGTCGCAAGAAATTCAATTGGTTTGTCAGAAACAACTATTGTTATTCATCGTAAGTCAACTGGGTTTTTTCATTATTAAAGCTATTAAAAAAAGGAGTTTTTTATTTAATTTTAGAAAAATTAAAAGCAGATACAAGACCACCACAGCAACGAACTTCTCTAGGGAGCAATATATATATTATTTCTAACGGCAAATAGTATTAAAATTTTTGTAAATTTATAATTACTTTTTACTTTTTTCCAGAAATGGATCAAAATGCATCGAACATTTCAACGAGAAATAACTACCTCACTATCCTTTTTTTTCTATACGGCTTTCTACTTACTAAATGCGTTAACTTTTAGTTGCATTTCATGAAAAATTTAAAATTAAGATACTAATAAAAATATAAACTGTGAGTTTTGTTTTATTTACAATGAATTATTAATTCTAGTTTTTAGACTTGTTTTTTTGTTTTTATGATAATGAATTCAAGCATCAAAAATTTTAATCCAGTTTAAATAATAATCGAAATTTATAATATATAACTTAATTCTATGAGTAAATAAAGGACATTTTTCATCTGTTGCTATATAAAACCAAGGAAAATTTTATTTTTATTAATAGGTACCTAACTTAATTCACAATCAAAGATATCAAAATGATCAGTGATAAAATTAGTTAACCTGAAATTTATATTCAATTGAACTTAAAAATGAACAAATTTAAAATTCAAATTAAAATTTTGGTAAGACACCTTTCATATCAAAGAAATAAGCATTATTTATCAGTTTATTTATACAAACCTTATTAGAGGCCATTTTCGCGGGCTTTTGTACAATTCAAATAAGCTGAAATCTGATTTACACAATTTGAACGCTTTCCAATTTTGACAGCTCTTAAATATCACTGCTACCACACTGAAGAACTAAATTTTTACTTAAGCTATATACCAATTAACTTGATTCAACTTTGCTGAAAAAATCTTACTGTTCATTTCATTAAAAAAATTCTAATCCAATATTTAGCAAAACTTTTTGGGTAGCTATAAAGCCACAAATTATAAAGAGATTGTGAAAAGATTGTTAGAAAGCTTCAAGATTTTAGGAGCAAATATGAGTATAAATTACACTTTCTACATCTGGGCTGGGATTCTGTCTCGGTGAGAAGTGAGAATGAGAATGAGAATGACAAATTTTGACATATTTGCCATACTTCAAAATCCGACTTTCTCATTCTCACACTGACTTCTCACCTAGACAGAATCCCAGCCCTGGACATATTTCCTAAAAATCTGGGCAATTACAACGAGGAACAGGGAGAGCGCTTTCACCAGGATTTGAGAGTGATAGAAGAACGGTATCAGGGTAGATGTGACCGTCACATGATGGCAGATTACTGCTCGTGCTTGAAAAGAGATTGTCCCGAAAAAAATTACAAAAGGAGAGCTTATATAAGGCATTTTTCTGAAGCTTAACCTAAATATTTTATATTTTTTTCATATATTAACCTTCTATGTACTGTAATTAAACGCAAAAGAAAACAGTTAGTAATAATTTTCAACAAGGAAATGATATTTAAGAATATACTTATGATTTCTCTTTTTCTTTTTACTGATTCATTAAGTAAATATTAAAACGAAGATTTAAAACACCCCAGAGCCAATCTTTCAAAATCATCCACACTTCAGTAAATTGTTGGCATAGGAGTATTCGAAACCACTCTTAGATCAGAGGCAACAAAACCGTTGTTGACTTGTGTAATAGCGGGTTCACACAGGCCAACTCACTGCAGAAACTCACAGCGAAACCGGTTATTTTTCATACAAAACTCACGGAATCGCTGTGAGTTGGCCTGTGTGAACCCGCTATATTGAAATAGTCAAATTTTAACATATAATACATAGTAAATATGTCAATATTCTCTTTTTTCCATTCTCATTCCTTTTCTCGTAATTAGAATCTGGCAACAGCAAAGAACTCTTAGAAATTTAATTCTGAAGGTGGCTATACATTTCAAAAAAAATCAATGATTTTTGCTCATTTTTCCATACAAAACCTGTTTTCTAGGACTTATCATAATTAGCAGTTAAACATAAAATAAATAACTTTAATTTATTTAAAATAGATTTTTTTTAAAATTAATAGATATATTTTAGTTTTAACACCTTATTTCCGCTTTGTTGAAGATGAACTACAATTAACCTTTTTTAACTAAGGCAAATGCAATAATATAAGCTCTAATTGTAAGCAGAAAGTTTTTGGTTTTTATTTAGCTAGAGAATTATTATTAGGTTGGAACACTTCTTTATATAAACTACGGTACAATTATAATAGCACTAAAATTTAACAGAATGAACAATTACATTAAATCAAATAAATAACTGTAGATCCGCGTGCATAGTTCATCATTATTGAAGGGGGGAGTTCACAAATTCGTTTTAAATTTACAATCACAATCACAAAGTTCACAATCAGCTATATTTGAAGGAAAATTATCTATGGAGAAAATTATCTTTGGACTTTGTGTCAAAATACTCTGAACTTATCTTTATTATAACTGCCTATAAATCTTAATTTTAAATCATTATAAATCAATGGTGATCATTAATTTTAGCGTAATTAGTTACTATCTATTAAATAGCGCTAACGCTATCTATTTGTCAGCGAACATATTACGACTTCAGGTTGAGGACAGTTGGTAAGACTAACAGAATTTTGTTTTCTTGTTGAAAAACGCCGGCCGGTTTTTATAGTAAACATTAAACAAAATAAAAATGCGGTTTCACTGCACTGCTTGCAACAAAAGTTTTCCCGAAAAAAAATATCTAATTACACACATAGCAGATAAACATAGCGGCGAAATATTTAAATGTTTTTGTGGGAAAGTTCTAATGAGTAGAAAAAGACTAAAGTGGCATATGCAGATTTGTATAACCAAAGAGGAATTCATATGCCCTCGGTGCAATAACAAGAACTTTTCGAGTCAACAAGCCCTAGTGAGACATATCAAGAACTTTTATGATACGAAAAAGTGTCAATGTGCCTGTGGCAAATTATTCAAATGTAAATCAGCTTATAGCAACCATTGCAACCGTTGTACGGGTATTGCAACACCAAAAAATAAATGTAACTGCGGTCTAATATTAAAATCTGCACGGAATTTGAGACTACATAGAGCACGTTGTTCGGGTGTTGCACAAAAACACAAATGTGTCTGTGGGAAATCCTTCAGGCTTCAAAAATATTTGAAGCAGCACATCCTCAGGTGTTCAACTGCCCAAGCGGGTATTCAACAATATGATGGACCCTCCCAATCGCCGATTTCATCACCTTATACAGAATTGGAGGAGGAAACTAGCGTTCCGTACGAATTTATGACATACAACAAAACGAGCAAAATGGAGCAAAATATCAATGCTTATGTGGAAAATCCTATACCTATAAACGTGGATTGGATAAACACTAGAAATGTTGTCAATTTAATTCAACCATTATTTCTAACTAATTTTCAAGGATATCACTTGATAAACACTAACCCTTTTCTAAAGGTTCTGCTATAGACTAAGCATAAAATATTAAATCATTTTATAAATGACTCAATGAATTAGGTGGTAATATTGGTTCATTATTTCTGACCATTTGCTTATGAAATATCTTGTATTGCATTGTTTGATTTGCAATAATAATAATAATAAAAAAAATAAAACTCCCATTAGGATTCAATTTTCAATATTGACCCTATTTGCTATCAAAATCTCCAATTAAAATACCTAAAGAGATTAATTTAAAAGATTTTGGTGTTTAAAATTTTCTAAAAATAATAATTCAAAGGGAAGGTGGGTGCAATACCCCTAATCTTCTTAAGTTTTCTATTTCAGTTCATTTACATTTTTAAGCGGTTCTAAAACAATGAAAACTAGTGGACTGACGATGCCATTCCTTTAATTTGCCAAATTAAAAATCAATTACTCAAAGTAACTGTTTAGATTTTCCATCAGTATAGTACACCAGCAAGTTAATAACTCCTGACAACCTTTAAGTTTCTTTTCGGTGAAGTTGAAAAAAATATAGCTCTTACGACTTGCTTACAAAGGTATCAAATATTTAATATATAGTATATGTTCCTGAAGATCGTTTTTTCACTGCCTTTTTGACATTCTTTGCGTTAAGGTAAAAAATTTTCGCCAATTTCGTGTTTTTGTAAGGATACAAAAATAAGTATATGTGTTATGTAAACGATTTGCGTACCCTGATTTAACGCAATTTTACTACCAATTACCCAATTTTCACTAATCAGTCTTTTGTTCGTACAAATTCCATTAAATTAATTTTCAATTGTTAATTGTAGAAAAAATAAAATACAAATAATAAAACAACCAAATTTGAAATATAAATGAAATATAAAGAGATGCAAAACCATTTAAATAAAAATAGTCTATTTTCTATAAATTAATATAAGCCTAAGTTTGTTTGTAATTGTTTAAAAGAATAATAATAAGAATAATAATAATAAAATAAAAAGGGAAAAGTATGTATTATATATTAAATTATGGGACATTTTCACTATTAGTATATTAAGTCAAATAAATAAATAAAATAGTAAATAAATTTATAAAAACGATCAACAAATTAAAAATTGGTAGATATACTAAAAATTGGTATATGTATCTAAAATAAAATTATATAATTTGGATTTTGTCTAGACTTAAGATCTATTGAAAGCTTTGGTTTAATTTAGGTTTAAGTCTAGGGTTAAGTATAAAGATTTACAAGGTACAAAGTCCCATGAACTAAAAGAAAATTGCATAGTGCAGAAAAATTATTATTAAATACAAAAAAAAAAAAACAATAAAAGCAATATTGTTTTGCAGTTATAGCAAAAAATAATATTGCATTATATAAAAATAAAAATTGCATTATAGAATATCAGAAAATTGCATGATAGAAAGGTACTATAAAAGAAAGTACTTTTCTTTAGGAAAAACAGTGTTTGTAAAATTTTAAAAGAAGGTGGAACCGCTGCTGTAAGACCGGCCGATACTGGCCAAGACTTTACAAGCAGAGATAACTGTTGTTGACTTAGAGTAATTTTAATAAAAATATTAATCAAAACTTAGAGTAATTTTAATTAAAATATTAATCAAAACTTAGAGTAATTTTAATAAAAATGTTAATCAAAACTTCGAATAATTTTAATAAAAAGTGTTAATCAAAACTTTAATAAGTTTTATAAAGTTTAATAAAAGACTTAGAATATTTCCATAAACATAAGGGCTTGTGGAAAGAAATTTGTGAATTGTTGTGTTGCTTCCCGACTGAACGCGTTTTATAAGAAAAGACAAAAATAAAAATAATAATATAACAGAAAAAGAAAGCACTTAGAATAATCTTTAAATAAAGATTAATTGTGGAACTTTATATGAAATTTGGTGTAACAAAAAATACTTAGAATATTTCTTCTGTGTTCTATTATCTTATGAGTTACTACGAAAACAGTTAAAACCGGCCGATACTGGCCAGAACTTTAACTGTTGGACCATAAGAGCTGAGATACTACGAAAGCAATTAAGACCGGCCGATCCTGGCCAGAACTTTAATAGCTATTCTCAGTCAAAAACAGAAATCTTTGTACAGCTTAATAAAAGCCTAATTGTGTGTTCATTTCTCTTATCGGTTACCACGAAAACATTTAAGACCGGCCGAAACTGGCCAAAACTTTAACTGTTGGACCATAAGAGCTGAGATACTACGAAAGCAATTAAGATCGGCCGAAACTGGCCAAAACTTTAATAGCTATTCTCAGTTAAAAGATCAGTTACTTGTTCATTCTCTTATCGGTTATTACGAAAGCAGTTAAGACCGGCCGATACTGGCCAAAACATTAACTGTTGGACCATAAGAGCTGAGATACTACGAAAGCAATTAAGACCGGCCGAAACTGGCCAAAACATTAATAGCTATTCTCAGTCAAACACAGAAATCATCGCATAATTTAATTAAAAAGTCCAGTAACGTATACCATCACCTCCATCAACCAACAAAAAACAACCCTTGTTATAAAGAATATAACATATGTATAGGGATAACCGGCTGGAGAAATTGAAGAGAAAAATAGTTTTCTAAAGTTTTGTTTCGTTTTCTTTTGGTTAATTGTTGGTCTTAATGTTAATTATTGTTTGCAATTGATAATGCGTATTATTTTTTTTTAATTGTTTTGTTGTTAATTTGTTTTTTATTTGGTTAACTGTTTAGGAGTTATTGCTATATTAATAATATGTTAAGGTAGGCTAGATGAGTTTATTTAATAGCTTAGACACAATATTATTTAGTTCAATTGGTTTTGACTTCTTATTTAGTCTTTAGTCTTTTGATTTAAACAGAAAATATAGCTAATAACAAATTCATAACTTTCCATAAATATATTTTATTTCCTTAAACGACATATCACAATCTTTATGACTTTGAAATCGGATATCTCCGTTTTTTTAGGGATTTCTTGGAGACACTAAAGCACTAGTTTAGACACAATGTAAAAATGTCTATATCCATACCTAAATATCTCACATTGCACGTAAATATGGCATCACGTCCCCAACTGATACATTGCTCAGCAAACTCAGGTTTGAAAAGCCAAAAAAAATTATAATTATAAATATATTATGATACGATATAATGAAATTAGTTTTTTAATTTATACTTAAAAGCTTTGAGACCAATAAAAAACGTTTCAAGAAACAAAAAAATGTTGTTTGGATTCATAAAGCAAAATTCACTCCCATAATTTCACTCGTATATAAATTTAACATCATATTTTTCCTAATGTACAAATCCTGCCGACATCATGATTTATGAAAAATGAAACCCTGAGGCTAGTTTTAAAAATAACCTTGCATTTTTTTAACCAAAAAGTAATTCCTTAAAATTTGCAATTATTTAAAATCATGAAAATACATATATGCTGGTAGTTACTAACAATGCACTACAAGAACAACTCTTTTGGCAATAAAGCTCTGTGTTTCTCCATATTGCTGAAGAACTCCATAGTTCACTTTTGGTAAAAGAAGCCAAACCTCTAATTATTTGCACGCTGTATAATTTATAATTGCTTTCACGTTCTTTCCATTTTTCAAAATCTTCCATTGTGTAGAACAAACGCTTTTCGACTCTACTTTTGACTCTAACAAGAGGCGTTACGAATACTTCCACAAAGGGCAGTCGAAAAATTTTAGGCCACTTTTCATCAAGTTTACAATTTCGTGTCTGGGTCACCCATTATAAGAATTTTATTGTAGCGAAGTGTTTTCAAATCTTCAGCATTCCCATAATCTTGACCAAATTTTAAATCAAGTATTTTCATTAGATTATAAAAACAGCAGGTTTTATGTGTTTTATTGTTTCTAACATTTGGTAGTCCCTCGTTAAAAGGAAAAATCCCATAAAAATCTCTGTTTAGTAACTCCATTCCCCGCATTGCGAAAGATTTTGCCGAAACTCCTTCAACTAAAATGAGAGTGCATAATGCAGCTTTTTCGCCGCCAGCTTCATATGCTTCTACAATATGTTTGTTTCCTTGTTTTGTTTTCCGTAAGCCACTTTCGCTGTCAAATAATTTTCTTGATATTTCCTATTCAACTTTCGTTTTTTTCCCTGAAGGAATGCGGGATTTTATGTGATTCAGCTACATCCATAGCATTGTGAAAAAATAATTGAATAGTCTCATTAGTGATATTTGTGATATGGAATCTCCTTAAATCCCGAGAAAAACTTATTTTTACAAAATCTTCGCTTACGTAACTTACAACTTTAGCATTTGTCGTTTTAGTCATATTTCTTCCCCAAGCTTGACGGAATTTTTGTTTTACAGCTTTTGAACCTATTTCTACTTCGAAATAGGTAGAAAAAATTATCGTCAATTTCGGACCAGTTATTTTTGGTTTCCCGTTCACATACCTCCAATGATTTCCATACAAAATTGTTGGCAGATACTTTCCTCCTTTCATAAAAATAGGTGTGCCCTGGCCATTACTCGATACACATATTAATTTACTGTCAATATCAATTTTAATGAAAGCTTGGTTTATACATAGTAAACGGCATTGAGACAATATGAGTTACCATTTCCTTAAAAACCTTACATAAACCTGGAATGAAAGTGATTTTCTTCTCTATCTTCGCATCAGTAGTAGAGTCAAACACCCATACACACTTTTTAGTATTTTTCAGATCTAAATATTTTTGGGGGTGTTTTAAAATACTATTTATTGCCTTATTTTCCGGATGCATCTGAAATTTAAATAATGAAATGTTCACACTATTTGTAACCCTTAAGTAAAATAATTATTAATATATTCATAATAATTTATTTTTAAGACAAGAAATACAGTCGGCAGTTCACCATCATCACCAAAACATCTTAGTACACCAGGCTCAACAGTAGAAAATAAACAAAATATAAATAAATCAAATATAGGAATAATAAATACGGCATCGACAAGCTCAAACGGTATCTTGGGTAATAACTATAATTTAATCAAAAATAGCTACCATTATAATACAAGTAATAAAGGAAATAACGTTACAATTCATTTACTTAAATGATGGGCAACAAACAACAGCAATTAATCGAAATATAACAAATATGTCAAAAAGTATGGAAGGACCACGTAGTCTTCCAGCTAATAGCCCAGCTAGACCTTCTTCAAATAATAGTACCTTAGATCGAAAGTATAAATAATTCTATATAAATTAAATAAAAAATATATTATATTTTGAATTTTATCTTTAGAAGTAGCTTTAGTCGAGCCTTTACATTATCATCATCAGCCCATATGGTTGATCCAAAGGATAATACAATACGTGCAGAGCTAATGGCTGTGTGTAATGATTTTCCTACACTTGTTTTAGAAATTATGCGTGCCTCAAGACAAACAAGATCATCAGCAAGAAATCGTGCTCTTAAAAATTATAACCAAATTAGTGAATTTTTAATTACAAATTATGCAGTTTTTGTACATTGTCACCTGTAATTATTGTTTAAAATTAAAACTATTGATAATAACTAACGTTTTAAAGTTAAAAATATTTATCGAAAAGTGTTAGAAAGTGTGAAAAAAACATACTTAAAAATGAAAACATAACCTAAACATAAATAGAAAAGTACTATTATTAACTAAAATAAAATGACCAATATTTTTTAATAATTTTTTATTAATTTTTGCTGTAAAAATCATTTCAAAAGACCTAGAAGCTGAGACCTGACAAATCCCCTTTAATTAGATAAAAATCAAATAAAGCGAGCATTAAGAACATAGAATGAATGCACCTGTGGAGTGACATGAACAGCTGTCACATATTTTTATTAGACTTTTGGTTTAGATAAATATGCTGGCTCTCATTTGAAATTTTTTTATGATATATGAAGCAAATTGCGATATATAATTCCATCTTGCATAGCTCGCAAGACTCCCGTACACTTTTTAACTTTTTTGTTCACGTAAACGATTTTAGCTAAAAATCTTTTGATGCTCATCTTTTAATAAATAAAGATTAGGATGAGAACTATATAAACGATCTAAATGAAAGCTCTCATTAGCAACTGTTTGTATAAAAGCCAAGAATTTTGTCTTTTTGAATTTAGGAAGGGATAGTTATAATAATTGATGTTGGAAAAAACTCACAACAAACCCATGAGAAAAACTCCCAAACATTTCTCAGCCGAGAAGTTGATTGCACGAACAAAATTCTTCAGCATAAAGTAAACAATAAAATAATTTTTTTCTTTTAAGAAAAATTTGAACGAAATTCTTGGTATTTTATTTATAGCTATTTAGCAGAGGGAAAGATGAAATTGGTTTAGTTTTAATGGGTACAAAAAATACTGATATTCAAATAAGTCAATCAACTCATGGCTATGAGCATATATGCGAAGCACATCCGATGACCCAAGCAAGCTGGAGTATGATACGTCTTCTTAAAAAGTAAATAGTCTACGAAGGAGCAAACACTGATTGGTTGATGCAATACTAGAGAAAGAGATCAGCTTTGTTATGGTTTTTGACGATTAGTTAATATTGCTTCAATGTCGTTTAATACAAAGCCATATTTTACTAAAATTGACATTGATCCTAAAAACAACTTGATATCTGTGTGGCTAGGGCACACCAGTTTTTATGAAAGCAAAAAATTATCCTCCAACAATTTTCTATGGCAACCATTGGCGATATGAGAATGGACAACCAAAAATATATGGGATAAAATTAGCTAACATTTTTTCTACCTATTTTGAAGTAGAAATAGGTTCGAAAGCTGAAAAAAAAATTCCACCAAGTATGCGGAAATGATATGACTGGAGTGACAAATGCAAAAATAGTAAATTATGTTGGAGGAGATTTTGTCAAAATAAGTTTTTCTCTGAATTTAAGGAGATTCAATATCGCTTAGAAGGCTATTCAATTATTTTTTCGCAAAGCTATAGATGTAGCTGAATCCCACAAAATCCCACTGTTTCTTAACGGAAAAAAGCAAAAATTGAATATAGGATAGCAAGAGAATATTTCGACACGGAAAGTGGACACGAAAGAGACAAGCATAGTGGCCAAATATGTAAATGCGTGTGTGGAAAAGTTCTTCCGTGTAAAAAAATACTACGGTGGCACAAACAATATTGTGTACCTAAATAAAGAAAAATTCAAATTCACTCAGTGTGATAGAAATTATTCTTCTCAAACAAATCTAGTGAAACACATGGAAGACGTGCATGGTGGCAAAAAACATAAATGTTTTTGCGGACAGTTATTTAAATGTAGACGTAATATGAAGTAACATACGAAACGTTGTAACACCAGCGGGTGTTCAAAGGCGCATAGCAAAAGTTATCAAAGTTCAACACCAGCGGAAATAATAATAAAGAATATAATAAAAGAAGCTATTATTGTTACCACCCGTAATCACTTAGTTTAAGGGCAAAGGTAAATAAACATTTAAAAAAATATTCCAACTTTTGTCCTATTTATTTAGACAAAACATCGAAAGATTTCAAAAATTGACTATGGAAAACAAATCTTTAGTTGTAGATTTTGCAACTGATAATGATGAAGGATTTTATATGTGTCGAGCACCTAATGATATTGGAAATGGATTGAATAAAGTAATTCATATAAGTGTCAACGGTATATTATTCTTTAAGTTTTTTCAGTATTATAAATATTTTTTTTTGTTTTTGTTCAAAAATTTATAGAAGCAGCACGATTTGAACAAACTGCACAAAATATATCTTCACGACAGGGTGTACCTGTTAATCTTGAGTGTCATAGGGTGATGAGCCAATAAGTGTTACATGGACATAAAATAATGTTCGAGTTGATCTCAATAATTATAGGCTTAGTATTGCTAAAACGAAAACTAAAAAAGATGTTGATTCACAGCTTTCAATTAGTCGATCTGATAGACATGATTGTGGTATTTACAAGGAGGATCTACACTTTATATTGAAACAGATCTAATGAAAAGACTAACTAGTTAAGAAAAATTGAGTGACGTGTCTACTTACAACTGGCAACCTACAACAAATTGTAACTTTAGTACAAAATACTTCACCAGTAATTACTTTTATATTTATTATAACCAAATTAGGTTATTTATTGTCTTTCTTTCTTTATTTACTTTCAAAGGAGTTTTGTATATTCAGTATCAATAAATGTATATCCTATGTGCACAGTTTATTTATCTATCCTGTTAAACCCTTTCTTGTCTTCAATAAATTCTCTAATTCATCTATAGTATTGCTGTTGATTCCATTGAGGATTTTGTATTTAAATAAGGAACTGTCAAAATTGCAGATTGCTTAAAATGCATCCAGGCTACCCGAAATTACAAAATTTCATTTTTGTGAGAAAAAGCATATATTTGAAAATTAACAAAAAATTTTTGTAAAACAAACAAATAAAGGAAATTTTTCATCTGTTGCTATATAAAACCAAGGAAAATTTTATTTATAATATTAGTTAACTAACTTAATTCACAATCAAACATATCAAAATGATCAGTGATAAAATTAGTTAACCTACAATTTATTTCACTTGAACTTAAAAATGGAATTAAGTTTTCTGTTTCGCTTATAATTGTCTTTTTGAAAGCAAAAATTTACCACTCAGCAGTTTTATACCAACACACATTTAACTGAAGAAGGCCATAGAATTTAAGTTTCAGAATTAAATTTCTAATAGCTTCTTGCTGTTGCCAGATTTTAATTACGAGAAAAGGAATGAGAATGGAAAAAAAGGAGAATTTTGACATATTTACTATGTATTATAAGTCAAAATTTGACTTATTCATTATCATTCTCATTTCTTACGCAGCAAAATCCCTTCTTAATATAAAAAAAACCTTCAATTGAAGTTTAGATCTCCAAAATAAGATAAAACACAAAAAATAATAGAATGCTTCAAGAAAAGATGATCAGCCCTTGTGCCTTGTCTGTATATTTAATACATATTTACCTTACGTTTATTTGCTAAAAATATGAACAGTCGTCAATTAAATTTTTAAAGTAATTAATTATTGTAAAAAAAAAGTTTTGTGGCATTAAACTTGAAAGATAATTTGTTTAGAATCTTTTTTTATATATTTTCTTCTGACCATTTCTTTACACATTTAAACTATACATATAAATGTTTAAAATATTTAACAAAATAAAATTAATTGCTCTTTAATCTTAAAAAACTGTAAGTCATCTCAATAAATGTGAAAATATTGGCAGATCTTAGGGAAAGTAATATAAATTAAAATTTAAAATAAATAAATACCAATTAACCATACATTTAAGCTAATTAACAGTAAAATTAAGCCTCTCCAATAATAAAATAATATTTGTGAGTTATTTTAATTGAATAAAATTTAAATTTTTTGATATTAAAAATTACGTAACGAAGTTTTCCAATAAATTTAACTAAGTCATCAGTAATAATAATAAAAAAAAATTATCATCAACTTGTTGTAATTTCTTTTTCTGATATCTGATTTAGATTATTATTTGATTGTGTTGTATCATCAATAACCAAACAATCATTTTTTGTCTGATTTGATAACTTTTCACGTTGTGCATAAATCTCATTTGCTAATTTCATTACAAATGGATGAGATATTTTCCCTGCTGTTGAATCGAAAAATTCCTGATGTTTTTTTATACAATTATCACGTTTTTCATATTCAAATGCTTGTAATATCATATCCAAACGATCAAGATCTTTAACGAATTTCGATTCTGGAGTTTCACTTTCTTCATATTCCTTGAAGAAAAAATTATTTAAATATAATTTTAAATTAATTATAAAATAAATTAATTATTTACCGTAAATAATTCCATTATTTTTTTACCCCGAGGTTCAATTAGTTTACATATATCTTCCATTGCATTTTCTTCCCGATGTTTTTTCTCTTCTTTTGATATACCACAAAATGGTGTTATATCACCCACCAAACATTCAGCTAAATCATGAACTAAAGCAAGCTCCATACATTTAGTTCTATCAAGACCTTCACTTTCATTTAGAAGGAATGTCATCATGCTCATACGATACATATGTCCTGAGATAGATTCACAGTCCTTGACATCACGCAAAACCCAACCTGTGCGCTTAATATGCTAAAATATAATTAAAAATAAGTTGATAATTGTTTGATTTTATTTTATTGTCATTTTTTACTATTTGCTATATTACAAAATATAACTGAAAGCCGTTATATAATTTAAATTATATGAAAAATTGTAATTTTTTAAAATTTGAGTTTCATCGTCAATTTTTTAACAGATATTAGTTTTTATTACGAAGATTACACTAAGAACGTTATAAAAAGGATAGAAGATTTTATTAAAAAAGCTTCTTTTCAAAATTTAAGTTTTTTTTAATAAAAAAAACAATTAAGAATATAATGAAAATATTACATTTTTTGTTAAAATTTTGTGTTATTTTTAATGTAATCATTTATTAAGCTAATAAGGTTTTATTTTTGCACTATTATCTTACCAATATACTAAGAATTTTGTTTTGTAACAAAACTAGCTTATTAGCGAATTTGGCGAAATAGTTAAACCGATTGTTAAAGATATAACGAGGGATTTTGTTGAAACTAATTTCAAATTATTTAAATTATTATTAGAATCTCGATTGATTATCGACAATTCACAATTAATACATTTTCCTATGAAAAATTCCAAAATTTACAAATTCACTAAAACAAAAGCATTCACCTATCATATCAAAAACCTTTCCAAATTTGTAAATTATACTTTCAGCGTTTGCGAGATTAATACAGTTTGCTAACAGCTTACGATACGTCAAAAATTAAGCACAATAATACAATTAGTATCATTTTGAAAGCTGTTTGTGTTAGAAAAAAGTATTCTTCGATTTTTGGCAACCGTTTTCTTTCATTTTTTGGCAAAAAATTCAAAATATACTATCACACACTCACCATATACAACGCAAAAACGTTTTGACTCAATTGAAACAATATCACAAACCTCAAAAAAGGAGCTGGTGGTCATACCTTCAGGGGTTTGAAAAATGCATTGGAAATTAGCTTTCAATAGTGATGATTTTCAAGGTGATAAAAATATATACAACAAAATTATATAAAATGAGTTTTTTGTATTACAAAGACTGAAAGCTTCTGAATCAAGAGGGGTCATCGCTTATAATTAACATTCCCTTTCTTATTATTCCTACTGATTTATTTTTTCTTGAATTTCTGATATCTATTTAAGCGGTCAATAATTAATTTTTGTCAAGATTTGCAGTGATGATTTAATATATCAAAAATATTTTTAAATAATTAAATATTTCACTTTCGCCTTACAAAAAGTTACATTTTGCAAAAAGTATTTTTGTATCAAAAACAAAATAATGACCTTGAATGCCAAAACATATCAGCGAATATCTTTTTAAAATTTTCTGAATACCACAAACTCAAACAAAATTTCGTTTCATAAAAATTGCTAAAGCTAAGAATAAAGCACGTGCTACATTTTTTGAACTTGACATTGTAGTTATATAATTTTAGTCTTTTTTTTTGTTGTCACATTTTCTGCTAAATATAGACTTCAAGGCAGTGAGCAAAAAAAATCAATCGATGAAAGTTATTGATTAATATTTTTAACTAATTAAAATACCTTTAGGCTTCCAACTAATTCCAGAAATTGAATAATATCTTCCATACTGGTATTAAAACATTTTTTACTTGATTTACTGCATGATGTTTCCTCTTGTTTTGGCTGTTCGGGCAAATTAGAGCCTAGATTTTCAATTCTGTTTGACATATTAATGCTCTGATTACAATTTTCTGATTCATTATTTGATATAAAAGTTCCTTTTTGATTTGTTGTTAAATTGTCTGGTGATGTGGAAAAAATAGCAATGTTTGAAGAACCAATTGACTGTGAACAGTTACAGGAAATCTTAAAACCACACTCAGATGTTCCAATTATGAAAAAATTAGCGATTTCCGTGAATTGTAATTTTTTTAAAATGTTTGTCAAACGAAATACACTTAACATTTCTCACACAACTCAGTGCTCGAATAAAGAGCACGAGATGGGTGAAAATAGAACAAGAAAAATTTAACAACAAAACTTGGCCATTTATAATCTTTGACAACTACTCTGTCAATATTAATTTTTTTAGCTTTCTAATACCTAAATAGTTCCGAGTTTTTCTACTAGTGCTGTAATAGTGCTGTGGAATTTATAATTATATATATTTCAATGTAAAGTTACTAAATAACCAACATGACAAGTCAAAATAAGTATATTTCATGTATTAATTAGTTCAAATCAATTAATTAAATTACTTTTTAGTGCAATGCTAAATATTGGATTAGAATTTTTTTAATGAAATCAAAAGTGAAATTTTTTCAGCAAAGTTGAATAAAGTTAATTGGTATATAGCTTAAGAAAAAATTTAGTTCTTCAGTGTGGTAGCAGTGATATTTAGGAGCTGTCAAAATAGGAAAGCGTGCAAATTGTGTAAATCAGATTTCAGCTTATTTAAATTGTAGAAAAGCCCGCGAAAATGGCCTCTTATAAGGTTTGTATAAATAAACTGATAAATAATTCTTATTCCTTTGATATGAAAGGTGTCTTACCAAAATTGTAATTTTAATTTTAAATTTATTCAGTTGTTGGTTGCGCTAACGGTCAATTTGGAGGTAGTTTTTAAAATAAAATTAATTAAATCTCTTCATGGCTTTTATATTATCTATTAAATCAGTTGCTACTGTTTCAAAATACTTTCAATTAAAAAAAGAAGCAAATAGCTGTTACGACTTAATTGATTCAATTCATAAAGAGGACTACTTACATTTAAATTTATTCAAAGATTGTTACAAGTATTTTTAATAAATATATACGGATTAAGTAGAGAATGAAATTCAACCAAAAATTTTCATCTAACATTTATTTGTAATAACTACAAAAATTTTGTATTTACAGAGAAAAATTTGTTTTCTTGAAAATGGGAACTTTTAAGACTTTTTGCAAAGAATTCATAGGTGCTCCATATACGTGGTTATTGTGATAGAGTTATTTTAAGTAGATAAAAATCAAATAAAGCGAGCACTAAGTTCATATAAAACACATCCATAAAATAAATTCGAATCCAAACAAACAGCCCACAGAATGAAAGTATAGAAAAATCAAACTAATTGTAAGCTAAAACTAATTATTGCGACATGTAATTCCATCTTGCATAGCTCGCAAAACTCCCGTACACTTTTTAAATATTTGGTTCACGTAAACGATTTTAGCTAAAAATCTTTTGATCCTCATCTTTTAATAAATAAAGATTAGGATGAGAACTATATAAACGATCTAAATGAAAGTTCTCATTAGCAACTGTTTGTATAAAAGCCAATAATTTTGTCTTTTTGAATTTAGGAAGGGATAGTTATAATAATTGATGTTGGAAAAAACTCACAACAAACCGATGAGAAAAACTCCCAAACATTTCTCAGCCGGGAAATTGATTGCACGAACAAAATTCTTCAGCATAAAGTAAACAATAAAATAATTTTTTTCTTTTAAAAAAAATTTGAACGAAATTCTTGATATTTTATTTATAGCTATTTAGCAGTAAGAAAGATGAAATTGGTTTAGTTTTAATGGGTACAAAAAATACTGATAATCAAATAAGTGAATCAACTGATGGCTATGAGCATATATGCGAAGCACATCCGATGACCCAAGCAAGCTGGAGTATGATACGCCTTCTTAAAAAACAAATAGTCTACGAAGGAGCAAACGCTGATTGGTTAGATGCCTTAATCATCGCTATGGATGTATTAAGACGTGAAGAACAGTATTTTTTTTTTTTAATGAATAAAAAAATCATATAATCTTACTTAAAAATATTTTTAGAACAAAAGTATTTAAAAATAAAAAAATTATACTTTTTACTACATTTTCAACTTATGTCAATGATGAACACGTATTAAGTGTTATTCAAGGTTTAAATGGTATGGATGTGGAATTGGTTGTAATGTATATGAGATTTTTAACTATGTTAAAATTTTTATTAAAAAAAAAGTTAAAATTTTTTTTTTAGTACTGATCATGTTGAATTTGATGAGATTGATACAAATGGCCTATCACAGGGAAACTTTAGTCAAAGATCTGATATAACACAGCATCAAAAACATTCTGAAAGCTTAGTTCATCAAATTATTAGCGGAGCTAAAGGATATTTAACAAATTTCAATTGTGTTCTTGATCATTTAATGAAATATCAAAGAAGAAAAGCTCGTCCTTGTTTTAGTTACTGTAATCTTGATATTGGAAGTAATATATCAATTCAGGTTGCTGTGACTATTCGAGTAAGTACTTTTTCTTATTTTTACTAATTTCAATATATATATATATATATATTTATATACAACAATTTGGTTATATCTGAATTTTTAGTAGTTGTATAAAAATATGATTATAATATTTGAAAAATTTTAGACTTATTTATCCTTAAAGTACATTTGGATTTGCAAATTTACTACCAACTTTACATATAGCGGTATATGTTAACAGTTGTTTTGTTTAAGAAAAGGGAATAAAAGGAGCATGAAAACCAATTATTAAAATTATTTTCACATATATTACAATTTGTATACTTATATAAATGAAGTAATTAATATTCTACAATTATGAGGTTAATATAACTTAAAAATAATTATTTGATTTCTATCAAAATTACTTTCGTAACTCTCGTCAGTGGTGCCGTATGATCCACGTAGTAATGTATATTGTTACACACTTGAATTTTCCTTACAAAAATTGTATTGATGGTAAAGTTTGGTCGTAAAGTTCCAGATCCGAACGTACTATTAGTAATTAAATTAGTAGAAATATTTTTGCATTGTTTCATTTGTGTGCTAGCAACATTTTTTGGTGGTAACAGCTTTTGAATATGAGTTGTCGCGGTAGTATTTTGGTTCAATTCTCATAGAGAACTTATTTTTCTGATGGAGATATTTTTTCATAAAATTGAAAACGTTAATATAAAATGATTAAAGTTAAAATAGGTTGCTAGCAATTAATTATGGTGATCTTAAAAATTAAACCCATTTTCTAATATCAATAAAAACAAATGAAAAATGTCATTTATAGGATAAGATGGTAGATATTATATTACTTATATGATATGATATTAACTAAAGGACTTAGGGGTAATAGCCGAAAAAACACTTTTTTACAAATTTTGTTCAAAAATATGGTTAAGTGAAATATTTTTCAAGTTATTGAACAAATAACTGAATATTGTATAAAAGTGTTTAGGGATAATCCTTTCCAAAATAATCATTTTACGGTGATGATCATATCTCAACCTAAAAATATCTGAAATCAGAAAACTAAATTTTATTTAGTCAAAACATAAATTTTCCCAATAATCTTTTTTATTTAATTTTGCCATTATTTATATTTTTTGTGGTCCTTTGAATTCAAAACAGCGAATTTTAACAAAAAAAATCCGCCATTTTGTAATTTTTTAACCCGCTATATGGTTTAAAAAAAAAAAAGAACATCGCTGGTAGGAGGCATTTTATATATAAAAAATAAGTGTAAAATGTAAAATGATTTGGTATAATTGTTTTTAATGCCGATGATCACCGGATTTTAAAACGTCATTTCGAGAAAAATCAGCAAGAGGTGGGAAAATTTGATCTATATCAATTATCTATAAGAGTTTTGAAGTGTTGCCCAATAAGAAAACGCATTCGCTCCTTTAAACTTTATATTATTAGTTTATTGCGTTAATTCTTTCCATGGAATCAAAAATGGGTACCGAGTCGCCAAAATGTTTCAATTAGAGATAATGCAGTACAAAAAATTAATTTTTGTTTTTATTTTTAAATTAACTTTTTACTTCTCATTGTAGATAAGAGAAGAAAAACAATTTCAATGGGTTACAGAAAGTATCCATGAAAATATGTACTGTAGAAAGGTATTTGAAACTTACAAGGATGGCGAACAAATTGAACCAGCCCCTGAAGATTTAATTAAGGGCTATTTACTAGGTACAACACCGATTGCATACGATGAGTCATTAGGAGTTCGAACAAATTCAACTGAAAAAGGAATTAAGTGTTTATATTTTACACATAAAACAAAAATATCAAATAAATATTTCTGTGGAAAAGGAACTTATATAGTAGTACCAAAAGATAACTGTGGAAAATCAGAGAATATGTTACTTGCTTTAATAAAAGCTATGCATAATCTTGATATGGTGATGATTGTTCGGCGTATTTATCAAAAAGGTGGTAGGCCAAAACTTTATGTATTAATTCCAAATTATGAAATGTCATATCCTTGTCTATCAATGATTGGTCTTATTTTCGCCGAACAATATTTACGATGGTATTTTCCTCCATTGTTAACAGAAGATACAGAACCAAGTCTTCAACAAATTGATGCAATTGATAAACTAATTAATTCAATGGATTTAATGGATGCTATAGATGAAGAAAATGGACCAACAGAAGCATTTATTTCAAATAATCTACTAAATATAAGTGTGCAGTATATTTATGAGGCGATAACTAATCGAGCAATAAATCCAAAAGAACCACTTCCAGATATAGATAATTGGCTATCGGATGCCATAAATGTACCAGCCAAAGTTAAATTAAGATCAAAAGAGCCATTGGATACTATAAAATCTTTATTTGAATTGAAAGAAATTAAAAAACCTGGTAAAAAAGAATTAATACGCAAATTATGTAATATCCCATCCCAATCAATTGAAACACATGAAATTGTACAAATATCAAATGATATCGATGAAAAAAATATTATTGAAATCGGTACTATTAATCCAGTCAATGATATTGATATTTTATATAAAAAGGGTGAAAAATTTAGTATTATAAGCGAACAAGTACAAAATGTTCTTTATGATTTGATATTTCTTTCTATGATCAAACAATATGATAAGGCTATTGATACTATTAAGGTTTATCGGGAGTATGCATCAAAAATTGCACCATGGGAGTACAACGAATGGATCAAAAATTTTAAGGAAATTTTAATTAATAGAAAAAAACTTGATTTTTGGAAAGAAATTGTTAAAGAGAAATTAGGTCTAATATCAATATCAGATAGTAATTTGGCTGTTAGTATAACAGAAAAGGATGCTGAAGAATTTTATGAAATAAAAGTTTTCAATGAAAATCTTGATGATAATGATCAAACTGGTAAAACTGCTGAAGACTTATTTGAAATGATGTGAATTAATTTTATTGCTTAGTATTTTATTTGAAATATAGTTTGATATAATCAATGAAACTATTTTAAAACGTAAAATAAGTTAATTATTTGAATTTATTTTTGTATATTTTTTAAAAAAAATCAAATTGTTATATTTTTTCTCATTCTTTTTTTTATAACTATTTTATAAACGTTTCTAAATTAAAGAAGTTTAAATTTATACATGAAATTTAATGCTGGTATAATTGCTATTTCATGGATTTCGTGTTTAACACGATTTTCTAGCATATAAAAAAAATAATTTGTAATATCCGAATGAAATGAATTATATTGACTAAAAGGAAACTAGAATAGTTTTTTTTGAATATTTTAATGATTCACTAGGACCAAGAACGATGGATGATTACTGCTAGACCCAGACTTCGAAAATCCGTTTTGCCCGAATAAGATCAAAGATTTTACAACTTCCAATGTCTAATCTTACAAGAATTACTGAGTTCCAATTATTTATTTTATTCTTTGTAATATTGTAGAGATAAGATTAATATTTAAATTTAACTTAATTTTTATGAAAATAACTTAAATTTGCTACTAAATATGCTTATTTTAGCTCTTTGTAAGATTCTGGAGCTTAAATTTGCTGGTAATAAAATACAATTTTGGAAATTTGTTTGCAGAAATTATTGAATCCAAATAATACATTTAAAATTTCAATTATGATACCAAAAAATTAGTTCCATTGAATTGAGTGCAATAATTGTGTGAGCATTTGTGGCAAACCCAAAAAATGTTATGTTATGAATTTGTTACATAACGTAATGAGCAAAAGAGAAAGAAACAGTAAAATATCAATAAAAAATTTCCCACAATAAATGTTAGCCTTAATCAATTTCCATGATTGACAAATGAATTAAGAAATATTTTCATTAATTAATAGTTAAATGCTAAGTGTGTAAACTTTTAAACGGAAAAAGTTAACGTGTAGCCATTGTACTTAAGGAAAATTATGTGATTTTTGAAATACTATGCAATATTCAATAAAAACTAGATAGGTTCATACTTGCTGTACCTTAAATAACGACCTAGTTATATATGCTAACTGATAAACGTGTGAGAGAATATGTATGTCACTAGCCAAATATATCAAATAATCTACTTATTACTCTATCTGAACACCTCTATTTTAGCTTAGAATATTTTATTTATCCTGCAATTCTTTCAATGTCCTGAGAAAAAATGTAACGTTACGTATTGTACAACAAATCAAAACTAAAAACAAACTGAAGCAATTGTTTTATTCTCCCTTCTAAAAGGAATTTTAAATATTGAGTGGGTCGTATACACCCCAATTATCATGAAAGGGTGAAAAGTATATTTTATACAAAATATCTATTATAGTACAATATAAAAAGAACTTAATATATATAATATCTGGTTTTTCTTATTTTCCGAACAAAACATATTTTCCTCTATCTTGATTAACATTTGCTGGCATAAAAAACCTTTTTAAAAACTTCATAGTAGTTTCTTAAGAACAGACATCGTTTTCAGTATAACGAGAAACTGCATATATAAACCCAAAAAAAATTTAATAAATTCTAAAAGTGCACATAAGGAAATTTTATGAGGCAATTACAGGATCCCAAGTGTCAAATATTGCATTTGAATTGTAAGTGTGTTCATTTTAAAACACACAGGAAAGGGTTTATGACACGGGTATAACTGCTTGGATGAAAAACAAAATTTCTTTTTATAAAATTTCAATACTGAACAATTTCCATTTGTTGCTGTTGGCTACCATCATATAAAAGTTGTTAGGATTGTAATATTTTGTAATCTAAGAAGGTGACACTTTTATTACCATCATGTCATCTTCTATGAGAATACCCATGTCTTTGTAAGGGTTTCTTTCATCTACCCTCAATCCGGTTTTACTTTTCTATGGCTGTTTATATCATCAAATATAAATGGCTAACTTTTATACTAGAAAATATTTCCGGTAAATTGTGTTGGTGGAATATTTTTCTATGTGAAATTATAACAAACTGGAGAACTGGTAGGAAATTGAAGAAGAAAAGGCTAGTGGATGACGAGCATGTGGTAATAAAAAATGATATATGGTTGCTATTCGGTGTGCCATGAAAATCGGATAACATATTTTTATAAGGGAAATATTATTTATGGGCCACAGAGGGTGTTATTTTCACTAAATTTATTATGCATTTTTGTTTTTTATATTTGAGATATAGTCAGTCGCTTTCATTTTATATTTGCTAGTCGAACTTATTATTTACCGCCAACAACCTGACCATTAAGCAATATTGTGATAAAAAATAAAGAATTATATCCTTTAACTGACAAGCATGAATGCAGTTAATCACAAAAAATAAAATACAAAATATATTCAATCTTGATAGGTAGCATATTTAAATGTTGCATTATTTAAATTTTTATTTCTATGCTCAGTCGTCATCTAACTAAGTGTAGAAATGTTTGCCATTATTTTTCTGATATATCTACGTGATATATTGTGTCATCCTTAGTTTGATTAGATAAGATTGAAGTAAGAAGAGCTATTTTCACACATTACATATTTAAGCTACATTTTATAAAATTCTTTTTCTAGATAAATGAAAATTTTACTCGGATAAAGAGCTAAACCTTAAGTGCTTTTAAAATTGATTTCGTTGATAACTATAAAGATCTTAACTGTTAAATAATATATATGTACTAACAAACTTAAACTATGGCTATAGGTCAAAATTTTTAAATTGTTCTAGAAATTACATTTTTGGATGAAGCAAAGGTAGCAATTTATACAACATAAAAAAAAATAGTTTGAATATATGTGATATGCAATGCAATTTTAATTAGTTATAGGTAGATCATTAAGTCACTAATTGAGCATAAATTACAGATACAGTACATATATTCCTCCTCGAAGTGGTTTTATAACTTCTTGTAGACAGCTTTTTGTAGTTGGCATTTCTTCTTTGATTCCTCTACGCTCAGTAATTGGCTTTAACTAAAAATTTGAATTTATTATTTCCTAATTTAATGGTTCATCTATTTAGACGGTTATTAAACTTTCTCTGCCTAATTAAAGCTAATTTACCTCCTTTTATTTTAAAGATATACTTTTCTATAATAGTTTTTTCAACAAATCCCACATAAAATATAAAAACTATGTAGCTACAAATATTTATTTTTACTTTGATTTTGGTTATATTTTGAGTCTATATTTTCTTAATGTTGATCATAGCCAAATAGCTCGGAAGAAAATTTCATTAACCTTTTTTGTGCTAATTTTCTATAGTCCTAATAAATAAATCAATTTTAGAAAATATTCCATTAGATAAAGCATGAATGGAAGAAAAGCGCTGTGCAGGCGTAAGCCTTCTTCTTCAACGAAAAAATTAGTGAATTTTATCTAAAGATGGCCGTCAGCCATTATCTTGGTTGAAAAGTTATGATAATTGCTGCTTTTTAAAACTAATTTTGGGTATTTTTTTAAAGTTGATCTGGGAATGAGCATATTTGACCCTTATACATCAAAATATACATATTCCCGAATTTTATATGATATAGTTAAAGAGCCTTTTTTCTGCCTAAATTGAAGGTAAAGTTGCCATGATGTGAGGAAAACAAAGCAAGTAAATATCTGGCGTTAACACTACGGGATATCCGGTATGGTTTATTAACAACTGCATGCAAACTTGGCTTTTCAAAAATTTCATAGCATCAGGATATATAAGAGAGAATATCACAATCTCACTATCCAATCTAAACCGTGAAAAGAAGTAATTAAAAAATATATTCAAAAAAGCCCAACTGGTACGTATAATACCATGTATCTATTAAAATATCCTACTAAGGATAAACTTTAATAAAGTGCTGATTAAACATATTGAAGGGCCGAAAAACTTTGAATTTATATGAAATACACAGTATAAAACGATAGTCCTACTACGCTAGCAAAACGTCGTTACGAACCTATCAGTTTTATTATCATTGACAGCAAAGCTATCATCACACTTTTATTATGTCCTTGATGATAAAGTATTAACCGCTGAAATGCTGTGAATTTCATAAATTCTTTTTGATCCTGATATGTAACTTAATATTTTATACTCACAATATTAGGTGACTGTCATAGTGCAATATCTTTGGTGTTTTATGTTATTTTCAGTTAACTTCAATTTGAATTTATTTTAAAAGCTTTCAATGCTATATTCAAATAAATAAATTTCTTTTGTTCTTTTGCTCCAACTTCTAAAGTTAAAATATTTCTACTTTATGCTAAATGAAGGTAATTTATTGTTTAGGTAGATACTCAAGGATCTGTGCTTAATATTGGATTTTATAATTTTATCAACATACTAAAAATGTTAGTTTTGAGAATGTTAAAGTATATTTTTCTGGTAGTATTATTCATGTCTTCCTTTCAGAATTATTTCAAAATATAACGGAGAGAATATATAACTAATTAATTTGATACTAGATTTTCAAATTTTACTTTAAAGAATCTTCGACTATGGAAAATTTTTTGATTAATTTTTGATTATTTAACATAGTAGGATTAAGTTAAAATCAATATATCAAGCAGGCCATGAAAGTTTTCTTGCATTAAAAATGAGTCTTGTAAAAGGAATTATTTATTCTTCCGCTAAAATGGTGTTAATTATAATTGACAGTCAATTTTATAAAAGTTCTTTTATACTTTTTTTTATGTTATTCGTTTTAGTTATATAATAAATTTTTCTTGCAATATTTATGTAATAACAAATTTTATGTCAAGTAGGTCAAAATTTGCTCAAAAGATTTACCTTAATTCATGCCGAGATCTGAGAAAGGGTTTAATTTTTTGGCAAAACTTCTATTGTCTGTAATGCATTGTCATCCAAGCAATTTAGGTTTGCAATTCGTTTGCAAGATTCCATTGCACTCGTTACTAGAACTGAAAAAGTCTTGATCTTTATACCTAATTTTTTTTAACTGAATCAGACACTTATATACAGTAAGGTCTCGTTTTATGCGGAAGATACGTTCTACAGAAAAGCGCATAACAAAAAATTCGCATTAAAAAGACTTTATTTGCCTTGCAAAAGTAGGGATACGTTCGGTAATTTTCCAAAATCGCATAAAACCAAAAAAACGAGTTAAAATTAACTTAAAACCGCATAAAAAAGTTTGCTGAAATTAAAAAAAATAGGTTACTTAATAAATTACTTCGAATGTCTGAAGAAATTCATAAAAAAGCTTAAAATAAACTGGTATTCAAACTTACTCATTTTATTTTATTGAAAACTAATACAGTTTTACATTTTTTAATCATTTTCGGTATCTGATAATGGCTTGCACCGTTTGCGAAGTGGTTCCAAATCACCTTCATCAGAAGAGACTGTCTCTGAAACAGATCTTTGCGGTAAATGCGATGGATTTTCACAAACTTCATTCTCGTTCTGTATAGCTCTTTCTTTTCTGACAATGTAATCAGTAGTTAAACTTTGCGATGATGATTCTAGTAATTTTTTATGTATGTCGTATCATGTATCATGTACAAAGGGAATCGCGAATTGCAAAAGCTCACTCTAAAAACATCTGGATGTGCAGAGCTTTGAGCGTTCCACGATTTTTGGAGACTGTATATACGCGGGTTTCCTAAGCAAGCCTATGAGGGTGTTTACATTGAGACCGGCATCTGTCAAATCTGATTCGAAAATTTTCCCATATAAATCTTTCTCCACTAAAATTATTTATTCGAAACTACGTCTTACGTGTCACCTCCGCTTATCATAGAAATTGAGAGATGCCGGCCTCAATGTAAATACCTTCTATATGTATGTCTGTCCAAGGAATTTTTGGATGAAATACAAACCGCACAACTTCAAAATCGCAAAAACAAAATTCGCATAAAACGAGACCTTACTGTAATCAGTTTATGTTATGATGCAAATAACTCATCAGCGAATACACATTATCACAAGTCTCTAAAACACAAAAAGCCAGGTTAATGAAATTCTGTAATAAATAAACTAAAATGACAAAATGGCAGCAAACAGGTGCAACAATTCAATAGAACGTATTCTTGCAAACTGAGAGGTATTCAATAAAGAAGATTTAAACCTCAATACCTTAGTGAGCTTAGTCCAATCTACTTAAAATTCAAATACAACACTGTACTGTAATATAAGGAATGAAGGGAATGAAAAACCAAAAACAATTATATTAGAATTTTAAAAGTTTACAATGATTTCGTGCTAATAAATTCAAATTCATGATTTCGTGATAAATTACTATAATCAGAAATCACAATTTATTTATTTTCTCTTTGAATTTCTATGGTTCAAAATTAAACATTCAACACTTATCAAGATCATATTACCATGTTTGGATTATCGCAAATCACACTCTCAGATTGTTTGTACTAGTAAACCAATCAATTATATTATTCTACTTTGGAAATTGAGCTCATTTCAGTTACGTCCGACGACAAAAAAAAAAACAAAATTATTTGAATTATCTGTCAAATACTTATAACCACCATAACTTATGGCTATAACTAAATCTATTCCGTAGATGTTATTGAGCACAGCTAGTGAAAAGGTGAAGCTTTTAATGAAAACTGTTTATAACTATAAGTTTTGTGTTTTTTTCGTCTATATTATCTATGTTAGGAATTTTATTTACTTGCTTGTCTTACTTGTAACTAGTGTTAATCACTTAATAAGGTACTCGTCATGAAGTATCATGAATATGTGATTAGATCAGTTTTTATGATTCGATGTTGACTGCGCCTATTCGGATTTTAGACAAGTTTTATGCCACCACATTTGTAGCATTAATGATTTATTTGATATAGCCGGCTTTGGTTTTTTTTAGCTTATATTCAGTCAAAGTATTTAAAACTTGGTATTTGTATAAAAACAAAAACTCTGAGAGATATTAGCAACTAAATTCCATAATAATTATATGAAATTCATAAAAAGTATCTGAAAATTTTAATGTTTTGAGTATGAGGTAATTATGGATATGAGAATCAAAATTGGACTAATGAATTTATTACTCTGATAAAGGAACATAAAATAAAAAATGCAGTTATATCCTTCTTATTTTTTTTAATGTACAGCAAGTTAGAAGTAAAGTAAGTTAATTTATATTTATATATTTAAAGAATTCATTAGGGATTTTTCAAATATTCCGTTTTATTTAGCAAATTTATTGAAAATTATTTGCAATAAAAGAATGAATAAATGCTTATCAATCGCTTGTTTAACTTTAATTATTAATTATCAAGGTACTTGTACCAAGGTTGTGTGAGCGTTTCAAAATTTTAGTCATTTATCGTTTTAGAATAAGGAATATAAATATTTGACTTTAAAACGTCTTTGAATTAGCCAAAATTTGGTGTATTACACTAATACATTATTTGAAGTAATTAACGAAGTTTAATACCATTAACTAACTGAATGGCTATGGGTTTTATAATTATATCAAGAAGAAAATTTCTCACTTTTAAGAATTATGATTTAGAAGCTGCAAATTTGCGAGATGAAAATACCTCGTGACTTAATGTTTTAGATTATTGAACAAGGGTTTACCTAAATAACAATGATTCAAAAAGTTTAGAATGCTATGACTTTGTTGTGTTTAAAAACATCTTAAGTAATATAAAAAATTAAAAATTACTTACATATATAACTGAATTGCTCAAAATGTGGCAAAGTTATGCAATTGTAAACAAATAAAAAATATTTCATCATTTTCCGATAAGAATGAGAATAAAATAATATTATTAAAATTCACTTTAGTATTTTAGTCGATTATGGAGAATCAGGATCAAAATGAAAACTCTTGGGGTTTTTTTTCACATATGAATTTGTTTATAACTTTTTTTTTATATTTCACAACTCTCTAGACTAGATATAATTTAATCATATATAAAAAATGTCTAGGATTGGTACAAAACAGTAAAAAGCTCTCTAAATATTGTACACCTGTATTTTTAAATTAAGATGTCTCAATGAAACTTACATTTGAGCTAATAACTTTCGACATTTATTCCAAATGTATTAAAATTCAGTATGTTTTTAGTGAATCCAACCCAGGGGATACTCTTTTTAATTAAAAATTTTTGATAAAATTGCACCTGGATATAATGATGTGACTTTATTTAAAGTAAAACTTTCATGCTTTCAACGCTTTCAATCTTTATATATTCCTCTTGGTCTCTTTTCAATTTAAATAATAAAATTTCGCTTACACGAAATTAAAATTTTTTCATCTTTCTTATCGTTGGCCTAATCTAAATAATGAAAGCCATTGCTTGTTAAATATCACGTTTCTGACATACCTGACAAGTAACTAACGTTTTAAATTTATAACAGCTAATGATGGCAATTAATATGTCAGAGCCGTTGAACATGATCCTACTGCTATTTATTTAATTGTCTGACTATAGCGAAACTAGCTAAATAAATCCACTTTAATGTCTTTTATGATTGATAGTCGTTGATTTAACGTGTCGAGTTTCTGTTTTAAGTTTTGCAAAGTATATGTTAGTAGTTAGATACTAACGTAATAGATAGATAATTACAAAAATATGAAGGTGGCACTTGTCTATTTCATTGCATCAATATAAAATTAGAACTTGTATTTATAAATGGCAACTGACACCTTAATAACAGTGGGTGGTAAATAATATAAGCTACAAAATTAGAAATCATTATTAATAAATGTAATGATATATTCCGAAATTTGTCATATTTTGCTTAGATCATCTATTACTAATATTAATAATAGCTTGTCTTCAATAAATATTGCTTTAATAATTACTTTTGTTTAATATTTCCAGACCTGTTTTTATTTTGTACTTAAATAGCGACCATTTATCGTTTTTTCTGATCTAAATTTATTTGAGAAAATATCATTTTGGTGGAATAATAAGAGTCAAATAGAAAACAAGCAATAATTTCAATAAGTCTGTATAAGGTGTTCAAATTATATTGTGGGTTATCCACATTTTTAATTTAATTATTTTATAAACTATACATTTGTGTTTTATATAAAAATATATATTTAAATATTTATTATTTAAACAGCAAGACTTACTGACTAGTGTACGTAATATGTCAAGCAAGTAAGTTTTCAAAGCCTGCTAGACATATTACGTACCTGCCTCAAACTACTGCGTTCTGTTTGTTTTAAATTAAATTTAATTTCTTAAATAAATAAATTCGTGTCATGTCGCCACATCACTCGGACATACTAATCTGAGATATTTTTCAAATAAAACTCTCAGTCATGTTGTATTTGTACTAGAAAGAACAAGAATGCATTGGGATAGTCGTTGATTTCCCAATTTGTGGAAAAGATCATGTCCTGTAATGAATAATGCCAACATTCTGAAATATATTATGTCTAACTTCCTTGCCTTGCTAGAATTACTTATCTTGGACCTATCTTATTACTTATCTTATACCCTGGACAAGTAATTTTAAGAAATGCTTGAATATAGAGTATAAAGAGGGGATACTGCGCTATGGGTCAATGTAGTATCTTCTTAAGCCAATTCTGTTGAGTTTATCAGTCTACTCATTATCCTTAATGACTTCACGATTGGGCTGGATTATACTTCGTTGCTTTTGCCAAGCGCTGGACAAAAAATTAGAATATTTTTTCTTTCGTAGTGTGGTAATAACAAATGAATTTGTCAACTACCTGGGTTGAATTAACAAAATAAACAATAATGAAATGTCTATTAATAATATATGTATGTACGTATAAAAAATGTGAATTTCGCAGAGAGAAAAAGCAGATCGCGCCTTGTCAAATAGAAGACAAATGAATAGTTCCCTTAAAAGGGAGTATGGATACTTTTCAGGCACAAGTCATCTCAGAACGCCTCAAAGAGAAACTCACTGCATATGTTTTGTGCTTTTCCTACTGGGAATTATCTCAATTATTCCTAAATTTATGTTTTGACATTTGCATATCTGTGCTTCGTTTTCTTAGTACCGCTATCTAAATTAATAATATCGATAAATAAAAACAAAAAAAAAAAATCAATTAAAAGTTTTTAAAAATAGCTGCAAAACTTTCCGGGGTATCCTAAGAAAAAAAAATGTTATAAAATAAAACCTACGAAATGTTTGAAAGTTGGTCAATTTGAAATTAAATTTAATAATCAATAATTTTTAGTTAATTATTCGAAGTTATTAACTTGTATAGCAAATCGTTTTAAATTTATAATGAGGTCCATTTTGATATGTAAAAAACCATTAACCAGATACCAATTCAATCAAAATAAATTTATCTTTTTGATAAATTTTTCATTGATCTAAATTTTTGTTAAATATAAAAGATAATTTTTTGGTTTAATTTTATTATAAAATATGCATTAGATATCTGGAACATAAATACATTGCATAAATGGCGTTAAAAAGTTGAAAATTGTTATTAATTTATCTTAAAGTATTTTATGCTACTGATAAAAATGTCTAAATTAAATATTTAACTGGCTTAAGGAGCTAATTGAAATGTACAAGTAATACAGAAATGCCTTTCACTTAAATGGATTCCATTTATTCAATGTTATAAATAGCCTTCATATTATCAGTTAAAATAAATTTCCAACATAAAATTTTATTACATTAATATTTGCTCATAAATTAATAAAAAATGGTATGATTAAGGTAAATGTAAATAAAATACCTTCTTGAATGTTGTTAGTTATTTGAATTTCCATAACATTTGAAATCAACTAAACATTGTTATTCAACATAAATTTGCATCTTTCTCAAATAAAGCACGTTGAAGAATTTAATATTAATTGTTTTACGCCTCTTTTATTATGCTATTTCCTGAATTGTGGTACTTAAAATACAAGGCGCCTATAAAACAAAAAAATTTTTATTTTTATTTAAAGCTGTTACCAACTATCGTGACTGCTTAACACGGTTATTCAGTTTACCTGCATAGAGGTTATTATTCATTACCATTGTGAATGGAATGCTGCATGTGTGCACGGAAGCATAATAATACTTCCGCCACAAAGAGTCTTGTCAATTACTCCAATTACAATTTATCACCTGGATTTGCTTAAGCATTCAAATCAGGCTCTCAATCTTTTTAACACTGGGTCCAGCTATCGTTAAGTGTTCATGTGTGCTACCAATATACTGAATGTAATATAGTTAGTAAATTTTATTTTTCATATAAATTGATATATCGTGTCATCTTTTACTACCAATGGTGAGATTTTGCGTTAGTTAAAACGCTCATTGCATCTCGAAAGTCTACAGTTGGACAAACTGTTCTGAGAACTCCCTAAAAATGTGGAAATTTATAACTCTTATTAGTGTATTTTAAAGTAGTTATGTTTATAACATATAAAATAGCCATATCAATTAATTGGAATTATAATGTTGATTAATAATGGTGGCCAAAATAAGAAATATTTAATATTGAAATGCGCCAGTATTGACCAATTCGACTATTTTAATCAAAACCAAAACCATTAATTAGTGTTTTTGACGGATATAAAAGAGGTAGAAGAAAACCCCAAATTAAATTTTTTATTTACCTTAAAACAAACACGCAAATAAGAATAAATTCATGCAAACTTTGTAATTGTTGCCTTCTACTTTTTTGCGATTAAAAGCCAGGATGGAATCCTAAACATTTTCAGGATGGGTCCTAAACTAGGAGCAACTTATTTTTCGCTTCCAGAAAAATTTCAAAGTATACCTACAAATATTTTCATAAAAATGGATTTCCTCATATACATTTTTAATGCAATTTCTTCGCTAAAGCATTTTCAAGGCCTGTAACTATAATTAGTATGTCATGACTAAACAGTATAATACGTTTTTTAATAGTAAATAATGTAAATCTTATATTAACAATTCCAGAAATGGGGAATACAACTGGAACGAAAAAGAACTTTTACATGGGATTGAAATCATAATCTTGTAAAAAGGACATGCCAAAATCAGGTAATAAATTGCATAACTGAACAAATAGATTGAAGATCTTATTGAATATAAAATATTTGGTGCACATAAACTTTACTAATAAGAAAATAACGTGTCACATTATGGAAAACATTTAATCAGTAGAGATATTACCTTAAAATGACGTTAAGTATCTAGGTCTAGGATTTTGTAAAAAATGCTGTAAAAAACAAAACGGAATGACAATTAAGCTAAGAAAATTCTTTTCTTACTTGGATGGAAATTCTAAGTAAGTAAAAGATAAGAAAATCTTAATCTACCAGCAAGTTGATTAAACTGTCTCTATAGAAATGAATTATAAGGGTGTATGAACGACACAAATATGGGATATATAATGAAAATTCAAAACAAAGTTTTAATACCAAAATTTGATGTTCTGTGGTCCATAAAAAGTATTGGATGAAATTAAGAGAAATGTTCGCAAGCTTCAACAACAAACCAATGAAGACATACTTCAAAAAGTGAAAAAACGCAATCAGCTGATGATTTTGAAGTGAAAGAGATTCATGCATTCATAATGGATGAAATTAAATGCAACTTGAGTAAAAACTTCACGATAAATTCAATAAAAATAGGAAAAGTCACTAACTAGTGATTTAAATTTTCTAATAACAGTACATTTCTTTGCTTTGGAATCCTTAAGAAAACAAGATATTTTAGTCGAAAATTTTAATAAGAATTCATTTCATGAAAAAGAAAAAAATTTCTTTCTAGTCCAAGTTCTATCTTCAAGAAAATATTAATAAATCTTAAAATAACATTTAGTACTGATATTTTCGAGTAACCAATCGTTGGTTCTACAGGGTAAATACTTATAATTTTAAGATGTAACAACAAAAATTAGATAGATAGCAAGAATTATGTTACAATGTTTATGTAACTCTAAAAAATTTTAAATAGGTTTCTGAGTGTTTCTACATTTATTTTAGGTGTTGCAGATCAAGCTCTTCGTAGAAAATCAAATGAAATAGCTTATCCTGGGTCATAATCCGTCGTCTTGATTTCATTCTGGTTTGTCAGGTTGACTAGGCTCGAATCTAACCAAGTCAAGTTATATATTTTTCAGTACAGTCAGTATGAAACAACGCTAAAATCAGAACGACTAGGCTGCAATCAGGTTGATTAGGATGATTTATTCTTAAATTGGTTTTTGATTTGTAAACGACTTTTATCTTCATTATTTTTTGGGAAGTTTGTTTGGTGTTTGAAAATTAACTTGATTTATTTTTCAACCTTCCTTCACGAGTCAACAAATTTGAATCCAATTTTTTAAAATTTACGTTTTTATATTTATTAATCCATAATACTTAAATAATTTTCTTAATGTGCTAATCATCATTGTGTTCTTATTTGCACAATATCTGCATAACTAGATTTCATAAAATTCGTTTCCCCTTTTTGTTGCTCATAATTTTATAGACGAGGTCTAACCAAATCCGTATGGCCACTTATCATAATATATAACAGTCATGCATCCACTAAGGGTAATAACTTTGTTGCCATATTTCAACCGCTTTATCACTAACTATATAAATATTAAAATGAAGGCATGTGAACGTAAATTGTTTATGACTGCAATTTGAGGACATTAATATTAAAATCATATATCGAAGGGGATCCACTGTAGTTTGTGTAAGTCAATAGTTTAGCTAGCGTTAAATATTATTTATGAGATATTCAGAGCTAAAGCCCGCGGAGAGTATTGATAATTGTATTAGTTGTACCCGCAAATGTTACTTATTAGTTAAGAGCGTGATGTGTCTATGAGTTATTCGCATGTCTGACAATATGAAATACATAAATCAAATAGAAAATTAATATTGCTTCTAGTAGGCGGTTATAGTTAATAATTTATAGTTAGAAAAGTACTGCATGTAAGTTGAAGGTTTTACTTCTAAAAATTTAACAACAATAAAATAAATTTTGTACGCGAATTTAGGTTAAAATCTGCATTCTATCCTTAACCCAAGACATTAATTAATAAATAGTAATTTTTCAAGATATTTATATTTTCAGTAAGGTTTTCCTTATTGATTCTTTTTATTAGCATATAAATTTAATTTGAAAATGCATATCTTTAAATCTAATATATTTTCGTATATGACGTAAGATTATGGGTAAAATATTTTTGAAATTAGAGATCATAGTTTATTTTGATTTAAATAAAAAGTGAATTCAACACTTCTAAATCATTCAGAAAGATTAAACATCCTTTTTTAATTTCAAGACTGTTTTTGTTACAAGTTTCCAGGGGCACAACTTATTTGAAATTTTCAAAAGTTCGATTTTGGTTTTTTTTTTTGCATATTTCGATAATTTGTATACATACATACTTAAGAGGATTTTTGGTACATTGTTACCAATTTCGAAGCTGCTAACCGCAGATATATTTTAACGATGTTTAGTTTCTTTGTGATTGTCCTACTAAGCATATCGCAGTTTATATTAATAAAAATTACTGAGAAGAATCTGTGTTCTAGCAAAAAAGTTTCTCATGATAATCCCTTGTATAAATCAACTTCGCGAAAGGAAAGTTTACGGGAAATCGACACACATTTAAACAGTCAACCGCTAGTAGGAATACGTCAGCTGAAAAACTTAAAAACACAAGAACAACAATCTCACTGTTAAGGTCACTAAAAACTTTAGCTTAATTTCTATTAAAAAAAATTCATACTTAATAATAACCTTTTAAAACTTTTTGTATGGTCTTATTTTCATATAAAATGTGTAATTATAAGAGTTCTTTAACTATTTAAGGTAAATCTTTTTTATGATTCGAATTGGAAATACATATTCAGTGTGGTAAAAAATCTAAGCTTCCAAGAAAAATGTGAAAAGTTTTTCCATTTTGACAATCAATATTAAATTTGCATGAGTTATTTTTTTGCCAAATTAAATACATTTTAAGTAGTAAAAAATTCAGAATTAAAGTAAGAAAAAGTAATAATTTCTGTTTTAACTTAAAGAACCTCCTAGAACATTCCTTTTAGATCATAAAGTAAATTTTATCTTATAGCTAATTTTCAAATATAAAAAACCCAAAAAAAAGAAAGCTCATTAAGCATAAAAATCTAATTTCGTTCTATAGTTATTTCTTATATTTGTATACTACATGGGGTAAATGCAGTTTATTATTTACTAAAATTAGCAAAGAATATTTTGTTTTTGTTCGAAAAATAAAATATATTCTAAGAAGATATTAACCATAATGTTTATGTCCTTCTGGTAGTGGTTAATAAAAGGTTTTTCTTGCATTATATTCACATATGGGCCCCTTTTTCCCTCCAACAAATATTGTGAGAGTTTTTGAACGTTAATAACATTTGTGGCAGTCATTTGGTAAAGATTTGTGGCTGAAACATACCATTCGGAACTAGTTAGGTCAATTTTGTCTTGTATTCTGTTAGCTAGCAAGTATATAATATTAATATATTTGTTTCTTTGTTTTATTATATTTTTCGTATAAAATTAGCTTATTTTATTCTATTTTTTGGTTTGATGGAGAGGAGGAAAAAATACACCCACTACTATATCTGTAATTTATTGACATAGCAAAGATAAAAATTAGTGCCGTAATGAGTAATAAATTGCTTAAATTGTTTTAATAAGTCTTTAAGAATTATGTTTCTTATTACTAAAGATTGGATGAAAACTGCAATTTAAATAGTAATAAATACAGCTGACCTTTATGTATATGTCATTTTTTTGCATTAAAAAAATAAATTTATTATTTAAAGAAATATATCATGGTTGACACCTTAATTATTTTTAAAGCAATCATTCATTCAGGTAGCAGTATCATTTGGTTATTTTTTGTTATTTTACGATGTACATATGTCTCATGAATACAAAAACTTGCCTTTTACTACAACTTTCGTTGATTTTGATTTAGTAATATTGTTTTTCAAGTCATCCATCAATTTGGTATTGTATTTCCTGTTAGCCATGTGAATTTTGAAATAGAAAATGATATACGTTTTACAATCGCAGTTTATATCAGTTACAAAATTTTGACAAAAGATATGAGAAAGTTCATTTCTAGAATACAATATTTTTTTTGATCAAACATAAGTATCAAGCTCTAACAGAATGAATACGTTTTTGAAGTAATACCAACCTAAATTAAGAGAATCTTTGATTCTTTTACAAAATTTATGTTTTAATTCTAATATGAAGTTTAACAACCAGTTAAAATGTGACTAGTGTCAATAAAGAAATTAAATATATTTGAGCTGGTCTGTATATTGTTAAAATTTTTATTGTTTTAATATTTCATGGCTTTTAGTTAGGAGTACTATAATATGAATACCCACCACTTATTATTATTATTCACGAATTTTCCCTTTAAATATTTTCATTGCTTAAATTTGTGGCTGAAGTAGTTAAGTACGCCACAAAACCAAAGTAGAAATTAGAGATATTTAAGGTAAGAATGCTCGCATACTTCTGAAATTCGCGTACAATCTTTTAAAATTTGTATATCTTGTAATCAAAAAGTTTTTTAAATTAAACTTTTTGCGCAAAAAATAATACCCAACGAATAGTTTTTCTATAAAGATATAAAATTTTGATCAGGTTTTTGATAAACAAATACCACCAGTCAGGCCCAATATTCACTCTAGATGAGATCCTTTGTGCTTCTTTTTTCTCCTCCAATTCAATTGGCAATTTAGAGGAATGTATTTTAACTCGATTAATTGATGGCTCTGCCCTGACTTCAGTGGCTTGTGAAAAGTGCATGAAAGAAAGGATTATGCGCTTACTTATGTGGATTGTTTTTATTTGTTATTATTTTGAAGGGATAGTAAAGATATATAATAAAATTTAAGAAGAAGTTTTCGTTTTTTACACATAAAGGAAGTTTTTAAAAAGATCTAAAAATTGAAATGCATATTTTTACAAATTTTATACAAACTTGATACTATTACAAGATTTTTATAGTGGCCACAATACGCAATTCTAAATACTTGAGTTTTAATTTCAGCATTACTAAGCTCAATATTAATATTTTAAAAAGAAAATTTTGTAATTTAATTTTCAATAACCTTTTAAAATCTCTCGTTCGAAAATAGTTTGACAATAATTTATTGTGAAAGTTTGGTTGAATCTGATTGAATATTGTGCAAAAAAGTTTTTATATCAACAAACAATGACACATTTTTCACAGGTAATAATTACTAATATTGCAAATACTAAAGTTTGTTATGTCTAAAATCAAATTATGTTAAAATTTTAAGCTCTCTGAAATTTATATTGATTGATTCTCTAAAGCATTTACTTTTTTACTCTAGTACTTCTTTTACTCAGTGGCTATAAAAAGTAAACCAGAAACAGTGGTCAATACCTACGAATAGCTAAGACCTGCAATTAGGTAAATCTTATATTTTTTAAGCAAGACAAAACAATGAAATTTTTTAAATATTTTGGTTAAATTTACAGTAAATCAACTAAAAATGATGTTTTTATTACAACTACACAAATTTCCTTTATAAAAATCTGATATTGAATATTTTCTAATATAAATTAGCCCAAAATGTATTTATCAAAACTTAAATATATAAACGAAGAATCACAAATATTTCAGTTACTAGATGATTTGATGACTAACGATAATTTATTGGCTATTGATCAGCTAAAAAATCAACCAATTTATATTCAAAGTCAACAACATTAAAGCGGGCAAATGACTGAACTGATAGGACAATAAAGCTTTTAGAGTAATAAAATGTTGAAATAAAATGAATATACAATAGATTGAGGGTAATTTATTTCCATTTGGTAGCTAAGTCTATGTTCTGTTAGATGGGGATGGAAGGTTGCCCCATTATATTAAAAGTGAAACATTTTGGACGCGATTCTTTTTTTATTAAACGGAAATTTCTGTTTTCATGAACGCTTCACGCTTTATATATTTCTGACATTAATGGTTATGTATAAATTTTATTATTATTTCTTACAATTTCAGTTTAACATATAAATTAGAACTCCTGTCGGTAGTAATATTGTTTTTTTTTATTTAACAATATGGTTACTTTTCTTTATTGTGTGTGTCAACATAAAATTAGGCTAGTAGCAAAATAATAGAAATATACTTCAAGTACTTTTTAGATAAAATGAATGACTATGATTAACTGGAGTGAAACTGTGTCATTTTATTTTAATTATATTACACTTCTACCTATAAAGCGCTTTTGTGTTTCCCAGGTATAAAAATTATAATTATAATAAAGTAGAAAACATTTTGTTTTATCCTAAATCTTATTGTAAATAACTCCTGCACATAGAAAAGTAAATAAGTATTTTTTTAAATGAATTTTCTTATTTTTCATTTTTTTGGTTACTCGTAAAGAGTTTTGACAAATGTATTTATTTTTTTAATATTCTGCGTTCTATAATAAAAACAGCATCAGTAAAAGACAAATAAATTATCCTGGCTTTTTAATCATTTAAAATCATCTCTTGATTTTTTCTTTGTCATTATAGTATCCTGAAGATTATTCTCAATTTATTCTAACATGAAAAGGTTACAAACTTGACTTGACTTCTTTTGAAAGGCTTCTTTAATTGAAAAACCTTAAATGGGGTTTTAAGGTCTGCTATGCATGCTACCAATTTTTAAACAAGTAAAAGTAATCAATGTACTAAATTCACAATAAGAAAAAGTATCCATGAGAGGGAGATACAGCATCCTTTCTTAGTAAAAGTCAATAAAAGTTTGTTTTCGCAATTATTATATATGTTTTTGTGTATAAGTTTGGAAAATTTTATTATCAACCTATTAAAAGACTCTAAAAAATTAAAAATAATTAGAAACTGGAGTCTGTTAATGCAGTTAAGAGATAAAATTGTAAAACTGGCATTGAAAAATACCTTCATGTTTTTCTGGACTGGAATAAACTTCTTCGTAAATGATGAAAGCCATATAAGTAGAATTATGAGTCTTTAAAAACATGGTTTAGTAAAAATATTAAAGAAATATTAAGTAAACTTTTAGTTTTTTGAGAAAAAAACTAAAGATTAATTTAAAGTTAAAAATAGAATAAGTGAGTTAAACTTACTGACAATAAACTTTATGAGAAGTCTGTTTGTACATTTTAGGTCTTTTTGATACATTTTTCAGAAAGTTTCAATTGTTCTTCATTAATAATACCCTCGCCAGTATATTAAACCTATTTTGCTTAAACTTTCATGCCTTAATTTTTATAATTAGAATAATAAAAATTTCAGTTTATAGGTATAGAAAGTGTGTATAAAGAATACACAGCTCTACACCTATACAGAAAACTTTTTTTGCATCAGGAATTTATACATTATAAACAAAAAAAATGCCTTAAATAAAGTCATAAATTTTCAGAATTATAACAAGTGTATTCTGAATATAATTTTAATATCTATTTTATTTAAAAGGCTTATTTCATATATAGCTCAAACCAGAAAATATTTACTAACATTTTTAACCATTAAAGAGCAAACTACTAGCCCGCATACTAATTTATAATGAAAGAAAAATCACCTAATGTTTCCACATTGCAAAAAAGGTATCCCTTGGATAGTTAATTATGCTTACATATGGAAGACTTTCACATCACATTTTATTGTAATAGCTTTAGCCTTCAATATCCATAAAAAACATTTTTCCTAACTAACGGTCTACAAAAGCTCTAGAAAAAAATGCACTTAAAATTTCGATCTTAGACGAAAAACGAAAGAATACACACAAACTTTATTCTCATACATGCCATCAAATGGGATATTCTCCCTTAACACGTCCAGTATTAACAATGTGTAATAAGAGTTTTACCCAATGGTACCCTAATATATAATCTACCATACCTGAATCGGACACTAGTTCATGGTTTTCCAATGCCTTTCAAATAATATCCGTTGTCATCACTTTAGTGGCAAATATTACTATAAAGCTCGAAGCTTCTAAACAAAGATAATAGGGTGCAATTGTATCCTTTGAAAAGTACCCTCAATGGTGCACTTTGCCATCATTTTTATAGACTTTAAACCATTCGAAAAGGAGGATATTTTGAAAACCTTTAACGAGAAAAAAAATATCAAAAATTGTCACTGGTAGCTGTGATTGTACAAAACGAAATAGCAACTTTATGTAGTTAACGACAATATTGTGGGTTTGGCATACACCATTTCTGCAGACAAGCTTGAATGGTTTCTTTATATGGTTGAAAACGTACAATTTCAACAAAGAAAAAAAGAAAAGAAAAATCAATGAAAGGACATAGGATAATAGACGATGGTGATTTTCTGAAACTGCTCTTCCGGGAAATGACGACAGCCACTTCCTTGATGATTTTCTATTTCAAGATGCCTGTTAAATCTAATGTCCTAGGGTGACATTGTGGGAGTGAATGTGGTTTTGATTGTCGGAGTTAAAAGTCTTCAAACAACTTCTTAGAATATAAAAAAAGTCATAATGCTTTTGTTATGTTCAAAAATTGTCTCCTTATCAGTTTGTTCTTAAATTGTATCTGCTACTATCAAGATTGTGTAAATTATAGTGCGAACGATGTAATTTCATACACTATCTATCTATCTTAAATGCTCGTAAGCTTTATTTATAACTTTGTGTTCAGCAGTTTTAGTTTTATACAAATATTTTTTATTTGTAATGTTATTTATTTTCTCTTACATAAGAAGGAAGCATATTTAAATTGAATTGAACTAAAAACCATATGTATTTTTTGAGATTTTACTTAAAGAATAGACGCTTTCAGATCTTTTGAGTAGTTTTAGTTTTAGGAAGTTTATATTTTAAGTTAATCGGAAACTTTCATAGATAAAAATTGAATACAAAAAATTGTCGAAATGTAATATTTTTTCTTGCTTCTTTAGTAAAATTCTAACTTGTATTTTTTTATATTTTATTATGAACTAGTAGTCCTGGCCACACGCTGCTGTGGCGTAGTTATTATAGTTGACGAATGTTATTTGGCGTGGATTCAAATGCTGTATGCTTCCAGCAATAGCAATACGACACTTTACCGTTAACGGTTCGCAAAAGTTGAAAAAATTGGGGTCCTAAATAAGTAACAATCATCTGCTTAGACATTTTAATATTATTTTTCACCAACTAACCAACTGACATTCGAAGTAACACTCACTTCTCAAATTGAGAATTAATTATCATATAATAAAATAAAAGTTCATTCATCGAGATAAAAACTATCTATCTCTCAAGTTGGACCAAACAACGCATTGTTACAAAATTTTATTAAGATCGGTTCAGTATTTTGAAAGATATTTATATATAAAGATATTACCATTTTACAATGGTATGGAGGTTCTATGGATTTCAATAGTACTGAAGTACTACAGTTTTTTAATTTTTTTTTATTTTCTTTAGTGAAAAATGTGTACTCTCTGATAATCAAAATAATGATTGTTCACTGTGTCGTGTCAACTCAAAGGGGTAAAATATTATGACATTCAATCGAGTTGGCTCCTCCAAGTCTAAAGAAATGATAAATATAGTTATTTTCTACTACAGTCCAAAAGATTTTTTGAAAAATAATGATATTATGGCGGAGGTCATGTTTTAATTTTTATTATTTTTTAAATAACAATTTTAAAAACCGATATAAGCGTTTAGTAGTGTCAAAATAAAATGCCAAGCAAACTTTAAAAGTCTGTTATCTGAAGTTTTCTCTCATATAAAATTAAAAACTAGTTTATTAAATATAATTAATGAATTAATATTTGAAATAACTATATTAACATCAATTGCCATCCAATATCAGCTTAAAAAAAATTTATTTGAACTTGATTCGAGGAATAGAAAAGATTTTATTAACAATTGAAAATTTTTACATACATTTTGCAAGCTAATAGTAGGAATATAAAAAATATGTAATAAGACTTTTTAGCTCTTTTTTTGAATTTAAAAGAATGTAATTAAATTTTTAAAAAAGTTTCTTAAGTTTTGATTAAATAAAAAACGTAATTAAAGCTAAATTGTGAAATTTCAAAATATGGTTGTTTCTAATGCCACCAAAATATTCTAGACTATTTTTTAATTTAAGTTAATTTCTGTTAAGAATTATTTTAATGTTCACATGCTTCAAAAAAATACTCTATTATTAAAACCACTTGTATAATTTTATTATCAATTATGAAACGCCAATGTTTTTTAAATAAAAATTAAACGGCTGTTTCGTAAATAATTTTCTAATTTCAAAACACTGCGTGACTTTTATTTGTTGACTTCTTCTCGAGAAGAAGGTGACTTAAATAAATAATTTACAGAGTAACAATATAAAACCCATTAAAAATAATTAATATCTGTAGATACCTAAACTACCAAGCGAAGAAAAACTTTATTTATTTTTATTTTTAGCTCAAAAGCTGCAGAACTCTTTTTTCAATATTTCCAATTTTAAAAAGGTATATCCATCAAAGCCTTACGCATTTATTTCCTTTGATTAATTTCCTTTACACAAATTCAAATTATAGCGAAAGTTTTTTATGCGGTAATTGATTTTTCTTTTCTTTATAATTTTTGTTTTAAATAATGGCCCTCTTAAAGACTGTCACTGTTTTAATTTGTTTTTCAGCCCGTCCAAATTTATATTTCCTATTGGAGTCATTTATTTCTCCCCTTTTTTATTTTGGTCATTTTTTTTTCTATGTCTATCAATGTAAAAATAAGTTCAATACATTTATTTTTGTTTTAGTTCAAAGTGATTTGTCTATAATGTGATTGATCTTAGACACCTGGATTTATTTCCTTTTATATAGTATAATATAGAATTTTTTTAAAAATAAAGTAGGAACATTCTACTTACAGTACCTTACCTTTAGTTACCTTTCAGTAACAATTCAGTACGAACTTTTAACATGAAAGTATGTAGAAAAAATTATACTGTTAGCAGGATGAACAGTATGAAATTATCATTAAATTTTTCGACTCTGGTAATGTTAAAAAGTGACTAATAATTTTACAACATTAAATAATCAAACAAGTATTAAAACTTACCAATTTATTATTTATGCTAATTTGGATAAAAATGCAATTGTTAAGCCTTAAAGCTTAAGGGTAGCGTAAGATTTCATTTCAAACTTAATCATAAAATAGAAAAAGTTGTAATAATGTTTTACTATTTAACAACATAATTTCTATAAAAACACTATTTCCATTATTTTATTGTATATAAATAAGCCATATGCGAGTGTTTAATCAAATTTTTTATGCACTTTTCATAAGCTACTGTGATTGCTTCAGATCCATCTTCAAATTTTTTGCTTATAGTTTCAATCGAAATGTTCTACTTCTTATTCCAGCTTAAGTCAGTACAACAAAACAAAAGCACATGAAGTTCTGTCTACTGGATTTTCTTTGCTTATTCGTTAAATATTTAATCAAAAATTACATATAAATTTTTTTCCATGTTAAAATTCGAAGAATGCTTTTTTATCGAACAGCACAAATAACTCTCAAAACAATACTACTGTTTGGATTGGGCTTAATTTTACAAAAAAGTTATACCGATTACTATCCTCTTTCTGGTACTCAACCAGATTACTCTAATCTGTTTGGTACGGAAAATGGAATAAAAAAAAGTATTTCAATATCATTTAATACGTTAATAAAATGTTTATGGTAACTAAAAAATTTGCTTTATTTATACTGTTTTTAGTGGTTTTCTTCATTTTTCTACTTTTATTAAATAAATCGAAGAAAATTATAACTTATTTCTTTACTTTTTTTTGAATTTACTGTTTAGGGAGTTATATAGATACAAAGATAAACATTACTCAAAAGCTAATTATTATGTTTGATGTAAAACTGCTAAACTTAACAATCCTGAAAACATGCACAGAACCCATCGATTTTTTAAAACTCTTTTCCATGTATACCTTGTGAGCTATTTTTATAGTGGAATTTATTCAAAATGAAAGGATCCTAGAACAAACATACTTCTACATATAAGTTTTAAAAATAGAGGTAAAAAAATTTTCCTTTCACTAATTTAGTTAACTTAATTTAATTAAAACAGCTTTTCTTCTATTATATATTCAACCAAATTGGACTAACTTGTCATTATGTCTTGATGCTTCCTAGGAAATATTTTACTGTAATGATCAAACGACCTAACAAATTAAATCTGACAAAGTAAGACGTATCCAGCAAATCTAAAATTACATAGTACAGTTTCACTAGCTAACCTTAATCCGCTTAATACTTATATGAAAAACTCGTAAAAGTCTGTAATATAATCGTTAAAAATAGAACTAAACCAAATCCAAGATTATCCTTCACAGAAAAACCACAAGTAGACATCTCTTAGATCTAAGTGTTAAATACAAAAATTGTTTGTTCTCAGGTATCCCCTTTGATCTGGATTCTAGCATAAAAATGATTGTAGCTAACTCATTTACAATTTTTGCTTTTATACATTTTTTAGACGGTCAGGCGACAGCTTCTAATCCCATTAAAAGGGATGTTTTGTTATTTTTTTTTCTCCTTTTTTCATGAAAAATAATATGAAAACGGACCCAACCAGATTTTAAATGGATGAACAAATTTTATAAATGTGTCGTTAGCCATTATTTTTGATGTTAAGCGACACATTTTTCTTTGTCAAAAAATAGGTTTTATAAAAAAAAAAGAACCAAATGAAACAGTAATCTGACATTTTTGTGTTAGAATCACCGAGTGGCAATCTTATATCAATGCCAGCCGCCTTTAGCTCCTGATGATGATGAGGGCAAATAGCTACTGGTTCTGCTAATATAATCTGACACCTGAAAACTGGACAAACCTTTTCTTGGTTTTTGTTTTTGTTTTGTACTTCAAGAAGTTTCGTAATCTTCTGAAAATTGCCATAAGGCAGAAATGTGTTGACATTAAACACAACACATTTTTTGAATTTACAAATTTTTTCTTAATTTTTTAAAATTCGGGTTTTAGCCTTATGTTCTGATTTTAGCTAATTATTCACTTAGTGTTAGTGATTAAAATTTTATAAATATTATAAAATTTCATAGAAAAAGGTTTGAGTTTGAAAAAGGCTTCGTGAATGATTCAATGAATAGCCAAAGTTAATACAAAAATATTTTTAATATTTTTGTTAGTGTAGTTTATTTAGCATTTTATCTCGTTGCTTTAAAAAAATTGGAAATTTTTGAAAAAATATTTTGTAAATAATAAAATCTACTCCTATACATATGACTACAATCAGAAAAATTTTAAGAACAATTCCTAGGAATAATTATTTGTGAAAGATAAATAAACTTTCATTAATTTATTTTAGCTTGTTTTTCGACTGGAAATAAGAGAAAGGGATATGGAGTTTGATTTTACCGATCAAGTGTGGGAAGGTTTAGTGGAGGTTTATTTTAAATCAAATCCAAATAAGAGAAGAAAGTAGACTATGACTACTAAGTCGTAGTAATCCCCGGTTGTAGATGTGAGCTGTATGAATTTTAATAGATTTATTGAGCTTCTCGAGAGACTTGTTTGATGGAAGTTTTATTCTAAAATTCTTGGCCGATTCTAACACAATATTTGTGCAAACCGTCTTGCCTACCCCTTAGGTATTTAGCCAAAAATTTTGTTTTGTTTTTTAAAATTACCTGTTAGACTTAAAAAATTTTAATGGTAGCTAAGAATATGAAATGAATGTTTTACAGTAAAAACAGCTGACTTGTGAAATATTTCTTTAGTTGATACAATCCCTAACTTAAGTGTTTTTGTTTTAAATATTTGAACATTAACTTATTGCAAAACTTAAGAAGCTGGCCGTTTAAGTTTTTTTGTCGTATTACAATTAATCATCCCTTGAAAGCCTTTTCTGCATCTTTCATCACCGCTCCAAATATATATAAATGAAAAACTAATAAATACGTGAGGAAATTGCCCAAGCTAAAACTAACTTGAATTTTGCTAACACATATGTTGACTTTTTATCTTATATAGGAGGCTTATATGTATACACATACACATACACAGTGTCAAAAAGTAATTTATGAATATTTAAGAATTTAACTCAAATTATCCTTTGTTATATTTTAATCGTTGCCTTGTTATATTTTTTTTCATTCAAAACATAGCAATAAAATACTCAAGTAATCTTAAAATTAACTAATCATAATCAAATATCAAAGCAATTGAACCAAGAAATTCATTTGATCAAATAATCAAAATAATTCCGTGTAAATAAATATCTTGAATAGAAGAGATAACAATAAATTAAAACACATATTGATGCCTATTTAGCAATGAAAACCTTTATGAAATCATACTACAACACCATTGGTGGCTCTTGGATAGAATTCCAGGCTATAAGTATCAAGCCTTCAACAGATATGCATGGCAGAAGGCCAAGCTCTTGTCGTGTATAACTTAAAGATCAAAAACATGAAAAAACAACAAGTGGAACTGCCCTGATAACAATCAGAAGGGTATTGTTTAAAAAGTTATTTATTAATGTGATCCTGATAACAAATACTGTAATGCAAGAGCCTAAACCACACCACGATCGGTGCGAACTTGTACCCCAAAAGGCAAAAACTATTTAAGATATTGTCTTGGGTTCGAGGTCTTAAAGTTGAATAGTTTTTGTTGTGGCCATGCGTTTAAAAATCTTTTCTCTTACTTTCATGTAGAATTTATGTTTTATTGTTAAAGAGTTGACAACAACGTTGTAAGATAAAGGCTTTTGGTCTGCTAGAGGTGAGGGTGAAGGTATAAACATTCACTTTGTTTGTCTTAACTGATTTCGTGCATAAAGTTCATAAAATTTGCTGTGTTTTGGTCCATTTCATATTTTATATTTTTTTGTTTTTATATTTTTCTTCTTACTAAATTTTTTTGGCAGGTATGCTTTTCATTTTGGAAGTTTGTAATTTAATATTCTAATGAATGATTTTAATTTTTTGTTCCAAAGCAAAACAAGCTTGAAAAATTAGGAACAAAAGTTTACTTGACATTCAACTATTTTTTATATAACCAAGTCATTACTGGGCTTGGTGTACTAATTTATGATTTAAAATATGATTAGTTGTAAAGATATTAGTATGTAAGGAAAGCAGCATCTGCTCGTTTTGTTTGAATAAAGTAAGCACAATCAATTAAAAAGCATTTAAAACCAATAGAAGTTGTTTAGTAATAATATTACTGAAATTGAGAATTTTAAAATTGTACACATGTATTTATGCATTGGAACTTAAATTTTTGCTAAAAATATTTTTCATTGGACCAAATTTTCACTTTTGGTAATTATTAATTCAAAGAGCGTAAAGAAAATATTTGTATGAATTTTTAAAAAAATATTTTGTAACTCAAATTACAAATTCTAAATTTATACAATTTTTCTAATACATTTAAAATTCGTTCTCGGCAAACAACAACAGTGACAGAGTAATATAAAGTAAAAGGGTACTTCATTAAATACCAGGAAAAGGGTTTGCTGAAAAAAGTAGTGATATGTGGGGAAATTATTGATATAGCACAAATGTATCCAGCTAAAATGAGATAAGAAAATCTTATTCTGTCCAACTTTTTTGAATAGTAAAAGTTCTTCCACTATTTGCTTAAAAATTTAGCATCATTCTCATTTGTATTCCTCTTGAAATTCACTTGAATTCAAATTGTTTTTTTCTACAAAAACTCCTCTTCCTATTTTTCGGCTGGATATATTTACTATATATGTATATATATTAATTATTAGCTAATCAAAGTTCATTTTTCAAAAGTTGCTTTCTGAATATATACTAGAATAAAGCCTTTATTATACATTTATCAATTAAACGCATCTATTCCCAAGCGGGGATAATTTCTCAACTTTGCAAAGTGAAATGGCAGTGAAAGTTTTTTTTATAATCTACAGAAAACCTTTTTTTTGAAAATTTAAGTAAAAGTATTAAATATATATTAAGTATCATTATGTAAAAAAAAAGTACGTATGATAAAAACTAAAGCAGTTTAATTTTGATGTACCGAAATAAAAATGTTTCCAAACTACTAAAAGCCATATGGAGGCTATTCAACTTATGAAAATATCCTAAAATAATTTGATTATATCATATCTTACATTTGTAATATGCTATTTAAGTATGACATCTTTATTTCATCAAGTTAAATTATGTAATAAAATTTATAAGAAATATTACCACTACATTCAAAGCATCTAAAGGATCAAAGTACATATAGTTTGACAGGCATGTCATGGACATAAATCAACCTCAGAGTCAGTAACCGCGTATTTATTACGAGAGTCCCTTTGATGGCTGAGTAAAACGTTAACTGTCGCTTTAGCAATTTCCATTTGCTTCCTCACGTTTATCGCTATTTCAAAGTTACCAGTAAACAGAATGACATCCGTACATAAATAGCATGTTATTAATAGTGCAATAAATTACTACCGAATGGTTACACATCAATGAAATTTAAATTAGTCATTAAAAGTCTTTAAACGTTGTTTGTATATTTGCTGAATATTTTGATGTTATTTCGTGGTTAATTTACGTCATTGATTGCAAAAGTTATTTAATGGAAACACTTGGCCTCTATCCAGGGGTCCAAGCTTACTAAACATTTAGCCTAAATCGATTGTATTTATTATTTCCGTTTTAAATTGAATATAACTGACATAAAATAATAAAATTTACATAAACAAATTTTAATTGAAAAGAACTTAAACAGAGGAAACATTGTGAAATTTCATTTGTGAAAGAAATTATTAGAAGGTCAATAATTTTTTCTGTATAAAAATTCCTCTTAACTTTCACATAAAAAGTTTTATAGTATTTTTTGTAGGTAAGTAAACCAAAGTCTGTTTTTATCCAGTTTTAATTTCACATTAACTACAAAAATAGTTATTCGATTTTTTTTGAAAAAAAGGATATACCGAGCAATAGTATTAAGACTGGTTTTTACTTTTTAGAGGTTTTTCCAAAATGTATTTTCAGTGTAAAAATGTACTCGGATGTATTTAATAACCTTAGTGAATTTATATATGAATGAAATCATTGTTTTTAGTGGTAATGCAAGTATGTCTAGTAAATAGAAGCTTCAGTAAAAAATGTACTATTTCATGTACTACTTAAGGCACTATTAAGATATCAGCTCTTAAGTGATTTATTAAAGTCTTGGATATTTTCACAAAAATGTCTTACGGTTTTGTTTTTTCGCAGACTCATTTTGTTTAGCTGCTTTTGGTTTTTCTTAATACGTTAGATTCTTCGTCGTGTAAGATTCAAATTTCGTTTTTTATTCTTCGACTTTTTTTTCTGATGACTTTTCTAAAATCTATATAAGCTGTATTATTAGCAGCTATTTTCATTGCATGATAAAATTTAATAGACACCTAATTAAGAATCCACAGTAATTGCTTCTTGCCTTTTAATTCTCCCTGAACCATTAAGTTAAAATGATAATTATGAGTAGTTGAAAGTTGTTGACGATCAATAAAATTAACGAAAGAATTAAAAAAATTTTTTAAAGCTAATTACATACATATGGTTAATGGATTAATAAAAATATAGACACGTAAAATTCAAAGGAATAAAAGTTCTGTTTGAAAGTACAAGAAGAGTAATTTTTTTATGCGAAATAACAAAAATGAATTTAAGTTAATTATAATTATATTCTTTTGCAAAGCTCGAGTAACCATATTGAACTAAGCCCTGATTTTTGAAAGTGCTAATTTTTATTAATGAATTTACTTACAGCAAATAAGTCTAGAAAAGTAGACTGCATTATAGTATCAGAATTATAAATAGTTATAGATTTATAAAGCAATACCAAATATATCCTTTTTTCTCTGTCACATCCCTAGTTTGGTAGCTAACTTGTATTATAATGTTCAGACACTTGAATATTTATTTGAAAGCTTGAGTAAGGCAAATTAATTCTTTAAACACAGAAATTCACCCTAGTACATCCAACATTTTTAATCATTATTAACAGTTCAATTTTTAATAGTTGTATATTTAAAGTTTATAATGACAGAAAAATCTTGTCTAATATATTGGGTGAAAAATTTTACTTTAGCCCTTATAGCCTTCTTATTGTTATAATTTTAGACTGTGATCTTTGTGGAAAAAAAAATAAATACCACTTTTTAGCTATATTTAATAGCTGTTGAAATCAGTATTACCCTTAAAAGCATAGAAGTTGTATAAACACTGGCAAACGTTTAAATAAGGGAAACTTTGTTTTTAATTAAATTTCAAATGAAATGTGAGAAAAACTTTGCTTACCATAGAAAAAAATTACAGAAACTCAAGCTACAATATTAAACTAGGTTTTTAAATTATATTTTTTATTGCTGACGGATGACGGGAAATCTAAATATAAGCTTTGCTCTAAGGAAAAAGAAAATTGAGTTGATTCTGCAACCTAAATTTTGTCTTAAACCTAAAGATGGGCACTCACTTAGTGCGTATAAGTCAGCGGGTAGTGGCGTAGACCAAAGCGAAAGCTGCTGCGACAAGGTTTTGGGCTTAGCAGCAGTCTAATTTTTCATTCTGCATAAAACTAATTTGATGAAAATTTCAAAAAAAAACACTACATAAAAATAATACTTTAGAATACATGAAATAATACTATGTCAATAAGAAGAAAAAAATTGTTTTTAATAACGATCGTCAACAAAAACACATAAAATATCTTGTAATTAAATCTATGTGCTTTTATTTAATTTCCTGTAAAAATTAGGTTTGTGGCACTTTTCATAATTTTTAAATATTAGCAATAATAAGAAATCAAGTCTAAAAAATTTTGGAATACAAAACTATGAAAACTCATCCAATAACGCTCTTAAGGATAAAATTGAGCTTTCAAAATACATTTCATAGAAAATGGCTGTAGAAATTTTCTACTAAAAAATTTTCAAAAAAATAATAAAAATCATCAATTAAACCTTTTAAATATAATTTATTAATATTTCTCCGAATATTTACAAACTAAAAACATATTAATAATATTCAATTATTAATCACCCAAAGTATAATGACACTAAAATTGAATATTTCATGTTTAAAATTGGTTTCATCCGAAAATTTTTATTTTTCTAATCTAATTTAAATCTATGAACTTAGAATTTTAGAACTATTAGTACTTTTCTTATAATATTTTAATTTTAGTAAATCCAAAAATAAAATGAGAAAGGACAACATTTAATTAAATCATTTAAGCATATAACAAGAAACGACCCAATCTATACTTGTTAAACTCAAACAAGTCCACCATTGCCTAATTACAACTTTCAGACATGAAAATTCACTTGATTCAATCATAAAATGTACCCATAGGCGTGAAATAATTTCCCATAAAAGTCTGTCCTGTCTAATTTTAGAAATGTTAGACTAGTAAAAGGGCACATCATCTACTATAGTCTAACAACGACTGACAACTGTCAACAATTGGGTAAGAATGTTACGTTGTATTCTAGCTGTCAGCGTGTTAAGGTCATAATTGCTGTCAAAATAAATTTTCTTTTACAAGGGATGACATTTTTGGTGTTAAAAGGACTCGTTAACCATCCCATGACAGGCGGGACATGTATTCCTTAGAGATTATATTTATTTTATACTCAAATATGTACTAGGGTGAAAGGGAAATGATTTTAGGAAGAGAGGTAGGAAAATGTGACAGCTAAAAGAATTTCCAATTTAACTAATTCCATTAATTTGTTGGAAATCACGAATTTTTTTCTTTTTTTTTTCTTTTTCAAATGCCAGTTAGTCAGCCTGAATTTGAGTAATAAATCTTTTCTAGCATTTACGTTCCGCTTAACAGTGTGTACGGTTGCAATGATGTGATTCATGGTAGAGAACGGAAAAGAAATTGCACACCTGTCACCCATGCATCTTGTTGCAGTTGGAGCGTAATGACTTTCTGTCAGCCATACTGCAATTTAGTAGTGCATAGGTCAATGTAAATCTTAGTTTTTGTGCATTTAAAACATTTGAAGTGGTTTTAGGTTTTGTTCATGTTTCTAGTATTTCTTTGAAAATCCATGAAGTGAAGAATTTAGTACCCATTTGTCAGAGTTTAAAGAGTAAACAGACTAATCGAAAAAAGAACAAAAAAATATCTTTATATATAATTTTTTTAATAGCTGTTGTTTAGGCTTTTATATTCTTATTTTCAGAGCTGGTGGCAGCTTACCATAAATTAAAGTGTTTTTGTGAATCCAACAAATTTTCAAATCAAATTAAATTTTCTAAAAGAAGCAAGAAATTTCTTAATAAAATTTTAATGTGTGTAACGTTATAATGATCTCTATGGAAATCGATTTGAAACTATTAAAATCCTGCGATTTATTTCCAAAATATTTGAAAAATTTTCAGTGTCAAAAGAAGTATTTATAAACTCGTTCTAATTTTAGTAGGTGGAAAAATCCAATAATATACAAAACGAACACATTATCAGAACATTAAATTTATTACAGTTGGACTTTACCCTAATAGCTAGTACGACACGTCACTGTTAAATGTTTTTTATTTAATATTTAGATATTAGCTCAGCTACATATGCTGGCGGTTTGACATGAAAGTTGATGTCAATGGCTAGCCGAAAGGAAGTTTAATATTCATTTGTTTAATTTGACAACAAAAACGTTGCCGATGATAGAAGGAATATTAAAGAGGATCAGTTTGGTTTATTCAATCTTTTTTTTTCTTTTCAATTTTTTATCTGTTTTTATGCTGAAACTATACTCATTTTGGTATCTGTGGAAAATTTGCACAAATTATAGAAATTTCTTGCTGGCTTGAGAGAATAAATCGTTTTACAATTCTATGTTAAGCTTACATTATCTCATTAACGTCTGATTTCATAATGCAAGCTTGGTTTAGTGCTTCTTTCGATCAAACTTAGACTTTTACTTATGATAATTTTGCGTACTATTTTACCCTCACTGTAGTCATTTTATAGTGACTTTAAGCGGTCTTTTATTTTGGAACTTGCTTTGGCTACTAATAGGAAAATTTGTTAGTCGTTTAAAGTGCTTTTCGATTTCATAAGGCTGAGCCTCAAATTATAACAGCTTTAAATTGATTTAACTGCTGGCTTAGTAAAAAAGTTAAATAAATGCTTAGGTAATTGATTAATTAATTTGAAGGCTTAAGATCTAAATAATTTTTTATATTGTTGAATGGGATTACTTATAGCTTATACTTAGCGATAGTAAAGTCAAAAGGGCAGGTTCCAAAACTCGAATTACAATATACACCATTTATTTTTTTATAAAGTATTTCATTTTATGTAACAGCTTTAACTTCCGAATGTTAGACATTTTAAAGCTTAACAAGCAAAATGACGTTATTATATTGTTATTTAAAAAATGTTTTGATAATCAAAATGAAATTGAAATACCCAAAGAATTCAACAATAAAATTTCTAAAGTATTTTGCACAAAATATGAAATAAGGAACTTCATTTCAAAAATATTTGACCATCAAAGTGATACAAAATTAAATTACCCAAATACTAAATGTATATGCCTTAAAAACTAGCTTTGTAAACATTCTACTGGACAAGGTTTATTAAACATAGAGGTACAAATTTCCTACAATTTCTAATCGAAATTGAATATTCAGTTATAATCCTGGACATTTCATATGTAAACTAGATTATCAGTGTCCCAAAAGCTTTACCTTTTGTGTGCCAGCTTAAAAGGAATTTATGAAAATGTCGAGATCTAAAGCAATTTCCGTAAGGTGAATCTGAAACATGTCCGGCAATACCGGGTTTAAACAATGTTACTTCCTCTTTCCGTTAACTAAATATCATTCACTAGCATTCCAGTATGACATAAACCTGACTAGTTTCAGGCTGGATCGCCATAGACAAGACATATGAAATATGCATCAAAGATGGGCCTTAGTCGTACACTGATTTATGTCCATAACTCGTATACATCTCATAATTTAAACAAAACTCCTGTAATGTTTGACTCAGACATTTCAGATGAAATTTATGGATGTAGTCGTCAGATTCATACCCAGACTATAAAACAACTATATCCTGTTATATCTATAGTATAATATATCCGATATAACATAATGCACTTTCATATAAAGTGGATTCTATACTTCTCATCACATTTATGTATCTGGTAAAATGCATCCATCTATTGCTATATATCCAAGGGAGAAATGTAATAATTCTAGTAGATCCCTCAAAGAGACCACCATTTTATCACATGGAATGAATACTGGGTGGTTGAAGACAAACTTGGGGCCCATCATAAATTTTGACATAGAGGAAACTGTGAGAGACAGAGTTTCGTGAAAGAAAAATTATATGCTCCGCGGAAAAATTTTTCATTGCTAGAAGAAATTAATTTCCAAATCTGCTGTTGACAGCAGTTTTTCACTTTAGGAATGTTTATGCTTCCGTTGGTATAAAATTTTAAATTTAGAAAGTTATACGTTTGCTTATCATTTTTAAGGATTTTAAATTGTTTTCTAAGAAAAATTATTAGGATAAAACACATTTTTCAAATACAAATTTTAATGTATTTCATTTCTTTTATTTTTATACAAATTATTTACCTTAATTTAAAATTTTTCTTGGATAGAAATAGAATTCCTTGAATGTATGAAAATATTATTTGTAGAACTTTAACCCAAAGCATTATATAATCCTGAGGGTCTTAGAAATGGGCATTAAAGTATTATTTTGTAGCAATGTCAAATATTTGGAATGATGTTATACATTAGAATGTCGGAATACTTCTGAAGAAGTTGATGAAAAGCAATTTTAAAACAAAGAAGATATAAATTGTCAATTAGACTATGAAACGTTACACGTTTAATCGTCGAAGGAATCACCAAAAATCTTCTTGAAACAACGATTTTGACAGAAACGCTTACACAAAACTGTTCTCTTCCCACGTATTCTAATGATATGGTTAGAATCTCCAATACTATTCAAAACGCTTCAAATTCTTATTCATTTGACTTACGTGCTGAATATAAATAAGTCTCAAGTCCAAACAATGAACACTTGCGACTTAGGCTTGGAAAATCCATGTTTCATTCATGCTCAAGTGTGGAAGAAACATTTTGTTAGTGAAAAACAAAAAAATTGAGAGTCTAACTTTTTCTGTTTTCAAGGTTAAAGTGCTCCCAGATTTGTATCTTGTCTTTGAAATTTTTATCAAACTTATACAATTTTAATTTTCCAACTTGAATAATTTGCTTTGAAGACATTAAATGCCTTTTCAAAGTGTTAAAGAAGCAAGAAAATATATAAAAAATAAATGAACGTCACAGAAGTAACAATTAACTTGCCAAATATATCTCTATAAAATACTTATGACAACATACTGTGTCATTTGACAATGCACTAAAGCTGTCAGTATCAATGATCAACATCAGTCCTAACTATCTAAAAGAAACAGTGTAGGTGGATCCCAAATTATCCTCTGACTGATTCAATTTCATTCAATTCAAATTGTGTCATAAATGCGACAAGAAAAACAAAAAAGACAAATACAAATCCTTGAAATACTAAAATCATATTAGAGTCAACAAAAATATATATTTTTAATATTGCCAACGGACAAAATAATTATAGGCCTCCCATTGTGGCACAGAAGATATCATTCATTTCATGACATGCATGCAATTATCTGAAAGAAAATAATAAAGGAGGAAACAAAAAAATTTATAGGTGCTAACATATAGCCCTACATCATTTCAACTATGTAGATACATATTTTATATCTATGCGTATATATTGTAGATAAAACATACGCTGAATATTCTACCCGAGAGACTAATGATCATCCCATAGATCGAGATTAAGTGCATACACAAACATTTTGACAGTTGGCCATTGATATTTTTAGAAATATGTCTTCGTTTGGCACCACAATGACAGCCTGAAGGGGCCATTTCTTGCCGAGTATTGCCCCTGAGAATGCTAAAAGACTAATTTTGAGCTGGCTTAACTCGATAAATTGTGACTTCGTAGCTAATTCATAACGACACTAAAAGTCACTCTTGGATTAGTGTGATTTATTACTTAAGTATGTAAGTAGCTGATGATCCGTGGAGTCCCACAAACGTTTCTTGGTTAGAAAGAGGTACACTAATATACAGTTGTCATTTTTTCAGAGGCAGTTTTTCTTTTAAATAAGATACCACAACAACAAGTACAAAAATTCCCGGGAAAGTGTTATGTTGACATATTCAGCTGATGTTTATATACTTACATAGATCTATGGATATGTTAGCTGGGGTCTTGTATTCCTTTTAACATTTTATTTGATAAATTGCGACGACATGTGTGCTATAAATTATGTTGATTCATTTTAGAGATGATGATAATGACATCTTTCATACTGTTTGGCTATTTCTCATATAAACGACTTTTTTGGGACATTATATTTTTCAACATACTAAGACGTATTGATGATTTCAAACAGCTAAGAATAAGAAATAAAGATTAAAGTAATCATCAATTCTTTTAAAATGATTTCATTTATTTAATTTTATTATTTCTGAATTTATGCCAAATTTTTATGTATCTTTTAATATTTCAAATGAAAAATATCCGTTTAATTCCATTTTATGGAAAAACTTGAACTTCGAACTGAAATTTTGTGAAATTTTTTTTTGTTTCTAAATCTATTCAAATTCATATTCTTGGGAACCGAAAAAAAAACAAAAATGCCGTTGCCTCTGTTTTGTCAAAAACAAAATAAAATTCTACAACAACAATTAAATATAAATCGGGAAAATATAGCAATTCTTTTGCAAGCGCAAAGGCATTGCTAAAACAAAGAATCAACAACTTGGCGTGAGTCTATGACGTCAAAAATTTTACCCGCGGAGATATGTGCACTAAGTGAGTGCCCACCTTAATGATGTTTTCTCGCACAATAAAATTGATATTCTCATAAACATAAATCTATAAAAACAAGTTTTATGAAAACTCATACATTGTACATAGATGTATTTCAAGTATTTAAAAATTGGCCACCTTAAAAATATACGTTGTATTAAATCCATCTTAATCAAGTAATTCTAGCGAACAATTCCATCAGTGTTTGGTTTTCCTAGATTCTTCTTTAGATGATAACCGAATAAAATCATACAAAAAAACCTGTTAAAGTTTTTTCAATATCAAAAGAATTATTTTCATCAGCTATCTTTTGAGTGATTGTCAAATAATGAAAAATTATCCATAAAAGGCTTTTTTCGCAAAACAGCAACAAATTTTTCTGTAGAGAATTCGTTGACCAAAAACTTATTGAGGAGTTTAGATGGCACACCCTGTTTTTAACTTGCAGTAATAACAATTTTCAGATTTGGATGCATTGCCACTAGGATAGATCTACTTTTCTCCCCCGCTACTACTCTCAATTTCTCCAACATTCAATGTTGAAAATTTCTAAAATATTTGGAAATACAATACTACCTAATTTTCTAAGCCATTTTATACCTTAAAATTTGATTTTCGAACCCTTGGTATTTTGAAAATAGCTTATTCATCCCTTTTATAGGGATAGATCGCAAAATCAACAATAACACAAATCAGTGTGATTTTAAATCCCTATTTTTTTATTTTTTTATTTATGATTACCTTAAGCTGTTTTTTCATGAATAGGCATAAAAGATAGCCCTAAACCCAAAATAATGATTTTTCCTTATAATATTCTTGTACAAACTTCAACAGGAAATAACTACTAACAAAATTTAAAAAAAAAAAAAAACAAAACAAAAATTTTGCTATTAATTAATGTTTAATCAAGAAATTTACATATAATTACATAAATTACAGAAAATTTATCACGAGCTCATTTTTTAACAATTTTTTTTTTATTTAAATTTGAAGATTTTTTAAATATTTATTTTTTTAAGAAATTCAGCTTAAGATTTTCAACTATGGATGCATTGAAGGTGAGGTCCCAAGGCGTGGGCCATAGATAGAATAAGGCGCAAAATATTGTGCCAACGATGGATGTGGTGGTATAGGTAAACCAGTCAATGATGAAGGAGCAAAAGTTGGTGGTAGCATTGTCGGTTTTCCATATGGATGATAGCGTGCTGTTGATAAAGGACTTAATGGAGGTGTTGGATATGTACGTTGAAATATCGAATGTGTTGGCGGTATCCCAGCAACTGCTGCATTTAACATAGATTCTGGCATTGAAGCAGTATGTGTTCTAAGATGCTGAAAAAGCTCATCAGATGTCGCAAAACGTTTACCACAATATGCTGTATCACCCGCTATCCAACTACAAACATACGGTAACTGTGAGGCAGCAGCTAATGCAGCCAATTGAGCATGTGCATAAGCAGCTGCTGCTACTGAATTATGCTGTTGGTATGATTTTGAAGATGAATGTTCACATTGTGAACACCCAGCCGGGCATGGCTGGCCCGTTGCTTTACTCATAACATGTGAACTAATTGGACAGCCTGTACAATAAGGATCACGGCAAACTGATGGTATTAAACTTGTTGGATCATTTCCTTTCATTCTAGCATAATTAAGATAAGGACTAAGTGCTGCCGCTTTTAACATTTGATGATGATGTGGTGACATTAATGCACTTGCTGTCATTAGATCTACAGGATATGGTATACCTGGTGGATAACCAGTAAAATAGCTTGAAGCGGTTGTAGATGATAGACCTGATGATGTTTTAGCTGTTAATTGTGAAAAACATTCTTTTTGTATATCAGCTGATAAACGTGATGAAAGACTCTCTTGTGTTGCATTCAATGAACCATTACCAGATTCTTTAGAAGAGGCACGATTTGGACTAGTATTATTTTCTTGACTTAAAGATGGTGTTTTTCTAACGACTGTTGGTGAATCTCTTTGTGAAGTGGCACTTTGGTTTGAATCACATCTATTACCATTTGTTATGGGAACTGTATGTGAATTTTGAAAATTTTTTGGAGTTTTAATTCTTATTGTTCCTTGATCATCACCAATTGAATTATTTCGTTCACGTGCTAATGATTCATATGGTTTAAAGCAAGACTTTGGCTGTTGTTGTTCCATTGAATTTGATGATAATGATGATGATTGACTTGAAACTGGTGATGATTTTTCTCTAGTTTCTATAGTTTTCAAAGATTTCGTACTTTTTTCTATATTAGCCAATAACTTTGGATTTGGTGTATCCGCTCCAATAGCACTACAAGTTTGTGCTAGTAGAGCTAATGGACTATTTTTGGCATCCAGCTGAAAAATAAAGTAAAATAAAATGTTAAAAAATTAATTTTTCCTTAAAGTTTTTATGTATGTAGTTTTTTAATATAATAAGTTGATAACATTATTGCTTACAATCGAATTCAATATTTTATTAATATTTAGTGCATAGAAAAATCTTATTTTTGTGAATTCAGCAATAACCTCACCAACGTAAAGATGGATTGGGACAAATTTGTCAAACATGCGAAAATTTAACAACTTTTTATTTAAATAAAAACTTAGAACTATTGCTATGCAACATAAAAATTTTTTCCATAGTCAGAGATGCGATGCTGCTGCTCATGTTTAAGTATGTCTCCTGTATTCCTTGACCTTTGAAACTAACATAGGTCATTTATAATATCTTCCTATATTTCTTTGATACAAAATTCTCTTTCGGTTTTTTGAGTGTTGTAAGGTTCCTTGCAGTAACTTTTCATTTTACTATATATAGATAATAATGTCCCTTTTATTAAGCTACTGTTTTTTAAGTTATAAAATTTGAGCTTCGCAACCATGTTAAACTGCTACTTTTAAAATTAAAATGAACAAATAAAAAGCATTCAAATGCTTATCCGAATACTTTATTACCTTTATTAAAGTTAGTTTTTAATGATTCTAGAAATTATTTTATCATCATTGCCTAGAAAACAAGCAGGAGGTCTGAAGTGTTAGCAGTTTTATAAATAATGGATGTCAATTGCTTGTAATCTTTTCAATAAAATCGAATGGCTTTCTTTATGATAACAAATGGTCTTTTGTAATCCTGAATAACTTTGCTATAATATGTTCATTATATGTGTCTATGATTATCATAAAGGAACTTTTATGATATTACATTTAGGCTTATGGATATACATAACAAGATTTTGGCCATTTTAAAAGGAGTCCTTGAATCCTCATGATAGTGGTCATGAATGATTTTATTGATTTAATTTGAATATCAAATTCGATTTTCACTAAACAGAAAATATATAGTTTATCTAATCCAATAAAATTATCACAATTTTTAACTTAAACCTTATTTTGGAAAAATTATGAGCATTATTATTTGTGTCCTTGCAATAATGCTTTAAATAAATTTAATTGTCTAAAATTTCATTTGATTTTTGGTAACCTAAAGAAATTTCCAACGTGTTTTTGATTTTTTTATAAAGTCACAAAATACTCTTATTGCTTGCTTTAAATCAAAATTTATCAATATTAAAAATTTTAAGGGCGAACAAAAATCAAAATCAAACAAATAACAAATTAAAATTTTAAAAATCTAGTTTTAATTTTAAATTACTTAATTTGAAATTTATATCATACTAAAATAAATTAATTCGATTGTCTACAATAAACTTTCGCGCCTGCCAACAATTTTTCATGGCTCATTGGCTAAACGGAAGGATGCTGACAGTGTTTAACATGATTGTTGAAAAATTTTAACAATCTCAAGTTTAACATGCATAATACCATGAAATGTTAAATGAGAACTGTGCAATAAAATCCTTTAGATAGTGGCCGCATGTTTTACTTCAATCAAACCGACAGATTTCTGTCCGACATATCAGACAAATACTTCACATTTCCTGCATACAAAGCGGAGGTACTCAAAGAAATTTCTAAGTGTCTGAAGTTTGTTTGTTGTTAAGCTTGATAGCTTTTTTGTTTGCTGTTTCCTGAAGTGCTGTCAAGGCTCAATAGCCATACTAAAATGACATCAAAGTCTTTCGTTTAACCAATGATTCACTTGTCACATAAGATTGAAAAATTTAATGCTCTTTAAATGACATTTTAGTCAATTATATTCCATCATAATCGCAACTTTGTAATTTATTTAGTTTGAGTTTAAGACATTTATTGGTATGACAAAGCATAGCTAAAATAATTTGATTTTATTTTGTGGATATATTTTGGTCTTCTTATGACCTTAATAACTTGTAATTACTTCAACAAAACAACAAAAGCAAAAAAACTACTCATTTAGCATCTGTTGTTTTTCTGTAAATTTCTGAAGTTATTTTTGTTAAGATTTCATAAGAATTTGAGTGGCTACATTTTTTATCTATTTAAAGTTTAGACAAAACATTTAAAATTTATTTTTGGTTACAGATGGATGTAACTATTTTTTCATAAAATCAAAAAACAATTTTGATTGAGAGACAAAGTTGTTTTAATAATACCATAGTTCCTTATTCTAGTATTGCAGTGATCGTATTTTATAAAATAGAGATATGATTTGACTGGATTTCGCACTTCATAATATAAAATGTATCCTTGATTTTTATCAAGTACCTTAAGAACTGTAGTTACTTTCATAAACTTAAATTTGATGCAATTTTTTATTATTCCCTCTAAGCTGAATGTCTATTTGTTCTTGTTATTGTTGTTTTTTTATGGTGAATGTGAAACACTTTTTTTATAAATGTCATAAAGTACTGAATGCAAATGCGAATAAATTATTTAAAAAAGCTAACATTAAAAAAAGCAAGGAAGGAAAAAAATAAAATAAATATTCAAACAGTTTTAAAGTAACAATCTAAAGCTATTTGTCAATATCAATAAAAATTTTATGACAGTTTACAATTTTAATTCAAGGGATCAATCATTTAATCCCTTAACGCAAAAAAAAAATCAATTTTTTTATGTAAAAAAACACAATTTAGAACATTTTCTTGGCAAAAAAATACAAAAATAATCAAAATTTTAATTTTAATTTTAATAGAACGCCGCTCGAGTTTGAGTGTGCAAAGTTTGGCAAGTTTAGCGTGCTCGAATTAGTAACTCCAGCGTGCAAGTTGAGGAGTTAAATGATTCAAATGTGTTTAATAGAAGATTTTTTGTTTTTATTATTAAAAAAAGTTTCAAATTTTGCGTTTCCAAAAGTTGCCTAGTTAGACTATATGTAAATTCGCCTCTGCCTTAAACTGAAATGATGAGTTCCGCATGTCATGAACTTTCTTTATTCAAGTGATGAAAATTAATTGAAAATATCTCACTCACACTTATAAAATCAAAGTCATCCCACTCACTAAGTCATGCATGCATTAAATATACCTGCTACACATTCAAATAAAAACCGTTTCTCTCATTTAGCTAATCTTTTGGTTGTATCTGACAGTGTGCCAGATACTACTCTTATAATTGTTTTTCTACAACAATGTTGCATTTTCGCAATCTCCACTTCCAGTTATGAAGGTGGTATTATGCATTTAAACTGTAAAACACAAACCCTTATTTAAACAATAACAAAAATAATAAACCATAAAAATTATATAGCTGAATTTTGTATTTTATAACTTTTGAGCATTTTCCATTTTAATATTTTTATGAAATATATTTCAAGTTAGCTAAATACTTAATGGGCAATCATTATGTGATTTATTATTAACAATTATATTTTGTCATCTAATCATGTGTATTTAAATACTACAAAATTAAATTTTGAATTTAATTAAAATAAGGAATTAATTTTTAAATTTAAATATTCATTATTTAAAGTTAATTATTAATTTAATCTAAAATTTACCCACATTGATTGTGATATTTTTAGGGAATGTGATTTATATTTATTAACAACCACGCAGTTTGACTAGTTTATTGAATAATTCTATTTGACTGTTTATTAGTAATAAAATCTGCTTAAATGTGGATTTTATGTATTAGTTTTGGTTTTTTTTTATTTTTTTTTTTTTTGTGTCTAACTGATTAGGAAATTTTGACCATAAATATTAAAGTAAAACAATCAGACTTATTTACATTCGAAATAGTATTATTTGCATTTGTGATTTACTACACCCCATGGGTAAACAGCATGTCCTCCAAATTCCAAATAAATGATTTGCATATGCAAATTTATATGTGCCATGGATGGAATAATAAAAGTTAAAAAATAAATAAATAAATAAATAAAAATACTTGAATATTGAAAAATTGTTGAACATAGAAAGAAAATTCTTAAAAATTAATCACAAAATCACTTCACGTCGGTAGCTTTATTAACAATTAACACCAAAAATATTGCGTGGCCATTTCATTGATTTAAAAATATTGACTTAAGCTTAAATATTTTTGAAATTTACATTTAATTTTGATATAATTGATTGAGATTTTCACAGAAAATATTCCAACAAATTATTAATATTTTATTTCAAAATCATTGGTTTACTTTTTAATAGAGTATTTAATTTTTTTTACTTTTTTTGAGTAAATTAAAACAACAACTAGATAAGAATTTCAAAATATTTTAATCCTGTTCTATTTCAAGTACTTGGAACGCTAAAGTTATAAAAAATATTTTCATTTTATGATAGAGATTTTATAGAGATTTGAAAAATATTTATAAATTGAAAGTTTCAACTATAGAAAAATTGATTTGAAAAATAAAGTTGATTTTACCAACGGATTAAAACTATTTTTTTCTCATTTGATTAATGTCGTTATAGATGTGGGATTTAAATTTGACGCAGTAAATTATTTTCAAAAAATTTTAAACGTTTTGCAGATTTGGTTCAATGCAGAAAACATTGAAAGAAAAATATTGTTGGCTGAAAAATTAAAGCACTTATCCGCAAAATAATGTACAAAATTTTATTCTTAGTTTTAAATTTGTTTAGTTAAAACTATTTCGCAAAATGATTGATACTTTTCCAAACAGCCCAAAAAGGATTTCTAAGTTTGAAAATTTTTTTGGTAACAGTGAAAATATAAGCAGCTTTTGCTAGTGTTGTTTGCTAAACATAGTTAAAAAAATGAATATTCTGAGTTTGAAACGACATCGATTATATGAGACGAATATAAAAATCACTCATTTAAACCCAGACCTAGAAGCCCAGTTACATCAATGAATTTTGTTAAGAAATGGACGCAAAAGTTACCGTCATTGCCACTTTCTGTATGAAAATATATAAAGTAGTTATGATTGCTACTTTCTGCTTTAATGAATGTTTCACTAGTGAACTTTTCAATATGATTTATTCATGCATGAAAAATTCATTGAAGAGCAATTTTCCTACTGGGAAAGGTTACTAACGAAATGACCCCATATCAAAAACACTTTCATGATAGGCAGTATTTATTTATTTAGTTAAAAATAGGCAAAACTATGAATGATGTCATGAGCTTTTCCTATTCACAAAATCCAAGTGCAGTAGACTTTAAAGTTATATAACTAGGCCGAAAGTTTTTAGCCAAAGGCTATGAAATTCTTATAACAATGATAATAGAATAGAATCTCTTCAAAATAGGTAAAAAATCAATTTTTACTGCTTTTTGATTTATGAATTTTCGTAGAATTAACGAATGTGAATTGCGAACTCATTTAGACTTTGCTAGAAACCTAGTTACATCAATGAATTTTGTTAACAAATGGACGCAAAAGTTACCGTCATTGCCACTTTCTGTATGAAAATATATAAAGTAGTTATGATTGCTACTTTCTGCTTTAATGAATGTTTCACTAGTGAACTTTCCAACATGATTTATTCATGCATGAAAAATTCATTGAAGAGCAATTTTCCTACTGGGAAAGGTTACTAACGAAATGACCCCATATCAAAAACACTTTCATGGTAGGCAGTATTTATTTATTTAGTTAAAAATAGCAAAACTATGAATGATGTCATGAGCTTTTCCTATTCACAAAATCCAAGTGCAGTAGACTTTAAAGTTACATAACTAGGCCGAAAGTTTTTAGCCAAAGGCTATGAAATCGTTATAACAAAGATAATAGAATAGAATCTCTTCAATATACGTAAAAAATCAATTTTTACTGCTTTTTGATTTATGAATTTTCGTAGAATTAACCAACAAAAAATTTTATTAATATTATTGTAGATGCCATTTTTTTGTGAAGAAGACAAATTCGTGCTAGAAGTATAATTATTAAATTTCAAAGTTATAGTTTTAATTTGTTTGTCCACCAGCTTAAAATATTTTCGATAACTTTCAAAATAAATTATTGCCTTGAATCAAATTTTTATTTGCTTTTGAAACCAGTATGCATAACGTCAGCTTTTAATTACTTTGCCAACTACTTTTTTACAATTTATTTCTCACTTTAGAAAAGCATTTAAATTTTACACAAATTATGCTTTAGCTTAAGTACTGCTTGTACCATAAAATTTTTATTACTAACTAGAAAAAAAGGACGACTGTTAATTTTAACTTTTTATATTAAGTTTTATTGAGAATAAGATTAGTGTATACACAATTAACTATTAAAAATTTATTTTTTGTCAGAAAAAAAAACGTATGAATAATGAGATCATTACTTAAAAAAGCTTCTGTTTTGTTTAAAAAGTTTTTTAGTAGATTTCGTTGTGATATGAGTACTTTTGTTTTTCGTTTGCTGTAGCTTATGAACTGAAGTTTAATTATGTTTTTTAGTTAGAAATTGCTTTTTTACATTGTCGTGAAAAATTTTGATAACAAAAAATGTGTTATTACTGAGGAAAACAGACGTTTTTATTCCATATTAGAGCAAAAATATAACCAAAAAAGACTGTATAAACAATCTTTGTTAACAAAATTATTAGGATTAGATAGCAGTAATGTCTCAAAGATCTTCAAGACTACTAAAAACTTTAAATTTTTCTGATATTAATTTTTCTACCTATTACTATAGTTGCTTGTTTGGAACATCAAAACTAACCCTTATCGTGGGAGATTACTTTCAGGTTGTACTTCTGCTGGACATTTAACTAATTTTACATTATTATAAATTAAGCAAGACTACATTAAACAATAGTTTTTTTGAATTACTAAACGATCTAAAATAGTTATTATGGCACTCTAAATAGTTCTGTTTTGATTAAAATAAAAACTTTTGAGAATTTGGCGCCTTTTTTTTTTTTAGAAAGATTTACCCTAATGTTTAAATTTTATACTATTTTCAACAAAGCTCTAGAAATATTAAGTAATAGAAACAAAAGTTTTAAAATTTTAATTAAAGAAAAAAGTTGATGTGCAAAAAGTGTTGACATAATCCTAATATTTCTTAAACAGCTATTTTTAAAAAAGGTTTGTAAAAGTTGTCATAAAATATTCAATTTCTTTACAAAAATCCACAAATTATAGGCTATAAAGTAAAAATTAAAGCAAACACTATGGAAATCAAATGAAAACTCAATGATTTGAAACAAATACTATATTGTATACCCCATATAACTCCTTAAGGCCAATTCCTCTTCTTTAAATTCTACTTTAAGATTTGGTAGCCCAACCAAAGATAAATAAGCGAGGAAATTAAAGTATTATGTCCGATTTACTGCATTATAGCTTACCCTTTTAGCATTGTGATTTTTAACCACGATATTTTCCTTCCACGATGTGTTTCCTTCGTTTTATACCAAAAAAATAAGACAATCAGTCACTAACAAACCTAGTAACTCAAATTTCCTTTATGACTAATTTAGAAAATTATTAAAACTATTATAAGTTGCTAAAACACATTTATTTTAGAAAAACTAGTAAAATAATTTCAATTTACGAGTTTTCATTGTAGTAGGATAGAAGATTATTGTATAAAATTTGCTACTTTAAAAGAAATTAAATCAGCTAAGTGTTTCTATTTTTTAATTATGTAACAAAATACGTCAAATCTAATGCACTTCTCAGTCAACAGAAACCTTCAGTTATCATTCTTGATAAGGGTTACTTTAAACTCTAAATTTGGATAATTGGTATTGAAAAGTTTATCCCTTTCAATCAAAATAAAAAGGACATAAAAGACTGCCTACTCTTTTCCTTTCTTTTGATTACAACCTTAAACTTTAACGCTATTAGCTCTGAAACAAATTTATTTTTAAGAGCTTTAAAGACAACAAAAAAACATAAATCATAATAAGGCACTATAAAAAATCCCTGTCAGAAAAAAACAACAACAATATAATTGCATTTAAAGTATGCTTTTCCAAATTTTTTAAAATATGAACATTATAAATTTGGGAGCCACAAAACAATAACAAAACTATCAGAGAACTTAAAAATATTTTTTTCTTAATGTTATAGCTAAAGGGCTATGTCATCTTTTTTGTTGTTGTTTTTTTTTTATTGTTAATATTTTCATATTTTCTACTTTAAACTTAACATTTCTTTCCGTATTTACCACGACACTATCATCATATAGACTGCTCCCCAAAGGCCACTGTCGTATTTTTTAATGTGCAATTTAAAACAGAAATTACAATAAATTTTGTTTTAATCTGTGAAATTTATATTCGTAGTAAGCACTCTGTGTGCGTCCTTTTGGATGGAGAAAAATGATAAACGTCGTTAAATTTCCATAAATGAGTTTTTTCGTGTCCCTCGAAGACTCACTTCTTATAAATTTTTATTACAATGGCGGGGTTATCGCAATTTTGCTTATATAGAGATTACGTTTATGGGAAATTAGCACCTTATTCCTTTTCTCAGATGAAATTTACGCTAATGGCTGAGTCTTTATCTTTCAGAAATAAACTCTTACTTGACGGAACTGTAATTTAAGCTGTCAAAATAACAAATTTTTCTCTTTTTTTGTTGAAAAAAATTATATAGGCTGTATAAGTAATTATAAAAAAGTGTTTATGGTTAAATTCAAAGCTAAACAAATTTTTAACTTTAATTTAAAGTTGAACAAACTTGATTTATCTTTTTATGTTGAAATCATAAATGGCAGCTTGTAAAAAAGATTAGAAGTTGTTTTTTTTTTTTTTTGAGGCCAAATGAATGCTTTGTAGCCAAATATGTTTTATTGATGATTTTAAATGTTATAGCCTTGTTTTGGTTTTAATAAATTATCTGGTATTCATTTATAGCCGATAACTTTGTAAAAGTTATCGTTTTAATTACTCAGGTATTTTATAGATTTTCTTTCTTGACTATTGTAGTATTGCTTGTAACTTATTCATATTTTGTTGATAATTCCAGCATTCTCATACAACGAAGGTGTCTTTAAAATTTATTTGATAAATCTGAGCATAAGCACAAATACATTATGAGGTCATTACCATATTTCAAAGACTTTAATTACAATTTTTGTGTTTTATAGTAAATTTTTGCACTTTTATAATTTTTTATATTAAATTTCACAAATATAGCCGCTGGGAGTTCACTTGTAACTCTTTGATTTGAAATCTCATCTTTGAAGTGTGAATAAAAAAACAATAAAATCACTAAATCAAAAAAAAAGTACGAAATCGCTTAGAAAATTGATTAAAAATTCAAAAATATGTGTATATAGATTAATGTAAATTTTACGAAATTTAGTATAGAATTTACGTGTTAAGACGCAGATTTCAAGCATCTTCTAAGAATCTTCATTCAACAAATACAATGTTTTTAGTAGTTAGCAAACCAGAAAATTAAACAAAATTATCACATTTAATGTGAAAATTTATAATTTATAAGAAACCCTTATCCAAGGAACGGATTGATTCAATTGATCCTACCCCTATCTATGCAATTTTTTGAAAAGAACAAAATCTCGGAATCTTTGGAAACTCAAATGTATGCCTTGTATATATATTTTTCTCTATAAATAGAATTATATATATATAAATAATTAATATATATATATACATATTGAGGGCATTTGAACCTTTAAAAATGTGAACTTTTGTTAACCACTTTTGGGTCTCTTTGGTACTAAATCGAGACTTATGTAGGCTCAAAACGTTAAAAGGAGGCCCAACTTTAACATAAGCTTAAATGAGAGAGTTGAACCTCCTTTCAACTTCATCAGCTTCTTAGTAAGGCGGTCAAAGATGATTAAAGGAGACTCTAAATTCCGACTCGGGTTTCGTCTTTTTAATTTTAGCCTGAAACCCTGAGTTCACTTATTCATATCTATATGTTTGAAAGCCTAACATGTTGTTCTGCCTCTCCCTTTAGGTATTTTGGTTTGTCTTTTAACGAGTTATAGAATTTTTATTTCCTGCTTTTCGGATATTACCTGTTTTACATAACACAAAACTGCTATACTACAAGTAATTTTTTATTTCAATAGTATTTATTTTTTGAATTGTTTGAATTTAGTTTTTAAACAAAAATGTTATTTATGTAATAAGTTCAATTCATTATTAACATTGTCTTCAATATAAAACTAAATCTATTAAAGGCTTTAAGATTATAATTTGCAATTTATCAATTTTTTCTTATATTTGCATACATCTAAAATCAGAAAACTTAGATGTACTAAAAACAACTTATTATTAAACACACATTTATTTTATACAAAGTCTTTAATAAAAATATAAAAAAATTTCTTTGGTTAAGAAAAAAGTATTACAAAATTTCTTTTAACTTATTTTCATAGTAATACTTCAAAAGGCTAACTTTTCATCTAGGCATCTCGCCTAAATATGTCTAATCATGCTGCTGATGCTAAGCATTTTGTATTTTAACATTAAAGTGCTCAATCATCATCCGGTCTGACTGTATATATACATAAATGATCTAAAAGTCTATGATACCATTAATCATGAATGTCGACAGTCCAAGTTTATATGTTCAACTCTAATTACGGTAGCTGACATTGCTAGTAAAGAGCTATAGTATAAAAAAGAAAATTGAGCACCCTGTCCAGCAAATCATGGAACCTCATCAATCATCGTCACTGCCAAATAATACCGGAGTACCTGCCACCTTTCAAGTAGATCTGCTTTTCACTCTGTATAATAATGAACGATAAAATGTCAGAGCTATATGATTTGGGGGAGAAAAATTGAACAAAATGATTAATGTCGACGACATTAATTGATTTATGATTAATTACTTAGCTGCGGTGAATGACTTTGAATCAAAAATATTAAATGAACTAAGGCTAGTTGTTTGATTTTTCGTTTTTGTAGTTTTTTTGTTTTTTGTTTTAAAGGAAATTAGTTTTATAAAAAGTTTTAAATGATATAATGGCGACTCAAGTTTTTCGTTTTTGAAGAACAGGATTAAAAAAAATTGCTGGAGATATACAAAAAAATAAATAAATTAACGCTCAGCCCATGTTAAGACATTGTTAAGAGTTCTCTATTCCAAAATTAAATAAAACATTAATTTTTATGAATATCCTTTTTAAGATTCTTTAAAGTATTACAAAAAATAATTTTAGTAATTCTGAAAAATAATTGTTTGTTCGACATCTCCATTCCAACTAATTTTTCAAAGGAAAGTGAGTGAATTTGTAGCATAAAACAAAGTTTTAATCCGTGTAGCTCATAATGTTTGGCTGTCTTAACAAGTGACATTTGTCTTTTGTCACGTTTAATTATTTCAAGGTAGCTTAAAATTTAAGAAAGCGTTTAAGGGTTATATTTATGTTGTTTATTTATTTTATCACACTAATTTAGTGCTGCATCATTTATTGCAAATTCTTTTGAAAAAGCCTAAAGAAATTAGATTTGAAGAAATTATTATTTAGGGATTACTATTGAGGGTCTTTACACATAGGACGATAGCTTTTGCATAAAATAAGCACTAGCTCGATATATATAAGATTTTTAGCTCGGGGTAACTTTATGTATCTAAGAAACATAAATATTCACAATATCACAAGTGTTTCTATTGGTTATTTTTATCCTTTTTACAGCTTTTTATCTTTAGAGCTCTTTTCTTAATTGTTGCCATTCTGCCATATATACTGAAATAACCTCAACAGCCAAGATTATATTTATCCCCTTCAAATCCTATAATTGCAAAAAAATTATTGTAGCTTAGAATCCAAATGATAAAAGAATCTAAAGGGATGCTTATTCTTTTGCAATTTAGGACACCTGCAAGAATTACATGAATTAATATTTAATAAAATTATCAAAACTGATATGCAAAGTTAGTGCATGATTGACGAATGATATAGTGTGTTCAGCCCTTTGATCAATTGAGTGTTTCTGAGATCTTTTTTGAAAAATTTGTCATTTTTTATTGTTGTAAAACGTATTTTGAGCGATATTGACAATCAGTCTTACTTTCATAGTAAATTACTGCCAAACTATTTCCGATAGAAAAAGTTCGAAAAATTAATCAAAATTTATTCATTGTACTGTCATAAGTTCTTTAGTCTTCTTTTCAAAAGACTAATATGTTAAGATTCGTAGTCTGAGAATGTGTTTTCACTGAAATATTGATACTGTTGAATGTCTGAAATTGGCTTTATTTATTAAAAATGATGTTTCTACAGGGCCTTTAATAATTTAAAGATTAGTAATCGTTATCTTGTGAAAAATTTGTTATTGTTAAAAGTTTTCTTACATATTTCCAGTCAGGTTTAATCTAACTTTGACAATTCACCACTATCAAATGATTGTCGAAAAAAGATTTAAAAAAATTAGTCAAAATTTCTCCTACTTATTGCCATGAGTTTGCTATAAATCTTGGAGATTGCTAATCTTAATTTGACAATCTATACTTTAGCAATCTCTTGAAAATCTTACACAGAAATTGCAACACTTGTATTTTGATATTATTATTCTGGACGGTGGTATGAGGACTATATAAAACATTACTGCTTTGTGTATCATTTTTGATTCTTTTGTAGAGAAAGTCTTTAAAAAATTTGTATTTGAATTACGATATTTTAAAAAAATTGTGTTACTATTTAAGAAAATCAAATTTTCTAAAACTATTTTTTAATAAATTTGGTTTTAATTCTGGAAAAAAATAATTATTTGTGATTAAAACATTGTGTGATTAGTTTTGGTTACCTTTTTATTTCGAAGAAAAATTTATGAGTGCTTAGAGTTTATTTATTAAAAAATTTTAGCTAGAAATAATTAGATTTAGTTGAATTCAAGACTTTTTCAACAAATTATTTTTATTCCTTTACCAAAAATACATGCATACCAAAATCCCATGTAAAAACAAATTTGATAAATTACGAAATTGTATTTTATTACTTTATACTTTTCTTTACTTAAAAAAGTACTTAAAATTCAAATTAGTTTAAACATAAGATAAGTAAAGCTATAATATAATATCTAAAGGATATGTTATATGTTTTTATCTATTGACAACTTTTATTTAACACAATATTTAAAGCAAAAAAATTAGTAAAAATCTAATAAAAATATATTTTCTTATTTATTCGTTTGATATTAAAGCTTTGATATATTAAAAATGATCATAAGACATCAAACGCCCAAAAATAATTTTCTTTGATCTTAATAAACAAATGAATTTCTCAGGAAATTATTTTTCATTTTCTTTTATTAGGAAAACAAGGTCAGTTTAACTTTCATTAATTTTATAGTAAAAACAAAAAACTACAAAAAAAAAACAACCGAAAAAAACTAAAATTAAATTACTGTACAAATGCATAAGCATATGGCTTGCAGGTGAAAGCTATAATTTACCATTAAGTTAGAATCCTTCGTGAATAAAATAAATTTACAAAACTATATTAAGTTAGCAACTATACAAATGTAAATTGCACTGGTAAAATAAAGCCATTCAAAGGTGACTCTCGGCATGCAATGTTGACAGGAATATTCAAAAAAATATGCCAGGGATGTTAGTGAGGAAATTACATTTTATAAACAGTCGCATATTAAGTTAAGTGCAGTCATTCGTGGTGGCGATAGCAACTCATCATCAATATAAATCGATTGCTTTACATTTCGTTGCAATTCTTGCATTATTTGCATCATTTATTTGAAATGATTGTATTTATGATGAATTTTAATTAACGAATAATGATAATTCTGTATTTATTAAACTTTAAGTAATTTTAAATTGTTTTTTTAGTTTTTATTTTAATATAATCTTACTATCACATTTTATTATCACATTTTCACTAATAAATGAATTTTGAATTTTATTTTCTAATTGTATTTTCCTTATTCTATATACATATAAAAGATATTTTTGTATTTAAAAAGTATTTAATCATAATTCTTTTTATATTAAATTTTGCAAGAGCTAAAGAAAAAGAGAAAAATAGAGTTTATTTTAAAACTTTGTTAAAAAAAAATTTTCTTAGAGTACTTGAAACCAAGAAATAGTAAATAATCAGTGTTGAAACATATTAAGCAATCCAGTCTTCCACAGATCATAATTTTAAAAGAATTATCCTTTTTTTGACTTTATATTTCATTTCATGCAAGTGAAATCGGTTTTAAAGCAATAATTAAGAATATCTAATGCTCAGGACTCCCTAACGCTTGGCGTGATTTTTGCTTAAAACTAATCGGAATAAAATCACTAACCTTCTTGTCTTCATGATGGAAAGTAAATGATAACATTTCTAGCTGTGCTATCAAAATTTTATTTAATATTATTATACTTAAACGCTGATGTGCTTCACTCAAATTAGATTTTATGAAAAACCGATAAACTGGTGATAGCTAGAAATGAATTAAAGCTATAAAGAAATTTAATTGAGACTAGTGGACACATAAAAATTTTATACCGCCGATCACAAATAAGTCCTTGGCATTAAACATCAAACTGTAACAAAAGATTTCAAACAACTGCCAAATTAAAAACAAAAACTTAGATTGTTTGACAAGTGTTGATGTTTTGGTCAATTTTGGTATTGTTTCTACAATGGTAATTACAAAGGTTTGATGACTTTAAAGAATTATGATTGGCTGAGATATTGCTGCGACGGAAATCAATTTTGTCTACGAAGACAAGTATTGGAATAGAAAACAGGCTTCTAAGTTATTGTAGTATAAAATATCTACGAGCAAAAGCTTTGCAATAATACGTGGCTTTCAGTAAAGTAATTAAGAAGTTACGTAATTGAAGCAAGAGCCTTGCATTCTATTGACTACATGAATATATTATTCCAATAAAAAGATTAAATTTCAGTTTCAAGTTGGCATTTTAAGTCTCAATCAACATAATTATTTTGAATTTAGAGTCATTAAACCAGACAATATCTTCATATCCACCGGAGCAATAAAGCAATTATATTATGTACACCCACAAGAATCGTGAACTTAAATATATAAGAAACGTAATCTTCCTGTTTTCTTTTTATCATTTGACTGACTGACGGCAACATGGCCTTCTACAGTTAGTTATATGATAAAAAGTTATATTAAAAAATTATATTAGTTATATTAAAAAATTTTAATAATCCTGTTAAGATCCTGTTAAACTTAATTTCAAAAAGTGACAGAAAATATCGGCCATTTTAAATAGCTTACAGTAAAAATAATCAGAAAATTTTACCGGAAAGCCGAGTAAAGCAGCATAAAATACAGTGTTTTCCCAAAAGTTACGTAAAATTTAAGCCTTAAGCCAATATGAACCACTCGACTATCATTGAATGTCACCTAAGTTTTAAAAAATCATAACAGACTCTTCGGTAAAATTTTTTTATGTATTTCTAGGCTAAAAGTTAATATCGAATTAATATCGTTATATCAAAAAAACCCGATATTAGCTAATTAACTGAAAAAATTTGTTATAAAAATAAATTTTATGTAATCTAAAAATAATTTACTGCTATAATATTAATTTTATTGTTTTATTTAATAATATAATATAATTCAAATAACTTTAACAAAAAAATAGAAAACAAGAATTTCAGCTAAAATTTTGATATGATTTTTATTTTCTTTTGGTATACAAACTAAAAGAGTTTTTGATCTTAAGCCAAATTAATTGAAATAAAATTTCAATTTTGATACCCCTTAACAGAAAAATAAAGTAATAAATTATTTAACTAACACTAGGCACCAATAAAGATATCAGGAGTGGCCTGATAATTGATGATGCTGTCCCCAGAGGATTTTCATTATTTTCAAATATAATGGCTATTTGATGAAATGAGAACAAATGCTTTTTAATTTTCACAACATAATTTCAACAAAAGCGACATTAAGAAATATAGTCAAAGAGCCGGATATTATTGTGACAGCCAATTTGGTGTGACAATAAAGTTTTTTGATTGGACAATTAAATATCGTAAAAATTTTCTTTAGATGAACCACCATAATACTTTGGCTTTTAGATGACTGCAAAGCTAAAGAAAACAAATAAAAACAACATACAAAATTTTATAATAAACGAAAATGTTTACTGCTACAAGCGATTTCAGAAAATTTATGGTGACATATGAAAGTTTATTAGTTGGTTTAGACTTTATTTATTGGCACAGGAATCTGTGTCGTAATAAATACATCTTCGCCAGAGCAAAAGTGCAAAGCGAAATTTTTATGGGACCATAAAATTGTACAAGTAATTATTTTGCTAAAATTGCTTTGAAAAGTTATGGTAGACAGCCGTCAAGGAGTTGATTGTAAACGTTTTGAAAGGTGTCACTATTCAAAATAATTTAATAAAAAAATAAAAAATGAGCTTTTTATTAAAAAAATTTTTTTTTGTGAATGTTAAAATATTGGTTTTACATAACGAAATACAATCAACTAGTTTTGGATTTTTATGTGAAAGTTATATAGAAAAAATTAAATTTAAAGAAAAAAAAATACTTTTCGACCAGTAGTGACAGTTGGTCATAAGATTATGTAAAACCACTTATTAATCTGAAAAATATGTTTGTCAGCTTGCCATGTGATAGTAAAAATTTCAATTTTATTTTTTTATTACCTATTTATAATAGTTGAGTTGATTTCTGTCTGTATTTTTCTGAGGCAAAGCTTTCAAATTATTTGCTACATAATAACGTAATTAAAATTATTTTTCTTTAGTCAATCGGAAATGACTACATAATGACATAAAAGAGATTGACAGACTTCCTTAACTATCAAATAAGTTTTTGAAAGTGCTTTATTGTATTGTTCAATAAGACATTTTAATAAAATTGAATACTTTCAACAAAATCCTATTAATTATTTTAATAAATTAATTTGACGGTTTAATTCCTGTTGAAATTAACAAATATTTATTCTAATAAGCCATAGCAATTATTAAATAGCTTCAATAGTGTTTGAAAATAACAAAGTAATTTTATTACTGTTTGTTTATTAATTCTGTTTGGGAAGTAATTTCTCAAGTGTAACATACCATTACAATTATCTGGAAAAGAGATCTTCATTCATATGCTTTGCTAAGGATTTAATATGAAAAGAATGAAAGGGCAAAGAAACGAAATGTTAGGGGCAGTGTATTTGAAGGACATATTATATTTATGTTCGCAAATTTCTACATTTTCTCATTCAAAAACAGATTAAATTCTAAAAACATAATTCAATAAACTTCTTGTTAATTTTTCATAATACATTGAAATTGAAAGTTATTCCTCTCAAAATATTTGCTACTAGAATTATGTTGGTAGAGAAAAATTCTAGCTTTCTTGATTCAAACCATTTTAAATACCTTCATGTGAACGAACCACTTCTTCTATAAATAAGGCGAATTGTATGTATTAAAATTATTAGAAATCTGTTAGTCCTTTTAAGTCTAGATATTTTTGTCAGAGATTGAATAAAATTTATTAGGTGCACATTTTAACGTTTATGTTTGATTGTTTCATATAGTTTGAGAGTCACAATAAGTGACGCACTTTTATTCCCACCAAGTGGGTCACATGCCTTTTGATATGTATCAACTGTCGTTTGTTATTTTAGAATTCAACATTATTTCAGACATTTAGCACAATCATGGTAAATACAATGTTATTCTACCAGTTAAGTTAAAAAAACTCTTTTTATTTTGTATGGGGAATAACATTCTGCATGTTATCAAATTTTTCTTAATTCTTCGTGAATTTAGCTTAATGAAAATCTCAAATATTTTTAATTTTGACCACTACCATTGTACTTGAATGTTAATTATTAAAAGAGGTTCTAGAATTTAAATCAGATGTTAATATTGTCAAACATTTGTGTCAAGTTTTTATCAAGTAAATATTTTGCTTCTGCATAATTTTTGCAATTCATTTTAAATTTTCTGTTTCACTTTCCGAGCAAACGAAGGGTAATGAAATTAAGTTTCAGCCAAGAGTAAAGCCTTAGATGCCGTAGATTTTTATATAATTAAGGTGTTCTAGTATTTATGAGACAATAACTTCCAACTAATTAATATTTTAATTTTAGATTTCATTAAAAGAAATTTTAACCACCTAAAAAATTATCCTTCTTATAAATATTTATAAAATGAAAAACAATTTTTTGAAAATCCCGTCAATAGTACATACTGCATTCCTTTTATCTTTGCATTTTTTTATCAATCCAAAAAAATTAAATGGTCCAAAATAAGTCCAAAGTACTTCAATAAGTCCAAAATACTTTAATATATTTTGTCAAAAACCTTTATGAAAAAGTCCCATCTAATTCCAAATAATATTGGTCTATTTTGAGGTGTAAGCTCTTAGACACTTTATTTAAATTATTTAACTCTATAATTTTTTATAGTAATTAAAAATTTAATATACTCCTCCATTTGAAAAATGAAAAACTCTTTTACAATTTCAAGAATTTCCACTTTTAGGCTTTTCAGGTATATATTTTCTACTACGTAGTAACTAGTCAAGCGTCAAAGAAATTAATTTGATAAAAAAAAACACAGCATTAAGCTATTTCTTACTAAAATTTGCTACTCTTCTAATAAATATTGATATATTGCTATGAATAAAATTGACTAGCTAATTTATACATTCCGACAGAAATAACGAAAAATTATATATTACCCAACTCGTCTAAACATATTAAGTTAAACATTAAAAAGTTGTTATTTAATAATCATATGAAAGTAATGAAAAACGGGTACTGCTTATTAAAAGCCGACAAGTTAATGATAATTTAATGATAATTGTATAATTAATATTCATTTTTAATATTCTATTTTAATTATTAATTCTAGAATTGGTATTTTAACAGAATAGATAAGATAAAATTGGCTGTCAATAATATTCTGGAATGTATCACCCATAATAAAACATGAAAAAATATAGCTAAAAAATTCAGATAAGTACCTTGAAATATGTATAAAAAAAAAATTCTTGAAAAATTTTAAGGGATTGACTTCGCGTTTCGTAAATAAAATTTGCTATTAGTTTAAAATATATGCGTACTAATTATTTCTCTTTGAATAGATCCTACTTAATAGTATATTTTGAAATGAAAATAGGGCAATTAATAATAGCGAACCTAAGAAACGTTTTAAGCACTTTATATCTTCCGCTTTTCATTAAGGCAATTTATTTTATCTCTCAATTTTTTACTGCCTATTTTGTAAATTTGATTAATCAATTCTCATTAACTAAACATGAAACCATTTGCCGAACTTTAGAAGACATTCCTAACATAATTCGTATTCCTTTCCTTCCATTCGTATGAAATTATATTTTTTTAGTTTTCTTAAGAGATGGCGTAATTGGATTAATTTATGTTGCTACATCAATCTTATAGAAAATTTTTGTTATTCATCAGTTCACACTTCATCAAAGTGAAAACAAAAAGATTTTTATGAACTTCAAAAATGACGATTTTTGTATCAATTAAACTCAGTTTACAGAACGAAAATGTATCTTTGTACTTCTACTTGGAGAAAAAAGCTGTTGATTGCAATCGATTGTTCCTAGATGCTTATGTTAATCATAATTAAACTGTTCAATTCGTAAAGTACTATTGTAGAAGATATAAAAGTTGTAGTTTCGCTCCAAAGAAAAAGTTCTCTGGATTGCGTATAAAGAGATGAGTGACTTATGTAATGACTTATGATGAGATGACTTATGTAATTATTAAACTCACAATTAAACACAGCTCCTGAGACTGGTTTTCAGTTCATATGTAGATAGAAAGTACAAAAGGCAAGGTGTGAATGAGGAGAGCTTGAAGAAAAATGCACACTTGAAAAAATTTCAATTTTCTTAGCTGCTTTCATTATCACATTAAAAATATATTTTTTCTTGTTTTCAGACCTCAAATATTAGTATGAAAAATTCATACATACATACATATTTATCTTCCTTCAACATATGGAATATATTTTACAGGTTACATGTTCAACATCATGTGAAAACCAATAATAACACAACATGACTGAATTACGAGGTGCTTGATTGGACTTGAAATATCAATTAAATTACATGTAAAGGAAAATACTTCTTTATCATTTAAAGACTGGTGACAGGAAATGGTTCTGTAGGAATGATTTCAAAATTTAAAAAGAAATCGCTTGTTACACCAGCAACAGCAATTAGAGTTAAAATTAAACCCAAAATTAAATATTTTTAGTTCCTAAGTAAAAAACAAACACATTGAAGGTTTTTTAATGTAACAAAAATTGGTTTTAGATTTCATAAGAATTTCGATGGGAAATTTCGTCAATTTCGATCAACGGCTCATGCCTTTAATCAGGATGTCAAGAAACGGATCAATTTATTACATTAAGAATTCAATATCAACATGCAAAAGAGTTACAATGGTAAGTGAAGAATTATGAAAATACATAAGTAGTTGTCTCAAGGATGTGTAACATACAAACCAAATAGAGCATTGATTATGTACTATTTATATTTAATTTGCTCTTATAAATTCTTGCTTTTGTTTTTTTTTTGTTAACGGGTTGCATACAGTGCTTATTTAAAGAAATAATTATAAGCTCTAAAAAATGTTTAAAAAGTTTTTACTATCAATCCTGCCAGATAAGTTGTTACGCTTTAAGGTGGGCACCCACTTAGTGCGTATATCTCAGCGGGTAACTTTTTTGACGTCAAAATGACGTACAAATGAATTTCACGCTGAAGTATCCACATATGAGGGGGAACTTTAGCGTGAGTTTATGACGTCAAAAAAGTTACCCGCTGAGATATACGCACTAAGTGGGTGCCCACCTTTACATCTGCCTCAAAAAGAAAAAAAAACTATTCTTATTGGCCACTTAAATCCCAGCCATCAGGATACAAGATCTTAAATGATTCTTTAAAGCCAGGCATCTAATCAAGAGTATTGTATAAACTGCCGGTTGCTAAATATGAAAACTTACCCAAATGGCTGGTGATGAAACGTCGGTTAACTAGCTCGATTTGAAGGTAAGTTTCCGAATTTTTTAAGCGAATGTGTTAAAAAGTTTAAGCTTATTGAAAATCTGCGGCAATTTATCTCAAGAATACCTTCTAAATTTTTAATGAAAAAAAAACTGATATTCCCAATTGTAAGCAAGTTTAATTCTATCAAACTTTTTATGTACATTTAGTACTTACCGTGGTTGGAAGAGGTGTTAGATAATCCGGTCTTAGATACTGATTACTAGGGCTGCTAGAAGTCAGCATATTGTAATATCCCGATAAATCCACTTTGATATGATAAATCCTCTAACTGGTTTATGTAATCCTTTTTTCTTTGTGACCAAATTTTCTCTTTTTCTTTTTTTTTTTTTATCAAAAACAAAACAAATAAATCAAATAAACACTAGTAAAATTGGTAAATTACTTTGGCAACATGTAAATATATATTCATATATTTTATTAGTTAAACTGACAGATTGTGGTTAACATGGAACACATCACAATATCGGCATTAATTATAGTCTCATATATTGACTCCATGTTTGCTAACGTCATCGATTCTTAAAATTGTCGACAGAAAAAAATTTATTCGGCAGGCTGTGTGGGAGGCGAAAATAAACACACAACAAAAACACAATTTTAATTAAATCATTTAACAGTTAACAGTTCGATCATCTAAGAATGACTGAATGGAACACTTCCTATATGGAAAAATTTTTCAACTACTACAGAAATTTTATATGGGGATTCATATGGGGAAAGAAACTTTTTTAAAAAGAGGGGAATAAAAGACAGAAAGAGTGAGTAAAGGAGAATTTTTTCTATCCATTTTTTACAAACTAAAAAATAAAAAAAATTTCTTAAACTGGATGCGCTGCATTTGAATTTCTCACTGAAAGTTTTTACAGTTTTGGAAATAAAAAGGAGAAGTTCAAAGCTTTCAATAAAATATATTGTGTTGGTTGTATATTTACGTGTGTATGTTTATATGTGTAAATATACATATGTTCTTGGAGCAATGTAAATGCTGACAGCTCCATATTATCACTATAGTTGTGTGACATGGAGGGACAAAAAGTTTGACAGATGTGTGACAGATTTAGTTACCTTTTGATTGAATATACATTTAATTTGTTCAAAATTTTCCTCCTAAGAATGAGAGAAAAATATTTTTATCAAATGTTATTTTGTGATTAGTTTGATTGCTTTAAAGTTTTATTTCAATTTCTATTTTTTACTTTTATTGCACATATTGATAATATGAAAATTATTGTTAAATTGTTTTTTTGTTTTTAATGTTTTACTGAAGTTTTACAATCTTAAAATTCTCCCAGAAATTATTAAAAAAAAGTCAGGCCTTAGATTTTAAAGTTTCCAAGGGGGACTTCTATATTATATAAAACTGAACAGGTTCAGTCCTTGTCACACCTGGTCACATTTGTGAGACACTCCCTACCTAGTGTGACATCACATATTTTGCAATTTTACACAAAGAAGATTAAATTAAAACAGCAATGTTCCGTAATTATTTTTATTTCAATTTAAATTATTATTTTTCAATAAAATGGATATTTAATCAAACTTAGTCACGTCGTTCTTATTTAGACAGTTAATACTCATTTGAGGATTCATACGAAAAAGGAGTTCAATTCGAGTGCTCGGATAGTGCTCTGAATTAACATGGTGACAAAGCGCTCGAATTGAGCTCGGTATAGGAGCTGTCCCAAAATTTCCCGCTGGGGATGTCTTCTGAAACATTCGCTTTTGATTCAAATAAAAATATACAGCAAAATTTATCCTAGATTTGATTTCTATTGTTAATTATTATTATTTTAAATTGATCTTTGGGATACTATTTTTAAAGAACGTTCCTAACGTTACAATAGGTATATAGTTCAAATTTGGAGTTGTCACAAAGCTTGCAACACCTCCTGACCCCTTTTCACGCATTGTCACTCTTCGTCAACACGCCCCTCCCCCTTAACGTGTGACGTAATTTATGGATGACCCCTAATGTAACACTGGTCAACAAAAAAATACTTTTTGCTTGTAACATGAAAACTTTTAACTAATTATGCTTAGAACAAAGTTAAGGATAATAGAATTGATATTAGAATATGTAATATAGGAATAGTTTTATTAAAATATGTGTTTGTTTGGTTTTTTAAAAAATACAGATATTAAAGACAATATAAAGCTATATATTAAGATTTTCTTCTATATTTTGCTTCTGGCTGTCTCGTTATAATGTCCAACAGTAATCCGCCAGCATGCGTGGATTTAACTTGGCCTGATATCTTTTTTCCATTATAGAAACTTCCTGAGGGAATCTCTTACCCTGTTCATCGCTGACGAAGCCCAAATTTTCAGGAAAGAAGTCCAAATGTGAACCAGATCATTAAGGTCTTCGTGAGATATTAGATGCAGCTCGTGAGATGAGGAAGCTTTTTGAAAGTCTGAATCTATTGTTGCGCTATCTACTTCTTCCAACGAAGGTGACAGATTTGAACTTTGAGGTGGTTCTGGTATGGACAGTTCTTCACTGTGAAGGACCGGCTTTCTTAGCAGATGACAGATCAAGATACTTAACTTGTTTTTTTGTTTTATTTGTAATACCGTTTGTATCAGTAAGACAAAAATAGCAATCTGATGAATGGTTCGTGGGCTCCCCTCCAAATTATAGGGATTGCAAAGGCCTTGATCGAGATCTTTTGGTCCATTAAGTAAGTTGGCCTACAAATGTCAAACAACAGATATGAGGAACCCACTTTTTTCCTTGTTGTCCGTAAAGAAAGCCAAAATAATGTTTATATAAATTGTTAACTAATAGTGTCAAATTTCTACGCTGGGGTTTGAAAGTAATTTCGCCACAAATATAAAAAGAACTCATCAAAAAGCATCATTTTTACACTTTCTTGACATTATTTAAGAATCACTTAACTATAAAACACAATTAAAAAATCTTCAGTGCACACAAATTCACAAATTAATATAATCTTTGCGACTAGGCAGAGTTGTGAGACTCATGACAAATATTCGTAATTTGTAAGCAAATTTGTCATTTAAGATGGTGGTAGTTATCTTTAAAAATCCTTTTATTAACTAAACTGACTGCTTTTATTGCAGCATGTACTTTCTAAAAGTTCCCCTCTAGTGCAAGAGGTAAAGAGACAATTCTTTTATAAAAATAAATATACTGAAACGATAAATATTTAGTTTTTACTTAAGGTAGCTCTAACACAAAAACTAGACCTGATCAAATCAAAATAAATATAAATATATATATATGTATATATATAATGAGGGTAGGTAAGCATTTCAAAATTCGTAAGCACCTCCTTGTTACAAAATTTTGTTGACCAGTGATAATTGATTCGGTAGCGTCATGACAACGTCAAAAGCTTGTGAACATTAATCAAACAATTTTTTTTATAGACAGTTTGATTAAAGCTGTCATATAAACAGTTAAAAAGAAGATATTTTTATAGACTTTTGTTACCTTGGTTTTTGTATTTTAGAATACTTAACCATTAGCAATTTGCTTCAAATTTCGGTAACATAAACTGCATATAAGAGATCTTGTGATGTTAAAAAAAATTTTTGGCAAGAAAATTTACTCAAACCCATTTCCGGTCTCAAATGTAATCAAATCTTGCCACTGATATCTCATCTCTTGTAGAATGAGCTATTAAAACCACTAAAAATTAATAAGTTTTATATTTTTTGAAGAACTTAAATTTTGATATTTGAGTCGTTTTATTTCATTTAATTCATTTCATGAAGAACAGGAATATGTCTAACTTTTTAAAATCTTGTGTCAAATGTATTAGTTACTAGTGCCTCACAATTTTATTTTTTGCAATGTAATTTTGTAAATGATTCTTACAAAGAGAATTATTTGTCCTTTCGTTTCCATTCAACGGTATACAAAATTATTTTTCCCATATTGGTTTACTAATTATATGAACTGACCATAAGCCACAGGTTACTTTCAATTGTTTTTTATTTTGTTTTTATTATTTATTGTAAAGATCAAAACCAGCAATTTATTTTATTTTAGAAATGAGCAAATCAACGGACCAGTATTCTTACGAGCTTTTTATTTTTATAAAGGATATGTCCCATTCCCATAAAATGAGTTGAGAAAATATGTCCTAAATATTTTGCCTGATTGTTTGCCTGGGAATTTATGTGACATCATTAAATTTTATTCAAACTTTTTGAATTATAATTCCAATAATAAAAAAATATACTTCCTCCAGTACTAGTATTGTATTTTGATAAGGCCATCATGGGTGGTAGTAGGTCTATCGTTTTTTCTTGATATATAAGAAGAAAATTTTCTGCTCTATCCTTAACTAATTACTTGCCTCCAGATTTTTTAGTTACAGTATATTTTCTTTTAGCAGTATACATCTATTTTGTTGCTTAATGTAGTATTCTTATAATTATAAATAAGATAAGTAGTAAAAAAATATTAAATCTCAAAAATGCACTATATTTTCATCCATATGCAACAAAATTTAAAACATCAACAAGTTAGCTTTGAAGTAAAAGAAATATTAATTCTTGAAAGAACAAAATTTTGTTTATTATATTGACAATGACAACAACTCATTAAGTTTGAAGCTAAGCAATTAGATTTTTGAATAATTTAACAAGACGATAAGCGTTATTAGACAATCTAACTATCTAATACCCCAAAATAGAGAAAAGACTTCTAACAGTCCACTTTCAAAATAAATAGCTCTGCACTAATTAAAAAAATAATGCTTCCCTTTTTGGTATAGTATTAAATGAAATATTTACAAATGAATAATGAATAGAAATTACATATATTGAAATTTAGAAATGTAAAAAATATGCAAAAAAAAAAAAATAAAGTAAAATCTAAAATGGTAATGGTTGATCCAATTTTTAAAATCTAAAGTTTTTAATTTAGTCAATTAACATAAAAAGAACCCAACTATGATATAAAAAAAGTAAATAAAGCGCCGCCCTCATAGAAGTTTATAAAGAGGTCGCAATTAAGTTCAGAGATAGCACTCATGTTTTATGATCGCGACAGAATAACCAATGCATAAAATAAATTGATAAGGTGGAATGCACTTGACCTGGCTATGATAATATTGTTATATTTTGAAATTTTTTTGACTTTGACAACATTTCAGCTTTTCCTTATGTACATTACATTCCACTAAAATTAGTTCTATTATTCGAGAAAAATTTTATATCTTTAAAATTGGCTCAAATTTTATCTTGAGTGATATTTTTATACATTTCTTGTTTTTGTTTTAAATTTTGATAATAATTTACTGTATAATAAACAGCCTGCAGTCCTTACAAGATATTCATTACAAAATGAGTCAAGTTTTTCTAAAAACTTTAACTTTTTAGCAATGTTCAAATAAGTTAGTAAATTCTCAAACTGTATACCAAAGTGATTGATTCTTTACTTGAATAATTCAAGGCCAGTAATCGGTACTTTTTGGTCCCTTAAATAACAATGTATCAGGTACAGATGAAGAGCTCGAGGCAAGTCACGGTTTGGAGAAGGTATTTTCATGATATGCTTTAAAATACATATTTCAAAAGTATTATTTATAAAAACATTTTATAAAAATTTCAAGACAAAAATTAAGTGTTATCGAAGTTAAAGCACATATAGTTGGGTAACCAAACTCACACTTAAAACTTTTAAAGTATTTTTCTCTAAGCAATAATTTCTAGAACGGCCAAATATTTTACGCCTACCCGCACTAACGGTGGCTCGCACAAAGCTCATCGGGAACGGCGTACAAATTTGATTGCACTATCAAACCGCACGTTACCTCAAAGATACTGGTTTATAAGTACAAGAGAAATAATTTCTAAATAGTTGGAAATTGAAATAATAAAAAGTTAACGCTGAAAACATTTATTTTTAATGACTATTAAAATTAATAAGATATTCTAAATATAACTTTAATTCAATAACATCAAAACAATAATTGAATATTATATGTATAATTTTTATTCAATAAAAAAACATTTTAATATTTTTCTATTTATAACTTTTTTATTTATCGGTAAAAAATTTTAAGCAAAATACTGGCTGAATACAGGCTGAATTTCGAACCTACAAAATTTCTTACCTTGCTTTGCCATTTTTTTCTTGCAGTAATTTATACCGTTGATTCGTCTTTGAGGTAGTTATTTAGCGTACAAACTAGTCTTTTGTCAGTACATTTTAAGAATTTTGCACCGCTACGATTTCCGAAATTAATAACTCCACCACGTTTTTATTATTTTTTTGCCTGTGGTGGTAAAAATTTTTTATTTATTTTTACAGTTCCGCAAAAAAATGTATTTTTCTGTAAAAGTTCTTCAGTCAAAGCAACTCTTGCATAATAACTACCTCTAACTAGTATACGGCCTTGAAATAATAATTCATTTAGTAATCTTATTACTACATCATGGAAATGTAATTTCTCAATGATTTTTTTATTTTTTCCGGCATAAATTTCTTAATTGTAAGTTTAAACTTTAGACAAACACAGCTTGAATACTTTTACGCATTTTTTATGTCGCTTGCCTAGAATATGTTGACGAAAACCCAGATGTCCTTTCTATGGGACTATATTTTCAGCAATAACGATGTTTTTGCCAGGATTTATAGTATTTTTTAACGTATGTACAATTGCTTGTACAATATTTCTAAATTTGTTCAACCGAACCGAGTGTTAGCTGTGGTATCGTCAGAAAAATATAAATATTTAGGAATAAGCAAAAAATGGTCATATCTCATAGTTTTTTTATTTGTATATATGCTTTTTAGACCAGTAAAATCTTATTTCTGGGATAATCTGTGGAGAATAATTTATATGAAACACAACGGGTTATTATAGTCGATGGCTCCAATTGAAAACTTATCATCTTCAAAATATTCATTTATTATTGAACTTTCTTCTGTTATTTCCAGCCATTCACTATCTTCTTCTAAATCAAAACTGGAATATTCATTGTCTTCATCTGAAGATGAAGAATATATTTTCAGTCTTGTTTTCTTTGTACTATTTATATAAGAAATTTCATCGGATGAATCACGTAGTTCCATATCAATCTTACATATTATTATGGGCAAAAATCCTGACTGTCTTTCTAGTTATACTTACTGGCAGAAATCTGTGGTCAGAATGAAAAAAAGCATGAGTTATACAACTTTTGAAATAAGCACACACTGTATTGTTGAGAAACCGATACAATGCGTATTCAGATCTAAACATGAATTTGAGCGCTGTCTCACAGCACAGAACACGAAAATCGAGCTCATTTTCAAAGCCAAATTTTTTACTACATTAATTGAATTTTCTGTTTTGATTCACGTAAAAGAAGAAATACAAAAAAGCTAACTAGACTCATTTCGAATTAAAATAAAATATCCTAAGTTTGATTTTGAAAAATAAGTATCTGCCCAGTAAAATTCTAAAAATGACTCTTAATATAGATTAAGGCTGCACACAATTTTCGCAGAACTACTTAATCTTATTTCAATTTACTATAAATAAAAATTAAAATATCTGCATATTCAAAACACCCTTCATTATATTAATGCTTCATTAACATGAAATTTACCCGCCCTTGAAGACGGAATAAATTGCAGACAATGTACATCACACAAATGACAAGTGAAAAACTGTCTGTTACGAGTACTACTTCCCCCAATTAAGATGTATAACCATTACACGGGATCCATTTAAATTAAATCACGTAATTAATGTCAGTTAATTAACATTAATAATTTATCAGTCGGTTGGTCTGACAAGTGCGTGTTGAAACATCTCAGGGGGTAACTTCAAAGCAAATCAGCACAACAAAAATAAAGTTAACAACAACTGACATGTTGATGAGATGACTTTTCTGCAGATCGATCTCACTTTTCTTGAAATGCATTTAAAGTGCATCATGAATTTTATTCTATAGAATTATAAATTGCCTGCCAGAAGTATAGTTCTGGTAACATCAGCTTTTAAATTAATTCTTAGTCATAGAGAAAGAGTATTAAAATTACAATTTTTGACAAACACTTATAAGTATTTATACTATATATACAAATATATACATATAAGTGTAGATACATAGAGCAGAAAGCTAGACTCTTGATGGCTGACTTAGATGAAAAAGTCGAAGGCATAAGCTAAGACGTTGATTGATTACGGCAGATGGAAAGGGGATTACATCTTGTTGTCTACTGTACGTATATGTTTAACTGGGAATTGCACGTTGACAGCCTGAGTATGAATGATTAATGCCTGATGGGTGGATGTTTAAAATTTCAAGTGATTTTGTATTCTCTAAATTTGACTTCCCATATGACAACATATGGCAATCAATTATGAAGAAATTAAATAATCAACCAAGAGAAAAATGGGAAAATCTAATTAAGAAAATATAAACGGTAGACAAAAGACTTTTATAAATACTTGTCAAGTGTTATTTTTTAAAATGAAAAAAATAACTGAAATTTATTCAATAGTAAATAAATGTATTCCAGAGGTCAAATATTGTTTACTTAAAAATTAGATTGAAAATTTACGATATTGTCATATTCATCATATATAATATTCGAAAATGGGATTTTTTTTAATTCTCGAAAAGAAATAATAATAATTATATCAAGAATTGAATTTCAATAAAAATTTTTCTACACCAAAGAAAAGCTTCTAAATAATTGTGTGTATAGTTTTAATCAGATGCTAGGTAAGCGTGACACCATTTCAGTACCAAGAAGAAACAGTGAATAACCTAATCGTGTAAACCAAAATTAATTTTGACATTTTTTAACAACTACCAGGAGTCTTTTAAATTGCTATATGCATATGGCCTCAAAATTTTGGCTGAAAAAGTGTTTAAACTGATATTTTTGGCATGTTATTTTTGAAAATATTCAATTATGAAATAGGTGCGATGTATCTTACATTTTTTAGCATAGCAATAGCAACTCTACTTCATCAATGAAATCGAGATACTTTAAAAGTATAATGACTTCTTCCTTGGCGAAAACAGTAATTAATTTACCAAAAAGTAGTTATGATGGTTACTTTCTGAATTGTCTATTGACTAACTTTTCACTAGTATACATTTTAGCATGGTTAATGCATAAATTTGGGTATCAAAATTTACTTACAGGGATTTCAAATAATTTAAGTACAATGTCAAAAGTTGTACCTCATTAGCTGCATATTTTTGTGAGGATGATATACTTCTGCTATTGAAAAAGTCTGCCTATTTGAAAGTTTTGTTCCATAAAAACCTTAGAAATATAAAAACAAAATCATATCATATCACCAGCAGTAGAAAATTTAATGGAATATACTAATAGAGAACCGACAAATATGAACATATTGATAAACTAATCCCGAGATGACAATTAAAATTACAAAGCTAGGCTTTCTTCATCAACATATTTCTCTTTAGGCCTAAAAGGGTCATTCCTAATGTTAATATAGACCAGTTGGTTTTGGACCCTAAAATTGTTTAGTGTCAACGATGATTGTTTATTTCAGCTAAATCAATTTTTCTGTAACATTTTCGAGTAGGTGGTTATCTCTAGGAGCTAGATATGGTAATTAATTTTCTCAAGGAAAGCAATTAAAAACGGAATTCATGTAATTTGTTTTAGTTTATATTTATTTGTGACATATTTTCATATTGAAATAAAATTTTGAAGTATTGCAATAATAGACTTCTCATTAATTAAATTGCTTGTGATAGTTGTGGATATTCTGAAGGAGTGGGCTATTTTTTCAATTTTAAAAGTAACAATACAATTAGCAACTATCCCTATCAAGACTTTTTTTTCCGAAGTAGGTACCTCATTTCCGCTTCAAAACTGCTCACGACCATAGGTACTTATATGGCTATGTTTCAAGTTAGGCGGTTGGTTTTGTTGAAACGGAGATGGGTAATATTAAAAATCCCAAATTTTGCTGTAAAAGTATATTCTTCCATCAAAAACCAATGATAAATCAACATATCAAATTGCTTAAAGTACAAAACGACGTGTTGGGAGCTTATTAACTAATGTGCTAAAGAAATTTTTCATTTGATAAATGTATATATATTTTTTATTTCCGACTGTCTGTATCGTAAAATATAATTATTTAGCGTAATCATTATGTTTAATTATTTTTCGAAATATTAAAGAATAAAAAATATAGTCAGCCTTTTGAAAAATTATTCTGCATACAAAAACTCATCCCATTACAATCCCACAGATATAAAACCCAACAAAGAGCATCCGAAGCTAAACAATAAATCAATCAATTCCAATAAATCACTGAAAGAAAACACATTCCATATATTTTCAGAGAATCTAGCATGACCAACAAAAATGCTTTCAAACCTGTTTGCATCTCATACCTTCAAATGTTTTGCTGTTTAATGGGACTAGAAAGAACTCAAACCATTTTGTGGGTGGTATAATTTTGACTTGGCGAAAGATAAATCTATTGTTATAAAATCGACATATTTTTTTCTTGTTTTCTACTTCTTTCTACTATAGAAAATTTTGCTTCAATATCTTTTCGTCCTTGTTTTTTATACTAGTATAAAATTTCAGATGAATAGCCTGAAATCAAGCTCTGCGTTAGAAAGCGAGCATAAAAGAAATATATGAGGCTATATGTTGGCAGCTTTAATATATGTCTTTCACTTAGAGATCGTAATTCATTTGTTTGCGTGTACATATTATTTTTATTATAGCCAGCCAACAGTCTTGTGTTAAGGATATTTTTATTTTCCCAATTTAATAAAAACTTTGGTTATTCCTATACATCGCGTTTTTTCCATACTAGTTAGATTATTAATAGCCAAAAATGAAGATGACTTTACCATTTTATATTTTTAAAAAATTCTCGTTATTGTGGAGGATAAAATTCTATGTAAATTATGGAGGGTCTCAGTTTTTGACGCAAATGTTCCTAACAGAATAGAATTCATTGTGTCTACGAATATCGAAATCTCAGCCCAGAAATTGAACTCATTGTCCTGTCTGAGTTCAAGAGAAAAATTCAATTATATCTACCATACGAAGCAATTATTTTTTATATGGAGCACTATAGGTAGTCATATTTGGCTCAGAAGAATTTATATTATGAATTTGACGTTCATTAAAATGATGAAGGAGCTTTTCCTAATTAATTTATTTGCATTTTTATAGCATAAAAAAAATCTGATATTCAAGCTTTTTAAGCCTATAAAAAGAATAAAATTTCTTTACTAGCAAACTTTCTCAAGTAACTAATGACAATGTAAAACCTAGGAATTGTATTACATTAAATTTAGTTAAAATGTCAAAAGTTTAGTTAGAAATGATTATTTCTTTTTTTTAAGTGCAAGAAGAATAATCTAATTAGTTAATTAAAGACAACAGGATAAAAATTTGTAAATTCTGTTAGGAATTTAAAAACACATTTAACAAACTTCTGTTTGATCCCATAAAGCTACTGCTGAGAAGATTGAAACATCTCTTGCCTTGGAAATTGACACAAGGAAAGAAGAAAACTACATGTCTGAGGTAGGTTGACCAATGAAGAAGGGTCTTGGGACCATAATAGACTTACTACTCATATTACGTTTACTACTGTTAATTATTACAACAAAATCCCATTCGTCATAATTCTTAGCTCATATACAGTTAATAAATGGTCCACGCTTATAAAATCATTTTTCTTTTTATGTTTTTCAAATCAAGAGTGCATCTTACTATAAGAATATTCTATAATATTGTTTTTGATTAAATGAGAACAAAAAAGGGAGCATTTTATTTTTGTTGGCGGTAAGAACGTTTAGTATAACATAAATATATAAAAAATATGGGCATGTGTTGTTTTAGTGAAGCCTTTTCCATTTAAAGCGGGTTTAAACAATGACTGAGAGTTATTTTGAAATTTTTTCTTTCTTTAGCATACTAAAAATAAGTTTTGACTTTCCCACATATCATATTTTATAAGTAGCTAAAACTTATCTGTCAATGTCACTACATAAGTTTTTGTTAGCATAAAAATTTGGTGATTTTAACATTTTTCTCTTTTAATAAAATCAAAAAATTTGATATTAAACTATTGAGTAACCTATTTTAAAATTTGCTAATTTTACCTAAATAACAATGTATAAATTTACAAAAATTCTTACTCTAGCAGAAGACGAGTACAATAATTTGTAAACATTTGTACAATTAATTTTCATAATTTTAGCGTTTGTGTACACATAAAGTAAATAACCATAATGATTCGCTAAACTTGCTCAAGACTGAAGAATTGTAGCCGGTTAAAAAAGGGTCCTGCGAATAGAATTGTACTTCTCCCTTCAATTGTATACTTTTGTACATTACAACATAACAATAATAGCATATTTCAAAATTAAAATTACTACGTTTTATTTTTTCAGGAAAACAAATCGCCAAAATCCCGTCGAAATATAGTCGGAACATAAAAATATACCCTTTAAGGCAACTAATAATTTTTTTCAAAGGTATTCTAAATGTATGAGAAAAACTACAGGTATTTAAGTACACCTTTTAAGTAATCTAAGCCCGCAGAATTTTTATGTGGTGAAGTTTTGAGATGAATACTCCAGAAAAATCGAGAAATGTTCATATAAGACAAGATTAATTTAAAAAATTTAACAAAATTAGCAAGGAAAATATAATTTTTAGGTACTCTTTGACTCCAAATTTGAGGATCGTTAATCAATTACTATTATTTATTCATTAATTTTTTTGGATTTCCATCATATTTTTTAATTAAATTTTATGCAGAGTACATAAACTGGAATAAACAACCAAAAGATTACGAGTTTATCAAACACGCACTTGCCATAAATTATAGTTGCGTTTTTTATTTTTTATGTGACTGATCCCATACGCTAATATTGCAGTGTTATAAGAAAAAGGGAGTAATATTTAATTTAAAATTTTATGTGTGCTTATCTTACATTTACTTTTTTAACTTTTGTTCCATTTAGCATGCACCAAAATAACATTTAAAATCTTTGGGTAGTAACCTTGTGCAGAATTTTCCATTTATTTTATTAACCTCTATATTCATTTTTCAGTCATGATTTGGAAAAACTCGAATTCATATAAAAAATTATCTCTAAAGAGGTAATGGTACGGCCAGCAGTAAAACAAAAGTCAAACTTTTTAAAGAAAAACTAAATATTTTTTGTAGATAGTTAATTTTTTAGTTCCTACATTTAAAACTGCATTGATGAGCAAACAATATCCAGGTGTAATTTTTACAACAACCTTATTTCTACATTGAAGTGAAATATCGTGCTTCATACGCTAGTGTAAAAATTTCACGTTCTTTGCATGTTTTTTAAAAAGCATAATTTTAATTTTGAGTAATTGTAGGTTTCTAATTTAAATTAATTTACTGCCCAGCAATATTTCACGATATATCTCAAGCTTTAAATAAAGTATGGCAAATGTAAATGAGCAAACTGCAAACTGCAAATGGTAAATGAGCAAACTGCTTTCAAGAAATTGTTAACTGCTCGAATCTTACTTTTTCGATCGAAAGTCTAGAGTATTTGCATTAAGAAACCTACTCAAACCGTAATTCTATACGGGAGAAAGTGATTAAGGTCCTTTCTCAGACATTATCTGGTTTAGCATGCTGAACAGTATTTTTGAGGCATGGTTATACTCAATAGTAATTTGATTGAAAATATATAATTTTTGCTTCGAAATAATTTTTTTTCATTAAATTATCCTGCATACTAATGCATTATAAATATAAAAAATTTAGTTACAAAGTAGAAAGTATATTTTTCCAAAAGACTTGTAATGTAATTATTGCAATCAATGTACTATTCAGTGTAAACACACACCAAACATCTATAAAAATGTTTTAGATATTCCTAAAAATTGCATTTTTTAGTTCTGTATCAGATATTGGCACATATTCAAAAAACTAGATCATTGAAAAAACCAAAATTGACCTTTGTTTCTAAGACAACATTTTTTGTTTTTAAAGGATCCTAAAATTTTGGGGAATCAAATGAATATTGCTGGAGCACAAACAATTAAGCTCGAGAAAAATTTATATTTTTCCACACTTTTTCGTCCAGCCGACAATTTTGCATTTACTAGATTTTCTTATCTTGATGGTTTAACACTTTTTTTTAACCCCCAGTGAGTGAATTTAAAATTTTACAAAGAAGATTTTCATAAAATTTAAAAATATATTCCTCAATTTATCTCTTATACTTAAATAATTAATAGAAGCTATTAAACAAATTAATAGCAGTTAAAGCATTGCTCAAACTAAAAGCCAACAAAAATGAGAACGCCATCGATTAAGCGTAGTAAATAATTACTTAAAATTTTATTAGTTTCAAAGTTTTGAATGTTGAAATAACTAAACTTTAAAATTTGACTTAAATCATGTTAGGTTTTTGTTTTTTTTTTGTAAATTGCGTAAAATTACTAGTGTCAGACTAATGGCTATTACATACTTTGAAAACAAAACCAGAAGTCAAAAGACAATTGAACGTGACATAGAGGCATAAAGTTGTCACATAATTCAATGTGATTAACGTTACTTGGATATAAAACAAAGAACTTTTGTATTTAAACTCTATGCTTGAATTAGATGCGAACAGGCATAGATGGATGAGTATACTCCCCAAAGTGTAGTTTGTAGGCTAATATATTGCCGTGAAATACAAATTTCTATGATAGGGAGAGAATCTGCGGAAGACTCTTGGTGCCAGGAATTCAATTAAGAAAAGTACCATGCGATGCAAATATGCTGATTACATTGGAGTTTAATGGTCTGTTACTATCTGTTTGCAGTCCAAGTAATCAACTAAAAGAGGTAGTTTATTATCCACTATAAATTGCTACTTTTACAGCCAACTGAGATTTTAACTACAAACGATGAATTTCCAAGTGAATAGTCAATTATTCGATAGTGGAATTGATTTACCAAAATGCATAGCGCTTCTGTAAATCTTAAGTAGTAAATCTGTTTTCTTCTTGTTTTTGTTTTTGGTTTGTTTTGTTTTTAAGCAAATTTCTACCCGAGCTTAGAGTACGTTTTTCCAATTACTTTGATTTTGAATTTTCTTTTTCAATTTTTAGCTATTTACTTCTTTTCTTATCATATAACCAAGAAATAGCGAGTATAAGTGAAAAAAAGGAAATTGTGGGAATAAAAGAGCAAAGAAATTGTAATTGTTAGACAGGCTTAAGTGCAAAGAATAAAGTTTACAAATGGAGAATCATTAGAGAGATTTAACAAATGGCTCATTAAATAATTGAGAAGACATGCAATCTAATTGTTTTTACAAGTCTTATATTAAAAGTTTTTTTTTTTGGGCTTAGTAAAAAATCTAATTGCTAAGTAGTTAGTTAGATGTAGATAAATGTTGTTGACCAGAAGACTCTTAAACAGATGTGATTGGAGTACAATAATAATAAGAGGAAATGTGAAATTTGTAAATTACTTTCGATAACGAAAAATCTAATAGCTAAAAAATGTGGTAGAAGAAAAATTTTGGGCATAATAAATTAACTGAATTTCTTTTTTATTATAAATTAGGATCAAAAGATTTCCAAAATTAGATTTATAAATTGTATAGTACTAATAAAAATAATTAAAATAAAATCCTAAAATAGAGACAAATATACAATATACAAAAATGTATAACATACCCCAATTTTGATATTTAAAATTAATATTTATTGAAAAGTATGTCAAGAGTTTATTACACATGGATTATGAATCAATTCTTTAAAAATATTCAGCATAGGAATGGTAGCGTGCAAAAGGATCTTAACATTTTTCACTATTAATTTAAATTGTAATTTTGACAGTAGTAAAACGAGCAAGATAAAATAAACCCTTAACTTCTATACATTAATCCATAGGGCATTTTTTTAAATTAAATTTAATAATATTTAATGTATTGTCAGACTTAATTTTGAAATAAACACTATGTTAAGCGCTTAATATGTGAAAAAAAATCCACGGATGCTCAGGAGCATTTTGAAGTTAATTTTGAGGTTAGAGCTTAGAGTCATGAATGGAGAGTGTGTAAAATAATACATATTATAGCGATATTTTCTGTTTTTCAAGTAGCTTTCATAATTGGATTCATAAATTGTTGGAAAATATCCACGTGCACATTTTTAGCCATAAAATGAAGGAAAGAATTCTCAAAAACACATGTAGTTAAGAATGAAACTAAAAATGGTAAAAATTTATTTTTATTTAGAGTTAAAAAGTGGAACTCATATTATAAAATCGTGGTTTGAATTTGTTTTCATTAATGATTCATCACTTAGAAATATATGTATATGTAGATTCAATTAATGACCTTTATTTAAGCTTTCTAAATTCTTTATTTACTTGTTCAAACTAAAACAAAACTAGTTAAACCATTATATTGTTACAAAAAAATCTAAAGTACTTATTATACAATTTACTATTTAAGTAACTGTAAATTTTTAAAAAAGATTGTATACGATTTATTTCTTATGCTGTCGATTATTGGGAGAGCCTGCTACAACAACTAATAAGTAAATTAATAAAAAATTTATATGAGCAAAAAATGAGTTTTAGACGAAAAACATTGCAGTTGCTTTACAAAAAGAAGTTTAAGATTAAAATTAATAAATTTCAATTAATTCAATGTCTAACAATTTTTTATTCAATTTGAAACGTTTGGAAATCTCTTATAACAGCATTTAGAACTTTAAAACTTCGTCCTTTTTCTTGAGATGTCGTCATTTCTAGATATCTTCTAGATATCTAGATATCTAGATTTTAGATAGATATCTAATATGTGTTATTTGTCCTTAAAAGTATTTTAAATTTATTTCTAAATAAGTATACAAATACCTTACGATAGCAGAAAAATAAAGGAACGAGAATTTCCAGTTAAAAATTTTAACTTCTAATTGAAAATTTAATTTTGTATCAAATTTAAAAAAAAATAATTACGGAAATTGGATTATATAATACTCTAAACCTCTTAATAAATATTGATTAAGGGTTATAAAAACGAATTGAATGTTGAAAAAGCAAAAACATACAAGTAAAAAAAGGATCCTGAAAAACCTTGACACACCCACATCACCTCTTGTTATTCGCATTTCTTCCAGTCATACATCAAGTTTTATACTGACGGCAAACAAAAGCTGTCAACTGAATAACAAACGAGCAGCCAGGATGGTAAAGAATTACTTTAGTATACAGGGCACAAAATAAATGGCATGTCATGCAACCCCTTTCCGGGACTAATAAACCCATTAATCACATCGATGACAGTTCTGGCACTGATAAAAAATGACCCGACACATTTATGACAGCTCACAATCAAAACAACAATTCAATGTCATGCGGGAATTTTGATTGTCTTATGTGGTCTTAGACTAGCTGACAGCCATTAGCGTCATGTCAAAGGGATTAGTGTCACCACAATAGATCACCCTTAGCACCCTAACACTCTAGCCAAATGCATATTCTACCCCGCTAAAACTAATCAGTGTAATTATTATGTTCCCTTTTGAATAACTGACAGAATGACATATTTTGGTTCTTTGAAATTACAGAAGATAATGATTTGATGTTATTTTTGTTTTTGTTTTGGTTGTTCAAAGATTTTATTAACTGAAGAAGTTTCACATTCATTTTTAGTAAATTAATATTTATCCTGATTTTGTTTGATTTGATATTTGTGGATGTATTTCTATTTTGAATTGAATGAAAAATTTATTTTCATTTCATAATGAATTTATTTTGATTAATTATCATCGCCAAATATGTTGAACTCCTCTCAAAAATTGTTAATTTTACTCTTGATCAAACAGAATGATGTAAATTCTTGAACATGCTTTGAATAAAGCAAAAGTTTTCTTTCAATTCAGGACAAGTCAAGGGAAAATTTTAGTCTTTTAACATTTTTACATACTTTATCATAGCACTCGAGCCTTTCTTATTAGGTACGTCTGTAGAGACGATTAAAACATCTTCTTTTTAGTGATAAACGGAGAAAAATGTAAGCTATGTGATATTGTTGCAGTAATATATGTAATGCCTTGGGATTGATTTGTCATGTAAAACGCGTCCATTAAAAAGGACAAAAATCAATAGGTCTAAATGCTATTCCTCCAAAGAAATTAACGCAGATTAAAATTTTGTTTCTCTTATGCTTAAATTTTGATGTGGCATACAAATACTTTATGAAGATGACAACGGTCCATTCCAACAACAAAACTCTGCTTTAATTCCGCAAGTAGCAAGTTAATGTGACTAGCAAAGCTTTCCACTAAAAAATTCAAGCTATAAGCTTTATTTTATATGTATTGTTGGAAAGCCAACCATAAAAATTTGGCTTAAGCTATAATTTTAAGCCTCTTAAAAGTAAAGTCTACAGCTTTCACCGTTTTTTGCCATAATCCCATGAAGTTCTTTGTATGCAAATTACCAATAAAAAAGTTTAATAAATCAATACTGAAAAGCACTTATGTTGGCTTAGCCATTTAATTTAGTAGTAAATAACAATAGTGGAAGCTTCAATTTATAATACATCAGTTGAAAGCTAAAAGTCAGTGTTTTGAAACAAAATAAAATTTTTCACAATGATCCCTTCACTAGTATTTAAAAAACGCCTCTATTCAGTTAATGGGTGTTGTAGGATATAAAATCAAAATCTTTTCAAGTAAATATCCAAAAAAACTAGACATGTTATTTGAGCTTCTACATTCGTTCAAATCAATAACTTTCTGGCGGAAAAAATTAATAAAAGTTAATAATTACTAGCAGAATTCATCTCACGAAATCTATTTATGAAGACTTCGCTTCTCTTAAATTTGATAAATGTGCAAACCGCATCTGTAATTACTTCGGACATATAAATTAACTCAGTTAACTATTTGACTAATACCCATGAATCTTATTTTGAGTGAACTTAATTATGGCATGTATAGTTAAACCAGTCATTCTCCATGGCATGCTATCATTTTCCGACATTACTCAACTTTGTTTGAGGTAAGTAGGGAAGGAAACAAGACAAAAAAAACATGAAACCCAATTCAAAAAAAATTTTTTTCTTTAAACAAATGTAAAAACGCTTTGCGTGATTCAAGGGCGTTAAAGTGCGCCGACATTTATTCATCACTTTCCAAGCCGTCAGCATTTAACTTTGTTGTATATTACTTGATATAACTAAAAAACCTCTTAGTTTTTACTCCATTTAATCAACATTTGATTCTTTGAGGCCCCCTTCTTGCAGCCGTTCCTTAAACTTCTTGCATTTTAGCTCCATTTGCAGCCACATCAGCGCCTGACTTTGTTCAAGTGTTGTTTAGCGTGCGAAAAATAATGACTAGTCTGCCATCTCGTGGCAAACAGTCATCTATCAAGTCGTAAATTACATACATTCTAGGTACTACTCATGTGAGGGGATGTGCATTGGTTGTTAAATTTATGAAAATTTATATATCAGACCCTTGTCTTGTAGCATGAATTATGTGTCATTGCACGTTTCCATTTTGAGGCTGATTGCTGCCTTTGGGTCTTATTACAGCATATGAAATACGGTCTTTAGGCGGAGTAATAGAGTTGACTTTTGATGGAAAGCCTGAGTGATGGATGCTATATTGGAGTAAATGTCTGTGTTTAACTGATATGTACTTCGTCTGTCATAATTACGTTTATAATGTGTTTAACCTCCCAAAGGAAGCAAAAAAAAAACACCTTACCAAAATAACTGGAATTATTATCTTAGTTTTACATTTAATTTTTTTCTTGTATATTTCAGCTGTCTGGAAAAAATGTTATGCTTGTTTTTGATTGCGAAATTTATTTTACTTGGTAATTTCATGTAAAGTTTATCTGCCGTTTGATTAATTTATTTACTTAATTAATTAACCCTTTAGTCATTGGAATTCACTTTTAGTAAAATTCAATATTTTCATCAACATTACAAAATCTTTCCTTAGGACTCCATGAGCTTTTAATATAAGCTGCGTAGATTAAATAATTTTTGCCTTAAATTTCTCTTAATTCTGCTAATGATTTCCTCATTTAAGCCAAAACTTTTTCCCTAGACCGTATTCTAAAGATCTGGGAACCATTGGTAACCTTTAAATGGCAAAATAACTTGGGATCGAATAGATTTAATTTAGGCATCACTTTTAACCCAAAAAACAAAAACTTTGCCTTATAAAGGTTTTGCGAATCAACTTTATTTTTTTTTAAAGAGAAACTAGACTGTAAGTCAAGCATGTCCTAGGACAAGTCATGAACTCTTTAATAATTATATTTATAAGATAAGAAAGGCAGCAAAATAAAGTCGATCCTACCAAATAGTTACAAAAAAAAAATTCCTATCGACCTTTGTTTTGATGGAATGAGTTGGGTGCCGATAATATTGAAATATTTCCTTTCCTATCTACTGATATCAGGAAAAGAGGAAAATGCGAGCGCTTGATTAGCCCTTTTTCTAGATGTGTCTGCTGAAGAGCACCAATACTTTAGAAATTGAATTTTCTTTTTGCGTACTTTACACTTTTGCTGGAAAGTAAGAGAAACTTAACCATTGTGCCCGCTTGCGTTACACTCTAGTGGAATTAATCGACTAAGGCCAAAACTCCCTGAAAGAAATCACTTTGTGTAAATATACACTAATGCCTTCAATTTTTCACTTCTGCTGTGTGGTTTTAAGTGCTTGATTTGATTTTGTTCCATACAACCTTCAGCCTTTTAATAAAACCCAATAAAAAAAGACCAAGTATGTATTCAGTCAACATTTATTAACATTTTAAAAACTCCGAACAGCTTTTAATTACTTAATAATTTATTTTAAAACATTAGAATTAAAAAATTTACAAAAATGACACTAGAGACATTAAGACTTTTAAGTATTACGTAGCTATGCTAAAATCTTTTATACTACGGTCATTTTTCTCCATGTATATTTCCATACACGAGTTGGATATATTTACAGCAAATTGTAACATCTTTTTTATTCTCATTTTCAGGTAGGTGCAAGGTATTCCCTAAATATCCATGCGGAATTTCTTGAATATCAACTCCATTTGCATTGCACGTTTCAGCCTTAGGTTCATTTTGTTTATTTTGCTGGAGTTCCTTATTTCTTTTTAAATAAACTAATCTTCTAGACCAAGACATTCCTTGTGATTTGCGATTGCCTTTTTTGGCTTAAATTATATAATTAAATGACTTCATATAAAATCAAATTTAATAATTTACCGGGTGCAGCATTTAAATTAATATCTTTTTGGTCTGATTCTGACATAATTAAACTATAAGCCTAATAAATACAATACTTTCTCAAAAATATATTTCAAAGTGTGAAATACATGCGCAAAAAAATGGCGACTCGCAAGTTACCAAAATATACTTGTCAACTCAATATTTACAAAGCACCCTCCCCCCTCCTCTAAAAAACAAGTGAATTCAAGGAATCGTTCAGAGAAGAGATAAATGTGAAAGCTAAGTGTACACATACTGAATTTTTACATATTTGCAGTGTTTTTTTCAGGTCTGCCCAAGTTAATTTTTTATACTTTGCTTAGACTCCTATTTTTAGTAAATTTTTTAATCAACATTACTGTAAAAATGAATTTAACTATAAAAAACACTTTTTTATGAGCAAAGTTCAGTGGAAACAAAGAAAAGTTACTGTGAGTCTAATTTTAAGAGCGTAGCTTTTCAGCCTAATTTGAGAGTGAGTGAGTGTATGAGAGAGAAAGAGAGAATCATTTATCGAATTAAAAATTCTATCCCTAAATTTTACGTAAAAACTGAATTTTGTTAAAAATATTAAAATTTACCAACCATTTTAATATTTTGTTTATTCTTATGTAAAAAGTTTCGCGTATTTTTCTTGTTAGTAAAGGGTTCATTGTCGTTGACTATAAAGCTTGCAAATACTTTTTCTAACCAAAATTAGTAAGAAGAAGTAAAAATAGATGATGTGTAAAATAGGTGAATTTACTCTATTCGTTCAAGCTGTCATTTTGTATAATCTTTTTCTACTACGCTATTTTCGATATAAATAAATAATATAAATGCTTATTGCATTTTGCAATAAATAAAATATTTATTTGAATTTCGAATTTTTATTCTGGCAGTTTTGATAAAGCAGTATTCACCCGCTATAAATTCCACTAAATGCCTCTAACAGCTTTTTCTGTATAACGTTTTTTGGCAGAATTTTCATTATGTTCGGGAATTGGATGAGTGGGGTTTAAACAAAAAATTTAGATTCTTCGGAAATTACATTGGCAGTTTTTCTACGTATGTTAAAAATTTAAAAATTCAAAAATTTGAGCCCTTTTCGATAGGTTCAATAGGTCAATTCCTTTTTAGAATAATTTTGGCTCATCTTATATCATACACAAGAATATTAATGCTGAGCATAACACACACACATTATGATCTTCATCGAGTAATTTTCTAATACCATTGACGTTTTCTGGCAATAAGATATTTCTGATACGTATGTTTCATCGATAAGCAAAGAATTTTAATAGTGTTTTAATATCAAGCGCTAAAACAAGATAATTATTACCATTTTTATTGACAAAACCCCAAATCTACATCAAAACGTTGATGAAAAATAATTCTTACAATTTTTGGTATCTAAAAGTACTAAATTTAAGTAGAAAAACTTTTTTTCATATATGAGCGATATATGTATTCTCAGATTAGTATTCTGGTTAGCGAAGTATTAGGGGAGAGTAGCTAGTTGTGGCACATATTTTGATTTTCATGCACAGATTTGCACTCGATCAACATTATTCCGTTATAAATACACCGTTGAGAAGGTATTTTTAAGACCTATTTTCCTGCAAAAGATTAGCTTCAGTAAGTTAAAAAAAGTTATGTTCTAATTAGTAAATATGTTCAAATTGCCAAAAAAAAATTTGTGCCCGGTAGTGGGACACTGTCTTTAGGCCACTGTTAATTCTAAATCTTTGAGTAAAACCCCAAATTATTTATGAAAAATTATCAAGTTTATCAAAAAATTCGAAACAAAATAAACATAAAAAAAAATTAGTTAATTTAATAGTCCTTATTACTTTCGCAATTTTGCAAGTGAAAATGCTTTACTTTTGTAACATTAGTTACAATCAATATAACTTGTTACAATCTAACTTATATTTTTCAAACAGTAAAATGCATAAGCATGTGTTGATGACAAAAAGTCTCGTTTACCTTTTGTTGCATTTTAAAAAAGAATTATAAAAGTCAATTTATATAAAAAAAATTAAACTTTATTCTTTTAAGCTCAAAACAATATTCCATTTATCGAAATAACCACATTAAATTGGCTTAATTGTATCAATTTATCCCATCTTCTACTTTGTAGCACCTTTATTTTTGGAAAAATAAAAATAGAAGGATATTCAATAACTATAAGTTGTTAATAGCCTATCAAAACTTGTGATCTCATCAGAAACTAAAACTTAAATTCATAGAAAACCATAAATTCTTACATATTTCTTAAACTATTTTCGATTCTACCCACTGATACCAGCCATGTGACACTTGTAATCATTTTATAACACGCTACCAAAACTTTAAGAATGTTTCTCAATCTGATTTCAGGCGAAAAGTTATTTTGTGTAATCCTGTAAATTGGCCACATACTCAAGAAATGCTACTAATTTCATAGTGGTGATATTCTTCCACCCTATCCAAAAATGATGATAACCTTATAGTCATTGATACTCTTATATATCCATTCACAGTCATATATGTATATATGTAAGTATGTAAGGCCAGGTACAATTCCCAATGAATAAATGGTAGTCAAGTTGAAAAGATATATTTAAGGGGGAAAAGTCTAATAGGGTTCATCCCATAAATATGAAACTAATGCTAAGGATATTAAGGACTTGTGGAAAATGTTAAAACTATTCTGAAAATCGAGACCATTAGGAATCCTAAGCTTAATGAACCAACTGATATTATCATTGTAGAATTTGTTCAGATGACCTAAGGTTTTGGCATATACGAGGATTGTTTTCCCTGCTAAACTTTCAAAGAGCATTAATGTGTTTCATGTGAAAAACAGATTTCTCTCTAACAATAAGTTTAACAATATGTTGCTGCATATTACATAGTATAATGGTAAATTCAATTTTACAAAGAATACATTGAAATATCTTGCTGAATTTTCAGAATAATCAACTAATAAGAGTTTAATTTATTTTACATAAATTCTGTGAGTGGACTCTTTACAATTAATTTGAGCTTTTTTTATTAATCAAAGCATACAGACTCATAAAAAATAATTTAAATAAATTATTAAAATAAGATTTAAATTGTAAATGAATCAAAATAATTTCAATTAAAAATTCATAAAACTAAAAATTTTGAAATCCATATTCAACCTTCATTAACACAAAAACAAAAACAAAAATCACCCGACTATAACATCTGTTCCTAGCAACCCCATTAATCATATTTCTTTAGTCCAATTTCTTTGACACTATCATCCCCTTTAGTTTGTTTCCTCTTTATCCATTTGGTTAACTCAAAGACAGCTTAATTAGGTTGTCGTTTGTCACTTTCAGGATATAATTCATTGAAGGGAAAGACAAAAAAAAAAGAAAAAATATAGAGAATTATTTAACCCATCTTCAATTATACTGACAAACAATCTAAGGATCAGGAAGGTGCAACAAATATGCTGACTTAGTTTCTTTATATTCGTTTTTATATTCTATAGAATATATCTTTTTACTATTTTCTTTATAGCTAGATATAGCAATTTATGTCAGCAGCCCACGACAACGACAGATGGCACAACCTTAAGGTTACCCTTGATCTCAATGTCTGTGATTTATATCCTTTTCGACTTTCATTGCTACTATAGTTACGAACAATATATGCTATAATATACATGGATATATTCTAGAATGTTGCTGTAGATAAATGTTTGAAGGATATAAATGAGTCTTTCTTGAGCATTATATACGAAGGGTGTTGGCCATCGTATCCAGATCCTAAATTATATGGTCATAAATTTTGTTTAGGTGACGTTCATAGATGCGTTGTTCTAGGAAATTAATTTTTGTGGCCGATAAGAAGAAGAAACTTGAACTTTTTGGTAGATATAATGTCAAAATATGTTGATTTTGTTATATAGGTAAGTAGATATTAGTTAGCTGAAACGATGAAATTTATAGACAGTTATCTTATATTAAAATCTTCCAGTATTACATATTTAATAAAGTCTTTAAAATAGGTAAGAAAAAAAAAGAATATAAACTAAAAATATCTGAAATTTGGGATTTCATCGAATGATAAACGTATTTTTTTATAAGGATTCTAAAATGGGTAAAAATAAACTTAAATTTCGCTTTTAAAACAAGTAATGAGAACATTGATGTATCTGCATTTTTCAATAATTCACGTAATTAAATCAATAGCTCACACACCATAATAAAATGAATCTTTTCTAAGGGTCTAATTTGCTGCTTTTATTTTGTAGAGAATTCACAAGTCTAGCTTTATTTGTCTAGCTCTTACAGCTAAATTTCGACTCACTCAGTTATCAATATTGCAGAGATTTAGTTCGATGATTTCAGATTTAAAATGAAGATATTTTAACTAATGTCCAAGAAAATCAGTCAAAAAATGAAACAACATAGTAAAACTTATAAATAATTAATTTTTAAAGAAAATATTTCCTTTTTTTCATACCTATATATTTTTCTAGTACTGTTTATAAATTAAATTTTTAATTCTCTTGTTCAAACATAATCAAACTCTCACCACTTACAACATAATATCTGTGAATAACTATTGTGAATTTAGAAACAGCAGGTTATAACTATAGTTTACCCCCTTGGCAGATTTACAGTTCATTTCGAAGTAAGAATCATTTTTAAGTCAACTAATATTATTTTTATTTTCGAATGATTGTGGTAGTAATGAAATAAAGATAAATTAAGTTTTTGTTATTAAAAAAGTTTTAATATTAACTAAATTTTTATATTTTAAATATTTGTCTGTATGATGAAATAAATCAAAAAATAATTCTAGGAGTAATATGATCTTCTCTACTCCGAATTGTGAAGCACGTAACCTTAATTCTTAGGCTGCTGGACCTAGCCTTAATCTGAGTATAATTTATATCGTTTTTTATATGTAATTTTAAAGCAAATACTAATAATTATATTTCTTCTAAAATATAACTTTCTCCACACATTATTACTAAACTAATTCATAAAATATAAATTGTTTAACGCAAGAGAAAAAATTGTATTTATTTATGGAAAGAATTTTCGTTGGCAAAACAGATAATTATTTAATTTTTATATATGTAATATTGTTGTGTTATACAACAATATTTTTCTAAATTTTAATTTCAACGGGTCGTAGTGAATGTCTGGAGGTGCCTTGAAAAAAGTTATTTTGGGGTGTTTATAATACATCGCAATCATTCAGAATCATCTGAAACAAAAAAATATAAATTTATTTGTTAAGGAAAATGCTTTTCAAGGAAACAACGAGAAGATTCTTCTTTTTCGATTTTTCAATTTTTGGTAGCCTTTGGGAGACAAAATAACAATTTTCGCTTAAAAAATCGACATTATTTTATATTGCAAATTAAATAATTATTAAAAAAAGAAGCTCTTATTGATATCTGGTGAAATATATGTAAAAATACTGTACAAAATTTCAAAACGATCGGGCAAGTAGATTTTGAGTTATTGATTGATATTGAGATATTGATACTCAGTTTTGTTTAAAAAATACGAAAATTGTTAATTCATTTTTAATTCATTTTGACTAATCAAAAAGTTTAACAAAAACAGTAGTTAATTTAGCGACAATAAATCTTTTTTTACTCCCCAAGTAATATTTTAATTTTTAGCCAACTTTTTCGCATTAGCAATCAAATTTACAAATTAATTTCAATTTAATATTTTTAACTTTGCTTTCAATTTTCCAATACTTATAAAAGTTTTATGGTCTTCATTTAGCTTTCAGCCTTTCATGAATTAATTTGCTATCTTTATTGTTTTTCTTTTAACCCTTAGTCATATTTCATGCTGTTGATTGCAAAAATTAAAATTTAATTTCTTATACTATATTTCTCAGTATATCCTTTAGTAATTTTTTGAAAGTCATGATTTATTATTGTTCATTTTTCAAGAACAATAAAATGTTGAAATCAACTTTTGTTCCGCAAATTATAAATGAACAATACTTAATCATTGTAAGGCATCAGCAATAATTTTCTCAAATACAAACAGCCTTACTAGTAAGCAGATACTCCTTTCAATTCAGCTTGTCAATGGTTATATATCATTTTCCTCTTGTTGCAAGTATCAACTAATCGTAAATCTTTACAGCTTTATCGACGGCAAATAACACGAAAGCACTAAACAAGAACCTCAAAGCAAGGTCATCATTAAAGAAGTCGATTAATCAAACAACGATCCCTCGAAATTGCTCCATAACTTATCTTCATCTTCCCTTAATGTTTGCCTTTAATATCGTCTTTGTAGATGATTTGAAATCCCTCGGGCTCCTTAAGATCTGGCCACAAGCTGTGATTATAAATTATAAGTGAGGTCCTATACTGACTAGTCTAAATGGGATCTGTGGACAGGAACACACATGTAAAGTTCTATAAGCGAATCAGAGTATCTGATTGAATATGCAAACGATATATTATGATATCATGACAGCGTGAAAATATCCCGCCCGATAATTATATTATAAACTCAGTTGGTCAGGCATGAAGAGTGATTAATTATATTCTGAGTATCATGCTGTGGATTTCAGTTCAGCATAACCAACAACCATCCTTAAGCGTGACTAAAATGAAATTAATAAGATGGGAGTTCATGATATGGCTATAAGTGGGAGCAATATTACGTATGTAAATTTTTAGAATACTTGTTTTATTACTATAAATTTAATGACACACATAATAATTAGTTTTCTGACTGACTGTTCAATTAATTTCATATTATAATATAAGAATTCCACAGCATAATACGAATTTAATTTATATCCTTAGAACAAAATGTATATCCCTTAGTAAGATTTCAGATCGCACCCGAAAGTTTTTCTAAAACACATAAAAATGATCCTTCTTTTAAATCATTTTGAGTCAATAAATAAGAAGGATTTAATTGTAATGTTGATGGGTTAAAATAATGCTCCATAAGAATCCCATCCTCATAGCGATGTTGGAAACATTAGTGAAAGGAAATTTGATGAGTGTACGACTGAGCATTTAGAAAAGATTTATTTTTAAATTAAGTTAAATAAATACTTGAACAGAGCATGTTTATCAAATCACAGATATTTTTCAGTAAAATCAACCATCAGTTATCTTTAAAAATTTTTTATTTAAATTCAAAATGGATGAATATTCAAGGTATTAAAATTATGGAAAGAATTCAAGACTAATATATTAAAATTTGGATAAACTAAAAGAACCATACCCAAAACCGCAAGTAAGCAGACGAAACTTATGATTTATAGCTAACATCCGTGTATTGTAAAATAAATAAGTATAAAAAAAAAGTTTTCATTTTTATCTAGTGAAATATGGGAAGAAGGAGTCTGTAAAATTTGAAAAGATAGGTCTTTGAGTTATCATGAACACAGACTTCGAAAATAATAAGTTTCAAGAAAACGCTTTAAAGTTTTCCTCACTCACTTCTTGCTTTGGAGCAAAGGACGCTCAAATATGAACCAAATCAAATAACTACGGCAATTTTGCTCCGATTGACTTGCAATTTTACACAATTGAAGATGATATATACTAATTGAAAAAAAATAGGAAAAAACTAAAATTTAGGAAAACAATTAATTATTCGCCATAAGCCATGGGTAAGGCTGGCATTGATGCAATTTCTTCTGCTCTTTAATAAAAAGTTTGTATTTCCGTACAACCATTCTTATAACTTTTTGCTATCGTGTGACCCTTTTTTTTGGAATCAGTTGTTATACCCATAGTTCGTGATGTAAAATATATTTGAAGCTTCTGTTTTCTTTTATTCAAACGTTTTTCGCAGGTGAAAATTTTCAAACTCATCATTTTTGTCAATACAATTGCTAATCAGTTATTCAAATTTCTAATAAAACTAAGAGGAATATACAAAAAATTTTATCCTAAAGTTTCTTTTTTTCAGATAAAAAAAAATATAGCAAAAATCCCAGCTGTAAGTAAAATCATTTTTAATACCATAAATTCCAAATTTTTAAGTATTTATCATACTAAAATTTTTTCATCCCACTTAAGTAGCAAAAAAATGTTCAGGATTGATATTTTCTCGATATACCACCAAAAACTCAATGAGCTATAAAAAGAAGTTTTTAATATTTTCACTAAAAGTTTTACTCAATTTCAAGACCTTAAAAAAAAGGGGAGCTTCAAATGTTTCCTTTTTATCCTTTTTAGTGATATGCTTACGCAAATAAAATTTATGTTTGATTTTATAAGGATTCACAGTTATGATAATGGCACAAAATATAACCAGACTTTTAGTGACCCATAAAAATGGTGTTAAGTGTTAATGTAAAGCCGCTATCTGTCAGAACAGGAAACTGAGCACTTATTTCTCTCATTATAAAAAGATCGTTACAAAATTTATTTACCATTTGTGGATTATAAAAATCACGTGAGTGCTATAAATTTTTTTTTTTTATATAATTTATGTTTTGTAGAAAATATAAATGTACCTTTCATAATTTAATCTAAGTTGAATTTTATGTAATGTAGAAAATTAATTTATTTGTGGCTATTTCAGAACCTCAAAAAATCTTGTTATTTTTGTAACTGTTTTTTAACAAAGAGTTTTTATGCAATGTTATATAGACAGATAAAGTGTAATCACATCAACAAAAGGTAATATGAAAGGAAATAAAACTGTCTTTCAAGAGTTATTTTAAATATAAACATTTTTATATTAAAAAAAAGTACCTTCTTCTTTTGTATGATAAAAAGGCGAGGTCCTGTAGTGAATTCAAATTGCTTTTGAAATATGAAGGTGGATTTTGTATTAAAATTTTTATTTAAATTGGCCATCACTTATCATGTTGAAATTAAAACAATTTTTCGAGCATTATCAGGTTCAGAAATTTTGTTTGAAAACCAAGCAAAAATTTTGAGATTCTCTACAAGTTCAACCCTTGAACTGAATGGTCTCCTGAAGCGACAACGAACTTCTTAAGAATTTGTCGTTGATTTCAGAATAGATCCGACTAACTTTCTGTAGCATTTATTACAAATAATGAAATTTGAATCCAACAGTATACACCAGGGATAAAAAAACAGTCAAAGTAGAGTTTAAAAACCTGCAGTTCTGCATCAAAGAAGATGAAGTCCATTTTATCTCACAGTAACATTATGGCTAGCTTTTTTTGGGATGCTAAAGGAGTCTTAAGAGTAAATTATACAAGAAAAGATATTGTTCAAGGGGTCCGGATCAACTAATGTGATTATTAGTGGACAAAGGCCTAGTTCGCATAAACAAAGTATTTTTTAGCAAGAATGTGCACTTTCTCACTAAAGTATTTTTGCTTTAGCGACATTGAAATTTCTCGACAGCTCCTAATTTTTGCAATCAAAATTAATCAAAAGTATGAGCGAAAGAAAAATAATTATGTTTCAAATTATTTGTTCAATAATCACTAAATAAAATACTTTTTGTTTGTTTAATTTGAAGTATGAAGAAATTACCTTCGGTATCAAATTTGACGCCAGCCCTTGTAACTTGTTATCATTGCTCTACAAATTTCACATTCCTGGACTGCAATGTATCACTTATCTATGTTATATATATATGGCTGTGTGTTATTTGGTTTACACTAACGCCATTTCAAATATATTTTCCAGTGGAATTGTGGTGGATATACATAATTGTCTATTCTGTTTCATGTCAGACATTATCTTTTTAATGGTTAGGCCTTTTGATAGTGGCGTCGCCGGCTTAGTGAAGTTTGTTAGTTATAGTATTATATTTGATTTTAAATTCATTATACACCCATCGTTTTTAAAATCTATCAATTTTAAATGAACTGGTTTAAGATTTGTGACAGACTTAATTCTGACTCACTACTCCCTTTGCAACATTAAATAGCTCCATAAATTACAATTTTGATAAGATATATTCAGTCTTATGAGAAAACAGCTACATTAAATAAATTAATACCTTTGATATGATGAAGATATTAATTGCTTTTGTCAGAGTATAATCGCTATCCAAAGGAAATATTTCTTATTCTTATAAGAATTTCAATCCTCGATCATGAATAATTATAAATTCGTTTGCATTGTGTGTTATTAAATTTATATGAAAAAGGGTTTTAAGTAAGTCTACTTGAGACCGGCCATTAAATACTCAATATATTTAGAAATGTTTAATTCGACATTCAGAGAATCGATAGCCATTTTTTGAGTATGACGAAATTCTAGTTTGATATTCAAGCCCCCCCCCCCATTAGTTTCCTTGATTGTGACAGAAAAGCTATAAAATTTAGTTACACTGGTTAGCAAAATTCGAGTACAAATTTAAACCTGCATAGACTAGTGTAACAACTTTGGTTATCTTTGATTAATTTGATTTTATTATATAATTCGCCAAACAAAATACCCAAAGACTAAATAGTTATCCCCCCCCCCACCCCTTTATTAATGTGCGAGTCATAGCTATGTCCTTTAAATAAAATCTAAAGGTTTATTGATTAGTCTAAAAAAATTTATTGTAAAAATTTAGTTCTTAAATCTTTCTAACGTGTTTTACTTGAAATAAACTTTTCTTGAATGCTTCACAAGCTTCAAGGAAATTCATGGTCCCAATTTGGTTAAAATTCCATAATCCTATAGTAAACACTAATGGCTTTCTTGTAAAGTAAAACTATTTTACAAAAAACAAGTCGATTTTGGTATTTTTCTTTAAAGTCCAGCATTTTGTAAATTAATAATGGATATTTTGGCTAATTCCACTTCACACTAAAATGAAAAATGTAGAAATAATAATAATAATAATAATAATAGAAATCATAACAATTCGAATCTTGGGAGGTAACCAATTGCTTTGACTACAAAAACAAGTATAAAATGTTATAAAACATACAACAATTTTTTTTGTATAATTCAAAATGTTTATAATGAAACAAAATTGAAATCATTGCATTTTTTTTAATTACCAAAATGAAATTTGTAAAACGATCATAAAATCTCGAACGTTCCAACAAAATATCCCAAGGGCTGTTTTTTTATTGAAACACTCATAATTGGCATCGAACTCAAGGGAAATACTTTTAAAGCAATTTCATAAGAGTTATTTAATTATGCAAAATATTTGATATCAATTAAAAAATATCATGTGTCGTTTTTCATTCTAACTAATGAAACAGTTTGTTAGCCAAGTCACATAATCAAATAAACGTAGATGAAGTGAAGCGTTATGAATTTTATTTCGAGTAATATTTTAATATATTTGGATTGGATTGTTTTGTTAAAACTAATTTTTAAGCAGCGTTATCAGCTTATCAGATGGATGCTTGAAATGAATGATTGCTAATTAATTTCAAGTTCAGTAATGTTAACGATTAATTAAAACTCAAATTTTCGTCCAAAACTCCAATTAATACAAAAAAAACTTTAATTATTTTAAAATAAATATTATTTTTTCATACAAAATACAAATATCATTTTTTAAACAAATAAAGTACAAATTGAAACTTAATATTTTTATCAATCTCTTGCCTTTGGAGGAAAACTTGAATCTGGATCAATTGATAAATGACTGTTTTTCAAAAAAGTGGTTTTTCTCATCTTTGTACTATTTGTATCGACAAGATTATTCCAATGGAAACTTTACTTTCTACTTTCTTGTATGTTAAGCAAGAACTCGAGCAAGAATTTGGAAATTCCTGTATCAAATTGAAGTACATATCACTTGTTCCGAAAATTCTCCAATATTTTTGGAAATGGTAAGGTATAAAGGAGCTTCATAAGTTACATATTATTAGATATAATTGAATTTCATTTTCTTCTTCCTTTTAGTTTTTTTTAATTCTTAAACGGACATCATTTTCGGAACCAAAATTTTATTTAAATATAATCTATGTATGCAATTTAATCAAATTACTGATAAAACTCAATAAAAATGACTAGTGGAAAAATTAAATTTAAAATTTTTCCATAACAAAAAATGCTTTTTAATGCTTTTTGCACATCTAAAAAAAACCTATGAACCTGATGATGTTTTTGTCAATGAAAACTTTAGAAAATTCTTCAGAATTTCTTTTTCTTGTAGGCATATAACTTCTCTTAATATAATTGTCCACCATATGTTATCCTATGGCTTAACTACTATTACTCTTTATTGGCCACGATAATAATAATGATAATTTTCCCACAACCAACTTGTACTTTTAGGTGTGTATTATAAAATGCCAATCGTAAAACTCTTTTCATATTCCTGTCTGTCAGGGAAACTCTGACAAAATTTCCCATATTTTAAATTACTTTTGTTTTAATTTTAATTTGATTTAATATTACAAATGATTCAGTTAATTTTTTTGATAAAACCGTACTTATGAATAAATAAACTAATTTTTTAGTATAAATACTAAGTTTTTATGAACATTTTGTTTGTTTTTGCTTTAATATTTTGTTTATCAAATAACAATTCAAAAATTTTGTTTGTTCAGCTTGTATAGAAAAACACAAAATGTATTACTAAACACCTTTGAAAAACCATCAATGTCATAATTAATGCAGTATTTTTTTAACATAAATATATTCATTAGCCTCATAAAAAACTTGACACATAGATGACATTGAAAGATTTCTGCTTCATTTATTTAAAATTTGATCACTTTACTGGCGAGTTATATGAAGGTAATCGACAGTAAACTTTTAAAAATATACATTTGCAATATTTACATAAAATCTCACCAAACTATAAAGAAAAAGAAGCTTAATCGAATAATTATGCATCGTATAACATAAAAATTATAAAATTACAGCTATTCATATCACGATATCTTTTCAACCATAAAATAACAAATTTCTAATATCCATAACCTCATTCCCAACGAGTGTTTTGAATTATTTATGGCTAATTTGAACGTTTCATTGATACTTAATTGGCAATTCCAAAACAAAATATAAAATTTGAAATATATTTATATATATCTATATGTAAGTAAAATTAAAATAAAAAAAAGGACTCTAAGTTTAAATGTATTCTGTCATCTTTTGAAAATAAATGGCCGCCATATCAATGAATTCGCAGATACATTTGTCATACCTAGACAGCTCTTAGCGCAATCGTGAAAGTTGTTGCTTACCTGAGCCGTTACCTATTTTGAAAACATGACATTACTAAAGTTATGTGCATTCATTCCATACCTATTGACCCGCCAGCCTTTTTTGTAGAGTTATTTATATATGGCCCCCAGAATCAATGCTATTAAATTTATGGGGCGGTATCCACACGTTTTATTTCACTTGGGCAAAATTTCCTGGCATTTATGCTGAAAGGAAGTTTTTATAGGCACGCCAAACTGATTAAAAAAAAAAAGAAGAAAAATGTAAAAACAGAACAAAAATAAAAAAAAAAATTGATTAGCGATAATTTACGATCGTAATGAACTCGTTCTGGCAAGCAATCTTGTCAATATATTATTATTATTAATATTTATTGATAAACCTGTCCCGTTTCTCTCTTTCAATAAACCTGTTATTGGCCATTGATAATCATGTAGCCATTCGTCTTGCATTAACCTGAAGTGCGGGTTCCGGTGAATATTCCATACGAATATCCGAGCATGTAGACAATCTGAAAATGGATGTTAAACCTTTAAAGAAGGTTTCAAAGAGACCGCCAATTGGCTTGCAACTTAATTATAAGACGATTTATCGCTTCGGGGAGGAAAGTAATGATACAAAAGAGTACATTGGATTTGTATTATAATCATATTTACGTCATTTATAATTTAACACTGATATCCTTTGAAAGTCTGTAAACATATGAGTTGGAAAAAATAGTCATAACATGTTCATAGTCTATTAAACTTTATATTATTGTGTTAATTCATATTTATATTTTTATTTGTCTGCGATATTTTTTTAGTTTTATTCTTATACTTTTAATAGGATTATAACATAAATATATCGTAAACTGATTCAGCTAACGCAATTTTTTCATCTATCATATTTAAATTATTAATAATTATTTATTTAAGACATCTTCAAATTTATGTTAGTCACCAAAACTACTGAGCTATATTAGATTAAAGAAAAAATTTAGTAGTAACAAGTCTTAAAAATATTTATTCCTTTTAGACAACTTGAGTTCATGTCAAAAATTTTAAAAATGTTCCTGCATCAGTTTCTCATATTTTCAGTATTCACTGTGCTCTGATTTCAAAACCATTAATAAAATTAAGCGGAAAAATTATTTTATTGTTGAATGATGATTAATAGATGAATAGCTCATTTCCGGTCAATATTGTTATACAAACAGATAAAAAAAAGGGATTAAGTGGGATTTTTAAAGCTTTCTAATTGCGATAAAACTGAAAAAAAGAATGAGAAGGTCTCTTATATTTTGGTTTTTCAGTTAAGTGCGTTTACTCATCGTCGTTACAATTCACTATGAAAAATTGTATTATTATTTGAGAGTGTATAATAACAATAACTTTTGCAGAAATTAATTGTTAAGTTTCTCTTAAATAAAAATCTAATTCTTCTAATAATTCATTTTTCATAAAATTTGTAATAGAACAATTTCGCCCTGCGTTCGTCGTCATCGATTGATTTTAATTCCACACACTATGGAAGGTTTTTAAAATTAAACTCGACGCTTAACTGGCTAAACGACATTTACAAAGTACCCTAAAACAAAAAGAAATCCGTGGTAAATGTCAGTGTTAAATAAATTTAATTTAGTTAAAAGTAATATTAATCAGAAATTCTGACTAATTCAGGATTTATTTTGTTCGTATACACATGTACAATCGATGTCATATTTTCATTGTAAGCATAGGCATATAATGACTATAACACTTTATATTCCACTCTATACAGTTGCATAAGAAGTGAGCATACTGCAAGGAACTTTTTCATCGGAATTTATGCAATTGAAATGATCCTTCATAGATCTTAAATAGACAGCAATCAAAACTTTGTTTTAAAATTTATTTTTATTTCATTTATAATGTTTTATAAAAGGCAATTTTTGTTTATACATAATAAGTTCTAATTCTACTCATAGAACGCCTGTTAGTTTATACTAAAGACAAAAGTTCTTCTTAAATTACACTTAGTTAATGTATATGAATCATTTATGTGCTATCTTTCCATACAAAATTATAAAATGCACATTCACTAAATCTCGTCAAAGAGCATGCGTTTCTCCTGTCTTACTCAAAATATTTCAAGAAATTATTTCGTTAAAAATTTTATTTTATATAAATGAATTAATAATAATGTTATTTTAATAATATTTTATTTACATACAGGGTATCCCAAGAATATGGGTTGTTGTCTGGATTGTTGTAAAGATTGTGGGTGTTAAATTTATAAACAAACGCCTACGGCCGATGATGAAAACAGGAAACATACATTGGTGATTTTATTACCTGACCCATCATTTACGCAAGCAATGAAAATAGGTAATTTTATCTGATTTAAATGATAAATAATAAAATATAGGACTAACATAAGAGGTGTTAATATAAACGGAAGTCTAAATATAAAATACAAGATCCAAACTAAAGGGCACAACATATTTTTGATTAAAATTCAATCTATAAGTGTTATATCGATATCTATTCAGTTGTTTAACTATATAATATGATTGAGTATCAATAATATTTTATTGAGCTTCAAAAAAATAACATTTTAGTGATTGATAACTTTCTATCAGGTTGAACTGTGTTTTATATTTTGACCCTGTTTATTTTAATGAAATTTATCTTTATAAATTTGGCTAGTCAAAACTTCTACGTCTGAAATATCAAACTCACACCAAATTTTATGAGAATGTTTGAAACTCATTATTGATTCTTGCTGAAGTTTCTGACAAAAAGTGCCTGGGTAGAACAATAACAACCCTCTCAGATGGATTGAACAATAACAATTCCCTAAGATGGAAAAGACTATTACCACGGTGGAGCACTATAAGTTTTCTATTGACCAATTCTGGCCTTTTCTGGCCGATTCATCCAATCGAAACATTTCAGAATTAGTCGTAGTATTTACTGGTAGAAATTAAAAAAAAACCGATCGACTTGAAATCCCACCAAAAAGAAAGAATAGCATTTTTTTATGAATTTTAGCAATTGAAGTTATTTAAATTGGTTAATCTTTCTTACTCAGTGATCTCTTTTGCTTGAAATTTTTTTAAACAACCCATATTATGACGCCATCAACTTCAATTTGTCTTCCAGGTGCATCTTCAAAAACAAAATTTTGCAAACCAATTTTGGCATTGTCTTTTGATCAATTCATCTTCTTCATATAGATCAAATAATTTTCGCTTTGCTTGAACTACGTTTTTACCTTTTCCATAGTCAAAGAGTAAAATATGCCAAAAATGATGCTTTCGAAATTCCATATTTTATAGGGCACCAAGCAAAAACTATTATTGCAAAGAATCAAACAAAATTTTCAAAAAACAAACCTTACATATTAACTATTAAAATATATAAGGTTATGCGACTTAAGTGTAAAGTTGGCTCTTATGGAAAAAAACGAAATAATTTTCCGAACAACCCAATATAATACAACTTCACGCAATATGTTATTTCCTTTAATTTGATTTTATATTTTCTCATTTTTTTAAAAATAAAAAAGAAACATAAATATATATAATTATTAAAAATTAAAATTATGCCGTTTAATCGTCAGATTTGTCTAACTTTAGCTTATTATTTATTGATAAAAATTTACAAAAAAAAAGTCCAATTAAGATATTCTCGCCAAAACTGTTATGAATATTATTTAAACCTGCTAGGAAAAAGTGTAATTTTATGCGTACGTCAATGACAACTCCCTTAATGTTTTTCAAAAACCCTTTTAGTTTCAATTTAGGTTATATAAATAATATTGATCTTTGATTTCAATAATTAATCAAATATTCAAAATATTAATAAGCAATACAATAAGTGTTATTCAATAAACGCATATTGTTACATTTTTGGCTTTGAGTAAAATCACAAAAAATTCCTATCTATTTTTAATTCCATTAAAATGAATCTAAAAGAGTAAAATTTCCTCACAGCCAGAGTTGAAATATTTCTCATATCAAAAAGTATAAAATGTTATTAAATATACCCCCCAAAATTTATCGCATTAAAGCAGACATCGGTGCTTATGTAGGACAAATGGCGGATGTTAATATTAAAAAATGAAAAAATAAAAAATATACATATAAAAATTTATTAAGCTTTCAACTGTCGAAAAATTATGGAAAAATTAATCACAAGTTTCTCAAGTTTTGATCTGTTTATAGCCCCAATAAATTCAGAAGTCAAAACAAGATGCATGCTGGGCATTCGAAATCTCAAAAAGTCAATTAAGAAACCGAGAATGGTTTTCGGGGCATCATTTAAGATGCCCCATCAATAGGTGCCGTAAAAGTAACAAATTTAAATGTCAAATTAAACATCTGCCTTGTATGCAAATGGTTAGCCATAAATTTCATTTCAACATGCGATTTATCTCCACTCGGATTTCGTCGATTATTTTAATACCATGTTGCCTCTACTTTTTCGTTAGTTTTTAAGCCATAATTTAATACCTCACTAGCAGCTCCATTTTTGTATCCAATGTGGGTAATTAATTCATTTTTGTTTCATTGGAATATAAAAGAAATATTATATATATATATATTGAAATGTAGGTTTTTCTTTCGTTTATATACAATCTGAATGGTGATATTGAACAAAAATAGTCGCCTTATAAGTTGAAATTAATTTAGACGGTGATAATGGATTCCATATTCCTCTGATAAAGATTAATGGTCAGATATCGTCCAATGGACCTCGTTTTGGTGATGGTACTCGACCAATTTGCATTTCTTAGTATCGCTAGTAAACTAATTAGTATGTTCACTTGGTGGCCTTTCTTTAGTTTAAGCAATTTCGAATACTAATGAGATAATTATTGATCAAATCTACTGATTAAATAAATTGTAGCATTTTCATCTGACTAAACAATAGATTTATGACTACGCATTTAATGAGACAGGTAAAACACTTAAATGCCTAAATGGTTTTCCTAAGCGCTGAACCTTAGAGATTGGTTATAGCTTACACCTAGATTAAAAGATTTTGAATAAAATCTGCCTTCAGTGAATATTTTATATAGGAAAAAAACCTAAAAATGATTTAAATTAAAAATTAGTCAGTGAAGTTTGTAAAAACTTTTTACTATTTTACGGTTTTCAATATGGCTGTCATATATTAAAATATATTTAAAAATTGCAAAACTTTACATATAATATTTTAGTTTTATTGAAATATGTAAATGTTTAGAGAGAAAATATTTCAATAGTGGGTTGTCTATTCATAATAAAATATGCAAATATGTCTCTAAAAGAAATTATTTCTTTTCTAGTCATCGCTTTAGCAATAAGCATGGTTTCACTTTAGTGAACCACTTAAAATTGAAAAGTAGTGTTTAAAAAACCAATAGATTTGAGTTAAGAGGAAGAATCCAGATTAAAACAAATGAACTCTTGAATTAATATGTATTGTTAACCAAGATAGCGTTTAGACTTTTTCCAAATATTTACCCAAGTTTCCCACTTTTTTGTAAAATGAATCTGCAGTATGTCATTAGACCTCGTTTGGTGCTTGCTAGAGATGTCTTTTACTATGGCAAGGACGAAATTAGCGTATTCGGCACTAAATGCTAACTAGTCCACTTTTTCTCCACTAAATTGGTATACAGCTTCAATTGGCGTCATGTGTGAGCGTGACTTCATAAAATACAATTTGGAAAAAAATTTGACAGTTGATATTTTTATTATTTCTTTCTGTTATAAAAAGAAAAACTTTTGCGAGTTCCTCTCGATTAGATTGTGACTGCATGTCACACAAGACGAGAGCTAGTAATCACCTAGTATCACATAGTCAAACATTGCAAACAATGCTATATTGGCTTAATTGAATTAAATTAAAAAAATTAAGCTAATAGTGATATTGATAATATACCAACATTTTCTTTTTTCGGTGTTAGCATAAGACTGTTTAAAATATGTGATGCACATGTCAACTATTGGATAACCGTATTAACACTTATGTCCGTTTGATCTTCTATAATTTTAATCAGTTTTATTATTTTTAAAGTTTTTAACAAAGAAATCAATAACCTTCGAAGTAAAACAGAAAACAAAACATTTCTTTGCATAAAAAAACTCCCTTTATGTACCCTGAGAGTGCTTAAAATTTTTTCTATGCATGTTATTTCTAATCTGATCGCAATCTTAAATACCAGGCCTGTTGGGAAGGTCAGATTTAATATTTGTGCATGCGAGTTTGATATTAAAAAACATTCAAAGAATGAATTTTAACCACAGGAATGCTGGAATGCATAGATGCCAATGCTAAAGAAATTTGTAAGAGCATATCTTCAATACTGCATGGGTACATTATTTTCGTAGTCATCAGGTTAGAGGGAGTTCTTTTTCAATGACAGGGTGTGGAAGAAAGGATAATGACAGGGTTAGTGTTGATATATAAATCACCAAGCTAATAAAAAACCTCAACACTGCTAAAATAAAAAAGAGTAAATTTAGACTTTATATTTTATTAAACTACTCACATAAAGAATGTGTGAGTAAGGAAATATATAGCATAAGGACACATATTCTTTCCTTATAGTACTTTTAGGTTTACTTTGAGAAATAAATTGATCTGTTTTAACTTGCAAGTTTTATACGCTTCTTAAAAAAAGAGAACAAAGAAACGATATCATCTTATTGAAACAAATTATAACATTTTTCCTACTACCAATTACAATTAAATTCCAAAGGAAAGTTCATAAGTTAGGAATCTTTCTTAAGGGTTGATGTTTTGATTCTACACATTTTCATTTATTTATTGATTTTTAATTTTTTATTTATTTAATTTACAAGTAAGTAATAAAAGTATTCTTTTGTGCAAACATGACAGCCGCCACACTTCATTAGGTCGAATTTGTTTTAAAAAATTTTATAAAATCGACAGCCAGATATATGGAAAAAATTAAAAAAATACATTTATTTTTATTTAAAAATATCAGCTGGTAGTCACAATCACAAACACAATGAGAATTTAAGAAAACTATTTTTTTTGTTTCTTACCGAAAAGTAAATCAAAACAAAAAAAAGTCGTATGGTTAAAATACTTATAACCCAAAAAATGAAAGGAAAGGCATAAAAATTTTTTTTCTTTTGACGATTCTTTGTCTCGTCACTTTTTTTTATGAAAATCATTCTTAAGTGACGGAATACACAATTAGACACTTCATCTCCTCCTTAGATAGCCCCAACTTCTTCCATCTTTAATGTTATCATCATCATTCTTCATGTTTATAGCAATTTATCATAATTATATGAGCGGCATGTATAATAAATGTATGCACCGGAGCCATTGTCCATGAAACGAAGAAAGGAGTCCATTTACAGTGAATGACTTGTCTTGAACAGTTTTTGCGGCAACATCTTCTTCTTGGCAGACAAGAGAAGTAATAAATCATTTTGGCTTACTGGTCATTGCCGGGTACCAGCATTATTATTCTTACATTCTTATAAATAATGGTTTTCTTGTTACAGCGCCACTCTTCTTCTTTCATCTGCAATAGGGTATTATTTATTATTGGTTATTATTTTTGAAATTTTAAATATTACTTTGGTTATGTCGGAACGAGTTGTTGTCTGATTGAAATCTGAATTTAACAATAGCTTTGTATCAGAAGATAATTTGGAACACTAATTTGAGTATACTACATATCATGGATTCGTTTGTTATTGGTTAATATATAAAGGTGAAAAGTTGATTGCTAAGTCATTTTCTTTTTTGTTTATTTAAGTTTCGCCTTGGTTGAGAATTATTAAAATTGTTAAAGCAATATCACTTTGAATAATTTACCATGACTGACTTTGACTTTGTTCAAAAAATTGAAAATAATAATTAAAAATATTTAAAATTTTTAAATATAAATTGTTTATTTAAGAAAAAAACTGTATATCATTTTGAAAATATTCCACAAATTACACTACCAAGCATTCAAAAAATAAAATTAAATAAAATCAACTATCAGTTTTTTTATTAAGGAAAATTTTGGTATAAAAGTTTATTTCAATTGTTTCCTTAAATTTTATTAGAACAAAACAGCTTTTCGTTAAAATTTTCAGTTTTTCCTGATTTTCTTGACGATTTTCATGTAGAAACTTGAAAATATAAAACATAATTTTCTTTTGACCTCAATCATAGTTAGGTACTAACGAATAAAGTCTTGGTAAATTTAAATTGTCAAATTGGTAAATTTTAAGTGGCTTTATGGTAAATTTATTCAAAAATCAAAAGTAAAATGATTTAATAAAGAAGCTTAGGAAAAAATGCACGAGACTTTGTGCTGTAAAGCCATCTCAAACTTTCTGAAAAATCTTGATATGTCCCTATGGATGTATAAAAATGAGCAGTAATTCATAAAAAAGCCTCAATAAAAAAATGTTTGCCTTATCTTTTTCTAAAAATTATCATTTTTGACTTTGGATGGTATACTTCCGTTTATTTGCGGGAAAAGTTTGTTTTCCTGACGATACAGCCAATAGCTTACATACATATATTAGCTAAGGTTTTTAGTTATTTTAAGGCTATGATATTAGATTATTAAGCCCTAATTTTGCGAAAAAAATACTTCAACTTAATAAAATTATTATTGTTAAAATGAGGTACTGTTCTGCCTTTCTAAAATCGTAATTTCTTCTATAAGAAATTTATTGTTATCTTTTAAAACTCTTGGGCATCATGAAAATAAAGGAATTATTATATTCTGCACCTTTTAAATATATGATCCGTCTCAATAAAAGTACTTGTTTTGTTGATTTCTAAATCCTGTAACAAGAAAAATTGAAGTGTTCAAAAATTTAGCTCAATGTAATTAACAAAAACCACAAAAATTCCATTCTCAGTTCCCGTACAAAAATTTTATTCACATTGAGCTTTTTTTACACTCAAACAACGCAAACAAAACATTATAAACATTTTTATAACTTGCAAAATACTTTTATCCTACACAAAAACACAAATATTAGTCAACAATTGAAAACTTTGAAAGAAAATGTTTTTCTAAGTGAATAATTTTTCTTCCATTTAGTGTTAATTTTTGTTGTCAAATGAATAAATTTTTGCTATTTCATTGCTTCCATGACCTTAAATTAAAGTTTTTGTTAGCTCATTTTAGAGGAAAACAACAAAACGCACTTATAAAAAAAAGACAAAAAAAACTGACTTGGTAAACGAACAAAAATTATCTTGTAAGTGCTTCCACCCTTCAGCAGCCAAAAATATGTTTTACAGGTCAGACAGCCAAGAAAGGAAGCAAAATATATATTAAAGCTCTACCCAGGCAAGATAAATGTCTTGAGATTTCAAAAACTTGGTCTGTTAAATAAATTTTCATTATTCTTAGACACTTGACTTTATACTGCGAAAATGTTAAACGAGGGGTTGGTGTTTGGTGAAACATTATTTTATTTTATATTTTTTATTTTGTTGAAACATTGCAATACATATAAGATAAGCAAAATTTTTAGGGCGGAAATGATTTCCATTTGTCAACGTAAGGAGCATCCCCAAAGTATTTACTCGTAGTTGATTGTGCTTGGTGACATTTTTAATAATGTGGCCTTATATCTTGTTTTTACTAAAGTGAAGGTTTTATAAAAATTGCAAGGATATCTTAACCGAAGATATATGTTTAACAATTTTTCTTATTTTCCTGTTATTTCTAGTTGACTTTTCAAGTATTTTTCTTGTGAATTTCAAATTTAATTTATTTTGAGAGGATTTATCAATTGAAAATATCATAAAATTGATGAATTTGTGCCACAGTTTTCATATGTAATGTAATTTTTGCTATATCTATCCTAATGTTTAATAAGTGGGTATTAAAATCATTTTGATATTATTTGCGAATCGTTTATTTTGCATTGAAAATTTTCCAAACTTAATTAAAAGAGCAGGCAATAAGTAGAATTTTCACTCTTTTGCTAATGATAAACTTTAATCAAATATCTACAAAAATCAAAATTTAGTATTGAATTTATTAAATTTTAGTTTATATTTCCTGATTAATTGATTAATTACAAAAGGTAATTTTTTACCATAATATTTTGTCTGCAATTGACTGAAGAAGCCAATTCAAATAACAATATTTTGGTAATATTAGTCAAATTTTAGCAAAAATTTCTACCAGCCTTTTGCTCAAGTTTTTCAACTTGACATATCATCGTGTATAGTACCATGGAATACTGGAGTAAAGTTTTTAATAATAATGAACTATAATTGGAATATCATGCAGAATATTTCTTAAAGATTGCTTAAAATTATTTTTAGTTTTAATTTGTTTCCTAATAACAAGAACAAGAAAAGCCGTGTCATTGTATATAAGTTCGTTTAAATAGAAAAATGAATTAATGTCACCATTAAGAGCAATTTGTTTATTTAAATTTAAATGAGAAAGTCAACGATTGGCAAGGCGAGGTCCAACTACGCAAATCAACGACCCATTGCCTCTGATTAAAATGTCACTTTTCTTCATTTATTTTGACATGTGCTTACGATGTCTACGCCGGTTTCCCTACAAGCTATTTGATCATATTCTCATGCCGGCACTTGAAGTGATATGAATGATTGCTATGTATGTCAGTTGAAGTAGTGATTCTTGACCCATAAGTCTTTTTCTCAATTGTCCCGAACACTCATAAAATTGACTTAATGACTGGAGTTAGTTAGAAACCTATTGTATTGCTTTGATCATTTTTTTTTCCTACTATACAGCTATATTTTATTTCTTTACAAATGTGAACGCTTAGGATGTTTATCTTTTCTTTTTGTTGTCTTTTATCTAGTGGTGCTGGAAAATTTTGAAATTTAATTGATTTTGAATTAAGTAAATAAACAGCAGGTCAGCTCTGCTTATTTGCTTTCTTTTTATAAATAAATTTTTGGTTTCTGATAGCATGGGTATCCTGTTTGAATTAATTTCAGATTCCAAGGGTTTCTTAAGCAATACGTCAAACTAAAAGATATTTTTAAGATTGAAATAAAGGCAATAAATCAAGCTAAAATGTAATGTAATATTAATCCCCACAGTATTGTTTGTAATATTAGTCAATTCGAGTCATATTAAAAACTGGATATGGCTGATGTTTTTCTTACAGTTAAATTTAGTGAGCTTGGTTAATAGATTTCAACTAAATAATATATTTCTGCTATAATTTAGCACTTAAGTAAGTACTTAATAAAACCTCTAAATCTTCTAAAAAGCTAAAGCTAAAAGTTGGTTACCTAAATAAAAACACAAAAAGTATCTCAAAATGTTAGCAGCCTAAAGAAAAAAATTTTTAATGTAAATTTTTACCAATTTTAAGCTATACAAACTTTTTGATCAAAACTGTAACAATATCAAATGGTTTGAGTAAACACATTTATTTAGAGTTTAAGTGTATGTTAGCACCTAGCTTTATTTTAGTTTAAATAAAAATAGGTGCAATTTTCCCTAAAATTGCAGCTCTTAAAAGATTCATCTATTTCATAGTAAATATATAAAATTAACAAAGCAAAATCTTTTTTAATAGTGGCTGCTTATTACGGATTTGGCCCTTGAAAATATTTAAGCAGTACTAGTAGTATGGCAAACTGAATGCATTGTGTCTAAATTAGTAATCCTAGTGCTACATAAAATATAACTTAAGCTAACCAGGTTTACTCCTGCTATTTTTAAAAGTCAGAGAGACGAAAGACTAGACAAAATTTTACAATTTTTGAAGTTTTTCAAGCAGATGTATGAGGTAGAAATTTTATTGCCTCTCGTTTGATATCTTCCCAACATATATTCCCAACATATATTCACGGATTCAAGTGTAATTTTGTTAGACATAATTTTCTAAGTTTGATACGGCAAAAAAAAGTTAATTCGCTGATTCGCCGATCCTCCAACAAAGTGATCTTGTCAAAATGGACTACAAGGAAACAAAGATACTGTTGACATTATCAAAACAAAACCCGCATACTTTACAACAAGCTTTGGTAGCTAAGAGAACCAGCTTTTCACCAAAATTTAAAAACTAATCTTTCTTCTTTACACCATAAAATTTTTCGTCTCTTTTGGATGCTTGTTATATAAAAAATATAGATTTCTTTAGGTTTAAAAGGAATATCCTTCTTGGCGAGTGATACACAAGTATTCTTCAGACTGACAATTTTTCGAAATTATAGGTGGTAAGCATGAAGAGTATAGAAAATTTATCCACTTTCTAAAAAAGATTCTTATATCAAAGTGGCTTTACGGGCAGCAACAAACTGTTTTGATAGCTCGTTTTGGCTCTTTTGTACCATTGAATACAAAAAGTAGAACTGCACTTGAATAACTTGTCTACACATTTGAAGTTATGCACACAACTTATCACCTTTTTCTGGGAAAGGTTAAAACGAAAGAAAATGTGCTAAAGCTATTCTTCGATTAATAGAGATAAAAGTGGAAAGGACGGAGTATAACGAACTAAAACATAAATCATAAAAGGGTTGTTTGATGACTTCTTTTGCGTAACATCTTTGAAAAGCATATTTTACATCCTTTTAGTATTTGCCATATATCGTCCAATTATTTCTTCAATAATTTCATTCAATTCTGTGATCTTTAAATCCAATTCATAGTTTTTTTTTTGATTTCCAAGAAATCAAATGAAGAACTTACATCCCTAAATTTATGTAGTTTTTTAATTCAAAGCTTAGCGTTTTGTTTTGAAAACAAAAACAAAAAATAAATAAAGTCTGGAACGCGATTATATCGACAACAGTAGCATTTGGTTGACTTTTTGTTTACCTCATTACTGAGTGGGTGGCAAAATTGAATGCAAAAACGTGTTTTCAGCATGTTTAATGCATGTTAATATATCACGAGTTTATGTATATATATGAAGTCTGTCCACCTAGTAAAGCTGGTATTTTTTAAATGTAAATAACATTTTGTTTCTTTGAATTTTTATTTCAAGGCAAAGTCAAGCTATATATACAAATGTTGGCAGTTGATAGACCGTAGCAAATAATAATGGACTACCTTTTTGTACTTGCTCCTATTTTTCTATTTTATATAATTATTTTACCAGCAACACCAGTAAACCAGCAACAATTTTGAATAATTTTATTAACACATCATAAAACGATATATTCATCATAAATAAACAGTAATTCTTTATAGAATTTCAGTTAGAGATATTTGATATTAATTGCACTATATTTCCTTTATTGGCACGTCCATTTAATAATAAATTTATTTAAATTAAAAATTAAATCAATTTAATAAAAGAGATTTAAATCAATGAATAACATCTTCAGAAAACTTTGTCAAAACTTCAAGTCTTCGATTGACTGCAACACTGCAAAAGTATTGTATTTAAGCGTCCGTTGTTCTAGTCTATTTGAAAAATATTTTCAATATCGTTTTTAAATTTTTCCAAGTATCAGCGCGAGCATTTTTTATAATTAGGGCCCATCCATAAATTACGTCACATTAATTTCATGATATTTGGAGCCCTACCCCTCTTTATTACATTTTAAATTCGTCGACCCCCCTGCCCCTTAACGTGTGATGTAATTTATGGATGGCCCCTTATTACTTTTACAATGACAAAAAAGTCGTTGTTTTTAAAGCAAAAATCGGTTTTTAGGCTTCCAAAGGCTAACAAAAATTGAAAAATTTAAAGAGAAAATATCGCTTTTAGCAATGAAATTTTGATTTTTTTGTTTCATATGATTCTGCTGCGAGCTATGATGAACGCCGCAGAAAAATCTTTTTTTAATGTGCCTTTTTTTTAAATTTTGTATAATTGCACAAAAATTAATTCAATAGACTAGAACTATCTGCATTGTCAAACTTTTGAAAACATAAATTTTTATTACCCACCCTAAAATTAATTCGGACATGAGCTTTTCCAATGATAATATTTGATATGTGAATCAATTCTTCTTTTAATTGCTTTAAGTACCAGATTTAAAACATGTTTTACTATATCCAAAAATTTACTTACTTCCTTCAAAATATTATTCAAAAATGGCAAAAAATGTGTTTTACTTTAAAAATATATTATTCTCTTATTGAAATTACTTTAAATATTAAAACAAAATATGATCCAAGTTTTGTCAATTTTAAGCTACTTGAATTTTAAAAAAAATTCATTTCAAAGCTATTTCAACACAACTAATTTGAAATTAAACAAGAAAGATTTTTAACACTACAATTTTTTAAATAAAACCGCTAAAAGCTAGCATTTTTAGTGTGAATCAAACACACAAAATAGCATTTTATTATATATATTATTTATATCCTTAAGACCTCTGCTAGCTTAAGCATTAATGTTCACTGCAGGTTGAGAATATCCTAGTGTGATTCGTCACATATCTTAGTGTGACGACATTAATGCATGATTCCGCGTATTTTAATATATTATTTTACTTAATTTTAAATATATATGAATCGAATTGAAGTTGTTAGTTATATTTCAAGTAGGCTTAGAGAATCAACAATTTTCAAGAGAATCAGACTAAGCTAGTGAACTATTTTCATTATTATTAATATTCATAATATTCAAATTAAAACTAAAGAAATTAAAAAATGAGGTGTCTGAAATATTGACCCCATAATTGTATACTTCTTTGATGAACCTATATTTAATTTAACAAAGAGAGGTTTTTATAAAAAAATCCTTTGTAAAACACCTTTTTAAGTAAAACTTTAAATCGAATAATTTATTCTTGCTTGTTTCCAATATTTAAATACCTTATTAAAAAAAGCAACCTCACAATTAATTCAGTAACTGCATAAAATTCATTTAATTAATTCTGTAAAACATTCTCTATTCATTTCATATATCATAAATATTTACAGCATAGTAATAAATGTAGAATATGTGCCATCTGTTATATACATAAAAGCTAAAAAAATCCTTTTCCATAGTTTTAATAGAAACAATGAAACAAAAAGCTTTTTGCTTATGATTTCATTGTTTGATAGTAAATTCACAATTTCGAATCAAAAGAAGAAGGAAAAAACAAAAACAAAAAGAGCAAAACAACTCGAAATCATATACCAGAAGCTCAAGCTCAGGCTAATGCATGCTTGCATGAAAAAAATTACTTCGCACGTCTCGTATTTTAAATTTATCAAATGGCAACAGCATAAAACATGTCCGACTACCATGCACCAGCGAAATTTTATGCAAATTGACATTTGCACGCCCTAGAGAAGTCTTTAGTTTAGTTGGCATGTTGACAGCAGTGTCAGGCCATGAAAATATATATGCATTCGGGTCTGTTGCTATTTTATTCCTGCTTCTGTTTATGTTGGTAACGTGACGTGGCTGCTGACAGTTTTGTTTTCCTTTTAGTTGGAGGACCTCAATATAACTGGGGAGCCTACAATTTGATTCACGCTTGGTGGTGTCGGCTGGCACATTTTATGCATCAGAAGCACAAATTAATGTTTCAAACAACTGGAATCTCAAATATTTATCTATAGTGTTTGTCATCAGATTTAACTTTAAGCGGAACATTATTTTAGATTATTCGTATGTTAAGATGTATTCATTGACGTTAGTTGTCAGATTTAGGATTAAAAATTGTCATATGTGCTGGTAGTGCTATTCTTCAAGTTTCTATATATCCTTTTAATGTTTTCCGTTTAGTTGTTTTGTTGTTAAATGTCTATCTGTCTGTTTTATATGTCTTTCTGTCTGCGCTTTAGATATGATATTTGCTCCCATTGCAAATGTTTGCATTTATCTAGTTTATGCCTAGTAAAATATCCAGACTCGTTATTTTACGCTGACATCTCTTAATTGGGTTGTCTGTTTAGTATTTATAGTTGATGACCAAGCTAGCTGATTTTATTTATCTTTTAACAAAGTTTTCAGAATAATTGCCTTATAGATAAATTTTGCTAATAAAAAAACTGAATCCTAGGTGGGTTCTTGTGAATCTGTAATGTGTCAGCTAACTAACTAAAACTTTTTCCCCTTTTTGGCCATCTATACACGGAGCTTAGAAGATCTATTTGCAAATTGTTTGGTAGGATATTCCAGATCTTCGGTTTTAACAATTAAATTCATTAAATATTGAAGTGTTTTTTTCTATTTTCTCGATCTGAATGTAATATTTTTATGCTAGTTGACATTAAGTGAATCATTGAGTTACAAAACTTCATCAATAAGCTCTTCTGTTTGATTTTATCTCATATACATATATGTAAGTATTACACATTTTTACATATTTTTTTGTTACATCTTGTTTTGCCAAATATAAATCGTAATCTCTGCCGATTTCGTGTCCTCCAAACACAAACCTTAGAGTATAATTTTATAAAGCAAGTAATTGGGTGGTGATACACGAGTTGTCATGACATGCATAACTTTTCGAAGTTACGGACGAGACGTATAAGGAACAGTGTGTTTACAGGGAGCTCTTTATACGTCTCGCCCGTAACTTCGAAAAGTTATGCATGTCATGACAACTCGTGTATCACCGCCCATGAAGATATATTTCGATTTTTCTAAAAACAAAATAAATCACTCAACTGTTTGAAATTGAAAGAGCTATGAAGAAGCGACCTAAGCTTTATTCTCATCTATTCTTATGCTTGGTTTTAAAATAGGCACATCAAGAAATTTAAAAAACTTTCTAACAGCAAAAAAAGTGTAATTGCATACTACAATAGGAAAAAAGTTCATTACCAAATACTTGTATCACGCACTAATTAAGAGGGCAAGAAAACGATCATGACAAATTTCTAAGGGTTTTTTGGCATTTAACTTTTGTGATTTTGACGAAGTCAACGACTGTTAGTAAAATTATTCTTTTTTGATAAAAATATTTAGTTATTAGTTGTGGAACTATTAAATTACTTAATTTTCCCAAAAAAAAAAAAAATACTGCAACTAAAACTAACAATAATTTAGATAATTAATAAACAACATTTTTAAGGACAAAATAATGTGGAACGTTAATTTTCTTTTGTTGCAAAGCTTCTAAATTCAAAATAAAGATCCAAACTATCCTGTATACAGGCTTTTAAAGGCTGACTTATAAACACGATAAAAACATGCTATATACCGGATTCTCTATATAGAATTTCTCCCATGAATTTTTATACGGTGTATTAGCGTCTATAGAGAAAGGGTGTAAGAAAGAAAGATGTTGCCGTTAAAATCAGTTTTTCTCCTTTTTTCTAGAAAGTATTGTTTAAATTCCACAACTTCTCTATCTTGTAAAAATAAAGCTTACAAGAATCCAAAAGCAAACATCATTTGTTCAAAATATATACATTTATATAAGTCTCCCTGAAAGATCAGACAAAACTTTAATAACAATATTCAATCACAATTACAATTACTACGCCCAAGCACTTAGGCAATTACATTAATCAAAACCTGATTTTGTTTATCCCCCGTTAATTTTGTCCAGGAAATGAAAGGATGAGTTAATACAACGAAAAATATTTATACCCACGCGAAGACGTCACTCTTTAGCTCCAAATGAAAGCAATAAATTGTAACGTCTCGATTAACAGACAAACACAAAGCACTCAATCACGATTACCCTCCAAGGAGTACTTTATTTACCGCGACCCATACTACTGTCCACTTCGACAGTGCAAAATAACTTTGCATGAAATTTCTGTCCATAAATCTTTTAGGTAGAATGAATTGCCTCATGCTTGCCCCATAACATATATTTTCATTGTGAAAATTTATTGAACTTTCGTATTGTCTAATAACACACTTTACAGGCTCCTTATCGGCATCTTCACCGGGGTTAGAAGTGGATTTATAGCTTCTTGGCTATGCTCAAGGAACGCTTTCAGTTTCAACTTTCATAGCATTTAGCAGTAGTGGCTGGCAATTGTGTGTTCCATTTAGTCCCACTGTTTAAAACTCTTGCACACGAAAGCTATTCTACTCTCAGACGGATTGAATTTATTTATGCCAAGCCATGAAAAATATTTGAAAGTACTAAAAGTGTGATATATCTTTGCCTAAACCGAGGAAACTATAGCTTGAGCACTAAGAAAGAGGATAATATGATAAATAGCACCCTAGATAGCTTTATTTATTCATCGATTTTAAAATGCCGACTTTTGTACGCCAGTTAACACTTCTAGCTTTAGAGATTCAGGATAGAGAGAATATTGGGGGGCGTTTTGGTTAAGACAAAGTGGATTTTGGGTACATAAATTAAATCATATGATAATAATAAATGAAAAAACCTGACACATGTAGAATGAGTGTTTGGTATTACTGACTATATACATATTATCTGGAAAAAATTATCTTATAAGTTGTTGTTATATAGAAAATGGTAAAAAATAGCTCAAATTTCCAAATACTTTTTTTTAATGTAAGAAAAATATTTGTAGCTTCCGCTTACATAAATTGTCTTCAACCGTTTCAGGGTCAAATTAAAGTTTGATAAATTTAAATTAAGTAGAAAGTGATTGAGAGGTTATTTTTCATAAAACATGACATCCTCACTGTTACTAAGAATATTTAAAATATCTATAAAATGTTTTTGGATAAAATTTTCCTGATGCTGATTATCTGTTTCATACTCAAAAACTTCTTCTCTTGCTGGATTCCAAGTTAAGCTGAAAGAATTATGGTGCAAACTGTAATCGTTACAATAAAAAGCTAAGGAACATCTAAATTACCGTATTTTTCATCCGTATACGTCAGTTCAATGGCAAACAAGTAATGTAAATATTATATGAAATTTTACAAATAAAGTAAATACCATTAATTAAGCCAAATATTCTCAATTGCTTAAAACAACAAATGTTATTCTTCGTTTATTGTTAGTTCAAAAAAAGCCTTTAAAAATTAACCAAAGTAGTAAATATTGTACAAAAACATAAGTTCTATTAAATTTTTTATGGAATCCTGATCCTTATTTTGTTTTTTTATATAAAATAAAATTTTTCAAATTATTTTAATGTTTTTTAAATGACTTTTGTTGAAAATTCAATTAGCATTTCAATAAGCATTTATCCATAAAATTCGGCATTCCTTTATATAACTTAATGATTCAGTTAATTATCGATATTCTTTAATTCCTTATTTTAAGTGTCTGAGTCAGTGTTAAATAAAAAGATTGCTTTTAAAGTTTATTTCAAATATTTAAGTGTTGGAGCTTTAAATACCTTCTGACATAAGCTCCTGAATACATCAGTCACTTGAATTACTAAAATACTTTAACCAGTTGAAAAATATTTTATCTAGAATAAAATATAGATCTACATTTGTTGTTCATTTAATCAACTTGTTTAAAAGGCGAAAGCAGTCAAACAACTTCCTTGAAAATGATCCATAAAATTGGTCTATAAAAACGAGCATAATGGCTGGGCTATATAAGTATACATACAGGCCTCACAAATTTTCAACCGCGTGCTATTCTATTTTTCTTGAAGACGTAAATTCTCATAATCCTTCTGTCTATGGGCATAAGCTGTGAACACAAGTAGTTGCCTATAAATAATGTTCTAACAGTGGTAAAATATAATCCCAGGGATATTAAATAAAATATCATGTCGGCTTAGTTCTCCCTTCCGGCCCTATACTAAAAGTCTATATATTTTATCAGCGGGTAGGTAAAACTAATGCATGGGAAATGCACGTAAAGCAGCTTAGAATCATATCCAGATCTGTGTTCTTACTCGAAACTCGTAAAATTGTTTAATTAACACATAAATCAGATTAGATGTGTGTAAAATAACTTTAACTTCGACTTTATACATCGAAACTGTTTTACCATGATTTAAGAGTACTCATGATTTTGTTTGATGACAACCTGGAGGATTATAGACGGAGGTTCATTAATTTTTTTTTTTATGTTTGTGGCTGAATCATTTCGAAATATTCATTATATTACTTTGTCACATAAATCTGTCTCTCATTAAGTGATACAGAGTACCCTTTTAGTTAGTTAGTTTTTTTTTAAATAAAATATTAAGAAATTTTTTTTGTACACCTTTTCAATACATCATCATAAAATGTATTATAATTAACCAAATAGGTCACACAGAAAGTAATATTTACCTGCAATATTTTTTAATGCAAAAAACTTTTACAAAGTCAGATTTACATAGAGTAGCAATTACTTTGGTTATACTTAACAAATTACTGAGCCACATATGTGAAATAAATTATACTAGTCAAAGTATAGTGGAATGTATACATTTTGTTTAACTTACATTTCATATGTATTATATATATTTGTAAACGGAGCCCATAAAGCCTGTGTGCTTCCCATAAATTACATTCGTTTCCAACAGCTTCTGAAATAGTTCAAAGTTGGGGTGCTGAGTGGTTGAAACACGAGTAGAACACAACATTTTAATAAATTTTATGCATTTGGTTTTATTTGGTGGAAAATATTTTCACATAGATTTTCAAGACTGTCAGTTGTATATATGTATATATACATATCTACATATATTTATATGAAAAAACGTTTTTTTATATTTTTACTGTCATTTGAGAAAAATTTTATCGCAAAAAAGTTTGATAGATGACTAAAACACTTCTTTTTGATGAAAAATACTAATTGATAATTTAACTCAAATGCTCTGCTATTTGACAAATGTTTCTAAAAGCGACTACGTTAGTTTTTTTTACATAAACGAAGTTTTTGGTTTTATCTTTATAAAAAAGTGAGAAAAAATTGAGCCATGATATTTGATTTTTAATATGTACTTATGTATATTTCTACTGTAGCATATCCTTCAGCATTTGTTATAAAAAATTAAATTATTTTATTTGACATATTTTATAATTTCCAAGTAGAAATCACAGCCAGGATACAAAAACATTTTCAGGTTAAGGATTTAAAATTTCTAGAAGAAAATGTCCCCAAAGTTCCTGAAAAAAAATTGATAAAAACTTTTCAAGTTTGTTGATTTTCATTTGATAGTCAAGCACTAGCATAGATATCTTTTCGGGATGGAGATTTTAGGGGAAGATATAATTAGACAACACTCATTTTTCTTAGTTGTTTTAGCTTTTTTTCTTTGATTTTCACCGAAACTCTATTAGCCAAGCAAGGAAATTGAACTCCGTGACTTCTATCTAAGCCACTGAAGTCTAGTAAAAAAATCTATCAGTCAGTCTGAAGAAATCTATCGCTTAGGAGAAAAGACCAGCCAAAGCAATAAAAATATTACAAAATTGTGGTAACTTTAATTTTAATTTAATACTAACTTAACAACTTTGCTTACATTTACCATTAAAATCTTCATGGAACACTTAAGTTACTCATCTACTTAAAATAAAATTAAGCTACTGACTGTTTAATGTATTAAAAACAAATATTTTTATACGCTTTGGCTTCTTCAGAGGAATATAAGTTATCATTATTAAGAACGAGGGAGTTACCAGTTGTTACTCTCCTATACTTTTATAAAGATCCTTGAGGTAAAGACTCACAATGATATATGGCAGCCTTATTAGAGATTGTTTGCTTAAGAAATTGTAGGTTTGTTTACGTTAAGGAAGTTTTATCTACTTCAATTCATTAATTTTCCTCGAAATTTGCTTTTCTTATATGATCATGTTATGAAAAAATGCATCTCAATTAAAATTTGATTTGATTTTACAATAAAATTCAGAGTTCAATTTATCCAAGCAACGCCAGCACTTTCAAATAAACAATTTTAAGCACATCCTATCTACCATTAACAAGTTTTATGGGATTTAAATCTAATTTGAAGTACTTTTTCATGCTTTTTGTTAGGAAGGGCTCCTTGTTTCATGCATTATTTGATTACAGTGAACCACTTTCTATCTTCACTGATTAATGTTTGAAAAAAACTTGTCTAATTATAATTGGTCTGACATATAATATGTAGGACTAAAACTTCTGCTCTACTGAATTCATCAATCGGCTGCGAATTCTCTTGAATGATGGAATAAAGTTGTTTACAACTGTTCGCTATGAGTGCTTAACATGAATGATATTTGTCATTAATTAAAGTTCTTCCTAGTGTAAACAATAGAAAGATTTACAAATATTTTTGGGAGAAATTGTTTCGTACCTATTCTTTTAGATTTAAAATAAAACCTTTGAATACGTTCCTTGTTGGGTTTTAATAGCTTAACGTAATATATCTGGTGAAAAGAAATTTCTTTGGCATAATAATGCAATGAACTTACTATGAGTCATTGTCTCATACGGAAATATATGTTTCATATAAAGCTTTTTAAACTCATTGTAATATAATACCCATAATCTTTATTAGTTTCTTAAGATTCAGATAAAATTTACAAAAAATAAACAAAAATTTTATTAATTAACACTATAGTCGTCTCAAATTTAATACTCAAATTAAAAAGAAAACAAAATATTCTATTTTTAGCAGAATAAATTTCCATTTGTTTCTTTTGAGCCAGATACCTAATCTTTATTATGTTTTTTTTTAATTATTTCCCTTTTTTTCTAAATGACCCCTTCCATTTAAAATATTTATCATTCAAGATCCAAAGATATGCTTCGATTGATATAATACTTTGATAAAAATCAACAAAATGGATTCTAACATAAGATTTTCACCCAAAACAAAATTAATTTATTTGAATGGTTTAGAAGGAATTTTATACGATAATAATTCAGCCAGCATCATCATATCTGTCGACAGAAAAATATTTTTTTAAATTTGAAGCTTTTTGTTTTGTTTTTGTATTTTCTAGGAATTTTTTTTAAAAAATTTACTTAATAATTTTCCAATCAAGGTAATCATTATTGCATTTAGAGAGAGACTCTTGCTAATTTTCTACTTTTAGTTTTAAGATAAGATAAAATCTGTTATAATTTATTTTAATAATTATAAGCCTTATTTTGTGGTTTGATTTGTTTTTTGTGTTATCTGATATCTTGTTAAAAGAAATTTTCACTTTGAAGCTTCAATATTTATTTATTAAGAAAAGTAAATCTTTAAAGTGTTTTTTGTTTTGAATCATAAGCTTGAAACTTAGAATTTCTCTCAAATAACTTAAAATAATACAACATTTCGCTCGTGTAATTCTTTTTCCTGTCTAAAAGTAGCTTACAATAAAGTTGATTAAATATTTTAAGTTGATTTCTTTACTATCTCTAGTTTTTTTTAACAAAATCTTAAACTCAATTGTGAGTGCATTATTTGATTATTCGCCATGTCTGGTTTTTAAAATCAAATCATAACTTTTACTTGTAAGCAAAAATATTTTAATCGATATTTATGTTTATTTTCAGTTTTAAACAATTACCGCTTTATATATGACTATTAATTAAATTGATATCATAGTAATTGTGAATATATTATACCTAAATTACATACTAGCTGTTTGTTTTTTGGTATTATACAGTCTTTAAGCTCAATAGTTAGTATTACGTTGGCGCAAGCCAATTACTACAATATTTACACACAAAAAATACTTAATTGTACAATTATGCATAAATCGTCATTTTCTAACTTTTTCTTATAACTTTCGTAAATAAATTTTTAGTTTATAAATATTTTTATAAATTTAATGGTGTATGTATGTATACATGTATACCTCTTACACACATTTAATAATCTTCAGTTTTTTCAAATTTTTATTCCCTGGTATCAACTTCTAACTTAGTTTCTACATCACATTTCACATTATCCGGTGAGAAAATACATATATTTCTGAAAACTTGACGAACACTTTTAGAAAGGCTCGTGTGAAATAAATGAGAAAAATCCTTTCATTCTCATTCTCACTTTTCATGAAGACAGAATTTCACCTCATCAAAGCTAAAAAACCATTTACGAGTATTATAATGAATTTTTTTCAATTTTTTTTAAAGCTTTGAAAAACTTTACCAAATGAGACGCACTCTACATACTGTATTGATTGATATGTAGATCACTTTTACCATAATCCTAAATTCGGTTACTATACTTATTATATTTTGAAAATGACTCTGATTTCTAAAAAGATGGCTTTGTCTTTTTCCCTCATTCATCATTCATATTAGATTTTTAAATCTAGTTAATTATTTTGTATTTGTATATCTCCAATTAAAATAAAAACGAATCAATTTTTTGTTGTCAGCTTTAAAGAATATTTGAAATTATTTTTATATTTTTTTAGAAATTCCAAATGAATTTTTGAATTCACCAGAAAACCATTTACTAATTAATGAAAGTCACAAAACTTTAAAATTGAATTGGAATTTCAAATGATTAATAAATAAATATTTCGATTTCTTATTTAGAACTATGATTTTATTGTTGAATATTCAAAATTTGTTAATAATGCTCTAGGAGTGCCAACAAAATAGAGAGAAATTATTTACTTTATTTTTTGGCTACATTACTTAAATAAACACTCTATATATGCACATATTCAAAAAAATACAATTATCTAAGAAAAATGTGACTTGACAGCTGCTTTATTTCCTTTTTTCTAATTCTGTCAGTTCTGACTGTCACTTTTATTGGAGTGGCGCCAGGGGATCGTATAAATATTCTATTTAAGTGTCTAAGCCTAATTATACTTTAACTCTTAAGCACTAAAAAATATATCAATCAATCATATTATCGGCGACAGCAGTAACGATAAATTTATTACGATTGATGTCTTGAGTAGAATTTATAATTTTGGACCACACAATGACACACAATTATTTGATTGATATCTTTAAAGTTAACACTTGATGAATTCTATCGAATATTGCCTTTATATATTTACTTTGTATATTTTCATATTGTTTCTGTGCAATTATCGCAAATCATTTTCCAAAATAGTTTTAGACCTTGAGTCTTGTTAAATAAGTTAAATAATTCAATTACCTATGGCATAAAATATCTATTTGGAATTTTTTTTTAAAAGACCAAAAACGAACAAAAAAAATATAGATAAATCATATCTAAAAATGATAGTGTTAAACCTTGAAATGTCAATATCGATTGTAAAGTCTTAATTTTGGTTTGATTTTGTCTTATTATGGGAATGTCAGTGATCTAATTGGATTATTAATTTAATTTTTTTATGACGAGGTTATAGTAAAAATTTTATATTTATTAGGTACATAAATATTTATGTATGTATATGTATAATATATTATTTTCAAGGAACACATTGAGAACATATTAACACTGAAAACAAAGAATGAAGGTTACTTATATATCAATTTGAAATCAATCAATTCATATAATAATATTGTAAAAGCCATCCTTAATCTACGTTGTGTTGAAGACCACAACATTTTGATTTTATTTTTTTATAAAAAATATTATAGATAAAGTTTGTACATACCACAAATCTTATCGTAAATTAAGTTAATTCTTGTTTATCAATTTTTAATAAAACAAAGACTGCATGATTGATTGTGTCGATTGTATAGGAAATTTGATATTTTATTGAAAACCTAGATCCCACTTTGAAATATTTGTTATAGTTTTAGTTAATAGCTCAATTAATTTATTTACCCACAAATACATATTTTTTTAATTAGATTGAAAGGATATTTTTGTGTTTAGTGAGCAGTCTTAAGTATTAAATCTCATAAAAATAATACATATATTGAAAACCTTTACAAAAAAAAAGACACCGTTGGGAAATAATTTATTTCTCACATTTATTTTAGGGATTGTGTGTGAAAATATGACATTTTTCATTTTTGTCCAAAGTCTTAAGTGTACAACTCTAACAGCGCAAAAAAATGATGATGTATTATTAGTTTTAAGATCCCATGCCGTAGAACCTCTTGAGGAAACATTTTGTATGTGCCAAAGATTAAAATGACTTTTTTAAGCAGATTCTGATGGATGGTTGTGGTTTTTAATATTTTCTGTAAAATATTCTAAATTCTATAGGGAGCTAAACAACACTACGTTAACAGCTTCTCCTTTTAGGTGCTGCCACTCTATTTATAAAGTTCCTTAATAAATATACGAGTTTTTAGTAGGTGTAAGTTCCACAGTATCCAAGCTTGATGTTTTCCGCTAAACCTAGTTCTATATTAATAAGCCAATAAATATTAGAATTTTAGAAAAACCGGTTAGTTCAGATTTGGAAACCTTCTTTGCTAGATTTCTTTTTGGTTTCAAAAATCTTTTAGATTAAACTAAACTCAAGCTCAGCAAAACATTTCAAATTTCGAATTGTAAATAAATGCAATCAATCATAAAGCTAGAAAAACGAATAACCTTAATGCTACAGGAAGCATTCTTATTATTTTTTATTATTTCTTTTGTTGTGTGTTAATATCAGTTTTTCTGTTTTCTGTATTTCTGTATTTCTGTATTTTTATTTAAAGTATTTCAAATGTTAAGTCCTTTTTTGTGGTTTTAATGACTAGTATAATGAGTAAGCAATTTTTTTATGTATAACATAAAATTATACTGCCATATTCTTTTTACATTTTACTTTAGACATGTGTCCTTAACCTGAAATATTAACAAAAGTAATCAATTAAACTTATATAAAGTTATGTAAATTGACATATGTCTTATCAGTTAATCATTATTTCAATATTTTAAAGTAATATAGAAATGTTTGGTAAATCCATCCATCAAACATGTGTCGGACCTGCCACTTAAATAAACATCTCCGTTTGGGCATAGGAAATCTTATCACTAAAGTAAAGATAAACAATTTGTTCAAGTCAACACACTACTAAACTCCTGGAGCGCATGATTGATTGGTTTTATAGATATTGGTTTAAAAATAGTAGCTATGATGAACTCACAAATCGATTTTTATAAAATATAAAAAATTGGGTGGAATAATTCAAATATGATAAATGATACATATTTGAGCTATCAATTTTTTTTTTCTGCATAGTTTTATGAACAGTAAAATTTCACTAGTTTTGTAAGAAAGAATGGCGGATCTAACTTAGCAATATAGTGTAGAGATTTATCCATGACCTAGTTTTGCTGGGTTTTACTTGAAAATATTTGAATGCACTGGTTTTTAACAACATTGGACTAGTAAAATGTTTATTATTGATAGAATACTGGGTCCACTGATTATGTGAATAACTAAAATAATTCGTAGTATTTGACTTCATTCAAATTACTCATTCGCCTGTTGTAACATATTTTGGAATTTCATATTTAAGGAGTTATATTTTATGATAGAAAATCCAGCTCTACATCTTCAAGCTGTACATTCAACCATATTAATTCATTTAACTATTACGTGAAAATGAAAACTTTCTTAAAGCATTAACTTACGGTTAACCAGGCCCTATATACTATGTACATACCAAAAAGGGGGTTAGCAATGCTGAGGCTTCTTTATGCAATAAGTTTGGAAAAAACTCAGTAAAAATTTCAATATACTAAATATATTTTTTTTTAATTTAACCTACTGTAATTATGTCTTAAGTAAAAAGATTACCATTAGAAGGCTGTATCCTTTAAAAGAACAACAAAATTGGTTAAAAACAAATTAGAAGTCTTATTTTTTGTCAAAACTTAATTTCACCAGAGATAATAACTGGATGGAGTTTTATCATATTTTTAAATTCTCCTTATGTGAAAGGATAAAATAAGAAGTACTCTGTTAAACTGTTTATAGAACCTAATTTTAGGTTACCAGATTTGATTTTTAATTTGAATCATTATATTTACAGCTGGTCCAAATCACTTAGAGAAGCTTAAGGGAAGACTTTCATAAATTCAAATTAAATAATTTTTACTTGGAAAAAAAGCTCAATTGTAAGTTCTTTAGTATTTACACATAGTTTTTGAGGAGTTGATGGATCGTTTAGTAAATATCAAGAACAAGAAAGTAAAGATAAATGTGGATAAATATAGACAAAATTCAAAAGACTTATTCACCTTCTCTTTGATTAAATTCAGTTTCAGGGCCACCTGGAAAAGAGTGTAATGTTCTGGATTGAAAGATGATGATAATGACACATAATCTTGGAACTTTTTTCTTTTATCGACGTGTTTGCCTCAAAGTGAAAATTATTTAAAATTTTTAGTGGAAATTCTATCCACAGATAGAATAGAAAAAAATGTTCGAATGATAATTTGGTTTTGGTTACCTTAGTAGAAGGAAAATTGATGAGCACCAGAGAAAAATATACTGTGTTGCTGGTGAGATCCTAAGCCTATGAACTGCTCGAAAATAGTGATTTAATGACAGAAATTCAATGTAAACACTTAGCTTTGTGAAGAGATAGGGTTTATTCTTTATCATCATTATGACAGAAGCCATGATACAAAATACTCCACGAAAAATTTGCCGAAACTTAGGGATCTAAGCGGATGAAAAGTTGAACGCTGTTAAGTGTTAAATTTGATCTGTTCAGCGCATTTCTTTATACGAAGTTTAAACTGGCATATGATGCAATAATTAGTTTAACTTTTTATCTTTGGTCTCATTTTTAAATCCAACTTTTATATCCAAAAATTGTAATTTATCGAATTCAAAACTATAACTACTCAATTATTAATCTATACATATTAATTCATTGTAAATAAAATTTATTAGAAGATTGACATATATCATGACACTTTGTAATCAACCATTGATTTGTTGCTAAAAATTACTTTTGCCAATCGTCTGGGGGTGTAAATCTTTCAATACATTAATTTGTAACCGACCAATATCTATTCCTTTAAGTCTTATAATAGCTAAAGCACAACCTTTTCTTGATATATTGATGGCCATCTATAAACCAGTCAAGCCTGTCGAGAACATGCTCAATAAATAAATAAAGTCAGTAACTAAGGTATATTGGTAAGATAACTGTAAAGAGGGGTATAGTTTTTGTATGAAATTTCTATATGAACAAGTAAAATACACTCGTTTTCAAAGAGTAATCCTTAATACCTTCAGGGAACGTCTGTAGAGCTTGGGAAAATGTAATAAATGAAGCAATTACATTGTGAATACTCCTCTCTATATCAACCATTTGCGTCTTAAATATCAAACCCAGAATGGTCCAAACATTAATCTTACTGATTGTGTCTTGTTTTATACTTATGTCCTAGCATTAGTCCGGAAAGACGACATTCGTTCAACCAAATTGAATCAAACGCCAGAGATTTTGACATATGGCATCAATAAAAGTTAACATACCCAAAGAATGGCCTTTTGATTGAGATCTACGGTAGGGCTTACGAATTTTAATAAATTTCAACAATCTACACAAAATTTGATATGCATGAGTGTATATCTATATATATATATGTATGTATCATTTTTGATATAGAGGCAACAAAACAATTTCTCTATTTCACCCTAAATACATATTTACAAACACATTTAAGAATTTTTATTGTTGATATAAGCTTTTTAGATATATAGAGGTTAGTCTGGAGGATATGTATCTTTTATATATATGTCATGTGACAAATGGTAAATTAACGCGAGAACATTTTATGATGAGGACCACATGTGATAAATCTCTTCATCTTAGATGAGACGTGAAACGATGAAATATTTTAGAATTGTAGCAATGTTATAGTTCACAATCTAGGAATGTCTGTTATGGCAAATTAGCCTCGTGTTTCCACTAATGGAAATGTGCGCTTTTGATTAATTTAAAGTATTCTGCTGTTATTTGTCATTGTCGACAAAATAAGTGACGGTTTGTGACAACCAATGTGAAATTTTTGCTTTTATTTTCATATATTAATGGCTACACATATATTCTCTGAATGTATTATATTTAAATTAAATATCTTTTAATTTTAATTATTAAAATGTCTTTTTGAGGATGCCACTAAGGAAGCTTTAACAAATCAAACTATATCGGAAGTATTTAAGATTTATAAACCTAAAAAGATGACTTTTAACAACTGCTTAGGCTTGTCCCTCGTATAATTTTCCCTCGAATTCTTAAGATATTTTGATGATCTAATTTTTATTAAAAATTGTTAAAAATTTGGTAATCTGTATTAGTCTATATGCAGTTATTTTCTCTTAAATTTTCAATTTCTTTTTTTTTGTTAATACAAATCAAGTTGCTATTAATACAAAAGCGCTTTTACTTAGCTGAATCATTAAAATAAAATTCAAAGAAAGAGCTAAGGGCCAAAACTTCATAGGCTTTTCAGAACTTATTTGAAATTTAAATTAAGTGCTGGCATATATATAGTATATAGCTCCTAATTACGAATATTTTCAAGATGAAAAGATTCAGCATAAATAAGGAAAATATGCTTTTTTAAGTCTTGGAAATTTTTTGGTCAGTAAATATATTGTAATTTAATGAAACAGATCTATTGCCTGCTGAATTATTAGAGCGGAGCATTCTTTGTTTTGTAATTAAGTTGTGCTTTTTGAAAGCCACTTTAAGGCTTCCTTCGACTGACAACAAGAAACATCAAGTACATCCTTACTTCAAATACTTGCTAATTTCACAATAATCATAATAATAAACAATATTTTCTTCTTCTGGAAGTGTTTTCTCAGCTATACCAATGTAAACTAAGAAAAATTTCATATATTGCCCTTAACTTGAATTTGTACCACAGAGCACCGCAGAATGGCTCCAGCACAAACATATGCAAATATTTTTAAACAGCATATTTTCTTCTTACTTTATAATAAATATGCATTTAATAATTGTTTTTATCGCCCGGTATTAATCCTTAAGAACAAAAATATATTCAATTTAAATTCTTTAACCTATATTTGAAATAATCTATCTGTCATTAATTATGCTAGCAGGTTAGAAAAGTAAAATAATAAACACTTGTTATAAGTGAAAACTTTGATGAGTAAACTAATTTAGTTCTAAAACCTTTTAAATTTGTAAATATCTAAGTTTATAGAATTGTATGTTATAATTGAATACGACTTTTTAATTTATCAAAAATTGTATTGATATTTAATAATAAAAAATATTTTCCAATCATAAACTGTGACATAAATGTTTATATAACAATGTCATAGGGCAAATGTTTCTGAGTCCCAGTTTACAATTCGTTTTGATTTATTGTCAATCTGTGACCAGTATAAGAGACAGCTCCCGGCATGAAATCTTTGAACGTTGTTAAAAGAAATAACGTCTGGCTACTTATAGATAAATTTGAACATTTCCTGTACACATCCACACTTATCATACCAAAACACAAACAATATCTCCGTTTGACCCATCATTTATTCTGATATGTGTTGCAAAACAAACCAAAAAGAGAAAAAAAAAACCAAATCTAAAAAAATATAGTCTATAAGGACAGATACAGCTCAAAACAATTCCATTCAACGTCTTGAATTTCATATCCCTGCCAAGATTTCTGTAATTGATGGCTTTGACCATGTCAGCATTTTGAAGATGACAATTGATATCATTTTATAGCAATTGATGGGTTGAGAAGATTGATATCAATTTCATGTCAACATAAAGTAGAAAATGTTTTCAACAGCTGTGTATTTGTATAGAGAATTATTCTACCAGATCAATAAAACTGATTTAAAGCATTGGTTAATCATAAATATAACTTGAAAAACATAAAATCAAAATAATATTTCTTAGTTTAAAATAAATTTTTATATTGTAAGGTTTGTAAAATTGTTTTAATTTCTGTTTTGAAAAAAATTAATTAATAGTTATTGTACATTTCTTATGATTTTATCTATAGATCAATTGAGATTCATGTTTTTCATACTTCAATCACAAACAACAACATATTCGTCTGGGTAATTGTCCGCTGTTATGATTTAATTAATTAAATGGATCAAATCTGTTTACAAATCTTGAATATTATATTTCTGTCCATGATTTAAAGATAACGAACAGCTCTTTTATTTGTATTTGCTATTTGCTATGCCATTATTAAAATTTCTTGTCTTTTGTTATTTCCAAATCACTACAGAAAAAGAAAAAACAAACCTCTTTCATTCTACATTAATTTTGATGTTGCAAAAAATTCAAAATTAATAACAAAAATTAAGTAAGAAATTAAAAATTACGTTTTTTATTGTATTCAAAATGCTCAAACTCTTAATTTTAGGTTTAAACTTTATTAATATATAAAATATAAAATAAAAATACACTATTTTTAACAATTACAAAATCTGCATAATATTTTTCACATTAAAATAGGTGACAAATGACAGAAAAAATTCTCACTCACAAGACAGTATCGAATTTTTCTTGAAAAGTGAGAATGAGAATAAAAATAGAAAATGAAAGTAACAACAAATTTTACATTCTTACTTGCTCATTTGTTACAAAATCTCCTACGGAATTTCGAAATTCTACTCAAAATGCTGACTAACAATTTGACGGTAAAAATGTGGTTGCACACTTGAACTAACATTCTCAGTCGAAAAAAGATTGGAATTTTGGGAAAATTATATATTCTACTTCGGATAAAAAAAATTTTTGTAAATTTGAGATCAACTGTTACAAACAATGGTTGAAATTACTAAATGTCATCTATTTTTCCTTCTTTTCTTTTACATTGAGATATTCAATATAAAATCTTTGAAACTTGAAGGTTTTGTGTAAGTTTTTTGGTTATATTTTTCAATTTATCTTATTTCTTTTTAATCCGTATAAACATATAAGACTTACTGGACAGTTAACGGACATTTTTAATATTTTTGATCAACTTTGCAAAATATTTTAGTAAACTTTCTTATAGACATGGTTTACGCTCATTTTTATCTCATATGCTTTCTTAAATCCACCCACAGCTACTTTTTATTTTTAATAGTATCATACTGTCAGCCTAGTTAGTATTTTTTGATCATTTTGGATCTGCAAATTTATGTTACCTTATGAAATCTGTTCTGTGAGAACTGGATTTCTGCTTAAAAAGAAACTAGTCACAAGATTATGAATTATTATTTACAAGTATATAAATATAAATTTGTGTTTGTTAAATGCACCTTAATTGAAATCAAAATACCATCACTAATAAATACAATGCTAAAAGTTTGGAGAAAGCAGATATTTTTTTATTTTGCTATCACACTAATTTAGCTATTAATTTCAAGTAATATTTAACTAAAAAATCAAATGTTACTATTTTCATTGGCTTAAAAAGTCATCAACCAAAACGATTTTTCACTTTTATTAGAAGATAATATCATTGTTAAATTAAAAATTAATTTATTCAAAGTCTGAAAATTATATGGGGAAAAGTATTCAAGTCATCGTAATTAAAAAAAATACTGAAAGTTTCAACATTTTATTCGCAAAGAGATCATCATAAATCATATACTGTAGAGTGGTGCTGCATAAAAAGATAATTAAGTTGGGTGTTGTATATCAAATTTTATAGCACCAAGAAGAAACACAAAATTTTAGTAGGCAACAAATAATTTGGTGTTCAAACAACTAACGTTTGTCTTTGACCAATATGAAATTTTATTCGTTTTTCATTTCAACAATAATTCATTCTCTTTTTAATAATCTTTTGGTTTTTAATAAAAAAGATTTATTAATATTTTATTAGTTGCGTAAAATAACATAGGTTTTCCTTGGGCTGTGTTAATATTGGAATTGATTTACATTTATTGGCTAAGACAAATTTATTTTCATTTGTTATATGATAATTTTGTGTTTTCTTTGTTTTTGAGTTTTAAATCTGATGATAATTCAGAATCTGACACATATTTTTTATTACCTTATTACCTTCTGTTTCATATCCAGCAATATAATACACATAATTAGTCTGTAATGTAGAATCAATCCGATAAATACAAGCAAAGAACTGGGGTTTAAAAACTTTTGCGGTTTTTCTTAGAAGACGTCGAATAAAATAGCCTGCAAAATTTGTTTCACATTCATACATGAATGATAGAGGAACATTTAAATTCAAATATGATATCTTTATTTATGACAGATGCATTTTTTAAAATATATTTATGTAAATGGCAACTCTATCACCTGCTTTAATAAATCAATTCGGCGAACATACTGTCTTTTCTTTTAGAGCACTCTATCTTTATAATTTATAAAACTCATGAAAAAAATTCGGAATTTCGCTAGGTATCGTTAAAATGCTTCGTTATGCCTTTTGTCTCTCGCGTCCGTAAAATTTACAATAAAGTCTGACCCAATCAAAACTACAATTTACCTCTACAACAGTAAAGCTTTTAAAAAGTTCATGAATCGAAATTTTTCGGCTGATGCCCATAGGAGAAAAGTTTTTCTATGACTTCTGAAAAATATTTCCCTTATTGATCTACGATAAAGTACTTCTTGTTTTTTTTGTTTTCGTTTTTGTTAATAAAAAAAAACGTGTTAATATTAAACCTGCGTATTTCTTAATTAGGAATTTAGATAGAAAAAATCCATTTTTTTCTCAAGTCATACAAAAAATTTACTATAAAACTCTTACTAGCTTAATAATAGATTTATAAAGAGTCAAAAAATCGTCCTTAGTATATTTGTAATCTATTAAACCTTTTCATTTAGTTTAACTATCGCCATCGGTTACAATCTTAACCAATACAAAAAATTTAGACAAATGATACTAATTAATCTTTAAATTAACTCAAAAAAGCCGAAGGCCAAATCGTGTGACTTAACTACATCAATTTTATATATGAGATATCAGTATAATCTTTCAAGATCACCACTTAGCCAAGGGCTCTCCTCAGCTTTATGTGTAAATTACAATCTATTATAATGATTTCATCTTTTTTAGCTTGACAACATCAACAGTGATGCCATTAATAAAAAATCATAGAAAAAAAAAGAAGATAAATAAATAAATAACTACAACAAAAACGCCTACTTATTAATGATAAAACACGCAACGTGCGTTTATTGATGCTTGAAGCTGAGATATGTACAGCACGGTATCAACATTTCAATATGTCCAATGTAGCATAAAATGAAAATAAAAAATATATAAATTACATTTAACGGCAGAACATATATCATAGGTGGCACCATGGCAGTCAAAGCATACAACACCGCGAAGGAGACTTCTGGGTATTAAACAAAGTAAAATAAATGATATGATTTTTCAAAATTTATGTCCGACATTTGTTATAAGCCATCCAGCATGTTTTTGTTCTGAACAAAAAACGAAAAAGTTTGACGGCGACGATTATTTAATTTAAGCCCTAGGGCTTTGAATTTTTGGTATGGTATTATATACTTGATTAACGTATCTAATCATTGTTTGGATTGACTTCATCTTAACTTGAAAACAAGAAGTAACTTCTGAACATTTTTAAGAAAGTATTTGCAAGGGAAGTTTATATATAATCAATGAATTATTAGTTCAGATTATAATGCTTTCAAACGGATTTAAAATAATAAATTCAACACTGTGTAATTGCTATGATTTTTAGACATCTCTTAGCTGAATCACCGGATTAATTACAATGCTAGTAGGGCTTTTCTCGAAAAAATATTTATAATCAATTTTTAATGTCTCATGCTTTCTAATACATCACTAATTATGAAATTGTAGCACAGATTTTACTCTGCAAGACATTAAACATTATTTAATGTTCCATAACTTTAACTATAAAAATGTGGATAATGTCACCTGCAAACCAAATTGCTTCAGTGCTATTTGCATTTAACAACTTGTAATGAATTATAAAATATTCAAGTTTTCATTTCGAAAAATTATTCAACAAAATTGATTAAATCTGATGATCACCTCAGATCAGATTAAAATATTAATAGGGTCGCAAAATTTTTTGGTTGACAGTTTTTTCCATTTACCTTATTAAAAGCAAAAATATCCACTAACACGTCAGGCTCAATGTGCATAACACGAAAAACTCATTTTTCTCATTACTTTTCACTACTTACACGTAAGATGGTGATGGTAAGATTGTAAGATGGTATAAGCCAAAAATGTGATAAATAAAGGAAATTTTGAAAACTCAAAAAAATGCTGTCAAATGGATAATTCGCTGCCTTTCTTTGATATTTTAGTATCAACTTATCAATCTGCTTTCATGGTTAGTTCTTTTCATTCTGACGACAATCGCTCACATATAAAATTTATGCAAACTATTAATTTTCGTTCACACTTCTCACAAAGACAGAATCTCTTCACTGGACAAAAAACCTGCGGTTAAAATATTCTCATGCCCTCTTGTAAAAAAAATATTCACTAAATCTTTAGATATAATTAGTTAACTTCATCGTAGATTTTAAAAATTTTGCATTTAAGTATTGCTTTGCAGAAATTATTTACAATAATTTTTACTGTTGAAACATTACCGTAGGACTCTGCCAGCTTAAAGTTTTCTTTTGATAGACTTTTTCAATCAACATTTTATATATTTTTTGTTATACTCGTAATTTAGAAATCTTATAAACCTAATGATTTTTCCAAATATTGAATTGATTCTTACTGCAGTACCAGAAGGTTTTAATAATTTTCGTAATATAGTATGTCTACTGATTGATTTGAGTTCTGGTATAACTTTTATAGTCTTTCATGACATATTTATTGTCTTTCGAATCACTCCTCTTCGAAAAATTACTAAGACCTTATTATTATCTAACTTCAGACTGTTAAAAAATTTCTAATTAAGTTTTATAATTCTTTTGTTTAGAACCAATAACTTAAGCACAAAGAGTTCAAGTCCTGAGATAACATATCCTGCATATTGTGTTATTATACCCTTTGTCCACAGACGTCTAATACACTGTACTATCCTCCCGTACAAAGAAAATCTTCGGAATTATTTCATTGTGCTAAAATGGGGTTTTAAAAGTTTTCAAATTAATTAATCAAAAAGCAAAAAGGCAAAAAAAAAAGAAAAAATAATTTAGATAGTTAATAAATAACATATTTTAAGACAAAATAAAGTGGGTTGTTGCACAACTTGCAAAATCAAAATAAAGGCCCAAACTTCTCAGTATACAGAGTTTTAAAGGCTGTATTTATATATAAAATTCTTCATTCAAAATTTCTTTCCGTGTATTAGAGTATGAGGGACATTAAACGAGATATCTTAGCTCTTATATTTACTTAAAAGGAATTTAGTCATTTATTATATTATAGTCCACAATAAGACCATTGTTTAAAAAAACTCTTACTACTAATGCTGCGTTAAATTATACTCAAACAAATCACTGTTTAGTGACTGTCAAGATTGCTGTCAAGTATTGTTAATTCTTAGGAAGTTGTTTTTCAAAGTTGTATATAAAAAACATAATAATATTCTTCCAAGATATTTAGGACAGACATTTTGAGAAACATTTTATTCTTTATTGTATACTTTTATAATTTTTATGAAAATATTTATTTAGATGAATTACCATCATATCAATAATGCTTACCTTTTTTTATTTGTATACTTTTTACTAAGATAACTGGCAAAATTAAATTAAACCTTCAAATGTAACTTTAACCCCAAATATGACATCAGTTAAGCAGATATATGTGGGGTAGTTATAAAATCAAATATATTTCCTTGGCTTGCGACATTGATTTAGCTAAATTTAAATACGAATAAAAAATACGGAAAAGGAATTTATGCTCGCCCATTAATTAAAAAGGGAAAGTGTAAAATTTAGATTCTTAGACACATAGTAGATTTTATACAGCTATGTTTTTATACTTTTTTATTTTTATCAAATTAGTTTTACGAGGTGCTAAAGCCTTCATGTAGTATAAATTATTGTGACAGAGGTCATTGCTGGCTTAAACTTATCCTTGTGATGATAACACTGACTAATTACTAGCAATGTACAAATACCAGCTATAATATCAGATAACTATAATGGGTTATCAGGCAATAATAAATCACTTTATAGTCACTTCAAATGTTGGACAAGTCAAGCATCTGCCGTTATGCCTATACTGCTTATCTTTAGAAAACAGAGTTATACTTGTAGCTTAATTTATTTTCTCAGACACGATTGCTGATAAAGTGTAATAAATAAATAAAAATCTGACAAGCGTTTCAAGTAAAAGCATTTTGCTGTGATTTACAGTTTGACGAATATTTTGACATATGCCAATACTAATAATGAATAAAGCAAGTACTATATATATATACTTATATATATATGTTTTAAATGTGGTATTTATATGATTATAACGTAAACAACATGATCGTAAATCATTAAAAAATTCGACATCGAATTAAGAAATTTCAAGTAACTAATGCCATATCATAATTAATAGCTTAATAATTCATTTGAAGTTTCTTCTAAAGATTTTAAGAGTTTTTCTTTATTATAAGCAATTTATTTGATATAGAGAAAAAATTATTATTTTTGTATGCCAAAATCCAGGGTTAAGAGGATTTCATTGTCGAATTATGTAATTTATCTGTTTTAAAGCAATTTAGTTAGCATTTTTAATAATTAGTGTCTTGGAATATTTGCGGCTATACATATAAATAACAGTTATATATTTAATCACAGTTTTTAGGAAATGCGGAAAGATATTTAATTTTATGATTTAACAAAGGTCAAATAGTTTTTATTTTATTTAGATTTTCTTATTGTAATCAATTTGATTTTATTTAATAAAACTTACAACAATTTTGAAATATTTTGTTGAATAGTTTTTTCAATATGTGATTTTAATGGGATTTTATTTTGTAATTTTAGAATATTTTCAATTTTGTAATAAATATTTCTTTGGAATGATTTGCTATTGGTCGTGTAAAAGCCACATTTCGTTTATATATATAGGACGTGAATTTATTGCTTTTTAGCGACTGCTACTATATTTATATGGCGTCCATTTTGTTCTCAAATGAAAGCAACTTTAAGAATATTTTTTGTTTTCTTTTTATAAAAAATGTGTTTTTACAAACAATACAAAATATCAATCAGATATTTGTAATTTGTAATTTTTTAATTTTTTTGAAAAAAATTCAAAATGTTGCTTAGTAGTACAAGGATTATCAAATCCTAACATAAGAAGTTGTACATAAAAAGACAAAGTACAAAGTGCGCTTATTATTTTAGTCGCTTCTTATCCGCAAAGTTTTCACAACGGTTTGGTTTCTTAAATTTAAATAAAATATCTGCAAACTAATTATTTATAAACCTTTTGAGTTTTTTCTCTTTATAGTATTTTCTATCCATTTTCAAATGTTTAAAGTTTACTTTTTGGACAATATTTAATTTTTAAGCTATTTGCTTGACATTGTTTTTGGATTATTGAAATTAAGCATTACGGCTTGTGCACTTTTGTCTTTTTTGTTCTCCTTTGCCTAATACTTTATCTCTTTTTACAAATTGGTAAAATGTGCGATTTCTACAGATATTAGAAAAAACGTTTGCTGTGATTTAGAATACTGCAATCAATACCAAGCAATAAACCTTTTAACTACTTAGTATTCTTTAATCTAGACTTCCTATGAGCTAATTTTTCCACTGTATTTCAAGAAATTTTGATTATCTAAGCTCAATTCTAAATTTCTTTTATTATGTCTTCTTCTTTTTGTCAGTATTTAGACTTTATGGAATCATAAAAAGATACAAACATTTGTATATATTTTCTTAATTTGAAGAAACTAAGATGTTGTTTTGTTTTGTGGAAAATTTATCATTTCTAATGAGACAACCTTCAAAACAGCATTGAAGTCTTAGAAACCAACTTTTTAATTACCTGCACCATCCTTATAAAAATGGCAACATTTTCTAGCTCAATTGTGACTATTCGACGGCCCGCATGCTACATATGGTCCTCATCCAATAGCTTTAAAATTTTAAAAAATTAAGTGGTAAAAAGAAAAGCAAATATCTCAATAATTAAAAATTTTGTGTTAATTCCAATGAAAATCGGTATAAAAATAAAGCTTATTAATTTTTTAAAAGCATGTTTCTTTTAAGAGCCCACGAAAGAGCTTTTATTAGCTACGCCTGCACTGGTTCTTTAAATTTCTGAACTCTTTAATACATGATTTTTCTAAATCCTTAAACATATTAAGGCTGTTATAAAAAGAAAATAAGTATTTACAAATATAAATAATGATACTAAAAAAAAATACATTCTTCATTTCTGCACATCATTTCTACTGATAACGGCAATAAATTATTATTTAACAATCAATTATTTTTGTTTGTTAAAGCTGATGGTACACCCTTAGCCAATATTTCTTTTAGTTATTCTTTATAGTTTATATTGTTTGCTAAGTCACCGATTTTCTTGTTATCTTATATATGTGGTTACTAGGATGATATATGATTTATCCTTCCCTATAGCTGAGGAAAAATTTGTGTCTGTTCAAATCTGCTACATGTCGATCCATTTGACTGCCTCCTGCTACTTTATATACTCCTTAACGATTGTCAGTACAGCATTCTAATGGTAATCCTTAGACCATTTGGTTTTTACTTTTACTTCTGTTGCCGCTGTATTAGCCATAAATTACATATTTTGTTCTTCCTTTGAATCGAATTGTTGGGCAATTTTTTACATTTTGCTAGATCCCTATGAGTTTTTATGTGTCATATATTTTGCTTTTATTATATCCAGCCACATCATGTCCACATAAATTTTATCGACAAGGGTTGGTTTTGAAAATTTTACCCCTCTTTTTACTTTAAAAGTTGTTTTAGCTATAGACTCATCGTGTTATTGCCAAAAATTCTATAGAACTAGTTATTTTCTTATAATCCTTCTGTTGTTTGAAATTATGTGGCTAAAAATTATGTTCTTATAAACAATACTAATAAAAAAAGAGAAAGAAAAGCATAAACAAAGATATTGACTCCTCTAAGACAAATAGTCTATAATCTAAGTTAGCTACGCGAATGCGGAACTTTGAGTTATTGAAACGGAACAATACCAGGAACTAAGACGATTGTAGAATCATTTATTATTGGCCATAAATAAATATGTATACAAATAAATTTAATTTATTGCAACATTCAACGGAGACAGAGGTTTTAATAAAAATAGCTTCACCTTATCTTTAGCTGAAACTGGTAGCAAAGTTCCTTTCAACCAAGCTGATTTATGTTTCTGGCGTGATATCAATCGGATGTGGTCCATATCATATATCATAGATTATCTCGCAGATTATACAAGAGATAAATTTATGGTGATAATTTTGAAGAGAATATTATTCCTTTCAATGACTAGAATAACGATTTTTTTTATATTGTCTTTCTATGTCTAAATTGTGTTTTGTCACAGTAATTTTTCTGCTTTTTACACGCATGAGTAGCTAAGATATTTTGACCCTTATGTAGTCGCATATACATTTATTTCGAAATAAAATGTTACATTCATTAATTTCATGTGCAATCGTTTTCAAAAGTAAATTATGTTGTAAATATTTAGAAAGAATTCCAGCCTATATGTTTATATACGAAAAAATTATACATAAACTTTGTACATTAACTTTTTGGGGATATAGATTTATACTTTTATGAAATATTATGATCCTAAAAAATGTATGCTTCACTTTAAAATAAGCTTACAGTGTTTTTTATTTTGCGCTAGATTTGAATAAATTAATGAGACGGTATTTAAATATTATTTAAATTGGAAAAAATTTCCAAAAAAGTCATCTTCACATAGAATTTTTACAACTTGTCAAACTTTAAAAATAATTACCTTTGGGACTTCAGAAATTTCTTTAATACTAAACAAGTTCAAGCTTATTTTCATAAATAGATTTAGATTTAAAAAAAAAAAAACATCGCTTATAGCATTTACATCCTATGCTAAGCGTGATAAAATCACACAAAACAAACCTAATACCAATTCTAATTCAGAAATTAAAAACGTCAGTATAATCCCTTATATGAAAAGTACTCATAATATTATCTTGACTGATATTTTAAAAATAATTTATATTACTAAAAAGATAGCTAGAAATGTGATAAATACTGACTTGCTGCTACCTTAAATCATATAACCCACTTTGTTAATAACATTTTAACTAAAGCACTTTTCTATTGAAGCAAACCCAAAATCTAATCCACTAAGCCTCTTTAATATATTCCATTTATTCTTGAAAGACAGGTAGCAATAGCCTGGAATTACCGTCAAGAGGCTCGAAGATTAAAATCTTGAAATGATCACTTGAATTGAAATCCAACATCTGTCACCAGCAGATCCCTCGTCAATCCGAAGGTCTTATACTACTTTTTCATTTTGGTAGACATCAAAATGGGATAATTCAAAAGCCACACATTGCGGCTGTCAATCAATTTGTTTAAAGTAATATACCATAAGTTAGGGCTTCCGTATAGATTCTTTATTTATTTATAATAAACCTATACATATGGACTTAAATATTTGCAGACTGAATATATAGAATATGCATTCCATAGTGAAACCGCTTGTTAGAAATGAGACAAGATGAGCTGTAGATTGCGCTTTGATATTGCCATCACTTGAGTTTACCCCCCGGCTGGATGTTTAAAAGAAATAATTTTCATATATTTTTTCTACCTGTTGTAAGCTATTTCATATTAAGAAAACAAAACCAGGACGCGCTAATGAAATGTCCTTTTATGGTGAATTGTCATTACTTACAAGTGTCGTATTTCGTTTTTATTTCTTTCGTTTTTTTTTATGTTTTGTTTTTCGTTGCTGATATATGAAAATATGTTTTATTATTCTGGGTATATCATGTAAGTGACAGCCCAAAAGAGTACAGCGACAGTTAAAGATGAAATTTCATTTCTTTATATTTCCTGTAGCATACATATATGTATATTTAGTTTTTTATTTTTTTTTTTATTTTGCATGATATTTTCACTCTTTTGTTTTTTTAACAATTTAAATTTGACACGTCATATAGAAACAGAAGTTAGACAGTTACATCCTGCTAGAGTAAATGGCATAGAAACAATGAACATTATCGTGACATACAATCATTTGGAATCAAGTTTCAATTCGGGTCTATTATGAATGCCTTTAGGTGTTGTTCGCTTGTCACTTAAGGGTTATTTTGCTGACATAAAACTGTCATTTCTGACATTCTTTAGATTAGCTAGACAGTATTTGAATTATCTTTTATTCAATTTATATACATACATATATATTTTTGTTTGATTGATAGTGACAGACACCCTTATTTAATAATTGACATAGTTTGTCAAAAGGTTTTTTAATTGATAAGAATAAAATTTTAATTGTTATATGAACAATAAAAAAAGTAGCAATTTTTATCTTTGTTAAACATAAGAAACCACAAGTTCATTGTATTCAAATAATTCTTAAGAGTTTTTCAAGTAGTTAAATCTCGACCAATGAATCTATGCCTATTGTGTAATATGGACTAGTTGCCTGTACTACAATTTCAACACTTTTTTCTTGAATTTTGAACATATAGTTATGCTATACGGACTAAATTTTATAGTCTTGAATTAAAACCTATAGAAAATATTGTCTTTTATTACATAATGAAAATAAATAAACCGAGAAAATTACTTTAGCTTATTAGCGATACTCCTACATTTTTCATTTTTGGTTAAAGAGCCCATTAAAAGTTTTTTGTTTAAATTTTTGAGAATCTTTTATAATTGTACATTGTTAAGTGTGTTCTTTGTCAGTAAATTTTTAATAAGAGAAAGTTCAAAATTGTATTATACACTTTGCTTAAATGGCATTAAACGTAAAAAGAACTAAATTTCTTATCATTGTAATATTAAAAAATTAACCTTGAAGCTTATTACTAAAGGACGGGTTCGGGAAAAAAGGAATAAGGAAAGCTATAAAGCAATTTTGGAATTTAGTCGACGCTATGGCAAGTCAAAATGTAACTTGAGCTTAAGATCAAAGGCATTTAGTTAATCTAGTTAACCACATTCAAGATATAGAAAAAATTGTATATTTTCTACAAGGCCTTCACTCTGCTGAACCTATATGTTAGTAATAGCTTTTTCAGTTTATAAAAAAAATTAAAGCGTGAGCTTAAGACCACACGGCAGAAGTGAAAGCTTAATAGTTTTAATGATATATTCCATATAATAATTATAGCTTATAATCCACTTTCTTAAGCCTATACAGCGCTTAGAAGTGCAAGTGATACTGAAGTTAGAAAAACATTGTAATAAATAGAATTTATATGCTAATGTACTTCTAAATCTAAAGGAAGTAACATAACTTCAGGGCGTAAGTACACCGGTGATTCGTGTCTTAAATGTAACGAAGTTTGGTGGGTTTATATAGGAGTTTCACAAAGTCATTTACATCACTTATGGGACTTAAATAATACTTTTAAAACATCCAAAGTTAATGCAAAAGAATTAATTGCCTTGAATTCGTTTGAAAATTCGCGGTTGGTCTGAAAAATTTTAGGTTTATTTTCTTGTTTTATAACCTCTTTCGATCATAATAATTTTGGTTTTTAATTTGATTGAATGCAACCCGTACAATTTTTATTTAATAGAAACAAACGTTTTTTTTTATAAAAGTAAAAATATTACCTTTTTGAAAATAATCACTTTTTAGAAGTAAAGAATTTATTTGACGATATTGAAAAACAAAGTTAAAACGCTAGTTTTTAAGCAAAATTTTAAAAACGCTTTTTTTTACATAATAATTTTTCCGTTCTTAATTTTTGTAATTTTCGTTTATTCAATTTAAAAGTTCAAAAATTAAATTATTTTTTTCAAATAGTATAACAGTATTTGAAATAATCTTAGGAGTATTAGGAAATCGAAAATATCCGAATCAGCGTAACGCACCCGAGCAGACGGTAGAATTAAATTTACCCCCAGGAAAAAAATGCAAAGTGTGCCCAAAGAGCGCCCAAATGTTCATAATTTAAGTCTTACTTATAGTATGATCGCATAGAACGACTTCGGGCAAAATTACTGACGAATTCACTGGCAGTCTATTAAAAAAATATCAATCACCTAGAATAATGACTGTGAGTTTTTACTTTTTGGGTATAATTATTAGAATTTTCAAAAATATAGAGAATGTACAATTTGAAATTTTCCCTGCATGCTGCCATAAATTTTCATTTCCTGATGATTTCCTTTATTTCATATATTTTATAGCTTTTTAGTGGTGAACGGATAAAGCTGATGTACTAGACTCAGAGCAAGACTCTAAGCCGAAGCTTAGATATCTTACTTGGTGAATTACTTCAACTAAATATATAAATCTCCGATGCCAGCCAAACTCAAAAACATAGTAACCAAGCGAATTAAATAATATTAAATAACCGCCGACAGAAAATATACAACGGAAGCAAGTCTGATAATAACAAATCACATATGTAATTCTCACAACAGAAGTTATTATATTTGCTTCTTTTTTCTCTGCTGCCTCAAAATTTAGAAGTCTATTATTTTAATTTATTAAGAAAACCTCATTTTCAAATTTGTAAATATTTATTATGTTTCTTTACAAATAATTTTAAAATTCTACACCACTTTCTTTTAAAAAATTTAATCTAATATTAAATAATGAAAAATAAGGACCGTCATATTTACATTTTATTTTTAGCAAAAGGGTTTCATTAGGCAGTATTTACTTTGTTTTCATTTTTGACTTTAATCTTTGTTGTACCTGAAAAGATACAATTACAATTAATTGAAAAAAACCTTGTCACAATAAAAATACACCAAATTTAATTTTTCAAAACATTTTCACTGCTAATATCAAAATGGCTTTCGTCAAGTTTCGTTGTTTCAAAAATTTCTTCTGCATACTGTTATGAGTAAACTCTTATAACTCACATAATTAACGTTCCGGAACGAAAAGCTATTATTCCATTTGCTATTATTCCATATAAAACTCAGGGAACTACTGTGAGTTTTCTTTGTGACTGCCCTGTCTGAACCACATATTAGGAACCTAAATTGGTTTTTCTGAAAATTATTTTGTTGTCTTTTCTAAACAATAATTCCATGTGTTTTGGTTTATTATTGCCTTTAATGGGAAAAAATGCCATCATCACCTGTGAAAAGTAATTGTGAAAATTTATTATAATAGTGGAAGTATTTACACTGGAAAACATCCAAAAGTCGACAAAATAAATATTTAATATCAAGCCCGTGACTTGATTATCGATGTTTTTTTCCCGCATGAATAAATGTCCAGAAAAATCAGAATTAGTAAATAATTAGCAAATTTTTGAATATATATTTAATTACTAATATAAAAAATATTTACTAGAGTTATTAAAATCTTTAAATTAAAAGCAAAGGTATTTTTGTATAACTAGGAAAATTTACACAAAACGTTACTCTGCTTGCTTTTCTATAAACGAAACAAATTTTTAGCTGTCAAATGACTTGAGCTCATATTTTGCTCCCAAGGTGTATTCAAATTTTGTTTATTCATTTCACATTATTTTCAATGGCAAAAATATCTTTGTAATAATTTGAATGACAAAATATCCAAGTATTTGGTTTTTTATTAATATAAACATTTGAATATTCATTGTAAACAAATATATTTCAACTATAGACATTTGGTAGCTATTAAAACCCCCAAATAGACAATCTTGAAGGCTACATTATTCACTTGTGGTCACCTTTTCATAGCTAGATTTTTCCAATATATTTGAAAATTAATGATTTAAAAACTATTTTACAGGAATTCTTTTATAGATATGTATCCAATATATTTTTTAAAATGAATATCCGTTGCCTTGAAATCATATACATATTTTACTATTAAGTAAAAAAGAATATAATAAAAAAAAATCAAGATCAAAGCTGAAATAATCCTCATAGCACTCTAAATGTCACGTAAACAAGCTTTCCATGGTGTCATCTATTTTTATTACCCGCCGCAAACTCATTCTCTAAATCCAACAGCAGCATTTGTCATAAATTTTATTGAGAATCAATTTAACTCCTGAAATACCATAAATTTAGTCATTATCTAACTATAAGGCCATCATCTTCAGTAAGATTCCATTTTCCATCTTATTATTGGGACGCGTTTATGCCGTAATCGAATATATGTGACATCTGAGCCTACATATTGTAGGCCTCGCTGTCATCTGCATAATCACCTCGACATGTCATAATGAACATTTTGTTATTAGCTTGTCAAATCGACCCCCGCCGAGAATTACATTCGTTTTTGAAAGACGTTACCAACATTTTCTCTGTGACAACATAATACTAAGAGGCTGTATAATTAGTACCACAATCTACAGGTACATGCCACTAGTGTCAGTATTTTATGGATATGCTTATTTGCGATCATTAAGTATAAAGAATAAGTGGATGTGTCATCTGAGATTGACAGAGATTTAGGTGGGGTATTTTAACCTTATGGGAGATTAAAATTGGATAATTTAAGTACCTGCTGTTTATTAATCAGGAAATAACTAAAGAATTTTAAATGAAAGTTTTGTTGGATTGTTTGATTATTTTAGATAATATGGGCCAAGTTTTATTAATTTTATTAGCTTTATCATATTTTGAGAGAAAAACTATAATTTTGTAATTAATTAGACATTGACATATTAAATTTATGTATGTACATATACTATTGGGGTGACTTATTAGCTTAACGTCTGGCAAGCGATAAGTAGAGACTATTTGAACAAAGGGAAATAAATTCATTCAAATTCGGGGGTGATTATATTCATCTTTGAAGTATCTTACATGCCATATTTATAATTTTCAAAACTAAATGCAATTAACATAAAAGGATAATAAAATAAAAAATTTCTTTATTTTCTTTTACCCTATAAGAAATAAATTTTAAATCATGTTGAAGTAATTGAAAATTTATTTAGATTCCTAGTAATTTATTAAGTTTTTTGTATGTAAGAGGAATCAAATTATTTTTATATAACTCTTCAATCTTTCTATATGGTAGTATGGATAGATTTATTACCTACTCACTGACGGCGCAAATAGATTTTGTGTTTAATCCGTTAGATTAAAGATGCTCTATAACTGGCAAATGCAAAATAAATTGTGTCTTTATTAAACCTTAGTAAAAACCCTGGCATTTATGTGAAACAACTTGTTAAATAACTACACCCAAGGATTTGAATTTTATATTTTCATTGTGATTTAAAATGAAATATAATTTATTACATAATAATCTACAAAAACCCCTTAATTTTGATTTGAACCCGTAATACTAAGGGAACCAGAAGGTTGGTTTTCAAAAACTTCAAGAAAAACATCTAAGGAATGACTTGTTTTTTAATGAAAATTTAAATTATTTTAAACTTAGATACAGTACCCTGGTATATATGCAGTCATAATCGGATGTAAATTGATGAGAATTATATTTAAGTGCAAATAAAAAGAAATTAGGACTGCTTCCATTCGCTTGAAGTCTGAGCTATAAAAAGAGTCACTCAAATTAGCCGAGTGCTAAAATTCTACTCTTTTATTTTTGTTTCCAAGATGTAACGAAAATACTGAATAGATTCCTTGTACCAATGTGGATAATATGGCGTTATGTTTTGTTAATATGACCTTTGTTTTGTGTAGGACACTGTCATTTAAAGTTTTAAGCTGGAAATTTCTATTTCTAAGGTGAGAAAACATGACTTATTCTTTTAACATTTATTGGCTTCGAGAGATAAAAAGTGTACTTACAAGCTTTTGTCCTTTCAAATTGATTTACAAACTCTGAACCAGTAAAAGCCTATCTTTTTCGTAAAAGCATTCGTAATATTTAAGTATATAATACAAATGCGAGCTGTTAAAAAGAAATATCAAATTTTAGATTAAGCTGCTAACTTTTGAATTAGTTGGATTGACACCTGGCAGCTATCAGTCTAAGAAGAAGAGATGGATCCTAAATAAAGAAGAGAGATTTAAATGGAAATCTTTGTGGTAAAAACTACGTAAAACTGTTTTGAGTCATTAAAAGACTTATAGACTTTCTTGTAAAAAGATTGTCTCCATCTATGTAACTGTTATACACCAAAAGGAAATCTAAGAAGTACTGAATCTAAGAAGTACTATTGAATTATTTTGATCATAAAAATTTCAGCCTTAAATGGTAGTATGTATATTTTACAAATATCTACAAGTTTTACACTTACATATTTAAGAGTTTGATTAAAATTGAGATAAAAGCAAAGTAAAAAAAATTAGAAATATAGAAATATCAATTTTCGCTCGGATAAATAGTTTAGCTAAAACATTAAATGTCAAAACTAATTAATTGTCGTTGTACTTGTTATTATAATATAACAGAACCATCCATAATGATACCTATATATTTTTTTTATTCATATATCATAAAAAGGACCTCTCTAGCTTTATTGTTTGACAAATGAATATCAAAAAATGTTTTAACGAAAAATCCTACTTATTTAATGGACTAACTGCCAACATAATAGCATATAAATTCAAAACTGTATTTAAGTTAACACAGACATAAAAACTATTTTCAAATTTAATTAATTGTCGACATTATTTATGCAAAAGGGGAGGACTGCCAGCATGGCCTTCTGTCCATATTACAATTACAAGATAATGTTAGTAATTTATAGTTCGTCATTAATATTATTTATTATACTAGAAAATGCGCAAATCGTTGGTACATAAATCATACAAAGAACTTAAAGAAATCATATAAAAAAATAACAGTGATGGCCATTCATTGTATTACAATATGTTAGTGTTAGTGAATATTTGTTCTCAACTGAATACCATTGTAACATAAATCATGGCATAAAAATAATTTATTGCAAAGTATTGAATATATTCGCGTATATTTGTTGTTCATTATCATGAACTAAAAAGTACTAAAAGATTCGCCATGGTTTTGTCGATAGTTGAGGTTTTATTATAACCCCAGGGATAGAAATAAAGCAGGAGCACACCTGTTCCCCCACTCTTTTGTCTCCCCCCCCATCAGTTTATTATGAAAATGAAAAGCTGTTTGAATCCCGGTTATAATTTACCTCAAGCACGTCTATGGCAGTTTTAGTAAAATTTATGACACGATTTATGTTTTCATTTGCATAAGAAGGTAAGAATGAAAAATTACTTCGGCTGATTGTTAAGAACTGCCAAGATTGTCAGGCACAAAGCCTTCTTGCTGCGGGTAACGAAATAATAAACGCTAATTAAACGGAACGACAGAAATTTATTGATGTCATTGTTCGATTGTTGAATTAACATCTGCTGTTTACAGCACCAACAATGATGTCAGACGTTAGCTAGAATCGTTTATTATATTCCCTTTGATTGTAAGACTGAAACTCATTTTAGTAATGGCATATTGATCACTTATTTCTTAAATATTGATTATGATGATGGGATATAAGTGCTTCGATTTATGTTTACTGGCAGTAATAAATAAAGAGTAATATTGATTAAAACTGACAGGGGCTATGAAAAGTGGAATTAATAATGACAATTTTTGAATTGCTATCTAAAGGAAAAAGTATTTTAGTTATATTGAAAAAATTTGAAATTGATTTTCATCATTGAGTATTTAACTATTTTATTAGTTTGCTGTTTTGCTAATCGAAATTTTAAACTAATGTTTTTCCCAGTTATTTTTTGTCGTATGCAGTTATTGAATGTTTGACATTTTAACATTTTACATTTGCTCTTGCAACAAATCAAACCTTTTTTGAGAAACTTATTGTTTTAAGCAAAACTCCCCAAAAATGTATATTAGCGATTTTGAAAGATTGATTTTTCTTATCAATTATTTTAATTACAATTATAAAAGTTCAACTTTATTTTGACTTTTAGGCATCAAGAAATGTTTTAAGCCTGAATACTTTACAAGGCCAGTGTTTTGAAGAGCAGCTAATAACTTTTGAAGAAAAAATTATCATAAAAAATGACATTGAGTATGGGAATTACTATCAATGCCAGAACTACTTCAATACAAGAGTTCCCTGTCAAGTTTTGGGAATAAACAATAAAAGAAAAAATATTTAACAAGAACGCTTTTTGTTCTGTTTTTTGAAGTATAGAGCTTAACAATTTATACACTTTAGCATACAATCCACCCTTCTTTGAAGCATTTAGCCCAGCCTGAGGCCGGTATTGATTTTTCAACAACAAATTCCAAAGTAAAACAACGAAAATATTCTGGTTGGATTAATTGTTTGAAACCGTAGCTGTTTTTCATTGTATTTATTCTATTTCTACCTAATTGCCAAAAGTATCTATCTATTATTTTCCAAGTATTCTATAGGCACAAATGAAATATATTTAATTTCTTAAGGCCTGCCAAATAATTTGTTGTCACTTTCAACTGGATACCATTAAAATGAAAATTTGAAAATTTAACTCCTTATTTACCTACAATAGCAAAAAGAAATTAATGTAAAATTTCTTTTTTACTCCAAAAAAAATTTTTTTAACATTGTCAACGAAATGAAAAAATATGGTTCCCTGTCAAACTTTTCTTTTTAATATCTTTCAGAAGATAAAATATCAAGATTTTTATCTCACTGACATTTTACAATAAATTTTTGACTATTTTGTGAAAAGAAATCTTTTAAAGTTGGTTTCAAAAGAAACTTCTTTTTCTGGTTTTGCCTTGACAAAACTGTTTACCTAGTATCTAAATATTTGAATTTTTGTTTAATTTTATTATGTTAAATATGAAGACAGAAATTTTTATGATTCCTTTGTCGTTTATCTCTCTTCATGGAGAATTTTTGGTATTGTTCTGATTAAATAAGTCAATAATAAGGAAAAATTTTAACAGATTATTCATTATAATTTAAACAACCAATTTTGAGGAGAAAAATCGTTTTTCTGTTTTATGTTTGATGTTATCTAAAAGTCTTTGTTCTTTAATTATATTACTGTTAGTTATAAAATTGCCCTATTACTAAACATCAATATGCTCCTCTGAAGGATAGGTCAGGATAATTACATAATATTTCTACACGGCTTAGTCCCGTAAAAGAAAAAGATTAAATCAAACACGAAAAGCGATTTTATTTACTTAAGCACAATATTTTACTTACCTCACAGTTAACAGTTTCGTCCTTATATTTTTTATAAATTCCTTTGAATTTGTGAATTTGGTACTGCTCTTTTTTTTATGAATAATCTTATTAAACAATGTAAGTTATCCACATGCACAAAATGCACCTAATACAAATTAGGTACCTCCTAAATTGGTGAAGGTTACATTCTTTATGTTAAATCTCTCATAAAGCCTGGCTATCGTTTAAATGAAATCATTTTTCAAATTTGAACTTTCTTCTTTTTAATATGTCACAAAGAGAAAATAGGCCAAAGGTTTGAAAATATTTTACTATCTCGTTTTTCGCATCGTTGAATAATTTTATCCCCTTTTATATTTTTTCATCTGGTAATTTTACAATTTTTCAATACTAAAACTAAACAAAAGATGTGGCATAGATGTGGCATAGATGTGGCATAGACTCATAGATAAAAGAAAGGGCAAAAGTAAAAGTTTTTCACATTTAAAAAAATTACTCTAGCGAAGATGCTTAAGTAGTTATCAAAGAAAAATATAGTTGAACTGTTCAACTCATGCTAATTGAGTAGCTTTCCTTTTTGTAAATATATTCCCCTTCAAATATTTTACATTTCAAAATTAATATACAAAATCTATATACAATATAAATTGTGGCACATTAAAACTTATTTTATGTCTGTTCAACTTAATGTCAATAGCTGTTAATTTTCTCGCTGGTTTGACAAGTAATTGGAAAAAAAGAAAAATAAATTCCATGACATATGTCATCTAATAAAAGTCCGATAGTGTCTAAAACCACATGTAGTACACCGCCCTTTCCAGCTGTCAATTTTTTACTTTCTGACAAGTAATGCTAACGAACAATGACATTTACTGGATATGATTTTCTGGTTATCCCTTGTTCACGGTTTTCTGCATGAATATAAGTGATATGTCAGCAATAATTCGTAGTGACATTCAGTACATGTTTCATTGAATGGCCCCGTGTTTCAACATAACACGATGACCCCAATCGATGCTATTGTATTGGCTCAACAGGAATTTAAGTTCCTGCCATTCGTACGACAATAATAATTGTAAAATTTTTGATAAGGGAAATGTGTCAGGGGGATATAAAACTTTCATATCATATCAACAGTTTAATTAGCTGCAACATGTAATGTTAATTATGTCTGACAGGTTTAAAATTATGACAACTGTAAGTTAAATTTTGAAAAAGAAGGGTGACAGATGATGTCACATCAAATGACCCGATTTTATCTTCATTAAGAGTGAAGATGAAAATTAAAAATTTGTATTTTGACATATCAAATGTGTATTTTATCAAAATCCAAATTTTTCATCTTTATTCCCAATTCATATGAAATCTAAATTGCATCCCAGGTCACTAACTAAAGTGTAAAAGATGAACTTAAATAAATTGAACACTGTTTTAAATATTTTTAGATATGAAGTTATTGATGATGAGAAAATAAATTATACAAACGCAAAATTTTTGATTTTATATTTTGGAATAAAATCAAATTTACCATACATCAATTTGGTTCAGGGATCTAACATGAAAGGTTTTTCACCTAACTTGTTTTAGTATTTGAAATTAAGAAAATTTATGTAAATATTCGTTTTTATAAATTATGTTGTTCTATATTTTGATTTTATCCTGACAAAACCGTAATTGTTGCAACTAACTAGTCTCGAAAATATGAATTCAACAGGTTGACAAACTTATTTAACTATAACTATATTTTTTTTTAAAACTACATAAAACATTAACTCCTTGCTCTTATGCTATGAGAAGGTTTGCACAGGAAAATCTAAAAATATCAATTTGAAAAAAAATATTTTATTAAAACTCTTAAATTGTTTTACCCAATCCAACTTAATGATAAATTGCTATGACATGCAAGGTTTTCAATTCTCATTTCCCAGAAATGGAGATTTAAAAGATAGCAAATTATTGTCATCGAAATTTCTTTGTCTAGAGCTTCTTTCGTGTTACCTGCTTGGCTTTTTATAACTTATATAAGGAAAATATTTTAAGTGTTTTATTTTAACTATTAAAAATTTGTCCAAATTAAAGTTTTCTTTACAGATTTTATCCTGGTCGGCCTGTATAGAAGCTGATTTCTATCTGGTTGTTCTGAATTAAACCTGATTTTGTAATGAATATTTGGGAGTAGGTGAACTTATCATACGTCCGATTGAGCACAAAAAATTCAGGTATATTTTAATTTTCTTTATTCCAGTTACTTTGAAAGAAATTAAATAAAACTTCTCTTGTTGCTGAAAAATATCCCTGGACTAAAGAGCAACTTTGTTAAAAATTAGCTTTAGTTTCAATTGTTCTAAAAACAGAAGGAAATTGTATTTATTTCAACTATTTAACAAGAAGAAATGGTGCTTTAAGCACAGAAAAGAAAAAATTGGAAAAAAATTAATTGCACATTTAATTAGTGATCTTCGTAATCATTTATTTTAATCTTGATTTTAACCCGGTCGTCCTAAAAAAATTACTTATTTTTCTTCTCTTTTAAACTGAATTTTTAACAGAAGTTTTTTATGAATGTTTTAATTTTGACCTAACAGTGCGGAATCTCGAATTTTGTTACTAAGGTAGAGTTCAGTTTTCCTTTTAGATTATACTGGTTTTAAATTGATTGTCCTGATAGATTTACCTGAGTGAAATTAATTCGAAAATTTTCGACTAGATTAGAGAAGAGAAATAAACCTTTTATTATTAATGAAAAACTGTGCGGTAATATTGATTGCTTTTAACGAGTTTCAAGCCTTTGACATTTTATAATACTAAGTCCTGATAAGCCCAAGTGAATATAAAGATTAATCTAACTACTAGTCGCATACCAATAGAAAGGAAGCGAACTATTTCTTGTATACATGAAATTGTTAACACATGTGCACATTCGTTGTATGTACACAACCCAAACGCAAAAAAGGAGTATCATCCATAAATGTCAATTATCAAATATGCCAAAATTTCGAGAAAGTCTTTTTAATGTTTTTTCATTTCTAACTTGTGGCAACATTAAAAGCGGTTTTTAAACGCTTGGCCTATATGTTATCCACTATATATCTTTCCAACTAACAATAAGTATCCTCTGAGATACTAACCTCTAAATCTGTTAATATTAGCATAATTTTAATGCTATGTAAAATACATTCTTGTGTTTTAGATAAAAGTTTGTGGGAAAAAGTTGCATAACTCTAAACTACTGTAATTTCAAGTGAGGTGTATCAAATTCAAACTCAAATTATACAATGCAAAATTGATAATTGCTGTCATCTGTCATAAGTATAGAGAAAGCCAAGTACACGGAATCACAGATATATTTTTATACAACTTCAATATTGAACCACCCTCAAAAAAGTGAAAGCGCAAATTATTTGATACTGGCCAAAAATAAAAGACCGAAAACCAAGCTTAAACACTTTCATAATTTTTATCCATTTTATATTTAACTTTTACTATAAACTTTTTATTAAAGGAAATAAAATAAAATAATTTTTAACTGGTTATTACTTTTATTTAGCGATATTTAACGTTACTCACATTTGGTACATTTACTTGTAAACAGATATTCGCTAAAAAAGAAAAAAAATTACAATTAAATGGGATTTGGTTTTAAACAATTTGAATACGATATTATAAAGAGCAGAAAGTCACAATCCACTTCCATAATTTAAAATTTTTAATTTGATCACCATATTTAAATTGTTATCTTCTATATATATCACAGTCTTTCAATATTTTGTTCAAGAAAATACTTAAGAACTTAAAATTTGTTATGTTTCTTTTCAAATAAACTTAATAATTATTAATTCTATTGATGTACAGCAGCAGATCCAATTCTCTGGCCATACATAGCATACGGAGAATAATATGGTCCTAATGCAACTGCAGCGGCTGGATTAAATGCTGCAGCACTAATAAATGGGGATCCTTGTAGTCCAGACGGTATAGAACCAGGTTTAGCGTAAGGATGATATCTTGCAGACATTGGACTTAATGCTGGCATATAGGCACGTTGAAGAGCAGATTGTGGAAATAATGAACTAAGTAATGATTGCGTCTGAGTTTGAGCTAAAGCAGCAGCAGCTGCAGCTGGATCTGAAAGATTGCCCGTATGTGATCGTAGATGACTAAAAAGTTCTTCAGATGTATTGAATCTTTTTCCACAATATGAATCACCATTAATCCAACTGCAAATATATGGTGAACGCATTTGTGTTGCATACGGATGACCTGGTGGTAATGAACCTAAAGATGCAGCCATAGCTAATCCATATTTTTGGTGTTCACATTGAGTACAACCATTCGGACATGGTGCTCCTAATAGCATTTGTTGTGTATGAGCTGAATACGGACATCCTGTACAATATGGATCTTTACAAATTGGTACAATGGCTTCAGCACCCGACGGTGTTTTTATTCTTTGATAGCTAATATAAGGATTTTGACTGGCACTAGCTGGTACTGAATATCCACTAGCCGCAGCAGCCGCTAACATAGCTGCATGATGATGAGGAAATCCACCAGCAAATGATGGACGAAATGCTGGATTTGTATGTTGTTCCATACCAGGTGGACAACATAGGCCTGTAAGTGGATTAATACCATAACCAACACCTGATTTATATGCACCCAATGGTAAATCTTTTGGATGTCCTTGAAGTACTTCAATTCCTGAACGTATTATTGGGCTTGCGCCTCTTTGTGATGATCCAGATGGGGAAACTGTTTTACGACTTTCACTTGGACTATTTTTGCCACCACTTTCACTCATTGTTACACTAATTTCAGGCGAATTAATTTTATGCCTATTTGGTGAATTTACACTGTTTGATTTATATTTTGCATCTTCACTAATTAATCCACTTTCACTAGCATTTGTACTGGATTTAGAGCTGGGACGCTGTAAATTTATTGTATCATCCGTTTTAATTGAATTGCTTGAATGATGATGTGTTAAAACATTTGCTTCGTATGGCTTAAATGCTAATTTTAATTCATGCTGTGGACTTGATGATTTAGAAATTTTCGTTGTTGGTGATTTTGATGTATTATCAGTTTTTTTCTTATCCAAATTCAGAAGTGGTTTAACAGTTGAGGAATCAGCTCCAATTTGGCTACATGTTTGTGCCAATAGAGCAAGGGGGCTCTTTTTTGCATCCAACTGCAAATAATATAAAAAAAAAATTTAATATATTTGATTATTTTCTTATGAAACAAAAAAATATTTTTTGGATGGTTTTAGGAAAGATTCCTTACCGTAGTTGGAAGAGGTGTCAAATAATCCGGTTGCAAATATTGATTGCTACCAATAGTCACAATATTTCCTCCACTACCTTCAAGCACAACCATTTCGAACAGTTTTTCAAATTAGTATTCAACACTTTAAACCTTTTTGAATAAATTTGGAAAAATAATATTTTTTTTTTGTAAACACTGCAATTCTAACAAAGAGGGCAACAGCGCACTCTTCACAATACTCTAAAAATGTTAAACGATCCAAAACTCACGACTGACAAACTCAAACTAAAATTAAAATTTTCATTTCTACAAAAGAATGAGTGAATTTCTCCTTTTAACATCAAAACTGACACTTATAAATATATATATAAATACAAAGGTATAAAAGAGATAAAAGATAACTTCAATCATGGCGCTTGTAAATTTAGGACCAATCATAGAGCATGCGTCACACCCCTCTTGCAAGCTTTTTCTCCTTTATTAATTAAGTGTGAGTAATACATTGATAAAAAGAATATATGTTAAGAGGAGAAGTAAATTTTCAAAAACATGGCGTCGTTTTCTTTTTTGTATTGATTTATATGAGTTTTTAGAAAAGTGCATTTTTAAACATAATAAAACACACACTGTCTACAAGTGCTGGGGAAGGGAGGAGTTAAGTGGTGCCACTACCATTACAGGTTGTGGAAGGCGCAATTCCGTGAAAATGGATTACAGGAAGATGTCAAGAGCTGACAAACAAGGCAGATGTTAAGTAGATTGGCATTGTTGACAAGCGCTAAAGCAATTTCTTGGTGTCTGTCGACAAAATTATTGCCTCGGAAAATACTGCGTGAATGATTATTTCAATCATCCATAAATGCTTGATTAAATTGAAATTGTCTTTTGATAATGGTATTCATTTAGTTTTTAATGCATTTGCAGAGAATTTGTGTTTTTATTCATAAATTTATGCAATAACAAAAAAAATTTATGTACTGAGTATGCGTATAACTTTGATTTAAATGATTTTTACATAATTTATTTTTATATTTTGCACAAATGCACTTTTGCTCACCTCAACTTATTTCATGCAAAGTAGATTAACATATATGACAATAATAAAAACATCCATATTTGTTAGGTTTAGACCGTGACTGCATGAAATTATGTTAGAATTAAATAAATTAAAATTCTTTGTTGAAAGGAATAGTTTTATGGTTTAATACAAAAAATGTCAGTTTTGCACAGTTAAAGAAATGAAAATTCATATCAAAATGTGTATCCGTGAATAGAATAAAAGAAAAACTTCATTTTGTAGGTATTGGGCCTTTGGCCTGTTTTTGATTTCTTTTTTGTAATAAGATCATCTTACTTATGTTAGTTTTTCTTTTCGTTTAGTTTGTACGGATATCTAAAAAACAAAAACTCTTTGGAATTTTTAAGGTGTGCCTCCTAATTCAAGAAAATGTCAGACCTGGGCCAGTCTATTACTAGACTAATTAGACTTTAGACTAATTCTATTACAACTTAGTTTGTGATTAATTTCTTTTATAAAGATACTCTAACATAAATAAAAAATTATGTAAGAAAAACTATTCTCCGAAATCATTTATGGTTAGAAATAGGAAAAATTCAAAAATATTTCTCATAAATTATATACCACAATACCACGTGTAAGCTATTAATTTTTATAATAAAACTGAGTAATTAAAAATAAAATTACTCTAATAATTCGGATTACCCAATTTCCATATGATGTTATAACGATTACTTTAACTACATGACATTTATTTGTAAAATTATTCACCATTTTTCCAAGGAAAAGATTAAAATCCGTAAAATTTCTTAATTAAATTTTTTACACATTCTAAAGAACAAAATTCATTTATTTATTTATCTATTTTGCTGTAAGGAATAGGTTTTTGTAAGCTTTATGTTCAATCAATTAAATAATAACTTGGTTGAGTAGAAATGTGCCCAGTATAATATATTTATTAAAATAAAGATGATTTCTTCTTATTTTTTACGTTAGATAGATAACTGTCTTGATTAGTTTTCATAAATCAACAATTCAAAGCATATATGAAAAAGTTTCATATTGCACTTCTTGGAATAACTCAAACTAAATAAGGCTCCAGTCAATTGCAAAATAATTTCATTTCCTAATACTGTTGAAAAAATAATCTTTATCATATTTTTATAACTTCTGTATTTTCCCAAAGATGAAATTTTTATCAAATTAAGCAGTTACTACCACACAATATAATAATGAATTGCTAAGTCGATTTTTCATTTTAGATAATTTATCAAAAGAGTACAACAAAAATTCATTATTAAATGAACCCATACATCCATAATCATATGAAAAAGTTGAAAAATTCGAAGAAGAAAAAGTGTTTGACGCCCCATTATCCTTTTATCATTGTTGTATCTAAAGATTTCCCTATGTCCTTTTAGTGTGAGATTTTGTTATATTCTTATGCGCATACATTCATCTTCTCATTCCAACAAATTTAGTTTTGACAAATGATCTAGAAGGAGCCATCAACATAACAAATAACGTCTACCAACAAAATTGATTACCCCCCATTAATTTTCATTCAAGGGCCCAGACCCGGATACACGCAACTAAATCGCTTCCACAAGCTCATTGCGGACACTATGAGTTATTTGTCTTTTATTCTGTGAAGATAATGGTTTTGTTTAAAAAGGAAGAAACGATATGTATGTTATGTACATAAGTTGATTTCAAAAATTTTATAAAAGGGATAGACCTTTAAGAATACTGTTGGTAAGCATTTTGTCGATAATCAGAAAAAAGAAAAAATATAAAAGGAAAAGGATATCAAAATTCGATTTAGAGAAGAAGATGTTTAATTTATTACATATATATTTATTTTTTTTTTATAAAAAACAAAAAAAAATGTACACATGTGTATGCTGCGTGTTCGTGGCTATTTTAATTCTGTATATAATAAAAAATTTAATTTCATGATTTTATTATTCTTTTAATATTTGTAAACTAAAAATTAGAATATCCTTTTCCTTATTGATATTTTGAGGGCTAAAAGTAACAAAAAAGTTTTACTAAAATCACTTAAAAAAATGACGTTATGACTGAAAAGTTGTTCTATTGCATCATTAATTTTTAATACTTTTCCAAACGATTTTGTTGCTCTTTAAGCTTAAAATTTACTTCACTGATGGGATCTTGGCTTATTTTTCTTTTTAAATATGATGCAAAACTCATTTTTTCAATAAAACTATCTGTTTTATTTTTAAAAAATGAATAAATATTTAGATATTTAGTTAATCCTTCTTATACTTTTTTTACAATCACTTTTTCTTTATTAAATATAGCCATAAGAATAATTTAGTCAGGTATAATTTAGATGATTTTTTGCATGTAAAAGTACAAACACGAGCTTACAATTTATTTAAGTACTTTACTCGGCAAGCTACCAAACGTGTTTCCACCTCATTAATCAAAACAAATTTTGCAGAAATTTATCATCGTCCACCTCAAATCCTTGGTTTCTTATGACATTAACATCCTGCCAAGAAATATTGTTTGACTTTAGAGAGATGAAACATGAAATGGTCATGTTCATATAATTATATATAGATTTAGTTACATACAATTTATAGTTATGTATATAATCCTGACAGCTGATGGAGAATATTTTTATGATAAATGACTATAGCCAATTCTGGCATTTATTACAAGTACAACCGTCCGGTCGTTACAGTCAATTGACCAAGCCATAACGTACGCGTTGGCAATATTTCAACCAGGAAAAATTGAAAAGGAAACGAAACTTCCCTCGGATGACATTCTTTGAAGTCTAGCAATAAGCGTAAAATTTACTAATGAATTGTATAGAGCACATGTGCCCAATCGCAAGTCAATCAAAATATGTTCGTTTTGTATGGGAAAGTCATAAATTATTAAGAAAATTGTTTTGCGGACATAAAGCACTGTAGACAAGAAAAGAATATACATATATTACAACTTTATTGCTTTAGCTTGATGGATTTTCGTGGTTTCCTGGAAAATTTTTCAATTTTACATTTAAATATATTTTTTTGTGATTTTAACATTTATTGAAAAAAGAAAATAATTTTTAATTATGTTTGTTGATATGAGAGTTTAATATATTTTTTATATATTCTGTTTAACATCCCAAATACAATATACAGCCTCCTTTAATGAGTAGATATTAACCTGTAACCTTCAGATTATTACTTAAGATGTTTTAGTGTCATTTGACCATAAACATTATTTTCTCAAATATTCTTACCTAAAATACTTTCCGATAAATAATTATAAAACTATTTAAACAGATATTTCAAGGACTTATATTCTTATGATATTAGTCTGTCACCTTCTAATAACCTCTTCACTACTTGTTCAGTTTAGTGTCATAAATAATCAGGACACTAAATTTTCTTAAGACCTCTAGCAACTATATTAGGGCCAGAGCTGAAACTAAATTACCAACGAAAATTTATGATGGCGGCGACTTAAGTTTATTACAACTCAAACGTCTATATATATATATATATATATGTAAGAAGTTATATCCTTCTTTTAGTTTGGCTCCTTTCGCATATCTTCTTGTTTTTGTTAAGGACTATTACTATATTGTTCTGAAATTGCTGAAGAATAAATATCATAAAAACAGAATATATATCCGACTTTTGCTGTTATTATAACAGTTGTTGCAGTTTTATAGCATTTATTATGCCTATGCTTGGTGTTTTTACCTTTTTATTTGAGGCGGCAGCTATAGTGAATATGCCTTTCCAGGTTCATTTAGTGTGCTATTGTTTATTATGGCCCATTTACGTGTGAGTTTATACCCTTATTGGATATTTTATGATACCTAAAATGTTAGACTTCTAAAGGTTTATGCACTAAATACAATTTTGAAATTGATTTGCGTTTATGAGTACTGAATTTTGGGTAACTTTTAATAGAAATAAGGAAAAACAATTTCATAAATATAAGTACATTGGTTAACATTTTTAGGTAAAAAGAAAAGAAACTGTACGCTTCAAGGTCATTGTCTTTATGGCAGGGATTTTGATCGATATTTTGATATGTGGTAAATTTGACGGACAAGTGGCGATCAAATCAATATTAATGGAAACTACGACTTGTCGTTTAAGGACAACAAAAGTTTGAAATAGCTTAAAGCTGTTTTCATAGAAATAATGAAATTATGTTATAAAAAGCATAACAGTTGTATTATACATTTTTGTTTACGGTTTTATTCAAAAAATTTACAGTTTAAAATCTTTTAAAACTAGTCGTAGCCGTCTTCACTCAGCAAACTGTTAATTTGTTTTGGGAGTTAAATGAAGGATTTGGGTAAAACATGGCCCAAACCATTGTTTTGTTGTCATACATTTTCCCTTTATTTATGATCTAATTAGCAATAAGTGTAGTACCAACTTCTACCTATGAATACAATATATCGTTTGATAGCTAACAGTATTATTTTTCATTTATTCTTGGTCCAACTGTTAATTTTTCTATTTATTGGTTATCACTTTGTCTTCAATTTTCAAATTTGAAGACAAGACACACAATCATACTGATTTGTTTTGCAATTGTAATTTTTTTAAATTTTCTCTGTAGGTTCTCTGTGGATATATCACTGATGAAAGTCTTTGCAGTCATAACGTTTACGGTTTTACGGTTTACGTTTACTGGTTTTCGGTACCAATATCAATTAATTTTGTACTTGTATATGCTCTCTGTATAAAATATGACTAAAAAATAACTTTGAATGATACTTTCTTGTTTCACATATCACATATCAATATTCGCTCATGCAATAATTCAAAAGTGTGTCGGGAGTTCATGTACTACCAGATAAAATATATTCAGAATTAGTTTTTTTTTTATTTTTGAGCTTTTGAAATGTAAAAATTTTCGATATTGAATGCAACTAATCATTTCAGACCTATGATGAAAATAATTATTGAATTCGCGGATTTTTTTATAAACAATCTAAGGATATTGAGTGAATTATCAATTGCTTTATGTAAATAACGAATTCATTTGTGCGATCAAAGTTTTGTGATAGGTTTTATTTTTTCTAATAAATTTTTAATGAAAAATATATAACTGTATTCTAATCGCTTCAGTTATTTTAGTTTTTCTATTTAGAGTAGCTTTAGGGGGTATTAATTAATTTAGTCTCAATGCTAATATTTATTTTTGATGTGTACAGGAAAGTCACAATAATGACTTCTGAGTATTACTATTAGTTCCCAAAAAATCCATATTGAAAATTGAACTAGTTTTTCTTTTTCTTTGCCCCTTTGAATACCAAATAAATTGCTATGCATTTTAACAAATATCTAAAATCGAAACACATCCAAATAACATATTGCTCCCGTTGTGGGTCTCTCAAATTTCTCATGCTAACAAAACTTTAATTTTTTATTCAAAGAATGTACACATTTAAATTTCAGGTTTAGTTTTCATTACGTTTGCAGGAAATTTATGGATTTAAATAAAACAGCTTGTGTGCGGCTGCTCACACTTAAAGTTACATTTAAACGCGTACAAATGATCCACACCATTCCAACTAAGATGGTAAATGAGAAGATCAAAGTTAACCGCCCAACACATTATTTCAATGCCAACATCTTGCTACTATCCTCTTCATTACTATTTAAGCTGCTGTTGAATACCAACAAGATGAAAACATATTCCCATGGAGTAGATATACAAATAAGATGGGCAACAGTTTAGCCCTCATCATTTATAAGAAATAAGCCAAAGTGGCAAATGGTTTGATTACTTTGATGAAAAACATGTTTTTAGGGTGTCTCGTACGAGAAATAGACTAAAAGGGTCTTAGATACGCTTTGTAGTCGCTCATTCGTGTATATCTTACATAAATAATTAGTTAAATGATTTGTAAAAAATTTATATAAATTCTTTTTGCGTGCATAGAATTAAGTTGTTCACAACTGCCGATAAAATGTAATATATAAAAAACAAAACTAAGTATTAAAGCAGCCCTCCTTTCAAATAGTATGAAAACAGGAAAAATACCCTCCTTAGTATTTTCTGAGAAATTGGAGTTAATTGTCGGCTTCCTTAGCAAATATAATCCTTCTAAAATGAGATCTAAAACTATTTAAATTATTTCTACTAAATCTTAATTCTGTTAAACTGTCTTTTCATATCACATTAAATCTTTCTCTTTAACACATCATCTACAATTGAATACAGACCATTTGTCATGAAGTTCCATGGAATATTGATACCTGTGTTGGTACGTGTATACCTTTTTTAAGAGGCGTTTATTACTTCAAAGATAGATAATTCTAAATTTCCGGAATTTGCAATAGGTATTGTTGTTAGATGGATTAACCAAAATATCAGCAAAAATTCTTTTTTTCTAAGCTAATGAAGTATATACAAGTAGTTATTCTAAAAATTATATATAAATGTCCTGTAGGAATTTGCAGTTATAACAAAAGATTGAAATATAGCAAATGTCATCCTAGAAAGGTGTTACCGAAAAAAGCAAAATATTGTATATCTCAGCATGATATCAATATATAAAGGTGCCGACCTATTGAGGATTATCCATAAAATTTACGGTAACTAACAATCTAGCATTTAATGGTCGTGTATTGTTCGCGTAATGCCCTCAACCATAAGTCATAACAACAGACAGAGCCGAAAACAAAAATTGTATCGTTTTTGGAATTTGAGGAAGATATAAATTATTTTCTTGGTATATGTACACAGGACTAATTTATTCTTTTTCGACTTTAGTTTGCTTCCTTTCTTTTCTGTCAGAGACGTGTCAAGCTTTTCATGGTAACAAAACATGTCAGCAGGACATTTAACATAAATCATTGGTGAATTTTGTTTTGTCTGATTGTTTCTTAAAATATTTAAGAAAATGTAAAAGAAATTGCACTTGACGCCTTTTCTTATAGTTATATGTATATATATATATATATATATATATATATACTTCATTGTATTGTTGGTGATGATATGTGTCAAGATGACGTTTTAATTTGTACTTTGGTAAATTTAGCTCTTAAGATGTTTCTCGCAATCTAAAGTTTCTATTGAAAATGTTTTTCAATAAATAAGAAAATATAGTTTCTTAATGTTTAGAAATTTTGCTATTCATTGTGCTCTGTTGGCTACCAGAACATGCTAGATAAAGGAAAAAATGTCTAAAGGAAGTAGTAGGCAATGGGATGATCCCTAGATTTGGAGAAAGTTCCGAAGAAGAAATCTCTGACCATTTGGCTTTCAAATTACTATTCAAATATTTTGCAACAATTTGATAAAATCTTTATTTTTAAGTTAAGAAATTTAATCACTAAAAGGAAATTATTATGCGTGTTTCATTTCTGATACAATATTTCTTAGCCTTTTGTCAAAGCATGGAAAGTACTGATTAGATGTTCATGTACCATTTATAGGGTGGATTAAGTGGTAATTATTAATATTTTAATCATATTGAAACAGGCTTATAGTGAGCTTACTGATTTTTTCTAGCGTGGATAAATATTTAAGCCTCAGTACCTCAAGACCTTGAGAAAAGTCTTGAAAAGGACGAATGAAAAACTGAAAACGGTATGTTGGTAAGTTGGCTTTTAAATTTTTTTCCGAAGAGGGAAAATTGATCGTACCGACTCAAAGAAATACCCTAAAAAGCAACACTTAAATCACCTTTGTCAGCTTTCTTTGCTATTTTTCCCTGACACTATGATTCATTCATAAATTTTTGCAAAAAATATTGCCATAACAAATAGTAAAATGGTTGAATTTTGATAGTCTTTTATTAAATTGGACAAATGATTTGATTTTATACCTATTCTTTATTGCTTACAGATATTCTTGTATTATAATAATAAAATTTGGTCTTAATCTCAAAGGAATTGATTAAAAAATAAAAAGCCTTGAAACAATAAATCTTTTTTACAAAAAGGTTCGTGTTACGGAAAGCCAAAACGAGTTTAACTAAAGTAAATAAATTTTTTACATGAATAAACATACAAAGAGTAAGTCCTTTGTCATGAAAGGATAAAATTTGTGAAAATTTGTATCAAAATACACAAATGTATGTTAATTTCAAAATTAATATCACAAAGCTGTACCTGAAGTTAGAATAAAACTACTGACGCTATTGTAAGCATTCTTGTGTATTTTTATATATTTGGAAGTTGATTTAATTTTAGGTTGGATATAATTCACTCAGGAATAAGCTTTAAAATTCAAAAAAGTATCTACAGAATTATCTAAGCTACCTTGACAAAAAATATATACACATGTACTATAAATACTTGCAAAAGTTATGATGATTTTATTCCGTGTATAGAGTATTTATCAATCACATCTTACAATTAAATAGAACAAATAACCGCTGGGTAGATACTGTTTGCTAAGCTGTTCGCCGTTTCAGGTGATTTACTGTAGCAAATACTGTGACGATCAGTCTAAAAAAAATAATTCGATATCACTTGCAGATCTTTTTGGCAGTTTTTTCTTATAATGAACGAGCATCAATCAGAACTTTTCTTTAATGCTCTGTCAATTTTATTTTGCAATTAAAGTCCAGTTTTTCACATTTATTTTCTTCCTCAATATTAAAATTAAAGAAGAACATGTGCTCATAAAAATAAAATTTTAATGTTTCATTTTAAAATTACTTTTAGTTCTAAATATTTTATATTTCAAATATAAATCCTTGTTCTAAACATGTCTGAATAATCTGATACAAACCATAAAATTTAACTTTAAACGGGAATTGCAACCTTTTTCATTTTCTGTTTATTTTTATGTGTTCAAATTTATTTTATGTATGCATCTTAAATTCTAAAGAAGCTAACCAATTGCTCTATAAATCATTTTCATTGCATGTACAATAGCATAACACTACATTGATCAAAGACTTGTTAGAATTATAGAACTAGTTTTTCCCTTGAATTAGCATACCAATGCATTACAATGACTTTTTAGTAAATAAAACTAAGAACTACATACATATAATGACGTGCCCTTCTAACTTATGTTAGAAAATTTTAGTTTTAGTTTGAAAACAGTAAGAAGAAAATCCTTTAAATTATGCCATCTGAAGTCCATTTTAAACCTGACCACATACCAGCTAAGGTCTACTTAAGACTACCCAATAAATAATGCCATAATCTAGATTTATGGACGCGTTTAACAAAGCATTAGTCTCCATTTAAATGGCTTGTGGTATTTTCCGAGCTGAAGAAGCTAAGATATTCAATAGATTTTTTAAATGTATTTGTTAAGATCAATCTATATACATTTTAACTAAAAAAGCTATTTAAATGTTTGCTCTTATATATTACGAATAAAAAAACCAGATGAAAAATCCCAAATGAATGAGGGAGCTAAAGAAACCGAAATTTCTATGGTAGCTTATATAAGCGGTAAAAAATCTTTTGATCTCTCGTCCATAAGATTTAATTTGTGGACTTTTAAGACTTTATTTGTGTTAAGATCCATCTTTTTTGTTTATACATTTGTGATGTGACTTTCGACACGCAAACAATCGATTTTGGCCCTTTTTGATCTTTGCTTTCGGCTGTCAAGTGCTATATTTAACTTGTCTATGTCTTTCAATGAAAATAAAAACACCCAACAAAGTTTTAATATCAAAGGAACCGAAAATTATAGCCCTATGGTCGTAGTTTAATCAGCTAAACAGTAGCTATATGACAGGATATTTAGTTACATGTGCACTTTTCGCTTTTTAACGGATGTTTACATCTTTTAAATGCTATAAGAAATGAAATAGAGTAATCACAGCCTGTAAAACATCGATGATATTTATTGAAGTATGGTTACAAACTGTTGATATTGAATAAAGTTTTATTTTTAGATAATTTGAAAATACAGAGAATATTGACTTTTGTTGTTAGTATTAATAGCAAGAAAGGTCCTTTTAATATATTTGAGACAAAATACAAAACCTAAAAAATATCCAAATTTTAAGCTACTTTTTTGGTTATTGTAATAAAAAATATTTTTCTTATTTCTTATTGATTAAACCCCTTTTATCGGTTTTTGAACCTTTTTTGAAAAGTAATTCTTTCTAATTGATAAAAATGATGAAAATATCAAATTGGATACTTGGTAAAGCACAAAGAAAAAGTAAGTAGACGATATCTGGCCTGATTATTATGTTAGAGTGATAATGATTGAGAGAAGCTGGAACAAATAAGGAATCAAGTTTCTTGTAGAGAGATCTAGCTATCCATAACTTAGATAATAAAATTTTCTTGAAGAAAGTGTATCAATAATGATAATTGTGAAACATTAATAAATTTAGGAGTAGACTAAAGTTCTTAAAAGAATAAGGCAGGGGCTTCCTAAGTAAAATAAGCCTTTTATATACTTTAAAAAATGTCTTAGTTCTAAAAAAATTTACCATAAGAAACCATAGCAACATTAAAGCAGTTATCAGCAAATTTTTTATTAATTTTAAAATTGGGTTCAGTCCAAGAAAGCTAAAAAAATTTAGCCTGGTGTAAAATTAACATTAATTTAGCTTCGTTTTTTTTTAAACTGTTTTGCATGGGTTATTTTACATTGTTTAGAACTGAAATATTTTTAACTGATTGAACATTAAGAGTCTTTTGGCCAAAAGCTTTTAATTATTTTTTGAAAAAAGTAAAATCTCTATTTGGAATAGTGGCCTATTATTTGAAACTCATTTTAGAAGAAATGCATTTTTATATAAAGCAGCATTCTATGGTCTAATCTTACTATTTCTTTTTAACCTACATATAACTAGTTCACTTAATAAGAATTCTTTGAAAATCTATTTTTATTTGCATTCAATTTGTATTAATTTTATCATCTGCTTCCTTTGGACACAACCATAACTTCATTAAATTTAAAATTTATTCTACTTATTGCATTTCAAGAATCTTATAAAACAAGTTCTTCTTTATTAAAAGATATATTACCATTTAATTTTCTTTAATTTGCATACAAAAAATTAATGCCATTTCTTAGATGTTCAAACAGCTGCGGCCTCATTTCTCATCCATTTCATTAATTTTGCAAAATTCTCTCCTAATATATCTTAGGGTAAGCACCATGTTGCGCCATATTCGATTGCTAACTTGTCAGAAGGGAAATATAAAAAATAAGAAGAAAAATAAATAATTATGCAAATCTGAAGAAAAAATTGTGAAAATACCTCGGTGACAAGCAATCTATCAAGCTAGCAATTAGATTATAATTTTAGCATCTATCAAAGAGGCTGAAGTCTGTCATTATTAACGATGGGTTTCTCTCCCTTTTAAAAGGGCTCATATCATTTCTATCGTACGTAAAAGTTTTCAATAAAATATTTAAGAAAAACAGGAAAATTATGTAAATTGTGTGAAAATCATTCATTCAATTCCCTATAAAGCTAAGAAATTATTCAAAATTAAATTCAAGACAAAAAGTTAGCATTCATAATTTCAAGAATGATAGACGCCAGAAACAAGTTCTTTCTACTCGTTAGCAAATTATGTTATTAAATCTGAGCACTAAACGCGTATTATGAAAGATATAATTTTCTGTTTAGGACATAAAATTTTCTATTTATCCCGAAAATTGTCATAAACATAAATGTCAAGGATGTTACTTTTTATTTTAATTAAAATATGGCTCAAATAGTTTAAAGATATTCACTAGACATTATTTGTCTCAATTTATTTATTTTTTTGTTTTAAATTCCTATCAACATACATACCAGTAGCAACTTTTTTGTTTACTAAAATCTTTGAGACAGTAATTTATTAGACAGCTGCCCTCTGTTGCTCGATGAAAAATTAATTTATGGGATATGAGGCAACTATTTAGCTGCCTCTTTTATATATCGTATCACTTTATCTTTTCTTCATTTAGTGTTTAGGCGTGTGCTATCATTTTTCAATAGGTGTATACTTTAAGTCTTCTTTTGGTTTAACATCGATTTCGATTCAAAGATATCAATGATTTATTTTGTGAACGACGCAAAGACTAATACCCTGCTATAAACCACCTGACATGTCTATTAGTTAACTGAAAAATGTTTGTCTTGTAAATAAATGTTGAAATACTCTGTAGACTATTTTCTACAAAAAAAAAATTGTTTTTTAATGTTGTAAAATTAATAGATAGAGAAAACCTTATGATATATATATATCTCTATTTGTAATGGCTTTATATTAAGAATTTTAAAAACAATTTGTAAGTTTCTTGAGCTTCGAAGCACATTACTTAAACTTGTTTAGCATTAAGTTAAAATCAGTAATGGGATATAGCACAACACACTTCACTTCCTAATTAAAAAGCCATTACAACAACCACAGCTATATGAAAAAAATGCATATATTTATATAATATTCTAACACATCTTTCAAACTTACAAAGCCAGAGGAATAAAATATCATGTTAGAATATAATTTAACAAAAAGTACTGTAAGGTCTCTTTTTATGCGGTAGATACGTTCCACAGAAAAGCGCATATAAAAAATTCGCATTAAAAAAGACTTTACTTGCCTTGAAAACCTAGGGATACGTTCCGTAATTTTCCAAAATCGCATAAATCCAAAACAACGAGTTAAAATTAACTTAAAACCGCATAAAAAAGTTTGCTAAAATTAAAAGAAGTAAAAGAAATTCATATAAAAGCTCAAAATAAACGTGTATTCAAACTTAATGCATTTTATTTTATTGAAAAGTAATATAGTTTTATATTTTTTAATCAATGTCGCTATCTGATAATGGTTTGCACCGTTTACGAAGTGGTTCCAAATCACCTTCATCATCAGAAGAGACTGTCTCTGCAATAGATACTTGCGGTAGAGACGATGAAATTTCAATTCTCGTTGTTGTAGCTTTTTCTTTTCTGACAATAAAATCAGTAATTAAACTTTGCGATGATGATTCTACTAATTTTTTATGTAGCTCTCGATATCCTGACATGCAGTTCTGCAGATCACGCTGTAATTTGAAGGCTCGTTCAGTATTTGGGTCATTAATTAGAAAATGATTTCACGATTTTTAGAGACTTTTTATACGCGGACTTTCTAAACAAGCCTATATGTATGTTTATTCAAGAAATTTTTGGATGAAATACAAATCGCACAACTTCAAAATCGCATAATTTTTTGATGAAATACAAACCGCACAACTTCAAAATCGCATAAAAATAATCCGCATAAAAAGAGAGCTTACAGTAATACACTCAGCGAGAAATAAAACGGTCACAAAATACTCAAAATGTTTTACATCATAAAAAGTTCTATAAAAGGACATCATGAATCCGCGACTAAGTAAAGCTAACAATATTTACTGCACCTACTATTTGAGATCCTAGGAAAATGCTTACCTCGTCTATAGAAATCTATAGAAATATCACAAAAGCATTTGTTTTAGGTTTTTGCGAGAATATTAAAGCGTAAGAATTTTCTTTTGTCTTTTTTTTAAATATTTTTACAATTTATATTGGTCGTTGTTTTATTTTTAAATTAAGGGTAAAAAATATTTTGCTTACATTCAATAAAAAACTGGACTATAAAGCATGCCTAAATGTACGGAAAAACAAAAATTCTTACAAAAACCTTCACAGCGTCACACGAAAATACCACTGTGCAAGCATGAATATCTTTAGGAAATAAACAACAGCTAATTGTTAGCACATGTATATTTCTTAAAATTTCTTTCTTTCTTTCCTTAATGTCCTTAAGATAAGCCAATGGGATGAGTTGTTAAAAAGTTACTACAACATTAATCATTTTGTGGAAATTTGATTCGTTTTTCCTATGTGGGACGAATGATAAATGAATCCTTTTTATTAGTCTAAGAATTTATCTATTCGAAAATCAAGTGTTGAATTGATTCATTGATATAAATTACTGATAAATTCATAATTTATCAGTTGAGCTGCCACTGTACTACCCACAAAGCCTTTGAACAAAAAAAACCTTCAATTTTTATTTATAGTATATACGAAGAAGATTGGCTTCTAACTTAACATAAAAAAGTGAATTACATGACATGACAGAGTAATTTTTAGTTGTTTTCGTTCGTAACTTTTTTGACACATGGCTGTAGATCAACGAGATTTGATAAGAAATTACTTGGGACTTAGATCTGTTTGTTAAATGGAAATGACTGGTATATATATATATATATATATATATATATATACTCAGCTTCTTCGTTATTTGCTTTCAACGATTCATATCACAGACATAATAATTTACCACTTATGTAGTTTTGGTTAGCTTTTTTATGATTTCTTCTTAACCTTCCACTTGAAAAATTTGTCACGTCTTAAAAATTTTTTAAACCGTAGGCCAACTCCCAGAATTTAGCGGCTGGAATTTGTTTGTTTTTTTTGTTGAGTTTTTTTTACTATTTCGTAGAAAATCGCCCATCAGTTTAATCAAGATTCGATACAGTGTTTTACCGTAATTTATGACTGCTTAAAAGACTATCAACTTCCTGTTTATTTAAAAAGATTTAAAGGAAGGAAAATGGTAATTCAACGACCCAATTTTAAATTCAATAAAGAATCGAATTGAATTAAGCTAAGAGAATAATATATTCTTTTAGGCCTGTACATATACTTAATTAAATTTTCGCATATCTAAAATAAGTAGGTACTACTAATAAAGAATTTTAAATTCTTTGATGTTTCCCATGTCCTTTTTTGTTATATTTAAATCGCAACATTTCTAATTAACAGCATATATATACGTTTAAGTGCTCTTTAAATTTACAACATAAAGGTTTTGAAATTTCATCTACTGTAAAAGTATATTTACATTGTTAAGGACGGCATGATGGGTTATATATGTATTATGTAGTTTGCTTATTATTAAAAAAGGAATTTGGGATCTTTATGCTGCGATGAGCGTAAGTGGAAATGAGAACTGGTTAAACACGTAAAGTACTTCATAGGTTAAAACACAATAAAGTAACTCAAGAGTAAAATGACAGCAGCTTTCCACATTAGCAGACCCTTTTGCGGTAGTAGGACAATGGAGATGTGCAAAGTAGAAAAGGGTTCTCTAACACTTCAAATACAAAAGATATGAATGAATCGTTGTTCCCTGTGGCAACAAAAAGGGTTTGTTACGGCTGAATAGATCGTCGTTTGGGCCACTTGAGCTTGTCGGTGCTTACATTCTTTATATTTAAAAAAAAAAAGAAAAAAGAAAAGAGATTTGACAACAGGGTAACCAAAATGTGAATTTAACAATTGATTTGACTGACAAGAGGGCTGAAAAAGGTTACACTTTATTTATACCAAGTATATGAGCCCCTTATTGTGTGAAATGAGATATGAACACAGCTTATTTAAGTAGATATCCCTGCTTTCAATTTCCGTCCTTGACAATAATAAGGATGCTTATGATTTATTTCTATATCCTGTGGAATAATATAAATTATTTAAGTGGCCGGCTACAAAATGAAATTTATAAAAGCTGATATTTGGGTTCTTATAGTTTTTTTAACTTTAGGGTTGGATTTAAAATAGGAAAGGTATACACTTTGAAAAAGCACATATTTAGGATGAGCATTTTGATGCTGGTGATAGTTGTATAGTCTGTAAATTTCATGAAATTACCCATTCAACTGTGATTTATTAAATGTTAATTCATCTATGTGTCAAATAAATGCTGCTTTACTGAGTTTTGAATACTTTCTAAATATTTTTCGCAGAAAAAATAAAACTAAATTATTTTAAGCTTAGTAAATTAGCAATTTATTAATTGAACCATAATAACTAAAACCCATTCGATTATTAACGTTTGAAGAAGCATAAATTAGATTAACGAGTAGAAAATATGTATGTTTTGAGCATATGCTAAAGTTTTTTTAAATTTGTTTTTTCAAGTGGAAACCCCTTTTATCATTTTTCTGCTGTTTTCTGCCATTTTTTTATTATATTAAAAAGCGTGTAATATTAAAGAGTGATATTTCATAACAAAACAAATAAAAACTCTAGATATAAAACTTCTAAAATAATTCAATTCTTATTATATTATGGCTACTTACAGAATTTTTACAAAAACTAATCTTCAATGTTGAGTTTTTCATTTTTTGAATTTTGTTTAAGAGTAAACGTGTGTTTTTAGTGAATCCCACGTTTTAGCAAGTTAAAATATTACCCTAAACACACCCTAGAAATGACTGATTAATAACTATTCTTCAATTTAACTAATTTACCGCTCGTAAATATTACGAGCATAGAGTTTTGAGCTAATTCAGCTAAGCTTCCCTTAGACAAGTTTAAGCTATTCGTCATATAAAAAGTATTAGCACTTTATAATCGGCTTTTTTCTAAAGTTTTTACAACCTCAAGCTGTCATGGATATCATGTGATGACAGCAAGTGAAGTCCTTAAAGCCCTGTTTATATATTCTGCACTATTCCTATTGTCGTAGCCCAATAGAATTTTCCTTGTTTTTAGGAGTTGTGCACTAAAAAATTTGCATCTTTGCAGATCTTTAAACTTATAAGCTTTTGGTTTACAGTTTTACGTATTTTTTCCTTCTTGTTTGTCTTTTCCATAATTTATATTTGTTGACGAACTTGTTACCTAGTAGCTAAATTCTTTTTTAATTTGACTGAAATCCAGTTAAATAAGTAATTGCCTCAAAAAAATTTAATACTTTAAAATAATTTTTATATATATTCATATTAATCTCGAATCCTTAAAGCACAAATGTAATTCTTTAATTGGATATTCAAATATTTTTTAAAACAGTAATTGTGCATTCATAATTGATGAACTTCTTATTTAGTATCTGTTTTCAATTCAATCTCAGCTTTGGCTCAATCAAAACTCATTCAGAATAAATGAATATGAGAATTAGGATATCTCTTGTAGAAATCTGTCATGTCGAATTTTCATGTCTTCAACAATAAAAAATTTTATTTAATTAACTCTTACTTTGATATATGTAATCCAGTAAAAAATGTGGGAAAAATCTGTAAATTCACAAAAAAAGAATAATTTTTATCAATTAATCTTGTTTCCTTTTCCTTTATGTTCTACAATTCTGGAAAGAAATTTACAAGTGGTGTTTTCTCCCGAAGTCAATCTTTCCTAAGCTCTTCCTGCCGAGAACAAATTGCTTACAAAAGACTTCAAATGAACACACCATCAATTCACCGTCCTTCCACCATTATAATCCAAATGGCAAGACCTTACATTTTCTTATGCAATGTGTAAAGTTTCGCTTGCTTAGCATTTTCTTATCCTTCCATTTGCAAGCTCATCCTTAAAACTTATAATGGGGGTATTTTATATTATCCTTTTCTACTAAGTAATAAAGGCTTGACTAGCTACGGTCATTGAGTTGAACGCAGAAAAACTACTATGAATCAAATCTATATACATTAAGTGCAAATGGTGAAATTGTGGGTGCGGAGTTTTTCTTTTATATAACTTTGCTTGCCAGTATAATATATTGCAAGACTGTGAAAAATTCATGACAGACGGGTAATTAATCAAGACCCTCCAGTTCCATTGTTAACAAAATGAAAAACTGGAAATGAGTAATAATTATTCATTTTAATAAATGCATTACATCTGCCAAAAGCGATTGATAACCTGTAGCCCATGAGACATTTATCTTACTGTCTAGTCAATTTTTGAGTTGGAGTTTATATAAAAAATGACGCTTTATAGCAATTAGCATGAAATCAGTATAATTGTCGTATCATTAAAATTTTATATATAGTTTTATAGCTGACAAATGTCAAATGGCAAATATAGGAAGGCAATTTTTTCTGGTAGTTTTTTGTATTGATTAATCTTGCAGCGATTTGTCAAGTTGTCAAGTTAAAAATTATTGCTCTGTAAAAGATTGAAACATATTATTCTTACAATAGCTCAGAAAGATTTCAATATTATGAGATTTTATGGGCGTTAAATTAAATTGTATTTATAAATCACGTCTAAATTTTATTATTTCATAATGGGCTAATTGAATGAGAGGCAGATGTTTTTAATATTCATAAATTTCATAAAGCTAACTGAATTCATGATAAAATTCACATTGGCCTCACTTTTTTTTCTAAGAGGGTCCCTGTTTGGTATTCATGGAAAGTTTCTTCCGGGTTTAGTATAATGGCCTGGCGTCTAAGTGAATAAAATCCTTTATTTGCTTGAGCGTTTGATCTTTAGTCCACTATTCAAAAACGAAATATGATTTAAGCTGATTTATTGATCCTTTGATCATATATTAAGCTAGATTTATTATTCAAAAGACTTTTAAAATCCTATGCTGTCATTTTTCCAAGTAAAAAAGAAAGTCGTTTTCCAATTAGTTAGTCCAATTTGTATTCCAGTGCAATCGTCACAAATTTTTTAAAATAAAGTTCGTAATGTTTGCTAATGTAATAAAGTTATGATAAGTATATCCCGTTAATATTTAATGAAGGGAACCAATTTTGTAATATAATGATATAGTATTTAGTCTTCAATTTTGTAATTTTAATCATATCTAATCTAAAATGAGAATGTAAATACCTTCCAGGTGAAGTAACGGCTAAAGTCTTGAAATTCAAGCAAATTTTATTGCCATATAAATTACTTATTTTTGGTAATTTTCTCTATGAATTATTCGTGAATCTGAAATTTAGAATGTATCTTAGAGCTACAAATTTGAAAACTAGGTTCTTTAGCCAAATTCAGGAAAGTTATTTCGAAACTTTCCCCTATCAAATAATTCAATTTTTGCCTATGTCTATGCTAATGAATCCTTTCTGCCACAGTAAATATTAAAATCAATTTGTTTCAAAAATAGTGACAATTGATGAAAATGAAATATTTTGACAAAAATCATTTATTTATTTGATATAATATTCCCCCACGAAAATGTATTGATTTACTAATCCGCCAAGAGTACATAAATTAAATAACATGCCGAACTTCAAATTTACGCCTTATAAGGCAGCCACACTAGGTCCAAGGCTCGAAAATAACGCAGTTCCTAACTTGCGCCTAATTAGGCGGTAGTTTGGAAGCCACACTCGTTCAAACAAAAATATTTATTTATTTAAATTTTAATTTTGATGATTTATACACTTACCTTTAACCTTAACCTTAACTTTAAATACATAAAATTAATAAACCTACCTTTAACCTATGTCCGTGATATTGGTTAAATCTTTTGACAAAATTCAAAAGTATTTATATCCTTCTTTCATTGCAAAAGCGCGAATTATATATGAAGTTTAATTTTCTCATGTAAAAAATTTTAGCAGTTTGCCACACAACCGCCTCATTAGGCCCAACTTTGGAAAGCCTAACTTCGGTTTTACTTCGGATGTCGTTGTACAAAGCACTTAAGCATTCCAAACAAAGCGCAAGTACGGCATTACCACACATCTGCCTAATGTGGGCCCAATAAGGTACTAGTGAGGCGTGCCTTAGTAAGGCGAGCCTAATTAGGGCCTAATAGATTTTGTGGCATGCCTCACTAAATTTCTAGTCGGGATACTCACCAAAAAATCTGGCTATCAAAAAGATTATTATTGATACTTGGAGTAAGTAACTTGCAGGAAACATTGACCATTGAAGAATTAAAAGAATCCTTGGTGTATAATTGTTTTAGCACCGAAAAAAGATTTATTTGTTTTTCCTTAATTTGGGGACAACTACTCAGCAGTTTGGCTCTTAACTTTTGGTTCGCATTGAAAGCATAATATTTCAATCGCATTCACAATAGTTGTTAAGAAACTTTCTTCATTTGATCATATTTTTGGTTATGTTTTAGCAGCAATTTAAACAATGAATTTCCCTAACCTTTTGGCAGCGTGTAAACAGCGGAGTTTACGTTCCACGAAGAAGCCAGGGTTGAAGCCAGGAAATATCATATTTACAAAAATATGATAAAATACTTTACTGTTTTGAACTTTTTGTAATATGTTTGTCAATTTTTTCTTTTGTATGGCTGAAATACGATTTCTTAACCAAATTAAACCATGTAAAATTTAATCTGCGACTGGCAAAGAATTACTTTAATTACAGGCCATTCTTCCACCCAAAAATAGTGACGTGTTTAGGAATTTTAAGAATAATAACTTTCACTTTGTTCACTTTTGACACAATCTGTCAATGCTATATTATATAAAGCGGTGTAAACATTTAGGAAATGCTTAGACCTAAAAGCAGTAGTTTTAAAAGATTTCCTAAAAGTAAAGTATTTTAATTTTTTTTTTTTTTCAATAAATAGCTTAAATGGCATAAAGCCCAAATACGCAGGTAAGAATCAATATTTATTGGGAGTCTGAAATCTACCAAACACTCATAAGTGTTTTTTTCTTTCGTAAAATTTGTAATTTCGAGTTTGTAATTTGTTTTTTGTAAGAGAAATTATATGTGATACTTAATCTAAAAAATCCCTAATCAAAGCTAGATGGAAAAAAAGAAAAAACAAAAAAGAAATGAGTTTTTCGATTAGAGATTTTGATGCTTAATTAAACACTAAAAGCTGTTTGTATTAATCTAAATATTCTCAGGTGTAGCGCAAAAAAATTTTGTATGGTTTTTGTTGGTCAGAAATTAGAACTTTACTTAGAAAATAGAAGGATTAGAAATATTTAATGTGTTAGGTTTTGTGTACCTGCCAATAATTTAATATTATAAAAGTGGTGTAATGGCACTTTTGAGAAAATAATAGTTGCTCCATGCAAATGTGCCGAAATCTAATTCAATTCATTGAAAAAGCAGCCATCAATGCATTAATAAATAAATAAATAAAATAAGCGTTTAATTCATTATTCGTATAGCATCACTAAAAGTTTCCATTGCAATCAATAATATGATTAATTGGCTATTGTGTTATTTTTGATAATTTTTTTGCTCATACCTTAAGCTTTTGAAATCTGAACTTTCAAATCAAAGAGAAAGTTTTTTGAAAACTTCTATATAAAATTGGGCTACATAAATTTAAAAAGTACGTGTATGATTATACTTTTTCATCCAATGTCATATACTTGAAAAACCATTAATGTATTAACTTGTATTATATTGACTAAAAATTTATTTTATTATTATTATTCTTTCATTAATTGATTATGTGAGATCTACCAACAATAATTTGTATTGACAAAAACCGTTTTGATAATTGTTTTTCACCTAAGTCGATGCAAACACTTTATTTTAGGATCTTAAATGGGAGGAATTTTGAAACAAAAGAATTCAAAGCAAGTACCTAAATAGTTTTTGACCACAATTATATAGAAATCTAATTTAGAAATTAAGTATAAAATTTATGCTCACCAATTAAACGAAGATTTAAGAGAGTTTTCTTTAAAGTAATTATTGGTAAAACTGCAAAAAGGAAAATGTAAAGCTTGTGTTAAAAATAATTATGTATGACTTCTGAAAAATAGTAGTGGTATAATTACCCATCAAAAGATGCCTTTTTTCATTACAATGTGTTTTGATGCTTAACTGTTTGTTCGGGTTAAGCGTAAACTTACGACAAGCGGGTAAAATTATTTGTTTTCATAAATTAAGCATATGTTCTTTCAAGTATAAATACCAGCAGTTTTAAAAATTAGATTATCCTTTTACGTACCTTTTTAGATTAAGTACTTGTTCTGGTAAGTATGTTTTCAGCTTTATTATCTTGACAGTTAAGTGTTAAAACCCTTACGATTACTTTTTAGAGTAATACTACACGAGAATATGAAAGACAATCTTTGCAGTTAAATCTGTGGAAAATTTATTTGGATGATGATATAGTTTAGCTAGTTTTGTAATAATCTCCCACCCTACAAGATATTCAGGACCTTTTACTATTACAATAATTTCATTTAGGGACCACTAATTTTGCATTATTTAAGAAAAGCTCGCAAAAATGCAAATTTTTGATTTGATCATAATTTTATTATACTATTTGAAAGTGACGTGTTTCAAGTTACAAAGCAACAATCTGTTGGCTTTAGCTATGATTTTTTGATTTTCTTAATCATTTCTCATTTTTTACTTTTTTTTCATGTCCAAGTAGGAAGTTGATAAATGTAATGTATAAGTCAAGAGCACTTTACAAGCTAGGTATCAAAATTGATTATTGAAAAAAAAAAAAAAAACAAAGCAAAAAATAAAAAAAAAACACTTGATTGTAAAATTATTCAAGTGTAAAACGTCATAAGTGTTAGCTATTGAAAAAGATAAATACATAAAATGAATAAATAAAAATGAAACTAAGCCTAACATCTGAAACATACAAGTAAAGTCTTGTAGCAAAAATTAATCGGATGTGTAGATCAGCAAAAGTATCAGTTTTTTGCTAAGCAATAAAAATTGTTAATAATGATTTAAGGAAACTGAAACCCCACGGAAAGATTTAATCTTTTGCTAAAAATATTAATATTAAACAGTTTCAAATAACTATTATTTATAAATAGCTTTTATTAATGTTTTAATTTAAAATTTTGTAATAGTATTGGCATTAAGTGCTTTAAATCTTTCCAGATAGTCAAAAATATAAGCATAATTAATTAATTCAATTTAATGCTAAACTGTTCAAATTTTTTATAATAGTTATTAATATCAGCTTTTTTATATAATGAAAATTGTTTTTTGTCTTATTTTATAACGATTTTTAATTTATTCTGTGTTAGAATTAAAAAAATTCTATCTTTGTTAGCCATTCATGGAATTGAACCATGCTCATTCATCATGAAAAAACAAAAACGAAAATAATTTATTCAGTCTTTGTTACTGAATTAAAATGTGACTTAAAATTATGTTGAACTGATGTGTTGGCTGTATTTCCAAGGGGTTTTCTTTGCTTGAAGATAACTATTTTTGTATTCTCGATCCATTTTTATCCCTTTGGAGATATTAACTTTACCACTAGTAGAAAACTTTGCAATTTAACATAAAAAAATTTTTTTAAAGGTTTCGTTTCATAATGTTGGCGTATTTAGCAAAGAATTGACAAATTTTATACTTCTTTTTAATAATGGAGCTGTCATTTTCTACTTTACTCTTATAATTCCTTTAAAGCCAGTAAAACTAAGAAAATTGCACTTAAAACAAGTTCATGGAATATTCCATAATTGCAATTCAAAAATTACAAATAAAAAGAAAGAAAAAAGAAATATTTGATTTAGCTACAAGTAGCATTAACAGAGATAGAAAAGAAAAGATTTTATATGCTCTTAAACAATAAAATGATAAAAACTTAAAATATGTTATTAAGCTATAAAATTTTTGACCGTTAAAATGTTTATATAATGAATGGACAACAAAATTCGAAGCATAATCAAAATGACATGTGTGTGTTTAATTCAACGATTAAAGCCTTTTGTGTTTACTCAAATAGAAATCCACAAAATTTATAGCTTCACGTATTAAGTCGAAAAACATCGATGAAATTTATTGCGAGAGACTGCGACTGAATCAGAAATATAGCCTAAGTGCCCCGACTTTAGGGTTGTCAAACGATCCAAAGTTGAAATTTATTAGCATTCAGAGAACTACTAATACAGGCATCACAGGCTACTTACCAGCTATAATCCGCGTCGCATGCTAAGCTTTTCGGATGGAGGCCTCGTATATACTCAAGTTATTAACATATTCCGTTCAACGTTCGTCATGTTGTTATAATAAATGTTGGATAATAATTGCAATAATCATAAATTGTAAAGATATATGCGATCCGTTCAGGGTTTTTGATGGGTTTTATGTTTGACTGTATGTTAGCATCTATTGTTGGAAGGCGATGTCTTTCGCCGCGGCATGTTTTTAATTTTGTTTTTTTTTATAAACTTTTCTTTCTTGTTTCTCTTAAAGAATATCTAAAATATGATTTACAACATTTTTATACAAAACTGTTTTTGTGTGTTTGTGTATGTTTTTTTTTTTTGTTTTTTTGTAATTTAAGAAACAAAGAAAGAGTAACGCAATTTATCGAGCAATATAAATGCAGAGGAGGAGGGAATACAAAACGACTTTTTGATCCCATGGCGGATGGAAGTCGTCTTTAATTAAAATTTGTGGTGATTTCAGCAATGGGCTACGGTTTCTTTAATAAGCATATGACAGGAATGATGAATTAGCTGCAATAACTGGGACAATTATTTTTTCACTTTAAGTCAGTTTGATTTATTAGATGTGAATTTTATTATAAGTTGGGAGATTATATTTGTGGTGCTTTAAACAAATTTTTAGTATCTAATCGTAGCCCTATTTTAATAAAAAATTTTTTTAAAAAATTAATCCTATAATATTTATGTATCATTTCTTAATCTTTTCAAAACAAGAAGCATAAACCAACAAAATATCAAGATTACATTTTGTTATGTCAATTACAAAAGATTTGTAATGTTTGTAAATTTATTGATAAAGAAAGATAAACAGATATTTCCCATTGAATTGCGCCTTTTTAACTTTTTCTTTTGCCAAATATGTGGAAATAAAATGTTGTAAGGTTTCGTGACTTTTAAAATGGCAGTCAAATCAAAGATAAAATATACAAAAAAACCAAACAAAAACAAGTTCTTTAGCAAACTATTAACTATTTACATGAAGCTATGTTTATTTGGCTTACGAAGGTTCGGGACATGAATAATGACGTTTCTACTGTATGTCTCAATCTCCTGTCGCTGTCAGACTATAATGTTTCTTTAGCTTGTCAGCATTTCCGGCTCTTTTCTTTTGACTTTAAGAGAAGACCTGCTATTGAAAATATTTTATCTGTCTGTTCTTGCAAAAGAATGTCCCTGTATAAAAATTTTAAAATTAATGTTGTTAGTTTTGTGTTATTGCTTCTGACAATTTGAGAATTTCAATTGATAAAATTTTTATAAATGACAAATTTATAAAAAATTACCTTATTTTTTCATTTTTAATAAGTTTTAAGCTGAAAGGTAAGCCAAATATTAGTCCTATGAGTTTTTTCTTAAAAATCAATTTAGCAGGAATTCAAAGGTATTGCATTTGTAAAGTCAAAAATTTATAGTGATAAATATCAGTCTGTACATTTTTGTAACGAAAAGTAATCTAAAAAAACTAAGGTTTTATCGACATATGACTAGTGAAAAGTTTTTAGTGTAGCCTACACTTCAGTTACTAAAAAGCGGGTTTTTATGTAGCATAACAAGGATATAAAAATTTAATTATAATAAATACAACGAAAAAAATCATTCCCCAAATAATAAATTTAGAAAACTAATTTTAAGATCTCTTGCTAAATCCAACATATTATTTAGGAAAAATACCGTAACCTAGCATATTGAGCGTTTGGTGAAAGAGAAAGTGATTTGCTATCTTCTGGTTGAATTCTTTTTCATCCAATGGAAGAATCTATGGCTTATCGTCGTTGATTGTTAAAAATGAAATATCTAAAATATGTATATTTGGTGTAAGGACCGCTTAAGGGAAATGCTGTAAGATTTCCTTTCCTCGTTTAGTTTTTTCATCCTGTATTTGAAGAATATATTGTGCGAATTTAGTAAAATTCGTATATTAACTAGTATTAATTAGTATTTGTATAGTAATTTGAATATTGCTTAGGTATATATGTGGAGTAAAGGATATTGAGCTGGGATCTTGGTAAACTTCTTGCCAGTCTACTTTTATAGCGGTTTTTTCGTTACCTTTTGTAATGAAAATTTTTGAAATTTTATTTTGGCATATGAAATAATATGGATTCTTTAGAGGTTTTATCAAAGAAAAGAACCATTACACTAGCCTGTCTAAAATAAAGCCAATTAGATCCCCTATTTTTTTGATAAATTAAGCCGCAAAGCCGTAATTAAGAAGAGTTTTTGATTAGAAAATATTTTAATAGCTACTTTACGCTATCAAAGTTCTATGGCCTGAACCTTAAATCCCCGCATCAGTTATATTATCTATTTTTGATCTAATGTACGCTAAATGCAAATATGTTAGAGAATAGTGCTTATTTTCTCCCTGATGAAATCTTTCGACCTTACATTGACAAAATATCTAACATTGCAATTTTCAAATTGTGTTCTTTGTGCTTACAAATTCTCCATTAATTAGACAAGTATTTCCCAATGAAACTAACATCGCTTTCATATTTCCAAGCCATTTTGTCTTATATTAATTTCGATTAGAAGTAAGTGCGGGTTATTTTTCAATGTAGCCATGGGTTAAAATTTAAAGGCACCTGTTATGCATAACCAGGCATCTCTTTCCATATTGCTCTCTTAAGTTTATGGAATACCACAAACAATGATTAAAATTTTAATCTCTTGAGCTAGTATTAGTTGAACTAGATTTGATTATAAGTGCAATATTTAACATGCGACTAAATTTTAAATTTCTTACTTAGTTGTTCTTTAATAAAATTTTCAATTCAATATTTTAATCATTCAACTATTTACCAAAGCAGGGAATTTTTGTGTAATTAGTTATACTTGAGCATGTGCTAACTTTTTACGTTATTAAGATTGACATTAAAAATGTCAAACCTAATACCTAATTGTCTCTATTCATAAAGTTTTGAATATTGTTGTATTCATGTACTTATATTTTACGGGACTAGTAACGCCCAGAAAAGATTTCTCAAAAAAGAAATTGGGCGTCAAATAATTTCATGGTGGCCTTAACCATATTTTATCTTTAAACAGATCTTTTTCCTTTAAAAGGGACACAATAATAAGGCAACTGCATCTTCTACTAATAATATATACAGAAAAACCATTAAGTACAAAACATCTGCAAAGTTTCTAGAAGGTGGTATAAAAAATACTCATTTTGTTATGTTGTCACAATGCAGAAATCGGTTGTCATTCCATAAAGTGATAAATTCTTTCAAAGAATTACTTCGGCAACACTATGAACTGGGCTGCTATAGTGTTAGGCAAAATAGATCAATAAACCATGACAATGGACAGAAATCTTAATGACGCTTTTACTCAGTGCCTGGTGTTGAATGATTTATGATAGCAGACTGACATTCATTCTTTAAAGCCCGCTAGTCATATTGTTTTGTAAATTACAAATCCGCATAGCCACGAGTTAGGTATGTAGAGGTACTTTCTTTGTATGTCATTATTTTTGGTATACAATAGTTTCTGGTGATGTCATTCAAAGACCATTTTTCAAAGCAACGACTACATGACTGTTATTTATCAAGAGAATGCTTGAGGATGATTTGTTTAACAGAGAACTAAAGATTGATGAATCCTCGTTCCTTTGGAAAGGAAATCTACTATTCACTTAAATAGTCTCTACTGGATTTCTAAATTCTGAAGTCGTTTGTCTTAGGGTCTTATATGACTTACAGCCTTTTCTTAACAAATCGATTCTGAAAACCTTTTTGGTGTGACATAAGAGCATAGTCATCATCATTAACTAGAGATAAGTTAATGAATTGAAAAGCTTCCGGGATAAAAGGTATTATATAGAGTTATCATCTGTTGTATAAAATTTGCTCAAATTGTTTGTCTCTTTTAAGCTTTGCCCTTTTTTTAGAATAACTGTTAACTAGATATCAAATAGTTTAAGAATGTCTATTTCAAAGTTATTTATATCCTTAAATTTAAGGTTAATTAAAGTTGATAAATTAAGCTAAAATAAGGAAATTGAAATAAATCGTTTTTTCGTTTTATTTATGGCATGCTTAAATTTTTGTTACTGTTGTAAACCTGCGTCTCATACATAAAATTGTTATATATTTCTATATAATTTGATTATGTGCTGCATTAGGCTGCCTACAGAGTGCCAGCTTACAGCCGAGCTGACGCCGACTCTTATACCGAAAGCTATAAAGTCGTCATGGGTAAATTAATAGGAATATGCTCAAAGTTTTCAGAGTGCAAGCTTACCAAGGATTAGAGTATCACAATGGGAATTGGCGTCTGCTCGGCTGTAATCCGGCACTCTGTAGGTAGCCTTACTTTGCTAGCCTATTTTCACGTTTTCAGATAAATTCTACACACTGCCTTAAAAAAATGAGAAAAATTTTTATTATTGAAAATCTAATTTGTAGACAAGAAGAAAGCTTTCAGTAACTCGTATCATGGGGCTTTTTCGTAATAACTTTCAGGTTATTTAACCAAATATAATAAAAATACAAAGCAATACTACTTGGAGGATCTCGTTTCAGTTGTAAATACCAACGTCCGTTGAATGCTTTTATTAGCATCATCAACGTGGTTTTTAGCTTTACTGCATTAAGGGTATAATCATTATGCTCTAGAACTTATTCATAAATTTTTAAAGGTATAAGGTCTACTTATTATTTTTAAGCACTAATACCAAATCATTGCTTTTGTCCCTCTAATTATTATAGTTAAATTTAATAAGCATATATAGAGCTTTTTTTTAGGTTATAAATGAAACAAATTTCAGGAAAAGTTCTGAAAAAACGACTTAGAATAAAAAATAACTACTTCGGGGAATAAAACTGAAAATCACACAATCGTCAAAAATCAAAGTTGCTTGTATTATCCTTGAACGTTTTAAATGATCTGCAAATTTTAATCTTGAATTGTTTAAACATTGATTGTAATAAGAGGTTCTAATAACAAAAAGGCATAAAATTCCATCAGAGGGTTGGTGTTTTTTTCGCTTTTGCTTATATTGAATTAAACAACCTCTTTTAAGCTTTGTTTGCTAATATAATAATGTAGGTGGATCTTAACCATATAATTGTAAATTTTTCCTCATAATACAAAAAAGTGGACATATTGAGGTAAAAACCAGTCAAATTTATACCGTGGATCATTAAAGTTGCCTCCTTGAAAGCAAACTTTTAACTTAAGCTTCTTTCATTCTTTTGTCTTTTCTAAACTTTGGAATATTTTGTTAGTTATTTGTAGTTTTCTTGCTGTCTTAAGTTTAAACTTTTATCTGAATTGGTGCACTCCTTAGACTAATTACTATTAACAAAATTTGTTAAAACTATTTATCCTTCTACATATAATAAATGCCTCACCTGAAAACATTTTCGGTGTAGTTGACATTATATTTTATACCTATTATTACACATCTCATTATATTTTTCATTTATAAATGATTACAATAACATAAATAATGATTAGCATAACATAAATCTAGGCATTTCTTATATACTATTAATAATAATATTTTCCAAAGAAAGTGTCAAGCAAATGACTTCCGGAATGACTTATAAAAAAACAAAAACAGCATTCTTCTTGTTAGTAGCAATCAACCAAGTAATCATAATGTCTGTGCTACCTATATCTCTTATAACATAACTAATACTTCACCTGACAAGTACTGTCAATGATAAACTTTTGACACGCATTAACGAGTGCCATTTGAACCATCTAAAGCTGCGTGTTCTTGTTATTATCTGCTTCCTCTCCCGCAACTAACTTTATCGCATATTTAATTTCCTTTTTTACTTTACGTGCATTGCTCCATGTCTCATTTTACACAATATTTAAACGGATGATATGGCTGACGTGACCTGACAGATTGTACAAAAGTATTAACTTCAATCATTGAATATTATTATCGGAATGTCAGTTTAAGTGACAGCTACAAAGTAACATGGCATGACAGCTAATGTGGTTCTATACGTGGTCGATTTAACATTACGACTTCATGGGCGCACGTACTTGTAATGTCGACGGACAAACTTAGTAAGAGACAAGAAATCAATTTTTTTTATTGGTTTTTTTCTTTTATTTCTATATTCCTATAAATCGATCTGTTGTTGAACTAAGTTAAGTAAACTGCACAATCGCATAGTTTCCGACCTTTTAAGCAGTTAGCAAGTGTCAAATTAGTGAAATATATCATAGAAGCTTCCTTAAACTTCTCAGCCGATAATTGTTATTAGAAGGATTATTTTATAATAAATATTTAATTTGATTCTATACAAAATAGCTAATTCTTACCGAAAGCCACATGAAAAATACTTTGATTGATATGAAAGGCTTTTCAATATAAATTTAAATACAATAAAAATTTCCTTGCATGAAAATAAATTGGCTTACGTTTTGTCTTTTTGTTTGGCTTGTTTTGCTTAAGAAATCTTTTGCATAGAAAAATTATGCAACTCATTTGTGATATGATAATACCTAAAAATTTCAAACTTGTCTAATATTGCATTCATTAACTACGAGAGTAAATTCTTGGAAATGTTCAGCACAATAAAACTTTGTATACCTTCTTAGCTTTTTTCTTTATTTTTCTATTTGCGTCTCTTATTATTGGATTTTGTCATATTCATAAAAATTGATTTGCTCTTTGAATATTTTGACTATAATATTTTATTAAATGCCTTCGATTTCTGAACGTTGTTCACATATAGACTTTCTAAATAAATCTTTTAAGATACGGCAGATCTTTAAACGTTTATTAATTTGGTTTATTAATTTTTTTAAATGAAAGCTTGAACATGTGAAGAGAAGGATGAATAATATTTCTTACAAAGTTAATTTGGAATTTCTGTCCACAAAAAATGGAAGTCATCAATTGGTATAAATACACAATTGCAGCATTGTGGGAAATAATTACCAATTTATATATTATCATCCCCCGAAAAGCTTAGAAAAAAATAAATAAATCGTATTTGATGTCATATTTATAGTAACCTAACTAGGAACGGGTTGGTTTTGACTAACCTTTTTTTACTGAATTGCATCGTCATCTAAATGGCTAACATTTTAGAAATTTAAACTTCAATAGTTCATCCCCAAGTAGTTGAAAATTTGTTTACAAAACTCCACTACATTCATGATAAGAACTGAGGAAAGGGTGTTATTTTGTCAAAATTTTTAAACAAGATTACATTCTCATATAAGCAGTTTATGTTATACCCTTTCTCTACAGTCGCTTATAACCTGTATTACATTACACGGAAAGAAATTTTGTATGAAAAAATCGTGATTTAGCATATTGCAAACGTGTATTAAAAATCTGTAACGGGAAAATTTGTGCTTTTACTATTAATTTACAGGTTGTGCAACAAAATAAAACTAAAAGTTCTCCTATTTATTGTGTCAAAGTAATTATTAAATGGTGTCATTTTTGTAAGTATACTGAAATGATTTTGTTAATTTTATTAATTATTAATTTGACTAATTAATTTTAAACCTGTGAAATCAATATTTCAGCACAATTCGAAGATTAGATGCTTATTTTAATAACACTTATTTTCACACTTCGATCACATATTCTAATACAGTGTATTAGCCTGCAAAGAAGCTCTTTCTTGTATGGGAGGCTAATATACTTTATTAGACGTTAGTGAAGAAAAAGTGTTAGCAAATAGTTCATCGGAAAACACTTCAAATATCGAAAACAAACTTCTGTAGCACAAAAAAAAGTAAGTGTTTATACTTTAAATATGTTCCGATTTGGAGTTTACTGATTTTATACTAATTAACCTGAATCGAACCTTGTATGTAGCTGTTTGAGCAGGATGCGTTTTCTAAAATAAAAGTAAACCTGTTTTCAATCATGTCGTCTTGAGTTGAAATTGATTTCATAATTGTTTTAAAGGATTTCAGTCTGCATGTAGCCATTAATTGCGTAAAATTCATGCCTTATGCTGTAGTTATTTTGAGCTGTGTAAGGATCCAATAAATTGAAAACTTTTTTTTCAAATTGCATTGTATAATTACAGTTAAATATTTTAAATATATAATTTAAATATCAGAATAAACATTTAAAAATTGTGGAGTAATATAATCACCTATAACCTTTCAAAGATGTAAATTTATGTAGAAACATTCATTAAAAACTTCGAATGTAAAATTTATTTTTTTTTGACAGCCCATTTTTTAAAATTTTTCAAAATTTTATATGTGAAAGCATGACTTTTCCGTTAATTAATTGACTAAAGTGATTTATTTTAATTTTTGAATTTAATTAATTGTCTGCTTGTCAAGATATTATTGAAATATTTCCTCTCACCATGTTGTCCGTTGTCAAAATCAAATGACAGCTTAACAGCAACAATACTGCTGAAAGAAAAATTAATTTATATTCATTTGGCTCCTCATACCGTAGCTGTCAGTTAATCAAAATATATGAAGGCTGATAAATTCATTAATCATGCGTTCGAAAATCATTAAAATAATTCCCGCTCTGCTATTGCAAGTTTTATATCAAAACCATTTACCAACGGTCGCTTATTTCTTGATATCATTAATTGTTATTAATTAGCAAATTTCCGTTTTTTGACTATCATTCTGGTACAAATCTTAATTCCCTATGCGTAATCAATAATTATTTTTATATTTTCACAAAAAAAATATAAGAAAATGTCATTCAAAGCTCTTAGTGAAATCTGAAATCTTAATTTTAAGGCTGTGATTTATAGGTATTTAAAATGTATGTCACTCTTTGAATGGGTTGACTAATAAAATGCTATATAAAATCTGACATTAAACTTGATTAATTGAATGAGATTTAAAATATATACGGAATGTATGAAATACTGCAATATAATTAATAAATGGCCTAAATCTGTGATAACATCGCAATATTTAATATGATAAAAAACTTATATTATTTGGATTTTTTTCTTTAAAATCTCTGGTGAAGTGTACGAGAGAAAGGGAAAACGTAGAAAAACTAATATATTTTACTTTTGAACAGTAAGGAAAAAATGCAGATCTTTTATTTCTAAAATCTTTTGGAACTCTAACCCTGAAACTGATATAATATTATGGTTTTTTGTAGCTTGATCTACTTATTTACGATGTAGGATAATATATATCTCTCGTAAATACTCTCATGGGCTTGACTTACATTTTTACCCAAATCTTAGCTCAGCTTAGCTAGTCCCGGCATGCCATTCACTTGAAAAAGTTTTGGCAGTGATTATAGCAACTGAAAAGTTGCCCAAGATCAGATCAGTTCAAGTTCACACGAATTCAACTTTGCCGCTTTGGATGAAGAAATTTCATTGATTTTCGACAGATTGCACCTCGAAGTGAATGAATCCAGTGAAAAGATAGTGAGAAAATTAAAGATGTGAGACGACGAAAAATTAAAATTATAGAGAGCGAAAGTGAAGTTCAAAGCGAAACTGTGGAAGATGCAACTAATTCAAAAAAATTATTTATGAAATCAATATATATATGTAAAACGGGAGGGAGGATGTTGCAAATTCGATGTAGTGAATTTGGCGTGATGTGAACAAAACAGAATTCTGGGCATTTATTGCTTTTATAATCAATATAGGCACAACGTGTAGAACAATTCGTCCGGATATTGGTAGAGAAATATCGTTAGTTATATTTCTTTATTTTCGGATACATTTACAAGAAACAGATTTAGTGAAATATTCTGGATGCTTCATCTGAGAAATATTTCATCACCCAATACGAATTCGAGAGTGTTTCTACGAGTAAGTTGCTTTTTTGATCATATAAACTCAAAGTTCTTGGGTTATTTTATACCGGGCAAGCATATATGTGTAGTCGAACCAACGATAAACTTCAAGAGTCGGATTTCGTTCATTACATACAACCTTAAGAAACTGATAAAATGGGCTAGCTCTTGACCAGAATCGGTTTACCTGTTTCAAAAAAATTCCGATTTGCTTATACAACATGTGTTTGAAGAAAATTCTAGGTGCTCTGGGGCACCATATGTAAACGGATCGCTATTATACTAGTTATTTTTTAGCTCAAGAATTAGCTAAATTGAACTGTAATATCGTCTTAATAAATGGGAAAGGATTGCCCAAAGAAATAAAAAAGCAGTCCTTTCGCAAAATCCATGGTCACGGATTGACGGGGTAAAGTCTAAGCTCCCCGAAAGTTGATCTTTTAATGTTATTGAAATAGGCACCTGCTTAAAAGGCCCTGGCTATTACAAGCCGGTACTAGTTTAAAAGACAGTTTAAAAGTTTATGTAGGGGTATTCTAAATATTTGTGAGTACCAAAGTTTTAGCCAGAATAGGCTGATCTTTGTTCACATAGAATCTGTTTATCACAAAATAAAGTTGTGGTATATTCGTCTTCAATTGCTGTCGGGATACCTGACGCGGATGAGTGGCATAGATGATGTCCAGACGTATGAGGCAGTTAATATAACTTACATGTTTTTATTTTATTATGCAAAAGTTGCAGATTTCAAGATTTAGTTTAAGAGATCAAAGATCTCTTAATTTTGTAGGGTTAATTGTCCTTACATAATGTAGTCATAACATAATTATCTTAAGTAAAGTTTATCCATTTGTTTTTTTTTGTTGAGGTTATTTAAACTTAAAGCATAATTATTTGTGTTTATAATGTGTTTAAATTCTTTGTTTAATAATAAGAAATAATATTCTTCCTGCAATAATATAAAATTTAAACATTTCAAAAGTTCGAAAAATACATCGTTTTGCTGTTTGTTAACTAATTATTTTTGATTCGTCAACAGTAAGACGTCTTGTTGACTCTCAAAGTTATTATATTATTATATTATCGAGTCAGTTTTTCACAATATATTTTCGTAAAAATGAAAATTTGGGCGTTTACATATGTAGTTTCTGAATTCACTTTTGAATTTGAAAGCAATGAACTAAAAATAAAAAAAAATTCAGTTTTTAATAGGTATAAATTTTTTAACAAGCAGTTTAAAATTCTAAATTGTAGTATATCAAAGTCTTTAATTAATTTTGAAAAAGTTGATTTTGATATTAAATTAAATTAAAATTTGTAAATTTTTTACTATATTTTTTTAACTCCAGTTGAATAATTGTCTAGTAAAACACAAAATTATAATATGAGAATTTGTTCATCTGTTGCCCTGACTATATTAATTATTACCCTTTAAAAACCTTTGTTGAAAAACCATTTTCGCTTCAGTGATGAGAACCATACTATTAAAATGTAATTTTGTGATGACGTAGCAGCCAACATAAATGTTGGTTTAATTTAAAAGGGTGCTTTGCGTGTCTTTCTTGAAATCAAGGAATCATTAAAGTTTCTTTGATGTACTTTTTAATTATTTGGTAGTTGGCATGTTTTGACAAAAGAAATTCTTTAATTGTAAGCTGGAGTGAAATTTCTACTACTCAACAAATTTTCAGAAATATATGAACTTATATGTTTTTTCGGGGTAGCAATTTTATGGCATTCAAGTTGAAAATTTTTCTACATTTTAAAAAAATAAGTTGGTTAAAATTTTTGTTTTTAAAAAATTATGTTGTTTTAGGTAAAAAATTACGAACTCTGTCGTAATTTTCTGGTAGCTTACGGTATTCTGTTTCTTGATTGCCTAAAAAATGCAACAGTGGGTTCTAATGGTTAGTCTTGCTTAAAACACGTATGTGTATTTTGAAAAATGGGAAAACTTAGTTCTACGTCACACATTTTCGAAAGAGAAAGAAAATTTCGACTAAGTCTATTTGACATTTAAAGTTTTGTTTTTGAAGTGTAGGTCAAGTGATAGAAAATTTAACTATAAGGGAAAAAAAACCCTCTTCTGCATAAAGGTTTTTTTTATACACTCCGAGAGCGCTTCGAATTCATCTGAATGCTTTTTCTAATCTGATCACAATGTTAAATATCCCTTCTGTTAGGAAGGTGGAGTTTAACATTTCTGCATGCAAGTTTGATTTACAAAAATATGAAAATAGAGAATTTTAACTGTTGAGAGTAATCCCTGACATAAACACTCTCAATCTATATACTTCGATATACTTCGAGAGTGCTTGAAATTTACTAAAAAGGAAAAAAAGAATTAAAGAGGAAAATCGTGATATTCCCTTATAAAAAAGAGAAACATTATGCAACACTCAAAGAGTGCACCTTGTCGCAAACAGTTAAAACTAAATGTCAAAAGAATTGTGAAGAAGTCATCATTGAAATCATTTCTCAACGTTAGATATTTTTTGCAAAATTAGGGCTGGCCAAGAAATTTATAAATCCTAAACTTTGCTTCAATTTTCATAAAACTTAAATTCTAAATAAAATTCATCATTACTAAAAATACCTAGAAAATTTTTTGCTGAATAAAACTATAGAAAGTTTGTTTCAGAAATTAAATTACATTTTAGAAGTAGTCTTAATTTTATCAACAGAAGTTTATCCAAAAAGTATAATTTAAGGCAAATAATATGAACGACAAAAACCATCATACACCATAGCTACTTCAAAAACTCAAATGTATTTCGCATGACTACTTCATTCTACTTCCTTTCATATATCATCAAGATAAACAAGTCGACTCCCCAGCATTATTCTTTGTAGCTTAGACAGAACAAACGTCCATCCATATTCAGTTGTTGATAATAAATGATTCAATTAAAGTCATTCAGTGGTGCAATTAGGTGCAGAAACTGAAAGCATTCAAACAACTTTATTTAAACGTAGAGAGGTAGGTAGCATCCATACTGGGGCTAAAGTTAGTACAATTGTTCCTAAATGAGGTTTACACATCATTATCCTCGTAGACCATTCTTCTATGTCGTTTTCCGCATTGTTCTGCCAAAAGGCAAATGCAAACGTCAACACGGGTGCACAAAGCTAAACTATTCTATAACAACAAATAGTTCTATGACCGATATATTTAAAACGATAGCAATGGTATCTGTTCATTACACGGAACTTTAGCTATTAGTCAAGATTAACCATCATAAAGTTTCTATGTTGGTGTTTGTATAGTATCTTACACCCACTTTTGGGTTGTTTAATGCCGCAATATGCTTTTTGCTATAGTACGTTGTTTACTACTGAATATGCATTTTGTTCTTTAAAGGCTGTAGTTAATTTATGTCCACAGAAGAGCGATAAGGTGTTGACTTGTACTTAAACTATGCAATCTATCTTTGGAATGGCATAAAAAGTTTATATATTGTTTCTCAATGGAATAACAATTTTTTAAGATTTTTGCGTTTTAATTTAAATAATAATAATTACTGTTCACTTATATCGATTTATTTTACATTGCAGTTCGGTTTGATAGTTGTGAGTAATATTAACTTAAATTAGATAAACGAAGTATATTTTTATCAATTTACTAAAATCGAAAAAATTTTTTTCCCAAAAAGAAGCAAAAAAAAAGAAAAGAACCCTCTGGAAATGCTAATTTTGAAGTAGAATAAACAAATGTCAGCCAAAAGAGAGGTAATATATATTTATAAATGAAATAATAAATTTTTCTGCCAATCCACGAATGGTCATTTCTTAAAACGACGGAATATATAGCGGCATTGTTGACAACAATGGACGATAACAGCTGTCAATCACCGATCAAAATATCTTGAAAGCCCAATTGAAGATGCAGTTTTTTGTTTAGCATTTATTTTATATCCAGTATAACCAATAGAATTGACATGGTCCTCATCAATGTCCTGAATCATCAATACATGTCTTTCAGTTGATTCCAAGACGACGACAGAACCACTAACAGCATGCCAAGTACTTGAATATAAATTGTCTTCTGTACTTGCATTCAATTGATGAACGACCGACAGCTCCATTGATTGAAAAGGTTCCATCATTCCAGTAAAACAAGGTTCATCTTATATTGGTTCCTTTTCACTTATATGAATTCCCTAAAGGTCTCTTGTTATTGCCTGTCGTTTTTCTGCTTTTTCAGATGCAAATTTACATTTTAACAAGAACTTACACGTCAAGGGTTATTGAAAATTCATTCGTAATTTGCATATCAGAAATTGATAAGAAGACGACGGGATATTTTGTTAAAGAAATAATTGGCTGACGTTCAATGAATGTTTTTCAAGTAGAAAAGATAGTGGTCTGAAGATAGAAAGACATGTTGAAATGAACTGAATCTATTATAGCAATATTTAGAATAATTATTGATGACATTAATAATCGGGTTGTAATTTATTATTTACCTTTTATTTATTTCTTTCAATTCGAAGTATTTTATACAAATTTCTATTTTGCATAAATTTATGTTCCTAATCTTTTCAGTAATATCTTACACTTTTGCGTTTTATGTGGTATTTTGAATAAATTTTGTGAAACGATAATATTTTTTTATATCGTCCAGTCAGGAGGTAGAAAATAAGGTGTGCTCGAAATTTTTTTTTTAGCATTTTTCTATATCATGCTTATAATATTTCTAATATAATTTTCTACTGTTATCTAGACCATGTTTATGGCGCATTTGAACAGAATAATTTTTCATTGAACATTAATATTCTTAGTGGCCTTTTTCTAATTTGATTGAAACTCCTTTTTTGTTTAAAATTGTCAAAATGGCTGCTTTTAAACAAAAAATTTCATTTAGTTTCTGAATATGTAACCATAAGAGCAATGAAATGGGCATAAAATTGGCACAATGAATTTGATACCAATATGTGAATTATTTTCTTGGCTCAAAATCACTTATTTAATTATTGAGTGGCATATTCTTGAACTAAAGAACTGCTGTTGTCTTTAGTTCATTCCTATGACACAAGTACTTTCTTAGCACTTCTTATAAGGGGAAATAACATGCAAGCCAAAAAATTTTTGGAGTGACTTGAGTTTTCAAAAAGCATTTTAAGGTCCTTGTATTTCTAATTCAATAAATAATAATAACTATAATAATAATAAAAAATGTTTCATGAATTTTTATAAACTGTTGTATATTAATTTTATTATAAATTGATTTTAACTTTTGATCAAACCAAATTTCCACTGAAAAAATACGAACTATAACTCTTGAAAACCATCCTTGAAGTTATATATATATTTTTAATTAAAAGCGTAGTTGAAAAAATTTAATTTTCAAGTGGAATTTCATGATTCCTTAAGGCTTCTTAACACAGACTGATCTGCATCAGAGAATTTTCTTTGCTTCATCAAAGTTTTGCACAAAAGTTGTACTATTTGACAGCTACTCCTTCGTTTGAATTTATTGCATAATATTTTCAAAAATCTAATAAAAGTAAAATAATTGAGTTCTTATTATTTTTTAATTTATATAAATTTTAGTAATTACAGAACAAACTTTCTCACCACAATACAATTTACATCCCATCCCCCTTCAGATTAATATCATTTATGTTTTGTTTTTGTAGTTATGGCATGCATGGAGTACATTAACTGAGCGTAATTTACCGTTGACATAACAATGATTGACTTCTTCATGACTTCTACTTTGACATGACGTCTTCCTTCTTAGCTATAAATAACCAAATGATTGACAGTGTTGACAGTTTTGATGGATAGTCATCAGACAAGGCAAAAAATATTTCAAAGTTAACAAGATTTTATACAACAGCAACAAAATAGCATAAGTTGGGTGATTTTATAAGAACTTTCGGCTTTTCTGTCTTTTAAGTTAGCATTTTTAGTCTCCTGAAATGTTCGATCAAATGGTGTAGATTTACATACAATACAAATTCAGTGAATAAGATTGACTGAATGCTCCAATGAATTGGCCAAACTGACAAGCCAAAAGGGCTGTTTTATCCTTGAGATTGGCCTCTTTTGTCAGCCGACAAACATTTTATATGCTTAATAAAAAAATGAAAGAAAAATACAAACGTTTTTCAATTGATGAATGCCAATCCAAAATTGGAAAGAATATCAACTGTTTTGATGCAGATTGCGTCTGGATTATCAAATGTAAAGAAAAGAAATTAAATAATAAATTTATGATAGTTTAAGTAAAAATCGTTCCGCCATTTTTCGTGTTTTAGAAAAATATTTCAACTATAATTAATGCAGATAAGTTGTGTACATCTATTTTAGGTTTAGTAAACTGGCAAATTATTAAATTTTTATTGTATTCTTTTCAAGTTTTCATAGTTTGTCTTAAAATTTTAACATTAAAAACTTCTTTTAGGATAGTAAAATAGTTGCCAGTACGTTTGTAAGCTTTTTTATTAATTGAAAAAATCCTTATTACACCGATCGTGATGGCTTCTAGAATCCCAAGAATTGACACTAGCAAGTGATATTAAATGAGACTTTATACTACCGCTTACTTTTGTTAGTTTTTTATAAAATATACAAACCGTTAAGTGAAATACTATGATAACTTTATATGTAAATATGATAAAATTTTCTATCAATGTGTACCACCATCGATAAATAATGCTTCGTTTGACAGGAAACTCGTAAGAAACGTTTAATTGTGAGTTTCACATTCACTTGAATGAAATGGCCAATTCTGATATGCTTAAAAATAATATTTTAACTATTTTCCTTTTCACTTATTAAAGTTTTCATTTAAATAAAAATGGTAGGAGCATGTTATATTCCATATTGAAAATAGGATAAAAAGTATATAATTGCCTTTAGATTCCTAAATATATTCGGCAGTATCTGCCACCATAGTTTGACACCAATAATCTAGATTCCGTTAAACCATTGTGAAAGATACACAGCTTGTATTACATCAAAAAATTTCTTTAATTTTATTCAGGCAATAATAATCGCTTAATTTTAGTTAAATTGAGTGTTGTTGCTATATTTTGCCAGTTGCAGACTATACGAATACGAGAAAAACCTTGACCATACCTTCATTTTGATGAGCAGATTTCACTTTAAATCTAAGCAATTTTTGACTAATATTCCGTCGTATATAGAAATTCTACTTTAGTATTTTTTGATTTGATCCTCTTTAAACTCCAAACAATATTGAATCTTGTGGTAATTTAATCATTGTACCCGTTTTGTTGTGTTAATTAATTTTTGTTTTTTGAATTGTCATCCCACATGAGAAATTGTTCTAACTTGTTTGGTTTTTACAATTCTGCATACAGTTTTTTTATATTTTAGAATGATAACTGTTTAACATTTGTCGCTAGGAGTATGATTATAGCTAAAACAGCTTTTTATGTTGTTTTTCATTCCTAGCATAAGGAATGCATGCGTTGATAGCTTGCTAAAAAATGTTAGTAAGGCCACTGTAACTTCATGCATAAGTATTACACGATGCAGAATATAAATATTTCTTTTCACAAATATTGTTTTTAGTTCGTTTAGACTTTTTGCAGCGTTTCTTTTTGAAGACATTTAGCCTTTCAACTAGATTCGTTGGATAATACAAACTTTTATTTAATTTTTTGAATTTTTACTTTTCTGGTTCATAATAGTTAACTAGCTGTATTCAATTATTTATTACAGTCAGTAACCTAAAACAAAATTTCAATTATTATTGTTAAATAAAAAAATTTTTTAATGATTCAAAATTCTTCAGTTAGCAATTTATAATTTAACAATTTTTCAATATAAATGTACAACTTTTCAATGATGAAAAACTTCATTTTTATAGCTAATTTTTAAATTGTTTATTTTAACGAGAAAAAAAGTAATTGTAGCTATCAGATATGATCAGTCTGAACGGTATATTTCATAACTGAAAGTCCCACAAAAATATCGTTTCACATATATTTCAAAACAGAAGAGAAAAAAAGAAATATTTATTATGATGATGTTATAAATTTAGTAAAACCTCATTATCAGTATGGTGGCCTCATGGTCACCTGCAGGCTTAAACATAGTTAAGGTATCATTTTCTTCTATGTGCTTCCGTTGTGTTATCGTTCAGATAACGTTCCTAATGGTTACTCGTATACGAATTACACACCATTAACGAGTATAATTTAAGATATTTGATACACCAGCAAATTGACCAAAATAATAAGTTTCATGTCCAGTTTTTAAGAGTAATTATATAGGCTGTTAATCATAAAACCTTTCCTCACTTTGTGTTGAATATATATATTTTTTTCATTTAACTTCGGGATATATTAAGTTAAACTATGCGGTAGTCAGACCAATGGCCACAAAGTTTATCGTTTCTGCTTCACCTGTGTAGCTCACAAGTCTGTAATTTATTGCTAAGAGCTTATTTAATTTTTTTTTTTTTTCATGGTAGCATAACAGGGAAATTTTAGGAAATTTTTATTAAAAATTTATTCAATATGAAAATATGTATTTAAATTTGGAACTTTTGAAAGAGGTAATCATAATTCAAGTTTTAACAGATGCTTTTACCTAACAGTTGATATATTTAGTTTTAGTTATACAAATTGCATTTTGAACTAACATTTTGTTAAAAAAAAACAGTTTTTTTTTCAAAATCCAAAATTTAGTTTTTTCGAATAAAAAATTCTTATTAATTCTAAGATTTTATGCTACAGTCTAAGCGCCTGTCAATATTGAAGTCTGCTTGTGAATAATGATTAGAATAATCTATAGTCTTTCACAAAATTATTATCTGAAGATTGCATCTCAGAAAAACCTAAACAATAAAGCTATAAATCGTAAATTGAATTTTATTATTGTCATTTCATGGAACCCAAAATGTTTTAACTAAAGAAAAAAACTTTGTTTCTGTTTAGCTAAAAGTATTCAAAATTATATATGTGAGTAAATTATTATAAATATCTTCAGACTTGTATAAAAACTTATCGAATAGCTTAGTCATGCCAAATAGACAAAAACTTCTTCAGGCTCCTTTTCAAGTGATTTAGGATAGTTTAGTAAATTTGTTGACCTTTTGATCACACAGATTCATTGCAAATTCATAGCTTGATGTCGGCATAAAAAGATTACAAACGGCAAAAATCCCTTTCGGCAAAACCTTTAGTAAGTCAAGTTAAGTGGAAGATCACATCCCAAACATTCATTTCTGTGATTAAGAATCATGGGCATAAAATTTCGTTAAAATTGAAGTTAATATAGAGTCGGTAATTTAACAAAATGGTGGAAGTGATATTGATAGATGTCACTTCGCACGAAGTGACAGCATTTTGTAGCTTCTACCTTGGATGTTTCTTTAATGTAACTTGATTTTTCTGCTTACTGATTGATTGTTGAAACGAATAAGGAATTGTAGCTTGAACTTTGCCGAATGTTCATTTAAATTTTTAGAATTGCAGACTAAATTACGTCGATTAGTTTAATTCAATTTGATTGTCACAGCATTGTAATATGTTAGTCTTAAGAGCAATTGTTTCTTAGATGAGAATAGTAGTTAATATTTATATTATACAATTTTTAAAAATAATGATAATTCTTGACATATTTTTTACCATAAAGGAGACCAGAAAATTGGTAACAATTGATTTAATTTTTCCTTAAAAGAAAGATAAAAATGACTTTTTTGTTTGAAATATATTTTATTATTCAGGATATTTTCTATAAACCTTTATTAATACATCAATTCTAGTAACATTCTAATTTATAGATTCCATACCTGAATTGAGATTCTGGAATATTCTGCAATGGCTACTACTACTTTTTTGATAAATGAAGACTGTACATGAAGTTTTTTGGAATTCGGAAATGGCCAAACCCCGGAGTGAGGTAAATCTAGGAAAAGGGGTGAACGTTGAAATAATTCGAAGTATAATTTATTGGTTTTAATGGTATTTCTTTGAGCTAAGTTACATAATACTTTATTTATTTAGTTATTTTTATTTGAAAAATGTGTTCATCTTTTTCGAAGAAGCTTCTTTTCATGAATTTTTCTATCCATCTAATCCAAAAGATTACAATTATAAAATGTGAGTAATTTACAAATGGAATTTCTTTTATATTCCACAAACTAAACTAATGTTAGTACTTTTTTGGTTAACTTTTGTATTCTAAATAACTTTGGAACTGATGCTTTTGGTACACATCACTTCTTAGCCTCTAATGTAAAATCAAAGCTTTGGACACAAATCCCGTCTGTAGTTATAAAACTAAGTGTAAAGTCCGTTTTATGATTTATAAAAATCCGTTTGTTGTTGTTGTAATTTACTAGATGGCTTACTTAAATATTATTATTAAACAGTTTCTAAAAAATAACTTCCCTTTAAGGATACAATTACACCGTCTTTTATTCTTATTTTATCTTGATTTTCATATAAATAATTTCATAGAGCTTTATTTATCTTTCATTTAATCGAGTCGCTTATTTTTCTGCTCTGAAAAGTCGTTGTATATAACTATAAAAAACTACATAAATTTTGCTTATAAGTAAATAACAGTAGAAAATTATTGCAAACTTTTGACAAGGAATAGAATAGAGCAGCAGCTAAGTTTTTCACTTAAAGTTTCAAAGGATTTAAAGGCTTATGTGCCATTATGGAAATAATTTTAGAGAAAAATTATAGATGAAAGAAATTAAAAACAAAATTTAGATTGAATACTTTAGAGTATGCAATTTTTATTAAAAATTTGATTAATTTCAGATTATTTCTGTCGTGTGTTTGTCATTGCTGGTATCCAAATCTCCATTAGTTTTTTGTTATTACAATAATAATAAAAAATATCGTAATTTATGCATGTTTCGATGATAATTTAAAAAATCAGCCATTTTATTATTTAACTTTCAACAGACTTAGCAAGACTTTTATGAACATACAAAAGTACTAAAAAAAATCTAATCATAAAACTTATTTAAAGAAGATTCTTTACATTTTAGCTATTCGAAAGAATATACTAAAAAGAATCTTAATCTTGAAGCTGTCACATAAGAAAATTAGGGACGGGCATTCATTTTTATTTAATGGTGTCCAGTTTGTCGTAAAACTGCGTCAAAAATAGACCCTATACTTGGCATCTAATACGCTTAAAACATTAAAAATTCTATGATGCAATGCAATAGATGTCTGTCTAAATGATGTGTGAAGTTCTCATAACATAAATGCTCTTGTTAAAATTCAAAAACATTTGATACTTAAAAATGTAATTACCATAAGTTATTCGTCAAAGAAAAGAATGTATAACTTTGAACACATTTTGAACACGTTTGTTGCTATTTATTTTGAAACAGAAGTTGTTAGCATATTCATAGACTCATAAACTTTTTGAACTGCTTCATTCAAAAGTAATGAATTTGGTTGATGTTTTGGTTGAATTGTTTTTTAAGTCAATTTATAATATGATTGAATAGACTTACTAAATACAGATGCTACACTCAGGTTTACCCTAAAAATTCAAATTTAAATTAGAATTGTATTTATGAATATACACATTAACTCAATTATTTAACCCAAGAATGTAAAGAATTAAGAGATACTTCAAGTGCTTCTAATAAATGAATATAAAATATGACAGATTTTGCCCTACATTACTAAAAGCTAAGAATTCACAAAATTTAGAATCTCTTTGGTTTTTGGAATTCATTTAATAGGGGATCTTTGTTATTTCATTTAATTTCCTCTATCGTACTTCTAACTTTAATCTCAACTAATTTTAAGTTCTGTTTACTTAATCGTATGTGAAAGGTTTTCTATGTGGTACTTTTTACGGTTGATTTCACAGTGAGAGCGAGCTTAACAGATATGGCTAATGTTTTAAAAAATTTTCAATATCTAAATTATATGCTTGATCCTCAATTTGCACTCATAGCAGCTTTATAGTTGTGTCTAGGATATCTGAATCTCATTTTCACTCTTTGAAATCATTTTATTTCATTGTAATTTTCAGATTTCTTATATTAATAACAGACTTCATTTGTATTTGGAAATAATACAGAATTAAACCATAGTCTAATATTTTGTTTAATGAGAATTTTACAGATGAACTGTTTTTCCATCGTTTTAGTCTTTTAGACACTTTTCTCTGGCAAGGAAGCAAAAACCTACTTCATAAAACTTGACAGTTGTGACAGGTGACTGGTGTCTGAAATTTACAATTTGAAAAATTCCTATTTTATGCCACGTACAAGAATTGTATACCGAGTTTATACTTGACAAATTATTAGGAATTTTTGACACGTGGACTCATATGTGTTTAATATAAATCTAATACTTTTCATGCTTTCATCATGGTTCTTCATGCTCTTTATTTTATGAAGTAAAATACAAATTTAAGATATTTGTATAAAATTATTATTAGAAAAGTAACACAGACATGTTATTGTTTAACGGCTTACACTAAATGCATAATAATTTTGTGGGGTTGATGTAAAACTAGAGAATCACCCTAAATTTAATCTCGCTTTATGGCAAATTTGCATCACAAATGCACCTTATTTAATTTAAAAATCCATTGATTATAATACGATAAACAGCTGTGAAACTTTTTTCCTGACATTAATTTAATTTTTTGTATTTTTAAACGGATTGTATTAGAAAGTATTATGATATTATTCAAAAATAAATATCTTAATGCAGTCAACTTGGCATAACAAGATAATATTATACACAAAGCAAAATTTTATGCTGATTTCAATGAAAACTATTTTTGAAAATATAATAAACCAGGAGAAACAACAATAAAACTCTGAAACGGTTTTATAAAATGAAAAAAAGAAAAGAAGAAAAACGTTTTTTCATATTGTTGAATTATAATGGCAGGCAATTAATTTGAAGTGGCTCTTTGTCAGTAGCACCCACAAATGCATTGCTTTTTCTATTCTTTACTTTTCTCATGATAGACTACAAACAGCGCCATATATAAGAGGAATCTCTTGACACAATACCCAGTCAGAATTTTATTTTTTATTTTTCATCTATCAAAAATCTTCTATACACGTCCATTATTATTACTGACAGCTCTGGCAAGTCATTGAGTCAATTAATCGAAATTAAATTAGATCTTTCTTTTCTGACATCCTGAACTTAAGAGGCTTTGATTACGACAAGACTTGCCCTACCACCATCACTAATTATGGAGCCATTTTTCTGTTCGAAAAATATTCCGACAAAGGGATTTTATTTTTATATCTTAAGAAGCTAGTGGTCAAACTCTAATTAAGAAACGTTCCGACATGCCATGAGGTTGTTCCAGTCAGACATCAAACTTTCTTGAGTAATTACAAAAAGGCTGACAGCCTGTTGCTGAATGGACACATGTTGTGTTTGATGTGGTGTTATCTGATACTTGCTTTAATACTTTGATTGACGACACGACACTTGTTTAAATTTAAAATTTTTAAAAAGTGCAAAGGGTTGTCTTATGATGACAGCTAATGTGCTACTACATATGGTATGGATCCGTCAGAAATTAAAAGATATCCTGAAATCTGAGCATTGACATAAAAACCACAAACTGATAAACTAGTTATGGTGTGTACTAAATATGGTTTTAGGAAGATTTTGTTTTATTGTGGATCAAATTATGTGACCATAAGGACCAGTAGTTATTAACAATTTCCATCATATCCCTAAGTGTTAAATAAATGCAACATGAGATGCATAAAACTCTTTTATGATTTTTTCCTTTTAATTGTATTATTAGTATCTTAAATAGGTGAAAATTAATTTTTTGAGCTCTTAAACTAGTTTTTAGGAAATGACTAAAGTTGCTTGCTGGTTTTTGTTATAAAATGCTTAATGCTACAATTACTTTTCGATAGGCTTCCGCTATATAATACTTTTATTTGTTCTTTTGCTATTTTTTATTAGTATGATTTTCTTTAAATATAGATAAAAAATTAACTTTTATAACAAGCGTTGATATATTAGAGCATTAAACTATTAATAATAATTATTATTTGGAACTGGAATGTTGGTCTTTCATCCCAATTCAAAAGAAGCAGCTTTATACCAGGGCTCAGTGTAACTCTTTTCCTGACCGAACTTATTGGGAAAAAGGTCACTGTGCTTTAAAGTTTCACTTTGCATAACGCCTTAATTTTCTTTTCATTCCTTTAAATTCAAATGCTTCATTGATATATAACCCTTTGTGTAACTGCCCGTAATTGAAATATATTTGCTATGCTAAGAAGAAGCTCCCATTTAAGTAAAGTAATTACAGCTTGAATTTCACTAAACTCACAAAGTGAGGTTAATGTTAACGTTTTCTTGAGAAAAACTCAAGACGCCAATAAATTGTAGCAAATAATGCCGAAAATTTTTCAAAATGACATCACGTTCCATATTTCATGGATTTAAATTATAATATCAAGACTAATTTTTTGAAAAGGAAGCAATAAACTTTGAATCTCTATATCAACTTTTTCTATTACTCTAAAGTATTTTTAAGGTTGACAGCAGAAATTTGAATTTTACGACAAATTTTTCAAATGTAAATGAAATGAAAACTTCTGAGGAGCTGCACTCATTGTAAAAAATTTACAAATTTAATGAACAAATTTTTTGAGTTCTCTTGCATTATTCTTTGATGTTGTATTGATATGTATTTGAGTTTGACTATTATAGTAAAAAATGAAATACAAAAACTAAAATTTTATGGCAATCAAAGTAAAATATAGATTTCCAACATATGTATTTAAGATAAAACTTATTGTTTGTAGCCATTTTCAAAAAAATATCAAATATTGAAATAACTGCTCCTAAAATACAGACCTAAAATAGTTTCCATATTGCTAGCGGTGAAACACAGATGAAGTCTAAATTGGAAGGTAAGCATTTAAAGTGGTAAATAATAATTTAAACAACAAAAAAGTTCAAATAAGATAGACTGAAGTGTTTGTTTGTTTCTAGGTGGTCCATACTAACAAATAATAAGACATTGTTATATGAAATTTTGGCTACTAATGTGTTAAGTGGTTGTTCACGTATTCCGCTAATTTTATACTCAAATCTAGGAAGGCATTGAAGTAAATTAGTCTTATATGGATTTGATTTTAAATTATTTACATAAATTAGTTAATAAAGCCTTTAAATACAATTCAAGATGATTTTGAGAACAAGCACATGTCCAAAAGTTTGGCTTTGAGATGGAAAAAAAATGTAATATTTGCTTAAGGCGTTATAAATTTAGCAAAAGTTTTTACTTTTTGATGTCTTCTTTGAGCTGTAGTGAAATTAATATAAGAAATATCAATTTGCTAAAATGTTTAAGACAAACTAATATGAAAATAATTTTTGTTTGTCTTGTCGAAATTAAAAAGAAAAAACAAAAACTTGGATACAAATTTTGCTAGACTAAAAGGAAATAAGTTTTTAGTACCAAAAGTTAAACAAGCTAAACAAAATAAATTTACTGCATATCACACCTTTTTATTCTTTAAAAATTATATTTTTTTATTTTATTCATTTTTTTTTTCATCTCTGGCATTTTTTTATTCTCATTTTTTGCTTTTGTGTGGCTGTTTTTAACCCCTGTTGATTATTTAATTTTTTTTTATTGTGCTAAAAGGGTATTGTGTCCAAAAAAATAAATCTAACGCTATCCCTTTTATGGTGGCATTTTCATGACCTTTTAATTTTGCTACACATATATAACTGCTCATAAACATTTCAATGCTTCTTTGTCTTTTTTTTCTTTGACAATTTTTTGACTAGTTTTCATTCCTATCTTTAAAAATATTTTATATGTAATAATTATATGCAAAAAAAAATCATTGGAACAAAATGGCTTTGGATTGAGTTATTTAAACAACAATTATGAAGCAGATATCCTATAATACCGATAGACCTTTCTATCATAATATCTTATAGTTTAAAAAAGAATGACCTCTTTAGAATAGTTTAAACTCTAATTTCTTTCTTATATTCGTGTAAAATAATTATAAAAGGGTTCAAGTAAGCTTAACTTTAATACTGATTACGCATTTTGACTTAATAAATACAAATAACAAACAGTTATGTAAGATTAATGATACCTTCTTGAAAACTAACCCAAAATAATCAAAGATATACTCCTAGTTTTAATTATTGTTTGAAATGAAATAAATAAATTTTACAGGAAAAGTACTTTAAACATCTTTGAGGTCTTCCAAAACAAATTGCAGAAACAGTGACCAACATGGGGATTAAAAAAAGAGACACTGTTAAATCTGTGGAAGTATGTGACAAAACTCATACATAATGAAATGAGTTTTCCAATATGTCAAGGTCGAAATTATGAGCAAAGGAAATTACTTTCTATGTTGTATAAATTTGATGTACTCAAACAATATTTTTCTCAACTTATTCGAAAGCTGTCAAAAAAACTTGATCCTTGATATTAGTCCAAGTAATTGAATTTTTTTAAAAAACTATTTTTAGTTTTTACTACTAACTTAATTTGACAGCTCCATATTATTATATTTTATTGATATAATTTCATAGCAAAGCACCAGAATTTTTATTTCATTTTTTGTGTTTTAGTACCGATAATGATCAGTACGTCCATTCAATTTGAATGGAATTTTATCACTGTAAATGTCTTTAAGCTATTCAGTTCTGTATTTAATGTCTATTACTTCGAGTTGTGCTTGGTTTCTTTACTAGCTTTGCAATTTATGAACGTTTCCTGAGATACCAACTCTGTAGGCAATTACCTTAAATGACTTAAGCAAATTTCTTATGTGATAGTTACTTTTGCTTCTTCAACAATTATGTAAAGAATTTTATCAAATATATGTTCAATTGGCTGGAATAGAAATAGTTATAGCTTTTACGATGCTGTTAAAATATTTGATGTATAAAACTGTTCAAAGGCTTAGGCTATTTTTTTTCGCTTTTTTTTATCTCTGAGAAAAGTGTACAACATAATATCTGAATAAAAGTAAGCCATAATTTATGGATATTTTATTAAAAGCTATACATAAATACAAGAAATATTAATCGCAATAGGATCGTTTTTATTATTATTTTGTGAATGGAAGCTTAAATTAGCATTTGATTAAAAAGTTATTGGCAAAACACTGAATTCTTTAAAAGGGCTTTGTGGACTTGTTTTTTCGTTTAAAACTGCATGAGAGCTCGCATTTTTAGCACTGAATTAGAAGTGGGATAAAGTATTATCAAAAATTCTTTTATTGTACCATTATTTTTGGAACGGAATAAATACTATCTTAGCTTTTGCAGTCATTTATAATACTGATCAAATTGTTTATTTCTTGGAAGAATTTTGGAAATGTTAAAAACAACAACAACAACAAAACAAAAAGGGCTGCCATAACTAGTACATTCAGAGAACCAAAAAATAATCTAGAAAATAGTTTTGTTTTGCGATATATTTGTTTCTAGACCAGTTCTGTAGGCTTTTTGTTGGCTATTTTTCTGCACAGCTCAATTTCAATGTAAACAATTGAGAGCATAATGCGATATTTAGCAAATAATGGATAATTATCATGTAATATGTAGCACGCTTTAATATTAGCAATTCCTATTTTTCTTCAATATTATCAATCTACAAACACTTAAAATAGCAATAAATATGAGTGAGTTCCAGCATGGTTAAGTAAACTTCATGAATTCAAACAACAAAACATATTTTTCCTCAACTTTAAACTAAAACAATTTGTTTATAATGATATAAACATTTTAGTACTTTTAGTTATACAACATAACAATTTGACCATGATCTCTTAAGTCGAAGTTTGTGACTGGCATTTGTCATTTTAAAGTAATACTTCAGCAGAAAATTAAAATAAGTTGATAAGGAGTTGAATGTGTCTCTTAACAAGCAACATCAATCGCAGACATAGCTTTTCTTTTGAAAGATTTTTCGTCGTAATTAGCTTTTTATGGAAGATAAAATTTTTTATGGAAATAATATTTGCAATGTAATATATATTTACTTAGATTTAAAAGAATGCTAATGTAACGTAGATTATTACACATTGATAGTTTCTTTTTGACAAAAATGATGGCTTTACGGCTCCAGCTTTAAATGAATTCAATTATTTTTATGACAGTTTTTTTATGTTTAAATTATATTAAAATGGACGCCTGTTTCTTCCAACGTAAAATATCGGAACAATTATCCAAAGAAAAAAATAGCCTACTCATAATCCGCTTTTAATTATTATTTAACAAATCTCTTATTTTTCAATATGAGAGTATTTTCTAGGCGATAATTAGTTACGAAACCAAATAAATTATGCAAATTTCCTGAAAAAAAAACTGAGTAACTGCTTCAAATGAATTCAAAGCACGTAGGCATTTTGAATATTTGTTTAACTGATATTGCTGAACACACAACATTTAAAAAAAAGAAAATATATATACATATGGATGTATACACAAAAAAATGAAATAAAATAAACGCAATAATAATAATAAAATTTTAAACCCAACCCCTTCCAATTTGTAATTCGGAAGCATGGCTCAATATCATTTATCCTTATCACGGTTCTACACACATATACAAGAAAAATTATGAGCAAATAATTCATTTTTATTAGAGGCATTTTTCGTCCTGCTGAGCTCCTGCGGTTATAGTCCCTTTTAACTATAAAATCTTGCAAGGACATAAATGAACTTGAAGGGTCTGGAAAATTAACTGCCTCTAACAACGTCAGAACAATTTTCCCCGTGATCCTATTAAATGACTGTGAAAATAATTTCAAGCTTAAATATCCTTTTCAGCATATTATATATTGGTTTTTGCCTTTTTTTCTGAGGTTTGATTGCAAGTATATATATGAATTTTTGGCTGTGTAAAATGAAAAATGAGTTGTATGGCAATTTATTTTATGGAATGTCACCCCCGATGAGGGCTGAAAGCCCGTTGGGATATATATGTACATATTGAAGTCATAAATTAGCACCAGCCCGATGAAAAATGAGCATACGATTTGTTATCCCTAAACTAAATAGCACTTGGCATATCTGGATGTACCAAAGGGATGCATATGCAGACAAATAGTTTTGTATTCCTATATTATGGCAATTCTTTTAATTTTAAAGTTAAAAAAAATGCATTTTTATTTTGTTTTTTAATAGAATTTTATTATGTTTCAGCATTTATCAGTATTAGTATTTCATGAATATTAAAGGAATGTCTGTGAGTTTTTATTATTGCTTTTAAGGTCTTTTAACATTACTTATGATAATTCAACTCTTATTGTTATCTGATTAAAATAACACAAGCAAATACTTGGCAAATTACTCTTCTTAGAAACTAAAAAATCATTTCAAAATAAAGTCCTTACCTTGGTTTCAGTTCCTGTATTTTATTCGGACTTTTCATCATTTTTTGTTTAGTTTTGAGGTTTATTAATGATCTTCTTTATCAAGACTCTGTATTTAGAAGAAAAAAAGAGAGAGAAATCATTCTCTTGAGATCAAAAGAAATAAATTTTGCATTTTATAATCAAAGATAATATCTTTTGATAATTTTAACTTATTTGCTATGTAATATTTTGTCTGATATTTGTTACCATTGTTAAGAAATTAAATTCCAAATAAACAATTGTTTTCGAATATTTGTTGGTCAACAGTAACGCTAATCTTAAATCTTAACAAAGAACTAAACTTTATTTTAAGTTTTTTATTTTATTTATAAAAATACTCAAAAGCTTAGCAAAATAGATTTTTATCAAAGTTTATTTACTTTTTTGGAAATATTTAAAAGCTAAGAAAAAATAAAGTTTATTTATTTATAAGAAATTATTTGTTTCTTTCTTAATATTTAATCAACTTTTATTTATTTTACTTGGAAATTTATAAATCTCTAGTATTCTTTAATTAATTTAAAATCCAACTCTTTTGAATATATCCTTACAAGCTCATTTTAAGAAGGCTTTTCATAAACATGATACATGTTTCCAACAGGAAACAATATCTTTTAATTTACGCTTTAGAAATTTTTTTTGCCATCTATAACAGCTTAAAATTTAAGTTTTATTTTCTCAAAAGGCTTGCTTGCTTAATAAAACTAAAAAAATTAACAACTTTTTTCACAATAACACTCAAAGATGAAAATTTATTCGAATTAACTCTTCAAATTTCACACCTACATCTTGAACTATAGCTTAATTCAAAAGTTTATTTATGCATATTATGCTAATTTAGAGCCTCTTATAATTTTTATGCTAAGAAATTTAAATAACATTTCCTTTTTGTTCAAATACGGAAATTCAAAAAATTAAGGTCCATCACAAATTTGCAGTACTAAGAAAAAAATAAGAAGAAAAATGTCCACAAATTTATTACAAAGAACAAATCATTAGTTGGTTATTATCTGTATTTCTAAGGTAATCTGAGATCTTCTATGGTCAATGATAATTTTAAACAAAAGTATATTCAATATCCTGCAGATAAAAACTGCCATATACATGTCAGTTTTCAAATGTACATCATGCTGTTTGAAAAGGTCTATTACAATTTTAGAATCTTCAATATAGGATTATAAAAATATCAGATCAGTACCCATCCAAATGTTTCAAAAATCCAAGATATTATTCTAGTCTCATAAAGCGCTTTGCTAAAGTAATAGTCAACCGCCTACTGAGCTGGATCCCATAAATTTTGGTTGAGAGAAAGCCTAAGTGGTCGTGATTACTTAAAATACATAAATCAGTTGTTAAGTCCTTGCAACTTCCTTTGTTGTAGACTTTAAGGAACTCTTAAAACAGCATGATATCATCTTTAGTTGCTTTAGCAAAAGGATGTTCATAAATCAATGAAATCGCCACTAGTCATTTAGCAAAAGTAAAGGTGTGGTATTTAACTGCAATATAATAAATTATTTTGTAATATTTAGAACAATTTTTCTTACGAAATTTAAAATTTTTAATTTATTTAAATTCTCGAATATTATAAGGCTTTTATGCAAGCATATTCTGTTTTGAAAATGTCTCTTGTTAAGTTATGTATGGGGATATAATAACACGAGTATATAATATTTGGTTGTATCATACTTGCCTGTATGTTATTTGGATCACATAAAAATTAATTTGTTAACCTTCAAACAAGTCAAACTGTGAGAGTGATATGCTAAATTTTTTTCATATAATACTAATGAAAATTAATTATTTTACTGTCCTTTTTGTAAAAGTTTGTAATTTTCTCATATAAATATATAAAATTATTTTTGTTTTGTAAGTACTAAAAATTGAGATTGCATTGATTTATTTTAGTCCTTTCCATCTCGCAAAAGTCTTACAGTATATCTCACAGTCAGGTTAGATTGAAAGAAAAAATGATTTTTTGGCAGTTCTAAAATATCAAAGTATTTAAAGTATGTTGGTTGGTTAGTCTTTCAAAGTAGTCCACTCGCCAAACCAACATCCTTGTAGTTCTCAAAATGTTTCGTAGAGAGCGGGGGTATCGCATGTGGGGTAGAGATCCCAGCCAAACGTAAAAATGATGTCTTGTGCCGCTTTCGCTGTGTGTGATAGGACGTTTTCGTGCTGTAAAATCACCTTTATGCCTCTTGAAGCACATTTCGATTGCTTTTAATCCAATGCTCTTCCTAAAAATATATTTTTAAGCTTCTAGAATATTTTTAAGAATTATTAAAATTTATACCTGTATTTTTGCAGTTTTTTACATCTCCAAAAATATTTTAAAATGACATGCATGCCTTGAAGGTAGGAACAATTTCAAATATCAAATATTTTCTGAAACAGAGCATTTGTATATATTTAAGTATATTTTACTGAAGGAAAAATGCTAATGGAGATATTTACTAAACGCTGGATAAGGTAATATTCAATGTTCTCAAAGCAAAATATTGCGATCTGTATAAGTTCCCTGTTTTATTCTTTAAACACTTGCTTGTATACATTTTCAAAGTTGAAATTCAGCCGTTTATTTCCTTTTTTCATATATAACCTATGTAAAATTTGTAAAGTTCTTACATGATTTATCATAGTCACCTTTTAATAAACATCGCTAAAAGATAGCAAAGGTAACTCGAAATAGTGGGAGATTCTTTGCATTGATTCTACGAGTCAAATAGTTGGCATAGGTTGAAATATTACTAATTAAAGTTCTATTAATTCTTGAAAATTTATAATTATTTACCTAAAAGTTGATTTCCCAATTTACAAACAAAAATGAATTTTGTTTATTAATTAATTTAGTTAAAAATTAAAATTTCAGAGGCTAAATATGCAAAAATATTAAGACAAGGTCTTAACTATCATACCAAACACTAATTAAGTGCTTCTTATGTTAATTATTCAAATATTAATATCCTAAAAACGCTAATTTAATTATACGACCGGTAGCCATTAAAACGTCAATGAATGAATTTTAAGACTTGTTAAATACCGCCACATCGCAATTATTTGACATTTATTCTTTTAATCCAATGACAAACCGCAGACACGACTATACTTCAGAAAGCAAAGTCGACATTTATACTCTGCCTGCTATCAATAAACTTACCAGAGGCCACAATAAAAACTTGTTAAATTATTAGCTTATGGCTACTTATTTCAGAGTAGCGGTAAAATTTCATTTTGAGTTTATATTGATAACACTTTCACATGGGTCAATAAACGAACTTAAAAATGACAGTTAATTAAATGTGTCATCTATTCAAGGTTGGATATAAAAGAAAGTTCCTCAAATTATTTTGAAATAGAGTTAAATATAGAAAATTTCATAAATAATGAAAATAATGAAATAAAAAATAAACAATAGATTTAGTCCATTATGTGTCAAGGTTAATTTTTGGAAACATGTGATAGATTAAATCCTCAGCAGATGGCTCAGGCCAAAAAGCAATTTCATGTCAAAAGTAAATCAGGCTTATGTTGGATTCAATAAATAAGGACTGAATCTATTAAGAATTATATCAACAAAAATAAAAAAAGATCGGAAAAAAATAAAGTCGAAAAGAGAAGTTCAGACCTTCATTCATAAAAACAGGGACCATAAATAATCCCATTCGACAGACCTGTGCTACATGAACAATGATTACCCTACCCAAACATTAGCAAACCCAGTCAACAATAAAGAATGTGTTAATCCTCTGAAACTAGCCTTCCAGCCTGGTAATCACCATTATCATTCGAAATTATGATTAGAACTCCTATTCAATACAATTGAATAGGAAATCCTGTTTATCAACTTCTTCGTTAGACTCGGCTTCATTTTTGGCGCAAACAATTGAAATTCGACTCTAGTGCACTTTCAAAAAATTTAACTAATGCTATGTAATCTGAGATCTTTTAGAATCTGTGAGTCTTTTGTTGAATTGTATGCTCTAGAAAATATGCTGATAGTTAAATACATACATGCATATATATTTTTACAAATAATAGTTTTTAAATATAACCATGTGTTGATCCTGTCGCCCAAAAAGGTCTTCAATCATAAAAATCCTAAAAATAATTTCAGTATTAACATAGGACAGGCATTTTGTTGAGCACTTCTGTCACTTACTAAGCTAAGTAAACTATAGAGGGTAGGGTAAGGATCATCAATTTTCATAATAAACTAGGCTTATGACATTTTGATGGGTGCCTGTCTAAATAATCAACGTACATGTCAAATATTTAAGAATTTGATCTTTATTTTTTGACATGACATTTTGCATATTGGGAGTAGCGGTTGTCTAGTGGCCAACCAAAATAATTTTTTTCTTTAAAAAAATAAAAAAATAATTAAAGTAAAGCAGGATATGAAGGAAATGAATCTGAATGCAATGAATAGGATGTTGTCATATGTACCTTTTGATCTATTTGAAAGAATAACATGGGGATGAAAGTTTTGTGTGTGGCAATTGTAGTGTTTATAGTTTCCCTCTTTTTAAAGGCTTAAAAAAACTGAAGTGTATTGATTTTTGTTCAAAACATTTTTAAGGGATGACAGATGCCTTTTAGTTTTTTTGTTTATTTATTCGTTTAATAGAAACGAAAACTGATGCCACCCAGTCGGTTTATTTTGTGCTCTTATGTTGAAGGGAATTACTTATTTATAAAAAACTATATATTTTTTCATATTTGATCTATATTTATTAAAATTTTAAATCCTTAAGACTTGTAGATGTCTACTTTCAACTATTTTAAAGAAATTTTATGTGCCGCAAACTTAGATTTTGTTTCAAAAACAAAATGTGTGGCCATATATAATTTTTGTTTTGCTTCCGTTTTAAATAAAAAAAAATTTTTAATGGAAAAATATAAAAAACATTTTTAAAAAAATATAATGATGACCAAATGGTATCTAATCAGACCTTGTTTCCTAAAAACGGAGTTAACCCTTACTTAGTTTTTCTCTTTATGGGGACAATCAGGCTTTTAAGGTGTACAAAATTGACTCAAATTAACTTTCAAGGCTAATTTTTTCAGGTGGTCGTATAGAAGTGTACAATGTTAACAACCACTAATAATATGGTTGATGAATATAAGTTGCTATCAGCCCCACTTAAAGTATAGCAGTTATGTTGATAATTTCGCAGAACTGCAATTATGGTCACATTTATAGCTATCAACAGTCAAAACAAATTATAGGTCTGTTTTCTTAAAAGTCGGTGATTATCTTTTTGAATTAGTAAATATGATATGAAGAGCAGCTTAAACGTTACAACGTGAGAAGACATCAAAGTTATTATATGTACTAAAAAGAGCAAATAATTTGCAAAAGTTACCTGGTGTAAGCTGTATTAGTTGTTTTTTTAAATTAAAAAAAAGAAGGATTATAATAAATAATAAATATCAAGAGGACAAATCGAAAGATAATTAAGATCATGATGATTCTATGTACATAAATGCTGATCTATGAACTATAAATAGAAATCAGTGCTTTCTGTTTTTCCCACGTTTGTCTAAACAGGAAGCAATACCAATGATAAAACATTATAAAATTAATCATAAAAATAATTGAGAGTATTAGTTGTTCTAAAATGTGATTGTATTCGTCAATAGAATATTTTTATGGAATTGAATTGATTTTAATGTGTAAAACAAGTGCCGCAAATTAATTCTTGTCACGAAAGTATCACCTTTATTTGAATCATTAGTCATAACACCGATTTTCCGGTAAAATGGTATGCATTCTGGCTTACTAGTATGCAAGTGCTTTGCATATAAAGTGGCGCTTTTATGCTCAAAATAAGCCATCAAGCTCTAGTTTGAGTCCTTCATATTATTTTTAATGCGCCATTTTGTTGTTTTTTATCTATGATCGTGATAGAAATAAATGTTCAATGGCGCCACAGATAGATGCCGGATGCAATTAAAAAAATGTAATTATACAAGGGATCCTTCCAAATATTAAGATCTTGAAATATCTTTTTTATATTTAAATACTTAAAGAATTATTTGGCAAAAGGTTAAAAAAATGACGTTATTCGATGCACGTAACTTTAGGTTATTGTCTTTATGTTATCTTTTGTTAGAAATATTTCTTCAAGAGCTGCATTTGCTGCTGTATATCTTATTTAGTTGAACTTCCTTAAGTATTCGAGCTCACTTTCTACAGTGCTGCCACCAATTTATTCTAATTAGAAAATCCAACTAATACAACTATCCTATAATTTTTATAAAGTAAAAAATCCGTAGTTTTTTAATTTCATTAGATGATTAGAATCAGATAATTTATTTCCTTATTCTCCTTACCCATTTAGGTATGGATTTCAAATAATCGTTTTTAATCATAAATCCTACTTAGTCTGCATACTTTAATTAATATAGTATAGAACAGTGCTCCGCAACCTTTTCTAACCTACGACGCACCAAAATTCTATCTAAAATTCCACGGCACACCAAAAGCTAAGGTATATATGTAGGTATTAATTGATATACAAATTTTACAATAAATGTTTGTTTTTTATTTGAAAAGTATACATATATAAAACCAAAACATATTTATTTTTACGCAATCATAATAATTATTAATGTGATACTTGCGCTTGTTTCAATGAACACAAAAATTTTATATCCGGCTCAATATTTGACAACGCAACCCGAAGTTCTTGGTCAAGATCTTTTAAGCATGACCGCTTATCATTTTTAATTAATACAAGAGTTGAAAAACTTTGCTCACATAAATATGTCGTCGAAAATGGAAGTAATGTTAAGATTGCTTTGTAGGAAATGTGAGGATATTCTTTTTTAGCGTAAATCCAGAAAACATCTAATGGGACTTCGGAGAAGTATAATTTTAAAGTCATGTCATTATTTAAATCTGTAAACTCCTCTCAAATTTGTAGAGGAAGTGCTTCCGTAGAATTTATTGCATTGGTTGCAAAAGGATTTCGAATCCAATTGTATTCTTCCGTATTAATGGAATAAAAATATTGATCAAATTTCTGCCGAAGCATACTTAAATGTTGTTGGGCCAGATCCACAATTAATTGTTTGTTTACAATTGTAATATGATTAGTCCTTTGGTACATTTCCAAACATCCTTTTTGCAACTCTTTCTGCCAAAGTTCGAGTTTTTTAATAAATCCTTGTAATTTGTCGGAGCACGTCAAAATATTTTCATTTCGACCTTGCATTTTTTTATTAAGTTCATTCAAATGCTCGAATATATCAGCCATGTATGCAAGTTTGGCTATCCAGTAATCATCATCGAGGTGCTGGCATATTTCGAGCATATTCTGTGTTAAAAGAAATTCATGCACCTCGTGACGAAGCTCAAATAATCTAGCCAAAACTTTGCCACGGGATAGCCAACGAATTTCTGTATAAAATAATAAGGATTCATATTCGGCTCCCATTTCTGCACAAAGTAATCCAAAAATTCGCGAATTTATGGCTCTTGATTTAATTAAGTTTATGATTTTAATGCATTCATTCATCGTGTTCAAAAGTTCTTCCGGCAAATTTTTGACCATCAATGCTTCTCGATGTATGCAGCAGTGTGTAAATTGTACTGTCGGATTTTTTTGTTTTACACAAGAGACAAAACCTTTCTTACTACCCGTCATTGCTGCTGCACCATCTGTGCAAACAGCAATGCAGTTGCTCCATTGAATATTACATATTTTGAAGAAATCATCGGTTACTCGAAAAATTTCTTCACCAGTAGTTCGCTCTGGAACCTCCTTACAAAATAAATAATGTTCTTTAATAAGGTCCTCGTCAACGAAACGTACAATAGCTAACAATTGTGCTTTATTTTTAATATCAGTTGTTTCATCGATTTGAAGCGCAAATTTTTCAGCCGATAACAGTTTTTTAATCAGTGTTCCTAAAATATCGCTTGACATATCGTGAATACGTCTTTTAACAGTATCAGCAGACAACGAAACTTTATTCACTTCATTAATTTCATCGGGCCCAAACATAAGTCTAACGATTTCTATGCATGCTGGTTTAATAAGTGTTTCGCCGACAGTATGTGGCTTCTTCTGACGTGCAATTAATTTTGCAACATGATAGCTAGCTTCTAATGCCTTTTCAGAAACTGTTACGGCTGATTTCATAAATTTCTTCTGTTTTTTATTTTGCTCTAAGCACCTCTTAAAATATTGTTTGTCTTTGTTGGCGCAGCTAGGATGGTTTGAATATATATGCCGCTTTAATTTACTGGGTACCATTGACTCGTTTGATAGCTGATCGCCGCAAATGATACACTGTGGTCTTGGTGCCGTTTCGTCACCACACCACGAGAATCCATATTTAATGTAGTCTTCGTCGAACTTTCTTTTCACTACCTGCTTCAGGTTTTTTGTAACACTTGTGCTGGGTTCTTCATCATCCGTACGTGAGCACGAATCTTTCCGACGTAAAAATTTATCCATATTTAAAGGGGGTATAAAACCTAAAAATTTTTATACGAAAAACGTTAACCATACATAATTCAGTGAGAAAATTAATAATAATTATAGTTAGTGGTAGGAACGTGTGTATTTAACTTTGTGTTATAAAATAGTGACAACAATGACATACGAGTGAATGTGATGTACTACGCGCAAATGAAAATAGCACATGCGCATGAGTCTTCAACGACGCGGATAGCGGCCATTTTGGTTTATCTATGATTAATTTGGTGGGCCTTGGGGTTTACACAACAAAGTATGCAGTTTTCAACTGTCTTCACCAGGGGACCATTGAATAATTATTTAGTTATAATATTTATATAACGTTTTTTAATTTTGTGTAATTTTTTTAATACCATTTTTTTGATAATAATGGACGTTAAAATTTTTGAAAAAAATTATTTGTTTCCTTTAAAAAATTAAAAAATAAGCAATTTTGTGTATTAAATACATTATCACAAATTATAAAATGTACAATGACCGCGGCACACCTGTATCTGGCTCATGGCACACCAGTGTGCCGCGGCACACCGGTTGCGGAGCACTGGTATAGAACATGGCAAGACAAAAAAACTAGACAGCTACTTGGTTATTATTATTGATTCTTTTAACGTAGTTCAGTAAGTTCAGTTTTTAATAAGTTTAACCAAACAAAAGTATTAAAATAGAAAAGATAAATTTTACATTTTAAATTTATTTTGGAACTGAAGCAAGCAACCTAAATTTCCCGAATTTAATTTAAATTCTATATAAACCAGCATAAATCAAAGCTTCAAATTATATAATATTTATCTAAATACAAAAAACCACAACATTTCTGATACACATTTTTTCTCTAAATGATATATAAGGATTTCATGCCAACAACCCGTCACCCTATGACAATATCTTACCAGAAAAAGGAATACCATACATATCCGGCGGACTGATGGTGTGGAAAATGGATAATGTATTGAACAACTTAGGGATTTGATGGCTACAATATTGTATTCTGTCGTGCTGTTGACTATGAATAGATAAAAACAGACAAAATTGATGGCTAACAATTAAGGGATAATCTATTATTGTGATAATCCTTAATAAGCAAAAATCTCCCTTTCGTGGCTTATTCATTTTGGCTAAAATATTGTATTTAGGCTAAAACTTGTTTTGCGTTTGCTCCCATTTTTCCTATGATGCAATCAACTTGAAATTGTACATCAACGGCAGACGTAGTAAATTATGTTTTATTTGCAATAAACTTGGCTATAAAAATGTAGTAATAAATTAAATTAACTGCTGATTTTATTCTTCTAGTTGGCCTATGCTCGCATTTAGTTTCGTTTATCACCCCTAGACTATTTTTAGGGAACTGTTTTTTTCTTTGTCTTAATAGTTCTGAAGCTGCCAATAAGGGAGCACCAAAGTGTAAATTATGTTATGCTATTAAATAATTTTAACTGATTACCTACTTACAACTTTCACTGGGTATAGTAAATTTCATAGTTTAAAAACGAAAAAAACTTAATTTGCATTAATATTATATCCTTTGTTTTGGCTTTCTTAAAAAAAAAAATTATAAGCTAAATCATTCTATTTTTTAGAGACTTTGTGCAATTTCAATTCATAAAATTTCAATTGAGTAACACCAGTAGGGAACCCTTTATTTAAAGTTAATTTATTATGTGAGAGAAATGCTCTAATCCTAAAATCCACAACCGTGTAAATTGCACATTATCCTATTTTATCGTCTTCCTATAGTACACATAGAAAAATAAAACTACCTTATGTCAAAGCACATTTAAGCCCATCATCATGCTGCAACCAAAACTGAGAGTGACATTGGCCACTAATCCGACAGAAATTATTGCAGTCACGGGTAAAAGGGATTTTTCAAAATATTTCCTGTACATTAAAACTGAAACAAGTACACAATCAATATCTGTTACTTGTCATGTGCTGGGCTTTTTCTTTAGCAACCGAATGAATCAACCCTTAGGAAATGGAGGGTGTATAAAAACACCCTATTCCATACTTTAATGAGAATATAATCAAATGTGACTTTTAGAGCTATTTCTTATGCGAAGAGATAATAAACGACATTGACATGGCATACAGTAATCAAATTCTGTAACTGGTATATTGTATCCAGTTGGCTGGGGTAACTGACATAGGCTAAAATATAATCTAAGAGCGATAGGTGGCAGGCTATAATAAAATAAAAATTAAATGGGACAGTTGTGAAACTGTATAAAAATAGGATTAGTCTATATTTATTTAATCGGACAAGCATGACTGAAGTGATTTTTGTTTCTCTTAAGCTTTACGTAATTAGCATGAATATGGAAATGATAATCCTAGAAAAAGAATTTTAATAATTTCACGTCTACAAAATATTTCAACTGGATATGAAGCTAATTTTTAATGCAAATATAGCTAATAAAAGCTTGGACTGTCATTATCAAAAAAAATCTATTGGCCCTTGTTCAGTGAAATATTTAAGCTTTGTAATATTTTTCTTTATTCCAATGTAAGCTGTGAAACGGGAATTACTATACGGTCGCTAAAAAGGCTTCCAAAACTATAAATTTCAAAGTAGAAATGTTTTTTCTAAATTTCTAGTTTACTGCTTATTTAATTCTGTGATCAACATTTAAATTTTTTGAACTTAATAAAGTTTAATTTCTACAAAATTCTTTTTTTTCACAACCAAAGCAGAATATTTGGGTACCTTTGATTATTTTAAATGCTTAAAATCTGTTTATTTTATTTCGAGTTAACATTAAGCAAATTTACTGCAATTATTCAGCCATAAAATCAATTCTATACAGAAGCTCAGTCAACTTTAAATCAGCTAACAAACTAAAGAAATACAAATTGTGGGAACACATTTTCAACTGCTTATGACCGCGGTATGCAACTTAATTTTTTGCAAAATGCCCTCTAGATACTTGAATAAAGTGTAAGACCGAATTCGTTGTATATGGTTTCTTTAGTAGTTTGTTAAATTGCAAAATGATCCTTTTTTGCTACCATTATAATCATAACTACAGTTGGGCCCTAATTTAGCTTACAGCTATAAAATAAATCCGTAGCGGTTAATTTTATAAAAAGGAAATTACAATCCTTAGCCTTTGGCAAAATTATGATTGAACAAAATTTTTAAGTTTTTATAGGGTGTTCGTTGAATATTTTCTGTCGAATTTTTTCTTTGTTAATAAAATGCCTTTGAGCTAATATTGAATACCCGGACATTAGCAGAAGCTATATAAAATACAAAAATAGTATAAAAACTTAGAATAACAAGTTTGAACGTGAATAAACAAATTTACGTTCTTGTCATGTTATTTTCTTTAGTATTTTTTTGTTTTGTTGCTGCCAGATTTGACATGACATGTTGACATATTTGCACAAGAGGGGACGTCAGTTGATTGAAAGGATGAGCCTTGAAGGGTAACAGTTTTTCCTTAATAGGATTTAAAGGCAACCCATTTCAGCCACAAGGTAAATCCCTGTTACTTGACAGTTACATAAATTGAATAGATAGTGACGAAAAATCAATATGCATTATATGGATGAACCTTTTTGCTCAATTAATATTAAAATCTTAAATTTTTTTTTAAAAAAATATTTAACTTAGGTATCGTTACTCCAAGTATTGTCATCAATGAATGATCGTAATAGGCATATCTATCAGTTCTTTGAAAGTAAGTCTCTTTAATTCATTATTTGAAATTTCTGTCTAATTATTTTTGCATAATTTTTCAAAAATGTTTTAATTATTTATTTAAGATTTCAAAAACTTTTGAGCATCATGATGCTTAATATTAGTATTAACGTATCACCAAAACACTACCCGTGAATTATGCAAAGTTCATATTATAAATTAATAAAATAATAAATTTTATTTTTAAATTATTAAAATTGTATTGGACAAACTATTAATACTTTTAGCAAAAATTAAATTATCTCGAGAAATCTCCACATTTAAAGCATTTACAATCCGTTGGTTCACGAATACGAATTTCCATAGTTGCTGTCTCTGGGCCATTTAGACGATTGCCATCAGGATCATAACAATGTGATAAAGTAACAATTCTTTCCCTTAGATAACTTTCACGGCAGCAATAACACTCCTAACATTTATATTTTATAAATTTTAAACGTAAATATTATTTAAATAAACCTTTAAAAATCCTGTAGGAGTTATTACTGAAGGCTGAACTTGACTATTACACATGCCTTCACATTTATTGACAGTAATATCAGCATTACATGTTCTTTGAAGACGTCCTAATTCATCATATTCTTCCTTAATTAAATGAATTTCAGATATTAGAGTTTCACAACTTTCTTCACCACGAACAATTTGTCCTTGGCCATTTGAATGTACAAAAAATACAATTGACCAGGATATTAGAAGGCAAATTTTAAGAAAATCTCTCATTATTTGCTAGTTTTTCTGCTACACAAAGTAATACTATGAATAACTCGATGATTGGATGTGCTTTTTATAAAATGTTTCATTCCCTTGATTGTATTATTTTATTTTACAGGCTTTTAGTTGGATCTTGTTAGCTTTAGTTGAATTTTATGTTGCACCACATGATTCTACTGAATTTTTACATACTTGAGCTGTGTGAAATTATACGTTCACAGTCCTGAAAATGTAATATTTTATGGATAAATTGTAAAGGAAGGAGGAAATCTATACGGTGCCAATGACCTTGAAAAATATTAGTATAATTAATAATTTATTATTATACTTATAAATTTATAGTAATATTATTTTTGATTCATTCCTTGAGGTACATATGTTCATATCAAAAAAAAAAGTTCAATAAGTTCTACCTCAAGGCGAATGAATCCTCTTATAGTTTTTTATAACACAAAACATAAAGGAAAATATTGTTGAATGTTTGTGTAATATGTAATCAGCTCTAAATTATGGTATTCTAAACATGAATTTATGCTCTGTAACATTGGTTGTGTTTTAGAATATTAAAGGGATTAACAGAATGCTAGCGAAAATATTGCTCCAACTCCAAGCGTGAATTTTCGCTTTTTACTTCACTTTCCTAGTTTTGGGGCCAAATAAGGGGGTATATACACTTGTGAGGGTTGAAAAACAAATACAATTATTAATAATTCAAATAATGTATACTTTAAAGTTGATAATAGCGTGTACTGTTGATGAAAATATTGAAGTGCACTGCTCCTGCAGATGATCTCCCAAGCGTCCTCCAAAAAAAAGCGTTCGGCGGTGATCCAAATATCTCCAGTTTGGATTATCTTAAATCAAAAAACCAATTAGATTCTTTTTGTTGATGGATAAGTCTAGGTATTAATCGAAGAAATAGTCAAAATTTGAATTTTTGAAAAAATGGCGGCTATGGAAAAACAAAAAATGGAATTTTTGACAAAAATTTTCGCGAAAAATTGTCTAAAAAAATAGACAAAATTATCAGAATTCTTATTCCTTCGATTAATACCTGGAAAATATATCTAAGAAGGTTGTGTGAAAATTTCAAGACGATCGGCTCAGCCGTTTTTGAGAAATCGAGATCACTGTCCTCGAAAACACGGTTTTGAAAAAAACGCGTTTAAAGTTTCAAAAGATGTTAATACATAGTGCGCGCAGTGAATGCAGCTGCTACTCCGTTTCCTACTTTCCAATTCTCAGAAACGTCTTTACAATTACACCTATATCTCAGAAAATATTTACCGGATCGAATTGAAATTTTCAGAGAATATACTCAAATGTACATATGTACATTTCGAAAATGAAAAAAAAAAATCGATTTTTTTAAAATGACAACTGTATGTAACCCCATAATACAAGAGTGAAACAAAAAGTGAGAATAGTAGAGCAAGTAAAACCGCATTACTTAAATCCGTCAAATTGAGGATCAACAATACGGTCCTAAGCTTTTTGTTAATGTTCAGTTAACTCAACTTACATTATATAGAACACATTCGGTATTGTTAATTTCAAATGATGACAAAGTGAGAACTGAAATAAGTACAATGAAATTGGGTTTATTGAGGTAGTCAATCTTCGATTCAAAAAACTAAGAATTTTATTTACATTAACTGTAGAGACAGTGGGTACCATAAAAGAATTATCTTAAGTAACAGCTTAAATACTTTTGCTATGGAAATATTGTTATAAGGCGACTTTTCAATTAAGTGCTCCAAATTCGAATTTTGTTTGAAAAAAGCAGCTCCTACTTTAATTTTTTATGCTATGCTCAAAATAAATCAAAACATAATCCTTTTGTTAATTTTATTTAGAGTAAAAACTTTCAAAAAAGAAGGTAAACTGCACTTTAAATAAAATTCTAAAGTCTCATAACCGAAATCGAAATTAAAACAACGAGTCATCATCAAAACAAATTACTTCCATGCTGAAACCTGTGGTTATGAAATGTACTCTGACACAACCAATTATTAAGTGAATTTGATAATGGCGGTTTTTGAGTTAAATGTGTCTTCATAAAAGTCGGGAATAACCCCCCTTTGACATGAAAGCCGCGAAATAAATTGCCTGAGTGAATGTAAGCGAAAACTGTTTGTGGTCTAAGCCCATCAATCATCGTCACATATTGTTGGCGGCGTCTGTTTTACCTACTTTTCTGTTTGACTTTAGTTACAAACATGGAGATTGGCAGAATAAGCAAAGCGGTTGATCTGAGTGGCAGCCCATTATTAATGCGATTTTAAACAACAGACGTTATATTTAGGCATAGCGGCTAATATTGGGGACTGAATTTAAGTGGGATTAATGATGGTCCTAAACCGAATGAAAATTGATGGTATAGGATGTGGTCTAAAATGATTTGATTCTTTTTTCTAATCACAGAGAAAATTCATATCTTGCGGGCGTCATATCTAGTCATTAATGATAAAAATAAGACAAAGAAAATTACTATGATTAAGTGCTGTAGGATTTGGGTAATGTTTTAAATTCTAATCTGATGAGAGAAGAAAACTATTCACTGTTATTGTTTATATAATGGTTGAAATAGAGAGTGTTAATTGAAACCAAAAGGTTATGGGAACTCTTTGCTGTAGGATTTCAATTAAATATTTCTTGCTATAGTTATAACATTTGTAGCTTTAGTATCTTAAAAATATTTGATTACAACAGTCTTACATATTTTTAGAAAGATCTTGGTGATGTATTTCACAATCTATGATGACATTCATACACCTTGAGGCTGTTGACTATCAAAGATATCATCAGATGTGAAATTTTTATCTGTACTATTGCCAACAAGTTTAATTGCATGATTTGGAGTAACGTATTAATATGTAGCGCATCTTGTCCCCCTAAATTAGTTGATTATTTTTAATTGATTTAAATAATAATTATGAAGTTTGTTGTTGTTTCACAGTTACAGTAACAAAAATATAAATCTCTCAAGTTTGATTATTTTCGTAAAAGTAAAGTAAATTAGCATTCGTAACATTTCGAATTGCAACGAAAAATTTTTTGATTCATTTTGCATTGTTAATGTACTAATTTATGCGTTACAGATTTCTTGGTAGTGCACTAATAAGCTCATACTCATATTAGTAACTGTCGAAAGTAAAATTTTTTATTTATCAAACTCGGATAAATATAGCAAACCTCAAGTGATAGGCTTCAGATAGTATTTGATAAAATACATCCTTTTTAATGTTGATGGTATTGTCAATTAAAACATTATTTTTTTTTATACTATTAAGACAAAACTGTAAAAAAATATGATTATAAAGTGTATACCGCCTGAGGTGGGTAGTAACCCTGAAAATTTTCGGTATTTAGTTATATTGCTTTGTATGCTACAACTTTTCTTATTGGTAAATTGATAAAAATACTTTACTAGTGTATAAGCTCAAAAAGATCCTTAATATTAGTTATTATTTCTTTTTCCTTGCTATTATAAGCCCTCATTTTAATTTAAAAGTGACAATTCGCTATAGGGAATCCTTAAATAGAAATATCAAACTCTGCTTTCATATAATTTTATTTTGAAATAAAATTTTGTCGAATTTTAGTAAGCTTAAGCTACACATTTTTTTTAAAATCTACTAGATTAGAAGCAGTAGTTAAAGAAGTTACTAAATTTCAAGGAAATAAATAAAGTGAAACTAAACCTAACTACTTTTAAATTGAACTGAAAAATGAAAAAAAATTAAAAAGAAGCTCAATGCAGGATGCTATTTAATTTATTAGTAGCCTCTGTTCATTCTCATTTATTTACTGATGATCAAAAGATCCTTATTTCTATTATATTTTATATTTTTACATAAACTTTGGCATATATATCTTGCGCTTCAAATTTAAGAAAATTTGTTAATATATGTAACTGCAGAGAAAAATTGAAAAAAAAAATAAAGCTTTGATATGTTCTTGACACCTACCATACAACTAGTACAAAGACGATATAGAAGATGTCCTGTAATATTGTTAACAGTGAGTGCCAAGGATATCCGGTATCATAATAAAATGACAGTGGCAGGACTTGAAAACAACAAAAGGAATAAAATTTTTGCAATAACCCCACCCCCATAAAAACAGTTCTTAAAAGCTTGTTATTATGTTTGTATTCCACCTTCTTGATTTTTCTTACAGTGCTCCTTTTTTCTTCTTCATCATCAATATTGGTTATAACAAGGAAAGGGTCTTGCATGCAACTAGAGGACATGGTAAATGATAGGAAAATATTTCATTCTTGAAATTCCTTACATTTCATTGTGGTTCTTCTTGCTATAGAATTTTTGGATGGAAAGGACAAGGTTGAAAATGTATTTATTTGCTGAAAGCTGTCAACAAGCTATGTGATACGATGGTGCTAGTGAAAATATTTTGTGGTATGCACAAGGATTGGTCCCTAAAAAATGACAATTTTAATATAAAAAGACAAATTCATCGGCAGTTCTTTGTGGACATTAGTGGCTTTGTGCCAATTATCTTCTTCAAAAAAGTTAATTTCTTTTTAGATTAAATTGTAGGATTGTATCTTTCCGATTACTGAAATTAGTTCTTCTTTTGTTTTTTTATTATTTTTGTAACAATTATCTTTAATGGTTGAAAAAAAATTGCAATTGATATCTCATGAACTTGTTAGCCACCTTTTATTGACAGCGCTGCTCAAGCATAGTTCATTCAATAAGTCCGTAGGATAAGTAAGGAAAGAACAAAATTTTGACAAAACTCGATTTTATTATTCAAAATAGTTGCCTTCGTAGGCGATACAACGAGTATAGTGATTTTCCAACTTTTCGATTCCATTTTCATAATACGATTTCTCTTTCTCGTCAAAATAGGCCTCAGTTTCAGACTTAATCAATTGGACTTAAATTTCTTTCCAGCAAGAATACTTTTGAGATCTGAAAACAGGAAGATGCATTGTCTTGGTGAAACAGCACATTTTTCTTTTGCAAATGTGGCTGTTTAGTCGATGAATATTATTCCGTTCGCATCGCAAAATAAAGACGCCATCACCTTACCGGCCGACTGTTGCTTCTTTGCTCGCTTTAAATCCGATTCGTCGACTGCTGTCCACTCAGCTAAGTGTCTTTAGTGTGAAGAAAACTTTAAATTTTCTTTAATTTAAGAAAGATATGAGTCATTTGACTAATTCTCATGATCTCCTGCACTTAAGTATTTGGTGGAACTTTAATGACCTTTTCCCTAAATTTGTTCGCTGATTTATCATAAAGAAACTCAAAATCACTTTTATTCAATCTATTTACTTTTTAACTGAAAATACCAACAAATTATTTTCTGTATACGCACGTATAATAATTTATTTCAATTTATCTTAACATCTTGGATATAATCTGTATTTTAGAAAACATGTATTACAAATGGCTTAAAGGTAAAGAAATTACTTGCTTCCCATAATTTTGTTTTATCTTAAGAAATATATTCTACCCGTTTCTTTTCATTTTTAATTCAGTCTAGATTCAAATTCTAAACATCAAACTTGCATAGTCAATAATTAGAAATTGTTTTTCTTTACACACACATAATATATCTTAATGTACCATTTACGTGACTTGTAACTCCTTGTTTGCTTGCACCTAGAACTGCAATAAGAAAAAAACACAAATCACTTATTAAAAAAAAATTTTTTTTAACTGCAACGAATTAAAATAATTACAGTGAATCATCGTTTGATTGAAGTAATTTATCAACCAAGAAGTTATCCGTCCCCTTTGAGGGATTTTTAATGAAGACCGTGACTCGCCTTAAACTACTGAATAGCTCAATGAAATTATTATAGATACGGTATTGATTCTTTTTTCATTATAAATTCGTGTTTATGTGTATTTTTTTTATAAAAAATTATTTTTCAAAGTTGATACGTGTGACTAATTACAATTTGAATGTACTATTTGTGTGAGTTTTGCAGCCGCCCATACATAAACTCTTTTAGACGTTATAGTATATTTCCATCATGTAGTTAAAGTATTATCTTTTCTTCTCCAATCACTGACATTATATAGATAGATGGATGACTTGTAGAATTTTTTTTTATAGCTGCTATACCCAGTTTCTGTTTCGAATTGAAATGCTTTATTTTGTTACTGTGCGTGGCAAATAGAACAAATAGTAACGTCACGTTGTGTCATTATGTTAAATGAATTTTCTATTTTCTGCCTGCTTCCTTCAATCAATCCTATTGTTTCGGTCTCTTTTTATAAATTACATGATCGCTATTATTATTATAATTTCACTTTTTTCCAACTCATCCTATACCGTTCTAAGCTAAGGCAGTTGAGTATAGACCAATGTCAGTTCATGGTATAAAACTGAATAAATTTATAATGGAAACTAAGCTCTTTTAAGATTAATTGACTTTCGGTTTCTGTACTTGATTTCCTATTCTATAGTTCTCTTTGATGTGATGTGATGGCTTGTCTATGAAATGTGATGAGTTTTTCATTTAATAAAGGTACATGAGGTGTAGAAAATTTAGATTGACATGTTGTAGCATCTGAAACCTTTTGTAAATGACAAGTTAGATAGCCCTGACATCGAAAATAAAATAACTGCTACTTGTGTTCAAAAAGCGTGGGTCTTTATTAATGTTAGTGTATTTGTATTTTCTTATGATAAGAACATCGTCCGTAGGCATAACTATGGAACTGTAAAAAATTGCTACGTAACAAAATTTTGTAGTGTAAATATGAAATTAATTTTCATTATAAATTTGAAGTTCTTTTTGATTTTAGTAACTTGCAAAATTTCCCATTTGTTCCTATGTTTTTGTTAAAATTTGTTTTTATAATTATTACGCCATAATATTCAATATTTAATATATGGGTGCTGTTTTTAGGAGGTGCTGTTGGCCTAGAATTTTTTAAAAGTTTTTTTGTTGATATTTAAAAAGTTTAATCTTTTGAGAATATAGTGTTATACTTTTGTAAATATTGACAAAATTTTCGTATCTACAGCCGACCAGAGAATGGTCGGAAAGTGGGCAGCTGTTTCGGTTCTTCTCCCAAATATGATCTTTTGTTTGTATAATATTATTTAAAACTTGCCTGTATGCATGTTGTATATGCGTATTGTAGTAATAAGTAGTAATTCCCAGAACAATAATGAAAGTTTTAACTCTTGTGTTTGGTAACTAGCGACGAAGCAGCAGTTTGTTACCAAAAAAATAATTACTTTTTCCGGCGTGGTTTTTTTAGAAAAGAAACTAAATCCCCTGAAGTTTTATTATATTATTCACATCAATTTTTTTCAATAATTTCGTATTTTTTCATTAAATAACTAATCTGAAGGATCTGATTTTTAAAACTTAAATTTCAAAAGAGAACCATTTTGTCAATTTTTTTCTGAAGCACGGACAATAACTGCACTGATTAATAATTTTCTTGATTTTCATGTTTCAGATAATTAGAAGAAAAATCGGCAGCCACGTCCAGGTCTAATTTTTCTACTTCAGTAGCATTTTACCCATAAGGTTTGGCATTCACAGTCTACTTATAAAGTAGTAGGTTTCTTTTATTATAAAAATCTGCGTCCTTATCAACCAAACAAGAAAATATGTTTTATAAAAACCCAACTTTTGATAATGTGTATATAGAAGTAGTTTTGAACAGCTAAATTAAGAAGCAGTATGTTATACTTTCAAAACAATATTCTTAAAATTTTGGATTAAAAAATATTTAATATTTATTAATAAATATTGCGTATTTAGTTATTCATGGAATTCAGTACGTTCAAACGAATTGGGACTTCTTTAAAGGAAATGATTAAAAAGAAATGAAAGAAATTGTTATGATTTTATTCACCCGCTTTCGTAGACCGAAAGCCCACATTTTGCTATAAGAACTTTAAGCATTGCATGTGAAAAATCAGACATGCGATAGATGCCCATCTTTGATGTCGTTTGAATTTGGAACGTGAATAAATTTATTCACAGACAAGCCAAGGAAAGAATGTTACTAAAATATGTTGGCAGAATTTTTTGGTTATGACGTTAAATCTACCACATAAATTATGTAAGACGTTTTCAGCCGAATTCAATTTAGTTGTTCTCATGTAGGATTATTATGTAAAGCTAAAATAGGTATAAATTATATAAATCTGAGGATTTTAAGTTTTTATATTCATATTTGGAGATATTAGGGATATTTGAACCGTTTTTTCAAGAATAATTCATAAAGTGTCATTTTAATAAATAAAAATAATTCAGAGCAAATGAATTATTGTCACATATTTGTTTTAAATTACAATTTTCTAAAAAACAATATAAAAACTGTTTTATAGCAGTTTTTTTCGATAATTGAAATAATTCGAATACATAACACGCGAAGCTTTTGAACTTTTGCTTTGAAATGCTTTGTTTTCTTGTAGCCTCAGATATCCGAATATGTAAAGCTTTGGAATCTAAAGGAATTAAGCTATTTTTTATAACCTTTTTATACTGAAAGGGAATTTTTGTAATTTAAATAAAGTTATGAAAACTGTAAAAAAAAGCTGACATTCACAGCTTCCCAAACTTTTCAGTTTTGACAAACAAATTTTAGCAAGTTCATACAAATTTTTGTCCATATGCTGTATAAATTAACCCTGTTAAGATTGTACTAAGTATATCCGATTAGGGATGTTATTTAAAAAAAAAAAAAACATGTCGTGAATTCCGAATAATCTGAATGTATATACTTTTGTGGGTTGAGAGCTACTGATAAATAAGACCAGTGCAAATTTTTATCAGTAACAAAACCAATTTTTTTCTGACATTTTTTTAATCTTTTTTTTTTATATTTTAAAATAATAAATAAAAAACTAATAGTTATAATTTTAAAATACAATTTTTAAATTAATTAAAATCTGCCATTCGCACTCATTCCACATTCCACACATGTGGAAAACTATTTCTTGACCATAATACTTAAATAACAAAACTTAAAATTACATTTCTAACTCATTACTTGCTTTTACATGGCTTTTTATATTGCTTCATGCAAAACTAAAAAATTAAAAAAAAATAAAACTATGGGAATTAATGTCTGCCATAATATTTATTATTTCAATTTTTACAATAAAAAAAATGATTACCAATTTTTTAGCTACTATAAAATTTATCTTTTTGCTGTTTTTTTGTATGCTTGATGCATATGATTTGCATTATCCACATTTTATCTCCATACAAAAATTTGACATGACTTTTTGGGCACATCACATTGGGCGTAAAATGCTGACAAACATTTAAAGGCTAATTTGGTTGGCTTCAAAAATATATACAATACAGCCATGAATATAAGGGCTCCTTGAGTGCAAGGAGAAATTGAGGATTATATGAACTACATAAATTCATCTTTATAACTTCATTCTACTTAAACGAAATTAAGGAATTCCTTCAAAAATTTATTCGGTTGATATTTAAATATCCAAAGCCAGGAAATATTTTCTTACCGATTATCTGATACTCTTCCTTTTAGTTCAATAAATTTTCAATATTTCACTGTACAACTTATTCTCTCCATGTTTTTCGTCACATTTTAGATTACTTCACGTTTTTTTGCCATATGTATTGTAGGCTTACGCTTCCTAAGTTTTACTGCAAAACCATATTTATATGTGTATAAAATGCCAGTTGTTTAAGGCTGTTATTATTACATACATAAAGTCACTTAAAAATTTTCCTTTTGAAAGATATCTGTTAAAAAGAATCATCGTTCTTTGGAAATTTAAAAAAATCTCCATGCACAAAAATAATAAAATTGGTAAAATAAAGCATAAAAATGATTGCCAGATCCTTGTAACAAGGTGTCAATAAAATTTATTGAAGCTATTACGCATATCATTTCAATTTCAATTTATACTTGACTGGGTAGGATTGATTTTCGAGACTGATTGGGACATTGAATTTTATGTTAGTAACAATTTCCAGGTGAGAATCATGACGCTTGGATTCATATGTGATGTATGTATATAAATTGTCCATTTTGCTTTCAACCTAACTGTGTTTGTTTTTCTGAGTAAACGTGTGCTCAACATGATTAAACTTAGGTTTTTCTTGTATAAAACGGATATTCTGGAAAAAATACGTGAACAAATTGAAAATTTGATTTTATTATTTGTCAAAACATGGGTATGCTGGGATAAACTAAAGAGATTTACTTAATTAAACAAAAATATTTAGGTAAATTGTATATCGTTAAGACGAAACTCCCTTTTGATAAAATTTGAGAAAAAATTGAAACATGATTCGATTGAAATTATTTACTTTGTAGATAATAAGCGAGTAAAATCAAAATTAATTACATACTGGACACAATTAAATAAGCAAGGCTGTAAGGAGCAATAAGCAATGCAATCAATCAGCTAAAGATAGAAAAGTTTTTTGGATCAATTAAACCTTTAGTATATCAAGTGGAACGAAAAATTTATAAAGAAAGACTGGACTATCAAACCTAATATTACCAAATGCCAGGAATCATTAACATTTTTTTTCTGTTAATGGAAGAGAATTTTGAAGCTTAAATTATATTTATTCAAAAATTTAAGCTCTATTTAATTTTTGCTTTCTATTTCTTAAGAAACTTTGTAGGCTGAATCTCTCTTAATTTAATTTTTTGTAATAATTTTAGGAATTTCATCCACTATGAAATATTCTAAAACCGTTTTTTTTTTGCCATAAATACTATTTTAATAAAATCTCTGCAACCTTACTTTTTCCCTCACTTTTGTGTTGTAGTTTTTTAACAATACTTAAATGGGGTTTGTTTGGCAAAATGAAAATAACACATTACATTCGGGAATAACTTATATCAAAAATGGAATTAATTATTTTATTGCTTATTTAATTTGAAAAAAAGAAAAAATATTCAAGTAAGTACATATAAATTTAAAAAAAAATCAAGGAAGGCTCCCCGTAAGTAATTGATTAACTATAATCTACGATACAGGATAAATATGATCTCATTAAAAAATGTACTCCAAAAATCATGGACTGTCATCTTGTCCATTTAATCGTAAAACTCAAGAAGAGCAAAAGACTTTATTTTCAGGATCCAAAATTTTTTCCCAGAAATAAAAAACTAATTTTTAAAAAGAGTCAAGACCAAATTGTTATATTTACAAGGATAATATATTTTTCCAGATATCAAGGTATACCCTTGAAATACAATTCTTGTCTTTCTTTAAAATTTTTCCAAATTCAATTTTTCGATTTGATTAATTAGGTCTTGAAGATTTCTCGGTAATTATTCAAATTTGGTCTCAGAAATTTTTCAAGAGCAACTAAAATTTTTGATATGCTAAACTGGATAAGACTTAATGTACATATATTATTTACATATGTATACATATAGTTTTTAATATACAAAGTTCAAGCAAGTTTTCGAAATGTTTGATTTCCATAAGAAAATATTAGATCAAAGTACGGAATCAGAATTTGAGTTAACATAAGAGGGGAAATTCGTTATTGAAAATTTAATGATAAAAATTTTTTATTCATTTTAGTTATATACGAAAGTTATTTTATTTTTTTAATTTAATAGTTTATACTGAAAAGATACCCTTCAAAACTTTTGGGTTTTTTACTTCCTTGAATAAATACTCATTGCTGTATATATTTAAGAGGTTATTCAAATTGGTCATTAAAATCATTGCTTTATACACGAGTTAAAATTTTTAAAACCTGCTCCAGTAAAAAACTACATATTTTGGTATACTTTGATTATTATTTGGAAAATTAAACATTTTCATGACTTTTAGGTTCATAATACCAAATTAACTTATAAAAAAACCTGTGGCTATTTGAAGAGAATAACTTCTGTAAATATTGTAGAATTTAATTAACGGAATGTTATTTTAAAAAGATGACTTGAATTGTTTTTAAATTACGTATTTAATTGAATCAAAAATTTTTTAATAGTGTAATTGCATAAGCTACTAGATTTATGTTATAATGGGCTTTTCAACCAACTATTAAAGAGTTATAAACCCTTATTTTAAGCTAAATATGAAAACTTCCTGTTTGCGTGGCTCTACATATTGCAAAAAGAACTCTGCAAACTAATCCTAAAATTTGTGCTGTCTATTTTCTGGAAAAAATACATTTAATATAAATAATAGTGAATGCCGTAGACCTGGCTGGATAAAAGCTATAAAAATGAAAAGTATTATATCACTATGGTCATATATAGTATAGTTTCAAACAAAAACAATAAAAAAAATATTTCATCAGTAACAACTATCAAAAGGAATTTGGATAAATATAAATACATAAGTATTATATGTTATGTGTTCCATAAATTGAAACAAATTTATTTCAGTTCACAAGGTCACAATATTCCTTCCATAAAATTAAAACAGCACAGATAATTATGTTGAAAAAGCCTGATAAGCCACCAGAACAAGTAACATCATACAGACCTATATCATTGATGCCCACATTATCTAAATTATTTGAAAGGCTACTGTTGAAAAGACTTAAACCACTTATTAATATTCCTGACTTCCAATTTGGCTTCAGAAACGCACATTCTACAATTGACCAAATACACCGAGTAACAAACATGATCAAAGAAACGTCTGAGGACAAGAAGTACTGCCTAGTAATATTTCTTGATCTATCCCAAGCATTCGATAGAGTATGACACGAGGGCGTTACGTCAAAATCAATGCATATAATATTTCTCTGCGCAAAATCCATAAAAAATTTAAAATATGTCTCAACGGAGCTGCAATTCCGCACGCACAGACTGTGAAATACCTAGGTATGCACCTGGATGACAAATTGAATTGGAAGCATCATGTCAGACAGAAAGCGGAATTGGAATCATCATGTCAGCGAAATTGTCAAGAAAGCGAAATTGGAATTATCATGTCAGACAGAAAGCGGAACAGATAAAACTCAAGTGTCGTCAAATATACTGAGTTGTAGGATATCATTCCCCACTTAGCTTGTATAACAAAAGACTGGTCTATGAATCCATCATCAAACCAATATGCATGTATGGAATACAGGTGTGAGGCTGTCGAAACATTCCAATCGAAACATAATACAAAGATGTCACAATAAATTTCTGCATTTGATAACGAAAGCTTATCGGTATGTTACCAACTATGAGATTCATAAGGACTTAAAAATAAAATGGATTAACGAAGTAGTTAAAGAATACGCTGGCAAACACGAAAAATGTTTACCTAACCATACTAATGTGGAAGCAATTCTGCTTTTGAACACTGCCAACAAGACCAGAAAGCTCAGGAGAATTGAACCACATGAATTAATGAATAATAGTTAAGGAGCTGAACATTGGTACAGCCATCCTGCACAAGTCCTGCTTATATAAGCACAACTCAGCATTAGTAATAAATTAATATAATTAAGATTGTACTAACCATATCCCAATGAGGATGTTTAAAAAAAAAACAAAAAAATGAATTAAAAACACTATAATTTTTTTAATGAATAGTTATTCGATTTTTTAATATATTTCATTTTCTCTAAGTTTCTAACAAGGGTTAATGTAGAGTTTAACTTAAACTCATCGGGCTTAACGCGAAAATTAGTTAATTTCTTTGAAATCAATTCAAGCCGACTAATATCAAAGTAGTATACAAAAACCTTGGATTGGGAAGCAAATATGAAAGAGTTGAAATTAAAATTTAAGTAGGCAGGCCGAGCAGGTTTTAAAATTTTGATTCGGGTACATCACAAATATATACATTTGTATGAAAAAACACAAAGAAATCAAATGCTTTTTACATTGATTTCGAGGATGTATTCAAAACTCTCATGGCTAATCAAAAGGAGCCATCCAGGAACAATCTAAGCTTTTTCGTCAACACAAAACAAAATCCCAAATGGACCACAAATATATATATATCAAATTGTATTTGAAATATAATAGTGATATGTGTAAGTTTTTCTTGTAAAAGCAATTGAGATCTTATTTACCCAGCACCTAATAATATTATGAGAGTGACGTTAACAGAATATTTCATAGAGAAATACTTTTATTAATTTGGCTTACGTACAAGTATAGCAAATTAGGACTAAATATTAGAAAGTTGTGCAAATCCTCAGCTTTATCTTTTATGGAAGTTTTATATTTGTCACTTAATTGAGCAAATATATTTCACAATTATTAGTTTATCATGTTATTTAAGTGATATATAGAAAAGTCACCTGTTTGTTTAATAGAACACCAAAAGTTGTGGATGACATTTGTATTTTGAAATGAGATATTGTTGACAGTAAAATCGAGAGAAACGTGACTAACATTTAATTAAATTATATCCATAAATAATGCATATTATCTTTGCCTGTACGAAAATATACAATTATAAATTCTAAATAGGTAATTTTATAAATCTATATCAATGGCAAATTTAATTAATTTAAATTGCAATGAAAACTAGGATTTCATAAGTAAAAATATTTGTAATGAAAATAAATTTTAATTAATTTATGCTCTTTTTTTTTATAAACTATATATTATTAATTTTATGTGAATAATACAAGGCGGGCGTATACTTCCAAACAATCCAATTTGGAGAAAAGTTATAACATGAATTTTATTTCATACTAAGAATTGTTCTTTTTTTAAAATACTTAAAAATAAATGTAATATAATCAAAATGGAAAACTAACAAAATTTGCTCCTTTTTATAAAACTAAGCAAATTCTCAAACTTTATAGTCAAAAAAATTGGTATTGTTAGGATTAACTTTATGATGACTAGGGAGGGCTACAGATTCAGAGCACGTCTAGTCAATTTTTAGAGGGTTTGATATACGTTTTTGTCAACAATTTAATATGAATACATTTAACTTTTTGTTGTCTAATTTAGAATATTTAACAGTTAAATTTATTGGCGAGAAAATTTAATTTTGGAAATTTTACTTTTATAACAAACAATATAATTATTATTGACTTTGTAAGCAAAAAGTTTTATAAATGAATTGAATTTTACAAAAGGCTGATTGCTGAATAATACCTAAAATGATTGGACAGTAACATTGCATATTGTGGGGTGCATTGAAATACCTAAAAATTTTGGAAGATAAGATCAACAATAAAAACATGAGCTAAAACATATGAGAAAAATGTTGACTCGATATTGTTTTATAGGAAAACTTTTTAGTTTTCATTAATAAAGTTTAAGTATTTGAAAGTATTTCTTAAGAATACTTGTGTTAGTTAATGTTTTTAGGAATAGTTTTTTCAGATAGATCTGAATGGTTTCATCTTGAAAAGTGTCAAATACGAAATATTTTAATTTTATTTTCAAAATCTGTGCATGATCTCAGGATGGAAATAAAAACAAGTAAAACCCTAGTAAGTACAAAATTTGATTTAAAATCATAAAAAACGGCTTTTTGGAAAGGAAAAACAAATTTATGAGCAGTTTAGCATTAAATAAATGTCAATATTTGGTGTTTTGCTAGTTTGTGCCTTTTGACTATTAGTTCTTTGTTTTGTAAATTTCTAGAAATTTCTTAAAAGTTAGATTTAATTAACAAGTGGCATTGATTAGTTTTATTATATTATTTTTTATTATAGTTCAAATATTTTGCTACCAATTTGCATGAATCATATTTTTGAGCAAGTTAAAGAATCCTTAAGATTCTTTTGTTAAAAATACTACCACCAATGTGATATTTAAAATTATCATAAATCTAAAAAAATTCAATTATTCAAATATTTTTTATTTTCAGTGTTAACATGACGTGAATTTTTCAAATTTAAGGTAGAAAAATATATTTTGTTGTTTCAACATAGTACATGAAAAATCTTTCTTTGAAATCTGGGTAGAGAATAGTTAGTAAGACTGTTATAAAGATTTATAAAATAAGAAAAGAAAAACAGTCAAAAATGCTTATCTTTTCAACCACTGAAGTAGTCCTAGCCATTAAGATAAACAACGTAACGATAAGAGTATGTGACAACTGATGATTTAACTTTGAAATTATCCTCACTAAATATTATTTAGATTTTCTGACTGATTTAAGTGTTAGACTGCTGATAGTTTAAATAAAGCTGGTAGAGCCATTATAGTAATAAATTTAAAGTATGCTGATTGTTAAATCCGCTAAAAAAACCTGACAGTTTCTCTTGTTTTTCAGTCCAAAAGTTAAAAAAATAATAGAAGACCCTTAGAGCCTGTTACAAAATTATAGCAAAAACTTTTAAATATTGTAGTAAATTTACAATAAATAAATAATTATTTCAATTATAAATTAAGGAAATTTCCCTATTTAAACATTCTAAAAGTTGCTTATCTATTAAAACAATAGATAAATAATAGGAGCAATATCATAAACCTATAAGGTGTGAAAACTTAAAAACTAAATTAAAATAAACTTTCAAATTTTTCTTGAAATTAATTGATTATCATTTGAAAACAAAGTAAAAAAACTGTTTGAAGGAATCAGAAATGTTGAAGCAATCAGTAAACCATTAAAATGTGTCATCACAGAAAAATAAAATACTTGAAAAAATTAACTCCCGAAAACCCTGAATACACATCTTTAGAAAAAATTGAAAGGCTCCCCATACTACCCCAGAGGTACTATTCCGAGTGCAATAAGCTGTTATTTTTGCTATTATTTTTATTTGTTATTTCTATAGGTCTAAAAGTCAAAGTCAAATATTTCATATGATTAAAGGGAAAACAAACTAAAATGTATTTTTATCATTAAATAGAACTAGTTTTATTGAGCCTATAATAATAACTGTTTCATATATAAGCCTATTATAGTCGCTGGTTGACTGGGACCACCAACGTATATAAATACTTTTAATTAAAACCAGAAAGTGTTTTGTTAATTTTTTAATTAAAGAGATATTTGATTGTTTGTAAAGTTTAAATGATGATTTTAAAAGAAGATCCTAAAAGATGATTTTATGCTCTGCGGTTTGATTGTTTGATTTCTTTTTTTACAATGGAGTGTTTTATTCAATATGGCATGTTTTTTGTATATTTTAAAGGATATTTTAAATAAAAGATTGTATTTTGTGCACTCAGCTGGTTTTCCTTTGGAAAAAAATAAATGGCTTAGTTGCTTGTATAGATTGAATGATTTTTTTACTAAAAAATCATTTTTTGCTCTACAGTTTGTTTTGTGTCCTCCCAACATCATGAATTGATTTCTTGTATATATTAGAATTATTTTTTTGCCGCAGTTAATTTCTTACATTTTGTATCGGATTTTTCTATTTTCTCAAATAGTTCTCTATTTAGAGTATTAATAGCATTTTGATTTCATTTAAATTTAAAAATATTAATTACTAATCCGTTTTCTTAAGCTCATAACAACGATCAATTTTAACTGAATTATGCAAGACACCCTAGTATGAAGACATTGTTTCATTCAATCTGTAAAAAAAGCGGAAAGAACACACACCTAAAGTAGTTTTCACATAAACAAAGAAAAAAATTATATCTATGTAGGATTTCTATAAAATTTAAAATGAACTATCTTACATTATTTCAAATAACTATCAACAGTACAAGCATGACTTGTAATATCAAAATACTTGCAAATAAATACAACAACCTCTTTGAACCCTCATCAATATGCTCGTCATTTAGCATATTTCTCAATCAAAACCTTGACTTCTAATAAAAGCACAGAGCACTGTTTACATAGTTAAAGATAATTTTTTATACTCCAAGCTTATCTTTAAATTTCCTGATGTGGAAGAAAATATTGTATTTATTTATTTTTTGGAAGTCTCAAAATTTTAGTAGCTTGGAACTGCTAACATAATTTCCCCGGGGGGGAAGTTGTCATTTTTATTTGCCAAAATTTTGTCGAAAATCAATTTTTACCTCATGTCACTTAGTCTGTCATCACTTAAAGTGTTGACATGACATAAAATTGGCAATTCATGTGAATGGTAAGATATTTGAAAGAAGAAATTTATTTTAAGGGCGACAAACAAAATGATACTCTAAGGAATACCCTTTTTCTAAAGAGGCAGGAAAAAATGAATTTTGCAAATGGATATAAAATCCGATAGGCTAAAGTTATGTTAAATTGGGGTTATGCTAAAAGTGAGTAAGTATAAAATTTTAGTAATATTCCTTTATTTGATATAACCCATATGTATTATATGCACGCTCCACGAATAATGAACAATTTGTACTTTGAAAATATAGTTTGCCTTAAAGGTTGATTTGGTCTGAATTCACTTATATTATTAGATTAATATTTTTGATTATCTTACTTTTGAGCAAGAAAGACATTTTTAAATTGAAGAACTATTGGTAGCTCTAGCTGAAAAAAACAGTAAAATACATAAAATATGCAATATGATTAAGAAAATCAGAAATTTTCTGAATTCGGATACTTTTGTATTTAAATTGAAAACTCTTAAAAATGTATTTTAGTCATTTATTTGTGTATTTGTTTATATGACGTTGAAAATGGGTTTTCAAAGATTAGAAACCTAGAAAATAATGTACATCTAAGAATCATCATAGCAGGCAGCTAGAAATAAGATATTTTTCAAAAATTAGCGGGAATCAAAAAACTGCCAAAAACAAATGCATATTACATTATTACATATTCTTAGCTGTGATATTTAAAATTTGCCTTCCCTTTGAAAAATAAAATAGAAGTCAGGATAAAAATGTTAAAGATTATTTGCCTAATCATAAAATTTAAAAACGCATTTATTTTTTTGTAAAATCCCCAGTTACTTCAATGCACTTTTTCCAATGTTTCTCTAATTAATGGACGATATACTTGAAATAGTTTATTAAAGCCTCTGCGAATACAATTTATGGCTATGACAATCATTTGAGGTTAGTGTTTCTTGTTGAGAATTTTTTCAATTTTTGGGTGAAGACGTTCTGTCCGAGAAATCCAGAGAATAAGGAGTATAATACATCACTTTGCACTTCAGATTTCTTATATCCTTAAGTGCATTAAGAATAGGTTAGTGCATTGTCCTGGTAAAAAAATAATTTCCTGTAGCAAACTAGGCCTTTTTTCCCTAATCTTTTCATTTTGTTGATCCAAAAGTCTTGTGTAACTTTCTCTTATTATTGTTTTGTTATCAAGATAATCAATAAACAGAATTCCTCTGGAATTTCAAAAACACTAGCCATTACCGACAGATGATTTCGTCTTTTTTCTTTCATCTAGGATAGCAAAAGTTTCACAAAATCACTCTGATACTTACTAAAATTGTCCAAAAACTTTTGTGAAATTTGCATATATTTTTGGTTGCAAATGTGGCACCCATCTTGCTAAAAACTTCGTGATGATTAATTCTTTCAGTAGGATGTATCTAACTAATTTTTAACTATATAAGATTAGCGTTATATATGTCTCATACATTTTTATTCAGCGAGCATCTACGCAATACTCAACTTTTCGATTTTTTCATATGGCTGTATTTCATGTGGATCGTCTTCAAGGAAGCTTCGGATACCCAATTTTAAGTCTTAATTGCAATCTTTTACATTTACTCTTATGTTAAAAGTTGAACATTAGTGCTTCCTGAATAACCTACAAAATTCCTGAATTGGTATTATTATAATGTAATCAAAACAAATATCCACTGGACTTTCAGGTTGGAATCAGAATGATGATGAAAAAATTTTACACGACAACTTTTGGAGACGTTTGAAATTACTTTTTAACTTATTTTATTTTTAGATTAAACTTTAACTAACATAATTATTTTTTTTTTTTAAAAGTAGATAACATTTTTTGTTATAATTATAGAAAAAATATTTCATTCATAAAATTAATCACAAACTGCTAAAATAAATCCTTATTTTGCTACAATCAGTGAGATTTTCTTAAAATTTATTATGTTTTAAAAACTGAGATTTTTGGGGCCTTGTATCATTGAAGTAATACTGTAACACGCAAGAAATCAGCTGAAATTTTTCTCTATCCGAAATACCGGGCGGATTTTTCAATGTGATATTAAATTCTTGATAAAAACTTCACATGTAAGCCTATAAAACTAATAAAACTTTAGTTTAATTACTAACAAATTTTTAAACCACATTTAACAAAAAATTACAGATAATACCATTTCCTATATAATATTAAAAATCTAAAACATAAAAACACTATTCATATGAGGATTTTTTTTGCAAAAAAAGAAAGTTTCTTCTATTAAAAATATATCTTCCGTATTACTCCTTATATATACAAGTACTTTATATCAGACTTAAAAGGTTCTTTTACACATTCAATTACTTGTAACATAACTTCAGCTTTGAAATACTCTTAAATGTCTGCAAGCATTTTGCCTTTGGATTTTAAAACTCTTCTCATTTAAATTTGAAGTGATAATTTCCATTTTAATCTGATTACCCTTTTAATGTTATTCAGAGAACAGTTTTAAAAAATGTCAAATTAGCTTCCAGAAATTAATTAAATAAAAGGTGTGAAAAACTTTATAATTAGAAGATATTTTCCTTGACAAATATTAAATAATTCCTGATTTAATGAATTGTAGAAATTCTTTCGTTTTCCCGACGGGTCTATTTTATTATTAAATAAGTTTTTAATGTTAATTAAATTACTAATTTTTGAATTTTAATACTTTTTATGCATAAAATTTAATTGTTGCTTGAAGTTAAGGATAAATTTTACTGGAGTAGCTGGATTTCAAGCTAAAGAATTTCACTGCTAGATTTAATAATTATGGTCTATTTTGGCTGCTCTATTTGTGGACATAAACTAAATTTAATTATGAGAGGAATACTAAAAATATAATTAGTTAAAATCACCTTCCTAACATGGAATAAAAATCAAAAAAATTATTTTGTTATTATTCATACATAAATAAATAAATTCAATTTGTCATCAATTTTGAAGTTGGTTATGTAAAGCGTAGCTCTGTAGGTACGTTAGAAATATTTTTCTTATTACATTAATTGTGCTGAAAATTCACCAAATTGTCATTAATAAAAACTCTAGTTTAAATTTACGTATACCTATTTTAAGAATATTTCATCACTGTGTCAGTATTGACAAAAGGACATTGTTAAGAAAGAAAGTGGAAGTTATTTAAAATATTTCCCATTATTTTATTAATTTTTTTGCTTTACAAGAATACAGTAGAAAATATAATCTATTTCTACAGGATATTTGGTAAAAAGATAAAACAAATCAATAGAACTTTATCCATAGATTTCAAAGTTAAAGAATTCCTTATTTGGCAATATTAAAAAGCAGCTTAGAGCGTACCACCATCCTCAAAAAAGTGCTTTTTTATTTTGGTTTGCTGGGAAGGAAAGTTAATAAAAAAAGGTATTAATAGTGTGTTGTAAGGAATTATGGGATCGTTAAATTTAAATTAAAAAATTGACATACTTTTTCAAACACAATTTTAGTGTTTTTTTTTAAAAAAACTTAAATCTCAATTTTCAAGTTTAAGTTAACTTAAAACATTATTCAACGAAATATTATTTTAAGCAAGAAAACTTTCCTGGGCTGTTTGACATATTATTTTAAACTAAATCTACTACGTTAAATACATAAAATAAAATAAATTGTAGAGATACATAAATAAATGTCTCCATTACAACATGTACTGATTTTTTTATTTTTATGAATTAAATTTGTTACTACATATTCTAAAAGGTTCAAAAAATACCTCAAGCCAATAAAACAAACCCGAGTTTTAAAAGATTTTATATTAGTATTGCTCCTTAAGTTAAAAAAGCTAACTACAAAGAATTAATTGCTGCTGCTGCTCGAGTACAATGTAAGAGCGCTAAGCAGGACAAACTGTGCACACTCGATATAACTCGAGCGGTCTTGTATTAAAATTAAAATAAAAATTTTGATTATTTTTCTATTTTTTTAACTTTTTACCAAGCCAATGTTCTCAATTATGTTTGTTTACAAAAAAACAAATTGATTTTTTTTATAAAAACTGTGGACTAAGAGCTTAGTAATTGCATTCTTTGTTTCACATCGTACATTGCTTAAATTTTCGTCGTAAATTTTATTGCAAAATAATAAAAAAAAAATGTATTTTCGATTATTCTGTGGCAGTATTTCTTGTATTAAATTTTAATTGATGGACAACATTTTCTTATTGTTACAATTTCTTGCATGCTCTAACATTTTCAATCAAATTCAGCAACTGAATAAAGTGGAAAAAGTTTTTTCAAATTATTACACTACTTGGTGCTATAAACTTGATAAAATCCTTTTCTTTTGTAGAAAATGTTCATGTATAAACACATTTAGTCAAAGATTTCGTGTTCTTAGCAGATAATAATTATCGTTGCTGCTACTTTATGTTACAAAAATAAGAACAAAAGCATTGCGTGACGATAGTTTTTGTACGTTACTGTTTTTTGTAATTCTTAGATTGGGATTCTAGTATAGCTTGGAATTTTTTATGCTTTAAGATTTGATATTGTCTAAAAAAAATTTTAAATTTTAAATTTTTATATAAATTTTTCAAAGAAATATTTACTTTATTTCAATTGATATGACCAAAGGTGCACAACATACAGATGACAAATTTTGAGATGATTTTTTGTCGTAGAAAAGACAAGTAAAAGTATCAAACTAGATAATAGTCGTTAAGGTTCAAAAGAAAAACCTTACAGACCGTAAATATAAAATTTTAGATTAATTTTATTTCAGATGACAGGTTTATTTTGCTACTGTAATATAATGATGGTGATATGAGTATGATATGATATGATGGTGATATTTTGCTCTTCATAATTTATTGTGCCGGAAATCGAAACAATTCCTAGAAGTTTTAAAGTTCTTATGCTTGACCATTAGTGCTACCTAAGCAGTAACCTAGGGATTTATTCATTTATCTTTCATTTACGACATATTTATAATTGGTTCATATGACAAATTTTTAGTCTATAAACTAAAGGACACTATTTAAGGAATAGTTTTGGTGTAAAAGTAAAATTGATATATATTAAAGCTAGGGTTAATGCTATGAAAAGAGATATATTTTTAATAATGTTTTTTGGCAATGCAGATATTTTTAGTTTATTTATATAATTTTTATACAATAACGCAACATTTGAACAATGTTCTTCTAAATTTTCATTGTAAATAATCAATAATGTCGAGCGAGTGTCAGTAAATGTCTGAAGGTGCCTTGGAAAAAAGTTGTTTTGTGGTATTCATTATAACTCACAACAGAATCATCTGAAAGGAAAAAATAAAAAGTTATTTTTAAAAAAAAAACGTTTCTAAATTTAACAACGCAAGGACATTTTTTTCGATTTTTGCTTCAAGAAATTCACTTATTTGTTATTGTAGAAGTAATATTTATATAAAAAAGCTCCCGTTAGTTCTTGGTCAACTATGTGAAAAAGTACTGTGCAAAATTTTAAAACGATAGATCCAGTGAATTTAAAGTTATTGTGAACACCGTGATACTTTTTCAAACACACTACAGTAATAGACGCTCAAATACTCATAAATTAGAAATTTCTGAACTTTTGACGTAATATTTAAAGGATATTATACATTAATTTAAAAGGTATGGAAAAAACAGTTTAAATACCTAGCACCCCATTCAAATTGAATATCAATGTTTTATACATATATGTGTCATTCTACTCCTTTGATTTTGGACCTAAAATAATTATTAAAATTCCAGAAATGAAAAAGCAATATTAATAATTAAAATATGCTTAGTCTGTAATTTTCTAATTCCGGATATAAAGGCTAAGGGAGACTATGAACCAATCTTTTTAAACTTCTTTTATGCATTCAAACTATGTACTAGTACTTTAAAAAATTCAATAACTTGACTGAATACAATGCTATTAGATATTGAACCGAAGCTCAATATTAAATTTTAAATTGAATTTACTGTTTTGCCTATGTATATATTTAATTAGCTGTTCAATTCAAGTTAAAAACGCTTTTACAAAGTATTGTATGAAATAAATAAAAAACATGCAAGAATGCTCAGCTTATTATAAGTGCCCACTAAAACTTGTTAATGAAAAGTTATTTGACTACAACCTAAAATGATCCACAGTCAATAAATAATAATTTTTATTTTAAAACGTATATAAATTTTAACAACGAGCTTTATTGATTTTTTTTCTGATTTAATACATTTGTGTTTTGTTATGTAGTCAATAAAATTAATTTCACAAAATTTAGTTGATTTTAAACAGCTTTTAATTGATATTTTGAAATATATTTTTATGTTTTTTTTTCACTCATAACTTTTTGGTTATAGTTATTGAGTTTAATACTTAGACCTCTAGTTTTGCTATGAAATTACTTAGAAAAAAATAAGTTTTATAAAAAGAAGAAGATTGGTAAATTCAAATTCATAAAGCATAAAGAAAATTAAATATAAAATATATTTTCAGATGAATGAAATATCATAAAATTTGCAAAAAAAAGATAGAGATATTCAATTTTTTTCTAATACATATTTGTAATGATTTTGAAAAACAAATTTCGCTATTGAAGTAAAAAGTCAAAGTCAAAGCCTTTATAGCGTTTTGACTTCACCCTTTTTTGCAATAAATAAAATAACTTTTCTTTGAACTACTATTAGATTTTTTAAGTTCATACATTAGGTAACTATTTAGAGCTTTTTCCAAAATCATTTTAAAAGTTACACGTTGGAAATCCTTTTCAATTAGAAAGTAATTTGCTTTCCACACCCTGAAATTGACATATTTTTAATAACAAATGGTTATATGAAGTAGAAAATTCCTTTACCTTTGTTATTTAATTTTTCATTTAGATAATAAATATTTGAAAGTACTGTTGTTATATTTATTTTAGTAGTATCGGTAGAGTAGAGAATCTGAAAATGTACATAGTAACGAGTACTAAATCTAAAAGTGAAAGCAGAATTTTTATATTAAGAAATAATTTTGATGTGATTGGACAAACTGTTAAAGAATATTTCTAAATCAAATAAATTCTAAAATTGAAGGAAATGTTTAACAAAACTCAACATGTCAAGAAAGTTTTTTATTTCAAATTTATTTTAAAAAAAACCAAATCAAATCAACTACTAAAGTGATACAAAAAAGTTTGAAGCACTTAGCAGCAGCACTTATCTCAAATGCAAGAATTATGTAATTGAATCAGTTTGAAAACTTATCTTCAAGTTTATCAGTAGAACTACAAAATGGGTTTTACAGAATCCTCTCCTTATTTTTTGAACCATATTGTTTGTGGATTATATTTTCCTAAAATTAAGAAAAATAATATAAGTGAGAATATTATTTATTAATAAATCAAGAAATCAAAATTCTAAACTTTGCTGCTTCCTTAAATGGTAAACCTCCTTATGACAATAACAAAAACATAATAAATTCCATTAACGTTTGCAACTAATAATAATGAGCAATACTAGAGGACAATGTCTTCTTTTCATCCTCCTTTGTTGTCATCAAATTACTTCTTTTTTGCATCCACCGTGAATCTAAAGGCATCTTAATACTTCCTTTTATACTATACGTAGCGAGAAGAAAATGATTAAAGGTAGAATAAGTTTTATTGAGTATTTTATAAATATGAATTTTTATTTGTTAAAAAATCACAAATTAATTTTTTGAGGTCTGCCTTTTTGTCATAATACTTTTGAAGTGTATTTAAAAATATTAAATTTAATTATTTTTTTTAGCTTACAGAGCTAGAACTAAATAGTTAGATGCATTTTCAAAGAATTGTTTTGAAGATTTTTTATTATAAAGGAGACATTTTTTTCTCATTAAAGAAAATTTTGTTTTTTAAAAATATTCACAAGGAATCTTTATATCCACTCTTATTATTTCTAGGAGATCTTTCATCGTGTGTACATTTGATAGCACTTAACAAGCTAAAATTTTGCACAAAAGTGCAAGCGATAACTTTATCTTCAATAGTATCGTTTTTCTACTTCAGAATAAGGTTTTAAGGATGAAAGTAAGGTGATACTCTTTTCATCTCCCATGATTTTATCTCATACCCAATTTGTTGCTAACTCATAGCTTCTAGATATCAGATAAAAAAAATGCACGTATAACGAGTTGACTATTGTAAAATTTTATATCTTTAAATAAATTTAAAAAACACAAGGACCATGTATTCTGTGACATCTAACAAAATTTCCATGAATTTGATTTCGATGAATAATTAGTTTTTTAATGATTTATATTGCTCTAGTCAAAATAAGTGTAAGTATCTGAAGGAATCTCTCATCAACATAAAACCTACTGTAAGACAGTTGAATTTTATCAAAACAATTTACATAATTATTTGCAAAATATTTAACAACCTAAAATAAATATTTTATAGGAGTCTAAAATTCATTGTATTTCCCAAAATATAAAAGTTTAAGTCTTGATAAATGTTTTAGATATAAATACAAGAAAAGTATTGAAAAACATGTTATTTTTGGTTTTAGCTTTAATAAAATTAAACATATAGTATTTTTACTACGTTATCCTTATATATATTTTTATCTGAAAGGCTTAGAGCTACCAAGTTTTTTATATCCAAATTTATTGTACAAGCTCCATTTCCATTTAAAATTTTTAGTTTAAATTTCTTTTATTATAAATTGGTCAGAATATATTCGAATAATTTCAAATCCACATTTTTCTTTTTACTTTTTTCAAACTTACATTTTAGTTAGCCAAATACCTTTTCAGAAATCACTCTAATAAAATTTTCTATCCACTTCAATTACTTTTATTCAGGTTGTATAACTCTGTTAATTTTAATTTGTGAATTAAAATTGGTTGCTCGAGCATCAACTCAGGTTTTAGGTACAATAAAAATACCAATTGTTAATCGTAAAAAACAAAAGAACTAACTAAACTTCTCTTCTTACAACGTTAATGCTTACAAATGATTTTCAATTTCTAAGTGGATGAGGTCAAATTCACTCCAGCGATAATTAGTAGCTTAATTTGTTAAAAAATTAAATGAGTTTTTTTGCTTACAATTAAAAGTTGTAATATTCATAAAATTTATAGTAGGGAAATAAAGTATTCAAGTGAAAAAGTTTATTTCTTGAGTTTTTTTTTAAGTTTATGTTTATAAAAATTTTTTGGAGCTTGAACAAGTATGCTTCGATTGTTTGATAGCACACTTTTTTTGTATTTTTTAGAAAAGTAATTTTAAATTGGGCTCATTGTTTTCAAATTATAATTCCTTGGTTTTATACTTCAAAAACTCCTAGCAATTTGGTAAATGTGGTTGTTTCATTTCATGTGAAATAAATTTAATACACCCTTAAGGTATGCAATGCGTTTCGATGTAACTTAACTTATTTGATGTTCAAAGCGAATTAATAATATTAAATCGGAGTTTATTAGGATGAAATGAAATCCAGGAGCAAAACAAATAGCATTTACTGAATAATTACCTTAATTTAAGATTGATAATTATTAATGAACGATGCATATGGAAAATTTTTACCACAGTTCTAATTTCAAATTGATTTAATTATAATATCAACTGGTGGTGCTAGCCATTACCACGCGTAGAAACAATCAATTTTTGACCATAAACTTTAAGAACTGAAAAATTTATTTTAAAGGGAAAAGAAATATCAAAGCAGCCTTAGAAGTATGCTCTTCATTCCAAAATGGTAAGTGATAATCATTGATTGAAAAAATGAGCCTTTAATTGCGTACATATAGCAAATAAAGCAAAAATTTTAATTAAATATTAAGCCCGTAAGTGATATTTTTAAATAATATGTGATTTAAACAATAAAATAAATTAAGAGTTGACATTAACATTGTCAATTTTTACTGAAATTCAAATCATTTTTAAAAATTTTAAAAGAAAAACCCTAGAGCTATTAAACTACGTTTCTTATCAAGATTCCATCAAAACCCAGAAATTGTCTATGAGAAACCCATCTTTACCTAAAGCATGAGTTTTTCCTTTCTAATAGATACCAAAAGTAAATGAAAGCTGTATTCTCCAACAAATGTAGCGGTTAAGGGTCTCATAATTCAAGTTATTGCCTTAAGCTAATATTGAAAATTGAAACTTAATATTCCTGAAATTCTTATTGTTATACTTAAGTAAAAATTCTCCCATGTAACTTTTAAGTAAATTTGCTTGTTTGTTGTTATAAAACTTTTAAAATGTTGAGATTATTGAATTCAAAGAAATACAATCAATGGATTTCAAATCAGCATAACTTTCTTTACATTACAAAGTGTTATATCTTACCCGCTGTTTGTTCATTTAATATTTTTAAAACCCTGTGTTTTAAGTTTTAGTATGTGTGAGTAAGATGTTTTCTAATAAATGTATATCAGTAAAACTTTTTTATTTAACAAAATTGATCATTGATTGAAATTTAGCTTATGTATATAAATATTTCATTTTTAATACATAATTTTAAAACGTTGATGTATTTAAGGTACAAGCTGTTTTGTTCTGTTCTTTATTGAATATAATAAAAAATATTTTTCTATAATTAAAATGCCACTCGGTATAAATATTTTGCCCTCTAGCATAATCCTTTTTTGAAACCATAATATCCTTTAGTCTAGCTTTTATTTCTTTTTTTAAATGAAGGTACTTGTAAATCGTGTGTTTATTTTGTCCTTGATATTTTCCCATATTGAATTTTTTGCTTACTATTAAAATAAAAAAACAGCTCAACCAAATCAAAGTTTTTTTTTTTAATAGCAGCAGCAACTTTGCTTTATTTTCAATTGATTTTATTAAAAGTTCATTCACATAAAGTTCTCCGTTGTTTGTATGATTTTTGGTCAAAATTACCAAAAAATTTAAAAACAACAAAAATTCAGCCAAGCTTAATGCTAACTGGAAAAATATAATTTTAATTAACTTCGACAATCACAAGTTATTCAATATTTTTCTTAATAACGAATTTTTTTCAGAAGTTATTTTTATTTGTGTGTATGTTTTAGGAAAAATTATGAATTATATAAGCAAAAGCGCCGTTTCAACAATAATTTGATTTAACTTTTTATCTATTTTATACAATAAAAAATTTTATTTTTAAATAGTGATGAAAGAATAATAAAACTTAATTGGACACTTGTTTAAAAAATAAAAAGTTTTTCCAAAAGAATTTCTATTTCCTTTCCTGTCATTTTATTACTTTTTTTTGACTTGAATCACACAATAAAAAGATAATGAACACTTTTCCATGAAAAGTTCTTGTTATTTAAAAGAAACAATACAAAGAAAAGGTCATGATTATAACGATTACCTCATCAAAGGGGATTTAGATAGCTTAAGAAAATTTTAAACTAGATAAAAAGAATATTTGTTGTCTAGCGGATACATTTGTAGTAAATAACTCTGATAACAAGTATTCTATTTATTTTTAAGGTTGGTTTTATAGTTAAAATTAGGATCTATATAGCCTCAAAAAGATTAAAATCTTTTTGTTCATAATTTATAGGGTAAAATTTGGAAAATATAGGCGTTAATATTTGTCAAACAATAGAATTAACAACTCTCAAAATGTTGAAAGAGTTTCTAATTTTCTATGTGTATTAGAAACAGAACTGAAACATCTCGTAGCTAGACTATTAAAATTTCTGAATTTGCAAAAAGAATCTTTTTACACGATATAATTTTATATTATCGTGGATTTTCTGAATAATTCAAGCTCTTAGTACCAGATTTTTGGAAAAATGAACACAAATGTTTAAAATATTTTATGGCTTAATTATTAATATGCTGACTTTTAAAGAAAAATCTATTTCTTAGCCACAGAGTTATGTGACTGTACAGTTCTATTCAAACGGATATCGGTCATGTCACTTTGTGTAGATACTGAAATTTATTCAACGAAAAAAAACATTTAATTTTTTGTACTGTATTTTTAGCAACCTTAACACATAATCTATTAAATTTATTAAATGCGAACTACCTATATATGGTATATTGTTAGAGTTTAATGAGCAAATATTTACCAAAAATTGCAAAAACCAAGTTTAACCCCAGGTATGGTAAAAACAATGGACTTTAACTCTTCACAAAGATAAGTCCAGTAGAAATGTGCAAATTCAAAAAAACTTGTTTAGAATGTGTTAGAAATGTGTTTAGAAATCTATTATCTATATATTAATACGCAAGGCGCTTTTTTATACTCAACCGACTTTACTCAAGCTGGTTTCATTCAAAAGGCGACGTCGCCAAAATGTGCGGAACGAAAGAATTATTTCAATATTCCACACATGTCACTCGCAAATGAGTGATGTGTGTTGCAAGTTTTTTCCCATATAAAATGTATGCGAGAAAAAACAACAATAAGCAAAGCAAAGCTTTTTTCGATGTATTGTTGAAATTTTCAACAACTGGGCGATCCTAGTATTCTATAATAACACAAAATGTGAAAAAACGATTGAATTTTCAAGACCAAGTTAGGAACAAAAGTAATAAAAGTAAGGCCATTTGTGCTTAATGTAATAAAAAAATATACGAAAAATTTATTTTTGTAGCAGAATATATGTATATAAAAAAACTGCTTTTGAATAACTTTTATAATTTCAAATAAAATTTTTGAAAACCATTAATTTAGAAGTATTATTCAAATTGTTCCATTTCAGACAAAATAGACACTAGGCATAAGCAGTGTGTCACTAGACTACTAAATTTGGTGTTGAATAAAAGAAATCATTTTTTGACGTATATTATGATGATTTGAATATCAACGGCTACAATTTTGTCAAATTGCAAGTAGAGAATAAATAGCGGTCATTGTAGCAATACAATGAAACATATTTTTATTTTAATATTTTGAATAAACTTTAGCTCACTGTGAAGAAATTATCTAACAATGGCATTCTACATTCTATACCTTAACTAAATTCAAATTAAATATATTATTTTCAGCTGTTTTTGACATTAAGCTAACAATTTATTGAAATAAAAAGAAAAATTTTATTATTGAATATGCTACCCTTTTCACTCTTGTGTAGATCTATTCCTTAAATCAAAATATAGGTATAAGCTTTTAAAACATTCCTTCAAATGCCATTATAATTGTTCTACTATTTTCTCAATTGCTTATGCCAAGTTATCCATACATTTTCTGTTTTTGTTGTAATATATCAACAGGGGTAGTTTACAATTGACAGCTAACAAGGCAACAGCTTTTTTATCAGCGAATTATTACAATTTATTGAAATTTATTTAATGTTTTTTTTTTACTAACAATGAATTTTAAAAATTGCTTTAACAATTCGCTTGTAGTAAAAGTAGTTTTACCACAAAGAAAAGGCCAATCATGAATTATGGCATAAAATTTAAGCCAATTGACTTTTTTACAATATGTGGGTAATAGTGCCTAGTTTTTGGTATTTAGTACTAAAATTTCTCCATATAAAATATAAGCGTTTTCACTGAACTTTTAGTACTTATTTCATCTGTGAAGAATTTGTTTGTTGTTTTTTGTTGTATTTGTGTTAATTGTGTTAATTTTTGTAGTTTTTGTGTAAAATAAACAATTAAACCAATCAAATTAAAAAATTCTTACCTTTTACTCAATAATTATTTTTAACATAACCTAACTTCCACAAATATTCACTGTCAAACTATTACCGAAAGAGAAAATCCGGAAAAATTACTCAAAATTTCCCCTCCGTACCGCTATGAGCTTGTGTAGTACTTAAGCAAAGAACTAGAAAAAGGAGCTAGACTTAGATTAGTTCCCATACAAATTCTAACAAAATAGTACCTCCTAAATACTAAAAACTAGGTTCAGTGAAAACGCACTATAACATATGCTTTTAACTTATTTTGTAAACCTGAAATATCTCATTAAGTTTCTTCAACATCGTTACACACAGAAAACTTAAAAATTGTATTAATTTATTATATTTAACAAAATGATACACCCTTAATTTCAAGAATTACTTTATATTGACAATGCTTTGTAGATTTCTCTATTATATTATGAATGTAAACACCACGAAAATTCGCATTAAATTCACTTTCGTGTTCAACAAGTGGAAATACAAATGTTAGTATCATTTCCTTCTGGTCGAATACGCAATATTCAAAATGAAACCTTTTCTGCTTGAAAAATTTTAACATAATCACTTGTTTCATCCTATTATTAAAGTGCCCACACATTTATCCATGTACTCTGAAATTGTTGTCCTGAGCCTAAACAATAAAATCACATACACTAGATGCCTCCTTGTTAAGGAAACATATTTTTCTACTGGCATCTAAATATTTTGTATACTTTTTTGAATATAATTCTTTTTTAGATACTTTAGTTAAATTTAAGTTTCCTTATTTGTCCAAGAACAAAAAATTTTATATTTAAATTCATTTCTTTTCGGTTGCCTCTATGAAGGATGGTTAAACTTTGGATCTCTAAGCTTATAAAAATGAAATACAAATTTTTCAATTCAGAGAATAAGATCTTTGAAATTATCCAATTACAGTCTTCAGTGGTTGACATTTGCTAAACTAATAACACTCCCGTTCGTAAAAAAGTTAAAAGGTCACGTCTCAACGAAAAATAGATGATTAGAGAATATTCATAGAATAAAACTTTGGGCTCTTATAAACTATTTGAAATTCTAGCAGTAATAAAAAACAAAATTGATAAGTTTGAGCCAGAAAGCTGTTCTGGCACGTACATTTTAACCTATGAGTATGAATATCAGTTATTATGAGACGTGATGTTGCTAGAAGCAAATACATTCAAACTTTATGCTTATCATCAAAATATTTTTCCAAAACTACTAAAAGGAAATTAAAAAGGGAAGAGAAAGTTTTAGTTTTTAGGAGAAATGATTCCATGGCCAATAAAAGATTTGAGGTTAATTTTGTTCATTTAAAGCTTGAAGTACCTACATACATCAAAACCAGGATAAAAATCACTTTAGCCCGATTGAAAGCTACTTTGCTTATAATAATAACAAAAAAAATGATTTTAGTAATTTTTTTCTTAAATTTTTTTCAAACGCCTATTGGAAACAGGATTCAGTCTAATAATGCAGAAAATATGATTTAGATTTAAATTTCAGTTATTTGTTTTAATCGTTTAGCAAACAATTTTACTATCACTTCTTTTTTTATGTTTTAGATATTCAAATGCAAGCATAAAAATTAACGTTACGAATTGAAATAAATTAAGAAAGTAAAGGGTTAAGAAATTTTGATTAAACAACAGAATGGAAGCAATCATAAAAATACATGGAACTATCTTATAAAACTAGTAAAATTTATTATTATCCATATGTAAGTTGGGATAGTTTCTTTCTAGTCTTACTCTTGTAGAGTAGAATATTTTTTAAATTTCTTGAAACATAAAGAAAACTATAAGGACTTTTACCTATAAAATAAGAGCACGTAAAACCTCCCAATAAATTTATCGAAGCGTAAAGAATACTTGGAAGTCTGTAAATTCGTAGTAACATTATGATGGTAGGAACACTTTTACATAAAGCTAGTTATTTTTTAGAATATATCAATGAAAATTTTACCTAATATTTTATATCAAACAAGAATATGACATTACAGAATTTGTAGTAAAACTCAAAGGGGAATAATTTTCTTAACATAAAATTCTAATAAACTTACTGTAAAGTTTTATTTTATGGATGAAACAGTTGAGAGAAACAGGGGCTCAACTAATAATTTAATACTTCATTTTTCACACTATTTGCAAAGGGAGTCAGTGGCTAAAGAGCCAATATTTCTTTAATAAAACAAAGTTTTATTTAAGCTTAGAAATGGCAATTGGGGCATCTAATTTACTTCTATTTGAAAAGACTCGTTTGCCGAATAGGGCCTGATTTGTCTTTTCACAATTTAACAACTACTAACTCTTGAATCATTTTACTCCTCTTTATATACAAATATCTGTTCATGCCCGTGAGAATATAATTTTAAATTCTTCAATAAAATAATCTACTCTAATTTCCAGACATAACAATTCCTTAATTTTAGTATACAAAAGTATAATTTCCAAAGTCTGATCACAAAAATTCTTTAGTGATCAGATTACATGTGAACTAAAATTGTTGCTATAAGGGTCAATATACAATGTACAATATGTTAAAAATTAGTGCATACTTACGGGCTTAAATAAATAAATTTTAATTTTACAATGAAAAGTTTTAGCATAAATATATGGGTTGGAGGGAAAGTTCTGTCGTATTTTAAATAGCCAGGTAATTTTTCTTGTAATTAAAAAAAACATATGGCTAGTGAGTCATTGGGAATTTTGTTTGTTTTTGTACCTGCTGTATAACATAAAATGAGTCCTTTTTCACCTTTCATCATTTACTTGTGATATTTAAAGTGAAAACCATGTCAGTAGATAAAGTGCATTTACGACACTGCATTTTGTATGAGTTCCAAAAAGGAAACAACGCATCGATTGCTTGTAAAAATTTATGTGCGGTATTTGGAAAGGATATTGTAAATGTTCGTATTTGTCAAAGATGGTTTAGCCAATTTCGTTCCGGGGATTTGAGCCTCCAAGAAAATTATCGATCTGGACGACCATCCAACATCGATAATGATATTTTGCGATCCATGTTGGAAAATAATCCTCATTTAACAACTCGAAAAATTGCAAAAGAGCTTGGCATTCATCATACAACTGTTGAAAACCACATTAAATCTCTTGGATTTGTGTTAAAGCAGAGTGTTTGGGTTCCACATGAATTAATGGAAAAGAATTTGTCTGATCGTGTAAGAATGTGTTCATCACATCTGATTAGACACAATGTGGAGCCATTTTTGGACAAGCTGATTACTGGAGATGAAAAGTGGATTCTTTACGAGAATATTAAGAGAAAAAGACATTAATGCAAACCAGGAACATCATCAACAACAGTTCCAAAACCAAGTATTCATCAACGAAAAGTACTGCTTTGTTTGTGGTGGGACAGAAAAGGTCCAGTGTACTACGAGTTGCTGAAACAGGGAGAAACTATCAACGCGAATCTGTACTGCAATCAGCTGGATAAATTGAGCGCAGCTATCAAAGAAAAAAGGCCAGCATTAGCGTCCAGAAAAGGAATAGTGTTCCACCACGATAATGCTCGACCGCATACTGCAATGGTGACACAACAAAAACTGAATGCGTTAGGATGGGAAGTTCTTAGTCACCCACCGTATTCACCTGACATTGCACCATCTGATTATTACCTGTTCAGATCTCTGCAAAATTATTTAACTGGAAAAAAATTCAAGTCTTTTGAAAGTGTTTCTAAGGCAGTTGCTGACTATTTTAACTCCAAGGACGAGAAATTCTACAAAACAGGAATTGACAGGTTACCTGAAAGATGGCAACAAGTTGTAATAAATAATGGAGCATATATAATTGATTAATATTAAACACATATTTTTATAAATGAATTCAAATGTTTTCTTTAAAATACGACAGAACTTTCCCTCCAACCCATATTTGAGTTTTAGAAAATTTTATAAAATTAAAAATTTACAGCTTTAAATTTAATTTAGTTTTTAAAAGTTTAATGAAAAATACTTATGTACTACACTATGAAGCGGGAAATACAAATTTATGTCCTGTCTAAATTTAAGCCCTCATATATGGCATATAGAGAATCTAATTAGCAAAAGAAAACCTCTTTGTATTTCGAAAGCTATTAAAAAAAATACTATGTGTTCACAAAGAACAACAGGAAAAGACACATGAATATTGTGACACTTGTCTGGAAAAACCTAGAATATATTTCAGAGATAGCTTTTTTTTCAATTTCATTCCAGAGCCAAATAGAAAATTGCAAAAGCCACAAATTGTTTTTAGTTGGTATAAATAATGTTAAATGTAAAAAATCTAAAAAAATTGTTGGAATTACAAAAAATTTTTATGGAGTGGCTGGTATATTATACGAAAAAATATCCAAAGTGTTGAAGGTTGAAAAATATATTAAACTATCTAATTTTATTTGAATTTAGTCAAGTTATTCCAGAAAATTGAAAAAATAATAGCTTTTAAGTTAATCCCGTGGTGAGAAATTAGTTAATCTTTGAGTTTATTTTAGCCATATTTACTTTAGTTTTGTTACGTGACCATATGTTTTGTTGCAGGGGTCCATACCCCTGAGGACCAAACATAGGCACGATATACCAGGTGTCTTTTGTGTGGCAGTCGTAGCGAGCTTGCTATGTGTGGCTATAGCGGTAAAATTCAAGGGGTGGTTCTTGCCACTGACACACTGGACCAAATCTCGCTACTTTAAAACGGAAACTTTCTAAGGCAGAGCACTAGGCTCGAATTAAAGGAAGTCTGCATGCCGCAGAAAGAGAAAAGAAACTAAACAGTAGAGAAAAAAAAAGAATTCGAAGCAAAGGAGTGAAGCCCCTTAACAAACTTATAATCTATTTATTTAACTATAAGTGAATTAAACAAAAACTAGATACTTATTGTTACTGATACAGAAGATTCTCTTGTTGGTTTTAACCCCGAAACGTCTTCCAGATATACAGCAAAAAAAATATGTCTTCACATGCTCCTCGTAAAACCGATCTGACTCTTACAATTTGCACTTTTGATTTACTAGCTGAAGCCCTTCACACCACAGTTTTCTATCTTTTGACAGTTAGAAAATTAAACCAAAACTCATTGTCTTCTTTTTTTTCTTTTTTTTCGACTCACTATTATTTATGTCCAGTCAAAACATCCGTTTAACCACATTTCATATATGAATAGACTTATTACACCATTTTAACTGTTCACCTTAACTAAATGTCTTAAGAAAAGCACAACCAATATAAGTACCAAAATCAAAATTATCTGATGATTTAACGTTTAAAAAAAAATTTTTTTTTTTAATAAACTTCTGTTCCAGTTTTAAACAATACTTTAATTTTAGAACTATTACTTTATGTAAGCTGCATCACACCTTCCAAATACTTTCCCTTCTCATCATTTTAATAATTAGAATTTCCAATATTGCAAAACCTTTCTATATTAAAAAAAACCACCGTAAGGTCAAAGCCCCTGATCGGGATACTGATAAGAGTCCTGTTGACAAAAATGCTTTTTTTGAAACAAACAAGTTGTTCCCATGTAAAAATATTCTGAAATAGATAGAAGCATGAACAGGGTTTACTTTTTATACAACTTTACTAATTTCTATTAAACAGCAAAAAGTAAGTCAAGTTTACGCCTACGAATAAATGCTGGATAAAAGATTACTCTGGCTGAGCCTGAGCATATGCATGCGCTCACTTATTCCCTTTCTCCACAACCACTAATATTTTCTTATACACGGAGAGAAAATTTGTATGAAAAATCATGTATATAGCCTTTAAAGGCCTGTATACACGAAAATCTTCGTATTTGTTATGAATTTGCAAGTTGTCTAACAAAATAAAATTTCGACATTATTTTATCTTTAAATAGCACAATTAGATTAAAGAATGTTTGTTTTGAAGGTATTTATTTTGACATTTCCATCGTATATTCTAATACAGTATACCAGCCTTTGAAGAAGTTTTTTTGTTTGTAGAGAAGCTAATACAGTGTATTAGACGTCTGAAGATAAGGAATATAGTGCACTTAATTTTTTTTTGTTATCCATTATTATTTTTCATGTTGATTTTTTTTGTTATGAAAAGAAATTAAAAATATTATTAAACCACAGTAAAAAAATAGTTGTCTTCGCATAAAGAATCCAAGTAAAAAAATTGCCATATCATAAAGTCTGAATAATTTCATAAAATTCAAGATATTTGAATAACAACAAAGTTTTGACTTAAACAAACTTCTTGCACTGAAATTTACTCAAAGAAACCGTAAAACATTTCATTACTAGACAGAATATTTAATTGAAATTGTAAACTTTATTGTTTTCATATGGAAACCATGTCAATCTTACACACATAGAAATGCATAAATACACTATTTCTAAATTGTTAATTACTCAGCAATTTCTTGTGCTCAGGTAGTTTTTATGCTAATGGCTGTTAGTTTTACTAAAATCAAAACTTCAAAGTTGTTTTATTATAATTAGAGACTGTAACATATTTTAACTTTATCCCATATTTTAGTAATTTGCTTTCCACATTTTGTTACCTTAATATAATATAAAAACCACAATCTCAAGTTTGTAAGGATTTGATAAAATTACGAAAATTGCTGTGAATATTCTAATTTATTAAAATGGCATAATTAGATACACCTAACGTCATACATACTGACTTAAAGTTGTTATGTTTTTATAATAAACGATACAAATGTATACATAGACTGTTGATGTCTATTTCTCCTTGATTTTGGCTATCTAAGTACTTTATGCCTCTTTAAAAAAAAGAAGATTTACTAAGATAACTAATAACTTCACTTAAAAAAAAAATTAGTATCATCAAACTCATCACAAGATTGAAAGATTTGTGATCAAATCAAAATTATATAGATTTGAATAATAGCTCATATGTTAGTTTAACCTTATGAATATTCTTGAATCAACTACAGATTGGTTGAGTGCGGTGTTTTTTTACATAGATTTATATATTCGATTCAGGTTGGATCAGAAAATTTAAATTATATATATTTAGTGAATAAAATAATGTATTAAAAGAAATGTACGGTTTTCCGTTCAACTACATAGGTAAGGTTGAGCCAACCCCGCCGTACAGTTAAGCCACTCTTAGATTCAATTCGCCATATTTAACCTCACGGCGAGATTGAATCAATTACTGTTCGATTATTGTTGCGTATTTTTTTTTTCTGTGTTATTAATCTTAGTTTGTATTTTTTATAGATCCTTTCTTTACAAAATTAACTGTTTAAATTGTGTTTATAGTCCAAAATAAGATTGTGGTCAAATGAAATTTAATTTTGCTTATAAATGATTATTATAAATATTTGTTAAAGTTATTCCATTTGACCCTTTTTTAAGAAAACCTTTTAGTGTCAAACAAACTTAAGCTTCAGTAATAATAATATTACTAGGGAAAAATTAATACAGAGTTTATAAATACGTATAAAGTCATATAAATATACTACATAAAAGTTAGTTTTATATAAATAGAATGCATTTCCTTCAATCTGCTTTTTATTGCCTTTTGGGCTCGTTGAATAAAAATTTCAAGGTTTTGACTGCAAATTTTTTGTTAACTTTCGTTTCTAAAATGTTTGAACTTGATACTCCGTTTAGCCTTTAATTGCTAGGTTTCCGACTTTGAATTTTTATTCCTTTTTATGGTGCAATGCGGTATTAGTTCTTTTTATCATAGATAGGTTTACATTAGGCGAATATAAATTTTTTCTAAAACTTTGTATTTCATTTTAGGTATATTCTGTTAAAATCTTTAAATTTACCAAACATATATTTTTATGTTGTACTAGTGTTAACTTAAAACTGCTAGACATAACCAGCTGCATAAAAAATAATAAAAAATATAATTTCCGTCAAAAGGCTTTACGCTCTTGAAAGAAAATACATTAAGTATTTAATTGAATGATTTCATTAAGAAATTTCCTTGAAATTTTTATATCATTTAATGTATTAAATGCTTACAAGTATTTAAAATTTCACTGAGCATTGACCACACAAGCCAAACAAAGGATCAAAGCAAAGTGATGGTAAGAAAATTTAAAAAAAATAATTATTTATTTCTCTACACTTTAAGATCTTTCAAAATAGAGATATTTTATATCTAGCAACACGTTGACAAATTTTCATGCGAAAAACTATATAAGTTCTCAAGTTTAGGTAAAAATTTGGGAAAAGCATGCATGTTTAAGAGGTTTTTATGTGACATGTTTAAATGAAAACTATTATCAAAACTCTATAAATTGCGTGTGCTAATTAAAAGAAAAAAACTTTCTATTTAAGATAAAGATTTCGATTGGAGGATTTCAAGACTTTTTTCTTGTTTTTCCCTTTAAAACAATATTTAATTATGGTTATTTATTTACTTTTTACTAGACGAAAAAATTGCCTTACTTTTGGTTAGGACATATTCTACTCTTGATGATATACATTTTAATGATTAGTTTTTTATTTAATACATTAAAGTGTTACCACTTGATAATAATACGAGTACAAAGTTAATATGACACACTATACTTTTTTTTAGTGTTAAACAAAATAAAATTTAAAGAAAATTAAGGAAGCTATTTCTCTAGGAAAATTTGCTTTTATAGCTTTAGTTGAAGTAATTGAATTACTATTGCGAAAATTTATTTTATTTAAAGGAATAAATTTAAATTTAAAAATACTTTAATGTATTACAAAATATCTAAAGCAAAATTAATCCTCCAATAAATCAGCTTAAATGCATTAAAACATTTGAAGTTTCCCAAAAAAAGCATCACAATTTCTTTGGCTTAAGTTTCACTGCAGAAGCAAAATTCATATAGTATAAAGCCTCTAAAGATTTTACTGAAACGAAGCCAATTAGAATTGTCAAATAAAAGTTCCATTAACGAGCCGAATAAATTTCAATCACTAATGATTAACGAGTCACTTTGGCTACTTCTTGTCTATAGAGAATGCTTCCCATAGAAAATATTGGCATATGTTTAAGGAATTGACAAATCATCGCAAGAAGTTTTTTTGTTTGAAATCCTTTTACAAAATCTTCTACTGCAAACTGAATCAAACTCTGAGTGTAATACTTAAAAACATTGTTGCTTTTTGGATTGATGGTAAAGCTTTACTTTTGGTCCTTTCGGTTAAGGTAGGTTAGTTTATGCATACCTTAAGAAAAGCTTTTAAAAGCTTTAAAAAAGGATAACATAAGCTTTGTATATTTGCGACTGATGGTTGTGAATTCCTTTAGTTTATATCGTTGAGCATACTAGACACGGTTTTCTTTTTGAACTGTAACTTAATGTTGTTACTTTGTTTAATTTAAATGTCTATATGTAAGAAATTTTAATTTTCGAATTTAAATAGTTTATAACTTAAGCTGTAGATTCGTTAAGTGTTTCATAAAATTATAATGAACAAAGGTTTTTGATCTCCTATGACATGATATGATAATGTTTAATTATAATCAAAAGCCGGTTGATTGGGTAATTAATTCAAGGCGCGATTTAATGCTAGCTAAAAACTTAAAATATTAAATTGCGTGATGGCTGTCAATTGGTTTCAATATTTAACATGGCAATCACCATTCAAACAAAATCGTTAAATATTATTATTTTTGTTGTTTTTGAGTGAAATTTTTTTTAAATTTAATTTTAATATCAAGAATCAGTTTTTTTCTTTTAAAATGGATTTAGTGGATAGTTTGTTTTTCTTTATTATTGTTCTGTTTTTTGGTGCTTTCGGGAAAGGATCATACATTGAAAATAATGAAGGTAAAAACCCAAAATTATTTTATTTATAAAAGACTGCTATTTGAAATTAGTTTTTGGAGTTTATTAAACCTGTAACCAAATGGAATAATGATTTTTAGTGATGGAAATTTTCAAATGTCAAGACTAAAATAACTTAACTGTTTTATTAAACTTTATTAAAAAATAAGATTTAATATTTCAATTCAGTCATAATTTGAATCAATAAATTATAAAAATAGCATTCTTGTTTATTAGTGTTATTTGCACGATTTTGCATAGATTTTGGGCTAATTATATCTTTCTATCATAATGCGGTCATAAGACCGACGTTTGTTTTGTTTCTTTTTGGACATCTATAAGGATAGATCGACATATATATGTGGCTAAATAAGTAATATCCCATTATTTCGCAAACATTTAAATTGGATATTATAATTATTTTGGCCATGGAACTTTTACGACAGAGCTACAATTGATAATTCTCAATCCTTTGACTGTTTCTCATGCTTACCAGAGACTTAAAGTAGAGACGCTACATCTAGGATGGTTCACGAAGTCTCAGGTGTTTTTCAACAATTTTAGAGCTCTAAAACTTTCAGTAAAGTTACACAAACTCCTCCACTGGAGTACCCATTACATCCATGTAACTATTCACCTAGATCTACATCTACCTATAAAGTACGGGAAATTAAGGTTCATTTTTTATAAATTTATTTTTGTAAGAGGAATATAAAAAAAAGCATGTCAAAATAATGATTATGTGATTAGAATATAATAAGCTAGCGTCAATTTTCTTAAAATTTTTTAACAAATTCTAATGGGACCAAAAATCTCAAACAAACTTTTATAATAGCTGTCTCGACGTCAGCTTATTGTCGTATCATCTATACTATCAGATAGATTTTAATTTAATTTTATGAAGTGACTTTTGTTCAAAAAATTCTAAAAGTGTCTTTATAACTTTTGTCAGACTCATAGAAGTTTGTACTTAAGTTATAAGAAAATGTTTATTTCTGCACATTGCTAAAACTCTGTTTGGCTTTATAAAATTTCGTCTTATAGTTCTAACTCCGAAAATTAAATAAAAATAGATATAAATTGAGCCAATAACGAAATGAAAGTCAACAAACAAACATATATTAGTAAAAATTTTAGGTAACTTCATATTAAATGTTACTATATTTAATGAAATGAAGAATTGAGTTCTGAATTCATATAAGAATTTTATTAACCAAGTAATAAGTTTTTGCTGTTTTATTTCTAGATAATTCTATACAAAGTAACAGAAAAAGCGTTATACTCATTTCTATTCAAATCAATTTCAAATTATTTTATTTTTTGCAGTTTGTTTTTTCACTTAACTCCCAACGATTAATTACAATATGCAGGAAAAGAAATTTACATCAGGTTCATTAAAAGCAATAATAATTTACTTTACTTGTTTTGAATGTCTTGGTTTTTTGTTTGGCTTTCTTTATATGGTTTTTATGTCGAAAGTAGTGCCAACACTGAACTAATAAATAGTATTTAATTGA